>CM073445.1:10015000-14815000 GCA_037074515.1 Mimosa bimucronata
TTGAGACCTAGTTGTGATTAAATGTCTTATGTGGGACCTCAGTGTGATTTTCCCAAAGTATTTCTTATATCTATCATTTTAGAGTTTCAAAACATGTTTGCTATTAGTACTATTTTTTCAATTATGTTCTAATCTTCGTTAACTTTATTGATTATTAAAATAAATTAAGGGTAATATATATTTAGAAAGTTAAAAGAAATTATGCCATGCTAACTTTATTTTTTTGATATGTATTCTTAAGCCTTAAATAAATTATTAAGAGAAATGGGAAGGAGCATTGATCATAATTATGTCTTTTGTAACATGATTCAATTACAAAGGTAATAATTATCACCAAATCATCTAATGGCAATAAAAATTGCGATGGAAATTAGTAAAAATGTGTGGTTAAACCTCATTTTTGATGCAGATTTAAAGCAAAGTAGAATCTGAATATAAATTTAAATCTTAAGGATCGTGAAAGAAAATAAACCTTGTTGAATACTTCATACATTTTTTTACATATTAAGATCAAAGACCTATATAAAACTTTTTTATGAGTTCAATCTAGAGTACTCTTAATCATAAAAACACCAATAGAAAGTAGTTGATTAGAATTCATAACATGTTTGGAATACACTTGAAATTGTAAGTATTGTTTGAATTTCTATTTTAATCTGTTATAAGAGCCAAGATAAAAGTTTCCTTAAAAAATATCCAAACATCTTTATACATGCAAAAGTTAATTGTGAATTTAAAAATAGATACTTCTTAAATCGAAATGGGGGTGGAATTATGGAGATAAATGTGCTCAAGAGAATTGAAATAATTGAGAAAGAAAAGGGGAAATGATGTGTTGGGAACTGGGCGAGCAAAGAGATATGTTAGTATTTTTGTGAGGGTTCTATGATTGAGAAGCTGATATTTCAGAGAATTGATATGATACTTCGGAAAAAGGAGATAGAGAAAGCGTAAGAAAAGCTCATTTGTAGTTTCTTTCTCCTCACTTTATAAAAGTGATTCAACAAAAAGGCAAAGTATGGGCCGAAGCACATAACAAGTAGCAAGCTGGCTAGATAAAACCCACATCATTTTGCCTTGGGTATATTCTGATATTCTTGATTTTGTTCTAGCTTCATTAGATTGAATGAATTATTTGATTATATAACTTTAAACATAGATAGAGAAAAATGGTTTACTTTCATGTGTATTTTCTTTGATTATTATTGATCTTTTTCTTAATAAACCTAATTTGATTTATTTTGTTGGGTATAAGTGTTCTAAGCAATCATGTTCAACACACTATTAGGCACTGCATGTGGCTACTTCTCTCAACTAAGATTTAAACTGTAGTCAAGTTGTGAGGGACTAACCTCTTTTACTAAACCCAACTCCCATTAGTATGATCCTAATACTATTGTGGGAGTTCTACTGAAGGGGATTAGTTGGTACTCCTCTGATTCTATTTATAAATCACTTCCAGCATATTTCATACAAACCAAGGAAAACCTTAAAACTCATACTTTCCATTAAAATCTAACAAATTTCCAACGTTACCCATATTTAATATCCACTATATTGCATAAAAATAAAGTCAACACATACTAAATGGAGGGTAAACTTGTACATTCATACTAAATATTTAATGAAGTGTCTTACATATAAGACCAAATAAAATATTTGCTCACTGCCCAGTAAGTAAATAGGATCAGAGGAGCATCTCTTTTGAATAGTATTAGATCTCGGTTGGTATGTATATGCTGCTTTGGTTTTAAGTTATCCCATTAGTGGGCCTAAAAGGCTCCAAATAACAAATGGGCTAAGGAATCTGACCATTAAACAGTGTTAAGTTCAGTATTAGCGCCATTACCACGGGCTTATTTGAGCTAAAAGTTTGGTAACGCCGAACAACTATTGGGACTTTGCAGTTTTGATAATGAAGGCACTAATTGTTATGTTTTATATTGGGAAAATTTCAGTTTACCCCCCTAATAAGGAATTAATCTCAGATTGCCCCCTAAACATTCTGAAATTTCACTGCACCCCCAAGGGACTAAAGTGAAATTAAATGTTTTAGCTAAAAGACCAAAATGTCCTTATTGAATTTTGTACTGGATTTCCAAGACACATATGAAGAATTTCCAAGACATTTATGGGAAATTTCCAAGACGTATATGAGGGAACTTTTCAAAACATTTGTGCTTATTTTCAACATCAATGTGAGTATTTTTAAGTCTCAAAAATCATGGAATCCAAAACTAAAACATCCAAAATTTCACAACTATATTTCCAAGACACATATGAAAAATTTCCAAGACACATATGGAGAATTTCCAAGACACATATGAGAAATTTCCAAAACGTTTGTACTTCTTTCAATAAGGACATTTTGGTCTTTTAGCTGAAACATTTAATTTCACTTTAGTCCCTTGGGAGTGCAGTGAAATTTCAGAATGTTTTGGGGGGAATCTGAAATTAATTCCTTATTATGGGGGTAAAATGAAATTTTCCCTTTTATTTTATTTACCTGAATTGAACTTCATGTTTAAGGATTTAAAAAGACGAAAAGAGGAAATGATGCGAACCCAACCCAGTGTATCAAAGCTTCAATTGGACCAGCCAACATGGAAACAATAGGCCTCTTATTTGCTCTTCCCTCGTGTATTTATACTCTCATGTAATGAATGAAATTAAAAACAAAACAGTTTCTGCTAAGTTTCACCACCTGCTTCTCTTTGAATGTTCTTTTCTAAGTAGCAAGATATTTTAGGGTCTACTTGGTATGAGGAGAAGGGAAGGGAAATTTTAATGAATTCAATTCCATAAAAAAAATGTAGAAGTGAAGTTAGAATTTTTAATTCTTTAATCTTACATCATAATCAATAGAGCATTCACTTTCTGCATGGAACTCTGAACAGTCCTAAATATTAAAAAAAAATATAAAATCTCAATTTTCTTTATAGCTTTCATAACTTGCACACATAACACGTTGGTAGTTTGCAATGTAAATGATTGAAAGTATAAATATTCTTTTTAACATACAGCCCTCATTTCTTTATAAATAACTCATTTAACTAATTTTTTTAATATATATAAATTAATTATCCAACTCCTACATGCCAGTTCCAAAATTTCTAATTATTATTTTTACTTATTAAAGGAGGAACCCTTCTTCCATTTCAGAATCAACAAACTGCAAATATGATGCAAAGACAGAAAAGTCCGAACTCACGAGACTTGGCAATGAAATAAATTACCCCTTTTGCTAAGACCAAATTACAATTCCTAAAGCACTGTTCTATTCCTTATTGCACAACACCCCACTAGCAGACATACTTCTTACTCTAAATTACATGTTCCAAAGGGTCATCAATGGTACGTATCAAGAGGTATTATACACTCTGAAAACTCCATGACCATGGCTGCTGTCTATCTATTAGTCATATTTCCTATCGTCCCTTCCATTCTGCTCAACGCCATTCGTGGTCCCCTCCTTCAACTAAATCAAATCAAGTACTAGTTAGGGAAGACCAAACCCAATAATAAAAAAGAATATTCACTGCAGAATAGTTTCATTACCTATTTGCCTGTAAAAATCTAGGATTATCTAGCTTAAGTACAAAAATAAGGGTTTAAACAAAATTTACAAGGCAAGAAAGGAAATTTTACCTTCCGAATCATGTTCTTGTGGTACCTATAACCCTGAGAAAAGAGAGAGAGAGAGAGAGAGAGAGAGAGAGAGAGAGAGTTATGTAAAACATATTTGGACGTTGAAAGAAAATTATGCAGCTTTGTATAGAGCAAGAAAATTCCAGGATCTTGGTATAACCTTGTCAGTTCCATAGATGTAATCACAGTAAGTGAAAACTGAAGCAAAGTTGCTATGGCTTTGTCCTCCCACATAATGATGGTAATCATGATGCTCTGAACCTGCATAAAAGGGAATATATTTTGTTGGGCTCCAGGGTATGTCGTACCTAACATGAAAATAAGCAACAAGAAAAGATGGTCAGAAACCAAAATTGCTATGAGCAAACCAGAGACCAATTACGCAGCTGCTCTGTTTACGAATTGACAAAAAAGAAAGCCACATAATCTGAATCCAAATAAGCAAGCTGTATATCACAAATGAATAATTTCTGTGAAGGTACCCAAACTATCTCTATAAGGCGTGTATAGATGTAACGTGTATGTACTGTATACCTAGTATTGGTGAGGAACAATCACTATTTATCAGTTCATACTTCAGCTTTACACTCATACTATAATTTTCAAAAAAAAGTTGCCAGAAAGATTTTTCTTGTCAAGGAACTTAGGTACGTTATAATTTCTCAAGGTTTGTCTTGGACAAATTAGTTACACGTTACACGGAAGGAAATCTGACTTCTAGCTATCCTGGCTAATTTTGGCACACAAGATTTCTCCAAATGGGCTTCTTTAAAATAGCTTGGAATCCGGGAAAACTGCAAAGGACCACAATTTCATAATGCAAGTTTGTTGTTCAGTACCAAACTTCACCCTGCTATAGTAAGTCTTCATTTGTTCACGATTTAACAACAGAATAATGCTAGGAGACAAATTTTCTTAAATTTCTAACCAGATTTCTATAATGTTAGAAGTGAAAACTTGTAAGCAAATCCTGTTTGAACCAAGTTGACATCAATTTTAGTGTTTGGATTATTTTTCTGATGGAGGGACAAACAGGGTAATACATTAAGCAACCCCTTGATCTGTCTATGTCATCATAAGCACAAGGATTCCAATCTTTGCCAGCACAATAAAACTTGACTACCAATTTATCAGTATAAATTACATAATTTTATTAACTTCAAATTTTAGAGAAAAAAATCTTTAAAGCATTAATGTGGCAAAGAAAAGAAGCACAACAATGCACTAAAAAAACAGTAATAATAACCGAGAAGGATAAAAGGCTGTCAAACTGAACGTTAGCCCAATTAGCTCCACATCATTAAAAGCAAGCCAATGTTAGAGATCCTTCAAATCCAAACTACTTTGCATGTAAATCTACTGGTGAAAAGAAACAGATGATAAAGAAAATTTTTAAAGCAAGCAGGCAAGTTCAGAGGAAATCAAGTAAAGCAAAAAGGGACACATCAAGAAAGTGATGGAGTGAGAGATCATAGCATGCATTACCCACTGTGAGTGTCAATCGCTTCAATCTGCCGTAATGCTATCCACAACCAAAGTGTAATCATATGCCCAGGAATCATAGCTGGCCCGAGGAAAGATGGAATTCCAAGGATCAAAATCTCCGCCCAATGGGCATATGGTGCCGCAAAGCCAATTGGAGCAGCAAATTCATGGTGAACTCGGTGAATTTTCTCGTACCCCCACTTACCGTGCAGAAGCCTATGAAGCCAGTAATTGGTATAATCCTCAATCAAAAAATAAACCACCAGTTGCGCCAAAATTTCCCACCCTGAAGGTAATGGCAACCCCGTCCTGATTCCAATCATCTGATAATAAATAAAATAAGCAATCATATCCGGAACACCAGACATCATTGCATACTGTGATAGCAAATCTAAATGAACAAAATACAATATCACAATTTCAGGATCAGGCGTCGTCTTTAGAATTTGAAAGGAATTCAGATGAACTCAGAAGTGAATTTACTAATCGCAAGAAAAATTCATAAAAGTTCAGATTCCAAATATATGCACACCACAGCAAGTAGAGGGTGATCAGCTCAATGGATCTCATTTAGATTGCAGATGCCAAGTGAATCACGACATATTAGAAATTTCAAACCAAAACAACACACGGAAACGAATAATGCGAACAAAAAATCGTCCTATAAATCAACAATTGAGAAGGAAAACCCAATCGGAACAATCAGATTCGAAGAAACTCAAATCTGGCAGCAAAAAAACATCGAACCAGTTCATAAGCTTACCTTAACAGAAGGATACGAAACGAGTTGCAAAGGTCCAACGACGAGGAAAAACAAGCGCATAACTTCCTTGTAACATCTAAACATATCGTGAAATGACAATCGAACCTTGGGCTGAATCTTGTACTTATCTAAGCCGTTAAAACGCTTAACCTCACAGAGGATCATAGGGAGAGGAACGACGGAGAAAATGAGGAAGAGGAAAATAATGTTGTGGCAATAAAGGAAGTAATCGGACATAGTAACTGAGTAATTGAACCAAATAGTCTCGGCAAAAGTGAGATTCCGACCGAGAGCGACCTCAGCCTCATGAAGAGATTGGTAAGGCAACATTGAAGAAAAAGAAGAAGAAGAAGAAGAACTTCGCCGAAACCCTAGAAATGGCGGCCGGAGAAGAATGACGGTGAGAAAACCGTAGAAGAAGAAAGAGAGGAAGGAAACAGAGTGGAGAGAAGAGTGTATGGAGCGATATGGAAAGAGGATTTTGGCGGATACTGTGAAAAGTGAGTTGTGAGTTGTGAGATCTATTTTTGCGGGAAATTTTTTTTTTTTTATTTGGGGGAAAAAAAAAGACTCGCTTTCCAATGCGTCGGAAATGGCTCATATGGACAGTGCAGTTTCTGTTCATGAATTGAGATTCATTATTCTTGTATGGATTGTGTCTACATTGGATACTACGGAATCCGGACAAGTTGATGCGACTATTCTACGAGGCAAATTAGTTTGATCTCGTGAGGCAGAATAGTTCAGCAGGCCAATGACCGGTAAAAAGAAGAAAAGAAAAGAAAAGAGAAACAAATTCATTGGAAAAACCCATAAAAATCATATATAGATTATGCTAGGTTGTTGTTATATAGAGATTGGCAGGTTGTAATTCATCATACACATAGGGAAGCGAACGCTATAGCAGATTGTTTGGCTAGGAATTCACATGATATGATATGCTGGGAACCTTTTTGTATTCTTGATCATTCACCTCCCTTTCTTGGTGGGGAGGTTTATGATGAAGGAGGTTAGAATAGCTCATGGTTTACTATTGTTGAACCTTGTGGTTTCTCTGTTGAAATTTTAATGGAATGCAATTTTTCAGTAAAAAAAAAGGATAAGTTGTCCATTAAATTTAAATTTGAGAAATCTCAAATAAGATACAAAGAGGATTTTTAGGGGGTTTCTATCTTACGAAAAGATTCATATGCCCTTATAATTGTCAAAACATAAGGATTTTCAACTAGACCATAATGATTTTCAAATTCACACTAACAATTCACAACTCTTACTTTTTTTATTAAGAACTAACAAGGAATATGTTAGAAAATCCCTTATACTAGTATTTACAAGTTTAACATATGAATTTTCCACTTTATCATAACGATTTTCAAGTTTATATTATTAATTCACAACCCTTAACTTTTTTTCATTATTAAAAATTGACTAGTCACATGTTGGGTTTCCTTATACTAGTGTCTCCAGTTCAAAAGAGGAATTTTCAACCTGAACATGATGATTTTCAACGTACTATGAACAATTCACAGCTCCAACTGTTGGAAGCATTTATATCTTTTGGTAATATATAGAATTTTCAAGGGTAAAGGGCAAAAATACCCCTAAACTTTTCTCAAAAGAGTGTCAAGAAACTTTTTTTGGGTGCGAAAATACCCATGAACATTTTTAAATAGGGGCAAAAATGTCACCACCGTTAATGAAATCTAAACACCACTATTTAAAAATGAGGGTGAATGAGCAAAAATACCATTAAGTTTTTTTTCAAGAGAGAGTTAGGCATCATAAAATTTTTTTGGATGTAAAAATAACTGTGAACTTCTTTAAATTGGGGCAAAAATGTTACTTCCGTTTATTGAAGCTAAACGCCATTACTTTTTATCTAGTGGGCTCCAAGTCACTATTTGAAAATGCTAATTTTTTAACAAGTCCCAACTCCCTCCCTCCCTCCCTCTCTCCCTCCACCACCACCACCACCACCACCACCTATTTCCTCTTCCTTTTCCCCACTGTTATTGTTGTTGTCACCTTAGATGTTTGAGCCGCCGCCGCTACCACCAACACCACCAGTACTCCTACTAGTACTAAATCCCCTTAATATGACATTGAAACTCTCACAAGGATCCAAACCACCGCCAAACCCTTCTCATTCTCCAACGGCATCCTCAAATGTCACCACCACCACCCACAGTTTTTATATGATACCAGATGCACATCTAATAAATTTACATGTTATTTTTGCACCTTCACCCCCTAAAAATGGTAGGAAACTATATCTTCCTATTATTTTAATTACTGATCAAAAAATTAAAATAATAGGAAACTATTGTGTAAAGCTATTAAATGAAGGAAGAACGTGTGTACACCTAAAATGAATTATATTATTAAAACTTTAAAATGGTAAAAGTAATTATACAGTTTAAACATACTCTTAAAAAGGTATGTAATGTTTTTTAACAAAAAATTACTTATATTGTTAATAAATTAAATTATAATTTTATAAGCGTTAAAAAATGTACCTAAAAACCTTCAATGTACTTGAGAAGATTTGGATCCTTAATTTTATTTTTTCTAATAGAAAATGTGTAAAACCTTTAATATATGGTCGCACTAAACAGATAGGACATGGGGTAGACATGCTTTATTCGAGCACAAAAGGTTTTGAGATGAATAAGATTTTTAGTGGCCTTCTCGCATATCGTCATTCTTCTATAATATGGTGGATTTAATCACCTAAAATTTACTCAGGTGATAAAAATGAGGAGAGATGTGGATAAATTTAATGATTTTTTAACAACATAAGATTTAAAACTTAAACTTTTGATTTAAATATATAAATGTCAAGCATTTGAGACATGGTGAAGAAAAGGAAAGGAGTAGGTTCGAAAAGGCATGGAAAACGCTTCCTAACTCGCATTCATTTTTACTTGAAATTATTATTTTTATGATACTTCCTACAAAGATTTCTGCAAATCTGAAATATAATTAATGGTTAACATAATCTTTTCTTTACCAGTAATAATTAATTTCTTTATTACATTCAAACAATCAAACATGTGGTCGTCATTTACAATTCATAGTATGATAATGCAATCAACACAAGAAAAAAAAACTACAAAACAAAAGCTAACAGTTACAGTGCATTTTGATGCTTGATCTTCAGCTAATCCCTTCCCTTTGAGTTGCCAAGCATACACTAGTATGCCTCAATTTCAAGGCCTCACTTGCATCTTTTCTTTACCAGTAATAATTAATTTTTTTATTCCCTTCAAACAATCAAACATGTGGTCGTCATTTACAATTCATAGTTTCATAATGCAATCAACACCGGAAAACAAAATACAAAACAAAAGCTAACAGTTACAGTGCATCTTAATGCGCGATCTTCATCTAATCCCTTCCCTTTTATTTGCCAAGCATACACAATTATGCCTCAATTTCAAATCCTCATTTGCATATTTTCTTTACCAGTAATAATTTTTTTATTACCTTCAAACAATCAATCATGAGGCCGTCATTTACAATTCATAATCTGATAATGCAATCAACACAAGAAAACCACATGCGGTCGTCATTTACAATTCATAGTCTGATAATGCAATCAACACAAGAAAACTAACTACAAAACAAAAGCTAACAGTTACAGTGCATCTTAATGCGCGATCTTCAGCTAATCCCTTCCCTTTGAGTTGCCAAGCATACACCATTATGCCTCAATTTCAAAGCCTCATTTGCATCTTTTCTTTACCAGCAATAATTATTTTTTTTTTTTTTTTTTTACCTTCAAACAATCAAACATGTGGCATTTACAATTCATAGTCTGATAATGCATGCAATCAACACAAGAAAACAAACTACAAAAAAAAGCTAACAGTTACAGTGCATCTTAATGCATGATCTTCACCTAATCCGTTCCATTTGATTTGCCAAGCATACACAATTATGCCTCAACTTCAAAGCCTCATTCGCATCTTTGACCATGATACTGTCAAGGGGGTGCTGGTACACTTATCCATACAATTAGGTACAATCTTTCTAACATTTATAGCGAGCCAATCCGCTGCTAAATCCCCTTCTTTAGTTGAGAAAGAGACAACAAAATTTGATCTAGATGCAAGCCAGTCCCTAAATCTCACTGGCTTCCTTCTGAAATTTGCCCTCCAATACTCATCCAATTGTTTTCTGGCATTATTTATAACAAAAGTAAGATCAAGTAAATTCTGATTAAACACATATTTCATTCCTACTTTTCCATAGTAGCCATATAGTCCATATTATTTCATCAGAATTTACTTGAGAGAATAAAACCAAAATTGAAGCAAATTTAAGGGATTAAAAATTATATTAATCCTATAATTTATTAGAAACCTACTAAATTTTTTAAATATTTCATACAGTTTGAAGGTTTAATTATTAACTTTATTTGGTATTGCTTTACTTTTTTGGCATTTTGAATTATTTACTTATTATCTCTTCAGAGAGAAAAAAACAAAAATTATTATCATTATCTTTCGGTTGGTTTCACATTTAAAAAAAAAAAACCTAATGTTCGTAAGCACTTTACAAAGAATGATATGGGCTTGGATGTATGAGTTAGAGATTAATGGCAAGTCCTGTTATTAAGGCCCAAAACTCACTCATAGGACTAGCAGCAGTGATCATAAAGATAATAATGATTAATAAAAATATGTTTAGTTATTGGGCGAAGGAGCGGATTTGACAACAAAATTTTGGCCAGTAGCATCTGGCTCCACAAAGTTTTTTTAGGATCTTATATGCACATGAAGTTTAAAAAATAGCATCTGACACCACAAAGTTTTTTAGAACCTTATATGCACATGAAGTTTAAAAAATGTAGCATTTTCAACACAGCCGTTATGTGGGACCCATGCAATAGACACCTGCCTTTGCACTTCCTTCATTTGACCATTGTAATGACACATTGGTCGTTTTCCTGCTTCTCCTCTATTAAAGCCTACCAAACCTCAATGATGCATCAGAATGGTAGGAGCAATGGATTAAATCATCCCCTTATCTCCATTAATATCAAACCTCATGGATAAAAAATAACTTAACTCAAACAAATGAAGAGTTATGTTATAAGACGCTAGGTAGAAGACTCCAAGGACGAAGACACAAGTGTAGAACTAATCGGTGATGCAAGTGTAGAATCATTTTTTCCTTATCCATCTTCCAAGAATAAAATATGGAGTGAAGAGGGAAGAGGGAACGTTGGGAAGAAGTAGCAACCTAGCTGTGATAAATGTGTCTCTTCTTCATTGTCTTCAAATACTGTAGGCTATAAACGGTGCCCTGCTGCAAGGAGGGTGTCTCAACTCATACAACCCATTTGTGAGGATAAATACGAAGGTAAAATGAGGTATTGCCTTTGTAGGTTGCCGTCACCCTGCTGGATGGCATAAACGAAAGGAAACTCGAGAAGGAGGTTTTATGGATGCCAAAACCATTACAAGGTAATATGTGAAACTGTGAAAGTTGATTGGGTGTGGGTGTTGATATCTAACGATGTTGGTGAACATTTATAGGATAATGGGTGTAGCTACTTTGCTTGGCATGACAATGAATTTGGTGAGAGGGCAAATACAGTGATTACAGAGCTCCTTAATGATATTGATAGACTGTACAGTGTGCACTTTTGTTGTTATGGATGGCAATTGCAATTTTCTTTCTTCTGCTAGCTTCTTTTGTCCTTTTTCTTTTGGTTGGTGGTCTTTCTAGCATGGAACGAATTGGTGGAGGCTGCATTGGTAGAAAAATATCTATGTCCCAAAATTGATAACCCCTGACTAGTTGATATTTGGTCCTGTAGGCTGCAACATAAGTGTCCTTATGGTACCATCTTGAGATATGGGTTACATGATCTATTTTCTCATGGTACATTGCACAGATACTGTGTGGGCATGGGATTCCATTTAAATCCCTTGCCCTACATGTGCAGTGCTTCCTGATAAGGTCAATCGTGTGCCTATAATTATTGTCAATCACTTCATATCCATCATCTCCATTAAAGTGTACGCTACAGTTAGTAGCAAATTATCTTATTGGTTTCAAACAACTCCAAACACTTGGGACTAAAATCTCCCTTCAATTCTTAACAATGTTATCACTGTTGGCCCATTTTTCCATCTACTTAGTCTTAATTTCATCAAACATCCTAATAACTAGAAGATATATGTAGTCACATACCCAAGAATTAAAGCATTTGTTGATATTGTTGTCTACCACCCAAGATTGACATCTACTAGTGAAGTAGGCTCTTACCCAAGCTTTTGGACTGTATTTCATTACTGCCTCAGCTGCTTGCTTACTCCTACGTCCAAGAGCCTTCAAGTTATCCTTGAATTTTTCCTCAAATGTACTCCATGCACATGCCCAAAATAGATTCTTCATCGGTGTGCCCCTCCATTATTTGCTTTAGTTAGCATAAATGTGCCTTGAACATAGCAGATGCTCAGCCTCAAGGAGCACCTCACGCACAGCATTTGTCAAGCCCTACAAATTAACAACACATTAGCTTAAAATTTAAAAATTAACTTGAACTTACAGAAAATAATTAACTACCTTCTGCATCTCTGACATTATAGTCACATGATCACCAATACCAAGTTTGTTTCAATATGCTTATAACTTTCCAAACTCATCTACAAAGCTTCCATTCATCTCTTGCATTATTCTCCTCTTAGCCCTCTTGCACTTATAAATACTCACATGTACCTTAAAGTCATGCTCAAGTTCACTTTTCATGTCACTAATACTCAAATCCGGCTTCTCTTGCACTTTGTCCTTGAAGTGTTCAACCAGCCAGTTTACACTAGCTCTATGGTTCTTATAAACCCTACCTCAGGTGTGCTCATCTCAAACATACATCACCTTGTATCCTATATTTAACCCATCTTTAGAAACATATAGCACGAATGGGCAGCCCTCCTCACAGACAACTCTTACTAGCCTCTTCTCACTTCTTTCTATTTTGATGTTAACACCTTTTACAATGGTATACCTATCAATAGCCTTCTTAATCTCCCCTTTATCGTCAAAGGTCATGCCTACCATGAAAAAGGGCTGGCTCTCAAACACATCTTGTCCAACAAGACCAAGTCCCTCTTCTGGAGGCCCATCATTACTTTGGAGGCCCAACTCCTCCTAATCATCTCCACTTCCATCAATTTCTTCACTCAATCCAAGATCATCAACCACACTTTCTTTAGTGTCTGAGCTTGTAGTTTCTGCCACATAGCTCCCATCATCACTATCTGGTGCGAACCCACTAGAGATAAATCCCAAGAACCCACAACCAATCTGAGATACACTCACCCTAAAAAAGCTAAACAAAGGACTAAAATGATCCACTTAAACCCTTGAACATGGAAGGACAAAGACCCGAAGCGTTGGAAGATGCCAAAAGGTTGATCAAGCCTTGATAAGTCTGTTAGTTCTAAGAAGAATACTAAAGAGAATCCACTCTCAAGATACAAAGTACATAGAAGCAACTTTTCATCTCACCAAATTCAAGTCTACCTTCAAAATGACGCTTACAAAGTATTTAAAGGATACATTCATAAACCTAACCTAATTTGCATTAAATGCATTCTAGAGAATTCTAAGCAATAAACTTAACTCAATAAAAAAGAAACCCAAAAGTCAAATCTGCCAACTAATTAACAATTTTCGCATAAATAAAAACCATAAAAATGTAATCAGCATATTAATCCCAAAATGTGATTAATTAGGCCTAAATGACCCTCTAATGTTTAGCACTAGGTCCAAGCTCTTTCATTTGATGTTTCCAAGCCCAAAACATGTTCAAAACCTCCCTTTTCAGCCCAAATGACATTTGCTACGTTTTCAGCTCTTTTGTTTACATTTGTTGAACCAATTGCCATTTGCTTTGTCCATATCTCTGGCACTAGCCCATTCAATGCCTCCTTAATTCTCTTGGCTCTTGCTCTTGTGATTGGTCCACTTGGAATTTGCAAATGATTATTTGAAGTTGAAGAGCCATCTTGCTGGATTCAATCACTATCATCAAGGGCACTACCATCATCTACGATTGCTTTCCCTTTATCCCCAACAACAGCAACATTGTTTTCTTTCTCACACATGCATTTTTCATCCATTTTTCTGAAAAGTTCAAAGATCTCATCTTCTAACTCAACATCATATATCTCTTCAAGCCCTTCTACCCCAATTACATCTTGTTCTATGACTCTCTCATTCACTTCATGTGCACATAGTTCCCTTACTTGATTCAATAGCTTTTCATGTGCGTCCCCTCAACTGAGTCCTCTGCTTTTCCCTCTGTTTTAAGCTACATATTGGTCTCTGTATTTTCATGCGTATTTTCAAACTTAGGTGTCTCCGTCAATGAATTGGTCTTTGTTATTCTACCTAAACCAAGAAAATACACAAATAAACAAGGGGCTTTCATGCCATTCCACAATAGCAACTATAAAACAAGAATATTTTGCACAAATCAACGCTTACAGTGAAGATTCCTCTCTTTGTCACTTCTTCCGTGACTTTGAAAGATTTCTTCGTTCGACCCCACCAAACCCTAGAATAGTTTCAGATTTCTTTCTATCTCCATCGATTACACAATCGCTTAGCACATTAGCATTTTTTGATTCACCTCTCCATTGATTTTCTTAAGGATTCGAGAGCTTTTAGGTTAAACAGCCTTTAGGTTCGAGAGCTTCATAGAAATTTCGTTGGATTGAGTTTCTTTTTTCGTGATTTAGCTTTTAGGTTTTGTAATTTTATTTGCCCTTTGTTCCCTTGTTTTTTTATTTCATTTTACTTGTTTTTCAAAGTATGGCCACATCAGACTACTTTCTCTTGCCACATCATATTTTTTGGTCAAACCATTTATTTTGTGTTGAAAATTCCAGCCAACGTTAACAGATTTAACACCTGTGTTGAAAATGCTAGATTTTTTAAACTTCATGTGCATATAAGGTCCTAAAAAAAACTTTGTGGCTCTAGATGCCACTAACCAAAAACTTTGTTGTTAAATATGCTCCTTAGCCCTTAGTTATTTAAGTTTGGTCTCTTAATTTTAAAAAGTAAACTTTAGTCCTTTATTTTTAACATCATTAGTTTCATTTAAAGGAAAAAAACTGACTAGATAAATTTAATAGTTCCATAATGAAAATTTACAAAATCTGCTTAAATTTTAATTCTTCAATAATTTTTTTTTTTTATATTTTAAACATCCTTTATCAACATTCAATCATAGAACAACCTGTTAAATTTGGTGGGGTCATTATTTTTCATCAAATGAAACTAAAAGTGTTAAAATTAGAAAACTAGATGCGCACTTTTTTAATTTAAGGGATTTAATTCAAATTGACGTAAATTTACCTTCAATACCGTGAATTATAACTTGGTTAATACAACTTTTGCTTCTTAAACTTTCACTCAATTTTCGTTTTGGTCATTGAACTTTAAAATTGATGGTTTTGGTTCTTGAACTTTCGGTCAATTTCGGTTTTGATGATGGTGTTGGTCTTGAACTTTCGATCAATTTTGGTCTTAGTCCCTGAACTTTCAGTCAATTTTTGTATTGGTTCCTCAACTTTAAGAAAAAAATTGAAAAATCAAGGACCAATGGTTAAAATGGCACAAAGTTGAGGGACCTAAACTACTATTTTAGAGTTCAGAGACCAAAACCAAAATTGACTGAAAGTTCAAGGACCAAAACCACCGATTTTGAAGTTTAGAGACCAAAACCAAAATTAAATGAAAGTTTAAGGACTAAAAGTTATACTAACTCATTATAATTTTTTGAACAGTTTTAATAAACTCCAATCGTTTCAACAAATAATTCGTATAACGATACATAATCAAGTCGGCTTGAACTTTAACAACACAATAATGTGAAGCTAACCAGTAAAGATTACGTCATAATAAATTCATATCAAAGAACAAGGAAGTTGCACTTATTTAATCAAGGAAAAAAAAACTTAATAGAAAAGTGAGATGGGCTAGGCATCATCCAGCTCTATAAATGCCTCTAAGGACAAAAGTATCCTTTGACCTATGGGATACCGAAACGGCAACAAATACCTTACGAGCCTTGATGAGTGACAATTAGGGGTGGAAACAGGCCAGGCCCTTAACAGGGGCCTTAGGCTTGGCCTATTTCAGGCCTATCCAGGCCCAGGCCTAACAGGCCACAGGCCCAGACTTAGGCTTTTTATAAAGCCTATTTTCTTAAACAGGCCAAGCCCAGGCCTCTTACAAAAACCTATTAGGACTAACAGGCAGGCCTAGGCCTGTTATTTATTTTTTTTAAAAAAATTTAGTAACATTATATTTGTACCATTAAGTTGAAATAAAATTACACATGTATGTATCTAAGGTTTTTTTTCCACTCACCCTCACTTTTCACTCTATCTCATCGTTTCCCTTTTCTCCTTCCTACTAAGGACTCAAATTCATCACCTTGGAACCCAATACATCCATCTTCTCCTCTTCCTTTTCCGTCTCTACCATCACTTTTCACTTTATTTTTGTTGATTGTATCAGACTATAAGTTTTGTTGATGTTTACTTGCTTTGTCTTTTAGACTCTTGTTGTTTTGTATCAGATTTGTGTTCTTACGTTGTTGAGTATATATCTGCATACTATTGCTAAGTAAAAAAAAATGTATTTTTAGACTTTGAGTCATAGGCTTGTTTTAGGCTTGTTAGGTGGCCTGTTGATAACAGGCCTTTTAACAGGCTTCAGGCCAGGCCTGGTCTTTGAACAGGCCAGGCTCAGGCCTGAAAAAACGGCCTATTACAGGCCACAGGCTAGGCTCAGGCCAATCATCTACACAACAGGCCAGGCCAGGCCAGGCCTGGCCTATTTCCACCCCTAGTGACAATGAACCCATAAAACTGCACCTGGAAACTTCCTACCTCTTCCCACACACCTTGACCCAAAGTATTTTACATTTTAAAATTTTGATTTAATAAACTTATATTTTTATAATCATGTGGACCTCACAATACTTGTTTTCTTTCTTTTTTCTAATATTACCTTCCATTTTATTTAATGCAATGGTTAAGACTTAATTATAACTAAAAATTAAAATGTTAGTAAGACAACTGGAACATTTTTTGGGCGAGAGACAAGTGGTACACTTTTTTTTTTCTTTTTAACTAACATACGGCATGAATTGATTATTTCTAATTCAAGTATTACTGGATTATGGATACAGTGTAATTTTTTAATTTGAGTTTTATCTATACTATTTGAATATCTATTTAGAAGGAATTAAGTCCCCATCAATTGGCTCAATTGATTGGGAAAAGATTAAAATATTAGTAATAGATATACAACTATATAAGTTTAATCCTCAAATATTGCAACATTGAGGGACAACCATAAACTCTGCGCCAATTGTGCAATAATAATAAAATGTATGTGCAGGTATAGCTTTGACAATTGAGTTTGTGATTGAGATGTACAATAAAAGAAATACCTTAATGGCTTGAAAAGGGGGACTCCAATTCGGTTTCTATCAATGCTCTCTCTAATCTCTCCCGTAATACCTGATAATCTAAAAACATTAAATATTAATTGAATAACATAAATTTAAAAATAAAATACTTAATTCTTCTTGTATTTTTTCTTAATTGCACAAGCATCTCTTCTATTTCAAAAATATAATTTAAATTCAAACTGTTAATAACGTTAGGAATAGTTGTTTAAAATAGCTTTTAATTAAAATTTATTTATCTGCTATTTTAGCCATTATCATACTGAATTCAATATTTTTACTAAAATTGTTTCAAATAAAGATTTTATTTTTCTTTTCCTAACTTGATTAAAAATTTAATTAATTATTTTATTAGATCTCTACTTGACTAACTATTGTTTCTAATGTTTGGAGTAAAAAGTTTCTTGATATTTTAAATTATACATTTAAATTATTTATATAAATACCAAAAAGTAAATATTTCATGCTGCATACCTTTACAATATTTATTAATATATTCATTTAAAATTAAATTAAATAAATAAGTTTCAATAGCTCTGATGAAAAATAAAAAAGTATAAAATTTTTCAACAATCAAAATTAATAGATTTTATAATACATTAGAAAGTTCGTAAACATATATACTACGATCAGTTTTTAGTTGTATAAAAACTTATTTTGGATAAATATAAATATTTACATTAAATACAGGTGTTTTAGTAAAAAAAAAGTGTAAGAATCAAATTTAATAATAACTAATAGTTGGGTGGATTAAAACATTTTCCAATATATAAGCAAAACTTGTGTGACATACATATTTTTTAATAAAATGTGTAATTGTTATAAATCGAGATATATGGATGTTCCCTCACCCAAATGTTGACATTTCTTATCCTACACTCCATAACCTCTCTAATGAATAGTTTTTAGGAGATATTATTGTCATAATTCAAAGGTTACAGTTTGTATACTTATGAGGATTAACCTTGCTTTGTAATTCGTGTAACTCTCAGATGAGGTTGTGTGCCTATGAATAGAGGACAATATAATACACTTGGTGTGTCCAAGTAAATAAGAAATTTCTCCCTCATTCTCTCCAATTTTCTCTCTTGTCTTTCTTCATCTTTCTCATCTCAATTTCTTATATATTTGTTATTTTTATAACAAATTATCAGCACGAATTCAGTCTAAAAATTTTATGAGGTATGAACTCTATAGAAATTGATACATTTTGATAATATATGTAATGGTCTTTTATACATTATAATTGTATTATCACTTCTCATTTTATTGTTACTGTTGGACTATGTGCCCGACTCCCCCCTAGGCCGAATTATTCAAAATAGATCTGACACATGAGAGACGTCCAGAGAGAATAGGAGAACTTAATCAATGATAAATGCTTATGGAAGTCAAACCTTTCCTTTTATGCAAAGAAAAATAATATGTCATAATTGCTGATCAATAGAATTAATTAAGGGGCAATTACGAAAGTAGCATATTCCATTCTGGTGTTCACTCTGAACACTATAAATAGGAGGTGCCTCCTTCACTTGTTCTTCACCCCAGTTAGACTTCTCTGGCTCTCTATCTCCCTCTCTCCTTGTTCTAGTGATCTGTTGTGCGATTATTGTTGGGTTCTAATAACCTGACATTGCGTGATTTTGGAATACTTGAATCGGCTCCTACTGGTTAATTCTTCTATTAAATATTATTTTGGTCCTAATATTCTAACAGTTACTTTTTAGTTCTTCTCCTAAATCAATATATAATTGTTATTTACGTTAATTCCTATCTCATCTTAATGATGTTTTGCTATTTTAATTTTATGATCTCATACTACTTTATGTTGATTGCTGCTATCTTATTTTACCTATTTGTTTTTATTTATTTTTATGTTTTTAGTTATTTCATATTATACTTGTTACCTTTTTTTCCGTTATCTACTTTCATATGTTTTTTTTTATTATCTGTTGTTAGTAATTCTCTTATTTTAATTTTGTTACTTTTTTATATTGTTTTATTTCCTTGAGTGATCTATTTGTATTATTTATTTTGTTATCTTAATTTTATGTCATTATCTTATATCATGATATGCCATTTTATTTTATTCTTTATGTTGCTTTTATATTATTTTAGTTTTCTATTGATTATACACGTTATTTAAGTTACATTTCAATTATTACGTTTTTTGATTACACTGTAACCCATTTTCATTTTTAGGCATGCTTCATTTATATAGTATTTATTATATATTATTTTCATTTCATTTTTATCGTCATTTTATTTATTAATAGCATTATATATATGATTGAATTTACTTAATTTGTCGGTATTCTTTTGACGGCTCGTAGCCATAATACTCTTTAATGTGTGATTAAATGACCAAAAGTTATGTTCCTTGGTAAAAGACCACCTTGTGATTTCATGGCAAAAAAATTGTGGCATTTTGTTCATCGGATTGTTTATTGTTATAAATATTAATGCCCTAAAGCTTAGTTTAAATACCAAATGACAAAAAGGAAAAATGTTTTTAGAATATATTGCCTTGAAGACAAATTATTCAAAGAGAATCATGTCACTGAAAAAATAATAGTCCTAAAGACTATTACATATATATGGTCAATGCCTAAGTTGATAATTACAGGGGATAATATTTGATTATATTAAATTAATGGTTTATATAAATTAAAGTAATGAGCAAATGTTTTAAATGGCTAGAAGCCATATGCACATATATACTTATATACTTCCTCTGTACCAAAATTTGAATAATTGTGTCCCTTATTATAAGAGCTTGCATAGAGTTGTCAGAATATTTAATGATTTTCCCCATTTTGCGCCTCATAATTTCTGAATATTTCATGCTGTTTCCTGTCATTATTACTCTATATTTCTCTTTCTTATACACCCATGTATCATAAATAAGGGCAAACTTGAGAAAAATAATTTATTTTAGACATTTATCTCTCTCAACTACTTTGTTAATATATGTGATTTTGCCTTTTGAGCTCTTATAACAAGGAACGGAGGGAGTACCTATTTACCGAAGGTATAAAGGTTAAAATGGTTCTAAAGTCGAAAAGAAGATGAGATGTATGTCATGACAAATATCAAAAGTGACAATGAGTTATAGAAAAATATGTCCACATTTATTCTTTTTTATCAATAATGTTAGGAAAGGGGTTTAACTCACCCACAATCCAAGGACAGGGCCCCTAACTCATGATCCACCGGGGCTAGTCCTTGTGGGCTCCTGGTTGGAAAGCCTCCCAATCCACACAGGTAGGTTTCACCCAGCTTCACTTAGATGTGAAGATGCCTCTCCAAGCACTGCGACTGGAACCACAACAAAGTGGTCGTACCCAGGAATTGAACTCTCGTCAAAGTGGTCGAAAGTCCAACCACTACTACAGAAAGGAGTTTCTAAGTCTGTTATTTCAGGGTTTTAATGTCACTTATTTATGTGACGTTAAAAGTAGTGACTTAGAAAAAATGGACATTTTACGTCACTCAAACTAATGGACGTGGAAAGTCTGATTTTTCACGTCACAACTTATGAAAAAAGTGACGTAGATAAGTTCCTGATTTTTTTTTTGCTTAAGGTGGCTGAGAATTCATATCACATGTTTGGAAAAAAATGTGACGTGGAATCTCAGGGGATAAGTGACGTGGTTTCTTCCCCTGAGATTCCACGTCACATTTTTTTCCAAACATGTGACGTGAATTTATTTTTAAATTAGGTTTTACTATTTTCGTTTGGTCCCATTTTCTTTTTCTTGTTATGCTGTCTCAGAAAACAAATATTACACAACAGAGATAGCAATCAACCAAGCTAATATAACTAATCAATCATACACAACAGATAGCAATCAATTAACCAAGCTAATATAACTAATCAATCATACTAAACATATATACTTGTGTTGCTACTACTACACAAACCATTATTTTTACACAATTTAGTATTTTGTACAATGATCAATCATCTCTACTAACCAATTCCGAAAGCAAAAATTCAGCAACACTCTCACGAATTGAATCAAGATCTTCATCTGTAAATCAGTTGGTGGTTCCATCACAAAACTGCAATAATAAAGATGTGATGATCAATGAAAAGAAATTACATAAAACATTATATATTTATGTATCAATTGTATCAATCATATAAGAATTTATAAATAAGAATTTAACTTATACCTGTGTGAATAATACGGATCGTTCACTAATAATAATGTCATAAATATACTTCATGACGTAATACCCGCACTCCTTATTGGTCGGTTGCCTAGGGCACTTTAATCACAAGAAACTGTATAAATTAATAGCAAAGTACTTAATATATCTCAATTGACTAACATTGAAAGAATTTAAATCAAAAGTACTTACTCTAGGTCTTTGTAGCACAATGTCTTGATGTTCTTCACCAGTTTCTTCCATTGAATGCCACTGAGATATACCCCTAAAATGGAACCAAAATTAGTACATATACATCGGAATAATTTATTTAGGCCACTAGTATATAATAAAGATATTAACACTACTCACTTTGATATGAGAGTTCTATAATAGGAGGTTATATTACACCTCAACGAGTCAAACCAAACCAGACGATGATCCCTAGGGCAAACGACAGCTGGTGCCCAGTGCTTACTGAAAGACATTAAAAATAATCATAACATTTACAAATGTGTATAAAGATGAAAAGTTTTCAAAATGAAACAATCAAGCTTACTCTTCAAGAACAGGTGCAAAATAGATAGTTCCCCCGTTCGATGACATTTGATGGTTAACGTATGCCTGCATGTTGTCATCATAATTCCTCTTCTCCGCCGGGGTACTGAAATTATCCCTCCTCACCAATGCCATTGGACTGAAGAATCTGTATTGTCCCCTACCTAATATGTGACACAAGCTGTGGAAGTACCTATATATCATAGACAAGTTGAAATCAAAAGGGATTTAATAAGAAATACTGCTGAGACATAAAAAGTAAAGGTCATTTATTACATAGTCGCTAACTCAAGCCATCCAAGGTCAATTTCCTGCAGCTTCAAAAACTCCCTGATATCTCGGGAACTGTTGTAACACCCCAAATTTTAGAAAATAGAAAATAAAGAGTTTTTTAAGGTTTTGGGAATGTTATTAAAATATTAAAATGCATTAAAAATAAATTTATGATGTTTAGGCAATTTTAATAAATTTTAAGGCTTATTTTCTTTATTAATTGAGGAAAAAATAGTTGGAAGATGAATTTAAATAAGGGAATATTTAGAACCTTGAGGTATTGCTTAGTATTTAAAAAGTCTTATAAATAAATTTGGAAATTAAAGTATATCTAGAAAATTATTTTTAGGAAAAATTCAGATTAATTTGTAAAGGAAATGGTAATTAAAATTTTTAAAGAAGGGCATAAAGGGAAAGATGAGAAATAAAAGAAAAAGAAAATGACAATAGCTGCCTCTAGTTAAAAATATCTTTAGTTATTATAGGAGGGGCAAAATGGTAAAATACCTATTTAAAATATCTCATTCACTCATCTCTTCATATATACTCACATGTGTTCCTATTCATTATCACTCTTCCCTCTCTCCCCGATATTCCTCTCTGTCCCTCACTCTCTCGATCCCTCTCTGTCTTCTTCGGGCTTCAGCGGTGACTGACGGCGAGAACGGCGAAGCATGACGGCGAGAAGTGGCGGAGATGCACGGGAAGTTTGTATTATCCGTGGGTAAGCCCCTCTTCCTCCATTTTCTCTCATTCTTGTCCGATGTGAGCAAGTTGAGAGGGAGGTTAATTCGGATTTTGGAATTTTTAGGGTTCCTAAACCTGTTAAATTGAAGCTTAGACTTCTATTAGGATGTTTTGGGAAGAGATTTCGAGTGGGAAGTTAAGTTTGGTTGATTTCATCGCAGACCCCAAATCGGGTCACTGTTCACCCGAGTTTCTAGGTCTGATTTTTCAGTCTTCAACCACTCATAAGCTTGATTAAATGTGATTGGGAGTGAGTTAAAGTTCATAGGGTATTTGTATGTCAAAAATTTCTGGTGCATGCCCCTGTTTTGTGCGATTCCTCTGTTTTGATCGATTTTCTGCTTCCCTATGAATCGATTTTGTTGCTGCTTAAATTCTTGTTTCCCTGTGATTCTGTTTCTGTTGATGAAGAAAGGAAGATGAAATATGAGGTTGATCGGGCTGATGATATGTGAAGTTGTTCAATTTTTTTTCTTTCTCCTTCCTGTTTGTTCTGCTGGTGGGTTCATTGAAATTTTGATGCTATTAAACTTTATTAGAGGTTATTTAAGCTACTGATTGTTGTTGGTATTTGACAAGTATGGGAATTTCAAAAATACCTGAGATGGTCCTCTGATGGTTTGGTTTTATTTTCCTTTGCTTTCTTGGGTGTTTGATTCTCTGCCTCTACTTGTGTTTTCTGATTAATGGAGTTTGTTCTTGTGTTTTATTTGTTCTGTTGGTTTAGCGTTTCAGATAGGAGGAGGAATTAATAGAATTAGAATTAAATTGGAATTGTATCTTGAATGTTGAGGTTCTGTAATTTCTGGAAATTTTGGATTTACTGTGGTGTAGGTTCTATGTGTGATGGTTCATTGGAAATTTGGAAGAAGGATTGAACAGATAGGTTTTTCATGGAAGATGTGAAGTGAATTGAGTGAATATGATTTGGTTATTAAATGGTATTAGGTTAAGAAGCTTATTTCTATTAGAATTTGTAGATGCTATTTTAAACTTTGTTGTGGGACTCAAATAAGGCTGAAAAGATTTCTGAAAGATGGAGGATTATATTTGGATGAAATGAGTTGTATATAGGTTTGATGTTAAAATTACAATTTAAAGCTCTTAAGTTCCGTTGTTGTTTTATATTAGATTATAAATGAGATAGGTAGTGTGGTATAAAGAAAATTTTCAGGTTGGATTAGGAATTAGTTTCTAAAGTTAGTTCTAAAGGATTGTTTTGTAACTATACCCTAATGACCTCATCATCGACATTAAAGTCAAATAGATGTGGCAAGTATGGTTCTTAAATTCAAAGGTTATTTATGGTAAGTAAATGATATATGGATTTACAAATTTACGTAATCATAGGTTTGAATTTCATGGGTTTATGGAATGGAATTTTATATGGATTAAAGTTTATGAAAGCGGGATGTTTAAGGTTTGTTCAAGGAAGACTTCTACTTGGAATGAGATTAGAAACTGAATTGTATTACTTTTCTTGTTTTGGATGTTAAGGGGTTATGCAGATTAAGCATTATGTCAAGAGGTTCTGTGTAACACCTGGATTTTTACTACTATATTATAACATTTTAATGAATTACAACCACTATTTCAGTTCCGAAAGCCCGAAAATACGAATAAATTTAAAATTTTTTCTTCCAAAACATTAAACCAACTATTTACCGGTTGGAATTGGCTTTTCGAACCACTTAGAATTTAAAACTTGTTATAAAACAAAGTGGTTCATAAGACAATTAAAAATTCATTAATCCTCTTAAGGTATTTATTTTCAATTTACAGTACTTGGGAAATTTAAATCCCTTTTATAAATTTATACAATTCTATTTTTTTTTATTCTTTCTACTATTGATTTAATAACTTAAAATTTCATCATATACAATTAACCTTACTTTTTATAACGTAATCCTAAATTCTTCATCTAATATTCCTCCAGCTTTCCTGCCTTATCTCAATCATCTTACCATCTACCAGCTTATCTGAAACAGCAATTTAACGCAGTTCATTTCATTCATTACCATGCATAATAATTAATAAAATATATATAATTAAAAACATGTCTGTATGGGTAGGGATGTTGCCCTTCTGTGAGCCCCCGCACTCATCCCATACGAGTAAACATTAACCTTGTTGCTAGTGCACTTAAGGCACTACTGTGAGGCTCAACCTCCTGAATATAACATTTCGGTCATATCTAATCTGTACTAGGGGTAGCTAGGCCTCTAGTCATCGAGTACTCGGATCCCATGAATAATTCTGACAAGGTTAAAGCTACTATAAATTTATAAAACATACTATGCAATTATCATACATGATAAATGATATTGAATGAAACTGCTACCTGATTTCCAAGCTTAGTTCTTATCTGCTACTTTTCTTTCTATTGGCCTCTCCACTTATGTCACTATCAAGACCTATTAACATTTAATATAAATAGTAAATTAATACCTAAACTTCTATATAATTATTCAGCGTCTCTCTCGGGGTCCTAATATACTTAATACTACCCCATTCTTATATCTCATATAAGTAGGTTTTATTTTAAATATTTTGACCCTTTTAAAATTAAAAGACTACTTAAGATAATTCATTTCAATTTAATTATTCTAACTCTCATTATTATCTTTTTCGGAATTAAATGTAAAATCACAGTGACTTAACCATAATTAGTCTATTAATCATTACCATTTTTCAACATTTATTAATTCTTTATTTTTGTACAATATAAATTTAATCTTATCAGAATCGTAACTTGCTATTGATTCACTGTTGTCACTGAAAATGTTATTTAAGAGAACGGAAATAGAATAGAGGTTTTAATTTATTAAATCCAGTCCAACAACTAAACCATAGTTAAATTTAATTTATAATTCTATCATTACTTCCTATTTCTATTATATGTTTTAATCTTAATCTCTAACTCGGTTATTAACTACCATTGCCAAACAAATATTTACAATCAGTAAACGATGCACACATCCTTATATTTTCTATGTATCACACAGATATTCTAGCAATAACCAAACAATACATACATATATAAACACCAGCATAACAATATCCTAATTACTTTAAAGCGTACTTACACTCCAAACCATTTCTCAAATTCTTTAACCATTTACTGTTTAGACACAAATGGGAATCGATTAAATCCATTTCAAAACGTTCACACCTTATTTCTCACTAGTAATCTTTCCTTTACACTCCATTACAACTTATAATGTCTAAGACCTCCAATCAATAAGCTTAACAATTATTTAATATTTAGAGGTATAATCAAAACCTCTTGACATAATGCTTAACATTTGCACTTCATTTACCAGAAATTGCAGAATCCCATCTTTGTTTACTTCTCCTAATACTCTTAGTACTTAATTTATCATCAAAAGTCAGTCCTTAACAAGAAACATCTTTATCATCATTTTAGAACTCAATGTTACCAATATAATTAAACTTTGGATCCTACCATTTGGTCACCAATGAGAAATAAAACAAAATCTCTTCTACAGACTTAAATCTATATTTGTTTATGGTTTTCATATCTAAATATAATCCCTTGTATGACTATAAATCAGTTCCACTAATTCTTAGCAGCCAAAATTAAAACATCCTCATATAGCTACTATGATGTGGAAAGGATAACTTTCTTAAAATAACATATATACTTCCCAATTTCAATCTTAATGATAGTTAACTTGGATATAGTATAATCGATTGACATAACCCTTAATATAAAATTAATCAAAACTTAAGTATTCCGAATCCCGTTTCCATCTCCCAAACAAATTCAATTCGCATATACAACTAATAGTTCTTGTCCTTGTACCAATTTACATGCTCCACCTATTTTCCTTGAACACTCAAAGTTCCTAATTAAACTCCAATCAGCATTCATTTAGGTTCTTAACCTATGATATCCCCCAACAATAATCAGTAACTATTTATCTCATTAACATCCTCACACTTCAAGCCTCAGAAATTATATCCCGCTGACCATGAACCCAAACATCATAACCCAACCATATATCAACATAAAAATGCTAAAATCTATCCTTAGTTGACTTCCAACATCATTCAACAATTCCTAAACTCAACTAGTTCATACACATTATCCTTTAACAACTTCTTGACTTCCCAGCAACACATATAATAACATACTTGAATGCTAATTAAATCTTCCAACCCACATATAGCAGCAAGCAACTTCCATAGCCTTGATTATCCCAAAATAATCTAATTCCCCATAAAAACATTCAGTCTCCAAATTAATTATCCCAATCAAATTTCTTTATTATAAATTCTTCTTCCTTACCAAATTAAATCCCAAATTTCAGATTCTAATTTAAACCTTATCATTTACATATTTCCTAAACATATGTCCCTTCTTTTAGCTCTTATCCAAACCCTGGTTCTATAGTAAAATCTCTTCCAATACCTTCACAGCTTCATTAGCTCAACTACATTAGCAAGATCAGAAATCCCTAATACATGCCTTATTATCAACATTACATTAAAATCAAAACAACAAGGGCAATCAAGCATATCCAAATTTCCCTTCCCTTGAACAACACTCATTGGCCAGAGCATCCAGGAGACAGAATTGAGCATTTAACAATTTAATATCCATCAATCATCCGCAAACAACCTCAATCCATATTTCAAGGCAAAACAAAATATCAACACAGATTTACATTCCCTGGCCGAGCAAGAACAGAAAAATAGAGGAGCATCGGGAAACCAAACTCGACCAGAACAGAGTAGGGAGGAAGAACAAAATTTCGAAATCTTCACATATTCCATTCTTTCCTCTTCCACTGACCGAAGCAGAACAAGGAACGGAATTAAACAGAGGACAAGAATCGGCCAGAACAGAATGAGAGGAATAAAGGAAACTGAACAATTAACATCCTAATAATGCTCAATCAACAAAATCAACATCCAATCCATTCTCTCTTCATCATTACCAGAACAAAATTGCAAAGAACAGAATTTCGAGAGCAAAGAAATTGAACAGGGATGAAGAAAATCGAACAAACCAAAGAAGCATCTCAAAATTCATCATAAAACTCATTTCTTAACATAATTTTACTATTCTTCATGATTAATCACAATTTCCGTTCAGTTAAACCCAGAATCCGGCGGGGTGAACAGTAACCGAGATGGAGTTTTTGTAGCAATCTGACCACACGCGTTTTCTACCTCAAAATCACTACCCAAAACGTCTAATTTAAAGTCTAACCTTCAATTTTATGGACTTAGAATTTCCAAAAACTCACCCAAAACTCGAATCGATTTCTCTCCAAATTTGTTCAAATTGCAAGAACAAGGGGTAGAACGGAGAAGTTGAGACTCACCTAAGTTCAAATCGAGTTCCCCATGAATCGATGAAGCTCTCCAACGCCGGAAATCAAGCTCATCGCCGTCGGTTAGAGCTGGGACCGTCGCCGATCTTCGAAGAAAAAGGGAAGGTGGGAGAGGGAGAGAGAGACTCGGGAATCAGAGGGAGTGTATTCGTGTGTATGTGGAAGCAGAGAAGGAGTATATTAAAAGAGCAAGGACACGTGTGAGGCCCTAATTAAAAGAGAGACTGATATTTTTCTTTTATAGGTACTTTACTATCTTGCCCTTCCTTTTATATTTGAAGATATTTTCAACTAGGGGTAGATATTGTCTTTTTCATTTCCTATTTTCTATTTTCCCTTTAAATGATAATTTTATCTACCATGATCATTTAGAAATAATCCTAAATTTGTCCCAAAAATAATTTCTCTAAATATGCTTTAATTTCCAAATTTATTTATAAGACTTTTTAAATATCACATAAAACTTCAAGGTTCTAAATATGCCTTTATTTAAATTTATCTTCTAACTATTTTTCCTCAATTAATAAAGAAAATAAACCTTAAAAATTATTAAAAATATACCCGGCCTCATAAATATATTTATAAGACTATTTAATTTCTATATGCCATCCCAAGATTTTAAATAAACCTTTATTATTTCTTTTCTCCAAATTAAGTTCTATCTCCAAATTGTTTCTCTTTATTTCTTAAAGAAAATAAGCTTTAAAATTATTAAAATGCCTAAAACATCATAAATTTATTTTCAATATTTCTTAATATTTTAGTTACATTATTAAAATCTTAAATAATTCCCTATTTCCTATTTTCTAAAATTTGGGGTGTTACATTCTGATTTTATCTCTAAATGTTAAATAATTGTTAGGATAATCAATTTGAGGCCTTAGACATTAGTAGTTATTTTGAGTTTACTAGTGAATATTTTGAATGGAGTACAATCAGTTTACTTGCTATAAATGGGTTCTATTGATTTCATATAAGAAGTTTGGGTTAACCCTTATGCTTACAGAGTTTGGAGTGAAATATTATTTTGGAAGGTATCCAATGTTGTTATGCACGAAGAAAAGTTAGATGATAGCTCATTATAGGTTTAAAGTTTAGATTATTCGTAAAAGGTTACGAAAGGATTTTAATTGACCGACGAAGTACTTTGTGGTGTTTGCTATATGTAATGTTTATAAGTAGAAATTTAGGATGTTATAAAGATATGAATTTGGTTAAGGTAAAGAGTAAAGGTGTTTCTTGCCCAAGGACTTTTGATTATCATTGAATTAGGAAAAAGGGCATGTTATTGAACAGTCAACCACTCAAGTTATTAAGGTTTAAATTCTGACTATTATTACCAATTGGAAGCCCCAAGTATTAACCAATGACTCAAAGTTATTAAGTTTTGTAATAGGATTATGTTTAGAATTGGTTTGAATTTAGTATTAATAGTTTAATATATGTGGGAAGATCAAGGAGCAAGTGAGAGATTTGGTTAGGCTTTAGTCAGAACCAATTAAATGGTGATGTGAAGTGTGCTTTGGAAGTTGTACTGTTAGTTAGGAATTGAAGATTTAATTTATGGTAGCTGCTTTAAGGACTTTTGAGGGGTCGTTGCTTTAGGCGAGTCACACACTACGTGCTTATCACTTGTTTTATTATTTGTTTTTATTTATTTATTTGAGTTTCAAAATTAGATTTATGTTTTTATTTCATATCATGGTTCAAACGTTAGAAATTGGTTGGGTTTTACTAATATTTTTGAAATAGTGATATTAATAGTTAATATGTAATTCTTTATGGAAACCAAAACAAGAAATGAGAAGTAATTGTTAAAGATAAAAATAAAGGGTGATTGATTTTTATTGTGGTTTTAAGTTATAAATATGTTGTTAAGGATTGTATTTAGATTCTAAGTGTAAGGAAGTGAGAATAAGGATAAGTTGTGAATGTTTAAATATATGGAAATATTGGAAATAATGATTTGTAATGTTCTTTGATAAATTGAATTACTTGATTTTGATTTACATTGTTGATTGATTTATTCTTGAAACTTCATAATACCTAGAAAATAAATATATACATAGATGTGTGAGTAACTGGGGTCTTTACAGAAAAGTTTTATAGAAACCATTGGTCAAACATTGAAAATAAGAAGATTGATAAAAGTAAATTAAGTATATTGGATGGTTAAAATTCTAAATAAATACGGCAAAACATAATTTTCCTAGAAGATAAGTTTTGGGTAGTATTAAGTAAGTTAGGCTTCGAGAGAGACTCATAGAATAATTATAAATGGGATTTTAATAAGCTTATATATGTATATAGGTTCTGAATAGTGATTGGAGTTCATCGAAATAATATGAAGGAAAGGAGCTGGTACATGATTAAGGTCTAAAGAAGCCAGGTAGCAGTTTATCTCATTACACTCAAATTGCATGTATAATTTTGTAATACCTGTTGCATTTAAATGGTATGTCTTTTATTCCTCAGTTAGAGTACTCCAGGCTTAGGTGGTTCACTATCCCTTTGCCAAATCAGTTAGTTATAACGGGATAGTTATAACGAGAAGTCATGCAGGTAGAACCTCCACTAGTTAACGAGGATATCATTTTCAGTGGGTGGTATGTGCTTATGTCACCCAGATTAATAGGATAAATGCTATTATTGTTTGCAAAGGTTTATAAAATATATACATGGCAATGCATGCATGAAATTTACAGTTAATGACATAAACTGCGTTGAACTGCTGTTTTTCAGAGAAGCTGGGATATAGTAAGATGGTTGAGATAAGGCAGGAGTGCTGGAAGATTATTAGATGAAGGAATTAAGGTTATGTATTGAAAAGTAAGGTTATCTGTATATGATGTAAAATTAAATTATTAAATTAATAGTAGAAAGCATAGAAAGTGGAATAGTACGAAACTATAAAGGAATTTAAATTTCCCAAGCACTATGAATCAAGAATAATACCCTAAGAGGGTTAATATACTTTTAATTGTTTTATTAACCACTTTATTTTATAAAGAGTTTTAAATTGTTCCAATTTGTCTAAAAAGCTCATTCCAACTGACAGAAGGTTGGTTTAATGTTTTAAAAGAAAATGTTTTAAATTTTTCATTTTTTGTGCTTCTGACACTGAATGGTGGTTATAATTCAATTAAATTGCTATATTATAGTAGTAAAAATTAAGGTGTTACAACTGTCAAGCAAAAATTTGTATGTACGATCAGGACTGACTATCCTGGAGGCATTGTAAAGGGCACAGACTCCAAATTTGGCTGCATCTTCAGTAGGAGCTGGAGAGAAGGATATTCGTCTGAAAAGGTCTGCAGGGTGATGAAAAAAATTAGTTATGTTATTCCTAAGCCAGAAAAATATCAAACAAGTAATCTCAAAACTTAAGTGTACATACCACATCAACCGACAGGTCCGGCGCCTTTTGCGGCCTCTTATGTACAAGATATCTAGGCCACAAGATGAATGCCCCGATCGCCTCGCCTAGTTTGGTGACTTCATGATCGGGAAAGGGTACATCTGCCCCCGCCTCATCCCTCTAGAAAGCTGTAATAGACACCTTCACTTGGTCCTCCCCAATAGGAAAATTATGTATGAGGGAGGCATTCGGGAACTGGCGAGCTTTGGCGACGTAGGCAAGGGACATCAAGATGGAGATAACACTCCTCTCCATATTCAGGGTTGTTTTCTGGTGTGGGATTTGAGTCGTCCTCATGAATTGATCCTAACTGCACAAGCTGATTGCAGCTGTCTTTGCCGCTTGGACCGCTGGTTCCGAGGGATTCCTGCAAGGGATGAAAATATACAGAGTAAGACTATAATTGATTAACCCGGAATACAGAAATCAAAAAATGTAGTAGATGCTCAAACCTGATAATTTTGTCTAGAAGAATTCGACATGAGTCCGAGCTGTACAGTAGATGCTCGGACCTGTGCCTCAACCTGCACCCGGATCTGCTCCATCATTTGCCCAGTAAGCTGCTGGACATGTACCGCCACCTATTGCTGGACCTGTGCAACAACCTGCTCCTAGAACTGGGCCTCCATCTCCGCCCGAACCCTGGCACAATCTCCTCAGTGGATTCTTTACTGGCGAAAGATCGGGGTTTACGACTGAAATACTTGGTCAGCCCTACATTCCTCAGATCCCCGATAACTTGGCCTCGGTGGTCGAGCTTCCCAATTGCCGTGGCCAAGATGTCCATCCTCCCAAAAGGTGTGAAGGACCCTTGGGTGGCTTGCTCCTCAAGTTCTTCTTGTAATGATCCAAAAAATCATAATTTGCAATGTGCTACAAAACCACAAATTAAATGCACTAACAACAAAGTGAAATACTTACAATGCTCTGTGAAACTTTCTCAACCTCCAAAGTCACAAATTTTCCTTCTTTATTCTTCCTTCCCTCAACCTATTTCATATGACGTGGGAAGAGCGGCGGAGGCTCTACAACAACGGTAGGATCGGACCATGCCGCTTCCTCCATTTCTGCAATTGTTTCTGGGTCAACTTTTTCTCTAGCCACTTGTAACCCCCCCAAGACATCGTGAGCCTATAGATATTCTTCACTTGTCGCTCCTTTTGTTTTTGGCTCTCCTCCTGTGAAACTAAAACTAAGGTAGTTAACTAATATAATGTGTTAATACTGCAATTTTAAACCAAAGTTAAAAAGTTATTTATGAAATATACACACCTTGAACTTTTCGTCTAGCCGTGATGCAACAAACTTCTTCCAAGTCTCTAGGTCAATATTGAAATAGATCTGACCAGGATCTTGACCCTGCTTATTTCCAAAGACGAAGTCTCTGGTCATGGTATTCTTGATATTCTTCCACATCTTGCGCCCTTCTCCTAACCAAAAATCCTTGAACTATTGTGTGTTTGGGACATCGAAGTTTTGCTGAAAAAAATGACGAACACATTAGATGAATTAATTGAAAATAAAAACACATACATATTAGGAACAAACAGAAATATAATGATAAAACATACCAAAATATCTGACCAACATTGATCCTTAACGTCTTAGTTGACTTTCCGCCAATCCTTATCCAAGATGCTTATCTGGTTCCTCACCATAAAACCGACGTAGCTCGCCAACTTCCCCGATAGGATTCATGTCATCGTCAAAATCCACACGGATAGGCTGAACATTTGTCCCCTGACAGACAACAATGTCATTGAGCTTCGTCGAACCTCTTCCCTTTCTTCGAGGGGGATCATTCCCTTGCTGATTGTTATCATCGTCCGCCATGTGCCTGTTAATACATGAATTAATACATGATAATTCAAAAAGGTTCTCACTTTATATGTTATCCCATATCCCCTCACAATGATCATTTCTATAGGCAAATTGGTCATCATCATCTATCAATTCAAATTCACGTGGTTCAGGTGGTCCTGTGCACAAAGGTTATATGTCATCTAGATCTAAAGTGGGAGCACGGTCCTTTTTCTTTTTACTTGCTTATTTGCGGGATCTGTTACATAGAACACCTGTTTCACCTGACTTACTAAAATAAAAGGCTCATCTTTGTACCCAACCTTCTGAAGATCAATTGAGATCATACCAGTATGGGGATCGATTCCAACTGCGCTATTGTTAACCCACATGCATTTGAAGATTGGAATTTTGAACTTGGTGTAACTAACTTCCCAAATTTCTTTAATTACGCCATAATATGCCATGGAAGCCAATCTTGGGTTTTTATCTTTTGAACTGGAGAAGTGCATCGCTTCGGCTACTACCATCACGCCATTTTTTTGCATGGTGCTATTGTTGTCCTGGGCCTTAGTGTAGAAGGAATAACCATTTATGTCAAAATAGCACCAAGTAACAACCTCAAAACGAGGCCCTCTGGCTAACCATCTTATTATATCCAGCGCACCAATCTCCTTTTCAACATACTCCTTGAACCACCCAATGAATGTCCTATTATGCTCGTTAGAAATTTGCATGTCACTCTTTTTCGGGTTCTTTTCTTTCAGGATCCTCTTATGCTCGTCCAAATAAGGCTGCACTTCTTCCATATTATTCAAGATGAATAGGTGTGCTTGTAACACCTCTTCACGGCACATAGTCTTCACTTTAATGCCTCGTACCCCTTTACCAGTCCCATCTTCATGTCGGGGGCTTTCCTCAACCCCTTTTAGATACGATTTACAAAATTTCATTGCCTATTCAACTAAATATCTTTCAATAATGGATGCCTCAGGTCAATGTGGGTTCTTAGAATACCCTTTGAAAACCTTCATGAATTGCTCGAAATGGTACATCCACCTTAGATAAACCGAGCCACAGAGCCTTATCTCCCTTACCAAATGAACAATCAAGTGCACTATAATATCGAAAAAGGCTGGAGCAAAGTGCATCTCTAATTGGCACAATATAATGTAACCCTCATTTTCCAACTCGTCGAGCTTTTCAGTGTCGATGACTTTGCTGCAGATCGCATTGAAAAACATACAGAGTCTTGTTATAGTCATCCTCACATCATCTTGCATAATGCCTCTTATAGCAATTGGTAAGAATTTTTGCATCAATACATGGTAATCATGCGAATTCATTCCAACCAACTTCAAATCATTCATAGACACAAGTCTGCTAACATTAGAAGAATAACCCTGCGGCACCTTTATCCCACGCAAACACTCACAAAGACTTTTTTTTCTCCTGTTTAGAGAGTGTATGAGCAGCAGGTTCCATATAAGCCCTCTTTCCATATTCACTGACTATAGGATGCAACCATTGTCTTATACCAATTTTAACCAAGTCTAATCGTGCATTGAGTCCGTCCTTAGTCTTCCCTTGTATATGCAACAGCGTTCCAACAAGACTATCACCGACGTTTTTCTCCACATGCATCACATCTATACTGTGCCTCACATCCAGAAATCGCCAATAAGGTAGATCAAAGAAGATTGACATCTTCTTCCAAATGATCTTCTCAGAACCGGTCTTAGTCTTCTATTTCTTACCGAATATCACATTAACATTCTTAACACGGCTAAAAACTTCCTCTCCGGTTAAGGGGGTCAGAGCAGATCTATATTCAGATGAGTCATTAAAACATTTCTTTAGTCTACGGTAAGGATGAGACCGATCAATAATCCTCTTGTGACCGAGGTAAACGGTCTTTCTTCCATGTTTGAGCTGGTGGCAGTTTATGTCCAACTCACATATAGGACATGCCATATAACCCTTCACACTATAGCCATAAAGATTGTCATATGCAGGGAAGTCATTTATTGTGGTAAACAACATAGCTCGTAACTTGAATGTCTCCTGCATGTACGCATAAAACACATCGACGCCTTCCTCCCACAACATCCTCAAGTCCTCAATCAAAGGTACAAGATAGACTTCGATATCGTTCCCAGGCTGTTTCGGCCCAGAAATCATCATGGACATCATCACATATTTGCATTTCGTGCACAACCAATGAGGCAGATTGTAAATGACCAACAAAAATGGCCAAGCACTATGTGTGCTACTGAGACTTCCGAAAGGATTGAATCCATCCGTACACAGTCTGAGACGAAGGTTCCTCGGCTCACCACCAAATTCAGGAAACATGGAATCAATCTTCTTCCATTGAGGAGAATCAGTAGGGTGCCGGAGATATCTTCCATCGGAGATTCTCTCATCACAATGACATCTCAATTTCTTTGTTTCTGCCTCATTTGCAAACAAGCATTTAAACCGTGGCACAATTGGAAGGTACCACATTACCTTCAAAGGTACCCCTTTCTTTGATCCATCATCATCACCAACGGCATCCTTCCTCGGCTTATACCTCGCAGTATTACACTTTGGATACTCTTTCAGGCCTTCATACTCATTCCTGTACAACACGCAATCATTAGGACAAGCATATATCTTCTTATACTCCACCGCCATCTTGCTTAGAACTTTTTTAGCCTCATACATACGCTTCGGAAGCACGTTGCCTGCCGGGAATATATCACTCAAAGCTTCAAGTAACTGCAAGAAACCCGTGTCCGCCCACCCATTTTCTGTCTTTATTTTCAACAATTTCAGGAAGCCGGTCAACCGAGTATACTTAGTATATCCCAGGAACAATGGTGTCTCTGCATCACTCCACAACTTGTCAAACTCATTAACCACAGAAAATGACTCCGCCCCAATGTCATTGATCATCTCGTCCATTCCATCATCACAAACCTCATCCACCACTGCTTCTACATTTTGTGACGTGCACACATGTACAGTACTTCCCAATTCCCCATGCCAAAGCCACTTCTTATAATGGAGATTGATCCCATCACAAAGAAGGTGATCCCTTATATCATCAACACTTTTACAATAAGCATTTGCACACTTCACACAAGGGCAACGATAGATGCCATTCTTACTGAGCACGTTTCTTTTGGCAAATTCAATAAATTCTTCCACCCCCATTTGATACTCTTTAGTGGTTCTCAATGCATGCATCCAACTACGATCTATTCTAATTAACCTATGTCATATGTCCAACAAATTAGTCAAGTTTAGTTCAATATCTTATGAAGAAATGGTCAAGCCATACACTTAACTTCATTTCATGCAAATTTTTTAAAAAATTTGGCAGAGTTTCCCCTTGTAAATGTGACATCCAAAAATTACATTTACAATCCAATTTCAGTCCAGTAAATACAAAAGCATGCCATTACTAATTCAACACCAATCAGTAATTACAAAACTGATAATTTCACCCTCATTTGATGGAAATTAAACATTGCTCTACAATTAGTAATTTAAATACTCACTGATGGATAAATTGATGGGTTAAGGATCATTTTGGCCAATGAACTATGGGCCAAGTATCACCTGGCACATATATTTATAAATGGTATCATGGATGCCAAAGAAGTTTTAAAATCGAACAGATTGGCCAACGCCGTCAAATCTGAGCTAACCGCCGTTAATTTCCTACCACATGTCACAAATCAGACCGTAAATTAGAGAAGGAGATTAACAGGGTTAGCTCATATTTGACGGCGTTAGCCAATATGTTCGATTTTAAAACTTCTTTGGCATCCATGATACCATTTATAAATATATGTGCCAGGTGATACTTGGCCCATAGTTCATTGGCCAAAATGATCTTTAACCCTAAATTGATAAGTAATTGTACAAAGTATGAAGGATATAATAAAGTAATTGATAACCCACTGAACAGAAAGCATCTAAACTACTGGCATTGAAGTAAGGCACAAGAATAATTAAATGAGAACATGATTCAAACTAAAAGAACAAGAATGCAATTCCAAACGCTGGCAAAAAAATGGAATTCCAAAAAAAAAAAGAGCAATAACTGACGCAATCTGGGCAAGAGCCAAGAATAATGTACAGGCTATCTTAAGAACCAATTGAGTTATTTTGATCTAATAAGTCCTAGCTGGAAAGCAGACTATAATATTCTTCAATTGCAAGAAAAAAAACACAAACACGTAGATTATATACTTATATTTTAATGAAGAGTCAAAAATGTATTTCTCCACTAAAATAAGTGAAAAACACAAACACAGCCATGTATTATGTAACACCCCAAATTTTAGAAAAGAGAAAATAAGGAATTAATTAAGATTTAGGAATATTATTAAAATATTAAAAAGCATTAAAAATGAAATTATGATGTTTTAGACATTTTTAATAAATTTTAAGGGTTATTTTATTTACACAAAGGAAAAATAAATAAATAAATATAATAATAATTACAAGATAAACTTTAATCTAAGAAAATGTAATTGAGAAGGCATTTAGAAATTTGAAAGCCTTATAAATGAATTTAGGAGGTCAGGTGTATTTTTAATAATTTTTAAGGCTTATTTTCTTTATTAATTGAGGAAAAATATTTTGGAAATGAATTTAAATAAGGGAATATTTAGAACCTTAGGGAGTTGTTTGACATTTAAAAAGTCTTATAAATAAATTTGGAAATTAAAGTATACCTAGAAAATTATGTTGGGAACAAATCTAGATTTATTTGTAAATGATAATGGTACATAAAATTACCATTTAAGGGAAAAAATAGGAAATAGGAAATGAAAAAGACAATATATGCCCCTAGTTAAAAATATCTTCAATTATAAAAGGAAGGACAAGATAGTAAAATACCTATAAAAAAAATATATCAGTCCCTCCTTTAATTAGAGCCTCACACGTGTCCTTATTTTTTTTTTTTAATATACTCCCTCTGTCTCCACGAACACACACATACACTTCACTCTGTTCTTCGATCCCTCTCCCGTCTCCTACCCTCTCCATTTCTCTCAATTTCTGGCGACCAGCGGCCATCGACGGCGAGAACGGCGACGCGCGGCAGCGGAGGCGCATGGGAAGTTGGGGTAACCTTTGGTGAGTCTCTTCCTTTTGTTCTCTTCTCTTTCTGGTCTGCTTTGAACGATTTCTCTTGAGAGATGTCCGATTTAGGGTTTGGTTTTTGGGGGTTTTTAGAGCTTCAAAATTTATGAAACTGAAGCTTGGAACTTGGATAAGGGTATTCTTCAAGTGGACTTAGTGGGGGAAGTTTGGTTTGTCCGATTTCTTCAAAAATTTGCTCCCTGGTACTGTTCATCCGTCGGGTTTTTGGGGATTTTTGGGTGTTTTAATGACTTAAAGCTTGATTAAACATTAATAGGAGTAAGTTTAAGCATGTTTGTTGCCTTGTATGCAATTATAGAAGCTTGGAATTTTTCTTCGAATTTCCTCTTCTTCCTTCCCTGTTCTTGATCGACGCTGTCAGTAGCCAAGATTGGGGGTGACGAATTTGTTCTCTGATTGAAGGATTTAATCTACTCGTTATAGTTATTTAATGATTGTTTCTGGCTGGTGGTATGTGAAGTTGTTCAACTATTTTATTCTTCTTCCTACTTGTTCGGCCGAGAGGTTCATTGTCAGGGAAGGGAAGAAATTTTGATGTTGAATTAGAGGTTATGTAAGATACTGTTTGTTGGTATATGGGAAGCATGGGAATTTCGAAAATAACTGAAATGATCCTCTGATGGTTCGATTCTAATTTCCTCTGTTTTCTTGGTTGATTGATTCGCTGCCTCTGCTTGTGGTTTTCTAGTTAATGGAGCTTGCTTTTGTGTTTTATTTGTTCTGTTGGGTTAGTGTTCCAGAGAGAAGGAAGAATTAATAGTATTAGAACTAAATTAGAATGTCTATCTTGTATTCTGAGTGTATTGGTTTAGTTGCTGCCATGCCTGATTTCTTTGTTCTTTGAGGATGATGTAAATAGATGAATATTCCCTTGCTCTGTTTATGGTTATAATTAGCTAATGTTTCAATTGTGATTTTATTAAGTTTAAAACTGCAAAGAACTAAAATTGGTGGTCAAAGGTTTGGCTTGAAAATGGTAAACATGAGCTAGAGTTGTGAAGTGTGAAATTAGTTTTAAACTATTCAGAGAGTAAGAAGAAAGTTTAGACTTTGTTTGTTGACTGAGGATGAGATAGAAGAGTTGGACATCTAGTATTGTTATCATTAACAATGAATTAAGGTTTAATTAATTGATAATGGTCTGTTTTAGAATGCTCGAAAGTAAATACTTGTTAGGATATATAGTGAAAATTAAAGGGGCTAATTGTAGTAATTAGATTAGTAAGACAAGTGTATTGGATAAAATCTGAATTTATTTTAGTTATGCATAAAGCTTCCAAGTGTATTGGAGGATTATGTGTGTTTTATTGTTTAATTGAGTTGTTATATAATATTTAAAGCTTGACTAGGTATCATTAAATAAGTTAGTAATAAAGCAAGATAATTTTGAAATGCAAAGGAGACATTTTAGGCATTCTCTGTAATTGGCTTTGGTGTGAATGCTTGAATTTTAGTCTCTATTAGAACAAGAGTGTTACCTGATGATGATTTAAGTAGTAAAAGAAATAGAATTGGTTGCTTGTGATTTATTAGAATTTGATTTGTTATTGGGTGTTAACCTTTTTATTAAATGAAGGTTAGCATATGTTTAATTATTAAGTCATGATTTCATGATCCCATATACATGTGTTTATGGTTGTTTTTCATTATTAATATTGGTTGACGAATTGGGTGGTAAAACATTAACATTTGTTCAGATTAACCTGTAGACTTTGAAGTGATTAAATTCATTAATTATGTGACTTGAGAAGTCCTAATAATAAAGGTTATAAATAAAAGGAGATAAATAATATGCAGACAAGTACTAAGGATTTAAGAAAGGTAAAGCTTCTTAAAGAGAACTATTCTTGAATTATTATTGGTCAAACATTGAGAATAAGAAACACTAATTGGAATACATTTAGTTAAAAGTGTCCTCAAGACCTGAAATGGTCAGATTAATTTAATGAGTTGAGCTGTAGGTAATAATTAGTAATATGGAGAGAAAGTATGATTATTGGAGATTTATTTAAAATTTAACGAATTTAATTAGGTTAAGTTAGTTGTTATATATATTAAAATACTATGTAGGTTTTGAATGATATATGGTATGATTTAAGATAATATGAAGTAGCATATGTGTGGTTAAGTAATTCTCTGTGGGTGTATGTGTTTGATTGAGAATTTTAAAGAAATAATTAAAGAAACTCTTTGGCTATAAAGGTTCAAAATAGTTTTAGCAAATTATAAATTTGTTTAGATTTAAAGATGTTGGGTAGAAATGTAGGTAACCTTATAGAAACATGAGAGGCGCTGAATAATCATATATAAGCATAGGTATTAATTTATTATTTGTATATTATATGTAAATAGGTTTTGATGATGACATAAATTGAGGCGATCAGTGGAAGAGAAAGGAGCGAACTTATGATTAAGTCTGGTATTCCAGGTAGCAGTTTATTTCAGTAACAATTTAATTGCATGTATTATTTTGTAATAACTGTTGCATTTAATTGGTAAGTTATTATTCCTCAGATGGAGTACTCCAGGCTTAGGTGATTAGCTACACCTTTGCGAGATTAGTTACGTTTTAGCCTTATGTGCTTTAACGAGAAACCCTGCAGGTAAAGCCTCCACTATAACGAATATATTGTTATTAGTGGTTGGCAGGTGCTTTTAGCACACAGATTAATAGGAGTAATACTATCATTATTTGTACAGCTTTATGAAATATATACATGACAATACTATTATGATCATATATGTTAATGAAAGAAACTGCTATTGGGATTTCCAATCTCACCCCCTTCCCCAAACATTTTCAGTTTGGCAGGTTGAACGAAGCTAGCTGGGGAGAAGAGTAGACGAAGAAATTAGGATTAGAAATTTAAAAGCCAGAGGTAGTAAATATTTTAATAAGATTATTGGTATATGTTGTAAAAGTAAATTATTAAATTAATAATAGAGAGCACAGGAAATAGAATTACAATAAATTTATTAAAAGAATTAAGTTTCTTAAGGGTTATGAATTATGAATAGATACTTTAAAAAGAAAATGTATGTATTACCCTAATGTCGCTGCGTAATCTGATAGAAGGGTTATCAACTGAGATGACCCTAATGTTTTAATATTGGAAAGGTAGAAACCCATCAATAAATGTAGAGAACCCCTGAGTGGGTTTTCGCTCCCCACACACTATCATCAAGGGGAGGAAAATATAAGGAAACCTAGGTAGTTTAATTGTTTTATGCACCACTTGGTCTTATAAAAGTTTTAAATTCTGAGCTGTTCGAAAAGCCCATTCCAACTAACCGAAGGTTGGATAAATATTTTAAAAAGAAAAAGTTTTAAATTTTCCGTATTTTTGGGCTTCGAATATTCATAAAAGTGGTTATAATTCAATTAAATTACTATAATATAGTAGTAAAAGTCCAGGTGTTACATATTAAATAAGCAAGAGCAAAAAAAAAGGAGTTAGATCTCGCACCTGAGGGACGAGCAGAGAGCTTCTTCAACAACGAAGCTTCTTCACAGACCTGAAGGACGAGCTGAGAGAGAGCACAAATGGGGGGAGAGCTGAGGGACGAAGCTTTTCTTCTTCTTCTTCTTCTTCTTCTTCAACGACAAATGGCGAAGATGGGGGTGCTGGGGTTTTTTTTTCTTCAATGGAATTGCTGCATGCAGATGGCGAAGCTGAGGGAGAGAGCTGAGGGGTGTTGGAGAGAGTTGAGGGGTAAGGTTCAAATTTTTCAGGGGAGAGAGCTGAGAGTTTCTGGTGCGGCAATGAAATTTTCGGGGTGTTGAAGAAGATGGAATGGGGTTTAATGTGGGTTTTAAATTTTTTTTAAGGTAACCACGTCACATATAGAAAATATGTGACGTCGTTTCCTTCCAAACGACGTCACATATGTTACATATGTGACGTCGTTTGGAAGGAAACCACGTCACATATTACAAATATGTGACTTTGTTTCTAACCACGTCACATATTAACAATTATTGTGACGTGGTTTCTTCCTCAGCCTTTCAGTTAATTACAAAAATGCTACCAAACTTTTTTCAATGTCAGTTTTATAATTGACTGCCATTAATTAGGGACAAGAAATGGGCTTTTTGTAGTAGTGAACCGCTTTTGCTAGCTGAAACAACGGATGATGGGTATGTCCACATTTATTCTAAATGCAATAAGAGATTGTTATAAGCTAAGCCTAAAAGGCTATCTTATGTTTAATTCGAACAGTTTAAATTTATTGTGATCAACTTGCGTGTGAGAAAGTTATTATAATAATTTAATATATTATGATATTGATATGTGCCAAATTTCTCTTAAACTGGACCTACTTTAATCTGTGAAGCTGCCTTATCTACATGTTTATCAATAAACAGGTGCGTCCCTATAATTACTTATATAATTATGTCCAATGCCTAAATGATGAGATCCTATAATTAGAAGACATCATTACTTATATGCCCAAAAGGCTTTCGAATGTTTAATTTTATTATTTTATAAATTTACATTGATTAACTTATATCATAAAATTGATAAATGTTAAGAGTGGTATATGAAATCAAATACACCAAAAGATAATCATTGGTCTTATAATGGAGTTTATCAGTGATATATTAGCTCATCCACTAATTTTGCTTAGTTATTTTGTTTTTGGATTTATTCTATTAAATAGATTCATTTCTTAAATAGTTCATGATTAATGTGCTCATTTTTGTTACTGTGTTTTCCTAGATTCATGTTTACTTTACTTCTTGTTGATATTTATTGCATCGAGTTCCCACAATTTATTTCTATCTTATTATTTAGGATGTGGGTTATTGTTTATTGAAAATTGTTTTAAGAAAAATAGAAGATCAATATGGGTTATTGTTTTGCTGCTCTTTGATATAAAATAATATAAAATCATTTATGAAGTTATTGACCAAAATCTGGGATATATTTTTAGTGAGACTTAACTTGGCTATAGGATTTTGAATCTTTTTGCTTGTAGTTTTATATACAATCTGCGATTAAATGCTTATTTAGATTCGGTATCTACACACATGTGGTGGCTTCAAATTTTTTTATGGAGAAAGAAGTCATTCTAGTGAAAAATTTTCTTTTGCAAAGATTGATAAAAAGTTAGTCTTCTAAATTTAAATTTTGAGTGGTAAAAATCAACAATATTAATATGGTGTGATATATGTGGTTTGTGAATTTATTTTCCGTTGTGCCAGTTTATTTCAAAAATTTAATTATATATATGGTTGTGAATATTACTTATATAAGTTTCATACATAAATCATGATATGATATGACATATATTGGAATTAAATTAATTCTACGTGACATTTTATAGAGAAATGTCATATTTATCTCATTTAAATTGAGAAAATGAGAATTTATTTGATTTTATGAAAAAGTTAATTATGAATGGTTGATGTTTGATTTGTTAGACAAAATCACTTTCATAATATGGGTTAATTGTACATATATTGCAAGTCAAATTTATGGATGATATGATACATTCTCTTCATTTCATTTTTGCCCCTAAACCTTACAAATCAATGCAATGCCATCTTGTGTATCTTGATCATGGAATCTCTTTACATTTCCTATGTGGTTGAGAACTCTAAATAGTTTATACTTTGAATATACTTCAAAACAAACAAATTATGATAAATGACTAATGAAATTATATAGAAATACATATTATATGCTAGTTCCTGAAGAACTAATAAATATTTTTTTTATTCTATAGGCGAAAGAGTAATGATGATCATGAAAAATATGAACCCATAAATTGATTTAGAGCTTCAATTCATTAAAGGGTATAAAAAGATAGCCAAATTGGATTGAAATCCATAATTGTATGTGAATAAAAAAATATTTGAGCCACCAAATGAAAAGTGGGCTAATGGCCTACTATAAATGTTATCTTTGAAATACATGATCATTGGTATGACTCACATATGAGGGGGGATATTTGTTAGAATACAAGTGAGTCAATGTTGAATATTGAATGAAATTCTACTTATATTATTTATCACAAAGCCTAATTGATCTCCCAAAGATGAATGTCATGTTATATTCTTAAATATGGAAATTGAAAAGTTTAACATTGGTTGGTGGCAAAAGAAACATGATACAGTCAACCAAAAGTTTACTAATCTAAATAAATTTAGTATTGGCATGACTTGTTTAATCATCCAAGTCATATATATGAAACATAAAATTATTTATTGACATCCATTAAAAGCAGAAGATTCTTCCTGAACAGTAACATAATTCAAGAATTATTATGTGCTTCTTGTTCTCAAAAACTTATAATCATAAGATCACTAGTAATGATTTGGAATTTATCTCTACATTTCTAAAAATATATCAAACTCATGGGCCCATTTCCATTTTGAAATAAACTTCAAGAAAAGTGTCATTGAAGAAGATATAAAAGAATTATGGTGACCGAGATTATCAACTTAGAAACCTTGACAGCATTCCAGGCTGTCATTTGTTATAGTTAGATTTCCAGTTTTACAATCAAAAAAAAAAAAAAAAAAAAAAAAAGAATTATGGTGACCGAGATTATCAGAGTGCCAATGATGAAGGAGAGAGAAATCAAATTGATGATTTTTGTTAACTAAAATTATTTTTTAAAGGGGTAACACACAAGATTTATGAGTGTATTTTTGTCTCATTTTCAAATTTTTATTGGTATTTTTGCACCAAAATTTTAATATGATGTTAGCCATGCTTTTCACAAATTTTTTTTTGGACAAACACTTTTTCACCATTTCAAAAATCAGAATACCTTGATTTGGTAAATTATTGCTAAACGATCTTTAAAAAATAACACTCGAAGAAAAATAAACAATAGTATAAACATTTCACAAAAATTGTTATATATATTATTAAAATTATAACTCATAGTAAAAATATATTTTCATATAGAGTTAGTAATAAACTTAAAATGTTTTTATAATATTGTAAAATTACATAATAAAATTCTAAGAGCACAAGATAAAGTTGAAAAGCACATTGCTAATTTACTTTCAATGTCTTTTTTTCTTTCATTTTCACTCATGATCAGTTGATCACCAGTCATTAATAGGTGGGATTTGCCAAAATTTTATAAAATAAATAAACAAATATATTAATGAAAAAAAATAAACAAATAGTCAAATATCCTTCCCTCCCTTTTGTCGTTCCCACACGCGAACCATATTCCCCTATATATGAACCTCCTCCTTCAACTTCCACACCTTCCATTCTCACTTTCCTTTTAACCACTAACCTTCTCTTCTTCTCCTTCTCCTTACCTTTCATGCCTCAACGAACTCTTCGCCGCCGTGCTCCGGCGACTAAATTCCGCCGGAAAAGTAAGCCACCGCATCATCCGTCGCCTTCTCCTCACCGGCGACGGTCTCCGCCGCACTCCTCCAACAAGTCAAAGCAGCTCGATATTTTGAAGCGGTGCTCATCGGCGCCTTCACTTCTCTCCGCCGCCTCCTCCGCCGTAGACGGCGGCGTAGTAGATCACGACCTTTATTTTGATTTCTGGCACGAAGGCTCGCTTTTCCGACCTCATACTTTTTCCTCTGCCTTTCAGTCTTCTCCTTCCCTTTTTGATTCATCCCTTCAGAATTACGAGGTATGCCACTATGGACTCTAAATTTTTTTGTTTTCTGATTAATTTTTTTTTTCTAATCTCTGTTCATTAAAAAAATTGGGAAGAAATAACATGAATGTTCAAAATAAATTAGAATTTCAGGGTAGATATGTCCAAAATATTTTTGGACATATGTTGTGATTGTCACTAACTAACATTCAATTCGTTTAACGCGTATTGATAGGAAAGTAAACTTTCGGGCCGACCAAAATCAAATCGGATTCTAGATAAGTCATTTGTTTTTTTTTAATCCAATTTTTTTTTTAATTTCATTGATGAATTTTAACCTTAAACCTAACCTCCTACGCCAGCGATGAGCTCGATGATTTTAATTTACTTTTTTAGTTGTAGAGCAACAGCTGAGGAGAGCTCTGAACCCAAAAAAAAAAAAAAAAGAGCTGAGTAGAGCACAATTGCTCAAACACTTTTTCCACGATCTAGAAAGTAAGTATGTAATACCTTAATTGACACGGAATGCTATATTCCATTGGCACCATCATTGAGTTGAATTATCTTAGGGTTAAAGATATGGTTTTGAAGTATTTTTCAATATGTCATCCAGTTATAAATATGTGACATATTTACTTAACTTAGTTAAATTAAACATGTTAGTAAGGTTAATTGATATGATTTGTTTTCCTCAAACACTCGAATAATCTTTCTTAATTTGCACCCTCTCACTTGATTATTGTATTGAGGAATTTAATTTGGAGTAGTTTAAGAAAACTTTTAAAAACATTAGAAATAGATCATATATTCATGACTAAGATCAACTTTCCAATAAGTCTTACAATAATGAACAGGGAGGAATAAGATTTTTTTGGCAACTATAAAAATATTTTTAGTGGCATTTGGTGTCGTAAAATATTTTTGCTGCTATTTTGCATCTAAAGTATTTTTCTCAGAAGCAATAAGCACTATAAACTTATAATAATGATTGCTACTGAAAAATTACATTATGGTGTTGGATATATAAAAGATTACTAGATCAATATTGAAAGACACTGATTGTTTTTGAAAAAAACAATTACTTGAGGTGTTGATTAAAAGTCACATTAATGTAAGATTGTGAGTGTGTTATTGCAAAAATATTTCAAATAATGGTGTAACTTGTAGTTTTTTCTGAGAAAGAAATTAGGATGTAAGAAGAATTTTTTTATATTTAAAACGTAATTAAGGGAAGTGGAGTAGGATTGATTGTAAAAATTGGGATGAAAACAAACACATCTGTGATCATGCCTTTTGAAACAGAGTTTGATGGTGTTTGCAGAGGCAGAATTCCAGAAAAGAAGCAAAGGTGGTGGTAAGTGTGACAGTTGAGGGAAGTCCAGGACCAATAAGAACAATGGTCAAACTTGGCTCAAGTGTTGATGACACAATAAAGCTTGTAGTTAACAAGTACAGTGAAGAAGGCAGAACCCCAAAGATTGATCCTAAAGCTGCTGCTTCATTCCAATTGTATGACTCCCATTTCAGCCTCCAAGGTAAGAAAAAAATGCTCTTACCATTTTCATTATATATAAAAAAAAATTGTTAATATTATTATTACTCCTTATAGCTTAAGCGAATTTGATTTCAAGTCTATAGTTTCAGACAAGTGGTTTGATCCCAATGGTTTAATAAGGGTTTTGTTTGAGTTTAATGTTTGATCCCTATGTTTAAACTTGGATCAAATCCTTATAAAAATGTATGGACAAAAACAAAAAATTTGAAATTATAAGGACTAAAAACAAAATTCGATCAAATTCTAAGGACCAATAATAATATTAACCTTGACAAAAATGACTTGTTACAATCCTTAGTAGCTTGGTATGAGCTTTCATTAATTACCATAAACTTGTTTTGTTTGTTAGGTTTGGACAAATCAGAACTCATTGGGGACATAGGAAGTAGAAGCTTTTATCTGCGCAAGAGTAATAATGAATCTCCTTTCAGTTCATTTCGTTCAGAGGGTGCCATTGATTTTGCCCAAGAAGTCTCTGCTCCTTTAAAATCACCACAACCATCACATCCATTATTATTACCTTGTTTCAAGATTGACAAAGTAGTTAGAAGAATCTGGAGGATCTGGAAGTTGGTTCTTTGCTCCAAATGACAAAGCAATTTCATTTATTTTTGACTGGATTGCTTTAACTAAATTACTAATTAGGACTCCAAAGCAACCATTTTATCTGTTGCTTTAATTTTTATCCTCCATGATCAACTGGGAAGAGGAACCCCTCCTTTTTTTTCTCTTAATAATCATTAGATCTTCTTTGAATGGTTTAGATTTAGTGTTTATAATATTATTATTGAAAATCATCTAAAATATATTTTTGTATAAATCTAAATCTGAACCATTGAAATAATATCTAATGGTTATTAAGAAAGAAAATGAGAGAAAATGATACAAAAGAAAAGGAGTGGTTCCTCTCCAGCATGATTGATACCCACTCGCTCCTTATTTAATTCAATGCTTTTCATTTTGAATAAGTAAACTGTAAACAGATGCTTAGATTTGTGGCATTAAAAGTATTAAATGAGAATTTCATAAACTCTCTCCATGTTGGAATTTTAAATTAGTAGTTGTTGAAGACCAAATCAATTGACTAAAAGGCTTTAATATCCTTACTTCACCTATTTGGTAATTTTAGGATTGAAGTAACTTGTACAACATGTTTGGATGGAGAGAAAATTAGAGGGAAGAGAATATACGGGAAGAAGAAAATAGAGGGAGAAAAAAAGGTAGGATGATAATATAATCCCTCCTTGTATTTGGATAATGGGGAGAAAATAGAGGACAAGAAAATGCATGATATGTACAATGGCAAAAATGCCTTTATTTAATTTTTAATAAATTTTTCAAGTAGTGCCATGAAAAATATAACGGTATAAAAATAACATCATAAAATTAAATAGTAAAGTCAAATGCAAATAAAATTAATTTCATATTTTATTTTAAATTCAAGGTATTAACCAAAATATATTTTCTCACTGGATAATAAAATGAAAGTTAAAATAAAAAGATATGTCACAGTAACAATAATATAAAATCAAGATCAGAATAATTATAAAAAAGCATCAAGCTCTTTTTATTTTGAAATAGAGTTATGGTAAACAAACTTGGGATGAACCTGAAATTGTAGATATTATTTATACATATATAAATATACATTACATATATAATATTGAGTTAAAGGTCATATTTACCCTGAAGTGTGTAAGGTGTATCATATCTGCCCCTGAAGTATTTTTTGGTGACCCTCGAAGTATAAAAATTGATCAATTTCACCCTTTAACCGTTAAAATATTAACGGTCAACGTCCACTATTTAACAGTCAATATGAGTTTTCTAACGGTAAAAGGCAAAATTGATCTATTTTCATACTTCGATGGCATATTTGGATCCAAAAATACTTCAATGACAGATTTAATACACCTTACACACTTCAGAGGCAAATATGACAATTAAACCTGTAATATTTATACATACGTAGTATTATAAGTTTATACAATTCGCGCAAGCCAGAACCGAACGAAAACAATATATATTTTTGTGCGCGCCTGTGTGTGTAATGAGTCTGAAAAATGCTGGACGAAGAAATCTGACCAGACGCATAAGCAAAGGATGGGTAGAGTGAGGTCGTACGCATGATTGAGTAAGGACAATTTTGATAATGGAGTTTTCTCTCCAAAATCTCTCCAATATTTTTTGGGGGAGGGGGGAATTTGGAGAGAAAACCTCATTAGAACCTCTTCTTCTTTTTTCTCCCACTTTTCTCCTCCCCTATTTTCTCCTCCAATCCAAACAAGATAAAATCCATTTTCCTTCCTATTTTCTCCCTTACTTTTCTCCCCCCAAGTTTTCCCTCCATCCAAACACACTGATAATGTTTTTCTCTCATTTAACTATATTGCTGTTTAAAATGAAAATAGAAGCTCATTTTTTCTGTTAACCGTTGGAAGAAGTTCTTACACTGAATTAGAGATAAGAAGGCGTATATGTATAAAGTAAAATCACATATCAATATATGATGAATTAAAATCAAGGGGAATGACATTAAAGGATGAAAATATTGAATTAATTCTATCTAAGGATGAAAAAAAAAATCTAATTTATTGACTAAAGATCCTTTAGTGATTTGATTCAATGGTGAATTTACAAGTATGCCTTTATAGTATTCCCTCTGTTCCAAAATATAAAATATATTTTAGGAGTTAGTCTTGGTCCTAAATATAGAACCTAATTCTAATTTTTTGTCAACTTCTTTCCAATTTATCCCTACTAGTGCTCCTCCAACAATAATTAAGTAAGAAATGTGGGAGGGAATAAGAGAAGATGATTGAGGTGTTTTAGAAAAAACACAATATATTAACTAATATAACTAGCATCCTTAATTTAATCAAAGTAGTTAAATATATCCTATATTTAGGACCAGATGGAGTAAATAGATGCAACACACTTGCAAATTGATGATTATGAAATTTCAAGTGCTGCAATAAAAATATCAAGGTTTGATCGTTGCTATTCCTTTGAGTTAGATCGAATTTCGATTGTAGTCACCATAGTTTTAAATTATTAGATTTGATACTTACATATAGTTTTATAGTTAAAGGTCATATTTACCACGGAAGTGTGAACGGTGGATCACATCTGCCTCAGAAATATTTTTTGGTCCAAATTTGCCCCGAAAGTGTGCAAAGTGTATAATATTTGCCCTTTACCATTAAAAAACTCACGTTGACTGTTAAATAGTTGACGTTGACCGTTAATATTTTAACGGTAAGGGGCGAATATGATACACTTTGTACACTTTTGGGGTACAATTGGACAAAAAAATGCTTTCAGGACAAATGTGATCCACCGTGCACACTTCTGGGGTAAATATGATATTTAACCCTATAGTTTTATAAAAATTTGGTCTAAGTTTAACAAATAACTCTCACATTTTTAATGAGTATTTGTTTTGGTTTTTATATTTAAATTTAGATCAAACCACGTCCTAATGAAATTATAGAGGTCAAAACCAATGATTTTGAACTACATAGAACAAAATCAAAATCTGGTCAAACTGTAATGACTAACAATGAGATTACTTGAAGTATCAAACAATTAAAAAGTAATAATATCTAGGGTAAAGGTGTAATTTTGCCAATAAAGTTTTTTCTGAAGAACGCGTGGCACAAAAAAGTATTGGATTGTGTTTAAATACACATTATCTTTTAAAAATGATGTAAATCCAACAATACCATTAAGTAAGTTAATTTTGACCGTTAAAAAGTCAGGGGCCATGGAAGTTTGACATGAATTGGTGGCATGGCTGTGGCAGACACATAAGGATTGTAAAAAGAAAAGGCAAATTAAAAAAATGCGAAGTAAAACAAAACTAAAAATCTGTTATAAAACAAAGGAAAATGTTAAAGACATATAGATGAGGGAATGAAGAAAGACAATAGAGAAATGGAGAGAAAGAGGGAGAATGCTTATTACTTTCAAGTAGAGCTGGTAATATGGGCGGGCCCGATGGTTCGGGCCAGACCCAAAAAAGGGTCGTGAAAAAAGCGGTCGTGCCCAAAAAACTCGTTTTGAATATGGGCTTACTTTTTCAGCCCACACTATATTGTTCGGGTTTCGGATCGAGCCCAAAAAAGATGGTTTTAAGCCTATCTTTGTCAATTTTTCCCTTTTTTCGAATGAGTCCCCCCAGTTGTACAATCTAATTGTAATACAAATATAGAACACATGATTATAAATTTAAGTTCAAGTTATTAACACATTTCAAATAACATAGTGATAGTAAAATATAGAATACAATGTTCAACTTCAAATATTCCAAAAGACAACAAATCCCTGAACTAATTCTAAAATTCAAAAGGCCAATATTCTAAATTTCCAATTTCCAATACAAAATCAATTGTATTATTATCATTTTCCTACTCCTAAATAAACTACTATTAGCAAATAAAGAAGTAGAATGCCCACCATCAAGTGGATATGTTTTACATTTTTTTGTGCCAAAAATGTTATGAAATGATTTAATCTCCTGGTATATTATAAAGTTTTACTAAAGTAATCTCAACCAGGAGTTCCCACATTTGTTTGCACTTTTAATCTTAATGGCCTCCATTTAAACACATTTATAAATTACTAATAGTACACAGTTATTTTTAATTATGTGGAGTGTAAGGGCAAGAGTTAAAATGGAAACATGGTAATTAAGGAAGGAAATTAAGTAAAACAAATGAGGTCAAAAGTATGGGAGAGAATGGAGAAAAAGAAGGATTTAAGCTTCAGTTCAAAAAAAAAGAAGGATTTAAGCGCGTATGAGCTGTCGTTATCGTTGAATGTATTGAGTAATAGGCGTTTTGATGGAATCATTTATTTTTGCAATTACTAATTCAAAGATGAGATGAGACTCATTAGGAAGGGAAGATAGGGTTTGTTTTTGTTTTTTGTTTTAAAAGAAAAGGGAAAAAGGGCTCGGGTTAGCCTGTCACGGGTTTAGGCCCAAAAGACCCATTTTAATATGAGCCCTATTTTTCCGAGTCCATAACCATATTTTTTTAGGGTTTCGGGTTGGCCCACTAGCTCCAACTAGTATTACCGGCTCTACTTTCAAGTTTACCATCATTTGCTACATGCCTAGTATTTATAGGTCACAAGTCCTTAAATTCCTTTATAAGAGTTACAACAAAAGAATAAATCCACATAATGTTGGAATACATGACAATGGGAGGTTATGTGTATTAATAATAATAAACTTCCAATAGGCTTGTAGCAAGGTTGAAACTTTCTCCAAAAGTTCTTCTGGCAAGAATAAAGCTTGAAACTTTCTCCAAAAGTACTTCTAACTAGTTCTTCTGAACATTGATTCTTGTGTGTATGAGGAGATCCGAAATTACAGAAATCACGTAAGAGCAATGTAAAGTAGCAAAAATGCAAACTTGACGCTATAGAAGGCTTTTAAAATTTTTAAGAATTGATTTTAAAGGCTTATGCTAACAGAAGGGAAGTGAAACCTGGCTCTGGTACCAATTGATGTAGAACGGGAAGGGGAAAAGGAAGATGAAAAAAGATAGAGCAAAAAGAAATGAGAGAAATAGAAGAAGAGAGACAGAGACAAGAAAATTGATATTATTATTCAAATTCATAAGACGTACAAAGCAAATAGTTGAGGTGCTATTTATAGAAATTTATGACAGAACATTCTAGAAACTTAAAATTAAATGCAAATCGTAATTAATACTAATTGATAACAATCAAATCAAAATGAAAACAAACTATTTCTCTAATAATGATAATTATAGAGAATCTCTAGAAAATTCCAACAAATTATAATTTCTTATTTGCATATTCCATCAGACAATTTGGAGAGAAAACCCCGTGAGAACCTCCTCATCTTTTTTCTCCCACTTTTCTTCTCCTCCTATTTTCTCCTCCAATCCAAACAAGGTAAAATCCATTTTTCTTCCTATTTTCTCCCTTACTTTTCTCCTCCCTAAGTTTTCCCTCCATCCAAACACACTCGTAATGTTTTTCTCTCATTTAACTATATTGCTGTTAAAAATGAAAATAGAAGCTCATTTTTTCTGTTAACCGTTGGAAGAAGTTTTTACACTGAATTAGAGATAAGAAGGCGTATATGTATAAAGTAAAATCGCATATCAATATATGATGAATTAAAATCAAGGGGAACGACATTAAAGGATGAAAATATTGAATTAATTCTATCTAAGGATGAAAAAAAAAATCTGACTTATTGACTAAAGATCCTTTAGTGATTTGGTTCAATGGTGAATTTACAAGTATGCCTTTAAAGTACTCCCTCAATTCTTAAATATAGAACCTATTTTAAGAGCTATTTTTTGTCATAAATATATGATCTAATTCTAATTTTTGTCAATTTCTTTCCAAATTATCCCTACTGATGCTCCTCCAACAATAATTAAATAAGAAATGTGGGAGAAAATAAGGGAAGATGATTGGGATGTTTTAGAAAAAATACAACATATTAATTAACATAACTAGTATTTTTAATTTAATCAAAGTAGTTAAATAGATCATATATTTAAGGCTAAATTATAGAAAACCCCCTTGAACTTTGGGTCAATTGCAGATGACCTCCCTAACCTTTGAAAGCTTAAATTGAACACCCCTGATATTTCATGTTTTGACTCTCAACCCCCTGCCGTTAAAATTTCCGTTAAAGTTAACGGCTTTTATCTCATCCAATTTTTTTAATATTTTGTATTGTATAATATGTCATTTAAAAATTAACCATTTTCATTTAATATATAATTGTAAGTATATTATAATTTTTTATTTAAAAAACACATGATCAAACAAATATTTTATATGCATTTTAAGTACTTTTTATTTTTAAAGCATTTCATTTATAAAGTGTATAGTTAGGAAAACACTTTAAATCTTTTTTTAAATATTTTTATATTTTTCAGTATTCAATAATACTTAGAATTATAAGTCAGTTATTAAGGGTTATTTTTTTAAAATGTTATGGTATATAATTAAAAATGATAAAAATTGTTAATGACAAAAACCGTTAAATTTAACGGCAATTTTAACGTTAAGGGGTTGAGAGTTAAAACATGAAACGTTAGGGGTGCTCAATTTGAACTTTCAAATGTTAGGGAAGTTATCTGTAACTGACCCAAAATTCAGGGGGGTTTTCTATAATTTAGCCTATATTTAAGACCAGATAGAGTAAATAGATGCAACACACTTGCAAATTGATGATTGTGAAATTTCAAGTGCTGCAATAAAAATATCAAGGTTTAAATTATTAGATTTGAGTTAGATCGAATTTCGATTGTAGTCACCATAGTTTTAAATTATTAGATTCGATACTTACATATGGTTTTATAAAAATTTGGTGTAAGTTTAACAAATAACTCTGACATTTTTAATGAGTATTTGTTTTGGTTTTTATACTTAAATTTAGATTAAACCACGTCCTCATGAAATTGTAGAGGTCAAAACCAATGATTTTGAACTACATAGAACAAAATCAAAATCTAGTCAAAATGTAATGACTAACAGTGAGATTGTTTGAAGTATCAAACTATTAGAAAGTAATAATATCTAGGGCAAATGTGCAATTTTACCAATAAAATTTTACGAACGCCTGGCAAAAAAAAGCATTGGTGATGTTTAAATACACATATCTTTTAAAAATGATGCAAAATCCAACAATGACATTAAGTGAGTTAATTTTCCGTTTAAAAGTCAGGGGCCATGGAAGTTTGACTTGAATTGGTGACATGGGAGACACTAATTAGTGATGTGGTAGACACTTGATTGTAAAAAGAAAAAGGCAAAGTAAAAAAAAATGTGAAGTAAAACAAAACTAAAAATCTGTTATAAAACAAAGAAAAATGTTAAAGACATATAAATGAGGGAGATGAAAAAAGACAATAGTGAAAAGGAGAGAGAGAAAAAGGAGAATTCTTATTGCCTTCAAACTTATTATCATTTGCTACATATCTAGTATTTATAGGTCACAAATCCTTAAATTCTTTTACAAAAGTTACAACAAAAGAATAAATCCACATAATGATGAAATACATGACAATGGGAGGTTATGTGTATTAATCATAATAAACTCCCAATGGGTCATTCATTTATAAGTTATATAGCTTTAAGTGGAGAACACCAAAAGACACTCTTAAAATATTATGGATATCCACAATATTGTAATATTTAAAACACTCCCCCTCCTCTGATATATAATATAAGAGCTAGATAACGGGGTTGATTCGGTCTTAATAAGGTCGCAATCCGACTTGTACCTCAAATTTATAATCTTTATCCCTATTGATTGATACTGAGTGGGTTTCCATAAAGAGAAATCTAATGCCCACGATTAAAGGGGGTAATTTAAGGGAACCAATACCCAAATAACTAACTTATCTAATTTCTTTAATACCTACTAATTAATTATTTAGCTCTTATATTAAGGACATGAGTTAGGAACAATAGATTATAATGTTTTTGTGCCTTCAGGTATGATGGGTTCCACCATGGGTCAAGTCATCTGGAACACCTTAACTTCTTGAGTACAATAAGAACTAAAGGGGAAAAGGGTCTAGCAATAGATTTGGAGGATGGATTGATGTCTGTCGTCGTGGGAGTTGCAGCGCATCTTTCCATAGAGATTGGCCGATTTGTTACTATAAGCGAGGTTATGGATGCATGAAATTTGTTTGTAACATTGTAATGTTGAATACTTTGCCTTGTCATTTGGGATAAGGGGGCCTTTGTGGCATGTACTTAAGAAGTATACCGTTAAATGAAACGTTATACATAATTTGAAATATTCACTTAGTGGTCTACTTACAAAAATGATGTTTAAGAAAACAATATATTTTTTATACAAGTAAAAATTCTGAAGGAGATAATTTTTCCTTTGTTAATCCTCAAGTATTTAAATTGCAAGCAGTACTTATATATTTCAGGAGTGCCACATTATCTAAACTCTATCCAATCGTAATATAATATAGTTCACTTGATACAATATTTGAGTTTTAAGAAAAATAGGTCTTTTAACGTTCATAATACTAATAAAATGTTTCTTTGAACAAGAATTAAAATGTAAATTTTTCTTGAGTCATGAGTCAATTAAGATTAAAACCAGATAAATTGTTGTGTATTGATTAGTTTAGAGTTCAGATGGTGTGATATTATTGGACTACACAAGTATTTATCCTAATTGTAAAGAGAATTGTTTTCATATACTCTTTTTTTTTCTAATTACCTATTCTATTTTTTCCAGAATAATTATATTTTAATTAATATGCCAAAAAAACAAACTGGTCAAAAAGGAAAATACGTGACAAAAAGAGGCCAAAACTCAAACAACATAACCCTATGCCCAAATAATACCACAACTATAAACCCTAACATTAGGTTAAAGATATTGGGCATCTTGTGTTACCATAGAAGCCTGAAACGAAAAGGATCCCTAGTAATTATGCCAGAATAAAAATGGGGGTTCAAAGAACGATCCTAAATCCTAATAGTCTCATCCCCTTAAAATTCATATTCGCTACTACTAAGAGAACAGACACAATTTCCCTACCGCTGAATTGTGACGCAACCACCCCTAGAAACTTCGACCAACTCCACCATAGCCATTGCGACCAAAAGCCATCGAACTTCTCAACCGAATCATCCATCCCTTAAGCCCACCCAACAAATCCAAGCGACCATCAACAAAAACACAGAACACAGAAAAGAGAAACATAACCCCCATCCGGAGAACCTTCTCTCCAGCATGTGCGTTAGAACGAGGTGTCAAAACTAAGCACAATGGTTCAAAACCACTAACAATTGAGAAATGAAAACTCTCACTTCAAAGAGAGGGAAACCCTTCCAGCGACGAGGAACCAACTCCCCCAACCACCGATTCTCTACAACATTGGATTTCAGTATTCAAAATATTTCATGAAATGTCGAATACAATGAATTGTGCAGTAATAAGGAACCTCGAATTATATGAAATAACATCTGTTCTTCGGGTATATGATATAACTGTTATTGGTAAAATTCACACGTTCCTATATTTCTTGCTTCAGTTTTGCTAATTATAAAACGTTTCAAGTCAAATTCAAGAATGCGCACGCGAATAAAAGGAGCTTCAGGTGAACGAACGTCACGAATCTTGCATAAGAACAGTAAGGAAAACAGCAAAAATGATAGACGATTATTTGAAATCCCACAAGCGATCAAATGTGAAAAGCACAAGTAATATATTAGAAGATTCTGCTGCTTTATTTTTCTTTTCTTTTCCTTTTTTTTTTTTTTTTTTTTGGAAAGACTCTGCTTTTCAGAACACACCATAGTTTATAAACAAGTAGACCAAGTGGCCTGATCCAAACCAATTGCAGATCTAATCTAAAATATATCCTTTTGGGATCAACGAGCAGGGAAAGCCTTGAACATCCAACATTACTTGATGGAATTAGGACAATTAAAACTTGAACATCCAACCTTGCCACATCCAAAACAATTAAGACTTGAACATCCAACCTTCACCGTAACTGTAACAGGAGGAAATCCGTTTTCCATAAAATGAGATAACTAGCCCGTTACTTCTTTCAAAGACTAACAGGAAACTACAAAACGGAGGAAGAAAAAAGTTCATACAGGGCGAGATTTCTCAATATATAAACTGCAAAAATTGATGGAATAAATCCATAAGAAACTTTGATATTTCAAGCCACAAACCTAAAAGGAAATGATTCGTGCAAGTGACTTTCAATTCATAGATAATTACCATGTCCTCAACAATATATAGCAAAAAAAGGAGCCACAAAATAACTCCAGTAAGTTTAGCGATAGCGACGCAGGGACAGAGTATTGTTTCTCTTCCAGGTAGCCCTGCGAGATGGGCGAGCTTTGTGATGGAGATGTCCTCTGCCACGCAGACCTCTGTATTTCTTACCAGCAGAGGTGAGACCACGCAACTCCCTGTGTTTGTGGACAGGGTTGCAGAGCCAGTTGATCCTGGGGTCATTTCTGATGGCATTGTGAGCCACATCCACCAGGATTACCTCAAAGTATTTATAAGTCGAGTCCTGTATCAGCATTGTAGCATTAGAACTATTGGTAAGTCATTCAGAACCAAGTTACAATTTCAGAGTCAGAAACAACGAACCTCATTCACCCAGTAGGAATTGAGGACCCTAAGGCCACCCAGCTTACGTCCAGCTCGCTCCTCAGCCACTGACCTCTTGCTCCTCTGGAATTTCAGTTGGGTAACACCTTGATTTGTGGGTTTCCCATATACAATACCTTTGGGAACTGGTCTCTTACGACCACCCCTTCGAACACGGACACGGTAGACAACGTAACCCTGCATATATTGTAATCTTAAGCATTACTAGATCATACAATAAAACAACAGAAGTAAATGACTTCCTTTTTAGCGGGAAAAAAAAAAAGAGTAAAGAAAAAACAGAATTTAATAATCCTTCAATACAAAGAACACATAATTAAAATGACAGAATTAGATGTGTCAGATCAAGACAAAAGCAAAATTGATGAGAGGACAATTCACTCTGGTCAGATGATCTGACTGCTCACTTTAATATAGCTGGTCTCAGGAAGCATCCAATCATCATACATATGCAATGATGCATATGCATCAAGGGGCCGCTGAACCAGCATCTTATCAAGTTATACCCTAACAAAACTTGACTCATTCAACTGTGCAACATTTTGTGGTTTCGTGGAATCCAGAGGGTTCACATAACAGAGGATATGAGACTTCCTGAGATAACTGATTGGAAACATCATCATATTTAATTGCAGTACACATCCTAAAAGCCAAACTCACCTAATTGCTTACCACATCCTAGAAGCTGATTGCGACCATTTTGTTATTGATTCTTTATCAATTTTAGTGCACTTTGTGTGGCTAGATAGCTTTAAACAAGTCTTAACTTTTAACCACTCATAAATTCCAACCCTACTTGTGTCATGTATGAAGCAGATGGTCATTCAACAATGACATCAGACAAGGGAATAATCATAATAAGACAAACACCGCAAATCACTTCCACAAAGTAAACTATTCATTACCTGCTTAGCTTTGTAGCCCAAGCGACGTGCCTTGTCAGGACGAGTAGGCCTTGTCACACGGACTATGGAAGGTTGCTGGCGATACTCCCAGCACCTTACCCTCTGTAGGAACTTCATGACATCGGACTGCTTCTTGCGCCAAAGCTCTGAGACATACTTGTAGGCACCTATAGCCACCAAAAGCAGAAAAATAAATACAAAGTATTACATCTGTTTGACTTCTACGAGTCATCACATATTATTTTTAACAAAACAGCCAAACGTTATAATAACATCCTATCCAACCTAATAGTCAAACAAATTTTCCAAGTACAAAGTTCATAAGAATTCATCACAACAGAGCCTGAGAAAGACTTGGGTGTTGTTTACTGATCTTTATTTCGTCAACTTCCAAAGGAAAGGTATTCCGTCACATTTCCATTTGTTTGACATTAGCCATGGGACTGGCAACAAATGTAGACGGTAAGAACACACAAATATTTACAGTTATTACTACCCATCTCCAGAACAAGTCCTCATTTTCAACTATTAGTGATTAGTAACGAGTAGCAAACATAAATTAGAATTGAATCATTACCAAGAAAAAAAAAAATTTGACCTAGAAAAAATCATGTAAATAAACTGTAAACGAAGCAAATATAATGAAATTTCAATTTATTTTCATATCAACACTCTCCATACAATAATCATAACTAAAATTCTAAGCTTTCATGCTGGATTAGCTAGTAGTAAAGAACAAGGACTTGGAAAGGCTTAAATGTTTCATACTGATACGTAAATCCATCAAATCCTAAAAGGAGGAACTAAATTTTCATTTTCTACACTTACTAAGCAATATGTTGACTGCATAATCTAAACAAAAAAATTACTAAACAGATTTAATCTCAAATCCAATGAAATATCATAGAAAACCAACTCCTGAACGAAATGAATATAAACTCTAAAAAAATGCAGCTTGCTATAACAAATCAAGCAAAACAAAATTCAATACAGAAAAACCTCGGTAAAAAAATTGTTGACGACGCAGGTGATGTACACGAGTGAACTCGAAGGAAGATTTAACTTAACTAAAACAATGGAAGAAACAGCAGCATTCCAAGCCACCGTTAAAACAACAACAACAAAAAATCAACGCGTAAATCAGTTTACAAGAAAATACGCAGCACTCAAGCAGAGACAAAAGCAACAATGATTAACAAAAAACAATAAAGAAAATCATTTCTTCGCATATCACAATCAACGCGAGAGAAGTACAGAAGCCATACCCATCGGAAAGAGGTAAGCCGCAGCGACGGCGCTCACTCATACAATGAGAGAAGATTTAGGGTTTAGAAACTATGGGAGTTTTAAATAAGAATTTGGGTCCAGCAAAAAAAAAAAAAAAATAGGGATTTGGGAGATGAATTGGGCCGGGTAAATTTTGGGATACATTAAAACCATTTCTTTTTATACTTGTTCGGTACCAAAACATGATTTGGTCAGATTGCAAATGTTTGATAAATTATTTGATTTAGAAATTAATTTTCTAAAATATCATATCATCAACCTCAACTCAATTCTTTATTATTTGATTAATGTTAAGGAAGTATAGATATGAGTAATTTGAGAAAAAAAATAACAAATATCATAAATATATACAACATTTAGGTCCAAGACCAACTTCTCAAATATGTCATATATTAAAAACTGGATGAATTATTATTTTTTATTAATATTAGATAAGCTTTAATTTTATTCATTTGATTTTATTAGGTGTGATTTAGAATTTTAAATTTTCAAAAAGAACTACTGACAAAAAAAATATCATCAACTAAGACTAACAATATCGTATCAGATATTAAGGTATGGTTTTGCCTCTTTTTTCTTGTTTCTTTTTAATTATCTTTTGTTAAGTTTCACGTCAATCTTAGCATCTTCAAATTTAATTTAACTTTATACTATAAATTGGATATATATTAGTACAGTAATTATCAACTAATTGATAATCTTATGTTCTGCATAATATCATCATAATTCTATTTTGAGGCGGATGATAGTAAAAACAAGGTTAATAGTAATGGAACAAAAATTGTCATTTAGACGTTACATTAATTTCCAACTTCATTTTTTAGCTTTTGAAGTATCGAGCATTTGAAATGGTATATATTGTTTCAAAAAATGTCTAGAATGAAATAAGTACACAATTGAGCATTTAAATTATTTTTTTTCATCTGTATAAAAAAATTATATTTTTCATTCCAACACCAAATTTTCTAGTTCAGATAATTGTGAAAGACTACTAATGCAGTTCAAGTATTGAGAGCTTTGAGGTTCTCATCAACCCAAGATGATAGTTGGTAAAAAAAAAGTTAAAACAAGATGACATGAATTTGTCTTTGAAAGAGAGGGAATCTATCCATATGTTATGCTTGATTCAGAAACCAGGTAACAATTATAATTATTCCCTCTCTCTGTTTACCTAATTTGATTAAATTAAATATGTTAATTAAGTTAGTTAAAATCATATGATATCACCCAAACACATTAACCTTCTATCATTATATTATTCTCATACTTCCTATCTTGTTATATATTATTGAGGAGTATCAATGGGATTAATTTGAGCATAATAAGAAATATGTATTATATTTAGAACCAAACTTACCTCTTCAAATAGAATCTATATTTAGGACCGAAGGGAGTAAGACTGGAGGGATTTACTTATTATGACCTCTAATGATATATTGTTTTGCATTATGTATTTCAATCACCGTGAAAAAAACATATAAAATTGGGACAATTTTCTTACAACATACCCACTCTTACATCTCAAGTATAATTTATCAATACAAGTCGATTCAACCAAAGAGAATTTCTAGGACCTAACTACTACAATATCTAGAAAAATGAAGCAACAAATTAGTTTCAATTCAATGAGATCAGCGGAAACGACAAAGGGAAAGGGTGTTGTTTCTCTTCTAGGTTGCCCTGCGGGACAAGCGAGCTTTGTGGTGGAGGTGTCCTCTATCGTGAAGGTCTCTGTATTTCTTACCAACAGAAGTGAGACCACACAGCTCCCCGTGTTTGTGGACAGGGTTGCAAAGCCAGTTGATCCTTAGGACATTTCTGATGGCATTTTGTGCCACATCCACAAGGATTACCTCAAAATATTTATAAGTCAAGTCCTGCAATAGAGCATTGTAGCAGCATTAGAATTATATAGCAAGTCATTCAAAACCAAATTTCAAAGTTAGAACCAGAGTCAACGTACCTCAATGACACAGTAAGAATTGAGGACCCTAAGGCCACCAAGCTTACATCCAACTCACTCCTCAGCCATTGATCTCTTGCTCCTCTAGTATTTTAGTTGGGTAACACCTTGATTTGTGGGCTTCCCATATACACTAACTTTGGGAACTGGTCTCTTTTGGCCACCCCTTCGAACGCAAACACGGTAGACAATGTAACGCTGCATATATTGTAATATTAAGCATTAATAGATCATACAATTGAAGCAAAAAAGAATACAGAAACAAATGACTTTCTTTTTCACAAAAAGAGAAAAAAGAAAGAGGACCATAATAGATTATCCTTCATTACATGGAACACATAATTAAAATGAGAGTTAAGGGTCTTAAATACCTTGGAAGTTTCCTCGAAGGAGTTCTCAGCAACCGAAAGTCTTTTATTGGATCTTAAACGCCCTTGAAGTATTATTTTGTAGCTTTTATGTCCCAAGTTAATGGACTGACAAACGGACGTTTGCCACATTAGACTGAACGCCACGTCAAATTAATGTTGAATGGGTGATAATGTGGCTTAAGTTAAGGTTTTTAAATGCCCTGAAAGTTTTTTTGGAGGCGCACTCAGTACTCAGAAGTTTTGTTTTGGATCTTAAATGTCCTAAAAGTATTATTTTGATGCATTTATGCATAAACTTAATAGAGAGACAAATGAACGGTTGCCACTTAAGACTAAATATCACCTAAGAGTAAGATCCTCATCAAAAAAAATGTTGATTTGAAAGGGATATACGATTGTGAGTTGACGAAAATCTCTGTTTGGGAGATAAAGTTTAATTTAAGTTAACTCTCATTCAATAAGGATTGGACTCTTACGTGTTGTTTAGTTTCAGGTGGCGGGACAATTGCATATAGGTCCCAAGCAAAAGAATTAATTTCAGAGAGGTCCCAAGGAGTTGTTAATGACAGCTATTAACAACTGCAATAGCTTTGGTTAACAAGTGAATGAGTTATTAATGGACTTGTCTGAAATTAATTTTCTTACTTGGGACCTATTTGCAATTGTCCCAAACTTCATTTGCCTCTCTGTTTACTTAGGGTTTAAATGATACGAAATAGCACTTTCAGGACATTTAAGATCTAAAACAAAATTTTCGGGTGTTAGGTTCTCCTTTGAGAAAACTTCCACGGCATTAAAGAACCTTAACCTGAGCCATGTCATCACCCATTCAACAAGGATTTAATATGACGTGGCATTCAGTCTGATGTGGCCAACGCCCGTCCATCTGTTTGTTAACTTAGGGCATAAAAGCTACGAAATAATACTTATAGCGCATTTAAGATCCAAAAAAACCTTTCAAATATTGGAAGCTCCTTCGAGGAAACTTCTAGGGTATTTAAAACCGTTAACCCTAAAAATGACATAATAAGATGTGTCAAATTAAGACAAGAGCAAAATTGCGAGAGGACAATTCACTCTGGTCAGATGATCTGACTGCTCACTTCAATATAGTTGGTCTAAAGAAGCATCTAATCATCATACATATGCAGAAGCATATGCATCAATACATCCTAAAATAATAGAGGGCACAACACCTCCTCAAACAACTAATTGGAAACATCTGAATTACTCTTAATCCCAAAAACATCAAGGGGTTGCCACAATAAAATTAGCATCACATTTAATTGTAGTACGATACCTAAAAGCAAAAAATCACCTTATTGCTTGCCATGTGCTAGTAGTCGATTTCAACCATTTTTATTGATTTTTTTTTAATCAATTTCAGTGTGCTTTGTGTGGTTAGATTGGTCTAGACAAGTTTTAACATGTAACCACCCTTAAATTCCAACCCTACCTGTGTACTTTATGAACTAGGTGTTCATCAAACAATGACATCAGACAAGGGAATAATCATACTAAGACATATCAATTCCACAAAGTAAACATTCACTACCTGCCTAGCTTGTAGCCCAAGCGATGTGCCTTGTCAAGACGAGTAGGCCTACTTGATTACTTTACATGGCAGCAACCTTCCATAGTTCATTTGACTAGGCCTAACGAAACCTCAATTTCCAGAATGCCCAGAATGCTTCTTTTGCCAAGGCAAATCAACGGTGAAGGCGTGACGCAAATTAGGAAAGTCTGAAATTTGGCTAGAATAATTAAGTAGGCCTAATGGCCTGCCTCTAAACTTCCTGAATGGGTAATTTCGATCAGAATAGGCAACCCAAAGCTTGATTGGTGTTTTTAATTTGCCTCTTTTTCCATATTCATGCACACCTCCGAATCTCACACTCGATTTACTCCTTTCCTCTCTCTCCCTTCCAGCATTCTTGCTATAATTTCATTCATCCATCACACTCTCATGGAGTTATCAGGACAAAATGCGTGTTGTGGTATTGAGAGCATGAGTAGCTAAGCTTCTTGTGAGATCTAGATGGAAGAAAGCAACCGGAGCTTCAATGGAATATTAAAAGAGTTATTTAAATTTCTTTCTAATCCAATTTCATATATTGAAGAATTCTGTGAACAAGAATCCGATAGTTTATTGCTATTCACATCAATGAATAAATAGAGTACAAAGAGAAATTCAAATCCCACAATAATCTCAACCTCTAACCCATCTGACTAGAAACCTGAACTCCTAATATCTAGTGCTATAATTTCGGCTTTCCCTATTATTTAGCATCTAGAATATTTAATTCAAAGTACATAAATAATAATTAAATTAAATACAGATTTACCACACTCCCCCTCAAGTTGGATCATAGATATTCAACATGTCCAACTTGCATACAAAATATTCAAACATGTCTTCCGATAAGCCTTTAGTGAGAATGTCAGCTAGCTGTTGACGTGTAGGGACATATGAGAGGCAAATAACTCCATCCTCAACTTGCTCTCTAATGAAGTGGCGATCTACTTCCACATGTTTAGTTCTACCGTGCTGAACCGGATTCAATGCCATGCTTAGAGCTGCTTTATTGTCACAATACAGTCTAAGTGGCAAGTCAAGATTAACCTGAACTTCTTCAGCCACCCTTTTTAACCAAAGACCCTCCATAAGTCCTTGTGCTAGTGCTCTAAGTTCAGATTCTGCACTGTTCTTGGATACTACTCTCTGCTTTTGACTTCGCTAGGTAACTAAATTCCCCCACACAAACGTACAATATCCTGAAGTGGACCTGCTATTTTCTTGATCTCCTGCCCAATCTGCATCAGTAAAGATCTCAATGGTTCTGATGGAAGTCTTCTTAAAGAAGAGTCCTCTACCAGGCGTCCCCTTGAGGTATTTGAGAATTTTGAACACCGCATCCATGTGTTTTTGTTTTGGAGCATGCATGTGCTGACTCGCCATACTCACTGCAAAAGCAATGTCAGGCCTAGTGTGAGAGAGATAGATGAGCCTTCCAACTAAACGTTGATACCTCCCTTTATCTATAGGTGCCTCATCTCGTTCTTGTTTCTTTTCCTTCTCGGGATCCTTCTTATCTTCTTCAGTTTTCACACTTCCCTTATTTGTCTTGGTGCTAATCGAAATTCTGCTGGGTTTGCAACCAAGCATACCTGTTTCTGCCAATAAATCAAGGATGTACTTGCGTTGAGATACACAAATACCTTCTTTTGATCTTGCCACTTCCATACCTAGGAAATATTTCAGATTTCCAAGGTCCTTAACTTCAAATTCCTTGTTTAAGGCTCCCTTTATTCTACTCATCTCTGCTGTATCATTTCCTGCAAGAATAATATCGTCTACATAGACAATAATAATGGTGACTAATTGTCCCTTTTTCAGCACAAACATAGTATGATCTGAAAGACATTGCTTGTATCCCTCAGTTTTAAGTACACCTGAGAATTTATCAAACCAGGCTCGTGGAGATTGCTTCAAGCCATAGATAGACTTGTTAAGTTTGCACACTTGCTGCCCTCTGCCCTTCTCAAAGCCTGGTGGAAGAGTCATATATACTTCCTCCTTTAGGTCACCATTTAGAAAGGCGTTTTTTATGTCAAGTTGCTGGAGAGACCAATCTAAGTTTGCAGCTATAGAAAGAAGAACTCGAACAGTGTCAAGTTTAGCAACCGCAGCAAAGGTCTCCTTGTAGTCAAGTCCATAGGTTTGTGTAAACCCCTTTGCTACAAGCCTCGCTTTATACTTATTTAGAGTGCCATCTGCATTATATTTTGGTGTAAACACCCACTTACAGCCCACGAGTTTCTTACCTTGAGGAAGAGAGGTAATTTCCCAAGTCTGGTTTTTTTCAAGAGCTCTCATCTCCTCCAACACAGCTTCTCGCCATTCAGAACTTTGAAGTGCCTCATGAATATCAGTGGGAATATTAACCTTGTCCAGATTGGTGACAAAGCTGTAGTAACCTGGGGAAAGAGAGGCATATGACATGTGCTTTTGAATAGGATGCTTGGTACACAACCTGGGCTGTTTTCTTCGTGCTATAGGCAGATCTGGACCATTATCAGCATTTTGAGGCTCACATTGTGGGAGATCAGGACCTACCTCAGGTTCAGATGTAGGCATAGTTTCAACAATGCTAGGTTCTTTTACCCTTTTGCCTCTCCTGACATACACCTTGTGCCAATTTGTTCTAGTTTTGTCTTCCCCTGCATCCGGTGGTTTAAAAATATCATGGTTATGGACAAAAGTAGGTATTGAAGGTGGGATTGGTTCTGGAACAGATTCACAAGTCAAAAATTCAAATTCACCATTTGTCTCCCCCTGAATTGAGGACTTGGAGGAATAGAAAGGCTCATGTTCAAGGAAGGTGAGATCACGACTAATAAAGAGATGTTTAGAAATTGGGTCATAGCATTTGTAACCTTTCTGAGAGTTAGAATAACCAAGAAAAATATACTTGACAGCACGAGGATCAAATTTTGAGGATGGTTGATGAACATGGACAAACACAGAGCAACCAAACACCTTAAGAGGAAGGGAAGAGTCTAAGTGAGTTGTGAGATGAGTTTCATGGAGTTTATCAATAGGAGAAATAAAATCAAGCACACGATTAGGCATCCTATTAATCAAATGAGTGGCAGTAAGTACAGCATCCCCCCAAAAATATTTTGGCACATTGCAAGTATAGAGAAGTGCTCGGGTTACCTCAAGAAGATGTCTGTTTTTACGCTCAGCAATGCCATTTTGCTGTGGTGTATGAGAACAACTAGTTTTGTAAACAATTCCTTTGGATTTTAGGAAAAATGCAAGAGAATGATTGCAATATTCAGTGCCGTTATCAGTGTGCAGGACCTGGATGTTACTATTAAATTGAGTTTGAACATACTTAGTAAATTCTATAAAAATAGAGCAAACATCAGATTTCTCCTTTAGAAGATATACCCAACACATACGGGTGTGATCATCAATGAAAGTAACAAAATACTTGGAATGAGTTCTATTTGAAACACGGGATGGACCCCAAACATCACTATGAATAATAGAGAAAGGACGAGAGGGATTATAAATGATTGGAGAGAAAGTAGTGCGATGATGCTTAGCCAACTCACAGATATCACAATGAAAAATTTTATTAGATGATAAAGAGGGAAACAATTTTTTTAAATAAGAGAAACCAGGATGTCCCATCCTTTTGTGCCATAACAACAATTTATCATCAATAGAAGTGGAAACAAAACTATTTATTCTAGAACACAAGGCGCTGGTAGTAGAAGCATTTAGGTAGTAGAGTCCATCACATTCCTTAGCTGTGCCAATCATCTTCCCCGAGGAGAGATCCTGAAAAATACAATGAGTAGAGAAGAAGTGAGCCGAACAACTAGCTTGCTTTGTTAATTTGCTAATGGAAAGTAAGCTACAAGCAAGATGTGGGACATGAAGCACGGAATTAAGGTGAAGAGATTTGGAAATTTCCACAGTACCAGTACCAGCTATTGGAGCAAAAGAGCCCGTGGCAGTCTTAATTTTGTTATTTCCAGCCGTGGGAAAATAAGATATAAACAAGCTGGAATCTGAAGTCATGTGGTCAGAAGCACCACTATCTATAATCCACTTATGAGACAGGAAGGATGTATTTAGTGCTGCGGGAATATTACCTTGTGGTGCAGCAGAAAGAGAGGCTGTTGGTGTTGATAAGGGCTGCAACTTGTTGAGAAGGTCCAACAGCTGGTTGATCTGTTCTTTGCTCACGGAAGAGGACATCTCTGGATGGGAAGAAGATGCTGAATCATGAGCAGTTTGATTTGCTCTAGGCTTTCCTTTACGAGGTTTCCAATCTGGTGGCTTCCCATGGAGTTCCTAACATTTATCACGTGTGTGGCCCACCTTTTTATAGTGATCACATGTGACTTTACCCTTCTGTCCAGAAAAAGAAGAGCTTGAATTTTGACTAATCATGGTAGACAGATCTGGAGAAGTACTAGCTGGCATAGAAAGCATAACTTCTCTGCGAGTTTCTTCTCGTCGAACCTCTGAATACACCTCACGAGGTGATGGGAGAGAGGAAGAACTCAATATTCGTGCACGGACATCATCGAATTCTGGGTTTAATCCAGCAAGAAAGAGAAGCACCCGATCAACATCAGTATTTCTTTTATTTCGGGCAGCATCAATTGGAGATACCCATTCATCATCTGCAAGTAGATCAACTTCTTGCCATAGTGCGCATAGCTCAAACCAATATTCAGTGACAGTCCTGGAGCCTTAGGCAGACTTCCAACACTGACGGCGAAGCGCATAGAGGCGAGACAAGTCCTTTCCCACAATATAGGATTCACGAACAGCAACCCATATATCTTTGGCAGTGGGAAGGTACATAAAAGTTCTCTTGATTTGGGGTGACATAGCATTAATTAACCAAGAAGAAACCAGGGCATTATCAATCTTCCATTGCGCCATAGCTGGAGACTTTACATCTGTGGGAGGTGGAGTTTCACCTATTAAGAAGCCCAATTTACCTCGCCCTTGGACAGCAAGTTGAATGGCTTGTGCCCAATCTCTGTAATTAGAAAGAGTCAATTTTTCAGAGACAATGGAGATAGATGATCCCCCTTCGAAGCCAGAGATCAACCCAGAGGGACCTCCAGCTTCCTTGGGATCGATTGACGAGGACCCATCCAGCGAAGCTGCCATTTTCCCAGCCACGTGACAGGTCTACTCAGAAATAAAAGGTCGGATTTTTCAGAATTCTAGGCTTGCTCTGATACCATGAAGAATTCTGTGAACAAGAATCCGATAGTTTATTGCTATTCACATCAATGAATAAATAGAGTACAAAGAGAAATTCAAATCCCACAATAATCTCAACCTCTAACCCATCTGACTAGAAACCTGAACTCCTAATATCTAGTGCTATAATTTTGGCTTTCCCTATTATTTAGCATCTAGAATATTTAATTCAAAGTACATAAATAATAATTAAATTAAATACAGATTTACCACATATATGTATTCTGATTCCTTGTGTTTTAGTGTATGTATGTGTTGTTGGAACAAATTATGCTTTGATTTCAATACTTTGTATTAGGCTTCTTATAGGTCTTGTATGTAATTAAATGATTGCTTTTATGTGTGAGAACCTAGTGTTTGTTTCTTGGCATTGTATGATTGATGTGGTAGATTTGCTTATTTAATTTATTTTGGATTGCTAGTTTATGTTAGTGCTTTTGTTTATTGCATTTATCACTAAATACTAGATCCAATCTTGGAAGATCTAATTAAACTTTCAAGAAGAGACTCATTGTGTATTTGTCAAGAACTCTCACTACCAAGTTCAACTTTAACAATTAACTTAATTAGTGATTGTGCAAGTGATGCGCCGAATCAATTAGTAACTAGGTTAATTGGACTTAAGCGATTGCTTTTGATTAAACATTTGAACTTGGAATAAGAAACCCCATGTTTGCCCGATTTCATTAAGAGACCCATCTTCTTCGAATAGTTCTCAAATCATTTTTTATTTGCTTTCCCTAAAATCCAAAATCACAAAAACAATTCTTTTACTTTTCTTAAAATAAAAAAAATCATCAAACCCTAGTTTTATCACTTTTCATGCATTTATTTAGTCTAGGTAGTTAGTTAATTGGCTCCATGTGAGACGATATGGGAAAGCACTATTTGTACAATCCTTAGTTAAAAGTTCTTGCATTTGGACCCCAAGGCACAATAAGGAAAGGTTCAAATCAACAGTTTAGTTAAGATGGCTATTAGGTGTGCTATATATAGGGTAAAGGGTAAAAAATGACCCTGTACTTATGTCCAAGGTACATCTGGCACATTGTACTTTTTTTGGCTCAAAATTGTCCATCACAACATTTAAATTCAGGTCAATAATGACTCTTCCATCAAACTGGCCCAATAATGACTCCTTGGTCAAACTGGCTCAACGGATATTTCAAATTCTGGTCAATAATAGCTCCTCCGTCAAACTGACCCAATTTCCGTTACTTTTTTTATGGGTAGGTCCCACAATGGAATTTCAAAAAAATCTAATTTTTGTTGGGCTAGTTTGATAGATGAGTCATTATTGACCCGAATTTGAAATATCCGTTGGGCCAGTTTGACGAAGGAGTCATTATTGGCCCAGATTTGAATCGTCCGTTGGGCCAGTTTGACGGAAGAGTCATTATTGACCTGGATTTAAAAGTTGATGGACAATATTGAGCCAAAAAACAAGTACAAGGTGTCAGATGCACCTTGGACATAAGTACAGGGTCATTTTTTACCCTTCACCCCTATATATATAGTTTGGGACTGGTGCGCTTTTCGGCAAGGCCTGAGCCCTTCTTTGTGATGATTGCTTTGATGTGAACTCACATGCATGTGACCCTGTTGAGACTGAAGTAGTCATTATGCTTTAAGTTGTTTAACTAGAAAGATGTGGATTATGAAATTGGTTTGATTTGAATGAGTATGGTTGTGTTAATAATAAAGCCATTTTTGTGAAGTTGGGTTTTCAAAGATACTTGATGACGGGATTTGTAAATGGTTTTTGAAGGAAAGGCAATTATTTTTGGAGTATATATTTTAATTTAGGGAAAATTAATTATTTGATCCTCATAGTTTCAGCGAGTTTGCAACTCAGTCCTCATAGTTTAACTCGTCGCAATTCAATCCCTGAAGTTTCCTAATTTTTATAAACTTAGTGAGTCAAACATAACTCTTCCACATGGCACACTGACAACGTAGTAATTTGCTTAGTTGGCATTTTGGGGCGTCCCACATGAACATCACACTCCTCTCTCTCCTCTTCCTATTGGACGTACCTTTCTTCTTCCCCAACCTTCTTCTTTTTTTGTCTCCTAAACCAGACTTCCACTCCAATTTCTCTAAAAAAAATACCATACACTCTTCCACGGGTGCTGCAAAACTCTTACTTCACTCTTCGATTAGAACACCTTCGAGACTCGTTGATAGTAGCAAAGTGAGAAAACCCTTTAATTCTGTCTCCTGATTATTTCCCTTTGAATCAAAGGTCCTTCAAAGGCTTTTTACTGTCGTCAAATTTCTGACAATGTTTGCCGGAGGCGTCATGAATCATTTTGATGGAGAGAAGAAGGGTGAAGAAAGTTATGATGTAGGAGATGGATTGTGAGTCAGCAAAATTGTGAAGATAGTCATACATACATAGAAAGAAGGGAAGAGACGGAAAATCAAGAAGCAACTTGGAACACAACTCACTCAAAAGAAACACATTGCTTGCAGATCTGGGCCCTGAGATGGTGGAAGACGTCGTCGTCGATGCCAGCGAGAGTTGATGGGTATAGCGTTGTGATGCTACCAAAATTTTAATTAAGCTCCGCAAGTGTGCAGGCCGTATGAATAGTAAAATGGCAAATCAAGGGAGATCCTACAGAGACTCAAAACAATTGATAACTAGGCATTAAATCTCCTATTTTTGTTTAAGTTGAGCAAAACAGGAATAAGTTCAAATAAGTGAAGAAAAATTACTAAAATCTAATAAAAACCACAAACTTTTAAACGGATTAAATTCAAGCGTTGAACGAACAACCTAGAGTCACCAATCCCTTGATTGTTTCTTAGATTTCATTCCTATTAAATTAATTATGATTTAATTTAATAAGCTAATCTAGAGTCTTAGTGTCTATAAATGCCTGTCGGTCCATTTATATCCTTACCTAAATTAATTATGCAATGTCTCACACAACTTAACTAGGTACAATTTATAACGGTAACACTCTAATTTGACTATGTTGAGCTTCTAGGTATATGTCTATCCTAGACGCAAATTAGATTAAAATCTACCTTAGATTAAAAATCTAATTCCACATTATTTAATCCCATGGTCTATTTAAAATTCCCTCCGTCAAGTTCAATCCTAAATTCCCTAAACATGTTCAATGGTGGCCAGTCATTAAACAATAATAATTAAAATCAAGATTAAATAAACTGAAATAAAATTAAGCATAACTAATAAGTGGGAAAAATCTCTAAGTCACAAACAAGTTCATAGTACCCAAGGTTGTAAAATAAATTCAACGACACATGGGTTCCAAATCAATCCCAACAAAAATTTAAACTGAATCTGAAATCATAGCAAAAAATAGGAACTAAGACCCACAATTACTTCTGCAATTGCCTCTATTCGATGATGCCGAAGCAATTCCACAAAGAAAAGCACGAACAATTCAAACAGCTCCTTCCTCTCTGACTTCATGAAACGCGACCAGTGCCTCCAATGTGTGTAATGAATGATGATTCAATTGTGCCTCCTTCTCCTTGCGTGTGTGTCTGTAATTCTTTCTCCAACGGCTCCCTTTTTTTTTGTTCTATAAGTTGAATCCCTTTAATAGTGCCGCCGCCTCCTCTTTTCTCGTGTGAATGGTAGTGTGTGTTAATCAATATCTTCAATCCTCTTCAAGTTAGGTCTTTTAGTTGCTCCCCCAAAACGCACAGCTTTCCACTTTCCATTATTTTCTCTCTGCAACGTTAAATCAAAAAGAAGATCAAGGAAATATGATGGCACAAATAATTAGACTTAAAACCTTTCATCTAAAAACCTATTTTCCTTTTTGTCCAAAAAAAACTCTTTTCCTTTATTTATTTTACTTTCCTATTTTAATTTAGGATAAGTTATTCTAAAAGAAATCCCCAAATAATGTATCAATTTGGTATCTTTTCAAATCACAACAAAATCTCTCAATTTTTGAATTGATGACTTCCCAGACACAATAAAACATTTCTAAAAATCTATTAAATATGGGGAGTCATCACGTTGCTGAACGAGTTATGTTTGATGGGGATTAGAAGGCCATAAGTACTCAACCAGAGGACACGACCAAGAATGAGCACAATGATAATTGCAATGGCATGAACTCTGCACTATTGGTTTTTATAACTTGCTTTTGCAGAAAAACAAAAATGAAAAAAATAGACATATTGTGCGTTAAATATATAAACATCCCTTATTTCTTCTAGCTTGGTTAATCAAAGACTATAATGGAATGTTATATATATATTGGCTTACCATGACAACAAGAGGAAAGGCATACATTACAATTGAAACACCAAGGCCAATGCTTCCCACAAGAAACTTTCTATATTAATTATCATGGAAGGCAAATGTTAAACAATGGCTATTATGCAAAACACTGCCATAACTAGTATCGCTGTTAAGGCCACCTTCCCCTGCAAAACACATTCCTCGTCTGCCCACAGTACTTACACCATGTATGTTCTTTGTACAAAAAAAAAAGTAAGATTCCTCCACCTAAAAAAGCGAAGGAAGGCATTAGAGTCGGTGTGGAATGGAAGTCTGGTTTAGGAGACGAAGAAGGAAGAAGGTTGAGGAAGAAGAAAGGTACGGTAAAAAGGAAGAGGAGAGAGAGGAGTATGGTGTTCATGTGGGACACCCCCAAATGCCAACTAAACAAATTACTACGTTGTTAGCGTGCCATGTGTACGAGTTATGTTTGACTCATTGAGTTTATAAAAATTAGGAAACTTCAGGGACAGAGTTGCGACGAGTTAAACTATAAGGACTGAGTTGTAAACTCACTGAAACTATAAGGATTAAATAATTAATTTTCCCTTTAATTTAATTAAAATATTAGATTATCCTTCTCTAACATGGTAAACTTGGAAAGATTGAAGCAAAGCTTTAAATAATTTTGTTAGTTAGGATAGTCCTTTTCCTAGAATAGTTCGTTCAAATATCTTTGTAAGCTGAATTCTTAATAACTATGTTAGTCGAATACTTTTCTAACATAGTTAAAATTCTTAAACTATGATCTATTTTGGAAAAGCTCTCAATTTTGTATTTGAGTAAAATTTTATATCCCTGTTAGGCAATTTCTTTCTAACATGGATTATATTTGAAATAGTGGATCGAATCCAATTATCCATGATAGCCTTTTTTTATGTAAATTCCTTTTCCATAATGGATATGCAATTATAAAGTGAGTTAAAACCTTTTCTAACTATGAAGTTTTAATGTGGTTGAGTCAATCATTATATTTGGAAAAATGGTTTAATATAATGATTGATGTTTTAAGTTGTCTTCAATTAACTATGACAAGAATGTCCCTTTCTATTATAGTTATGATTTTTACAATAAGTCGAATCTTTAATAATCATGTTAGTATTTTCCCTTTTTAACATGGTTTTTTATTGGGAAAATAGTGGGACAATTTTTATTAGCAATGATAGAGTTTAATAGAATTTTGCAAATATTTTTCCTATCATGGATTATCCCTTTCGAAATGAGTTGATCTTTTCTAACTATGATAGACTTTCTTCACATTTAATCATTGTCATTTTAATCATAATTGGCATAACCTTCCTATTTGAAGATTAATTGAAAGTAATTTGATTAATTAAAAGTGATTAGAAAGAGATTTTACAGAGAGCTCACAAGAAACTTGGAGCTTCGTCGGCATTTGAGGAGACACACTTTGGCCAACCAAGTACATATTCGGAGTCCGCTGAGTATACTCTACACTCCTCTACCATCTATTTCTTTGATCAGCGTTATTTTTGAAAATGGGTTTTGAATGAGTAACTGTTCACCATTTAAAGTTTTGGGGTTTTGATGCATTACCAAGCTAAACTAGTAATAAGAAGCATGTCTGAGTATGTTAAAATTAAATTGTGAGCTTACGGTAAGGTTTCTCAATTTCTCTTGAAATTTTGGATTTGGAGGATTTGAGAATGTAGGAATTTATAGTGGAATTTGAATGGGTATGATGTTTGTTGGTTCTACCCACTTTAAATCACTTATACAAACTTATCTAAAGGTTTGAATGATTTATTTTTATTAGAATCGGATTTATATGGATTTTTGATGAATAATAATGTGTTGAATGACTTAGGGTTTTCAATGAATTTATGTGATTATTGTGATCTCACTGTTGCATATGCATGATAGTTGTGGCATTTATTTTAAATATTGTGTCAAACTTAAGCAATTATAATCTTTCACAAATGGTAGGGAAATTAATATACTTTGGCAATTAAAATATCTGGAGCATTGTGGTAGAATCTCTGTTCCGTATCATAAATTCTAATCAAAAGCAAAAAAATCTTAGGGTTAAAATTTCGAGTATAGAGCAAGAAAATACTGTTTTCAGTGCAAAAAAATGAAAATGAAATAAAATTTTTGTTATACTAAAAATGAAAATTCTTGGGCCAATTTTACTGAAGATGATAGTCACTCACCTTCGTAAATTGGGGTGATCTTAAAACCCGTTTTTGTTGATAGGTCTTTCCTTAGTTCCATTGTGGGTTTATCCAATGTCGAAAATAAAGTCATAGTGGCCCAAATCATGCTAAGCCCAAACCTGATCCTCCTTACTGGGTTGCACGTTGCTTGGGATCATATCAGATAACTCACCATATGTGATATATATATATATATGTGTGTGTGTGTGTGTGTCTATATCTAAAAAGTTACTCCATTTGGTCCACATGTTTTAAAATATAATGTTTTATCTAAAAAAATTAACTTTTGAAACCTAGTATCCCTAGGTATTTATAGAACTTCCCAACTAACCAACCAAACTCATATAAGTAATGACTTTTATAAAGGGTGTGTTTTGATATATTACAAGAATCATCTAATAATTAACTAATTTTATTAATTTATATAAATTATTATTAGGTGCTTATAATAAAATTAGAGGGAGTACAATATATACTTGAAATCTATCTTAATTGATATATTATCTCGATTCATATTGATAGGCCCTACATCACAAGATCTATGTATAAATTATTGCTACCACACGATCATGATATATATGAAGCCTTCCTGTATTTTTCAAATTCTCAAATCTTTGTCCATAATTTCTAAAGTAAATGGAGACATTGTCCCTAAAGTTTATAAAGGCCTTAAAGCTCAATTGATGTTGAACACCTTCTTTAAGGTCTTCTGAAGCATGAGTGAATCCGAACAATCTATTAAGGGTATAATGGTTGCAAATGCCCATGAAACTTAGTTGTTTGACAACTTTATGGATTATTATGACATTCAGTTTTTAAAGTTTGTCCTCACTCACTTTGATTTTGTTCCATTTAATTTCAAATCAATAGTTTTGGACCTTTAAATTTCTTTCCATCTAAACATTAGTCCTATATTTTTATAAATATTAGGAATGTTTGTTATTTAAAACTATATAAATCAAAACCAAAATGAAAAATTAATTATAAACAAACGTTGTACTACTAACCAAATTTTTTTATAAATAAGAAGTTACAAGTTAAATCTCAATTGTAACCTGAGAGAGTATTAATACCCATCCCCTAAATAAAAAAAACGAAGGAATCAAACATCTATCGTTTGAATAAATAAAACGAACGAACCAAATATGAGTGATGTGTATGTCTATTTTTTAATAAATGAAATAAAGCAAAACATGACAAGTAACGGCAACACAAAAACAGAAGGGATATTAGGATATGAGTGGGAAACCCCCCAACTTTGGCCACATAATGGGGGAATTTTGTTTGGAAAAATATTATCCATCTCCTTACAAAGCAACATCTTAATTATACGCACCTTCTTACACAAGAGATAATGTGCAAAATAAGATCAGAAAGAGACATGAATGAGGAAGTTGCCTGCAAAAGATATAAAGTTAGCCCCACCCACATCTATCCCCTTCCCCCTTTCCCTATAGCAATGATAAATCCCATCACCAGATAACTGAAAAATACTACAATTTTCTGTAAAAAAAAAAAAAGAAAGAAACAAGTTAACTAATCATCATTAGAGTACGCCTGATGGACTTTTGCCATATAGTAACTCCTTTTCATCTTCCTTTTTCATTCTTCCAATCACAATATCCATGCAGATAACATGACCAATGAAACTGTGTCTACTCAACCAACGGGTTCATTTTTGTTTTTCATAAAATTAATTTTAGCGCCATTTACTTTTAGGGAATGACACACATGTCTCACATTAGGGAAAATTCACGATGACATCCTTGAATTTTATGAAATTAACTTGAAGTCCCTAAGAAATAGGGATTAATGTGAAATTGAATTCTAGTTGTTAATACCAGTGATTGTGCCCGTAAAATCAACTTTGTTATGAAGAGTTGATAATTTAATATTAGGTGCTAAGTTGTTAACAACTATAATTTAATCTCACAAGGATACCTATTTCTCAAAAACTTCAAATAGATTTTATGATTTCCATAGATCTAATTAGTTTTTTTTTTTTGTTTAACAAGGAATCTATATGCTATTCTCCTAATATAATCTTAATGGAGTTATCTAATTCTTTTCTTTATACAATGGGGTTATCTAATTCTAATTATATTGCGTTTATATATATATATAAATATATATGTATATTTTATGGTCACGAGATGATTATGAGCATTTCATCAGTTTTGGGGGTAACATCATGCCCATAAATGAGATCATCCAATTGATTGGAATCAAATGAGGCAGTGGTTATCACCAACTTCACTTGCACTCTTAAAAAAAATATCTTCTAACTTTACTTTCTTTCAACGACATACTAAAAACCAAAAGCACGCAGCCGCCACCAATTTGACTCTTTCAAGTTCCAATATTTGTTCCCGCTTCCCTCAGATTGCTTCCTCCCGCCCCACATCTCACGTTTCTTCTACATTCAATGATCAATCTTTAATTTAATTGACTAATCACTTTCAAAATTGTATCCACACAACCAAGGTTTTGAAACATGGATCGGCATCGGTTAAGGTAGTGGGTCAGTTTGCAGTCAACCCGAGAGTCAAACTGAAAGATAATAACAAATTTAAAAATAATTTATATCTTGATTCACTAAGAAAAATAAATTATATACTTATCCAAAAAAATTTATAATTTATTTGACATATTGACATTATAGTATCAATCCATTATCCAATAACATCAAAATCATTAATAATATTCTTTCTAGTAAAATATCAAAATAAATAAATGATAAAAAAGCATTCATACCTATATAGTCATTTAATCACTAAACTAATAATTATTAACACAAAAAATATCATTAAATATGATCCAACAACTTGCCGTGTTTCCCAGGTTTCTACCATGTTGAGCCACTGCCCTACTTGACCGATCCCATGGCCACCCGGTCAGGTCGGTCTAGAGTTGATCTTGATTGTAGGTATGGATATTTTATTTATCATTTTTTTATTTACAATTTGACTAATACTCCATCTTATCCTTAATATAAAAAATAATTGGAGAGTAGATATTGATCTTAAATTAACAACTTATTTGTAATTTTTATCAATTTTGTTTTCTAAATTATTACCATTGATCTTCAATGATAACAAAAAAAGATAGAAATAGAGATAATTAAGGTACATTGGAGAAAATATATCATATTATCTAACTTAACTCAGGTAAATAGGTCTTACATCAATATCTTCTCTAATACTCATAGTAACACCATTAACTCAGATAAATAGGTTTTACATCAATCTCTTCTCTAATACTCATAGTAACACCATTAACCTTTGTTTTGTTTTTAAGTAACACCGTTAAATTCTGATAGCCTCATCTCCTAATTAATGTTAGGGTAAAGGTGCAACCAACATCCTAAACTAATCTTTGAGGTGCAATCAGCACCCAGACTATTTATGGGTGCAATCAGCACCCCAGAGTAATTAAAACAAAGCAATGAGAGCCCCACAGTTAACTTTTGTTTACTCTCTCCCTAACACCGTTATCTTCCTTCCTTCCCCTCTTCATGTTCTTCCATAGCTTCTTCTAATATATTAACTTTCTCTCTCCTCCCACACCTATCAATTGGAATCCTTGATTTTCTGGGAAAGTATAATCAATGCACATGAGCGAAGCGACATGTGTATTGATGGAATCCTTGATTCTCTCGATGATTAATTTATGAGCAGCTTTGAATTGGACGTGGTGGTTTATTTTGTCAGTTCCGCTAGGGTTGACAAGGGATTCGTGCTGGTGCGCATATGCCAGCGAAGGGTATCAGATACAAGTATGGTAGCAAAACTTTGTGTCAAGAAGTTAAGCTAGTACTCGCTCGGTCCCTATATATAAGAGCAAAAAATTTGAATGTTTTTGTTCCTTTTTATAAGAGCCTGAAACAATTTGTCAAAACATTTAATGAGTTTTTTTTCCATTTTACCCATAATTATTCTCTCTATTCACATTCTCTTTCATACTCATTTATAACACTATTATCACATTTCTCTCTCTTACATAAATAAGGGCAAAATTGAGAAAACAAAATTATTTCAGACATATTTATTTCTCTCAACCACTTCCTTAATCTTAATATGTGTGATTTTACCTCTTTGACTCTTATAATAAAGGACGGAGGAGTATCAAATACGGGTTGATACCAATTTTGGGTACCAGCAGAGGCTTTTGACAAAAATAATCAATATAAAAGATAAAAAAAATGTCTTTTATATATTCGGTACCAAAATTAACTTATAAACTAAATTTTTTATTTAGGATTTAGGGATATTAATTTTTAAGGTTACTCCCTTCAGTCCCAAATATAGGACCTATTTAACTAATTTGATTAAATTTAGGATGTTAGTTATGTTAGTTAGTATGGTGTGTTTTTCTTAAAACACTCCATTCATCTTCATTTATTCCCTCCCTCATCTCTTACTTGACTATTGTTAGAAGAGTACCAATAGAGGTAATTTGGAAAGTCCTATATTTAAGACAGGACGAGTAATATAATCTTTGATCCATTTGAATTTGGTCCAATTATGGTTTTAATAATTCAAATTTCAAATAAGAGGTTTTATTCTTTAAGTTTCATTTTTCTAAAATTGGTCACTATAGGTTAACAAAAACTTACACTAATTTGCCCAAAGAATGACAAAAACCTCTTATTTCAAATTTAAAGGACTTAAAAAATGAAAGCAAAATTTAAGACAAACAATTATATTTTGCCAAGTATCCACTTGGGATCATGTTATCTTAGAACTATTCTGGATGTAAAATTCAATTTCGGTAGTAATATTCCATTACGGTTGAAAAATGCAGTCAGATGTTTGGGGTAATATAAGTGATCAAAGTGATAATTCATATCACAAGAGGAAACTTTCCAGAATTCCGTTACCATCAACCCAATTTTTAATCTCTTATGGCGTCCTGTGACAAGTAAACTCCACTTTAGAACAGATGAAGATCAAATTTGTAAAATTTCTTTAGACGAGTATTTTTTTTAGCGGTAATTTTCTTAGATCTACTATTTAAAGTCCCAAGATCCCTTATACAAGTGGAGCCGAATTGACCGGCCCCACAAGATCCCCGTATAAATCCCCCACCAATATAAATATTTACCCAAGGACTGAGGAGAAAAGAAAACAAAAAAAGCAAAAATTTTAAAGAATGAAGGAAAGCACTATAATACTAAGAAAGTGATTAAATATATACAAGTGAGTTGCGTGCAATATAAAGGCCCCAATAGATGTGCCCCTAACTAAACCTGTCCTTATCACTAAAAATCCCATGCCCCATCCATCACAAACCTCCCCACTCGCTAACCGCCTCTCTCATCATCCCCCATCTCTGAATTCACACATAACCCCTTTTAAATGTAGTGGCAACTTTTTCCGCCTCCAGCTGTATCACCCCCAACACCCTATTTTTGGTTCCACCAACCCAACTAACTATACCAATTACCAACTACTACTATACTATATATCACCAAATTCATTCTCACACCTTTGCTTTTTATGTACACTAAGCCCCAACCTGAAGCAAAGAATATAGAATCTTTCGTGTTGTAGTTGTTGTATTATAAAAAAGTTGCCCGTATCTTGCACGCTTCTAAATTAAATTCCCTTCTGCTTTTTTTTAGGAACATGATTTGATCAGTCCTAAATTGTATAAGTTTCTTCTCACGAGGCTACCCAAAGATAACAGCACTGTCCCACCAACTCCTGATTCTTCTTCTTTTTCTTCTTCTGTTTGGTGACTTGTCATGGGTAATTCTTTCACTTTTAAATCACTTAGCCCAATTTTGTGTCTCACGGATTCGATGATTTTGGGATCAGGTGCAATTCCTCTTGCGTCTGTTACATAGAAAACATTATCTGTCGTCCCCATTACAGTGGATATCTCCGCCCTCGTCACATTCAGTCCATTTTCTCGGAAAGTTCTCATCACATCTGCCAGAAGCCCCTGCTTGTCTTCTTTGCTTAATTCTAGTCTGATACCCTGTGATTAAGCAATTACCGTTAAGTTCAAATATATATAAAACTCAAAAAGCATCAACTTTTTTTTTTTTTGGGGGCAACAAAAGCATCAACTTTACACGTAAGAGGGGGGGGGGGTGTTTTATTTTTTACCTCAGATGCTCTTCTTTCCACGGCAGCTTGTAAGCATTGGATTACGCGTTGACGCTCTGGTTCTGAACTAATTGGAGTGCCATCTTTATGTCTGATGTAAAATTCCTGAAGTGACAATTTCTACAAGGTTAAGGACATCAACCAAACTACACCAAATTATTATCATTAAGGGATTAAAAAGGCCAGCCTAGTTCAAAGAGGGACATCTGTACATAGTCTTATTCGACATATAAAGAAGCTGTTTTCATATTATCAATAAGTGATTAACCATGATAAAATTAACAAATGAGCATTTACCTGGTGTGCTTGATCTCCATTTGTGGTGATGGTTGCGTGAAAAACAACATATTCCATGTCTGTCAAGTTGCAAACCACATCGAAAAGGAGCTTTCTTCTATCCTTGCACTGAATACTCACAACGGAATAGCCCCTTTCTGCCCAATTCTGAACTGTGATTACTGGAATATTGGAACTTGCCTTGAAGATGGGATTCCTCTGGTAATCACGGTCGGCAAACATGAGTTGATGAAGCCTTCTTTCGGTGTGCATGGCAGCCATAGAAACCGAAGTTGTCGCGCTCCTAATGTCATTGTCTCCCTTTAATACATTCCTTAATCGTGCTTCAATTCCATTAATTTGCTGAGAGTCCTCAATGGTGGAACCCGAATTGCAGTCTCTGACGTAGATAAGAGATGCAATTCGGCCATTGTGAGTCCAAACCTTAGCCTCTACCACATCACATTGTAGGTCGGAAAGTACTGCAAATACCTCTGAAAGAAGACCAATACGATCTGTTCCTGTTAACTCCAATGCAGTAAGACCGTTTGAAATATCGGTTCCCCCAGAATGAATGCTGCCTAGTGACTGTTGTTAACACACAAAGAAGTTAGTATAAAATTAAATATGTGATAAATTCTAATGAGTTACAACGTACTAAGCAATTAATTCAATTTTAATGAAGTTAAATACCTGTTCCATATATCTTAAAACGCTCTCATCTGTAAGCTTGTTTCCATTTTTATCAGTGACGTGGAAAACTGTAGATCAAGAAACCACGGATACTAATTAGTGATTAAAACAGAAACGGGAATAAAGCCACGCCAGAGGGTACCATTTAAATTAGGCAGATAATGAAGATGAAAAAAAATAGCTTACCATCCATGAACCATTTTCCATCAGAAGATACATACGCCTTTTTAATGGAAAGGTTCAAATCAGTAAGCACTTGTACGGCATCCAAGAGAATACCATGTCGTCTAGCACTATCGAACTGTGAAATTTCATCAAACCAGAGATTATTAGTTTTATAATTGACAAGAAGACCCAAATTTCTCGAATTTAAAAATATTTTTGTGCAAGATTACCTTGACTAAAGTCGCCGTGGAGCAGACACCATTGTCGATCACAACCCTGTTTTGCAAGAAAGGTCAAAGTCAGTGAAATTACTTTTTTTTATTTCCAGATTTCAAGTTTGCGACCCGAAAAAATGTTCGATGTGAAGAAAATAAAGTCTAAAAAGGCAGGAAGGCTACACACGGTAATAAAAGTCAGAATAATGCTAAAATATTGACATTGAACAAATCAGGTTTAAAAGTCGGTGGGCATAGAAAAGTCATATTCATTATGTTCATATTTTTTATTTTGGTTTTTTGTCCATAATTATATTCACACTGAGTAGTAATTACAATTTAGAAATCTGATCACCACAAATTATGATACACGAAATTTAGCAGGATGAGGATTCAAGTTACAGATCAAAGCCGAAACACATTATCACAAAAGGAAGGAAATCATACGAAATATGAAGCAGCAATGGCACTTTCCGTTTTGCTAAAAAGATCTTTCTTCAGAGAAATAGAAATCAGAGCATAAAGGTATGAAAGATTCGGAAAACTAAGTCGAATATTTCCTAAAGTATTTAGAATAAAAGGAAGGGAGAATTCCAGTTTGATAGCACTCAAAGAACCAAAAAAACCACATTAAACAATCAAAATCCGATGAATCCTCACAAATACGACAAGCTCCAGCCAATTCATTAAACAAATCGCACATTCACAGCCTGAAATCAAGTAAGAGCGGAAGAAAAAAAAAACAGAAAACAAGCATTTATCCGAACAAATAAAGGAAGAAGAAGGAAAATAGAAGTACCTAGGAGAGCTCATACGAATTACGAGTTTCTCATATTCATCAGCATAGGCATATCGCTCCATTGTTTGCGGCGATTTCGAGAGAAATAACCTCAAATCTTGAAAACCACAACGAAGAAGAAGAGTTAAACACAGCACGAAGTAACAGCTGTTTAAAACCTGTCTTCCTTGACGATCCAGCAGTAATAGAAAGAAACAGAGGAAGACAAAAACGCCAGCTCTGCCACAAAAATCACGACATCTATGAAAAGAAACGACTAGAAGATTCCGTCTCTTATTGACAATTCTTCGACATAATCGCCATAAATCACTGCCATCAAACTCTCACCTTCAAATCCGCGTTTGAGGATTGTAAGAACTTCCTCTCTCTCTCCGTATATCTCTTCTCTCTCTTTTTCTCTATTTCCTTTGGGCGACCGCGGAACACGCCTTTTGTTGTTAACTCTGTCTCTTAAAGACTTAAACCACCGCATTAATATATATATTTATCCAATATATACACACACACACATGCTGTTATATACTACACTCTTTTAAAATATACGATATAAAGAAGTGAAGTGAGTAATTTAATCATAAACCTATTTTATATATTATTAGATTATATATTAATTTATATGTTAAATAAATTAATTTAAAAATAAAATTTATTCCAATCAATTTATAAGAAACTTATTTAAACTTTTCACAAAAAGAAAAAAAACTTATTTAAACTTTCTTAGTATTTTAAAAAAAAATCAAATAGGTCTGTATTTAAAAAAAAAAAGTACTCCGTATATCTTTTTGCTTAAGACACCATAAAACATAACCTATTTCAGTAGCTTCAATGTAGTAATTTGTAATGCTTGCAGCACTTTGAAATATTTTATAAAATGCATCAAACACTCTAAATATTTTTCGCAACTTAGTGTTGGATGCGCAAAAATATTTAAGACTATGGACGCTCCTAAAACAATATTTCATATTATTGGAATACTCCAAATAATAGCTTCAGGGGTTGGATATGCTTGGAAAAATATTATAAAGTGTTGCATACAACTCAAATTATTTTAGAAAACTGAAGGCACTTTTAAAAAAATATTTTAAAATGTTGAATATAACTTAATTCATTGTTTTTATTTGAAATATGTTCCTCTTTATTTATTTATTTTTACTATTTTAACATTTTAATTACTTTCTCTGTTTCTAAATATAAAACATTTTTACCTAATTTGATTAAATTAAATTTGTTAGTTATATTAGTTAAAATGCAGAAATACCATAACAACCTATCTTTATTTCTACCCTCCCTCTTTTATTTGTTTATTTTACAGATTTATTAATATAGATAATTAAAAAAAATGTTGAGAAAAAATAAAAAAGTTATATATTTAGCAAACAAGTTAAACTCTTGAAATACGTTTTTTTTTAATAAACTCTTTGAATACGTGATATCTTTAAAAACAGTGAAAGTACTACTTGAAGAAATCAAATCATGCCTGACGCAGGGGAGCGGGATGGAGGGAGTGCTGACCGAGAAGCTGCCCGAGCTGACCCAACTGCCATTCTCTCTAGATCTAACAATGTTTGGGAGCCAAGTGGAAAAGGCCATGGGACACGTGTCATGGACACAAGGTCTCGGTCATGTCCGGTCCAGCTCGGATGACTCATTGGATTGCTTTGCTTGTCCAACACTCCTTGCGGAGAGTAAGTGAGAGTAAGCATAACTTTGTGGACGGCTGTGATTCGTCCACGTCATAGAATTCGACCTTTTAGTCCAATCGAGCTAACTTGATAATTAAGGACCGATTTTGCCGACTTCAATTATAACAAAACCACCGACCATAAATTCCTAACTTTACCACCACCCATAAGTAATCGTAAATATTCAGATAAATAATAAAATTATAGTCGTAGTAGTAACTTTTTATGCAGAAGCATATGAATGATTTATAAAATTATTTTTTGCATTATTAAAAAGCACACTGTTATTTATATGATGTAGTCATTGCTTATTGGAGTGAAGGAGGGGTTTTGTTGGGGGGCTATATTTTGAGATTACCTAACTTTCCAAATCATGTGGGACGATTAGTTATTGGGCAGTACAGTAGGGAGTATGGTGGGGGTAATTTTTGTTGTCTGGAAACGGGAGGAGTTGATTGGAAGGGAAGGAAAGTTAAAAGATGGGATTACAGAGTTCGTAATGATGATGGCCCAGACTACAAATTGATGGATTATGATTATTATTATTCTTGTTACTACTTTGTACCCCTCGCAAATGTGTGTTATATAGTATGCCCCCTCCGTGATACAATTTGGACTTAAGTAGATTCTTTGATTAGTAATAAATTTTACTTAAATATAACTGATTAATGTTTATCTGTTAACTTTTTAAGTAATTAATGTTTAAATGTGATTTCTTACATTTTTCTCTTTCATAATACTCCCTCTGGTCCTAAATATAAGACCTATATGAGAGATAAACTTGGTATTATATAGGGTTAAATGTCATATTTGCCTCGAAAGTATGCAAAGTGTATCATATTCGCCCTTTACCGTTAAAAAACCCACGTTCACTATTAAATAATTGACATACCCATGTTGACTGTTAAATAATTGACATTAACCGTTAATATTTTAACGGTAAAGGGCGAATATGATACACTTTACACATTTCTAAGGTAAAATTGGGTCAAAAAGTATTTATGGGGTAGATGTGATCCATTGTGCATATTTTCGGGGTAAATATGAGATTTATTGACACGAGAGAATAAAAGAAAATACTATTATTACTCCTTCTAGTCAACAATAGTCATTTTTTTCTAATTTCACTTTACGTTTTTTTTCAACATATCACCTTATATTTTATCTATTTTAATATTTTACTAAAAAAAATATTTTATGATTACTTATTATGGTATCATAGGATGGTTGATTGTTACTGAAATGTATACATTTTGAATAAATATATGATTAATTTGTTAGTGATTCAAGATATTGAATTAATATTTAAAGTAGAAATTATTTAATATCAATATGATATGATGTCAATTTATCAAACCAATTGTAAAAATGTTGGATACTATAATGATTTTTTATAGTGATTTTTTTTTTGCCGAAAGATTTTTTATAGTGATTTGATGTGATGACAATATATTTTTTGTTTAGAATTTTGAAAGATGTGATGAGATTTTAAGTATTTCTTTTATTTTTCCTCATCAAACTAACCTTTTGAGTTGATAACGGGCTAACTCTTGACCTACTGTCTCGGCCAGATCAATAACCGATCTGGATTTGATTACTTGATAGAATGATGGTGGGGGAAATGCTATTATTAAAAAAAGAAAGAAAAAAAAAAACAAGAAGAAGGTGGGGTAAGTGAGTGCGTAAAGGTGATGTTATGGGGAGGGGGCAGAAAACACGTAGGCAGGGAGGGTTGAATGTTGAAAGTAGCGTATATGGAGGGAGGTGGCAGCTGGAAGAAGGAAGTGGTTTGGTCGGGTGGTCCACCATGTGGGACGCATACATGCCTTGTTTCAGCACCTATTTACACAACCCTGTCTTAATGTGACTCCACGATACCCCAGGTGTTACGCGGTGGGTTTGGTAAAAAGTGCAACTCCCTTCAATAAGAGCTACCGATCTGTTTGTATTTTTAAATCTATTTTGTGAAAATTTTGTTTTTTTATTATACGTTCATTTTATGAGTAATTAATGAGAGTAGTACAATTTTCACCCTATTATTATTTTTTTTGTCCGAAAGATTATATTCCATTAAATTAAAACACCAGTATAAAGTCTTGGAGAGAAAACTAACAGAAACCAAAAAAAAAAAAAAAAAACACACAAGAAAATGTAGCAGGAACAAACAAAACCAACAAAACAGCTATCCATGATCATCAAAGTTCTTCAAAGCATCCTCCTCCAACAGCTTCCTTAGATACACATCCAATCCATAGGACATGACCCTTTCAATGAAGCTTTAGTAACCAAGTCGGCCACCAAATTTACTTCCCTAGAAATCTACAAAAGAGAATGGCCCTATTATTATGAGAGAGAATGTCGATAAATGTATAAGAAAATATAATTCTCATTATTAAATGGGGGTGAAATTAAAAAGTTTAATCAATTTTGCACATTTTTAATGACATATATAACTACCCTTCGTTGGTATGTGAAAATTTGACAATATAGACTTCAAAATAGAAATGTATTGGTAGTTGTGGTTGACTTTTGGTCCTAATTATATACTCCCCCGTCTAAAACTTTCTAAAATGTAGTAATATGGTTATACTCCGTTATAAAATTAACGCTAACTGTTAAAAAATTGATTGTTAATAATTTTAATGGTAAATGGAAAAATTGTTCTCTTTAAATACTTCTAGGGTAACAATACTTTTATGAAAATTTACTAACAATGTTGCTCCTAGCCAAAAGTTCTCGACATATTTGCACATTAACCCTTTTATACCATGATATTCTCCTATCGGTTATAAATATAGGACATATTTGGGGAGTTGATATTGGTCCTAAATATATGATTTAATTCTAATTTTCGTCAATTTCTTCACAAAACATCTCTATTAATGCTCCTTCTACAATAATAGAGTAAGAGATGGGGAGGGAATAAGGGAAGATAATTGGGGTGTTTTAGAAAAAACCAATGTACTGAAATCCGAACCAACTTCTAAACCAACCAAGGCAGTGGGTCAAGGGTTAATGGCTCAGTTTGGAGTCAATTCAAAGGTTAGATCGGAAAGGAATAAAAAATTCAAAAATAATTTATACCTTGAATCACTAATAAAATAATCACATATTTATCCAACATTTTTTACAATTTTTTGACATATTTATATTATAGTATCAATTCACCATCCAATGACACCAAAATTAGTAATCACTAAATGTTCTTCCCAGTAAAATATCAAAGTATTCATTCATACAATAATTTAATCACTAAAATAATAGTTATTAGCACCAAAATTATCATTAATTTTGATTAATATTGTTTTCTACAATTCATAACACATAAAAAAATTTACAATGTCTAAAAGAATTTGAATTTGGCCAACCCAACAACCCATCGAGTTGCCTGGGTTGAGCCCCGGATACCCCAAACCACCCCAGATTGCTTCGTGCCGGTGAGGGATCTACTCAAAACGGTTCCATGGTCAAGCAGTTGGGATCTGACCTGACCCAATTGAGTTGGTTCAGTTTGCTTACTATGGAAAAAACACAATCATATTATGGATATGTTTAATAAGGTTTTCTATTTTTATCCTCACTCATTTATAGTACACACTTTCTTTCCCCTCCTTACATTTACTAATATACAAGGGTAGAAATGGAAAACATGCATTTATTACTTTGATTTTTGCATGCTACCTCTTATATTTTTGGACAAAAAAATTAGCCATATTACCTCTTATAATTAGGACCGGAGGGATTAGTACACATAAGTTTTTTTAAGATATACTATAATTGAAAAGTTCATTTTGTTTACCTAATATTCCCAAATTAATCAATTTGTTATAAAATAAAGAGAAAATAAGAGAGATAGAGAGAAGAAGAGAGAATAACAAGACAATAAAATATGAGAAGAAGACAAGAAAATATGAGAAGAAGATGGAGAGAAATAAGATATCACTTTCACTTATGATTCAATGGTACAAATGCCTTGTACATTACCTCTATTTATAGGCCCTAAGTCATTGAAGACTATGCATGAGGTTACAAGTGAATAATGGTGGAGTTTATGGCATTTACAAGCCATTCATTGAGAGGTTACAAAGTTAAGGACATTTAGAAAGAAAAGAATCCTATGAGGAATTCTAAGAGGAATGGGTCATGGACATTCACTAACATATAATTTCATAACACTCCCCCTTGAATGTCCATATTATTGTGCCTCATTAAAATATTACTAGGAAAAACCCATTGGGACAAAAACCTAGTGAAAGAAAAAGAGTACACAATATTTATTGAAGCTGCCTCATTAAAAATCTTACCAGGAAAATCTAGTGGGACAAAACCTAGGTTAAGGAAAAAAGAGTGCAGCATGACAATATCTCCCCCTGATGACAACATCAATTTATCTCTTTGAGTATGCGCATTCCAATACTATACACTAATTTCTCAAATATTCTTGTTGGAAGTGTCTTGGTAAACATATCTGCAAGATTGTCACATGAGAGAATTTGTTGAACATCGATATCACCACTCTTTATAATATCATGAGTGAAAAAGAATTTTGGAGAAATATGTTTTGTTCCGTCTCCTTTGATATATCCTCCTTTCAGTTGAGCTATGCATACTGTGTTATCTTCATATAATACTGTCAGAACCTTTTGTGCAATAATCATACCACACATCGATTCAATATGTTGAGTCATTGACCTTAACCACACACACTCTCAACTTGCCTCATGAACTGCAATTATTTCTGCATGATTTGATGATGTAGCTGACAAAGTTTGTTTCGTTGAACGCCATGAAACAGTTGTACCTCCACAAGTAAACAAATATCCTGTTTGTGATATACCATTGTGTGGATCTGATAAAAATCCTGCATCTGCATAACCAACCAATTGTGATCCAGATTTATTAGAATAAAATAATCCCATATCACTTGTCCCTTGAAGATATCGAAATATATGTTTGATTTCATTCCAATGCCTTCTTGTTGGACAAGAACTAAATCTTGCCAATAACTTTACAGCAAATGTAATATCAGGACGTGTTGAATTAGCAAGATACATTAGTGCACCTATAGCACTAAGATATGGTACTTCTGGACCAAGAAGATTTTCCTTTTCCCCTTGAGGACGAAAATGATCTTTTTCCTTATTAAGTGATCTTACGACCATTGGAGTAGGCAATGGATGAGCTTTATTCATATAAAAAGGTTTTAATATTTTCTCAATATAAGTTGATTGATGAAGAAAGATTCCATTTGTGAGATGCTCAATTTGTAATCCAAGACAAAACTTTGTTCTCCCAAGATCCTTCATTTCAAATTCTCGTTTAAAACAATCAACTGCTTTTAGAAGCTCTTCAGGAGTTCCAATTATATTTAAATCATCCACATATACAACAATTATGACAAACTCTAATCCATTCCTTTTTATAAAAACACATGGGGAAATTGGATCATTTTTATAACCTTCTTTCAACAAATATTCACTAAGACGGTTATACCACATTCTTCCAGATTGTTTCAATCCATATAAGGATTTATGCAAGCGAATCGCATAATTTTCTCGAGAATTTTTATATGCTTCTGGAAACTTAAATCCTTGAGGGATTTTCATGTAAATTTCAGTATCTAAAGAGCCATATAAATAGGCTGTGACAACATCCATTAGACGCATGTCAAGTTTATTGCTTAATGCCAGACTAATTAAATATCTTAAAGTGATTGCACCCATCATAGGAGAATATGTCTCTTCATAATCAATGCCAGGCTTTTGTGAAAATCCTTGTGCTACAAGTCGTGCCTTGTATCTAACAATATCATTTTTCTCATTTCGTTTTCGCACAAATACCCATCTATATCCAACGGGTTGTACACCATTTGGTATTTGGACGATAAGTCCAAAAACTTTTCGTTTTGAGAGTGAATTTAACTCTACTTGAATTGCTTCTTTCCACTTTGACCAATCACTTCTATGTCTACATTCTTCAACTGATCTAGGTTCAAAATCCTCACTCTGATTAATTATTTCAAGAGCAACATTATATGAAAATGCATTGTCGACAACTATATTTTCTCGTTTCCACCTTTTTCCAGTTGTGACATAATTTATCGAGATCTCTTCATAATTTTCAGGTACCTGAACCTCTTCTGGGGTCTTTTGATCAATTATGTCTTGGTTTTACCTATAAAACCATCCTCTTCAACTTGACCATCTTGATTGTTTGCTCCCTTTTTCTTTCTAGGATTCTTATCTTTGGAACCGATTGGTCTACCACGCTTCAGGCGAGGCTTAGTTTCATTTGCAACTTTCGGTTGTCCTTTAAGGATATCAATTCTAATTGGAGCATTTTCAGCTGGAATGTGAGATTTGATAATTCTCTTCAGATCAGTAAATGCATTTGGCAATTGATTAGCAATATTTTGCAAATAAATTATTTTCTGAACTTCAAGTTCACATTGCTGTGTACGAGGATCTAGATGAGATAGTGATAATATTTTCCATGTAATCTCTTTTTCCAGCTGTTTATCATTTCCCCCTAATGTTGGAAAATTTGATTCATCAAAATGACAAACATCAAAATGTGCTGTGAACAAATCTCCAGTTAATGGTTCTAAATACTTTATTATAGAAGGAGATTCATAGCCAACATATATTCACATCCTTCTTTGAGGTTCCATCTTTGTTCGTTGTGGTGGAGCTATAGGCACAAATACAGCCCATCCAAAAATTCTAAGATGGGAAATATTTGGCTCCTGACCAAAAGCCAATTGTAGTGGGAGAATTTATGATAACTTGTTGGCCTGATGCGTATAATTGCTGCTGCATGTAATATTGCATGTCCCCAAGCTGAGATGGGAAGTCTTGTTCTCAAAAGCATTGGTCTAGCCATCAATTGGAGGCGTTTAATAAATAATTATTCCAGACCATTTTGAGTGTGGACATGTGCAACAGATTTTTCTATAGTTATTCCAGTTGCCATGCAATAATCATTAAAATTTTGAGATGAAAATTCACTAGCATTATCAAGACGAATTGTCTTAATTGCATGATCTGGAAACTGTGCTCTTAAGCGAATTATCTGAGCAAGTAATCTGGCAAATACTAAATTACGTGTTGATAACAAACACACATGTGACCATCTTGTAGATGCATCTATTAAAACCATAAAATATCTGAATGGTCCACATGGTGGATGAATAGGTCCACATATGTCCCCTTGAATTCGTTCTAGAAATGTAGGGGATTCAACTCCAACTTTTGTCAAAGAATGCCTTGTTATTAATTTACCTTGAGAGCAAGCAGCACAAGAAAGGTCTTTAAATTGAATAATCTTCTGGTTTTTCAATGGATGCCCATGTGAATTTTCAATAATTCTTCACATCAAAGTTGATCCGGGATGGCCTAACCGATCATAGCAAACAATAAGTGTATTTTTATCAGTAAGCTTCTGGCTTACTATGACATTTGTCTCAATTGTTTTAATACTTGTATAGTACAAACCAGAAGACAATGTAGGTAATTTTTCTAGGACACATTTTCCCCCGTATCTAACATTTGTAATATATAGATATTCAATATTTTTCTCACTGATAGTCTCAATGTGATATCCATTTTGACGGATATCTTTAAAACTTAATAAATTTCTTTGAGACTTGGGGGAATATAGAGCATCTTTGATGACAAATTTTGTTCCTCTTGGTAATATTATAATTGCTCTTCCGGAGCCTTTAATTATTCTTGTATTACCCGCTATAGTACTGATACTTGCCCTTCCTTTACTTATACAAGAAAAATATTTTCTAAGTGAAAGTGATATCTTCTTTCTCTCCATCTTCTTCTCATATTTTCTTGTCTTCTTCTCATATTTTATTGTCTTGTTATTCTCTCTTCTTCTCTCTATCTCTCTTCTTTTCTCTTTATTTTATAACACGTTATCAGCACGAATTTGCTCTAAAAGTTTTAGGTATACCCCCTAAAACTTTAGTAGTATTTTCATGTTCAATTCCTTTAATAGTATTTTATTTTTGTTGTTTATTATGCATGGTGTTTATTCTTTCAATAGTATTTTATTTTTGTTGTTTATAATACACACACATGCACCCATGCGTTAATGGATGCACACATGCGTTATATTTGTATATATATAAATATATAAATATAATATATGTATATATAATATATTGCATCATATCCTTACCTCTTCCGGAGAATTAGAGAGGCTGTCACAATGAACTAGATTGGCAGGTTCTACCGCCTTTAGCTCATACACCCTTTAGTTCTTACGGAACACCCCGTCTGCATATTTAATTTGATGTTTTTATTCTCTTTATTTTGTATTTTTAATTTTATTATCTTATGCCTTTTATTTTGTTATTTATGCCTTTTATTATCTTATATTATGTATTTTGTTATTTAAGTTGCAATTTAAATTGTTCTAATTTTCTATTTGTTATATTATCTTATTTACCTTTCCATTATTACATTTAATGTTAATCTTAAGTTACTATCATGCAATTTTATTTATGAATTTATGCTTCTATTTCAGTTTTTTTATGTTTTTATTTATCTCATCATCATGATACTATTTCATATTATTGTCTTTTATTATTATCATACTTACATTCTTATACATATACATACGCACACATATATTACTATCTTATTGTTATTTTAATTATTGTTTTATTATTATTATGTTGATCCTACTTTTGTTATTTATATTTTTTTGCTCATTTACATTGATTTAAATTTATTTATAAGTTTGTTTAATGATATTATATATTGTGAATTCTAATGTTTTAATTCATGCTTCTTTATTTTATTTTGTTTATTTATCATAATTTTAATTTCATTGTTGTTATTGTTTTAGTTCGTATCATGGCAAATCTTACCAAACTCGAGTTTACTGCTCTTGACAATACCGGAAAAAATTATCTGTCTTGGGTGTTAGATGCTGAAATCCACATATACAAAGTAAGCAATAAACTTGAATTGCGTCTTTCCACTTTGACTAATAACTTCTATGTTTACATTCTTCAACTGATCTAGGTTCAAGATCCTCACTCTGAGAATCTTATGATTTTTCATCAACAACTCATTATTTTGTTCGGCTACAAGAAGATATGAGATTAATTTTGAATATTTTTTAAAACCTCTCTCACGATATTGCTGTTGCAGGAGCACATTTGAAGCATGAAAGGTGGAGAAAGTTTTCTCTAATAAGTCCTCATCAATTATTTTTTCACCACATAACTTCAACTGAGAACTTATCTTAAAGACTACTAAATTATATTCACTTACAGTTTTAAAATCTTGTAGCGTTAGGTGGATTCAATCATAATGGATTTTTGGTAAAATCACTGTTTTTTGATGATCATATCTTTCTTTCAAATTAGTTCACAATTCTAATAGATTTTTTACCGTTAGGTACTCAGCTTTTAGCCCTTCATAGAGATGGTGACGAAGGAAAATCATGGCATTGGCCTTATCTTGGTCACTCACTTCTTTGCCAGTCAAAATGGCATTTCCTAGACCATTAGCATTCAAGTGGATTTCAACATCTAACACCCAAGACAGATAATTTTTTCCGGTAATGTCAAGAGCAGTAAACTCGAGTTTGGTAAGATTTGCCATGATACGAACTAAAACAATAACAACAATGAAATTAAAATTATGATAAATAAACAAAATAAAATAAAGAAGCATGAATTAAAACATTAGAATTCACAATATATCATATCATTAAACAAACTTATAAAAAAATTTAAATCAATGTAAATGAGCAAAAAAATATAAATAACAAAAGTAGGATCAACATAATAATAATAAAACAATAATTAAAATAACAATAAGATAGTAATATATGTGTGCGTATGTATATGTATAAGAATATAAGTATGATAATAATAAAAGACAATAATATGAAATAGTATCATGATGATGAGATAAATAAAAACATAAAAAAAACTGAAATAGAAGCATAAATTCATAAATAAAATTGCATGATAGTAACTTAAGATTAACATTAAATGTAATAATGGAAAGGTAAATAAGATAATATAACAAATAGAAAATTAGAACAATTTAAATTGCAACTTAAATAACAAAATACATAATATAAGATAATAAAAAGGCATAAATATCAAAATAAAAGGAATAAGATAATAAAATTAAAATTACAAAATAAAGAGAATAATATATATATATTTGTATATATAATATGTGTGTGTATATTTATGTGTATACATATAAATATAGTATGTATTATAATATGATATATATATATATATATTATTAAAGCATCAAATTAAATATGCAGACGGGGTGTTCCGTAAGAACTAAAGGGCGTATGAGCTAAAGGTAGTAGAACCTGCCAATCTATTTCATTGTGACAGCTTCTCTAATTCTTCGGAAGAGGTAAGGATATGATGCAATATATTATATATTATATTTATATATTTATATATATACAAATATAACGCATGTGTGTATCCATTAACGCATGGGTGCATGTGTTTGTATTATAAACAACAAAAATAAAATACTATTAAAGGAATTGAATATGAAAATAGTACTAAAATTTTAGGGGGTATACCTAAAACTTTCAAAGTAAATTCGTGCTGATAACGTGTTATAAAATAAAGAGAAAAGAAGAGAGATAGAGAGAAAGAAGATATCACTTTCACTTATGATTTAATGGTACAAATGTCTTGTACATGACCTCTATTTATAGGCCCTAAGTCATTGAAGACTATGCATGAGGTTACAAGAGAATAATGGTGGAGTTTATGGCATTTACAAGCCATTCATTGAGAGATTACAAAGTTAAGAACATTTAGAGAGAAAAGAATCATATGAAGAATTCTAAGATGAATGGGTCATGGACATTCACTAAGATATAATTTCATAACACAATTTGATATTTTATCAATTAGACAGTTTTTTGATATAATAGCCAACTTTTCTTTATAGTACAGTAAAACAAGTACATAAAACAACCCCCCCCCCCACTTAAGATAATTTGGAGGCTTCTTCTATAGATTAATCCAGAGGATAATACATATGAAAAACAAAGTATATACGTAAAAAAAAAAGTGTTTCAATTGTGAGCGATAAGTCAGACTACTAATTGAGAAATATTAATTTAATAAAAAATAGGAAAAAAGACAAAAAAATACCTTCCAAATTTCAAAATCCTAATAACTATTTCAGTATATGTATTAACTAATTGAATATAGTTATTAACAACTGAAATTCACCTATTTGTAATTTTGAAATTTGGATGGTATTTTGTTGTTGTTTTCCCGTAAAAATATTAGGCTAAACAAGTACGCTAAATGATAATGCCAATCTAACGGCTGGAGACACAGATCACACAATAAAAGAGACGAATTGAATGACTGAATAAAAAAGTAAAAGTGCACAACTCATTTGATATACAAATCATACAATTGAAGAAAAAGCCAAATTACCATATAAGAATGACAGTTATGAGGTGAGATTAGCTGAAGATGGCCATGGTAAGCGAAGATGATGTGATGCCTAATAAGCATGAATATCACTCTATCTGATTCTAAATATCTGATATATTTATTGATTTGCTAAAATTAAAGTTCTTAATTTTTTTTTGGTCAAGAAATTAAAGTTCTTAATTAAATTAGTTAATATGACATTAATTTTCTAAAACGTTTTAATCATGCTCCCTCCCTCTCTCTGTGTGTTTAGAACAAATCATTGTTGAATATGTTCAAATCTGGAAATGATTGGCAAAGATTAAAAATAGGCTATAAGATCAAGATACTTTTTTTTTTTTTAAATATATCATACATTGAGGATCTTATTAAAGTTCTGTGTGAAATAGCACTGCAAGGCATACTGATTTAGATAAGATTTCGTGGATTTAGAGATTTAGAAGCTACGTTAATTAGTTTTTTTTTTCTTTTATTTACTTAAATAAAAAAGAAAAATGACATCATTTTTTTTTTTGGGGAAATGGTGATTTGATTATCTTTTTTCAGAAAATGTATATCATTATCTATTCAATAAAAGTGGGGAGATAATAAATAAAGACTGGGTTTAGAATCAATAATGGATGGATGCGTCAACAAAATGGGAGGCAACTACGGCCTTAAGGAGTGGGAAAGGGGACGTTTTAAAAAGCATAAGGTTTGTTGGCTATATAGAAAATGAAAAACGTGGTGGCAACATGAGTGTGATAGCATGGCACACAAGAGAGGCCCAGGCATGGCACACAGGATTGTGATTTCTGACCTTTTTTAAAAAAAATAACAAATTGCTGATTTCGACATTGCATCAATGCATCATGTTGGAGACTAGGCTGGGGATTCAACAATTAATTAATCCCTCTATTTCCCACCATTAGTTTCATAATCTTCTCAAATTATGATTCTATTTATAAAATACTTCTGACGTATATTATAATCAATAGAAAACTTTAAATTTTATTAATTCTCTCTAGAAATTCAATATATTTTTCACCCTGCTTCTTTTCAATATATGAATGAAAGAGCGAGAATTAAGTAGTATAAGAACAATAAATTAGAATAACATTATACATTGGTGAAAGGAATATAACAACGTGACTTATATTTAAAGATTTTTTTTTAAAAAAAATCTCCCTATCTTTCAAATAAGAATATTATAGATTTTTACATAGAAAAAAAGAATATTATAGATTTAGATATTTATCCCTTTGTATGTACTAGCTAGTATTGCATGCATTTAAAAAAAAGATATATCGTTTATGAAACATAATTAATAATTTATACATATAACTATTTTTAGATATTTTATTTTAAAATATCCATATTTTTATATTTTTATTGAAAAATTGGCAGTAATATATGTGTATATATATATATGTATGTTAAAATATTGAGAATTAATATAAAAATAACAATGTTATGCAAAAATATTAAAAGAATAAGAGTCACCCTATATTTGTCTAATTTAAATAACACGGACATGATATGAAATATTTAGCTAGTTTTAAATTATTTATTTTAAATTTGAAAATTTAGATTAATTTAATTAATCCTGAGCTTGTTGACAAAAATAAATCCTGAACATTTATTTAAGTTCTTCACTAGACTTATCCCTGTAATGAAAAAGTTTCAAAGATGAATCCCCACAAAAGCAAAACGTTTGCTTTCATGCCCACATGGCAAACGCTTAGGGTGATGTGGCATACACGTACGCAGCCACGTCGAGTTTTCAAGCCTTCCTATAAGGGGATCCGAGGGTTGAACTACATATCTAGTTTACAATATAATTTTAAATTTTATTTTTATTATTGTTGTTATTTTGATTTGAAGACAAGGCTTATCATGATGATTTTGGGTTTTGACTATTGACAAGTCTGTCAACATAGTCAATTAGTCATGAAGATCGTTCATGAATTTTTAACATGTTATTGATTAAACAGATTTGAATGATCAAATTAAATAAAATTTTTAGTTTCAAATTTTGGTTTTCGATTTAAGAATTAAATAAGCACTTAGATTTTTAAATCTATACTCTTTCACTTATTAATTCTAGTTAAGTAAATTGATTAGAATAAATTGAACCGCTTGTTGGAAAATGAGTAAATTAAAACTATAGTTTAGATTCTGACATTCTATTTATAAGAAGAAAAAACCTTTGTTTTTTTTCCCTAACCAAATAATCTTTGTTGTATTGGTTTGATTTTTGGATTGTGGTAGTGATGAGAGCATGAATTATATTTTAATCTCAGTTATTTCATCAGTAGGGATGAAAATAGGTTAGGCCTAACTAGACTTTAACTAAATAGGCCTAAACCTATAACATAAATGTAAAGTTTAGGCCTGGACCTGTATGTAGACTTTTTTGTGTGCCTGAACTTGACCCTTTAAAAGGCATGACAAGGACTGAAAACCTTTTTAAAAATCTACTTAAAATATAAACCTTTAAATAAGCTTAAAATTCTATAACTCTTATTCCATATATTGGCTTTTAATCTATTTAAAGGTTTATGTAAGTCTTAAAAAGTTTTTATGATTATAAAACTAAATTTTATTCTCCTGCTTTTATCATAGAAACTGTGAACGACTAATGAATAAAAGAATTGGGTTTTGTGTATGAATGATAAGGTGTTAAGTTTATAATTAAAGCTAAGTTGATAATGTTATAAATAATCTATATAATTTATTTTATATTATATATCATAAGATAATTTTTTTTAAAAAAAAATAGGCTAGGCCTATAGGCTTGTAAGCTAGGCCTTCCGAAAAAAAGCCTGACCTGTTTGTTTAAATAGGCTTAACAACAAGCCTGACAATAAGCCTGATCTAGTTACTAAAAAGGTCAGGCTAAACCTAAAGTAGGCTAGGCCGTAGGCACCTAATAAAAGTCTGGCCTATTCCCACCCCCTAATTTCATGTATTAGGGTCGATGTCATGCACATGTAAGAAACCAACGTGGAGATTAAAGGCCTCTATTTTTCAGATGTTTATGTTAATAATGAACACCAAAACAAACGCAAAATAAAATGGCATTGAATCAAAGTCATGAGTAAAAGGAATGACCTTTTATGTTAAGGCGCTTGTTGTGTAAGTATGGCCTCAATCATAACAAAGTCGAAACTCTCTAGAAACGTAATCATTTATATTATTGATTGAAACACACTAAATTGATCTATAAATTAACTCCTTTATGCACTTCAAAGCCATCTATATTAAGTATTAATCCTTATTTCTGTTTACAATTTTTTATTATTTTTGTTGGATTTTATTTACTTCACCTTCGTTAAATTAGGGTAAGCCTATCTACAAGTGGGGCACAAATAGAAATAAAACAAAGTATGGAGGCAATCATGTGTAATACATCCCTTTATATTAGAAGTATCATCATTAATAATGGAATTTAAGGTTATGCTGTTACAAGAGATAGGCCAAATGCAATAAAACTTAGAGCAAAAAAAAAAAAAATTATTTAAAACTTTCAATTATTTTGGCTTGCAAAAACTTTAAATTGAATATAAAGCGACATTCTTAACCATTATTTACAGCAAAAATTTCAAACATAGATAATACCATGATGCATTTGCTTGACTAATAAAGGGGAGTTTGGGTCATCCTATGAAACCTAGAGTCATTTTTCGCCGTCAATGGTGTTTAGTTTGTAATACTGATACAAGTCATGAAGTTAAAAGAGTGGAGACCTAATCATCAGCGATTAGTGAGAGGCTCGTGTGGATCAAGTAAGAGTAGCAATGGATGGAATTGAGGTACATATGCAGTGGAAAGGGGGGTACGTCGAACCAGGAGGATGAAAGGAAGCTGATAGGAAGACTGTTCTCGAATTCAAGGATAAGCCCGTGTGTGGTGAAAGAGCATGTAATGGCCACATGGAAACCAAAGTTCCAACTAGATGTCACTGCACTGGGATTTAATTTATTCACCTTTAAATTTGGGTGTAAAGAAGAAGCAAGGAGGGCACCGGAGGACAGCCCATAGGTAGTGAGACAAAACATGTTAGCATTGGAGAGGAGGAAACCATATATGTGTGATAGCGAAATCCAAATCAAAACTTGTGCAATGTGGGTATAGTTTCATGATTTACCTCCAGAGGGATGGATGGAAGTAAACGTGAGAGGTATGGTAGAGAAAATAGGAAATGTAATAGAAGTTGAAGACCTGGAAGATGAAAGATATAAAAACAGAAATTTTTGTTGGGCAAGAGTGGAGATTGATGTAGAGAAAGCGTTAGTGGCTGTTTTCAAGGTCCCGAGTCCAGATGATCTCCCAAAAGCTAAGGTCAAGGCCAGATATGAGAAGTTAGCCAGATTTTGCTGCAGGTGCGGCAAACTGGGGCATGATGAAAGAACTTGTGATATAGAGGAAGTAGAAGACGCCTTGGGGGAAAATAGGAGGCTGTTCGCCACGCGCCGCAAGTGCACGGGTCGCGCCAAGTAATAAAGTAGTGAGTAAAGTATCGTTCCCACGAGGATTTGTCCAAAACCCGGTCAAACAATAATTATCACACTCTCGCCCAATTTGAGTGATACAAATGTAGAGTTTGAAAATGAAATAAGAAAATAAAATGAAGATAAAATTATAAACAAGTGATTCTCCAACCTCAAGGCTAAAATGGGTCCTAAGATTATCTCTCCCCCTTGTACTTCTTAAAGCTCAATTAACCTCCCCTCAAAGAAGCTCTCAACGAAACCACGTGCTAATCTAGGGTTCATAGAGTACTCGTAAAAGCTCTCTCAAGTCAAGAACAAGTGTTTAGTCTTATTAATTGTACAATCTCTTGTTACAATTTAATAAAACCCAATTATCTAGCTCCAACCGTAATGTGACTATGCAAGGCTAGCAAGTATATCTCTATCTTACCAACAAAACCATCCATTCGTCATGCAAACTTCAAGTTCTTGCACTACTTTACCCAAGTTCTACACTCAACCTAGCCCTCTCAAGCATAAATCAAGTGAACCCAACATCTAAATGGTGATCAAGCACTTAGAAGCATTAGGAGAAGAGTAAAATAAGCACATAGATATCATTAATCACAACATAAGAGGAGGAATCAAGAATCAATATATACAAGGGTTCAAAATAATCCTAGAATCAAAGTATTTAGCTACTCATGTTCTACAACTCCATGGGAGCATATATATACAACATTACAAAACAAAACAAGAGAAGAGAAGGAAGATGGAAGAGATAAACCAAGAGAGGAAGCTTAAATCTCTTCAAAGCTCCAAGCCCAAGCTTAATCCCCTCCAAACTCCATGCCCTAGTAGAGCAAAACACCCCCAAGAATGCCCAGAAGTCGAAGAATGTCGAGCTAGATCGAAACCCTAGCTTTTATATAACTTAAATCTGTCAAAAAACGCGCAGCAGAGCACGCAGTTCTCCGTGGGTTCCCCGCGGCGAAGTCCACGGCGAACTATGATCGTTTCTGCCTCTTTTTGGGGGTTTTGGCTCGCCGTGAGTTCGCCGCGGCGAGCTCACGGCGAACTGGGACCTGTCGGTAATTTTGGAAATTCGGGGACCTATCTGTAATTTGGGAAATTCGAGGTCCTTTTTTGTAATTTTTACAATTCGTCCAGAAACTTGTATTTTCCCTTTTTTTCTTGAAATTTCAGCTTCTAGCCCCAATTTCTCCCCTTTTCAAGTGTTCTTCTTAATCTGGGATCCCTTGGTTATTGTATCAAAATATTCCTACAATATTTACATAAAACAACATAAGAAATTAACTACAAAAATAATCAAAATCTACATAAATATACAATTATATGCGACCGAAAATCAAATGAACATTTCCTCTCTTGAATATCCAAAATTTATCAATGAGTTAATAAAACTCAAGGAAAATATACTCAAATGACATGAATTTCTAGGAGTTATCAGAGGCTGTATGATGCAAGTTTATGTGCGCCATCGTACAGAGCTCCTTAATTATCATCGACGAGGGGCAGCTCCAACTGGCCGACGACGCAAAAGAGGGAAAGCAAAGAGAGCAAAGAAAGCAAAGAGGTGGCCACACATGGGACTCAAGAAAGTACACATTTGATTGACAAAATGGAGAGTGATGGGTCTCGAGCAGTCGGAATGTGTACGATAAGTAAGGCATACCCCTCGGCCACAATTAATTCGGGTAATGGGGCTGAAAAGATGGAAGTCTTTGTAGGGTCCAGCTTAAGGAAAGTGCAGGTTGAAGAAGTATTTGGTGGGAATTATTTTAAAATAAACGAAAATCTGAATAGGGATCCAAGCATTTGGGCCATGAGGCCCAAACAAAAATATTCAGAGTGGGAAGCAGGCTCATCCTCGAACTAAGCAGGGCTGGGGGCCAAAAAAGTGGGTCAAATAGAAGAGGATTTAGGAAAAGAAGGAGAAGCAGAGGCCCAAGTAAATGACCAACAAGACCAAGTAGTGGTAAGGGAGGAAGAGTTTATATGGGCCCTGGTTAATGAAGTGGGGAGAGTAAATTTGATGAGAAGTACAGAGCCTGAACGGACATCACCGTTTGGGAAAAGAATGAAGACTTATCAACAGAACTCACCTGGACGTTCAAGCCGAAGACAGCTAGTAGTTGAAGAAATTGAATGTTCGTCTCGTGTAGACTTTAGAGAAGGAGGCATTGGCTTCAAAATCACAAGCTCTAAAGAAACCAGTGAGCTCTTAAACGAATCTGTCCAGATAAATGTTGAGAAAAATTTCTCTTTTGTAGAAGGGAAAAGGGTGGAAAGGGTGAGCAACTATAAATATTAGAGCAATAAAACTAAAAGAGCCCTGTTTCTGAATGTGGAAGAGAAAGGAGAAGAAAATAGGCGAGGTGGCTGGCCTTCTGTAGCCACCAAGGAGCCATGAGTTTCCTAGCATGGAATTGTCAGGGGCTGGGAACCACCATGACAATTCGAAATCTAAGGTTCCAGTGTGGGAAGTTGAAGTCAGAAATTGTATTTTTGTCTGAAACAAAAATGAGGACAGAAAAAGTTGAAAAAATAAGGAGAAAATTAAAGTTTGACTATGGAGTATATCACGAACCTGAAGGGAGATCGAGGGGACTGGCAATTTGGTGGAAAGAATGAGTACATGTGAACATGGGGGTAATTAGCAAGAACATTATCCATATTGAGGAGTTGAAATTGACGGAAAGGAGTATGGAGCAATGACATTGGTGTACGGGCCACATGAGTATAATCAAAAGGTTAGATGGTGGAGCACATTGGAGAGAATCCAAATGCAACAGAATACTCCTTGGAGTGTCTTAGGAGACTTCAACGAAGTTATGTACAACTTTGAAAAGGAAGGAGGCATTTTGAGAACACAAAGGGAGCTCCAAAGATTTAGAAATTTCATGGTGAGATGCAATATGTTGGAACTGGAAGCGAAAGGATGCAGGTATACTTGGACAAATAATCGGGAAGGGGAGGATTTTATTAGGGAAAAGCTGGATAGAGTGGTAATAAATGCTCAATGGCGAAGAAACTTCCCAGCAGGCCAATATCATGTCTTAGAAGCGATTGGATCAGATCACTACTCAATATGGTTGGAGTTTACTCATGATGAAACAAGGACCCCTTGGTCTTTTAAGTTTGATGCGAGGTGGTTAAATCATCCAAAATTAATGGAGATAATTAAAGCTAACTGGAAGGGAGAGTTGGAGGAAGCTTTCATTGAGGATTTGGTTGAGAATCTGAGGAACTTTAACCAAATTCTTTCTGAATGGAGTAAAAGGGAATTTGGGAATTGCAGGAAAGTATTCAACAAACTAGTGGAGAAAATCGAGCAGTGTGTGGAGAAAGAATGGAATGCAGATTTAGCGAAGGAAGTAGCTGAGTTGAAGAAAAAAGTTAATGAGCTATGGAAACGAGAAGAAGCTTACTGGACACAAAAATCCAGAATTCAATGGTTGAAATGTGGTGGCCAAAACTCAAAATTTTTCCACATGACCACTATACGCAGAAGAAGCAGAAACAAGATAACAAGGCTTAAAGATTCTCAAGGTGAATGGCTGGACCAAGAGGAGCAGATTGGAAGGTGCTTCTCGGATATCTATGGGGAATTATTCTCAAGCAATCCAAACAGAGAGTTCTTAAATGTGCTAAGCTGCCTAGAAGAAGTAATCTCGCAGGAGGATAATACAAGATTGATGTCAGAAGTAACAGAGGAAGAAGTCAAGAGAGCTGTGTTTGAGCTTGGGGATTTGAAAGCCCTAGGACCAGATGGGTTCACTGGGAATTTCTACCACAAGGCGTGAGAAACAGTGGGACCACATGTATGCGCTCTAATCCAAAAATATTTTAGCGATGGTTTCTACCTGAATGAGATTACCAACACTGATTTAATTTTAATCCCCAAAATAGATAGCCCAGAAAGCGTAAGTGGTTATAGACCCATAAGTTTGTGCAACTTTTCCTACAAAATGTTTTTCAAGGTGATTGCAAATAAGTTAAAACCTCTTCTTGGAAAAGCAATTTCTGAAAACCAAAGAGCATTTGTTCCTGGTAGGCTAATTCAGGACAACATCATTGTTGTACATGAAGTCTTTCATCATTTGAAGGCAAGGAAATCAGGCCCCTCTGAGATGGCTATGAAAATAGATATGAACAAAGCATATGACCAAATCGAATGGGATTTTTTGTATGCTGTTTTGTTGAAAATGGGATTTTGTTCACAATGGGTTGATAGGATATTTTGGTGTGTATCATCGATTGAATTTGCTGTGATGTTTTTGGGCAAAAGAATCTCAAATGTAATTCCAGCAAGAGGATTGAGACAAGGTGATCCGCTATCACCTTATTTGTTCATAATGGTAAGTAATGTGCTATCTAAGTTGATTGAAAGAGCAGAAAGACTTGATCAGCTGAAAGGCATTAAAATCACACCAAGATGTCCGACTCTAACACAGCTTTTTTGCTGATGATGCTTTACTTTTTCTCAAAGTTGAATTAGAAAGTTGTAGAACTTTAAAATCTCTGTTGGATGAATATTGTACTTCATCTGGACAGCTTATAAACTCTGCTAAGTCATGTCTGTATTTCTCGAGAAATACTCCTGATATAATGAAATAGGAAATTGGTCATATTTTTCAGGTACACGCAACAGATGTCCCAGGGAATTATTTGGGCCTTTCTATTACCTGGGGAAGATCTAAAATGCAGGTTTTCAATTTTGTGCTGGACCGTTTAAGAAAGAAAGTGCAAGGATGGCAAAGGGACTTCCTTTTAGAGGCAGGACGAGAGGTACTTGTGAAAGTTGTGGCTAACTCAATTCCTGTCTATCCTATGACATGTTTCCTTTTTCTAAGAAATATACTTAAAAAGATAGACAAGATAATATACAACTTTTGGTGGAAATGCACAAAGGAAAAAAGAAAGATGCATTGGGTGTCAAAAGAAAAATTAAAAATGTGCAAAGGAGAGGGGGCTAGGATTTAAAGATTTTGAAGCTTTCAATTTAGCATTACTTGCAAAAATTGGTTGGCGAATTTTGCAGAACCTGATCAACTGTGGGTCAAGACACTGAAGGCTAAATATTTCCCCAAAGCTAATTTCATGGAGGCAAAGAAAGGAAGCAGAGCATCTTGGATCTGGTCGAGTATTCTGGAAGGGCGAAGGGTATTGAAAGGAAACATAATAGCAAGCATTGGAAGTGGAAGTAAGACAAGAGTATGGGGGGACCTATGGATCCTGGATATACCAGGTAAGAAGCTATTATAACCATGTCCTTTTTAATGTTTCACAAAGTTGAGAGTAGCTGAAATTAGGCATAATAATGGATGGGACTTATCATGGTTAGAGGGGTGGGTAGAGGATTTTGAAATCAATGCAATAAAGGATACCCATGTAGCGATTAGTAATTAGGAGGATAAATGGGTGTGGACTGGGGGAAAAAGAGGTGTATATATTGTAAAGGAGGGGTATAAAATTGCAAAGGAAATTACGAATGAGAATCTTTCTAACAGAGCAAGTTCTTCAACTAATGAAGGCCAAAAGGTATGAAAAGAGGTATAGAAATTGAAGATGCCCCATATGGTTAGATTATTCTTATGGAGGCTCTTGTCCAATGCTCTCCCGTGTCTTGAAAACTTGAGTAGGTGAGGAGTAGGTGTGAGTGATGTTTGCCTCATTTGTAATAATAAAATAGAAACCCCGATGCATCTGTTTTGGGGTTGCCCTTGGGCTAAAAGAACATGGTTTGGGAGCCCATTTACTTTTAGTCCGAATCAGGAAAGGGATCTGGACATACAAGAATGGGTAACTTACTGTTTGACAAAGATGCAAATGGATGATTGACAAAAAGCATTGCTTGTAATGACCTTATGACAAATTTGGAAAGGAAGAAATATATTTATATATGAAAGAGCAGAACCTGACCCCATATTTATCTTTTCTCAGGCAGGTGTATTACTACAAGAATTCTATCAAGCAAGAGGGTGGATAGGAGAAGAAGGGACCATCACGGAGAATCAGAGAAAGGAAAGGACTGAGCTGAGAACATGGATAAGGCCTAATGGCAATAAATTAAAAATTAATGTGGACTGTGCATTCTCCCAGGATAAAGGTCAGGCGGCTATCTCCTTTGTGGTTAGACATTCAAATGCTTGGCTATTAGATGGTGCTTAAAAAATAATCAGGATTGAGTCAGCATATTTGGGTGAATGTAGGGCTATGAATGAAGCTGTTTCTTTTGCTGTAGATAACCTGTTGGAAGATGTCCTTTTTGAATAAAATAACTTAACATTAATTAAGTGTCTGAATGAAAGATGTAACTCTCCTTGTTGGAGGAGTGAGATTATTTTGGAGAATATCCTTGAAAAAAGGAAGTATGGAAGGAACCTAACATTTGTTTGGGTTCTGAGAGAAGCAAATTTGGTAGCAGACTATGTTGCCAAAGCTTCAATTCACAGGTCATGCCTAGGAGACTGGATGTTTAGACCACCGCGGAAATTAACGGAACTACTGCAGGAGGACGCTGGGAGGGATGAGGATGAAGCTTGTGCGAATGTAATTTTTTGGAAGTACATATAATATGTTGTTTGTGTTAGTTGTATTGTAAGGCTGTAATTATGGTGTGGACATGGTTTAGTAATATAATAGTTTGTTCTTGTTGGCAAAAAAAATTTTGCTTGACTAATAGTCAGCGAATATGAGGAAAAAAAAATTAAATGAGTAAAAAAAGGCTAATTGCATGATATTAAGTACTTTAATTTTTCCATAATATGATAAAAATTTTGTCGTCATAATGTTTTTACTCTTTCAAGTCTTAAAATATAAGGAACATGTAAAAGTTTAGTATTAGTTCTAAATACAAGATTTCATTTCCTCTAATTTTTAATATTGATTTTTTTATTTCCATGATATCCTTATTTATTGGTAAATTTTTATTTATTTGCATTAAATTTTGATCCTTAAATGACAGGATATTTATGAAAAATGTATAATATAATAAATTCTCTTCATATTAATTACAAATAATAGAATTGACTATTTTTTTAATTATACTCCCATGATCATATTCAAAAAGCAGAAAGAGATTATTTTTTCCCTTATTATAAGCTGCATAATTAAATTTAGTGTAAATGCACAATTTTACCAATGAACTATTGCAATAGGAGTATTGATATAAATATGTTTTTCTGATAACCGATATAAATATATTTTGAATGATTCTAAAATACCTATAAACATTTAAAAATAAAGCAAAATAACCAATGTCATTTATTTTCCTCAAACGTCGGTCATATTAGTCACAAAATGGAGGGGTTAGGACATAAACAACATTTGGGGGGAAAATGGTGTCAGTCATTTTACTATGTTTTTAAACAACAAGATGCATATCCCCGTACGTTGCACGGATAGTGTTATTTATTCTATATTTTTTTTATCTTTTTTGTCCAATTTAATTATTTATAGAAATTCAACAATTCATTTTATTTGTATGAGTAAATAATATAGTTGAATTATAGATAATATTGGTTGAATTTAATTGTAGTTATATGATTAAATGGCTTGGGGGGTTTTACCTCGAGGAAAGGATACATGTAAAAAATTCATCGGAAAAATACATATTACATGTATAGATGTGCCTATTTGATCTGAAAGTGCATGATTTATTGAGGAAACTTTAAAATTTATATCCTATTAGGAAGGGAGAAGAATAGGATTACAATATGTAAATTTTTCGTGAACTTTTTGGTTAAATGTGGCGTTTGGTGATTGTTATAGTTCCTTTCTACTTTTATATATATATATATAATATGATCTAATATAATAAAATAGGATAATTACAACACTTAATTTCAAACTTTCAATAATGTTTTAAGAAAAGGATAAAAACATATTCTCCAACTTCATCGCATCCGCATCTTATTCATTTATTTAAAGTTTTATTTATAGAGGAGATAGAGCATTGCTTTTGCATATAAGTCTCGTTGATTTGATAAATTTATTGTAAGAATATATACAATTTTATTCCTAATTTATATTGTTTTGTACATTGTTATTTTAATATTTTTCAGCTTGTGTATATTAATTAAGAAGTAAATTTGGCAAGTCATGTCCCCATGCTTTGCATAAATTATGTTGTTTATTCTATATTTTTATATCTTGTCTTCTATTTGTTATGTTTCTCTAAAAAACTGAATAGTATTTTGTATTTGTACAAGTGAAAATAATAAAATCATATAGAATTTTCGATGAATTTAACAAGAAGTTTGATTTTAAATTGGATGAGTTGAAAACTAATAAATTTTTTTATTTTTTTAATCTCAACATTAAAGCATACATTACTACAATTGTATATTCTAAACATACTTCGTTTGTTTAGTACACTTTAAAAATGCATGCCATATCCATAATATGGAGAGAATTACGATTGTAGTTCGTGAAAATGTAGTATTTAAATCTTTTGAGAGCTACATTGCTATAAATGGCACTTGATAGTTGATACAACTTCTCTTATTTCAATGTATCATGCAACTCCCCTCACTTTGAGAATGATTTAAAATCGAATAGGTCTTATGTATTTGTTATTAATAGAGATATTTTAGGTTAATTAAATACCATGTCCGTTAAACATAAATAACTCCAGTAATTTCTCTAATATTTTTAATTTAATTTTTGTATATAGAATGTTTAAATATTCAAGGGTTAATGTGCACTATATTTTTTAGGTTCACGCAGTGACCTAAAGTTATTTGTGTGATGCAATTTCACCCCTAAAGGGTTTGTTAGATAATTTCAGTTTAAATGCATAGAATGTGAAGGGGTTGGTTTGTTTTTTTTTTTTAAGATATCACTTTTCTTTTAAAGGAATGTGAAAGGTTGTAACTAACTCTTTTGCTGCCCCAAACATTTCACTATTAATTAATTTTTCAATTAAATGTGAAATTGATTGTTAAATAAAATTGGTTTTTTTTATAGATAACACCCATATTCAAGGAAATGTGAAAGGGTGTGGCTTAAACCTTTGGACTTCTAAATAATGATGGTTTTGTCATTATTGGCCATATTAATAATAAATAACTTTTATGAATTGATATACACAAAGATATAATAAAAATATAAACATAACTAAATAATTATTACATTTTTTATTTTGAACATATATTTGTAATATAAACGAATTTTGTTTAACAATCTTTTTCACATTCTATTGAATGATTCACATTAGTAATTAAATGTTTAATAAGTCCAAAGTTATAGCCATAATTTTTCAAATTTCTTTGAATAGGAGAATGTCGTCTTCAAAGAAAAAAGGTCCACTCGACCTTTTTCTATTTTATATAACATTTAAACTGAATTTATTTAACAACTAGTTTCAAATTCCAATAACAATGTCTTTCAAAAAAAAATTATACAAAAATAAAAGTGCATGATTGTTGATTTAAAATGCCTTAATATTAATATCCAGTCCTTTCACATTCCAAATAAAAATTATTAAAAAATGTCAAATTTTGTGACCAAACATACCCTATTTTGTCGTAAAAAAATATGGCAAGTTTAATAAACACATAAAGCTTTTGTAAGAAGGGAAAGAAGACACAAAATCAATTAGTAAAAAGAGAGAGAAATAATTAACCAAAGCACAAAAAGAGAGAAAAAAAATGACATATGTCTATATTAATTCATCCTCATATCAGAAATAAAGATGGAAGAAAAATAATATAGTATATTATGAAATAAAATTGGAGGAAGAATAGAGGAACAACAATACTTGTTCCAATGCATCAACCTCCATATCTACTGAAAAATAGAAAAGAAATGGATAAAAAGATTATCACTTGAAAACACAAGAAATTGAGCAACCAAAATACAAAACAATATAAATGTGATTACTTCAATAGAAAGTGCTACAATATAGAAAGTAAAATCTTTTACCATTAGAAGAACGTTGGGATGAATTTCATTGCACCAATTTGATTACTTCAAAACCCGAAACAAACACTGATATCCCCATGAGCTAATCACCTGAGAACACCAAATACAAATGCTAATATCTCCATAAGCACGAGTCCGAATATTTGCCAAAAATTAAAGAACCATTACTCCTAGAACAGTCAATTAGAGGAAAAAAAATCCATACCCAATACCTCATTTTCTATAAAGATAAGTGATGACAAACATTTGGAAATTGATTAAAATAAAGAAATTCATACCAAAAACCTCATATTTATCAAAGAAAAAAAACAACAAACATATTAAAAATTCATTTAGAATTAAGAAGTCAATATCCACGACTTCATGGTCTGCTTTAGAATTTAAGAAAAATCATAAACAAATTAGAAATTCAATCAAAATAAAGAAATTCATACCTAAAACCTCATGTTGTGTAAAAGAAAGGAATGATGACAAACACATCATAGATTTGGAAGAGCAACAACAATCCGATGGCATAAGAAAAGAAACCAATTAACTACCTATATATATTAAAACATCAACAGCTAGATCAGTGACAATAAAAAAGATTAATAGTCAGGATCATGAAGGGTCACAATAAAGGTCATTAATATTCAGGAACTAAATAATAAAATGAACATTGGAATTAGGACTATGAAGGGTTACAATAAAAGACATTAATATTCGGGAACCAAATAAAATGAATGTAAATAGTTCTTTTTTCTAGGAATGAGAATGGTCATTAACGGTGATAACGGTGTTAAGTGAGTGATGAAGAAGATTTAACGGTTGAAGACGGTGTTATTACAAGATTTATAGATTATATTGATTATAGATATTTTAGCATATCATTCAAACATATTTGTGTCATGCGCTCATACCATAACACTTCATTTACATAGTTGGTCTAGTGGTATAAGACCATGTTAGATTCTTTAAGGTTTTGAGTTTGAATCCTAGAGGAGACGATTGTGTTGGGAGGGAAAGCTAGGAACCTTGAAACTAGAGTAGTAGTCAGTTGCTCGGATACCTAGTAAAATGATTTAGAAAATTCCCCGATTGCCATTTGATATATCCAAAAAATTGTACATTTACCCTAAAATTTATAATATGGATGTTAAATCTTACCCATGATTCATTGTTTTCATTCTTCTCAGTTCTGTTACTTATTCCATCATTTTAAACATGGAAATAAGTTAAAAAGTTATTAAATTTTTAGTGAGAGTTGATGGGATTCAAGAATTTTTTTTTTCCTTTTGCGCTTTGATAACACATGTTGAAAGTGTTTTATACATAAATATAATACAAGAAAAATTTAGTTATAAGGACCTTAAATTAACTTATGAGGTTGGGTTTTACAAAATGGGTTAGTCACTAGCAATACGATTAATTATTTTGAATTCTCGTTAGGGGAGACATTCACATTTTTGGTGTCCGACTATGCATGAAACAGGATTGCCTACAATAAAAAATATAAAATGTGCCAATATATATATATATATATATATATATAAAACCCCTTACATTCCCTCCCATTTTAACATATGAAATATCCGGGGAGTTAATCTTTGTCTTAAATGAATAATTCATTTATAACTTTTTTTTTTCAGTTTTTTTCTTCTTAAATGATCTCTATTGATACTCCAAATAATAATTAAGTATAAAAGGCTGATGGAATTAAGGATGATGATGAAGGTATTAAGGAAAAATATAATATACTAAACAACAACATAACATATCAAATAACTTCCTTATTATAATTAAATTAAATAAATATGTCTTACATTAAAAATTAAAATGAGAAAAAAAAAGCTGAGCAAAGCATTAGAAAGGGTGTGTTTGGGGTGACCTATTGGGTAATCAATTGCTTTTGGAAAAAGTACCTAGCTTTTTTCTAATTGTATGGTCCATAGGCAACTTATAAGCATAAGCAAAAAAAAAAAAAAAAAAAGTAGCTCATGGCTTATGATTTATGTTTTTGGGCTATAAAGGGGAGAACAAAATATTACATTTGGTCTTTAATATAAAAGTTAGTTGACTAATTCGTAGAGATTAAAAATTTAAATTAATTATTTAATTATAATATATATATATATTACATATCTCTCTAAACTAATCATGTTAGAAGAATCATTTTCTTGTATTGTATTAACATGATAAAGTAACTTATAAATTTGACTAGAAAAATATTTTGAATTTTTTAATAAGAAAATATTTTTTCAATGATTTTAACTTTAATATTTTACTTAAGATTGTTATATTACATATAAAAGCTACTTTTACAACTGCTAATCCAAACAAGTTTCAATTTGTAAAAAAATCACTGTAATCACTATCAATCTAAACATAAATCTCATTACACAATCTAACTTATATCCAATCTTATTTATATAAAAATCAGATTAAGTCGCTAATCCAAACACAACTTAAACATTTAGCATTATAGCAAGATGTGTGGCATGCAACAAGGATTGGGCTTGATTTTTTCAGGAGACCATTGATTAGCGTGCTCAACGCCGAAGGCCTGCCAAATTTGTTTTGCCAAGTTGGTGCACTCATGTTAGTTATTTAATGATTAGACACATCTTATTTACCAATACCTTCTTCTTTTTCTTCTTCTGTTTTTTTTTTTTTCCAACTATCGAAATTTGTTTTTGGCCAAACTACCAAACATCAAACAATAACTTTGAATAATACTATCATATATGCTATATATAAAAAGCTAGATGCTTAGTGTTGACTTTTAGTTTTAAATATAAGCTTTTTTTCTCTTTTTTTCTTGTATTTATCATTTTTATACTATTTTTTTTCTATTTTGTCTTTTATGTTTGTAATTTTTCACCAAATAAATTTGTCATCCCTATAAACTAATATTTTATCTAATGATACATTTATATTATTTTACTTAGAACAATTCTTTATAATCTAACAAGCCCATTATTTCTTGATGGTTAAAATATTCTTAGAACAATTCTTTATGAGCTGTTTGATAAAAGAATTCAGTGGAAGGAATGGAAAAGAATGAATTTAATAATTTTTTTCAGGTAAATGTTTGGTATGACGAGAATAGAAAATTGTTTTACAGGATAATTTATATTTGGTAGGAATAAAATGGTGGGATGATATGTAAAAAAAATATATTAATTGACAATATCGGCCTTTATAAAAAGTAAAAGCATTAAATTAAAATGCATGTTTTTCAAAAAGAATAACGGTTTTTTCCATCTACAATCGTTTTCTCCGACAAGAAAATAAAAATAAAAACTATTTGACCCTGTTTTCAACTCCCTTGACAGAATAACCACTCAAACCCAAATCTGTAAGACAATTATCTTAACTCATTCATTAAACAGTAAAATATGTATTTTCTTCCTTTATATATATATATATATATATATTTTTTTTGATAAGGATCAACATGATATTACTTATAAAATATTTATACAAGACAGTCTAATTTAGGACAGGAATTTAGGAAAAACAGGAAGTTGCCAATCCATTAAATATATACAACATCATAATAAGCAACTATATCCAAATTTCACAACATTATGCTCATGCAATCACTTGTATCCAGTCAAAGATAAATAATATTACATGTTTAACTAGCTGATGCACCTATTGAGTCGCTCATGATGGTTATACAACATTTAACTAATTTTTCTAGTAACCACGAGGTGCCCATAATCCGTTTCTTACTTTCCAAATAATTTGGCATGTTTAACTAGATATATCTGATAGGTATCTTACAATTATGTGAGATTCAAAAAAATCATAATCTCTTCAGAGCCGCTCACACTTTAGAATGAGCATCAACTAAAGCGCTTTGACAAAATCAACAAAATTAGTAAGTGCAACCCCAAAAACCCACATGTTAACACTTGATACACCCTGTCGGTAGAAAAATTAAACCTTTACTTTGTCCACTTCTAATTGCACAATCGAAGTTCACAGGTTCTAGCTCATGGAGTACTTGGTTTTTATTTACATATTAGGGGCAAATGTGTCTTCTACAATTTCCCTTTGCCGATTAAAATTTGGTTCCCATCCAAATAGATGGGAAGCCAAATTCTAGCAGATAAGTGAAAATCAAGTTCTTGTTGGAAATTTGGTTCTCAGAAATGGTTCCCATGGAAATTGTCCACCAAATAACCGCCACCAATGTAAAATGTCAATTTTCTTTCTTCATTACCAATTTTTTTAAATGAAAAATAAGGGATTATTAGAATATTTTTAATTATTATAGTTTTATCTTCATTTTGGTTATGGTGTATCTATAGGATTTCGTCCCTTCTGTTTTTCCGTTTAAAACGTTGGTTCCTATATTCAAATAAAAATTTAGGCCATTTTGTTTATTGAGGGATAAAAACATATGATTTGAAATTATATAGGGACTAAACATTATGTTAACCTAAAAATTTGATACTAGTTTTTCTTGATATGTGAGAATTAGGCAAATTAGACTTGTAAAAAATGACCAAATGGTACCTAAATTAAAATGAGAAGTGAAAACAAATTTTGAAAAACATGGGATAATTTTCTTTGTTAGAATGATTGTCATAGATCAAAATGCAATGTTCTTTTTCTCTCCTCAAATGTTGAAGAACAAAAAGTAACAATTAAAAAAGATATTCTGATTTTTTTCAGAATAAATAGTAAATTTTTTCAATTTATGCAAGAAAACACATTTTCAAACATTTCTTAAAACTAAAAACTGTTTTGAAAACATGAAACCAAATACGCCTAATAATATTATCTCACTCGTTTTTTGAATGGGAAAAAAAAAATACAAAGTAAAGAAAAATACATAAATGTCATAACCTCATAACCACAAGAATACCTATGATTAAGTATATAATATCATAAGTAGTTGGAATATACAAATGAAACCTTGTTATAACTCACCATTTTGGTGAACCTCATCAATTGGCTCACTTGTGTGATTATTAGAAGCTAGTATGTGTGCTTTCTTAGCATCTTCCACCCAATTAATCCTCCCCAAAAACACCAACAATATCATCAAACACATACAAACCCCAATCAGAAGTCCCACAAACAAACCCACAACCCCCATACCAAGCTTGAAGGCAAAAACCACTCCTAAAGGCAAAGCCAACACATAAAACCCACCAAAATTAGCATACATCCCCAATAAGGGCCGACCCGTTCCTCGTACTATTCCGCCGCAAACCGCCAACGGAAAATTAACCACCTCCACCATAGCCATCACCAACATTGTCTTCTTCACACCCCTTATGATCCCTCTCTCATGGCTGAACAGTGGGCCCCACATTCCCCTCCCAAACGTCATCACCAAGCTCCCCATCACCCCACATATCATCGCTAGCCCTAACGAAACATAAGCCGACCGGTAAGCCTGGCCCGGCCGGTTCGCACCGAGCTCATTCGATACCCGAATGGACACACAAGTGGCTAGTGATAGCATTACTGAGAAAAGCAAGTAGTCTAGGTTTAGCACAATGGTTAGCACTGAAACTGATTCTTTAGGGTTTTTTAAGTGGCCAGAGAGAAGCACAAAAATCTCATAACACCACCATTCTAGGCACGTACTGAGACAACATGAAGCACTAAGTTTTATTAGTCTAACCCAATCCTTTGTGTTCTGAATATCCCACCAACAACAACCTCCTTCTTCTTGTGTTGTCCACATGATTTTTTCTTGTCGGTTTTCAAGAGTTATAATGTAAACAGCTAATAGAAACACCAGAATCATATCAGTTATCCAAATTGTCATTGAGATTCCTTTCATCCCCATTGATCTTGAGAGAATTATGTTAATGGGTATGTGAAATGAAAGTGCTATAATTGAACAAAACATAGTAGGAAGGGTTATGTTTTGGGAGCTCAAGTAGGATCTTAAAGGACAAAGGAATGATATGGCTAGTAAATCAGGAAGGAGGTAGAAGACAAAGTTCTTGGCAACAATAGAAACATCCTTTTGTTGGCCAAATTGAAGTAAGATTTTATCAACGTTAAGCCATAAGAAAGATATTGGAATTGTTACCAAAACTAACAAAAGGGTTGTCATAAGAAGGGTCTTGTGGAGGAGCTTGAAGTTTCTTGTTCCATAAGCTTGTCCACAAATGGATTCCATGGCACCTGAGAGACCATTGAGGACGGAGAAGCCGGTAACGTTTGCGAAGGTGACGCCGAGGGAACCTCCGGCCAAGGTTAGATCTCCGTGACGGCCTAAAAATGCGGTGGTGACGGCCGTCTTAGCGAACCAAGCCAAATTCATGGCGATCAAAGGAAGGATTATTTGGCGTTGAAGTTTCAGCTCTGAAATTAGGATCTCCATGAAAGAAGACGGTTGATTTGTTTTGTCATGCTGGTTGTGTTATGATATAGATAAAGGTATAGAAGACATTTTTGCTGAGCTAGTTTCTTGGGCTTTTTCCTCATGAATCGGTTTTAAGTATGAGTCACGAGTTGCGTACGTGAGAGAGATTCAGTTCAAAGTGCGTGATGTATACATAAGCCTTGGAAATGGGTCTTGTATGTATAGTTGTGAGTGTTGTGCTTGGAGTACGAGGTGTGATGAATTTGTTTATTACTAAGAAAATATCATTTCAAAACTTTATTACTCTTCTTGGAGTCACAAGGCCTTCGATTTTTCAGTTCACCGTGAGAATCTCAATGGAAATTCTTCACGAATATAATTAAAATTGGTGTGAAATCCTAGAGGGACAAATTCCAAGGAATAATTTGTTAGAAATATACCAAGATATACTATTCTAGTTCTTATTATAAGTTCATTTGGTAAAAAAAAATGGTTCTAAATATAAATCTGTCTTGGGAGTTAGTAATGATTATTTCTAATTTTACCCCCTATTGAATGAAAATTATATAAAAGTGATAGAAAATGCATAACATCTTTTTTTCAATACTCATTTAAATAAGGGTAAATTTAAAAAATTCAATCAATTTAAAAAATATTAAACGTATTAACTTCCATCTCTTAATTTGTGAAGAAAAGTTTTGTTGCATTTATAAATTTGTTTAAAATATTGTTTGTTTTTATCTTTACCCTTAATAAAATATCATAAAGTAAAAAATATTTTCTCTTTTTTTATACAAACATATTGTCTCTCTAACAAGTACAATAAAATTATTTTTGAAATAAGAAAATTAATTAATGCTCCATACACTTTTGCAATACAACGACTTACATTTTAAACCATAACACTTTTCTAAAAGGCGACTTCAATATAAAAAAAAGTAGGGAGTTAGTAAAACAAGTTGAAAAATCAGCACATGTTTGGGATAGATATCTACTTTAAATGGACGTAGCCTTAACAGTTTGGGCTAGATTAGAATGAAGCATGCAGTAGCTTTACCTTGAAGAGGCATGGTATGTAATGAATGGGGAAACTTGCTAAAAGATCTCACTAATTGATGATATCACCCCCTAATCAATCTTAGAAAGTAGTCAGATCCACCATTGGTATATTAGGCCCAAACCTAATAAGAGTTTGGGGTCATAATGTAAATAATTCAAAGGTTGAGTTATTTCTCAATTACTACGAGTTATATTGTTTCGCAGGAAGAATATGTCTAAGCGGGTTATATATCGTTTCACCCTACAATCTCTCTCTATGAGGAAATTATTTATTGGTAGGAAAATGACAAAAAAAAATCTATTTTAACTTGCAAAATCCCAATAACAAATTCATGATAGGTATTAACAACCGTTAACAACTTAAAATTCCTTATTTAAGATTTTACAAATTGAAAAAGATTTTTTTATCATTTTCCCACCAATAAATGCTTAACCCTAAGAATAGGTTTAAGGAGTTCAGCTGTGAACACATTGAAATATTTTTACATACATATTCCTTTTCCATATTCAATATAACTCTCGCTTCTTCCTATCTTTGGTGTGGAAATGGTGCGTCCATTAACGTTTCTGTTACTGTGATTTGATTTGTGTGGGTATTAAAGAAAAATGGTGGCGAGGTACACCCAGTATTCTTTGAATAGGTACCTCAAAACGTACTATCAAGGACCTTATCATATTAAACTTGATTGTCACAATTGCCCACATTTTCATAGTCAGAAGCAAACACCTGTGCCGATCGATTTGTTAGCTCATCAAGCTAATCAAGACAATTTCGATGGCACTGATCCACTTCTATGGTGCCCAGACTTGTTATTATCCCGCATCTGACCTTGACAATTTTTTTTTTTTTTTTTTTTTTTATCAATTTCACATTAGCCTTTTTGTATTTCACCAGCTGGATTGTATTTTAATTCTCATGATATATCTACAGTTTCAATTAATGATGGAGATGTTCTTCAACAAAGGCCAGCTCATATGCCCAGTTGCACAAAAGCTTACTCTGAATTAGGCCCCCTCCTCACTTCCAATCCAGTTTCAATCTTAATTTCTTAAAAGTGGTATGTTGGGTAAACAAGAAAACCACCCATGCTAATGATTATAAATTGATACAATATAATTATCTGTTGGAAAAATGATTAGTCTTTCTAACCGTAAGCTTTTTTTTTTTTTTTTAAATAACAAGTCATAAACGTACGTGCCTTTTCATTTCTTTTTTCCATTTTCATAAAAGGTATACAATAATAAAACGCATGGAAAGTGGCTCTGACACAATATTATAAAATTGCTGGGGGTGGGAAGTGAGGTGCACCTCTTGGCTTTGTCAAGAAGATATAGAATTATTTATTACTATTTATTATTTAATAAAAAAGACAACACAAACAGAAAAACTTGAAAGATACTAATTGTAGCACGATTACTTAGATGACAAGGTATTGTAAAAAAGTATCTTTTTAGTCATAAACTTTTAAAATTATTAGTATATTTTAATTTTTTCTGAAATACCCACAACTTCTAATCTCCGACATTGAAAATTATTGTGCAAAATTAAACCTTAATCCACAGTTATTATATTACTTTTACGTTATATTCGTTAGCCAACGTACATTACTTTAGGACACACACACTTGGCAGTGTTTTACTTTACACTAATTTCCTCGCAAATAGTAGGAGCCACAGGAACATGAAAATTAGTAATTACTGGAGAACAAAAACTAACATGGCTCCGTTTCAATTGGGGCAATTTGCTTTTTTTTTTTTTTGGGTACAATTATGGGGCAATTTAGTGTCATTCTTGAAAAGATGGAGCTTTCATGATCTACAAGGAAAAAGTGAATGTGGTCGTAGAAGCCCATATACATGAGCACATTTCTGGGCTTGGTGCGAAGTTTGTTTTATTTAATGGGCTCACCCTCAGTTTTAATATCCCATATTCACGATTGAATTGTAAAAAACAACGACCGGTGATCATTTAGATCAACTAGTATATGCCTCCTTATGAGGCTGGTGGGGGGGGGGGGGGGTTGTGTGGGTGCATTTACAGTTTCACTTTTGTATAAAAAAGAAAGAGTAAAAAGCAACACCTTCAAAATTGTAAAAACAACTTCAAAATTGTAAGGATTAAAGTTTTCCGCAGTAGTCATCATATATTCCAGTATAATCTTTCTAATATAATGTTTAGTTTATCATAACCATAGGAATAGTGTCCCTCATAATTGTCATGGTTAATTTCTTAAAAATTGAGAATTTAGATTTATGACCTTATCCCTGTCAAATGTCAATCCTTATTACGTCCTTTCTATTAATTATCGGTCGCCCTCTACTTACAAAATTATATCTATGATTATTACTACCTCACCATTTATAAATATAATGCATATTCACCTAATTTGATTAGATTAAAAATGTTAGTAAAATCAGTTAAAGTCATAAGATATTACCAAAATACTCTAACCACTACCTTTATTTATATCATTCATTTCTTGCTTATTTATTATTGAGGAGCACCAATAGAGATAATTTAGGGAAAATATAAGAAAAAATAGAAAGAGGTCTTATATTTAAGAATAAATTCACCTCCTCAAATATGTCATATATTTAGGAGTGAAGGGAGTATCATTTTAGACCCAATACAATCTTTAGTCCATTAAGTTTACTCTAATTTTGGTTTTGATCTCTTAAGTTTTAAACTATAGGTTTTGTTCCTCAAAATTTCATTCCGTTTAAAATATTGGTTCCTATAATTTAATAAAACTTGAACTATTTTTCCCTTATGAGTTCAAACAATTTTGAAATTTGAGGGACCAAAATTAGAATGAAAGTAAAATTAAGTTAAGGAACTCAAGATTGTATTAACACATCTTTTTATTTTATTTTATCATCTATCATCATATTATTTTGAGGTTTATTTAATTTTCAAATATTGGCTTGTCACATTATAAGAGGCTGGCCCTTTTTGCTATGCCTTGGCATTATCACATTCTAAGTCTACTCCATTTTTTCTAACAGTCAAACTGGTCATTAATATTACTTTTTTATACAATATGGCAAGTCGTAGCTTGAAGAAACGAAAACACTCTAGGCAAGTCCCAGATGACCATCGACATCATATATGGTTGAACAGGAGCACAATGTTGCTTGTCTTCTAGGTACATTCCTAGGCATCCACTTGGTACATTTGGAATAAGAATAGTCTCAAACTTTCTCGGTGACCTTCCCTTGCTAGATAGTCAGTGCATTTGATTGTTTCCTTGCTAGTGTGGCGCATTTTTACCTCCGTATCTTGTAAAAATAACTCTCTCATATCTTGAATTGACTCTTTAAGTGGGTGATCTGTTAAACAGCCTCGTGACAACATATTAAATACCTCCAAAGAATTTGAGTCGATAAGGCTCTTCCGCTATCCCATTTGTTTCCCTACCATCCAGCATGTCTTAATAGCTAATAGTTCTGCTTCTAACACTGGACACATCCCAATATTCTTCTGAAACCCTATGAGCCACTTGCCAGAGTTATCTCTAATGTTTCCTATAAGAGGCTTATTGTTGTGTCTAGACTACTCCATCCACACATATTCTAACTGTGCCTCAAGTTTGGGGACCAATGTTCTTCCTAGTTGCCACCTGTATTAAAGATTCTGTGTTTGTGTTCATTATTGGTAACACATTCCATTAGATCATATCTGCATCTTTGAATGATTTCTATAATTGTTGGTAAGTGTCCTTGAGAGATACCCTTATATCTTGACGTCCATAGTATCAAAGCATAACATATATACTAAAATTGTCGTCCATGACAGGTTTGAAAATTGACCTCTACCCACACTATGAGTTGCATTCCAAGAGAGCCATACCTGCAAATTACCAGAATAAATATAGAAATAAAGTTAGGTTTAAACATATTGAAAATGGCAGGAAATACACAATAGGTAATGAATTGGGTATTTTAAAAATTTTTTTTCTAACACACTAACTTCAAAATGCAGAAGAAAGGGACTCAAAACTTATACTGGTTCAACCAAAACTCAGACTTACATCCAGTTCTCCAACCGCAGTTGGGTTCCATGCACTAGTGATAATTAGGATTCAGAACAGGTTCTTGAGCACATTCATAACAAGAAAAATTTTCCTCAATATGATCGCACTATGATGCGATCAAGAAACAATAAGCTGTCTCTTCAAATGGAAAATTGGAGCAACAAAGACTAAATGAAAGTGTTGATTTCGTCTTAAATTCAATCTGGGCTAAAATTGGAACTGCTGATCATATTTTGGGCTTGGAGATACCAAATTAAACGGCTTGGGGCATGAGCTACACATGGGAGGTTGTCATTTGGGCTTAAATGATCATATTTGGGGCTTTAAATTCTGATTACTTTTGGTTAAATGTATTAGTGCGAAAATTAATAGTTAGGTTGCAGAATTGACTTTTAAGTTCCCTAGTTTATTTAATTAGGTTTTAGTTATCTATTTTCTAAGTTAGCATTTGATGTTTTGGATTCCCTAGACTGCATTTAATGCAAATTAGGTCAGATTTCTGAATTTAGTCTTTAAATACATTGTAAGTCTCATTTTGAGGTAAGACTTGAATTTGGTGAAATGAAAAGTTGCATTTATGCACTTTGTTTCTTGATAGTAGATTCTATCTAGGGTTCTTCTTAGAACTAACAGACTTATCAAGGCTTGATCAACCTTGTAGCGTCTTCCAACACTTCGGGTCCTTATTCTTCCGTATTCAAGGGTTCAAATGGATCGTTTTAGAATCTCACTGAAATCTCTCCCCTTACACCTTGTAAGAATAAGAAAGAGTTACAGAAAGCTTGCTCACACATTGAGCTTATAAGAACCACTTAAGTACTCAGAGAGAAAACATAGTAGAAGGCTAAGTAGATTTTTGAACTCTTTATCTTGTTGGACTTCTCTGGCTTCTCAGTTTCTGCTTCTGGTCTTCATATAGTCACATGTGATTTTGCCCATTGCACACTTATCAGCTTGAAGTCATCTAGTTGTTGCTTGATCATAATTTGAAATTCAGGGAGTTTATGAACTTGGTGAATGGTTGAGATGAAGCCATACATTTGATCTAAGTAATTTAAGCTTAATTGTTTTGGTCAAGAACTAGATTACAAAAGCATTATCCACTGTGTTCCTGAACTTAAGTTGCTAACCACTAAACACTGTTCATGACATCATCACTTCACTTTGTATCCTTGTGTCTAACATTCTTCTTGTCTGAAATGGACCAAACAAAAACTCCAAAAATACCAAGTTACATATAAGGAATTAGAATATAAGTGTTTTAGGGTGAAATTCAAAAGTTCACACTCAATGATCTATGTATGAAGCATTCATCGATTATTCTTTCATTTATTTCATCTATTGTCACTCTAAGTGCTCGAGCATTCTTCATTATTCGATTAAAAAACTCAGTTCTCTGAAGATTTCATCCTGCAATGCTCGATTAAAATGTTAAAAATCTATAATTCTTAGCTCAACTTGGATATTTTCACAAGTCATCTATCATCGAATGCTAAATTAATCATCGATGGAACATTCAACACTAGATAATTTTTTTTTGAAAGAATCAATGCTCGATATATGCTCTATGGTATGGTTGAAGCCTTGCAATGCTTGATGGTTTACCAAGTCACTGATCATTCTTAACTTAGTTTTAAAAACTTGTTCCAAAATATTTTTTAAGAGACCTATAATTTTCTTTGCCTAAGTCATGTTTGGTTATCGTTAAAACTCTAAGGTTCAACCAATATTTCCCCATAACGCTCTTGCTCTCTTATAATCTCTAATGATATATAGAACATTGTCTTCTCTATTGAATTGGAAAGTGCACTCATCATTTGAAGCTAATAAACCTCACTTATATATGAGTGAGTTAGACATTAATCTCTCATAGGAAACTTGCCATGTGAAATTTTTTACTTTCTTCGGGATTTTCCATTGCAATAATTGCTTCCAGACACCTTTGATCAATATGTTTCCTTCACCCAATGATGGGTCATTGATTTAACCTTTGCCTAATGCGCCTTAGGGGTTAAGATCAAAATTTAATGCAAGGATTGTAATATAGGTTGCAACCTCGGGTCATTTCACTTGAGAAGTCTTTTATTCTACCCAAACTAGCTAAATGCAATTAAAACAATAAAAAGTCTGGGGTTTTGATTTTGGAAAGTCATTTAATGAACCTAGCAAAAATACAAATATTGTTTTTGGTAATTTTGGATTAAAGGGTGAAAAGTGTTTGGATTAGGGGAAATTTTATAAGATGGGCTTTGGTAGTGTTACGGTGGCTCTTACACTTCTTTAAAATTGATGTTGTGAGTTAAAGATTCACTAAGTATAATTGAAAAAATCCCCAAGCAACCACTAGGGGTCCACTAGCCCTAATTAATGACTAATCTAGCAACCACTTTCATAGACATTACTTACGGTTAATGTTAAGCTCCACTTGGTGTGTGAAATGCTTTGAAATAAATGCAATTTTAACTCTTAGGAAGTGCAACCATAACATTCATGAATGGAAGAAATTGACTATACCCACTAGCAACAACTAAAATGGCTACAACCCAGAATACAACCACAAGTAGATAGGAGATTGTCTCTCAATCGCATTTAAATCAAAGCATACACATAATAGTTCACAAACATAGATAGAAACCACATATCCAATATCTCAAATCCAAATACAAGATCAATACAAAAGAGTAGAAGTCAAATACAAAGGAAATAAGAAATTGCAACTCCCCTATGTTGGTCCATGAAGTTAGAGCCACCTTTACACCACCAAAGTACTAAGATTATAGCCTCTCATAACTTCAAAATTGTGCCCAAGAAGATCCATAGCATTTGCCTCCATGGATGAGAAATAATGAAGAAGAAATGATGTGGAAATGGAAGATTGAACAAAGTGGAAGAAGAAAATAAGCAAGAATAAAGGTGAAGATGAGTGGAAATGGTGAGGATTTGAGTGGGAATGATGAAGAACAAGAGGAACCCTAGGAGAGCTGGAGTATTTCGACTTTTGAGGCTTGAAGAAAGTGATTTTCGGGGTTGGATCATATTTATATCCCCCAAAAAGCCCTAAAATATCGTGACAGTAAGTTTCTGATCTGATACGCTCGTCGTTGACTCGTTGTAGCGAGGCCATGGCGAGAAGTGATGCTCTCTGCCATTTGTTTGTTGTGAGCTTGCCGTGGCGGTGAGGCCACTGCAAGGACGAGGCTTTCTGCCTCCTTGTTCAGCTGTCTTCTTCACAATTTGGCTCTTCAATTGAGCATGTTTCCTCTATAATCTGCATATAAAATAGGCTTAAGGTAGCATCAAAATGTTCTTGAAGATGGGTTAAACAATAAATCATGCTAAATATGCCTAAATTGCCCTTTCTTAGTACAAATTCCAACAAAGTGTGAAAAAGTCAGAAATTATCCTAATTAGGCATCATTGCCCCAAGAACATGCAATAATCCTATAATTTTATCAATAAAAAGTGTATAAAAATATGGTACAATTGATCCTACAGACATAGGACAATAGAGGATTTGGCAGTGCTACGCAAGTGTCCACCCAAAACTTTGTCTTCTCCCCATTTTTGACCTTTCTTCCAATGTCTGCAATAAAAGGATCCCAAATTTCAGCGACCGATTTCAAAGTTTTTGAGGCATTTTTTTCTACCACAGTAGTTGGAATGTCATTTGCTCCAAAGCTGTACTTTGCTTTGATGCATTTAACCCACAATACATTTGGCTTGTTTAATAGACCCTAACAAAGTTTCATGACGAGGTTTTCTTTTTGAGTTAAGAGGTTATTGAAGCCCAAACCACATTTTTCTTTCTATGAGTTATTGTATCCTTAGTAATAAGATACATCTTCCTTACTTCTTCATCTCAAGACCTCAAGAAATTTTTGCTGATTCTTTCAATCTCTTGAATGGTACCTATTGGGAGTATAATAGATTGCATTTGATAGCACGGGAGGGCTAGTAAAATAAGATTTGATAAGCACAATCTACTAGCCATGTTCAAGCACTTGCTCTTTTATAGAGACAATCTTCTACTGGCTTTTTGGATAAGTGACACAAAAGTTGTTTTGGTCACTCTAAAGTGTAGCATTGTACTCCCAAATACTTCACTAGGTTTGGTTTGATACCAATACCCAAGATTTGACTTAATTCTCTTGCCTCTTGCTCTGTTGAAATGAATGTTTTTTTGAACAAAACATTTTATTTTTCTAGATTTACTCTATGACCCGAAATCACGTAGAATTCTTTCATCACCTTATTAACTTCCTCCATTTTGACTTGTGGATGCTTCAATGAAGAGAAGGAGATCATCTGCAAAGAAACAAATGTGAAACAAAAGGGCCTTTTTTCTTAATCCTTAGAGGTTTTCATCTAATTGTTGCACACTCTGCACTGCTGAAATGCTCTAAGCGCTCCATCCATAGCACAAAGATATATGGGCTATATGGGCTTAGATGATTACCTTGACAAATGCCCCTTGTCAGTGAAAAGCTACCAGTTTCTTCCTCATTGAATAGGATTGTCATAAAAATAATGGATATACAAGTCATTAGCAAGGTAATAATTTTGCTATCTAGGCTAAGGCACTATAGAGTATCTTGAATAAAATATCAATCCAACATATTGTATGCCTTTTCCAGATCAATGTTTAATGGCTACATGACTCCTCCTCCTCCCACTCATTTGCATTGGGTGTATAGCTTCTTGGGCAATAATTATGTTATCACAATAATGGATCGGTTAGCAATGAAGCTACATTGCTCTCGACCAATTAGAGATTCCATAACCCCTCTTAATCTTTTTCCTCTACGATTTTTCTAATCATTTTGAAACACACATTGCATAGAGAGATCGATCTCAGTTCTTTGAGGGATGTAGGGGAGTCCACCTTAGGGATTAAAACAACCTTTGTCTGATTGATCTCCTTGACCTTTTCTAGGTTTTTGAAGATCTCTTCAACCAGTTTGCACACTTTGTCACCCACCAAGTGCCATTTAGTTTGGAAAAATGTGCTTGAATCCCATTGGGAGCTGGGGCCTTAAAAGCTCACATAGTGAAGGCCACGTTTTTTAATCTTCACTACTTTGTCCTGTTCCCAAGCAAGCCTTATCAATGGTTATTGATGTATTAAAGGGAAATTTGCAATTCAACCCTCCGAATCAGCCATCAAAGGCTATAGGGTATATAGAGTCTGGAAAAAAAAATCATGAGTCATCTGTTTTGATGTAGAAGGGTCATTGATCCATTTATCTTCATCTTTCAAAGCCAGAGAATGCTCCGTTTCTTTCTCTTGATCACAGTAAAACATGGAAAAACTTTGTATTCTTGTCACCCCATTGAAGCTACTTAGACCTTGATTTTCGGAACCACATTAACTCTTCTTGTGCTACAATTTTGTTATATTCCTTCCACAATTTCTCTTCCAGTCTTCTCAACCCGGATTGAAAATTCTGATTTCTTTTCTCATCTATTTTGATTATATTACTTCGTGTACGGGTTTTATGCATTTTGTAGCTCTACCTAAGCTATGGCTATATCGTTTAAATCAAAAGTAAGTGAAGTTGAATTACTAAACTAACTCGTTATCTAAGTATGTTTGTTATCATAGTCAAAATCGCATTAATTAGAATAAATTAATTTCTTATAAATTTTAATTTATACAAAAGAGCAAAATAGAGCAAGATATTGTATACTCCAAGTATTACTCCATTAGATGAGACTTATCTCTGGAAAAATTGGCGATGAGCCTTTTAGAATCTTTTTTAGTTGATGATTACACAAAAAGTTAAAATATAGATATTCGAATTCAGGTTCTGGTGAATAAAGTATTTTCAAAGGCATTATTTTACTGATCGAATTTCTCCTTATATTTTCTGCCAAGCTAAAACTTGAAAAATAATTTATATTGTAACCAGAAGAGTAGCTTGAATCTCAAAGGTATTCCATCAGTTCAGTTGTGAGACAAGTCAATATAATTAGGACAATAATGCAAATAATGGAAGGGTTAATTAAGCGACGACCAAAAAATGATTCCGATCAAAAGCCTCCAGTCACATGTGTACATAAATTTGTCGCTTCTGATAGGAATCTGACATTATTGTAATGCGAAGCATTAATTTAATCTAATCACTCCCATGTGAGCTTAGTCTTCCCTCGAGGAAATATAGAATTTGGCGCTAACCACCTTCAATTTCAATTTCAACCTCAAATTAAACACATTGCGTTTAATTATTAACTATCACTCCCACTTCAAAATGAAATTTTTAGTCAACAGTACAAGGTTTTTTTTCTTGAAAGTTTGATACTTTTTATCTTAAATATAAGTTCTCATATATCTCTTATCTCCTATATTAATTATATATTTTCCTTAATATCTCTATCTATTGAGACATTTTAATATCTATGCATTATATTTTAATTAATCAATAAATGGTAGGGATATTTTTGAAAAAATTACACAATTTCTCGACATATTAATTACAAATAATCATTTTAATTACTTTTTCAAATTAACGAATTGATTGATAAAGATGTAATTATATTTTTTTATTGGTAGAAGTGAGTGTGTGTACTACTAGTTGATAATGGTTGATTTTAAAAGGACAGGAGAGCAAAAACATCGAATTAATAATGATTGAATTGAGGGGAAATGATTCAATGTCCCTTCATAAAATAAGATATTGGTTGAGGATTAAGGATGGAAAAAGTAAGCTTGGAGTGCTAACTTTATCCATACCTCGACAATACTCAGATATTTCCTCTTTATTGTAGTTTTAGACTTTAGGTTTTTGGCTTTGCTCCAAATTATACTATTGTTTTAGGCTTTTAGCTCAATACTTAAATTTATTGTTTTTTAACCCTACCCTCATTCAGCTACCTCAATTATAGCTCATTCTCATTATAAAACTATTGGGTAAATAAGTGTATTTAATATTAGGCACTTTTTAGATTAAAACCCTCCAATGATATATTATAGGCCCTTTTTAGGAGAAAGTCATGGTACTTAATAGTTAATACTCATGAGTCATTTTTTATCTTTTGATTAAACATTCAATGAATAATTAGTAAACGCTCTCGTAACCACATCCCAATATATTATAAATATAGTTTGACAATTTTTTGTTAGGCTTAAAAATCAAAGTTGATGCAAATTCAAGACAGTTATATTATTTTAACTAATTTATCTTGATTTTTCCAAATTATTTAAATTTAAGTTACCACTCTGGTGCTTATATACAAATCACTTGTAGGGAAAAGTTTTTGTTCTAAATATAGGTAATCTATATGGCAAGGTTGTAAAACTCATGAGTTTAACAAACAAATAACAAGAATGTAAATTTGTATCATGAATTCAAATTGTAAACATGTAAGAGTTTACTTTTATCAATAAATAGGTATTAATAATGAATAATTATGATATAAAATGATAATATTTTGATTTAAATATATTTCTAATCTATAAATTGATGTTAACCATCAACATTCATAATTTATCATATTTAACAAAAAAATCACTATAAAATTTATAATGTTAAGGATAAAAAATACACACGTGATTTTGTCAAAAAAGCATTCAATATCAAATGTTTTTTTCTGGGTCAAAAGTGACCATGAGCTTCCATAATAAGGTCACAAGTCACATTTTCCGTTAAAGCTATGAACGTTAACTGTGAGTTCCATATGTTTTAATAAAACTGGTGAAGTGGCAACTATAACATGGAAGTGTTTGGTCACAATGTGAAATCATGCTGCTGGATTTTCAAAGTTTCCATCCAGAAGCTGCTAAATTTCTTGCTTCGACTTCTCCTCTCCTATGTCAATGGCAGCGTATTTTAGCAGCATTGCGTTCGATAATGGTGCCGCTAGAACTTGAACACATACTTTGGAACAAGAAACACTGATTAAGAAGAAGTATAATTCCATGAAAGATGAAGATAAAGGGGTGGAGATTGGAGTGAAGAAGAGCATGGTTTCTAAATTTGGGCACAGACAGAGAGAGAGGGGGGCCCACTTCACAAAAAAGTAACTGCCGTTTACCTCAGCTAATGGAATTATCATTTTTGCCCCATTTATAAAAGTTCGTAGGTATTTGCACCAAAAAAAGTACAAGGTGCCAGGCATACATTGGAAAAAAATACATAGTCATTTTTAACCCTTAAAATAATCATTTAAAAATATAGTGTGGGGCCCACTTCATAAAAAAGTAAATGCCATTAACCTTCTCTAACGGAATTGTCATTTTGCCTAATTTATAAAAAGTTCGTAGGCATTTTTGCACAACAAAAAAAGTATAAAGTACCAGATGCATATTGAAGAAAAGTACATAGTCATATTTAACCCATTACCCTTAAAAATTTTGTCATCATAATCAAAACCCAAACAACAAATTAAAAGAATTCATAAAGGACTTTTGGCAAAAATAGAATTAATAAAGGACAGAATATAAGTTAATAATTTATGTTGCAGAATTCAAATTATTCTTGTCTTCATGATAAAAGAATTAATTAGCCAATTACCTTGACCCCCTAAAAAACTAACCAATTGTTATATTTTTATATTTAATTTCTATATCTCTCTCTTTTCTTGACCAGACTATACTTATATATATATATAAATATATCTTTTAATTTAGCGAAAGATTTTATTCAAATATATTATCCTCAAGTTGTGTAAATTCAGATCCTTCTTCAGGAGCCTATACGTGTTACTAGCAACTAGAACCCTACACATATGGGTCGTGATCCATCTAAAGTCAATGAGCCATTTATTAATCACATTTTTAAGACCCGATATTACGGGTTTTTACATATCTTTCTGGTTTCAAAAATCAAAATTTATTGATTAATTCAAGGCTAAGGCTATATATAAATAGTAATGTAAATAGATCACACACACACGCACATATGAACATGTATAAGTATAAATTGGAGACCATGATTTAGCTGTGGAATTAAGAGACGACAGAACATGATAGTCACGTTCAAATCCAGTGTATATCATTGTTATGCTGAATTTAAGGTCTAAATTAGGGGTTTAATTAATTTCACACAACGACAAAATAGCAGCAGCAGCAACATATTATTATGTGCTTAATTAATTAGCTAATAGATTAATTAGAGCCCGTGAACGCAACGTTGGTATGACTTTGAATATGAATGAAACCAAAGCTGGCTTCTGCTTGCAACTTCGAATACAGACAAATTGACCCTATCCTTTCGATCTGCTGAAAGTCTAAACAGTATTGGTGGGCCCACTAATTAATTGTTTAAATAATACTAATAATTAATCAGGAATCTCTAGGGTTCAAATATCACTATCACGTTCACTAGTATGAGAGAAATAAAATGCAATGATCACCGTTTAGGTCTGCATGTCGAACGATTATTTGATCTGTTGTGTCTTTATTCAGATCAAATGAAAAAGAAACGTTTCATTATTAAAGTTTTAAGAAGCGTTTAAAAAAAAAAACATAACTTTATAATATAAGTTTAGAAACAAATTGATACATAAAACGTGCATAAAGTAGTAGAATATTTGCAAATTTGAATACGAGACAACACGAGTTACCTAGCATACATTTCTCTGATGCATAGGATTATCTTTACGTAAGTTATCAATTTAACTACTTAGTAATACGCACACCATTATTAATATTATATGAGCAAAACATTCACAACTTTGTTTTTTAAATTTCGTGTTATACGTTAATTAACAACCTTTTTTTAGATATTCATGTAGAAAAATGGCTTCATAAAATTTCCAGGACTATTTTTAAATGTCTATTTAGCTAAGTCAAATTCAAATATTATTGAGCCCTATAAATTGCTGAACCCTACAAATGAGGTTAGATCTAAGGTATTTTTTTTCGCATTCATACAAATTTTAACTCAAATTCTTGAACATGCTTAAGCAGCTAAAGCTCATTTCATTACTAATGTCTATTGGTTTAATATACTCCTTCCGTCTCTTATTATAAGAGTTAAAGAGGTAAAATCACACAGATTAAGAAAGTGGTTGAGAGAGATAAATATGTCTGAATTTATTTTGTTTTCCCAAATTTGTCCTTATTTATGATTGACTATATAAGACAGAGAAATATGATAATAGTGTTATAAATGAGTATGAAAGAGAGTGTGAATAAAGAGAATAATGATGGATAAAATGGAAAAAAACTCATTAAATGCTTTGACAAATTTGGTTAGGCTCTTATAAAAAGGGACAAAACCATTCAAATTTTTGGCTCTTATAAATAGAGACGGAGGGAGTAATACTTTTTCCTTTATCATCAATATATACTATAGTATACAGTAATGGCGGGATATATAATCCAAATATGGCCTTTCCTTTACTAGAGAAATCCAAAGTTATGAACTCCACCTTAAAATAGAAATTAATAATGGAATCTAAGTACGTCTGAAGAAGTTGGTGGTTTCTTCCATAGTTCCATGAGCGTCTGAAGAAAGTTCAACATTATAGCTGGGCCTAAACTTAATAGTCTCCATGCATGCATACGGATTTTCTAAAGAAGAAACTAAGCTAGATATATAAATCAAGTAGTCACACACAATGCAGAAATAAAAAGGCATTCACTTTCAAACTTAAATAATCTATTGTCGAAACTGATGTAAAATCACACATGAACTGTCTCTCAACCAATGAGAATCATAGGTTGATAGTTTCTAGAGAATTATATATATAGAAGAAGTCAGAGATTGAAATTAAGCTAGCCATGTAGATGCTAGATGGTTATATAAAAGAGGAGAAAGATATGGAGGTCAATGTCAACAGTAGAGCAATTAGTTGAGGCATGGTGGGGAAACAGATTCCTAGTTTTGTCATGAAGTGGAGAAAAATGAGGCATATAGATCTGTGATTGGGGCAAATGAGCACTTGTTGATGTTAATTTATGACGACTTTCTATATCATATTCACGTGTACCCCACATGGTGCAAATATATTGATGATTAATTTGTTTGCCAATAATCACTTAATCATCTGATAGGTGCATTTAAAATTGGAGTCAATGTGAACGCAGGAAAAAAGCAACTTAATTGACCCAAGTGTGGGGGAAGATCGTAACAGTAAAACTAGCTAGCAATAAGCTAAGCTATTATTTCTCGTGGTTTATATATCTAACCTAAAACCCTAGGCTTTTTTAGAAAATGACCAAGAAAGAGAAAAGGGTTGGGATATAATGTTTGATGAAGGCTTAAGATTCTGAATTCATCGTGAATATACAGTTAGGGAGAGATAAATACAACAGAATATGGTTGTGTTTTATGGATAATTAATATGTATGAAATTAACTGCTATACCTCTCTCTTCAATTTATCTCTTGATGGGTACATACATTCTCTCTCCAGATTTAATTTTGTCATTAGAAAGAAGCAACCTGTTGATTAATTAGATTAAGTTAAGAACAGAAAGGAGAGTATGGGGGTATAAGTACTACTCCGTTCCTTATTATAAGTCCAACTACCACAAATTTTTTATTCCAAAATATAAGTCCACTTTAGGATCAATTAATACTATTATGATTAATTTACTCCTGTATTGGAAATAGGGAAGATGAGAGAGAATGGTTATAATGTATAAAATATTATTTTAACACATATTTTTAAATAATGGTAAAGTTGAAAAAATAAGATATATTTAATGCTATAACTTCCACTCCTTGGTATGTGAGAAGTAGTTGGGGTGGACTTATAATAAGGAACGGATTTGTATATTAATTAAATAATTGGGTGTAAGGGTATCGAGCTGAGGTGAATAGAGGATAAGACTTGGAGGTGAAGGAAGCATGTGCGTATGAGAGAGAGAGAGAGAGAGAGAGAGAGAGAGAGAGAGAGAGAGAGAGAGAGAGAGAGCGCATCTTGGGGATGCATGGATTTTAGGGCCGACAGGTAAGTGAATGGTGAATTGAGTCTGTCTCTCTGCCCTTTCCATTTGCTGTTGCATGCTTTTGGAAGCCGTATATATATATATAGGAATACCTTTAATTATACTTTTTAACTACTCCCGATCCTATTTATAAGAGCCCGGCCGTCAAAACAAGTTTCTTAAGAAAACATTTGAAAGTAATTAAATGTGTCTGGAATATACATCTTTTTTCAATATTACCCTTATTTATGATGAGTATATTAAGAAAGAGAAATATATGAACATTAATAAATATGAAAGAGAATTAGGGGCAAAATCAGAAAAAAAAAGCATTAAATGATGAGAGAATGCAAGGTGAGTTCTTATATTTTCGATCAAATCATTCAAATTTTGAGCTCTTATAAATAGGACCTGAGAGAGTATAATATTTATTCTCAGCTTTGATTTTGATCGAGCAGTTTTTCCTGCAGTATATGAAGCTTTTTTTCTGAGAAAGGAATCTCTCCACTTAATATGCCCCCCATTTATCTCCATTTCGTTGAAACTACGTCATTTTATTAAATGAACAATGATCCAACAAATTGTTTAAAAATTGTGCTTTATGTTTTAAAGACAAAACGATGTAGTTTCAACTAAATGGTGGTAAGTAAAGGAAAGTGAAGAGGTTTCACTTCCCTTTTTTCTAGGGGTTGTAAGTTGAACACAAACAAGCATAATGGTATATACGCATGTTATTCGGGAGTTCTTCCATGAAAAAAAGACATGCCATATATTTGACAAATGACATTGACCAACAGAGCTATATATACACTTATTTTATTTTTTAAAAAATGAAAGTGTGTTTTAAGCAACTAGAAATTCATAAAAAGCCTAAGAAGCAATTCAAATAAATAGAAATTAGAGAGAGAGAGAGAGAGAGATGAAAGAAAGGTGTAGAGATTGGGGTTAGGGGAGTAGTGGCGTGAGTGTGGGTTCTCTGCGTGTCAGCGCTAACCACGCGTCTTTATCCCCCTCTATAGTCTCAAAAGTTATAAAATATTGGTCCACAAATCTCTCTTAATATCTCTTCCATCTCTATTTTTTAGTTTAAAATATTTATATTTTTATCTATTTTTTTCCTTATATATTTTTAACCATCAGATTTGATGGAAAACTAAGATTAAAAAAAATAATTAGAAAAACACCATAAAAAATTGCAGGTTCCATACTGCTATCCATGAGACCCCCTCATCCCCCCTCATTACACATTCCTATCTTCATTTTCTTAACAATTACTCGCTTCGGTAATTAACTAGCTCGTCCAAATAAAAATGGGAAAATTGCATTGAATTCCCAAATAAAAAATTTCATATAGAAGAAATCCAATAAGTAGTTAATGCGTTAAAAATAACTTTTCAATATTGTCATTAATAATCTATTGTGTCTTGATGATATCAATTATATATATTGCTTGGATCTCAATACAATTGTTCCTAATTAAAAAATACGTTTAACATATTAAGTTTGATTTGTATGAAAATGAAATATTTTTTCTTAAACTTTATCCATATTTAAGAGCATAAAAAAAATACTCCTTCGATCATATTTACAAGGTAAAAAGAGAATCTGTTATTTGATGATCATGTTTACAAGGCGCATCATCAAATTTTTTTTTTGTGAAAAAAAAAAATTATCCTTCATTAACTATATGTGGGTTAATTATGAGGTGTGCTAGATATTAAAGGTAAAGTTAGAAAGTAATTAGATTTTAAGGCATAATTATTGAGGTTTTATGTTTTCCCTAATTTATTGGAAGTTATTTATAAATATGAGGAGATTAATAACAGTTAATTAAACTTCAAAGCATTCTTTTAAGGAAAAATGATAAAAAATACCTTCTAAATTTCAAAATTTAAGATAAGTTTAATTGTTAATATCATTACTCAATTAGTGAATACTATTAATCAGTTAGTTAAAATATACTTTAAAAAGGATTTTAAAATTTACAATATATTTATCTGTCATCTTCCCTACTCTTAATACAACAGCTTGTATAATGGAATAATAACATATAAAGGGATAAAGAGAGAGAGAGTGGGTGGACAATTGGGATGTTAGCAAGTGCAAGTATGACAGAACTACTTGCACCTTACAGCTATGCCCCTATCACGCACCCTCCCCTCTTTTCCTGCTCTTGCCAGCACAAACGTCTTTCCTCCTTCCCTTCTTATCTCAGAGTCTTGCGATAATACTCCCATCTGTCCTATAAGAGGTATTAATATAAAAGGATTTCTTGGTCTATATTAATTATGAGGGATATTTAAGATAATATATGTTTATTTTTTATTTTTACCCTTATTTACTAAATAATGAGTAATAAAAATATATAGAGGGGGGAGAGAGAGAGAGATGAAAGTGTATAATATATTATATAAGAGTAAAATAAGAAGATTATATCAATTTATATACATTAAATGATTTAACTATCACTTCTAGGTACCTCTTATAATATAGTCTGAAAGGTATATCTTTATCTGCTTTCTTGCTGCATCCTTCTCAATATTTTACTTAATCCTCTATATATATATATATATATAACCACAACTTACTTAATTAGCTCACAATATATGTACCACTCTGTTCTTTATTATAAGTCTAACTACCACAAATTTCTTGTTCCAAAATATAAGTCCACTTTAGAATCAATTAATGCTACTGTGACTATTTTACCACTGTATTAGAAATAGGGAAAATGAGAGAGAATGTTTATAATGGATAAAATATTATTTTAACACCTACTATTAAATAAGGGCAAAGTTGGAAAATTATTTAAAAATATGACATATTTAATGCTATAACTACCATTTCTTGGTATCTGAAAAGTAATTAAGGTAGACTTACAATAAAGAATAGAGTGGTATATATATAAAAATACTTATAAACACCCAAATTAAAGCTTCTTCCCAATCGATCTCATGTTCGTCTTCTTTCTTCTTCTTCTTTGTTTTTTTTTTTTTTTTATAAAAATGTTCTTCTTCCTCCTCCACCTAAACTGTTAAACGGCTATTTATTTTTGTGTATTGGACGTGGGGTTTCCTATTTCCATGTTCAGCTTCTAATTCAACCCTATTGGATTACTACTACTTCCTATGTATATACATCTCTCTTTGCTTGTTGCACTGTGCCTTTTCTTTGAAGCTCCAAGTTTATTACTCTGTAATCTGCATATAGCAGTACTGAAATGCTCAGATGGTGGCAGCATCAGGAATAGACCCGAAAGAAGCGGGGGGACAGACACGTGTCGTGCTATGAGCAAGTGGACCTCATCAACCTTAAGCTCTTAATTAAGACTTTGAGAATATAAACATGGAATTTGCACCCCACTCCAAATGATGCATGTGGCCTTCATAGAAATTTGCAACTTCCCACCATACATTGACAGATAATTCACACACTCTTGTTTTAATTATGCCAGCTACGACCTCTCATTTTATAAAATCTCCCATACCCACCCCTTCCTTAATTCTTGTTTCAATTCAATTCCCAGCTAATAACCAAAACACAACACAACATTTAACCCATACCTTAAACCTCCCTTATACAGCTTACAACCTAGCTAGCTATCATCCATATATACTCTCCTAGTTTTTTAGAAATAATTAACTTCTTAACATCAGAATATGTGTGTCGTTGTGTGGTCCTACTAAAACTTAACGCAGTTCAAAATGGCAGAAACATGCATATTTGACCACCTCAGTGAATTCTGTGCATATAACTGCATCTGAAAATATACCTATTAACAAGATGCTTCGAAGTTATAAGCTATATATATGTTAAATAAACTTGTAAATCTTTTTAGCTTCAAGTATTGAAGTAGAGTTGATATATTCATAAACTACGGAAGAGGATCGATGATATTCCAGCAGGAGTAGTTAGAATGATGAGAAAGTTTTAATAATGAAAAGATGGAGTTGCTTATTGCTGTGTGTGGATAATGTGTTTATGTATAAAGGTCAAAGCCTCTTATTGGCTAGAGATTGTACTTTTGACTGAGTATAAATTTGTGAGTTTAATCTTGGGAACTGTAGGATGAAGATGACCCATAAAAGGCTTCTATAGAAACCTTTGCTTTTTGCCTAGTAAAGCAAATTATCAATCAATCATATATCAATAAAACAAAAGGGAAAGTCAAAACTCGTTAACTCTCTTCTTTGTTTTCATCTTTTTTTGCAATATGAATCATTAATACTCGACGTTACACGTACACAATGATCACTCTCTCTCTCCCCTTCATCAAAACTGGAGAGATATAAGGTCACAACTTGCTTACATCTTCATGTCCAACAAAAAGACAAAACAACTCACTCAATATTTAAGAAAAATTTTTATTCTAAGTTTAACGGTTGACAAATTTTTGTGTTGAAAGATTGATAAAAGGCTTTTTAATAAAATTCAACATGTTTATATGTGTTATTAGTGGCTTGAGGGAGCTATAGATAGAACTAGTGGGGACCCCTCCACCGCCCAAAACAAAAACCAAAAATAATTTTCGGATGATTTTTTTTTCCCTGAATCAAACCCTAACCCCTCCAACACTAGCCATCTCTCTCTCTCTCTCTCTCTCTCTCTCAAATAAAGAGAGAGAACCCTCCAAAACCTACCCTCCCCTCTCTCTCTCTTCTCTTCAATCTCTTGCTCCTTTCACTTTCTCCCCATCAAACCTCTAAATGTGTTCCTACTTTGTAGACCACCTCAACCAAATTCACTTCAACTTCTTCTTCTTCACCAATTGATTCATGCCCTAGTCACATCACACAGATAGAGGTACCATACCCAAAAGCCCAGATATAAACAGTTATATAATATATATATATAGCACCACCAGTACTACTGTTTGTTTGATTTTGATTCAGAATTCTCCAGTTACATCGATCTGAACAAGAAGCTAGAAAAGGAAGAAGAAGAAGAAGTGAGTGATCTGTTTGAATTCATTAGAGAAGAAGAAAGAAGAAGGAAGAAGAAGAAAAAGGTAACTATTGATCAATATTTGATGGATCAAATTACAGCACATCCTCATTCACTCCCTCCACCATTCCACACAAGTAGGGATCTTCACCATCCACACCATCAATTCCACTCTCTCCACCAAAACACCGAAGACGAACAAAGCGGAAGCAGCGGTGGCCTCAACCTCACGCGCCAAAAAAGAGACCGCGACGAAAACAACAGCAACTCCGACATCAAAGACATCGCCGCGGCCGCCTCCGGTGGCGGAGGAGACGGCGAGATCATAAGGCGGCCACGTGGCAGGCCCACCGGCTCCAAGAACAAGCCAAAACCTCCCATCATCATCACCCGCGACAGCGCCAACGCCCTAAGGACACACGTCATGGAGGTCGCCGACGGCTGCGACGTCGTCGAGAGCGTCTCGAGCTTCGCCCGCCGCCGGCAGCGCGGCGTCTGCATCATGAGCGGCACCGGCACCGTCACCAACGTCACGCTCCGGCAGCCGGCGTCCCCCGGCGCCGTCGTCACCCTCCACGGGAGGTTCGAGATTTTGTCGCTCGCCGGCTCGTTCCTTCCGCCGCCGGCCCCTCCGGCGGCCTCCGGGCTAACGATATATCTCGCCGGAGGGCAAGGGCAGGTGGTTGGGGGAAGTGTGGTTGGGACTTTGATAGCTTCAGGTCCTGTGGTGATTATGGCTGCTTCGTTTAGTAACGCTGCTTATGAGAGGCTTCCTTTGGAGGAGGATGATCCTTCGTTGCCGATGCAAGGCGGCGGCGGCGGCGAAGGCGGGATCGGGTCGCCGGGAGGCGGAGGCGGAGGAGGGCAGCAGCTTTTAGGAGATGCAAATGCAACGGCTCCGCTTTTTCATGGTTTGCCTCCAAATCTTCTGAATTCTATACAGATGCCTTCTGAAGCGTTTTGGGCTACAGGAGGTAGGCCTCCTTACTGATGAATCAATGAATGAAAGACGGAGAAGAAGAAGAAGAGTTGATTTGAGATATGGTATGCTAATTAGGGAAACATCTTTTAAGGTACGAGGATGAATTGAATTACTGATGAGATGATTAATTAATTAATTAATTGCTTTCTTTTGTTTAGAGTTTGTGTGCGAGTTTGATGGTGGTGGTGGTGGTGATTGATTAGATGGTTATGTTTAATGAAATCCATCTCTACCTTCATATCAATTGATGAGACTGTAAATTGTGATTGTGATATTATTATGATATGATATGATATATCCTTTTGGGTGAGTTTGAAACTTTGTTGTAATAGTAGTAGTGTTACTAGGAGTAGTTGTCTGAAACAGAAGGAGGACGAAGAAAATAAGGTTATTCCTATCATAAATCTTGCCTGAGTAGTAGTGTTGTGCGTTGATTTGTAAAACTTTCTTCTTTAGTTGTTCATCATTAATTCATTGAATCCAACTCCTCTCCCTCCCTCCCTCCATCTCTCTCTCTCTCTCTCTATGTATGTCATGAACTATCTGTTTCTCTGAGAGTATTATATGTAGTAGGAGAAGAATGTGATGAAGAAAAATTGATGAGGAGTTATATATATATATATATATATATGATATCGCAGTTTTCAATATTGAAGGAATGGGACAGTTTCGATGGTTATGGTTATATTATTTTGCGGGGTGGTTATGGTTTGAGGGTAATAGTAGTTAATTAGATCAAATGCTTCACACATGCATTGTCTGATCAAAGCTCCTTTCCGAGGCACTCACCGAATTAAAGCTATAGTTTTCATTAAAAAAGCATCCTTCTTTTAACTTAATAATATGCCTTCGAGCCGTTATATGTATTCTCTCTCTATGAGAGTTGAAGTTGAAGCTAGCTTTGCTTAAAAAACTAGCTTAGCTATAACAGCAAATTAATCATGAACCCTCCACTCTTCATCTCCTAATAATTAGGTAGTTTAAGGTCCCTTTTGTTCTCTTTGCATCTTCACTGATGTAACATTTTTGGCTACCGTGTGTTGTATATATATATCTATATATATATATCTCAATGTCACTCAAATGTCTTGGTCAAACGATTTTATAATGAGAATATGAGAGAGAGAGAGAGAGAGAGAGAGAGAGAGAGAGAGAGAGAGAGAGAGAGAGAGAGAGAGAGAGAGAGAGAGAGAGAGAGAGAGAGAGAGAGAGAGTTCTTGAACCAACTGGTTTGTGGTCTCAAAAGAGAGAATTTTGTTGCTTTAATGTTGGTGCAAATAGTATTAAGTTATATTAAGGCTATGTATCTTATACCAACCTATTCTTCGTTGGAAGCTTAAAACCAAACCAAAAATAGTTCTTCATGTTGTTGCGGCTGGCTATCCTCTAGGTAATAAACTCTACTTTCAGGTGTCAACTAAACCATATTTTTTGCTCTTCCCATGTTCTCTCCTTTTAATTAATTATTTTTTTCACACCAAAAGTTGGAGCTTTTCCCTCCCTCTCCCCCATAGCCTTTTGCATCGGGCCAATTAATTAGCCATATTAACTATTCATACTAGAGAATCTTAGGTGTTTATAAATTTATCATTAAAATGATAGATTATCAACATACATTGGATTTAGTAGGAGTTTCAATAACATAGAAATGAGGTATCAAGTTTGAGTCTGCATAAGTGCAGAAAGTACAATTGAGAGAACTACCCCAAATTAGCCAAATAACGCTTCAATCTGATATAGTTAGTCATAACCATATTAAAAAAAAATATTATAAAATGTTGTTTTTTCACTTATAACGGCAATCCAACAATTTGAAATTATTCGTGTAATTGTGATCTTTCTACTTTAGGATAAAATGTTGTAACAGGATATGTATGAGGAACATTTGCTATACTCAAAAGTCTGTAGCAAATCCGGCACGATAATTTTCGAGTTAATATAATTTTGGCCCTTATAATTTGCTCTTATTTTAATTATTGTTCATATAGTGTCTTCAAACCATAAGTTTTAGTTCGTTATTAAGGGTAAAATGGTCTGGTATCTTATGAAAATATAGAAATTGACATTTTAGTTAGGGAAAAAAAAAACTTGAAACTAAGAAACTCGTGACGCTTCGATCCGCAATACAATGATACAGTAATCGCAAATACCTGATTCATCCCAAATTTCCTATTTTTTAGTTAATATTGTATAGACATGTTTACACCAATAGGGGTTAGGTATGGCAGAAAAAGCCAATATATATCTCATAGCACGGTAAATTTAGATTCAAATCTCCGTTGAGAGATGGGACTACCGACTACCTATGACTTATAAATAGGTATGAACATAATGTGATTGGGTTATTCTTAAATAATTTCTCAAATATTTATTACTCCTCTAGTCCTCTTAGATTAATTAGTGGGAATGCAGTTATGAAGTGTTTAGAAATCTAAGGATGGTGTAAAAAAAGTTTATCATAAACACGTATAGGAAACTTGACTGGTTCTTATGAAAGTGTAGCAAACTCATATCTATGATGGGGACAATTTTACATTAGCATCTTTAACTTTCACTAACAAGGGAACACATGGGGCATGATTCTGCTAATCATTCTTGAAGAAGACAAAAGATTCTTATAATTATATTTAACTTTTCATTTATGAGACAATTATATATAATAAAGCTTGCCTCCCATTTCTACTTTACATTGTCCTTTCTTATCCTCTCATCTGACCACACTTCGACTTCACCTAAATATTTTGAATTTAAGACTAATAAATTAACATAAAAATTTCCTACAGAGGTTTACGCTGATAAAAATGACTTATATTTTTAAAAGGCATGATCCGAATTTTGTTATAGATATGATTTTGAGGACTTTGTAATTTTAATTAGAATTGTTCTAATAAAATGAACCTTCACAATAACTTAATTCACTAACTATTTGATACAAGGAAAAAAAGAAATTTTAAAATAAAATTCCGGGCATACACATTTTAAAAATGGAGTGCATTAGTCTTGTTTTAAATAATATGAATATGAATGTTCATAACCTATAATCTCTTAAGATTCCATCTCTTGGTTCATGACATTATACCCTATAACTCTCACATTGAAGGACATTTAATACTTTTCTTCTTTATGTATTTGTAACTCTTTAAGATAGTTGTTAATGTTTGAATGCCTATAGATAAAGGTTATGTATAAAGTATTGTAATATATAAGTAAATAAGAATGCTCATTTGCTTCCTCTCCAATTTCTTCTCTTGCTATTCTATCTTCATCTCTCCATCTTTCTTTCTTTTTCTAATTTTCATAACAAGTCTAATGATATTAATAGGTAGCCATATTCACATTATTCTTCCGTCAGTAACCACGTGGCTGTGTTAATAACGTTTGATAGTGGCCATTCGAACTCTTCGGCTTGCTGATTGGAGAACTTTGGTTGCTCCACCCACCCAAGATGAGAGTTTCATACCGCGATGACAAGGAAACAGGACAAAACGTTTGATAATGTCTTCGTATAATTATGAAATTATCAGATCTTTGACTAACCGTATTTCTAATGTAGTAATAACAAGGTTACATCTAATTAGCTTTAATATAAAACTCAATTAATTAATTTAGGTGATTAATGAAGCTAAATAAATTACTTTAAACTATTTATATTTATAGTTTTTTAAATAAATTTGCCTGACTTATGAACTGATATATAATCTAATTATATACATAAGTATTTCATATAGATAATAGATAATAAGTCCCACATTGAAAGGTTGAGGGATGAATTAAGGGTATATAGTGTTGAGGTGAGTAATCTCACATTGATTTAAACGTTTGTGATAAAAAGACAAATGAAGAGCGCCGACTCTATCTTTCGAGTGAGTGTGCGTGTAGCGCGCCCTTGGGTCCACCCTTCAAAAAAATAAGAACCAAGGGGATAGTGAAAGCTAACCCCCGGGTGTCGTTCGCTTGAGGAGCCTAACGTAAAAGGTGTCCTAGTAGCTAATATGCAAACTAACGAAAGCGGGTAAAAAGTATTGTATTTTTGTTTTTGATTTAGAAAAGATGCAAAAGGTGTGATATGTTCAAAAGTAAAACAAAATAAGATAAAAATGAGATTTGGAGGGGGATGAAGATTGAATCATTCTTGATGAATGGAAACCTCGGGATTCATTGCTTCTAAAGGTTTTTAGGGAGTTTTTGTTGATTTTCAAAAGACCCCTAGAGGAACCCCTTTAGGCTAGGCTTAGGTTAACTTAATTAATGCCGGAACCCCGCACATTACTTAATTTAACCTAAGTTGATTAAGTTCAAAATCAATATGAATTTGCTAATCGTAAGGGGCTCCTAATCCAACAACAGGGACCCCGAATTGCCACTTAATTAATCCTAGAGTTTAATCGATTACTGGAACCCCACATAATAAATCAAGACTCTAGGATTGAAGTCTAATGCCACTCATGCAATTTGACAAATTCAAGAACTAACTAATCATGCAAGACTTTAAATCTACAATTTGGGCCACCCCACAATTGCACTTGATTTCTCAATTAACCCTAACTCATTGATGGCCACCCAAACAAAGATTAAGGTTGAAAAGAGTAATTACCCAATGTCTAAACACAATTAATTAATTTCTATGCCATTCCATTCATGCAAAACCACTTAACATTTTTAATCCACTAACCAAGCCACCTTACATTAGCACATAATTTTCACCAAGAGAATAACAAAATCATGAACCCATAAATTTCATCAAACTCAAAGATAATATAGCACAATGTCAAGTATTCAACAAGAAAGAAACAACACAAAATAGTTTCCAACCCTTATACAACATATAGAAATGAAGAACACAACCAAATGTCATAAATATACTCCTAGAACCCTAGAAAAGCATAAATACAACAAGAGGAAGAAGGATTAGAACTAGAAAAACTCCCCTATTCAAGCTTCAAGCTCATCCCTTGGCTCCCACCACCAAGAATGGTGGAGCCTAGCTGCTACTCCATGGGAAGAACAGCAACTAAGGTGGGAAGGAGAGAGGCCATGGATTTGGGTGGAAGGAAGTGAGAAAGATGAAGATGGAGATGAGAGGAAATGAGAGAAAATGAGAGGCTAGGGTTTTGGGACTCCAAATCTGCCCTAATGGGGTGTATCTTTCGTGTTTTATGTCCCCCAAGTCGGGTCAAGTGAGAGAGTTTCAAGTTGGATCCGGATTGGGCCAAAATTCACGTGCTGATATTCTGCAGAATCGTGCGTTCGCCGTCGCGGCGAGGTGACAATGCTTCTGGACTTCTGGGCCTTCTATCCACGGGCTCGCCGCGGTGAGGTGCCTACAGTTCTGCCTCTTTGTTTGGCCTTTTTCTTCGTCCCGGGTCCAATCTTTTGGTCCTGAGCGACCCTGCAAGTGGAAACAAGACTAAACAAGGATCAAATAGCCCTATAAATCAATTCATACAAATTAATCTACAATTATGGCTAATTAACCCTAATCTAACACTAATTTCACCTGAGAGTCTAAGTTCTACATTAGGCATTATCAGACCAATATCGCATCTCAATCATGTTAATTGCCTCAAATTAGGCATATAAAAACCATACAAATCAGAGATTTGTCAACAAACCTAATATATACATATACAATTAATTCATATTTCAACAATAGAGATCATGTAGCATATGATATAATTAAGTAATTATTTTGACTTCTTTGATCTCCCCAAATCAGTCAACCAGACCTCTTATTAACAATAATGTCGTATTAACTATGTTCTTGACGCCTTATTAAAATTATGTGAAGACTTGAGGGGAGACTATTTGTTCTCCGTCAAGCGTTAACCGGAAAGTACGGATTGCAAATAGTATAAAATATCGTTCCCACGGAGATTTAGATTAAAATCTTGACCAAACAAAATGCTTAATGAAATGTTAAAATATATTTTGAAAAACTAGAAAGTGATAAAAACAATTAGTCTTTGACTTCAAGGATTAAATGAGGTTTATGACTGTTTATCCCTTTTGTATTTTATAAAACTTGGTTAACTACTCCCTATCAAATGGTATTTTCCATGACAATATGTGTTTCTCTAAAGTTCAAATGTACTTGAATAAGCTCTCTCAAGTCAAAATCAAGTTTCTCTTTTCATTAAAATGCACAATCTCTTACTACAATTAATGAAAATCCACTTGAAGAACCAACTTTAATGTGACAATGCAAGGTTAGTAAATATATTTCTATTTTACCAACAAACTTCCATTTATCAAGTAATTTTAAGCCAAGCATGATTTTAACCAAATTCTACACCTAGGTTAGCTCTCTCAAATCAAACCCACATGAACAAATCAATCAAATGGTGGCCTAACACTTAGAAGCATGAAGAAAAGAATAAAATCCACACATATATATTATTTACCACTAAAAGAGAGGAAGAATCAAGTTTTAATCCATACAAAGGTTCAAAATAATTCTAAAATAAAAAGCTTAGCTACTCATGGAGCAAAAGCCACAAATCTGAAATGAAAATACAGCCATAGCACAAAGTTCAAAAGGAAAGGGAAGGAAATCAGGAAAACTAAGAAAAATGAGGTTGAAGCTCTTCAAATATTCAATATCCACTTGAATCTCCTCGAAAATTCTCACACCCAAGCATAGGAATGTTCCAAAGTAGCCCCCAAGAAGTTCCCAAGTCAAAAAAATGTGTTTCGCCACTAGTTTGTGGGTGTTTTAAAACCCTAAAATCAAGCTGATTTGTAAAAAATTCGCAGTCTGTCAGTGTTTTGGATGCATCCGATTCTATTGCCAGGCTACAACCAATAATTCTCAGTCTGAAAATTTCTAGATGCTTTTGGCTGCGTCCAATTCTTTTGCTTGGCTGCGGCCGATTTCTTACTTACTCTTTTTTATGCTTTCTTGGTGGTGCTATAAATCTTCTTTTCCACCTCTTGACCCTTGACTTTAGCTACAAATGCAACTCAAATGATGTGGCTTTATTGAACAACTTCAACAACCTAACATACAAAGAGTTCTACAAAAGCCAAAGTTGATAAAAGAGGGCAAAATATTCACATTTAAATCAAGAATTCAATGACTTCAACCCAAATATCAACTTAACACATTTTCTTATTATGTGTACATCAAAATAAGTGTAAATCCACCCAAAAAGTGTGAAAACTATAGGAAAATGTGCTAAAATTGCATAAATTTTTATGAGGTTAATACACCCCCAAACTTGAACTTTTGCTCGTCCTCGAGTAAAGCAAGTGATATAAGAGTTAGATTTGCTAATTATCCACTTAATATCCATGCATGATGATTTCCTCATCTATATACTTGAAATCTCCAAAAAACAATCCCATTGGTCCACATGTTCATTGACGTCATCTTCACTTAACTCTATTATTGGTCTACATATTCACAAATTCCAAGTCATAATGGAATGTTTTATTCTTAATTTTAAATTTCATTGCCAATAATTAATCATTACACATCATATATTTCTACTTTTGGGAAGGTGAATATACCTTTGAATTTTGAAAGTTATTTAAAATTGAGCAATGATTATATACACAAATATCTGAAAGTTATTTAAAACCTATAAAATAAATAATGTTTTCATACATGTCACTAATTCAATGACATAAATCAAATGCATTAACCATATTATTATGGAGAAATTTTATTTTTGAGTATAACATTACGTTCCTACATCCTATATCTAAATTAAATATCTTAATGTATAAAATTTTAATAATTACTAATTGTATTTTTGTATAAAAAATAATAACTTAACCCATTACAAAATCACATAAATTAACACCCCATCACAAAATCACCTAAAAAAATCATTCTTTGGTAGAAAAAGTCAATCCGGTCATTTTATGAATAAGATGTCCATTAACACAAAATCACCTAAATTAATTCTTTCATAAATTTAAACAAATATTTAGTGATTAATGACAATTTTTTCAAACCACACCATATAGTTTTTCTACAATAAAGCCACCAATTCAGTAGTGTTTTATCAATCATGAGTTATATTAGCATTACAAGGCACTATTTTTTCCTTTTTAACGGTAGGTTGGGAATGAACGAAACTCTAGAATTACACTCACAAATCTTAACCTGCCCTTACATGATTATATATTGTATTATCGAACAGTCAAATAAATGTTAAACTTATTATACTTTTTTTATACAAACTTAACCTACTCTCAATATTATTAGTGTTGATGTGAAATTCATTATTCTGTTAGAATTTATAACTATTTTTAAATTTCCAGATTTGTTGCCCCGAAAAATAATCTACAGAATCTCAGAAAATCAATCATTAGTGTAAAATTGTGCTTTACTTAGAATAATGGTCATTGATTTTTTGAATCTTGAAAGTTATTTAAAAGTTGTACATAAATGCATGGAAGTCTTTTGAAACATATTAAATAAATAATGTTTAACATGCAAGTCCATAAATTAGGGACATAAATTATGGGTATTAACCAATATTGCGGAAGAGGTATATGTTTATAAATTAAGGGTATTAACCAATATTGTGGAAGTGGTATATGTTTATAAATTAAGGGTATTAACCAATATTGTGGAAGAGGTATATGTTTATAAATTAAGGGTATTAACCAATATTGTGGAAGAGGTATATGTTTATTTTTATTGAGAAAGTCTAATTTCCAAAATTCCATGCCCATTGTCAACAATAAATGGGTATTTTTAGAAAACATAAAAAAAAGTAAACTTGATATTATAATTAACACAATTTACAAATTCTAAATTAATCACATCCACTCAATTCCCGCTTTAATTACACCCAATCAAATCATCATCAATTAAATTACTTCTCAAAATTCAAATTTTGAATTAAGATATTTAATTCTCATATATTTGGCATTTCCTATCTCAATGGCATCACCTCCTCTTCCTCATCATTTTTTAATACTTCTTCATCTCCTCTCCTGCTCTCTTCTCACGTTCCTGAATCAGTTTTTCGCCTACCGAATATAATCGCCCACCATCACATCACACAATTCAATTTGTAGGCCTCTGTACTTCCAATCGAACATTTCATGGCATGGTTCTTACCAACCCCACAATCTAATTTAGGTCCAAATTCCTCCTTCTTTTGATTCTTCTTTTTCTGATTTTGGTTGCGCTTAGTCTTTGCTAATGTTCTCCTTTATGTTCTCATACATAATCAGGCAAAGAGTTTACCAAATGGCCCCATATATTTTATCCTTGTAGTAATCTTATATCCTTTATTCATACATTGATCTCTCCATTTATATGTGTATATTTGTGGTTTTTGAACTTTATCCTGTGCGACATCATCTAATATAATCTCCCCTTTTTTCCATTCATTAGTTTTATGTTACGTCAGAAAACTTATCAACTTCTTTTTCTTTTCAATTGGGGGGGGGGGAATGATTATACATATACATCACATTGTTAAAAGTTCATGTATTTTGTGCTCCACTATAATTTCTTAATATTTTATCATTATTTCATTGGAATTAATAGGAAAAAAGCTATGTGGCTATGGAGTCTATGGAAGCTTTGCATCCTTGTGTCATCTTTTGAAGCATTTATTTTATTGTTACTATTGCTCATGATTCTTTGTCAAACATAAATAATAATTTTTGGACAGAAGAATGTTGCCTTCCCTCACTCCATACCCATTCCAAATGATTTATTTGAATTAGTCTCGTCTCATTAGGTAGCCAAATAAAGTTCAGGTATAGTTCATCATTGGCATAATGTACTTAATGATATCGAAATTGTTTATAAAGTATGAAATTTCCATTCTAATCTTTCCAATAACATATCATATACTGACCTATGATTTTTTGGGTTGAAAAGGGGATGAAAATGGTTTGATTTACTGTTAAAACGTATAGAAATATTTATCACATATGGTGCATATTTACAATAGGGATAAACATTCCCATTTATAAATATACATTATTGACAATTAAAATATGCATTCAAGATCTAACGATAATAATATAATTTTCTAAGAGGTCCAATGAAATTTCATCCTAGCAATTGTTTTAGTAGAATTAGAAAATTTACAATTCAAATCAATATTGAAATACAAAAACTTATTTAAAATAATGTTTCCTTGAGTTGTGTTATTTTCTTTTGAAATATATTTTTACATATTTAAATAACATTTATTTTTTCACATTTAAAATTCATTTTTAATAATATTTTTATATATATATTTTTATGTTTGGGAGCAATGTCAATTTTTGTCCCTAGGATTTTTTTTATGGTGATGAATGTTTAAGCTACCATGTGAATATGTGACTAAAAAACAATATTTTCCGATTTCTAAACCCTTGTTACATATTGATATATTTAATTGAAACTATATTATATAAGCTTTTCTTTCTTTGTCTTAATATAACAATTTTTATCATAAAACACTTGATTTGTTTTAGTGTAATTCTGCAAGAAATTCTTTCATGCACTTTCGAAGCTTATTTGACCAGTTTGTTAACTACCCCGTTCGCTTCTAGACTGCACGAATTTAAGCTAACATCTCACTTTCTTTCTAAATAGCTGTTGAGCCTTTTCAAATAACATCCTCTCTGGATGATCCACCTCCCATCCCCTAAAATCATCTCCACTACATTCCGACGATCAGTTTCTATTACCACATTTGTCCAATTTTTACTCATTTAAATATAAACTTTTTCCTTTGTTTTATTTTAATTTCTATCTTTAAAATCTTAAATAAATTTCACATCTATGTATATATGTTGTTCTGTGCATCGCACGGGGGAGAAAAATCTAGTTGGTTGCTCAAAATCATATACTCACTAGGAAAGAAGTGGAATAGATGTGAATGCTAGATTTTCAAATTAAAAGCAAATTTCCTACCAAATTTCAAAAGTGTATGTGTGAAGAGTCATAGAAGAATAATGATTTGAAGTTATCAAGATCAAATGCAACATTTCAACAAGTATAAAGCAACCTCAAAATCGAGACTTCATAAGTTCAAAATCCCCCTTCTCCACCACAAAAGGATTCCATACTATTCCATAATCAATAAGACTTTATAAGCTCATACTGTGGTTTAGTGTTAGGCTAGTGAAAGAAAAGTGAAGAGAGAATTCAAACATCTTAAGATAAATGATTACATATCTCTCTTTCATCTTCCTTCACTTCACAAAATTTTCTTTCAAGAAGCAACCACTCCCCCAAACTTGTTTTAAATTGAAATCTTTGTACTCCAAGTTTTATTGAGATAATTGAAATTTTTTTTCCTTATCCTCTCTTCTTCTTCTTCTTCTCTTTTTTTCTTTTTTTCATTTTTCTTGACTAAAGAGTACAAGCTATTGAAAAAATATGCACCATTTTCATTTCCTACACCAATTTTATACCATCATATACATTCAGCAACCACCCATCCCTTTTGACCTATGATTAATCAATTATCTCAAGATTTGGGTAATTCATGATTTTTGAAGTTGCTAAGGTTAAATTCTATTGCGGGTTCCAAAAAGAAAATTCATATTCCTAAAAATAAAATCAGAAAATCAAGCAAGTGGGGAAATTAGGGCTCCAACATTTCAGCTCCAAGCAGGACGAAGAACAACAATGGAGGGGCGATGGAGAGAACCTTGAAAGATGGTGACCATGATGAATACAACGATAGTGGAAGACAAAATCAACCACAATATAAGGGCACATCATGATCTTAAGGAAGAGGACCAAGAACGAAGGATGCCAGAGGTGTAGATAGAGTAAAATGGGAATGATGCCGAGTTGAATGATTAATGGTGGCGCAGGGTGCAATTTCTGTTGAAAATGGGGATGAACTCTAAGCGAGATCTGGAGAGAACGATGGCAAGAGACCATATGAAGAATGGCGATTGAGGTCTGGCAAATAAGGTAGGAAGGGTTGCTAGAGGTTTCGATGTGGTCAGCGTGATTCACGGCGTTAATTAGGGTTTGGTTGGGTTGAAGGGATGAGAGCGGTGATGACATGGTGAAGAGAAATCGTGGATGAGGAAGATTGAGTTAGGTCAAAACTCAAAAGTGAAGAGAGAGAAAAGAATGAATGAAAAGGGGAAAAAAATAAAAATATTTTTTTTACAAAAAATATATTTATTTATTATTTTTTTTGTTTGGCTACAGCCAATAAGTCTGTCTGATTTGGAACCCTCCCTAATAGCTCCTTGGTCGCAACCAATTATTTGACTTGGCTGTACCCAAATAACTCTTTGCCTAAACCACACTAGTACAAAATACCCCATTTGGTGACTGTTAAAAATGGCCTTTCGCTACTGCATGTGAACAGTAGTAGAATAGACAGTAGCGGTAAGTTTGTGCCTATGGTGACTGTTCTATGTGAACAGTCACGGTAGATATGGTGACTGTTCACATAGAACAGTCACTGTAGGTGCCCACTTACCACTACTCTTTATTCTACTACTGTAATAACAAAATGTCATTTTTAACAGTTACCGTAAGGTCTTTTTTTAAAAAAAGAAAATAAAAAATTAGTACACTACCTAATAGTCAAAGCAAAAAATGAAAAAACATAAAAAGCCTATACAATAACAAACTATGAAAGACACACAAGAGATACAAGAGAAAAAGAACAAGAAAGACAAGAAAGGGTTGCTCTTAAATTGAAGTTGCATGATGGCTCCCAAATGTATCTCCACCCCATGTGCTACAAAGAAAGCTTGCCAAGGAACCTTTAGAAAGTAAACATTCAGCACCCCCATCACATTCAAGCATATGCATCTCCAACAAAAAAAGTGGAATCAAAAGAGATTACAAGACATCTATAAATGCATACTTTAGCCCAAATGCATACTTTTAATTGATACAAGGTAGAATTGTCACTATTGTGATGTTTATTGTCCATAATAATATTTATCTGGAAAATTGTGTTCCTCATACATGCAAACCATGTAATGGCCAGAAAATTCTTGTTTAGACTTATATTTTTCACTATTCAGTACTTATGTATGGCTATCCTAGGGGATATTATTTTTTATCTTCTTGTTCTTGCAGCACACATAACTATCCAAATCTCAGAAGAAAATATAAAGATTGCAAATGCAAGGATACTAAACAGAAAATATAGCAGAAAAAACATAGGTATCCTTGGATGTATCACAAAAGGAGCATTTAATAGGGAATAAGCTAGGTAAAAATAGCATCAAGGAGACCTGGAAAGCAAAGGGAGGCCAAATCCTTCCGACGCATTGGTAGCCTCATCCCAGGAGGATATTTGAAAAGTATCTGCACATATATAAATAGATTTTGGTCATGAAGAATCTATTGTTCTATAGCAATACACTAAATTGTTACAAAAAAAAAGAAAAATTGTAACCAAAACAAGGGAAGACATCAACTACTTAAAGTCAATATTGCAAAAAACAAAAAAATCCCAACATTAAATCAAGTTTTTCTAACAATAAAACAATCTTGGTTATAGTCTATATGTTTTAATAAAAGTATATGCAATGTTGTTTAATTTGTCGCTGGTGGCAGTTATACAGGTACTAAAAATTTAATATCCAATAAACTTGAGGTTCCAAAGCTGGTGCTGCTGGCCCCTGTTGCTGCAACGTTTCGGAGTCTACAAATTCAGATTTTGCCATCTCTTTTTGCCATATATTTCTTTCTACAAATGCTTCTTCCACAACCTCTAAATCAGCGTCTAGAAGCAGTCCCGTAATCACAAAATTTTCCAAAAGAGAGGTTGGCTCCTTATAATTCACACAATCCTACAAAAATATTCATAGCGACTTCAACAAACTGATAAGTTTGTGTTTTGGATGAACACATCAAAGCAACACAAATAGAAGAAACAGCTTTAACAATCAACATGCATTCTAGCATTTAATCATTATTCATAGCCCATACATAATATGCCGAAGAGTAAGATAAACCTTCGCAACTAAAATCATCAATACTCCTGCTCTAAGTCATACGTTTAGGGGTAGGACTTACAATAACGCTAGGAAATAACCTGTATCACCAATATCTTTTAAAAAAAAATCAACCAATTTTCTTCAATGGTGTGAGTTCAACCTTCAATCCTAGGTAAAGAAATTCTAAGAATAAAACCAAAAAGACTATGAGAATTACAATAGACTTTCCAATTGCAGGCTAAGCATGATCAGACTTCTTTACAGGCAAAGAAACAGTTATGATCATAAAAAAACTAAAAATCACACATGAAAACTGATGGACTGCTAAACTTAGAACTAAGGGAAACAGAATCCAGTAACTCACTCAGAAAATATGCATATACATGGATATGTGCTTTTTAATTATTGTAAGACACGGGCATGGAAGAATGTCAAATCACCCCTGCCCCCTAATTCAAACACCTGTATTAACCGATACGAAAGTTCAACCACTAACACAATCGCAAGAACGAGTTGCAAAATTGTCTCATAGAAAGAGATAGAAGGCTAACCTGAAATACGAAGCTCTAACACGAAGATCCTAAAGTGCATTAGATTCTGAGATCTATAGCCCACAAGAATCAGCAATAACCACGGAAATCATCGAGCTAGAAATCAAAGGTTTTATACCGTCAGCAAGTGGTGTCGTCGAATTAGGGTCCACGGAGTTGATTTTTCAGAACTCTGATCTGATGAATAAGGTTGGGGATTTTTCTCTATGGCTGTCTTTAAAAGCTTCAACGGTTGTTGATCAGGTTGAGAATGATCAGAATATTAAATGCTCCTTCTGCAACTAAAATTAGGGAGAAGAAGCAAATTAAAGTGGCAATGGCAAGGGGAGAGAAGACGAGAAGTCTTGTGGCACAAATTAAGAAACTGTAAAAGCCAGGGTAAATAAATTTGGAGGGAATGAAAATAAAATAATTTTTCAAAACACCGTATATGGTTCCCGCTAAGTCTGACTTTGACCAGATGCCATAGGATTAAAAAAAAACAAATACTTACGGTGACTCGTCAACTATACACCAGACACCATAACATATACGGTGACCGACCTCTAGAACAGATGCCATAGGCTACGGTGACTGGTCTCTTAAAGAACAGACTCTGTAGAGTGTAAATATTTCTTTTAAAAAATAAAAAAACATTGAACAGAATATTTAAAGAAATAATAAACTAATTTAAAACCATTGCAACATGTAAATTATTATTTATAGTCTCATAATAAGACAAATTTAACTACAAATAAACTGAATAAAATAATAGTAATATATAATTTAATAAAATAGAAACAATTAAAAAACAGAGAAATAATTATGGAGGCAGTTAAATCTTAAGGTTGACACTACAAGTCACTGTTAAAACCTATGGTGACTGGTAAATGTTGAACAGTCACAAATGCTATACATATGGTGACTATCCTTTCTTAGAATAGTCACCATAGCACATACGGCTATTGGTCCTTTTTTAACAGACACTAAAACAAGTAGCGAAATACACATTTTGTACTAGTGCCAGAACTAGAAACAAAAAACACAACAATGTAGACATATTTTTTAGCTTTCTACTAAGTGCAAAATTTCCTCCAACACACTCAAAATATCATCTAACACCAAAAATCATTCCAAAATCACACCAAATCAATCACCAAACACAATGTTTCCATAAGAACTCAATCATTATGGGGCAATTTCTATAAGCACAAACTCCAAACATTCAGAACATGATAGCTTACTCAAAATTCTCAATTATCTCACAGCCAAACAAACATGTTAAGAAAAGTTCAAAATATCAAGAAATTACTTGCACAAACTCAGATCACATCATAAAATAACACAAAACCATAGAGTTTCTAAATGAAGGCCTAAATGCAACAACATGTACAAACCATTGAGCTGAAGGAACTGGACCATCAAAGAATTTCCTACTTAATTTCAAAGCTATAATAGCTAACAATTTCAAGGTCAAAAGAAGCTCAGATGATTGATCTTAAGATTTTTTAGGGAATTCTGGCATCCATAGTTTTTGAAGACATCTTGCTTCCGCTTCTTGGGGATGGATTTTATGGGAGGGATGTTATTAGACCTGGAGGAGGAGGTGGAGACGAAATCAGAGTTAGGTTTGACAGTAGTGGATGGCAGAGGCATGACGATGATGTCAGAGGATCCATGAGCATTTGGATGATATGCTTGAAGGAGAAAGGACCGGCTTATACGAAGGTACTCGGGTATTAGGCAGCGGATTTGGATCTGGTGATGAGTGTGGGAAGGGAAGAAGAGTTTGCTCTTGGTGGTGCCTTGGAGATATAGAAGCCATGGATGAACTTGCTCTTGAGTGTTTTGGTTCAGAGAGAGGAAAAGGAGATGAGAGATTTTGCAACAAGCTTGCGGGTAAGGGGACGATGAGTATTGAAGATGTGTTCATCCATTTTGCACTCAACATGCCAAATGTCATGTTTGTGGGCCCCACTACGTAATTTTTTAACAGTTTTGACGGTTGGTCGATGGGCTTCCTATGTTTGTAACCTTTTTATTTGATTAACACTACTACAAAAAAAAAAACTTTTCACATCCCTAATTCACGTTCATTATTTTAAAATGGACTTTAAAAAAAGGCTGTGGCATACTTGTAATTAATTTCCAAGAAAACAATGTACACTATTATGTAAATGGACTATGTTTTTCATACATTAAAGATAATTTGCGTCCATTTCTGTATGGACGTATAAAAAGGTGGTGACACGTATTGTAGTTTTGTGTCCACAATATTTATGTCCATTTTGTTTAATGGACTTGAAATTTTTTTCCCTAAATTCACTTTGGCGCCAGAGCTCTTGAACAAAAATTGCTGACCCGCTCAAAAGAAACTCACACGTAGCTCATGACATAGTGCCTTACCTTAAATTTATTCCCAATCGAAAAACAATTTTACTATTTTAGATAAATATAACTATGATAGAGGTTTGAGCTAAGATTTCAAAGGCTAATCATAGTTATGAAAGCTTTCCAACTTCATTTGAAAATGCATATCCATGATAGAAAAATTATTTTTCTAAAAAAAAGAATTATCACGGGTATTTAGGTTCAAACCACTAATTCAAAAAAAAATCCCTGTCAAAAAGAAATCTCCTAACATTGACTTAAAACTTTCTTAAGTTCACAATAATAACTTTTTGAAATGCTCTACAATTTATTAATTTAACTAAGTTAGGAAAAGGAATTGGCTAACATAGTTAATAAAAACCTTTGATTTATAGAACTAGTAAGCAAACATGTTAGGAAAAGGACTTTCCTATTAACATAAATAGAAAGAACTTTGCTAAGATTTTCACAAGTTCACCATACTAGAAAAGGCTAATATAGCATGGTAATTTAAAACCAAACATACACATCAAATAATCATATCATCCTCAATATTTAAAAACATGCTCTTGAATGTCAATTTTTTGTAAAGTGAATATCAAACATGAACATACACATCAAATCCAAATCAACCAAATTCAAATGAAACCACGTCTCACTCCAAAACGGGGCCACAAGCATACATAACATATCCATAATAAATCCCAGAAGGCCTCGGGCCTTAGTGAAGGAATGGGACCAGTCTCAGCAAAATGCGACATAATAACAGTGTTCTATGAAATTGATATAATATATGGAAGCAAAGTAAATATGCCTAATCAGTATGTTGCAATATACAAAACATCACATAATAACTAAGAATCCTCACTGAAGCTAGTAAGTCTCCATAAGCTCCTTCCTTGAACGTATTGCATTGGAGCTAGACCCTAAAAAATATTGAGCAATTGGGGTGAGACAAACGTCTCAGTAATTCACATTCTACTTGCCCTACATGTCCTTCTGTGTTAACAAGGTGTCATGTGGGATCTATACATATAGTCTCACAACAAGCATTAACTCCCAGTGCGTTGTGCAGGTGCATTAACTCATAAAAATTCTTTAACATCTACGGCTCATAGTACCAAACATCCACGGCTCATATGTACCAAACATACAACTGTAAAAATAGTAACCACACTATAACTCAAAGATAAAACTACTAGATGTCGGGGTCATCAACAACAAAATGGACTAAAATTCAATATAACAATCATGTTAGCCTACATAACTTCTTTCATTTAAACTGCATTGCACCCACAACTTGAGCTTGATTCGGTTTTAGTGAGTATTACTTCACCTCTCTCACTAACATAAATATACCTCACTACTAAAAGGGTCACATGATTTATATAAAATATAAAACATATATCACAACTCAAAACATGGAATGTCATGCACCCATATTTTGAGTACAAGTTATGGGACCACCCAAACAACATTTAGGAGAATATCATATGTCTGTAGCTCTTGATACCTACAAAAATGTCATGTGTTTAAATGTATTCATGATACATTGATAGCAAAAATTCAATATTAAAATAAAAGGAATCCATTCAGCTAAACAAAAATTTAAACATTTTACATGATCAAGATATATTATTCCAAGCTACAGAATGTCAACATGATACATTGGTTGGTTTCCACAAAATACTTCAATGGATGATTTATATATCAACTATCAATGGATTGGATTGGGATCCAAACTACAGAAAAAAAAAATCCTTGATGACATATGAAGCAATTCAACAAAATTAAAACAATAACAAACATAGACCCATCTCCTAAAAGCAAGCATCACTTGTTCAAAAACTCCTTGGTTCTTCCATGCTCTTTTCTCAATGGAAATATTTTCTGGAGTATAACAATAAATGTTCAAGCTTACACTTTCATGAGACATGATGGCCTTATCCAACTAACATGAATCTAAGCGATCTTTGACCTAAAATTAAGAGGCTGGTATGATCTAGATAAATCCTTTTTTCAGTTGTTACTGCATTGAAAAAGGGACGGCTGAATATTGAAATATGTGTAGTTAGAATTCCAATAGTTTTGACATGGAAAAGAGACAAGTTTGCTAGGAGTATACTCCATAGACTTGTGTTGTAAATTGAGAAAATGATGGGGAAGTGATGGCCCCACATGTAATAACAAATTTTATGATAAAACAACATCTATAAAAAAGTATGGCTTAAAGCGACCTTATTGAGCCGTACACAAGTTCCACAAATCTTGCAATATCATCATATACTGGGTATCTGTTAGCAATCCCATGCAATAGGGAACTGAAGGATAAATGTATTACATGGCATCCAAATGTAAAACTCAAAAGTTCTATAAGATTAATTTAACTTGTCAAACCACATCACATCACATCGCTAAATAGACACCTTCACTCCTATATTTGTTGGGAAAGAGGATAAACAGCTTATCAAAATATATAATATGCCCAATACACAAAAAAGAGATGTCATATCAGCAATGAATATTCACTTACAATAGCTACTAAACATACACCTTCAGTCTATGTGATACCATAAAAGATAATATATCGTTCCCAATCATATCATCCTTAATCTTGAGCATATATGAATACCCTATAAAACAACAGTTGTTGTTTTAAGAAAAAGTAAAACAAAAGTTCACCAAAACTGCTCCAGTCTCCACATTCAAAAAATTTTAGAGCAACGACAAATGATTAAAAATATAACAGCAAAAATAAAACATAAAAAGCATATTAAGAGACAATGACTTCACCAATATTTAAAATTTTAAATAGTCGAGCTTATGTTATTTATAAAATAGTGAGACTTAAAAATGAAAGAAAAAATAAAAATCACTTTAGTATGGTCTAAGATCTTTAGAGAGGGTAATGCATAACTTACAAAACATTCTGTTTGCACCTTATGCCCTTAGACCATTGTATAACAACTATTATGTTTTAATAATATGTTGTCCCATTTTCCACTGAAAAGTTGCATGATTAAGGTAAGATATCAAAGGAAAAGATATATAGCAAAAACTGAACATGTACAATAAGCCACCTGCAAAAAATGGTCAGTATCCAACTATACACAACTTCTTTTATAGCTTACAATGTTCACTCATGCACTTGGTTATACTAAAGTTATGGCCTATCATAATTAGTAATTTTTTTGGTTAACAAAGACCCAAGAAAAGAGACTAAGTTAGGAGTAAATACTTGTATAATTAATATTCTTAAACATGGACAAAAGGCTGAACTAAGAAATAAAAATTTTACTGTGAAATGATCCATGAACATAAAGCCTACTAAGTTGCAAAAATCATTTACATCCGAATGGCTTAACTAAAATGAGTACAATAAAATCTGAAATCAAAACATATAACATCTCAAAGTTGCATGGAGAAGAACCCAAATGAACTGGTTTATGACATTTATACTTACATGAAGAACTATTGAAATATGAATTACGACACCAAAAAGATATACAAATATCATGGCAGTAAACTGGAGGTCTTCAAACAACCTCTTCACACACAATCAAGCTTCCCCCTAATTCTAATATTAATATTGAAATTGCATCGAATACCAGAACTCAGCTACATAATGAATAAACTTGCAAGCATATAACTAAGTAATATAGCCAATAAATGGTCATGTGTCTATTTTATGAGTTGCAAGATAGAAAACAGAAATATATGTCACCATTTCTCAAGAACTTGGAGACTTGACTAACTGGAGATGTTAAATTTGAGGGACAACAACTTGATTAGAAGTGTTCCGACAGAAATTGGCATGACGTTGTTCCTAAAAGACTTGTAAGCTTTACTCTTCTTGACAGGATGTTATCCCTAAAACTAAAACATTATATTTAAAAACATTATTAACTCTAATAACATTATATGTTACCCTAGGTTCCTTTTTGGAAGCAAAATTGAATTCAATGTTCCTCAAGATCTTGCAAAGCTTGAATTACTCTTAAAACCTCAACTGGTTCACAATCATGAATATCATCAAGTATCTAAAATTCATTGCATGAGCAGAAAACTTGGAAATTGGTAAGTCTATCTCCATTTTTTTGTTGGTTTAAACTAAAATACACTCACATGAAATGGACTAACCTAAACTACTACATATTTGGACAAATTGTATGAGAAATTTTTTTGACTCAACTTTTTGAATGATTATGACATCTTGTTTCATATTTCAGGTTTAAATGGACTAATCTATCTCCATGAATGGAGCTTCTTAAGAGCTCGTTTTGAATCAGCTGCTCTTCTTCTGCACCCATTTTTCCTTTTGTTTTCATTGGTTCTGATAGGAGAAGAGGTGGATAAAAATATCAGGAAAAGTGTGGCAGTGAGAAATAAAGAGAAAAAGGAAAAGATCAGAAGGAATTAACAATTTAGAACTCTTGCATCAAGCACCTTTATAGAAATAGTCATTGGCAATGCGTTACTAGCCATCCATTTTTCCGGTCGTTGATATAGAAGCCATGATAGGCGTCACCATCAAATCCAACAAAAGTCACGAACGCCCCCACCACCACCACTAAGTTCCACATTAGCCGAACCTCTACCTCCTTCCGTGGACGATATTGCAGTGAAGGCTGTGACCAAATGATATGAAGGTAAGATAGCATCGACGGCAACACCACTACTATTGCAATCTAAAATGGATAGAATAAAATGGATCAGAAATGAAGAAAAAGAATAGTGAAGGAAAAAGGTGGGAGACCGAAGAAGAGAAAGCTTCGAATTATGAGACTCAACTTACAGACAATTTTCTTCCATCATCGCCTTCTTTCTCCCATGGCCGGTGAAAGAAAAGGTAGAATTGAGAAAATGAAGACAAAGGAGTGGGTAAGATAAAGACATAAAGAATGGATGCCTCTGGAAGGAAAGAGCATGGAAAAGAAAAAAAATAGGGGACTTTGAAATGAAAGGGCAGAGTATGAGAGACATAAAAATAAATAAAAAGAATGTAATGTCAAGTTTTATCTCATGCTATAGCTAGGGAATGAAGGAGTAAGCTTGAAGAAGAAATGCATGAAACATTTGAGGCTGCAAAACAAACATGTGTCATCAAATGGCAAAGCTCGTGGTAAAAAATAAACATATGCCACATGGAAAAACAAAGAAAAAAAAGTGTACAGCCCAAAAGTATTCAATAATTCAAAGAATGGAACAGAGCCCAACACAAATAAGTGAAGGCATAATGAGCCGGCACTGTTCATCGGCTCAATGAGTAGTGCCAATGTGAGAGAAGCCATAGTTGCATCAGCTCAATGAACAAGAAACAACACCACTTTTCAAAGATATATAGATTATGTAAAGAATATCATATAGCATCATGTGAGATGGAACCAAAACCCTTTAAAACCATATATGCATATTTTCAAAACATTTCATAAATGCATCCCCAATATCTCATCAAAAGAGGGTTAGTCACAAAATCCACTGAACCACACAGGATTTGGTACCAAGAGCCATTGTTGGCCTATCCTCGAGGAACACATTTACTTAGAGTCAACCGAGGGCCATCAGGTGGCTCTAGGTAAATTCCATGGTATGCTCAATTTCAAATCAATATACAACTTTCAAATATGCTAAACCACATCGATTAAATTTTGTCCATATAAATCATACAAGGCAAGAGCTATTAAATAAGCATTTCATACTCTTCAAATCAACATTGCATATTCATCAATTTCAAGAGCACTAATAGTTCGAAAACCTCTTACCAACACAACACACGCACATAAGACAAGCTGAAAGTAGTTACATCTTGAAGCCAAGAAGAAATTACTACTAGTGAGATTTTCCCTGTGCTCAAACCGACCAAACAAATCATCTACAATTATCACATCACAATAACACATAATTAATCACTTGATTGAGTGAAAACATAACTAGGGAACAATTCCCATTTAAAAGCCCGATTTCACATTTTACGAAAACAATTTTATTTAAATGCTCCAAAAACACCCCAATCTTCTCCAAGTCCTCAAATCAATCTAACAACCTCATCACCAAAACATTCACTAAATCCTTCGATTTCTTCCAACTTAACAAACTTTCTCAAATTGATCAAAAGTCCATATTCAAGCCCAATTACAATTTAAACCAATCCACCACCAATTTAATATCAACATAACTTCTCTTAACTATCTACACCACCACTCAACCCTCAATTCACTTGACTTAACCCAATTTCACCCATATGTCCAAAAGTGTCAAAATTCAAAATAACCCAATTATCACCAACCTAATCATTCCACCACCATCTATTGACATCATTAACCCCACTAGAATCATTTAATTGTACAAAAATAACTTAGAGTTCAAAATCCCCTTCAAACCTAAACTTTTCAAAACTTTACAAAGTCAAAAATTTATTTAAGCCAACACCCAATGAACCAAGGCATTTAAGATCATTTACTAACATGATTGAGCCCATTGAAAACATCAAACCCTAACAAAAACATTGAATTTCGAAAACCATCCCCAAACCCTAGATTTTCAAAACACTGAATTGTCAACATGTATTCTAAGTCAAAATCCAATAACCCAAACCATTCAAAATCATTTACTAATGTAGTTTAGCTCAATGGGACCACAAAAACCCAAATCAAACTTGCATTTTCGGATTTTCCCCAAAAAACCTAGAAATTCACACTTTAAAGGTCAAAAAATGCATTATAAGTGGATTTAAACAAAGTAGACCATTAGGGTAGTTTGAAATGGTTCGAGAGTGGAGTAGAAACAAGAAGAATCACAAGTTCATGGCAAAATTTTTGAAATCCCTAAGTTTCCCTAAATTTTCTCCATGGAACTTTCCAAGAAACCGAAAAAGAAGGAAGAGAAATGAGTGGAGGAGAAGATACCTCATACGAAGGAGCTTCAAATTGGCCTTTGAAGCTCTATAATTCATGCCCTAGCAGAGCACAGGACCCCCTCTATTGGCCTCTCGTTCCTCTATCTCGAGAATGAAATGAAAACCCCTAATCTGTTAGTTTTATTCTGGTAGTATCGCTACTTTACAAAAATTAGACGGAGTTTAGAGAAGATTAACAGAGTTATCATATTTGCACCTTTCTTATTTCATTATAACAACATTTGCTTCTTACAAAAGATAATTATATTTTGTGCACATAGCGTAACAGTTTGTTACTAAATCTACATCTTTACCCTAATAAATATAACTTATCTTTTTTTAGAGCAAGACTCATCATCTCCAAATTCAAACATTGCAAGTGAACTTCAAGGTGATATTGATGATGATGAAGATGACGACGAAAGTTTCATGAAACAGTGGATGATGAAGAATTGAGGATTAACTGCATGATCTTGAATGCTTGACATTATTGATGGTCTATGCCTCATGGAAAATATTTATTTTTGAATGTTGGTAGTTGAAACTTTGACATTATTATCAATTTATGATGTTAGAATTCATATCATGAATGTTGTATGAATTGTATATGTGTTACTCGTTATTTATGTATGTTAGATATGATTTTAATTGTAAGTCATTGGTACAAATTTGCTTGAGGGGTTGAAAGTCATTCGGCTTACTGCTTGGATTTTTTTTTTTTTAAAAAAATATGAAACTAAACGGGTAAACCCTGTAACCTGTAAAAGCTTGCCCGTTTTGATGACCTTTTCTTACGGGGCTAATAAATGCCCATTCTTCCTGCTACATGCTCACCCACGGGAAGCCCATTGCATAGTCCTATTTGTTAATCAGGGAGGGAGGGAGAGAATATGGAAATGATGCAAAAGAAAATGGGGAGTGAAAGAGATGAGGGCTAGGTTTTGTGAGTAACTAGGAATAAATATTAAACAAAACAAAAAGAAAAAGGATCATATTATAACATTAAGAAAAGAACAAAATTGGCTAAGGTCGATCTGACAGGCCTAATAGGCCTACCAGTGTGCCTGGACCTGGTATGTTTATCTAAAGAGGCCATTAAAAAGGCAAGGCTTGGGCCTGAGTTAGGTTTCAAACAGGCCCAAATAGGCTTGACATACTGCCTGACCTATTTACACCCCAACCTCCAACCTGTAACCTTATATGACCCCCCCCCCCCTTCTAGTTAAATAAATGAGAGACAAACGAGCTCTAAACATTGGGCCTTTCTCCACATAGGAAGGAAATCTTAACCCAACAAATACTCCATTCATAATTAATTTATTACACTTGAGCACAAATTGTGTTTAGTAGGCCTTCTCAAAAGAAAATAAAAACACTGAAAAAAATCGCATGACAAAAACTTAATATTTCTCTATATTTTCACATTACTTTTTTATTAGGTCAATGTTTTGTTTTTCTTACACCTTTTTTTTTAGTTTTTCATTCTTATAGCTTTGCATTGTCTTTAATCAAATCCTTATAGTTTCGTTTCGAGAAAGGTTGTTAAACTCACAAATTTCAACGATAACGTAAACAATATAAATACCAATATGCATCCTTGTAATGAAAAAATTTTCCATATCTTCATAGGGTATTATGATATTATATTATTTGATAAAATTTTTATTTTTTTTAAATAAAGATGTCAATGTGTTAAATTTTGTATGCTGCTTTTTTCTAAGCATATTTTTATTAAAGACAAATCTATCTGAGACATTGTCGGCCATTAAATGTCAGCATATGTTCTGCTCCTCCTCTGCGTGGAACGACGCCGTTTGGATGCAAAATGTGATATGGGCTTACCCAACTACACCGCATCGTTTCATATATGTTCCACGCTTCACCACTTTTTCCCTCCAGCTAGTCAGCGACTTTGACCTTTCATCAAGATGCATTCTAACTAAGAGGACACCTCACTCTTGTCCCTACACATGCTGCTACCATCTTCCATAGCCAATTCCCGATTCTCATGGATCCTTCTGCTCACTCCTCTATTTCGATCAAAAGCTATGCTCAGCACCGCCTCTGAACACTCCCTCCACACCTTACAGTCCTCTGCCGCTGCCCGGTGAGTTTGGTTCTTGCAGGCGGCGTAGGACATCAAGGTCACTGCCTCATCATTGAGATCGTAACATCTGCTGTCGGCGGCAATAAAGGTTGCGTCGTAAGAGGAGGAAGTGAAGGAGATGGGATGGGCGAGTGTTGCAGCTTGCAGGAGGGAAAAACTAGGGGCTCATGGATAAATGAAACAATGCCATGTAGTTAAGTTGGCTCATGTCCCATGTTGCAAATGGCGTCGTTCCACGTAGAGGAGGAGCAGAGAACGCAAATAGCAGAGGAGGAAAGCCGCTCTCATGTTCCAGAGTATTCAAACATTAGTTTACCAATTACCATGCAAGAAGGGAATAACTCTTTTCGATTAAACTCAACCCCCATTGGTAAGCTTTTTCTTAAAATCTTGGTGAATAGAAAAGGCTCCTAGGCCAACACTTATCAAGAATAGAATTTGGGCCATACAATACAAAGCATCATAAATCAACAAATCAGTGCTTCACTGTGAGGGGCAACAATACATACATACATACATACTCTCCCGAAAGATATACATTTTCCCACTAAAATTTCATATACAAATAAATTGAATTTACATGTACAAGCTAGACCGAATAGGGCAAACCTGAGAGAAACCACACTAATTATGTTAATAATCAAGTAATAATATTTATGGCCATCCACTGATGACCAGCCAGCTACATACCCAATTCTACTCCCTAAGGTGCCAAAATTTCAGCTACAATGAAGAATTCCTTCCTTCTTGTATTACTTGTAATGATAACACAAGAATGCCAACATGTATTTCTACATTATCTTCTGCACTTTTAAACCCACTTCAGTGTATTTCTACAAGACTATCTTCAAACGCCTCATTTCAGCTTGGAAAGTTGGGCTTCCAACTAAGGTTCGATGCGCGAGTGTCCTTATATCTTCTCTTGAACAATCTCTTGAGATGCGAACGAGCTCCCACAGGGCGCCTCCGATAATCATGTCCTTTGCATTCGCTTCTGCATCACATTCAAACACAAGGTTTTCAGGGATTTTTACTTTCCATGAAGCTTCAGTCCTAGGCTGTTGGCAGATACTTACCATGTTGTGCTAGGTGACACAGTGCAAGCTCTATATGTCGCCTGATTGATGAGGCCTCATTATTGGCATTCTGTACAATCCATGGAAGAACGCCATCCTCAATAAGGAAAGACCTTCCAGTCTTCATTCCTATAGAAATATATAATATAATCAATACATTATGTCATCCATGTCATGACATAAGATAGTAATCCACCATATGAAACTACTTACCTTGAGTAGAAGCTCTTGACTCGCATTTCGCAAAGTTTGCTATCCCACGAGCAATCTGTGCATGGACATCAGGATGCCTGCATCTAATCATTCCGAGCAGAGCCTTGATACCACCTTCACCCCTCAGCTTTGTTTGTAACTTGTCTGTTTTTCACATTTCACAATACTAATCACTTGTTGGTACAGGGACAAAGTAGAGAGAGAGGGGGGGGGGGGGGGGGGGGAGAAAAAAGGGAAAGAAATGAATATTCTGTTATTTCACACCGTTCATCAATACAGGTGGCGCTATTTATATCTCATAGCCAATACTTCTAATCTCTAACAGAGTTAGTTTCGTGTACACATGTGTCTCCACTAACAAGTAAATGCAAAACCCAAACTAAATATCTAAACCTATCCAGACCCCACGCATCACTTGTCATTCCGAATATTTAAATATGCCTTATAGCAGTTTGGTTCTTAATTCATGTACAAAGGTAGTAGAAGGAAGAAAAAAACAGATCTTTTAAAAGGCATTACAAACGTATTTAGTAACTGACAATGCAGATTATTATATATATTTAATTTAGTCGAAAGAATAACCTCAAATGAGTTTGTTGTTGATAGTTCTGAATTCTACATCCAACTCCATATTTTTGGTAACAAGTCAGGGAATCATATTACAATTTCTACACTGCAGCAAGAGCTTTAACTTTACACTGCTGGCAACTAACATAATCATAAGGTGTTATAAGATCAGAAGTTTACCATTGCCACAGAGATTAGCAATAGCTCCGGCAACCATTCGTAGGGTCTGAGGATCTTCAGCATTAGCCGCTGCCATAGACAACAAACTAATACCCCCTTGTCCCATAATGAGTTCCTGATTGGTTTCTGTTATGACACAGAATAAGTTTGCAGATTAAGGGGAAAAAAACAAGAGTTCCATTGATAATTTAATTAAATTCAGCTTTTATGATTATAATTACAGTTGATAATTTCTACCATTCATTGCCAAATTTGCAATAGCGCCTGCAGCAACTCTATGTATGATCTCATCTTGGGAGCTCTTAAGTAGCATAAGCAAGGACTTGAGACCACCGGCTTCTACAATCTTCTCCTGATTTGTTTCTACAGGACCAGGGTGGAAAGATGTTAATGGTAAAGGATCTTATAACACGATGTCTACAAATATAAAGCAACACATATAATTTAGAAGGAGAAATCCTACTTGTTCGTTGATGCATGATGTGATAAATCAAGCCTAATAAGTGATAAATATTGTACAACAAAGAAGGTTTGAATAGAAGCAATGATGATTTTAAATATAACTTTGCAATTGTGCTTGTCATTATTACTCCCTCTGATCCTAAATATAAGGCTTATTTAACTAATTTGATTAAATTAAGGATGTTAGTTATATTAGTTAGTATGCAGTGCTTTTTCTAAAATACCCCAATCATATTCCCTTATTCCCTCCCCCATCTCCTAATTAGTTATTGTTGGAGGAGTATCAATAGAGGCAAATTGGAAAGAAGTTGACAGGAATTAGAATTAGGTCCGATATATAGGACCAAGACCAACTCCTCAAATAAGTCCTATATTTAAAACCAGAGGGAATATTATTTTTCACAGAATCAGAACGACTGAGTTAACATATTCCATAGGTTTGCCCAGTTCTCATCTAATAGCCCAAACCCCTTACGTGCATCAATCTTTCTCCAAGGAGAAGTATACATATGATTTTTTAACTTAAGTAGGCCAATATAAAAACCTTCAGCTGCAAGATTTGCCACGACTTTTACAGCATGAATCCGCACATCAGCATCTTCGGCTTCAAGTAATGACAAAATCCTCTGCAATCCCACTGAGAAATATTTTAATCATTAGGAAAATCTAATTTCATAGCCGACCCCACTTAGTGGGATAAGGCTTTGTTGTTGTTGTTAGGAAAATCTAATTTCAAATATGCATAGTAACATATTTACAAAATGTCCAGTTGTAAATGCATGCAATGAGTAGTGCTACTACCTTGTTCAAAGAGCTTGGCTATGGAGGCCTTTTCACCATTACCAGAAGTTTGTTGTTGTTTAGCTTGGGGAGTAAGAGAATCAGGACCACTAGAATCGTTTGCAGATCCACCTCTATCAAACTGTCGTCTTGTCTGAGATATAAATGCCAATACAAGTAATGAGTCAGGTCAACAAATTTAGAGCCTTTTAGGAAGGCAAACAATATCAGAAACATAAGAAATGATGTGACAGCAGTCATTCTTTTATAGAGAACCTCTGAAAAAACAACTGATCATCTAATTAACCAGAGAGAAAAAAAGAAGATCAACTATGGCATTGGTAAAATGTTGTGATACGATCCACAGCCACCGGAATTAATTATTTTGTTATTTAGTTTAATTATTTAAATTAGTTTACTTCATTATTTGACATATTCAAATTATTTGATTTATTCAAATTATTTGACTTAGTCAAATAAAGATATTTTATTATTTTATTTAGGATGGTTTGTTAGGATATTTTCTTATTTGAATTTGAATATTTAAATAGGATATTATCTAGATTAGTTTGTTAGAGTTATTTTCTAATTTGAATTTGAATATTCGGATAGAGATATATTTGTATCTTTAGGAAGATACGATATGTTCCTATCTTTAGGTTCTATTTTCCTATTAGTTCTAGGACTCTTGCTATTGTAATTTCTCTATATATACAAGTCCTATCAAACTTGTATTTTCATCCAGTAAAATTATTGATTAATTTATTGGACTCTTTCTATTGGCTTCTTGTTTACTTTTCTAGTGAGATTCTTGCTAGAGAATAAATTAGGAGAGATTGTTATTTGGCTTCTGATTTGTCTTTCTAGTGAGATTCTTGCTAGGAAAATAATTAGAAGAGATCAACCTAATTTTAATTCAACAACACAACAACACCATATCTAATCATGTTGATACTTGGTATAACTCACCTCATCAGCCTCAATGCTCAACTGCAATAATTGACTTTGCAGTATTGCTATATCTCCTTGAAGTTTCTCTTTCTGACGCGCTTCATCTTCCAACTTTTTATGAAGTTTTAAAATCTCCGACTTTCCTGATGCCTATCATCATTGTATCCAAGTGAACAGTAATCAAGATTCCAAATATATAAAGGAAAAAACATGCAAGTAGAACACAGAAATTAGAGAAACAAAAATATACCTCTGACTTTTTCAGTTCAGAAACTTGAATTTTGAGACTATTGACTTCCTCTTCAGCAGCTTTTCTTGAAAGAGTCTCTTTCTGAAGCATTTTTTTCAGATCAGCTACCTCCTCAGCAGACAGCTAAGAAATCAATGGGGAAAAATAAGTGTGTCAACCACTGACTTAACATGAAACCCATGCTAAATTAAAAAAACAGGCCCAGTTACAAAGTGATTTGGTTTGGAAAGCCCCTTCCCCCCAATTCAGATTCTTCCTTTGATCTAAAAAAAATCTTCATCTTCTACACTGATAAGGAATTTATTTCTCACCAAAAGGAAATCTTGAGACCAAATACAGTATGATAAAAATCACTACCTCTCCACTTGATGTTGGATGAGAGTTCTCATTCTTCCGCTGCATCACCACCATCTGCTCTTCCAGCTTCTTCACTGCTTCTAAATAGTCTTTCTGATATTTCAATCTTTCCTTCTGAGAGTAAGGAAAATGTCCATTTCACCAAGAAAGTAAAACTCGAGTGAGTTAGAGAATCTGAAACGTACAAATCTATGATACAGATTTAGCCCCCAAAAGGGAAAAAAATATAGAAACAAACCTCCAATGCATCAGCATACTGTTTCTCAGCCTCAGATATCTGACATTTTGCTTCTCTGCTTAACCTCTCAATCTCATCCTCAAAATCCTTCTGCTGCCTCTCATGTTCCATACTGAGTTTATCTAACTGTATGTCTAAAGTTCTAGATAAGCTTTTGTAATCAAATTCCTCCCTTAATTTTACCATGTTTTCCACCTTCATAGCCTACAAAGGGTACATGTATTTAGCATCTTCATAATGATTACATCACACCCACTTTTATTTTATCAAGTGCCATATCTCTGAAATAAATTCATGGCTGCCACGCAATCTCAATTATGAAGCTCTGTCTATACACAACTCAGGACGTCAAAGCAACCAACAAAAATAACATGGGACAGCTAGCATATAAAATCATCCAGAATTGACAATTTAATCAAAGATAAAACCTCACTTATCAGAATAGGTCATGGAAGTTGAGAGAATAAAGAAAGCAAGTTGTTGAATTTGCAACTTACCCTCTGACCAAACATTATAGTACTGGCAGTCTCTCCCCTATGCCGTGGAGACGGACCAATAGTAATGACCAGTGATGTTCTCGCTGTACCTGTTAAAACTTTAGATGTCAGTAAACTATACCGCAATCTACCACAAATCTTGTTCATGAAAACCAAATATGTCAAATATGCATTGCATTGGCTGAAACAGGAAAAAATAATTATGCATCACATAGTACCAATACCATCAATCCAGAATGAATCAACCGATTAAATTATTCATGAAACTTCTCACTCAAGACTTAACTTTGACTACAATGATCCAATATAATGAAGTGACCTCAAATAAATTCACCACAAATGCTTTTAAAAATAATTTTAGAATTTGTAAGCATTAACAGTGATTGGCTATTTATTCTTGAAAAGTTTAAATATTGTATGAAGTGTTACAAGCTCCCCCATTTATTATTCTTAACTACACATCAAATGTTTCTTTAAAAAAAATTGTCAATTAACTATTAACTATTCATCATAATTTTTGTTCCAACAAATTAGATGCCACTGTAGGAGGTACAGTAATATACAGTCAGAAAGCTAAGCTCAAATCCACACAAAAGTGAAGAGAAATGATTTAGTCCTTGTATTCCAATATTCTTACCTCCAAATGAATCTCGTAGTAATCTAGTAAGCTTTGAGTCACGGAATGGCACATGTGCACTATTCTCAGCAAGAGAATTGATACACTTGCCCAATGCACTTAAGGACAGATTGATAGATTTAGCTTCCTCAAGTGTATGTCCTTCACTTCCTATCAAGGAAAATGATGAAAGGATAGAAGTTAAAGAAACTTATAGTCCCTGATGTTTAACCAATATTTATCATAACTATGGAAGACAGAAAATATATCAGACAAGCTAGCAGGAAGATATGGTATTGGACTATCCACTGGCCAGTTGGTAAAATAAAAAATAAATGCAAGTGCACATCAAGAAATATAACATAAGAGGAAAATGGAGAGAAATATCGCTTGTAGCCTCAAAGAATAGCTTCTGTTTACACCCGGCCCACATATAAAAGATAAAGATGCAGAGATCACTAAATATTCTAACCTGACTTATCAATGCGCTCAGAGCCAGCAAGATCCACTACCACCAACTTGCCCTTCTGAACAATAGGTGGTTTTAAAGACTTAATCATGTGTGAGTGATTGCCATTTTCACTTGAAAGACCGGAATCCCTTCCTTTGACAGATCTCTTTACATGCACCTTTAAATCAAATGAAAAGAAAATCCCCAACAAGATAAAATATCAACACTTTTAACCATTGCACAATAACTCCTTGGAATGAGGGGCCACAATTATCACTTAAAAAATAATTTACCATAAGAATAGCATGACTTCGTGAAGATTCTGTATTCAATTTTGTATTTGCAGCAAAACGGTGGGCCTCCCCTAATCTTAGCAGTTCTACAAAACTCTGCTGATCCCTAATTTCGACTAGCTTAGCTCCTGGTAGTGAAACATCGCCAGTTTTGGGGTCTTCCACAATGGATATGTTATCATTAGCAGGGTCTAGAAGATCTTGAATGGTCTCCATATAAAGCTAAACAGGAGCATCAAAAGCCATAGCATCGTATTAATTTATGAAATATGTTTCAGTCATCTAACGTCAAATTCATGATTTTCAAGATAGTTTAATTGTACAATTACACAAGAAAAAAGTCGTATCTATGACAAAAAGCATAGATAGTAGCAATAGATAGCTACAATTTAGGAACTCTAGGCAGAGAAATTTACAATTCAGGAATGAGATAGTAACCAAAAGAATATAGTCTGTGTGCTCACACTTGTGTGCATATACATTTATATACCACTCTTCAAATAAGGTCCACGATTGGAAATTTCTTTACCCAAAGTTTCTGATTGAAAAATCTCTTAATTTTTGCTAAATGGCAAGTACCTGTAGATAGGACACTGAGACTGAATCAGTTTCCAAAGAGACAGTTGCCAAAATATCCTCCATTGCACGCACCATTATTCCACGAGCAGCAGTGTCTTCCTCCCCAAGTCGTCCAAGAGTATAAGTTTTACCAGTACCAGTCTGCCCATAGGCCATGATTGTTCCATTGTAGCCATCCAGTACACTCTGTGAAAAATGAACTAACATTTTTTAACAAAAGGTACTCCCACAAGAAGAAAGAGCAGGGCTAACCTAGCTCTTGGTTTCTAAATAGAAATAGCTCTTCTTAGCTTCTTTTTATTGTAATACAGAAATCAAGTTTAGACAATGAATTCCAAAAACAATAGTCTATGCTCCAAACTCTATCTTCTAAAATAAGTGATCATCAATGCAATGCAATGCAATGCAAGATCATTCACAAATAACTTCATCATAAATACTGACCTCCACAACAGGCCTGGCCACAACTTCATAAACTCGCTTTTGTGAAGCAAATTCAGTGAGTACCTCATCAAATTCATAGGTTTCAGAATCCCAATTGTGCTTCCGAAGTTTTAACCTTTTGAGCTGCAATAAAGCTAGATTAGTGTGAATTGCCGACCTAAGACCCATGCAAAGATATCCACATACACACCATACATGTCAACAAAGAAGAAAAGAGTTCAAGTTCTGAAATCGAATTAGAATACCTCGGGCTGGAGTTCCACACAGTCAGCATAATCAGCATCAGCCACCATTTCCTCTGCATTTCGGGGTCTCAATCTAACTGCCACTCTCACTCTTCCAGGAACTTCAACCAAGCATGTTAGGGCCAAAGTAAGACCATTAATTTAAAAAGCAGCTTCAACGAAATTTGCATGTTTATTATGTATTGATTGCTATTTAAAACACAAGTCAGCACAGACGTCTCCCCAGTTATCCTTGCGGAAAAACAATAGTAAATTAACTGCAGTAGTTATAAGAGGCTTGAGAGTCCATTTGAGCAGCAAACATTACACTTTTTCTTTCCTTTTGTTGCATCCCCAATCTTACTTTGTTGCATGTCTAAAGCTCTAACTACATTCATTCCTACCTTAGTAAGTAACAATTTAAGTATATTGGGCCAGACCAAGGCCATGCCACGTAGGTTTCACAGCTCAAAGAGTCCATCAAGAAATCTAACAATCTTAATTGGCAACACTCTAGCTACATTAATCACTATGAAGAATTAAATCTCCGATTCGCATTAATTTATATGTTCAACTAAGACAGCTAAATCTTTGGGCCAAAAAAGAAAAAAAAAAAAAAAGAAACTCGTAGTTATATCTTGATCAACTCCGGAGATGAAATTTTTGGCCCTAAATATGGCTAGTAATTAAACAACCTAGATCGCAATTACAAGAACGAACAAACACCCAAAAATGAAGTAAGACGAAAGATCGCAAAATTTACCAACCAAGAAGTATACCAATTACCAACATTATCCACACACGCTATCAGAGATGAAAATGCAGGGACTGACCTCCAGTGTCGTCTTTAGAAGCTGCCGAAGCACCACCAATGGTGCCTGTGCTATTCCGGCGCTGACCAGTAGAAGACAATGGCTTCGACTTCACATGATTTTTGGGGTTTGAATTCGCAGAGAGAGGCCTATCTGACTTGATCGAGCTTCTGTAATTATGCGTGCCATTTCTAACATTACCACCACCACCAGAGGTGGCCATTGTCGCAAGCAATGAAATTCGAACAAGGTTTTAGTTACTAAAACCTTAAGGAAATTTTAAACAAACTGGAAGAATGAGAGTGGAAAAAATAGTGAAAATTGAAATGCATAAACAATAGAATCCGGGACTGACTATAAAAAATTGTGAATAGTGCGTGATTCAGAAAAATTCGAGTTCGTGCTTCGTTTTGTAACTTCCTCCCACAGAGAGAGAGAGAGAGAGAGAGAGAGAGAGAGGAGAAAAAATTGAGCGTGCAATTTGACTTTGGTGCTACACAGAAAATGAAGAGAGAGAGAGAGATTAAAAGAGAAGCTTTTTCGCTTTCTGCACGGAGGAAGGGAAGGGTCCAGTAATCAAATCGTGGGACCCGCATAGTCCTCTACCCAAGAAAATTTTCAATTTTTATTGTACATTAAACTATTTAAAAAATTAAAGGTACGAAAAAGAAGAATACTTTAACAGTAAAATAAAAAATAAAAAATTGAACCCCATCGAATCTACAGAAGATTTGAATTTGCGGGAATGGACAATGCAAATTTGGACAAGGGAGGAAGTAAGCAAGCATTTAATTTGAAATTATAGGAATAGAATACAAGACGTGGGAGTCAAGCATCATAGGAGATTACAAGTTACCACTTACCAGATTAAGATTTTCAGACATTAATCCAATACTTAGCGTACATTTCCATTTGTATACACAAGTAGAATTTCGAGATAACAATTTATTTATTCTCAAGTGACGACGTGGGACATTTAAAGGAATTTAGTCACTGTTGAAGGGAAATTGTCTTTAGTGTCTTGTGCTGGAGTCAGCAAATTTGGATTATTAATGGAGTAATATGGTTCTCCATGCATGTTACACAAAACACGATAAATAGGTGATTTGGGAGCTCCTATATTTAACTACTAGCTCAGTTTTGATATATTGGAATAGTCCTAAAAGCATGTGATCATTTTAAACTCTTCTACATCCAAAATATAATAGCTGTTTTAAAGTTTTGATTTAAACTTAATTTAATGGATAATTTTTTATGGGAAAATCCGACATAAAACTCTCAAAATATATAATTTTTTTTAGGAAATGACTAATACACCCTCCATTAACTTTCAGAAACTTACCAACTTCTATAAGGGTCTACCAACTTCACCAAAGCAATTATTAATGGGTGAAGGTACAATTTTGACAATGAAGTATTTTGAGAAGAGTGTATGGCACCATTAAATTTGTAAATATGCAAAAATAGCAATAAATTTGATAAAACTGAACAATTTCAACAACGACGTTAAATTTGTCTAAACGTCCGTTAATTTGTAAACTACTAAGCATTTAAAGTCCTCAAAATATACCTTCAATTCCTCAATTATTCTCATAATTCATCATTTTCCATTAATTAATTCATAAGTACTTTTTCCCAGACTATTATTCTTAAAATAAAGGAGAAACTAAGCCTTTAATTATGGGGATAATTGAGGAATTAGAGGTATATTCTGAGGACTTTAAATGTTTAGATTCTCCCTTATTTTAAGAACAATAATCTAGAAAAATTTACTTTTAGGCTCAAAATGGGTTATTGTGGGGAAAAATAATTAGAGAATATTATAGGTGAAATTTTTTAAAGTGAAAAGAAATATCTTATTTGAGGAATTTAGAGTATAGGAGTTTACAAATTAACGGACATTTAGACAAATTTAACGTTATTGTTGAAATTGTCCAGTTTTACCAAGTTTATTGCTATTTTTACACATTTACAAACTTAACGGTGCCATATGCTCTTCTTATGAAATTTCATCGTCAAAATTGCACCTTCACCCATTATCAATTCTCTATTTAATGGACTTTACCAACTTCAAATTTGAGTTTACCAACTCTCTACATATGTTTACCAATTTTCTATTTGTGTTTACCAATTTCACACGAACACTTAATTATTAACTCTCTCTTTACTTGACTTTATCAACTTAGTATTAATGTTTACCAACTCGCTTTATGATTTTACTAATTTTCTACCACACGAGCACTTATTAACTCTCTATTTATATTGAAAGGATTTTTTTTTTCATTTCCTTTCAAACTCAAAAAGGAAATATCACTTCATGTCACATATTTGTCCTTTAAAAAATTTAGTGCACCTTAGTGTCTTTTTTTTTTCAATAAAAGGAAGATATATTAAATAAGAGAAACTTTACATGGACTCTGAGAGTCAAACTTTATAAAGCTTGTTTAAAATAAACCAAAACTCTTTTCAGTATTCTGGACTATAGTTCTAATATGTGCTATTATGCCATCTGTGGTGAAATTTTTCAGTTCAAAAATCCTAAGGTTCCTAACTGGCCAGAGTTTCCAACAGATGATGCAGATGCCAGTCTTTCAGAACATATGTAAGTCAATTTTTTTTTCCAGAATAGAGCCTAACCAGGACTTGGAAACCATTCTGAGAAAATCTGTATGCATATCAGCAAGGAGGATGATTTGAATTACAAAAGGATAAGAAAGATGCCATCAAGATTTGAAGAGTACAAGATTTGATTTTAATTATTATTATTGTTGTTGTTTTTATTTTAGTTTGAAAAGTTGTTAGGATCTTTAGATGGGTTAAGGTGAAATTTGGCCAATAAAGTGTTGACAAAAGAGCATCTGGCACAATTAAATTTTGAAGGGTTCTTGTATGCCAATAAACTTTTAAAATTGGGCATTTTGGTTAATGCCGTTATGAAGCACTTAACGGTCTCCGTTTGTATTAACGTGACAAGACACATGTCATATTGTGTGCTGACGTGGCAACTGGTTTCAACTTCTATGTCAGCATACCAACTGCCACGTGTCTCGCCACATCAGGAAAAAGGTGGTCATTAAGTCCTTTCTAACAGCGTTAGCCAAAATGCTCCACTTTAAAGGTTTATTGGCATACAAGATCCCTTCAAAACTTAATTGTGCCAGACTCTCCTTTGTCAACATTTTATTAGCCAAAATGCACCATAACCCTTTTTAGATTTGAAATTTGAATTGTTTTTATTATTTTTATTGTTTCAATATTTTAATTATTTATTATTATTTTCTAGACTATTCTTCTAGGGTTTGGTTGAGTCCTATAAATAGAAACTCAACTCATTAGCTTTGTATGCTTCTGCATATAAATAAGATTATTGAGTTTCCCTTTTGCCTCTTTCTCTTGTTTCTCCTCTTATATTCTGTCTATTCTCTTTTTCTCTCTTCTCCTCTTCTAATTTTCTCTCTTCCTTGATCTTTTCCCTTCCCTTACTGCATCAACTGCTACGAGAGCCAAGATACACCTCCTTTCTGTTGCCTACACTCTCTCAATCCACTGTCTTTTCATTGTTTGTACAACTTCGTGTGGTTTTTGCTAAGCAAACCTCCCTTGAACCAAGGAGCAGTAAAAAATATTCAAGGTTAAAGTTGTAACTTTTTTCCAAAAATTGTTCAATAAGAATTTGATCTAACAACGTTAAATCTGCACTAGTTGATATTGAAGGAGGTAATTTGTAGTAATAATCTGATGTAGATATATTCAGTTTGATTTTTTCCCCTCTTTTTTCTTCTCATTTGCATATTTCCTTATTTTCCTAGAACTCATTCTTTTCCTTTTTCCCCCCTTATCGCATGATTTAATGCTAAAAAAGAAAAGGGCAAAAAAAAGGCAAAAATGCAACAAAAAAAAAGAATAAAAAAACAAAAGAAATAATAAAAAAAATAAGGGCAAAAAAGGTTTTTTTCTCTCACAATTTTTAGTTTACTTGTGAGTTATTCTATTAATTTATATTTATTTTTTTCCCTTCTTTGCTTAACTTAGCATTTAATTCTCAACCATAGGATTACACATCCCCACACACATTCAGCCCTACACCCTGGTCCCGTCCTACCTTAAGTAAGTAGAGATTTCTAACGGTTTCTCTATGGGGCTTTCAGAAACCTCTGAGGCTGCTGTAAAATTCTCGCTCAGGTTGTTACTTATTTAGCAAGAGTAATCCCTGTGGAGCTGTAGAGTTCCCTAAGAATTAGGCTTGTTAAGGAAGGTCTTCACCCCTTCGATGTAAGCAATTTGGGAGCCTTTATTAGGTTTGGCTAAGGCCACCATAAACCCTCTACATTACAAACCCCTCTCATTCTCACATGACCCTTCGATGTGTCCTTAGCAACCTAACACAACTTGATCAAGACATTGATAATATAAGAGCCGCCATGTCTGAGTTTAAAAACCGTAAACAAGTTATTTATGAATATGTTGACTATAAAATTCACATACTAATTCCTTTTTAAACCACAATTACATCTGTATAATCATTTGAAATCAAAGTGAGATGCTAATTACGATAGAAAAGAGAGCTACTAAAATAAAAGATTTATCGTAGTTAGAAAAGAGTTTAACTAAGGTGTGAAATCATAACTATGATGATAGCAAGGGGGGTCTATATCACAGTTATTAAATATTCAACCACTTTAAATAAGGGCTTACTACAATAGGAAAAGAAAACACTAAATACAAAAGCCTATAGTAGTTAAAGAAAGGAATATAACAAATTGAAACCCCACCTATGATAGTAAATGATCTATCAAAGTTATTAAAGAATCAACTTGTAATTTGAAAATTAAACCCATGGTAGAAAAAGAGCACAGTGATAAATTAAGAAAAGAATATCATGGATAAAAGAAAAAATGTCAGAAAAAGAATTTGGCTAACATGGTTAAGTGAGCTTTTCTATAATTTAGAAGGTTCAAAAATTGCAACAAACCATATTAGAGAGGAAACACCTAACATGGTCATTAAAATTTATCTAAGTATCATAACTATATGAGAATAAGCTCCAACTAATATAAATACTTTTCAAAACCCAACATTTTCCAAAACAAATTAGGCAACTATGTTAGAAAAGGATTTACCTACTAACATAGTTAAAATGATTTCACTTAAAAAAACAAGTTTATCGTGTTAAAAAAGGCTCATCTAATATGGTAATTAAGAGTCAAGTTATAAAAACTAAAACTTTGTCTTTCTTTGAAAATCTAACAACCTTTAATTAATACAAATGCCAAAAACATCACAACATATAAAACATAAACACATTCACTTTAAACATCACATGCTTTATAAAAGTTTAATACTACATATTAAAGGTACCAGTTCATTTCAAAAATTGACTTTCAAGATATCAAAACCAAGTTTGAGTATATTCAAGAAACCATACAACATCCATCAAGTGAAACCAAAGTCACCCGCCAAGGGAGGCTACCAAAATTCAACACAAAACATAATTGCAAAGGCCTCCGGCCACATAAGTTAGAAGGGACCGGTCTCAATAAAATGCAACAAATACAGTCATCCAGAATATCAAATCAAATATGCAGAAGCAATATGCAAGCATGCCTAGTCTATAGAGTATGTCAATATATATATCACAAAAACCAAATAGAAGCTCACTATCTAACTAGTATCCACTGTCTCCTCCCTTCTTGCCTAACATTGGAGCTAGATCCTCAAAATAATGAGCAACTGAGGTGAGACAATGTCTCAGTAACTCTAATCATTTCCATTTTGCCCTTCATGTACCTGTGTTCTAGCAAGTGCTATGTGGGAGCTATCACGTATATATAGATGACAAAAAAATGCATCGAATATCATAATGGGGCAATGTATGGTGAAAACAACAATGTCAGTGGAACACCGTAGTAGCATATTCTTAAAACCGTTTGAAAACTAATGAAATTAGATATAACCAAGGGTCTCATTTTTTTTCTGGGCTGAGTTTCTCTCATGATCCTTTTTCTCATCATCTTCTCAAAATCTCATATTCATCATTGGATCAAAAATATGAATGGTTGATATGTGATACATTATAAAACTATTGTTAAAATATTTAAAATTTGTTTATTTCTATATTAAAAAAATATTATAATAGTATTTTATAAGATATTTCTTTTGGACCATTCATTTTTAAATCTAAAAGTGAAAGAGGGATTATACAAAGAAAATGAGAAATAGGATTATGAGAGTATCCTCTTCCATTTTTCCTTCATCGGCATTTGGTGTTAAATGCTTATGAGAAAAAAATATAAGTGGTAGAATATGACTATAAAATGGACATAATTGTTCTAAGAAACTTGACATAAATTTTATGGTTTCAGTTAAATGTGACTAATAATATTAAGATTAAGAGACTAAAAATTTACTTTATAAACTCCTATTATTAATATAGTAATATAAGTATATATTGATTTATGATAGATGATTTATAATAATTTTATATTGTAGTTTTTGATATTTTGATGAGTTGAGAATTTGAAGTAAGGAAAATGACATTCAAAGACATATATAAATTCTTTTATTAATGACTATGATCTTTAAAATGATAATCACATGTTTGAGTAATATATGTAATGATATTTTTATCTACAATTAATAGAACTTTTAGTCTTTGAACTTTCACTCAATTCTGGTTTTGGTCCCTGAACTTTATATTAGTGGTTTTGGTCCTTCAACTTTGTACCATTTATAACTATTGGTCCATGATTTTTCAAGTATTTCTTAAAGTTCAAAGACTAAGACCAAAATTGATTCAAAGTTCAGGAACCAAGACCAAAATTGATCGAAAATTTAAGGACCAGAACCATTGATTTTTCAAGATCCAAGACAAAAATAGACCAAAAGTGTAAGGACCAAAACCACCGATTTTAAAGTTCAGGGACCAAAACCAAAATTGAATGAAAGTTTAAGGACTAAAAGTTGTATGAACCCTTTTATATAACATATATCGGGTTTACAACATCTTAAAAGTCAAACTCCAAGAATTATGACAAGGAGTCAAAGCCACTTTTTACTATGTTAGCCTTAAAGAAATTAACATTAAGGAAAAATTATTATTATTATTATTTCTAAAAACAATTAAATTTTATTGCAAAATCATTTAGTGTCTTTTTTTTTTTAAAAAAATCATTGGAGTTTTCTTGCTATATTAGCTGAAATTATTATGATGGGAATTCCGAGGTCTTTGCAACAATGAATAACACACCCTTTTAGCGAGTTTCCTTATAAAGTCAAGTAACATAATTATTTAAGTATTTATTGTATTCTCAAATCAAGGCAAATAATAAAAATAAGTAATAATAATAGAGACCAGAATTTATAATTGTGTCACGAAAATAAGATAAAGATGGAGCCCTCAAGATCAATTTGAACGGGCATGTTCTTTGTTTTCAAATTGAAATGCCTTTGGAGGGAACCTTTCTTTCAATAGCTCTATAATACTACTTTTCCTATTAAGATTCTTTACATTTTTGTGGGGTTATCCAACATCAACCTTTGCATAGGGCCTTAAATAAGGATAAGTTGTCCTCATGTGCCTTTACATATTTAGCTTAAAAGATTCAAGGTGATAAAATTTAGTCAAGTTAATACTAGTTTTAAATTTGAATCTTATTATAGTGGAGGATGGGTACCATGGTTTTCATCACATATTATTTGTAGGCTATGTGAATGCATTATGTTCATGTGCATTCAAAAGAATTGACAATTTTATTCACATGGATTGAATTTGAAATTATTAAGACCCTTGATTTGTGGAAAAATTAATATAATTTTCTCAAATTATCTTTAATTAAAATTATTAACCTACAGTCAAATATGTCGTCCGGATGAACAAATTAGATATGTAGATATTTTTCAAAATAACTTATAAATTCTCTCTACCAAACAAATTAGATATGTAGATATTTTTCACATTGATTTTGTAAGTAGAGAAGATTCAAAGACAGTCAATTGATACATTTTTAATTAAGCGTGTGTTTGATGCTCCCTAAACAATTATGGTTTTTCGAAAAAAAAAAAACCCAAACACTTTATAATTTCCCACTATCAATTTTTCATCCAAACAACAGTTTTGATATAACCACCCAAACACTTTCTTTTGCAAGAAAAACATGGTTTTGGGATAGAGAGAACAGATAATCACTTATTTCAAAAATATATAAATATTCTACTCAAATATCATTTTTTACAAAATCTATTCTTCTAAATCACTTTTTTTTTTAAAAAAAAAAAATTCTACTTTCCCCAAGTTAATCCAATCACACCCTCATTTTGAACTCATAAAATCTACTTAGATCCTAAAGTCACTGAAATTCAACTCATCTACTAAACTTTTATCAAAAAAGAAAGAAGAAGGTTGAATCCAATACATTATAAAATATGTTTAACATTTTTCCATTTGATTCAAATACTTAAGTTTGGAGAAAAGACAAAAAAAAAATACCTTTGAGAATAAAAAAGGACACTTCAATCCCTCGAATTTTAGAAATCCCAGATCATATCATTAGGAGGAATATAAGATTTCTAAATGTTATTAAAAGACAATTTTCCCTTAAGTGCAAGTAAAATATAAGGCTTTACAAATTCGACATAAGGATTTAAAATTTTACTATAACGATTTACAAGTTGAGTTAGTAATTCACAATTAATTACCTTATTCTTGCAATGATCAGTTGACAAGTCCTTTAAGATGAAAATCAACGCTGCTACTTTTCACAATTATTATATAGGAATTTACAAATTTACTATGACAATTTTCAAGTTGATTATAGCAATTCACAACTAAGAAATTGGGTAATTAGTAGATTAGTTGGAAAAAAAGGTATTTAGTTGTGAATTGCTATAATCAACTTGAAAATCGTTATGATAAAGTTAAATTCATAGGTAAAAGTTGTGAAAAGTAACATCGGTTGATTTTCATCTCCAATGGCTTGTTATATGTCATTGTAAAAACAAGATAGTTAGTTATGAATTGTTATGCTCAACTTGTAAATCGTTTTGGTGAAGTTGTAAATCTGTATGTAAAAGTTGAGAAAGGTAGTTGAGTTGATTTTTATTTTAAAAGCCTTGTCAAAAGTTCATTGCAAAAATAAGGTAGTTAGTTGTAAATTGATATACTCAACTTACAAATCGTTATGGTAATGTTGTATATCCCTATATCAAATTTGTAAGCTCTAACCCTTTTCCTTTACCTACACTTAGGAGTAAAATTGTCTTTTGATAATATTTGGAAATCACTTATTCCTCCCTAAGGTTTGATTTGGGATTTCCAAAATTCAAGGAAGTGAAATATTCTTTTTTATTTTCAGAGACTATTTATTTATTTTCCTTTAAATTTTGGTAATAAGGTTCTTAATTGAATGATGATTACCTGTTGTCTTCAATTTTCAAGGGAACATATAGGTGAGAGCTTGTACGTGGAGTAACATGCAAAGGGTATGAAAAGGATGAATTAGATGGGAAATGAAGTGTGAATGAATAAATGAAGGAAGGCAAAGAAGTTAATGAAACCATTTTAGAGTTGTCGGAGGTTGCATCATTATCTCATACCTAACGAAATAAATGTAATCTCCAAGAATCAAATATTTTGATTTAACACTCAATCCACTTATAACATATTTTGTAGTTATCATGTCCATTTTAATCACCAAAACCTCCCCTTTCTTATTCAATCATCTTTCCATTCAAATCTTTTCTTTTTCACCTTATAAACCTTTTTGATCCTGTTAGGCGAGTTCATTGTGAATTTAAGTTAAGGAGAAGAAATTTTCTAATATCTCATTTTAAAGGGATAAAACTAATTTATAAAAGGATCTTTGAGTCACAACTAATTCAATTTAAAACAAAGTTGTTTTTACCGAAATTCAAATAGGAGAGAAATGGAAGAAAGAGAAAATTTAATAAGTTCAATTTAAAAGAAATGAAGAAATGAGGTTATATAATTTTAATGACGAGACATGTAAAATTAGAGAGTGAGAAAATTAATTAAAATATTTTAATCCTACTTCTTCAACTTTTTTAAATCAAACTCATTAAAATGTCTTCTCCCCTTCTCTCTCTTCATACCAAACAGGTATTGATACTTTTTTCTACGCACAAGACTCAACTTTGGAATTTTATCTAAGAAGAATAAGCATGAATTCCTTGAACTATTTGTCATTGATTAAGGGCGTGTACTTCTTTATTAAAAGGTTTCTTATTAGTTATATACTCCCTCAATCCGCCCTCCAATTTTAAATGTTTTAGTTGGGAGATTTGCTTTGATCCTAAGTGTGACACTTAAATATATTTTGTCTCCCAAATTTATATGTTTGAATGTTTCCTTATAGGTTTAGGGGTAATGATTAAGTGAAGTATTTTAAGAAAATTAAAATATATGTCATAAGTAATTAACTTAACAGTTAGTTAATCCCTACATTTAAGACCGAAGCAGCACTATAGAGTTCAATAAGAAGATAACTTTAAAGAAGGACGGCTTTTGGAGAAATAAAGTGAAGAAACACTTAAACTTTTGAAAATGATGAGCAAAACCTTATTTTTAAAATATCAAAATTGTCAATCTACTTTTTAGGATAAGAAGAAGAATGGGATTTGTAGATTGAAACCAAAAGGGCGCACATAAAACTGAACATAGAAGGAGATGCCAAAGCAAAGAAGGTGAGTGGGGGCAACAATCTGGTGAAAATTATGAGTACCAAACACACACAACACAAAATAAGATGGACCTAATTTCAACACTGACAAAAGGTCAAATAATATAAAAGCACTCACTCTGCATAAAGCAGAGACCCAAAAACTTTATCATCTTTTTTATTCTCTTGAGGGAAAAAAAAAAAACTAATGAAAATGGAGAAACAAATGCTGATTTGATGATATTTGAGGATCTTATTGGACTCTCACTTTTTCTTCCCTCTTTTCTTCATCATGACCACTACTAATCAATACTCTGTTTCAAAAAGTTGAGTGCTCCTAATCATGCAACCAGCCATATGTATTCCTTATATTCCCCAGCTCTGGCGTATCTCCATTAGTATATTCACATGGAGGGCCTTCCATCTTAATTAATCAACATCAATCCCATGAAAACAGTCAATAATTCAATTCAAAACAAACAAGAAATCAAGAATTTGTTTGTTATATCTGTATAGGTTAATAGGTTTTGTGTGACAATTAGCTAGCTTAGCTCGATAGATTTGATATGATTTTCAGTTCTCTGTGCAAGAGTCAGAGGAACTTTAAATGAACAGAGGGTATTTAGGGACAAGGGAAGCTTTCATAATAATGGAAGGAAGAGAGTTTGTTTTTTTTTTTGGTAGATAAGATTAAACAACTTTTTGACAATATCACGTTGCAATTTTTGGACCACATTTTGAAGCAAATTTAAGAAGGGGTCTCTGCTTAACTCAGCTTGTTTCTTGGGCTGTTTCTTTTTCTTTTTTTCCCTTTCTTTTCCCATGTATTGATGATTCCCTCAGCAAAAGGGTTTTATTCAGCTAACAACTAAATTGAATTGAGTCACAGGAACCTGAAGAAATAGCTTATTTATTAGAGTCCCTGATGTTCATGTAACCTACAAGAAAGTCTTAGATGCTTGAAGAGTGAGTTGGTAGCAAGTTGCAACGATCACTTTTATTTCATGTCAAACTGATATTTTAAGGCATGTGGGTTAAGTTCTTGATTGATAATGTTTCTCTCAGAAAGGGTGCTTCTTAGTTGAGTACAGCTCATGAGTTCTTTTTCAGAGGCATCGCAAAGACTTTTTTTATGAAAAAAATAAAGATGCCAAGAGTTCATTCACCAAATTGTACGATTAGCATGTGATTATACTCGTCCTAACTATAAGACTTATTTATCCAATTTGATTGAATTAAATATTTTAGTTAAGTTAGTTAATATGGCATGTTAAACATGCCTAACCATTTTCCTCAATTCTTTTCATCCCTCCCTCTTACTTGATATTTGAGAATTGATGGGGCCTACCTAGAAAAAATCAACTCCTTAAATATGTCTTATATTAAAGACAGGAGGAAATAATACTTATAAATCATGCATCTCAACTTGTAAATATGAAAGTTTGACTTGTAACATAAATTGGTAAACTATACATAGGATTGGGGGAGGATGTAGAGGAATAAAAAGGAGGAAATAAAAAAAAATTAGGTTGGGTTTCTCTATGTTCCTTTTTCTCCTTTTCTTCTAAAAATCTCTTATCTACTATTAGATTAAAAAAATCAAGGGAAAATTCCAAAAAAAAAAAAAAATACTATAAAATTCAAAAAGAACATTTTAATCCTTTCGGAAATCCTATATCATACCCTATGGAGGAATATGAGATTTTCAAATTGAAAGTGGCAGGAAATACACAAGTGGGGGATTGTGTATCTAACAATTTTGAACTTTAAAACAAGATACTCTGAATTTATACTGGTTCGGTCCAAACTCTGACCTATATCCAGTTCTCTAACCTCTGTTGGGTTCCACTAGTGATAACCTCAGGATTAATGTCAGGTTCCTGAACACCTTTACAACTCAGAGAATTTCCTCAATAAGATCTCTCTATCTCACCAAATTCTCTTCCTCTTACACTTTGTAAAATTACACTCTATCCTTAGGATCCCTCTATCTCAAGGAATTCACACAAAAAGAAATGATTACATGTTTAAAGCTTGCTCACACAGTTAAGCTGATAAGGTACAATTTGAAGAACAATGAGAGAACTCAGATGGAAGACTTGAATGCTGTTTGAATAAGTTCGTTGGATTGCATTTAATATCTCTACCCTCCAAGTTTGAGCTTCAAATGCTTTTATAGTGTCTTAGTGAATTTTTCCCGTTGAAGCTTCTGCCATTGAGAGAGAGAGAGATGATCTTAGAGTGTTAATGATAATTTAATTTAGCTGTTGTGTTTGCTTCTCTCTTCTTGGATTAAGTCATTGTCTAGTGTAACGGCTTCTGGGTTTCTCTGCATTCTAAGTTTTTCTTGGCTTCTGTGTCCAACAGAACTTTCCTGAAAGAGGCCAGGCAAAAACTCCAGAAATGAAAAGTTAGTTAAGTATTCGAGGAGTAATTAAATTTGAAACTTAAGGTTTTCAATCGGTGGATCAAGTAGCAATTGATTGCTATCCTAGCTTGACAATCGATGGCACTCAGAGTGTGTTGATTTTCTACATATTATCACCTGCAACACTCGATGGAATCACTAGTAATTGAATAAAAATTAAGTTCAGCAATCGATTGCCACTGGTTTTCGAAATTCTTGTATGTCAAGTATCCATCGATTGATACAATGTCCATTGATTGTTGATCAATACTTGATGGCCAAACATTATGATCAATTGTACTCTGTCCAACTTACTTTGAGCTTCATCATAACACTCGATTAAAAAATGATCATAATCGATTAAAGTGTGTAACAATCGATTGAAATCTTGAATAATCAATCAGCAATCGATGGAAGTGTCTGAATTTCAATCAATTTTTCTTAAGCTATTGATGGCTCTTAACGTAGTTTCGAAAACTCGATTCAAAACAATTTTTAAGTTAAGATATCTATAATTTTCATAGCCTAAGTCATATTTGGTTATCATCAAAATTATGAGGTTCAACACAAATGTCATTAAAAGACACTTTTGCCCCTAAGTGAATGATTAGGGCTTTACAACTTTGACAAAGGGATTTACAACTTTACCATAACAATTTACAAGTATATCATAGCAACTAACAACTAACTACCTTGTTTTTGCAATAATTATTTAACAATAACTTTAAGATGAAAATCCATCAGTGCTACATTTCACAACTTTTATATAGGGATTTACAATCTTTCCATAATGATTTCCAAGTTGATCATAGCAATTCACAACTAACTACTTTTTTACAACTAATCAAAGTTAGTTGTGAATTGCTATGATCAACTTTGAAGTTGTTCTGGTAAAGTTGTAAACCCTTATGTAAAAGTATGAAAAGTAGTATCGGTTGGTTTTCATCTTAAAGGCCTTATCAAATGATCATTGCAAAAAATGGTAGTTAGTTGTGTATTGCTATGCTCAACTTGTAAATCGGTATTGTAAAATTGTACATCCCTATGTCAAATCCCTATGTCAAAGTTGTAAAACCCTACCGTTATTCCTTTACCTGCACTTATAGAAAAATGTGTTTTAATAACATTTGGAAATTCTAGATTCTTTATTGGGTGTGATCTGGGATTTTTTGAAATTTGAGGGACCGAAATGTCTTTTCGAATTTAAGGGGTATTTTTTTGGTAATTTCCCCAAAAATCAATGGTTTAGATTTAATACTTCCTCTGCTCCTAAATATAAAACACATTTGCCAAATTTGATTAGATTAAGGATGTTAGTTAAGTTAGTTAAAATCAAATGATATTACCAATGTACCCTTACCATCTACCTTTAATCCTCCTTATCTTAATTACTATGTAGTGCCTGCATATGTTACTTTTCTTAAATCCATTCCTTTTTTCTTTCCTTCATCTGCATCTTCTGTCTTATCTCTTTGGGATGAGGATGACCACCTTTAGTTTATCACATCATTCAATTGAAGTTGGTTCAAGCACCTGTTTGTCCACCTCGACTCCCTGTTACACAAGTCTACACTAGACATCATCAATGGAGTATTGTTGCTTGCCCAGCTACAAGTCCTTCATTGTTTGCTTTGTCACTGGATCCTGCATTGAGCACACTTGTTCTAGAATCTCATTCAGATACAACCAATCCACCCGAGATGATTATGATCCCTACACTAGATCCCTTTGCCATTACCCATTGCCCTTCGCAAAGGTAAACGTTCTTGTACCTATTGTAACATCCCGATTTTTAATAGTCCGGAAATTACATTCTATAGGCATTAGTTTAAAGCATGAGGAAGTTTAAGTGTTTGTTGATAATTTTCCCTAAGAATTCTCATAAAATATTAAGAGAGAATTTATAATAATTAAATAGAAATTTGCATGTTAATGAGACAATATTATTTGCTTAGAAACCCATCTAGTTTAGGGTTGGGCTTAGAAAATGGACTAGAGAAAGATCTTAGCCCATAAGAAAATGGTAATTCCCCCTTGTGGAGCTTAGGGTGGTGCCACATGTCATGGAAAGGGAGGGAATTATGTTGCAAATAATAAATAGAAAAGGAATTGTAATATGTGTAAGCATAAATTATATTAGAAAGAAATGATTATGTAATGACCAACAGAAATGCATGCAAGGGAAAAAGTAGAAGGGGTTATCATGACAAGATGACCAATAGGAAGACATGCAAGGAAACAAATCAAAATAGAAAATAAAGTATAATAAGAGAGCCAATGGAAATGCATGCAAGAGGTAAACGAAAAAGAAATAAGATAATAAGTGACCAATGGAAAAACATGCAAGCCTAAAAGATGCTTGTGAGTGATGTCACCTTTCTACATGCATAATAAGAGAAATAAGTCTCTCTTCCTTCCCCAACTAGCCACAAGTGGCGCATGGAAGGGCAAAAGAAGGCAAAGAAATAATAAAAATATGTATAGTTCACCAATAGACATAAAGAAAATTGTGGATTAAGTAATTAAGCAAAAAGTGAGAAATTAGCTTTAGTCTTCAAGAAGTAAAAAGGGGCCACTTTCAAAAAGTAAGATAGTCATCATGAAAAGAAAAGAAAAGAAAAGCAATAAAAGAAAAGAAAATGCATTAGGGTTGGCTAGTCTAAATGAAGGATAAGGGTGGTGGAGGAAATCTTCATGTGATTGGGCAATGAATGATGTGGCTTAAGAGTGATCCAAGCCCCATTTCCCCTATAAATAGGACCCCTTCCATCCCATTCTTCACACCAAAATTCGTAGCCCCAAAGAAAGTGAGACAAAAAGGAGTGTTCTTGAGTGTTTTTGAGTATTCTTGGGTGTTCTTGAGGAGCCTTGAAGGTTGGGACTCCAAGAAAAGTTGTAAAGCTCTAAAATAGTACTTACTATCTTACATTTCCAGCATTGTTTCAATATTGTGATGAGATATTTGGCTGCCTTGATGAATCATGTTTGAAGTGATTATGTGTTTCTTATAATGCTATGGCCATATGTTATTATTCAAGAACATAAATGCTCACATGTATAAGTTATTGGTATTGCCATATCTTGTCCAATGTTAAACTTGCATGGTTGTTTGTTGAGTATTGTGATGCTAAGATTTTCCCCAAAATCTCACCCCCAAATCTAAACCATTTTTGGAGCAAGTTCATCAAAGGAGAAAGAGAAGAAGCTAGCTTAGTCAAGAAGAAGGATTCAATGCTCTTTGTTTTTGTTGTGCATCTTTGAACTCATAATAAATCTATAATATTATTGGGATGCCTTGGATTATGTTGTTATTATGTTCCCTTTTGGATTTATGTATGTATATGGTCATTCTTGGCCATTAAGAACAAGTTTTAATTCATGCAATTGAAATGCTGTTTTCTGGGTTCCATTCTGTGCAATGTCTATTGATGAAATTATTCAAGTTAGCAAATGAATGCCTTTAACTTTGAAATTTTTATTTGAAATACTAGACATGTAGGGCTTTCTGGAAACCCAAAAATGAAGTAAATTGGAGTTTTGTAGCTTAAATTAAAAATCACGCTAGAAGGCCAAAATTTCTGGGCGTGAAAATGATGGCAGGTTGGGGAAATCAAATATCTATATCACCTGGGTTGATGCATGTTATGTTATATTTTTCCCAGTTAGAGGACCCTTCAAGCTTTAATTTGAGACTTGAACCAAGTCAAAACCATTTTTCTACAATTAGTTATGATTTTTCAAAGTTTCTGGAAAAGTTCCGCATTTTCAGCATTTTTCCAGAAATAAAGAAAAGTTTTAAAAGCTTGTGGTTTTGATGTTCTAAGTCCCCATATGAGCTTGAATATGATTCCTAATAATTATTAAGCTTGGGAATGAGTCCTAGAAGTAGGTGTTACACCTATCTTATTTCTTTAACATTCGCTTTGTAAACAATGTAATTACTTATAAATCCGTATGTAAACAAGATTTAATCAATACTAACTATGTTAGGAAAAAGGGGTTTATTAAATAAAAGACTAACATAGTTTTTTTTATAAAAGCAGAAAATTATATTATATAAAGAAAGGTAAGTACATGACAATAACCGTACAATAAGCATAAATATCTACCAGACACAAACTTAAAATAAATCTAAAAGCACTAGACATAAATCCTACAACTACAATAACTAGCGAAAGTAACAACCAAAGTAAATCATTAGTAGCACTGTGAGATAAAAGGATATCAACAGTGATTTCCAATTGGATTCCTGAGAGCATAGCAAAAAAGCAAGTTGAAGAGGGATGCTGTAGATGCCTACTCAAAGAAGGGAAAAGGTCAACACAGGAAAGACTGGCGTGACGAAGACCAGCATCTTCCGAATAACAAATTCAGTTTGATTGAATATGAGCTTTGTAGTTAGCCACATACCAATCCAAAAACCACAGGCAACATCCCATTCTTTCCCAATCCATGCAGTTAATGAAACGACCTTGGTTGTTTTAATGAAATGCAGAGATTAGACCTTGACAAGAACCATAAAACCAAGGGAGGATTATCATGTAGATAATCCATTGTAAGCTCCACAAAAGATACCAACCTAGCCGTAAAAGTTTGCAACATCCCTTTAATTCTCATTCTATGTACTTTATGATGCCCCCCTTAATATTAAAACTAATCACCATACACTCACAATAGCAAAAGAAACAAGTTGTAAAAGACCATACTCCCAGCAATTTGATTAGAAAAATGAATTTGCAATGATCCAAGCTTTCATATAACTGAAGCAAGGGATTCATATTGGCCAAAAAACCTAAATTAGGTTTCTTCTTCCAAATCCAACTAAGTGACATAATTCCATAGGAAGGAGAAAATTGAAGGTCCAGTAGCTTTGTCACTGAAAACCTTTACATGAGTCTTCGAATATTGAATTAAACTCTCCAGATATAAAACATGAGGGAAAGAAATTATAAAAATTTGGATTTCTACACCCCCTTTCTTGTTCCCCTATTTTCTCACATTAGAAATTTTTAGAGGCATACCCATATTCTTTGTCAACCTCCTCAAACCACTTTTATTTCAGTGAACACCCACCTAGATTGATATCAATATCCATAGCAACTAATCCTAAAGAGGAAGAATCATACATGTGGACTATTCTAGAAAACCCCTGAATATGCTCCTTTCATGGCTTTTTTGTTTCCTTCTCCCTTTCGTCTAGATCAGAACCTAACAACCTTGCTCTTTACTTTGTCCTAATTAGAGAGAATGAACATTAATACCTTGCAAGAAAGTTAAACATTGCAATAGTAAAACAAACCCTTGATTTGTTGGACTGTTATAAGTGTCTGCCTCAGATCTACAACCAGCAAAGGCAAGACTTAGATCAGCAATATCAGATCAGAGAACTTCTCTCGATCTCTTGTAGACTTGTATCTTCAATTTCTTCTTTTGCTCCTTTGTCAAACCACATATTGTCGAAACCACCAAACCTACCCTTTCATTCGATCACACTAAGATTACTAAGTTGTTCTCTAATTTTCTCTGATCGATTACAGGGGCCTCCTGATCGATTAGGCAGCCAAACTTATAACTTATACACTATCTAACCTTACCCTAATCGATTAGGTGCCTAGTTACTTAACTTATCTTCTTTCTAACCTTATCCTGATCGATCATGTCTTTACATTTCTAACAGATTGATTCTTCCTGATTGATTGAGCAATAACTTAGAATTTCTTATCAGTTCATGCTAGGTTCATTCCAGTTCTAAGTATAGACTTTCTTTATGCCTAAGTTATGTTTAGTTATCATCAAAATCCATTATTCTAACATTCTCCCCCTTTTTGATGATGACAAAATATAAGTTAAAATACATGCTTAACAGAAATCACAAAGATAGGCAAGCAATAATATGATAACCATAAGAACTCATTAATAAACATCATAAGTCATACATTTCATTGAGAATATTACAAGCACAATCAAGAAACACATATGGAGTAAAATCACAGAAAGTTAGGATGACATGAAGTACTAATAGTGCAGATGTAGAGTGATGAATGTAGGTAAGAGGACTTTTGGGGTTTAATCTGAGTCAGAGTCACTTGAGCCCTTTCCAAATTTTGACCTCAGATCATAATCTCCTGATTCAGAACTGTATCCCCTAGAATCAGTTGATGGCACTTCTGCTTGAATATCAACTTTAGGCTCAGTTTTGTTCTTCTTGACAGGATATTTCTTCTTCTTGGATGATTTTCCCTTTGGTGCAGTGATTGTGCTTGACTATTACATGTTTTATCCACTAATTATGGGGAATTAGCACTTTATATAGGCCAATACATGATAGTTTAGGCACTTGTGTACTTAGAGTCTTAAGGCATTGAGTTAATTGCATTTTGATCTTAAATTGAGCATTTTAAGGCATAAACTCATGCATTTCTTAATATGGACTTTAAATATTATAATTGTGCTTGACTTTCATTGTCGGTCAATTGGGAGAATTGAAGAAAGAAGTTGAAAATGTAAAAAATGTAATTGACAGGAATGCACAAGAGGGGGTGAATTGTGCTTTTGAAATTCAATCTAAATGAAACAAGATTTATACTGGTTCAGCCCAATCTCATGGCCTACGTTCAGTTCTCCAACTTTTAGTTGGGTTCCACTAATACTTCAAGATTAAATCAGGCTCTTGAATGCCTTTATAAGTGATAACACAGTGAGCTACCTCTCACTAATCACTCCCCCTTACAACTTGTAAGAATACACCCACTCTTAAGATCCCACTATCTCAAGAGTATACCTCACTAGAAAAATGATTACAGAAAAGCTTGTTCACTTAATGAACTGATAATGATACACACTGAACTACAATAAGCACTTAATGAACTTTGTAAGGTTGGATGAGTATTGAATGCACTAAGTGTAACTGGCACAGATAATCAATGTAGCAATCAATGTCTTCAACCAACTTCTTCACAGTGGCTTTTATACTCTCTTCTGGAAATTTGCCCGTTGTGAAGTTATAGCCATTGCATGTCTAGAGAGCAGGTTAATATAATATGGAGTGTTAGGATTGTATTCTGAAAAGAATTAACTCTATTTTTACTTGTTTTGCTTCAGTTCATCTCTCTTCACTAACTCTACTCTGGCTCTTACAACATCGTCTTCAACAAGCTTTGCTACTCGACGATGAAGGTAAGTCCAAGTGTCCATTAACATTGGCTGTGGCTCTTGAGGCTCTTGGTACAGTACGATAGCCAATCTTAGATCCTCATCTTGTTGTTCAAGCACTACATTTGTATCTGCAGGAGGAATGTTGGTGGATAAAGGCTCGTCATGAGACAAGTCCTCTATCATGACTTGCTCCTCCACACTCAGTCTAATTCCTTCTGCTAGTTCATGGATGTCTGGAAGGACTTTGTTAATGTGGCCTCAGGAGAGATTTCTTCAATGACTTCTCCTACAGTTGGCTTCTGAACCACTTCAGCAGTAATGGCTGACAGGATAGCAGTAGCTTCAATTGCCTTTTCTTGAACAACATTACTCTCCCCCTTTTTGTCAACATCAAAAAGATAGGAGGTGGCTTTGGTTTTTCCTTGTTTGGCATAGGTTGTAATAGGCAGGAATGCACAAGAGGGGGGGTGAATTGTGCTTCTTGAAATTTAATCCTGAAGATAAACAACACAGTTTATACTGGTTCAGCCCAAACTTGGCCTACGTCCAGTTCTCCAACCTGCAGTTGGGTTCCACTAAATCCTCAAGATTTAATCAGGCTCTTGATAGCCTTTACAAGTGACAGCAAGAACTCCTCTCTTTACTGATCACTCCCCCTTACACTTTCTAAGATTACACCCTACTCTTTAGATCCCACTATCTTAAGAGTAATCCTCACTTTAATAATGAATACAGAATAATTGTTCACTTAATTGAACAAATTGTGTTACACACTTAAGAATATGAGAGCAGAAGGTGTTGAGAGTATTAAAGCAGTAGATACAGATAATCAATGTGGCAATCAATCTCTTCAACTAACTTCTTCCCAATAGCATTTATAGTTTCTCTTGGAAATATATCCGTTATAAATATGGCCGTTGAAAACATCAAGAGAGTTGAGTGATCTGGTGAAGTATGGAAGATGAAATCTGCTATGCATTTACTCCATTGTACTTGCTTTTGCTTTAGCCCATCTCTTCTCTTCTATCGCTGATAGAGTAGGTAAGTTCCAACGGCTCTTTTGTTCAGCTTGTGTCTTAACGTAAACTTCCTTAAGTAGGTCTGAACAACTCTGTACTTGGAAGGCTAAAAATAGGCTTGACATTGATTTTGAATATTTCTCATCGCCACTCAGATTACATGCCTCTGATCAATCACAGGGTCTGGTGTCTAATCGATTACACATCGATTACCTATAGATTATAGCCTGCATCACTGAATATCAGATTAGTAATTCATGTGCCTAATCGATTACAGGGGAAACCTGATCGATTAGACAGGTTCAATCTATTACATACAGATTACACATACTTCTCTAATCGATTGCAAACAGATTATACTCAGATTACTTAATCTTCTCTTAATCGATTACAAGGTTCTAATCGATTGGGCATTTGACTCTTAATCGATTGGATGACTCTAATCGATTGGGCTAAATCTTCTCATCGATTACAGGGGCCTCTAATCGATTGGGCGCTATGTGATCTGAACTTGATTCATCTCTAATCGATTAGACTAGTTTCTCTCATCGATTACAGGGGCCTCTAATCGATTGGGCGCTATGTGATATGAACTTGATTCATCTCTAATCGATTGGACATAAGATATTTGACTTATAATCTATCCTTGATCGATTGGTCAAGACTTAGGATTCTCTATCAGATTATGCCTAAGATATTTCTGATCTTTATCATAGCTCTTCCCTAAGACTAAGATATGTTTAGTTATCATCAAAACTTATCATTCTAACATAGGTGTGGGAAGGGTCAGGTCTGGAAGTGTATTGGATGGGAGAAGGATGTTGAGGAGTGTTTGGTAGGTTGGTGTGGGTGATGGTTTTGGGGAGGAATGGCCCTTTCTGAGGAAGATGGTTTAGAAGTGGGAGGAGTTGTGTGGGTTGGAGTAGGAGAGGCCTGTGTTTGGATCAGGGGAGATTGAGTGGGAGTGGTTTATGTATGGATGACTGGGGAGGTGGTCAGGTCAATAGGGGAATAGGGAAGGTCTTGAGCATCTGGTGCTTACTGAGTTTGGGTGGAAAATTCTCTCATAGAGGCTCTGAGCCTTTGGTCTGTAGCTTCCCTCGCTGAAGGGTGCACAAATCCTAGCAGATTCTCCACGTTGTGCAATATGACCTCCAAATGCTTAATAATATCCACAACCTTAGTATACCCTTCAAACATAGTTGCTTTACACTCCTTGACTGATTGCATTACAGTCTCATTCAAGGTAACCGCCACCAGCCTCTTTAGCAGTCTGTCTTCAAAGGCCCGATTCTCTAGTGATAATTCCTCCAAGACACCAGGAATGACTTCTTGCTTCATTTTATCTGTGACCCTTATGGCAACCTGATCGATCATATCATCTGAGAAAGTAGTTCTCCTTTCAGACTTGGGCACAGATGGTTGAGATGATTGAGAGGCAGATGAGTGAACTTCTTCATTTCCTTCCTGAGGTTGATCCTCCTCCTTAGGGACTTCTTCTTGAACTTGTAGTGGAGCATTGCTTGGTGCAAATGGTGGAAGCTTAATCTTTTTGAGAGTGATAAGGTTACACCTGGAAGTCTTAATGATGTTGTCTCCTTCTAACCACAAAATGTAGTTGCTGGCAAGGATGTATGAAATCAGTTGAGGAAATGGAAGAGGAGTTTGGCAGACTTGGATTTCTTAAATCTGAGAAGTTCTTCACAGATTAGTTGGCCAGGGTTGATGGGAACCTTGTTGATCAGCATGGCCAATACAGAGTTGTCTATCTCCAAAATCTGAGTAAAGTTCCCTGCTTTGTTCATCATGCATCTGGAGTAGGCATAGTGAATCACTCTATTGACTGGGGGCATCTGCACAAACCAAAGGGTTCCTTGGACTGGTCTCTCTGGTTGATAAGCACTCATGAGTTCTATCTCTGTATATTCTTCCTCTCTTGCCAAACATTGTATGCAGCCAACTCTGGCTTATTCATATTTAGCCATTGATTCAAATCCTTCTAATCAAAAGAGAACTTCTTCCCTCTGACTTTGGATGACTCGTTGATCCCTGTAGTTTTTCCTTCAGATTATGTGGTAGAAATGTCCATGTTGGAATAGAAGGCTTTGATAACCTTCTCATTGTAATGGTTCTTGATGCTAATCTACTTCTTATATGGCTCCAACCATTCTATCATAGGGTATCCATTCTTCTCCAGATAGTCAAGATCCACATACCCACATCTTTGCAAGATGGATTTCTTCTGAATGAAGTCTAAGGCATCTTCAATTGGTCCTTGTGCAAAACTCAGATCCACTGGGACTTCTTCCCTAGAGACCAAGTCTCTGACTTTCACAGTTCCAAAACTCTTGCTTTTTGATTGAGAGGCTTGGGCTCAAGTATTTGGCATTATTGATGAGGGCTGAGAGGTTGAGGATTAAGAGGGTTGTCTGTATGTAAGGGTAGGATCGTTTGGGGGAAGAGGCACTGTGTCTTCAACAACTTTATCTCTAAAATGTTTGGGAATGATCATCTTGGGTGCCATTGTGGGGTCTATTTCAAAAATGAATGCAAAATGATGCAACAGTTACAAGTGTTCAATATATATGAGAGAGTAATGATTAAACCCTAACGTCTGACAATGAAAATGATCGTTGTAAAAGTTACCGTTAGCGCCTGATCAAGCATGAGTTTTCGGTGATCGATCATAAAGTTTGGTTCCTGATTGAATGGGTACGTCTGATCGATTAGGGATTGTTGTGATTGATTGGCTCCCACATTGGGTATTTGATACCTGATCGAATACCCCTTCCTTGTGATTGATCAAGTGACCTTGATTGATTTCTTCTTTCCCTAATCGATTGGTCTGTCTCCTCCTTACTCCTTATCTTATTCCCTGATTGAAGTCTAATCAATCACAAAATATGTTTTGTGATCGATCATGATTTCCTGATCGATTGGGCATTGGGAAGTATTTTTGACACAGAACCTGCAAAATTTTGATTTGGTACTTCGATGCCTAAGTTAGTATCTTACATCAAAATATAACATAATTTAAATAAATCTAAAAGAGATAAGGGATTGAGACTGTTTTACAACTCATTGGGATTTACCATTCCCAATTTTCTCTTGATGTATAGAAATTGTTCCGCTGTCAAAGGTTTGGTGAAGATATTTGCTAGCTACAAATGAGTTGGGATGAATTCCACTTTGACATCCTTCTTTTGCACTTGATCTCTGATGAAGTGATGTTTGACATAAATGTGCTTTGTTCTTGAATGATGCATTGGAATTTTGGCCAGCTTATGGCACTTGTGTTGTCACAGAGAATTGGGACTTCTGAAAATTCCATTCCCAGATCCTTCAATTGATGCTTTAGCCATAGGACTTGAGCACAGTAACTTGCAGCGACAATGTAATCAGTTTCAGTTGATGATAGAGAGACTTTGCTTCTTGCTGAACCAAGACACCAAGGATCCTTCAAGGAACTCACACTGACCACTGGTACTTTTTCTGTCAGTCTTATACCCAGCATGATCTGAATCTGAGTAGGCCATGAGATATTCTTGAGCTCCCTTAGGATACCATAATGCAAGCTCCTGAGTTCCAACCAGATATCTTAGAATTCTTTTAGCACATTTATGGTGAGACTCTTTTGGTTTGGTTTGGTATCTGGCACACATTCCCACACTAAATTGAATATCTAGTCTGTTGGCAATCAGATATAGGAGTGATCCAATCATCCCTCTATATGTGGATAGACTGAAATCCTTCCCACTTAAATCAGTATCCAATAATGTAGTAGAGCTCATGAGGGTATCTTCTTCTTTGGATAGGTCCATTCCAAGATTCTTCAAAATCTCCTTTATATACTTTGTCTGAGAGATAAATATTCCATCTTTCTTCTGCTTGATTTGAAGACCTAGTAAGAAGTTCAGTTCTCCCATCATAGACATCTCAAATTCTCCTTACATAATCTTAGAAAATTCTTCACAGAGAGATTCATCAGTAGCACTAAAAATGATATCATCTACTTAAATTTGTACTACAAGCATGCTTTTATTTTTATGTAAAATAAATAAGGTGGTATCCACCTTTCCTCTAGTACAACCTTTTCCCAAGAGAAAATTGCTAAGTCTTTCATACCAAGCTCTTGGTGCTTGTTTGAGTCCATACAAAGGCTTTTTCAATTTGAAAACATGATCAGGTTTAGAAGGATCTTCAAAGCCAAAAGGTTGTTCAACATACACTTCTTCCATAATATATCCATTAAGAAAGGCACTCTTTACATCCATTTGATAAAGATTAAAGTTTTTGAGGGATGCAAAGGCTAAGAGTAGTCTTATTGCTTCCAGTCTTGCAATTGAGGCAAAAGTCTCTTCATAATCTATGCCTTCTTCTTGGTTATATCCTTTAGCCACAAGTCTTGCCTTGTTTTTGACCACTATTCTAGATTCATCAAGTTTGTTTTTGAAAACCCATTTGGTTCCAATAATAGGGGAGTTTGAAGGTCTAGCAACCAAATCCCAAACTTGATTTCTCTCAAATTGATTGAGCTCTTTTTGCATAGCAACTGTCTAGTCACAATCTGCTAGTGCTTCCTCAATGCAAGTAGGTTCAATTTCAAAAGTGAAGGTAGAGAAATGCATTTCATTTTGAATCTAGCATATGGTCTTAACACCACCACCAACATCACTAATGATTTGCTCAAGTGGATGATCCCTGTGATTTCTCCAGGCTGAGGGCTTAGCTGGTTCATCATGAGAATCATCCTCTTGGCCTTCTTTAAGAGATTCAGCTGGTGATGATATTGGTTGTGTCGAAGGCTTAGCTTTATGTGAAAAATCAGATTCCTTTCTTTCAAAGGCTTATGTTTAGAGTCAGTTTCATCAAACACTACATGGACTGAATCTTCAATAGTAGAAGTTCTTTTGTTGAAAACTCTATAGGCCTTAGTTATGTTAGAATAGCCAATGAAAATACCAGGATCAGCTTTAGGATCGAATTCACCTAAGTTTACCTTTCCATTGTTGTGGATGAAACATTTGGAACCAAAGACTTTGAGATGGCTTACATTTGGCTTTCTTCCTTTGTAAAGCTCATCCATTCCTTTCATGATGTAAGCTCTGTTGGAGATGTAGTAGGCTGTACTCATTGCATCTACCCAGAACACTTGAGACACTTCTCTTTCATTGAGCATTGTTCTGGCTATCTCAGTGATTACTCTATTCTTTCTTTCAACCACTTGTTAAGGTGTTCTCGGAGTTGAGAAGTTGTGATGTATCCCATTTGCTTCACACAGTTCCAAGAAGTCTTGGTTCTCAAAGTCTCCTCCATGGTCTGTTGTGATTGAGCTAATCCTCTATCCTTTTTCATTCTGCACTTTCTTAGCAAACAGGTGAAAAACATCAAAAGTATCATGTTTAGAGGAAATAAACATAGCCCAAGTAAACCTTGAATAGTCATCTACAATCACAAGAGTGTATAGACTTCCTCCTAGATTTTTCACTCTTGCTGGACCAACTAGATCCATATGAACCAGTATTAGAGGTCTGGTTGTAGAGACTTCCTTCTTTGATTTGAAAGAGGATTTTGTCTGTTTCCCCTTTTGATATGCTTCACAAATTAAATCTGTTTTTACTTTCAATTCAGGTATGCCAATAACAAGATCCTTTTTAACTAGTTTATCTAATTGAGACACATTCACATGAGCTAATCTTCTATCCCATAGCCAACAACGATCATAATTACTTATAAAACACTTTTTAGAAAATTGCTGATTTAGGTCTATTGTATACAGATTCCCATTCCTATTAGCTTTCAACCGACATTTAAGATTTGATTTGTCTATGGCTAGCTCTTTCTTATCTACTATAAGACACTTATTTGAATCAAATATTACCTAATTACCTTTGTCAGCGCTTTGACTGATACTTAGGAGATTATGGCAGAGACCATCAACTAGGTAAATATCCTTGACTGTCCCAATCTCTCCAACTCTGACAATTCTTCCTGACTGGTTTCCACCAAAACTGAGTTTGGCTCCATCTTTCATGATAAGATTATCAAATTTCTCCTTATCTCTAGTCATGTGTCTTGAACATCCACTGTCAATATACCATTTGTTGTTCTTGTTGGATGCTTTGAGACAAACTTGCACAAACTAAGAAGATTTAGGTACCCAAATTTTCTTGGGTTCTTTGGGATTAGTTTGATGCCTTTGGTCCAAATGGACTTTAGGATATTGTGTCCCTTTGGGGACCCATTTGTATAGTCCAGACACATCATGTTTCTTGGGATAACATGTAGATTCATTGTGCCCTTATCTGTTACAGAAATTACAAAAACTAAATGGTGAAGAATAGTCAGAAGTTTTTATGAAGAATTTTAAGTAAGGCTTTTCTTTAAATACTGACTTTCTTTCTTACAAAGATTTTGGCATTAAATCATAACCTAAGCCAGTTCTATCTCTAAAAGCTCTTTGACTCATTAGTAACCTAAGGCTTTTAAGTAAGTGCTTCAATGCTTTTAGTAAAATTTTTGAAAACATTTGAAATCTTTTCTTTTTCTTTCAAAAGATTTTCACAGTTTTTCCATTCAGCATTCTCAATTTTCTGAGGAGGTTCTTCTATTGAGACCTGTTTGCATTTCATGCAATCAGGTTCCTTAGCTTTCTTTTCAAGTTCTTTGTTCTTCTTTCTCAAAACTGCTACTTCTTTTGCTAGTTTCACAGACTCTATATGTAAATCATTATATGCATCTTGGAGTTCATGAAAAGATGGTTCAGAGGGGTATACCTCGCTATCAGATTCTTCTTGAGCTACCATGCAGAGGTTGGCTATTTCCTCAGCATCACTCATCTCCTCATTTGAGCTATCTTCCCATATAAAAGAGACATATGCTTTCTTTTTACTCTGGACTTCTCCTTCTTTTTCTCCTTCTCTTTGAATTTCTGAAGACTTGGTCATTCTGATATGAAGTGCCTAGGCTTCTTACATTCGTAACATACAGGAGTATTCTTCTGAGAGTCCCTTTTAATGTTGCTAGTTCCACCTCTCTAGAATCTTCTCCCATTTCTGAAGAATTTTCTAAATTTTCTGACCATGAAGGCCATCTTATCATCATCAAGTTCTTCTTCATCTTCTTCATCCTTATCATCCTTTACTAGAGTTGAGGGAGCCAGGTTCTTTTTCTTCTTAACTCCATAAACCTCTCTTAGAGTCTTAATTGTATACTCATATTCAGCCAAACTTCCGAATAAGGAGGTGATTGAGCTCATTGATTCTCCCCTCATTTCCTGAATAGCAGTAGCCTTCATTTGCCATTCTGGTGTGAGGATTTTTAGTATCTTAGACACTTGCTCAGCTTCTGTAATCCTCCCACCCAGGGCAGTAAGGTTGTTTATCAAATGAGTGAATATGATCTCCAACTCCCTGATAAGCTCTCAATATTCTATCTTGAAGAGATGAAACCCATAAATTAGCTGCTTAGCTCTTCTGGTTTTGACTCCTATTGTTCCTTCACGAGCAACCTCCATAGCATCCCGCATTTCTTTTCTAGTTTTGAGATGGCATACTCTGAAATACTCTTTCTGACTCAGAGCACTCTGAATGACTAGGTTGCTTTGCTGTTCAGCTCCATGTTGTCCTTATCGTGATCTATGAATTTTAAAGGATGTTTAGGAACTTATGTTCTACTCTCTGTCTTCACAGGGATAATATATCCATCTTCAATGATTTTCCAAAGCATGTAACCATTTGCTTTGATATACATTCTCATTTTCATCTTCCAGAAGGTATAATGCTCTCCATTGAAGCCGGGAGGTTTGTTGATTGAGCTACCTTCAGGGAGCATGTTGTCATATCCTGCCATGATGGATCTTTGCTTCTCTTGATCTTTGAATCAATGAACTCTGAGAAGATCTGCTCTGATACAAAGTGAAAGTGGCAGGAATGCACAAGAGGGGGATCAATTGTGCTAAACAAAAATTTAATCACTAGAACACAAACTCTTAGCCTACGTCCAGTTCTCTAACCTCAGTTGGGTTCCACTAAACTTCAAGATTAAATCAGGCTCTTGATTGCCTTTACAAGTGACCTCTCAGTAAGAACTCTCTCTTACAGATCACTACCATTTACAACTTGTAAGATTCCAACATACTCTTAAGATCCCATTATCTTAAGAGTAATCCTCACTTGTAATGTGATTACAAAGACTTGTTCACTCAAATGAGCTGATTTTGATACATACTTAAGTATCATAACAATGAATGAATATATCTGATAGTAGGTGAGTATTGAATGCAGTAAGTATAACTCAAGGGTGTATTCAATGTAAGCATTCAATGTATTCACCAATTTCTTCACCAGTTGCTTTTATATTTGTCTCTTGATTTTGCTCGTTGGTGACCGTTTATAGCCTTTGTTTGAACTTTGATGAGAGATAATTAATTTGATGGAGTGTCGAGATAAAGGTGTTCTTGTGTTGCATTAACTCAGTTGTACTTGTTCAGCTTTAGTTTTTCTCTCTTCATTAATTGCAGAAAGTAAATCTCATTTCAAACGGCCAATTCCTTGAGTCTGTGTGTGTAACAATAACTTGCCAAAATAGGTTTGACACACTCTTTGTTAATAAGCTGAGTACTTGCATTCTGAGGGAAACTCACTACCAAATCGATCATACAACTCCAATCGATCACTGCTTCTATCATCTGATTGATCACACATAGATTAAGCTTAAGATCAGAAGCTGTATCACTTAACATATGATATTAGAATTCAACACGCCTGATTGATCACATAGCATCCTCATCGTTCATGCTTCATTAATTGATTATACTTAAGTTACTTTCATTTTCATAATCGATCACAAGTCATTATTCAAATCTTTATCTAATCGATTAGGAAACTATGATCGAATAGGCTAACATCAGGCTTGAATTATAACTGAGGGGTCCTGATCGATCGTACCCTTTCATTCGATCACATTAAGATTACTAAGTTGTTCTCCAATTTTCTCTGATCGATTACAAGGGCCTCCAATCGATTATATGGCCAAACTTACAACTTATACACTATCTAACCTTGCCCTGATTGATTAGGTGGCTAGTTACTTAACTTATGTTCTTTCTAACCTTATCCTGATCGATCATGTCTTTACATTTCTAACAGATTGATTCTTCCTGATCGATTGAACAATAACTCAGAATTTCTTATCAGTTCATGCTAGGTTCATTCCAATTCTAAGTCCAGACTTTGTTTATGCCTAAGTTATATTTATTTATCATCAAAATCCATTATTCTAACAATCTCTAATTTTTCCTTAGGCTCAAAAATACAAAAATTCCAAATAAATTAGAAAACCTCAATTAACTTGAAAATCTCTTCACAAAAATTCTTAATCACATATTAAGCCTTATTATGATGGGTTTAGACATCCTAAAAACCCCAACCTAGATAGGAACTATTTTTGAAATTAAAAAAATGGAGAAACTAAAGATATAGGTGTGTAGATGAGCCTTACGGGGGTCCAAATATGGTCTTAGTTGGCCAGAAAACCCACTATTCCTGCGTCGAAGAGCTTCAAAAGGTCTAGCCACAAAATTTTTCAATCTCTTTCCTTAGGCATGGATCGGGCCTAAAACAAGTAGAGGAAGGATGTAGAAGGTGGGAGAAGGTGAATAGTGGTGCTGGTGATGGTCGTTTTTCGGTGGTGGCATTGAAAAACATACACCTCTCACTCTCTTTCTCATGGCTCCAACGGAGGAAGAAGAGTGACTAGCAGAAGAAGGGAAAGAGGAGGGGGAGAGAGAAGGGCCAGCGGCGGGCTCTAACAGGTAGGCCGCGACGATGACAAACAGGAACAGGGAGGAGGAGAGGCAATAAAAATTTTTGCAGGGGTGGAAGCGTCGACCGAAATGAAAGAAAGAAGGGGAAGAAATAAAAGGAAAGGGAGAGAAAAATAGAACAGGACAAACAAAAATTACAGAGGGTATGGAAAAGTATACTACTAGGCCCTAAAATCCTCAAATAAGATATTTCTTTTGAGCTACAAATCTTTTTCTTCACTTTCAAAATTTACCTATAATTTCTCTAATTATTTTCTCCCATAATTGAAAATGACAGGAAATACGGAAGAGGGAGTAAATTGTGTATTTTAAATATTTAAAAGATCTAAAACCAAACACAATGGATTTATACTAGTTCGGTCCTAACTCTAACCTACATCCAATTTTCCAACCTCAGTTGTGTTCCACTAGTGATCAGGATTACAACAGGTTCCTAAATACCTTTACACCACAGAGAATTTTCTCAGTAAGATCTCACTATCTCACCAAATTCTCTCCATCTTACACTTTGTAAGATTACAACCCTTTCCTCTAGGATCCCACTATCCCAAGGAAATCACTCAAAGAAAATGATTACAGATTATAAGCTTGCTCACTCACTTGAGCTGATAAAATTTGCAGTTTGAAGAACAAATGAGAGAACTAAGAAACTTGAATTGATTACAGTAGGAATTGGTAGTTGGATAGCACTTAATTCTCTCCCAATCAAGTTTGGGCTTCAAATGCTTTTATTCATGTTGGAAAAAAAATCTGCCTGTTGAGTCTGTTATAGCCGTTGTAGGGCAATTGTGATAGATGAATTCTGGAGGTTAATGAAGTGTTGATCAGTAGAATTTAATGCTCCAGAGTATTATTATAGTAAGTTTGGTGTTTAGTTACTCCTTCTTTCTCTTTCCCGGTACATAACATAATCTATCGCTCAGTGAAGTACATAATGGCTCTTTCTTTCTCTGTTTCTATGTTAAACTCTGTCTAACGTAAACTTCCCTAAATGGACATTGTAAAATCTTACAAATATAAAGTTAGTTAACATGAGAAGAGTAATAGTTTTTGAAATTCTTTTATACCAATCAATGGCTTAGAGTGCCAATCGATTGCTGGCTCTACTTGTCAATCGATTGCCTTTAGATTGATGCTGTTTCCTTCTTGCAACACTCAGTGGAAATGTTAGTTATTGAGTAGAAACCAAGTATAGTAATCGATTTCCAATGTTCCCAATCGATTGCTTCTTATCAATCGATTGTTCAGCTGTCTATCGATTGCTTTCTGTTTGCTTTGAACTCATGTATCAATCGATTGCTCATAGATTATGTCTCCATATCAATTGCTCTTTTTTCTGATTACTTTGAAAACTTAATTTTAACAATCGATGTAAGTAGCAAATAATCTATTGAAATTATCTGTCAATTGATGGGAAATAGGCAATCAATAGGCAATCGGTATGCCATTGATTGCTGAGCCAAAACATCAATCGATTGACTGTGAGAGCTATCGATTACTTCTTAACTTAGTTTTAAAACTTGTTTCAAAATAATTTTTCTAAGTTAAGATGCCATAATTTTCATAGCCTAAGTCATGTTTGGTTATCATCAAAATTTGAAGTTCAACAATAATAACCTCTTTTGAACCAAAAATAATTTTTCCCAAATTATTGTCCTTAAAATAAGGAAGAAACATGCCTTTAAAGTGCTCCAAAAATACCTCAAATATCCTCATAATCCATCATTTTCCATTAATTAATTCCTAACTATGCCCACTAATCCTTAATTGATTTCTAGAATGTTACAATTTCCACCTTTGAATCTTATGATCACATGTTTGCTACTTCCATTGCATTTTTCATTTCTATAGATTTTATGTGTAACATCCTAAAATTTAAACTTAGGGTTTGCTATTGGGATTAAAGTTAAATTGAAATATTATCAGAGAATTTTGGTGATAAATTGGGGGAATTTGAGGATTTTAGTGAGTGTGTGATGATACTGAATAGACGATAAATTACAATTTGTTGTGGATTAAGGTCATTTATGGTAAAATTAAAGGATCTGAGGGCCAAAATGTAATGTAAAATTTTGGGTGAACCTACAAGAAATTTGTGAAACTTTTAGGCTGACAGCTTGTTCGTCGTAGCTTTGCTATAGCGAACCCATGACGAAGTAAACAACCTAAGAACATTCTGGATAGACTCACTGATTGCACCTAATTATTTTATATTTCTAACCACTAATTTTGGGAAATTAGCACTTGTCTTTGGCTAATACATGGTAATTTAGGCACTTTTACACTTAGAGTTCCAGTGCATTGAGTTAATTGCATTTTAGTGCTAAATTAAGCATTTTAAGGTTTAAATTCATGCATTTTTTATTCATGCACTTAGGATATTACAATTTGTGCTTGAATTTGTCATTGTAGGAAGCCTTGATGAAGAGGTGCCCGAATTCTAGAAATTACGGTTTAGTGCTCGAATTTCAGAAATTACAGCTAAGTCCTGTTGCACTGCGTATCTCAAAGGGGTAAGGACAAGTTGGGTAATTTGGGAGATTAAAAGAGGGCAAAGATGGAATAAAAATTGTTGGGTTCATTTTTATATTTTTCTAAATAGAGATTAAATGAGTAAGGATCCTATTTGGAAACTTATTTAGGAATTTAGCCTAAACCTTTGGATATATGGCTTAATTTCCATCAAACAAATAGTCCCTTAGCCCTTTTAAACCCTTAAATGACTCATCCCTCACGCACAGACCAGCCCCCTGGACCATTAGAGAATCACCATCATCTTCTTCATAAGAGCTTCACCACCATCGTCACTCACCTTCCCCCATCATCACCGTAGGCACTATCACCATCCTCCATCTCCATCTTCATCTCCTCCACAAGGCCGACGGTTTCCACTTCCACAACCCCATGTTCACGCCATTTTTCAGCAAGCCACACTCTCCATCATCGCCATTCCTCTTCTTCTCCATTTGGCCCTAAGCTCTCCATCGCACACCATCTTCATCACGCCATTTTATCCTCTCAAACCTCCACCCATTCAGCTCATTTCATTCAGCCACTCTTCCTCTCACGTCATCCCCATTAAAAACAAGCAAGCACCTTCCCTCCATCTTCTTCTTTGTCCAACTTCACTCACATACATTCCCTCTCCACCAATCTCACGCATACACCTTCTTCTTCACTTCCAATTCGGCTCTTTCTCCACACCACAACCATCTCTCTTCAAGCTATTCTTTAACAGCTCCCTCTTTTCAATTACACCTCACAGCAAGCTCACATTCACACACCATAAATTCCTTTCACCCAATTCCCTTCACCTCTCGGCCTACACACCTCCATTGATCTTTCTCCTTCAATTCTCTTTGTTTCACCATTTCTCATGGAGCATTTCTTTTAAAGAATTAAGATGGAGATAAAGAGCATGAGCGGGTCAAGCATTTGGGGATTCTTGGTGGATAAAGCAACCGGAGCTTCAATGGTCTTCTAGGGGAGTGTTTAGTGTTTTCCTATGTCTAATTACACATTTATGTTCAAATTCCTTTGATTTGTATCTATGTGTGTTGATTGGAACATAGTACACTATGGATTTTTATTACTTGTGGTAGTTTTCCTTTTGGATTGTGTATGTAATTAAGCGATTGCTTTTATATGCATAAATCTTAGTGTTTGTATTTTGACATTATTCAATTGATGTGGTAGAATTGCTAATCTCCTTTGGATTGCTAGCTTGGATTAGTGCATTTGTTCATTGCATTTAGCACTAGACACTAGATCCAATATTGAAGGGTCAAATTACACCTTCAAGAAGATACTCATTGTTTCTTTGTCAAGGACTCTCACTACCAAGCGATTTTTAACGATTACCTAATTAATTAATTGTGCAAGATATGTGCCGAATTAATTAGTAATTAGGATAATTGGATTTAGGCGATTGCCTTTGGTTAAATACATTTGGTCTTGGATTTTTACTCCCAAATTAATTAAGAAGCTAGGAAGGTTGCAACATTTCACCAAGAGGCCCTAATTCTATTAAATAGTTTTAAAAAACAATCTACTTTGTTTTCCTTATTTTAAAACCCAAAAACAAGTCAATATTCATTTCTTAACTCAAAAAATACCAAAAACATCATTTTAATGACAAAACCCCGGTTTTATAGCTTTCTTTTGCATTTAGTTTAGTCTAGGCATCAAAATAAATTGACTCCTTTGAGAGATGACTCGAGGTTGTGCCACTATTGCACAAGCCTTGGTTTTACATATTTTCTTGCATTTGACCTCGAGGCGCACCATAACGATAAAGGTCAAATCAATGGCGCCTTGCCGGGGAGTCAATTTTGACTCCCTAGGCTAACTAAGTGTCAATTGAGGATTGACAAGGGGTTTTTAGCTTTTTAAGATAGTTTTAAGTCATATAGTTGCATTTAGGTAGTTAGACTAGTTTTAGGTAGCATTACATTGGAAATTTTGAGAAAAACCAAACAAACTTCGTGTGCCCTGTTTTACTACTATTTTGGACATGTTTGGATAGGTGTATTGCTGCCATTCTTGCACCTAAACTTGTTTGATTGGCTTGGTTGCTCAATTTTGTGGTTTGGAGTCAAATTTGGTGGTCATTTGCACCTTGAACGGTCAAATTTTTCATTTCAACACACTTTGCTCCCAAAACTATTTCTTCAAGTCATTTTTAGTGTTTTGAACTAGTTTGGATCATGTTTGCAAGTTTTTAAAACCAAATTGTTACTTTTGCAACTTTGGCCCATTTTCAACAACTACTTTGTGCCTTTTTTGCAACCCAAGTGGTCATATTTGATTCTAAGCATTTTTCAAGTGGTTTAACATTTTTCTCAGGTCTCCTTAACTTATTTAAACTTGTTTTGATCATTGGGGAGGATTAAAATGGCTTAGAATTAATTGAGGACTTTTTACAAGAATTACTGCACATTTTGCTGCATATTTTTCTGTACTTTGCTGCAACTTGTGTAGCCACATTGCTGCATTGTTGCAGCCACTTTTGTGCAGTAATTTGTGCTCAAACTAGCCTCCTTTTGCCGCTCAATTTGACCCCATTTCGCTGCCAAATCTGTACCTATTCTGCTGCATTTTTCAGCAGCATTTCAGCAGCAATTCTGCTGCATTTCAGCTGCGTTTCCACAGCTATTCTGCTGCATTCAGCAGCAAATTCTGCTGCTGGTCTGTGCTCTATTTAATTGCATAATTTCCTGCATGAGTTGGATGTGAATTTTACTCAAAATCGCTGCCGTTTTGACACTAATTTTGCTGGGTATAAGCGTGAAAATTGAATGATTAGTTGCTGCTTGGTGGTTTTTGGTGTGAATTGTTGAAGTTGTATGTGTGCATTGCATAGCCAATTTTTGCAAAACACTCAATTTTTCAACCTAAACCTCTCAACTAAGTCATTTTCAAGTTTTTGGGCTTGTTGAGGCCAATTGTACAAGTTTTTGAACTTAAATTCTCACTTTGACCATTTTGGTCTACTTTGAAAGTCAATGTCTTGCACTTTTACAACTTGAGAGCTCATATTTGATTCTAGACATTTTTCATTTGGTTTTGCATTTTCCCTAAGTTCTCTTAACTCCTTTGAACTTGTTTTGATGATTGGGGAGGCTTAAATTGGCTTAGAATTAATTGTGGACTTTTTGAAAGATTGCTGTCAATGTGCTGTGAATTTTTTGCTGATTGCTGTTGAAATTAAATCTGATTTTTGCTGAAAGTTCATCACCGTTTTGCTGAATTTTGTGCTGATTAATTGCCTGGTTTTTACTGCTTAAGTTGCTGGTCTTTTCTGTTGTTTCATGCTTATTTTTGCATATTATTGTGCAGCTATTTTCAGCTGTGTTGCTGCATATGTGACTGTTGATGAATCTGTGATGTCTGGAAAGGGCATATATATTGATTTGAAAATATTGCATGATACAAATTTTGGAATAAGAGGAAGGTCATGTGCCTTTTTTGTTAAGGATGCATCCTGGTTGTTATGCATAAATTGTTTAATAGTTGGCATATCGATGTATTGGACCTATTTACTATTAAGTGACGAGGTACCATATTGGCCCACAGGGACTTATAGTATTGAAAAAGGGAAGTTGACCCCTTGTGCTTCTAGATGGGAAGTGAACCACAACTAGTTCCACCCCATGTCCTAATTGTAGGGGACAAGCCATCTCGATACACAAAGTGGTTGTTTTGGTTTTATGATTTTTCCTCCTTAAGAGGTGTTGCAAAACATGGATTTTGGAATTGTTTGAAAAATATGATATATATATATGCATGATATTTTCAACTGGTTTTCTAAACTTGATGATGACATTGGTGCATGTTTATCTGTTCATATTTCAAAATTATATTGTATAAGTCCCACTTGACACCTCGCTAGTGCACTTTCTTTTCAACTCCCTCAATTGTACATGTAACAGGGGCATTCCAGGTTCTAGCAAGTAGGAAGCGCATTAATTAGACATTGTCTCACCCTATTTACTCAATATTCAGGTGCTAGATCAAGTGGAAACTGAATTGAAGAAGAGGTGACGGTGAGCAAACAACAAGTGGAAACTGAATTGAAGTTCACTCGCCGTAGTTTTGCCACGGTGAGGGCATGAATCCGGGTGATTTAGGGAAGTTGCCATTTTGATTTTATTTCCAAGCTTTAGCAATTGGGTCTTCTTCCATTGTTTCTTAATCAATCAATTTGACCTCCCCAAGTAATTTAGAGCCAATTAAGAAAGTTTTTGGGTTCCTTATTTTGTTTCATAATACACATTGGGGTTTAAATGCAAAATATTATTGGGGTTTAAATGCAAAATATTATTTACCAAGGATTGCACTATAGTGATGAGATCTCGAATCGTCTCTCAAGGAGTCTAATGAACTAACCTAGGAAAACTAAATGCAATTAAAGCTATGAAAACCGGGGTTTGAAAGTAAGTGTTTTTTGGTATTTTCATAAAAGGAATATAAAGACTTGTTTTTGGTATTTTTAGGATAAATATGGATAGGTGATGGAATGGGATGATGGGATGCTCTCTTGGCTAGGGATGATATGTGGCAAGCATATATTTCACACTCTTGGAGAATTAAGAGGATAATTATGCTAAGTTTATGCAAGTATAAAAACAATTAATCTTTATTGAAGGAATATGTTGGTGACAGCCCACTCAACCTTAATAGACCAACTAAGTTAATTATAATCTAACATCAACTAGAAATAAATTCCAATATATAGAATAACTTGGGTGCCATCCAAATTACTCAATATCCTTCGGATCCAATAACTAATCAATATTAGCTTATAATCAAACCCCCATAATTGTAGAACTTTACCTAATTACGCTCGTGTGATTATATTGAATCAATAGTATGGTTTCTTAGGCAGGATTAATTGATGGAATTACTTAAGTGTTTAAAGAAGAAAGTCAACATCAACATGCTCAAACCAAATAAATCATCCAAATGACATAATCAAGACAAGTTAAATAGACTAAAACACCACACACAATGATAGGAAATAAAATCAACAAGTGCTCATAAAGATAATGTCAATTGAAAAGATATATGAAACCAAACTAGATGCAATACAAACACAAAGATTAAATTCAACAATTACATACCTTGTAGTCTCAAACACAAATGAAATTCGAACATAAGAAAAACAAATATTCAAGGAAAAATATGGAAATCCATGGCAACATAGTTGGAACTAGAAAAACTCCCATAAAGTGGATTCAATGCTTGCTTCAAGTCATCCCATGGTCTAAGACATCATCTGGCCAAATTAGTTCATCAAAGATGAGAAGAAGTCACCCAAGAGCAGTTGCAACTTAAACTCCATGATGAACCAATGAAGAATTATGGGATGGATGAGAGAATGGGTGGAATTTCGGCCAAGAGAGAAGAGGAGAGAGTGAGAGTAAGAAAATTGAGAGGTGAATGGGTGGAAATTCGTTGGTCCCTCATTTATAGCACAAGAGGCACCTTAAAACCTTCCAAATTGGCCTAAGATGTCATATTCTAACTAGAATTACAAATAGGAAAGGTTTAGGGAAGATCTAATCACTCAATCTTCAAGAAAGCTAGCCAAAATAAGAAGTAGTGATTAGAATAACAAATTTGAACACTTCTTAACCTCAATCAAGAATAGGGTTGCCTATTCTTATAGAAGTAATAAATAGGAAATATTTTAAGCAAACCCAATGAATTAATCAACCAGTCCAATTGAAATAGGAATTTTCCGATTCTTGTTGACTTTTCCAATTAGGAATGTTTAAAGGCCAATCCATTAGGCTCAATCAATCAACTAGTTTCCTAATCAGTAATTTCCTAATGCGGAGAATTTCCTTTTTTGTAGAAGTTTCCTATTTTGCAGAAGTTTCTTTTTTTGCATAAGTTTCCTATTTTGCTTTGACCTTTATTCTTTGCACCTACAATGGAAAATTTAAGCACATGTGAAGTATTTCAAGTCCAGAAACAATAAATGCATGAGTTAAATGCCTAATATTCTCAAATTATAATTAAAATGCAATTAACTTTCTAATATTGGGCCATAAGTATAAAAGTGCCTAAACCCCCATTTAATAGCTTAGAGCAAAGCTAATTTCCTATAATTAGTGGATAAAAACATGTAAAAATCAAGTGCAATCAACCACAATTCAGCACAATTCACTCTCTTTCCTTTCATTCTCTCTTCCTCAGCCTCTCTACACAACAATTCTGAAAGTGGCAATTGCACAAGAGGGGGGGTCAATTGTGCTTTCTAAAAATCTAGGAAAAATTAAGACAACACAAACTTTATACTGGTTCGGCCAACATTGCCTACGTCCAGTTCTCCAACACTTTGTTGGGTTCCACTAACCACAGGTTTTACGAGCACAGGTTCACCTGTCAACCTTTACAGAGTTTTAGAATCTCTCTAAACACTCCCCCTTACCACCTGTAAGGCAATATCCCTGTTCTAAAGCACCTTGCTTTCAGAACAACCTCAAACAGTAGAGGATTTCAATAAATATGTTCACTTAATGAACTGATTTTGATAAACACTTAAGTACAGATAGATTCTAAAATAATAAATACAGAGAGCAATGAATGAGTATATGAATATTCTCATTTTTCGTCGCTTCTTAATAAATGCTCAAGTTCTGGATTTAATCTCTTCTCAGATTTTTACCCTAGCGTTCAATCTTCAAGAAGCCATTTGAATTTAGTCGTTGGGAGCTCATAGCCGTTGGCATTTAATGCAGCTTCTTCATCGGGCTTAACTTTCTGCTCTAGCTTCAACTACTTCTTGCGTAGGGTGAGCTAGGAGAGAGATAGACTTAGCGTTCTGAGCATCTGTACGAATTGTACTTTCTGCAGCTTTTGTAGTAGCGCTAGGTTGATCTGCTATCGCTAATTTCATAGTGAGTTCTGCACTTAAGCTGTTAGCTGAAGAAATAATCATTTAAGATATAGAGAATGCTATTGCAAATTTAGTCTATTAGCTCAAATGAGATAAAGACAATATAAGGTATTTCAAAGCATTTTATATCGATAGACAAGAGTATTATCGATAGCATATTCTTTTAGCTCAATGTTCAGAGTACTAGCTATATCATATCAGCATACATTCTTCTATCGATTGCTAATCCCTTATCGCTAGATACTTGATTGCTTATTAGCTATAAGGATACTGAGATGATTATCAAAGGGTGTTTCAAGGTATCCTATTATCGATAGCTAAACGAGCTAGCGCTAGCAACTATGTTAGCTCATTTGACTCATTTGCTCTCAGGCACTAGCTATCTGAATGATCATTATCTGAAACATTTTTGTTATCGATAGCTTAATATGTTATCGCTAGCTGATTTCATTAGTCCAAGGACTTGGTCTCTTTTTCTGCTAGATGTCTGCTTATGTTCTTTAATGAGCTTCTAGCGATTAGAATCTTTCGTAGCGATAGTGAAAGACTTGGTGATATATATTAGCTTTGTTATTTCTAAGTCTTCACTTGCTATGGCTCTGTCTATTAGCTATAGAGATTCACTTAGCGATAGAGATATTCATTCTTATTGTTCTGCTAAGTTACCATCTGCTATCTTTGAATCTTTCATCTAGCAATATATCTTTTACTCTTGCAATGGTGATCTGTTACCTATTAGATTTTACTCGATTAAATCAAAGGTAACTTGCTCTCATTTGCTTATGTTATTTATGGGGTCAGTCTTCATCAAAACTTAAGATTCTAACATTGTCCCCCTTTTTGATGATGACAAAACATAAGCATATATACATTAAAGTACTTTCAGAGAATAATCATTTATATCAGCATAAGCATATATCAGACTGGAATAATAGTAATGCTTGTACAGAGCATCTGATAGAACAAAATACATTTTGCAGAAATACCAAAAACACAAACTATCAAACTATAATGCAATTAATGTATGATGCAAATGAGGGCTTCAAGGAACAGGCTTTTGATTTTGATTTAACACAAATCTCCTTTTGCTTAAATCTCCCTTTGCTTCTCCCCCTTTTTGTCATCATTAAAGGCAGAGGAAGGTGAAGATGAATAACGAACTAATCCACCATCACATCCCACTGGAAACCCTGGACGAATAGTACCCCTGACCTGATATTAAACTTATCAGCATAATCTTGGACAGGAGTCGCTTCAACTTCCTCAAGTTGTTTGGTCTCCTCAGGCTCTCTGTAGAAGAACAAATCAACCAAAACTGCAGCCCTGGCTAGGGTTTTTCCTTTTGCGAGAAGGGCGCTTGTAGCTTCGAGGGGTGCTTCTGAGTAAGCCAAACCAGAGATAGTTCGCTTCTGATATTTGGAACCTGATTCAACCACTTCTTTGGAGAATGACACACCTTTCTGGGTTTTTGACCTCTTGCTAGCGGATTGAGACAAGGGTTTAGTGCTAGAGGTTGCCTCAACATCACTCATTTTTGGAATCTTGGCTCTGGCCATTTCTGGGTTTAGGGTTTTAGGGTTTTGAGAGATGAAATAGCAGAGAGTGTGTTCAGAGCGTTGGGAGTAGAAGAGAATGAATGCGAATGACAGCAAATGCGAATGACCTAATTTTATAGGTTTGAGAGATTACCGTTAATGATAAATATTCGCTAGACGTTTCCCATTCTGGGCCTTTTAATTGACTTGTTTTCGCTAGTAAGAGCAGCTATCGCTAGCAGCCATGATCCCACGCTGAGCAAGTGACTTAATCATCACTTTCTCCTTCCAAGTTTTATCTATCGATAGCTGACTTTGCTATCGATAATCTTTTAAGCTAGCGATGGCAATCTTAGCTCAAACTTAGCTCTGTTTTGCATATACTAGCGATAGTGAAACTCACTATCGATTGGTCAGTCCTGCAAAAACTTAAGATTTGGCACTCCGATGCCTAAGTTAGCAATAATTCATATGAATAATCATTAGAATAAATCAAGAATTATAGAAATATTCACAATTCATTTGGATTTACCATTCCTAGCTCTCTTCTGATATAGAGAAATTGATCAGGTTCAAGAGGTTTGGTGAATATATCAACAAGTTGCAGATGAGTTGATATAAATTCCACCTTGACATCCTTCTTCTGAATATGATCTCTCAAGAAGTGATTTCTTACATCAATATGCTTGGTTCTGGAATGTTGAACTGGATTTTTGGCCAAGCTTATTGTGCTGGTGTTGTCACAGAGAATGGGCACTTATGGGAATTCCAAACCCAGATCTCTTAGTTGATGCTTAAGCCATAAGACTTGAGTACAACAACTTGCTGCTGCAATGTATTCGGCCTCTGTGGATGAAAGAGAAACACAATTTTGCTTCTTGCTTGCCCAAGTGACCAAACAGCCACCAAGAAATTGACACTGACCACTTGTGCTTTTTCTATCTGACTTATAACCTGCATGGTCAGAATCAGTATAAGCAAGAAGGTACTCTTGAGTTCCTTTGGGATACCACAACCCAAACTCTTGAGTCCCTTGTAGATAGCGCAAAATCCTTTTTACATTTGTTAAATGAGATTCTTTAGGATTTGCTTGATATCTAGCGCATACACCTACACTAAATTGGATGTCAGGTCTACTAGCAGTTAAATAAAGTAAAGAACCAATAATTCCTCTATAATGAGATTGATTTACTGCTTTGCCTGGAGCATCTGCATCAAACTTGGCAGAGGCACTCATGGGAGTGTCCTCTTCTTTGGATAGATCCATCCCAAATTTGTTGAGAATTTCTTTACAATATTTGGTTTGGGATATGAAGATGCCATCCTTCTTTTGCTTTATCTGCAGGCCTAGGAATAATGTTAATTCTCCCATCATAGACATCTCAAACTCTCCCTGCATTGTCTTAGCAAAATCTTTACAGAGTTTTTCATTAGTTGCACCAAAAATAATGTCATCAACATAAATTTGGACTACAAGCATGTGATTATCTTTATGCATGATAAACAATGTAGTATCTGATTTTCCTCTGGAGAATCCTTTATTATGTAGAAAAGTACTAAGTCTTTCATACCAAGCTCTAGGTGCTTGTTTGAGACCATAAAGAGCCTTTTTAAGTTTGAAAACATGATCAGGCTTAGACTTTTCTTCAAAACCAGGAGGTTGTTCTACATATACCACTTCTTTAATATAACCATTAAGAAAAATACTCTTAACATCCATTTGATAAAGTTTAAAATTTTTGATGGATGCAAAAGCTAGAAGAATTCTTATTGCTTCAAGTCTTGCAACTGCAGCAAAAGTTTCTTCATAGTCAATGCCTTCTTCTTGGTTATATCCTTTGGGAACTAGTCTGGCTTTGTTTTTGACAATTTGTCCAACCTCATCAAGTTTGTTTTTGAAAACCCATTTAGTACCAATAATAGGATAATCTCTTGGTCTAGGCACTAAATCCCAAACTTGATTTCTTTTGAATTGATTAAGTTCTTCCTACATTGCAACTATCCAGTCACACTCAGCAAGAGCTTCATCAATGCAAGTTGGTTCAATTTGAGAAAGAAAGCAAGAATATTCCATTTCATTTTGTAGTTGCCTCCTTGTTTTAACTCATTTTGAAATTTCTCCAATAATTTGTTCAGGAGGATGATTTTTAAGATGTCTAATGGAAGATTGGAGCTCGTTAGCTTCATCTAGATCATCTTTGGATTTATCCTGATTATCTTTAGTATTGTTTTCAAGATTTGCTATCGATGGCTGAGGTGCTATCGATAGAGGCTGTTTTAAAAACTTTGAAAAATCTTCATCCTCATCAACAAATTGTTGTTTTTCTTGAGGGGTTTCATCAAATACTACATGCACAGACTCTTCAACAGTTTGACTACTTTTGTTATAAACTCTATATGCTCTACTTCTATTTGAGTAACCTATGAATATGCCAATATCAGATTTAGGATCGAATTTACCTAGATTTACCTTTCCATTGTTGTGAATGTAGCATTTTGATCCGAATATTCTCAGGTGACTGATATTGGGCTTCCTCCCCTTGTAGAGTTCATAAGGAGTCTTCTCCATCCCCTTTCTGATATAGGCTCTGTTTGAAATGTAGCAAGCTGTGCTCATTGTATCTGCCCAAAATATTTGAGGCACTTGTTTCTCGTTCAGCATGCTTCTAGCCATTTCTGTGAGCACTCTGTTCTTTCTCTCTACAACACCATTTTGTTGAGGAGTACGAGGGGCAGAGAAATTGTGTTCAATTCCATTTTCATCACACAGCTCCAGGAACTCTTTATTCTCAAATTCTCCTCCATGGTCAGTCCTGATTGCTATAACCTTTGTGCCTTTCTCATTCTGCAATTTCTTAGCAAGCGCACAAAAAGCATCGAAAGTTTCATGCTTAGAGGAAAGAAACATAGTCCAGGTAAATCTTGAGTAGTCATCCACAACTACAAGAGTGTATAGGCTTCCTTCTAGACTTTTCACTCTTGCTGGCCCAACGAGATCCATATGAATTAGTTCCAATGGCCTACTAGTGGAGACTGTCTTCTTGATTTTAAAAGAGGACTTTGTTTGTTTACCTCTTTGACAGGATTCACAAATTAGATCATGCTTTGTCTTAAAACTAGGGATTCCTATGACTAACTCCTTCTTAACTAATTTATCTAGTTGAGTAAAGTTCACATGAGCTAATCTTTTATGCCATAACCAACAATTTTCATCATTTGAAATAAAGCATTTTTCTTCAAGCTGTTGGCATAAATCTAGAGTGTATAAATTTCCATTTCTATTTCCTTTTATCTTACACTTCAGACTGGATTTGTTTATATCTAAATCATTTTTATCAACAATAAGACATTCATTTGAATCAAAAATTACCCAATTACCATGGTCTGCGCTCTGGCTGACACTCAACAAATTGTGGCAGAGTCCATCCACTAGGTAAACATCCTTGACTGGACCTACTTCACCCACTCCAGTGATTTTTCCACTTTGATTTCCACCAAAGCTAACTTTGGCTCCATCTTTTATCACCAGATTGTTGATTTTGTCTCTGCCTCCAGTCATATGTCTTGAGCATCCACTATCAATATACCATTTTCCCTTACTGGATGTTTTAAGACATACCTGCACAAACTACACAGATTTAGGTACCCAAACTTTCTTGGGTCCTTTAAAGTTAGTCTTGTGCTTTAAGTTTATAAAAACCTTAGGCACATGAGTTCCTTTAGGAACCCACTTGTAAGAGCTACTAATGCCATATTTTCTATGATTACAGATGGATTGTGTATGGCCTTTCTTGTTACAATAATTGCAAAAGCTATATGGTGAAGAATTTTCAGAAGATTTTCTAAAATATTTCATGTATGACTTCACCTTTGGTTCAACCCATCTTTTTCAAAAATTTTGTTTAGGCTCATAGCCAATACCAGTTCTATCTCTAAAAACTTTTTGATTGCTTAAAATCACATTTAAAGTTTCTGAGCCTTTCGTAAATTTTTCTAAAACATGTGAAAGTTTTTCCTCTTCCTTCAATAATTTTTCACAGTTGGAGCAATTTTCAGAAATTGAAAGAGTTACTATCGATAGAGGCTCAGCTATCGGAAGTTCTTTTCTGGGAGCTTGCGATAGCTCCTCTTCTATCGATAGAGATGAAGAATCTTTTTGAGGAGAAGAGTTTTTCTGAAGTTCTTTGTTTTCTCTTCTTAACTGACTACTTCTTTAGCAAGTTTCATTAATTCTATATGCATTTCATCATATAAATTTTGAAGTTCAGAATAAGAAGGTTCAGAGTCAGATACCTCAGAATCACTTTGCTCTACTCGAGCAACTAGGCAGAGGTTGGCGCATTCCTCGCTATCGCTAGCTTCTTCATTAGAGCTATCACCCCAAATGGATGACACATAAGCCTTCTTCTTTCCATAAGTCTTCTTTTTCTCCTTCTCTTTTAATCTTTGAAGACTGGGACACTCAGCTCTGAAGTGATCTGGCTTCTTGCATTCAAAGCATACTGGAGTTTTGTCTTTCTGGGAGTCTTTGAAGCTAGGACCACTCCTCTGGAATCTTTCTCTTCTTCTGAAGAACTTTTTAAATTCTCTGGCCATAAGCGCGATGTCCTCCTCATCAAGATCTTCCTCATCATCATCAATTTCATCTTTTTCTGAAGCAGCAAGAGCAAGTGACTTTTTCTTGGATTTTTCTTGAGCTTCCCTTTGAGCTATCAGGGTTGGCTCATATTCAGCAAGGCTGCCAAACAGGGCAGTGATGGACTTTGTTGATTCTCCTTGCATTTCTTGTATAGCAGTGACCTTCATTAGCCAGTCTCCCTTCAGTACTTTCAGAATTTTGTTGACCTGCTCTTTCTCTGTAATTTTCCTCCCCAGAGCAGCAAGATTATTGATGAGATGAGTAAATCTGATCTCCAGATCTCTTATCTTTTCTCCCTCAGCCATTTCAAACTTGTGGAATTCTTCCACTAGCATTTCTACACGCCTATCCTTTACTCCAGAAGTTCCTTCATGAGCAATTTGCAATGCTTCCCACATTTCTTTAGCAGAGTCAAGGTGACTCACTCTAAAGAACTCTGTTTGACTGAGAGCACTTTGGATCATGAGGACTGCTTTGCTATTTAACTCCAGATTAGCAATATCCTCATATGTGAATTCATCCTCAGCCTTTGGGATGCCCAAGGGATCTTTAGGCATAATATCTCCTTCTTTAATGATCTTCCAGAGTTTGTATCCGTTGGCTTTAATGTAGATCTTCATCTTTAGTTTCCAGAAGGTATAATGCTTTCCATCAAAACCAGGAGGCTTATTAATGGAGCTTCCTTCAGGGAGGATGTTTTCAAGCGATGCCATTTAGATCTTTGCTTCTCGGATTCGTTGGAATCTAAAACAAAGAAGACCTTGCTCTGATACCATATGAAAGTGGCAATCGCCCAAAAGGGGGGTGAATTGTGCTTTCTAAAAATCTAGGAAAAATTAAGATAACACAAACTTTATACTGGTTCGGCCAACACTGCCTACGTCCAGTTCTCCAACACTTTGTTGGGTTCCACTAACCACAGGTTTTACGAGCACAGGTTCACCTGTCAACCTTTACAGAGTTTTAGAATCTCTCTAAACACTCCCCCTTACCACCTGTAAGGCAATATCCCTGTTTTAAAGCACCTTGCTTTCAGAACAACCTCAAACAGTAGAGGATTTCAATAAATATGTTCACTTAATGAACTGATTTTGATAAACACTTAAGTACAGATAGATTCTAAAACAATAAATACAGAGAGCAATGAATGAGTATATGAATATTCTCGTTTTTCGTTGCTTCTTAATAAATGCTCAAGTTCTGTATTTATATCTCTTCTCAGATTTTTACCCTAGCGTTCAATCTTCAAGAAGCCGTTTGAATTTAGTCGTTGGGAGCTCATAGCCGTTGGCATTTAATGCAGCTTCTTCATCGGGCTTAACTTTCTGCTCTAGCTTCAACTACTTCTTGCGTAGGGTGAGCTAGGAGAGAGATAGACTTAGCGTTCTGAGCATCTGTACGAATTGTACTTTCTGCAGCTTTTGTAGTAGCGCTAGGTTGATCTGCTATCGCTAATTTCATAGTGAGTTCTGCACTTAAGCTGTTAGCTGAAGAAATAATCATTTAAGATATAGAGAAAGCTATCGCAAATTTAGTCTATTAGCTCAAATGAGATAAAGACAATATAAGGTATTTTAAAGCATTTTATATCGATAGACAAGAGTATTATCGATAGCATATTCTTTTAGCTCAATGTTCAGAGTACTAGCTATATCATATCAGCATACATTCTTCTATCGATTGCTAATTCCTTATCGCTAGATACTTGATTGCTTATTAGCTATAAGGATACTGAGATGATTATCAAAGGGTGTTTCAAGGTATCCTATTATCGATAGCTAAACGAGTTAGCGCTAGCAACTATGTTAGCTCATTTGACTCATTTGCTCTCAGGCACTAGCTATCTGAATGATCATTATCTGAAGCATTTTTGTTATCGATAGCTTAATATGTTATCACTAGCTGATTTCATTAGTCCAAGGACTTGGTCTCTTTTTCTGCTAGATGTCTGCTTATGTTCTTTAATGAGCTTCTAGCGATTAGAATCTTTCGTAGCGATAGTGAAAGACTTGGTGATATATATTAGCTTTGTTATTTCTAAGTCTTCACTTGCTATGGCTCTGTCTATTAGCTATAGAGATTCACTTAGCGATAGAGATATTCATTCTTATTGTTCTGCTAAGTTACCATCTGCTATCTTTGAATCTTTCATCTAGCAATATATCTTTTACTTTTGCAATGGTGATCTGTTACTTATTAGATTTTACTCGATTAAATCAAAGGTAACTTGCTCTCATTTGCTTATGTTATTTATGGGGTCAGTCTTCATCAAAACTTAAGATTCTAACAAATTCACTCTCCCATACATCCATCTACATGAATTCCACTCCTTCCACATCAATTCTATGGCTTCCAACTCCAAATTTCAATCTATCGTGTTTGAGAGCATGAGCAGCTAGACTCCTTATGGGAATCTTAATAGAAGAAGGCAACTGAAGCTTTAACATCTTTAGTGGGAAGTTATTTAGTTTCTCTTGTCTAAGTTCTATTTATGTATCGCAATTCTTTGTGTTTTGTCATATGTATTTGGTCTTAAAACAAGTGTGCTTTGATGTTTTATGTTTAATCTTTTGGTTAATGGTCATGCATGTAATTAGGTGATGGCTTTTATGTGTTTGAACCTAAGTGTTGATTTCGTGATATTATGTAATAGATGTGCTTCATTTATATCTCCTTTGAATTTCTAGAATATGTTGAATGCATGTGTGTTTTTTGTGTGTTTAGACACTAGATCCAAAGTTTGATGGTTTGATTTACTTCTAATGAGAGTCTCTTTACATGCTTATTATGAGTCTTCACTACCAAGTTGAAACTTAACGATTGCCGATTTGATTAATTAAATATGCAATGCGGCACATTAGTTAATTAATTAGGTTAATTGGATTAAGAGCAATTGCCTTAGGTTGTGCATTAGAACTTGGTTTAACACTCCCATATCACATTTAAAGCTAGAAAGGTTGCCCAATTCATGAAGAGACTCATATTCTGTAAGTGCTGGCTGTCACCCAAGAGGGGGGTGAGTTGGGTGATAGGATAAAAAAAATCTTAAGTTCTTTTCAAATCTTCTCTTTTCTAAAACCACAATGAAGGCAATCTTTTCAAAAACTGTTAAATGCACTAAGAGATAAATAATGTAGATATGCTGGAAACTAAGAGAGTTAAGGGAAGAGATAATGCAAATAGTATTTATCCTGGTTCGGTCTTCCCTGACCTACATCCAGTCCTCAGGCTCCACCTGAGATTTCCACTACCCTCTTGTTTAAACCGGGCACAAGAGAAGCCTTTACAACCCACAAGTTTAACTGGGCACTTATGAAGCCTTTACCACATATTTTTCAACATGGGATCACCTGCCAACCTTTTTCACAGAGTTTTAGAATTCTCTCTAAACACTCCCCCTTACAACTTGTAAGGTTATAACCCTGTTCTTAAAGCACCAAGCTTTAGAACAACCTCAAACAATAGAGGATTTCAGATAATAGGTTCACTTAATGAACGGATTGTGATAAACACTTAAGTACAGTGTTGTATATGATGAAGAAATACAAATCCTAGAGCTTAAAGATTTGAACTATGGTTGCTCTAGCTCTTCTATTCTATAGAACTATACTCATCGTTATTTTTCCATTTTCTGGGCTCACTGATATCTAACTAATACTCTGTGCAGAGCCTCTATTTTTCATCTCGTATCTTCTTGTCATTTTTATGTATATGTGTCGTGTGTACTTATTGTTTCTAATGTCTTCAAGTCTTTATATATGGTATTATACTTTTCTATCCGTTGGAGACTTGGAGAACTAGCCGTTGATAGTTTTCTTTCTTCTCTTGCTTCAACTAATCTTGCAGAGGATAAGATAAGAGAGATGGAGATTGTGAGTAATGGTATCCTGCTGCTACCTACCACTGTACTTGCATGTCAGCTTTTTCATTAGCGCTAGCATGCTTTGCTATCGCTAACGGCATAGTATAATTCCTGTACTTGAGCTGTTAGCTAAAACAAGTATTCATGCAGTGGATATTATCGATAGTGCATTTCATTAACTCAAAGAGATAAAGACAATATATCAGATAAGGAATTTCAAAGCATTCTCTATCGATAGACACAAACATTATCGCTAGCATATTCTTTTAGTTCAACGTTCAGCGCATTAGCTATATCATCTCAATAAGCATTCTTCTACTGATAGCTAGATGCGCTATCGCTAGTGATCTTTGTTATTGCAAGTTTGTTTAGCTATGAGTATTTAATATATTTTAATAAGTATACAGATATCAATAGCTAGACTCGTTATTGATAGCATTATTTGTTATCGCTAGCTGATTCCAATAGCTCAAGGACTTGGTTCATTTTTCTGCTAGTTGTTCTTCCTTTCATTTATTCACATTATCAATGAACTTCTAGCGATAGGATATTACTTAGCGATAGTGAATGACTTAGCGATAGATATTAACTTTGTTATTTCTAAGTCTTCATTTGTTATGGCTCTTTGTCTATTAGCGATAGGAATACACTTAGCTATAGAAATATTTACTTTAGATTTCAGCTAAGTTTCTATTAGCTATTGTTGGGCTTTTTATTAGCGATAGACTTTAGCTCTAGCGATAGTAATCTGTTACCTATCATATTTTACTTGTTTAAATCAAAGGTAACTTACACTCTGTTTACTTATGTTATCTATGGGGCCAGTCCTCATCAAAACTTAAGATTCTAACATATTCATCATATAGTTCTCACAACCTCATTTTAATTGCTTTCTTATAAACCTAAAATCACAAAAAGAAGTAATTAGTTTTCTTTAATTGAAAATCCTAAAAACCCCGATTCTTTTCATGCATTTAGTTAGCTTAGGTAGTTAGTTAATCGAGTCCATGTGAGACGATCCAGTAAAGCACCACTAGTGCAATCCTTGGTTAAATTCAATTTTGCATTTGCACCCTAAGGCGATTAGGAAAGATGACAAATCAATGACACCGTTACCGGGGAGTCATTTTTGGTTCCCTAGGTTAGCTAAGTGTCATTTGAGACATTTACAAGGGGTAGGAGTCCTTATGTTAATTTTTAGGTTATTTCATTGCATTTAAGGTTTTAGGTTAGTTGTATTGAATTTGCACTATTAAAAATTAAAAAATCCAAAAATATATTGTTCTTGAGCTTGTGCTTGATATCTACTACTGTGCTTGTGGTGTATTGCTTGTTTCTTACACCATTTGAGTGAAACTTGATTGACTAGTTGCTGCTTGGTGGTATTCGCTTTGATTTGTTGAGCTTGTATTTGTGCCTCACATACTCATATTTGGCATTACACTCAATTTTTCAACAAAAACCACTCAACGAAGTCATCTTCTGATTGTTTGACTTATTAAGGCCATTTGTACAAATTTCTAAACTCAAATTCTCAATCTTGTACATTTGGTAAGTTTTCAAAAGGTAGTTTCTTGCAATTAGGCCATTTGGGGGTGAAATTTGGTTCTAAGTAATTTTGAATTATTTTGACATTTTTCTTCAGTCCCACTAACATATTTAAACTTGTTTCAATCATTGGGGGTGCATAAGAATTTCTTAGAATCACTTTTGGACTTAATTAGCCTTTTACTGTCAAATTGTAGGAATTCACCGTCAGAATTTTCTTTTGCTCGCCGTCTCCTTGCCATGGCGAGCTCTGCATTTTGAGTGTAGTATGTCTGCATTTTGGTATGCTCGTCATGGCCCCTACACGACAAACACACGGCTAGCTCTACTACAAAATTTTTCTGATCTTCTTATTTTTGCACTGCTTTATTTATGGATTGATTCCATTCTATCCCATACTTTCCAAATCTATTCTTTCCATATATTGTGACTTGTTTGCACACATATTTTATATCCATATAATTTATTGGACTGAGTTGTGCATTATAATTGCTTGCGTGGTATTTTTACTACGTTACTTGCTGTACTTGCTATATGTTGCTTGTGTATGACTAGAAGCAACAGCAGTGAGTTTGACTCATTGCCTGAGAACCCTGAGATTGAGCGTCACTTTACCCAATTAAGGAAAGCTAATAGAGGCACTGGTTCTACCACCGAGGTAATTGTAGAGGACGCATCTTCTAGTGATTCTAGTGACCAGGAAACCAACACTGAGTGACCTAGATTTCCCAGTTATGGATCCACCAACAACCAAATTAACCCAATTATTCCTGAAATCTCTGTTTTCCCAACATACCAAATGAAAGTGTAGAGCCACCTAGGAACCAAAATGGGGATAATGGTGTACATGGTCACAATGCCAACGGGGATGGGATACCACATGGAGCTAGGAGGACTATTAGGGATGCTAATACTACAAATTTTGATTCTAATCTAATTATGAATGCATTCCCTAATATTAATGCTGGTTAGAGATTAAAGGTTTATTCATCCAGTCCTTACCTAAGTTTCATGATTTGCAGGCAGAGGAACGACACTTGTACTTGGATGAGATATATATGCGCTGCAGTTCCATGTTACCAGTTGGCATGCATATTGATGATGTCATATGGAGAGTCTTCCACCTTACTCTAGAGGGAAAAGCAAAGGAGCGGTACATGAGTTTACCACGAGTTGTACCTGCAGCCCTATGCTCTTGGGCTAATTTGAAAAATGCCTTTTTTGAGAGGTTCTATCTTGCTACCCAGACTTCAGCTAGACAGAAGGAGATTGATGGAATTGTGCAAGATGTAGATGAGTCCCTTTATGACTATTGGACCAGATTTAATGATTTGCTGCATCACTGCCCACACCATCAAATACCTGAGGAGTAGCTTGTTTAGAATTTCTATAATGGGTTGCGTGAGAAAGAGCAAGATAAGCTGAATTTTACTGCTTGTGGTTCTTTTATTGATATGACTGTAGAGGAGGGTTGGGACCTAGTCAAGAAGCTAGCCTTGGCCAAGTAGCAGTATGGTACATCTCGAAGATCTATCCGGGACCTTGATCTGGTCAAGGCCACTTCTCTCCACATCCCTCAGATGGAGAAGTTTGAGTCTAAGCTCAATGCCATTCTAGACCGAGTCTCTGGTTCTACTTCTTCTTTAGGCCACGCGGCAGGTAATGAACTTGTAGCCCTCTCTTGTGAACTATGTGGATCTGCTATGCATGTATCTTGTAATTGTCCCTTTCGACATGAGGATTGCAATGCCATGTTTAGGGTAGAGCAATCGATATTTCAGTTCAGTATTTGGTAATAACTGAAAAAATAAAAACCAAATTGTGATTATTTTTATAACCGAACCAAAACCAAATAGAGTACGGTAACTAAACCAAAATAATAGAAATATTTCGGTTCGGTTTCGGTTTTTCTCCAAAAAATCGAAAATTTGTGCCTTTGAAATTACATTAGTTTTTTTTATTTTCAATAAGTAAAACTCAATAAAATTTATAAACCTAACAACCTCAACAAGATCCCAAATAACATAATACAATATACAAACTAGAAACATAATATAAGATTTCTAGGAAATGCAAAATACAAACAAAATAAATGTATTCAGCATTATTTATCTCTAAAAAAGCATAATGAAAATTTAAAAAACTAAATATCGATGAATGATATATAACATATCATTTTTTAATTTAAATTTAAAATAAGAAAAAAAGTACAGTTCTAAGTTTTAAAACTTAATTGTATAAAAAGAAAAATATGGAAAAAATAATCTTTTTAATATTTCAGTTATTCGCTTTTAACCGAATTATTTTTTAAGGCACCGAATCGAAAACCAAACACCAAAAAACTGAATTAAAAAAAACCGAATGCACACCGAACTTAATTCGGTTTGGTTCGGTTTTCGGTTTCGGTTTGATTTTGCTCACCCCTAGCCATGTTCCAAGGACGCTAGGGAGGTGGAAATCCACATTGGGATCTGTAACATCCCAATTTTATTAGCTTGGAAATTACATTCTAAAGGCATTAGTTTAAAGCATGAGGAAGTTTAAGTATTTGTTGATAATTTTCCCTAAGAATTCTCATAAAACATTAAGAAAGAATTTATAATAATTAAGTAGAAATTTGTATGATATTATTTAGGGTTGGGCTTAGAAAATGGACTAGAGAAAGACCTTAGCCTATGAGAAATAGTAATTCCCCCTTGTGGAGCTTAGGGTGGCGCCACATGTCATAGAGAGGGAAGGAATTATGTTGCAAATAATAAATAGAAAATGTATTGTAATATGTATAAGCATAAATTATATTAGAAAGAAAAAGTTATGTTGATGACCAATAGAAATGCATGCAAGGGAAAAGTAGAAGGAGTTATTATGACAAGAGAACCAATAGGAAGACATGCAAGGAAGAAAATCAAAATAGGAAATAAGATAAAATAAGAGAGCAAATGGAAATGCATGGAAATAGTAAAAGAAAAATAAATAAGATAATAAGAGACCAATAGGAAGACCTGCAAGCTTGGGAAGATTCTTTAAGTGATGTCATCATTTCTTCATGCAAAATAAGAAGAGAAGTCTCTCTTCCTTCTCCAAATGGCCAAAGGTGGTGCATGGGAGAGGTAGGAGAGGAAAAAAGAAAGCTAAAATAATGTTCCTCCAATGAACTAAAAGAAAATTGTTGATTTAGTAAAAATGTGATAATAGCCTTTAGGGTCAAAATGGACAAAGGGTGCCACTTACTAGGTGTAAGGTGGTCATTATTAAGAAGAGAGAAAACAAAATAAAAGTAAGGAAAGAAGAGAAATTGCATGAGTGGTGCGATAGAGGAGGCTAGCCTAAGGTAAGATAAGAGTGGTAAGAGAAATCTCCATGCTATTGGGCATTGTGTGAGGTGGCTTGGGGTGATCCTTACCCTCATTTTCCCTATAAATAGGACCTCTTCCATCACATTCTCCACACCAAACTCGCAGCCCCAAAGAAAGTGAGAGAAAAAGGAGTGTTCTTGAGTGTTTTTGGGTGTTCTTGAGGAGCCTTGAAGGTTGGGACTCCAAGAGAAGTTGTAAATCTCTAAGGTAGTACTTACTTTCTTACATTTCCAACATTAGTTGAATATTGTGATGTGATATTAGGCTACCTTGATGAATCATGTTTGAAGTGATTATGTGTGTTTCTTATAATGCTATGGCCATATGTTATTATTCAAGAACATAAATGCTCACATGTATGAGTTATTGGTATTGCCATATATGTCCAATTTTAAACTTGCATGGTTGTTTGTTGAGTATTGTGCTATTGAGATTTTCCCCAAAATATCACCCCCCCAAATCTAAACCATTTTAGGAGCATGTTCTTCAAAGGACAAAGAGAAGAAGCTAGCTTACTCAAGATGAAGGATTCACTGTTCTTGTTTTTGTTGTGCATCTTTGAGCTTATGATAAATCTGTAATATTGTTAGGATGCCTTTGACTACATTGTTCTTATGTTCCCCTTTTAGATTCATGTATGTATATGATCATTTTTGGGCACTAATAACAAGTTTTAATACATGCAATTGAAATGTTGTTTTTCTGGGTTCCATTTTGTGCAATGTCTATTGATGAAATTATTCGAGTTAGCAAATGAATGCCTTTAGCTATGAAATATTTATGTACAATACTAGACATATAGGACTTTTTGAAAACCCAAAAACAAAGTAAATCGGAGTTATGTAGCTCAAAATAAAAATCACGCAAGAAGGCCAAAATTTCTGGGCGTGAGAATGAAGTCAAGTTGGGAAAATAAAAAATCTATATCACCTGGGTTGATGCATGATCTGTTTGGTATTTTTTTCCTAGATAGAGGACTCTTCAAGCTTTAATTTGAGACATGAACCAAATCAAAACCATTTTTCCACAATTATTTATGATTTCTCAAAGTTGCTGGATAAGTTTCTACTTTTTTAGCATTTTTCCAGAAATAAAGAAAAATTTTAAAAGCTTGTAGTTTTGATGTTCTAAGTCCCATATGAGCTTGAATATGATTCCCAATGATTATTAAGCTTAGGAATGAGTCCTAGAAGTAGGTGTTACAGGATCCATATTCCAATACTTATAATTGAAAGTGGCGAGAATTCACAAGAGGGGGTGAATTGTGCTAAACAAAAATTTAATCATTGGAACACAAAACTTATACTGGTTTAACCCAACTCTTGGCCTACGTCTAGTTCTCCAACCTCAGTTTGGTTCCACTAAACTTCAAGATTAAACCAGGCTCTTGATTGCTTTTATAAGTGATCTCTCAGTAAGATCTCTCTCTTACAGATCACTCTCCTATACAGCTTGTAAGATTACAACCTACTCTTAAGATCCTACTATCTTAAGAGTAATCCTTACTTGAAATTTGATCACAAAGACTTGTTCACTAAAATGAATTGATTTTGATACACACTGAAGTACAATGACAATGAATGAATATATTTGAGAGTAAGTGAGTATTGAATGCAATAAGTATAACTCTAGGGTGCATTCAATGTATGCAATCAATGTGTTCACCAACTTCTTTACCTGTGGCTTTTATACATGTTTCCGGATTTTACCCGTTGGTGACCATTTATAGCGGTTGTCTGATCTTTGATCTGAGATGATTAATCTGATGGAGTGTTGAGATGAAGATGTTCTTGTGTTGCATTAACTCCCTTGTACTTGTTTATCTTCAGTTATTCTCTCTTCATTAATTGCAGAAAGCAAATCTCATTTCAAACGGCTAATTCCTTGAGTCTGTGTGTGTAACGATAACTTACCAAAATAGGTCTGACACACTCCGTGTTAGAAAACTTGAGTACTTGCATTCTGAAGGAAACTTATCGCCAGATCGATCATAGAACTCCAATCGATCACTGCTTCTTTCGTCTGATTGATCACACATAGATTAGGCTTAGATCAGGACTTGCATCACTTAACACATGCTACTAGAATTCAGTACACCTGATTGGTCACTGGCCATCCTGATCGATCATGCTTTATTAATCGATTAGACTTAAGTTATTTCGGTTAATTCTTCATTTTCATAATCAATCACAAGACATCATTCAATACTCCTTGATCGATTAAGCAACTATGATCGAATAGACTAAGGTTAAGACTTGAATTACAACTGAGGGGTTTTGATTGATCATAGAGTGTCCTGATCAATTATACCCTTTCATTTAATCACACTAAGATTACTAAGTTAGTTATCCAATTCTCTCTAATCGATTACAGGGCCTCCTGATTGATTAGTTAGCCAGATTTATACCTTATACATACTCTATTCTTATCATGATCAATCATAACTTTACATTCTTATTCGTTTATTCCTTCTTGATCGATTAGGAAATGCCTTTAGGATTTCTATCAAATTATTCTAAGTTCATTCTAGTCCTAAGTCCAATCTTTCTTTATGCCTAAGTTATGTTTATTTATCATCAAAATTCATTATTCTAACATTTTCCCCCTTTTTGATGATGATAAAACATAAGTTATAATCTGTGATTAGCAAAGAATAAAAATGGACAGGCAATAATCTGATAAACACAATAACTTGATCATAAACATTATAAGTCATATAAATTGATAGTATTATAAACAAAATAAGAACACATAAGAAGAACATCTAAATAGAAGATTAAAGAGACATAGAATATTAGTGATACAAATGCAAAAAGATGAATGCATGTGGGGATGCTTTTGCTGGTTTAATCAGAATCTAAACCACTTGAGCCCTTCCCTTACTTTGAAGTCAGATCATAATCTTCGGATTGAGAACCGTACCCCCCAAAATCAGTTGATGGCTCTTCTCCCTAAATTTCTAGTTCTGGCTCAGCTTTCTTCTTTCTAGCTGGAGCATTCTTCTTCTTAGGAAGAGATGGGGGCTTAGTCTTGGCAAGAATCCTTTCAAAGTAGGTTTGCTGCTTCTGGTTTTTCTTTGGAGGAGACTTCGATGATTTTTCCTTTGGTGCAGCCTTAGGAGCAAGCTTGGGTTTCTCAATCACAATTCCTTTTGCAGCCTTGGAACCTCTTCTGGTACTCATTTTTGTTGGAGGTTTAGGAGCAGTCATCTTGATCATCTTTCCTTTGACAACAGACTGAACCTCTGGCCCTTCCTCTTCTCCACCAGACTCCAAGAATTGAGAGGTGATCTGAATAAGGTCTAAATCATCATGCTGGGCTGTTTTCTTGTACCTCACTTGCTTCTAGACTCCCCAGCTTGGAACCACAGGCTTAGGAAGAGAGGCTTGATAATCTTTAGCCTTAACCTCAGCCTCTACTTTTGCCTTTTCTTCTAACTCTGCTCTAGCTCTTGCATCATCCTTTCAACAAGCTCTGCCACTTGATGATGAAGGTAGGGCCAAGTGTCTACTGACACTGGCTGTAGCTCTTGAGGCTCTTGGTACACTACCATGGCCATACTCAGGTCCTCCTCTTGCTCTTCCAGTACCACATTCTCATCTGCAGGAGGAATGATGACAGGCACATGTTCTTCATGAGTAACATCTTCCATCAGGACCTCTTCCATGCTCAGCTTAATTCCTTCTACCAACTCATGAATTACTAGAAGGATTTGACTTAATGTGGCATTAGGAGAGGATACTTTAGGAGCTTCTTTTGCAGTAGGCTTCTGAAGTACTTCAGCAGCAATGGCTGACAGGATAGCAGCAGCTTGTATTACCTTTTCTTGAACAGCACTACTCTCCCCCTTTTTGTCAGCATAAAAAAGATTTGAGGTGACTTTGGTTTTCCCTTTTCTAGCATAGGTGAGGGAAGGGTCTGGTTTGGTAGTGTACTGGATGGGAAAAGGATGTTATGGAGTAGTTTGGCAGGTTAGAGTGGTGTTAGTTCTTGGGGAGGAATGGCTTTTTCTGGGGAGGATGGTTTGGAAGTAGGAGGAGTGGTGTTGGTTGGAGTGGGAGAGGCTTATGTTTGGGTCAGGGGAGACTGATTTGGAGTGGTTTATGTATCGGTGATTGGGGAGGTGGTGATGTCAATGGGTGAATGGTGAGGTTCTTCTTCTGAGGATGTGTGTTGTGCCTGAGTAGAGGGTTCTCCCTCTCTGAAAGATGGCATCAGCAACTGCTCAACATTCTACAATATGGCCTCCAGATGTTTGATTATATCCATCATTGTAGTGTAACCTTCAAACACATTTGCTCCACACTCCCTTACTGATTGCACCACAGTCTCATTCAAGGTAGCCACCAGCCTTTTTAGCAATCTGTCTTTCATGGCCTGATGCTCCATTGATAATTCCTCCAAGACACTAGGAATTACTTCTTGCTTTAGTTTTGTTGTGACCATTAAAGCAACTTGATCGATCAGATCATTTGAGAATGTGGCCCTCCTTTCAAACTTGGGCACAGATGGTAGAGAAGATTGAGAGGGAAAGGAGTGAACTTCTTCATGTCCTTCCTGAGGTTGATTTGCCTCCTCAGGACTCCTTCCCGAATTTGTGCTGGTGTATTCCCTAATGCAAATGGTGGAAGTTTCATCTTCTTGAGAGTGATAATATCACATATGGCAGTCTCAATGTTGTTGTCTCCCTCTAACCACCAAACGTAGTTGCTGGCAAGGATGAAAGAGACAAACTGAGGAAATGGGAGAGGAGTTTTGGCAGACTTGGATTTATTGAATATGAGAAACTCTTCACAGATTAGTTGCCCAGGATTGATAGGGATCTTCTTGATGAGCATGGGCAATACTGGATTGTCTATCTCCAAAATCTGAGTAAAGTTCTCTGCTTTGTACACCATGCATCTAAGTAGGCATAGTGAATCACTCTGTTGACTGGGGGCATCTATACAGGTCAAAGGGTTCCTTAGACTGGACTCTCTGGTTGATAGGCCCTTATGAGTTCTATCTCTGAATATTTCTCCCTCTCTTGCCAGACATTGTATATAGCCAACTGTGGTTTGTCCATATCCAACCATTGATTCAGATCCTTCCAATCAAATGTGAACTTCTTTACTCAAACTTGAGATGACATAGAGATCCCTGCTATCTTGCGATTGGATTCTGTAGTGGATATGGTCATGTTGGAATAGAAGGCTTTGATAACCTTCTCGTTGTACTGGTTCTTGATGCATATCCACTTCTTGTAAGGCCCCAACCATTCTGTCACATTGTAGCCATTCTTCTCTAGATAATCAACGTCCACATAGGCACATCTTTGCAAACTGGATCTCTTTCCAATGGAATCTAAAGCCTAAAGGTGGCAAAACGCACAAGAGGGGGTGAATTGTGCTTTTCAAAAACTTAAACTTTAAAACTTGAAGACAATCCTTTATACTGGTTCGGCCAAAACACTACCTACATCCAGTTCTCCAACTCCTCGTTGGGTTCCACTAAACCACAGGTTTTACACACCAGGTTCACCTGCCAACCTTTACAAGACAGAGTTTTAGACTTCCTCTAAACACTCCCCCTTACAAGTTGTAAGACTACAACCCTGTTCTAAAGTCCCAGACTTAAGAACAACCTCAAACAGTAGAGGATTTTAATAAATGAGTTCACTTAATGAACAGATTTTGTTAATCACTGAAGTACAGAATAATCTCACTAAGAATAATAAAGCTTTGACCAGTGAGTAGATGAGAAATAATGAATGCTTGTTCGTCAGTTTGTTCTCTTGTTCATAAATGCTCAAGTCTTGGTTTTTATATCTCTTCTCAGTTGCCTTTTTCTTTCAACTTCATAAGTCCGTTTGAATATATTCGTTGGAAGCTCCTAGCCGTTGGCATTTAATGCTGGTCTTCATCTCAGTCATCTTTCTTCTCTTACTTCATTTAATTCTTGCAGAAGATGAGCTATGAGAGATAGAGACTGTGACTACCAACTACCTGCAACATTGTACTTGTATAGCAGCTTTTTCAGTAGCGCTATCATCTCAAGCTATCGCTAGTATCATAGTGTTAATCCTGCAGTTAGATTGTTAGCTAAACAAGTATTCATGTGAGGCACAGTTGGTGTTATCGCTAGTAGGATTCATTTGCTCAGTGTATACAGATAATATATTCTCTATCGGAAAAGATATATCAGCAAGAGATTTCACTATCGATAGCTAAACTCATTATCGCTAGTAGCTATGTTATTTATACGTTATTTGCTCTACATAGTAACTTATCTGAATGAGAGTTCTGCTATCGCTAGCTATTCATGCTATTGCTAGTGGCTATGTCTTTGTCTGTTATGAAAACTTAGCGATAGAGACATGTCTTAGAGATAGTGATCATTTGTTCTTTGCTTAGGTTATCTCAATTCAGTCTAGCAATAGCGAATACCTTATCGATAGTGGAGCCTATTAGCGATAGGAATATTTACTCAGTTTATTGCCAAGACTTCATTAGCTAATATTACCCTTCTCTTCATCTATTATCGATACGCTCTTAGTCTAGCGATAGAGTAACTGTTATCTATTGGATTTGTTCAACGTTTAGATAACTTATACTTTCTTCAATCATATTCCTTGATTCTTATCTTAATTCTTTTTCAGACTAAACTATATTCTATCTGTTCATTTTACTTATGTTATCTATAGGGTCCAGTCCTCATCAAAACTTAAGATTCTAACATTCTCCCCCTTTTTGATGATGACAAAACATAAGTAAAAATATGTATAGATAAATATGTTTAGAGCATATAAAACAGTATAACACAAGAGTATTTGTCATAATTTCTTTGCAAAGGGAAATACATCAGTTTTGGCCATATATGATGTATATGTAGAATGGTTTTCAAAAACTAAGGCACTCTCATTGTCAAAATTTTCACCAGAGGGAGCTGTCATATATTACTCATCAGGGTAGTCAGAGATAGAAGAATCTGAGTAGAAGAGTTTGTCTTGTTCGAGCTTGGCTTGCTTTGCTTTTTCTTTCCTAGCTCTGACTACCTGAGACTTGGCTTGCTCAGGATTTTCAGAAGGTTTAGTGATGGACATAGCTGTAGGTTCTTTAGCCTTGGATGAGTGAAACCTTCTTTTGTAAACCCATGCTCTTTTTCCTCGAGCAATTCCCTTTCTTCTCTTCTCTGCTGCCCTCTCTGCAGCTTCCTCTGCTTCCCTCTCTATTCTTGCCCTCCTTCTTGCCTCAAAAGCAGCCTTCTTCTCAAGAGCCTCTTTATGTTTTCTCAAAGCCTCTTCAAGGGCTTTCTTGTTAGCAGCCTCCTTTTCAGCCCTTTTCTTTTCTTCTTTTGACATTTTGTGGGGACGAGATGGAGCTACTTTCTTCATCTTCTGAGCTTTAGGAGCCTCAGGGGTAGCCTTTGGGATGACCTTGAAGGATACTTCTTCTCTGGCTTTCCTCTTGCTCCTTTCTCTGCTCTTGTTTTTCTTAGCCTCAGTCACTAGCAATTTCTGAATGTTATCTTAAAACTTGTCACCGGTGCTGGGCTTGTCTTGGATTGTTATTTCCCCATCAGTTCCAGGAGGAATAACAAATACTGGGATTAATTTGGCAGTCAAGACACTTGGAGGAATCCCATACTTGTCTGCTATCACAAGTGCTTCTGCAAACATGTCTATTTCTAGTGCTTTAGCAGATTGAGCTTGAGGCTTATTTGAAGGTTGAGGAGGAGTTATATGATTCTCAGATTCCATGTAGCTTCTGGCTATCCCTCTGACAGCTTCCTCAACCTCTTCAGAAACCATGGAGGCGTCAATATCTTTCTCCCCCTTTTTGTTATCATCATGGCCAGAGAGAGGAGTGGGATCAAGGTTTGGTGGAAGGAGAGGAATGGGAGTAACGCTAGGGGTGGTGTGAGAAGGAGGAATACTATCGCTAATAGGTGGATTAGCGACAGGGGTTGGTGAAGGTGTTGGAGCGTAGTGGTGGAAGGTGTGGGAGAGTGAGAGCTATCGCTAGGGGAAATGGTAGCGATAGGGGTTGACTGAGGTGGTCGGACTGTGGTAGCGATAGGAGGTTCTTGTGTTGGTGGGACTTGAGGGATATGTGGGAGAGGTGAGTGAGGGCTAGCGATAGGGATTGTGCTATTGATAGGTGTTTCTGGGTTGGTCTGAACTGGGATAGGAGAAGGGGGTTGGCTATGGTGGGAAGGAGTAAAGGGGTGGTTTTGGGAGTGGAGGGGTGAGTGAGAATGATGAAGAGGGGAGTGAGGTGGTGATGATGTACCTTGAGAGGTTGTTCCTTTTAGCTCAGGCATTCTGGATAGGCTCAGGCATTCTTCTAAATTCCTCACTTGAGCCTGAAGCTCCTGAATAGGCTTCAGTAACTCTGTTTTCTGTGCTTCCAGAGCAAAATTGAATTCTGTAGAGAGTCTGAAAACTATTTCCTCAACTGCTTATTTGGAGAAAATTGAAGATTTGGATGCAACAGGAGGAGGAGGTGGATCTCTTCTAGATTGAGCTTCTTCCTCAGTGGATTCAGGTTTAGCAGAAGAAGCAGAGGCATGAGAAGCTTGAGACTGAGAACCAAAAGTAACTCTGACTGCTCCAACTGGGAGCCCATCTTTTTCAGGGTGGAGGTGGTGACTTGTTTGCATTTCTTGTTCTCTCCATCCCCTAAAGATTTGATCTTGGTATACTCCAGCATGTATGATACCAACTGAGGGTAAGGTAGAGGAGCCTTGGCAGATTTGTCTGACAGAAATCTCAGCATCTTCATACTAACCAACTGGCCTGGATTGAGTGGGACTTTCTGAATGAGATTGGCCAACCATGGGTTGTCAATCTTTGCAAAACTACTGAAATTCCCTGACTTGTGAGTCATAATCCTGGTATACACATAATGGAGGATCCGGTTGATCACAGGCATGTCTGCTGGCTTGTTGGATTTAGTCTCATATATCTCTGCTAGCTCTTCTTCAGGGTACCTTTCAGGCATGTACCATCTATTGCAGTCTTCCCCTGAGATCCCTAGAATTCTGTTGAGTGCTTTCCACCCGAAAATAATACCCCTTCTTCTCACATCAGCTTCAAAGGTGACATTTACCAGCTTCCCCTTTTTATATTTTGGAATGGCTTTCAAACTCGAGTAGAAAGACCTTAGAACGTCTTCGTTGTAATCATTGTTCACTCTGAGCGTAAGGAAGCAACCAGGCATCTAATCAAAACCTTGTTGTTTGAAATACTCCAAATCTACCCATATAGCAGCCCTATCTAGGGTTCCTTTCTCTGCGAAGAAGGCGCTTGGAGTTGAGAGAGTGTTTGTCAGATAGGAAACTTCAGAATGGGATACTTTTTGATGCTTGGGGTGATTCTCAGTAACTTCTTTTGAAAACAAGACACTCTTCTCGGTACGGGACTTTTTGCTAGCTGATTTGGGAGATGGATTAGTGCTAGTACTCTTTGAACCTTGGGGAACTTTGGTTTTGGCCATTTTAGGGTTTTGGGAACAGAAAGATTTGGAGATGAATGCTTGAATGCTCAGAGAATGTTTTAGAGTAGAAGAGAAAATGATTTTTCATGAATGAATGCAAATGCAAGTGATCTAGCTTTATAAGTTTAGAGTTTAGGGTTTACCATCAGTGAAGTACATTAGCTAACGTTTCGTATTCTGACTTGTTAAGTGACTTGCTATCGCTAATATGAGCTGCTATCACTAGCAGGCATGATCCCACGCTGAGCAAGTGACTTAGAAACATCACTCACTCCTTCCTGTTATCGATATCTGGCTTTGCTATCGATAATGCTTGTGACTAGCGATTGCAATCTTAGCTCAACCTTAGCTTTGCCCTGCATATGCTAGCGATAGTGAACCTCACTATCGATAGGTCAGTCTTGCAAAACTTAAGATTTGGCACTCCGATGCCTAAGTTAGTGATTAATCTATATGAGTAAAGTGAAATTAAACGCAGAATATTTCAGGGATATTTACAACTCGTTTGGATTTACCATTCCTAATTCCCTTCTGATGAAGATAAATTGGGCTGGTTTAAGACGTTTGGTAAAGATATCAGCAAGTTGCAAGTTTGTTGAGATGAATTCCACCTTGACATCTTTCTTTTGGACATGATCTCTCAAAAAGTGATGTCTCACATCAATATGCTTGGTTCTGGAATGATGAACTGGATTTTTGGCCAAGCTTATTGTGCTGGTGTTGTCACAGAGAATAGGCACTTCTGGGAATTCCAAGCCCAGATCTCTAAGTTGATGCATAAGCCATAGGACTTGAGCACAATAACTTGCTGCTGTAATATATTCAGCCTCTGTAGATGAAAGGGAGACACAATTTTGCTTCTTACTGGCCCAAGAGACTAAACATCCACCAATGAATTGACATTGACCACTTGTACTTTTTCTATCTGTCTTATAACCTGCATGGTCAGAGTCAGAATAAGCAAGAAGGTACTCTTGAGTTCCCTTGGGATACCACAGCCCAAGCTCTTGAGTCCCTTGCAAATATCGCAAAATTCTTTTTACATTGGTTAAGTGGGATTCTTTAGGATTTGCTTGATATCTAGCACACATTCCCACACTAAATTGAATATCAGGTCTACTAGCTGTTAAATATAGTAGGGATCCAATAATTCCTCTAAATGAGACTGATTAACTAGTTTCCCTTTGACATCTGCATCTAAACTGGCAGAGGTACTCATGGGAGTGTCCTCATCCTTAGATTGCTCCATCCCAAATTTGTTGAGAATTTCCTTACAATACTTGGTTTGGGAGATAAAGATGCCATCTTTCCTTTGCTTTATTTGCAAACCTAGGAAGAATGTTAATTCTCCCATCATTGACATTTCAAACTCACCCTACATCATCTTAGCAAACTCTTCACAGAGCTTTTCGTTAGTAGCACCAAAAATAATATCATCAACATAAATTTGAACTATAAGCATGTGTTTATCTTTATGCATGATGAATAAGGTAGTATCTAATTTTCCTCTAGAAAAACCCTTTTTAATGAGAAATGTGCTAAGTCTCTCATACCAAGCTCTAGGTGCTTGTTTGAGACCATAAAGACCTTTTTAAGTTTGTAAACATGATCAGGCTTAGAGTTTTTTTCAAAACCAGGAGGTTGCTCAACATATACTTCTTCTTTGATATATCCATTAAGAAAGGCACTTTTAACATCCATTTGATAAAGTTTAATATTATTGATGGATGCAAAAGCTAGTAGAATCCTTATTGCTTCAATTCTTGCAACTGGAGCAAAAGTTTCTTCATAATCAATGCCTTCTTCTTGGTTATATCCTTTGGCAACTAATCTGGCTTTATTTTTGACAATTTGACCAGATTCATCAAGTTTGTTTTTGAAAACCCATTTTGTACCTATAATAGGATGATTTCTTGGTCTAGGTACTAAATCCCAAACTTGATTCCTTTTAAATTGATTAAGTTCTTCCTGCATTGCAACTATCCAGTCACAATCAACAAGAGCTTCATCAACACATGTTGGTTCAATTTCAGAAATAAAGGCAATAATTCTATTTCATTTTGTAGTTGCCTTCTGGTTCTAACTCCTTTTGACATTTCTCCAATTACTTGTTCAGGAGGATGGTGCCTAAGATGTCTCATGGAAGATTGAGGCTTATTAGCTTCATCTTGATCATCTTCAGCCTCATCTTCAGAACTCACTATCTATGGCTTTGGTGCTATCGATAGGGGAGGTTTTGAAATGTTTGAATTTTGATTTTCAGAGTTTGCTATCGATGGCTCTGGGCTATTGATAGTGAACGTTTTAAAACTTGAGAGAAATCTTCATCCTTATCAAACAGTGATGTTTTTCTTGAGGACTTTCATCAAACACTACATGCATTTATTCTTCAACAGTTTGAGTTCTCTTGTTACATACTCTATATGCTTTACTTCTATTTGAATATCCTATAAATATGCCAATGTCAGATTTAGGATCGAATTTACCTAAGTTTACCTTCCCATTGTTGTGAATATAACACTTGGATCCAAAAATTCTTAGGTGACTGAGATTAGGCTTCCTTCCTTTGTAGAGCTCATATGGAGTCTTCTCCATCCCCTTTCTGATGTATGCTCTGTTTGAGATGTAACATGCTGTGCTCATTGCATCTGCCCAAAATGTTTGGGGTACTTGTTTCTCATTCAGCATGCTTCTTGCCATTTCTGTGAGCACTCTATTCTTGTTCTCCACAACACCATTTTGTTGAGGAGTAGGTGGGGCAGAGAAGTTGTGTTCAATACCACTTTCATCACACAATTCCATGAACTCTTTGTTTTCAGATTCTCCTCCATGATCAGTCCTGATTGTAGCAATCTTGATGCCTTTTTCATTCTACAATTTCTTAGCAAGCACACAAAAGGCATCAAAAGTTTCATGTTTTGAGGAAAGAAACATAGTTCAAGTAAATATTGAATAGTCATCCACAACTACAAGAGTGTATAGACTTCCACCTAGACCTTTCACTCTTGCAGGCCCAACCAGATCCATATGAATTAGTTCCAATGGCCTACTTGTGGAGACGGTCTTCTTGATTTTAAAAGAGGACTTTGTTTGTTTACCTCTTTGACAAGATTCACAAATTAAATCATGTTTAGTTTTGAAACTAGGAATCCCTATGACTAGCTCCTTCTTAACTAGTTTATCAAGTTGTGTAAAATTCACATGAGCTAGTCTCTTATGCCATAGCCAACAGGTTTCATCATTTGAAATAAAACATTTTTCTTCAAGCTGTTGGCATAAATCTGTTAGAATCTTAAGTTTTGATGAAGACTGGCCCCATAGATAACATAAGTAAATAGAGTGTAAGTTAGCTTTAAATTAAACAAGTAAAATCTGATAGGTAACATATTACTATCGCTAGAACTAGAGCCTATCGCAAATAGATAAAAAGCAATAGCAAATGAAGATTTAGAAATAACAAAGTCAATATCTATTGTTAAAGTCTTTCTCTATCGCTAGAGTAAGAATATATCGCTAATGAAAGGCTCAATTTTAGCAGTAATCCATTAAAAGAGCAATATCTCTATCGCTAAAGATCTTCACCATAGCTAATGGAATGTGTAGAGCTAACCTAAGCAAATAAGAATAGATCCTATCACTAGACTCTGTCTCTTTCGCTAAGGCCTCTCAGATAACATGAATAAATACTCGGGGAAGAATGTTAAGATCAGTTAACATAGTAGCTAGCGATAACAGGTTTAGCTATCAATAACAGGATACCTGAAATAACTAAGAATATTCATATGTCAGTATCCTTAAACTAATAAGCAATCAAGTAACTAGCGATAATGGGATTAGCTATCGATAGAAGAATGCTTATTGAAATGACATAGCTAGTACGCTGAACATTGAACTAAAAGAATATGCTAGCGATAATGTTCATGTCTATCGATAAAGAATGCTTGATGAAATTCCTTAGCTGATATATTTTGTATCTTTTGAAGCTAATGAAATGCACTATCGATAACATTCACTACATGATTACTTGTTTAGCTAACAGCTCAAGTGCAGGAATTATACTATGCAGTTAGCGATAGCAAAGCATGTTAGCGCTACTGAAAAAGCTGCTATGCAAGTACTGTTGTTGCAGACGTTCAGAACGCTCAGTCTATCTCTCCCCTAGCTCACTCTATGCATGAACAGTTGAATCTAGAACAGAAGTTTGAATTAGAATAGCATTTATTGCCAACGGCTATGAATCTCCAACGACTATATTCAAACGGCCACATGAAGCTGAAAGAAAAGACATGCTGTCAAGATATAAATAGATCAAGACTTGCTTCTATAAGGGTAACGATGGAACAGGGCTTTATGTAGAATTGTATATTACACTGATCGAGAGCAAAACCTAGTGAGCCCAGAAATGAGGAAAGAATGTTGAGTCAAGTAAATTAGAAAAAGAGAGCTAGAGCATTCATTGTTCAATATGTTAAGCTCCAGAATTGTAATTTCATCATTTATTCCTATGTACTTCAGTGATTATCAAAATCCCTTCTTTGAGAGAAGTTAACTTTCTTTGTAAACATTATGTTTTAGTGGGTGAAGCTCAAGATTGGGTAATCTTGAGTGGGAAACAATTGTATCCTTACAGGTTGTAAGGGGGAGCTTTTAAAGGGAGTCTAAAGCTCGTTAAAAGGTTGGCAGGTGATCCCGTGTTGTAAAACCTATGGTAAAGGCTTCACAAGTACCCGGATAAACTTGCGGGTTGTAAAGGCTTCTCTTGTGCCCGGTTTAAACAAGAGGGTAGTGGAAATCTCAGGTGGAGCCTGAGGACTAGATGTAGGTCAAGGAAGACCGAGCCAAGATAAATACTGTTTGCATTATCTCTTCCCTTAACTCTCTTAACTTCCAGCATATCTACATTATATATCTCTTAGTGCATTTAACAATTTTGAAAAGATTGCCTTCATTGTGTTTTTATAAAAGAGAAGATTTGCAAAGAGTTTAAGCTTATATTCTATCACCCAATTCACCCCCCTCTTGGGTGACAGCCAGCATTAACAAAATCTAAAGTGTATAAATTACCATTTCTATTTGCTCTTAGTTTACACTTAAGATTAATTTTGTTTAACTTTAAATCCTTTTTATCAACAATAAGGCATTCATTTGAATCAAAAATTACCCAGTTACCATGATCAGTGCTTTGGCTTATGCTCAGCAAATTATGGCACAGACCATCCACCAGGTATACATCTTTGACAGGACCAACTTCCCCAACTCCAGTGATTTTTCCACTTTGGTTTCCACCAAAACTGACTTTGGCTCCTTCTTTTATCATTAGGTTGTTGAACTTGTCCTTGTCACCGGTCATATGCCTTGAGCATCCACTATCAATATATCATTTTCCTTTGTTGGATGCTTTAAGGCATACCTGCACAAATCCAAACAGATTTAGGTACCCAAACTTTCTTGGGTCCTTTATGATTAGTCTTTGCCTCTGAGTTTGTGAAAACTTTAGGCACATAAGTTCCTTTAGGAACCCACTTATATGACCCACTAATTCCATATTTCCTTGGATTGTAGGTTGATTGTGTATGCCCCTTCTTGTTACAATAATTGCAAAAACTATAAGGTGAAGAATATTCTGAAGATTTCCTAAAATATTTTAAGTATGGTTTCACCTTGGGTTCTTCCCATTTCCTTGAAGCTTTCTTTGGCTCATAGCCAATTCTAGTTTTGTTTCTAAATGCTTTTTGATCCTTCAAAATTATGTTTAGCATTTCTGAGCCTTTTGTAAATTTTTTTAAAGCAGTTGAAAGCTTCTCTTTCTTCTTTAACAAATTTTCTCAGTGAGAAAAACTATCAAACTTTGTTGAAGGATGATTTGTTAACGATGGAGGAGTGGCTATCGATAGCTCGATTCTGGGAGCTTGCGCTAGCTGCTCTTCTATCGATAGCGCAGAAGGAACTTTTGGTACAGAAGAGGAAATATTTTTCTTGAGTTTTTTATTCTCTTTTCTCAACCCTACAACTTCCTTAGCAAGCTTAGTTAGTTCAGTATGCATCTCATTATACATATTTTGAAGTTCAGAGTAAGTAGGTTCAGAATCATATACCTCAGTATCACTTAGTTCTTCTTTAGCAACAAGACAGAGATTTGCACTCTCTTCATGATCGCTAGCTTCCTCATCTGAGCTATCACCCCAGATGGATGATACATATGCTTTCTTTCTTCCAAAGGACTTCTCCTTTTTTTTCTCCTTTTCTTTGAATCTTTGGAGACTTGGACACTCTGCTTTGAAGTGGCCAGGCTTCTTGCATTCAAAGCATACAGGAGCTTTCTCTTTCTGAGAATCCATTCTGAAGCTAGGGCCACCCCTCTAGAAACCTCCTCTTCTTTTGAAGAATTTCTTAAAATTGTCTGACCATGAGAGCCATATCTTCATCATCACTATCCTCTTCATCTCTTTCAGATACAGCAAGAGCAAGAGACTTCTTCTTAGGATTTCCTTAAGCTTCCCTTTGGGCTATCAGAGTTGGCTCATATTCAGCAAGGCTGCCAAACAAGGCAGTGATGGATTTGGTTGATTCACCTTGCATCTCTTGGATGGCAGTGACCTTCATAAGCCAATCACCCTTTAATACTTTCAGAATCTTGCTGACTTGTTCTTTCTCTGGAATTTTTCTTCCTAGTGCAGCAAGATTATTGATGAGATGAGTGAATCTGATCTCCAGATCTCTTTTCTTTTCTCCATCAATCATTTCAAACTTGTGGAATTCTTCAATAAGCATTTCCACTCTTCTGTCTTTTACTCCTGAGGTTCCTTCATGAGCAATTTGCAAGGCCTCCCACATTTCCTTTGCCGTGTTTAAGTGGCTAATTCTGAAGAACTCAGTTTGGCTAAGGGCACTTTGGATCATGAGTATTGCCTTGCTATTCAATTCAACATCTGCAATGTCTTCAGGAGTATATTCATTTTCACTCTTTGGGTTGCCTAGAATACTTGTAGGCACAATGTCCCCTTCTTCTATGATCTTCCATAGCCTATACCCATTAGCTTTGATGTATATCTTCATTTTGAGTTTCCAGAAGGTATAATGCTTTCCATCAAAGCCAGGAGGTTTGTTGATGGAACTCCCCTCAGGCAAGATATTCTCGTACGATGCCATTTTTTTATCTTTACTTCTCAGATTCATTGGAATCAATGGGAGAAGACCTGCTTTGATACCAAATGAAGGTGGCAAAACGCACAAGAGGGGGGTGAATTGTGCTTTTCAAAAACTTAAACTTTAAAACTTCAAGACAATCCTTTATATTAGTTCGACCAAAACACTGCCTACATCCAGTTCTCCAACTCCTCGTTGGGTTCCACTAAACCACAGGTTTTACACAACAGGTTCACCTGCCAACCTTTACAAGACAGAGTTTTAGACTTCCTCTAAACACTCTGATTGCACCATATTTTTATACACTTTTCATTGATAAAATCAGTAGATTATTGCATGTTCTTGGGGTAATTGCACCTAATTAGGGTAATTTCTGGCTTTTGCACACTTTGTTGGAATTTATTCTAGTCAAGGGCAATTTGGGCATAGTTAGCATAAATTATTGTTAACCTATTTTCAAGAACATTTGATGCTACCTCTGGCTTGATTTTATTTGTAGGTCATAGAAGAAACATGCCCAAATTAAGGAGACAAGTTGCAGCGAAGAATTCTGGACGGGGAAGAAGAAGGAAGCGAAGAGAGAAACAAAATCAATATCCCTTCGCCGCGGCTAATACCGCGGCGAACTGGCAGCGAGAAAGTCCAGGGAGGCAGAAGCAACGTGAGCTCGCCGTGGGTCTTGTCGCGGCGAACTCACGGCGAACTCCCCAGCATGTTCCAGAATGAGTGGTAGCTCGCCGTGGCGAGCCCACGGCGAAGTGCCCAGTATCTGCGAAATCTGACGCGATTTTAGGGTCTCTGAGGGATTATAAATAGTTCCAAACACACGAAAATCAGGAGCCAAGCTTCCTCAGGTCCGAAAACCAGCCCTCTCCTAGGGTTCCTCTTGTTCTTCTTCATTCCTCACTCAAGTCCTCTCATCCCCACTCATTTCCACCTCCATTATTGCTGATTTTCTTGTTCTTTCTCCTTCCACCTTCCATTTTCACTCCACATTTCCTTCTATCTTCTTCATTCATGGAAGCTATCATCATGGGTCCTCTTGGGCACGAGTTTGAAGACATGAGAGGCTAAATTCTTGGTGCTTTGGTTGTGTGAAGGTGGCTCTAGCTTCATGGACCAACATAGGGGAGTTTCTAGTTTACAATTTCTTATTTCCTTTGTATTTGGCTTATACTCTTTTGTATTGGTCTTGTATTTAGATTTAAGACTTGGGATATGTGGTTGCTATCTATGTTTGTGAACTATATTGTGTATGCTTTGAATTGAATGTGATTGAGATACAATTTCCTATTTACTTGTGGTTGTATTCTTGGTTTTAGCCATTTTAGTGGTTGCTAGTGGTTATAGTCAATTTCTTCCATGCATGATGATGTGATTGCACTTTATGAGAGTTAAATTGCATTTGTTTCAAGGCATTTCACAAACCAAGTGGATCTTCACACTAACCCTAAGTGATGGCTATGAGAGTGATTGCTAGATTAGTCATTAATTAGGGCTAGTGGACCCCTAGTGGTTGCTTGGGGATTTTTCAATTAGACTTGGTAAATTAAACTCCCACTTATCATTTTGAAAGAAGCGTTTGAGTCACTGAAGCACTACCAAAGCCCATTTTATAAAATCACCCCCAATCCAAACTCTTTTCACTTTTCACTTATTAATCTAAAACACCAAAAACAAGTAACTGCTTTTGTTAATAGCTTTAGTAAATGAAACTTCAAACCAAAACCCCCGTACCTTTTTATTGTTTTAATTGCATTTAGTTAGCTTAGGTTGTTTAGAAGGACTCCTCAAGTGAAACGATCCGGCATTGTGCCACTTTACACAATCCTTGGTAATTATTGTGATTTTAACCCCAAGGCGTAAAGAAAAGGTTAAATCAATGGCGCCGTTGCCGGGGAGTCATTTTTGACTCCCTAGGTTAGCTAAGTGTCAATTGAAACTATTGACTAGGGGTAGGAGTCATTAGGATTAGATTTAGGTCATTTGCATTTTTAGGTTAGTTTACAATTACTTGTTCTGCATTGTATAAAGTTTGACAAGAAAATACAAAAAAATATTGCTTGCCCTTTGCTCTTGCTTGAATTGTGATACCTGCTTAGGTGTATTGCTGGACTTTCTTGCACCTACTTGTGAATACTTGACTTGCCATACTTCTACACTCATATACATCGCATACACATCTCATACCATACTTTGCCATATACACCACACATATTTTACATCATACTTTCACACCATACTCACTTGCATCATCATTCATCCATTTTTCCTTGAAATTGTGCAAGTGCATCTTTGTTGAGCCTTAGTCTACACTTGTTGTCTGCGCCTTGTGTATGACTCGAGGGAACTCTAGAGACCAAGAGCTTTACCCTGAATACCCAGAAATTGAGAGACACCTTACTAGGTTGAGAAAGACACAAAGAGAGGGATCTTCAGTTACACCCTTGATAGTGGAACACCCACCCTCTTGTGAGCCTAGTATTGAGAGTGACCCAGAAACTGAGAGTGATACTAGAGACATGGAGGGAGATCACCATATTCCTGAAGTCCAAGTAGAGCCAAATCTAGGTGGTAATGGGGGAGGACAAGTGTATAATGATGGTGAGCGACCTAGAAGAAGAACCATCAGGGAAGCCACCACAACCAGCCTTAACCATAACCCATTCATGAATGCATTCCCCACTATGAACACTGATTATGAAATTAAAGGCTTATTGATACAATCCTTACCTAAGTTTTATGGTTTACAGGAAGATGAGCCACATGATCACTTGGATGAGATCTTCATACATTGCAACACCATGAAACCAGTGAGAGCACAAGTGGAGGATGTCATGTGGAGAGTGTTCCACCTTACTCTAGAAGGCAAGGCTAAGCAATGGTACATGAGTTTGCCTACTTTCAATCCAGACGCCCTCGTCTCTTGGGGCAACTTGAAACAAGCCTTTCTAGAAAAGTTCTACCCAGCCACTAGAACATCTCCAAGAAGGAAAGAGATAAATTCTATCACTCAAGAACCAGATGAATCTCTTTTTGATTATTGGTCAAGATTCCAAGACCTTTTGAAGAAATGCCCTCATCACCAAATTCCCGATGAACAATTAGCCCATACCTTCTATGATGGGTTGAGGGAGAGAGACCAAGACAAGCTGGATGCAGCCGCTGGAGGCTCATTCATTGACTACACACCTGAAGAGGCATGGCCTCTAGTTCGTAAGCTCGCTTTGGCCAAAGAAAAACATGGTTCAAGAAGATCAACCCGCAGTCTTCAAAGGGTTGATTCTAATTCTCTTCACATTCCTCAATTGGATAGGTTTGAGGCCGAATTCAAAGCAATCCACTCTAGATTGGACAAGATCTCAGGTCCATCTTCCCCACCAGGTCCAGTTGGTAATGAGTTGGTGGGTCCCTCTTGTGATTATTGTGCATCACTTATGCACCTCTCGAGCGATTGCCCTTCTAAGCTGGAAGAATGTAATGCAATGTTCCAACCAAGGCAAGGCAACAATCCGAGATGGGACCCCTATTCCAATACATACAATGAGGGGTGGAGACAAAATCCAAAATTTAGTTGGCGCCAAGATGGCAATCCCCCAAGGCAATTCCAAGGGGAGTCCTCCCAAGCACTAGCTCTCGTGAGAAGGGACAGACCCACAAATGACTTTGAGGAATTAAACAAGTCCATCACTTTGGGATTCCGCCATGTGGAAGGTCTCATTGACTCTAGGGCGAATGAAACGAAGCAATGTATGGAGTCAAGTTTTGAGAAGGTAGATAATCGTATGAGCCAATGGGAGACCAAGAGTGCTAACTTGGAAGACTATGTCATGAAGCTTTCAAACTCTTTCAATGAGCTTCAAGCCAAGGCAAGCGGCCCAACTCCGTCCAATACAGTCATCAACCCCAAGTCTTTGAATGCCGTTACTTTGAGAAGTGGGAAATCACTAAATCCCATGCCAATCAAGAAGAGGGTTCACTTTTCAAGTAGTGAAGAGGAGGATGATGATGAGCCAGTGGACGAGGAGATTGAAGTGGAAAGCCCTACTTGGAGCCCACCATTGAGCCCAATGAAGTTTCCTCAATCTGAGAGTGTTAAGGAAAAGGAACTTCAAGAAAGAAGGGCATTGACTAGAAAGGAGAAAGTGATGGAGGATCCTGAGGCACCACCACAAGAGAAGCAACAACACAACAAGCAATTGAGTATCAATGAGAAAGGAGAGTGTAGCTCACAAGATACCTTGGCCAAACCTCCGGCCAAGGAGATAACTATCTCTCAACTCCCTTTTCCTCAAGCTTATTTTAAAAGCAAAAAGAAACATGATGAGGTTGTTGAAAATGAAATGCTTGAACTTTTTAGCAAATTGCATGTGAATGTTCCTTTCTTCCAACTTGTGAAATCTATGCCTAGCTATTGTAAATTCTTGAAAGAGTTGTGCACCAATAAGAGGAAGTTTAGGCCAAATGAAAGAATTCAATTGAATCCTAGTGTGTCGGCTTTGTTCAAGCCTCAGTTGCCGGTCAAGTGCAAAGACCCTGGATCATTCATGATCCCTTGCACCATAGGGAACTTGATGGTGACGAATGCATTGTTGGATTTAGGAGCGGCCATTAATGTGATGCCTAGTGCGATTTTCACTTCTTTAGGCATCACCGGTTTGAAAAAGACAAGTGTGATTTTACAATTGGCCGATCGCACACTTCGATATCCACAAGGCATTCTTGAGGATATACTTGTTAAGGTTAAAGATTTAGTTTTTCCAGCCGATTTCTATGTTCTTGACACCGCTAGCGAGCCATGTGAATCGACTATCATTCTTGGTAGGCCCTTCATGCGAACCGCCGGATCGGTAATTGATATGAAAAATGGTTTGATAACAATGGAAGTGGGAGAACATAAGATTAGCTTTAACATGTATGAAGCAATGCGACACCCCCATGAGGACTATTCTCTTCTAGATTTGAACGTGATTGATATTGCTGTCGAAGATGCCATTGAGGAGCATGAATTAAGCTTGCATTCATATGATTACACATCTGATCTTGAAGCTTATGACTCTTATTTTTCTACCCTGCCTTCTGTTCATTCTTTTTCTTCCTTAGGTGATGACGTGTATGACCTTGACTCACATGTAGTTGATTGTCTACTTTCTGTCCCTTTGGATTTTTCTTTGATTGATAATGATACTGCTAATTTGGATATGAGCTCCACTAACCTTTCCTTGATGAGTGATGATATTTCTTTGGGAGATGGTAGTTTTCTTAATGTTTCAGGTCATAAGTTGGTTGAAGAATGTGAATTTGAGGTTGGAAGCCAAGAGTTGGCCGATTTGAGCTCAAAGGGTATAGCCCTCACCCCAACAAAAGCTACTTCACACTTGACCTTCTTTGGACCGGATCACCATGTGGTAAAAGGGCCACCTTTTACACCCTCTTCCATTGATTTTAATCCTAGACCTAGGATTTCTTCCCACACACTTAGATATTTGAATGATCTTGTTACAAGTTGTGATGTAGGTGTTGTGGATGACAGTTCCCCAAGGCAAGTCACTGTGATAGATCAATCTAGTGTTGATTCGGCTCTTGGGAAGACCAATGAACAAGTGATGAGGTCTTTTGAGCCTAGTCTACCTTTTCCAATTGGGTCTACAAAGGGGAGTTCTTCTCACACTTTAAATCTTCCTACTCTTGTTCCCTCTGTTTTGGAACCACCCATTTTGGAATTAAAGCCTTTGCCAAGCAATTTAAAATATGCTTTTCTTGCCCCCAATGACAAATTGCCGGTTATTATTTCTAATACCTTGAGTGCAATTGAGGAGGTCAAATTGCTTGATGTTTGAAGAAATATAGCAAGGCTTTAGGTTGGACATTGGCTGATATTCTGGGTATGAACCCCGCTATTTGCACCCATCGGATTTTACTTAAAGAGGATTCTAGGCCTCTTAGGCAACCTCAAAGGCAGCTTAACCCCCTCATTTTGGATGTGGTCAAAAAGGAGGTCACAAAACTCCTAAGCGCCGGCATCATATATCCGATCTCGGATAGTGAGTGGGTTTCGCCTGTCCAAGTGGTGCCTAAGAAGTCTGGAATCACTGTTTTGAAAAATGAAAACAATGAACTTATTCCAACAAGGGTGCAAAATAGTTGGCGTGTGTGTATTGACTATAGGAAGTTGAATGATGCCACCCGAAAGGACCACTTCCCACTTCCATTTATTGATCAAATGTTGGAAAGGCTTGCGGGAAGAAGCCATTACTATTTTCTAGATGGTTATTCGGGGTATTTTCAAATTCCTATAGCACCCGAGGACTAGGAAAAGACCAATTTCACTTGCCCATTGGTACTTTTGCCTACAGGCGCATGCCCTTTGGTCTATGCAATGCGCCGGGCACTTTTCAACGTTGCATGATGAGCATCTTTTCTGATATGCTCGATGATTGCCTAGAAGTTTTCATGGATGACTTCACTGTTTTTGGTGATTCGTTTGATGTTTGCTTGCATAGTTTGGAGAAAGTCCTAGCTCGGTGTGTCGAGAAGGATTTAGTGCTTAATTATGAAAAATGCCATTTTATGGTCACACATGGCATAGTTCTAGGCCACCTAGTCTCTAGCCGAGGCATTGAGGTCGATAAAGCCAAAACCGAGGTGATTGCGTCCTTGCCTTATCCCACTTGTATCAAAGAGCTTCGCTCTTTCTTGGGACATGTAGGCTTTTACCGACGTTTCATCAAGGGTTTCTCCCAAATTGCATTGCCTCTTTCTCATTTACTGCAAAAAGATGTCGAATTTGTTTTTGATGATGAGTGTAAAATTGCTTTTGAAACATTGAAGAAAACTCTTTTGGAGCCTCCTATTCTTCTTGCTCCCGATTGGTCATTGCCCTTCGAACTAGCATGTGATGCTTCCAACTATGCGGTTGGCGCCATGCTAGGTCAAAGGAGCAACAAGACACCACATGTCATAGCCTATGCATCTAAGACTCTGGACTGTAAACAAAGGAACTATACCACCACTGAAAAAGAACTCTTTGCCATAGTCATTACATTAGACAAATTTAGACAATACTTGCTTCATTCTGTGGTTGTCATTTATACTGACCATGCAGCTATAAAGTTTTTGTTCACAAAGCCACACTCAAAGCCGAGACTTCTTTGGTGGACACTCTTGCTTCAAGAGTTTAATTTGCAGATCAAGGATCGCGTCGGCAATGCCAATTTGGTAGCCGACCACTTGAGTAGACTCCCAGACAACACCAGGGGAGTAGATCTTTCTGACTTAACTTGTGATAATTTTCCGGATTCCTCTTTGTATGCAATAGATGTTGAGGTGCCTTGGTATGCCTGTTTAGTTAATTATCTTGTTTGTGCCCTCACTCCGGATGACATGTCTCCTTTTCAGGTGCAGAAATTAAAGAGAGAGGCCCAATACTATGTTTGGGATGAACCACACCTATGGAGACTATGCAACGATCAAGTAATCCGGAGATGCATACCGGAATCCGAGTCCCTAGACATCCTCTCTGCTTGCCACTCGATGGTTTGTGCTGGCCACTATAGTTCTAGGAAAACTGCTAGGAGGGTCTTAGACGCTGGTTTTTATTGGCCTACACTCTTCAAAGATGCCTATGCCTTTTGTAAATTGTGTGGTAAGTGCCAAAAATTTGGGGGGAGTGTGACAAAAAGACATGAGATGCCCCAACGGCCCATTCTAGTTTGTGAGATTTTTGATATTTGGGGGATAGACTTTATGGGACCTTTCCCACCTTCTTCTGGTTTCACCTATATCCTACTTGCTGTAGATTATGTCTCTAGGTGGGTAGAGGCTATCCCAACCCGAAAGGATGATGCACCCACGGTCTCTAAGTTTCTCAAGTCTAACATCTTTAGTAGATTTGGAGTACCAAGGGGTCTTATAAGTGATCGAGGAACCCACTTTTGCAACAAGCTTCTTGATAACTTGCTTGCTAAGTATGGGGTATCCCACAAAGTGTCTAGCCCATACCATCCCCAAACAAATGGCCAAGCAGAGGTGTCTAACAGGGATATAAAGCACATTCTTGAGAAAATTGTTAAGCCATCAAGAAAAGATTGGAGTGATCGACTTGAGGATGCATTGTGGGCATATCGGACCGCATTCAAGACACCCTTAGGCATGTCTTCATACCGGTTAGTTTTTGGTAAAGCTTGTCATTTGCCGGTTGAATTGGAGCACAAGTCCTATTGGGCCGTGAAACTATGCAATATGGAGTTGGATGCCGCCGGGAATGAAAGATGCCTTCAATTGCAAGAGCTTGATGAACTGCGCCTTCAGGCATATGAGAGCTCAAGGCTCTACAAAGAAAGGACCAAGTTGATCCATGATGGCAAGATCTTCAACCGCAGCTTCAAAGTTGGTGACCAAGTCCTTATGTACCAAGCCTGCTTCCGCCATGGTCATGGGAAGCTCACATCCAATTGGTTCGGGCCGTACAAAGTAACGAAGGTCCACAAGTATGGGATGGTAGAGCTCATTGAAGAGGGAACCGGGAAGGAATTCGTTTCGAATGGGCATCTCCTCAAGCTCTACCATGAGCCGGTTGCCAAGCCTCCTTGAGGCCAGGTTGCTTCTTCTCCTTATCTTGTTTACTTTCATGCATTCTGGGCTGGCTGGTTGATATTTTACTGTCATTGCATCGAACAAGTGTGGGGGAGGGAGCATCCTAGTAGAAAGTAGAAAATTAGGACTTTTTCATTCAATAAAATACCCTATGCCATTGAGGACAATGCCAATTTCAAGTGTGGGGGAGGGGACTAGGTAGTCTTGTTGCTTGATCTATTGGTTTTATCATGTTTATGCCACGTTAGAGGTAATTTTTAAAATTGTGTCAAATTTTTCAAAATCCAGGTAGATTGTGCTCCTTAGTCTTTTGTTGCAATGGAGGGTCGCATTCAGTGCAATGGAGGACCAAATTGCATTTTCCTACCCAATTTAAAAAAAAACTGGTTTGTGAAAACCTAGTGTGGCAACAATTTTTGAAAAACCATGGAGCAAGACTAGACCTTACCCTTTGATTAATGAGCTTCATGAGCAATGGGAAGAATTCTAAGAATTATGCATTTTATCCTTTCAATCTTCAAAGAGCTAGTGATGAGTTATTTTCAAGCATATGCATTGTGTTAATTGGCCCTGCAATTGGATTTTAATTGGAAATTGAGGTTAACCTTGTTGTGAGATTCTTGGGCCTATTTTCATTTCAGGAGTGTATACTTGCTTGATCATTCAATTTCTAGAACTTGTCTTTACTCTTTGTCAAAGCTATAATTGCATTCATGCTTGAAGATGATTTAGGCATTCATTTCAACACCCCATCTTTCCAAACACAAACCCACATCATTTCACTTTCCATTGTTCACCCATTTTGAGCTATTCCTTGGTTGTAATGCATTAATGTGAATTTTGAGATAAGCATTGAGTTTGAGCCACTTTTGTTTGTTGTTAATGCCATGCTTATGTTAGAAAAAAAAAAGAGAAAAAAAAAGAAAATAGAAAAGTGTGTATAAAAATAAAGAAAAAAAAGGGAAGAAGAAAAAGAAAGTTTGAAGAATAAGGCATTTCTTGGTGTGGCATCATTATTATTGAAATTATGCTCTCATGTGCTATGTTCTTAAATTGTGACTTTGAATTGCATTGCAACCTTTCCTTTTCCATGACATGCAATCCATCTTGCCTTTTCCATCATTTCAACCTTGCAAGTCCTTTTGATTCATACGTGATTGTATGCATGTGTGGAGATGTTAGGGTAGTTACAAGCTTACGCAAATTGTTGTTTGAGCAAGTTATGTGTGAAAAGATCCCACATGAGGTGAGTAGAGGGAAACACTATTATCTTGAGAGTCCTCTTCACCATTGCTTTTCCAATTCTCCCTTTGCATATCCTTGATCATGACTCATGCTAGCTTGAGATTATTGATTGGTTAAAACCATTCTTCTTTGCATTGTACCCTTTGTCCAGGAGTACAAAGGTCTAAGTGTGGGGGAAATGATTGCACCATATTTTTGTACACTTTTCATTGATAAAATCAGTAGATTATTGCATGTTCTTGGGGTAATTGCACCTAATTAGGGTAATTTCTGGCTTTTGCACACTTTGTTGGAATTTATTCTAGTTAAGGGCAATTTGGGCATAGTTAGCATAAATTATTGTTAACCTATTTTCAAGAACATTTGATGCTACCTCTGGCTTGATTTTATTTGTAGGTCATAGAAGAAACATGCCCAAATTAAGGAGACAAGTTGCAGCGAAGAATTCTGGACAGGGAAGAAGAAGGAAGCGAAGAGAGAAACAAAATCAATATCCCTTCGCCGCGGCTAACACCGCAGCGAACTGGCAGCGAGAAAGTCCAGGGAGGCAGAAGCAATGTGAGCTCGCAGTGGGTCTTGCAGCGGCGAACTCACGGCGAACTCCCCAGCATGTTCCAGAATGAGTGGTAGCTCGCCGTGGCGAGCCCACGGCGAAGTGCCCAGTATCTGCGAAATCTGACGCGATTTTAGGGTCTCTGAGGGATTATAAATAGTTTCAAACACACGAAAATCAGGAGCCAAGCTTCCTCAGGTCTGAAAACCAGCCCTCTCCTAGGGTTCCTCTTGTTCTTCTTTATTCCTCACTCAAATCCTCTCATCCCCACTCATTTCCACCTCTATTATTGCTGATTTTCTTGTTCTTTCTCCTTCCACCTTCCATTTTCACTCCACATTTCCTTCTATCTTCTTCATTCATGGAAGCTATCATCATGGGTCCTCTTGGGCACGAGTTTGAAGACATGAGAGGCTAAATTCTTGGTGCTTTGGTTGTGTGAAGGTGGCTCTAGCTTCATGGACCAACATAGGGGAGTTTCTAGTTTACAATTTCTTATTTCCTTTGTATTTGGCTTATACTCTTTTGTATTGGTCTTGTATTTAGATTTAAGACTTGGGATATGTGGTTGCTATCTATGTTTGTGAACTATATTGTGTATGCTTTGAATTGAATGTGATTGAGATACAATTTCCTATTTACTTGTGGTTGTATTCTTGGTTTTAGCCATTTTAGTGGTTGCTAGTGGTTATAGTCAATTTCTTCCATGCATGATGATGTGATTGCACTTTATGAGAGTTAAATTGCATTTGTTTCAAGGCATTTCACAAACCAAGTGGATCTTCACACTAACCCTAAGTGATGGCTATGAGAGTGATTGCTAGATTAGTCATTAATTAGGGCTAGTGGACCCCTAGTGGTTGCTTGGGGATTTTTCAATTAGACTTGGTAAATTAAACTCCCACTTATCATTTTGAAAGAAGCGTTTGAGTCACCGAAGCACTACCAAAGCCCATTTTATAAAATCACCCCCAATCCAAACTCTTTTCACTTTTCACTTATTAATCTAAAACACCAAAAACAAGTAACTGCTTTTGTTAATAGCTTTAGTAAATGAAACTTCAAACCAAAACCCCCGTACCTTTTTATTGTTTTAATTGCATTTAGTTAGCTTAGGTTGTTTAGAAGGACTCCTCAAGTGAAACGATCCAGGATTGTGCCACTTTACACAATCCTTGGTAATTATTGTGATTTTAACCCCAAGGCGTAAGGAAAAGGTTAAATCACACTCCCCCTTACAAGTTGTAAGACTACAACCCTGTTCTAAAGTCCCAGACTTAAGAACAACCTCAAACAGTAGAGGATTTTAATAAATGAGTTCACTTAATGAACAGATTTTGTTAATCACTGAAGTACAGAATAATCTCACTAAGAATAATAAAGCTTTGACCAGTGAGTAGATGAGAAATAATGAATGCTTGTTCGTCAGTTTGTTCTCTTGTTCATAAATGCTCAAGTCTTGGTTTTTATATCTCTTATCAGTTGCCTTTTTCTTTCAGCTTCATAAGTCCGTTTGAATATGTTCGTTGGAAGCTCCTAGCCTTTGGCATTTAATGCTGGTCTTCATCTCTGTCATCTTTCTTCTCTTACTTCATTTAATTCTTGCAGAAGATGAGCTATGAGAGATAGAGACTGTGACTACCAACTACCTGCAACATTGTACTTGTATAGCAGCTTTTTCAGTAGCGCTAGCATCTCAAGCTATCGCTAGCATCATAGTGTTAATCCTGCAGTTAGATTGTTAGCTAAACAAGTATTCATGTGAGGCACAGTTGGTGTTATCGCTAGTAGGATTCATTTGCTCAGTGTATACAGATAATATATTCTCTATCAAAAAAGATATATCAGCAAGAGATTTCACTATCGATAGCTAAACTCATTATCGCTAGTAGCTATGTTATTTATAGGTTATTTTCTATACATAGTAACTTATCTGAATGAGAGTTCTGCTATTGCTAGCTATTCATGCTATAGCTAGTGGCTATGTCTTTGTCTGTCATGAAAACTTAGCGATAGAGACATGTCTTAGAGATAGTGATCATTTGTTCTTTGCTTAGGTTATCTCAATTCAGTCTAGCAATAGCGAATACCTTATCGATAGTGGAGCCTATTAGCGATAGGAATATTTACTCAGTTTATTGCCAAGACTTCATTAGCTAATATTATCCTTCTCTTCATCTATTATCGATAAGCTCTTAGTCTAGCGATAGAGTATCTGTTATCTATAGGATTTGTTCAACGTTTAGATAACTTATACTTTCTTCAATCATATGCCTTGATTCTTATCTTAATTCTTTTTCAGACTAAACTATATTCTATCTGTTCATTTTACTTATGTTATCTATAGGGTCCAGTCCTTATCAAAACTTAAGATTCTAACATTCTCCCCCTTTTTGATGATGACAAAACATAAGTAAAAATATGTATAGATAAATCTGTTTAGAGCATATAAAACAGTATAACACAAGAGTATTTGTCATAATTTCTTTGCAAAGGGAAATACATCAGTTTTGGCCATATATGATGCATATGCAGAATGGTTTTCAAAAACTAAGGCACTCTCATTGTCAAAATTTTCACCAGAGGGAGCTGTCATATATTCCTCATCAGGGTAGTCAGAGATAGAAGAATCTGAATAGAAGAGTTTGTCTTGTTCGAGCTTGGGTTGCTTTGCTTTTTCTTTCCTAGCTCAGACTAGATCAGACTTGGCTTGCTCAGGATTTTCAGAAGGTTCAGTGATGGACATAGCTGTAGGTTCTTTAGCCTTGGATGAGTAAAACCTTCTTTTGTAAACCCATGCTCTTTTTCGTCGAGCAATTCCCTTTCTTCTCTTCTCTACTGCCCTCTCTGCAGCTTCCTCTGCTTCGCTCTCTATTCTTGCCCTCCTTCTTGCCTCAAAAGCAACCTTCTTCTCAAGAGCCTCTTTATGTTTTCTCAAAGCCTCTTCAAGGGCTTTCTTGTTAGCAGCCTTCTTTTCAGCCCTTTTCTTTTCTTCTTTTGACATTCTGTGGGGACTAGATGTAGCTACTTTCTTCATCTTCTGAGCTTTAGGAGCCTCAGGGGTAGCCTTTGGGATGACCTTGAAGGATACTTCTTCTTTGGCTTTCCTCTTTCTCCTTTCTCTGCTCTTGTTTTTCTTAGCCTCAGTCACTAGCAATTTCTGAATGTTATCTTGAAACTTGTCACCAGTGCTGGGCTTGTCCTGGATTGTTATTTCCCCATCAGTTCCAGGAGGAATAACAGATACTGGGATTGGTTTGGCAGTCAAGACACTTGGAGGAATCCCATACTTGTCTGCTACCACAAGTGCTTCTGCAAACATGTCCATTTCTGGTGCTTTAGCAGATTGAGCTTGAGGCTTATTTGAAGGTTGAGGAGGAGTTATATGATCCTCAGATGCCATGTAGCTTCTGGCTATCCCTCTGACAACTTCCTCAACCTTCTTCAGCAATTATGGAGGCGTCAATATCTTTCTGGGATGATTTTGTTGGCTCCAAGGTTTGTTTAAAAATGTCTCTTTTATTTGGATTTCTCAAAATACCATTTGTGTTCGAACCTGCACTTTTTTTTTTCTTGTATTGATTGCTCCTTTAGATTGAAGTTAGGTTTCTTTGTGATACAGTATTTCATCTGTGTTGGAATCTGAGGTCAGATGAAGTTAACGAGGGAAGAAGATAAGGGCCGTTTTGTCTTTTGCCCCATTTTTGTTGCATCTGAGCTTACTTTTATATTTCGAATCCCGTGTCATACCAAGCGTAGTTTTAAAGCATCATTCCCACTCCTAATGCTAATCTCGATACCAAACAGGGCCTTAGTGTATACTAAGATTAAAGATCTGAGATTAAGCTAATAAAACGGCTTAAAAGTCTTAGAACTGACCGTTTGAGCTATCATGTGCTTTGATTAGTCAGTCTCATTTCATTATTAACTAGTTTTATAGTTCCAAACCGTTTAGTCATGGGAGTGCCTCATACTGTTATAGGACACGACTCAAAGTTGATATTGTTGTTTTTCTCCAAATGTTACTAACAATAATTACTGTATAATAAAATTCAGAAGTATTGAAAGTTTGACCCCAAAATCTGCAGATTCATGGGGTTAGCAAGAGGATTTGGGCTGGAAAAGTTGAAGAGCATGAAGCGGCAAAGAAAGAGCTGATTGAGAACTTGCAGCAATTGGAGAAGGTTCTTAGAGACAAGTCATATTTCGGAGGAGACACATTTGGGTTTGTGGATGTTGCTCTGATTCCATTCTATAAATGGTCTATACTTTTGAGGCACTAGGGAAGTTCAAAGTGGAAGCAGAGTGTCCTAATATCATTGAATGGGGAAAGAGATGCATGAAGAGAGAAGCTGTTGCAAAATCGGTTGCTAACGAGAAGGTTATCTATGACTTTGTGTTGGCTTCAAGAAGAACAAGCATTTGGACTAAGCACCAAACATCTAAATGAGAAGAAGATGCTCAGGAACTTTAGGTCAGAATGTGAGTGCATATTCTAGTTTGGGATGGTTGGCTTGAGATAATTAAGGAACTCGTTGTGCTGATGAGTTTTCTATGGTTCCTAGCTAAAATGTGTACCAACTTTAAGCTACTAAGCACATCTTAGTGTGTTTTGTATTGTAAGAGATCATGGTATGTTTGTGTGTCTTGTTAGTTCTTCTACTCTTTTTTCTTGAAAGGGGAGAGCTATGGCTACTAATCGATTAACATGGATCCATCACAAACTTAAATAAAGAAGATTAGCTAATTTTAAAATGAAATATGAAGTTTAGGAACATGGATTTAATTGCTCGTTTATGATGTACATGTTTGTTAAAAGCTGCAGCAACATTCAAGATGAAGAAAGGAACTCGTACACTTTATGGTGGTAAAGATGAGATGAAAACACACTGTTCATTCTTCTAACAACTTCACACACACTATGAATATCGCCGTTAATTTACAATGATCAGGAACAGAGGAAAACAAACTGTTTATCCTTCCTTGCTGCTGCTTTTATCTTCTCGATACTTTTTTGAATCCCAATTTCTTCCCCCACTTCATATACTTCAATTGTATTGATGCTATTTAATCACTACTACAAAAAGTACTTTTAACATCACAAATTTTGGGGGTTTCCATGTCACCTTTTCAGGGGACATTGAATCAAGTGACATGGAAAATGGACTTTTAACGTCACATAAACAAGTGACGTAGAAAGTCAGAGAAACAAAGTCACACATAATATTATGTGTGATGTTGTAAGTTGCTCGGAGAAACCACGTCACACATAATATTTATGTGTGACGTCGTTTCCACGAAACCACGTCACACATCTTACATTGTGTGACGTGGTTTCTTCTTTTTAAAAAAAAACGTTTTTAATTTTTCTATTCCCCGTTGATATACATACATTGCAAATGTCTAAATGCAGGTCAACAGATAATACAATATACACAAAATTCAAGTTCCAAGCAATGTACAGAGCATAACAGTAAAATGCTATTACTACTATACAATCACCAACATAGGCTGGACCAAAGAAAATAAGTTGAATCGAATGAAAGGAAAGATCACCAGCACATAATTTTGATTCAGATTGTTACATAATCAAAAATAAAAGGAAAAATTGAGCAATACATTCACGAATCGCATCAATGTCTTTGACTGTAAATTCGTCGATTCGGTCATAAAACTGCAACAATAATGGATACTATGATCAATACAAAGTTAGATAAAACATCATATATATATATATGTATTAATTGTATGAATCATATAATAAGCTATAGATAAGAATTTATACCTGTGGGAAGGATCCGCTACGGTCACTCTCAATAATGTCACACATATACTTCATGACATAATAACCACACTCCTTATTCGTCGGTTGCTTGGGGCACTTTATAAATCAAAGGAAATAATATAAATTAATAACAAAGTAAATAATATCTCAATTGACTAACATTGAAGGAATTTAAATCAAAATACTTACTTTAGGTTTTTGTACCATGATGGGATTATTCATTTCATCAGTATCTTCCACAAAATGCCATTGCTGAATGCCCCTGAAATGGAACCAAAATTAGCACATATACATGAAAATAATTTATTTAACCCAAAGTAAAAAGTCATTAAAACTACTTACTTCGATAAAAGAGTTTTATAATAGGAGGTTATATTATGCCTCAAGGAGTCAAACCAAACCAAACGATGTTGTCTGGGGCAAATGACAGCTAATGACCAGTGCTTACTGAAAGACATTAAAAATATTAAGTCCACATGGAAACAAAACATTTGTAAATGTGCAAATGATGAAAATTTGGCAAAAGGTAATAATCACACTTACTCTTGAAGAATAGGCGCAAAATAGATAGATCCCCGATTCGCTGACATTTGATGTATGACATAAGCCCGCATCTCATCCTCATATCTCAGCTGGTTCGCCTTGTTGTTGAAATCATCTCTCCTCGCCAAGGCCAATGGACTGAGGAATCTGTATTGTTCTGTGCCTAATTAGATGCATAGCTCGTGGAAGTACCTATTGTAAAATAATTGAAATTATAAAAGGATAGAAGTACAAATATTGCAGAGACATAAATAGTAATAGTAATTTACATAGTCGCTAATTCGAGCCAGGCGAGGTCAATACATTCCATTGTCAAAAACTCCACGATATCTCTGTCACTATCAATCGCAAATTCATATGTACGATCTGGACTGACTACTCCTGGAGGCATCCTAATGGATGTGGATTGCAAAGTTGGTTGCATCTCCCGCAGGAGTTGGAGAGAAGGATATTTATCTGGAAAGACCTGTAGGTGATGAAAAAATCAGTGTTATATATTCTTACATGCTGTAATATATTAAAACAAGCAATCTCAAAAACTAAGTGTACATACCACATCAACTGGCGCCTTTTGTTGAGTCTTGTGTACAAGTTATCTTGGCCACAAGATGAATGCCCCGATAGCATCGCCTAGTCTGGTTACTTCGCTATCATGAAAAGGTATAGCTGAACCCCTCTCGTTCTTTTGAACATTTGTAACAGACACCTTCACTTGGTCCTCCGGAATACGCTTATTATGTATGAAGGAGGCGTTCGGGAACTGGAGAGCCTTTGTGACCGCGCGCAGGTGAGGGACATCGAGATGGAGATAACACTCCTCTCCAACTTCAGGGTCATTGTCTGGTGTGGGATTTGATTGGTCCTCACTAATTGATCCTAACAGCACAATGTGATTGAAGCTGTCTTTGCCGCTTTGACCTCTGGTAGCGGGGGACTCCTACAGGAGATGATATTATACAGAGTGAGTGTAATTTTCTAATTGACAAACCTGGAATTCGGTAATTAAAATATATAGTAGATGCTCAAACCTGCTGTCTTTGTTGAGAAGAATTTGATGAGATTCCAAGCTGTATAGTAGACGCTCTAACCTGTGCCTCAATCTGCGTACGGATCTGCTCCCCCATATAACCCGAATGAGCTTCCTTGAGCTGCGCCGCCACCTGACTTTCGAATTGTGCTGCCATCTGCTGTTGGGATAAAGCAAACCGCTCCTCCAATTGGGCCTCCATCTCCGCCCGAGCCTTAGCCATAATCTCCTCAGTGGATTCTCTACGGTTGTATTTGGATTTGCGGCCAAAATACTTGGCAAACCCTACAGTCCTGGGCTCCCCGAGTACTCGGCCGGGGCGATCGGGCTTCCCAATTGTCGTGGCTAGGATGTCCATCCTCCCAGAAGGTGTGAAGGACCCTTGGGTAGTGATTGCACCATATTTTTATACACTTTTCATTGATAAAATCATTAGATTATTCCATGTTCTTGGGGTAATTGCACTTAATTAGGTTCATTTCTGACTTTTGCACACTTTATTAGAGTTTGTTCTAGTCAAGGGCAATTTGGGCATCATTAGTATGATTTATTGTTTAACCCATTTTCAAGAACATTATGATGCTACTTTAAGTTAAAATCTAATGTAGGTCATGGAAGAAATTGGTCGAGTGAAGAGCGAGTTGCGGAGAAGGAAGCCGGCAAAAGTGTAAAAACAAATGGCCCAAACTTTCTGTCAAACTCGCTACAGCCACCAAATTTGGTCGCTGTAGTGAGCCAAGCCTTAAATCAGGCCTGAACTCTTTGTCAATCTCGCTACAGCCACCAAATTTGGTCGCTACAGCGAGCTCTTCGTGACAGCAATTTTGCTGTCACGATTTTTAGGGCTCCAGGCGGGTTTTTAAAGGTACCCATACCCAAAAAACATTGGCTAAGCCTCCCCGAAGCTCGAAAACACATTCCTCTGTTAGGGTTTCCATCATTCTCTTCCATCCTCACTCAAATCCCCACATTCCCACTCACTTCCACCTCAAATCTTGCTGTTTTTCTTGTTCTTCATCCTTCCACCTTCCATTTCCACCTGACTTCTTCTCCATTCTTCCCCATTCATGGAGGCTGTGGCTGTGGGCTTTCTTTTGCACGAAATTGAAGACATGAGAGGCTAGAACTTGGGCTCTTTGGTGGTGTGAAGGTGGCTTGAGCTTCAATGGGCGAAATAGGGGAGTTATTTGTTTCCTCATGCTCTTTTCCTTATATATTGAGTTTTGTGGTTGCATTTCTCTTGTATATTTGGATTGGAGACATGTTTTCCTCTTTCATTGTCTTTAAATTGGAATATTTGTGTTGGATAATGAGTTATGTTAATTGAATGATGTCTACGTTTGAATTTCCTATTGGGTTTGTGATGCTATATGATTTTTAGTGGTTGCTAGATTGTGTAGCTTAATTTATCCAATTGAATGTTGTGGTTGCACATTCTTGAGAGGAATCTATTTTCAAAACTCATATTCCAACACACACCAAGTGGAGCTTAACACTAACCCTAAGTAATGGCTAAGAAAGTGGTTGCTTTATTAGTCATTAATTAGGGCTAGTGGACCCCTAGTGGTTGCTTGGGGATTTTTCAATTATACTTGGTGCATCTTTTAACTCCCAATATCAATTTAATGAAGCGTGAGAGCCACCGTAGCACTACCAAAGCCCATTTTATAAATTCCTTTAATCCAAACCCTTTTCTCCCTTTTAATCAAAAGAAAATTAAAAAAACAAGTAATAGCAATTTTCAATAGTTTTATTAAATGAATTTTCAAAATCAAACCCCCATACCTTTTATTGTTTCAATTACATTTAGTTAGCTCAGGTAGTTTAGAAGGACTCCTTAAGTGAAACGACCCGGGATTGTGCCACTTTACACAATCCTTGGTAATTATTGTGATTTTAACCCCAAGGCGTAAGGAAAAGGTTCAAATCAATGGCGCCGTTGCCGGGGAGTCATTTTTGACTCCCTAGGTTAGCTAAGTGTCAATTGAAGCATTGACAAGGGGTAGGAGTCATTAGGATTAGGTTTAGGTCATTTGCATCCTTAGGTTAGTTTACATTTGCTTGTTTTGTTTAGCATCCAATTTTCCTTGAAAATACCAAAAATATTGCTGACTCTTTGTTCTTGATTGACTTGTGAATACTTGACTTACCATACCTCCATATTTGTGTACATACCACACACTTCATACATATCATACACATTTCATATGCACTTCAAACCACACTCACTTGCATCATCATTCATCCATTTTTCCTTGAATTTGTGCAAGTGCAAATTTTGTCTGAACCTTAGTCTACACTTGTTGTCTGAGCCTTGTGTATGACTCGAGGGAACACTAGAGACCAAGAGCTTTACCCTGAATACCCAGAAATTGAGAGACACCTTACTAGATTGAGAAAGACACAAAAAGAGGGAACCTCAATTACATCCTTGGTAGTTGAACACCCATCTTCTTGTGAGTCAAGCATTGATAGTGATCCAGAAACCAATAGTGATACTAGACAAATGGAAGGGGATCACCATATTCCTGAAGTCCAAGTAGAGCCAAATCTAGGTGGTAATGGGGGAGGACAAGTGTTTAATGATGGTGAGCAACCAAGAAGAAGAACCATTAGGGATGCCACCACAACCAACATTAACCACAACCCATTCATGAATGCATTTACCACCATTAATGCTGACTATGAAATTAAAGGTTTATTGATACAATCCTTACCTAAATTTTATGGTTTGCAGGAAGATGAACCACATGACCACTTGGATGAAATTTTCATACATTGCAACACCATGAAACCGGCAAGAGCACAAGTAGAGGATGTTATGTGGAGAGTGTTCCACCTCACCTTGGAAGGCAAGGCTAAGCAATGGTACATGAGCTTGCCCACTCTCAAGCCAGAAGCCCTAGCCTCCTGGGGCAGCTTAAAACAAGCTTTTCTAGAGAAGTTTTATCCGGCCACAAGAACATCAGCAAGGAGAAAAGAGATCAACTCCATTATGCAAGATCTGGATGAATCTCTCTTTGATTATTTGACAAGATTTCAAGACCTTTTGAAGAGGTGCCCTCATCACCAAATCCCGGATGAACAATTAGCCCATACTTTCTATGATGGGTTGAGGGAAAGAGATCAAGACAAGTTGGATGCGGCCGCTGGTGGCTCATTCATTGACTATACACCAGAAGAAGCATGGCCTTTAGTTCGAAAGCTTGCCTCGGCTAAGGAGAAACATGGCTCAAGAAGGTCAATCCGCAATCTTCAAAGGGTTGATTCTACCTCTCTTCACATCCCTCAATTGGAGACATTTGAGGCTGAGTTCAAGGCAATTCATGCTAGGTTGGATAAGCTTTCCGGTCCCCCTTCACCATAAAGTCCAACTGGTAGAGAGTTAATGGCCCCCTCTTGTGATTATTGTGCATCTCCTATGCACCTCTCAAGCCATTGCCCATCTAAGCCGGAGGAATGTAATGCAATGTTTCAACAAAGACAAGGCACTAATCCAAGATGGGATCCCTACTCTAATACCTACAATGAGGGATGGAGGCAAAATCCCAAGTTTAGTTGGCACCAAGAGGGAAATCTGCCAAAGCAGATCCAAGACCGCCAAGGCGAATACTCTCAAGCCATGGTCCCAATGAGAAGTGAGAACTCTTCCAATGTCATTGATGAGTTGGCCAAGACTTGCCAACAAGGATTTCAAGGCATCCATAAGCTTGTTGAGGCTAAATTTGAAAAGAGTGATGCAAGGATGGCCCAATTAGAGACCAAAAATCATAATCTTGAGGACTTTGTCACTAAGCTCTCCAACTCCTTTAATGAGCTTCAAGCCAAAACAAGTGGCCCCATTCCATCCAACACGGTCATCAACCCCAAGTGCGTAAATGCTATAAGCTTAAGAAGTGGGAAATCACTCAACCCCATCCCACTTAAGAAGAGAGTCCACTTCATGGATGACAAAGTTGATGAGCCGGTGCTTGAAGAAATCCAAGTTGAGGGCCAACCTTTAAGCCACATCGTTGATAATGAAGATGATGAGCCAGTGGATGAAGGAGATTGAAGTTGAAAGCCCACCATTGAGCCCCATGAATTTGGTGCCTTTAGAAAGTTTAAAGGAAAAAGAACTTTATGAAAGAATAGCACTAACACAAAAAACAACCATGGTGGAAGAACTTAGCACACCACAACCGAAGAAGAAGAAGAAGCATTCCAAGCAATTAAGCATCAATGAAATGGGAGAGTGTAGCACACAAGGTACCTTGGCCAATTCTCCGGCCAAGGAGGTAATTATCTCTCAACTCCCTTTCCCACAAGCTTTTCTTCAAAGTAGAAAGAAATTTAATGATCAAACTGAAAAAGAGATGCTAGACTTGTTTAGTAAATTGCATGTGAACATTCCATTTTTCCAACTTGTAAAGTCTATGCCATCTTATTGTAGGTTTTTGAAAGAGTTATGCACTAACAAGCGCAGATTTAAACCAAATGAAAGGGTTCAATTGAATCCTAGTGTTTCGGCTCTCTTTAAGCCTCAGTTACCGGTGAAATGCAAGGATCCGGGATCATTTATGATTCCTTGCACAATCGGCAATTTAACGGTAACCAATGCTTTGTTGGATCTCGGGGCGGCCATTAATGTGATGCCTAGTGCGGTTTTCTCTTCTTTGGGCATCACCAATTTGAAAAGAACAAGTGTCATTTTACAATTGGCCGACCGCACAACCCGTTATCCACAAGGTATCCTTGAGGACGTACTTGTTAGAGTTAAAAACTTGGTTTTCCCCGCTGATTTCTATGTGCTCGACATGTCTAGTGGTTCCAATGAATCAACTATCATTCTTGGTAGGCCTTTCATGAGGACTGCTAGTACAATGATCGATATGAGAAATGGTTTAATCACAATGGAAGTAGGGGAACACAAGATTAGCTTCAACATGTATGAAGCCATGAGACACCCTCATGAGGACTACTCATTGCTTGGTGTTAATCTGATTGATATTGCTGAGGATAGTGTTAGGAAAGAACCTGAGCAAGTTTTACACTCAAATGAATTTGTACTTGATTTCAAAGCTCATCGCTCTAATTCACTTCCCCTTGCTCCCAACATGTGTAGCCTCATCTTATTCTTAGTTGGTTACTTATTTTCTGCAACTAGTGCTTGGCCTTTGACGCATAATCCACTGTTTGGCATGGTTTCCACTAACATGCCCTTGTTGAGTAATACCACTTCTTCGGAAGAAGGTTCTTTTTCTCACAATACAGGTACCAAGTGTGTGCATGAGCCTGAGTTTCAGTTGAAAAAGCACAACAAGAGCTTGAAGGGGATAGCCCTCACACCAACCAACTCTACTTTGAGTACTTCACTTTTAGTACCACCGTCTGATGTGATTAAATGGCCACCACCTTCCCACTCAACCTGTATTGCATCTTCTAGACCAAAGATCTCCTCCCATGCTTTAAGCCACTTGAAAGATCTCATCATGTCATGCCATGAAAGCATGAGGAGTGGAGGAAAAGCTACGGCATTCGCTTTTATCAATCAACTTAGTGTTGATTCGGTGCCAAAGACATCTCATGAGTATGTGAAGGATGCTCATCCTGAGGTAGTTGCTGTTTTAGATCGACCAGAGGTTGATTCAACACTCAGGAATTCAATGAAGCTTGATTTGAGTTCTTCGACAAGTCCCATTAAGCTGAAAGGGCATATGCTCATGGCCTTTAAGCATTTGCGAATCTTCAAGGATACATCACCTGGAGCCCTCCTTCGGCATGGACTACACCAAGCTACCCCACTTGGCACGAGTAGACTCCCGGAGCATGAGACCGCAAACACGCTGAAATCCAATGGCCACCTCCTCAAAGTCTATCGTGACTCTTCGTTAAAGCCTCCTTGAGGCCAGGTTGCTTCTTCTCCTTATCTTGTTTACTTTCATGCATTCTGGACTGGCTGGTTGATATTTTACTGTCATTGCATTGAACAAGTGTGGGGGAGGGAGCATCCTAGTAGAAAGTAGGAATTAGGACTTTTTCATTCAATAAAATACCCTATGCATTGAAACTTTCTGTCATTTTCACTTGTGATATGCATTTGTCCTGTGATTTGCGTTTTTCCAACATGCCTACTATTGATTGCACTTGTCTCTTCTTCTCTCCCCTTATGTGTAGGGATGTGTTGTGCCCCAATCTTACGATTGGACTTCGCAACTTTCCTCTTCACCAGGGATAAGTCAATTGGTAGTTTGGTAATTTTCAACATTGAGGACAATGTAAATTTCAAGTGTGGGGGAGGGGACTAGGTAGTCTTACTGCTTGATCTATTGATTTTATCATGTTATGATGTTATGCCACATTAGAGGAAATTTTTGTCAAATTTTTTTCAAAACCAAGGTAAATTTTGCTTCTTAGTCTTTCATTGTGATGGAGGGTCGCATTCATTGCAATGGAGGACCTAGTTGCATTTTCTACCCATTTTTAAAACTCTTTTTGTGAAAACCTAGTGTGGCAACAATTTTTGAAAAAAACATGGAGCAAGATTGGACTTTATCCTTTGACCAATGAGCTACATGAGCAATGGGAAGAATTCAAAGAATTATGCAGTTTAGCCTTTCAATTTTCAAGAGCTAGTGATGAGTTATTTTCAAGCATATGCATTGTGTTAATTGGCCTTGCAATTGGACGTTCAATTAGCAATTGAGGTTAACCTTGTTGTGAGATTTTTGGGCCTAATTTTCATTTCAAGAGTGTATGCTTGCTTGATCATTCAATTTCTAGAACTTGTCTTTACTCTTTGTCAAAGCTAAATTGCATTCATACATGAAGATGATTTAGGCATTCATTTCATCACCCTATTTTCCCAAACACAAACCCATAACATGACATTTTCCATTCTTCACCCACTTTGAACCATTCCTTGGTTGTAATGCATTAATGTGAATTTTGTAATGAAGCATTGAGTTTGAGCCACTTTTGTTTGTTATCAATGCCATATATATGCAAGAAAGAAAATCAGATAGAAAAGTGTGCATAAAAAAAATAGTATAAAGAAAAAAAATAATATATGAAAAAGAAAAAAAAAGAAGAGAAAGAAGGTTTGAAGAATAAGGCATTTCTTGATGTGGCATTATCATTGTTGAAATTATGCTCTCATATGCTATGAGCCCTAATAGTAACATTAAATTGCATTTCAACCTTTCCTTTCCATAACATGCAATCCATCTTGCCTTTTCCATCATTTCAACCCTACAAGTCCTTTTGATTCATATATGACTGTATGCTTGAGTGGAGATATTAGAGTAGTTACAAGCTTATGGCAAATTGTTGTTTGAGCAAGTTGAGTGTGAAAAAAACCCCACATAAGGTAAGGAGAGTGAAACACTATTATCTTGAGAGTCCTCTTTGCCGTTGCTCATCCAATTGCTCTGCCAATTCTCCCTTTGCATATTCTTGATCATGATTCATGCTAGCTTGAGATTATTGATTGGTTAAAACCATTCTTCTTTAAATTGTACCCTTTGTCTGGGAGTACAAAGGTCTAAGTGTGGGGGAAATGATTGCACCATATTTTTATACACTTTTCATTGATAAAATCATTAGATTATTGCATGTTCTTCGGGTAATTGCACTTAATTAGGTTCATTTCTGACTTTTGCACACTTTATTGGAGTTTGTTCTAGTCAAGGGCAATTTGGGCATCATTAGTATGATTTATTGTTTAACCCATTTTCAAGAACATTATGATGCTACTTTAAGTTAAAATCTAATGTAGGTCATGGAAGAAATTGGTCGAGTGAAGAGCGAGTTGCGGAGAAGGAAGCCGGCAAAAGTGTAAAAACAAATGGCCCAAACTTTCTGTCAAACTCGCTACAGCCACCAAATTTGGTCGCTGTAGTGAGCCAAGCCTTAAATCAGGCCTGAACTCTTTGTCAATCTCGCTACAGCCACCAAATTTGGTCGCTACAGCGAGCTCTTCGTGACAGCAATTTTGCTGTCACGATTTTTAGGGCTCCAGGCGGGTTTTTAAAGGTACCCATACCCAAAAAACATTGGCTAAGCCTCCCCGAAGCTCGAAAACACATTCCTCTGCTAGGGTTTCCATCATTCTCTTCCATCCTCACTCAAATCCCCACATTCCCACTCACTTCCACCTCAAATCTTGCTGTTTTTCTTGTTCTTCATCCTTCCACCTTCCATTTCCACCTGACTTCTTCTCCATTCTTCCCCATTCATGGAGGCTGTGGCTGTGGGCTTTCTTTTGCACGAAATTGAAGACATGAGAGGCTAGAACTTGGGCTCTTTGGTGGTGTGAAGGTGGCTTGAGCTTCAATGGGCGAAATAGGGGAGTTATTTGTTTCCTCATGCTCTTTTCCTTATATATTGAGTTTTGTGGTTGCATTTCTCTTGTATATTTGGATTGGAGACATGTTTTCCTCTTTCATTGTCTTTAAATTGGAATATTTGTGTTGGATAATGAGTTATGTTAATTGAATGATGTCTACGTTTGAATTTCCTATTGGGTTTGTGATGCTATATGATTTTTAGTGGTTGCTAGATTGTGTAGCTTAATTTATCCAATTGAATGTTGTGGTTGCACATTCTTGAGAGGAATCTATTTTCAAAACTCATATTCCAACACACACCAAGTGGAGCTTAACACTAACCCTAAGTAATGGCTAAGAAAGTGGTTGCTTTATTAGTCATTAATTAGGGCTAGTGGACCCCTAGTGGTTGCTTGGGGATTTTTCAATTATACTTGGTGCATCTTTTAACTCCCAATATCAATTTAATGAAGCATGAGAGCCACCGTAGCACTACCAAAGCCCATTTTATAAATTCCTTTAATCCAAACCCTTTTCTCCCTTTTAATCAAAAGAAAATTAAAAAAACAAGTAATAGCAATTTTCAATAGTTTTATTAAATGAATTTTCAAAATCAAACCCCCATACCTTTTATTGTTTCAATTACATTTAGTTAGCTCAGGTAGTTTAGAAGGACTCCTTAAGTGAAACGACCCGAGATTGTGCCACTTTACACAATCCTTGGTAATTATTGTGATTTTAACCCCAAGCCGTAAGGAAAAGGTTCAAATCAGGTAGCCAGCTGCTCAAGTTCACCCTACAATGATCAGAAAATCATAAGTGGTAATTTGCTATAAAACCACAAGTTAAATGAATGAACAACCAAGTAAAATACTTACAATCCTATTTGCAACTGCTTCAACCTCCGGATTGATAAATGTTCCTTCTTTATTCTTCCTTCCCTCAGACCATTTCGTATGACGTGAGAAGGGCAGCGGAGGCTCTACAACAATGGTAGGATCGGACCGTGCCGCTTCCTCCATTTCTGCAATATATTTCTCGGTCAACTTTTTCTCGACCCACTTGTAACCCCCCCGAGACATTGTGTGCTTGTAGATATTCTTTTCTTGATGCTCCTTTTGTTTTTGGCTTTTCTCCTGTGAAAACTAAACTAAGTTAGTTAACTAATATAATATGTTAAAATACAGTTTTGAAGCAAAGTAAAAGATCTATACAAACCTGAAACTTTTTATCTAATCATTTCTTAACAAACGTCTTCCAAGTCTCCGGGTCAACAGAGGGGTAGGTCTGACAGGGATCTTGATCCATCTTGTCCCCCCGGATGTAATCTTTGGTCAGGGTAGTCTTGAAATTCTTCCACATCTTACGCACTTCGTTCAACCAAAAATCCCTAAACTGTTCGGTGTTTGGGACATCAAAATTTTGCTGCAAAGAATAAGAATAAAATACATATCAGTTGAGTAACTAAACAAACAAATACATGCATATTAGGAACAAACAGATAGATAATGATAAAACATACCAAGATATCTGACCAACATTGATCCTTAATGTCTTTTTGGACTTCCCTCCAATCGTCAACCAATATGCTTACTCGATTCCTTGCCACAAAACCGACGTAGCTCACGAAAGTCGTGCCAATTTCCCCGATAGGATTCATGTCCTCGTCAAATTCCACATGGATAGGCTGCACATTTGTCCCATGACGGACAACAATGTCAGTGAGCTTCGTCGGACCTCTTTTCTTTCTTCGAGGCTGATTGTTTTGTCCCTAATTGTTAGAATCATCCTCCATTATGTACTTGTTAACAAATCAAAGATGTGATGAGTCAGTATAAGGCAACAACTTTCACGAAAACAAAATAAAAACAATAACAGTACTTAATACATGATAATTCAAAAAGGTTCTCACTTTATGTGTTATCCCATATCCCCTCACAATGATCATTTCTAGAGGCAAATTGGTCATCATCAACATCTATCAATTCAAATTCACTTGGTTCAAGTGGTCCTGCGCACAAAGGTGGTATCTCATCTAGATCTAAAGTGGGAGTGCGGTCCTTTTGCTTTTTACTTTGCAACACTATGGACAATTGCTTATTTGCGGGATCTATTACATAGAACACCTGTTTTGCGTGACTTGCTAAAATAAAAGGCTCATCTCTGTGCCCAACCTTGTGAATATCAATTGAGATCATACCAGTGTGGGGATCAACTCCAACTGCACTATTGTTAACCCACTTGCATTTAAAGATTGGAATTTTGAACTTGGTGTAACTAACTTCCCAAATTTCTTCAATTACCCCATAATATGTCATGGAAGCCAATCGTGGGTTTTTATCTTTCGAACTGGAGAAGTGCATCGCTTCGGCTACCACCATCACGCCACTGTTTTGCATGGTGCTGTTGTTGTCCTGAGCCTTAGTGTAGAAAGAATAGCCATTTATGTCAAAAGATCCCCAAGTAACAACCTCAAAACGAGGCCCTCCTGCTAACCATCTTATTGTATCCGGCCCACCGGTCTCCTTTTCAACTTTCTCTTTGAACCACCCAATGAATGTCCTGTTATGCTCGTTAGAAATCTGCATGTCACTCTTTTTCGGGTTCTTTTCTTTCAGGATCCTCTTATGCTCATCCAAATAAGGCTGCACTTCTTCCATATTATTCATGATGTATAGGTGTGCTTGTAACACCTCTTCACGGCGCATAGTCTTCACTTTGACGCCACGTACCCCCTTACCGATCCCATCTTCATGTCGGGGGTTTTCCTCAACCCCTTTTAGATACGATTTGCAAAAATCCATTGCCTCCTCAACTATGTATCTTTCAACAATTGATGCCTCCGGTCGATGTGGGTTCTTCGAATACCCTTTCAAGACTTTCATGAATTGCTCGAACGGGTACATCCACCTTAGATAATTAGGGCCACACAGCCTTATCTCCCTAACCAAATGAACAATCAAGTGCACCATAATATCGAAAAATGCTGGAGCAAAGAGCATCTCTAGTTGGCACAATATAACATAACCCTCATTTTCCAACTCTTCGAGCTTTTCAATGTCGATGACTTTGCTGCAGATCGTATTGAAAAACATACACAGTCTTGTTATGGTCATCCTGACATCATCTTCCAAAATGCCTCTTATAGCAATTGGTAAGAATTGTTGCATCAATACATGGTAATCATGCGACTTCATTCCCACCAACTTCAAATCATTCATAGACACAAGTCTGCTAACATTGGAGGAATAACCCTGCGGAACCTTGATCCCACTCAAACACTCACACAGACTTTTTTTCTCCTCTTTGGAAAAGTTATGAGCAGCAGGTTCCATATAAGCCCTCTTGCCATTTTTGTAACACCTGGACTTTTACTATTATATTATAGCATTTTAATTGAATTATAACCACTTTTATGAATACTAGAAGCCCAAAAATACGGAAACTTTAAAACTTTTTCTTTTAAAACATTTATCCAACCTTCTGTCAGTTGGAATGGGCTTTTCGAACCATTTAGAATTTAAAACTTTTTATAAAACTTAGTGGTTCATAAAACAATTAAACTACTTAAGTTCCCTTAGGGTTCTGCCCCTTATCGATAGTGTGTGGGAAGCGAAAACCCCTTCAGGGGTTCTTTATGTCTACTTATGGGTTTCTACCATTTTTATATTGGAAACGCTAGAGTTGCCTCAACTGATAACCCCTTTTTATCAGAATACACTATATCATGAGGGTTACACATACACATATATATACAATTATATATTAACCATTTATTTTGATACTTGTGGGTACTCCAATTCTAAAATAAATAACTAAAATGATACATAGCTTAGCAGGCATTCCTACTTCTTCTTATACTATCTTACTTCTTTCCCAGCTAGCTTCTCCCATCCTGCGTGCTGAAAATGTTTGGGGAGGGGGTGAGATTGGAAATCCCAATAGCAGTTTCTTTCATTAACATACATTATCATACTAGGCATTGTCATGTATATATTTCATAAAACTGCCCAAATGATGATAGTCTTACTCCTATTTATCTGTGTGCTGAAAGCACCTGCCAACCACTAATAACAATATATTCGTTATAGAGGAGGCTTTACCTGCAGGGTTTCTCGTTAAAGCACGTAAGGCTAAAACGTAACTAATCTCGCAAAGGTGTAGCTAATCACCTAAGTCTGGAGTACTCCAACTGAGAAATAACAACTTACCAACTAAATGCAACAGTTATTACAAAATAATACATGCAATTTAATTGTTACTGAAATAAACTGCTACCTGGATACCAGCACTTAATCCTAAGCCTGCTCCTTTACTTCCACTGACCTCCTCGACTTATGCCACTATCAGGACCTATTTACATATAATATATAAATAATAAATTAATTCCTATGTTTATATATAATTATTCAACGTCTCTCACGTTCCTATAGTATTACCTAGATTTCTACCCCTTCCTTTTCTAACATAGGTTTCACTCATAATCTTTAATTCAATTGTTGATTATTATTATCAAACAGATAGTTTACAATCAGTAAACAATACAAGCATCAGTGCATCTCTAATTACTTAAATTTAATATATATAAAACAACTTACTTTAATTAATTAAATTCAAGGGACTTAAAATAAATTTCTAATTTATCTTTCTTATTCTCAATGTTTGACTAATAGTTTCTATAAATATAATCCTGTATATGACATAAAACAAATTAGCATTATAACTCATCCAATAATAATCTAACTTTATAATAATACATTTCTGATTCATTTAGAAGCAAATGCCACTTTACATACTAGTGAACTTCATAATTTCATAATAACATAAACTTTGATCTCTATACACTCTTAGCACATATTAGACTTGTATTAATTTTAAAGACTTTAAATTATAAACAAACAAAACCCTGATCCTAAATGCTCTTAACACTTACAATACTTAGATTGGACTTGAATATTCTAAATAACCATATTAACATAATACCCATATTAAACTAATCACTATTATCTGCAAAATCAAACAACATACACACACACAGATATATATATATATGTGTGTGTGTGTGTGTATATATTCTTACTTCCTACTTATTACAAATCCTCAAAGTAAATAAATAAACAATTTAAATCATTCAATTTTGTTTATTTAAGCCCAAGCAATTAAATCTATTACATAACATTACAAATCATTATCTACTTCCAAACTCCAATTGAACATAATTAGAAACTCACTTTAACTTTAAGACAAAACATTACTATAATAATTACTCCCAAATACACTTTTTAAGTACACTTAATCAACTTAACTCATGCCTTTTTAGGATGTTAAATCATAAATAAAGTAATATAACATCCAATATAATCCGACACTTAAGAATTTCATCAATATCCCAAATAATCCAAGTTTGTCGGAATTGGACCGGTCCCAAAATACCATACCATAATAGGTATTATTCAATAATTTTTCCCCAGAATAATAGCAAGGTTCAGCGGAAGCATTATACAAAATATGATCCTAAATGTGGCAATACCTCCTTTCCTTCTGGTCCAGAATATCTCACGATATCAATGAGAAGTTCCCGGATCCTTCCCTTGACCGTCTATACCGTACCGCTCCTAGGACCTGCAAAAGTGAGATCAACGGGGGGTAGCCCCAAAACGCAACCACTAACTACTCATCTACGTGTGGTGTGTGCTAGCAAGGTGTCCAGTGGAATACATATATATATCAATTCAGATACATGCTAAGGTATTCACATATAATGCACGTCTTATTCCCAAAATCTCTTTTCATCATTTATAATTGTGGAATAACCCATCACAATTCATCCTCAAGAATAGTATATATATCACTGATAATTACAATCAACCCAAACGAATCTTACTAGAAACGTTGGGAAAACACGTGGGACCAGTCGGGACCTTCCACCCACCCCTGATCACCATGGTACAGTTCACAAGGGACTTTCTACCCTCCCTGAACCACACCACGGATTAGAAGGATCCCAGTCCTTTCTGAATCCGTGAGGGGCGATATCCCCTCTTTCGTCTTTCTCTCCTTTATTTCCATAATATATCAATTAGTCCCTGTGGCGCAACAGGGTACCTCATCACGTGATGGCACAATTTCCAATTCACCGGTGTCACATACCCAAATAATTTCTCACAAACAACACATAGATATGCAACACCACAATCAGGCACCAGGCCTTCCAGTATTTTCAGAATATACATATATATATGAAACAGTTTCCAAAATCATATATATTTCAGTTCCAAATATTTCAAATCACAAATTTATGCCATTTCAAAATAATATTCCACAGGACATTATATTATGAAAAATATTAATATTTCAAGATCTCATTTCCATATCTCATCAATAATCAATTGATAATCATATCTCAACTGTGATTCAAAATCTCATCTCCATATAACATCATAATTGTCAAATAATAATATTTCAAATTACTTACTAACACTACACACACACATAAACAAGCAGAAAGCGGTTACCTGATAGCTGACACCAATCTCACAATAGTGCAGCTCCCCCGTACAGACTCAAGACAGCTCAAACACTACATAGAATATTATAATTAATCGCCTACCAAAACAAATTCATACATAGGAATTAAATTACTAATTACCCTTTCCATGCCCTCACTTAATTTAATTTCTACTCAACATTTATTCTCCCTCCTTATCCCCAAAATTCATCTCTAATCCACTTGTACATATATCCCAGCCTAAATATTAATCTTTCCAATACCCATTTATTTTAAACCTTAACATCCAATAATCCCCATAATTCATCACCAATACCAATTTATAAAATTCAAGCCTAAATGAAATTTTCTAAACATCCTCCAATTATTTCTCAACCTCAAAAATTCATTCCTTAATCCACAATTTATTTTCAAAACCTTAATAGCTCAACAAAGTCAAATTCAAGCCTAAAAATATTCCCTTTTCCAAATCAAGGCCTACACCAAATCTAATTTAATTAACCTCATTAATATTTTTGTTGGGCATAAACTATCCCCTTAAATTCATAATTACACAATTACCTACACAATATCCCACTTATCCAAAACTTTAATCCACCAATATTTTCTTGGGTCCAAATTCTAGTCAAGCCAATCAATTAAATATCCTCATATGACATTAATAAACATCTAAAAATAATCAATTTAATTATTAGTACCTCAGATCATCAAAAGCCCTATTTTTAATATATCCAAAAATCCAAAAATTCCCAATAATTGAGAAAACCTCCAACAATGAAAAATCTACTTAGAAAAACTCATAATTGAGGCCTAAGCTTCAATTTATTAATTTTAGGACTCCCAAAAATTACCAATATAGACAAGGTCTAATTTTTCAAGTATAACAAATCGAAAAACTAATGACATAGAAAGGTAGAGGAGACTTACGGGATTCCAAAAATGTGCTTAGTTGGCCGAAAAACTTACTATTCCTATACTAACAGACTCTAATAAGTCTAGTGATAGGAATATTGGTGGTGGAAAGAGAGAGTGAGAGAGAGAGGGGGACGTACGTGAGGGACGAGGGGAAAACGGTGAGTTTATATATAATTGATGCACAGTAACTCAATAGTAATGAATAGTAACTCAATAGTAATAATAATAATATAATATAATATATATAAATAGTAGTTGAATGTGATTGATTGTGGAAATAATAATTGAGCACAGTGAAAAGTTTGAAATTCACGGGCTGAGTCACGGGGAGAATAGTAAAAAGACTGGGAATAATGCACTACTTGGTCTTAAAATTCTCAAATAAGATATTTCTTTTGAACCAAAAATTTTCTTTTTACTCTCAAAATTTTCCCTATAATATCTTTTATTTATTTACTCCCACAATAATCTCTTTTGAGCCTAAAAATAATTTCCCCAAAAATTATTATCCGCTAAATAAGGGAAAAACTAGGCCTTTAAAATCCTCAAAAATACCTCAAAATCCTTCAAATATTCTCATAATCCATCATTTCTCATTAATAAATTCCTGTTTACCCCTACTAATCCTTAATTAAATTTTTAGGATGTTACAACTCTCCCCACCTTTTAGGAATTTTGTCCCCAAAATTCACTTACCTAAAGCACAGAACAACAACATATATATAATCAATCACAATCAACACTACCTAGGGAATTGGTAAGGTAATTGTGCCGCAAAGTAACCAAGTTTCACAAATTTTTACTTAATTTCTTACCAATTATCATCAACCCAACTCTAACTTTCAAAACCACCGAAACTTTCACTTATTTCCACTTTCTTACCTTTATTTAGATAGCCTATCAATTCAGCATACACTGTATAACCTTCATTCTTTATTTAGCAATTGGGACCTCAAGATTTTGAAAATTTAACTCAACAGAAAACCACTCTTAATACAAAACACACTCTATTAGAACTTGAAATGGACTACCAATCCAACAATTCCCCACATATGAAATTTTTACCTAACTGTATAACATCAGGTTCCCAAACAACCATTCGGCTTGTCATCTTAATATCCTTCTCCAACATCCATTATACCTCCCCTAGGTTCCTTTAACCCAATGCAAACAATCACCAACTTCATAATCCTTAGCTTGGTTCACCTCCCTACTTGAAAGAATTATACTTTAATTTCAAAATTAATTGGACTTCAAGACAATAATCTAAGCTATATTTCCCACTCGAACACATTTGAATATTTACCAGTGCTTAGAAATAAATCAACTTGTAATCAAGAAATCCCAACACTCTTTTACTCCTTATTTTCCCTCTTCAAGCAACATAAATAACTAATTCCTTACTTCTTTAAAATTCCCAAACCTTTCAACTCTTTAGTTTCTAACTTTTGCTTCCAAATAATCTAATTTTTAAATGGTACAAACTCCAATTTCTCTTTCACAATTAGGTCATAAGGTTTGAATTTAATCTTAACTAGACCCCAAAATTCCCTAAATCGTACAACTCTGAGATATAATACATAACAGGGTCCATTCGGCACGTCTATCAAAGCTCTAATTGGTCAAAGAAATTCAAAATTTAATTGAAATGATACACCATGGAACCTCATTTCTATGGCTTTCTCAAAATCTCTAAGCTACATACTAGCTTTCTAAGGTCTTATTTGCCCACAATTGCATCATCCTCAATAATTATACTATTATACTGCTTAAACACCAATATAAGAGTCTATCATCTCTATGAAAATCACCACCATTTATCAAAGTATTTGCCCCTTTTTGGTCATTATTACATCCTCTTGATGCCACTCGACACCTATATTAATTCAAAGGCAACCCACTACTAGAAATAATACCCAAATCTTGCTCTTATAATCCTTAAAATATCATATTTTGGTTCATCATTGATATATTATCTCCTAAATTTTAGTGAAGGAAAATCACACTTTAACCATCTTCAAGATCCAATATCACGTATATAACTACATATCACCAAGCAATCTCAATACTCTTAGACCAATTTACTAGAATCTGACACCTCAATTCCAATAACAAATCCATCTCTTTTGAAAATTATAAACTTTTAACCTATACTTGTCTCCCAAATATAAATCCATACTTAAACTTTCTTAATCCAATCCTGAAATCCATAACACCTCAATCATTCTTATCATGCTTTAGACCTTTAATTGAATTAATCACAACGAATACTACACGTCCAAAAGCATCACACCATATCGAATTTAACTACCAATCTTATTATCGAATCCTGAAGCTCCTTAGTTATATTCTCCTATTTTAACTTCCCAGCTACCAATAAATCCATTAAAAATCAATTTCTTATTTTGATTCACTACCGATTTAGCTAAACACCTCCAAGATAAATTTCAACTCAATCACAAACCTTCAAATCGGAATTAACTAGCTGTATATTAACTACACCTAACCATAATCACAACCTTTTAAATTTAAAGGTAAGACAAAACGTCCTTATTTTACATTCACTAAATTTAGCCAATTGACCATTTAGATCACTCTCTATCCCGATTGCGGCCACTTCATAACCTATCTATATGCAAAATTTACCAAATTAATTGTTTACCGGGCTGTGGGGTCACTCCCTATTTAGAGTGATAACAGTCCATCGGATCACTCTCTACCTAACTAGATTACTAGATAGGTCTAACTAGATTAATAGATAGGTCTTTAAACTATGCACTGCTTCCAATAACAAGTCTACATAGAAAATTCTATCTAACCATCCTCAATTTGAGATCAATATAAAGCATCCAAATCATTAAAACTACCATATAGTCCCAAATAATCACCTGACTTAAACTTCAATCATATAACGTCATTTTCCCGTTTTGAATTTAAGTAAATTCTCTGTTCATCATCCATTAATTCATATCCATTAAAGAATTTTCACCTATCCAAAATTGCGACTACACCTTAAGTCAATCCAACTTAATCGATTTAGCCTCAATGATCATGTCTTAATTCTACAATTTCATCCATATTAATCCTCAACAATTTAAACTAGTAAAATCTTCTCGTTATAACCAACATTTCTAATGGACAAGAAACCTCAACATTTTCTTTAAATGTCAAACTCCATAGTAGACCCTAACTTCATCTGTCTCACTTCCCAGTGGTTTTAACCAATAATATTTTTTTTTCATTAATACCAATATGCCTAAAGAAATTAAGTAGCCTCAAATTCCTCTCAATTTTCAAAATCCATATCAATCCAAATATTCACGACCTTGAATCTATTAAAATCCCTTTATAAGTCGACATCCATAATCAAATTTTGCAGAAACCTTCCTAAGCACTTATGGGACTAATGTAATTATTAGATTTCAGAAGGTCCTCAAGACTTCGAAGCCCCAATAGACTTTAGCTGTAAATATTCACAACTTAACCAAATCCTCATACCTAAGGCACGTACATAGTCATCCATTTTTTTTTGAAAGAAGCAAGAATTTAACCACTATTATTCCTTATCTTGCTAGACCAAAACTGACTATTTTCCAGAAAGTCCTCAATTCTTTTCATAGTACCCAATTTCATAACATTACATGAACAATCCTGAACATTTTTCATGCACTTAGCTTGGGCATATTTTCTAATTCTAAACAGAACTCCTTTCACCCAACTTATTTACCATTTATTTCTATACCAACTAGCATTTATACAAGACAGCGAAATTAATCATTCGATTACCCACTAATTCTCATCTTATCTCAGCATTAGACTTTAACTAGAGCTATACCAATAGGAATAACCCTAGGCATACCATAAACCTCGTAGTAGCAATTTGTTTTTTTTTTTTCTGTTTAATAATCTTGAGCCTCCATTAATAATCAGCTTGTTAACCTTCCAACATAACTTAAAATCCTATTCTAGTCATACCTTCATCTGTCATGATCTCCTTTTAGTTCAGCATCGTCTAACCCTTTAAATCCTTTAAACAATTATATTGATCACCCTCTTCATTATGACGTCCATTCCAACCAAAGCTTACCCATGATCGAACATCTTAACATATTTATTCCACCTTTAATACCAGGTTTCAAAACAATCTCCCAGGAACCTAACCACTCATAACTCTTCGAACCTATATAAATATAAGCAACTTCGACTTATCTTGTATTAATCAATCATTCCTTAGTATCCTCAAGATATATTTTTAAATCGGTTAAATAATATGAATGATTCAGAAATCAAAACAACAACCTTCAAAACATTATACTCCACACCATTTCAAATTTGAATCATATTTTCAGCTTCCCGATCGTTGCAAAAGTTCATTTTATTTACACATCATATCCTTAAAACATTAGTCCACCAATTCTAATAATAGAACATCACAATTTCTGTTTCCCAACTCACGCTGATTCTACCTTTTCAATCGATCATTGTCAACCTTACTATCCTCCCCACCACGGGATGGAACACATACCACATAACAATATAACAATAACTATGTAATCAACGAACCCTTAATAGTACGAGGTATACTCTCCCACCCACCTCATCACGTGATGGCACAATTTCCAATTCACCGGTGTCACATACCCAAATAATTTCTCACAAACAACACATAGATATGCAACACCACAATCAGGCACCAGGCCTTCCAATATTTTCAGAATATACATATATATGAAATAGTTTCCAAAATCATATATATTTCAGTTCCAAATATTTCAAATCACAAATTTATGCCATTTCAAAATAATATTCCACAGGACATTATATTATGAAAAATATTAATATTTCAAGATCTCATTTCCATATCTCATCAATAATCAATTGATAATCATATCTCAACTGTGATTCAAAATCTCATCTCCATATAACATCATAATTGTCAAATAATAATATTTCAAATTACTTACTAACACTACACACACACATAAACAAGCAGAAAGCGGTTACCTGATAGCTGGCACCAATCTCACAATAGTGCAGCTCCCCCGTATAGACTCAAGACAGCTCAAACACTACATAGAATATTATAATTAATCGCCTACCAAAACAAATTCATACATAGGAATTAAATTACTAATTACCCTTTCCATGCCCTCACTTAATTTAATTTCTACTCAACATTTATTCTCCCTCCTTATCCCCAAAATTCATCTCTAATCCACTTGTACATATATCCCAGCCTAAATATTAATCTTTCCAATACCCATTTATTTTAAACCTTAACATCCAATAATCCCCATAATTCATCACCAATACCAATTTATAAAATTCAAGCCTAAATGAAATTTTCTAAACATCCTCCAATTATTTCTCAACCTCAAAAATTCATTCCTTAATCCACAATTTATTTTCAAAACCTTAATAGCTCAACAAAGTCAAATTCAAGCCTAAAAATATTCCCTTTTCCAAATCAAGGCCTACACCAAATCTAATTTAATTAACCTCATTAATATTTTTGTTGGGCATAAACTATCCCCTTAAATTCATAATTACACAATTACCTACACAATATCCCACTTATCCAAAACTTTAATCCACCAATATTTTCTTGGGTCCAAATTCTAGTCAAGCCAATCAATTAAATATCCTCATATGACATTAATAAACATCTAAAAATAATCAATTTAATTATTAGTACCTCAGATCATCAAAAGCCCTATTTTTAATATATCCAAAAATCCAAAAATTCCCAATAATTAAGAAAACCTCCAACAATGAAAAATCTACTTAGAAAAACTCATAATCGAGGCCTAAGCTTCAATTTATTAATTTTAGGACTCCCAAAAATTACCAATATAGATAAGGTCTAATTTTTCAAGTATAACAAATCGAAAAACTAATGACATAGAAAGGTAGAGGAGACTTACGGGATTCCAAAAATGTGCTTAGTTGGCCGAAAAACTTACTATTCCTATACTAACAGACTCTAATAAGTCTAGTGATAGGAATATTGGTGGTGGAAAGAGAGAGAGAGAGAGAGGGGGACGTACGTGAGGGACGAGGGGAAAATGGTGAGTTTATATATAATTGCTGCACAGTAACTCAATAGTAATGAATAGTAACTCAATAGTAATAATAATAATAATATAATATAATATATATAAATAGTAGTTGAATGTGATTGGTTGTGGAAATAATAATTGAGCACAGTGAAAAGTTTGAAATTCACGGGCAGAGTCACGGGGAGAATAGTAAAAAGACTAGGAATAATGCACTACTTGGATTTAAAATTCTCAAATAAGATATTTCTTTTGAACCAAAAATTTTCTTTTTACTCTCAAAATTTTCCCTATAATATCGTTTATTTATTTACTCCCACAATAATCTCTTTTGAGCCTAAAAATAATTTCCCCAAAAATTATTATCAGCCAAATAAGGGAAAAACTAAGCCTTTAAAATCCTCAAAAATACCTCAAAATCTTTCAAATATTCTCATAATCCATCATTTCTCATTAATAAATTCCTGTTTACCCCCACTAATCCTTAATTAAATTTTTAGGATGCTACAATTACTATATCCTATTCACAGAATCTTTATCTTTAACTTAAAAGCTTTAACAGATATTCACTCATTTCAATAGAAACATTTATATGATCCTTAATAATTAGATTCTTGATATACAAAACCACACTTTAAAGGGCAGAAACCTTAACACTAATAATTTTAAAACAACTAAAAATTAGTCTCATATTGCCACTAGAGGAACAAAGAATAATTCTACAAATAGAAGCTGCATTACAAAGGGATATATGGCCCTTAATAAGGTAATTGGAAAATGCATAATGCATAAAATCCTCTTCCGTTTTTTTTTTCTGAAATTCACAATTTAAATATTCCAACTTATTAGACAAATGCCATTTTGTTAATTTAAGAACATTAGCCAAAAGAAGAGTGGCTAATGGGCCTAAATAAATAAAAATATTCTGCAGCTTTCATACAAACTTGTTATTAGCCATCATATAATGAATTTGGAATAACAATCAACTTAAAATTCCAAATTGAAATAAATCACAAGTAACAGCTTCTACTTCTTTTACTACTTAAAATCATCATCAAACAGAGCAGACAACTCAGCCACATATCAAACACTTTAATTTTGTTAAACAAAGCAGAGAACCACTGAACAATCACAAACACTTGCATTTATAAATTCCCAATCCAAACACTCAACCCTTAATCACATGAGAGAGATTAGCACAACAAGAACACACACCTATCATCAATCAAACACACTCAAGATCACCATTACATGGCAAATCCCAAACAAAAACCATTTTAGCTCAATCAACTTAAGGCTTTCTTACTAAGTAAATCCTAAACTAGAAAATCATATATTCAGGACATACTCCCCTCAATCAAATTTCTTATTCATTATCATAACATCACAGCTCATATGCATACATTAATCAAGAGCAGAAGTACTAGAAAATTTTCCCTTAAACTCCTCGGCCAAAACAGAACAAGAAGCAGAGAATAGAATTTCACCAACACAGCATCCAATCAAATTAATCCCAACAACCAGCATTTTCAGAGTACCATTTATACCAATTCCATTAAAACATGTTCAATATCACACAAGGATAAATAGCAAGAAATCTGACCGAACAAACAGCAAGAAGAAAAGGAATTTGAACAATTATTTTTTTAACACTATCAAGCAACTTAGACCAGGAGATTAAACCCTTAATCATGGTATAATTTTCATCACCACTAACTACCATCACCGACGGCAGAAACGAAGAGCAGGGGAAGAAGGAAAAATTTTCAAGAAAACTTTAAGCTTCACATATTAGCATACAAGGTCCGATTATGGCATTAATCCTACCCCTGAACAAGATTAACTAAGCTTCATAACCATGAAGCTCCAAAAAGAGGAAAAATGGCGTCGGATGAACAGTGCCCGACGCCCTAACTAGCAAAAATCGAACACCAAACTTCATCCCCTTACAAAATCACATTAGGAATACTCTTACCCAAGTCCTAAGCTTCAGTTCCATGGGATTAGAAGCTTGTAAATCTCCCAAATTTCGAATCTCTCTTCCTCCCATTCGAGCTCAAAATCAGACGAGAAAGTGGAGGAATGAAAGGAATAGGGCTTACCCAAGGTTAGCCTTTGTGTCTGGCACGTGTTGCTCCTCCATGCGCCGCCGTTTGCCGCTGATCTGGCCGGAAAACGCCGTCCGTTGCTGGAGAGGGAGAGAGACAGGGGCGAGAGAGCGAGAGAGTAAGTGAAGGGAGGGAGTATAACAAAAGAGAGAGAGGGAGACGGTGATGAATAAAGAAGAGGGAGTATATTTTATTATTTCCATTTCATCACATGTGCCAATTGAGAGGATAAGGATGAGAGAAATTTTACCACTTTACCCCTGATTAATCCCCAAATTACCATCTGCCACTCACCTCTTCCCCTTTTTACCCTTCCAATTAAAATTTAATTACCATTCCTAAAAATATTAGTCCAAATTTAGTCCATAAATAAATTATCCGGATATATTTTTGTATCTAAATTTATTTATAAGACTCTTTAAAAATAAAGTAATACCCCAAGATTCTAAATATTCCCATATTTAAATTTATCTCCTAACTATTTTTCCTTAACTAATAAAGAAAATAAACCTTAAAAATTATTAAAATATACCTGGCCTCATAAATTTATTTGTAAGACTTTTTAATTTCTATATGCCATCCCAAGATTTTAAATAAACCTTTATTATTTCTTTTCTCCAAATTAAGTTCTATCTCCAAATTATTTCTCTTTATTTCTTAAAGAAAATAAGCCTTAAAATTATTAAAAATGCCTAAAACATCATAAATTTATTTTCAGTATTTCTTAATATTTTAGTTACATTATTAAAATCTTAAATAATTCCCAATTTTCTATTTTCTAAAATTTGGGGTGTTACAATTTTCACTTACTACAGGATGCAACCGTAGTCTTATGCCCATTTCAACCAAGTCTAATCGAGCATTGAGTCTGTCCTTTGTCTTCCCCTGTATGTGCAACAGTGTCCCAACAAGACTATCACCAACATTTTTCTCCACATGCATCACATCAATATTGTGCCTCACATCGAGATATCGCCAATAAGGTAGATCAAAGAAGATTGACCTCTTCTTCCAAATAATCTTCTCAGAGCCGGTCTTCGTCTTCTGTTTCTTACCGAATACCATATTGACATTCTCAACACGGCGGTAAACTTCCTCCCCGGTTAAGGGGGTCGGAGCAGATCGGTACTCAGATGAGCCATTAAAACACTTCTTTAGTCTACGGTAAGGATGGAACCGATCAAGAAACCTCCTGTGACCAAGGTAGATGGTTTTTCTTCCGTGTTTGAGATAGTGGCAGTGTATGTCAGACTCACATATAGGGCATGCCATAAAACCCTTCACACTGTAACAAGAAAGATTGCCATATGCAGGGAAGTCATTTATTGTGGTAAACAACATAGCTCGCAACTTGAATGTCTCCTGCCTGTAAGCATCAAACACATCTACGCCTTCCTCCCACAACATCTTCAAGTCCTTAATCAAAAGTGCCAGGTACACGTTGATATCGTTACCAGGCTGTTTCGGCCCTGAAATCATCATTGACATCATCACATACTTGCGCTTCGTGTACAACCAAGGGCAGGTTGTAAATGACCAGCAAAACGGCCAAGCACTATGTGTGCTATTGAGACTCCCGAAAGGGTTGAAACCATCTGTACACAGTCTGAGATGAAGGTTCCTCGGCTCACCACCAAATTCAAGAAACATGGAATCTATCTTCTTCCATTGAGGAGAATCAGCAGGATGCCGGAGATATCTTCCATCGGAGATTCTCTCATCACAATGCCATCTCAGTTTCTTTGCTTCTGCCTCATTTGCAAACAAGCATTTAAACCGTGGAACAATTGGAAGGTACCACATTACCTTCAAAGGTACCCCTTTCTTTGATCCATCATCATCACCAACGGCATCCTTCCTAGGTTTGTACCTCGAAGTATGACATTTTGGACACTCTTTTAGGCCCTCATACTCTTTCCTGTATAACACGCAATCATTAGGGCAAGCGTGTATCTTCTTATACTCCATGCCCATCTTGCTTAGAACTTTTTTAGCCTCGTACATACGCTTCGGAAGCACATTGCCTACCAGGAACATATCACTCAAAGCTTCAAGCATCTGTAAGAAACCCGCGTCTGCCCACCCATTTTCTGTCTTTATTTTCAACAATTTCAGGACGCCGGTCAACCGAGTATACTTAGTACACCCCGGGAACAACGGTGTCTCTGCATCACTCCTCAACTTGTCAAACTCATGGACCACAGAAAATGACTCCGCCCCAATGTCATTAATCATCTCGTCCATTCCATCATCACAAACATCATCCACCGCTGCTTCTACATTTTGTGACGGGCACGCATGTACGGTACTTCCCAATTCCCCATGCCAAAGCCACTTCTTATAACGGAGATTAATCCCATCACAAAGAAGGTAATCCCTTATATCATCAATGCTCTTACGATAAGCATTTGCATACTTCACACAAGGGCAAAGATACGTGCCATTCTTACTGGACACATTTCTTTTGGCAAATTCAATAAATTCTTCCACACCCATCTAATACTTTTTAGTGATTCTCAATGCATGCATCCAACTATGATCCATTCTATTAAACCTATGCCATTTCCAACAAACTAATCAGGTTTATCTCATCACTACATTATTGGGAAGAAATGGGCATGCTATGCATATCTTCACTTCATGCAGATTTTTTAAAAAATTTGGCAAAGCCTCCTCTTGTAAATGTGACATCCAAAAATTACATTTACAATCCAATTTCACTCCAATAATTTGAAGTGATTTATAGAAGCAAAACCAGCAAGTAAAATGCAACAAAGAAACAAGCAACAATGCAACAAAATTCATGACGATTTTAGTAGCAAAAAGATCAATTAGACAAAATAAATCTTCAGCAATTTGAGAACAAAAACCAATAGCAAACCAATTTACAAGACTTATAAAACATTTTGGCAAGTATGCAATATTTGCAGCAACTACAACGTAACAGCATTTGCAAACCAATTTACAATTGAACATTAAACATTCTATGGCAAACCAATTTACAAGACTTACAAAACCATTAAATATTCTATGGCATTTTTTGCAATTTACAATTGAGAATAAAAAGGCAGCAGATTTAATTATCAGGAAAAAAAAGGAAAAGAAGGAACCTGGATGAAGTGAAGCTGCGAACGGAGGCACGATTGAAATTGCTGAACCCGATAGGAGTAAAACAGAGCTGAAAAAAAAGCTTTGAACAAGTAAAAAAAAGAACCAGATAGAAATTGCATATTTAATTACCAGAAAAAAAAAGAAAAAAGAAAAAAAGAAACGAACCTGCAGCTGTGGGCGCTGGGGGGTGGGGGTGTGGGCGCTGGGTGGGGTGGGGGGAGCTGTGGACGCTGGGGGTAGGGGGTGTGGGCGCAGGGGGGTGGGGGGAGCTATGGGCGCTGGGGGGGTGGGGGAGCTGAGGGCGCTGGGAGCCGGGTGGGGGGGGTGGGGGAACTGAGGGTTTTTGTTTGGGGGGGCGCGAAATGAAAAAAATGGGGGGCGGGAAATGAAAAAAAAAGGGAGGGGACGTTTTCCATGTCACACCAAAATTTTGGTGTGACATGGAAAACAACTTTCAACGTCACACCAAATTTTGGTGTGACGTGGAAAAGTTTCAACATCACACTTAATTTTAAGTGTGAAGTTTTTTCTTTTTTGTATTTACTCCTTTGTTTTCAATGTCACATTTTTAAATAAGTGACATTAATTGGTGACATAAAAAGGGCTTTTTGTAGTAGTGAATTATCAATATCGTCGTCAATTTACTATGGTTCCAGCACCAATATGTTCATCTATTTTATTTATTTCCACACAATGTAACAGGGCAAGGATAATTATAGTATGGTGATCCTCACGATTCACCATCAAAAGATTGTGACTTTAAATTTACAGGAAAATTTTGATGCCATTATGATACAAGATCATTGGCATGTTTTATATAAGTGTGTTATAATTTTGAATTTCTCATCTCTCATATGATTAGATTATTATATTCTAGCTTGAATATCAGTGTCTAAGATGTAAATGTTACTGTTACCGTCATAAATTAGCAGACAAGTACTTTCATCGATCTTACTCTGGTTATAATTATAAGATCATTTTGGCTTTTTGAGAGAAATTACGAATGCAAAATTAATTACTTTAAAATGTCTATATTTATTTTTTTCCTCAAAACTAATTTACCTTACTTATAAATTATCATATAATATAATTACATATAACATATGTTAAAATTAAGTGATCTGTAGATACAAGTGAAGATAGAAACAGCATTGTGTCAATTTGATGGCCTGTAGATACAAGTGAGATTAACCCAACCTCTTACTTATTAAAATTTAAAAAGAAGCTTCAATCCTATTAGGCTATAGTATTACAGTGCATTGGTAACAACTTTGTGTCGTTGATTATACAAATAACCACGAGGAAGAAAGGAGGAACTCGTTTTCATGTGACAAACCTGTGCTTCCACTGTAAGCTGGCATTCTTCAGAATCCACCTTCTAATTAGAAAGAAACTGCAAGTACTTAATTTTTTTTGTCCTCCGGCAAAAAAAAAAAAAATCTTTTGTACTCTTGGTCCTTTCTATTTGTCTATAAATGTATTATGTTCATACAAAAACACTGTAGCACATCCCAATTGCTTCATCCACACCCAATGTCGTGCTGATGCGGCTAAGTCTGCAAACCACATTCTCAATGGTCCTTCATCATCTGCTTCACAAACTCACATTTCACTCTCATCACTTTCCGTATTCAATGGTCGCTTTGTTTCACATGGTTACAAGATTGTGTAAGATTCAAGCATTGTCGGCCCAGTTAACAGAAGCTCTCCTAAAAAATTTTTTGCAATTACATAGACTCGAAGAATATCAATCAGCTAAAACTCCACTAATTTCAGTTTTCAATTCCTTCACACATTTAGACTTTGGCCGCCAAAAGCAATGATATATATAACGCCAGTAATTAGAAACAACACCATCACTTATCTTGTATTCTTATCACACAAGGCATAGTTTGAATTTTGAAGTGAAATTAAAGAATGAAACAGAGAATATTCAGCTTCTTTGATCTCTACAGTTCTCTCAATCTTTTTAATATTGTGTAACACAGAAAAGAATGAAACTTGTTTTGACCAAGATTAAGATTCACAAGAGAGGTAGAAAAATTCAAATGGAATGGAGAAGTTGATAGAATATTAACATCCGTCAGGCTACTATTTTGTTGGAAGTGTGGTGGGCAATAATAGTATTTATATACTACACAATGAGCAAAATATTACAATTCACAAAATAAAACTTACAAAATGGAACTCACTATTTTCTCTCTCTCAAATTAGTGCTTCAGCACTCTCTCAATTTAAAAGAGCTTTGCTCTCTTCCCTCTTCTTTCTAATGCACTCCCCTCACACTTAAGTGCTACAGCACTTTCTCAACTCACAAGAGTCATGCCTGGTTCTGCTGGCGTGGTTACTGGCCTACAGTCTTGCATTCTTTCTCGATTTTTTTTTTACTCAAAAGAAATATGCAGAAGAAATTTTGAGAAAGTGCTGTAGCACTTAAGTGTGAGAGGAGTGCATTAGAAAGAAGAGGGAAGAGAGCAAAGCTCTTGTAAATTGAGAGAGTGCTGAATCTTGATTTTTATCCAAAAAGTGCAGCAGCTATTTTTGACTTCATGCTTGATATGTATGCATTAATATTTATCTTTTCAAGCTCAATTTGAATTTCTAACATGTTTCACATCCATAGCTCCCTTAGATTTGGAAGCTTGCCAAGAATGGAGAACAAGTTGTTAGAGTAATTAAGATTGGAAAAATCAGTCAAATCAAGTGAAGTTAAAGGGCGAAGATTAGGAAGCCACTCAAAGCCAACTAAGCTTTTCTCATCAATTTTCATATCATCATTGATGGCTAGACAAAGTATATATCTACAAGCTTGAAAGATTGCCAAGTTGGAAGGGAATACTACCCATTAAATGATTCCCATCAAGGGAGAGCTCTTGCATATTTGAAAGGTCGGCAAGATGGAAAGGTATATTACCAAGCCATTGGAGGAAAGAGCTAGAACTCGCAACTGTGAATGCTTGCCTAGTTCACTTGGTGTTTTCCCGCCAAAATAGAAGAAGAGAGAACAAGGTATCTTAATTTGGTGAGAGAACCAAAACTTTTTGTGATGTCACTCCCATTGAAATCATTGTAACTTATAAGTTTAATTTTTCTCACACTTAATTCTAGTCTAGATCAAGTGCCGACTTACTATATATAAATATGACATCACCAAATTAAAAAATATTTCAAAGTAAAATAAAAGCCAATTTATGATAATGATGATTGACTGAACAAAATCAAAAGTTACCATTACAATTATAAAAGAAAAGAAAAAAAATAAAAAGTAGATAGCATGCATGCATGCATCACTTTTGAAATTAAATAATCTTCCATTAGCACAATAATATTATGTCTGTAACACGTATGCAAGTCAAGGTCTTCCATTATAGGAGTATATAATGCACGGGATATATAAATATGAAAAATAACATCAGACCGATAGTTAGTGCAAGATATTATTACTTTACTAAAACATTGCATTGGAACACTTAATATACTATTTTAAAAGAAAATGAAAATTATTATATATTCTTCAAGAGAATTACAAAAGATGAAGGAGTGCTAAGACACAATTTATTACCAATGAAGTTATGAACGATTTCTTTTTGTCGCCAATCAGTTTAACAACGGATTGGGTATGTAGCAGAATTTTTTTCGTTGTTATTTATTTTATGGCTAATTTTTTTATCGACAAAATACTGATAACTCTTGTTACTAATTATTGACAATAGAAGTTCTGACATTTCGCCGCTAATTAATTGTAGATAAAATACTTTTGTCACTAATTTATTTTTTTCAGTTTTACCCATATTTTATATACTATGTACTTCAGAAATAAAGCCAACATAATGATAATGGAAGGATAAAATTACTTATTCATACAAAAAATTAAATAATGAAGCCTATGTGAGAATAAGATATCCTTAGATATAATATATAACAATCATATATGCTATCTTTAATCAGAATAGGAAATACAGCGGAAGTCGAAATACCTCTCACCATTGCTATTGTTTGATCAGAGAAGAATCTACATGGAACTGCAAAATAGAACACTGTCAGAAATCACCCAAAGCTCTTCTAACTGGAGTCCGGCACAGTGATGGTATCTGTTGTAGTAGCCTTAACCAGTTAGGGAACCCGGAAGTTAGAGAGAAGAAACGCTCTCTGTAAATTAGGTTACCTATCGTATCAAAGATGATAGGTGTTGGTATGTTTTCCCCATCAGAAAACCCCCTTTATATAGATAACACATGTGTGTAAAACCCTAACTTTGACAATATGGGCCGAATGTTGACTACGGGCCACCTAAACAATATTATTAATTATTAATCCTAAATATAACTAATATCTTAATATAATATAATAATAATAATCTAACATTCTCCCACTTGGCCCGTACTTTGTATGTCAACTGCTCCCTTTAATCAAATCAACTAAGGTCATACTGCAAGAATCATGGCGATAAGTCCTTTAGCATAAAGTATTACCTTCCATGTATTACAAACAGTATTCCTTACCTAATGGGTATGGCTCCATGAATAAACCTTCAAAACATATATGTTTATTCGGTTCCAAAATAAAAACTTAAATGTTCATTAATCTCATCAACATCAAAAGTGTACACAACAACCATGGAGATAATAAACAAATAAACAAAATCCCAAAATACTCATTGCACACCTCAATTACTCAAAAAAGACTTACAATCCCCATATGAGGTACATGTATAGCGAACTCATTCGGTTTCATCCCTTTAGTCAAAGGATCAGCTAGCATTTTCCTTGTTCCGATGAGATCAACAGTGACCTGACCATAAGCAATTCTCTCTTTCAAGCTAAGGAATTTCAGCTCAATAAACCTTTTGCTTCTACTCCTTCTTTTATTTGCTATGGCCACTGCTGCCTTATTATCGCAATACATCTTGATTGGCTTGGAGATTGATTCTACAATCTTCAGTCCAGCAATGAAGTGCCTTATCCAGATAGCCTGTGAACTTGCCTCAAAACACGCGATATACTCAGCATCACAAGTAGAAGGAGCTGTGAGTGTCTATTTGGCACTCTTCCAGGAAATAACTCCTTCCGCTAATAAGAAGATGTAACCTGTCGTAGACTTGTTGGTGTCCACACATCCTCCTAGATCAGAATTTGAGTAACCCGTCACTTCAATATTCTCTGTCCTTTTGTAAGTCAACATAAGGTGCTTGGTGCCTTGGAGATACCTAAACACCTTCTTTGCAGCTTCCCAATGCATTTTACCAGGATTGCATTGGTATCTCCCTAACATGCCCACTGCAAAAGCTATGTCAGGTCTTGTGCAGACCTGTGCATACATCAAGCTTCCTACAGCAGAGGCATAGGGAACATTTTCCATCTCCTTTTTCTTTAGTTCTGTGTCAGGACATTGACTTAGACTGAAGAAATTTCCCTTTTCAATGGGAGCAACGTTAGGGGAACAGTTTCTCATCTTGAAACGCTCAAGAACTTTGTTGATATAGGTTTCTTGAGAAAGGCCTAAAAGACCCCTTGCTCTATCCCTATGGATCTTAATGCTAATGACATAAGATGCCTCACCCATGTCCTTCATATCAAAGTTCTTAAACATAAACTGTTTCACCTCACGTAACAGTCCTAAATCATTGGTTGCAAGCAATATGTCATCGACATACAAAATCAAAAATATGAATTTTCTCCCGCTATTCTTGTGGTATATACACTGATCCACGATATTCTCAACGAAACCAAATGAAGAGATTACCTCATGGAACCTTAAATACCACTGCCTGGAAGCTTTCTTTAAGCCATATATTGATTTTCCTAATTTTTATACCAAATGTTCCTTATCTTTTGTAACAAAACCCTCAGGCTGCTTCATGTAGACTTCTTCCTCAAGAACACCATTGAGAAAACCAGTCTTAACATCCATTTGGTGTAACTCCAAGCCAAAATGCGCAACCAATGCCATGATAATACGGAAAGAATCTTTAGTCGAAACAGGAGAAAATGTCTCCTTATAATCGACTCCTTCCACCTGAGTGAAGCCCTTAGCAACCAACCTTGCCTTGTAGCGCTCAATGTTACCCTGTGAGTCCCTTTTGGTTTTGTAAACCCATTTACAGCCAATAGCCTTAGACCCACTAGGAAACTCTACAAGTTCCCATACATGGTTGTTTGCCATGGAGTTCATTTCTTCATTCATAGCATTATACCACAATTTGGAGTTCTCACCTTTCATAGCCTGAGAAAACGTTAATGGATCATTATCAATGCCAATATCACAGTCATTTTCAGTATTATACACTATGTAGTCATCTGGAATTGCCGGTTTTCTTACCCTTGTTGATCTCCTTCACTCAACCTCTTGGGTCGGGTCAGGTTGCTCTTTTTGGAACATTCTCTGTCACAACTAGTGGTAAGTCTGTATTTGTGACAGGTGGACCTTCAGGTATATGTTCCACACGTTCCACAAGATCAACTATGGGTATTGGGACAGTCTCAGTTGGCGTGACATATCTAGCGGTATAAATGTCGCCAACAGCCAATGTCCCTTCCTCAGTTGTGCTAGGGGATCCCTCAATGTGATCGTCTACAATCTGATCACTCCCACTAATCACATCATTCTTAAGAAACTTGGCATTCCTAGATTCTACAAAACACACTGAAGGTGGAGGATAATAAAACTTGTAACCCTTTGACCTGTCCGTATAGCCTACAAAGTAAGCTCTAATGGTCTTAGGATCCAATTTCTTTTCTTGTGGGTTATAAACTCTTACTTCTGCTGGACAGCCCCACACCTTAAAGTGATTTAAACTGGGTTTCCAACCTTTCCAGATTTCAAAGGGTGTCTTAGACACTGCCTTTGTTGGAACCCTATTCAAAATGTGTAAGGCTGTCTTGAGTGCTTCCTTCCACAAGGAAATTGGCAGTTTGGAGCTACTCATCATGCTCCTAACCATGTCAAGTAAGGTCCTATTTCTTCTTTCAGCTACACCGTTTATTTGAGGTGAGCCAGGCATGGTATATTGTGCAACTATACCTTGCTCTCGAAGAAAATCTGCAAAAGGACCAGGCGCTTGTCCTTCACTAGTGTATCTACCGAAATACTCACCACCTCTATCAGATCTCACGATCTTGATCGGTTTCCCAATCTGTTTTTCTACTTCAGCCTTATATGCCTTAAAGGCATCTAGTGCCTCACTTTTATTATAAAGAAGATAGATATACATGTATTGCGAAAAATCGTCAATAAAGGTAATAAAGTACTTTTGACCGTGCGCGGTTAGATCTGGGCAACATATGTCAGTGTGTATAATTTTGAGTAATTCAGAACTTCTTTTAGCTCCCTTATGTGACTTATTGGTCTGCTTTCCCCTTATGCAGTCCACACAGGTACCAAGATCCGAATGGTCTAAAGATGGAAGGATTCCTTTTTTAGTTAATCTCTTGATCCTATCAGTAGAGATATGTCCTAATCTCTTATGCCACAAGCTAATAGAGTTCTCATTCATCATATTTCTCTTAACACCATGCATAGCAGAAAAAACATTTGAATATCTAAAAACAATTTTAAATAAACCATCAATCATAACAACCTCAGCAATTGGAATAGAGTTCAAACTTAAATATTTCAAATCCTTTTCTAACAAAATACCATAATTAAACGGAATAAGTTTAGATAATGAAATCAAATTCCTCTTGTAAGAGGGTACATAAAATATCTCTGGTAAGTCCAAAACAAAATTATTTGAAAAAACAATTCAAAAAATTCCAACTGCTTTCACTGGATCTCCTTTCCCACTTCCTGATAAGACTTTAGCCTCATTGGGATGAGGAGGCCTGGTTGTTAGAAAGCCCTGCATGGTAGTAGAATTATGTATTTGAGCACCGGTATCAATCCACCATGTATCCTTTTGGATACTAACATTATGTGCTTCAAAAGTAACAAAGGACATTGGCATACCTTTACGCTCAAACCAAGCCTTTCTTTTATGGCAATCTTTCTTCATATGCCCTTTCTTCTTGCAGAAGAAACACCTGACATCCTTATTCTTTTTCTTTTTGTCATCCCTCTTTTCCTGCTTCTTGTCGCCACCCTCATTGGAGCTTTCTACCATATGAGCTTCCTTAGGTGCACCCTTTCCCTTTAATAACTGTCTAGTCTCCTCTAGCACACACATGGACATGAGCTCATCAATTGTCCATATATCCTTATGTGTGTTGTAGGAGATTTTGAAAGTTTCATATTGTTTTGGAAGGGATTTCAGAATTAATTGCACCAAGAATTGCTCAGTTGGCTCCATATCGAAGGATTTCAGATGAGAGGATAAATGTCTCATCTTCATGATATGTTCCCGCACCCCGCTAAGACCTTGAAGCTCCATAAAGCACAACTCTAACATGATGGAACCACCCATCTGTTTTTCAGCTGGCTTATATTGTTTCTTAATAGCTTCCAAGTATTCCTTAGCGGTCTCGCATTTCAGGATTGCTTTCTGAAGGCATTTTTGGATCCTAGTTCTTATGAGTAGCATAGCACGATGATTAATCTTTTCCCAATAGCTATGATACTCCTTAGTTTCCTCATCTGCTAAATTAGTAGGCATAGGGGGCCTTGGAGTCTCAAGGACAAAATCCATTTCCATGCACCCCGGTTGTAGAAGGATATCATCCCTCCATTCAGAAAAGTTGTTGTTATCCAAAAACACATTCCTACCAGCTTGAGCTAATATGCTAGTGGGAAACATGTTAGTAGGAAACTGAGATGGAATATTAACTGCGTTATTCAGAGAATCAAAACAGAAATTAGACATATAATTTTGAGGCAATCATAATTCACTATGCCATGCATGCTTTAGAAAAACCAATAAAAGCATACAAATATAAATACGTATAACTAAAATCTACCTGTGGGCAAAGAAATTAGCATAGCATGTATTTATCTCAAAGATGGAAATAAAACACATTTATATCTCCTAATACCTGTGGGCAACTTAGGAAATAATAAGGTCATTTTATCCCACCCTAATTAAATATACTCTTATAATTATCTACCTGTGGGCTAAGATTAATTATAATTGGATATTTAATTGCAATAGATATTTTCTAATCATATGTGATGTATGCAACTTAAGAAAAGGATGTTGTGGCTACTCCTTTAAGGCAAAAGCATGTCACAAAGTATCATAATGTACAATCATTAAATTCAATTATATGCACATACTTTATTGGGAATTATTAAATTAATTTGACCTTTCTTTAATTTAATAAAACTCCCACTAATTATAGCATCTACAAAAATATTGTTTAATAATTAATTTATAGCATATATCACTTAATAATTCCAACATGTGAAATAGCCAAGATTAATTTTTCCTAAATTTAAACAATTAAAAATGATGCTAAAATAATTACACATGTTAAAAATATGACATATACATTTAAAACAATAATAAAAGTCAATATATTTAGCCATATATAATTTCTGGAATTCAAAAATAAATAGCTTAACAATTTAAAACATTGGAAAAGCAAAAATATAATTCCAGAAGTAAAATTGAACAAAAAAAATTGAATTTTTTCGCAGCCCAAAATGAATATGAATAAAAAAAATAGGCCTAAAATTGCAAGCCCAGAATGCATTTAGGATTTTTTTTATAAGCCCAGAAAACGGATCGGCCCAACATATAAAAAAAATGGCCGAAAAAAAAGACGGCCCAAAGAGCTGAAATTTTTTTTTTATAAAAGACACGTCCAAAATCCAGGCCCAAAACGCACGTCGGCCCAGAAAGCTTAAATTTTTTTTAAATAAAAGATAAGCCCAAATTCCAGGCCCAAAAATGCGCGGGCCCAGATTACCCTTTAAGTGAAACAGTGCGTTTCACTAAGAAGTGAAACGACACCGTTTCACGTGGGCTGAAGAAGCTTCACATGCATGGTCAAAACGGCGTCGTTTTGACCTAAGTCAAAACGTTTTGACCTTCTCCTTCATCCACCAGATCAGAAGCCCTAACCCGACCTGGAACCTGTGCGACCCGGTTCTGCAACCCCACACAGCCGCCATTCATGTTTGAAGATAGAGGCGTCGATTCAGACGTCCTCAACGTTTCTTTATGCCGGGAAAAAGCAAGGTCATGCGCAAAATTGATTGGAGATTTTATCTCCATGATTCTTTCATGGTTTCAAACGTGCAAAATCAAATTAAAGATTTTCAAAAAATCCAAACGGGTATCCTGAATGTTCTTTGCCTGCAATTTTTTTTTAAAATTTCATATCTAAAACATTTGCTAATCATCGACAGATTTTTCTTTCTAGAAGAAACCATTAATTTCCAAAATTTGGTTAATAACAATGTCAACACAGATCCAAAACCAATACCAAACGAGAAAAATATGAGCCGAATCTGTAAAGGTTCTTCCCAAATTCTTTATATATGATATCAAAAAAATATATATATAGAAGCAAGATGAGAGAACACACAACAAAAATCGTAATCAAAACCAGATGAGAAAAATTAAGGTGATAATTCTCATGCATAAGCAGATCCATAAACGAAATTACGATACAAAAATTAATTTCATATGATCAACAAATAGCAAGGTAGAGAAAAATAATGGCTCTGATCCCACATGTGAGAATAAGATAGCCTTAGATATAACATATAACAATCATATCTGCTATCTTTAATCAGAATAGGAAATACAGCGGAAGTCGAAATACCTCTCGCCATTGCTATTGTTTGATCAGAGAAGAATCTACGTGGAACTGCAAAACAGAACACTGTCAGAAATCACCCAAAGCTCTTCTAACTGGAGTCCGGCACAGTGATGGTATCTGTTGTAGTAGCCTTAACCAGTTAGGGAACCCGAAAGTTAGAGAGAAGAAACGTTCTCTGTAAATTAGGTTATCTGCCGTATCAAAGATGATAGGTGTTGGTATATTTTTCCCATAAAAAAACCCCCTTTATATAGATAACACATATATGTAAAACCCTAACTTTGACAATATGGGCCTAATGTTGACTACGGGCCACCTAAACAATATTATTAATTATTAATCCTAAATATAACTAATATCTTAATATAATAGAACAATAATAATAATAATAATCTAACAGCCTAAGGATAGGATAAAAAACCTTCTCTTCCCACCTATTTACAAGGATGAGAGGAGTATATACTTAGAAGAAATTCAAACTGAGTTTTTTTCCTAATTAATGTCTTAAAAGTTAATACAACTGAAGAGTCCTACCATCCGAGAATGATGTATTTTGGGCTACCAGAAAGCATCTAAAAGCTAATTCTCCTAAGTAATAACTGCACCATCCAGATATAAGTATAACCCTTATGTTGATAAATGATAATAACCAACTTTGCAAATTTTCTTTTAAACTAACTCAAAATTATTAAGTCATTAAAAAATTTTCAAACCGACCTTACATTATATGGTTAGGGTTGTTCCAGTTCCTTCTTAATATGTCTGTCCTAATGAAAGAGACATTTGAGTTTCTTGATGTTGATCTGATTCCATTTTATAGCTGGTATTATTACACATTTGTGACTTATGGACACTTCATGATGGAAGCAGAGTGCTAAACTCATGTCACTACGACAACTTTGGTTTGTTAAAATATATATATATATATATATAGGGGTGTGCTTGTTGCTGCATGATTGATAAGGCTTGAGGTCGTCAAGTTGGACTCCACTACTCAAAGAGAAGGGAAAAATGAGATCGTGACAATTTTTCGAAATTTTTATTTGTCAACTACTGATGACTCGTTTCTTTGCTAACAGTTTCAAATAAAAGGTACTCGATCTAAGTGACACACATACATAAAGGTTAACAAAGTTGAAATCTTGGAAACATAAGTCTAAATGATTTTCAGTTGATAATTGTTTTTAACTTTTAGTCTCCAATCAATCTTTTCGTTAATCGTTTATTATCATTAGAGTTATTTTCAGATTGAGCACATGTGACCGAGTCTGCTTAGTAGTATATATAAGGCTATTACTGCTGTTGCGATATTTTTAAGTAAAAATTGGCATTCGCTTTATTAAAATTGAAAAAATATATAAATTCAAAATTAAAAATATATAACAAACATACAATAGATGTACCATATGGATCAGAATATGGAAGATCAAGACTCGAAAATGATGGCATCGATTCTTTATTGTCTAATATAATTTCTGAATACAGCTAGTATCATAATAAAATTTAAAACATAATAAATTTCCATAAAATTCGTGCCAACGAAAATTACAGTCCCAGCATAGAATACATAACTCCAAAACTAAAAGTAATAACAAAAGAGGACCATATGTGTCTACTTAGATAAACTATTCTTCTTCTGTTTAATTTCTACCACACCATAGGTCTACTTGGATAAATTATTATAGTATCATACATATATAATATTGCATCCACAAATATATGACACTCTTCGCCAGGATCTGGTGATAAACAAGAGATGTACTTGAGCTGTTGCAGATGTTCCCAAACCTCACAAGCTCCAACTGATGAATGGCAATAAATAATAAACAGTTAACTCTTACAGCTGATATATAACGAAGAAAGAAACACATATTGATGGATAACAATGGTAATTAAGAATATATATTATTACCTATTAATTAGTTACGGAGCCACCGCCTGCGCCATCTTGCCACAAGAAGAATTGTTGTGACATAGATAGAGTCTGACACCTTGCTCACGAAACGGAAGTAGGCATGCCTCCATGACCTAATCACCAACAATGATCCAAACACAATCCAAAATCCAACACCAAATCCCACCCCCAAGCTTTCATAGAATCCTTTCATGAAAGGCTTATCTTCATCACTAGTCTGGTTAGCTTTTGTCCCATTCCCTAATGGATGATCTTCTGAAGAACAAAGCTTTTCCAGTGGCCTCCCACATAGGAACGGATTTCCTTCATACCTGGAGGAATCAAAAGATTGCAATTGTGTTCCTGTTGGAATTTGTCCTGACAAGTTGTTGTTTGATATATCCAAAATGGACAGAAAGGATATTTCAGCAAGACTCACAGGAATCTCTCCATCAAAATAATTCCTTGATAGATCCAGAACATCCAATGATTTTAGTTGTCCTATCTTCGGAATGATTTTCCCACTCAACCTATTTGAAGATAGATTCAAGGATCTCAACTCAACTAATTTCCCAATTCCTGCTGGCATTTTCCCAACTAATTGATTGTGAGAGAGATCGATGTTGTTTAGGAGCCCGTAGTCATCATTGTACAGCAGTTCTGTTCCTTTCCACATCATAGGCAAGTACCAATCAAACCGCCAATGCCATTGATAAATCCCGTTCTTGTAGATATCGAACACATGCAAGGAATAATTTATAACATGTCTCTGTAGAATCATTGCATTCAGTTGGTCGAGGCAACTTGGTATTGGTCCTGTAAATTTGTTAAAAGAGAGATCCAACACTCTGAGCTTTGTTAAATAACATAGATGGGAGGGTAAATTCCCATCTAGTTTATTCTTTCGTAAGCTAAGAGTTTCCAACTCTTTTAGATTATTTCTTCTCCATGAAGGTGGTATTGGTCCTGTCAACTCATTGTTTCCCAAATCTAACATTCCCAGTTTAGTTGCATTTTCCAAGGACGGAAGCCCACCACTCAAGCAATTGTTTCGCAAAACTAACTGCTCAAGCTGATTTAAGGAACTGATAGAGTTAGGAATCCTTCCTGAGAGTCGATTATTGGATACATCAAGAACTTTTAATAATTTGAATTGATCCCAACAATCAGGAAATTCCCCTGATAAATTATTATTTGAGAGATTTAAGGCCTGCAAATTTTCAAATGTTGTTCCTATCCCCTTGCCACATGAAGGAACAAATTTTGAAAATTGATTTCCTGAAATGTCTAAGAATCCACTCTTTAACAGGAATAGTGGAATAGAGCCTTTGAGATTGCTAGATATTATTTGTAGAGTATAAGCTCCCCCTAAAACTCTCCAAAACCACTTTGGTACAGAATCATTGATTTCAGCATGAGAAACATACAAGTATTGTATACTATTTTGAGTGCGAAGCCATCTCGGGAAACCAGGGCCCAACTTACAGTCAATTAACAGTAAGATTTGTAATTGAAAAGGAGGAATCCAATGGTTGCTGAATTTGAGCGATAACGAGTTATAAGAGAGTTCTAGGGATTTTAACTTGGTGAAATTATGAAAATGGATGTCACTAATAGTTCCATTGAGCTCGTTATTGGAAAGGTAGAGATCCACTAAAGAGTTCATGTGTGTTGCAAAATCAACCGGAATGGGACCACCTAAGTGATTGCGATATAAATAAAGGTAGGAGAGACTAGAGCTTAGATTGAACAACCAAGGATATATTGATGATGTAAGCTTATTTTCACTGAGACTAAGAGAAACAAGAAAGGAAGAAAAATTCAATTGGGATGGAGGGGTTGATAGAATATTGGTATCAGTCAAGCTGCAATTTCGTAGCCATAGCAGTCTGAGGTTGGGAAGGTTGCCAAGAATGAGGAACAAGTTATTAGAGTAATTAAGATTGGAAACATCACATAAATCAAGTGAAGTTAAAGAGCGAAGATTAGAAAGCCACTCAATGCCAACAGGGCTATTGTCATCAATTTTCAAGTCACCATTGCCACCAATCCAAAGTGCGTGCAACCTTGAAAGATTGCCAAGTTGAAAGGGAATTTTGCCCACTAATTGATTCCCATCGAGATGGAGCTGTTGCAAACTTGAGAGGTTGGCAAGATGGAAAGGTATGTTACCAACTAAGCCGTTGGAAGAAAGATTGAGAAGGCGCAAGTGAGAAAGCTTGGCAAGTTCAATTGGTATTTCTCCACCAAAAGATGACTCATAGAGATCGAGGTATGTTAATTTGGTGAGAGAGGCAATAAATTTGGGGATATGACTCCCATTGAAATCATTGTAACTGAGATTCAAATAAATCAAGTGTTGTAACTCCCTCAATGAAGGACTAATCTCACCTCTCAAACCCTGCGAGAAATCAACATCACCATGCAGATCGAGAATTTCAACGTGGCCATTATGAGGATTACAAAGAACACCCCTCCATTCACAGCAATCTCGAGAAGATCCCCATGAAGACAAAAGGGCATAATCGTCCACAAAGGCTTCCTTCATGTTCATAAGTGCTCTTCTGTCCTTCTCTACGCAGCTGGTCTTTGCAATCAACAACTCTGCCCCCATGAACAGCATCGCTATTATTACCACTTTCACCATATTTAGAATACTAATGGAACTCATACTGATAATTCTGGATTGATAACCCAACAACTCAAAGGGCTTCTTCATATCTACTATTTATAAACCTCACCACGGGCTACTGAATGATTGATAGATGATGGATTCACAAGTTTTTTTTTCCCCTCAGTGTTACAGAAATAGTTACTGATATATATAAATAAATATTCATTTTTTGTTATTTAAATTCATTTTAATTATGATATTTGTAGACAGACCTTTTTTATGGGTCAATGTAAAAACAAAAATCAAAATATTTACTAGCATTTTACAATCTTTTTGCATGACCTTTTTCAAATTTATTTTCTACAGGAAAACTATATATTCATAGTGGCTATATTAATGACCATATGAATGGAGTAATTGGATCCCTCTTCCAACTGCTTTGTTCATAGACTTTTCCTATGTTCAGTATAAAAAAAGCTGAACAGTATTGTAATAATAATCTGCATAGAAAAACTGAAAATTTGATCGAAAAGAAAATTGAAATCTTGTAAAGTGAAAAAAATGAACGCAAATATCCATATAATTTACAAAATTCTGACGTAAATGTATTACAACCATGAAATCAAATTTTTTACGATACAATGTATATTATAATTTTTCAAACTTTTGCTTTATGTTACAATGTCATTTTTTTTTGTAAGTTTGTGTGTTAAAGTTGTATTCTATATATATGAGATGAGAAATAATAGAAATATTTAATAAGAATTAAAATTTAATAAATAAAAAAATGTGTTTTCCTCCTTCATTATTACATCATCGTAAATTAGGAAGGGAAAAAGATAAATAAATACCCTCCAATTTGTAAAATCCCATTAACAACTTCATGATAGGTATTAACAACACAACAACCTATCATGAAGTTGTTAATACCTATCATGAAGTTGTTAATGGGATTTTGCAAATTGGAGGGTATTTATTTGTCTTTTTCCCAATTAGGAATCTACCTTTCACCGAGCAACAGAAGGAAGATATTTCCTAGAGGTAGGCACTATCTAATTGAATATTCCTTATTTCATGTAATGGCTCATTTTCATGAAAGTCTAGGTCCCTTCCACCCATTTTCTTCTGTATCAACCAATGCAATTACCATCACGTCATTGCCCCTCTTTTCCTTTTTATTGGGTCACACCAAACATGACCTTACCATTATAGTCTCCAACACTTGAAATCAAATTTATTACGATACAATGTATATTATAATTTTTCTAACTTTTGCTTTATGTTACAATGTCATTTTTTTTGTAAGTTTATGTATGTTAAAGTTGTATTCTATAACTATGAGATGAGAAATAATAGAAATATTTAATAAGAATTAAAATTTAATAAATAAAAAATGTGTTTTCCTCCTTGATTATTACATCGTAAATTAGGATTCTACCTTTCACCGAGCAACAGAAGGAAGATATTTCCTAGAGGTAGGCACTATCTAATTGAATATTCCTTATTTCATGTATTGGCTCATTTTCATTAAAGTCTAGGTCCCTTCCACCCATTTTCTTCTGTATCAACCAATGCAATTACCATCACGTCATTGCCCCTCTTTTCCATTTTATTGGGTCACACCAAACATGACCTTACCATTATAGTCTCCAACACTTGAAATCAAATTTATTACGATACAATGTATATTATAATTTTTCTAACTTTTGCTTTATGTTACAATGTCATTTTTTTTGTAAGTTTATGTTGTTAGAATCTTAAGTTTTGATGAGGACTGGCCCATAGATAACATAAGTAAAATAAGTGTAAGTTACCTCTGAATTTAACAAGTAAAATCTGATAGGTAACAGATCACTATCGCTAGAGCTAAAGTCTATCAAAAATGAAAAACCCAACTATAGCAGATGGAAACTTAGTAGAACACTAAGATAAATATCTCTATCGCTAAGTATATCCCTATCGCTAATAGATAGAAAGGAATAGAAAGTGAAGACTTATTAATAACAAAGTTAATATCTATTTCTAAGTCATTCTCTATCGCTAGTAAATATCCTATCGCTAGAAGTTTATTGAGAACATGGATAAATAAAAGGAAGAACAACTAGCAGAAAAATAAAACAAGTCCTTGAGCTAGTGGAATCAGTTAGCGATATCATAAGCTGATATCGATAACAGGGTTAGCTATCGATATCTAAATACTTGGGGAAATGAGTTACTCAGATAGCTAAACAAACTTGCGATAACAAAGGTCACTAGCGATAACGCATCTAGCTATCGATAGGAGAATGCTCATTGTGATAACTTAGACAAACTGATAGGCTGATACATTGAGCTAATAGACTAAGGTTGCGATAACATCTGTTGTGCACTACATGAATACTTGTTTAGCTAACAGCTCAAGTGCAGGAATTATACTATGCAGTTAGCGATAGCAAAGCATGCTAGCGCTACTGAAAAAGCTGCCATGCAAGTACAGTTCGTACAGATGCTCAGAACGCTCAGTCTACATCTCACTTAGCTCACCCTACGCAAGAGCAGTTGAAGCTAGAGCAAAAAGTTAACCTAGATGAAGTAACTGCATTAATTGCCAACGGCTATGAGCTCTCAACGACCATATTCAAACGGCCTTATGAAGATGAACGTAATGGCAAATCTGAGAACAGATATAAATACAATACTTGAGCATTTATGAAGGACTGACGAAAAACAAAGAATATTCACGAACACATTCATTGCTCTCTGATCTTTGTATTTATTGTTCTTAGTGATTTTACTTGTACTTAAGTGATTATCATAATCTGTTCATTAAGTGAACTTTATTATTGAAATCCTCTACTGTTTGAGGTTGTTCTAAAGCTTGGTGCTTTGAGAACAGGGTAGTAACCTTACAGGTAGTAAGGGGGAGTGTTTAGAGGGATTCTAAAACTCTGTAAAGGTTGGCAGGTGAACCTGTGTTCGTAAAACCTGTGGTTAGTGGAACCCAACGAGGAGTTGGAGAACTGGACGTAGGCAGTGTTGGCCGAACCAGTATAAAGACTGTGTTGAATTAATTAGTTATTAATTTTTCAGAAGCACAATTCACCCCCCTCTTGTGCGATTGCCATTCTCATTTGGTATCAGAGCAGGTCTTCTCTGTTTGATTCCAACGAATCTGAGAAGTAAAGATCTTTATGGCATCACTTGAAAATATTCTACCTGAGGGAAGCTCCATTAACAAACCTCCTGGCTTTGATGGGAAGCACTACACCTTCTGGAAACTTAAGATGAAGATCTACATCAAAGCAAATGGGTACAAACTATGGAGGATCATCGAAGAAGGAGATATCGTGCCTAAAGACACCTTGGGCCTTCCAAAGGCTGAGGATGAATTTACAGATGAGGATATTGCTAATCTAGAGTTGAACAGAAAAGCAGTCCTCATGATCAAAAGTGCTCTCAGTCAAACTGAGTTCTTCAGAGTGAGCCATTTGGACACTGCTAAAGAAATGTGGGAAGCTCTGCAGATTGCTCATGAGGGAACCACTGGAGTAAAAGATAGACGTGTTGAAATGCTAGTTGAAGAGTTCCACAAGTTCGAAATGACTGAAGGAGAAAAGATAAGAGACCTGGAGATCAGATTTACTCATCTCATCAATAATCTTGCTGCTCTAGGAAGGAAAATTATAGAGAAAGAGCAAGTCAATAAGATTTTGAAAGTTCTAAAAGGAGATTGGCTCATGAAGGTCACTGCCATACAAGAAATGCAAGGAGAATCAACTAAGTCTATCACAGCCCTGTTTGGCAGCCTTGCAGAATATGAGCCAACCTTGATAGCCCAAAGGGAAACTCAAGGAAATTCCAAAAAGAAGTCCCTTGCTCTTGCTGTATCTGAGAAAGACGAAATTGATGATGATGATGAAGATTTAGATCTTGATGATGAGGACATAGCTCTCAAGGCCAGAAATTTTAAAAAGTTCTTCAGAAGAAGAGGAAGATTCCAGAGAAGTAGTTCTAGCTTTAAGGACTCTCAGAAGGACAAAGCTCCTGTGTGCTTTGAATGCAAGAAGCCAGGTCACTTCAAAGCTGAGTGTCCAAGTCTTCAAAGATTAAAGGAAAAGGAGAAAAAGAAGAAGACTTTTGGAAAGAAGAAAGCTTATGTGTCATCCATCTGGGGTGATAGTTCTGATGAAGAAGGTAGCGATAGCGAAGAGTGTGCCAACCTCTGCCTAGTTGCTCGAGAAGAGCAAAGTGACTCTGAGGTATCTGATTCTGAACCTTCTTATTCTGAAATTAAAAGCTTGTATGATGAAATGCACATTGAACTAATGAAACTTGCTAAAGAAGTTGTCAGGTTAAGAAAAGAAAACAAGGAACTTCAGAAAAATTCCTCTTCACAAAAAGTTTCTTCTTTACTATCGATAGAAGATGAGCTATCGCAAGTTCCCAGAAATGAGCCTTCGATAGCTGAGCCTCTATCGATAGCAACTCCTTCAAATTCTGAAAATTGTTCTAACTGTGAAAAATTATTGAAGGAAAAAGAAAAACTTTCAAATGTTTTTGAAAAATTTACGAAAGGCTCGTTAAATGTGATTTTGAATAACCAAAAGGTTTTTAGAGACAGAACTAGTATTGGTTATGAGCCTAAGCAAAAATTTTCAAAGAAATGGGTTGAACCCAAGGTGAAGACATATATGAAATATTTTAGAAAATCCTCTGAATATTCTTCACCGAATAGTTTTTGCAATTATTGCAACAAGAAGGGCCATACACAGTCTACTTGCAATCACAGAAAATATGGAATTAATAGCTCTTATAAGTGGGTTCCTAAAGGAACTCATGTGCCTAAGGTTTTTACAAACTTAGAGCACAAGACTAACCTTAAAGGACCCAAGAAAGTTTGGGTACCTAAATCTGTATAGTTTGTGCAGGTGTGTCTTAAAGCATTCAACAAAGGAAAATGGTATATTGATAGTGGATGCTCAAGACATATGACTGGAGACAAGAACAAAATCAACAATCTAGTGATAAAGGATGGAGCCAAAGTTAGCTTTGGTGGAAACCAAAGTGGAAAGATCACTGGAGTTGGTGAAGTTTGTCCAATCAAGGATGTTTACCTAGTAGATGGTCTTTGCCACAACTTGCTGAGTGTTAGCCAAAGCACGGATCATGGTAACTGGGTAATTTTTTATTCTAATGAATGTCTTATTGTTGATAAAAATGATTTAGATATAGATAAGTCTAATCTCAAGTGTAAGATAAAAGCAAACAGAAATGGAAATTTATACACATTGGATTTATGCCAACAACTTGAAGAAAAATGTTTTATTTCAAATGATGAAACTTGTTGGTTATGGCATAAGAGACTAGCTCATGTGAACTTCACTCAACTTGATAAGCTAGTCAAAAGAGAGCTAGTTATAGGCATTCCTAGCTTTAGGACTAAACATGATTTAATCTGTGAATCTTGTCAAAGAGGTAAACAAACAAAGTCCTCTTTTAAAATCAAGAAGGCAGTCTCCACAAACAGACCATTGGAACTAATCCACATGGATTTAGTTGGGCCAGCAAGAGTGAAAAGTCTAGGTGGAAGCCTATACACCCTTGTAGTCCTGGATGACTATTCAAGATTTACTTGGACTATGTTTCTTTCCTCTAAACATGAAACTTTTGATGCCTTTTGTGTGCTTGCTAAGAAATTGCAGAATGAAAAAGGCACAAAGATTGTAGCAATCAGGACTGATCATGGAGGAGAATTTGAGAACAAAGAGTTCATGGAGCTGTGTGATGAAAATGGGATTGAACACAACTTCTCTGCCCCTCGTACTCCTCAACAAAATGGTGTTGTAGAGAGAAAGAACAAAATGCTCACAGAAATGGCAAGAAGCATGCTGAACGAGAAACAAGTGCCTCAAATCTTTTGGGCAGACGCAGTGAGCACAGCTTGTTATATCTCAAACAGAGCCTATATCAGAAAGGGAATGGAGAAGACTCCATATGAGCTCTACAAGGGAAGGAAGTCCAATATCAGTCACCTGAGAATTTTCGGATCAAAATGCTACATTCACAACAACGGAAAGGTAAATCTAGGTAAATTCGATCCTAAATCTGATATTGGCATATTCATAGGCTATTCAAATAGAAGTAAAGCATATAGAGTTTATAATAAAAGAAATCAAACTATTGAAGAGTCTATGCATGTAGTATTTGATGAAACACCTCAAGAAAAACAACAATCTGTTGATGAGGATGAAGATTTTTCAAAGTTTTTGAAACAGTCTCTATCGATAGCACCTCAGCCATCGATAGCAAATCCTGGAAACAATACTGAAAATGATCAGGATGAAACTAAAGATGATCTAGATGAAGCTTATGAGCCTCAATCTTCCATAAGACATCTTAAGAATCATCCTCCTGAATAGATTATTGGAGAAATTTCAAAAGGAGTTAAAACCAGAAGGCAACTACAAAATGAAATAGAATTTACTTGCTTTCTTTCTCAAATTGAACCAACTTGCGTTGATGAAGCTCTTGCTAAATGTGACTGGATAGTTGCAATGCAGGAAGAACTTAATCAATTCAAAAGAAATCAAGTTTGGGATTTAGTATCTAGACCAAGAAATTATCCTATTATTGGTACTAAATGGGTTTTCAAAAACAAACTTGATGAAGTTGGACAAATTGTCAAAAATAAAGCCAGATTAGTTGCCAAAGGATATAACCAAGAAGAAGGCATTGATTATGAAGAAACTTTTGCTCCAGTTGCAAGACTTGAAGCAATAAGAATTCTTCTAGCTTTTGCATCCATCAAAAATATTAAACTTTATCAAATGGATGTTAAGAGTGCTTTTCTTAATGGATATATTAAAGAAGAGGTATATGTAGAGCAACCTCCTGGTTTTGAAGAAAAGTCTAAGCCTGACCATGTTTTTAAACTTAAAAAGGCTCTTTATGGTCTCAAACAAGCACCTAGAGCTTGGTATGAGAGACTTAGTACTTTTCTGCTTGATAAAGGATTTTCTAGAGGAAAATCAGATACTACCTTGTTTATCATGCATAAAAATAATCACATGCTCATCGTTCAAATTTATGTTGATGATATTATTTTTGGTGCAACTAATGAAAAGCTCTGTGAAGATTTTGCCAAGACAATGCAGGGAGAATTTGAAATGTCTATGATGGGAGAATTAACATTCTTCTTAGGCCTGCAGATAAAGCAAAAGAAGGATGGCATCTTCATCTCCCAAACCAAATATTATAAAGAAATTCTCAACAAATTTGGGATGGATCTATCCAAAGAAGACGATACGCCTGTGAGTGCCTCTGCCAAGTTAGATGCTGATGCACAGGGCAAAGTAGTGAATCTATCACATTATAGAGGAATTATTGGTTTTTTACTTTACTTAACTGCTAGTAGGCCTGACATTCAATTTAGTGTAGGCATGTGCGCTAGATATCAAGCAAATCCTAAAGAATCTCATTTATCAAATGTAAAAAGGATTTTGCGTTATTTACAAGGGACTTAAGAGCTTGGGCTGTGGTATCCCAAGGGAACTCAAGAGTACCTTCTTGCTTATACTGACTCTGACCATACAGGTTATAAGACAGATAGAAAAAATACAAGTGGTCAATGTCAATTCCTTGGTGGCTGTTTAGTCTCTTGGGCAAGCAAGAAGCAAAACTGTGTCTCTCTTTCATCCACAGAGGCTGAATACATCGCAGCAGCAAGTTGTTGTACTCAAGTCTTATGGCTTAAGCATCAACTAAGAGATCTGGGTTTGGAATTCCCAGAAGTACCCATTCTCTATGACAACACCAGCACAATAAGCTTGGCCAAAAATCCAGTTCAACATTCCAGAACCAAGCATATTGATGTGAGACATTACTTCTTGAGAGATCATATTCAGAAGAAGGATGTCAAGGTGGAGTTTATATCAACTCATTTACAACTTGCTAATATATTCACCAAGCCTCTTGAGCCAGATCAATTCATCTATATCAGAAGAGAGCTAGGAATGGTAAATCCAAATGAGTTGTGAACATTTTTGACTTAATTCTTGATTTATTTTCATGTTATTCATATGAACTATCGCTAACTTAGGCATCGGAGTGCCAAATCTTAAGTTTTTGCTGGACTGACCAATCGATAGTGAGTTACACTATCGCTAGCTGTATGCAGAACAAAAGCCTAAGTCTCAGTCAAGATTGCCATCGCTAGCAAAATTCATTATCGATAGCAAAGTCAGCTATCGATAGATGAAACTTGGAAGGAGTAAGTGATAAGCCTTAGTCACTTACTCAGCGTGGGATCATGCCTACTAGCGATAGCAGATCATATTATCGATAGCAAGTCACTTGACAGGTTAGAATGCGAAACGTTAGCTTATGTACTTCATTAATGGTAAAACCTTAAACCCTAAAAGTTATAGAGCTGGATCACTTGCATCTGCATTCATTATTCATCTGCATTTTCTCTTCTACTCCAAACACTGTCTGAACATTCTCTGAGCATTTTTGAATACATTTTTGCATCCATAAAACCCTAAACCAGAAATGGCCAGAACCAAAGTACCCAATGTTTCGAAGACCTCTAGCGATAACCCATCTCCCAAATCAGCTAGTAAAAGGTCTCGGCCTCAGAAGAGTGTCTCATTTTCCAAAGAAATTGCTGAACCTAACCCCAAACGTCAAAGAGAAACCACCACTGACATACCCTACCTATCAGCTCCTCTCACAACCCCAAAGAAACTCTTCGTAGAAAAGGGAACCCTAGATAGGGCTGGTGTCTGGGTAGATTTGAAGTATTTCAAGGAACAGGGCTTTGACTTAGACACTTGGTTGCTGCCATACCAGAACAGGGTGAGTGTGAAGAATGATTACAACGAAGAAGTTCTGAGATCCTTCTACTCAAGCCTGAAAGCTCTCCCAGTTTACAAGAAAGGTCTTCTAAGGGATATATCTTTTGAAGCCACTGTCAGAGGGAGAGGTTTTGTTTTTGGTTGGTCTGCTATCAACAGAATTTTGGGGATCCATGGGGCAGATTACAACAAGTGGTACATGACTGAGCAATATACAGATGACGAACTTGTTGAAATATATGAGACTTCATCCAATAAGCCAGCTAGCATGCCAGTGCTCAATCGGATTCTTCACTATGTCTACACAAGAATCATGACTCACATGTCAGGAAATTTCAGTAGTTTTGCAAAAATTGATAACCCCTGGCTTGCAAATCTCATTCAGAAGATCCCTCTCAATCCTGGCCAGATTATATGTATGGATGATTGCACCGTATTTTTATACACTTTTCATTGATAAAATCATTAGATTATTGCATGTTCTTAGGGTAATTGCACTTAATTAGGTTCATTTCTAACTTTTGCACACTTTGTTGGAGTTTGTTCTAGTCAAGGGCAATTTGGGCATAATTAGTATGATTTGTTGTCTAACCCATTTTCAAGAACAATTGATGCTACCTCTGGTTTGGTTTTATGTGTAGGTCATAGAAGAAAAATACCCAAATTAAGGAGCCAAGTTGCAACGAAGAATTCTAGACGGAGCAGAAGGAGAAAATGGAGAAAGAGGCAGAATCATCTGCCGCGGCGAGGTGACGGCGAACTCATTGGCCAAAAGCTCCAGAATCGATGCCTGCTCGCCGTGGCTTTCGCCACGGCGAGGTGACGGCGAACGAGCCTAAATTCAACCAGAACCAACATGAGCTATCCGTGGCTCTCGTCGCGGAGAGCCGACGGTGAAGTCCCCAGAATTTGCAAAAATCTGACGCGAATTCTAGGGTTCCTAGGGGGTTATAAATAGTTCCTAACACCCGAAAACCATTTTTCTAAGCCCTCTCTGTCCGAAAACCAGCCCTCTCCTAGGGTTCCTCTTGTTCTTCTTCATTCCTCACTCAAATTCTCTCATCCCCACTCATTTCCACCTCCATTGTTGTTGATTTTCTTGTTCTTTCTCCTTCCACCTTCCATTTCCACCCCTCATTTCCTTCTATCTTCTTCATTCATGGAGGCTATCATCATGGGTCCTCTTGGGCACGAGTTTGAAGATATGAGAGGCTAAGTTCTTGGTGCTTTGGTGGTGTGAAGGTGGCTCTAGCTTCATGGACCAACATAGGGGAGTTTCTAGTTTACAATTTCTTATTTCCTTTGTATTTGGCTTCTACTCTTTTGTATTGGTCTTGTATTTGAATTTAAGACTTGGGATATGTGATTGCTATCCATGTTTGTGAACTATATTGTGTATGCTTTGAATTTAATGTGATTGAGATATAATTTCCTATCTACTTGTGGTTGTATTCTTGGTTGTAGCTATTTTAGTGGTTGCTAGTGGTTATAGTCAATTTCTTCCATGCATGAATGTTGTGGTTGCACTTCATGAGAGTTAAATTGCATTTGTTTCAAGGCATTTCACAAACCAAGTGGATCTTAACACTAACCCTAAGTAATGGCTATGAAAGTGGTTGCTAGATTAGTCATTAATTAGGGCTAGTGGACCCCTAGTGGTTGCTTGGGGATTTTTCAATTAGACTTGGTAAATTAAACTCCCACTTATCATTTTGAAAGAAGCGTTTGAGTGACCGAAACACTACCAAAGCCCATTTTATAAAATCACCCCTAATCCAAACTCCTTCCACTTTTCACTTATTAATCTAAAACACCAAAAACAAGTAACTGCTTTTGTTAATAGCTTTAGTAAATGAATCTCCAAACCAAAACCCCCATACCTTTTTATTGTTTTAATTGCATTTAGCTAATTTAGGTAGGTTAAAAGACTCCTCAAGTGAAACGACCCAGGGTTGCAACCTATATTGCAATCCTTGGATTAAATCTTGATTTTAACCCCCAAGGCGCATTAGGCAAAGGTTAAATCAATGGAGTTGCACAGATTCCTTTCTGACAAGTCTGCCAAAGCTCCTCTTCCCTATCCCCAGCTTATGTCCCTCATTCTTGAATTTACAAAGATCAAATCTTTAGGGGATGGCGAGAATAAGAAGTGCAAACAGGTCACAACCTCTACCTTGAAGAAAATGGGGATTCCGGTCACTGCTGGTAGGAGTATCTCTGTTTCTCAATCTCAAGCCTCTCCAGCTCCATCTTCCTCAACTCGTCCGGTCTCTGTTGAAGAAGAGGTTCAATCCCGAAGAGCTCCTCCTCCTCCTGCTACATCTAACATCTCAAGTTTCTCCAAGGAAGCTGTGGAGGAAATAGTCTTCAGGCTCTTTGCCGAGTTTGCTTTTGCTCTGAAGGCACAGAAAGAGGAGTTACCCAAGCATATCCAGGAGCTCAAGGCTCAGGTACAGAACTTGGAAGAAAGCCTCTGTTTTGTTTCTCAAAATGTCAGACAAAGAGCAGCTGACCCCCCTCTAAAGGTACTTCATCATCAGATCATCATCATTCTCCTCTACACTATTTCCCTTCCCCCTCCAATTCCTCTCTCCATCTCTCACCCCTTTCTTCTATTCATCTCTCTCACTATCCATCTCCTTCCACTTTCCATCACCCTTCTCTTAGCGATAGCCACCATTCACTAGCCAAAACACCTACACCTCCACCCTCACCACAAACCAAACAGGCAACACCTCCAGACACTCTTACCGCTAATCCTTCCCCTAGTGCTAGCCCACAAACACAAGCCTCACCCTCCTCAAAAACCAAAGTCCCAACACCTCATGGAACCTCTATCGCTAGCCCCTTTCCTAGTGATAGCACCCCTTCTTCTAGCGATAGCCCTGCCAATGATGATGACAAAAAGGGGGAGAAACATGTAATGAAAAATGTGGAGCAAATTCTGAAGGATCCCATGATAGTAGAAGAAGCTGAGGAAGTTATCAAACAAATTGCACGCTGCTACATGGAATCAGAGGATCACAGAACCCCTCCTCCTCCAGAAAAGAAAAAGAGGAAATCTCCAGCTGAAAGCCTGAAAGGGAAAAGGACCAAGAGAAAAGCAAGGAAAGATATATTCTTCAAGGTCACTCCCAAGGCTCCCTTAGAAGCCACTGCAGCCAGAGCTCCAAGGATAAAAATGTCAGCTCCAAAGCCAAAAGCCAAAGCATCTGAAAAGCTAACTCTTCCTCCAGAATTTTCAAAAGAAGACAAGAAAGTCATAGCTGAGATCTTAAGGCAAGATAAGAAAGAAGCAGCTAAGGCCAAGAGGGCAGCTACTAGGGCAGATAAGAAAGCAATTGCAGCGCTCTTAAGGCAAGGTAAGGAGGAAGCCAAAAGGAAAGAATTAGAAGATGAAAAATCTGCTAAGGATGAGATGGCTGAATGGAAGGCTGCTTATGAAGCAAGAAAGGCTAAATTGGCTGAGTTTAAGGTGCAATATGAGGAACAGAAAAAGGCTAAAGCAAGAAAGAAGGAGAGTGCTAAAAAGGTGCCATTCCACAAAGAAAAGAAATTGCTCATGGAAAATGGGTGTGGAAATACAAGAGAAGATTTCGCAAATCCAAGGGTGGCTCTTCAGGTATTACCATCAGAGAACTTGTTCAGAAAACTGAAGAAGAAAGAGCGAAGGGTGGCCCCAAGAGCATTAACGAAGACAAATTCTTCTACTCAGACTCTGAGTTATCTGACTATCCTGACGAGGAGTACTTTGCCACAGCCTCTGGAGCGAATTTTGAAAATGATTACACCCTAACCTTTAGAAATTTCTCTGAATACCAATCATACCTAGCTAGTCATGACATTTCTGATTTTAATTTTGATTTTGAAATTTCTTTTGAAAGGCCAACTTATGAATATGAACTTCAAGGCTCTGACTCTGATAAGTCAGAATAAAATGTACATTTTTCATCTCAATTTTTGCTCTGAACATACTCATATTATATGCTCTGTACATGCATCTTATGTATATGCTTATGCTGATATATGTTTATGTTCTGAACGTGCTTTAATGTATATGGTTTACTTATGTTTTGTCATCATCAAAAAGGGGGAGAATGTTAGAATCTTAAGTTTTGATGAGGACTGGTCCATAGATAACATAAGTAAAATAAGTGTAAGTTACCTCTGAATTTAACAAGTAAAATCTTATAGGTAACAGATCACTATCGCTAGAGCTAAAGTCTATCGCAAATGAAAAACCCAACTATAGCAGATGGAAACTTAGCAGAACACTAAGATAAATATCTCTATCGCTAAGTATATCCCTATCGCTAATAGATAGAAAGGAATAGCAAGTGAAGACTAAGAAATAACAAAGTTAATATCTATCACTAAGTCATTCTCTATCACTAGTAAATATCCTATCGCTAGAAGTTTATTGAGAACATGGATAAATAAAAGGAAGAACAACTAGCAGAAAAATAAAACAAGTCCTTGAGCTAGTGGAATCAGTTAGCGATATCATAAGCTGCTATCGATAACAGGGTTAGCTATCGATATCTAAATACTTGAGGAAATAAGTTACTCAGATAGCTAAACAAACTAGTGATAACGCATCTAGCTATCGATAGGAGAATGCTCATTGTGATAACTTAGACAAACTGATAGGCTGATACATTGAGCTAATAGACTAAGGTTGCGATAACATCTGTTGTGCACTACATGAATACTTGTTTAGCTAACAGCTCAAGTGCAGGAATTATACTATGCAGTTAGCGATAGCAAAGCATGCTAGCACTACTGAAAAAGCTGCCATGCAAGTACAGTTCGTACAGATGCTCAGAACGCTCAGTCTACATCTCACTTAGCTCACCCTACACAAGAGCAGTTGACGCTAGAGCAGAAAGTTAACCTTGATGAAGTACTGCATTAATTGCCAACGGCTATGAGCTCTCAACGACCATATTCAAACGGCCTTATGAAGATGAACGTAATGGCAAATCTGAGAACAGATATAAATACAATACTTGAGCATTTATGAAGGACTGACGAAAAACAAAGAATATTCACGAACCCATTCATTGCTCTCTGATCTTTGTATTTATTGTTCTTAGTGATTTTACTTGTACTTAAGTGATTATCATAATCTGTTCATTAAGTGAACTTTATTATTGAAATCCTGTACTGTTTGAGGTTGTTCTAAAGCTTGGTGCTTTGAGAACAGGGTAGTAACCTTATAGGTAGTAAGGGGGAGTATTTAGAGGGATTCTAAAACTCCGTAAAGGTTGGCAGGTGAACCTGTGTTCGTAAAACCTGTGGTTAGTGGAACCCAGCGAGGAGTTGGAGAACTGGACGTAGGCAGTGTTGGCTGAACCAGTATAAAGACTGTGTTGAATTAATTAGTTATTAATTTTTCGGAAGCACAATTCACCCCCCTCTTATGCGATTGCCATTCTCATATGTATGTTAAAGTTGTATTCTATAACTATGAGATGAGAAATAATAGAAATATTTAATAAGAATTAAAATTTAATAAATAAAAAAGGTGTTTTCCTCCTTCATTATTACATCGTAAATTAGGATTCTACCTTTCATCGAGCAACAGAAGGAAGATATTTCCTAGAGGTAGGCACTATCTAATTGAATATTCCTTATTTCATGTAATGGCTCATTTTCCTGAAAGTCTAGGTCCCTTCCACCCATTTTCTTCTGTATCAACTAATGCAATTACCATCACGTCATTGCCCCTCTTTTCCTTTTTATTGGGTCACACCAAACATGACCTTACCATTATAGTCTCCAACACTTGAAATCAAATTTTTTACGATACAATGAATATTATAATTTTTCAAACTTTTGCTTTATGTTACAATGTCATGTTTTTTGTAAGTTTAAGTATGTTAAAGTTGTATTCTATAACTATGTGATGAGAAATAATAGAAATATTTAATAAGAATTAAAATTTAATAAATAAAAAATGTGTTTTCCTCCTTCATTATTACATCGAAAATTAGGAATCTACCTTTCACCGAGCAACAGAAGGAAGATATTTCCCAGAGGTAGGCACTATCTAATTGAATATTCCTTATTTCATGTAATGGCTCATTTTCATGAAAGTCTAGGTCCCTTCCACCCATTTTCTTCTGTATCAACCAATGCAAGTACCATCACGTCATTGCCCCTCTTTTCCTTTTTATTGGGTCACACGAAACATGACCTTACCATTATAGTCTCCAACACTTGAAATCAAATTTAATACGATACAATGTATATTATAATTTTTAAAACTTTTGCTTTATGTTACAATGTCTTTTTTTTGTAAGTTTACGTATGTTAAAGTTGTATTCTATAACTATGAGATGAGAAATAATAGAAATATTTAATAAGAATAAAAATTTAATAAATAAAAATTGTGTTTTCCTCCTTCATTATTATATCGTAAATTAATATTCTTCCTTTCATCGAGTAACAGAAGGAAGATATTTCCTAGAGGTAGGCACTATCTAATTGAATATTCCTTATTTCATGTAATGGCTTATTTTCCTGAAAGTCTAGGTCCCTTCCACCCATTTTCTTCTGTATCAACTAATGCAATTACCATCACGTCATTGCCCCTCTTTTCCTTTTTATTGGGTCACACCACACATGACCTTACCATTATAGTCTCCAACACTTGAAATCAAATTTTTTACGATACAATGTATATTATAATTTTTCAAACTTTTGCTTTATGTTACAATGTCATTTTTTTTTGTAAGTTTATGTATGTTAAAGTTGTATTCTATAACTATGTGATGAGAAATAATAGAAATATTTAATAAGAATTAAAATTTAATAAATAAAAAATGTGTTTTCCTCCTTCATTATTACATCGAAAATTAGGAATCTACCTTTCACCGAGCAACAGAAGGAAGATATTTCCCAGAGGTAGGCACTATCTAATTGAATATTCCTTATGTCATGTAATGGCTCATTTTCATGAAAGTCTAGGTCCCTTCCACCCATTTTCTTCTGTATCAACCAATGCAAGTACCATCACGTCATTGCCCCTCTTTTCCTTTTTATTGGGTCACACGAAACATGACCTTACCATTATAGTCTCCAACACTTGAAATCAAATTTAATACGATACAATGTATATTATAATTTTTAAAACTTTTGCTTTATGTTACAATGTCTTTTTTTTGTAAGTTTACGTATGTTAAAGTTGTATTCTATAACTATGAGATGAGAAATAATAGAAATATTTAATAAGAATAAAAATTTAATAAATAAAAATTGTGTTTTCCTCCTTCATTATTATATCGTAAATTAATATTCTTCCTTTCATCGAGTAACAGAAGGAAGATATTTCCTAGAGGTAGGCACTATCTAATTGAATATTCCTTATTTCATGTAATGGCTTATTTTCCTGAAAGTCTAGGTCCCTTCCACCCATTTTCTTCTGTATCAACTAATGCAATTACCATCACGTCATTGCCCCTCTTTTCCTTTTTATTGGGTCACACCACACATGACCTTACCATTATAGTCTCCAACACTTGAAATCAAATTTTTTACGATACAATGTATATTATAATTTTTCAAACTTTTGCTTTATGTTACAATGTCATTTTTTTTTGTAAGTTTATGTATGTTAAAGTTGTATTCTATAACTATGTGATGAGAAATAATAGAAATATTTAATAAGAATTAAAATTTAATAAATAAAAAATGTGTTTTCCTCCTTCATTATTACATCGAAAATTAGGAATCTACCTTTCACCGAGCAACAGAAGGAAGATATTTCCCAGAGGTAGGCACTATCTAATTGAATATTCCTTATGTCATGTAATGGCTCATTTTCATGAAAGTCTAGGTCCCTTCCACCCATTTTCTTCTGTATCAACCAATGCAAGTACCATCACCTCATTGCCCCTCTTTTCCTTTTTATTGGGTCACACGAAACATGACCTTACCATTATAGTCTCCAACACTTGAAATCAAATTTAATACGATACAATGTATATTATAATTTTTAAAACTTTTGCTTTATGTTACAATGTCTTTTTTTTGTAAGTTTACGTATGTTAAAGTTGTATTCTATAACTATGAGATGAGAAATAATAGAAATATTTAATAAGAATTAAAATAGAATAAATAAAAATTGTGTTTACCTCCTTCATCATTACATCGTAAATTAGGAATCTACCTTTCACCGAGCAACAGAAGGATGATATTTCCTAGAGGTAGGCACTATCTAATTGAATACTCCTTATTTCATGTATTGGCTCATTTTCATGAAAGTCTAGGTCCCTTCCACCCATTTTCTTCTGTATCAACCAATGCAATTACCGTCACGTCATTGCCCCTCTTTTCCTTTTTATTGGGTCACACCAGACATGACCTTACCATTATAGTCTCCAACACTTGAAATCAAATTTATTACGATACAATGTATATTATAGTTTTTCAAACTTTTGCTTTATGTTACAATGTCATTTTTTTGTAAGTTAATGTATGTTAAAGTTGTATTCTATAACTATAAGATGAGAAATAACAGAAATATTTAATAAGAATTAAAATTAAAAAATAAAAAATGTGTTGTCCTCCTTCATTATTACATCGTAAATTAGGAATCTACCTTTCACCGAGCAACAGAAGGAAGATATTTCCTAGAGGTACGCACTATCTAATTCAATATTCCTTATTTCATGTATTGGCTCATTTTCATGAAAGTCTAGGTCCCTTCCACCCATTTTCTTCTGTATCAACCAATGCAAGTACCATCACGTCATTGCCCCTCTTTTCCTTTTTATTGGGTCACACGAAACATGACCTTACCATTATAGTCTCCAACACTTGAAATCAAATTCAATACGATACAATGTATATTATAATTTTTAAAACTTTTGCTTTATGTTACAATGTCTTTTTTTTGTAAGTTTACGTATGTTAAAGTTGTATTCTATAACTATGAGATGAGAAATAATAGAAATATTTAATAAGAATAAAAATTTAATAAATAAAAATTGTGTTTTCCACCTTCATTATTATATCGTAAATTAGGATTCTTCCTTTCATCGAGCAACAGAAGGAAGATATTTCCTAGAGGTAGGCACTATCTAATTGAATATTCCTTATTTCATGTAATGGTTCATTTTCCTGAAAGTCTAGGTCCCTTCCACCCATTTTCTTCTGTATCAACTAATGCAATTACCATCACGTCATTGCCCCTCTTTTCCTTTTTATTGGGTCACACCACACATGACCTTACCATTATTGTCTCCAACACTTGAAATCAAATTTTTTACGATACAATGTATATTATAATTTTTCAAACTTTTGCTTTATGTTACAATGTCATTTTTTTTTGTAAGTTTATGTATGTTAAAGTTGTATTCTATAACTATGTGATGAGAAATAATAGAAATATTTAATAAGAATTAAAATTTAATAAATAAAAAATGTGTTTTCCTCCTTCATTATTACATCGAAAATTAGGAATCTACCTTTCACCGAGCAACAGAAGGAAGATATTTCCCAGAGGTAGGCACTATCTAATTGAATATTCCTTATGTCATGTAATGGCTCATTTTCATGAAAGTCTAGGTCCCTTCCACCCATTTTCTTCTGTATCAACCAATGCAAGTACCATCACGTCATTGCCCCTCTTTTCCTTTTTATTGGGTCACACGAAACATGACCTTACCATTATAGTCTCCAACACTTGAAATCAAATTTAATACGATACAATGTATATTATAATTTTTAAAACTTTTGCTTTATGTTACAATGTCTTTTTTTTGTAAGTTTACGTATGTTAAAGTTGTATTCTATAACTATGAGATGAGAAATAATAGAAATATTTAATAAGAATTAAAATTTAATAAATAAAAATTGTGTTTACCTCCTTCATCATTACATCGTAAATTAGGAATCTACCTTTCACCGAGCAACAGAAGGATGATATTTCCTAGAGGTAGGCACTATCTAATTGAATACTCCTTATTTCATGTATTGGCTCATTTTCATGAAAGTCTAGGTCCCTTCCACCTATTTTCTTCTGTATCAACCAATGCAATTACCGTCACGTCATTGCCCCTCTTTTCCTTTTTATTGGGTCACACCAGACATGACCTTACCATTATAGTCTCCAACACTTGAAATCAAATTTATTACGATACAATGTATATTATAGTTTTTCAAACTTTTGCTTTATGTTACAATGTCATTTTTTTGTAAGTTAATGTATGTTAAAGTTGTATTCTATAACTATGAGATGAGAAATAACAGAAATATTTAATAAGAATTAAAATTAAAAAATAAAAAATGTGTTTTCCTCCTTCATTATTACATCGTAAATTAGGAATCTACCTTTCACCGAGCAACAGAAGGAAGATATTTCCTAGAGGTACGCACTATCTAATTCAATATTCCTTATTTCATGTATTGGCTCATTTTCATGAAAGTCTAGGTCCCTTCCACCCATTTTCTTCTCTATCAACCAATGCAATTACCATCACATCATTGCCCCTCTTTTCCTTTTTATTGGGTCACACCAAACATGACCTTACCATTATAGTCTCCAACACTTGAAATCAAATTTAATACGACACAATGTATATTATAATTTTTCAATCTTTTGCTTTATGCTACAATGTCATTTTTTTGTAAGTTTATGTATGTTAAAGTTGTATTCTATAAATATGAGATGAGAAATAATAGAAATATTTAATAAGAATTAAAATTTAATAAATAAAAAATGTGTTTTCCTCCTTCATTATTAAATCGTAAATTTGGAATCTACCTTTCACCGAGCAAGAGAAGCAAGATATTTCCTAGAAATAGGCACTATCTAATTGAATATTCCTTAGTTCATGTATTGGCTCACTTTCATGAAAGTCTAGGTCCCTTCCACCATTTTCTTCTGTATCAACCAATGCTATTACCGTGACGTCATTGCCTCTCTTTTCCTTTTTATTGGGTCATACCAGACATGACCTTACCATTATAGTCTCCAACACTTGAAATCAAATTTATTACGATACAATGTATATTATAGTTTTTCAAACTTTTGCTTTATGTTACAATGTCTTTTTTTTTTGTAAGTTTACGTATGTTAAAGTTGTATTCTATAACTATGAGATGAGAAATAACAGAAATATTTAATAAGAATAAAAATTTAATAAATAAGAATTGTGTTTTCCTCCTTCATTATTATATCGTAAATTAGGATTCTTCCTTTCATCGAGCAACAGAAGGAAGATATTTCCTAGAGGTAGGCACTATCTAATTGAATATTCCTTATTTCATGTAATGGCTCATTTTCCTGAAAGTCTAAGTCCCTTCCACCCATTTTCTTCTGTATCAACTAATGCAATTACCATCACGTCATTGCCCCTCTTTTCCTTTTTATTGGGTCACACCACACATGACCTTACCATTATAGTCTCCAACACTTGAAATCAAATTTTTTACGATACAATGTATATTATAATTTTTCAAACTTTTGCTTTATGTTACAATGTCATTTTTTTTTGTAAGTTAATGTATGTTAAAGTTGTATTCTATAACTATGAGATGAGAAATAACAGAAATATTTAATAAGAATTAAAATTAAATAAAAAAAAATGTGTTTTCCTCCTTCATTTTTACATCGTAAATTAGGAATCTACCTTTCACCGAGCAACAGAAGGAAGATATTTCCTAGAGGTACGCACTATCTAATTCAATATTCCTTATTTCATGTATTGGCTCATTTTCATGAAAGTCTAGGTCCCTTCCACCCATTTTCTTCTGTATCAACCAATGCAAGTACCATCACGTCATTGCCCCTCTTTTCCTTTTTATTGGGTCACACGAAACATGACCTTACCATTATAGTCTCCAACACTTGAAATCAAATTTAATACGATACAATGTATATTATAATTTTTAAAACTTTTGCTTTATGTTACAATGTCTTTTTTTTTGTAAGTTTACGTATGTTAAAGTTGTATTCTATAACTATGAGATGAGAAATAATAGAAATATTTAATAAGAATTAAAATTTAATAAATAAAAATTGTGTTTACCTCCTTCATCATTACATCGTAAATTAGGAATCTACCTTTCACCGAGCAACAGAAGGATGATATTTCCTAGAGGTAGGCACTATCTAATTGAATACTCCTTATTTCATGTATTGGCTCATTTTCATGAAAGTCTAGGTCCCTTCCACCTATTTTCTTCTGTATCAACCAATGCAATTACCGTCACGTCATTGCCCCTCTTTTCCTTTTTATTGGGTCACACCAGACATGACCTTACCATTATAGTCTCCAACACTTGAAATCAAATTTATTACGATACAATGTATATTATAGTTTTTCAAACTTTTGCTTTATGTTACAATGTCATTTTTTTGTAAGTTAATGTATCTTAAAGTTGTATTCTATAACTATGAGATGAGAAATAATAGAAATATTTAATAAGAATTAAAATTTAATAAATAAAAAATGTTTTTTCCTCTTTCATTATTACATTGTAAATTGGGAATCTACCTTTCACCGAGCAAGAGAAGGAAGATATTTCCTAGAGGTTGGCACTATCTGGTTGAATAGTCGTTATTTCATGTAAGGGCTCATTTTTATGACAATCTAGGTCCCTTCCACCCATTTTCTTCTGTATCAACCAATGCAATTTCCATCACCTCATTGCCCCTCTTTTCCTTTTTATTGGGTCACACCAAACATGACCTTACCATTATAGTCTCCAACACTTGAAATCAAATTTTTTACGATACAATGTATATTATAATTTTTCAAACTTTTGCTTTATGCTACAATGTCATTTTTTTTTGTAAGTTTATGTATGTTAAAGTTGTATTCTATAACTATGAGATGAGAAATAATAGAAATATTTAATAAGAATTAAAATTTAATAAATAAAAAATGTGTTTTCCTCTTTCATTACTACATAGTAAATTAGGAATCTACCTTTCACCGAGCAAGAGAAGGAAGATATTTCCTAGAGGTAGGCACTATCTAATTGAATACTCCTTATTTCATGTATTGGCTCATTTTCATGAAAGTCTAGGTCCCTTCCACCCATTTTCTTCTGTATCAACCAATGCAATTACCGTCACGTCATTGCCCCTCTTTTCCTTTTTATTGGGTCACACCACACATGACCTTACCATTGTAGTCTCCAACACTTGAAATCAAATTTATTACGATACAATGTATATTATAGTTTTTCAAACTTTTGCTTTATGTTACAATGTCATTTTTTTGTAAGTTAATGTATGTTAAAGTTGTATTCTATAACTATCAGATGAGAAATAATAGAAATATTTAATAAGAATTAAAATTTAATAAATAAAAAATGTGTTTTCCTCCTTCATTATTATATCGTAAATTTGGAATCTACCTTTCACCGAGCAACAGAAGGAAGATATTTCCTTGAAGTAGGCACTATCTAATTCAATATTCCTTATTTCATGTATTGGCTCACTTTCATGAAAGTCTAGGTTCCTTCCATCCATGTTCTTCTGTATCAACCAATACAATTACCATCACGTCATTGCCCCTCTTTTCCTTTTTATTGGGTCACACGAAACATGACCTTACCATTATAGTCTCCAACACATGAAATCAAATTTATTACGATACAATGTATATTATAGTATTTCATACTTTTGCTTTATGTTACAATGTCATTTTTTTTGTAAGTTTATGTATGTTAAAGTTGTATTCTATAACTATGAGATGAGAAATAATAGAAATATTTAATAAGAATTAAAATTTAATAAATAAAAAATGTGTTTCCCTCCTTCATTATTACATTGTAAATTGGGAATCTACCTTTCACCGAGCAATAGAAGGAAGATATTTCCTAGAGGTTGGCACTATCTGGTTGAATAGTCGTTATTTCATGTAAGGGCTCATTTTTATGAAAATCTAGGTCCCTTCCACCCATTTTCTTCTGTATCAACCAATGCAATTACCATCACCTCATTGCCCCTCTTTTCCTTTTTATTGGGTCACACCAAACATGACCTTACCATTATAGTCTCCAACACTTGAAATCAAATTTTTTACGATACAATGTATATTATAATTTTTCAAACTTTTGCTTTATGCTACAATGTCATTTTTTTTGTAAGTATATGTATGTTAAAGTTGTATTCTATAACTATGAGATGAGAAATAATAGAAATATTTAATAAGAATTATAATTTAATAAATAAAAAATGTGTTTTCCTCCTTCATTATTACATCGTAAATTAGGAATCTACCTTTCACTGAGCAACAGAAGGAAGATATTTCCTAGAGGAAGGCACTATCAAATTGAATACTCCTTATTTCATGTATTGGCTCATTTTCATGAAAGTCTAGGTGCCTTCCACCCATTTTCTTCTGTATCAACCAATGCAATTACCGTCACGTCATTGCCCCTCTTTTCCTTTTTATTGGGTCACACCAGACATGACCTTACCATTATAGTCTCCAACACTTGAAATCAAATTTATTACGATACAATGTATATTATAGTTTTTCAAACTTTTGCTTTATGTTACAATGTCATTTTTTTGTAAGTTAATGTATGTTAAAGTTGTATTCTATAACTATGAGATGAGAAATAATAGAAATATTTAATAAGAATTATAATTTAATAAATAAAAGATGTGTTTTCCTCCTTCATTATTACATCGAAAATTAGGAATCTACCTTTCACCGAGCAACAGAAGGAAGATATTTCCTAGAAGTAGGCACTATCTAATTGAATATTCCTTAGTTCATGTATTGGCTCATTTTCATGAAAGTCTAGGTCCCTTCCATCCATGTTCTTCTGTATCAACCAATGCAATTACCATCACGTCCTTGCCCCTCTTTTCCTTTTTATTTGGTCACACCAAACATGACCTTACCATTATAGTCTCCAACACTTGAAATCAAATTTAATACGACACAATGTATATTATAATTTTTCAATCTTTTGCTTTATGCTACAATGTCATTTTTTTGTAAGTTTATGTATGTTAAAGTTGTATTCTATAACTATGAGATGAGAAATAATAGAAATATTTAATAAGAATTAAAATTTAATAAATAAAAAATGTGTTTTCCTCCTTCATTATTACATCGTAAATTTGGAATCTACCTTTCACCGAGCAACAGAAGGAAGATATTTCCTTGAAGTACGCACTATCTAATTCAATATTCCTTAATTCATGTATTGGCTCACTTTCATGAAAGTCTAGGTTCCTTCCATCCATGTTCTTCTGTATCAACCAATACAATTACCATCACGTCATTGCCCCTCTTTTCCTTTTTATTGGGTCACACCAGACATGACCTTACCATTATAGTCTCCAACACTTGAAATCAAATTTATTACGACACAATGTATATTATAGTTTTTCAAACTTTTTCTTTATGCTACAATGTCATTTTTTTGTAAGTTTATGTATGTTAAAGTTGTATTCTATAACTATGAGATGAGAAATAATAGAAATATTTAATAAGAATTAAAATTTAATAAATAAAAAATGTGTTTTCCTCCTTCATTATTACATCGTAAATTTGGAATCTACCTTTCACCGAGCAACAGAAGGAAGATATTTCCTTGAAGTACGCACTATCTAATTCAATATTCCTTATTTCATGTATTGGCTCACTTTCATGAAAGTCTAGGTTCCTTCCATCCATGTTCTTCTGTATCAACCAATACAATTACCATCACGTCATTGCCCCTCTTTTCCTTTTTATTGGGTCACACCAGACATGACCTTACCATTATAGTCTCCAACACTTGAAATCAAATTTATTACGATACATTGTATATTATAGTTTTTCAAACTTTTTCTTTATGTTACATTGTCATTTTTTTTGTAAGTTTATGTATGTTAAAGTTGTATTCTATAACTATGAGATGAGAAATAATAGAAATATTTAATAAGAATTATAATTTAATAAATAAAAAATGTGTTTTCCTCCTTCATTATTACATCGTAAATTAGGAATCTACCTTTCACCGAGCAACAGAAGGAAGATATTTCCTAGAGGAAGGCACTATCAAATTGAATACTCCATATTTCATGTATTGGCTCATTTTCATGAAAGTCTAGGTCCCTTCCACCCATTTTCTTCTGTATCAACCAATGCAATTACCGTCACGTCATTGCCCTTCTTTTCCTTTTTATTGGGTCACACCAGACATGACCTTACCATTATAGTCTCCAACACTTGAAATCAAATTTATTACGATACAATGTATATTATAGTTTTTCAAACTTTTGCTTTATGTTACAATGTCATTTTTTTGTAAGTTAATGTATGTTAAAGTTGTATTCTATAACTATGAGATGAGAAATAATAGAAATATTTAATAAGAATTATAATTTAATAAATAAAAGATGTGTTTTCCTCCTTCATTATTACATCGAAAATTAGGAATCTACCTTTCACCGAGCAACAGAAGGAAGATATTTCCTAGAAGTAGGCACTATCTAATTGAATATTCGTTAGTTCATGTATTGGCTCATTTTCATGAAAGTCTAGGTCCCTTCCACCCATGTTCTTCTGTATCAACCAATGCAATTACCATCACGTCATTGCCCCTCTTTTCCTTTTTATTGGGTCACACCAAACATGACCTTACCATTATAGTCTCCAACACTTGAAATCAAATTTAATACGACACAATGTATATTATAATTTTTCAATCTTTTGCTTTATGCTACAATGTCATTTTTTTGTAAGTTTATGTATGTTAAAGTTGTATTCTATAACTATGAGATGAGAAATAATAGAAATATTTAATAAGAATTAAAATTTAATAAATAAAAAATGTGTTTTCCTCCTTCATTATTATATCGTAAATTTGGAATCTACCTTTCACCGAGCAACAGAAGGAAGATATTTCCTTGAAGTAGGCACTATCTAATTCAATACTCCTTATTTCATGTATTGGCTCACTTTCATGAAAGTCTAGGTTCCTTTCATCCATGTTCTTCTGTATCAACCAATACAATTACCATCACGTCATTGCCCCTCTTTTCCTTTTTATAGGGTCACACCAGACATGACCTTACCATTATAGTCTCCAACACTTGAAATCAAATTTAATACGACACAATGTATATTATAATTTTTCAATCTTTTGCTTTATGCTACAATGTCATTTTTTTGTAAGTTTATGTATGTTAAAGTTGTATTCTATAACTATGAGATGACAAATAATAGAAATATTTAATAAGAATTATAATTTAATAAATAAAAGATGTGTTTTCCTCCTTCATTATTACATCGTAAATTAGGAATCTACCTTTCACCGAGCAACAGAAGGAAGATATTTCCTAGAAGTAGGCACTATCTAATTGAATATTCCTTAGTTCATGTATTGGCTCATTTTCATGAAAGTCCAGGTCCCTTCCACCCATTTTCTTCTGTATCAACCAATGCAATTATTGTGACGTCATTGCCCCTCTTTTCCTTTTTATTGGATCACACCACATATGACCTTACCATTTTAGTCTCCAACACTTGAAATAAAATTTAATACGATACAATGTATATTATAATTTTTCAAACTTTTGCTTTATGCTACAATGTCATTTTTTTGTAAGTTTATGTATGTTAAAGTTGTATTCTATAAATATGAGATGAGAAATAATAGAAATATTTAATAAGAATTAAAATTTAATAAATAAAAAATGTGTTTTCCTCCTTCATTATTAAATCGTAAATTTGGAATCTACCTTTCACCGAGCAAGAGAAGCAAGATATTTCCTAGAAATAGGCACTATCTAATTGAATATTCCTTAGTTCATGTATTGGCTCACTTTCATGAAAGTCTAGGTCCCTTCCACCCATTTTCTTCTGTATCAACCAATGCAATTACCGTGACGTCATTGCCTCTCTTTTCCTTTTTATTGGGTCACACCAGACATGACCTTACCATTATAGTCTCCAACACTTGAAATCAAATTTATTACGATACAATGTATATTATAGTTTTTCAAACTTTTGCTTTATGTTACAATGTCATTTTTTTTGTAAGTTAATGTATGTTAAAGTTGTATTCTATAACTATGAGATGAGAAATAACAGAAATATTTAATAAGAATTAAAATTAAATAAAAAAAATGTGTTTTCCTCCTTCATTTTTACATCGTAAATTAGGAATCTACCTTTCACCGAGCAACAGAAGGAAGATATTTCCCAGAGGTAGGCACTATCTAATTGAATATTCCTTATGTCATGTAATGGCTCATTTTCATGAAAGTCTAGGTCCCTTCCACCCATTTTCTTCTGTATCAACCAATGCAAGTACCATCACGTCATTGCCCCTCTTTTCCTTTTTATTGGGTCACACGAAACATGACCTTACCATTATAGTCTCCAACACTTGAAATCAAATTTAATACGATACAATGTATATTATAATTTTTAAAACTTTTGCTTTATGTTACAATGTCTTTTTTTTTTGTAAGTTTACGTATGTTAAAGTTGTATTCTATAACTATGAGATGAGAAATAATAGAAATATTTAATAAGAATTAAAATTTAATAAATAAAAATTGTGTTTTCCTCCTTCATCATTACATCGTAAATTAGGAATCTACCTTTCACCGAGCAACAGAAGGAAGATATTTCCTAGAGGTAGGCACTATCTAATTCAATATTCCTTATTTCATGTATTGGCTCATTTTCATGAAAGTCTAGGTCCCTTCCACCCATTTTCTTCTGTATCAACCAATGCAATTACCATCACATCATTGCCCCTCTTTTCCTTTTTATTGGGTCACACCAAACATGACCTTACCATTATAGTCTCCAACACTTGAAATCAAATTTAATACGACACAATGTATATTATAATTTTTCAATCTTTTGCTTTATGCTACAATGTCATTTTTTTGTAAGTTTATGTATGTTAAAGTTGTATTCTATAACTATGAGATGAGAAATAACAGAAATATTTAATAAGAATTAAAATTAAATAAAAAAAAATGTGTTTTCCTCCTTCATTATTAAATCGTAAATTTGGAATCTACCTTTCACCGAGCAAGAGAAGCAAGATATTTCCTAGAAATAGGCACTATCTAATTGAATATTCCTTAGTTCATGTATTGGCTCACTTTCATGAAAGTCTAGGTCCCTTCCACCCATTTTCTTCTGTATCAACCAATGCAATTACCGTCACATCATTGCCCCTCTTTTCCTTTTTATTGGGTCACACCAAACATGACCTTACCATTATAGTCTCCAACACTTGAAATCAAATTTATTTCGATACAATGTATATTATAGTTTTTCAAACTTTTGCTTTATGTTACAATGTGATTTTTTTTGTAAGTTTATGTATGTTAAAGTTGTATTCTATAACTATGAGATGAGAAATAATAGAAATATTTAATAAGAATTAAAATTTAATAAATAAAAAATGTTTTTTCCTCCTTCATTATTACATTGTAAATTGGGAATCTACCTTTCACCGAGCAAGAGAAGGAAGATATTTCCTAGAGGTTGGCACTATCTGGTTGAATAGTCGTTATTTCATGTAAGGGCTCATTTTTATGACAATCTAGGTCCCTTCCACCCATTTTCTTCTGTATCAACCAATGCAATTACCATCACCTCATTGCCCCTCTTTTCCTTTTTATTGGGTCACACCAAACATGACCTTACCATTATAGTCTCCAACACTTGAAATCAAATTTTTTACGATACAATGTATATTATAATTTTTCAAACTTTTGCTTTATGCTACAATGTCATTTTTTTTTGTAAGTTTATGTATGTTAAAGTTGTATTCTATAACTATGAGATGAGAAATAATAGAAATATTTAATAAGAATTAAAATTTAATAAATAAAAAATGTGTTTTCCTCTTTCATTACTACATAGTAAATTAGGAATCTACCTTTCACCGAGCAAGAGAAGGAAGATATTTCCTAGAGGTAGGCACTATCTAATTGAATACTCCTTATTTCATGTATTGGCTCATTTTCATGAAAGTCTAGGTCCCTTCCACCCATTTTCTTCTGTATCAACCAATGCAATTACCGTCACGTCATTGCCCCTCTTTTCCTTTTTATTGGGTCACACCAGACATGACCTTACCATTGTAGTCTCCAACACTTGAAATCAAATTTATTACGATACAATGTATATTATAGTTTTTCAAACTTTTGCTTTATGTTACAATGTCATTTTTTTGTAAGTTAATGTATGTTAAAGTTGTATTCTATAACTATCAGATGAGAAATAATAGAAATATTTAATAAGAATTAAAATTTAATAAATAAAAAATGTGTTTTCCTCCTTCATTATTATATCGTAAATTTGGAATCTACCTTTCACCGAGCAACAGAAGGAAGATATTTCCTTGAAGTAGGCACTATCTAATTCAATATTCCTTATTTCATGTATTGGCTCACTTTCATGAAAGTCTAGGTTCCTTCCATCCATGTTCTTCTGTATCAACCAATACAATTACCATCACGTCATTGCCCCTCTTTTCCTTTTTATTGGGTCACACGAAACATGACCTTACCATTATAGTCTCCAACACTTGAAATCAAATTTATTACGATACAATGTATATTATAGTATTTCATACTTTTGCTTTATGTTACAATGTCATTTTTTTTGTAAGTTTATGTATGTTAAAGTTGTATTCTATAACTATGAGATGAGAAATAATAGAAATATTTAATAAGAATTAAAATTTAATAAATAAAAAATGTGTTTCCCTCCTTCATTATTACATTGTAAATTGGGAATCTACCTTTCACCGAGCAATAGAAGGAAGATATTTCCTAGAGGTTGGCACTATCTGGTTGAATAGTCGTTATTTCATGTAAGGGCTCATTTTTATGAAAATCTAGGTCCCTTCCACCCATTTTCTTCTGTATCAACCAATGCAATTACCATCACCTCATTGCCCCTCTTTTCCTTTTTATTGGGTCACACCAAACATGACCTTACCATTATAGTCTCCAACACTTGAAATCAAATTTTTTACGATACAATGTATATTATAATTTTTCAAACTTTTGCTTTATGCTACAATGTCATTTTTTTTGTAAGTATATGTATGTTAAAGTTGTATTCTATAACTATGAGATGAGAAATAATAGAAATATTTAATAAGAATTATAATTTAATAAATAAAAAATGTGTTTTCCTCCTTCATTATTACATCGTAAATTAGGAATCTACCTTTCACTGAGAAACAGAAGGAAGATATTTCCTAGAGGAAGGCACTATCAAATTGAATACTCCTTATTTCATGTATTGGCTCATTTTCATGAAAGTCTAGGTCCCTTCCACCCATTTTCTTCTGTATCAACCAATGCAATTACCGTCACGTCATTGCCCCTCTTTTCCTTTTTATTGGGTCACACCAGACATGACCTTACCATTATAGTCTCCAACACTTGAAATCAAATTTATTACGATACAATGTATATTATAGTTTTTCAAACTTTTGCTTTATGTTACAATGTCATTTTTTTGTAAGTTAATGTATGTTAAAGTTGTATTCTATAACTATGAGATGAGAAATAATAGAAATATTTAATAAGAATTATAATTTAATAAATAAAAGATGTGTTTTCCTCCTTCATTATTACATCGAAAATTAGGAATCTACCTTTCACCGAGCAACAGAAGGAAGATATTTCCTAGAAGTAGGCACTATTTAATTGAATATTCCTTAGTTCATGTATTGGCTCATTTTCATGAAAGTCTAGGTCCCTTCCATCCATGTTCTTCTGTATCAACCAATGCAATTACCATCACGTCATTGCCCCTCTTTTCCTTTTTATTGGGTCACACCACACATGACCTTACCATTATAGTCTCCAACACTTGAAATCAAATTTAATACGACACAATGTATATTATAATTTTTCAATCTTTTGCTTTATGCTACAATGTCTTTTTTTTGTAAGTTTATGTATGTTAAAGTTGTATTCTATAACTATGAGATGAGAAATAATAGAAATATTTAATAAGAATTAAAATTTAATAAATAAAAAATGTGTTTTCCTCCTTCATTATTACATCGTAAATTTGGAATCTACCTTTCACCGAGCAACAGAAGGAAGATATTTCCTTGAAGTACGCACTATCTAATTCAATATTCCTTAATTCATGTATTGGCTCACTTTCATGAAAGTCTAGGTTCCTTCCATCCATGTTCTTCTGTATCAACCAATACAATTACCATCACGTCATTGCCCCTCTTTTCCTTTTTATTGGGTCACACCAGACATGACCTTACCATTATAGTCTCCAACACTTGAAATCAAATTTATTACGACACAATGTATATTATAGTTTTTCAAACTTTTTTTTATGCTACAATGTCATTTTTTTGTAAGTTTATGTATGTTAAAGTTGTATTCTATAACTATGAGATGAGAAATAATAGAAATATTTAATAAGAATTAAAATTTAATAAATAAAAAATGTGTTTTCCTCCTTCATTATTACATCGTAAATTTGGAATCTACCTTTCACCGAGCAACAGAAGGAAGATATTTCCTTGAAGTACGCACTATCTAATTCAATATTCCTTATTTCATGTATTGGCTCACTTTCATGAAAGTCTAGGTTCCTTCCATCCATGTTCTTCTGTATCAACCAATACAATTACCATCACGTCATTGCCCCTCTTTTCCTTTTTATTGGGTCACACCAGACATGACCTTACCATTATAGTCTCCAACACTTGAAATCAAATTTATTACGATACAATGTATATTATAGTTTTTCAAACTTTTTCTTTATGTTACATTGTCATTTTTTTTGTAAGTTTATGTATGTTAAAGTTGTATTCTATAACTATGAGATGAGAAATAATAGAAATATTTAATAAGAATTATAATTTAATAAATAAAAAATGTGTTTTCCTCCTTCATTATTACATCGTAAATTAGGAATCTACCTTTCACCGAGCAACAGAAGGAAGATATTTCCTAGAGGAAGGCACTATCAAATTGAATACTCCATATTTCATGTATTGGCTCATTTTCATGAAAGTCTAGGTCCCTTCCACCCATTTTCTTCTGTATCAACCAATGCAATTACCGTCACGTCATTGCCCTTCTTTTCCTTTTTATTGGGTCACACCAGACATGACCTTACCATTATAGTCTCCAACACTTGAAATCAAATTTATTACGATACAATGTATATTATAGTTTTTCAAACTTTTGCTTTATGTTACAATGTCATTTTTTTGTAAGTTAATGTATGTTAAAGTTGTATTCTATAACTATGAGATGAGAAATAATAGAAATATTTAATAAGAATTATAATTTAATAAATAAAAGATGTGTTTTCCTCCTTCATTATTACATCGAAAATTAGGAATCTACCTTTCACCGAGCAACAGAAGGAAGATATTTCCTAGAAGTAGGCACTATCTAATTGAATATTCGTTAGTTCATGTATTGGCTCATTTTCATGAAAGTCTAGGTCCCTTCCACCCATGTTCTTCTGTATCAACCAATGCAATTACCATCACGTCATTGCCCCTCTTTTCCTTTTTATTGGGTCACACCAAACATGACCTTACCATTATAGTCTCCAACACTTGAAATCAAATTTAATACGACACAATGTATATTATAATTTTTCAATCTTTTGCTTTATGCTACAATGTCATTTTTTTGTAAGTTTATGTATGTTAAAGTTGTATTCTATAACTATGAGATGAGAAATAATAGAAATATTTAATAAGAATTAAAATTTAATAAATAAAAAATGTGTTTTCCTCCTTCATTATTATATCGTAAATTTGGAATCTACCTTTCACCGAGCAACAGAAGGAAGATATTTCCTTGAAGTAGGCACTATCTAATTCAATATTCCTTATTTCATGTATTGGCTCACTTTCATGAAAGTCTAGGTTCCTTCCATCCATGTTCTTCTGTATCAACCAATACAATTACCATCACGTCATTGCCCCTCTTTTCCTTTTTATAGGGTCACACCAGACATGACCTTACCATTATAGTCTCCAACACTTGAAATCAAATTTAATACGACACAATGTATATTATAATTTTTCAATCTTTTGCTTTATGCTACAATGTCATTTTTTTGTAAGTTTATGTATGTTAAAGTTGTATTCTATAACTATGAGATGAGAAATAATAGAAATATTTAATAAGAATTATAATTTAATAAATAAAAGATGTGTTTTCCTCCTTCATTATTACATCGAAAATTAGGAATCTACCTTTCACCGAGCAACAGAAGGAAGATATTTCCTAGAAGTAGGCACTATCTAATTGAATATTCCTTAGTTCATGTATTGGCTCATTTTCATGAAAGTCTAGGTCCCTTCCATCCATGTTCTTCTGTATCAACCAATGCAATTACCATCACGTCATTGCCCCTCTTTTCCTTTTTATTGGGTCACACCACACATGACCTTACCATTATAGTCTCCAACACTTGAAATCAAATTTAATACGACACAATGTATATTATAATTTTTCAATCTTTTGCTTTATGCTACAATGTCTTTTTTTTGTAAGTTTATGTATGTTAAAGTTGTATTCTATAACTATGAGATGAGAAATAATAGAAATATTTAATAAGAATTAAAATTTAATAAATAAAAAATGTGTTTTCCTCCTTCATTATTACATCGTAAATTTGGAATCTACCTTTCACCGAGCAACAGAAGGAAGATATTTCCTTGAAGTACGCACTATCTAATTCAATATTCCTTAATTCATGTATTGGCTCACTTTCATGAAAGTCTAGGTTCCTTCCATCCATGTTCTTCTGTATCAACCAATACAATTACCATCACGTCATTGCCCCTCTTTTCCTTTTTATTGGGTCACACCAGACATGACCTTACCATTATAGTCTCCAACACTTGAAATCAAATTTATTACGACACAATGTATATTATAGTTTTTCAAACTTTTTTTTATGCTACAATGTCATTTTTTTGTAAGTTTATGTATGTTAAAGTTGTATTCTATAACTATGAGATGAGAAATAATAGAAATATTTAATAAGAATTAAAATTTAATAAATAAAAAATGTGTTTTCCTCCTTCATTATTACATCGTAAATTTGGAATCTACCTTTCACCGAGCAACAGAAGGAAGATATTTCCTTGAAGTACGCACTATCTAATTCAATATTCCTTATTTCATGTATTGGCTCACTTTCATGAAAGTCTAGGTTCCTTCCATCCATGTTCTTCTGTATCAACCAATACAATTACCATCACGTCATTGCCCCTCTTTTCCTTTTTATTGGGTCACACCAGACATGACCTTACCATTATAGTCTCCAACACTTGAAATCAAATTTATTACGATACAATGTATATTATAGTTTTTCAAACTTTTTCTTTATGTTACATTGTCATTTTTTTTGTAAGTTTATGTATGTTAAAGTTGTATTCTATAACTATGAGATGAGAAATAATAGAAATATTTAATAAGAATTATAATTTAATAAATAAAAAATGTGTTTTCCTCCTTCATTATTACATCGTAAATTAGGAATCTACCTTTCACCGAGCAACAGAAGGAAGATATTTCCTAGAGGAAGGCACTATCAAATTGAATACTCCATATTTCATGTATTGGCTCATTTTCATGAAAGTCTAGGTCCCTTCCACCCATTTTCTTCTGTATCAACCAATGCAATTACCGTCACGTCATTGCCCTTCTTTTCCTTTTTATTGGGTCACACCAGACATGACCTTACCATTATAGTCTCCAACACTTGAAATCAAATTTATTACGATACAATGTATATTATAGTTTTTCAAACTTTTGCTTTATGTTACAATGTCATTTTTTTGTAAGTTAATGTATGTTAAAGTTGTATTCTATAACTATGAGATGAGAAATAATAGAAATATTTAATAAGAATTATAATTTAATAAATAAAAGATGTGTTTTCCTCCTTCATTATTACATCGAAAATTAGGAATCTACCTTTCACCGAGCAACAGAAGGAAGATATTTCCTAGAAGTAGGCACTATCTAATTGAATATTCGTTAGTTCATGTATTGGCTCATTTTCATGAAAGTCTAGGTCCCTTCCACCCATGTTCTTCTGTATCAACCAATGCAATTACCATCACGTCATTGCCCCTCTTTTCCTTTTTATTGGGTCACACCAAACATGACCTTACCATTATAGTCTCCAACACTTGAAATCAAATTTAATACGACACAATGTATATTATAATTTTTCAATCTTTTGCTTTATGCTACAATGTCATTTTTTTGTAAGTTTATGTATGTTAAAGTTGTATTCTATAACTATGAGATGAGAAATAATAGAAATATTTAATAAGAATTAAAATTTAATAAATAAAAAATGTGTTTTCCTCCTTCATTATTATATCGTAAATTTGGAATCTACCTTTCACCGAGCAACAGAAGGAAGATATTTCCTTGAAGTAGGCACTATCTAATTCAATATTCCTTATTTCATGTATTGGCTCACTTTCATGAAAGTCTAGGTTCCTTCCATCCATGTTCTTCTGTATCAACCAATACAATTACCATCACGTCATTGCCCCTCTTTTCCTTTTTATAGGGTCACACCAGACATGACCTTACCATTATAGTCTCCAACACTTGAAATCAAATTTAATACGACACAATGTATATTATAATTTTTCAATCTTTTGCTTTATGCTACAATGTCATTTTTTTGTAAGTTTATGTATGTTAAAGTTGTATTCTATAACTATGAGATGAGAAATAATAGAAATATTTAATAAGAATTATAATTTAATAAATAAAAGATGTGTTTTCCTCCTTCATTATTACATCGAAAATTAGGAATCTACCTTTCACCGAGCAACAGAAGGAAGATATTTCCTAGAAGTAGGCACTATCTAATTGAATATTCCTTAGTTCATGTATTGGCTCATTTTCATGAAAGTCTAGGTCCCTTCCATCCATGTTCTTCTGTATCAACCAATGCAATTACCATCACGTCATTGCCCCTCTTTTCCTTTTTATTGGGTCACACCAAACATGACCTTACCATTATAGTCTCCAACACTTGAAATCAAATTTAATACGACACAATGTATATTATAATTTTTCAATCTTTTGCTTTATGCTACAATGTCATTTTTTTGTAAGTTTATGTATGTTAAAGTTGTATTCTATAACTATGAGATGAGAAATAATAGAAATATTTAATAAGAATTAAAATTTAATAAATAAAAAATGTGTTTTCCTCCTTCATTATTACATCGTAAATTTGGAATCTACCTTTCACCGAGCAACAGAAGGAAGATATTTCCTAGAAGTAGGCACTATCTAATTGAATATTCCTTAGTTCATGTATTGGCTCATTTTCATGAAAGTCTAGGTCCCTTCCATCCATGTTCTTCTGTATCAACCAATGCAATTACCATCACGTCATTGCCCCTCTTTTCCTTTTTATTTGGTCACACCAAACATGACCTTACCATTATAGTCTCCAACACTTGAAATCAAATTTAATACGACACAATGTATATTATAATTTTTCAATCTTTTGCTTTATGCTACAATGTCATTTTTTTGTAAGTTTATGTATGTTAAAGTTGTATTCTATAACTATGAGATGAGAAATAATAGAAATATTTAATAAGAATTAAAATTTAATAAATAAAAAATGTGTTTTCCTCCTTCATTATTACATCGTAAATTTGGAATCTACCTTTCACCGAGCAACAGAAGGAAGATATTTCCTTGAAGTACGCACTATCTAATTCAATATTCCTTAATTCATGTATTGGCTCACTTTCATGAAAGTCTAGGTTCCTTCCATCCATGTTCTTCTGTATCAACCAATACAATTATCATCACGTCATTGCCCCTCTTTTCCTTTTTATTGGGTCACACCAGACATGACCTTACCATTATAGTCTCCAACACTTGAAATCAAATTTATTACGACACAATGTATATTATAGTTTTTCAAACTTTTTCTTTATGCTACAATGTCATTTTTTTGTAAGTTTATGTATGTTAAAGTTGTATTCTATAACTATGAGATGAGAAATAATAGAAATATTTAATAAGAATTAAAATTTAATAAATAAAAAATGTGTTTTCCTCCTTCATTATTACATCGTAAATTTGGAATCTACCTTTCCCCGAGCAACAAAAGGAAGATATTTCCTTGAAGTACGCACTATCTAATTCAATATTCCTTATTTCATGTATTGGCTCACTTTCATGAAAGTCTAGGTTCCTTCCATCCATGTTCTTCTGTATCAACCAATACAATTACCATCACGTCATTGCCCCTCTTTTCCTTTTTATTGGGTCACACCAGACATGACCTTACCATTATAGTCTCCAACACTTGAAATCAAATTTATTACGATACAATGTATATTATAGTTTTTCAAACTTTTTCTTTATGTTACATTGTCATTTTTTTTGTAAGTTTATGTATGTTAAAGTTGTATTCTATAACTATGAGATGAGAAATAATAGAAATATTTAATAAGAATTATAATTTAATAAATAAAACATGTGTTTTCCTCCTTCATTATTACATTGTAAATTGGGAATCTACCTTTCACCGAGCAATAGAAGGAAGATATTTCCTAGAGGTTGGCACTATCTGGTTGAATAATCGTTATTTCATGTAAGGGCTCATTTTTATGAAAATCTAGGTCCCTTCCACACATTTTGTTCTGTATCAACCAATGCAATTACCATCACCTCATTGCCCCTCTTTTCCTTTTTATTGGGTCACACCAAACATGACCTTACCATTATAGTCTGCAACACTTGAAATCAAATTTTTTACGATACAATGTATATTATAATTTTTCAAACTTTTGCTTTATGCTACAATGTCATTTTTTTTGTAATTATATGTATGTTAAAGTTGTATTCTATAACTATGAGATGAGAAATAATAGAAATATTTAATAAGAATTATAATTTAATAAATAAAATATGTGTTTTCCTCCTTCATTATTACATCGTAAATTAGGAATCTACCTTTCACCAAGCAACAGAAGGAAGATATTTCCTAGAGGAAGGCACTATCAAATTGAATACTCCTTATTTCATGTATTGGCTCATTTTCATGAAAGTCTAGGTCCCTTCCACCCATTTTCTTCAGTATCAACCAATGCACTTACCGTCACATCATTGCCCCTCTTTTCCTTTTTATTGGGTCACACCAGACATGACCTTACCATTATAGTCTCCAACACTTGAAATCAAATTTATTACGATACAATGTATATTATAGTTTTTCAAACTTTTGCTTTATGTTACAATTTCATTTTTTTGTAAGTTAATGTATGTTAAAGTTGTATTCTATAACTATGAGATGGGAAATAATAGAAATATTTAATAAGAATTATAATTTAATAAATAAAAGATGTGTTTTCCTCCTTCATTATTACATCGAAAATTAGGAATCTACCTTTCACCGAGCAACAGAAGGAAGATATTTCCTAGAAGTAGGCACTATCTAATTGAATATTCCTTAGTTCATGTATTGGCTCATTTTCATGAAAGTCTAGGTCCCTTCCACCCATGTTCTTCTGTATCAACCAATGCAATTACCATCACGTCATTGCCCCTCTTTTCCTTTTTATTGGGTCACACCAAACATGACCTTACCATTATAGTCTCCAACACTTGAAATCAAATTTAATACGACACAATGTATATTATAATTTTTCAATCTTTTGCTTTATGCTACAATGTCATTTTTTTGTAAGTTTATGTATGTTAAAGTTGTATTCTATAACTATCAGATGAGAAATAATAGAAATATTTAATAAGAATTATAATTTAATAAATAAAAGATGTGTTTTCCTCCTTCATTATTACATCGTAAATTAGGAATCTACCTTTCACCGAGCAACAGAAGGAAGATATTTACTAGAAGTAGGCACTATCTAATTGAATATTCCTTAGTTCATGTATTGGCTCATTTTCATGAAAGTCCAGGTCCCTTCCACCCATTTTCTTCTGTATCAACCAATGCAATTACCGTGACGTCATTGCCCCTCTTTTCCTTTTTATTGGATCACACCAAACATGACCTTACCATTATAGTCTCCAACACTTGAAATCAAATTTATTACGATACAATGTATATTATAGTTTTTCAAACTTTTGCTTTATGTTACAATGTCATTTTTTTGTAAGTTAATGTATGTTAAAGTTGTATTCTATAACTATGAGATGAGAAATAATAGAAATATTTAATAAGAATTATAATTTAATAAATAAAAGATGTGTTTTCCTCCTTCATTATTACATCGTAAATTAGGAATCTACCTTTCACCGAGCAACAGAAGGAAGATATTTCCTTGAAGTAAGCACTATCTAATTCAATATTCCTTATTTCATGTATTGGCTCACTTTCATGAAAGTCTAAGTTCCTTCCATCCATGTTCTTCTGTATCAACCAATGCAATTACCGTGACGTCATTGCCCCTCTTTTCCTTTTTATTGGATCACACCAAACATGACCTTACCATTATAGTCTCCAACACTTGAAATCAAATTTATTACGATACAATGTATATTATAGTTTTTCAAACTTTTGCTTTATGTTACAATGTCATTTTTTTGTAAGTTAATGTATGTTAAAGTTGTATTCTATAACTATGATATGAGAAATAAGAGAAATATTTAATAAGAATTATAATTTAATAAATAAAAGATGTGTTTTCCTCCTTCATTATTACATCGAAAATTAGGAATCTACCTTTCACCGAGCAACAGAAGGAAGATATTTCCTAGAAGTAGGCACTATCTAATTGAATATTCCTTAGTTCATGTATTGGCTCATTTTCATGAAAGTCTAGGTCCTTTCCACCCATGTTCTTCTGTATCAACCAATGCAGTTACCATCACGTCATTGCCCCTCTTTTCCTCTTTATTGGGTCACACCAAACATGACCTTACCATTATAGTCTCCAACACTTGAAATCAAATTTAATACGACACAATGTATATTATAATTTTTCAATCTTTTGCTTTATGCTACAATGTCATTTTTTTGTAAGTTTATGTATGTTAAAGTTGTATTCTATAACTATCAGATGAGAAATAATAGAAATATTTAATAAGAATTAAAATTTAATAAATAAAAAATGTGTTTTCCTCCTTCATTATTATATCGTAAATTTGGAATCTACCTTTCACCGAGCAACAGAAGGAAGATATTTCCTTGAAGTAGGCACTATCTAATTCAATATTCCTTATTTCATGTATTGGCTCACTTTCATGAAAGTCTAGGTTCCTTCCATCCATGTTCTTCTGTATCAACCAATGCAGTTACCATCACGTCATTGCCCCTCTTTTCCTCTTTATTGGGTCACACCAGACATGACCTTACCATTATAGTCTCCAACACTTGAAATCAAATTTAATACGACACAATGTATATTATAATTTTTCAATCTTTTGCTTTATGCTACAATGTCATTTTTTTGTAAGTTTATGTATGTTAAAGTTGTATTCTATAACTATCAGATGAGAAATAATAGAAATATTTAATAAGAATTAAAATTTAATAAATAAAAAATGTGTTTTCCTCCTTCATTACTATATCGTAAATTTGGAATCTACCTTTCACCGAGCAACAGAAGGAAGATATTTCCTAGAGGAAGGCACTATCAAATTGAATACTCCTTATTTCATGTATTGGCTCATTTTCATGAAAGTCTAGGTCCCTTCCACCCATTTTCTTCTGTATCAACCAATGCAATTACCGTCACATCATTGCCCCTCTTTTCCTTTTTATTGGGTCACACCAGACATGACCTTACCATTATAGTCAACAACACTTGAAATCAAATTTATTACGATACAATGTATATTATAGTTTTTCAAACTTTTGCTTTATGTTACAATGTCATTTTTTTGTAAGTTTATGTATGTTAAAGTTGTATTCTATAACTATGAGATGAGAAATAATAGAAATATTTAATAAGAATTATAATTTAATAAATAAAAGATGTGTTTTCCTCCTTCATTATTACATCGTAAATTAGGAATCTACCTTTCACCGAGCAACAGAAGGAAGATATTTCCTAGAAGTAGGCACTATGTAATTGAATATTCCTTGGTTCATGTATTGGCTCATTTTCATGAAAGTCCAGGTCCCTTCCACCCATTTTCTTCTGTATCAACCAATGCAATTACCATCACCTCATTGCCCCTCTTTTCCTTTTTATTGGGTCACACCAAACATGACCTTACCATTATAGTCTCCAACACTTGAAATCAAATTTAATACGACACAATGTATATTATAATTTTTCAATCTTTTGCTTTATGCTACAATGTCATTTTTTTGTAAGTTTATGTATGTTAAAGTTGTATTCTATAACTATGAGATGAGAAATAATAGAAATATTTAATAAGAATTATAATTTAATAAATAAAAGATGTGTTTTCCTCCTTCATTATTACATCGTAAATTAGGAATCTACCTTTCACCGAGCAACAGAAGGAAGATATTTCCTAGAAGTAGGCACTATGTAATTGAATATTCCTTGGTTCATGTATTGGCTCATTTTCATGAAAGTCCAGGTCCCTTCCACCCATTTTCTTCTGTATCAACCAATGCAATTACCGTCACGTCATTGCCCCTCTTTTCCTTTTTATTGGATCACACCAAACATGACCTTACCATTATAGTCTCCAACACTTGAAATCAAATTTAATACGACACAATGTATATTATAATTTTTCAATCTTTTGCTTTATGCTACAATGTCATTTTTTTGTAAGTTTATGTATGTTAAAGTTGTATTCTATAACTATCAGATGAGAAATAATAGAAATATTTAATAAGAATTAAAATTTAATAAATAAAAAATGTGTTTTCCTCCTTCATTATTATATCGTAAATTTGGAATCTACCTTTCACCGAGCAACAGAAGGAAGATATTTCCTTGAAGTAGGCACTATCTAATTCAATATTCCTTATTTCATGTATTGGCTCACTTTCATGAAAGTCTAGGTTCCTTCCATCCATGTTCTTCTGTATCAACCAATACAATTACCATCACGTCATTGCCCCTCTTTTCCTTTTTATTGGGTCACACCAGACATGACCTTACCATTATAGTCTCCAACACTTGAAATAAAATTTAATACGATACAATGTATATTATAGTTTTCCAATCTTTTGCTTTATGCTACAATGTCATTTTTTTGTAAGTTTATGTATGTTAAAGTTGTATTCTATAACTATCAGATGAGAAAAAATAGAAATATTTAATAAGAATTAAAATTTAATAAATAAAAGATGTGTTTTCCTCCTTCATTATTACATCGAAAATTAGGAATCTACCTTTCACCGAGCAACAGAAGGAAGATATTTCCTAGAAGTAGGCACTATCTAATTGAATATTCCTTGGTTCATGTATTGGCTCATTTTCATGAAAGTCCAGGTCCCTTCCACCCATTTTCTTCTGTATCAACCAATGCAATTACCGTCACGTCATTGCCCCTCTTTTCCTTTTTATTGGTTCACACCAAACATGACCTTACCATTATAGTCTCCAACACTTGAAATCAAATTTAATACGACACAATGTATATTATAATTTTTCAATCTTTTGCTTTATGCTACAATGTCATTTTTTTGTAAGTTTATGTATGTTAAAGTTGTATTCTATAACTATCAGATGAGAAATAATAGAAATATTTAATAAGAATTAAAATTTAATAAATAAAAAATGTGTTTTCCTCCTTCATTATTATATCGTAAATTTGGAATCTACCTTTCACCGAGCAACAGAAGGAAGATATTTCCTTGAAGTAGGCACTATCTAATTCAATATTCCTTATTTCATGTATTGGCTCACTTTCATGAAAGTCTAGGTTCCTTCCATCCATGTTCTTCTGTATCAACCAATACAATTACCATCACGTCATTGCCCCTCTTTTCCTTTTTATTGGGTCACACCAGACATGACCTTACCATTATAGTCTCCAACACTTGAAATAAAATTTAATACGATACAATGTATATTATAGTTTTCCAATCTTTTGCTTTATGCTACAATGTCATTTTTTTGTAAGTTTATGTATGTTAAAGTTGTATTCTATAACTATCAGATGAGAAAAAATAGAAATATTTAATAAGAATTAAAATTTAATAAATAAAAGATGTGTTTTCCTCCTTCATTATTACATCGAAAATTAGGAATCTACCTTTCACCGAGCAACAGAAGGAAGATATTTCCTAGAAGTAGGCACTATCTAATTCAATATTCCTTAGTTCATGTATTGGCTCATTTTCATGAAAGTCTAGGTCCTTTGCACCCATGTTCTTCTGTATCAACCAATGCAATTACCATCACGTCATTGCCCCTCTTTTCCTTTTTATTGGGTCACACCAAACATGACCTTACCATTATAGTCTCCAACACTTGTAATCAAATTTAATACGACACAATGTATATTATAATTTTTCAATCTTTTGCTTTATGCTACAATGTCATTTTTTTGTAAGTTTATGTATGTTAAAGTTGTATTCTATAACTATCAGATGAGAAATAATAGAAATATTTAATAAGAATTAAAATTTAATAAATAAAAAATGTGTTTTCCTCCTTCATTATTATATCGTAAATTTGGAATCTACCTTTCACCGAGCAACAGAAGGAAGATATTTCCTTGAAGTAGGCACTATCTAATTCAATATTCCTTATTTCATGTATTGGCTCACTTTCATGAAAGTCTAGGTTCCTTCCATCCATGTTCTTCTGTATCAACCAATACAATTACCATCACGTCATTGCCCCTCTTTTCCTTTTTATTGGGTCACACCAGACATGACCTTACCATTATAGTCTCCAACACTAGAAATCAAATTTAATACGATACAATGTATATTATAGTTTTCCAAACTTTTGCTTTATGTTACAATGTCATTTTTTTGTAAGTTAATGTATGTTAAAGTTGTATTCTTTAACTATGAGATGAGAAATAATAGAAATATTTAATAAGAATTAAAATTTAATAAATAAAAGATGTGTTTTACTCCTTCATTATTACATCGTAAATTAGGAATCTACCTTTCACCGAGCAACAGAAGGAAGATATTTCCTAGAAGTAGGCACTATCTAATTGAATATTCCTTCGTTCATGTATTGGCTCATTTTCATGAAAGTCTAGGTCCCTTCCACCCATGTTCTTCTGTATCAACCAATGCAATTACCATCACGTCATTGCCCCTCTTTTCCTTTTTATTGGGTCACACCAAACATGGCCTTACCATTATAGTCTCCAAAACTTGAAATCAAATTTAATACGACACAATGTATATTATAATTTTTCAATCTTTTGCTTTATGCTACAATGTCATTTTTTTGTAAGTTTATGTATGTTACAGTTGTATTCTATAACTATGAGATGAGAAATAATAGAAATATTTAATAAGAATTATAATTTAATAAATAAAAGATGTGTTTTCCTCCTTCATTATTACATCGTAAATTAGGAATCTACCTTTCACCGAGCAACAGAAGGAAGATATTTCCTAGAAGTAGGCACTATCTAATTGAATATTCCTTGGTTCATGTATTGGCTCATTTTCATGAAAGTCCAGGTCCCTTCCACCCATTTTCTTCTGTATCAACCAATGCAATTACCGTCACGTCATTGCCCCTCTTTTCCTTTTTATTGGATCACACCAAACATGACCTTACCATTATAGTCTCCAACACTTGAAATAAAATTTAATACGATACAATGTATATTATAATTTTTCAAACTTTTGCTTTATGCTACAATGTCATTTTTTTGTAAGTTTATGTATGTTAAAGTTGTATTCTATAACTGTGAGATGAGAAATAATAGAAATATTTAATAAGAATTAAAATTTAATAAATAAAAAATGTGTTTTCCTCCTTCATTATTACATTGTAAATTGGGAATCTACCTTTCACCTAGCAAAAGAAGGAAGATATTTCCTAGAGGTTGGCACTATCTGGTTGAATAGTCGTTATTTCATGTAAGGGCTCATTTTTATGAAAATCTAGGTCCCTTCCACACATTTTCTTCTGTATAAACCAATGCAATTACCATCACCTCATTGCCCCTCTTTTCCTTTTTATTGGGTCACACCAAACATGACCTTACCATTATAGTCTCCAACACTTGAAATCAAATTTTTTACGATACAATGTATGTTATAATTTTTCAAACTTTTGCTTTATTCTACAATGTCATTTTTTTTGTAAGTATATGTATGTTAAAGTTGTATTCTATAACTATGAGATGAGAAATAATAGAAATATTTAATAAGAATTATAATTTAATAAATAAAAAATGTGTTTTCCTCCTTCATTATTACATTGTAAATTGGGAATCTACCTTTCACCGAGCAACAGAAGGAAGATATTTCCTAGAGGTAGGCACTATCTGGTTGAATAGTCGTTATTTCCTGTAAGGGGTCATTTTCATGAAAGTCCAGGTCCCTTCCACCCATTTTCTTCTGTATCAACCAATGCCATTACCATCACGTCATTGGTTCATCAATGCTTATATTGTCTTTGGTTCAAAAAAATCAATGCAATTAACATCACGTCATTGTCCCTCTTTTCCTTTTTATTGGTTCGCACCAAATATGAAGTTACCATTATAGTCTCCATCACTTGATTTTTTTTCCAAGTTTCTGATGTAGTTTAATTTCCATATATGATGTAACAGGCTTAATTATCGTTTTATGGTAAAACTACTTTTGTGGAATAGGTGTATAATATTTTTTTTCCAAGTTTCAAATATAGTTTAATTTCCATATATGATGTAACAGTCTTAATTATCGTTCTATGGTAAAACGAGTTTTGTGGAATAGGTGCATAATCTTTGGAAAATTTGTGTAAATTCTACTACAGACACTCATCTTGTACTTTTATGCAGACGATGAAGGATGTACTGCTCACTCAAAAGCTTATTATTACGACTATAAGTGTGCAACTTTTTATTGGCCAATATTTTATTTGTTTAATTACTTTATGTTCGTTGCCGTGCTCTCTGCTCATTCCACTGTATTGCGTGGGGCTTCCGATTTTAAATTAAAACAAAAGACTCCAAACAACAAACAAATGTCAAAGTCTTCCAGTTCGACAAATCTTTATGCATGTTTTCAGGGTGATGAAATATATCATTTACAGTCCTTCTATTAATTATTCTACAGCTCAAAATAATTAAATACCTCCTAAAACATGTGCCAACCTCAATTTAGGCAGTATAAAAAATTTTAAATTTTAACATTCATAGGTCTAAACACATTTGTATATTTAAAATACTTATTTAGATTTGAAATGATTAGGATAGTGTGAGTATTTAAAATTTTAAAAAAAGTTATTGTAATAAAATCAAAATCACTGTTTTTTGTCAAATAATCACCATTACTTCGCTGTTTCTTATTTAGCCTGAAATTGCGTTTTGGTATAGAGAAAAAGAAGCCCCAGATCGTGTTCATCACTCCATTCCTTTTGCGTTTCGTCTATTTGTTCCTATGTTGTTCCATAGGTATAAATCATTTCTATATGTTTTTCCTCTATAGTTTACTTTAAAGAATTAGAAAAGTCGTTAATTAAATTCTCTCCGTTGATGGTTTATCAAAAGAATTGTTTTGAGACAGAGTATGTCAGTATCCATATAACCAATCTTATTTAATAGACAAAACTCATGTCGTTATTTTTAAAAAAATAATAGTAGTCTGATGATTGGCTTTAATTTCAATAGGGGTTCATAATGGATGATAGAGCCCAAGTGCGAACGGATGGAGTAATGCGTCTAAAAGCTAAACTTATGCAGTCATAAATAGAATTTACATAATATACAAATATTATATATATATATATATGTGTGTGTATGCATTTATTTATATGACATGTTTAAAAGGGAAAATTCCTTTGAAAATGGAAAAGGACAAATTAATTTTTTAAATTTGAGAAATCCTAAATCAGACCTTAAAGGTGAATCTAGAATTTCTGTATCTTACAAAAAGACACAAATGTCATTGTCAAATACATCATAAGTATTCACAAATTCAACATAAGGATTTATAAGTTGATCAAAACGATTTTCAAATTTATGTTAACAACTTATAATACCAACTTTTTTCATTTGGGATTGATAAGACATTATATAAGGGTTCACAATTACAATAGAGGGATTTTCAATTTGATCATTACGATCCTCAAGTACATGTAAAAAATTCATAACTCCCACTTTTTCATTAGGAATTGACAAGACATATGTTGGGAAATCCTTCACAAATTTAATATAGGAATTTTTAGTCTGATCATGACGATTTCAAGTTCATTATGTTAACAATTCACAACTCTAATTATTGATGGTACTTGTATCTTTTGATAATATATAAAAATCTTATATTACTTCCTGAGGATCTGATTTATGATTTCTCAAATTTAAGGGACATATTTGTCCTTTTCCATTCTCATGGGATTTTTGTGAAATTTCCCCCCTTTTAACTATAAAAAAAAAGACAATTAAGTGTGCACCTGTTAAACTCATCTTTCATCTTGTTTTATCCATTTGTTTTTTCTTCAAAATTTTCTTTAGTTACTTACAAAGAATTTCAAACCCCTGTACTTTGCAGGAATTTGATCCAATTTCTTCTGTATGGGTATCATGATTAGTTATACAAATTAATCATCTATTTGGCATTACAATGAGGAATCGTCAAAGATAAATAAAAGACAACTATATATACACAATAGGTAGAACTTATGATTCTTAATATCATTTTGCATTTTAAGCAAAATATAAATAAATAAATAAAAGACAACTGTTAGAAAATAAGTCGAGGGAGAGACATACTAAATTCATATTGGGAATAATGTATCAGGTGAACTCACATAAAACACGGGCTATTAGAACATATTTTATTTAGAAATATACATGTCATACAAGGTAGTTAATCTATACTGCCAAGCTCACACTATCACAGAAAATACCTATACCGGCGCTTTTTTGACCCCTATAGCGGCACTTCTGAAGTGCCGCTATAGCTAGCGCCACAATAGGTCACGTGACCTATACCGGTGCTTACAAAGCACTGGTATAGGACCCTTTATAGCGGCGCTTTATTACCCAAAAGCGCCGGTATAGGTATGTTTTAATTAATTTTTTATTGAAACTGAAAGGCCTATACCGGCGCTTTTTGTAAAAAGCGCCGGTATAGGCCCATCTATACCGGCGCTTTAATGACTTAAAGCGCCGGTATAGGCATATCTATAGCGGCGCTTTTCGTAAAAAGCGCCGGTATAGGTTATATTTTTTTAAAATATACAATTTGTTTTTTAATTCACACCCACCTGCATCATTGCAAAAAATCCAGCAATTCTATACAATTCCAGGCAGTCCATATACACCAGTAACTCAAACTGAGAAGAATATGTACAATAACACCAAAAGTTATATTGTTCAGTTAGGAAAATAAACATGCATACTACTAGTCAGGCTGTCCAATTTGAGAGAACAGAGGGTGTACATAACTACACCATTCTTCAATTAGCGCTTTCATCTTCTCCCTTGACAACATGAAGCAACATGTGTCTGGGTAATACTGCGTATAGAAATTTAGATGACAATTAAATTTACTTGAAATGTAACAAGTACAAACACTTAGATTAGGAAAAATATAAAACTTACTGTCAATGGGATGTTATCTCAATCACGTGATACGATATCCCTCATATAATACATGACATAGTATCCACAATCGTTGTCATTGGGTTTATGTGGGCACTGTAACAAAAAAATACAGAATATCATATAAGAGCAATTACGTTATGGTTTAAGTAACGATTGTTTGAAAAATTGAATAACTTGTAAAACCTGAACTTTGAGCCACGGATAAGCATCTTTCTGGTCATGGGCTTTGGAATAATTGTACCCATTAGCTACCCGATAACTAGTCAATGCTCTGGAAACAAAACATATTAAATTAATTTTAGTAGCTTGGGTCGGTCATATAAAATGACAGATAATACAACACATTCAAATAATGTTGACATTCACTTACCCAATGAAGAGACGCATCAAATCCGGGTGATTATCTGGTTCAGCAGATTCCACAGGATCCAAATAGTAAATAAGTGGATCCGGCTGTACTGTCGGATTGATGACAAGCAAAATCCAATGTAGCCTAAGACGTTTTATAACGTTATGTCAGTATATATATCAATGATGATTGGAGCTAAGAATACGATGAAAGCTATCATGCCTATACACTTACCCTGTATTAATTGGAGCTAAGAATAAAGTTCTGCCTGTTGCCTTTAAAGTGAAACGCCTCTTAATCTCTTTGAACTGATCATCACGTTTCACACCCTCAATTTGCGCTATTAAATAAGGGTTTATGAATTCGAACGAGACGTTGTCCTCGGAGACTATGACTTCTTCATGCAGGTGCCTTCAAAGAAACCATACAAACATCCAATTAGTGTAGAACTTATGACATTGAATGAAACCACAATGGAAGCACATATATACCTAATCCATAAATTGACTGTTAGAATCTTAAGTTTTGATGAGGACTGAACCTAAGAAAACATAAGTAAAAGTTACCTCTGAATTAATCTTATAATATCTGCCAGGTAACAAATCATCATTGCAAGAACAAAGATTTTTCTCTAATAAGAAATGGCATCTTAGCAGATCAATATTGAATGAGTATCTCTATCGCTAAAATATATCTGTATAGCTAATTGAAAGAAAGGAATAGCGAGTGAAGACTTAGAAATATCCAAGTCATTATCTATCGCTAAGTCTCCCTCTATCGCTAAGCAAAGGTTCCATCGCTAGAAGTTCATTGAGTTTATAAGAAGATGAAACCAGCAGATAAATGAACTAAGTCCCTAAATCAGCTAGCGATAATAGAATAAGCTATCGATAACCATAAGTGCTTCAGATAATGATCTTTCAGATAGCTAGTGCCTAAGAGCTAATGAATCATGAGCTGATATGTTTGCTTGCGCTAGAATGTTTATCTATCGATAATGGGATACCTTGAAGTTCTGAATTCTTTGATAAATTGTATCCTTAAAGCTAATAAGCAAATCAAGTATCTAGCAATAGTAGTTTGAGCAATCGATAGAAGGATATATGCTGATATGATGCTTTTTTAATCCAAGAGAAAATGCTATCGGTAAAAAGCTCTGATATTCCTTATACTGTCTTTATCTCTTTGAGCTAAAGGATTAAGCTTGCGATAGAAACCTCTGTGCATTATATAACTATTTGGTTAGCTAACAGTTTAAGTGCAGATCACTATAAGATTAGCGATAACAGATCAAGCTAGCGCTAATAGAAAGCTGCCAGAAAGTACTGTTTGTACGGATGATCAGAGCGCTGAGTCTGTCTCTCTCTTAGCTCACCCTATGCAAGAAGTAGTTGAAGCTAAAGCAGAGAGTTAAGCCCGATAAAGAAGCTGCATTTAATGCCAACGGCTATGAGCTCCCAACGACTAAATTCAAACGGCTTCTTGAATGCTGAATCAAAAAGGGAAAATCTGAAGAAGATATAAATACAGAACTCAAGCATTTATTGAGTAGAGACGAACAACGAGAATATTCACAAAGCTCATTCATTACTCTGTATTTATTGTCTTAGAGATTTCATCTGTACTTAAGTGTTTATCAAAATCAGTTCATTAAGTGAACGTATTTATTGAAATCCTCTACTGTTTGAGGTTGTTCTGAAAGCTTGGTGCTTTAGAATAGGGATATTTCCTTACAGGTAGTAAGGGGGAGTGTTTAGAGATTCTAAAACTCTGTAAAGGTTGACAGGTGAACCTGGACTCGTAAAACCTGTGGTTAGTGGAACCCAACAGAGTGTTGGAGAACTGGACGTAGGCAGTGTTGGCCGAACCAGTATAAATTTCATGTTGAGTTAATCTCTTCTAAATTTTGTAAATAGCACAATTCACCCCCCCTCTTGTACGATCGCCACTTTCATTGACGACCGTAGCACCGATCCATCTTTCGTTAAGCACCTCCATGACCTGATCCCTAGAAAGAAGCTCATTGAAATTTGACTCGCCAAATATAAGCCGGTTGAATGGGATTGTGACAGTAGCATCGCGAGGTACGGTAGCTGCAAATGTTCGCAATCGAGCATGATTTGGCGTTTCAGCACTTGTATCTTGGATAACAGGAGCAGGCACTTGAACTTTCTTCTTGCCCTTTGCTTTTGTTGCCTATAAACCATATAAATAGAAAGTTTCAAAAATTCTTCCAATAAGAAGAGTGTTAGTTTAAATTAATTAGAAAATAACCACCTGTGACACTGGACCAGCTCGTGAACTCTTTTTCTTCAATTGAGCAGCTGGGCCACCGGTACCTTTTACACTAGCCACTTGTGCTTTCTTTCCCAGAGACTCTGTACCCTGTAAAAACTTATAAATAGTAAAAGAGCGTTATTCCAAAACAAAGAATGCTAGCCTAAACGTTATTAGTAAATACCACCTGTGGTATTGGCTCAATCAAACTGATGGGCCAAGCAACATATGCACCAACAACATCTCCAACCTTAGTCATCGCATCAGGAGTAGGGAATGGTAACGGTGCATCCCCGTTCAGGGAGAACTCAATCATAACCCTCAATGTATTTTCAGGCAACGGAGAATTGTGCAGGATCCTGTTTGAAGTGTTGAAGACCGTACCGATCGCAACTACTTCACTGAAAGATTGATCCTTATACAGGTTGCACCTTGATTCGCCCTACAAAAGAGTTGACAACGTTAGCTCCCAATCAATAATATAACAGTATCACACAAGTTTATAAGTACAAAAGATAAGAATTACCTGAGGAATTTGAGCCCTAGGCATCGTACAGCTATCCCTGATGCTTGGACTCTGACAGGAAGGAACGTTACCTTGTTGCATGAAGTTCGACATTTGTGATCCAACATTGTTACGCTGGAAAAATTCGTACATCATATCTTGCCGTCTTTGCATTTCCTCATTCCTTCTTTGCATTTCAAGCACAGTCTCCCTCAGAGTATTGACTTCATCTTTCAACACAGAAACTTCGCTTTGTGTTACCCGCTTTTGGCGGCCAAAATAAGCTGAAGGCGTGACCCCTATACCAGTGCCCCGAACACGGCCTGAATACTCAGGACGATCAAGTGCTCTGCTGAGGATATCGCCTTGGCCAAATATGTTGACCTCCTCAGGCGATTCTTGTGTTAACATTTCCTATAACAAGAAGGATTATTAGTTATTAAGTTAGGAAATTCACTAATAAAAAAATTACAAAGTCCAAGAGAATGACTTACACAGCGTTCACAGATTCTTCTAACCTCTTCGTGAACGATGGTTCCGTCGCTTTTGGAATGTCCTTTGATCCAGACCCTAAACCGTGGAGGGTGACCTTCTAAACCCTCTTCCTGAATCTGTCAAGGTAAAACAGGTGAACTTATAAATTAATTACATAAACATTAATTCACAATTTTAGAAGCAAAAGGGCGTTGCTAACATACCATCTCGTACTCCAATTCTGGAAATGTTTTCCGGCCGCCTAAATAGGGATACACACAGCTTTTAGCCGCCTGGCTATTTTTTTCGCTTCTTTCCCGAAACTCCTCTGATAAGCGTGATTGCACAAATTCATCCCAATGTGCTTGGGTTATGACCCCTTCATATGTAGATGGGGGTGTTGGAACTACCTCCCCGTTTTCATCTCTCATATATAATGTCGACAAATCTGAACGGAGGTTTCTGTGTATTTTTGAAGCTTTCTTCATGACATAGTCCCGGTGAGTCTCATCGATATGAAACACAGTCTGTAGCAATAGAAATCATATTAAATTTGTTAGTTACAATGTTATCTATCATGACGAAATTAAACTTAATTGTAAAAAAATAGCTTACCTGAACCTCTGACCAAATCTCGTCACGTGTGTCCTTGTTTACTTTTCTCCAATCTGTAACTGTAATAGGAACTTTATTACGAACAGTGCATCCAACGTGTATAAGACGGATCGATTCCATGACAAATTAAATGACCCAATAGGTCAAGAGGGCGAAGACGCTTTCCATATAAACAAGACATCCAAGGGCACACAATTCTGTTAGCATTCTCTGCATGCTCAGCAGCAAATTCAATGAACTCTTTTGCTCCATCTATATATTCCCTTGAACGTCGATCACAAGACATCCATTTCCGATCCAACATTATAACCTACTAAAGGAAAACGTCGGTAAGATGTATATGACTTACTCATTAGGTAGCCACCTTACGATGTTACCTTACTTTCTTAACAAAAAATCGGCAGCATAACGGCTAAAAAATGAGCGTTCCCAGGCTCAAGGCCCTCTCTTTTTTACATAGAAATGGATTGCCAACCACAACAGAATTCACATAGCATTTATATATATAGAGTATTAATAGTTCCACAAAACAAAAATTCCATACGAGTAAAATAAAACACCACACAATAGGATTCATCGGAAAGTACCAAAACTCAATCATTTGATATGTCCCAGCCTGCTAAATTAAAGAAAAAAAAGATAAGACTTACTTCAAGGTCCTTTAGCTCAAAGTAAGCCCGCTAGCAACAGTACGATTCTTCACCTTCAAGTGTCGAACAATAATCTGTAAATACTATAAGGAAAACAAAAAGCAAATAGATTTGATTTAACTCAATGTTCAAAGAAAACAAAAAGCAAGAGAGCAGTCACCTATGCCCACTTAAACAACTCAATTCAATACCTCAAATATATCAAACTATCAAATACAACAATTATATTCCAGCAATTATATTCCAATTTGTTCTTAGGGGTCATAAATATTTGCTAATTATTTCAAACCCTTTTGCTAATACTTAACTGAATCCCATACATATTCAAAATAGAAACCTTAACTTATCAAATCTTCTTAATCAACCTTAACTTTTGCTAATACTTACCACTCTAACCATTAAATATTCATATCTCCATGGAGTTCAGGAATGAAGTTATAATAAGACCCACAATATATAATGTCCTCCAATTTCCCACTGTTATTTTAACACACCAATTAAGAACTACCAACTTGGAAAGTCAAGTCCCACAATCAGTCGGGATAATATAACGGTAGATTAAAGGAAATTAGATATAAGATGACCAATATATAATTCTTATATATATGTTTCAAGTTTGGGTCTTTCTTGTACATGTTATAGCAAACCTTTTAAACACAAAACCTCATAACACAATCTGTAAATAAATCTGCAATAGAACCTTGAATTTCTTTGAAAACCTTATTCCAAAATCAATTTTGAAAATCCATACATGGCTGAAATAAATTGAATCCAAAACAAAGTAAGAAGGTTCTTCTATGAAACCAACGAATCAACCATGCAACCTCTAACATCAACTAAATTTGAATACTAACTAAGTATAAACACCATTTCACTAATTAATTTTAATACTAACTCAATATAAACACCATTTCACCAATTAATTTTGTTTTCGGTCAAGAAACAAATGAGAGTAACAAACGCACATTGAAACCAAGTGAACGCCTGAGCAACGACGGAGGAGGAGGAGGAAGGACGGCGGTTGGGCTCGGGGAGCAACGGCGTGCGGCGTGGGGCTTGGGGAGGACGGCGGCAGGGACGCGAGTTGCGGCGTTGGGGGAGGGGGGAAGATGGCACGGCACGAGAATGAAGAGCAAGAATAAAGTTGGGTTATGTAGTGCCTATACCGGCGCTCAGCTCAAAAAGCGCCGGTATAGTTAAATGAAAAACTTTTGGAGGGAAATTTCCCTCCAAATTTCTATGCCTATACCGGCGCTCCTCCGGTAAAGCGCCGGTATAGGTATAATAAAAAAAATATTTTTTATTTATTTTATTATGTAATATTTATTATTAAATTATTATTTTAATATTTATTAAAAATATAAACAGAATTTAGCCTATACCGGCGCTTATCCTATAAAGCGCCGGTATAGGTGTAATAAAATAAATATTTTTTATCTATTTTATTATGTAATATTTATTATTAAATTATTATTTTAATATTTATTAAAAATCTGAACAGAAATTTCAAACAACCCTATACCGGCGCTTTTTATGTAAGCGCCGGTATATTGTTTTTTGATTAAAAAAAGGAAATTAAATGTTGAACCAAAACCCTATACCGGCGCTTTTTGTAAAAAGCGCCGGTATAGGCTTGATCTATTCCGGCGCTTTCCTTATGAAGCGCCGGTATAGGCCCCATACGTACCAATACCTGCGCTTTTTACTCTAAGCGTCGGTATTGTTGCGTCGCGATAGCCCACTTTTGTAGTAGTGTCATTGTCAGATATTTTATGATAGAAAAACATCTCATATCTTGTCCAATTTTTGAATAACATATAAATGATTATAGTCCATGACTTTTTTTTTGGAGATTAAAGAAAGCAAATAAACCATTTAATTATAACATATGTAATATATAATTAGATTTTAAGTTAATTTATAATTTATGTAAACCAGTTTTAAGAAAAAATATCATCATAATTACTTTTTAGTAATTTATTTAGTATCTTTAATTTTATTTTATTTTTGAAAATGAACTTGATCTTGTACATTCATCAAAGGAGAGAGAATTCGATAAGCCTAATTTGGGTGGGATCGAAGTAGTTGAGAATGGCATTATTAATTGATAAGCCTCTGTTGTGAATTGTATGCGTTTATTTTATTCATTTTTGCTTTTTGTACTAAACAGACATCAAAATCTCTTCAAAACTTGATCCATTTAAGTGTGGACCCTTAATTCTCTGTTATAGTGGATGAAGGCTAGGATTATTCTTGTAAAATTATAGGACTAATCATTGAGTTGCTAGTTGCTTCCACCTATGTTTCTCTGCTTAATTATTCATAATCTCAATAATTGACCTTTATTTGTCGACGGAATTCACTTGTAGGGGAGAGCGACGGGTGGGTTCATATGCAACATAATCTCTAGATACATCATATGCAATTAGCAAAACCCTCCAAGGAACCACAAAAAAATCAGATCTAGAGGAGATGAGGAGTATGTTTAAATTATAGAGTTTATTCATTAGGAGCAGGTCATAATCCCAGAACAGTAGAAAATTACAGAGCAAGAGAGGATGAAAATGAACACAAAGACAAAGACGAAGATCCTGGTCCCATTGAGCACTGTGTCCCTGAAGAACAACATTCTAAATCACCTCCAGTTTTGACTACTGAAGAAGACGAAGAACATGAAGAACAAGAAGAACCACTCCCAAAGCCTCAGGTGGTAAATCTTCTTGATGAACAAATTTTCCCAGAAATGGAAGGCGTGCCTGTATCAGAGATTCAAGATCCTCCTCCAGAACTAAAAAATCTGGAGGCAATCAGAATGAAAGGAGGAGCAAAAAAAAGTGAGAACCATGAATAGATCTGAAAGGCTGAAGAATTATGGTGAATATGGGAGATAATAGATCTGAAAGAAGAAGAAATTAAAATATCAAGGGCGTGGAGATGGTGGAGAGCGTAGACTACGTGCTGAAGAAAAAAAAAGAAGAAGACCGATCTGGTTTTTGATAAAAAAAAGCAAGAAGAAGAAGAAGATGAAGAAGGTTGGTGTGTCGGCGGCTGCGTACAGTTAGAAAAAGAAGGGGTGGAGTGGAGGGGTAGGATTTGGGTTAAGTGAAATGGGTGGGGCCGTGGGGAGGTAATTTTAATTAAAAAGGGAAAAGATGCTAGAAAGGAGAATCGAACCCCTCAAATGAAAGCCACTGTGCAAGTGCCCAGACCATTGAACCTACTGTGATGTACACAGTGGTGGGCACAAGCTTATATATATAGTAAAAACAATCTTAAATCTTTTTTAAAAAATTTATACGGGCAGGATACGGGTGACTCGTGGGTGAACCTGTACCCGTGCCCATATATTAAAAAACGGGCTAGCCCCGCCCGTTTACTTCTCTGTCCCAAAACAGATGGGCCAGAACGGGTAAATCTATGGGCTTAGCTGGGCGGGCCCTGTGGGTTGCGGGCCCTTTACTCACCCTTATTTTGGATACCACAATCCAAGCTCCTGAGTTCCAATAAGATATCTCAGAATCCTTTTAACACATTTGTGGTGAGATTCTTTTGGTTTGGCTTGGTATCTGGCACACATTCCCACACTAAATTGGATGTCAGGTCTACTGGTAGTCAGATATAGGAGTGATCCAATCATCCCTTTGCATGTGGATAGATTGAAATCCTTCCCACTTACATCAGCATCCAGTAATGCAGTAGAGCTCATGGGGCTGTCTTATTCTTTGGATAGGTCCATTCCAAATTTCATCAAAATCTCCTTTACATACTTTATCTGCATGATAAATATTCCATCTTTCTTCTGCTTGATTTGAAGACCTAGGAAGAAGTTCAGTTCTCCCATCAAAGACGTCTCAAATTCTCCCTATATGATCTTAGAAAATTCTTCACAGAGAGATTCATCAGTAACACAAAAAATGTATCATCTACTAAAATTTGTACTACAAGCATGCTTTTATTCACCTTTCCTCTAGTAAAACATTTTCCCAAGAGAAAATTGCTAAGTTTTTCATACCAAGCTCTTGGTGCTTGTTTGAGTCCAAACAAAGCCTTTTTCAATTGGAAAACATAGTCAAGTTTCAAAGGATCTTCAAAGCCAGAAGGTTGTTCAACATACACTTCTTCCATAATATATCCATTAAGAAAGGCAATCTTTACATCCATTTGATAAAATTTAAAGTTTTTGAGGGATGCAAAGGCTAAGAGTAGTTTTATTGCTTCCAGTCTTGCAACTGGGGCAAAAGTTTCTGTTAGAATCTTAAGTTTTGATGAAGACTGAACCCAATGGATAACATAAGTAAATAGAGTGTAAGTTACCTCTGAATTAAACAAGTAAAATCTGATAGGTAACAGATCACTATCGTTAGAGCTAAAGACTATCGCAAATGGAAAGCCCAACTATAGCAGATGGAAACTTAGCAGAACACTAAGATACATATCTCTATCGCTAAGTGTATTCCTATCGCTATTGAATAAGAAGGAATAGCAAATGAAGACTTAAAAATGAGCAGTTAATATCTATCACTAAGTCATTCATTATCGCTAGGAAATATCCTATCGCTAGAAGTTCATTGATAACATGGATAAATGAAAGGAAGAACATCTAGCGGAAACAATGAACCAAGTCTTTGAGCTAATGAAATCAGCTAGCGATAACAGGCTAAGCTATCGATAACAGAGTACTTTAGATAATAGACATTCGATAGCTAGTGCCTGAGAGCAAATGAGTTAACTAGCGATAACATAGTTGCTAGCGCTAACACATTTAGCTATCGATAACAGGATACTTGAAAATTACTTTGAATATTCAGCTAGCTCAGTATCCTTAAGCTAATGAGCAAACAAGTAACTATCGATAATGAGATTAGCTATCGATAGAAGAATGCTTATTAAGATGACATAGCTAGTACGCTGAACATTGAACTAAAAGAATATGCTAGCGATAATACTCATGTCTATCAATAGAGAATGCTTTGAAATTCCTTAGATATTGTCTCTATCTCATTGAGCTAATGGACTAAGCTTGCGATAACATCTTCTGTGCATTACATGATTACTTGCTTAGCTAACAACTCAAGTGCAGGAATTATTCTATGCAGTTAGCGATAGCAAAGCATGCTAGCGCTACTGAAAAAGCTGCTATGTAAGTACAGTTGTTGAAAACGTTCAGAACGCGCAGTCTATCTCTCTCCTAGCCCAGCCTATGCATGAATAGTAAAATCTAGATCAGAAGTTTGAATTCGATGAAGGAATACATTAATTGGCAACGGCGATAAGCTTCCAACGACTATATTCAAACAGCCACATGAAGCTGAAAGAAAAAGGCAAGCTGTGAAGATATAAATAGATCAAGACTTGCTTTCTCAAGATCTAACGAAAACAATGATGAACAGGGCTTTATGCAGAATTATGGATTACACTTATTAAGAGCAAAACCTAGTGAGCCCAGAAATGATGAATGAATGTTGAGTCAAGTAAATTAGAAAAAGAGAGCTAGAGTATTCATTGTTCAATTTGTTAAGCTCTAGAGTTGTAAATTCATCATATATTCTTCTGTACTTAAGTGTTTATCACAATCCGTTCATTAAGTGAACATATTATCTGAAATCCTCTATTGTTTGAGGTTGTTCTAAAGCTTGGTGCTTTAAGAACAGGGTTGTAACCTTACAGGTAGTAAGGGGGAGTGTTTAGAGAGAATTCTAAAACTCTGTGAAAAGGTTGGCAGGTGATCCCGTATTGTAAAACCTGTGGTAAAGGCTTCACAAGTGCCCGGCTAAACTTGTGGGTTGTAAAGGCTTCTCTTGTGCCCAGTTTAAACAAGAGGGTAGTGGAAATCTCAGGTGAAGTCTGAGGACTGGATGTAGGTCTGGGTTGACCGAACCAGGATAAACTCTGCTTGCATTGTCTCTTCTCTTAACTCTCTTAGTTTCCAGCATACCTAACTTGTATACTCTTTAGAGCATATCATGTTTTGAAATATTCTCAGTGATAAACCAAAAAGGAATTTAAAGATTTCCTTCATTGTGTTTCTAGAAAAGAGAAGAATAAAAAAGAGTTTAAGTTTTATCCCATCACCCAATTCACCCCCCTCTTGGGTGACAGCCAGCTCTATCATTTGGTATCAGAGCTAGGTCACTTGTTTAAAGGATCCAACGATCTCAAGTGAAAAGATCATGGCTGATTTTGGGTGTAAGATATTTTCTGAAGGTTTTGATTTTTCTATTCCACCTTTTCTTAAAGTTATTGATTTTGGTTTTTGGAAAGCTAGGATGAAGAGTTTTATAAAATCATTTGATTATCGTATGTGGAATGTTTTTATAAATGATTTTGATATCAAGCCTAGAAAGGATTGGACTGAGAAAGAAAAGAAAATGTTTTCCTTGAACATAAGAGCAATGCAAATTCTGCATAAAGGTTTAACTGAAAATGATTTTTAGAAAATCAGATTTTGCTCTAGTTCTAAAGAAATTTGGGACACACTTGAATCTATGTATATCACTAATCATCTTGTTGAAACTGAAAGTGTTAACAGCTCATCTGAATTTCAAAGTTGCATATCTATGGTTGATGAGCAATTGGAAGCTGAAATTGAAGAAGGAGAGATCATAGAACCCTTCCCAGATTCAGTCAACACAGAAGGACAAGAGAAAGATGACTGCCAAGAGCTCTACCTGAACGAGTCTGATCATTCATTCTCTGGAGCTCAAGATGCAGCTATGGTATATAGTTCAAATTCCTGTGTTTTTGAGAAAAACAATTCTGATTTGTATAAAGCTGATTTACTGTCTATCACTGATCATATTTCAAAGAGTAAAAATGCCTTAAAATATGCTGGAAAATGTTTTAGGAGGAAAGAACATGCAAATTTGCTTTTATACTCATATGACCATCACAATAATTGCATAAAATCTCATGTTGCACATCATTCTATTATTTGCTATTATTGTGGTAAAACTGGTCATATTTCTCACACATGTAATATTAGAAGAAATTCAAGGAGAAATGGACATTATGGTGTAGAAACTAGAAAGAAGAATCCAAGAGTTTCTCTTACTTCAGGAAAAAGATTCTTAGATCCTAAATACAAAAGGAGAAGAAAGCCACTACTGCAAATTTTGGTACAAATCATAAAAAGCAGTGGACAGTAGCAAGAAGAGCATGTTCTACCTCAAGAATGAGCTACCACAAAGTACCATTCAATTACCTTGAGGAGAACCAGAGAAATAGAATTCCTCATACTTCAAGAAGAAGATTCTTGAATTCTATTCCTCGTGAGAGATCTGTGCAACCCAGTGCTAAGCATGTCAGAACCACTTGGGTGAGCAAGAGGAATTTTCAAAATGCCTAAGGTAGAAGTATGCAGTAGTAAAATCTCCTACTCTATCATCAGTAATATCTATTGAGATTTTACACTTTGCAATCCTAGGAATGAGCATTGAATTATGTATTGCAAACGATTGCAAAATATTTACAATATTCATAATCTAGATCTTATACTTATGCATATTGATTTGAAAAAGAATATATCCTTGTGCATGTAGTCATGATTAATTCACTATGCTCATCTATCTCAAATGGATTACATCTTTTAAAGCATGTGAATTATGTTGTTAATACCTACGAACTAACCATGAGCAGATCCATATGAATTTGGATACTGAAGAAAAGAAAAGAATTATAGTTCTGTAGGTAACAAGGATGGAAAGCTTCAAGACTATAATCTACATGGAAATTTACTCAAGTCTAGATGAGCTGAACTTCATGCTTATATTTTGGTGCTAAATATGCAAAAGAAAATTGACATTATTCTGCCAAAATCAAGCTACTGCTTGGACAAATGCAATTATAGTGATATCATTCTTATTCTATCTTATACTTGAATGAATATAATTCTGTTTGGATAATGAATGATTGTTCCTTTTCATTAGCAATCAATCTTTGGAATATCTGTCAGATTGCTATATGACTGAAAAGTTGGAATTGTGCATAATTTATCTTTTGTGGAGTTTATGAAATGCACAATTCAAATTTGTTTATATTTCAACTCAGCATGTTTATAAAATTGCATTCATATATATTTTGAAAAATATGTTTATTCCAGTTGCATTAAAATGATTTTTGAAAACTGGAAGATAAAGTTGAAACTATTTTCAATTCATCCTCACAAGATGTTTTTCAAAATACATGAGTTATCAAAAGTCAGAACTTGTCAAATTGTGCTTATCAGTATCACATATTTAAGCAATCAATTGGATCTGTTCTGTCTGTATTAGCTGTGCCAAATCTCAAAATTATGTAGGACTGTTCAATCGATAGCAAGATTCACTATCGCTAGCCTATGCTGAACAGAGTTGTTTGAGCAAAGATTCCCATCAATGGCCTAAAGCATTATCGATAGTAAATGTCAATATCGATAGCTAGAATGAGTAAGTGGAGCCTGAGCAACTGACTCAGCGTGGAATCTTGTCTGCTAGCGATAATCATTATCATTAGCAATAACAAGTCTCTCTAACAACAACTTGACTAGTAATTTGAACTAATGAGTATGAGGCTTATTATTCAAAAATTCTTGCTCTCATTCTGTTACTCAAATATTTTAACGATCATTATCATTTCTATGTTAAGAGTAACTAGAGTCTTGTGCTCTGATCCTGAATACTCTTATCATTTTAAACACAGCTCTTAATAGTCAAGAAAATTGCTATGATATAGTAGAGTCAATATCTGAAGCACAAAGCATCCACTCTAATGCTGTTATTCGTTTGACTTTGGATATCTCATCTGATCTTTAAAAATACAGCATTCTGACATATTTTCCTTATCATTGATTTCCATCATTTTTATCATGAGCATTGATTGTCAAAGCTTTTGAAACATGACTTTAAAGTTTTAAATCTACATCTCATGTATGCTACATGATATCTTAAGTTTATGTTAAGAAGCCTATCTATCAAATATTTATGAAATATGCTTTTAATTGAAGTTTCACATAAAAGCATAAGCAAATTGTTTTAAACCTTCTCTTAAATTTTCTATACTGTTACTGGAAATGAATCATACTAATGATTTCAAAACAAGCTTGTATTTTGAGTATGATTCTACAGGTTATAAAAAAGGATTAAAGACTATCATTGATTGAGCAAATAAAAGAGTTATGCAAATCAAGGCACAGAGATGAAACTGGCTACCCCAAGTATCCATTGAAGAAAAGCCCCTCCAATCTTGAATGAGCAATTCTATCCCTACACTTTATTATTGGTCAACATTATTCTGGATAGATTCTCTACTAGATCTTGATTTGATTCACTTGCATAAAATTCATATCAATGACATGGCGCAAATATTGAAACTATCTTTACAAGTTATCATTGATCATGTAAAATCATCAAATCATGCATCATTATAAGACACCTGAATCTGATGCTCACAAAAATCCCATTTTGACCATTAACTGTTCAAGTAATAACTTTGCTCAACAATCTTACTGAACTGATCTCATGTGCATCAAAATTTTGATATTACATATTGGTGTCTAAATATATTGTGGTCATCACTTTGCATGATTAATATCCAACTTGCCCAATAGAATTTGTTCTGAATGTCAAATCTTAAGTTTTGCAAAACTGACCCATCGATAGTGAGTTTCACTATCGCTTGCTTTATGCAGGACAAAAGCTGTTTGAGCAAAGATTACCATCGCTAGCCAAAAGCGTTATCGATAGCAAAGTCAGCTATCGATAGATGGAAGGAGTAAGTGAACTGAAATCTAAGTCACTTGCTCAGCATGGGATCATGCCAACTAGCGATAGCAGCTCGTTCTAGCGATAGCAAGTCACTTAATTATCAGAATGTGAAACGTTTAGCAAATATTTGTCATTAATGGTAATCTCTAAAACCTATAAAATTAGGTCATTTGCATTCAGCATTCATTATTCATCTGCATTTTCTCTTGTACTCACAACCTCTCTGAGCATTCAAGCCTACTCTCTCTTTCAAAACCCTAAATCCTAAAAATGGCCAGAACCAAAGTTCCAAATGTGAGTGATGTTGAGGCAACCTCTAGCGCTAAACCCTCATCTCAATCCGCTAGCAAGAGGTCCAAATCCCAGAAAGCTGTATCATTCTCCAAAGAAGCCGTTGAATCAGGTTCCAAACGTCAAAAGCGAACTACCTCTAATTTGCCCTACTCAGAAGAACCCCTCGAAGCTCCAAGCGCCCTCTTCGCAAAACGAAAAACCCTAGATAGGACTACAGTCTGGGTGGATTTGGAGTATTTCAAGCAGAATGGTTTCGACTTGAATGCCTGGCTATTACCCTATAAGAACTAGCTCAGCATTAAGAATGACTATAATGAGGAAGTGCTGAGATCATTTTATTTGAGCATGAAAGCCAAGCCAGAATATAAGAAAACGAAGCTGGTAAATATAGTGTTTGAAGCTTCTGTAAGAAGAAGGGGTATCTTCTTTAACTGGTTAGCTATCAACAAAATTCTGGGGATATTTGAAGCAGAGTACAACAAGTGGTATTCCCCTGAGCCCTACTCTAAAGAGGAACCTGAGGAGATCTATGAGACTGACTCCAATAAGCCAGCCAACATGCCTGTGGTCAACAGAATTCTTCACTACATGTACACCAGATTAATGACTCACAAGGCAGGGAATTTTAGCAGCTTTCCCAATATAGACAATCCCTGGCTGCCTAATCTGATCTCAAGGATCCCTCTCAACCCTGGCCAACTAGTGTCTATGGAGCTTCACAGGTTTCTATCTGAGAAATCAACCAAGGGGCCTCTTCCCTATCCTCAGCTGATGTCTTACATCCTGGAGTTCTCAAAGATCAAATCTGTAAGGGAAAGAGACAACAAAAAGTGCAGACAACTTACCATTACCACACTCAGAAAGATGGGGATTCCTGTTCAAGCAAATGGTACTGGTTCTGGTTCTGAAGCTTCTCATGCTCCTTCTTCATCAGCCCAGTCTCAGCCTATTGAAGAAGAGACTCAATCTCAAAGGACTCCTCCTTCTGCTCCTTCTGTTGCCAAGACATCTATTCCTTCCAAGGATGTAATTGAAGAAATTATCTTCAGGGTCTCTGCTGAATTCAACCTCGCCTTAGAAGCTCAGAAAGCAGAGTTGATGAAGCCCATTCTGGAGTTACAGACTCAGGTGAAAAATCTGGAAGAGAATCTATGCCTCGTCCCTGAGTATGTCAAACAAAGGGGAACAGCCCCTCCCTCAGAAGGTACTTCATCACATAATCATTCCCCTCTCCATTTTCACTCACCCTCTCATTCCTCTCCACAAAACTCACCTACAACCCCTACCAGCTCTTCTCTTCATCAATCTTATTACCCCTCTCCTCCCACCTTCAAACATCCTAGCCCTTCTCCTAGCCACCATTCACAAGCCCAAACACCTACATCTCCACCTTCACCACAAACCAAAGTCCCCACACCACCAACAACCCCTATCGCTAGCTCCATCCCTAGCGATAGCACCCACACTTCAACACCTATACAGCCAACCTCTATTGCTACCACCACCACAAGCCCTCCTTCTCCTCCCATCTCTTCGCAAATTCCTAACCAACCCTCTTCTCCTACCCCTGCCCATGATGATGACAAAAAGGGGGAGAATCAAAGGGACAAAAATGTGGCAGAAGAAGGCTTAGTGGAGGATGCATCTGATGAGGAAGACAATGCCACAATCATTCCTCCTGATGATAATGAAGCGCTAGAGAAAGACATGAGTATGGCCATGGTTCTATATGAGGGGGAGTATCAACCAGTCTCTGTAAATCTGCTTCCTCATTATATTCAACGAGCACAAGAGCTGCATGAGGAAGTTGAAGAATTTTTAGAAAGAACTGCTCAGTCTCAAAAGGAAAGAGAGGACAGAGAAGCAGTAAGGGCAGAAACTGAAAAAGATCCTATTCAGACCTCCTCCCAGAACCTGGAAGAAAAAGCATCAGAGGTTCAGTCTGTTCCTAAGAAAACAAGGATCAAGAAATCTGCTCCTAAACCCCCAGAAAAGAAAATCAAGGCAACCAAAGGGATTGTGATTGAAGAATCCAAGTCAGTCCCCAAGTCATCAAAGAGGAAAGCAGTATCAAAGGGGAAAGGAAAATCAGCTAAGCCTCCTCCTAAGAAGAAACAGAAATAGCAGTCATTTCTTGATAAAATGTTGGAGAAGCTTAAGCCTCCCTCTCCTCTAAAGAAGAAGAAAGCTGCTGCTAAGAAGAAGAAGAAGTCTGAGGTTGAGGTTCAGATTGACCTTGAAATCTTGGAAGAGCCTTCAACTGATTCAGGCAGAATAAGTAGTGAGTCTGGAGATTATGAGTTAGACACATCAAATTGGAAGGATGATTCTGAGTCTGATTGAATTAGAGAGCCTGAATCATTCCCTGAAGCCATTCTCATTTGCATCATACATAAATTGCACATTTACCAGTTTTATAATTTATGTTTAATAATTCTTTCTACAATATATGAACTGTGATTTCAACACTGAATTATTTCTATCAATTCTATTATTCTCTTTATCGTTTACTTATGTTTTGTCATCATCAAAAAGGGGGAGAATGTTATAATCTTAAGTTTTGATGAAGACTGAACCCAATGGATAACATAAGTAAATAGAGTGTAAGTTACCTCTGAATTAAACAAGTAAAATCTGATAGGTAACAGATCACTATAGATAGAGCTAAAGACTATCGCAAATGGAAAGCCCAACTATAGCAGATGGAAACTTAGCAGAACACTAAGATAAATATCTCTATCGCTAAGTGTATTCCTATCGCTATTGAATAAGAAGGGATAGCAAATGAAGACTTAAAAATGAGAAGTTAATATCTATCATTAAGTCATTCATTATCGCTAGGAAATATCCTATCGTTAGAAGTTCATTGATAACATGGATAAATGAAAGGAAGAACATCTAGCAGAAACAATGAACCAAGTCTTTGAGCTAATGAAATCAGCTAGCGATAACAGGCTAAGCAATCGATAACAGAGTACTTTAGATAATAGACATTCAGATAGCTAGTGCCTGAGAGCAAATGAGTTAACTAGCGATAACATAGTTGCTAGCGCTAACACATTTAGCTATCGATAACAGGATACCTGAAAATTACTTTGAATATTCAGCTAGCTCAGTATCCTTAAGCTAATGAGCAAACAAGTAACTAGAGATAATGAGATTAGCTATCGATAGAAGAATGCTTATTAAGATGACATAGCTAGTACGCTGAACATTGAACTAAAAGAATATGCTATCGATGAAGGAATAGCATTAATTGGCAACGGCGATAAGCTTCCAACGACTATATTCAAACGGCCACATGAAGCTGAAAGAAAAAGGCAAACTGTGAAGATATAAATAGATCAAGACTTGCTTTCTCAAGATCTAACGAAAACAATGATGAACAAGGCTTTATGCAGAATTATGGATTACACTGATTAAGAGCAAAACCTAGTGAGCCCAGAAATGATGAATGAATGTTGAGTCAAGTAAATTAGAAAAAGAGAGCTAGAGTATTCATTGTTCAATTTGTTAAGCTCTAGAGTTGTAAATTCATCATATATTCTTCTGTACTTAAGTGTTTATCACAATCCGTTCATTAAGTGAACATATTATCTGAAATCCTATTGTTTGAGGTTGTTCTAAAGCTTGGTGCTTTAAGAACAGGGTTGTAACCTTACAGGTAGTAAGGGGGAGTGTTTAGAGAGAATTCTAAAACTCTATGAAAAGGTTGGCAGGTGATCCCGTATTGTAAAACCTGTGGTAAAGGCTTCACAAGTGCCCGGCTAAACTTGTGGGTTGTAAAGGCTTCTCTTGTGCCCGGTTTAAACAAGAGGGTAGTGGAAATCTCAAGTGAAGCTTGAGGACTGGATGTAGGTCTGGGTTGACCGAACCAGGATAAACTCTGCTTGCATTGTCTCTTCTCTCAACTCTCTTAGTTTCCAGCATACCTAACTTGTATACTCTTTAGAGCATATCATGTTTTGAAATATTCTCAGTGATAAACCAAAAATGAATTTAAAGATTGCCTTCATTGTGTTTTTAGAAAAGAGAAGAATCAAAAAGAGTTTAAGTTTTATCCCATCACCCAATTCACCCCCCTCTTGGGTGACAGCCAGCTCTATCAGTTTCTTCATAATCTATGCCTTCTTCTTGGTTATATCCTTTAGCCACAAGCCTTGCCTTGTTTCTGACCACTATTCCAAATTCATCAAGTTTATTTTTGAAAACCCATTTGGTTCCAATGATAGGGGAGTTTGAAGGTCTATAAACCAAGTCTCAAACTTGATTTTTCTTAAATTGATTGAGCTATTCTTGCATAGCAACTGTCCAGTCACAATCTGCTAGTGCTTCCTCAATGCAAGTAGGTTCAATTTCAGAAATGAAGGCAGAGAAATGCATTTCATTTTGAATCTGGCCTCTGGTCTTAACACCACCACCAACATCACCAATGATTTGCTCAGGTGGATGATCCATGTGATATCTCCAGGCTGAGGGCTCAGCTGGTACATCATGAGAATTACCCTCTTAGCCTTCTTTAAGAGATTCAGCTGGTGATGATATTATTCTGTAAAAGGCTTAGCTTTATGTGAAAATTCATATTTCTCTTCTTCCAAAGGCTTCTGTTCAGAGTCAGTTTCATCAAACACTACATGGACTGACTCTTCAATAGTAGAAATTCTTTTGTACGTTGAAAACTCTATGAGGCCTTACCTCTGTTAGAATAGCCAATGAAAATACCAAGATCAGCTTTAGGATCGAATTTACCTAAGTTTACCTTTCCATTATTGTGGATAAAACATTTGGAACCAAAGACTTTGAGATGTCTTACATTTGGCTTTCTTCCTTTGTAAAGCTCATATGGAGTCTTCTCCATTCCTTTTCTGATGTAAGCTCTGTTAGATATGTAGCAGGTTGTACTCATTGCATCTGCCCAGAACACTTGAGACACTTCCCTTTCATTGAGCATTATTCTGGCCATCTCAGTGAGTACTCTATTCTTCCTTTCAACCACTCCATTCTGTTGAGGCGTTCTGGAAGCTAAGAAGTTGTGATGTATCCAATTTTCTTCACACAGCTCCAGGAAGTCTTGGTTCTCAAATTCTCCTTTGTGGTTTGTCCTGATTGATCTGATCTTCTATTCTTTTTCATTATACACTTTCTTGGCAAGCAAGTGAAAGGCATCAAAAGTATCATGCTTAGAGGAAAGAAACATAGTCCAAGTGAACCTTGAATAGTCATCCACAAATACAAGGGTGTATAGACTTCTTCCAAGACTTTTCACTCTTGCTTGACCAACTAAATCCATATGGACCTGTTCTAGAGGTCTAGTAGTGGAGACTTCCTTCTTTGGTTTGAAAGAGGATTTTGTTTGTTTCCCCTTTTGACATGCTTCACACATTAAATCATTTTTTACTTTTATGTTAGGTATACCAAATAACAAGGTCCTTTTTGACTAGCTTATCTAATTGAGACATATTCACATGAGCTAATCTTCTATGCCACAGCTAGCAACTATCAGAATTACTTACAAAACACTTTTCAGGAAATTGCTGGTTGAAGTCAACTTGATATAAATTTCCATTTCTACTAGCTTTCAGTCGACACTTAAGATTTGATTTGTTTATGGCTAGCTCTTTCTTATCTACTATGAGACATTCATTTGAATCAAAAATTACCCAGTTACCTCTGTCAGTACTTTGACTAACACTTAGGAGATTGTGGCAGAGACCATCAACTATGTAGACATCTTTGACTGTCCCAATCTCTCCAACTCCTGCAATTTTTCCTGACTGGTTTCCACCAAAACTGACTTTGGCTCCATCTTTCATGGTAAGATGATCAAATTTCTCCTTATCTCCAGTCATGTGTCTCGAGCATCCACTGTCTATGTAGCACTTATTGTAGTTGTTGGATGCTTTGAGACAAACTTGCACAGACTAAACAAATTTAGGTACCCAAATTTTCTTGGGTCCTTTGGGATTAGTTTCATGCCTTCGATCCAAATGGACTTTAGGCTACTGTGTCCCTTTAGGGACCCATTTGTATAATCTAGACACACCATGTTTCTTAGGATAATAAGTAGATTCAGTATGTCCTTTTCTGTTACAGAAGTTGCAAAACCTGAAAGGTGAAGAATAATTAAAGGCTTTTCTGAAGAATTTTAGATAAGGTTTTTCTTTAGGTACTGGTTTCTTCCCTTTCAAAAATTTTTGTGTTGAGTCATATCCTAAACCAGTTTTATTTCTAAAGGCTCTCTGATTCATTAGCATGATATCTAATGCTTCAGAGCTTTTAGTGAATTTCTTCAGAACACCAGAAATCTTTTCATTTTCTTTCAAAAGATTTTCACAACTCTTGCATTCAAAATTTTCAACTTTCTAAGGAACTTCTTCTATTGAAACCTGTTTACATTTCATGCAATCAAATTCCTTAACTTTCTTTTCAAGTTCTTTATTTTTCTTTCTTAAGATAGCCATTTCCTTTGCCAATTTCACAAACTCTATATGTAAATCATCATATGCACTTTGGAGTTCATGAAAAGATGGTTCAGAAGGGTATTCCTCGCTGTCAAATTCTTCTTGAGCTACCAGGTAGAGGTTGGCTATTTCCTCAGCATCATCGTCTCCTTATCTGAGCTATCTCCCCATATAGAAGAGACATATGCTTTCCTTTTACTCTAGAACTTCTCCTTCTTTTTCTTCTTCTCTTTAAATCTCTAAAGACTTGAACATTCTGATTTGAAGTGCCTAGGCTTCTTGCATTCATAGGATACATGAGCATTCTTTTGGGAGTCCCTCTTAGTGTCGCTGAAGCCATCTTTTAGGAAGCTCCTTCCATTTTTGAAAAATTTTCTGAATCTTCTGACCATAAAGGCCGTCTCATCATCAATCTCTTCTTCATCTTCATCATCATTCACTGGAGCAAAGAGAGCTAGATTCTTCTTCTTCTTGTCCCCGTAGAGCTCTCTTTGAGTCCTAATTGTGGACTCATATTCAGTAAAGCTTCCTAATAATGAGGTGATTGACCTAATTGATTCTCCTTTCATTTCCTGAATGACAGTTGCCTTCATTTTCCATTCTGGTGTGAGAATTTTTAGAATTTTAGATACTTGCTCAGCTTCTGAAATCTTTTTTTTGAGAGCAATAAGATTGTTGATGAGATGAGTGAATCTGATTTCCAACTCCCTGATAGGCTCTCCATCTTCCATCTTGAAGAGATGAAACTCTAAGATTAGCTGCTCAACCCTTCTGGTTTTAACTCCTGTTGTTCCTTCATGAGCAACCTCCAGAGAATCCCACTTCTTTTGCAGTTTCAAGATGGCATACTCTAAAATACTCTTTCTGACTCATAGCACTTTGGATGACCAGGATAGCTTTGTTGTTCAGCTTCATGTTGTCCTTATCGTCATCTGTGAATTCTGTTGGATGTTTAGGAACTTGTGTTCCATTTTCTGTCCTCACAAGAACAATATCTCCGTCTTTTATGATCTTCTAAAGCATATAACCATTTGTTTTGATATACGTTCTCATCTTTATCTTCCAGAAAGTATAGTGCTTTCCATTGAAGCCAAGAGGCTTGTTGATTGAGCTTCCTTCAGGGAGTATGTTGTCATATCCTGCCATGATGGATCTTTACTTCTCTTGATCATTGGATCAGTGAACTCTAAGAAGACCTTCTCTGATACCAAACAAAAGTGACAGGAAAGCACAAGAGGACGGTGAATTATGCTAAAAAAATTTAATCACTGGAACACAAAACTTATACTGGTTTAGCCCAACTCTTGGCCTACGCCTAGTTCTCCAACCTTAGTTAGGTTCCACTAAACTTCAAGATTAAATCAGGTTCTTGATGGCCTTTACAAGCAATCTCTCAGTAAGATGTCTCTCTTATAGATCACTCCCCCTTACAACTTGTAAGATTACAACTTACTCTTAAGATCCCACTATTTTAAGAGTAATCCTTACTTGAAATGCTATTACAAAGACTTGTTCACTCAAATGAACTGGTTTTGATACACACCGAAGTACAATGACAATGAATGAATATATCTGAGAGTAGGTGAGTATTGAATGCAGTAAGTATAACTCAATGGTGTATTCAATGTATGCAATCAATGTGTTCACCAACTTCTTCACCAGTGGCTTTTATACATGTTTCTGGATTTTGCCCATTGGTGACCGTTTATAACTATTGTCTGATCTTTGATAAGAGATGATTAATATGATGGAGTGTTGAGATGAAGATTTTTTTGTGTTGCATTAACTCCCTTGTACTTGTTTAGCTTCAGTTCTTCTCTCTTCATTAATTGTAAAAAGCAAATCTCATTTCAAATGGCTAATTCCTTGCGTTTGTGTGTGTAATGATAACTTCCCAAAATAGGTCTGACATACTCTTTGTTAAAAATCCTGTGTACTTGCATTCTGAAGAAAACTTATCACCAGATTGATCATAGAACTCCAATCGATCACTGCTTCTATCGTCTGATCGATCACACATAGATTGGGCTAAGGTCAGGACCTACATCACTTAACATATGAGATTAGAATTCAGCACGCCTGATCGATCACATGGCATCTTGATTGATCATGCTTCATTAATTGATTATACTTAAGTTATTTCAGATAATTCTTCATTTTTATAATCAATCACAGGACATCACTCAATACTCCGTGATCGATTAAGCAACTATGATCGAATAGACTAAGGTTAGAACTTGAATTACAACTGAGGGGTTTTAATTGATCACAGGGCGTCATGATCGATCATACCCTTTCATTCGATCACACTAAGATTACTAAGTTTGTTATCCAATTCTCTCTGATCGATTACAAGGCCTCCTGATCGATTAGGCGGCCAAACTTATACCTTATACATACTCTAACCTTATCCTGATCGATCATAACTTTACATTCTTATTCGATTATTCCTTCCTGATCGATTAAGCAATTGATGACTCCCCATTTAACATTGATTTAGGGCTTATTTAGAAGATATTTGGGGAGTCATCAATGCTAATTAAAGAAATTTTGATAGCTTTTTAGAGAAAATTATGCAAATTTGTCATATAAGCTTAATTTAATTATTATTTTAAATAAATATGATAATTTATTAGAAAATTTGATTGGAATTATTCCCTCACATTTATGCATGATTTTGATAGGTACAAATGGATATTCTAAGCTAGGAAGGAGAAGAAAAGCAAAGGAAAAGAGTGGAGAAAGTTGGAGCTTAATTGCTGAAAAATGCTGGAAATTGCCTCTGGTGCCATGGCACTGCGCGAAAATCCCTAAAAATCCTGAACTCGCACAGATTCATTTTTTATCCTTTTAAAACACCTAGGGCACGAAAATACAGAGAGAATCAGCCCCCTTTCAACCCTAGAACCTATAGGAACCATTAGACTCATCGGTGCACACATCGTTGGAGCTAGGGTTTGCAAAATTGGAGGTTGAGAAGCAAAATTGGAGGAGTTTTTTGCCCTACAGTGATAAATTCTTCTTGTTTTCTTCCATTCTTTGTTACTTTTGTGAATTAAACATGGGATCTCTTTGTATTTTCTGGTTTAATCCATTTATGAGTAGCTAGATCGTTTGTTCTAGGATTGATTCAAGCCTTTTATGGATTAGAACCTAATTTGTTTCCTTTTCTTTTAGTAATTAAAGACTGTTTGTGTTGATTTATCATATTCCTAATGCCTCTAATTGACTGATCACCCTTTAGAGCGATTTGTTCGTTTAAATTATACTCGAGAGAGATAGTTTAGGTGAACAACTAGGATAAATCATACTAGACTTGAAGTTTAAATCAACTAATGAATGGTTTGTTGGTAGAATAGAGATATATCTATCGACCTAGTTTTGTCAGGTTAAGGTTAACTCTTAATGTGTGCTTTCATTAATTTGTAACAAGAGATTGAGCAAGTTTAATGAGAAGTATAGGTTTGATTTTGACTCGAGAGAGCGTTTCAAATATATTATAACCTTAGACAAACACAAGTTGTTATTTAAAGACTAAAGGAAGGGAAATAAATTAGGGTTCATGAAATACAATGGTGAGAATTAATCCTAGGCTTAGTTAATTGATAAATTAAATCTTTCTTGTTTGTTTCTTTATTTCTAGTTTAGAATAGTTTTAAAAACCTGTTTTCTAAAAGAAATTGATTTGTTTAACTTAATTGAGTTCATTAGCCTGTTGTTTGATTGATATTTTAAAACAAATATCCGTGGGAACGATAATTTTATACTACGTTGCGATCCGTACTCTTACGGGTGAACAACAATGTCTTTAGGATTTTTATCAGATTATTCTAAGTTCATTCTAATCCTAAGTCCAATCTTTCTTTATGCCTAAGTTATGTTTAGTTATCATCAAAATTCATTATTCTAACAATAATTAGGGTTAGTGTCAAAACCCTAAGTTCTTTCATCAAAGATTAGACCAACAAATTGAAAAAGAGATGCTTGATTTGTTTGGCAAGTTGCATGTTAATGTTCCATTCTTTCATCTTGTGAAATCCATGCTTAGTTTCGTAAGTTTTTGAAAGAACTGTGCACTAACAAAAGAAATTTTAGACCTAATGAGCGCATTTAATTAAATCCTAGTGTGTTTGCTTTATTTAAACCTCAGTTACCGGTAAAATGCAAGGACCCTGGATCATTTATGATTCCATGCACATAGGGAACTTGACAGTCAATAATGCATTGTTGGATCTAGGAGCGACTATAAATGTGATGCCTAGTACGATTTTCTCTACTTTAGGCATCACCAGTTTGAAAAAGACTAGTGTTATTTTACAATTAGCCGATCATACACTCCGATATCCACAAGGCATTCTTGAGGACATACTCGTTAGAGTTAAGGATTTGGTTTCTCCTGCTGATTTGTATGTTTTAGACACTTCTAGTGAGCCAAGTGAATCAACTATTATTCTTGGTAGGCCATTCATGTGGACCGCTGGTTCTATTATTGATATGAGAAATGGTTTGATAACTATGGAAGTAAGAGACCATCGAATTAGCTTTAACATGTATGAGACTATGCGACACGCTTGTGAGGACTATTCTTTACTTGATGTTGTTGTTAAGGATGCCATGGAAGAGCATGAGTTAGGTTTGCATTCATATGATTACATCTCTGATCTAGATGCTTATGACTCTTATTTTTCTTCATTGCCTTTTGTGTTCTCTCTCTAATCTTTGAGTAGTGATGTGAATGATCTTGATTCCCTTATACTTGATAGTTTGTTGTCTATTAGTAGGGATGTTTCTGTGCTTGATGATTCTATTTGTGACATAAGTTCCACTAACCTCTCCTTATTGAGTGATGATTGCTCTGTAGAATCTGGTAGTTTTTTTAGTACTATAGGTACCAGGAATGTTCGGGAGTGGAGTTTAAGCTGGAAAACCATGATGTGAGCTTACAGGGGATAGCCCTTACTCCAGCCACGATGACTACCACTACTCCTATCGGGCCTACTTCTCATGTGGTTTCAGGGCCACCTTTCTCTCCTTCTTCTATTGATTCACTTTCTAGACCTAGAATCTCCTCTTATACCTTGCACTATTTAAATGACCTTGTTATGCAAAGTGATACATGTGTGCAGAGTGGAGGAAAAATTGAGGTAGTTGCTGTAAGTAGTCAACCAATGGTTGATTCGGCTACCCGGACACCACATTTAAGTGCAGATGATGCTTGCCCCAAGTCAGTTGCTGCGATAGACCAACTAGTGGTTGGTTTAATGCTCTGGAAGACCAATGGTCAAGTGGTAAGTGCAGCTGAGCTTAGTCCTAGCCGTATAGGCATGTCAACAAAGGGAAGTTTTTTTGTACCTACCTACTATTTTGCCTTCTCTTATCCCTTCTGTTGTTAAACTCCCTTCCTTTGAAATTAAGCCTTTACCTAGTAACTTAAAGTATGCTTTTCTTTCTTTTGAAGATACGTTACCTATGATAATCTCTAATGATTTAATGGCAAGCGAGGAAGCATAATTGCTAGATGTTTTGAAAAAGTATAAAAAGGTTATTGGCTGGACATTGGCAGATATTCTGGGTATAAACCCAACTATTTGCACTCATTGTATTTTATTATAGAAGGATGCTAGGCCCCTTAAGTAACCATAACGATGGTTGAATCCACTTATTCTAGATGTTTTCAAAAAGGAAGTTACCAAACTCCTTAGTGCTGGCATCATTTATTCGATTTCAGATAGTGATTGGGTTTCACCGGTGTAGGTGGTACCTAAGAAGTTCGAGATCACTGTTGTTAAAAATGAAAATGATGAAATTATTCCCACGAGAGTGCAGAACAGTTGGCGAGTGTGTATTGATTATAGGAAATTGAATAATGCCACTAGAAAAGGCCACTTTCCCCTCCCTTTCATTGATCAGATGTTGGAACGGTTGGCGAGTCGCAGTCACTACTGCTTCCTGGATGGTTATTCTGGGTACTTTCAAATTCCTATAGCGCTTGAGGACTAAGACAAAATCACTTTTACTTGTCCATTTGATACATTTGCATATAGGCGTATGCCTTTCGGGCTATGTAATGCGCCAAACACATTTCAAAGATGTATGATGAGCATTTTTGTTGATATACTCAATGATTGCATGGAAGTATTTATGGATGACTTCACAGTCTTTGGAGATTCATTTCATACATGCCTAGAGAGTTTAGAGAGGGTACTCACTAGATGTTTCCAGAAAATTGGTTTTAAATTATGAAAAATGTTATTTTATGATTCTCACTTCTTGTCATTCAGTTGCATGAGGAGGGCACTATAGCTAACAGAAAATCGCTAGAAAAATTTGAGTATGGTTTCTATGGGCCTTCTATTTTTAAAGATGCTTATGATTTTGCTAGGTCATGTGATGTATGTCAGCGTTTTGGGCATGGTGTGAAAAAGTGAGACGAATTACCTCAGAAACCTATTCTATTTTGTATGCCATTTGATGTATAGGGTATAGATTTTAAGGGTCCATTTTCACCTTCCCGTGGTTTTACATATATATTGTTAGCTATTAACTACCTTTCTAGGTAGGTTAAGGCTATTCCTACATGGAATGATGATACTCCATCTGTGTCTAAGTTTTTGAAAACTAATATTTTTTAGCAAGTTTGGAGTTCATAAGGCCCTGATCAGTGACCAAGGCTTCCACTTCTACAACAATCTTCTCAATACTTGCTTGCTAAATCTGGGGTTGCCCACAGAGTCTCTAGTCCCTACCACCCACAACCAATTGGGCAAGCTGAGGTGTCAAATCTTGAGGTAAAGAAGATATTTGAAAAGATCGTGAACCCAAGCAGGACTAATTGGAGTCAGTGACTTGATGAGGCACTTTGGGCCTATCGCACTACATTCAAGACACCCATAGAAATGTCTCCTTACTGGTTGGTGTATGGTAAGGTTTGCCACCTTCTAGTAGAGGTTGAGCATAAATCCTATTGGGCAGTAACATTATGCAACATGGAGATGGATGCAGCTGGTAAAGAGAGAGCTCTTCACATTCAAGAGTTAGATGAGTTGCGACTCAATGCCTATGAGAGCTCAAGAATCTATAAAGCTATGACCAAATTTGTTCATGATTGAAATCTAGTTAATAAGATCTTTAAAGTTGGTAACTTAGTTCTCATGTACCAAGCCCGTTATGACGGTCATTGTAAGTTGAAATTGAACTGGTTCGGGCCGTACCGTGTGACAAAGGTGAACCCATATGGTATTATAGACCTTTTGGATGAGGAGACTGATAATACTTTCCAAGCTAACGATAATCTCAGTGTGGTAGTGAAGCCTCCTTGAGGCCAGGTTGTCCCTTTCTTTATTCTTCTTCTTTACATTGCATATTAATTAGATGCTATTTTGACTAGATGTGGTGTGTAGTTGAGTGTGGGGGAATGGGATTTACTAGTAGGGTGGTAGTTGTCTTTAATTTTGCTTTTGTTCTTGTTTTTGGTTTTTGCCTCCCCATATCTTTATTGATGGTTGCATATGCTTATAGATGTTGTTCCTCTTTGGTCTTTGATAGCATGATATTTTAAACATTGAGGACAATGTTTGGTTTAAGTGGGGGGCTAATGTGTATTTTGAGGTTTCCTTGCATGATATCCCATGATTTGTGGTTTTGGGTAAGTTTTGACTTTTTTGGACTATTTTTAAAATTTTTGGCTTGAAGTTATTCTTCACTTGTCTATTATGCACAAAGGGTCGCATTTGTCGTAGTTGACTTGTTAAGAGTGAACTCAAGTTCTTTTCAAAATGTTTTTGTGAAAACCTAATTTACCCTATTTTTTTAAACATCTTCACAAGAAGAGACCCATTTTAGGTTATTTATTATCTTGGACTTCCTTTGCTTTTCAATTTTCAAGAGTTAGACATGAGATATGTTTAAGGCATGTATTGTGAAAATTGCTTTACTGATTGGTTGTTGAATGGTGATGTGTGAGCTTTAGCTTGTCTTGAGGTTATTGTCGGCCTAATTTCAACTTCCACTTAAATATGTGTGCGTGCTTGCTTAATTGTGTCAATTTCTAGACCTTATCTTAATTCTTGGTTGAAACGGTATTAGCCATGTGTGTTAAACATGATAGAGGCATTCTTTTATCACCCATTGTCCCAAACACAACCCCTTCCATATTTTCCATTAGTCACCCCTTTAAGCCCTTCACTTGGTTGATTTGCACTGTTTGGATTGTTATGTGTAGCATTTGCCACTTTACATTTGTTAAAGCCATTTGTACTAGAAAGTTAGATGCCATGCATGGAAAGAAAAAAATAAAAAAATCGAAAAAAGTTGGAAAAAATAAAAAAATGGAAAAGAGGAGAAAAAAGAAAAAAAAAATAAGTGAGAAATAAGGCATCTTGAGAAATATGGCTAATATGTGCTTGAATTTTTGGTCTTCATTGCTACCAAGTGTGTTTTAACTTGCATGTGCATCTCAACCATTTTTCTTTCATATATATATACACACATTTTATTCCATCTTTAGCCTTTCCAACAGTACAAGCTTTAAAGTCCTCTTGATTCTTTGCATGTGTGCTAAATTAATGGAGATTTTGATAATTGTTACAAGCATATGGTAAATTGCATATTAAGTAAGTAGAGAGAAATAACCCATGCTTGTGAGATTGTGCGAAACACTTTATATCCTTGAGAGTGCTCACATGTTGCTATTTGATTCTCAATTACATCGTTGATTTTTCTATTGCATGTCTTGATCATGTTTTGTTCCAACTTGAGATTATTGATTATCTTAGGTATTTACCATTGTGAGTCTATGCTTTGTCCAGGAGTACAAAAGTCTAAGTATGGGGGAATGATTGTGCATGATTATTATATGATTTTAACCACCAATTACGGGAAATTAGCATTTGATTTAGGAGAATTCTATGGGAATTAGGTACAATTACATGTATGGTCCATACTTAAGGAGTTAATTGCATTTTGATGGTAATTCGAGCATATTAGGCTTTTCACTCATGTATTTCACGATCATGGACTTAAAATACCTCACATGTATTTTAATTTCCCATTATAAGTGCAAAAGATGAGGCTCTGATTGAAGAAGAGGCGAGATAGACAGAATCAAAGGTTCCCAGCCGTGGACTCGCCACTGCGAGACGACGGTGAGCAAACAACTAGTGGAAACAGAAGCAAAGTTCACTCGCTGTGGTCTCGCCACGGCGAGGTCATGACGAGGGTGTGAATCCTAGGATTTTAGGAAGTTGCTGTTTCGATTTTATTTCCAAATTTTAGCAATTGGGTCTTCTTCCATTGTCTTTCTAATCAATGAATTCGACTTCCTCAAGTAATTTAGAGCCAATTAGGAAGGTTTTTGAGTTGCCTATTTTCGTTTATTCAATATCTACACGAATTTCCTTTCTAGACCACCACCATTCACCATAATTCACTCTCATTCCTTCCATTCTCTCCCCCTCAACCTCTCTGCATGAAAATTCACTCTCCCATACATCCATCTACCGAATTCCACTCCTTCCACTTCAATTCCATGGCTTCTAACTCCAAATTTCAATATATCGTGTTCGAAAGCATGAGCGGCTAAACTCCTTGTGGGGATCTTGATGGAAAGGCAAATAGAGCTTCAATGTCTTTAGTGGGGAATTATTTGGTTTCTCTTGTCTAAGTTCTATTTATGTATCGCAATTCTTTGTGTTTTGTCATATGTATTTGGTGTTAGAACAAGTGTGCTTTGATGTTTGATGTTTAATCTTTTGTGTAATGGTCATACATGTAATTAAGTGATGGCTTTTATGTGTATGAACATAAGTGTTGATTTCGTGATATTATGTAATAGATGTGCTTCATTTATATCTCATTTGGATTTCTAGAATATGTTGGATGCATGTGCAATTGTATGTGTGTTTAGACACTAGATCCAACGTTAGATGGTTTGATTTACTTCTAACGAGAGTCTCTTTACTGTTTATCATAAGTCTTCACTACTAAGTTGGAATTTAAGTATTGCCTATTTGATTAATTGAATGAGCGATGCGCCACATTAGTTAATTAATTAGGTTAATTGAACTAAGAGCGATTGGCATATGTTTTGCATTAGAATTTGGTTTAACACTCCCATATCACCTTAGAAGCTAGAAAGGTTGCCCGATTCATCAAGAAATCCATATTCATCATATAGTTTTCACAACTTCATTTTAATCGCTTTCTTATAAACCTCAAATCACAAAAAGAAGTAGTTAGCTTTCTTTAATCAAAAATCCCAAAAACCCTGATTTTACAGCTTTTGATGTATTTAGTTAGCTTAGGTAGTTAGTTAATCTAGTCCACATGAGATGATCCAAGAGAGCACCATTAGTGCAATACTTGGTTAAATTCAATTTTGCATTTGCACCCTAAGGCGATTAGGAAATGTGACAAATCACCAATTCTTGATAGCCTTGACTGTGGGCCAGTGGGAAGCATTGGGGCATGTCTTATATTACTTGAAGGGGTCACCTGGCCATGACATACTATACGCGAATCAAAGACATGCTAAGATTGGATGTTTGTAATGCATATCATGCGGGTTCAAAGGCTACAAAAGATCCACCACAGTTGAATGTATATTTATGGGTGGGAATTTGGTGTCGTAGAAGGGAAAAAAGCAAGATGTGATCAGTGTTGCAAGAACTGGACTGGACCAACGGTCAGACCGCTCCAACCGTCGCCCGGCACACCAATCGGTCCAGACTGCATGGTTTGGCCGTTTAGTAGGTCAGACCGAATTGGACAGCTTTTAGCCGGCCATTGGACCGAGAGCCGGAGTTGAATCGGGAACCAGGGCAGGTTTCTGAAAATCGAACGGTCCAATTCGAAGCACATGAAAAGCTGAAAAAAATATAATTAAGGCCAAAAAATTCCAAAATCCTTAAAAAAACGGCAAATTATATTCCCAAATCCCAAACTCATTACGTTATCCCCCAAAATAACTCAGATACACTCACATTTGACAAGCCATGAAGTCATGCTTGTTTTTGTTACTTGTTAGGTTGTTGACTTGACATGTTATTATTGGTAATTAGGTATTCTTTACTTATTATTATGTATTTTTTAATAATTTAAACATGTAAGGAATTAGTATTTGAGAAATGTGCATTAAAACTTTTGAATATGTTTATTTGTAAGGTATATTAAAGAGTCACATATTTTTCCCTTAACTATTACGTCATCGGTCTGACCGTCGGTTCGACCGATCCGACCGTGTGAACTGTGACCCGTTGCCCTCTTTGGTTCGCCTTCCTGTCCGGCTTTTACAACATTGAATGTGATATATCGACCTACTACAAAAGTTGTATGCCTAGTCAGTACAGAAAATTGGTTGGATTTGCCATTTAATAGAGGTTGGATTTATCACGTCTTTCCCTTCCAAGATATTATGTGATAATAAAGCTACATTACTTCATATAGCCTCCAACTTTGTGTTTCATGAGTATACAAAACACATATAGATTGATTATCGCTTTTTACGTGACAAGGTCAAAGAAAACTTCATATCTATACTAGGCATGTGGGTCTAGTGATCAACTAGGGGATATGTTGAATAAGGCTTTGAATGAGACTCAAGATGATTATCTTTGTAACAAGTTGGGCTTAATTAATATCTATACTCCAATTTGAGGGGGAGTATTAGAATATGTTAGGAAGTAAATAAGTTTGATTCATATTAGAATCCATATTAATGTGGGATTTTATTCTTATGCAACTAATGTAGATACTCCTCTCACTCTTGTATAGATATGCAGCATATGTACAAGAATATAATTGATACATTTAGATTATTCTCTTCTTTTGTCTACACTTCTCTTCAACTCAATCTTTGTATTTGAGTTTCTTCCCCATCTCTGTATGAGTTGAAGTGGAAGAGACGGTGGCAATCAGAATACTAATGGAATGTGGTACTAATTCACTGATGAGGACATGTTCATTGTGGGTAGTGACGGAGGAAGTGTGGCAAAGGAGGATGGAGTTGTAAGATGAAGCTCCTACAATTTTGAATTGACCCTCTCTATTATTGCACAAGGTTTAAAGAACTAGAACTGTCGCTACCGCTTTTGCGTCGACATTGTGTGTATGAGATCGGAGAGGTGGGTGGCTTTAAAAATGGCAACTTGAACATACTAAAGAAGGTAGGCAAGATTGCTTGGGCTAATGTTGATGGAAATTCCAAGCTTTAAAGAATTGGGGCAAGTTGCTGGGTATGGGGTGGTTTTGCAGAAAGATCGATTTGGGTGAACTATTGATGAAGGAGAGGATGAAGAGGATGCCAGTGGCGGAGAGCTTGCTAAATAGTGGGAGCAGGGGCAGAGGTAGTGGCTGTGCGGTGGTTGAGCAAAATGGGGTGAGAGAGGGGAAGATTAAGAAGTGGGAAAAAATAAAGGGAGAATTGTACATTGGTCCCAAGCAAGAGAATTAATTTCAGACAAGTCCATTGACAACTTCTTCACTTGTTAATATAGGCTATTGCAGTTGTTAATAGTTGTCATTAACAATTCCTTGGGACCTTTCTGAAATTAATTCCCTTGCTTGGGACCTAGGTGCAATTGTCCCAAAAATAAAAATCTTGTGGGACCCACTTCTTACTATTATTCATCTAAATTGCATATATGGACAAGAATGTGGGGCCCACACAATAAAACCAACATACATATGGTGGGATTGACGAAGGTAGCATATTTGAGCCCATTTTAAAAGTTGGAGTAATTTTGAACCTAAAATACAACATGATGCCAAATACACATTAGAAAATAAAATATAGTGTTATTTTTTACCCTTAACCCAATTTTAATATTGTTTTCATAGTTTATATACACATCATAGCCTCACGCCACATTGCCTACTGCCTAGGGGCACCAGTTCGAATACCACATAAATAAAAGATTTGATTATTCACAAATACTGCGTAGCTTCTGGGCGCTGCAGTTCATCCACTTACTCATCTTTCCTCTTACTCCAAAGCATTACGAGACAGAATCCCATTAACGACATAATCACAGTCTGCAAGAAAAATTAACTAGTTACCCTATATTGCAACAGGCTAAGGAATTAAAAAGCTCAGAACCAATATTAGTTTGTGTGTGAGCGTGTGTGTTGAAATATGGACATCATCCTTGTTAACATTGTTAACCATTTTTTAATATATAATTTAATTTTTAATTACATATGAGCATGAGCCATTTCTATTAACATTCTTATTTCTTTGTTCCTTTGCACATATTATGTGTCAAAAGTACCTTGATAGCTAGATACACTTCTCAAACATGCTCCATACTATATTGTAGATATCAGCGCCTTTTATTTTGCACCACAATGAAGCAATCAACCGTGATGCTATGCTTAGTAAAAATGTGTGTAGCAGATAACAAATATGATAACAAACAAGTTCACACAGTATAAGGAACATAATAGCAGCCACTTGATGATAGCTCAACTGATAAAAGTGAGGTTGGAAGGGGTAATGGTCTAGGGTTCAAACCATCCTTACAAAACCGAGATGGAGGGAGGGAGGGAGCTGGTCATGTAGTTTATATTTATATTGCTGGCATATCTGAGTAGAGATAAAGAGCATAAAGAGTAAAAAGCTTACAGATATTGCAGGAGGCACGCTCACTTCCGGATCTGGGAAGAACTGATTAGCAAGAGCCAAGGCAAGAAGGCTACTTTGCATTCCTGCCATTGCATAAAGTAAAGTAGCTAAATTAAATGACTCCTGGAAAGTTATAAATAACATGAGAACAGAATCGGGTTAATACAACTTTTGTCCGTTGTCTTCCACTCGATTATGGTTTTTGTCCCTGAAATTTAAAATAAGTGGTTTTAGTCCTTGAACTTTTACTCAATTTTAGTTTTAGTCTCTAAATTTTAGAATCGATAGTTTTGGTTTTTCAACTTTGTCTCTTTTATAATCATTAGTCCCTGAACTTAAAAAAAAATAAATAAATAAATAAAAACTTGGGAAATCAAGGATCAATAGTTATAAACAGCACAATGTTCAGGAACCAAAACCACCGATTTAAAGTTCAAGGACCAAAATCAGAATTAAGTTAAAGTTCAAAGACCAAAACAACAGATTTTAAAGTTCAAGGACTAAAACCAAAATCGAGTAAAAGTTTAAGGACTAGATAAAGTATGAACCCGAGAAAAAATTATACCCGTCTCAAAGGAAATTGTCCTTTGCAATGCCTTTACATCAGAAGCATTATTGAAGAGAAGTCCACTAAATATATAACCAACTACAAAAGCTGCCGCATGAAAAGCAACAACCAGCAACAAGATAGTAACTCCTAAGGGAGACTTAACCGACTCAATGTTAATTGCAAGGGGTGCCCCAATGCAAAGAGCTGTTACTAATACTGAGAGTGGAGGCAAAAATGGCCGTATAGCATTACTCAAATGAGGAAAGAAGCTGTACAAAGGAATGTGTTAGAAATGTAAAACTTCATAAGAAAATTATATTTCATTTCAAGGGGAAAAAAAAGAGAATGACTATCCAAGAAACTTATCTAGGTCTGATGTAGTACCGATTCAGAAGCAGGCCTGCAGCAACTGGTGCCACCACAATCTGCATGATGCTGGATACCATTCCTTTTACATCCAGAGGCAACCACTTTCCAATAAGCAACAATGATAAAAGTGGAGTGACAAAAACTGCTGATGCGGTGGACAACGATGTCATGACTATGCTTAATGGTGCCATTGATGGATCAGTTAGAAAAGTAGCATAAGTGGAGAGCTGGGCTCCACTAACACAAGACACGAGCATGATTCCGGCTCCTGATTCAAATTATATCGTAAGTTAGAATGCGTAGCCTATCAGTTCTTCATATATATGATGCATCAACCTCACCTACTGCTGTTGGCAATCCAAATACAGTTACTGACAGTATGCCAAATAGATAACCAAGAAGAGGCTTCACAACAAATTGGCCAACATAACCAGCAACTATTGCTCCTGGCCTGTTCAATGCTTCAAGGAAGTCCTTTTCACTTGAATTAACTCCAACTGCAAACAGCAAAAACCCTAGTGCAGGAGCATAATATCTGGAAAAAAGTTACATCAGAATCTAAGGGTGAAATCACTTCAAAAGAAAGTCAAAAGGCTATAATGCATTTAGGACTCAGGGTATTACTAGTTAGGACCATTATATTGGTTTTTGCATTTGTAGTATAAAGAGATGAGGCATAAAAATATATATGACAACAAACAAAAAGGATAAGAAGATAAGACAGATTAAATATGAATGGCTTACTTGAGCTTTTGTTGTTGCAAATTATCTGACTAACCAATGCTTCTTAAAAAATATGCTACCAACTATGCACTATAGTATCATATATCCTTTGATCAACTAATTCATCCAGCACATTTACTAACCTTCTGGTAAACCATGTGAAAGAAGGGGGGTAGATTAGAGCAAGCAGTGTACTAGCAATGACTACATGAGGCAAAAATGAATTCGATTCCTTCAGAATCCTTAAAATTTCTGTTTGTTGCTCCCCAATCTAAGAAAAGAAACATAAAAACCCAAAAAAGAAAGGTCGTTATATTGTTTTCATGTATGTGATTGACAAGAACATCAAAACTTGACCTTCATTCTAGAAGGAAGGAAGCATGTATAATTTACTCTTAATCAAAGATCTTTTCTCAGGATTTTGGGCTACTTATCTAGTCATTGATATAATCATCATGCAGAACCTCAAAACAATAAAACGGCAAAAGCTAATATCATAACATCACCTTTTCAAGCATATACATGAGCATGTGTGTGTCAACATTTATCAACTTGTTAAAAGACTTAAGCCTACATGATAAAGTATTGAATTTAAATGAATATGATCTTTAACTGCATAAATTATGCTCATAACACTTATTAATAGCAAACACGCTAAAATTTTAAAGCATCCACGATATTATAAGATGTGTGCAAACATCTTTACTTCTTTCCCATACTCTACTCATCAATCTACTTTCAACTATTTTGTACCTTCTGCTACACATTTTTGTAATTTGGAAAGATGCGGTGAGACACTTTTAGCTTGGAATTTCATTTGACTTGTAGAGGATATATGTAAGTGGACAAGATTTCTTAAATAACTTGAAGAGTTAGAATATATATAAATTTTCTTCAATCCAACACTATGCAATGTCATATTTCTTTCTACATTACTTACACTTGTTTCAAGAATTACAATTACCACACTAAAAAGGCGCGGAAAAACTAAAAAAATAAATCCCCTCTCCAATACTGGAAGTATAATACTACTATCTGCATACTAGCGCCCAGCATTTTCGGGAAAAGAGAAGCAGAATAGAATACTGTCACGCTTGTACAGAGAATAATTCTAACAAATATTTAAACATAAAACTTTCTCAGCATGTTTATACAGACTTTACAGTATCCTCAATATTACAAGACATACCCAACTTTATCACGTGACAAGATGGCTGGAGGCATATCGTATTTCTTTTGGTTTATTTTAATTCCAGGTGTTACGCTACGCAGTATTGGCATCGAAACCACCGAAAATACCGAAAATAGTAATACTAATGTGATAAATATAGGACCTTGTTGACTTTTGTAAGGAATCTTTAAGAAAGCCAAATTTTCCTAAATTTTTCTCTAAAATAGTTTTTTCTTTTTTACTTATAAGCTCACCAATGATATAATAATACATAAAATACCTTAGGAATAAGTGGTAATTCTTAATTTATCCAAAAAAAAAAAAATCAATTGGTTATAAGGAAAGGGAAGTATCATTTTTCCAAGCAATACTCTGGATACCCAAATTAAGTGCAAGACTGTTTCCACAATGAAACCAAATGATCTAATGAGCATGAAATAAACGCACCACAAAAGAAATATAATCCAATTCAACAGAGGGGGAAAATGTTCCTAACTTATAGAAGAATAAAAATTAATCGATTTAAACATTATGCAGATAGAGAAAGGAGAAAGGTGAGAACTTACCGGAGGCGGATCGGAATAGAAACCCGACGATGAATCGGATTCGATGGAACTCGAACACTGAAGCGGTGGACTCCTGAGGGGAAACTTGGGGCTCCATACTAAAAAAAACAAAAAACAAAAACACAAAATGAAAAGGAATTAAATTCTGAAAGAAATAGCGTAGCAAAACGCAGACACAGAATTGTCGTACAAGTGTGCAGGGTTGGACGACGGCGAGGCAGAGAAGGAAGTGAGGAAGAGATTTTAGAAGAAGAAGAGGTTCTTCCATTTCGCAGCAAAATTGAGAGGTAAGGTTGTCTGAGGCGAAAAAACTGGGAGAGATGAGGGCGATTCGGAGTTCGCCATTGACTTATTGTTGTACTTGTTGTGCTTATTCCAGTCACTGCCATGTCGTTTCGGCGGTGGAAGAAGAACACCTCCTAAAAGAAGTCCAAGTCTATTCTCTAGACGTTGAGTGGTTGATGGATTAACTATCAGGAATTTGACCATTTAATTTTGCCCTTTTAATAATGAGCAATTATTAGTATGTTTAGTATATGGTACATACAATTTTTTATCATTAAACTTTAAAATATATGATTTTGATCCCTGAATTTTCGGTTAATTTTGGTCTTGACACCTGAACTTTAGATTGATGGTTTTAGTCAATGAACTTTGAGCCATATTTAAATATTGGTCCCTGGGTTTTCAATTTTTTTTTTTAAATTCCAAAGACCAACACAAAAATTGATTGAAAGTTCCGCGAATAAGACAAAAATTGACCGAAAGTTCAAGGGCCAAAACCATTAATTTCAAAGTTCAGAGAGTAAGATTAAAATTGATCGAAAGTTCAACGACCAAAACATTCGATATTAAAATTTAGGGATTAAAATCAAAATTAATCAAAAGTTTAAAGATCAAAAGTTATATCACCTTTTTATTTTAGCATATTAACTATGGCAAAAAAGACCAAAAAAAAAAAATACATATTTGGTACTGCCGATCTAAAATTTGAATTGTCTCAATCATTTATAAATAAAAGCTTAGTAAAGAATTGTCCAAGTATTAAAGGTATTTATTCATCTTTACCCTTATTACCCTTATTGTTACTCATTTTACTTTCATTCTTGCCTAATTAACAAGACAATGTTTTTCGTAAATGTGTAATTTAGCTGTTGAGACAGTACAATTTACTGTCGCCTTTTATTTGGATTATTCCTTTGTCCCACACCCTCACTCCTATTATCATGTTCACGTTTTCAGCAACTTCGCTTTTATTTGCACAAACGTTTTTGCATGGCAGCACGTGCTTACACTGCTTCCAATTCTTTTCTTTTCTTCTTTCTTTCTTTCTTTTTTTTTTTTTTTTTTTTTTGGTGAACTGCTTCCAATTCCTTTTTGTTGATGACATGCTTCCAATTCTCTTTTTAGCTAGTTTTGAGCATTATTTGCTTTACTGTCGTCATTTATTAATAAATAATCTTTCTTAAGGAACAACTTCTTATTCATGATTTCTTTCATTCTTAATTATCACTATTAATTATAAAGCAGTTGCAACTTTGGCCATTCTATTCATAACTATTAATTTAATCATTAATATAATCAACAAGTAACTACTGCTTTATAATTTATCGTAACTGAAAGGCATATTGATAACCAAATTGTCAATTGTCAATTATAAAATAGTTAAGTAAATATTATCTAAACCATGTTCAGACCCCCCCCCCCCCAAAAAAACAATCTAGACCATGTTTCTAAAAGCTTTTTAGTCCTTTAAAATTACATTTAGCATCTCTGATCCTTTTGTAAAATTTTCTAAAGCATTTATAAGCTTTTCTTTCTCCTTCAACAAGTTTTCACAATTAGAACAACTGTCAGAATTTGTTGGAGGATTAGCTATCGATGGAGGACTAGCTATCGATGGCTCAACTCTAAGAACTTGCGATAGCTTCTCTTCTATCGATAGTACAGAAGGAACTTTGGATGTAGAAGAAGAAATATTTTTCTTAAGTTCCTTGTTTTCTTTTCTTAAACCTACAACTTCTTTAGCAAGCTTAATTAATTCAATATGCATTTCATTATACATGCTTTGAAGTTCAGAATAGGTAGGTTCAGAATAATTTACCTCAGAGTTACTTTGCTCCTATTGAGCAACAAGGCAGAGATTGACACTCTCTTCATTATCACTAGCTTCCTCATCTGAGCTATCACCCCAGATTGATGATACATAGGATTTCTTCTTTCCAAAGGACTTCTCCTTCTTTTTCTCCTTTTCCTTGAATCTCTGAAGACTTGGGCACTCCGCTTTGAAATGACCAGGCTTCTTACATTCAAAACACACAAGAGCTTTATCTTTCTGAGAATCCTTTTTGAAGCTAGGACCACCCTTTTGGAACCTTCCTCTTCTCTTAAAGAATTTCTTAAACTTTCTAACCATGAGAGCCATATCTTCATCATCTAGATCTTCATCTTCATCATCATCATCAACTTCATCTCTTTCAGATACAGCAAGGGCAAGAGACTTCTTTTTAGGATTTCCCTGAGCTTCCCTTTTAGCTATCAAAGTTGGCTCATACTCAGCAAGACTACCAAACAAGGCCGTGATGGACTTGGTTGATTCTCCTTGCATTTCTTGAATAGCAGTGACATTCATGAGCCAATCACCCTTTAATACTTGGAAGGCAATCGTAATACATGGTACTTTCATACTCTAGCTAATGGGAGAAGGCACTCTACTTGGATTAATGCTCTCATATTAGAATCAGGGGAGTGGTCATATGATGCTAATGAAATCATAGATATGGGAACTAAGTTCTTCCAAGATTTATTATATACAAAACCAGGCGAGGCTTCAAATTCTTTAGTATTTGATTGTACATATCCAACTATTGACCACAGTTTGCTTAATATGTTGGAGCATCATGTGGGAGTTGATGAAGTAAAACAAGCAGTTTTTGAGATGGGTCCTTTGAAAGCTCCAAGTCCTGATAGGTTGAATCCTCTTTTCTTTCAAAGACAATGGGAGACTGTTAGTGGTTCAGTTAATGATCTTGCTCGCTTTATTTTTGAGAAACCTAAGTTAGTTGGGCAAATTAATGGTACACAAATAGTCCTAATTCCAAAGGTTAACCATCCTCAAACCATTAGGGATTTCCAGCCTATAAGCTTATGTAATGTTATTTACAAGATTATCACAAAGATTCTAACTAATAGGCTAAGACCCATAATGCCTATTGTGGTGGCTTCAAACTAGTGCAGTTTTGTGAGGGGAAGGCAAACATCAAATAATATTATTCTTACTCAGAAGATTGTTCGAATCGTAAGTTTTGATGAAGACTGACCCCATAAATAATATAAGCAAATGAGAGGAAGTTACCTTTGAAATAAACAAGTAAAATCTAATAGGTAACAGATCTCTATCGCTAGAGTTAGATTCTATCGCTAATAGACAAAGAGCAATAGCAAGTGAAGACTTAGAAATAACAAAGTTAATATCTATCGCTAAGTCTGTTACTATCGCTAAGAAAGATCCTATCGCTAGTAGTTCATTAAGAACATGAACAATAAAATGAAGTATAACCAGCTGAACAATGAACCATGTCCTTGAGCTAATGGAATCAGCTAGCGATAACAGAGTAAGCTATCGATAACAAAAGTGCTTCAAATAATGAACATTCAGATAGCTAGTGCCTGAGAGGAAGAATTATCTAGTGATAACATAGTTGCTAACGCTAACACGTTTACTTATCGATAATAGGATACCCTGAAATACTCTTGAATAATCATCCCAATATCCTTAAAGCTAATGAACAAGCAAGTACCTAGCGATAATGAAATTAGCTATCGATAGAAGATTATTCATAAAGAAGTCAGCCAGTATGATGAACCTTGAATTAGAAGAATATACTAGCGATAACGTCTATGTCTATCGATAGAGAATGCTTTATGAAAATCCTCAGCTGATATAAATATTATCTATCACATTGAGCTAATAGACTATGCTTGGGATAACATCTGCTGTGCACTATATGCTTACTTGTTTAGCTAACAGCTTAAGTGCAGAACTCACACTATGTAGTTAGCGATAGCAAAGCATACTAGCGCTACTGAAAAAGCTGCTATGCAAGTACAGATATTCAGAACGCGCAGTCTAGCCTACTCTACGCATGAACAGTTGAAACGAGATCAGAAGTTTGAATCAGCTGAAGAATAGTATCTATCTCCAACGGCTAGGGACTACCAACGACTATATTCTAACGGCCATATGAAGACGAATCAAAAGGCAATCTGTGAAGATAAATAGAACAAGTTTTGCCTCCAAAAGAGAACAATGAAGGAACGAATATAACGAGCGATGAACAGGGCTTTATACAGAATTGCAGATTATTAGGCTATAAGTTGTATTCCATCATACATTTCTCTGTACTTAAGTGTTTATCATAATCCGTTCATTGAGAGAACTTTATTGTTAAAATCCTCTACTATTTGAGGTAGTTCCAGAGCTTGGTGCTTTGAGAACAGGGTGATAACCTTACAGGTAGTAAGGGGGAGTGTTTAGAGGGATTCTAAAACTCTGTAAAGGTTGGCAGGTGAACCTGTGTTCGTAAAACCTGTGGTAGGCTTCTCTTGTGCCAGGATTAAACAAGAGGGTAGTGGAAATCTCAGGTGAAGACTGAGGACTGGATGTAGGTCTGGATTGACCGAACCAGGTTAAACTCTGTGTGCAATATCTCTCTCCTTAACTCTCTTAGTTTCAAGCTTACCAAAGTTATTTACTCCTCTATGCACTTCATGTTTTGAAATATTCTCTGTGATAAACCTAAAAGGATTTCTAAGATTGACATCACTTGTATTTTATTTAAAGAATCAAAGGTTTTTACTCTGTCACCCAATTCACCCCCCCTCTTGGGTGATAGCCAGTACTAACAGAGATTACTCCCAAGAGGATCCATGATGATAGCCTCCATGAATGAAGAGGATTAAAGTAGGAATGAGATGGAGATGGGAGAAGGAAGGGAGATAATGCTGAAAAATAGCAAGAATTGAGGAAAGAGTAGATGGAAATGTTGAAGATTTGCTCGTCGTGACAGCACTTTGTTGATTCGGGCCGCTCGCCGTGGGCTCACCGTGGTAAGGCCACGACGAGCAAACACAAATTCTAGAGGTTTGGGGCTGTGAGCTCATGGCGAGCGGACATCAATTCTGCTCTCCTTTCAGCTCCCTCTTATGCTCTGTTTCCGTCCAGCATTCTTCTTTGCAACTTGGCCCTTCCATTGGGTGTGTTCCTTCCATGATCTACACATAAAATAGACCTAAGGTAGCATCAAAATGTTCTTGAAAATGGGTTAAACAATAAATCATGATAATTATGCCCAAATTGCCCTTAACTAGAACAAACTCCAACCAAGTGTGCAAAAGTTACAAATTATCCTAATTAGGTGCAATTACCCCAAGAACATGCAATAATCCAATGATTTTATCAACAAAAAATGTATAAAATATGGTGCAATCTGTAATTAACTTAGCCCATGGGTTCTGTCGACGGGAATAAGGAGGATATAAGGGAGAAAAACTATTGGTAGGTTATTGGTAATATGAGTATGATTGACATTATGTAAAATGATATTATTTATCCTAACTTCTATGATCTTGAATCAGTTGTGTACCATGAATATTACTTTGGTTTAAGTTTGACGTTTATCTCAGTGATAAATATTTATATGTATGATTATATATGTACATGTTTTATAATTGTCCCACCTGACACCTCGCGGGCATGTGCTGGTGTGTATGGTAAGTAGGACAACCGGTTACTGAGATAGTGGTATCATCCCGTTACTTTACCATTTTTAGATGGAAGATATATGTACGTGTTTTATAACTGTCCCACCTGACACCTAGAGAGCAGGTGCTGGTGTGTACGGTAAGTAGGACAACCGGCTACTGAGATAGTGGTCTCATCCCGTTATTTTACCATTTTTTAGGTGGAAGATATAGAGAAGGGAAGTCGGGTGAAGGCTCTGGAGGATTGATATTACGTCAACTAAGCATAGTACTTTCAGCTAGTTGTTTTCTACATATTGCCACAATTAGGATCTTTCGTGCATTTTTATCATTGTTTATTCCTTAATTACTCCCTCTAGTCCTATTTATAAGAGCTTAGCTGCCAAATAATGCTTCTTAAGAAAACATGTAAAAGTTAGTTGGGAGTTATAAATATGTCTAATAAATAGCTGTTTTCAAATATTACCATTATTTATGATGAGACTAGAAAAAGAAATGTAAGTAGGAGTGTTAATGAATACTATGAAAGAGAGTGTTAATAAGTAGGGGTAAACTAGGAAAAATGGAATTAAATGATGACTGATTGCACCATATTTTTATACACTTTTCATTGATAAAATCAGTAGATTATTGCATGTTCTTGGGGGTAATTGCACCTAATTAGGGTAATTTCTGACTTTTGCACACTTTGTTGGAATTTATTCTAGTCAAGGGCAATTTGGGCATAATTAGCATAAATTATTGTTAACCTATTTTTAAGAACATTTTGATGCTACCTTAGGTCCATTTTATATGCAGGTCATAGAAGAAACATGCCCAAATTTAGGAGCCAAGTTGCAACGAAGAATTCGGGACGGAGCAGAAGAAGGAAGCGAAGAGAGAAACAGAATCAATGTCGCCGCGGCGAACTGACGGCGAAAAAGAAAAGAAGAGGCAGAACCAGTGTGAGTTCGCCGTGGGTCTCGCCGCGGCGAACTCACGGCGAACTCCCCAGCAAATTCCAGAACCAACATGAGCTCGCCGTGGCTTTCGCCGCGGCGAGCCCACGGCGAAGTCACGAAATTTTGCAGAAATCTGACGCGATTTTAGGTTTTCTGAGGGAGTATAAATGGATCCTAACACCCCCACCTTCAAGGACAGAGACTTTGGAGCACGAAATACACTCCCTCTCCTAGGGTTCCCGTCCATTCCTTCATTCCCCACTCATTTCCACCTCCATCTTCATCTTCTACCGTCTTCCACCCTCTTCTTCCATGGATTTTCGGATGGGGCTTCTTCTTGGGGTCCCTCTTGGAGTTTCTATGTTGGATTGAGGAGCTCTTCATCTCTTGAGGATGGGTTGATGGTGTCTCAAGCATGGGTTCTTCATTAGGGGAGTTTTTCTTTGTTCTAACATATGTATTTAGGATTTCTTCTATGTTTATTTGAACCTCTCTTGGAAGATGTTTGGATTTATGTATTGGATTGAGATTTTGTATATGTATGTGTATGAACTATATGTGTTTATTTTGGGCTTTGAACACTTGAGTTATGAATTCTTATCTACATTGTGGTTGTATGAAGTTAATTTCATTTTAGTGGTTGCTAGTGGACTTAATTGATTGCTTCCATTCATAATTATTGTGATAGCATTTTTATGAGAGCCACAAGTGTTTTTGACTCAAGATATTTCACACATCAAGTGGACTTTAACACTAACCCTAAGTAATGGCTATGAAAGTGGTTGCTAAATTAGTCATTAATTAGGGCTAGTGGACCCCTAGTGGTTGCTTGGGGATTTCTCTTACTATACTTGATGAATTGAACCCCTAAATGATTTGAACCTATGCTTGTCACCTCACCTAGACTCAAGAGATCCATTCCATCAATTTCGCTTCACCCATCCAACCATTCCACCTCATTAAAGAAAAGATAAAAAAATATTGTAGTTAGGCTCATTTTGCATATTTCATATTAAAACCCAACAAAACCCCTCTTTATACTTCATTTGCATGACATTTAGTTTCCTAGGTTAGTCATTAGGCTCCTTGAGAGACGATCCGGGATCACACCATTATAGTGCAATCCTTGGTTATATAGATATTTTGCATTTAACCCCCAAGGCGATTAGGCAAAGGTTAAATCAATGGCGCCGTTGCCGGGGAGTCATTTTTGACTCCCTAGGATAACTAAGTGTCACTTGAGACATTTAGAAGGGGTAGGAGCCTTTAGGTCATATTTGCATTATTTCACCATTTAGGTTAGCTTAGATGCATTGCATTTTGCATACTTTTTCTTCTTTTTAATTCTTGTTTTTAATTGCACATAGATTAATTGCTTGTGATTCTTTGGGACTAGGATTCTCATTCTTTTGCAGGGAATACCACTAGGACGGAAAAGGCACCTTCTTCAAGCATGGAAGAGTTTCGTAAAGAGAGAGATAAAATGATGGCTAATCTAAATTCTTTCTTCAAATCCTATGACACACAATGTAGGGACCCACCTTCATCCACACCACATTCATACTTTGATGATCCTTACTCACCATATTTTCCTCCACACCATGAACCATACCTTTCACCATACCAATCCTCACCATATGAACCTCCACTTCCACCACATAAGCCATATCATGAATCTCCCCTCCAATTTGAGCCATCCTCTCCATTCCTACCATGTCCACCACTATCTCACCATTCCTACCAAACCACATACCAACCACCACCACGTGATCCCTCACCTCCACCCAAACCCATCACACCTAAACCAACTGGGCTTGATGCTTTCTTTGATTATCCTGACATGGATGATCGTACAAAGGAACTCAAGAGGATGTATGAGGTCCACAAGGCTCGTTCCATGGAGTTGTATAGAAAGAAGACCACAATTGGTCTCTCCAAGAAATTGGAAGATGAATTGGATGAGCTAGGGGAGTACCTCAATGCATTCTACCTACATGTGCTTTGGAAAAGAACGGGAGGAGAAGAAGGAACCTTATGGCCTTATGCCAATAATGCTGAAGAGGAGCCAGGGACATTCAATGAAGCGCAACATCCCACATCTCTTGTGGAGAATACCCAACCTCCAGTGGTAACCGTTGATGACCTTACACAAGTCGAAGAAATGAAGCAAGCTACTCAACAACCTCAAGAGGAATTGCACTTCCCACTAGGTAATACTCCTATCCTTGAGGAGATTATTCCTTCTTTGGTTGATCCCTTGATTGAACAGGCTACTAATCATGAGAGTGAAGATGAGGTGGATGAGGAAATCATTTGTGAATTCCCTCACCGGTTTATTGATGAATATGCTTTACTTAGTGCTTCAAGTAGTAGTAGCTCAATTGAGAATGTTGCTTGCACTATCATGGATTCTTCTTGTGATAACCATGCTTCTCTCCTTGATGCTAGTGATGATGCTGTTAAATTACATGTGATTGAATCTTGTTCATGTGTGGAGTTTGAAATTTGTGTGCATTGTTGTGCAGTGAAAAATCATTTAGTTATTGAATATCCAAAGCATGATTGTGCCATATTAAATAACTCTACTATTGAGCATGATGCATTTACTAGTGTTAGGAGTGCTGCCAATTGTAAGCATGTGATAATTGCGAATGAGAATTACATTGTGCTTGAGCATGTAATATTGTTCCCATGGAATTGCATGATGTTGAGAGTGCACTTGGGAAGGATTCCCCAAACTTTGCATTCTGATATTTTTGACAACAAGGAATCCTTCCCACAAATACTTTCTTGTGATCTTCCACCTGACATATCTAAAAATGAAAGTGTTTGTTATGCCTCTCCCACAGTCCAATTTTCTTGTTTTACTCCTACTGATGGGAGTTTGATTGACTTCCTTGGTTGCAATACCTATTTGGAAAAATTGTTTCCTTGCCTAGAATTGGATACTGCTGCGTTTGTTGAACCCTTTTTGCAGGAAACGCAACAATTCGCACCAAGGAAGGAACATGTGGGAGAAGTGGCCCACATGAAGCCATGTATGTTTCTCATTCAAGATGAGAACTTCTCCTACAAGAGTTTGAAGCGTTTTAAACGCAAGGTTGTCCCTCTCCTCTCTTGTACTTTCATTGCCTTCAATTGTTGCATGCTCTTTTGAGATTATGATGAATGATAAGTGTGGGGGAGGGACTGTACCATTAGTAAAAGGTAGACTTAGTGTTAGTTGAGTCAATAAATCCCCATTGTGTTCTCTTGCTTTCTGCACCTTACATTTTGATTTTGCATTGGGGACAATGCAAGATTTAAGTGTGGGGGAAGGGCCGCGTTGCTAGGTAGTCTTTTTGCTTGATCTATTGGTTTTATCATGTTTATGTCACATTAGAGAAAATTTTAAATTTTTTGTCAAAATTTTTCAAAACCAAGGTAGATTGTGCTCCTTAGTTCTTCATTGTGATGAAGGGTCGCATTCATTGCAATGGAGGACCTAGTTGCATTCTTCTACCCATTTTTAAAAACTTGTTTGTGAAAACCTAGTGTGGCAACTATTTTTGAAAACCATGGAGCAAGAGTGAACCTTACCTTTTGATTAATGAGCTTCATGAGCAATGGGAAGAATTCTAAGAATTATGCATTTTATCCTTTCAATCTTCAAAGAGCTAGTGATGAGTTATTTTCAAGCATATGCATTGTGTTAACTAGCCCTGCAATTGGATTTTAATTGGAAATTGAGGTTAACCTTGTTGTGAGATTCTTGGGCCTATTTTCATTTCAGGAGTGTATACTTGCTTGATCATTCAATTTCTAGAACTTGTCTTTACTCTTTGTCAAAGCTATAATTGCATTCATGCTTGAAGATGATTTAGGCATTCATTTCAACACCCCATCTTTCCAAACACAAACCCACATCATTTCACTTTCCATTGTTCACCCATTTTGAGCTATTCCTTGGTTGTAATGCATTAATGTGAATTTTGAGATGAAGCATTGAGTTTGAGCCACTTTTGTTTGTTGTTAATGCCATGCTTATGTTAAAAAAAAAAGAAAGAGAAAAAAAAAAAGAAAATAGAAAAGTGTGCATAAAAATAAAGAAAAAAAAAAAAGAAGAAGAAAAAGAAAGTTTGAAGAATAAGGCATTTCTTGGTGTGGCATCATTATTATTGAAATTATGCTCTCATGTGCTATGTTCTTAAATTGTGACTTTGAATTGCATTACAACCTTTCCTTTTCCATAACGTGCAATCCATCTTGCCTTTTCCATCATTTCAACCTTGCAAGTCCTTTTGATTCATACGTGATTGTATGCATGTGTGGAGATGTTAGGGTAGTTACAAGCTTATGGCAAATTGTTGTTTGAGCAAGTTAAGTGTGAAAAGATCCCACATGAGGTGAGTAGAGGGAAACACTATTATCTTGAGAGTCCTCTTCACCAGTGCTTTATCAAATTGCTTTGCCAATTCTCCCTTTGCATATCCTTGATCATGACTCATGCTAGCCTGAGATTATTGATTGGTTAAAACCATTCTTCTTTGCATTGTACCCTTTGTCCAGGAGTACAAAGGTCTAAGTGTGGGGGAAATGATTGCACCATATTTTTATACACTTTTCATTGATAAAATCAGTAGATTATTGCATGTTCTTGGGGGTAATTGCACCTAATTAGGGTAATTTCTGACTTTTGCACACTTTGTTGGAATTTATTCTAGTCAAGGGCAATTTGGGCATAATTAGCATAAATTATTGTTAACCTATTTTTAAGAACATTTTGATGCTACCTTAGGTCCATTTTATATGCAGGTCATAGAAGAAACATGCCCAAATTTAGGAGCCAAGTTGCAACGAAGAATTCGGGACGGAGCAGAAGAAGGAAGCGAAGAGAGAAACAGAATCAATGTCGCCGCGGCGAACTGACGGCGAAAAAGAAAAGAAGAGGCAGAACCAGTGTGAGTTCGCCGTGGGTCTCGCCGCGGCGAACTCACGGCGAACTCCCCAGCAAATTCCAGAACCAACATGAGCTCGCCGTGGCTTTCGCCGCGGCGAGCCCACGGCGAAGTCACGAAATTTTGCAGAAATCTGACGCGATTTTAGGTTTTCTGAGGGAGTATAAATGGATCCTAACACCCCCACCTTCAAGGACAGAGACTTTGGAGCACGAAATACACTCCCTCTCCTAGGGTTCCCGTCCATTCCTTCATTCCCCACTCATTTCCACCTCCATCTTCATCTTCTACCGTCTTCCACCCTCTTCTTCCATGGATTTTCGGATGGGGCTTCTTCTTGGGGTCCCTCTTGGAGTTTCTATGTTGGATTGAGGAGCTCTTCATCTCTTGAGGATGGGTTGATGGTGTCTCAAGCATGGGTTCTTCATTAGGGGAGTTTTTCTTTGTTCTAACATATGTATTTAGGATTTCTTCTATGTTTATTTGAACCTCTCTTGGAAGATGTTTGGATTTATGTATTGGATTGAGATTTTGTATATGTATGTGTATGAACTATATGTGTTTATTTTGGGCTTTGAACACTTGAGTTATGAATTCTTATCTACATTGTGGTTGTATGAAGTTAATTTCATTTTAGTGGTTGCTAGTGGACTTAATTGATTGCTTCCATTCATAATTATTGTGATAGCATTTTTATGAGAGCCACAAGTGTTTTTGACTCAAGATATTTCACACATCAAGTGGACTTTAACACTAACCCTAAGTAATGGCTATGAAAGTGGTTGCTAAATTAGTCATTAATTAGGGCTAGTGGACCCCTAGTGGTTGCTTGGGGATTTCTCTTACTATACTTGATGAATTGAACCCCTAAATGATTTGAACCTATGCTTGTCACCTCACCTAGACTCAAGAGATCCATTCCATCAATTTCGCTTCACCCATCCAACCATTCCACCTCATTAAAGAAAAGATAAAAAAATATTGTAGTTAGGCTCATTTTGCATATTTCATATTAAAACCCAACAAAACCCCTTTTTATACTTCATTTGCATGACATTTAGTTTCCTAGGTTAGTCATTAGGCTCCTTGAGAGACGATCCGGGATCACACCATTATAGTGCAATCCTTGGTTATATAGATATTTTGCATTTAACCCCCAAGGCGATTAGGCAAAGGTTAAATCAATGACAGATTCCTAGGGGGCTCTTATATTTTGGACCAAATTCAAATTTTGGGCTCTTATAATTAGGACCAGATGGAGTATTATTTATGAATTAATAAAGAGACATTAATCTATGTCATTTATTTAATTATCATTTTATTTATATTATTTATTATCATTTATGATATTTATTTTTTAAATTTACCATGGTTGCTTTCTAAAAGTAATTTATAGAAAAATAGTTTCAAAATTATTGAGTTATCGGTAACTATGGAAAAGACGTTACACAACTCACCCACCAAAACCAAGCCTAAGCATAAGGGAAAAGAGAGCCTACGATGAGGGCGCGATATCAACATTTTGCTTACTCATCTTTTAGGGTTTTTGGGGGGCTATAAATAGGACCCAACCCCGAAAATCATCTCTCTAAGCCTCCATATTCTAAACTAAAGGGCCCTTCTAGGGTTTCTCTCATTTCCCTACCATTGCCTCTCCAAATCTTCATCTTCCCACTCAACTTCACCCCTACTCTTGCTAGTTTTCTTGTTCTTCTTCCTTCGACCTTCCATTTCCACCTCATTTCTTCTTCATTCTCTCTCATTCATGGAGGCAGCTTTGATGGGTCCTCTATGACACAAATTTGAAGACATGAGACGCAAAGTTCTTGGTGCTTTGGTGGTGTAAAGGTGGCTCTAGTTTCAATGGGCAAAAATAGGGAATTTATAAGTTTTCTCATGCTCATCTCCATATGTATTAAGTTCTGTGGTTGCATTTCTTTTTGTATTTTGGATTTGAGACATGATTTTCCTTTATAGTTGTCTATGAATTGGAATACTTGTGTTGGATATTAGGTTATATTGATTGAATGATATTTACGTCTAAATTTCCTATTGGATTTATGATGCTATGTGATTTTTAGTGGTTGCTTAATTTATCCAATTTAATGTTGTGGTTGTACATTCTTGAGAGGGATCGATTTTTAAAACCTAATTTTCAACACACACCAAGTGGAGCTTAACACTAACCTTAAGTAATGGCTATGAAAGTGGTTGCTAGATTAGTCATTAATTAGGGCTAGTGGATCCCTAGTGGTTGCTTGGGGATTTTTCAATTATACCTGGTGAATCTTTAACTCCCAATATCAATTTTGATAAAGCGTGAGGCCACTGTAACACTGCCAAAGCCCCTTTTATAAAATTATCCCTAATCTAAACTCTTTTCACCCTTTAATCCAAAATTACCAAAAACACATATCTTACATTTTTCACTAGTTTCATTAAATAAATTTTCAAAACCAAACCCCCATACCTTTTGTTGTTTTAATTGCATTTAGCTAGTTTAGGTAGGATAAGATATTTCTCAAGTGAAAAGACCCGAAGTTGCAACCTATATTGTAATCTTTGGATTAAATTTTGATCTTAATCCCCAAGGCGCATTAGGCAAAGGTTAAATCAGTGATGCAAGAAAGAGTGTGTGTGTGAGATAGATTAAGAGTGAGATGGGACTTCTTCCTTTCTTATTAATTCTTCTTCTTCTTCTTCCTCCTTCTCATCGTCATCTGCCATAGAGCTGAGAAAGAAAGGGAGACACGGGAACTTTTAGAGCTCATCGGCGCCAAATGAGATGTCATTCTGGCAAACTAAGTATATATTCAACCTCTATTAAGTCTCCTCTACGCTCTTCTACCATTTATTTCTCTGATTAGCTCCGTTCCAAAAATGGGTTTCAGATGAGTTCAGGTTTTTGAGAGTCCTAAACCCATGAAATTGAAGGTTGAACTTTGATTTAAAGTTTCTCTGAAGGGATTTTGACCTTACACTAGTTATTCTGTTTTATCTTGAATTTTCAGATTTTGAAGCTTTAAAATGTTAGGAATTTCTGTGATTTGGGTTGTTTGAGGTTAATTGGTAGTTCTTAGAGGTTTATTAATATTATATGATTATATCAATTGGATTGGTTTAGTTGGAATCTTATCTACAGGATTTTTTTTATAATTAAAGTTTGGGTATGCTAGGATTTATTGAAGAAATCTTTGATAATTGATGGTTCCTAGGAGTTTATTTATGCTAAATGATGTTATTGATTGGTTTAGTTTTGTGGTATTAAGACTTTGATGAACTTTGGAAGTTTTGGATGAATGTTGGTGAATTGAGACATTAGGAAATTCATGGTATGTGTATAATGATGGTTTAGATGATTAAGGTATGATATTTAGAGTATGGTTAGAGTATTTTGATTTGGGACTTGGGTTGTGAAGAGTTGTAGAGAAAATGGGTGAATACAGTAGGTAGAGAGGAAGGAAAGAAGGGATTTGTGATTTAATGAGTGTAATTGAGCTTGGTTGTAATTTTATAGGCTTGATAAAGGTTTAATTTAACTTAATCAAGTCAAGTTGATGCATTTTTGACCCTAATGTTCAATTGGGGCTTTAAAGGGGCTAAATCCCCAAGTTTTAGTATATGATTCACTTGATTACACATTAATCATGTGTATTTATGTTTTGTTGGTGATCGTAGACACCCGTGGATCGGGTTGAGTGCGGGAAAACACGGTATTGGTATTTATTTTGGAATTGGCTACAAGAGGTAACCACACCCTCCTCAATGTGTGACATTAGTTGGGATTTTTGAGATCCCTTGTTTAAATAGTTGTTATGGTATTATATAGATCTTGAAATGTTAATTTTGTTTTGAAAACATCTTTGGGTACTTCATTCTGAAAACATTGTTGTGGTGATGAAATCAATTTCAAAGGATATATTTATATATAAATATTATTGTAGATATTTGGCACTATAGAATTATAACCTTATGTGTGCGATTAAAGACACACATGACGTAGTTAATAAGTTATTAATGGTTCCATGATGATTATGTGCATATATTATTGTATTGTACTATTACTTGATGTAACCCTCGATTAGCCCATCAAGTGGTTATGTGTACAGTCTTTGATTATAGAAAGGGACTCTTCTCTGATTATAGACATATTAGCCCCTTTGATTATAGATAGAGGGTAGCATATACGGCTTGATAGTCAGCATTTAAAGCCCAAAATGTGATTAATTAGGCCCAAATGACTCCTCTCATGTGTAGCTCTTGATCCAAGCCCTTTCATTTGATGTGTCCAAGCCCAAAAAATGATCAGTAAATCCATTGTCAACCAAATTGAATTGATGATGAACTTCAAATTCATTGCTCAGTTTTGTTGCTCCAATTACTATTTGAAGAGATATCTTGTATTTTTTGGATCGCATCATACCCTCTCTCCTCAAAAGGATTCATCTTTGAATCTTTACCCGGATCAAAAGGGAATAAATTAGAGACATATATTGTATCACTAATATTATACTCACCAAGAAAATAAATCTTGTAAGTATTATCATTGATTGTTTTAAACAATTGATTGTACCATATTTTTATACACTTTTCATAGTTAAAATCATTAGATTGTTGCATGCTCTTAGGGTAATTGTACCTGATTAGGATGAATTCTAACTTTTGCACACTTTGTTGGAGTTTATACTAATCAAGGAATTTGGGCATAATTAGCATGATTTATTGTTTAACCAATTTTCAAGAACATTTGATGCTACCTTAGATCTATTTTATGTGCAGATCATGGAAGGAACACACCCAATTGAAGAGCCAAGTTGCTGAGAACAATGACCGGGTGGAGCGAAAGGAGGATACAAAAGGAAAGAGGCAAAGCCTCTGTCCCTCGCTATGGCCCCACCACGACGAGACCCATGACGAGGGCCGATATCTACATTTTTCTTACATGTTTTTAGGGTTTATGGGGGAGTATAAATAGCACCCAACACCCCCAAACTTCATTCCAAACTCTCTTTGCACGAAAATACTCCAGCTCTCCTAGGGTTTCATCATCTTCCATCATTACCACTCAAGTTCTCTTCATTTCCATCCATCTCCACCTCCAATCCTTTGGATTTTCCTCTTATACTCCATTCCTCCTTCCATTCCCACTCTACTTCTTCTCCATTCTTCCTCCCTATGGAGGCTGTTTTTATGGATAATCTCAAGCACGAATTTGAAGACATGAGAGGCTAAGCTCAAGGTCCTTTGGTGGTGTGAAGGTCGCTGATTGCACCATATTTTTATACACTTTTCATTGATAAAATCAGTAGATTATTGCATGTTCTTGGGGTAATTGCACCTAATTAGGGTAATTTCTGGCTTTTGCACACTTTGTTGGAATTTATTCTAGTCAAGGGCAATTTGGGCATAGTTAGCATAAATTATTGTTAACCTATTTTCAAGAACATTTGATGCTACCTCTGGCTTGATTTTATTTGTAGGTCATAGAAGAAACATGCCCAAATTAAGGAGACAAGTTGCAGCGAAGAATTCTGGACGAGGAAGAAGAAGGAAGCGAAGAGAGAAACAGAATCAATATCGCGAACTGGCGGCGAGAAAGTCCAGGGAGGCAGAAGCAACGTGAGCTCGCCGTGGGTCTCGCCGCGGTGAACTCAAGGCGAACTCCCCAGCAAGTTCCAGAATGAGTGGTAGCTCGCTGTGGCTCTCGCCGCGGCGAGCCCACGGCGAAGTGCCCAGTATCTGCGAAATCTGACGCGATTTTAGGGTCTCTGAGGGATTATAAATAGTTTCTAACACCCGAAAATCCTCTCCCTAAGCCTCCAAAGTCGAAAATACCTCAGTTCCTCTAGGGTTCCATCATTTTCCATCCTTCCCACTCAAATTTCCATCCATTCCACTCATTTTCACCCCCATTCTTGCTGATTTTCTTGTTCTTCATCCCTGTACCTTCCATTTCCACCCCATTTCATCTTCAATCTTCTTCTTCCATGGAGGCAGCTGTTATGGGCTCTCTTGGGCACGAATTTGAGGACATGAGAGGCTAAGTTCTCGGTGCTTTGGTGGTGTGGAGGTGGCTCTAGCTTCATGGACCAACATAGGGGAGTTTCTAGTTTATAATTTCTTACTTCCTTTGTATTTGGCTTATACTCTTTTGTATTAGTCTTGTATTTGGATTTAAGACTTGGGATATGTGGTTGCTATCTATGTTTGTGAACTATATTGTGTATGCTTTGAATTGAATGTGATTGAGATACAATTTCCTATCTACTTGTGGTTGTATTCTTGGTTGTAGCCATTTTAGTGGTTGCTAGTGGTTATAATCAATTTCTTCCATGCATGATGATGTGGTTGCACTTCATGAGAGTTAAATTGCATTTGTTTCAAGGCATTTCACAAACCAAGTGGATCTTCACACTAACCCTAAGTAATGGCTATGAAAGTGATTGCTAGATTAGTCATTAATTAGGGCTAGTGGACCCCTAGTGGTTGCTTGGGGATTTTTTAATTAGACTTGGTAAATTCAACTCCCACTTATCATTTTGAAAGAAGCGTTTGAGTCACTGAAACACTACCAAAGCCCATTTTATAAAATCACCCCTAATCCAAACTCTTTTCACTTTTCACTTATTAATCTAAAACACCAAACAAGTAACTGCTTTTGTTAATAGCTTAGTAAATGAATCTTCAAACCAAAACCCCCATACCTTTTTATTGTTTTAATTGCATTTAGTTAGCTTAGGTAGTTTAGAAGGACTCCTCAAGTGAAACGATCCGGGATTGTGCCACTTTACGCAATCCTTGGTAATTATTGTGATTTTAACCCCAAGGCGCATTAGGCAAAGGTTAAATCAGTCGCTCTAGCTTCAATGGGTGAAATAGGGGAGTTATTTGTTTGTTCATGCTCTTTTCCTTATGTATTGAGTTTTGTGGTTGCATGTCTCTTTGTATATTTGGATTTGAAACATGATTTTCCTTTCTAATTATTTATGAATTGGAACACTTGTGTTGGATGTTGAGTTATGTTAATTGAACGATATTTATGTTTGAATTTCCTATTGGGTTTACGATTATATGATTTTTAGTGGCTGCGAAATTGTGTATCTTAATTTATCCAATTAAATGTTTTGGTTGCACATTCTTGAGAGGAATCTATTTTCAAAACCTAATTTCCAACACACATCAAGTGGAGCTTAACACTAACCCTAAGTAATGGCTTTGAAAGTGGTTGCTTGATTAGTCATTAATTAGGGCTAGTGGATCCCTAGTGGTTGCTTGGGGATTTTGCACTTATACTTGGTGAACCTTTTAACTCTCAATATCAATTTAATGAAGCATGAGAGCCACCGTAACACTACCAAAGCCCATTTTATAAAATTATGCCTAATCCAAAACTTTTCACCCTTTATCCAAAATACCAAAAACAAGTATTTGTGTTTTCTTTATAGTTTCATTAAATAACTTTTCAAAACCAAAACCCAGACTTTTTACTGTTTTAATTGCATTTAGTTAGCTTGGGTAGAACAAAAAGACTCCTTAAGTGAAACGACCCGGGGTTGCAACCTATATTGCAATCCTTGGATCAAATTTTGATTTTAACCCCCAATGCGCATTAGGAAAAGGTTAAATCAACAATTGAAATTGACTATCTCCTCCCCTGGTTGTTTCTCTCACATGCAAATCACATAATGAATATGGAGCACAAACACTTTGTTTACTTCAAACATGTAGTCATCCACTATATAAAACTTGTTCATGCCTTATTTTCACCAACAAGAAATCCTTCAAAAATATTAGTTTTATTTGCAAGAAAATCGTTGATAGAGTAAAAGCCAAGCATTCTAGATGAAAGAAGAGGAGCAAACCTTCTTGGAAGTGCATTATGCATCATATTCTCTTTACCTTTCTTGTATTTAATGACACATGGAAATGTCTCAACAAATTTCAGCCACATTGCATGTCCTCTGCTCAATTTACCTTGACCTAGAAAATACATAAAACCTTGGAAAACAGTTTCATATAAGCCAAAGTCATAGTTGTCCAAATTTGAAAGCAATTTTCCTTCATGAGAACATCAGACACACAATGAAAATGCTTCACTTGCTTATCAATATTCTTGATCTCACCATGCAATTCATAATGTTCTTTACTAGCTTATTATCAAAACAGATTGCAACATTCCTATCATAATACCAGGGAACAACAAAATTCATGTCAAAATGAATATCAAAGTTTAGACCTCTAGAATATTTTTCAATGCCACTTAAATGAGACAAAACTTCAATATATCTTGTGCATAAAAATCCATCAAGTGGTTTTTTTAAGAAACAAGTCCAAGAATACTTACAACACATCAAAATCACAAGTAGAAGAATGGTTAAGATCATTACTAATTAAACAAATATCTTTGCACTCATTCTCAACCTAAGTTGTCCACAGCTATTTTCATCTAGCTTTTATCTCAACTCAACATTCTCCTTTTTACTCTTCTGTAGGTTTAAAATATTCTATACCCTCAATCTCTTTTTCAATTTCAAACTCAATTTTTCTATCTTGCATAGTTTTGCTAAAGCACTCCCACTCATATTGTCACTGTTCTTTTCATGATCAAGGTGATCTTCTTTAACGATAGGATTGGTACTTGGAATAAGGAGGTCTTCTTCTACATTCCTACTAGCATGATTTTCATCTTTCAACTCTTCTTCCTCCTTGGTTGGCTCTAACTCTACCTAATTAACATGGACAACATCAATTGAGGTTTCAATGTTCTTTGAATTTTATTTACTTTTTGGAACTCACTTTTGCTTAATTCCTTGCTTATGTTTAGCAACCAATGGAACAAGAATGTCAATATCAATGAAACTCCACATTTTTGCAAAACAAGATACTTTAGGATTAAGCCCACTTATAAATTGATCTTTAGTTTCTTTTGGAGTTTCCTTCACACCAACTCTAATCATAGCTAACTCTATCTCTTGGAAATACTCACCAATACTCATGGAGCCTTGATTCAACTCCTGCAACTTCCTGGCGAACTCTATTTTCTTCTTGAAGTTGCAACTAAACAATCATTACTATGTTTCATTATCAAACTTTTTCATTCTTTTTAGTAACAATTTCATATCTCTTTGAATTTCTTTTTCCTCATACATTGTGATACCTGAAAGTCATAAAAGGAGAAAAAAGGATCTCACCATATTTCACACAAATCTCGCTTTTAAATTAATGTATCTTACTCTTGCCTTTTAAATTAACTTAAGGGACCAAAAGAAGACTTGATGCAAACATAAAAGACCAAATATATACTTTAGCCTAAAATAAATAAATTATATAAATTATTTATAACATTATCAACTTAGCTTTATAATTCTAAATTTTATGCCTTAATGTTCAAATACAAAGCTCAACCCTTTCATTCATTAGATGTTAACCTTCTTCTTATATCTTCCCTTTCAGTCATATAAGATGTAGCGCTAACTCAGTCACTCTATAATTTATATGATTTTCTTAAGCATAATAACTGTTACAACTTACAAGTTTATTTCAATTGTTCCTGCATGAAATATCATAATCTTAATAAGTATAGTTTATCACAGTTTCTAGGATAAAAGGAAGAGAGACAAAATCTAGTTTTATGGTCATAAAAACTTTTATAGGATTTTAAGCTTATTTAAATGTTTATATTTTAAGTAGGCTTTTAAAAAGACTTTCATGCCTTGTCAGGCCTTTTAAAGGCTCAGACTTAGGGCAAAAATAAAATTTATATACACATCCAAGCCCAGGCTCAAACTTTATATTTCTGTCGTAGGTTCAGGCCTATTTGGGTTAAGCCTAACTCGGCCTAATCTATTTCCATCCCTACTTGCAAGATGGAGTATCCATTGGCCCAAATAAGAAGTTCATAATGCTTTCCAAGAGCATTCTATATGTTCTTGAGGTAGACATATGTTGATCGTGGACCAAGGACACATGTGGAGAATAATGTGGTCCTTTTGTTCTGTCATGGAAGAAAGACCGAGACACGTGTGTTGGGAATGACTGACTTTCCCACGATGCTGGCTTACCTGATTTTCATTTCCCATAAGGAATGAAAGTGGCACCACCTCGCTGGAGTTAAGTAGGAAAGTAAGGATACAAATGAGTTGATGATGCACATGAATAGCTACTCTAATGTGCATCCCACCAGAAATGGAGTCACTACTAAAATCATATCCTATAAAAGAGCCAAAAAACTTAGCAATCTTCTCGGCAACAAGTCTTATATAATAGTTGAGAGGCAGACTCAAAAAATAATCAAAATATTTAGAGAGAGCGAAATGGGATCGAGGAATGTTAGGGAGCCACTTTTAAACCACATGAAATAAATCTTGTAATAACCACAACCCTTGATATAAAATGAATGATTGATCAGAAGCCTCTTAAGAACAAAATAAAATAGTTGAGATGTTGTTGCACCACTACAACTTTACGAAGCATCTTCCAATAAGGATTAAAGATCATATGCGGCGTGATTATCCCCACCTTTTCCTAGGGTAAGTATTGTTTTTGTCTGAATGTCTATGAGGTAATTCTTTGTTTTTGTTCTTGTTAAGAGAATTTGGGGACAAAACTCCTAAAAAATTAGGAAGAGTTGTAACATCCTAGGAAATTAATTGAGGATTAGTGGCGGTGATAGGATTTAAATAAGGAAAATTGATAAATTATGATAATAATTGAGTTATTTGCGGTGATTCGAGGATTTAATTAAACAGATAATAGTAGAGGAAATCAATTATATGGACATTATGTGTTTTGAGGTGTTGTTTAAGGGTTAGATTGGGGGTTGAATAGCTAAGTTTAAGAATGATCTAAGTTCTTATATGTTCTAAGATTCATTGAAGGTGAAAATCAAAGGGTTTGAGGGCTAAATTAAGGTGGAAAACCTAGGTGAGTTCGGCTAAGCCCACTACAAACCAATCTGGCCAAGAAGCCATGACGATAGGATGGCAAAACTACGAGTCTGAGAGGAAATAGGTAGGTTCACTGTGGCTTTGCCATGGCGAAGCAATGGTGAACCCCTGATTTTGCAGATTCTATAAATAGGCTTAATTCATATTTTTCAGGTTTTATTTTGGGTGTTTAGAAGATAGGTGAGGGAGACCAAGAATTGCTCTGCTAAGGCTTAGATTTTGGGCAATCTTAGAGCATCTTCAAGCTTTATATTGGTAGGTAATCATCTTTAAACCCTTCCTTCTCTATTTTGTCATGGTTTTCTCAAGGATTTTTTAGGGTTTTCTTTGGGGTCCGAAAATGGGTTTGGGTGGTTTCTAGTTGTTCCCAGGACCCTTTTATAATTCCTCTCAATTTAAATTTTTGGAAAAATAGTTTAAAAGTTCTTCTTGACCTTTGAAGCTTTAAATCTTAGGGCTCACAGGATATTCAAAAATTCAAGGATTTGATTGAGGTTTAGAGATTCTAATAAGCTTAATGAAGTTTATGGATGATGTTAAATCGCTCATATGGGTGAGAATGTGGGTGGTTGGATTTTTGGTAAGTTGGAATGGTTATATAAGTAAAATTGGGTTAAGTTAATATGTAGAGGTATTGGGATGCAATATATTGATTGAAAATGAATATTGAGGTTGAGGAGTGTTTCAATAATGTTGGGAAATTTGAGGTTAGGCTTGGTTTGCTTGTTTTTTATCAATGGTGAAATATGGGCTAAGTTGTGAAAGGAAAAATGTATTGAGAGTGGGAGTTGGGTTGCAATAACAAAGATACAATAGTATTAAGGACTTAAATTCCTAAACTTTGGATTCTTGATCAATGGTTGATTGTATTTATATGTGTGATTTTTGTAGAGTTTGAGTCGTGTTGAGTCGAGCACGGGGAAGCTGCACCATTGTGGTAATTGTATTCAGCTGCAAAGATAACTGCTCTTACTTGTTTTATATGTGTGTGAATGGTTGGTAAGATATTTTGAACTCCCTTTTAATTAGTACTTTAGAAATGATATGAAAAGTAGTGAATTTGAACTGATTATGTTGGTATACAACTGTCTTATGGGATTTCTATTTATGAACTGCATAAATTATGATTGAGCATGTTTTGAAACTATGATATATCGGATTTGAAAATATTGTATAGCACATATTCTGGTAATATTGGATATGCCAAGTGCCATTTGAGTTATGACGCATTAGGGATGATATGTGATGATTGATTGTGTGTGAATCGATGTACTTGATTCTTTACCATCACATGATGAGGTACCCTGTTGGCCTACAAGGACTTATGAGCTCTATATGAGGAAAATGTGCCCCTCATGGTTCCACAACGAGAAGTAAATCCTGACTAGTCCTACAAGTCACCTAGATGTAGGGGAAAACCCGCAACGAATCGCAAATGGATCGTTGTGGATTGTGTGCTTACCCTCCATTGGAGGTTTAGTGGAAAATGATTTATAAACTGATTTGTAATGTATGGTACTACGTTATAAATATGAGGTTTTGAAACTGATTTATGGGGTTGGTCATTACATGAATATCTGGTTAATTGTTCATATTTCGAATTGTACATACATATTATATAATCCTACTTGACACAGTGCTGGCAGCCTAGCACACACTCACATGTAAGCTAGTAGGTAGCGTGTTGGATTTATCTTAGCCATTGCAATGGTACTTTTGACAGGGATGGTTGACTTTAAACTTATGTTTTCAAGGGAAAAGGGTATGTTTGTGTTTTGTATAATTGTTTATAATTACCATGTTAGTTTTGCCTTTTTCTAACATGGTATACTTGAAAGGTTTTAAAGAAAGTTTTAATTAACTATGTTAGACAGTCTCTTTATTCTAACATAGTTAAGGATGCAAGAGTTTTGTAAAAGGTTGTGGAAGGTTCCTTGCGCATGCCTTGTGAAATTTTAATATCCATGTTAGGTAATTTCTTTTTCTAACATGGATTAACTTGATTCAACTACTTGATTTTTAATATCCATGTTAGTCTTTTAATTTAGTGAAACCCTTTTTCTAACATGGATTTCTGTAATTATTTAAGCTAAATTCTTTCTAAATATGATATATTTTTCATTATTTTAGAATTTGCCTTTTTTATCATAGTTGGGCAAATTTTATTTTCGATTTAAAGGAAACTCTCACATTAATGTTTTTTCTAACTATGTTAGCATCCTTTATTGAATAAACTCCTTTTCTAAACATAGCTAATTATAAGTAAATACGGTTTATGTATTGGTTAGTAGTTAATTAAATGTATTTAGAAACCAAATATAACAGAAAGAGTAGAAAATCTTGAGAATGGCAAAATACACAAGAGGGGGGTGAATTGTGCTTTAAAAACAATTAAAACTTAAACACACAAAAACAATCTTTTATACTAGTTGGGCCAACACAATGCCTACGTCCAGTTCTCCAACTCCTTGTTGGGTTCCACTATATCATAGGTTTTGCACAAACGGGTTCACCTGCCAACCTTTACAACAGAGCTTTAGACTTCCCTCTAAATGCTCCCCCTTACAGCTTGTAAGGACACAACCCTGTCCTAAAGCCCCAAGCTTTAGAACAACCTCAAACAGTAGAGAATTTCAATTAATGAGTTCACTCAATGAACAGATTTTGATAAACACTTAAGTACAAATAATCTCACTAAGAGTAATAAATACTTTGAGCTTTTGTGAGCAGAGAGTATATGGGAATATTGAATGCTGGTTCGTCTCTGTGTGTGTGTGAGTCAGTTAGTGTATATATCATAAATGCTCAAGTCTTGATATTTATAACTCTTTTCAGCTTGCCTTTTTTTCAGCTTCAAGAGGCCGTTTGAAATTAGTCGTTGGGAGCTCTTAGCCATTGGCAATTAATGCTGTTCTTCATCTTAGTCAACTTTCTTCTCTTGCTTCAATTAATCTTGCAGAGGATGAGCTAAGAGAGATAGAGACTATGAGTAACGATCACCTGCAACATTGTACTTGCATAGTAGCTTTTTCAGTAGCGCTAACATCCTTGGCTATCACTAGTTCAATAGTAAAAGTCCTGCACTTAGCTGTTAGCTAAACAAGTATTCATGTAAAGCACAGTAGGTGTTATCGCTAGTGTATTTCCTTAGCTCAATGTTCAAAGACAATGTATTAGCTATCTGAGTATCTAAGTTATTTCAACAAGTATTTTTCTATCGATAGCTAATCATGTTATCGCTAGTAGCTATGTTATGGCTAGTAATCTTATTAGCTATCTGAATGTCTAAGTTATTTCAACAAGCATTTTTCTATCGATAGCTAATCATGTTATCGCTAGTAGCTATGTTATCGCTAGTTATCTTATTAGCTATCTGAATGTCTAAGTTATTTCAACAAGTACTTTTCTATCGATAGCTAATCATGTTATCGCTAGTTAACATAGTTCATTATTGCTAGCTGTTCTAACATTCTCCCCCTTTGTGTTATCTATGTTATTTATGGGGCCTTAGCAATAGTGATATTCTTGTAAAAAGCTTAGCGATAGTGATCTATTGTTCTTTGCTTGCTTAGGCTAGCTCAACTCCATTATATTATCGATAGTGAAGGTCTTAGCGATAGAGATATTGACTTTTCTTCAGATTATTGCTAAGTCTTCATTAGCTAATGTTGTCCTAAACCTTTCATTTGTTAGCGATAGGTTCTAGCCTAGCGATAGTGTATCTGTTATTTATAAGATTTTACCTGTTCGTTGTTAACGTAACCTACACTCTTTTACTTAGTCATTTAACATTATTCTTGTCTCATTTTATTCCAGATTAAGTTATATACTAATTGTTCATTTTACTTATGTTATCTATGGGTCCAGTTCTCATCAAAACTTAAGATTCTAACAAAAATTCCATCAATTACAGAGTACTCTCCTCGTCCCCCAAGCTCGTTCTTTGTTTGAATATTGTTAAAAATAGATTGCTTAAATCTAAAGATGAGTATCTTTTTTTTTACCATTCAAATTTTCTTGTTTTATATTAAGATAAAGAGCATTAACATCCAGTCCACATCAGGGATGAGTACCAAAGGACAATTAAAGTACTGAATGACAAAAGTATTACTAAAAGAAATAGCAAAAACTAAATTAATCCAGAATAGGTCCTAAAAATTAGCCAATCTCTGTAACCTCCTGCTCGGCCTAGATTCCCTCTCTCTGAGCTGGTGGTCACGAGCTAAAGCAATGGCATCATAGTTGACTAAGGACAGAAAGGAAGGTGATGGTATTGAGACCCACCCCGGAGGGCACACCTTCCTGCGAATATCAACTGCTATTAGATCAGTAGCTTTGTTTTCTTCCTGAGGTAAGAAGGAGAATGAGAGGTCCAACCATGATGAGAGTAGCTTCAGCGTGTCCTTCATGGTATGCCAGGATTTCTATTCACTCCTAGTGGAGTTCCTGGAGTTCAGGCAGCAATAGAGGTCTTCATTGTCAGTTTCAATGATGATTGAGTCTATTTGGAGCTCAATGCATATCTGTATGGCTCTTCGTACAGCAAGTAACTATGTGTTAAAAGCTGAGAGAGCTTCTACCTGGTCCCCAAAGGATTCAGAGTAGAAGAATTTGTCTTGCTCAATGGTCTGAATGGGTTCAGCAAGTGAGACATATTTGGAGGCAGCCTTAGACTTGTGAAACCTCCTTTGATATACCCATACTTTCTTCCCTTGAGCAATTTCCTTTGCTAGTTTCTTTCTTCTTACTGCAGCCTCTTTCTCTGCCTTTTTCTTAGCCTATGCAGCAACCTTCTTAGCCTTAGCAGTAGCCTCTTTCTCTTCTTTTGACAACCTGGGAGGAGCCACTCGATTGATCCTTTGAGTTTTTCCCTTAGGAGCCTCAGGAGAAGCCATCGGAATAACTTTGAAGGAGATCTCTTCTCTGGCTTTCCTCTTGGTCCTTTCCCTTCTCTTGCTTTTCTCTACCTCAAGCACTAGCATCTTCTGAATATCATCTTTAACCTTATCTCAGTGCTAGGCTTGTCTTCAATTGTTATTTTAACATTGGCTCCTGGAGGGATGACAGAAACTGGAACTGGCTCTGTAGATTTGACACTTGGAGGAATGCCATGCTTCTGCGCAATCATAACTGCCTTGGCAAAATTGTCCACTTCTAAAGCATTAGAGGCTTGAGTAGGAAGCTCATTGGAAGCTTGAGGAGGAGTCCTATGGTCCTCAGACTCCGTGTAGCTGTGAGCAATGCCTCTGACTATTTCCTCAATCTCTTCAGCATCCTCAAGAGTTGGACTATTCTCCCCCTTTTTGTCATCATCACCAGGGAGAGACGTTTGGCCAAGGTCAGGAGAAGAGATAGGAGGGTTAGGGAGAGGAGAGGAGTGCTAGTTGTGGTGGTAGGGATAGGAGTGCTATCGCTAATAGGCGGATTAGCGATAGGGGTTGGTTGTGAGATGTGGGGAGAGTGTACATTAGGAGAGGAGTGAGCGATAGAGGTTTGTGGTGAGGGTGGGATTTGGGAGTGGTGGCTAGCGCTAGGGGAGGGGTTAGCGATAGGGGTTTATTGAGTTGTTGGGACTTGGGTGGTGTCTGGAATAGGAGAGTGATGAGTTTGGGTAGGAGAATGGTGTTGGCTATGTTGAGATGGAGTAGGGGAGTGGTGAGATGATGTACCTTGAGGATGAGAAGAAGCTACCCTTTACATGATATCTTCAGGGACAAGGCAGAGGCAGTCTTCCAAATTTTTGACCTGTGCCTTAAGCTCCAGTGTAGGCTTCATTAATTCTGCTTTCTAGCTTCCAAGGCAAGGTTGAACTCGGCAGAGACTCTGAATATGATCTCCTCAATTGCTTCCCTTGAGAGAATATAAGACTTTGATGAAGCAACAGCAGGAGGAGGAGGAGGAGCCCTTCTTGTTCTTCTTCAGCAGACTCAGGCTGGGCTAAGGAAGAATGAGCATGAGAGGCTTGGGATTGAGAGGCAGAAACACCTCCATTGGCGCCCACTGGAATTCCCATTTTCTTAAGAGTGGAGGTAGAGAGCTACTTGCACTTCTTGTTCTCTCCATCCCCTAATGATTTAATCTTTGAGAATTCCAGGATGTGAGATACGAGTTGAGGATAGGGAAGAGGAGCCTTGGAAGACTTGTCAGATAGGAATCTATGTATCTCCATGCACACCACCTGGCTTGGATTGAAGGGAACCTTTTGAATGAGATTAGGCAACCATGGGTTGTCAATCTTCAGAAAGCTGCTGAAGCTCCCTGACTTATGAGTCATGATCCTTGTGTAGACATAGTGAAGGATCCTGTTGATCACAGGCATATCAGCTGGCTTATTGGTGTTTGTCTCATATATCTCCTCCAGCTCTTCTTCAGGGTACTTCTCAGGCAGATGCCACGTATTGTATTCTTCCCCAGAGATCTCCAGAATCTTATTGATAGCCCTCCATCCAAAAATGATGCATCTTCCTCTCACCATGGCTTCGAAGGAGATGTTCACAAGCTTCCCTTTCTTGTATTCTGGAAGGGGTTTCAGACTGGAGTAGAATGATCTCAACACTTCTTCATTATAGTCATTCTTCACACTCAGCAAGTTCTTGTAGGGAAGCAGACAAGAATCTAAGTCAAAACCTTGTTGCTTGAAATATTCCAAATCTACCCATACTGCAGCCTTATCTAGGGTACCCTGTCTGCGAAGAATGTGCTTGGAGCTTCAAGGGGTTCTTCCACATAGGGTATACCAGAGGAAGTTTCTTTTTGTCTTTTGGGGTTGCTCTCAACAATGTCTTTAGAGAATGAGACATTTTTCTGGGCACGCGACCTGTTGCTCACTCCTGGTGGAGTTCCTGGAGTTCAGGCAGCAATAAAGGTCTTCATTGTCAGTTTCAATAATGACTGAATCTATTTGGAGCTCAATGCATATCTGTATGGCTCTTCATTCAGCAAGTAACTATGTGTTAAAAGCTGAGAGAGCTTCTACCTAGTCCCCGATGTAAAATCCTTACTACTAATCCCTAATTAACCTCTAATAACCAATCACTATCAACCATAATTACAATTAACAATACTAACTATGATAAGAAAATATTTTCATACAATTCAACCCTATCATAGTTAGAAAAAGATCGTACTAATCATTCAAAGCATTATCTGTAAAATCCTACTTACTAATTATAATTAAACCCTCAACCATTAAATTTAATTATTTTACACTCTAACTATGATAGGAAAAAGGGTTTTCATACGATTACACAATACCCCTAACATAGTTAGAAAAAGGTTTACATAGAACTGCAATTGATTATCCATGATAGAAAAAGAGAACACGTATTCCAACAATCATACTATCATGGATAATTTACCCTAACTATGTTAGAAAAGGATTCCCCTAACATAGTTAGTAAAAATTCACCTAATTAACAAATACCAGTTGATTTAACCATGTTAGATAAGGAGCCTCCTAACATGGTTAATAAAAATCCACATTTAAAAACATTAACCTCACAACAATCAAACCTTCACCATAATCATGTTAGAAGAGATTCCTCTAACATGGTTATTGAACAAAACCCGTACACTAAATTGAATTAAAGCGATTATTAATACAGTTATTCAGAATTTAATATCAATCCAATACATAAACATGCGGAAGCGAATGAAAGCTTATATGTGGCAATATACAGCTCCAAAGATAACTCTACCGGCCAACTCACTGATTCATGTGAACCGATTGGCCTCGTCCCCTTTCCCTCCGCCCTAGTCAAGGCATGACCACCTGCAAAAATATAAATAACCACGGGGTGAGACAAACATGTCTCAGTAACCACAACTCAACTCAATACAAGAGTGTGAGTGGGTTAGCAGAGCGCCTAAAGGGTACCACATAAGAAATATTTAAACCACAACAAAGTAATCTATATATATACCACCATATCATCGCAAGTATATCCATCTGCACCATCACCCTTGCTTCTATAGATGCAACAGTTTTTAATAACATACGACAAAAGTAAACATGAAGTAACAATATGCCCCTGTCTACAATCAGGATGGCAATTTCCCCTTCTGTCTACAATCAGAATGGGGGCTCCTCTCTGTCTATAATCAGAATGGGGAGTGGTCCCTGTCAACAATCAGGATGACCAGCGGTCCCTGTCTACAATCAGGATTACCAGTACAAATAACCGCTCAGTTGGCCTACCGAGGGTTATATCGCGCGATGGTACTTTTCAGTGTCAAGTAGAAATCACAATACAATGATTCTCAACTACTTCACAATATCACAATCACCATGCAACAATCACAACAAGAGATATATCACCATGCAACAATCATAACAAGAGATATCAACTCAACAAAGACACTAGTCAGGATACTACGTTTATAATATCACAACTCAATAATCCATAAGTATCATCACCACAATCAGCCAAGATAACACGTATAGTATATCAATTATTTGTATGAAAATAATTGCAGTCTAAAGGCACTCGATAGGCTCATTAATACGAAAGTAACTTTTAAAACTTCAGTTATAAATCAAGAGATACATACATGTATAAAAAGGGATTTAGAAAATCCCAACTAACATCACACACAATTAGGTGGTGAGGTGAGAGTGGTTATCTGAACTCGTCAAAAGCAAAATAAAATACCAGAATAGCGTGGTCTTCAAGCTTGGTCCGATCCAGCGGTGTTTATAGTCACTAGAGAATTCAATAACACAAAGTCAATACACAACTCACATCTAATTGGCCTGATTAAGTTAAATTAAACCCCTATCACGCCTAAGACAACTGTCTATTGTTAATTATCTTTATTGAATCAAAATTCCCAATTTATACTAACATACTACTTCTATTCACTTTGTCCCACTTCACAACCCAAACCTAAAAGATTCTCTCAACCAGTTCATTATGACTATCAAACCCATAAGGTCATATTCAAGTTCTTAAGCTCTCAAAAATCGACTACCAACAGCAATGAACCAACTCCAACCTTACAGCCATCACTAATCATTGACATTTATAAATCTAAACCTCATGGCTTACTTCAAGTATTTAGGTCTAGGTCCACAATTCACCATAACTAACCATTTAGGCATGTAGAAGACACACACCCTTCGCTACAATTTTTAATTCTTTATCACACCATTATACCATTACACTGTTATACCCACATTTTCTTTCCCGTTACACATAATAACTTCATAGTCCAGGCCTAAAGAAACTACTTCAATACTAACCATACTCCATTCACAACTTAATTGTAGCATCATATCATTACATCCCTATTCCTAACCGTTTAGAAACAACAACTACACTCACACACACACACACACACCAAGACATTCATCAATCCATTTCCCTCCACATCATTCATCTTGGACTTATAATTTCAAACCTAGGCCAAAAGAAATCCACCATCAAAACCATTCCATTCAAATCATTTACTACTCAATTATTAAATATATATATATCAATATCCCATACCAATGAACAATTATCATATCACTTCCAATTAATACCCAAATCAATTTCCTAGGCCTATCATACCATTTATCCTCTCTTTGAATACCCAAACTTCAACCTAAACAACATCCCCACAATTTAGTTACTTTAAGGTCACAAATAAACACCAATATTATCACATAACTCCTTTAAATCACCAATCCATATTCAACATAACAAATTCCAATACTCTAACTCTCATACAAACACCAAATATTTCCAATTTCATCCAACACTAAATCTAACCCAATAAATCCAACCAATATTATCGTTGAGCTCTAATAACCCTCTAGAATTCATAAATCAAGTTTAAAAGCCCAAATTCAAAGGAATTCTTGTCGTAAACTTAGCTTAATTCAACTTTAAGCAAACAAAATCTCACATAGGGTCAAATTAAACCAAATTAACCAAATTAACATCATCTAGTAGTCTAAATAAACATGTAGCACCAGGCAATTGCCCCAAATCAAGCCAGAAATTTAAAAATCAACAAACCCTAGAAATTTCTATTGAAAATCAAGAGCATAGAGGAAAGGATTGAAGGAAAAATTACCCAACTCCATAAGCTCTCCAATGTCACTTGAAAACCCACCGGAAAAAGCCCAGTCCGCCGCCCAAAAACCACCACAATCACCCCGTCAATCTCTCTCGAATTCGCACGAACAAGGGAAGGAATAGGGAGAAGAAAGGAATGGAGATGAGGGAGGAAGCCATGGCGGCTTCCCACGCCACCGCCGTCGCCGTTGACGGTGAAGCCGTCGCCCTCCTTGGCTGGTCAATGGAGAGGGAGAGACGAGGGAGAGGGACGCGTGAGAGAGAGAGAAATGAGAGAGAGGTCTGACGGGAATGGGGAAGGGAGAGGGAAAAGAAAAGAAAGAAAGAAAGAAACAAAGAAAGAAAGAAAGAAAGAAAGAAAGAAGAAGGAAAAAGAAAAAGGAAAAGAAAAATAGGGTTGTGCAAGAAATTAAAACTACTATGCCCCAAAACTCACCCATAAGATATTCTTCTTTTGAAATATAATTCCCTTTTTAATTCCAAAAATTTAATTTGATTATCTTCTAAGATTTTTCTCCTTCTATAATTTATTTTGAGTCCAAAGATAATTTTTTTTTCGAACTCTAACTTCCTCAAATTAAGAGAGAAACTAGGCCTGTTCAATTATCCTAAAATACCACAATTTCCTAAATTTATTTATAAAACTCTCCCAGACTCCTTAGTTAATCCCAAAATCACTTTTAAATCATCCCTAATCCTTAATTAAAATTTTGGGATGTTACACCCAAAGGCTTACATTAAACACCCACTATGATCCCGGCACATTCGTCCAATTGCAACGACATTCCCTTATTCTAAGTATGAGCCATCGTTGTTGATTTTCAGCCAATTTCCGGGGGGGTTTGCAAGCACTTTGCTTTCCTCTTTTCCTCGCCTGCTTCTAGAGGTACCTACCCCTGTACAGTCCAGGACTCTCAGGATTCCCTTTGGGCTTTTGCTAATATTGCAAATGGGTCTAATGTTTTATGTCTGACACCACTTCATTGCACTCTTTCTAAATGTTCCAAATAATCCATACAGTCAAGGATAAGTCGCTCTCTTCCACCTCATTTTGATTACAGACCAATTGGGAGAACCATGTACTAAAATCATTAATAAATGAGGGGTCGACTCTTAGAGATAGATGGCTTCAAAACCATATGCACTTTACATAGGGGCAGAAGAAAACTAGATGTTCCAATGTTTCAGCTCTTTGTGACAAAGGGTGGGGAGCACTGTGGTGTCTGAACAAAGCATCAGATGTGGGGACTGATCTGGAATAGCATCTCTAGATGAATTGGAGGATCCTAGGTAGGGATTTGATCTACCATAGCCTTTTCCAAAAGGGTTCGAGGAATGTAAAGGAGGAGCTTGGACAAACTCGCTGGCATTTATATGTCATCATCTCTTCTTTGTAGCCCTTCTTTATAGTGAACTCATCATTTCGAGACTTCTTCCAAACTAGCCTATCTTGATGTTCAAGGCGATCCAGTTTGAAACTACTAATCATGGTTAATATATAAGCTGGTACTCGAGCGATGATCTTTGAGAAGTTCCAGACCCCCTCAGAGATAAAGCTGGCCACTATGTCATTTGTGGTTTCATCCTTGGTCAAATTCAAATGTGTTGAGAGTAATTGACCTTGCGATTGTGGGATCCAAGCATCTTTCCACAGGGCTATCGACTTCCCAATCCCTACTAGCCACTGGTACTCCTTTTGCAGAGTTGCTCTGCCACTAAGAAGGTTGTACAAGATCCAAGAGGCTCTAGCGCCTTTCTCAGTTGTCATGAAAGAAGAGTAGGGATAGTAAATCCCTTTTAGAACTTTAAAGCAAAGGGTGCTTTCTTCTTGAGCCATTCTCCATGCTGTTTTGCTAGCAATGAGTCATTGAGCACCTCAAAGTCTCGAAAGCCCATTCCTCCTTCTTTCTTTAGGGATTTCATGTGATCCCAAGCCCTCCAATGCAGTCCACTGTCCGACCTACAGTTTGATATTAGGATGTCTATGTCTTTGTAGGTCTTCTTAGGGAATTTGAAGCACGTTGTAACATCCCTAAATATAAACTTTGAAATATATATATATAATAATTGTTAGAATAATGAATTTTGATGATAACTAAACATAACTTAGGCATAAAGAAAGTCTGAACTTAGAACTAGAATAAACCTAGCATGAACTGATAGAAATTCTAAGTTATTGCAAATTGATCAGGAAGAAACAATCTGTTAGAAATGTAAAGACATGATCGATTAGGATAAGGTTAGAAAGAACATAAGTTATGTAACTAGGCGCCTAATCGATCAGGGTAAGGTTAGAGTATGTATAAGTTATAAGTTTGGCCGCCTAATCGATCAAGAGGCCCTATAATCGATTAGAGAAAATTGGATAGCAAACTTAATAACCTTAGTATGATCGAATGAAAGGGTACGATCGATCAGGACACCCTGTAATCGATCAAGACCTCTTAGTTGTAATTCAAGTCCTAAGCATAGCCTATTTGATCATAGTTACTTAATCGATCAAGGAGTATTATGTAATTGATTATGAAAATGAAGAATCAACTGAAATAACTTAAGTTTAATAGATTAAGGTGTGTTGAATTCTAATCTCATATGTTAAGTGATGCAGGTCCTGATCTAAGCCTAATATGTGTGTGATCGATCAGACAGAATCAGTGATCGATTGGAGCTCTATGATCGATCTGGCGATAGATTTGGTTCAAAGTCAAATGTTTGGTAAGTTTTGCAGAGAATGTTAGACCTACTTCAAGAAGTTATCATTACACACACAGACTCAAGAAAGTAGTAGCCGTTTGACATGAGATTTTCTTTTTGCAATTAATGAAAAGAGAAAAACTGAAGCTAAACAAGTACAAGGGAGTTAATGCAACACAAGAACACCTTCATCTTAACACTCCATCAGATTAATCATCTCTCATCAAAGATCAAACAACTGCTATAAACGGTCACCAACGGGCAAAATCTAGAGACAAGTATAAAAGCCACTGGTGAAGAAGTTGGTGAACATATTGATTGTTTAAATTGAATACACCTTTGAGTTATACTTATTGCATTCAATACTTACCTACTCTAAGATATAATCATTTATTGTCATTATACTTCAGTGTATATCAAAATCAGTTCATTTGAGTGAAAAAGTCCTTGTAATCACGTTTCAAGTGAAGATTACTCTTAAGATAGTGGGATCTTAAGAGTAGGTTGTAATCTTACAAGTTTTAAGGGGGATAAGAGAGACGTCTTACTGAGAGATCACTTGTAAAGACAATCAAGAGCCTAATGAAATCTTGAGGTTTAGTGCAACCCAACTGAAGGTTGGAGAACTGGACGTAGGCCAAGAGTTAGGCTGAACCAGTATAAATCTTGTGTCTTTTTGTTTAAATTTTATTAGCACAATTAACCCCCTCTCGTGCATTCCTGCCACTTTCAATAATAAGTTATGATAGCAATTATTATAAAAGATAAATGTATAAGAAAATAACACGTAAGAACTGTAGTGTGTAATTAAGTAATTATTACCCTTGCCTCTGTGTATATTTTTTTAGATAAGAGTTAATTATCTTTTATTAAAAAGGAATGGAGAACTCTAGAGGGATAAGGGGATAGACAGGAGGGTGACTGTATGCTGAATAGGAAGGTGATAAATTAACTTAAAGAGGAAGAATATAAAGGGATAATAAGGTAATAAAAACTTGACTTAAGAAAGAAGATTTTTTAAGTGATGGGATGATAATAAATGATCTTAGCCATATAGGGTCAGAAAAATACTATAAATAGACCCTAGTAATAAATGGGGAAGTCACCTAAATTTAGAAAGAGAGAACAAAAGAAAACATTCCATAAGCCCTTTGAATTTCTGAAAATGTAAGGAAATTCTTTCTTACTGAGTGATTGTTTGAAAGCCTTGTTTACTTCTCTTCCTGTCTCAAGTTTTTCTTATATTCACACACCTGATATGTATGACTTATATTTTCACTTTCCCTCTCTTTATTTTAATCTTGTTCTGCATGAGAGAGGAGTATAGAGATACTGGACAAGGAAGCTTGTTTTACTTTTCTCTTTCTTACCTCACTCATATGGGATACTTTATTTTCTTCTCTCTCTCTCTCTCTATTTATATATTTGTCTTTTGTGCATTTCTTCTTAAAGCATATATGCATGTGTGGTCTTCTTAAAGCATATATGTATGTGTGGTCACACAGGGGGTTGTACTTTTAGCACATGAATTATTTTTGCACACACACATATATATATACACTCATGCTCTTACTTATCTTGATTCTCTCTCCTAACCATGGTTATTTGTTCTACGTTTTAGTTACTCTTATCTCTCTTTAAATTATACTCTCATACCTTTTCTGGCTTGACTCTCTCCTTCTTATAGTTTTATTTGTCTTTTACCCCTTTTCTTCGCTCTCATTACGTACACACACACCAACTCCCATCACAACCTTTCATTTCTAAATGCTCTGGTTTACCCGAAAAAAAAAAGAAAAAAGAAAAAGGATATTTTCTTTTCATTATATTAAATTGCCTATATATTGTTCATACTATTGTGAAAAATCAGGCACCTGCTTCTCCCTTTTTAACCCATGTGATCCTTCATTTCTCTCTCTCTCTCTCTCTCTCTCTCTCTCTCTCTCTGTGTGTGTGTGTGTATACTCTCTGTGATGTTTTCTTTGAATCCTAGGTGTGTGTTGAAGTTTTTACTACATCTCATTATATCAATTCTCTCTCATACGCCCATGTGGGGTCCTTCCTTCATTATATACATATATATATATATATATATGTATATGTCCTTTTGCATTTGATTCTCTCTGTGTTATCTATTTTTCATCTAGTTGTCTTTCACCCCCTTCTTTTCCTTATCACGTATACACACGTACACAAATATCAACTCCCTTTTAAATCTTACAAATTATAAATATTCAATGGTTACCTGATAGGCAAAAAGGGTTCTTCTTATTATTATAGATACTTATATATATGTGTGTGTGTATACACATATTATACTAATAATCTGACATGTTTCTTCTTCACCCATGTGTAATGAATACACACACACGTTTACTATTTCAGGAAGAAGAGAGGAAATAAATTTTTAAAATGATAAATTCTTTCTTTACTCCAAACATAATCTACTAGATGAGAATTGCCAATACTGTGTGGCTGCTGTGTGCAGATATGGAAAATAATTCTGTGTGATATGATATTGTGGATCCACACTAGGGGATACCCTAGTTATGTTCATATAAGGGATATATTCCCTTAAATTATTTTCTAGTGCAATTTCTCATATAGTTTATTTTTAATTTTTTTATGGAGTAAAATCTTGTTTTTTGATAAATAAGCAGCTAGACATTATTAGTTAAAATTGGTATCAGGCTATTTTCGTAATGTTCCAGAAGCCGGCAACCGAAGTGAGGATCCTAATTGAGTGGATTTAGGTCAGAGCGATGCAGGTCATCCAAAATATCCAAATGATTAGCAATAACCCTGTTGACATACCACCGCCACCACCAAGCCCTCCTCTAAGCCCACTAGTAATTTACAATAATTATGTTCAGAACTATTTTGCCCCCGAAGGAGATCCATTAGCATCTTTCTCCATTGACCGTATTATCATGACCCCTGAAACCACCACTACCCCCGAAATCACTGCAACTACTGATGATCAGCTACCTCCTGGGAACCCATAGAAGACACATGCTATGGAAGAATAGAATATAGATATACCATAAAAAATAAAAATTCTGGTTTTCAGCTGGTTGGATTATATATATATATAGTTTGGATACAGTACAACTTGGTTTGGGATATATATATATAGTTTGGATGTAACAGAAGTTGGGAGATATGATAATGATTAAATTATTATTATTATAATTGTGCCTTGTTCTTACAGTTTCTTTTCATATGATATAGAATAAAAAAATAATAAAATAAAATAAAATTTGAGGGTTTTTACACACGTCATCGGGTATATCGGTATCGCATTGACTACTGCCTTTATCATTACTTCCTTTCACAAGAATGATAACAGACTTTTCCTTCATCCCTGCAGCTTCTAACTGATTCTTTCTTTAACATAAGCTAGTGCTTGCTGTTTTGACTTGCCCCACACACTAGGGAGCCCAAGGTATTTCTCTTAATCTTTGTCCACGATATTCCCATGATTTTGCTTACCTGATTCTGTACCTCAATAGGCATGTTTCTTAGGCAAGACTTCTCGAGGTTGGCTTGTTGTTCCAAGGATAAGCAATAAAGTTGCAGCAATTGTGATAATTTCCTACAATTCACTTCATTAGCGTTCATAAATAGGTGAGCGTCATCCAGAAAAAAAAAGTATGCGATAGCATAAGGCAGTTATTAGCGAGCCTTACTCCTTTGAGCTGTTTTCTTTCCATATTTTTACTTAGTGTACCAGAAAGGACTTCGGCCACAATAATGAAGAGGTAGGGAGAGAGGGGGTCTCCCTGCCTTATCCCCCATCCCGGAGTTAGAGAGCTTACCCTTCGGCCTAAGAGACATACATTGAGCAGAATGGAGGTGATGCATTCAATTATTAAGTTGACCTAATCTGCACTAAAGCCCATTTTCAACACAACAACTTGCAGAAAGTCCTACTCAATCCGATCATATGCTTTGCTCATATCCAATTTCAGTGCAAATTCAAACTTGCCTCCACTTACTTTCCTTTTAAGATAGTGGAAGACTTCATGGGCTATAATTACGTTGTCATGTATGAGTTAGCTGGGGACAAAGGCACTTTATGTTGGCAAAATACATCCACCTAGTAGGCGTTTCACTCAATCCTCTGGGTCATAATTGAGTGATTGATTCGGCCACTTCAACCTTTGGTATAAGCACCACGTTAGTCTCATTCAATTTCCTTATATCTCCCCTCCCTTAAAAGAATTCCTTGATTAACTCTCTGTCAGGTTGGCCCACAATATCCCATAAACCTTGGTAAAATTTGCCATTGAAACCATCAGGCCCAAAGGCTTTGGAGCTCCCCAGTTGGAAAGCCGCTTCTTTTATTTCTGCATCAGTAATTACGGCCATGAGCATCCTATTTCCTTCCTCCTCCACATGGTTGTCCACATATTGTAGAATCTAAGAAAAATCTCGGGTACCTGATGCTGAAAATAGATATAAGAAGTAGTCTGTTACGCTCCTTGCAATTTCCTGTTCATCATCAGCCTAGGTTCCGTCAGCCCTTTTCAATCTCAAAATAGCAATTCTTTTCCTTCTTTGAACTGGGGTAACATGTAAAAACGTGAGTTGTGGTCTTCTACTTTCAGCCAAGATATGCGTGATGTCTGCCACTAGTACTTCTTTTCCCTTTCCCATGTCTTTTCAATTTCTACATTCAACTCTTCAATCTTTTTTGGCTTGTCCTCCATTAGTTCACTTTCAAAAGATTAGCTCAGTTGCTTTTTCATTCTCTCCACCAGTTTATGGCTGTTTGGGAATATTTTGTTACTCCAACAAATTAATGCTTTTCTGCATTGCTCTAATCTTGCAATGAAAGCGTCCAGCTTCCCTCCACCCTCCATGGTTTGAATGTTCCAACCTTCTCTTACAATATCAAGAAAATCAGAGTGTTCCATTCAAAAGTTCTCAATTTTAAAGGAGAAAGGAGTTCTTGTACAGTTATACATTAAATCAATAAGTAACATATAGTGATCAGAACCCCCCAGTTCTAAGTGAAATACCTGAGCTTTGGGGATGTTCTCTCTTAAGTCCACATTCGCCATTACTCTGTCAATCCTTTCTTTGATGTGTGCTTCGTTGAGCCTCTCATTGCACTAGGTGTAATCCGAGCCTTTGTATCCCAATTCCAGCAGACAATAGTTAGATATATGTTTTGGAAGATAAGTATTCCCCTTATAGCTCGCGAACAGCTTCCCCATTTCTCCCTTTGGCTGGTAAGGTGGTTGAAGTCATCTACACACAGCCAGGGGCCTTTGATTCCTCGAGAAATGCTAGCTAACTTCTCCCACACCTTCTGTTGTTCAAAGTCTTTTTTGGGGGGCTGTAGACACATGTCATGTTCCTAGGACTAGGGGTGTCCACGGGACAGGACGAGACCGGGACGAGCCCATCCCGTTTAGTCCGGAAAAATGTGTTCGGGACAAGAATCACGTCCTGTGTCCCATCCCGTCCTGAATTTGTCCCGGTCCCGATAGGGGAAGGGACGGGACGTGACTGTCTCGAATTTATTTATTTATTACAAATTGAGAATTGTAGAGCTACTACTACTACAGAGGAACGAGCAAGAAGGAGAGGGAGAAGAAGGAAGAGACAAAGGGAAAAATAAAATAAAGAAGAGCACAATTTTCCAACTTCTCTCCTCAGCTACACTTACACATTCTTCTTAATTTCTGCAAAACCAGTGAACCACAATCAGAATAACAACCTCTTTTCTCACTTTATTCATTCCCTATTCCCTACTCTATTCACTTTCCTATTATTCCCATTAAGACCATGTCTCAACAATTAGATTTTTCTATATATTTTGTGAAAAAATATATTATAATATATATATTTGGGACGGAACCGGGACGGGATGACCCCGTCCCGAGTCCCGTCCCGTCCCGAAAGCCCATTTTGTCCCGTCCCGATTTGTCCCATCCCGAAATGACCGAGATGGAACGGGACGCACAGGGACGGGATAAGTTTGAACACCCCTACCTGGGACATGTACAGAGAAGGAGCTTAACGCCAGTGTATGATGATCTGTGCTGAGTGCAGAATAGCAATGTTAATGTCAGACTTCCACCAAATAGCGAGGCCACCACTTAGTCCTATTGGGTTAACAATGCACTCTTCTTTAAAACCGCATCTTCTTCTCAACTTTGACACTACTTTTTCTTTTTATTTGATTTCCATCAGGAAGACCAAATGGGGGGTTTTTCCTCTTACAAACCTCCTTGAGGTTCTTGATTGTCAGGGCTACCCCAATGCCTTGACAATTCCATGAAATTGTCCTCATGGCACCGGAAGGGATGTTTGAGGCCCGCCCGCTCCTTCATTATTCTTGATTGGAGTATCTGTCTCCAGTCCCGTGCCCCTTTTCCCATATCTGAGCCGTCTGAGGGAGTCGCACATGTTCAAAAACTTAAAACTATATATTCCTTTGACAATAGATTCAGGATTTACCAGTAATTTTTTCTGAAAAGATTATGTAAAGTCCAAACACGCTCATGCGGTCACGCCTACACCTTGAAGTAGGTTCCCAGGTACCACACTCAAAGCATAACGTTCACATGCTATTGGGATTTATTCATATTGGGCACTCTTGATGAATTAGTGGGCTAGGCCCAAATTCTTTTTGTATTCAGCATTATTTTATTTGATAAAATCTTGAATAATGCAGGGAACAATCTTTACGGTGGAAGCACTGATCTAGAATGGATCATTGCTCATTAGCGATATAGAAACTCGTTAGAAATAGCCATCTGTAGCTTGAGACAAAATTACTGACACGATTTTAGTCAAAAATTAAATCATAAAATAACGGATTTCTATTACTGTTTCTTGTGTTGCTCTTGTGGACTCAGTTAAGGGTTTGTTCTACATGTCATTATAACATTAGCAATATGGACATTACTTAACCGAGTATTGAAATCTCTTGGACAAAAGGAAAGGCTAGTTTGCTTACAAGGGAAAAAATAAAAAATTGACTAATCTTGTGGCTTTTAAAATGATGGGAATGACATCAAAACGATTGCCTGGTCCTTCAAGTTACGCAGTTGCTTGCTTGCACTATTGGTTATACATGTGGCCTTTTGCGTGTGCATACTTATCTTTCTTCATATATCTCACTAAATACAAATAAGCGTGTTCCCTCTAGTTCATATTATTAGTCAGTTTCAATCAACCTAACTAGAAATCGAGAAAAAGTGTGTAAGACATTAAGTTGTTTGAAAATAAAATAAAAAAAAGTCCAAATCTACCCATATTTAAGACTATTGAGAAGTAAAAAAAGGATCATTACATTAACTTTTTTATAACAATAATAACATTAAATTTAAATAGGGACAATTTTGGAAAAAAAAAATTGACTCCCCTATTCTTTTTATAAATAATAACAACTACCAATATTAAGATTATCAAAATGTTGGTTAAAATGAACTAAAAGCACTAAATGTATAAGAGATGTATATTTTTTTCATTTATACCCTTATTCATGAAGATGTTGAGTAAGAGCGGGAAGGAATAAGAAAAAGATATGAAAGATGCATATAATCAATTGAAGATGAAAATAGGGAAAAAAAAGTGCATTAAGTTTATGGAAAAGCACAAATTGTACTTATATTTAGGATCAACCCAATGTGAGTAAATATTACTTATAAAGACGATTGGAGGGAGTAATTAGTATCTCAATAGACCAGACATAAAATAAAAGCCACATAATTCTTCTGATAAAGTGTTTTATAATAGAGACTAGGGGGTTATATATATATATATATATTATCATTAAGTACGAGATAGATTTTATAGGGACACAGTCCACTAGAGAAATTTCCAAATTAAGGGATTCCAACTCATCATCAAATTAAGGTGTCAAATTCGAATTAGTTGGATATGTGATCAAAAAGAGGGGACACATCAGAGATGTTGTTTACAACTTGTGGCAAAGGATAACAAACATCATAAACAACTAGTTGGGGTTGTCATTACTCCATGGTACGTATGCTCCAAATCTAAATTATCTTTTTCAATTAATAAACTCATTGGCAGAAAAGGGGAAATTATGAATGATTTGCCATATTTTATTTGCCTTAGAATTTAATTTTGACTTCTAATTTATATTCAAACATCTCTTTTCTTCTTCTTTTTTTTCATTTTTTGTACGCTAGTTTTGTTATATTTGAGAGAGTTTAATTATTTTCTCTTTATCTCAAATTTGTGGAGACTTTTGGTGTTTTGTAAGTTTAGATTAATGAAATGCTCGACTTATGGATAATATGTCTTGCTCGAGTTTTAAGTTTTAATATTATATTTATAAATAGATTTGTCAAATATGGTAGAAAGAGAAGAATAAGGTATTCTGTTAAGTAAATTTAAGTTGACTGGAAGTCATTATATATTAAGCGAATAATGATGTAAAGAGAAGGAAAAAAAAACTAATTATTCATTGTATTAAAAAAAATAATTATTCATAAAAGCTAATAATTTAATAAGAGAAAAACCCATGAACTTTAAAACAAAATTAAAATTAATAATAACTATAAAATTTTAATTTAAAGCAAAAATTTTGAATTAAGTAAAAAAAAGGCTTGAAATCATCAATTTAAAGAAAAAAGAGAGAAAGATATTAGAATATTAGGCCCAAAGTATATCATTTCAGTCATTATTATATGTCAACTCCAACTAAGTTAAGTCATTAGATTTGTTTAAAGATACAAAAACTAAGAAATTAATTCCCATTTAAAACCTTTATTAAAAAATAAATTGTAACAATTAAAAAAATTGTTATGAAAATAAAGAAAAGAATAGAGATAGAGAGAAGAAGAGAGAATATAATAACAAGAAGGAAAATATGAGAGGACCAAAAAAATATGAGATGATGAAACTATCACTTTTTCACATGTGATTCAATAGTACAAATGTCTTGTACATGACCTCTATTTATAGGCCATAAGTCATTGAAGACTATGCATGAGGTTACAAGAAAATAATGGTGAAGTTTATGGCATTTACAAGCCATTCATTGAGAGGTTACAAAGTTAAGGATATTTAGAGAGAAAAGAATCCTAGGAGGAATTCTAGAGGAATGGTTATGGACATTCATGTAAGTTCACAACACTCCCCTTGAATGTCTATATTATTGTGCCTTATTAAAACCTTACCAGGAAAAACCCATTGGGACAAAAACCTAATGAATGAAAAAGAGTACACAATATTTATTGAAACTGCCACGTTAAAAACCTTACCAGGAAAACCCAGTGGGACAAAATCTTGGTTAAGGAAAAAAGAGTGCAGCATTACAATATCTCCCTCTGATGACTACATCACTTTATCTCTGAGTTTGCGCATTCCAATAATATACACTAATTTCTCAAATGTTCTTGTTAGAAGTGTCTTGGTAAACATATCTGCAAGATTGTCACATGAGTGAATTTGTTGAATATCTATATCACCACTCTTTACAAGATCATGAGCGAAAAAGAATTTTGCAGAAATATGTTTTGTTTTGTCTCCTTTGATATATCTTCCTTTCAGTTGAGCTATGCATGCGGTATTATCTTCATTTAATACTGTCGGAACCTTTTGTGAAACAATCATGCCACACATTGATTCAATATGTTGAGTCATTGACCTTAACCACACACACTCTTAACTTGCCTAGTAAACTGCAATTATTTCTGCATGATTTGATGATGCAGCTGACAAAGTTTGTTTGTTAAATGCCATGAAAAAGCTATACCTCTACAAGTAAACAAATATCCTGTTTGTGATCTACCATTGTGTGGATCTGATAAAAACCCTGCATCTGCATAACCAACCAATTGTGATCCAGATTCATTAGAATAAAATAATCCCATATCATTTGTCCCTTGAAGATATCGAAATATATGTTTGATTCCATTCTAATGCCTTCTTGTTGGACAAGAATTAAATATTGCCAATAAATTTATAGCAAATGCAATATTGGGACATGTTGAATTAGCAAGATACATTAGTACACCTATAGCACTAAGATATGGTACTTCTGGACCAAGAAGTCTTTCCTTTCCCCCTTGAGGACGAAAAATGATCTTTTCCCTTATCAAGTGATCTTATGACCATTGGAGTAGTCAATGGATGAGTTTTATCCATATAAAATCGCTTTAATATTTCGTCAATATAAGTTGATTGAGAAAGAAGGATTCCATTTGTGAGATGCTCAATTTGTAATCCAAGACAAAACTTTGTTCTCCCAAGCTCCTTCAGTTCAAATTCTCCTTTTAAACAATCAACTTCATTTAGAAGCTCTTCAGGAGTTCCAATTATATTTAAATCACCCACACATACAGTGATTATGACAAACTCTAATCCATTCCTTTCTATAAAAACACATGGGGAAATTGAATCATTTTTATAACCTTCTTTTAACAAATATTCGCTACAATGGTTATAACACATTCTTCCAGATTGTTTCAATCCATAAAAAATTTATGCAAGCGAACCGTATAATTTTCTCGAGAATTTTTATATGCTTCTGGTAACTTAAATCCTTCAGGGATTTTCTTGTAAATTTCAGTGTTTAAATAGCCATATAAATAGGCTGTGACAACATCCATGAGACGCATGTCAAGTTTATTACTTACTACCAAGCTAATTAAATATCTTAAAGCGATTGCATCCACCACAGAAGAATATGTCTCTTCATAATCAATGCCAGGCTTTTGTGAAAATCCTTGTGCTATAATTTGTACCTTGTATCTAATAATCTCATTTTTTCCATTTCGTTTTCTCACAAATACCCATCTATATCTAATGGGTTGTACACCATTTGGCATTTGGATGACAGGTCCAAAAACTTCTCGTTTTGAGAGTGAATTTAACTCTACTTGAATTGCGTCTCTCCACTTTGACTAGTCACTTCTATATCTACATTATTCACCACTAGGATTAAAATTGTTACTTCCACCACTATGATTAAGATAATTTCCACGTCCTCTGCCATGACCATGCCACGACCACTTCCGTGGCCGCGGCCTTAACCTTGACCATTATCATAATAATTATTACACACACTCACATTCGCTTCAGGGAATGGAGCAGACCCAGTGGAACGAATCTCATGATTTTTCATCAACAACTCATTATTTTGTTTAGCTACAAGAAGACATGAGATTAATTCTGAATATTTTTTAAAACATTTCTCATGATATTGCTGCCGCAGGAGCACATTTGAAGCTTGAAAGGTGGAGAAGGTTCTCTCTAATAAGTCCTCATCAGTTATTTTTTCACCACATAATTTCAACTGAGAACTTATATTAAAATCTGCTGAATTATATTCATTTACAGTTTTAAAATCTTGTAGCCTTAGGTGGATCCAATCATAATAAGCTTTTGGTAAAATCACCGTTTTTCGATGATCATATCTTTCTTTCAAATTAGTCCACAATTCTAACGGATCTTTTATCCTTAGGTAATCTACTTTCAGCCCTTAATGGAGATGGTGATGAAGGAAAATCATGGCCTTGGCCTTATCTTGGCCACTCAGTTCTTTGCCAGTCAAAATGGCATTTCCTATACCATTAGTATTCAGGTGGATTTCAGCATCTAACACCCAAGACAGATAATTTTCTCTGGTAATGTCAAGAGCAGTAAACTCGATTTTGGTAAGATTTGCCATGATACAAACTAAAACTTTCAGAGCAAATTCGTACTGATAACGTGTTATGAAAATAAAGAAAAGAATAGAGATAGAGAGAAGAAGAGAGAATATAATAAGAGGAAGGAAAATATGAGAGGAACAAGAAAATATGAGATGATAAAACTATCACCTTCTCACTTGTGATTCAATAGTACAAATGCCTTGTACATGATCTCTATTTATAGGTCCTAAATCATTTAAAACTATGCATAAGGTTACAAAAGAATAATGGTAAAATTTATGGTATTTACAAGACATTCATTGATAGGTTACAAAGTTAAGAACATTTAAAGAGAAAAGAATCATAGGAAGAATTCTAGAGGAATGGTTATGGACATTTATTTATGTACTTTCACAACAAAAATATAATTAATAATCACTGGGTGATTTATGATGACAGCCAAATAATATTAGTAGAAAGTGACTTATATAAAGATATGGTGGTGAAAATTGAAAAGGAAGATTGGAGACCAGCACTTACATGGAAGGGACACCATACATAGTTGTCTTTTGGGGAGGCTAATAATTTATTTGGTTTTACTTATACTCTTTTCATGTGAATATAATATTTTACCAAAGTTATTAAACCCAAATCGGCATTTAGACTGTTCGAGACAATGGGTCAAGGGTTAGTGGGTCAGGTCGGGAGTCAGACCGGTGATAATTAAAAAAATTAAAAAATAATTTAAATGTTCAATTTATCATCATATTATCCAAATATTAAATGCCAATTCAATACCTTGAATTATTAACAAAATAATCATATTTTATCCAATATTCTTTACAATCTCTTTGACATTTTGACTCAATAGCATCAATATATTATTCATTGATATTAGAGTCATTAATCACTAAATATTCTTCCTAATAAAATTTTTAAAAATAAACTTTAACAAAATATACCTACAAATAAATTTTCTTAACCACTAAACTAATAGTCATTAATATCAAAATTATAATTTAAATTAGCAAAACACAAATTATCTCATTTCTATCACCAATTTTGTATAAAAATATGCAACCAGGGTCAACCCCACAACTTGCCATGTTGCCAAGATTAGTATAGGTTTTCCCAGGTTGTCGGGTTCTGGGTAAGCCCAGGTTTGATTACCTGGTATTTTACCTTTCAATCACTATGTGTTGACTTTGTTCTCATGTGATTGGGTGGATATTAAATATAGGTAAAATTGAAAAAAGTTATTGAATTTTAAGGCAGATTTAATGAGATTTAAGGTTATTTGGTGGTTTGTGTGAAGCATGTTGAAGTGCCATATAAGTAGGATCATATGAGTATTATTTTTCTCTTTATCAATCTCAAAGTAGTGGAGAGTTGAGACTCTACCAACACGTAGTTGGTCTATCGGTGTAAAGCTCCACTCAATCCATTGGGGTCTCGAGTTCGAGTCCTAGAAGAGATACTTATGTCGAGAGGGGAAGCCATGAACCCCAAAACTAGAGTAATCATTTGATCGGATACTTGGTAATATGATCTAGATTGGGCGTTGATTACCAATTAATATATAAAAAGAAGCGGAGAGTTGAGACTCTTGGGTTTATGTAAAATTTGATTAATGAAATGCTCGACTTGAATAAAATATCTCTTGTTAGAGTTTTAAATTTTGATATTATATTATATTAGGCTAAAAAATTAATATTGTAGTCAAAGATAGATTTATCAAACACAGTAGTAAATGATGAATAAGGTATTATATTAAGTAAATTTAAGTTAACTAGAAATTAGTTTAATTGAGTGAATAATGATATTTTGGCCCATACAAAGTGAGCAATGATATCAAGAGAAGGGAACTAAAAACTAATCATTTATCAAAGCTGATGATTAAATAAGAGAAAAAAATTAGTATATTAGACTTCAAAGAATATTATTCCAATCCACATTATAAATTATCTCTAGTTAGGTTAAGTAATTAAAAATTTGGTTTGAAAATAAAAAAACAAATTCTAAATTAAACTACATCTTTAGAAAAAAAAATTGTACTTCCTCTGTTCCTAAATATAAACCTATTTACCTAGTTTAATTAGATTAATGATATTAGTTAAGTTAGTTAAAACTATATGATATTACCAAAACACACAAACCACATCTATCTTTATTCCTACCCTCTCTCTTACTTTTTTATTATTGAGAATCATCAATAGGATAATTTAGGAAAAATATGAGAAAAGTATAAAGAGATCTTATATTTAATTTAGGAATTAGCTCACCTCCTTAAGTAGATCTTATATTTAGGAACAGAAGGATTATCAAGTTTTAAATATGGATAAATCGCCATTTGACAATTTAGATGGGGAGTAGGCAGCATTGTTGTCAATCTCGCGAGTTGACTCTCTAATTTTACCATTTTTATGTTTCTACATAATTAAAACGTGTCACAAGTCATTTAAATTCGTATTAGTCGTAAACTCGGCTAAACTTACTAGTTTAAACCCTGAGTTTAACTTTTTTATGTTTCTATCTTATAAAATAATCTTATCAACTTGTTATAAATCTCATGTTAATTATTTTTAGTTGACCATATTCAATGAATTTATATATAAATTTTATAGAAATTTCTTTATGTAGTTTGAAAAATTATGAAAGCTAATATATTTAATATCAACTACTCATATTTAAAATATATTTAAGTTGAATTATTGTTCTTGCTTGTATTTCTTATTTAATTAAAAACTTTAAACATATTATCAATAAAAGTGAACTCTTACGAGTTTACGATTCGAATTCACGTTCCGATTTTACATTTTTATCACGAGTTACTTAAACTCACGAGTTTGACAACCTTGGTAGGCGACAGTCACACACGACAATGATACTTTAACACATGTTAGGAATAGGTCCTATTTCTAGAGACGGGAAATCGAGCCGGTCCGTTCGAGGGCTTGTGAGGTTTGCGAACAAAAAGATCCCATTTTTCGAAGCATGGCCCTTGAGGTGTCGGGCCTCAGGCCGGCCTACAGGCTTCGCTTTTTTTCAAATAATTTTTCCCACTTATGAGCTTATACTGCTAACTAAAACAATGGACTTATGATAAAAACATAAATATGATCAAAATTATGTTTAAATACCAAGTATTAGTATATTACCAACTCAACATTTCATAAATTAAATAGTGCATTACCATCTCAACAACTCATAAATTCAATACTAAGTCTAGAACTAAAAGTCATACCACAATTAAATAGAATATTCAAAAGGTTCACATAAATCCACACACCATAATTAAAATAAATTATTACAAAAGTCTACATATTACAATTAAATAAACTACAACTAAAAGTCATAAATAAAAAAATGAAAGCCATACACTACATTGAATATTAAGAATTAACGTCATTGTAATTTTATCATCACTATCATCAACATCAAAAAATTTTGATTGTATTTCACTATGAGTAAGCTTTTCTTCTTATATAACAAAAGTGTCAAGTTTTTTTCTTATTTTTTGTTTTTTAATATTATAAATTAGCAATAAAAATAAACAAGAAAAGCAAAAAAAATTAAAAAAAATAGGTGGGCTTAAACAGGCTGGGCAAAGTAAGCCCGCGGCTCGACGAACTAGCCCGTTTAGGCCCGCCTCCTTTTTAAGGTTCCAAAATCAAAACCCGACTCTCCTCAGGTTATGGCCTAAACGGGCCAGCCTGAATTCCCGACTCTACCTATTTCTCACGAATTTTTCACGAATTTATTCCCTTATTTTCCTAAAATATAATTGATAACCAATTGGTGATTTATGATAATTGATAAGAGTCAAACACTCCTTATATAAACTGACTTATAGTAGGGTTACAGTGATGAACAAGATGACAGGCACTTACTTGGAAGGTAGACCAAACACCGTTGTCGTTTTGGAAACCCAATTAAATATTGGTGGAAGCTAATCAAATTTCACAATCATTAAGATTTGTAATTTTTTATTTTCTTTTTTTTTTTAAAAAAAAAGAAAAAGTAGTAGTACTACAACATTCCAATTTTTCATTTTTTTTTTTTTCTTGTTGGCTTGATTTTTTATTATATTATTTAAATCTAAAACGGTGGAGCTAAAGTCTAGACAGATCAATGAGACAACCGACAAATTGCATCATAATATCCATACAACCCATGCTGACTCAGAACTCGCTCACTTTGAGGCCCCTCCCATAGTGCCACGTGTCCTCCAACCTCTAAAACGACACCGTTTTTGGCCACATAATTTCCTCATTATGAGAATCGTTGTTTTTGTGTAAATGTGGGTGCATAGTGCAATCCACTTGCTTCTTCTTCTTCTTCTTCCTCTCTGAATCTCTCTTCCTTCCTCCGCGTTTTCAACCGTTTTAATTTTCACATTACATATTCTTCGTTCATGAATCTTTGATTGAACAAGTGCTTTTCCACTGGTGATTGCAATTAGGGTTCCGATTTTTCTTCCACCGGTCATTTAGGGCTTCGCTTTTTTTTTTTTTTTTTTTTTGTGTGGCCCCCGATGACTTATGATGATGATGATGATGGCTCTGGCGTTGATGAGCTTGTCCCGCACCTCACAGTTCGAATCCAGAATGATGATATCAACGGAGGATATGTTAAATTGAGGTCTGAACCGCAAGATTCTGAACCAGAGGACTCGTTGAGTGAGGCGACGACATGTTCTGTTTGGTATTGGGCTAAATTGGCGATTTTCGTTTTATGTTTAGGGTTCTTGGCTGCTGCTTTTATCATATGGGTCGGACCATTTTTCATGGATAAGGTTGGTTATTTACGCGTACTTGATTTGATTGTCGAGTTTTATTATCTCAATTCATTGGGTTTTCGTTGAATTTACGTATTTCAGGGCTTGCTTTCTTCTCAAATGTTTTGAGGCGTTTGGGTTTTTTGGATCTCGTGTTTATTGTACATTGGAGGATTTTCTTTTTCTTTTTTCTTTTTTTTTTTAACGTGGCTGGCTCATGCATCTTATCTTCTCTTGACCTAGTTCCCAAAAAATAAAAAATAAAAACTTGCTTCTAAACATGGAATTTGTAGAATCGAGGTAAAATTAATTTGAACTATGATCATTTTCGGTAAACAATTGTACCACAGGGACATCTTATTGTATTTTTGTGTAATTTTTTGGGCCTTAGATGTAAATTTGAACTTTGAATGTGCCACGTGATTTAGTAACGTGATCTTTGTTTCAGGCGATTATACCAACAATTAATTGGGAGAGGAACTCATTCAGCAGTCCAGTGTTAATTGTCCTGATATTTGTTTCTGTGGCATTATTCCCGACGCTGCTTTTGCCATCTTCGCCTTCTATGTGGTTGGCTGGAATGAAATTTGGTTATGGTTTTGGGTTCTTGCTGATAATATCTGCATCATCTATTGGTGTCTCACTCCCTTTTTTCATCGGCTCAACGTTCCATCATAAAATTCAAGTATGCGCTTTGTTTTTATGTCATTTTTAGTTTCTAAAATGCCATCTACTTGTGCTTGCCTCACCAGTGCTAACTAGGACCCAACATTTCATAACTCTATGCAGGGGTGGTTAGAAAAGTACCCAAAGAAAGCTTCTTTTCTAAGATCTGCAGGTGGAGGAAGCTGGTTTCATCAATTTAGAGCAGTTGCTTTGATCAGGGTTTCTCCATTTCCTTACATATTCTACAACTACTGTGCTGTGGCAACAAATGTCAAATATGGACCTTATATAATGGGATCCTTGGTGGGAATCATACCAGAAATATTTGTTGCACTCTATACGTAATGTCTCTCTCTCTATATATATTGATATATCTATGGCATGAATGTTATGTGAGTGTACTTGTCTACATTATGCTTTTATATACCATTTATGCTTAATGGTACTTATGGACCGATCATCGCTTTCTTCCTTCTACTACCTTCTACTAGTTCTGGAGTCAAGCTAGCAAATAATTATTAGATATAGGTGAATCACAGATTCAAGTTATAGCAAACAAGACTGATAGTCTATCCTCAGCAGCTGAGCTCCGCTAGTCTTAATATACTTACTTAGCTTATTAGCCGTCACTCTATGACTTGTAGACACTGCCTCCCAAAGAGAGTAACTCTTTCTGATATCAAACACATTAAGTGCTTTAATCAAGTGTCATGTTTTTAAAGCTTGATGTAATTGAGAGTCTGTCTAACACCCCATCTTGATTTACTCTGTTTTCATGGCTTGCCCCCTTGAAATATGTTGTTTTCATTTTCAGTATTCCAATGAAGAATGACTACTTAAGCAGCCATTATGAAACATATCTAGAAATGATTTCATGATAGCTGAAACTTCAAAGTGAAAGTGAAAGTGAGATTGTCCTTTCACTTTGGTTGTAGTGTCACATTTCAGGTGGCAGGTTACTCTCACCTTTGACTTTATGTTTCTTTATTAATTTGATCTTATGTTTGCCTTAATCATTTCACACTTTTTTCTTCGAAGCAATTGATCTTAATATGTTAACATCTTCAACTCATGTCCTTAGTTTTCACTGCTTCTTGAATTTGACCATCGTGAATATATATTTGGTTGGTGGATTGTTTATTTTGCCTATGAAGAAGATGCACATTTGCTTTAGAGAAGTTATGTTCATGATTATTTTTATTCTGACTTAAGTCTTGATTACGAAGATGATCAGTTGGACTTGGGCTCAGCCAACTACCTTTTGTTCTTCTGATCCTCTTCCTTTCTCTGTTGTAAACACATAATTATTGATTGAGAATTGAGAAATACCCCTTTTGCTATCCATTATCTGGTAGAATTCGTCCTCATCATCTCCAAATAGCATAGGCTCTTATTTCTTTTTTGTTTTGGGAAGGGATTGTTACTTAGTAACCAATACCTTCTGTCAGTTCAATAAATGACCTGTTTCCTCTTCTCTTGCCTTCTCCAAAACTTTATTAAGAACTCATCTTAACCAGCAATGTCATCGTCACTGTCAATTCTATGCTTAGTTATAGATGCATCTCTCTCCACCAGCAATATAGATGCTTGCATCTGCACTTTAGGATTGAAGCAAAGTGCTCGCCACAGCTAGCACTTCTCACACCATGAGAGGTACCACATTCAATCAGTGGTATTAAGACAAGTGTTGAGTCCCTATTGTGCCTTTTCCATTGTTTTAGACATGCGCGTCAGGCATCTCTAGGTTTGCAAGCAACAAGAGAGGAGTCAGCTTGTATTAACCTAGTCCAAAAATAAAATATTAAATGGTGTTAAGAAGTCATAGGATGTTACCAAATTCAACTGTAGATGCATACTGCAACTTAATGATTTAAGATTATTTATATATTCTATTATTTTAAAAATTAATTCAAACTCTTTATTTACATGTATCTATTTTTTGGTTCACTTTGGCATCTTGGATCACTCTGCACCTTTTTTGCTCCTCTTGCTTATATTTGCAATTTATTTAATGTTACACCTGCAATTCGTTATTTCTGGTTAGTCAGTTCAAATGAATGTTTAATAGGATCGGAACTGATGATGCAGAGCCTCAAACTGGCTTGAACTCTTTTTCTCCTTGACTTGCTGCAGGGGGATTTTCATACAGACTTTAGCGGATGCCTCACACGAAAAGCGCACCTTATCTGCCCTGCAAATTATTTTAAATGTTTGTGGCTTCTGTATAACTGTGGCTGCAACAGTCTTTTGCACTGTCTATGCTAAGAGGCGACTCAAACAGTTGCAAGAGGGAGATGAGGTTTTGTTGCAATAATCCAGTAGTTTTTGAAGCTGGGTATCTCTCTTTGCTGCATGAACCAATTAACCATTTCATTTGGGCATATGGTGCAAATCTGGATGAGGTTTCACATACATATAATATAATTTCATCCATGGGAGGTTGGACGTCAAGTGTAACACATAAGGGTAGAAGTGTTTGTTGGAAGACACCAAAGGTAGCAAACTAACATGACACGGGATTTAGATTCTCTCAAATCTCTTAAGATAGTGACAGGGTTCGTCATTCAAATGGTTCCTACTTACTCATCATATCCATCCTTTTTTATGTTGACACAGTCAAATTCTTAAGAAATTAAAATGATTCAAATTTCTCTTGACTAACACCAATTGTAGTTAAGCATACCCCATTAGTTTTGGTTTTATCTCACTTGTAAGAAATGTGCTTTTCTTGTTGGTGTTTCAGTTGTCATTATACATGAATGAAATCCCGATTTTAGGTTGATTGACTTGGATTCGTCAAAACCTTTGGGTCATTGTAAATTGAAATACAATATACCTCAAGGAAAAGCTCGAGTCATTTCTGGGTCCTCTATACAATGTTGTTACATTTTCTTTTACCGGAATAGTAAGAAAGAGCTTCTGACGTGGTGTGTATGAAAAAAGCGTATCAAAAAGAACTTCTGACATATAGTTCACAACTCTGTAACCTCCCTAATCGGAAGTCTTAATTATTTGCATGTACTATAACTTAATTGGTTACTTATGATCTAATACATGCCTTATATTATAATATTCCTCCATTGCATTACAAAGTAGGTCCTTCATTTAGGACTAGTGGTAGCATCATTTTCTTCACTTCTATTTTTTACTGATCTCTTGGAGTGCTCTGACGTACGTCTGGCTTCATGTTTAAGCATCACAACTTTCTTGTTCAAGTGTAAATTTTGGACTCAAAGATGGTAAACACTCGGAGACATGTGAATTAGGAAGGAATGGAGGGAGTTGTCATGAATGACGTTTAGGGGATGAGCTTTGTAACATTCATGAAATGACAATCTTCATCTGTTTAATCCTCTTTTTCCTTTTTAATATTTGGTGTTTTTATGATTTTATCTTGCATTTGTATTATTCTATTAATGATTGTAGTACTTGTTTGATGTTACTCCTTATTCTAAATTGGCAAATAAGCAACTATTTGATTTGTTCATCTTGATCTTGAACGGATAATCTCAATGTTCTTTGTCCTTTGTTTATTAATGGAGATGTATTTGGTTGAAACTTTTCTTGGTTCTTTTTTAATTAAACTTTTGATGATTTTTTTATTGGTCTCGATAATGTCAGGTCTATATTTAAAAGTTTGAAGTTTGGACATCACAAAGAATATCATTATTGCAGCCCACACTAATAATGCATAGTAACAAGAATGTGTTCTAAATGATTCATTTGTTGGAAGAAAAATTAATGTGATAGTGAGAGTGCGGAACTGCTAACCTTTGTTAGTACACGGAAAATCCATACTATCCGTAAGAAAAAGCTCAGCCTTTTCATTTTGACATGCAGGAACTTGACTATGGTTTAGAATACAAGTCATCTTTAAAAATGTTTTAGTACGTGGTATTAATCATTTAGAGAGTAGCTGGCAAAAAAAAAAAAAAAATCATTTTGAGAGTAAAATTAGTTTACTCCTATGATTAATGCTTTAACTGCTCTTTCTTGAATCTGGTGAGATGGCTGAAACTTGAAAGTGAGTTACATTTGGGATAAAATATAGGTAAAAAGTTTGGTTTTGATGACTTATCCGAGAGATAAAATACACGTATAATTTTGGAAATAGATGGTAAAAAAATCACGGTTTTCATAATAATGTGCCAATTTCAATATTATGAGAAAATAAAAGCGAATTACAATGCTAGCAAGTCATGAGGAAAGCCGCGTGAAAAGAAGTAGTTTACATTCTCATAAATAAATCTTTCCACCATTAAATTAAATTATGACTTCAATTCTATGGAGACCACTTCAATCACTGTCGTAAAAGTTGGATCGAAAGGTGATTCAACAAGGTTAGTGGGTCTATTGGATTGACTGTGAAAATGATGACGTAATTATTATATATATATATAAGCAACTAAACCATAGCAAATAAATATGAAATTCTAACATAACTTATAATTAAACATGTTCAAGAGCTCTAATGTAATATTTTTCTCAAATACGAAGTTATAATATGTTGAAATCATTAAAAAGAGTGATTTGATTAATACATTTAAGGATTAAGGGGTATTTTTAGGCAAGAGTTGTTTTTTATGTATAGATACGCGTCTATTTTTTTTTGACCATTTTTAGATGAGTTATTTTCATTTTTTCAAAAGTTGCTTTGCTTTGGTTCACGGTTAAACATTAGTTTTCGGTCCAATAGACGGTCTGAAGCGATCAATCAAGCGGCTGAACCATGAGAACGAGCCGAAGGATGTTCCGGGCGACGGCCCGACCAATCCAACCGTCCTTGTTTTACATCACTGAATTCAATATTTCAATGTTTGTGAAGTTTGGATGCCACAAATATTGTCATAATTGCGATTTACTATGCCCATGATAATTATGGATAATTTATGCTGATTAAATGGTTAAACACTACAAAAACAAAAGCATTATATATTTAATCAATTAAAATATTTATCATCAAAATATGGAAACCCAAGCATATCAATCACTTCATTCAAGTCATTATTCGAGCATGTCTCAAGCGGTAAATAAAGCTTAGAGATCATTGACAAAATGCTCATTCTCACTCTTAATGTAAGACCCAATTAATTAATTTGAGGATATTTAAGTAGATAAATTAATTAATTATAACACATGTTACATAGTCTCTTTGAAATATTTATGTATATCATTAAATTTTACATAATTTTATATGTTAAGTCAATTGGTTTGGAGACTTCTTTCTACTTTAATATGTAACTAATTTCCAGCTTAGGAAAGAAATGGTACTTCTCTTGGTCTAAAATATACGATTAATTTAATAATAATAAAAATAAAAATAAAGTTAAATTTGTCACTTTCTAAAATTCCTCTTTTTGTGAGTGTGTTAAACAGGAAAAACAGTAAGAAAAAAATTGTGAACTAAATCTTATATCCATCCAGTAAGAATGATAAAAAGAGTACATTTTCTAAAAGCATAATACCTGTCACGCACTATGGATAGGAAATTATACTGTTAAACTGCACGATGGAAACTGTTTTCACTGGTTGAGCAGAGGAATATGAAATTGCTTCTGCTGCTTTCTTTCATTTTTCCTTTCCCTGTAGTGTCTGAAGCTTTTGTCTGGTGCTAATGTTTTCTTTCACAACTCCACATGTACGTACCCGAATTTAATTAAATCACTTCAATTATTTCTGACGAGCACGATAATGAATTTTCATGTCATTAAGCCCTTGTCCTGTTGCCGATACAAACATGTTTATGAAGTGGCAATTTAATGGAGAAACACCCATTATACCCAACATATACCTTTTAGTCTCCGGTGTGAGTTTACAGAAGGGGGAAAAGCAGACATTATGAGAGAATAAATGAAGTATTTTCGCATATTTTCGTGATGGTCTCCATAAATATGTGTTCGGGCATTCTTCAACCGTTGGATCAGTCTATAGTCAGTAGGTTTGTAATATCTAGTACATCAATTTCAACAGCCTGATCATTTATTGGTTTACTCTAACAATTATTTACTGCGTCATTTTCAACGGGTGTGAAGTGTCTTCACCAACATTTTTATGTACTTACTATTTTTTTCTTTTTTGCCAACTTTATATACTTAGTATTTATACCATTGGATCACGTTTTAATGACTGAAATTTGTTATATAAACATATTATTACAATATTGATATCATGATAGATTTTTATTAAAGTTAATAGGAGTATCATAATATTATTTTTACATAATATTAAATCTCCACCATTGAAAGTAAATATAATGGTAGAGATATTAAATGGAGAGGGAGGCTAGTGGAGACATTCATATCCCAATTTCAACAACTTAATTTTCTATTGTAAACTTTCTATTAAAAACTCCTTGTTTTGGTGCTATGACTTTGCTTTTTGTATTTGTTTATGGACATTATTGAAACTTTTATATATCTTATTTTGATCATAATGGAGCTGATTTTCGTTGGGATGGACAACCCGTAGTGTTTCCTTTACATTGAGGGGGGTTTTCCATATGTCTTTTTTGTTTCCTTATAGGTTCTCTCAAGTGAATGTGATGAGAAGGTCAATTGCTTGAGTTGAGTTTTTCTCTTCGTTTTGTTCAATTTTCAAGTTATTCCATGCATGCTGATCAGGGATGCTGCAAATTTTTTTTTCTTGGCCTTTTAATCTTGGACAAAATTTGGTAATAACAATCCCCACTCCCCTGTAAATTAAATGAACATGAAACTACCCAAAAATAAAATGAATCAATAAAGGCAAGTTGCATTATTTGTAGGGGACCGATGAGTCACTTGTTAAACGCATTCCGCGTAATACAATATGATAACCCCAAACACGCTTACCGGTATATCCCCACATGATACCTCAAACAGAAAGAACTAATTAACGTGTGAGAAGGACATTTCAGAAAAATATAGAAGTGAAAATTAAAAGAGTTTCAAAAGAGAAGGACCAATCTTTAATTTTATGCAATTAAATGCTAAGCTTAACACTGCAAAAAAAAAAAAAAAAAGAAGTCTGCATCTCAGTATTATTTATGACGCTGATTGCGATATTCAAACTTAGCAGCATCCGCAGAACATAGTTCATACTTGAAAAATCCCCTCTTCAACTTAAAACCCTCTTATGTGTAAAGAGTTCACACATTAAAAGTCATAAAGATTATAACATCAATGATCTATCATATAAAATGGAACATATCTTTCTTGGTTTCTGATTGTGATGGCATTGAATATTGATGGTGCTGTATTAATGGTGATCGTGGCTTGGTTGGTAGAGAAGGATGAACGCTTGCACAGAGAAAGAGAGAGAGAGAGACTCAAAACAGATTGGATTTTATATGTTAAAGCTTATCATTGCCAGAGAAAGGACCAACTCTCATGCATGTGCTTCAGCATCAGTTGGTACCAAGTGCCAACCAACCTTCTAATTCATATTTCAGAATTCTTTTAATAAATTAAACCTCAAATTCCTCTCATATTTGCTTCCTTTCCAGCTAAAGGCACAACCACCACTGTCCATTTCCACTACACTTTCATTGCATTCATTAATCCTCAAAAAAAAAAAAAGATTTTGGTGCAATCTCAGATTAGCAGAGAATGGGACGCGGGTATTAAAATTTCACTTCTCTGACAATTGGGAATCCTTTTTTTTTTTCATGACTGAGATGTTGTTGTGTCTCTTATTGAACCAACCTTAGGCAAAGCTTCAAGCTTTGTTTGTAAGTGAGGAAAGATTTCAACTTTGAAGCATGAAAGGGGTCAGTCAGAAAATTCGCCACTTTGTTCATGTTCTTCTGTTTGCTGCTCTTTTCTCACTTTCCTCTTTCACAGTCTCGTCATCACCAGAATCTGAAAAGGAAATTCTGCTTCAATTCAAGGGGAATGTCACTGATGACCCTTATAACAGCTTGAGTTCATGGGAATCAAGTGGAAACCCATGTGAAGTTTTCATGGGTGTCTCTTGTAATTTAGAAGGATTTGTAGAAAAAATAGTTCTTTGGAACACTAGCTTAGCTGGAGTTTTTTCGCCAGCATTGTCCCAGTTAAAATTGTTGAAGGTTTTGACATTGTACGGGAATCGTTTTTCTGGTAAAATCCCAGAAGAATACACTGAGTTTCAATCATTATGGAAGATAAATTTGAGCTCTAATGCATTATCTGGTCCAATCCCAGACTTCATAGGTAATATAAAGAGCTTACGTTTTCTTGATTTGTCACTAAATGGCTTTTCTGGGGAGATTCCATCAGCTTTGTTTAAATACTGCTACAAAACCAAGTTCCTTTCTCTTTCTTACAACAATCTTTCAGGTTCAATTCCATCTTCCATAGTGAATTGCTTGAACCTTGAAGGTTTTGATTTTTCCTTCAACAATCTCACTGGGAGTATTCCTTTAAGACTATGTGATATTCCAAGGTTATCATATGTTTCACTGAGGAATAATGCCTTCTCTGGGACAAAGCAAGATCAGATTTTCTCAGAATGTCATAGTTTGGCGTATGTAAATCTTGCTAGGAACATATTCAGTGGTTCTGCACCATTCAACATCCTTGAAAAGAAAAATCTTACTTATTTCAATATATCATATAATGGATTCAGTGGGCATATTCCTGAGATAAGTGCATGTAGTGATAGATTAGAATTTTTGGATGCTTCAGGGAATGATTTGGATGGGGAGATTCCACTGAGCATAACAGGATGCAAAAAGCTCAAGCTTTTGGCCTTGGAGGTAAATAGGCTGATAGGGACTATCCCATTGGGAATTCAAGAATTGAAGAGTCTATTAGTTGTTAAACTAGGTGATAATTCAATTGGTGGAATCATTCCTAAGGGATTTGGTAACATTGAACTGCTTGAGATTCTGGATCTGCACAATCTAAACCTCACTGGTGAAATTCCAAATGATGTAAGCAATTGCAGGTTTCTTCTTGAGTTGTGAGTGTTCCACAACCTTCCTAAACTGCTATATACATTACCTTCAAGGGAAAATCGTTGAAAAGCACTCATTTGAAAATTTTATGGACCAGAAGGTATACACAGAAAGTATTAGTACTTGAACTCAAGTCCTTCTTGTCAATAAAATTTCCAAATAGGGGCATTTGACCAATTTTCTCTAACTTCAATGCTCTGAACCAAATCTGAATACATTCTGTTTTAATGTTGCTGCAGGAATGTTTCTGGTAATAACTTAGAGGGAGAGATTCCTCAAACTCTTTATAACATGACAAATATGGAGGTTCTTGACCTACATCAAAACAAGCTCAATGGAAGCATCCCACCCGGCCTAGGAAACTCATCAAGCATTAAATACCTAGATTTATCTCATAATTTTCTTTCTGGTTCAATCCCTTCCCTTGAAAACTTAAGATACTTGATATATTTTAATTTGTCATTCAACAATCTCTCTGGTGTCATTCCTCCTATCGCAACCATACAGGGTTTTGGTTCATCTGCATTTTCCAACAATCCTTTTCTCTGTGGTTCTCCTTTAGATGATAATACCTCTTGCTCAGAAAATGGCACAAATTATTCGTCTTCAGCTTCTAGGAAAACTAAAGTGCTTAGTGTTTCTGCAATTGTTGCCATTGTTGCTGTAGCCATCATTCTTTCTGGGGTTTGTTTGGTGGTCATTTTGAACACTAAGATTTATAACAGAAAGAAAGAAGATCAGACAACGATTGTTGAGAGCACACCTCTTGGATCAACAGAATCAAATGTTGTAATTGGGAAGCTGGTTCTCTTCAACAAAAGCTTACCATCAAAAATTGAAGATTGGGAAGCAGGAACAAAAGCATTGCTTGACAAGGAATCTTTGATTGGCGCCGGATCAATTGGTACAGTGTACAAAACAAACCTTGAAGGTGGGGTGTCAGTTGCAGTCAAAAAGATTGAAACTTTGGGAAGCATCAGAAGCCAGCATGAATTTGAACGTGAAATAATTCAACTAAGCAGCCTCAGACACCCAAATTTAGTTTCTTTTCAAGGTTACTATTGGTCCCCAACAATGAAAATGATCCTATTAGAGTTTGTCTCAAATGGTAATCTCTTTGATAATCTACATGGCAACATTAAACAACTAGATTGGTCCAGAAGGTTACAGATTGCACTGGGAACAGCAAGAGCTCTTGCCTATCTCCACCATGACTGTAAACCTCCAATTCTGCATCTCAACCTCAAATCCTCAAACATACTCTTAGACAACATGTATAGAGCAAAGCTATCAGACTATGGCCTAAACAAGTTACTTCCTATGAACGATTATTATGGTGGCACTTATTTCCACAATTCGGTAGGGTACATTGCACCAGAATTGGCTATGAGCTTAAGGCAGAGCGAAAAATGTGATATTTTTAGTTTTGGGGTGATTCTGTTGGAGCTGGTCACAGGGAAGAAGCCTGTAGAAAGTGGTGTAGCAGCAGAAAATGATGGAGGGGTGGTGGTGTTGTGTGAGTATGTGAGAGTGTTGTTGGAGAGTGGTTCTGCTTCAGATTGCTTGGATAGAAGGTTGATAGGCTTGGCTGAGAGTGAATTTATTCAAGTTATGAGAATGGGATTGATTTGTACTTCAGAAGATCCTTCTAGAAGACCAACCATGGCTGAGATTGTTCAGTTCCTTGAGTCTATTGAAATTGCATCAGAATCAGGTTCATCTTATTGATGTACTCCTCTAAGGATGTACAATTTTTTTGTTTATTTATTATTGAGCAGAATTTATTTTTATGGGGGTATGGTGTGTAAAGTTGGAAAATTATTAAATTTTAAGGAGGAGTAAATGAAATTTAAGATTTTTCATGGTTCCAATGTTGAAAGTGACAAATAAATAGAACAAAAGGAGTATGTCTATTCGTCTAAAGTTTATACATTTGATTAAAATAAGTTATTAGTTTTTACAATCATATTGTTCATGAATTTCATAGACAAACTCTTGTTACATCAGCAATTGCACGTATAATTGTTGTAAGCTTAGCTGCCCACATTACTTACCGTAGGAAAATGGGCTAGGCCCAGGCCCTGTCCACCCTTGGTGAATTTGGCCCAAATAAGTGTTTTGGAGTCTGAATAGAATTATTCAGAAATATTGGGATATTATATGTAATATTCCCATTAAATTTAAATTTATTTAAATTTAAATTTAAATGTGAAGAGTTGTGTCTGTTAGTTCTGTGTTTTATAAATACAGGAACTTGACAGAAAAGAACCACCGTGAAATACAAAAAAACTCCCTCTTCTTTTCTCTCTTAAGTGCTTCTGCAGTATACAAAGGTCAATGTCCAGATTGTGACTCTGACTCCGGAAAGGCATAAAGATCAGTGTTCTACAACCGGGTATGTTCCCTAAAAAACCTACACTTACAAAACCAAATTATAAGTTTATCAACCCTCAAAAAATCATAAACCACCCTCAAAATAACAAGAACAATAATGGCCTCTTTTCGTCACATCACCATTTTTTTTTTAGCACTTTCTCTTCCCATAATTTCTGCAATAAAATACATTTAGGTGACGCCAAAGGTTGGGCCCTTGTTTTTGAATATCAAGCTTGAGTCCAGGAAAAGAAATTCTATGTGGGAGATCAGCTAGGTTAAGCAGACATTCTCTTAATTATTTGTCCTGTATCACAATGGTTCAAGCTTCGCTATAAAACTTTCTAATGTATGCCTACTTTACGGATAAGAGATTTTTGAACCATTTTTCAAAGTTGAAGTGCGAAATTGCCCCATTGTAGGATACTCCCTCCATTACTTTTTATAACCAACTACAAATGATAAAACTATGTAGATTAAGAAAACGGTTAAAATCAGCTAAAGGCTATAAAAGTTTAAGAAATGTAATTTTTTCCCCAAATATGTTCATATTTATAGAGAGGGTAAATGAGAGAGAATAAGAGGTAAAAAATGAAAGAGAATGTATAAGAAAAAATGATGAGAACAAGAGTGTAGAAAATGAGAGAGAATATATAATTAATACAATATTTTGTTTTGATAAGAAATTTAATACAATACGCATAATCAATTAGAGGTAAAAATGAAAAAAAAAATGCATTAAATGTTTAGACACCACTAAAGTTTAGCTTATAAAAAGTATTTGAGCTAGTACTTTATTAGCATTTTGCCCCAAATACATATACATGCGGCACAACATGTTGGATATGCTTTTAAGAGTTGAAGGGCCACATTGCACGATATTAAACTTTACAATCCCAGCAAATAAACTTTAGACCGTTATGGTGGTTTCATTAAAATTTAAACAATGTTTGGCACCGGCTTCAGATTCAACATAAGCCCTTGAGTCTGGAAATGATGACATTGTTCTTTCATCTCCAAGCTCACTATTTTATTCTGCATGCATAATGCTGATCATATTCTGCTTCTTCAGTGATTATACTTATTGTTTCATTTTAAATAAATTTGAGGCCTCATTCAATTTGTTGTTTATTGAGTTTCTAGGATTGTAATACTTCATTGATTCTCTTAGCTCATCTCGTGGATAAATGAGCCTTGGTTTTTCGGTTTCGGTTTCAAATAATTACTAATTTCAGTTTTTAACCAAAAACCGCACCCAAAAACCGTTTTCACGCTACTAATTGATATCATACTAGGCTTTGATTCTCTTAGCTGATTTGGCGCAGTGTCCGTTGGAAAATGCACCTAAAACTGAATTACCTTTCTTAAGTGATTGAGACCTGCTGAAATGCTGTTAACAAAAAAAAAAAAAAAAAAGGATCTACTGAAACCTGTGATTGATCTCATTGCTGCATCAATCGATCCGGATCTCCAGGACAACGCCCTTGCTGCAATTAAGAGTCAAAAGACTTCTGTTTTATAGGTGATGCATTGAACAAAACGAGGCATTAGGGGTGTTCATATATTTCCCGTCCCGCCCATCCCGTCCCGATCCCGGTCATTTTGGGACGGGATTTCCCGTCCCGAAAATGACCGGGACGGGACAAAAACGGGACGGGACAAAAAAGGGGGCGGGACGGGACAAAAAAGGGGGCGGGACGGGGGTGTCCCATTCCCGTCCCGTCCCGTTATATTATATATATTTTATTTATTAATATTTTTATTAAATTTATTAATTATATGGGTTTAATTTTTCTATTTCACTATATTTCTTCTACTTCATTATTATTTACTTTATTTAAAACATTTGATCTATCACTTATCTTTCTTTTTGCATCGTATTTTTATTTGAAATTTCCCTCTTATTCATCTTTTTCTGGAGAAGCCTTCATATAAATTATTCTATAAAATCCATTAATACACTATTTGTTTAAAGTGCCGTAGACAAAATATTCTACTAAACATGCAATTTCTTACAGTCTCATCCCATTAACAGGAAAGAGATGAGAACGAAAACATTGCACTGTCATCCCAAAATAATTTAACTAGCCTTTTGGAGATTTCATTTTCGTCTCTGCTCTAAAAACAACCATTTCATTTCATTGAAATAACATGAACAATAGAGACTTATCAGTAACAGACAAAGCAAACATTGTTATGTACAGTGACTTGTCAACTGTATACCATTTTTTTGTTCAAACAACGACTTCCACTGAATCCAACACCTTAACATTATAACCTTATTAATTAAGACTAAAGGAAGGGGCAAAAGGAAAAAACATCACAACTTGTATTTGTCTACGAGTTTTCTTCCAGATTAATTCCTGTAGAGGTAGATTATATAAATAGATGAAACAATTAACATAAATTCTAGTAGGCTTTTTCAATTTCTGAATAATGATTTTCCAATGAATTTGATACAATTACTTGCTATTAATTTTATTTTATTTTTAACAATAGTAAAAAAAAATCATGAAAAAAGTAAAAAAAAAAAGACTTCGGGAATGTCCCGTCCCAATCCCGTCCCGTCCCGAACGGGACGGGACGGGACACGGGATGGGAATCCTGTCCCGCCACCCTTTCTTCGGGACGGGACGGGACGGGGTCGTCCCGTTCCCGTCCCGTCCCATGAACACCCCTACGAGGCATCATCTCCTTAATGTAATGGCGGATGAATTCCAGAGAGATTATGCGATAGATGTGGATAGCCTTTGCAGTGAAGTAGAATACATTTTTGATGGATCTTCACCTTGAGTTCTTCACAAAAGGAACCACTTGAGAAAGGATAACTATTTATCGTCTTCCAAGCGAGAAAAGGAGAAGAGATCTCATTTTTTTCCTTCTTTTGAGCTGAAGGAGAACCTTCTCGTGGCTCTGATGCTATAAGAGAAACAAAAAAGAAAGAATCTAGTTAAGGCAATTATATATTATGGTTATTAAAACTAGAATTAAGGATCAAGTTAAACACTTTTCGATCAAATTCTCTCTGATCTTACCCAGGAAACTTCACCATCAAATATAAATGTATGTAATATGGTTTAAAACAAAGAAAAAAGAAATGACAAGATTAAACTATAAAGCGTACATATAAATCTTGTATAGAATCATATTTTTTTTACAACTCATCAATGTCAATGCAAAAGACCTACTTCGATCAGGTCAAAATTCGGAGTCAAACCTCAAACGCATAAACCTACATCAACCGTGAAAAGTTAGGTAAGAACCCATACTGTTCAGAGTGAAATTAGAAAATAAATGTCAGCTTCAATTTAGCAATTGTTGGACTTATATTAAATTCGAAAAAATAGTATAAAATGTAGATCCCTTGGTGTCCTAAGACATCAAAAAGTCTAAAACGATTAGACTTATGTATATGTTAAGACTTGCAAGCTCGCCCACCTTTGTTGGCAAAAATACCCTCCCACTAAGAGAAATACTTGGGTACTTCCAAGTATCAAGTCATTGAACTATGAGCTAGTCAAAACACCACAATTCAAATTATTTTAATCATAGTTAGCTGATGATTTATATAAAACAATTAAAATTATGTTTTTATGGGAAACATTTTATTAGTATTATTTTTTTATAACATTTCATTCTTACTTATCTTTAAAACTAAATAAATTGTGAATTCTTTAATATAACTCATTAGTCAACTAGGATTAAAATCAATTGGATAGTTATGTTCTAATTGGTTAGTGTTTAAATGATATGGTTGTATGTGAATATTTCTCTAATATTAAACGGGTGGAAATTTGATGATTTGTTTAAAAATTATTAAAGGGTTTGAGTCTCTTCAACCATAACAGATATATTGTGGCTGAATTTGTTTCTTTTCCAACATAGTTATAATTATTTAGTTAAACTCTGTATGACCCAGCAACGTAGCCCAGAAGCGAAGCCAGGAGCACAGCCCATTGATTCAGTGGTTTACCTTGACTATGTTGATGCAGTGAAAGCACCTGTTGCTAATTCCCATTAAGAAGGTAAGAGAACAATTACAACCTACTAAATGTCATAAAATTAAAACTAGTAAAAAGAAATGCAGACATCAAATTAGAAGGGTTAGAATAAATCTCAAGATGAGATAAAGAAGCATTTGTAAATTCTCCGAACATTCTCGGCAGATAGACCAGTTAAGAGACCCTATATTTGTTTAACAGGGTCATTTGGGGGTTGAAAATGTCAAGTAAAATGGATTTAGAAAAAAGGGTGTTTGTGTTTCCATTATACTGAAAGAAACCGCACGTGATTTAGCACATGAATGTGTACATTATGTAGACATACCTCACTTTCTGTACAGCATCAAAGAATCAAATCTTACTTTGAGCAAAACAATTTTCACATTTGTCTATTCTCTGTACAGTGCACACGCACTAGTTCAGAATCGACTTCTTTCCAAATCTCATTTAAATCTTCTAACAATAAGAAGTCATAGAACAAAGGCGAAGAAAATCCTACACAGTATAAGTAAATCAGTATGGTCACTTCAGCAGAATGACCAAATATACATATACAGGGTCAAAAGTTACATCCTTTGAGAATATAAGAGATGCAAAATTTTTATCTAAACGGCACAAGATGAAATGACTTGATAAAATGTCTTAGCAAGGTATATAGCTACAGAATTCTAATTCCTTGATATAACTGAATGGTAAAATTAAGAATGCAATACAAAATCATGTGAATGAGGATTTTCCTCTCACACCTAATACATTTATAGATGTTGTCAAACCTAAATGGTATCAAGCATTTTAAAAGAATACACATGCAGGAGAGAGTCCAAATTTTTCCTCTCTACACCACCCTACCATGGATATTCAATCACAACAAAAAATACAGAAAACGAAGATGAAACTTTCTCCCCTTTACCCCTTCTTCCTATACAACCCAATTTCTATATTTCATTCCAATTCAGTTTCTTCCCTTTCAAAGAGACCTGATTAAATCATAGTTAAGTTCCATAACGTAGAAAAAGAAAATTAATCCAACACAAGGAAGGACATTGAATGGTTGGGACACTTATTGTCAATGAGTTGTAGCTTTGGATCTTTTCTTTGCCTCGCTGTAAAGCACCACACCCATGATGGTAATGGCGAATCCCATCATTCCCATAACTGTCACAGGATTTTTGAATATCAAAACGGAAACCACAGCAGCCACAGATGCCTTGGCATTTCCCAACACTTGCAAAGTCAATGCGCTTGTGTGTTTAGTCACCAGAAAATTCGTCAGATTCACCAAATAAGCCACAGTCGCATTACCAACTAACAAGAATATGATAAACGGATCTCCTTTGGCTTTCTCAACAGTAATAGCCGCCACATTCCCTTCAATATACAGAGTAAATGGAAGCAAAATCAATGCTGCCATTGGAGCCATATACAGAAGCAAATTCATGGAATGAAGCTTTTCTGATTCAGATGTCAATAATATCCCCTGAACCACAGATTTCAATGCACGCCCAGCAGTAGAACAAACACAAATCAAGAACCCAAAAAAATGAAACAATGGCTCACTATTACTAGCCACAACAATCCCAAAAACCACAGGCAACAAAGCCAAATAAACCTCACCAGATTCCTTCTTACAAGTAATCAAGAAAGCGAAAATCGCTGTGAAAAACGGCGTCGTAGCACCAATCGCTTGGTTAAACGAAACCGGAAGGTACCTCAACGAAGTGTTCCCACAAACAACAGAAAAGCAAAAAATAGCACTAAGACCAAAAATCTTCAATAACTGTTTCCTAGACTGAATCTTCTGAAAGGAAACGAGTTCAAGGAAATGGATAGCAACATAGCTATAAGCAGAACAAGATAGCATATGAAGCATAGTGAGGAAAATGGGATAGCGATAACCGTAGAAGCTAAGGAGGTACTTGTTAAGCAATAAAACTCCGATATTCGAAAGATACCATGAAATAATCATGAAAGCTGTTGATAGGTTCGGAGATAAGCGAGATCCGAAGGTGAATGTGGTAGAATTGTTGTTGTTGTTGTTGTTGTTGTTCCGTACATCTCCAGGTGGCGTTTGTGGAATGTCGATGACTGGATCGGTTATGGTGGATTCTGGTAACCGTGGATTGCTCATTCTTCTGGTTGTCCATGACTGAGACTCCACCATGGTTTCTCTCTCTAAAAGAGGGGAGAGAGAGAGGGGGAGGGGGGAGATGGGAAAATGGGAGGGGGAGGGGGAGGGGAGATAAAAGGGAAGGGATTGGACGGTGGAGATTGAGATTTGGAAAAGAGGGAGGATTGTGGCCGTTAGATGAGAAGGGGATGATGGAGGGAATTTGGAAAGGAAGGAAAAAGAGTGATATGAACTGTCAATGAGTGGGAGTGTCGGTGAGTGGTGTATCAATTTTCATACTTCGACGTCTCACTTTTATACTGTAGTCTGTACATGTACAATCCCATTTTTTTTATTTGATTATTGTATACCGACGATCTCCCCATGTCTTAGAATTTTTAAATTATTATATAAATTTATTTTTTGAATTTGATATATTAATATCGATACGAATTTAGTTAATAAAAATGAATACAATATAGGGAAAATCACAACTAGGTCCTCAAAGTATCTGTGTGATGTTAAATAGCTTGTCATTGACAACTCAATAGTTGTTAATAGCAGCTCCTTAAGTTGTTAATGATCACTAAGTTTTTAAAGAGCTACATTAACAACTCAAGGAGGTGCTATTAACAACTATTGAGTTATCAATGACAATTCATTTAATATAATCTAAGTCACTTGGAACTTCAATGTAATTTGATGATTGTTTAAGATTTGGTTGTGCTTAATTTCTTTATGAAGAAACTGGTTGTGATTAAATTCCTTATGAAGAACTTTACAGTGATTTTCCTTGCAATCTATCCCTGTGATTTAGGATATAAATATCATCTACATGTATGTCCAAGTACATGTAATCCAAAACCAAAACCAGCCACATTCACATCTCTACAAACCTTTTAATATTTGATATTTGGGTGAGAGTATGATTGATGCGTGAGTTTCGATTTAAAACTAAAATAAAATAAACAGTAGTATCTAGTACATTCAATTTAGGGTAAAGGTCCAATTTTACCCCGGAAGTAACTCAGTAGGAGCTGATTTGCCCCGGAAGTAACAAATGGATCTTATTTACCCCGGAAGTAGTAAAAACGGCGCGTATTAACCCCCAGAAGACACTGAATGCTCCCTTTATTATTGGGCAAAAGTCCAATTTCGCGTCGTTTTTGTTACTTCCGGGGTAAATAAGATCCATTTGTTACTTCCAGAGCAAATCAGCTCCTACTGGGTTACTTCCGGGGTAAAATTGGACATTTACCCTTCAATTTATTTATAGTGTCTCCAATACTTTGATAGTATTTTTTTTTTTTTTGTAGCACATTAATCTTATTTAAGGTGCTTGTAGCACCTTAAACCTTAAATTAATATTAAGGAGTGCTAAATGTAAAAGAAGTAGTCATCAAAGTGCTTGATGTATCCTTATTAGGACTAGAGTACTTGACGCCAGTGGAAAACATAATTAGGGTTTTTCTTTAACCATAAAACAGAATCAGGGTTCAAAAAAAATATTACCTACATAAATAATTATTAGTTTGCCAAAAGATAATAGGGAAAATTAAATATAGGTCCCTTGTAAGAGACTTTTTTAAGATGAGGTCCCACGAAATCACGTAATTAATCTGAGGTTTCACGAAGTTGTTATTGCAGGTCAAAAAGTTATTATCATCAGGTCACAAGTTGTTACAGACCAAAAGTGATTTTTAGACCATAAGTTGTTATGGCAGGCCACAGTTGTTATTGAAGGCCAAAAAGTTGTTATTGCAGGCCAACAAGTTATTAGTGAAGCCTTGGTCACTAACAACTTTTAAGCACATGATAACAACTTTTTGGCCTGTAATAACAACTTTTTGGCCTGCCATAACAACTTTCTGGTAGGGAGCTCAGATTAATTAAGTAATTTCGTGGGACGTCATCTTAATTAAGTGGTGGACCTGAATTTCATTTTCCCAAGATAATATCTATTGAAAAATGAAGCATTGTAATCTGTTTTTCAACATTAACGTAATGACATAAGAAACGAACCAGCTAATGACTAATTAACTAATATAAAAAATATAAAAACGATCAATTAACAATTGTTTAACTAATAGTCTAATATAACGAAATATTTTAAATTTCCATAAAATATAATATTTAAAAGTTAGGATTAATACCATTGGTACTTCTTATAATTTGATCAAATTTTTGTATTGGTCTATGATTTCAAATAATTGATTTTGGTTTGTATAGTTTATAAATATTTGATCTGCGTTTAATGACCGATCCTCAATCCATATACTTAAACTTTAATCTCATTATTTTAAATTATATAAATCAATACCAAAATTTAATGAAATTGTAAAAACTCAACAACATTAACTCTAACCCCATGTTTGAATGTAAGGAAAAATGAGTGGAAAATAGAGGAAGAGTACTAGCTGGGAAAACTTACCCAAATAGTTAAAAAAAAAATTTAAAAAGTATAATTTTTTTGAGTTATTTTCTTTCAAATTTTTTCCATCCAAACAAGTGCCTAAGTTATTTCTTACACTATTACAACCATTTCTTTATTCGTTGTATCAAAAATGTTAAAAAAATCTCATCATACGTATTACATTGTCATATTAGATTTAGATCGCGTCTTCAAAAGAAATCAACCAATAGGCAGATACACTCCCCCAAACCATGTGTTTCGCCATAATTTTGATATTAAGACATTCAACAACCTTCCTTTAAAATGTAGACACCTTTGAGTTTTATTTTATTTTACTTGATTCTGATCTTGTTATTAAAAGAAGAAAACAGATTCTGTATATCATACACGAGTATGTTAGATCTTCTGTATCTTGCGTCCTAACATAATTATATTTGTGTGTGTAGGCACACACGCAGATATCAACCATCAACCACATTAATAAAAAGGGTATTGAAAATTCTTATTTAATAATGAATGTATTATTGTACCTGAAGGTAATCAACGGTCCTAAAAAATTATGTTTCTGAAATGTGACTGGGTTCAGCACTAGGTTTGTTGATTGGGCCTCAACTCAGAAACAAATATCTCAACAGTGCCCCAACCCTTTTGTACAGTCACCTCAAAGATGATTTTATGTGGTGCCATCAAAAGCAACTAGGCTTAAAATTAAAAACTTAAACAATCAACTATGGAGCGAGAATTCTTATATATTTTTTAAATGCTAACACAATGTTTGATCCTTATTATTCTCATTCCGATTTTAACCCTATAATTTCAAACCATAAAATTTAATCATTCAAGTTCTTTTTGTCTAAAATGTGCGCCGCTGTATCTGGATCATTTAACCCTTTGATGTGGATTGAAACTATATGGACAAAAGCCAAAATGGGAGCTTAGTATAAGCACCAAACATTTGTATGAACATTTTGTTTTAAAAAAGAATTCTTAGCTTATTCATTTATGGGAAAAAGGCCATTTTTGGCCCGGAAGTTTTCACTTTGGACCAATTTTGGCCTGGAAGTTTTTTTAGGCCCTATTTTGATCCGGAAGTTAACAAAACGTAGCAATTTTGACCTGGGCTAACAGATACGCCAATCAGCGTCTGTCACGTGGCATAACTGTCCATGTAACTCAGGTCAAAATTGCTACGTTTTGTTAACTTCCGGGTCAAAATAGGTCCTAAAAAAACTTCCAGGCTAAAATTGGTCCAAAGTGAAAACTTCCGGGCCAAAAATAGCCTTTTTCCCTTCATTTATTTCTACATGAATTATAACATGAAAATTAGACTCAAACATCACATCATTCATTTGAAAAATTGCCCGTTATGCATAGAATTAGGCTATGAAATTTTATGCTCTCAACAAATCTGAATGAAGCATCTCCGCCATCATATAACAGGGACAAGAGTAGCAATATACATGTACCTATATACATGAGGCGCAACTTCGCCAATCTAAATTCTGTACAAAATGATAAGCATGCATTGATAATGCAATCATTACAACGGCTCAAATACTGTGTATCATACCTGAGGTACAACATCAAAGTCCTAATTTTCAGATCAATTACAATCACACATTAACTTCATTTATGCAGTTAATAGCTTGTGGAAATTGCCCACCTTACTGATGAATCCTCTTATGAGAGCTGCTACAACCTTCCATAAAAAACTCTGACTTTCTGCAAAACACATAATCCCTGTCAATGAACAATATTTTGGCCAACGAAGTTGGGGCTTTAGGTGATTAAAACAGAAAATCAATGGACATTTCTCACCTATCATTTACATCTGATTTACTTCTCAGCAACTCTGGCTGTTTCCGAGATGGTACCGTTGCCTATAAGAACTTTTAATGATTTAATCACGGCTTCATGTAATTGATAGAACGTATGAAAAGTAGTCAAATGCTGTTGATCTGCATACTCACACTGAAGCAAAACTGCTTCCTGCTTCTGCTATGGACCTCCAGATATTCTTCATAGGACTGCACATGGAAGTAACATTCAAAATGCAGAAGAAAAATACAGCATGAAAATACCGATATTTGTTACATAGCTGATGTTATGTCATCAGCAATCCTCTGTCAAAGACTATCATGTAGTTGCACTGTTTATATGATTACAAATAATCCCATAAAGCTATTTTCTTAGGTGTAATCGACTAAACAGGAATATCATTTTCTTCTTTGGAAAGGAAAGGAATCGATAAAGAGGAAAAAAAAAAAAACTTTCACCATCTCAAGAAAATCATCCTCTGTTAGGGTACTAGCTAGAGGGCTTTCTGAAGAGAAACCCCAAACATCAAATTGAGAAGCTACATCCTTGTCCACCTGTAGCTTAGGAACATTTGCACTAAAATGAGGGCGTTTGGTCCCTGCCACTTTTGGTGATCCAGAAGAGGAAGGAAATGTTTCATTGGAAGTTGTCCCATTGAATCTCTGATTTGCTGGCAGAGGTTTATTCACTTCGGCTTGACTGGGGCAAAGCAGTGAAGGATAAGCCATGGGCATTGACCACGGTGTATTAAATGGGTAAAAGTTATTATCTGTATTTCCCATGAAACTTTCAACATTCCCAGAATGTCCCTTCAAAGCAAAACCATCCAGCAGTGAGCTGCAGATGCAGAAACCAGTAAGTAGGAAGCCTCATAAAAATGTAAGTGAAAAACACATTAGAAGGTTTTACCTGCTCCGCATGGCATCTATATTATTCTTCCCATCAAGAAGCTCACAAAGAGCTTGACCAATATCTGGAGTCAACTCCTGGAAAGGATATGTAACTCAGTCGAGCAAAATTTTTCAAAATCCAAGATACAGGAGCGAAAAAACAGAAAAAGCACTTGATATAAAGGAAACCTGGCAATCTCTGCTAATTTTGACAGGTTTATAGTCATTCAATGGATTCTTGAGATGCAGAGTCTTATGAAAAGGCAAGTCATTTAACCGCAACCATTTCACCTTAAAACTGCGACCCCATGGATTACCTTTACTGCTTCCTTCACTCCAAACATTGTCTCTCTTCCACCCAATAGAAGACATCATTTGTGCATACCCTTGAAAGTATCCGCTCATGTTGACACTAAATATAAGGATTACTTTAATTGAATTCTGCAAGACCACCAAATGCCTCTCAAGAAAGTTTTTGTTTTTACCGCAGTTCATTTACATTTTACACTCTAAAAATCTAAAGAAAATATGAATCTCAAACAGTATAAGTATAAGTCAAAATCAGAAAAGGAGAAATCTTACATAAAAGGCTTCTTCCAGAATTGGTTCATTCATGATTTGAGTAGCCCAAACTCCTTTCTCTACTGACAAACGGATATTTTGGTGGTTCAAGCTTTTAATGATGAAATATCTTGTATTATATAATTTCCGCATTTCAATTCCATTTTGATCTCTTATATGATGATGAGAATAATCCACTTTATCTGCCCTAGTTGGATCACCATCCTCATTAGCCTTGTAACTCGAGCTTTCTAACAGAAGAATTACAAATTAATAACAGCTCAAAAGGGAAAGGGAACAAAATCTTGAATAGAAAAATAAAAATAAAATTGTGGAACGTGACATTCATGTCTATTTACATAGATATATGCATATATCAAATGTTTTTCCTATACACCACTTCAACCAATTTTAGTTTAGGTGCCGGATGAAAATAATGATCAATTTATACTCAAATTATGTCATTTAAGATGTTCTGTGTGACGCTAACACAGAAAGAAAATAACAAATGTTTTCATTTCATCCTAGCCAATAACTCTATGCTTACAAGTTTTATAAAGTATAATGGGAAATCATAAAAGAAGGATATGATTAATATCATGTTAGTATCTGCTTCATATTGATTGTCCAAAGATAACAGAACTGGGCATAAAATAAAACACGCAGAAGACAAGGCAACCTCACAGTTAGCATGATATTTTTGAAACATGAGAACAAACATAATCAACACCTGGATCGTCTGAATTTCCAATGTCCAGCTTCCATTCAGACACTGATGAATCAACAACCGATGCGTTTTCCTTTGCACTATCAGAAGACATTGCCTAATTGATCAAACTGTCATCAAATCAAACAAATTTAAACTAGAGTACAAACTGGACGCTGTAACGCAAAGTCAATAAACTGTCAAGAACAGATAATTTTACAAAGAACTAAGATATGTATGAACATGGGCAAAAAACTCAGAAAGAAAGAAAATGGCCAAAGATAATCCTCTTACTATAATCATTTAACAAGTCCATTGTGTTCAGCAGGGTGAAAGCAAAAGTAAACAAGGAAAGAAAAACGTCCATTAGCTCAAAATGCTAAGTAAATTTTGATTATGAGTCACAACACTCATACAATGAGGATCCATATCAATAGTTCTTCGAAAACTCAAAAAAGAGGGAAAGAAATTCAACATTCTGGAATCACAAATTTCATCCGTCTTCCTCAAAACAATAAATATCAGTCCCAAAGATGAAAAGAATTAAGGCAAACCTCAAATTCGAACAATAAATAAAGAACTAAACGAACCCCAAAATACTCGACAACTGATTTACTAGTAATCAACAATTCCACCACCCAAAGCAATAAATTAGTATATGGAAAATGAGTAACAATAGTGAAACAAATTGAGACGTCAGAAATGGATAAGGTTCGAACCTATATAGTAACAGACACTTCCAGTAGCGTGCGGTGTCTCCGTCGAACCCTAACAGTGACGCTACCGCTTCAGGCTTCTTTCTTTGTGCAAATTTCAATTAATTTCCCACTGGAAAATTGGAGACTTGAAGTTCGAGAGTTCTTTGTTCTTTTGCAAAATTTGTGCTAGCCTTTTCGGTTCGTCGTCGTCTATGTATTGCGGGGTATTCACTGTGGAGGGGAAGGGAAAAGGATCTTAATCTTATCAGATAACATTGTTAAGTTTGTCACTTCCGTTTTCCACTTTTTAGCGTGAGTACACATAGTTAGTGTTGTATTCTGTCCCCAAAAAAAAAGAAAAAATATAGTTAGTGTTGTATAAAAATAAATAAATAAATAGTCATTGTAATTTTTAAACTTTGGAAAATGTTTACTTTGGGTTCTTATTTCTATGTTTTAGGGAAATTTAAAAAAAATGGTTATAGAATTAAAAAAGGAAAAAATTAGACCTTAAATTAGGGAAATCCCAAGGCAGTACTATGGGAGGAATATGAGATTTTCATATCTTATCAAAAAATACAAATAAACCTAATAATTAGCGATAGTATTCACAAGTTTAAAACAAGAATTTGCAATTTCAAGTGAATAATTCAGAACTCCCTCCCCCTCTTTTTCCCATGACAAGATCAATGTTGTGAATTGTTAACATAAAATAGAAAATCATTATGATAAAGTTTGAAACCTTATTTTGAACTTGTAAATGCATGGCTACTATTAAAAATCCCCTAATACTAGTATTCAAATGTTTAAAATAGGGATTTCTAACTTTATTACAGATGTTACTTGATTTTGTTCAATAATTCACAATCCACCCTAGTAAAGCCAACTCAACTAAGGGTATCTATGTCATTTAATCAAATTTGTAAATCTCATATTTTTTTCTATGGTCTGATTTGAAATTTTTATAATTTGAGGGGCTGATTTGTTCTTTTTTTAATTTCAAATGGGTTTAAGTGTTATTTTCCCTTAGTTTTATGTAGCGTCTTTTTAACCTTTAAACTCCAGCAACTTTGAAAAAAAAAATGATGATATCAAAATCTTGAATGTTAATTTTTATTCTAATATTCTATGTTTAATTTTCAAAATAATCACAAAAATTATTGTTTAAGATTAACGATGTGGGAGTTAAATGATTGAAAATATGGTCTTTAAAATAAAAGGAACAAATTAAAAGTTTGTATGAAGTTAGAGGATTAAAAATGTAATTTTAAATGTGTATATATATTTATACATATAGTTAAAAGGAAAATTCATTTATTAGTCTCTATACTTTTCTTCAATTTTTAATTGGTTAAAGTATATGTTTACTCCTTTATTTTACATCAAGTTTCATTTTGATCCCTTAAATTTAAAAAGTGTACTTCAATTCATTTTTATTATCGGCGCCAATCCATTTGATGGAAAATGTTGATTGAGCTAATTTAAATGATCATGTGTACTTAAATGCTAGTAAAATGTACTTAATTTTTAATTTTTTTAGTATAATCATTTTTATATTTTAAAATTTAGTCATTTTTATAAGCATTTAATTTTAGAATCACTCTCTAGCTTTGTTGAGTCACCATTTTCTATCAAACAAAACTAAAAGCTTTAACAAAAAGGACTGATATTACACTTTTCAAACTTAGGTACACCTCAAACATGATACAAATATTAAAGACCAAATTAATTTTTTAGCCCTTTCAATTTGATATCTATATGTTTTTTTGTCATAATTAAATGCTTTAATTTTGCTCTGCTCGCACCGTTAGCTCTTATGTAGGAACTAACAGTCCTAACAAAGCAAATTACAGAAGCTAATATTTGGTAAGAAAACAAAATTTATTATTTAATTAAAAAATGTATAAAATTGAAAATTGAAGAAAAATATAGGATACCAACAAATGTATTTTAACTAGTTTAAAATATATTCAGACAAGAAAAACTAGTTTAATATATGTAACTAAAAAGATATGTGCACGTCTCTAGCAGCAGCTAACTGGTAAAAACTAAAAATTTTGAAAAATGGGGAAAACTAGTAGGTTTAAGTGCTATGGATTTTCTACTAAGTACTTGAATTAACTGAGTGTTGGTTGTTACAACTTAATTAGTGGTATCGTATAGGAGCCCTGTAAATGTAACAATAATAATTATTTGGAAGTAGTAAAGTTCTATGCATTATAGGCATATATTGCCCCAAATTGGATCAGTCTATTACTTATAAGCTGAATAGCGTATACCGATGGATAAAAAATGCTTAAGATCTTAAATTGCAATTTCCATCCAGATGAATGCAAGAAATGTTCTTGCGACCTCTAATTGAGAAGACAATTTTTTAACATTAGATAACCATATAGAAATGGGTTAAGGGTAAAAAATATACATGCGATTTTGTCAAAAGTTCATCCAGCAATAATTTTTTTGGACCAAAAATACACATGAACTTTCAAATTGGATCAAAAATACACATTTACAGTTAAATTAGGGTAAAAAAATACACATGTGATTTTGTAAAAATATTCGTCCAGCACCAAGCGCTTCTTTTTGGAATATAACTGTAAATATGATTTTTGATCCAATTTGAAAATTCATGTGTATTTTTAGTAGAAAAAAAACACTTGGTACTGGATGAACTTTTGATAAAATCACATGTGTAATTTGACCCTTAAACCATATAGAAATACTACTAATTTATTTATACATAATTAATAAAATTATTTTTTAATTTTCACAGTGATGAAGTTTTTTGTAATAAATTATATATCTAAGATAGTATGCCTAATATTATATAACTCTATAAAGCATATTACGGAATTGAATGTGATTATTTTAGGAGACAAAAAATGTATTTACTTAAATCATAGGTTTAGAAACTTGATGTGCTCACTTTTTAGTTTTCAATTCATAGGGAGTAAGGTTGTCAAACTTGTGAGTTTAAGCAAACTCGTGACATCATAAAATTAGATCGTAAACTCGTAAGAGTTAACCTTTATAATAAAATAACTATTAAAAACGTATGAATAAATAATTAAAATACAAAAAAGAGAACAATTTCATTTAAATATATTTCAACATCAAAATAATAAAATCAAATCCACCAACATTCATAGTTTACCAAACTTAACATAAAAAAATTTATAAAGTTCATAAATGTAGACTATAGTATCTAAATAGGCATGATCAAATAAATAACGAATAAATTTAACAAAGATCATCAAATGTTGGATTATCATCATCCCCATCGTCTTCAAATTCTCTATCTTCAATGTTGTAATCTCTTCTTGCCTCACCTCCATCAACATTATACTCCCTTCATCCCATAATATAAGATGTTTTTAACTGAATTACGGTTCTAACATCTCAAATTTTAGGTCATTAATTAATTGTGAATTAAATGAATTTTTGAGGATTTAGACGATCTTAGTGGCTAAATTGTAGGATCTTAGTGATTAAAATATAGTCTTGAATGGTTGCTAATTAAGGTGAAAGTTGAGATTAAAAAAATGATTAGATACCTCAAAGCTCATGATTGGAAGTTATGTTTGGGATTTCCTAGAGTAGTGTTGGGAAATAAGGGGTTTTGAGGTAGCAAATTGTATTAATTTGGAATGATTTTTTTTTTTGAATTAGTAAGTTAGCGTTCTAAGATTTCTAAAGAGTCCAAGTTTATAATATATATATATATATATATATTTGCATTAGTAAGCTAGCATTCTAAGATTTCTAAAGAGTCCAAGCATTCTAAGAAACATGTAAATCTTGTTTTGGAAGTGTTTTAAGGTTGTTTCTCCTAGGGTTTCTAAGTGACCCAAAATTGCAAATGAGGATGGAGATTTTCTGGTTTCTTTGAACTTGTAATTACTTGATTTTGGTTCTAAATACAATGGGTCTTTGTATTTTTGGTATAAGATGAAATTTTACCAAGCAAAGTTTCAAAATTCTTAGAGTTTGGAGGTGATTTTCGAAATCCCATGCCAATGTTTGGGTTTAATGCTTTAAATATGCTTATTGGGGATTTTCTAAAGTGTTGAATGGTCGGTAGTTGGCCTCAATTTAAATTTTTGGTTAACAAAGTTTCAAGAACCTAAGAAATTTTTGGATTAAGTTTGGAATTAAGTATTGCTAAAGGATTTTGGTGGTTTAAAATATGTTGTTGGTATTAGAAAACGGTTCCCAAAGTTTTATATTGTTGGATGTTGGAATATTGGAAAATTTGATTTCACAAAGTCATGAAGATTTGGGAATTTGAAGAGGGTCTTTAAATTTTATATGCTCAAATGGTTGTAATATGGTTGTGTTGGTGATAGTAGTAAGATTTGGTTCCTTGTTTGGGTGATATAGTGACTTGGGTAAAATTCAGTAACCTAGACCTAGGCTTGAAAGTCCACCTAGAGGGGTGTATATGGTCTAGATGATGATATTATGTTAGTTGTTGATCATATGATTGTTTGTGTTATCAAGTAATTAACTCTGTTTGGTGGCATGTTATAGATCTTAATCCGAGTTTGTAGAGCACTGGGCAAGGTTTTGTGGTGACACTTAACTACTACATATGGTAACCACTTCATTGTCTTCGATTTTGTATGATAAGTTGGTAAACTATATTGCTGGTTGTGGTATTCAAACTTGGGCTAACATGCTGTGTCACATGGGTAATTATGAAGATTTATTTCATTACCTTATTATGTGGGAAATAGTATGTATTGGAATCTTGTTGTTTAGATAATTTGATATGTGATGAGGATTGTTATATAAAGGGTAAAGGGTAAAAATGACCCTATACTTATTATGTCTAATGTGTATCTGGCACCTTGTACTTTTTTGGCTCAAAATTGTCCATCAACTTTCAAATTCAGGCCAATAATGACTCTTCCGTCAAATTGGCCCAACGCACGTTTCAAATTTGGCCAATAATGACTCCTCCGTTAGACTGGCCCAACGGACGTTTCAAATTCGGGCCAATGATGACTCATCTTTCAAACTAGCCCAATTTCCAATACTTTTTTATGGGTAGATCCCATACTGGAATTCCACAGGAATCTAATTTTTGTCGGGACAGATTGACGGAGAAGTCATTATTGACCTGAGTTTGAAACATCCATTGGGCCAGTTTGACGGAGGAGTCATTATTGGCCCCAATTTGAAAGTTGATGGACAATTTTGAGCCAAAAAAATGTACAAGGTGCCAAATCCACCTTGGACATAAGTATATGGTCATTTTTACCCTTCACCCTTATATAAATATGTTGTTGCATCTGAGTAGGCATTGCTAAATCCTAAAGAGAACATGTTGTATTGAATTACTAACCTGTGAAAGCATGATAATTATATAGGTGGTTGTTTATTGCTGTCTGATTGGTATTTGCGCCTAAATGAGTTGGTTTCACCCCCTTCACTTAATGAGACACTCGATGGCCATCGAGTTACCTTTTGGATTAAGTGTCCGTAGGGACTTACCGAATGTAAAGTTTGGTTCTGTTGGCTTCTATCAGGCTTGGAGTCTGGTTTTGTTAGTTCATGGTTAGATAATTTTGATTTCATTTCATGTGACGATGGAGAAGTCTGGTTTCGGTGGCTTCTATCAGGTACAAGGTATATGTTACTTGCTTTAGAGGATTATATGTGTGTTTTGTAATGGTTTGGAAATCCTTGCAAATCTTGGTTATATCAAATGTTCATATATGGTTTCATCCCACTTGTAATATGGAAAGTGGCTATACATGTGATAAATGGAAAGAAAAAATATATACCTTAGCTTGAAGATAATAAGGGAAAATTTGAAAGCGAACCACATTACTCGGAACACCATTATGCTTGAAAGAATCACAAATGTAAAATCCACTTCTTATACTCTTTACTAACCCTTTTAAAAATGCCTTTCGAATTGTCTTGTAACAAATTGAAGTATAAACCATGAGTGAAAGAATTAAAGCAACAAAATTAATAGAATATACAATCATGGTTATAAAAGTGTATACCTTATTTAATACACTGTCTCTATGATCGAAAAGAATCTTTCTAAAAATTAGTAGTTTATCATAGATGTTAAAACTCTCCATGAAACTTTTCAACAACCTAACCATATTAGGAAAAGGAATGAGTTAACATAGTTAATAAAATAATCTTATATAAAGTGGCTAACTATGTTAGAAAAGGTCTCTACTAACATAGTTAATAAAATTCTTGTAAATCATTGTTCTAAAATCTAATCAGGTTAGAAAAGGTAGAACTTAAGATGGTTATTTAAAATTCATCTAAAACAAAACAAACACAATTAACATAAGCATTCATCTTCTATAAAATTATTATATGCCATATGAGATGGTTGATCACCAGCCAACTTTACTTACCAACTACAAATGACCCACATAGCCATTTCACACAGTGATGTTCTCGCCACCATTCCCAATCATCCATACACGATTCTTACCATAGCATTTTAAGCTCATCACATTCAACATATAATATCCCGTATTCCAGAATACCACAAATCTCATACATAAGTCAAACACGTGCAACACTAGTCTAGTCCACCTGAATGCATGTAGGCTTCAGCATACAATATAGTAGCATTTACATAACAGTCATCCCAAAAAGCCTAACATAAAATATCTTAGCGTTTGTAGAAAAGTAAACATGTTCTAAGTTGTCAAATATATAATCTATTACATATAATTAAGCTAGATCACCGACCCTTACTCTGCATCATTGACTTGTTCAAGGTTTAGCATATCCGCAAGCGCACATGTCATCAAAAGTAGAATAGAAAAAGTTGTCGTTCCAACAGGGACTAAGGAAAGAGTGAATTAATTATCGCGATTATGCTATCAATTAGGTTGAGTGAGAAATTTTGTATTTTAGAATTTCAAAAGTACCTAAAATGAAAATAACTTGACAAAAATTAAATGAAAACTTGAATTCAAGACAAGAGAAGTGTAGGATTATTTATCACAATTGCATTTCATAAAACTTAATTAAAACCCTCTCAATTAGCATTACAATGAAAATATGTGTTTGTCTAAGGTTCATAAACATTTGAAAATACTTTCTCAAGCCAAAATCAAATTTATACTCTCATTAAAATGCACAACCTCTTGCTACAATTAATGAAAGTTAAGTTTCAAAACCAACCTCCTATTGACAATGTTAGGTTAGTAATTATATCTCTACATTACCAACTAACCATCCATTTAAACCATAAACTTCAAGCCTAACATGGTTTACCTAAGATCTACATTTAAATTATCTCTCTCAAGCATAATTTAAATGAACTAAACAATTCATGTGTTGGCCAATCAAATTAAAGCATTTAACACAAGGTAAAACAACATATAATTATCATTAACAACTAAAAGAGGGCAATAATCAGTCTCGATCCAAGCAATAGTTTAAAATAATCCTAACAAAAATAAATTAACTATTCATAACTAACACTAAAATTACTAAAATCATCTCAACAATGTCATAGATGCAGAGTTCAAAATTGCAATAGAAAAATAAAGAGACAAGAGAGCAAAACACTACCGGTTCATCTCCTCCCCTTCATTGCAAGATTTCTCTAACCAAGCAGAAGCTTCGAAGGCGGCGGCGTTCAGCGGCATCGGTGGTGTTCAACGGTAGCAGCTTCAAAGCTTCTCCGGTCTACCACCTCCACAGTCCTTTCTTCCTCCCGTGGAGATGTTGCTTCATGCCCCTCCTTTCCTCTCTCTCTTTCTCGCTCATAGTATCTCACCGAAGAAGAAGACGAAGTAGATGTCGAAGAATATGTGACTCTATGTGCCGCTTCTCTTTTTCTTCCCGTGGCGTTTTAGGTTTCACATGTTTGAAACTTCTCTTGCCAAAATGCTGCCATTCTTTATTGGTGGTCCCATAGTCTTTTTATCAATCAAACACCAATAGCTTTTATCTCCAAAATGCCACATTGCTCAACTGAATGGAAGGAGAAATAAAGTAAATATATAGGGTGAAGGGTAAAAAAATGATCATGTACTTATGTCCAAGGTGCATCTGGCACATTGTACTTTTTTTAGCTCAAAATTGTCCATCAACTCTCAAATTCGAGTCAATAATTACTCTTTCATCAAACTGGCCCAACGGACGTTTCAAATTTGGGCCAATAATGACTCCTTCATCAAACTGGCCCAACGGATGTTTCAAATTCGAGTCAATAATGACTCCTCCGTCAAACTGGCCCAACAAAAATTAGATTCCTATGAAATTCCAGTGTGGCACCTACCCATAAATAAGTAACGGAAATTGAGCCAGTTTGACATGAGGAGTCATTATTGGCCCGAATTTGAAACGTCCGTTAGGCCAATTTGAAGGAATAGTCATTATTAACCCGAATTTGAAAGTTAATGGACAATTTTGAGCTAAAAAAAGTATAAGGTGTCAGATGCACCTTGGACATAAGTACATGGTCATTTTTGAACCTTTACCCAAATATATAACATATAATAATAATAATAGCTTTCCTTCTTTCTTTTTTGAATTTCAAACTATTGTTCATTTATTCAAGTACTCTACCTAAACTGAAACATTTTTCTTTTAATTTTGAAATTAAGATATTTCTTATCAAATCCCCAAATCATGCACCAAATTGATATCTATCAAAATCTTAAACAAATTCTTTTAATTTTGCATCAATGACTCCCCAAATATACTAAAATATATATCAAATCTAATTAAAAATGGTAGTCATCAATCACCAACAGCCGATCAATCACCTGTAACAAAAACCATAAACCACAGGAGTAAGACGTAAATGTCTCTAATAACCACATACCTACTCACACACATATAAGCGTGTGCCCATAGAGTGACAAGTGAGAGTTAACAAATAACTATTTTAACAATAATAGGTAATAATGATATCACTTACAATCACAAATCATCATCAATACCATTGTAGCACATTTCAAAAGTTTCCTTTAACTTATAATCACACATATATCATAGCAAAAGACAACACCTCATATTATTGTGTAACACCCCAAATTTTAGAAAATAAGAAATAAAGAATTATTTAAGGTTTTGGAATATTATTAAAAATATTAAAGAGAATTAAAATGAATTTATGGTATTTAGGCATTTTTAATAATTTCAAGGCTTATTTTCTTTATTAATTGAGGGAAAATAATTAGAAGATAAAATTTAATCTGGAGAAAAGAGATAATAGGGATTTATTTGAGGTCTTAGGGCGTCATTTAGAAATTAAAAAGCCTTATAAATAAATTTATGAGGCCAGGTGTATTTTTTTATAATTTTTAAAGTTTATTTTCTTTATTAGTTAAGAAAAAAATAGTTAGGAGATAGATTTAAGTAAGGAAGTATTTAGAATCTTGGAGAATTGTTTAGTAATTAAAAAGTCTTATAAATAAATTTGCAAATTTAAGCATATCTAGAGAAATTAGTTTGAGACAAATTCAGGCTTATTTGTAAGTGATAATGATACATAAAATTATCATTTAAGGGAAAAATAGAAAATAGGAAATGTAAAAGACAATATCTGCCCCTAGTTAAAAATATCTTCAGTTACATAAGAAGGGGCAATATGGTAAAATACCTATAAAAAAATATCAACTCCTTCTCTTCAATTTAAATACTCCCACGTGGTCACTCCCTCACCATCACCATCTCTCTCATTTCCCCTGTTCCTCCCTCCCGTTCTCTCTTCACCGTCTCTGCGTCCTTCGAGCTAGCAGCGAACGACGGCGACGGAGGCGAATCGCGGCGGTTAGGAGCTTCGAATCACGGCCAACGCTCGCCTGAACCTGGGTGAGTTTTATTTCTCTGTTTTCCTCTCCTCCTTTAGTCCGATTCAGTGAGTTTTGGGGGGGAGATCAATTTGAAATCTGAGGTTTTAAAGCTTCTAAATTAGTCAAACTGAAGTTTAGAATGCGATTAACAATCCCCAAGAGCAAATTTGAGCAACAGAGTCGGATTAATCAAGTTTCCCCAAATTTTTCCTTCTTTTCACTGTTCATCCGACGCCATTTTCGTGATTTCTAGAGCTTCGTTGCTTTGAAGCTTGATTTCGCATGAATTAGGGAGATGTTTAAGTGTGTAAGAGTGTCGTATATGTCTGGTTTTGAAGCTGGGATTTTCTTCCTTCTTCCCTGCCTTATTCCGTCGAATTCCTTTTTCTTTCCTCTTGCTCTTCTTTGAATGTTCTGCTCTGATGGAAGGAGGATGAAATTGAGGTTGATTGTAACTGGCTGATTCTTGTATGTTTGTGGAATTTTGTGATTTTCCATCCTTGTTCTCTGTTCTGAGCGGCCGAGAGCTATGAAGAGGGGATTTGTTGGTATTATGCTTGAATTAAAACTGAGTAACGCTTAGTTTAAATTAGAAGATAAGTGGCTAATCGGTCTTCATGTATGGATTTCAAAATTCTTGTGTTGCTCTGTTTCTGGTTCTTATTGTTGCTGTGTGCCAACGCTGATTTGGGAGTAATTTTGGGTGAAATGAGATTGTTGATGTGTATGCTCGGTTTTCTGTGAGTGGATGCTTAAGTTTCTTTCAGTAGGTGATATATGAAACTATGAAATTGATGTTCTGTTTTGGTTTTAAACTAATTGATACTTGAGCTTTAAATTGCTGTGATTTTGAAACCAAAAGTTCTATGATGTAATTCTGTCCTAGTTGCTGTTGGGTTCTGATTCTTAGTGGTCAAATTGTAAGCCCTGTTCTGGTGTGAAGGTTTCTATTGTCCAAATTTTTACTTCTCTGAAATTTTGGAAAGGATTCTCTATAATAAGTAAAAGCGGTGTTGGTTTGTAATTTCGAGATAATAAACCATGCTTAGAGCGTGAATTGGTGATTGAATTTTGAGGCTTTGTGCGTAATTGAGAGTAGAAAGATCCAATGCTCTGTCTAAGTCAAGTTGCAAATTGGGTTTCAGTTGTGGTTGCTATAGAATTGAAGTATAATGCATTGAAGTATGTGATGAAGATATGTTTGAAAATAGGAAATAGAGTTTGGAAGTTTAATGGTCTAGATAGAGCTTATTGTAATGGTCGTAAGGCTGATTGGGAAGTTATAAGAATAGGAATAGAATTTAAGAATAATGATTGTAATATCTAAGGAGCTAATTAATGTATAATTTTGGATACTCGAATTAAGAGAGTTTGAGGATGGAGAGATGATGGTGAATTGAAATGTTAAGGTATAGATTCTGATTGTTTAACATGATGATGAATGCTTGAAGTGGACTATTATGTTATAGAAATTTATTCTAATCTTGCTTGAGATTTCTAGATAGTTAGTAGATACTCAATGTCATTGGGATTTGAGGAACAAGCTAATAAAGAGTCAAAGGTATGTGGTAAAAAGTAGAAAGGTTTCCATTTTAGGTCTAATGGAGTGAAGAATTTTGAAGGTTCTAGAGGTTGGAGAAGGGATTAAAGATTTTGCTTTAGGATGACGAAAATTAGAAGAGTTAATCTGCTTGGTTATGCTTGATATCATTGTTGGAGTGAATATAAAGTTGTGATTTTAAGAGAGTATCAAAGGTAACCACTAACTAGTTAGTATTAATGATTTCGCTTTGATTGGGAATCTTAAGTCTTAGTTGTGGACCTCTTAAGTTGGAAGTTCGAGTTAAATGGTTAAAATATTGTATAAGATGAAGGAGCATGAACTGGTATAAGGTTCTTGAAATTGGGAAGCAGATGGTAGAGATTTCAAAAGGTGCCAGGTTGTGGTTGGTAAGGTAAAAAGAGAGATTAAAGAGAAGTATTTAATTATAGAGAAATTTAGTGTGTTCTGTTGTGGGAGAACTCCTGATTATTATGATAATATGTGTAGTTGTGCACTTGAATTGTGGTGACCAAATAGGGGGTCTCTCTTTCTATTTGTATATATTGGGTTCGTTACTTGGTATGGTTTAATTAACAATTATAAGAGTTTGGAATGCTTATAGGATTTTCAGCTAAAAAGAAAAGGAATGTAATTCCAATTTTAGTACTGGAGGAATTTAAGATTTGAAGTAATTGTTTAGGATTTTTTTTAGAGTTTATAATGTGTGAACAAAGTTATTGGTTTAATTATGTACAGAATAAATGATTCTATGTTAATAAGTGGTAAGTTGGGATCATTACAGGTGGTTTGATTCAATATTAAAGGCTAGGAGATCAATTGCTTGATTAGGAAAGGATTATGGATTAAAGTGGCTTGATTAATCTGATGTGTTATTGTTCCGTTGATATGTGATTTAATCGGTGATTTGTAAAAAGGATGGATGTAGTCGGTTTGAGGATTAGAGCTTCTGGAGTACGAATTTTAGGATTAAGGCAAGAGAGTTGACTCAGAGTTATGATTTAATTTAGGATAATTGTCAAGGACTTTCGGGAAGTTGATTTATGATTGATGATTTGATTTGTGATATTCTTTAATAAATTAAATTAATTGGACTTGATTTACACTATTGATTGATTTATTATTAAAATTTTGTTATAAATAGGAAGTGTATATAAATAGGTATGTATTGTGTGCATAAATAGCTAAAGTCTTAAAAGAATAATTTTTATAAAAATCATAGGTCAAACATTGAAATTATGAAAATTTAATATAGATTAATTATCAAAGTAATCTAGAATAGTCAAGATCCTAATTAAGTTGGATAAATTATAATTTGTGTAAATGAAAAGATTTGGGTAGAAATAAGTAAGTTAGGATTCATGAGAGACGCTGAATAATCATATATAAGTATAAGTATTAATTTATTATTTATATGTAAATAGGTTTTGATAGTGACATAAGTTGAGAAGATCATTGGAAAAGAAAGGAGCAAGCTTATGGTTAAAGTTCTGGTATTCCAGGTAGCAGTTTATTTCAGTAACAATTAAATTGCATGTATTATTTTGTAATAACTGTTGCATTTAGTTGGTAAGTTGTTATTCCTCAGTTGGAGTACTCCAGGCTTAGGTGGTTTGCTACCCCTTTGCCAAACCAGTTTAGTTATAACGGGATTGTTATAACGAGAAGTCCTGCAGGTAGAGCCTCCACTAGTTAACGAAAATATCGTTATCAGTGGTTGGTAGGTGCGGATCGCACACAGATTAATAGGAGTAAGACTATCATCATTTGGACAGTTTTATGAAATATATACATGACAATACTAGTATGATCATATATGTTAATGAAAGAAACTGCTATTGGGATTTCCAATCTCACTCTTTCCCCAAACATTTTCAGTACGCAGAATGTGAGAGCTAGCTGGGAAGGAAGAGTAGAAGAAGAAATTAGGAGTATAATTGAGAAAGTAAAAGGTGGTTAAATAATTTAGTAATATTATTTGTATATGTTGTAAGAATTAAATTATTAAGTTAATAGTAGAAAGCATAGAAAATAGAATTGCATAAATTTATTAAGGGATTTAAATTCCCTAAGTGTTATGAATTATTAATAGGTACTGAAAGATGGTTAGTGTACTTTTAATTGTTTTATTAACCACTTTCTTTTACAAAAAGTTTTAAGTGGTTCCAATTTGTCTGAAAAGCCCATTCCAACTGAAAGAAAGTTGGTTAAATGTTTTAAAGAAAAAGTTTTAAATTTTTACGTATTTTTGGGCTTCTGACATTAAAAAGTGGTTATAATTCAATTAAAATGTTATAGTATAGTAGTAAAATTCCGGACGTTACATATTGCACAATAAACTCACATGCATATGCAAAGCCTTTCAAAGCAAGTAGTTTCACTTGTATTGAGGGACAAGTTAGTTTCCCTCACTTTGGGGGACAAATGGTTCCTCTCTTTGGGATCAATATCAACACCTATCCAATCCCAAGTTCTTCACTTTGGGTAACCTTTAAGGGACTTGGAGGCGGACTTATACATGTCTCATACCCTCTAGATGGCCAATTGAGGGGCGCACATCACATAATTGCGTAGCTTTTGTAACCATTATGCATGATGTCACATATACTATACACAACAATAATTAAACCATGCCAAGTGTGACATTTATGTCACTTCACCATATAACATCTTGTACAATAAAGTAAATCAAATTTTAGTTCTAGCATTACATCATTGCTTATTCAAGATCTAGCCCAAATTCCTCAACAGTCAAAATTTCTTGATCTAAGTAATTGATTGCACTTGTTAATTACATGTTTTTAGCCACTAATTATAGAAAATTAGCATTTGTTCTAGGCCAATACATAGGAATTTAGGCACTTTTGCACTTAAAGTCCAAGAGAATTGAGTTAATTGCATTTTGATATTAACTTGAGCATTTTAGGACTTTAACTCATACATTTATCATTTTTGAAATTAGGATACTTCATTTGTGCTTGAATTTTCTATTGTAGGTGCAAAGAATGAAGATCAAAGCAAGAACAAGTCAGCATTCACGAACTGGGACAGTTCGCCATGGCATTCGTCACGGCAAATGCAGAGCAAATAAAGATAGCTTCTTTGCCATGAGTTCATGCAATGAAAGCCTAATTTTTTCCAAAATTCCTAGAATGTATGGTTTGCCGTGGCAACACGACTACGAAGGCATGACAGATTCTAGAAATTAGGGTTTAGCCGAAATATTTGGGTTGGGTTCAATTCGACCCACCCCAAATTACCCTAATTAGTATTCCAAGGTCATTTTCGGAAACCCTAAGTCGAATTCCAGGTTCTTAACTTTCCTCTTTCATCTCTAGCCTCTTCCACTCTAATTTCATCACTTTCCTTCACCATTTTCACTTCAAATCCGATTTTCCCCCTCTTCTCCACCATTCCTTCGTATTTCGGCTAAGCTACTACACTCCCATGTAGAAAACAAGTTAGAATGCAATCTGTGAGGTTGAGAGCATGAGTGGCTACACAAGTTTGGAGATCTTGATGAAATAAAAGCAACTGAAGCTTCGATGGACTATTAGGGGAGCTATTTAGTGTTTTCTTATGTCTAATTTCACATATGCATCTGATTCCTTGTGTTTTTGTACATGTATGTGGTGTTAGAACAAGATGCACTTTGATTTCTATGCTTATAAGTAGAATTCTCCTAGGTCTTGCATGTAACTAGGTGATTGCTTTTACTTTTAAGAAACCTGGTGTTTGTTACTTGGCATTATGCAATAGATGTGGTAGAACTACTTATCTCCTTTGGATTCTTAGCATATGTTAGTGCATTTATTTCTTGCATCTGTTGCTAAACATTAAATCCAATCTTGGAAGGTCAAATTACCCTTTTAAGAAGAGACTCATTGTGTAATTGTGAAAAACTCTCATTACCAAGTTGGTTTTCAACAATTACCTAATTAATAATTGTCAACGAGATTAGCGAATCAATTAATGATTAGAATAATTGGACTTAAGCAATTGCTTTTGGTTTAACACATTTGAACTTGGATTTAAGAACTCCATATCATTTGAGAAGTTAGGAAGGTTGCCCAATTTCATCAAGAGACCTATTTTCATTAAGAAGTTTTCAAAACCATTTTTCTTCCTTTTCCCTAAAATTTAAAATCCCAAAAACAAGTCATTTATTTTTCTCTAATTAAAAAGAAAAAATATTGTTTCAATGACAAAATCCTAATTTTTACCTCTTTTTATGCACTTAATTTAGTCTAGGCATTCAATAAATCGACTCCTCAACTGAGACAACCCGAGGTTGTGCCACTATGCAGAATCTTTGGTTTAGATTAGTTTGCATTTGAGATCACAAGGCATTTTAGGAAAGGCTCAAATCAGTAATGCAACTTCAATGTCATAAATCTGAACCAATAGAAACTCTAATTTATCTCCAAAGAAGCATTTAGAACCATCAAGTACAAGAGAATAATTAATTTCTAAAAATCACTCAAGAATCCTAATTTTCACCAAGTCTTAAATCCATCAAAACTTAAGTTCAAATTTAGATATTAAAATAAACCATCAAAAAGCTTAATATAGGCCTTAGGAAGAAAATCCATGTAAGAAGTCAAGTAAATCTAGGACTTTGAAATTTCATGAAGAACACCCCAAAATCCAAAGATTATACCAGAAATTTCAAGTAGAAAGAATAGAAATCATGATAGAAATCACTTACTAGGTGTTTAGAACTCACACTCTTGCTTAGGGACTTGAATATGCCAAATATGGGAGTCTTTCTCTCTAAACCTCACTTTTAACCTAAAAATAGTAGTTGACAGTGACTTGAATAATTTTTTAAAACAATGCACTCGCCACGATGAGCGGCGAGCTCTTATTGCCTCATAACTCGCCACGTGTCCTGCTTCTCACCACTGCGAGCATATGTGCTTGCTGTGGCGAGGAGCTGATTGCATTTGGTTATTATATATTTTTCTCCATTAATTATAGGAAATTAGTACTTGTTCTAGGCACTTTTGCACTTAGGGTCCAATAATATTGAGTTAGTTGCATATTAATCTTAATTAGAGTATTTTAGGGCATTAACTCATGCATTTGGCATTTCTAGATTTGAATTAGTTCACATGTGCTTAAAATTTCCATTGTAGGAGCAAAGAATGAGGGTCAAAGCAAGAACAAAGTAAAAAAAAGGAAACTTCTACAAAATAGGAAACTTCTGTAAAAAGGAAACTTCTCAAGATAGGAAACTTCTGCAAAAAAGGAAACTTCTGCATAATAGGAAATTATTGATTAGGAAACTAGATTGACTGATTGAGCCTAACGGATTAGCTTCTGAACTTCCCTAATTGGTAAAATCAACAAGAATAGGAAACTTCTATTTCGATTGGATTGGTTTATTGGGTCTACTTAAAATATTTTCTATTTGTATTTTTGACTAGAATAGGTTACCTTATGTCTAATTGAGGTTAAGAAGCTTCCTAACTGATTATTCAAATGACCGCTTCCTATTTTGGCTAGATTTCTTGAGATTCAGTTATTGGATCTTACCCAAATCTTTCCTATTTTTTAATCGTAGTCGAAATAGGACACCCTAGGCCAATTTGGATAGTTTATAAGTGGTTTCTTGTGCCATAGAGGAGGAAGGCTGAATTTATGCACTCATTCCACCAATTCTCTCATCTATTCCATGATTTTTCATTGGTTCTTCATGAAGCTTGAGTTGCAGCTGCTCTTGGGTGACTTCTCCTCCTCTTTGATGAACTAAACTGGCCTGATGCTCTCTTGGATCATGGGATGACTTAAAGAAAGCATTGAATCCATTTTAGCAGAGTTTTTCTTTAGTTACAATTATGTAGTCTTGAATTTTCATATGTACCTTGGATAATCGTTGTTAACCTCATGAAATTCATGCCATTTTAGCACATTTTCCTATAGTTCTTACACTTTTTGGGTGAATTTATACACATTTTGATGTACACTTGATAGGAAAATGTGCCAAGTTGATATTTGGGTTAAATTCATTGAATGCTTGATTTAAATGTGAATATTTTACCCTCTTTTTATCAACTCTAGCTTTTGTAGACTTCATTAATTATTAGGTGGTTGAAGCCAAGTAATTAAGCCCCATTTGAGTTGCATTTCAAGCTAAAATCAAGGAGAAAGGAGTGGAAAAAGAAGTTTTGGAGCAACCAAGAAAGCTGAAAAAAAGAGTCTGCAGAGAGTTATTGGCCACGGCCAACCAGTGCAGGCAAAATTCTTGGCCACGGCCAAAACTGCTGACAGATTGCACAGTGAAAAATCCAGCTCGAAAATAGGGTTTAAAAACACCCAAAACTCACACAAAAACACATTCTTTTGACTTGGGCTTTCTTTGGGGACCTCTTGGGAGCTAGGGCTTGGAGATTTTCAAGGAGATTCAAGTGGAGATCCAAGATTTGAAGAGATTCAACCTCATTTCCCTTGGTTTATCTTGTTCTTCTCTCTTTCTTCACTGAAATTTCTGCCATGGTTGTGTATATGTTCCAGATTTGTTGTTTTCACTCCATGAGTGGCTAAACTTCTATTCTAGGATTATTTTGAACCTTTGTATGGATTAAGACTTGATTCTTCCTCTCTTTTGGTAGTAAATGATATATATGTGTTGATTTTATCCCTTTCTTCATGCTTTTTAGTGTTTGGCCACCATTTAGTTTGATTTGTTCATGTGGGTTTGACTTGAGAGAGCTTATCCATGTGTAGAACTTGGTTAAAATCATGCTTGACTTGAAGTTTACGTGATAAATGGAAAGTTTGTTGGTAAAATAGAGATATCTTTGCTAACCTTGCATTGTCACATTAGGGTTTGTTTTCAAAGGGGATTTTCATGATTTGTAGCAAGAGATTGTGCATTTTAATGGAAAGATAAACTTGACTTTGACTTGAGAGAGCTTAGTCAAGTGCATATGAACCCTAGACAAACACATATATTCATGAAAAATACTATTTGAGAGGGAGTCATTCATGTCTTATGAAATGCAAAGGGGATAAATAATCCTAGATCCCATTTAATCCTTAAAGTCAAAAGAATCATTGTTTTTATAACTTTCTAGTTTTTAACAATAGATTTTCAACATTTCTTTACATAACCCAAAAATATTTTCTTAGTTCAACTTAATTGAAATCACTTAGTCTTTTGCTTGGTCAAGATTTTAGTCCAAATCCCTGTGGGAACGATATTTTATACTACTTGTGATCCGTGCGCTTGCTATTAACGCTTGACGGTGAACAATCGTTTACCTTGTGTTCATATCTTATTTGTGTTGAGATTCTAGATCATGTAGTTGTTGAATTCTATTTGCATGTACCAATTTGGTTTTGTTCTATTTCCATTTATCTTCCTAAATTACCATGTTAAGCTTAGTCTTTGTTTTTTTTCATTATCTAGCATATTTGTTGGGTGATTTAATCCATTGTGCTTCATATATTGTGTTGTTTCGGACTGATTTGTGGGTTTGAGTTTGTTGGTGTTGAGTTTTTATAGCGCCAGGTAATTCCATTAATCAACCTTGCCTAAAGGAACTAGACCATTAATCTAATCTATGTGCATGAGTATAATTAGGTTAAGTTTCATATGTTGGATGGTTTGATTATAGTTTAATGTGAATTAGTTTTTGGATTCGAAGGATATTGAGTAATTTGGATGGGACCCCAGTTATTCTATCTATTGGACCTAATTCCTAGTTAATATCGGATTATAGTTAACTTAGTTTGTCCATTGAGGTTGAGTGGTATCTTAATTGACCTATTCCTTTTGACAAAAAAAAAATTGACCTATTCCTTCAACTAAGGCTAATTGTGTCTATTTGTGTGAACTTAGCCCAATTAGCTCCCTAATTCCCTAAGTGTATAAATCAATAGTTTGTTACGTGTCATCACTAGCCAAGAAAGCATCCCATCATTTGCTTAATTATCCACTTTTATCATAAAAATACCAAAAACAAGTCTTTATATTTCTTTTAGGAAAAATACAAAAAATATCTACTAACAATCCCCAGTTTTATAGCTTTAATTGCAATTGGTTTTCCTAGATTAATTCATTAGACTTCATGAGAGACGATCCATGACGCACAAATAAAGTGCAATCTTTGGTAAAATAATATTTTGCATTTGAACCCCAAGGCATATTAGGAAAGGCTCAAATCAGGAGCACATAAAGATTACTCCCTCTTCTGACCTCCTCATTGCGGTGATCACAAGTGCACACTACTGTAAAGAGCACATAATGTTGCTCCTTGCCTTGCCTCGTATTTGATCCTCAAATTCACCTAATCTCATTCCAATACCTCATTATTCATCCTATAAATCACATTTCAGACTTTTAACCTACTCAAATTCCTCCATATCATTACCAATTAGCCAAATTTATCCCCAAAATCCATATTCACATATTTTATGAAAACTGGGATGTTACAACAAACATCAATAAATTGGATCAAATGCTGATTAGGATCCTTAGCATTGTTCCCAACATACTGACCATGCAACTCAAGCATCTTAAGCATTGTCTACTTAATCTCAAAGTTGTTTTCTTGAAATTCAAGCAATCTCATTTCCCACTAATATCCTCTAGATTATCTCCCCAAAAAATTATTGATAGACAATTGATCATTTTCATCCTTAGCCATACCTTTATTTTTAGTTTGAACAATCTTTTTCACTTGGCTTTGAGGTGTTGTAGCCCCCAAAAGTTATTAGATGCTCTTTGTCTTGCACGGTGTCTTTGTAACTTTGGATTGGTAGGGCATATATCAAAGGTACCTTTCACTCGAGCAATTCTAAGATTTTTTCCAAGTCTTCAAACTGTAAATGTCTCTGAGCTTTGATTGATATCTATTTGCTCATACAGTGAGCTTTCCTTTGTAAAACTCTTTTCATTCTGGTTGTTACCTTAGGATATTGGGATCCTAAGGAACAATTGTATTATTACAAAGTGAAAGGGGGAGGGGAGTCGATGCGAGTGTGTTCTTGTTGAGTAACTATGGTTGTAAAGGTTTTCAAGAACATGTTTAAATATTGTAGGAACACTAGTGGAACCTGATGCTACCAAAATTTTTAGATAAGCTCCGCAAGTATATGGGCTGCAGAAAATAGTAATTTGGTGAATCAAAGTCAATCCCACAAAGACTCAAATTAATTGATAATTAGACATTAAATCTTTGATTTTTGTTTGGGTTGAGAAAAACATAAATTGATTTCAAACACTCAGCCTTACATAACATGAAAATCACATTTGGAAAGGGTGGACAACTAGCTAGACTAGCAGGTGCTATAGTGAAACTGATTGCAAAAGAGGGAGTGAAGAAAAATTAATTACGATCTAAAGAAAAACCACGAACTTTCTAATGGATTAAATTTAAAAGTTAAGCGAACAACCTAGAGTCACTATTCCCTTATTTGCTTCTTAGATTTTATCCCATTAAATTAATTATGCTTTAAGTTAATTAGCTAATCTAGAGTTTTAGTGTTTATAAATGATTGTTGGTCCATTTATATCCTTACCTAGATTTTTTTTGATGATTATATCCTTACCTAGATTAACTATGTAATGTCTCACACTAATTAACTAGAAACAATTTATATTGATAACACTCTAATTTAACTATGCAAAGTTTCTAGGTATATAGATCCTATATGCAAATTAGATTAAAATCTAATTCCACATTATTCTCATGGTCTATTTAAAATTCCTTTTGTCAAATTCAATCCTGAATTCCCTAAGCATGTTCAATGATGGACAATTACTATACAATAATCTTTAAAAGCATTAAAATTAAGCATAACTATTAAGTGAGAAAAATCTCTAAATTATAAACAAGTTCATATATAGTTCCCTAGATTATAAAGAAAACTAGCCATACATGTGTTTCATCAAAATCATCTCGACGAATAATAGTTTAGAATCCCAAATCATAAGAAAAATAAGAAGAACCACAATTAATACTACACTACCTCAGCTCCCTCCTTCTCCTTTTCTTTCGTGCGATGATGATGATTTCCCTCGGACAAACCAACTGAAGTGGCCACCGCTTCCCATTTCTTTTCTTCATGTGTGTGTTGATGAATAGTGTGTGCACGCCTGTCCTTGATTTTTTTCTTCTTCTTTTTCGTTCAACAGGCCTTTCCCTTTGATTCCCTTAGGTCTCTTTAAGGGTCCGTTTGGTTCACAGAAAATATTCTGACGGAATAGAATGGAATGGAATGGAAAAGGATGGAATGGAAAGAAAGGTTGACACATTTCGGTACGCACAGGAATGGGATGAAAAATGTTATGTTTGGTTGGTTGAAAATGGTGGTATGGAAAGTAAAAAAATGTGCAAATGACTATATTGCCCTTAATGAGTATTTTATTAATAAAATTCACATTTAAATTCAAAAATTCAATAATTAATACAATATAATAATTTATAATATAATATAAATATGTAACACAAATTAAAATTTTTCAAAAAAATTTCAGAAAAATACTGTAGATATCAAATTATTGGGAAAATAAAAATAAATAATATTATGAAGATTGTGTTTTGTTAAGATGTGAGATCAAATCTTTTTTATTCTAAAACTCATCATGACATTATATATAGACCATAAATAAAAATAATAAAATAAAAGAAACAACAAAATTAAATTATAACAATACGAGTAGATACTTCTATGTAATAGTGCCGACAGTGATAAGATAATTTTTTTTTCAACTGAAGTGATAAGATATAGATGATATGGGGAGATAAAAATATCATGAATACTATACATATTTATTCACATTATTTTAGATATTTTTATTTCATTAGTAACAGAAATAATATTGAAAAAAATAATAATATAAAACAAATTCCAATTTGCATGAACAAATTCCAGTTTGCATAAGAATTTGCAAGCATAAGATCGATTATGACCTATTCAAATTGGAATGTGAGTGGTTAAATTCGAAAGTGAGAGTTTACAATCGAAAGTGAGGGGTTAAAATAAAAAATGATGAGTCAAAATTGAATGTGAGGGTTTAAATTCGAAAGTGAGGGTTTACAATCGAAAGTGAGGGGTTAAAATCGAAAGTAAGGAGTCAAAATCGAATGTGAGGGGTTAAAATCGATTTTACAGAAGAGGAATTGAACTCTGTTTGCCCCTATCATCTAAATATTGAAACAAGACAGTCAAAAACAACACCACAAACACAAATCTTTATCTTATTTATTCTACATCAAAAGAAGAGAAATAAGAAGAGAAAAATTGTAAAAAAATAAAGAAAGAAAGAAGAGAAAAATTGTCAGCAAAAGAAGAGAAAAAGGGAAGACCAAAGATCAGTAGACGTGGTTCGAGTAAGGCGAGATCTACCTTTCTTCATCTAGAAATTCCTTCATCAGCCCAAGCACACACAACAGTCGATGCTCCTCCTTCCATGATCGGAATCTGCTACCTCTCCATTAACGAAGTCGAGCTTGAAGACGATGCCTCCCCATCAATTCCTCTCATCTCAATGTCTTCATATATATTTACGAAGGGCATTTTGGTACATTTCCCTTTCCCTCCAATGCCTGAAATTGGCTTCCCACCATTTTTTGTGGGAAGTTCATTTCAGGCCTTTAAGGGAAATTGGCCGCTGCGGGAAATAGAAAATTCAGAGAATCAGCGCACCAAACACAATTTGGAGGAGGGAGAGTGCGCATTTTTCGTTTCCGGCCCAGCTTTTCAAGCAACCAAATGGGCCCTAATTCCATTCCCTCAAAACTGTGCGTTTCCTCTTTTTTCTTCCACATTAAAACAAAAATCTTAAAAGAGAATAAAAGAATTTGATCCTAAAATTACTAATAACTATAATACTGATAATGATAAATTAAGCTAAAACTTTTTTTTTTTATTTTCAACTAGTCCCTTTTTTTACCTTCCTATTTTAATTCAAGACAAGATATTCTAAAAAAAAATCCCTAAATAATGTCTCAAATTGGTATCTTTTCACATCCCACCAAAATCTCTTAATTTTTGAATTAATGACTCCCCAAATATAATAAAATATACCTAAAAATGTACTAAATATGGGGAGTAATCAAACCCGATTGAATGTTGGAGAACTAGATGTAGGCAAAGAGTTGGGCCGAAGCATTATAAGCTTTTTGTCAACCCCTTTCCTTTTGCACTTTGCTTTTCCAGAAAAAGAGTGTTCATGTGGTAAAATTTTCATACAATACTCAATTCATCACTACTACAGCAAAAGCCTATAGCAGCGCTTTTTTTGACCCTATAGCAGTGCTTTTAAGCGCTGCTATAGCCAGTGCTGCAATAGGTCATATGACCTATTGCAGCGCTTATTTTGTGTTATGAGCGTTGCTATAGGTTACCTATAGCAGCACTCATAATCTGAAAAGCGCAGCTTTAGGTCATACTTATATAAATTTTTTTAAAAAAAAATAAAAAAGAATACCTATAGCAGCGCTTTTGACGTAATAAGCGCTGCTATAGGCATTATTTTTTTAAATATTCACTTATTTTTGTTTCACAACCTCCTGCATTAGTGCAAAAAACCAGCAACACTATCCATTTCCAGCCAAACCATATATACATACACACCAGAAAAGTCATACTAATATTGTACAATAAATCCAACCATTGTAAGTTGAAAACAAAAGCATACTAATTAATGAATGGATCATCTAATGTTGGAGAAAAGAGGGTATACATAAGTGCACCATTCTTCAATTAGTGCATCCATTTTTTCCCTTGACAACATGAAGGAACGAGCGTCTAGGTAATACTGCACGAACACATTTAAATGACAAGTAAATTTACTTGAAGTTTAACAAGTACAAACACATTAGAGTTGAAAAAATATAAAACTTACTGTCAGTGGGATGCCGAGTCGATCATGTGTAACGATATCTCGCATGTATTGCATCACATAGTAACCACAATCGTTGTTATTGGGTTGGTAGGGGCACTGTAACAAGAAACACCAAATATATCATATAAGAAATATTTACGTTATATTTTAACTATAGATATATTGTTTCAAAAATTGAATAACTTTATAAAACCTGGACTTGTTGCCACTTATAAGCATCTTTCGGGTCAGGGGCTCTGGAATACTTCAACTGAACATCGGCCCGAAAACTAGTCAATACTCTGAAAAAGAAACATATTAAATTAATTTTATTGGCTAGGATCGGGCATAAAGTGACAAATAATACAACGCATTCAAATAATGTTGACATTCACTTACCCATTGAAGAGACGCATCAAATCTGGGCGATTATCTGGGAGAGCAGATTCCACAGGATCCAAATAGTAAATTATGGGTTCCTCTTGTGCCATCGGATTGATGACAAGCAAAATCCAATGTAGCCTAAAATGTTTTATAACGTTATGTCAGTATATATATCTATGATGCTCAGAACTAAAAATACGTATAGACTTACCCTGTATTAATTGGAGCAAAGAATAAAGTTCTGGCTGTTGCCTTTAAAGAGAAACACCTTTGAATCGCTCTGAACTGGTCCTCACGTTTCGAGACCAGAAATTGTTGTTAGTGCTAGCTATCACCCAAGAAGGGGGGGTGAATTGGGTGATAGGATAAAAGCTTTAGACTCTTTCGAATCTTCTCCATTGTAAAATCATAGAGAAGGCAATCTTTTCAAGAACTGTTAAATGCACTAAGAAGATTATGATTTTTATATGCTGGAAACTAAGAGAGTTAAGGGTAGAGATAATGCAAACAGTATTTATCCTGGTTCGGTCTACCCTGACCTACATCCAGTCCTCAGGCTCCACCTGAGATTTCCACTACCCTCTTGTTTAAACTGGGCACAAGAGAAACCTTTACAACCCACAAGTTTAGCCGGGCACTTGTGAAGCCTACCACAGGTTTTACGAGCACAGGTTCACCTGCCAACCTTTTCACAGAGCTTTAGAATTCTCTCTAAACACTCCCCCTTACACCCTGTAAGGTTACAACCCTGTTTTCAAAGCACCAAGCTTTAGAACAACCTCAAACAATAGAGGATTTCAATAATAAAGTTCACTTAATGAACGGATTGTGATAATCACTTAAGTACAAATGATATATGATGAATTTACAACTCTAGAGCTTAACAAATTGAACAATGAATACTCTAGCTCTCTTTTTCTAATTTACTTGACTCACTCATTCATCCATCATTTCTGGGCTCACTATGATTTGCTCTCTGTCAGTGTCATTTTCAGTTCTGCACAAAACCCTGTTCCATCGTTCTCTTCTAGAGGCAAGTCTTGATCTATTTATATCTTCACAGCTTTGCCTTTTCTTTCAGCTCCATGTGGCCTTTTGAATATATCCGTTGGAGGTTCATAGCCGTTGGTAATAAATCTAATTCAAACTTCTGTTCTGGTTTCAACTGTTCATGCTTAGAAAAAATTAAGAGAGAGATAGACTGCGCGTTCTGAACATCTCCAACAACTTGTACTTTCATAGCAGCTTTTTCAGTAGCGCTAGCATGCTTTGCTATCGCTAACTACATAGTATAATCCTACACTTGAGCTGTTAGCTAAAACAAGTATTCATGCAGTGGGTGTTATCGATAGTGCCTTTCATTAGCTCAAAGAGATAGAGACAATATATCAGTTAAGGATTTTCAAAGTATTCTCTATCGATAGTCAATCATGCTATCGCTATCATCTATTGCCAGTTAAGTTCATTAGCTCAAGGGACAAATAATATATCAGCAAAGGAATTTCATCAGGCTTCCTCTATCGATAGTTATGAACATTATTGCTAGCATTTTCTTTTAGTTCAACGTTCAGCGTACTAGCTATGTCATCTTCAATAAGTATTCTTCTATCAATAGCTAATCCCACTATCGCTAGTTACTTGATTTCTCATTAGCTTAAGGATACTGAGTTATATGAATATTCTAAGTAATTTCAGGTATCCTGTTATTGATAGCTGAACGTGTTAGCTCTAGCAACTATGTTATCGCTAATTAACTCTTTTGCTCTCAGGCACTAGCTATCTGAATGTCTGTTATCTGAAGTACTTTGTTATCGATAGCTTAACCTGTTATTGCTAGCTGATTTCATTAGCTCTAGGACTTGGCCTATTTTTCTGCTAGTTGTTCTTCCTTTCATTTATCCATGTTATCAATGAACTTCTAACGATAGGTTATTTATTAGCGATAGTGAATGACTTAGCGATAGTGAATGACTTTGTTATTTCTAAGTCTTCATTTGCTATGGCTCTTTGTCTATTAGCGATAGGGATTTTCGTTAGCGATAGTCTTTAGCTCTAGTGATAGTAATATGTTACCTTTCAGATTTTACTTGTTCAATTCAAAGGTAACTTACACTTATTTTACTTATGTTATCTATGGGCCAGTCCTCATCAAAACTTAAGATTCTAACATTCTCCCCCTTTTTGATGATGACAATGTTAGAATAATAGGTTTTGATGATAACCAAACATATCTTAGGCATAAGGTAAGTGAGTGATAAGTGTTTGGAATGATATGCCTTAGGTATGCATAGATAGCCCATTTGATCAGAGATAGATTCCAAGTCAAGTCATTTTGTCTAATCGATTAGAGTTCAGTCTAAGTTGTCGCCTAATCGATTAGAGACCCCTGTAATCGATGAGAGATCTTAGCCTTTCGATTAGGAGAAATTGATGTAATCGATTAGGCTCGCCTGATCGATTAGAGGACCATTGCCTAATCGATCAGAGTCCTATAATCGATAATAGATAAATTGCCTAATCGATCAGAGTCTTATAATCGATCAGAGAAGTTGGTATGTGTAATCGATCAGAGCCATGTAATCGATTAGAAGAGTTGTGAGTGATCTGAATGTAATCGATCAGAGGTAAGTAATCGATTAGAGGAAGTTTAAGTGTAATCGATTAGTCTTGCTTAATCGATCAGGCGTCCCTGTAATCGATTAGGCACATGAATTTCTAATCTATTGTTGAGTGATGCAGGTCCTAATCTATACATAATCGATATGTAATCGATCAGCCACCAAGTCCTGTAATCGATCAGAGGCTGTAATCTGAGTGGCGATGGGAATTATTCAAAATCAATGGCTAAAGCTATTTTAGGCTTTCCAAGTACAGAGTGCTCAGACCTACTTAAGGAAGTTTACGTTGGACACAAAATCTGAGCAATATAGCCGTTGGAACTCACCTACTTCCTCCAGCGATAGATAAAGAAAGATAAACAAAAAGCAAAGGAAGTACAATGGAGTAAATGCAACACAGGCTACATTCTCAACACTCCTCATCCGATTAAGATCTCTCTCTCTCTCTGAACAACTCTCAACGGTCATATTTATTACACAAGCTTCAGAGTGAAGAGTATAAAAGCATTGAGAAGCAGTTGGTTGAAGACAATTGATTACTTCATTAAAGATCTTGTATCTACTGCATTCAATTCTCTCAACAATCACTGTTCTCAAATTCTTAAGTGTGTAACACAATCCGTTCAATTGAGTGAACAATTTCTCTACACTTGTATTTATTATCCGAGTAAGGATTACTCTTAAGATAGTGGGATCTTAAGAGTAGGGTGTAATCTTACAAAGTGTAAGGGGGAGTGATTAGTAAGGAGGTGAGCTCTTGCTGTCACTTGTAAAGGCTGTCAAGAGCCCGTTTAAATCTTGAAAAGCTAGTGGAACCCAACTGCCAAGTTGGAGAACTGGACGTAGGCCAAAAGTTGGGCTGAACCAGTATAAACTGTATTGTTCATTAAAGTTTTTTTTAAAGCACAATTCACCCCCCCCTCTTGTGCATTTCCTGCCTGTTTCATTTGGTATCAGAGCTAGGTCTTCTCAAATTCATCTGATCCCACGATCAGGAGAAGCAAAGATCTATCATGGCAGGATATGAGAATGTTCTCCCTGAAGGCAGTTCAATCAACAAACCTCCTGGATTCAATGGTGAGCATTATACCTTCTGGAAGATGAAGATGAAGGTTTTCATCAAATCATCAGGTTATGATCTCTGGAGGATAGTTGAAGATGGAGACGTCGTTCCTATGAAAACAGAAAATGGAGTTCAAGTGCCTAAACTCCCTCAGGAATTAACGAGTGATGACAAGGATGATCTGGAACTCAATAGCAAGGCAGTCTTGATTCTTCAAAATGCCCTAAGTCAAAAAGAATATTTCAGGGTCTGTCATCTAGAGACAGCAAAAGAAATGTGGGATGCCCTAGCAGTTGCTCATGAAGGGACCAGTGGAGTAAAAACTAGAAGAGTGGAACAACTTATCACTGACTTTCATTTGTTCAAAATGGAAGAAGGGGAACCAATAAGGGACCTGGAAATTAGATTCACTCATCTGATCAACAATCTCACAGCTCTTGGAAGGAGGATCTCTGAGGCAGAACAAGTCTCCAAAATCTTAAAGATTCTAACTCCTGAATGGCAGATGAAGGCTACTGCAATCCAAGAAATGAGAGGAGAATCTATGAGCTCTATCACTTCTCTGTTTGGAAGCCTGGCTGAATATGAAACAACCATCAAGGTTCAAAGAGAGCTCTATGGAGATAAAAAGAAAAAGAATCTGGCACTAATCGTCTCTGCAAAGGATGATGAGGATGAGGAAGAAGATGAAGAACTGGACGATGATGAAATGGCCTTTATGGTCAGAAAGTTTAGGAAATTCTTCAGAAATAAAGGAAGATTCCAGAGAGGTGGCTCAAGCAACTTCAGAAAAGATTCACTGAAAAATGTCCCTGTATGCTATGAATGTAAGAAGCCTGGACACTTCAAAGCAGAATGTCCAAGCCTCCAAAGATTCAAGGAGAAGGAGAAAAAGAAAGAAAAATTTCAAGGCAAAAAGAAAGCCTATGTTTCGTCTATATGGGGGGACAGCTCTGATGAGGAAGCCAGTGAAGCAGAGGAAGCTGCCAACCTGTGTCTAGTAGCACGAGAAGAATCTTCCAATAATGAGGTATATCCTGATGATCTATCTTTCCAAGAACTTCAAGATGCATATGATGACCTACATATTGAATTTGAAAAATTGGCAAAGGAAGTTTCTGCTTTAAGAAAGAAAAACAAAGTTCTTGAAAAGAAAGCTGATAATTTTGATTGTGAAAAATGTAAACTGAATTCTGAAAAGCTTTCTCAAGAAACTTCTGATTGCAAAAACCGTGAAAACCTTGTGAAAGAAAATGAGAAGATTTCTGGAATTTTAAAGAAATTCACTAAGAGCACAGAAATTCTTGATGTCATGTTAATGAATCAAAAAGCATATAGAGACAAAACTGGTATTGGTTATGATTCATTCTCTAAGAACATGAAAGGAAATAAGTCTGTGTCTAAAGAGAAATCGTACTGGAAATTTTTCAGAAAAGCTTCAGATTATTCATCACCTTTCTCGTTTTGCAATTACTGTAATAGAAAGGGTCATTCTGAATCAACCTGTTATCCCAAGAAACATGGTATGTCTGGACACTATAAATGGGTCCCCAAAGGGACACATCAGCCTAAAGTCTATACAGACCAAAGGCAGCAAGCTAATCCCAAAGGACCCAAGAAAATTTGGGTACCTAAATCTGCTTAGTCTGTGCAGGTTTGTCTCAAAGCATCCAACAAAAATAGCAAGTGGTATATAGATAGTGGATGCTCGAGGCACATGACAGGAGATAAAGAGAAACTAGACAATCTAATCCTGAAGGATGGGGCCAAGGTTAGCTTTGGTGGAAATCAGTCTGGCAAAATTACTGGAAAAGGAGATATTGGTCCAGTTAAAGATATCTATCTTGTGGAAGGTCTCTGCCACAACTTGCTGAGTGTCAGTCAAAGTACTGACAAAGGTAATTGGGTGATTTTTGATTCAAATGAATGCTTCATTGTGGATAAGAAAGAATTGGCTATAGACAAATCAAATATGAAATATAGATTGAAAGCCAACAGGAATGGAAATTTGTATGAAGTAGATTTGAATCATCAACTCTCTGAAAAGTGTTTTATTAGCAATTCTGATAACTGTTGGCTATGGCATAAAAGATTGGCTCATGTTAACATGTCTCATCTAGAAAAGCTAATTAAAAGGGATTTGGTTATTGGGATTCCAAATATGAAAGTTAAATCTGATTTAGTGTGTGAAGCATGCCAAAAGGGGAAACAAACAAAGTCTTCTTTTAAACCTAAGAAGGAAGTCACCACAACTAGACCTTTGGAACTAATCCATATGGACCTAGTTGGACCAGCAAGAGTGAAGAGTCTAGGAGGAAGCCTGTACACCCTTGTGATTGTGGATGACTATTCTAGGTTCACTTGGACTATGTTTCTTTCCTCCAAAAATGAAACCTTTGATGCCTTTTATGTGTTTGCTAAGAAAGTGCAGAATGAAAAAGACAAGAAAATCAGCTCAATCAGGACTGATCATGGAGGAGAGTTCGAGAACCAAGATTTTCTAGAGTTTTGCAAAGAAAATGGAATCAATCATAATTTCTCAGCTCCTAGAACTCCTCAACAGAATGGAGTAGTTGAAAGAAAGAATAGGGTACTCACTGAGATGGCCAGAACAATGCTGAATGGAAAAGAAGTATCTCAGGTATTCTGGGCAGATGCAATGAATACTGCATGTTATATATCAAACAGAGCCTACATTCGGAAGGGAATGGATAAAACTCCATACGAGCTTTACAAAGGAAGAAAGCCAAATGTAAGCCATCTTAAGGTATTTGGTTCAAAATGTTTCATCCACAATAATGGGAAGGTAAATTTAGGTAAATTCGATCCCAAGTCTGACTCTGGAATTTTCATTGGTTATTCTAGTAGAAGTAAGGCTTATAGAGTTTTCAACAAAAGAACTTCTACTGTTGAAGAGTCAGTTCATGTAGTCTTTGATGAAACTGATTCTGAACAGAATATTTCTTTAGAAGATGAATCAGCCTTTCAAAAGAAAGTTAAAAATTCTACTCAGTCATTAACTTCACCAGATGAGTCTCATGAAGAGAGACAAGAAGATGATCCACATGATGCACCAGCTGGACCATCAGCATGGAAACATCACAGGGATCATCCACCTGAGCAAATCATTGGTGAGGTTAATGAAGGAGTTAGAACCAGGCATCAAACTCAAAATGCAATACATTTCTCTGCATTTATTTCTGAAATTGAACCTACTTGCATTGAAGAAGCTTTAGAAGATTGTGATTGGATAACTGCAATGCAAGAAGAACTCAATCAATTTGAAAGAAGTCAAGTTTGGGATTTAGTTCCAAGGCCCTCAAATTATCCTATTATTGGAACTAAATGGGTTTTCAAAAACAAACTTGATGAATATGGGACTGTTGTCAGAAATAAAGCAAGACTTGTGGCTAAAGGATATAACCAAGAAGAAGGTATTGATTATGAGGAGACTTTTGCTCCAGTTGCAAGATTGGAAGCAATAAGACTGTTATTAGCCTTTGCATCCCTCAAAAATTTTAAACTTTATCAAATGGATGTAAAAAGTGCCTTTCTTAATGGTTATATCATGGAAGAAGTATATGTTGAACAACCTCCTGGTTTTGAAATTGCCACTAAACCAGACCATGTTTATAAACTTAAAAAGGCCTTATATGGACTTAAACAGGCACCAAGAGCCTGGTATGAAAGGTTGAGCAATTTTCTGTTAGAAAAAGGTTTTTCAAGAGGAAAAGTTGATACCACTCTATTTATTTTACACAAAAAGAAAAGCATGCTTGTTGTACAAATTTATGTAGATGACATTATTTTTGGTGCTACTGATGGATCTCTCTGTGAGGAATTTTCAAAGATTATGCAGGGAGAATTCGAGATGTCAATGATGGGGGAACTCAACTTCTTTCTAGGTCTTCAGATTAAACAAAGAAAGGATGGAATTTTCATTTCTCAATCAAAGTATGTGAAGGAAATCTTGAAGAAATTTGGAATGGATTTATCAAAGGAAGAAGATACTCCTATGAGCTCCTCAGTGGTGATGGATGCTGATGTAGAAGGGAAGGACTTCAATAAATCAACATATAGAGGTCTAATTGGCTCCCTCTTATATCTAACTGCTAGCAGACCAGATATTCAATTCAGTGTAGGAGTATGTGCCAGATATCAAGCTAATCCTAAAGAAATGCATCACACATGTGTTAAGAGAATCTTGAGGTATCTGGTGGGAACTCAGGAGCTGGGGCTGTGGTATCCAAAAGGAACTCAGGAATATTTAATGGCTTACTCAGACTCAGATCATGCTGGGTACAAAACTGATAGAAAGAGTACCAGTGGTCAATGTGCATATCTTGGGGGATCCTTAGTCTCTTGGGCAAGCAAGAAACAAACATGTGTTTCTCTATCCTCTACTGAAGCTGAGTATATTGCTGTTGCAACCTGTTGTACTCAAGTTCTATGGCTCAAGCATCAATTGAGGGATCTAGGTATGGAGTTTCCAGAAGTTCCAATCCTCTGTGACAATACAAGCACTATTAGTCTAGCCAAAAATCCTGTACATCACACAAGAACAAAGCACATTGATGTAAGGCATCATTTCATCAGAGATCATGTGCAAAAGAAGGATGTCAGAGTGGAATTTATCTCAACACACTTGCAGCTGGCTGACATTTTCACCAAACCTCTAGCAACTGAGCCATTTATGTTTATCAGAAGAGAATTGGGAATGGTAAATCCCAATGAATTGTAAGTTATTTTAGTTATCAAAATTATTTCAATCTAAGGATGTTTTGATGATATTATACTAACTTAGGCATCGGAGTGTCAGATCAAAATTTATGCAGGACTTAGAGGCTCAGAATAGAAAATCCATCGCCTAATCGATCAGGTAAGCCTGATCGATCACAGGACACTCCCTGTAATCGATTAAGCATCGATTAGGCAGAAATGAAGCATCGATTAGGGAAAGGCGCATAATCGATCAGAACTGTCTGATCGATCACAAGGAAGGAGTAATCGATTGGGCATCGATTACTCAGCGTGGACCTATCGATCACAACAACCCCTAATCGATTGGGCGCATCTCATCAATCAGAGACAACACTCTGTAATCGATTACGCGACATCTGTAATCGATTAGGCGTCAACGGTAACATTTGTAACGTACACTTTATCTGACAGTTACTTACTTTTCTAAGCACACCCACTCTTATAAACTTGACATATGTAACTGTAGCATCATTTCGCACTCTATTGCATTTTGTTTCTTCTTCATCTCCTCATCCTTCATCAAATCTTAACGTTCGAATCATCAAATCTCTCTGTAACCATCGTAACTGTACCCACTACTCGAATCATCATCAGCCATAACTCTCCCTCACCAGTTACAACCCTTCGAATCACCAATCATAATCCTTGAGCCCTCTACATAAACTCTTCCCATGGCACCCAAAATGCGTATTCCAAAGAACATCAGAGCCCAAGTCGTTTCTGATACAGTACCATTACCTGAAGGAGATCCTGCATTGACCTATAGACCTTCATCACCCCCTTCAAATCCACCACCCTCCACCTCTCAACCAACCTCTCAAATGGCCAAAACTCGTGGTACTTCATCCAAGTCTCCAGCCAAAAGCCCTTCCACAGTCAGAGTCAGAGAACTCATTTCTGGTGACACAATGGTTCCCATCGACTCCTCCTATGCCCAAGGTCCTATTGAAGATGCCTCAGAGGATATTCAGAAAAGGTTCATACAGCAAAGATGTGGGTTTGTGGATATTGAGTATCTTGACAAAAATGGCTATCCTGTCAAAGAATGGCTGCAACCTTATGCGACATGGCTGGGCATTAAAAATCATTATAATGAGCGAGTCATAAAGGCCTTCTACTCAAACTTGAAGATTTCTGTTACGGAAGCAGAAGGCAAAACCTCAGATATCAAGATTTCTTCTCAAGTCAGGGGTAAGAAGTTTTCTTTCACTTGGAAGGATTTGAACAAGTGGCTTCACATGGATGGGATTAATATGGCAGAGTACAACACATGGCAAACAAGGGAAAAGTTTTCTGATGAGCAACTCAGGCAGATTTATCAACCTACAAGTCCTATTGAGGGAAATCTCAAGCCTGTCCAATTACCTCCTGCCTACAGAGTTCTGCATTATGCTTACTCCAGGTGTATGGTCAACAAGGCTGGCAACTTCACACTTATCCTGGATATAGACAATCCTCTCTTGCCCATGCTGATCAACAAAATTCCCATCAACCCTGGACAAGTCATCTGTGAGGAATTCTTGAGGTTCCAGAAGACAAAGTCTGTTAAGACTCCTCTGCCTTTTGCATCTCTTATTTCATTTATTCTGTGCAACAATCAAATTTTTTGGTTGGAAGAAGAGCACAACAAGCAGCCTCCCAAGTGTGATCTGACCACTCTCAAGAAGATGGGGTTGCAACCTTTTGGGCAGAGTTCCATCCCCTCTAAGCCTCTACCAGATATTGAAATTGAAGAGGAACCCCCTACAGAAGCAGGACTTGAACCAGGGGAAATCCCTGGCCATCATCCTAATCAAGAGCCTATGATTCAGGAAGAAGCAGCACCTGCTTCTCCTGCCAACTTTATTGATCAAGTGGTGGAAAGGGTCTCTGCCAGAATAGTAGAAGAAATGGCCCTCGAGCATCAAGCCATGGAGGACAGATTATTGCACAGATTGGTGGCAGCTCTCAATGATTCAGTTGTCAAGTCTGTGAAGGAAAGCACCATGACCATCTTCAATGGGTATGATGCTGTGGTAAATATGCACAAGTTTTTACACAACAGACTTGCTGGACTGGAAGAGATTCTCAGGGACAAGTATCAAGCCAATATTCCTGGCCCTCCTCTGTCACCCTTTGATGGTTATGCACCACATCAGGTATCACCCATTCATCACTCACCTTCACAATCTCATCCCTCTTCTCCACATCTCCACACTCAACCCTCTCCAAAAACCACTCCTCCTCCTTCCAAACCTTCCTCACCCTCACAGAAACCCTCCTCCAGTTCCTCAGATCATCCAGACTTCCCACCTTCTCCTATCCACATATTGACCCCTGCCTCTCATCCCACACCCTCTCAACCACACTCTCCTTCCCCTAAACCAGAAATAGCCAAAACTTATACCAGAAAAGGCAAAGCTCCTTCACTAGAAACCCCCCCTCCTTTTGATGATGCCAAAAAGGGGGAGAAGATATTCAGTGTGCCAACCCCTGGGGAAAGCAGCCAGGTTCAAGAAAAGGCTGTGGAAGCTGCCTCCATCCTCTCAGCTATAGCTTCTGAGATCCCTCAGATGTCTCAAGTTCCTGAGGATGTACCCATGAGTCAGACACTCGAGGAAATTCATGAGCTTGCAGAAGCCATTAAGCTAAGCATGGCAGAAGAAGAGGTTGTGGTAGAAGAAGCCACAGAGTCTGAAACTGAGGCCACTGTCAATATCCCTCCAGAAAATGCTGAAAATGTGATAGAAGAAAATCTGGGAATGGCCATGGTTTTGTATGAAGGGGAACCTAAACCCATTGACATTGATTTGGTGCCTCATTATCTTCATAAGGCAGATGAACTGCACCAGCAAGTGGAGGAACTAGAACAGACCTTGGCTGCAAGTCAGAAAGAAAGGGAAGACAGAGATACAGCTAGGGATTTGAGTCAGAAAATTCAAGAGAAAGAATCCCCTCAGCCTCTATTTCCAAAATGGGGAGTCAGAAAGACCTACACATATGGGGATCCAGTCAAGCCTGCTCAGAAGGACCCCATTCAGACTACTTCAGAATTTTTGAAGTCTGACAAGGAAGAAGAAGGCCCAGAGGCTCAGTCAAAACCTAAAAAGCAAAGGATCAAAATGACTGCCTCTAAGCCTACTCCTAGGGTTGCTCCTGCAACAAGAAAGAGCACCAGAGCAACCAAAGGAATTGTTATTGAAGAACCTAAGGTTGTCTCCAAGCCTGCAGCTAAGAGAAAGGCAGCACCAAAAGGGAAGGGAAAGGCAGCAAAGTCTCCTCAAAAGAAACAAAAGAGACCATCCAAATTGGATGTGCTTCTGTCCTTAGTGCCTCCTCCTCCTCCCAAGAAGAAGAAGGCTCCTGCTAAGAAGAAGAAGGAAGAAGTCGTTTTGGAATCTGAGTCTTCCTATGACTCTGGTCGAATTAGCAGTGAATCAGGGGACTATGATCTTGACACATCAAACTGGAAGGATGACACTGACTCTAACTAATCCATACTCCCTGCAACACCAAAAACCCTTTCACATGCATCATTCATATTTTGCTCATTTTATATTTTTTTATTTAGTTCCATGCGTAAAGACAATGCCAGTATCCTTGTAATATCTGAATTATTGTTTCATATATATATCAGTTGTCTGCTTGTTGATCTCTATATGTATTCTGTTATTGCAATTATTTCTAATGTTTTGTCATCATCAAAAAGGGGGAGAATGTTAGAATAATAGGTTTTGATGATAACCAAACATATCTTAGGCATAAGGTAAGTGAGTGATAAGTGTTTGGAATGATATGCCTTAGGTATGCATAGATAGCCCATTTGATCAGAGATAGATTCCAAGTCAAGTCATTTTGTCTAATCGATTAGAGTTCAGTCTAAGTTGTCGCCTAATCGATTAGAGACCCCTGTAATCGATGAGAGATCTTAGCCTTTCGATTAGGAGAAATTGATGTAATCGATTAGGCTCGCCTGATCGATTAGAGGACCATTGCCTAATCGATCAGAGTCCTATAATCGATAATAGATAAATTGCCTAATCGATCAGAGTCTTATAATCGATCAGAGAAGTTGGTATGTGTAATCGATCAGAGCCATGTAATCGATTAGAAGAGTTGTGAGTGATCTGAATGTAATCGATCAGAGGTAAGTAATCGATTAGAGGAAGTTTAAGTGTAATCGATTAGTCTTGCTTAATCGATCAGGCGTCCCTGTAATCGATTAGGCACATGAATTTCTAATCTATTGTTGAGTGATGCAGGTCCTAATCTATACATAATCGATATGTAATCGATCAGCCACCAAGTCCTGTAATCGATCAGAGGCTGTAATCTGAGTGGCGATGGGAATTATTCAAAATCAATGGCTAAAGCTATTTTAGGCTTTCCAAGTACAGAGTGCTCAGACCTACTTAAGGAAGTTTACGTTGGACACAAAATCTGAGCAATATAGCCGTTGGAACTCACCTACTTCCTCCAGCGATAGATAAAGAAAGATAAACAAAAAGCAAAGGAAGTACAATGGAGTAAATGCAACACAGGCTACATTCTCAACACTCCTCATCCGATTAAGATCTCTCTCTCTCTCTCTGAACAACTCTCAACGGTCATATTTATTACACAAGCTTCAGAGTGAAGAGTATAAAAGCATTGAGAAGCAGTTGGTTGAAGACAATTGATTACTTCATTAAAGATCTTGTATCTACTGCATTCAATTCTCTCAACAATCACTGTTCTCAAATTCTTAAGTGTGTAACACAATCCGTTCAATTGAGTGAACAATTTCTCTACACTTGTATTTATTATCCGAGTAAGGATTACTCTTAAGATAGTGGGATCTTAAGAGTAGGGTGTAATCTTACAAAGTGTAAGGGGGAGTGATTAGTAAGGAGGTGAGCTCTTGCTGTCACTTGTAAAGGCTGTCAAGAGCCCGTTTAAATCTTGAAAAGCTAGTGGAACCCAACTGCCAAGTTGGAGAACTGGACGTAGGCCAAAAGTTGGGCTGAACCAGTATAAACTGTATTGTTCATTAAAGTTTTTTTTAAAGCACAATTCACCCCCCCCTCTTGTGCATTTCCTGCCTGTTTCAGACAAAACATAAGTAAAACATATGCATAAAAGCACGTTCAGAGCATAAGCACTTATCAGCATAAGCATATATCAGAACACAAAAGAATAGTAATGCACGTACAGAGCATATAGAATAAGTGTGTTCAGAACAGAAATTGAGATGAAAATTTTGTATTGCAGAAGAAGATACTAAACATAAACTACAAAGCTGATAAATGTGCATTTTATGTATGATGCATATGAGAATAGCTTCAGGGAATGATTTTGGGCTTTTTAATTCAGTCAGACTCAGAATCATCCTTCCAGTTTGATGTGTCAAGCTCATAATCTCCAGATTCACTACTTATTCTGCCAGAATTAGTTGAAGGTTCTTCCAAGATTTCAGGGTCAAACTCAACCTCAACCTCAATCTTCTTCTTCTTTTTAGCAGCAGCTTTCTTCTTCTTTGGAGGAGAAGGAGGCTTAATCTTCTCCAACATTTTATCAAGAAAGTACTGCTTTTTCTGTTTCTTCTTAGGAGGAGGCTTAGCTAATTTTCCTTTCCCCTTTGACACTGCTCTCCTCTTTGATGATTTGGGGACTGACTTGGATTCTTCAATCACAATCCCTTTGGTTGCCCTGATTTTCTTTTCTGGAGGTTTAGGAGCAGATTTATTGATCCTTGTTTTCTTAGGAACAGACTGAACCTCAGATTCTTTTTCTTCCAGGTTCTGGGAGTAGGTCTGAATAGGATCTTTTTCAGTTTCTGCCCTTGCTACTTCTTTATCCTCTCTTTCCTTTTGAGAATGAGCAGATTTTTCTAAAAATTCTTCAACTTGCTCATGCAGCTCTTGTGCTCGTTGAATATAATGAGGAAGTAGATTTACAGAAACTGGTTGAAACTCCCTCTCATATAGGACCATGGCCATACTCATGTCTTCCTCTTGCGCTTGCTTATGATCAGGAGGAATGATTGTGGCATTGTCTTCCTCATCAGATGCATCTTCCACTAAGCCTTCTTCTGCCATGTTTTCCACATTTTGCTCCCTTTGTTTCTCCCCCTTTTTGTCATCATCACTTTGAACAGAGGGGCTGGTTGAGGATTGGCTAAGGTTTGGAGAAGGGATTAGAGGGTTGGTTGCTCTAGTGGTGGAGGTTGGGATAGAAGGACTATCGCTAGGAGGGATGTTAGCGATAGGAATTTCTGATGGGGTTGGGATTTTGGTTTTTGAGGAGGGTGAGGCTTGTGTTTGAGGACTATCGCTAAGGGAAGGGTTAGCCGTAGGGGTTTTTGGAGGTGTTGGCTGTTTGGTTTGTGGTGAAGGTGGTAGTGTAGGTGTGTTGGTTTGTGAATGGTGGCTATCGGTAGGAGATGGGCTAGGATGTTTGAAGGTGGGAGGAGATGGATAATAAGAGAGATGAAGAGACGAACTAGTAGTGGTTGTAGGTGAGTGTTGGGGAGAGGAATGAGGTGGTGAGTGAGAATAGAGAGGGGAATGATGATGTGATGAAGTACCTTCAGAGGGTAAAGCTGTGGTTCCCCTTTGCTTGACATATTCAGGGACAAGGCATAGATTTTCTTCCAAATTCTTCACCTGATTCTGTAGCTCTCGAATAGGCTTCATCAACTCTTCTTTCTGAGTTTCTAAGGCTAGATTAAATTCTGCAGAGACCCTGAAGACAATTTCTTTTATTGCATCCTTGGAGAAGATTGACTTTGATGTAGCAGGAGCAGAAGGAGGTGGCTCCTGTCCAAGATTATGCTGCTGCTGAGGAGGAGGTGGCTCCTGTCCAAGATTATGCTGCTGCTGAGATTGAGTCTCTTCCTCAATAGGCTGTGATTGAGCTGATGTAGAAGGAGCATGAGAGGCCTCAGAAACAGAAACAGCACCATTTGACTTAACAGGAATCCCCATTTTTCTGAGTGTGGAGATGGTAAGCTGTCTACACCTTTTGTTATCTCTTTCCCCTACAGATTTAATCTTTGAGAACTCCAGGATGTAAGACATCAATTGAGGATAGGGAAGAGGGCCCTTGGTTGATTTATCAGACAAAAACCTGTGGAGCTCCATAGTCACAAGTTGGTCAGGATTGATTGGGACCCTTGAGATTAAGTTAGGCAGCCAGGGATTGTCTATCTTGGGAAAAATGCTGAAATTCCCTACCTTGTGAGTCATTAATCTGGTATAAACGTAATGTAAGATTCTGTTGACCACAAGCATGTTGGCTGGCTTGTTGGAGTCAGTCTCATAGATCTCCTCAAGTTCCCGTTTGGTGTAGGGTTCAGGGGAATACCACTTGTTGTACTCTACTTCAAATATCCCCAGAATCTTGTTGATGGCTAACCAATTGAAAGAAATGCCCCTTCCTCTTACAGAAGCCTCAAACACTATATTTACCAGCTTTGATTTCTTGTATTCTGGCTTGGCTGTCATGCTCGAGTAAAATGACCTCAGCACTTCCTCATTGTAGACATTCTGAATACTAAGCCATCTCTTGTAGGGTAAAAGCCAGGCATCCAAGTCGAATCCATTTTGCTTGAAAGATTCCAAATCCACCCAGACTGTAGTCCTATCTAGGGTTTTTCGTTTTACGAAGAGGGCGCTTGGAGGGGTTCTTCTGAGTAGGGCAAATCAGAGGTAGTTCGCTTTTGTCATTTGGAACCTGATTCAACCATTTCTTTGGAGAATGACACAGCTTTTTGAGTTTTGGACCTCTTGCTAGTGGATTGAGACGAGGGTTTAGTGCTAGAGGTTGCCTTAACATCACTCACATTTGGAACTTTGGTTCTGGCCATTTCTAGGTTTAGGGTTTTAGGGTTTTGAGAGAGAAGAAAATGCAGAGAGTATGCTCAGAGCGTTGGGAGTAGAAGAGAATGAATGCGAATGAATGCAAATGACCTAATTTTATAAGTTTCAGAGATTACCATAAATGATGAATACTTCGCTAAACGTTTCGCATTCTGGGCCTTTTGAGTTACTTGCTATCGCTAGTAAGAGCAGCTATCGCTAGTAGGCATGATCCCACGCTGAGCAAGTGACTTAGACTTATCACTCACTCCTTCCAAGTTTTATCTATTGATAGCTGACTTTGCTATCGATAATGCATTTAGCTAGCGATGGCTATCTTTGCTCAAACAACTTGTCCTGCATACAGCTAGAGATAGTGGAGCTCACTATCGATGGGTCAGTTCTGCAAAACTTAAGATTTGACATTCTGAACAAATCCTATTAAGCAAGTTTGATATTAATCATGACAACAATATATTTTGATACCACTATCTATTCAACAAGAGATTAAAGTTTTGATGCTTATGAGATCAGTTCATAGATTAAAATTGTGAGCATCAGATTCAGGTGTCTCATGATGAATCATAATTTAATGATTTTTCATGATCAATGATAACTTGTAAAAATAGTTTTAATATTTGCGCCATGTCATTGATATGACTTTTGTGCAAGTGAATCCAATCAAGATCTAGTGGAGAATCTATCCAGAATAATGTTAATCAATAATAAAGAGTAGGGATATAATTGCTCAATCAAGATCTAGTGGGATGGGGCTTCTCTTCAATGGATACTTGGAGTAGCCAGTTTCATCTCTACATATGACAGCTAGAGCTTATTCTCAGTATAACGAATAATGGCTTTGACATTCATTCATCCAAGTGTCTTGATTTGCATAACTCCTCTTGAATACTTTAAGTCCCTTTTTCTTCACCATCTTTTATTTACTCAATCTATGATAGCCCTTGATCCTTTTTCATAACCTGTAGAATCATACTTAAAATACAAGCTAGTTTTGAAATCATTAGTATGATTCACTTCCAGTAAAAGTATAGAAAATCTAAGATAAGGTTCGAACCAATTTGCTTATACTTTTATGTGAAAGTTCAAATAGAAATATATTTCATAAAGCATAAGAGACATTTGATAAATAACTTTCTCAACATTGGTTTAAGATATCATGAAGCATAAATGAGATACAGGTTTAAAATGTGAAAACATTTTTCAAACGTTTTAACATCCAATGCTCATGATAAAAAAATGATGGAAATCAATAATAGTAGAAATGTGTCAGAATGCTGCATTTTTAAAGGTCAGATGAGATATCCAAAGTTATACGATTAACAGCATGAGATTGAGTGTTCTGTGCTTCAAATATTGGTTCTATTATAGCATAGCAATTTTCTTGACTATTAAGAGTTGTGTTCAAGATGATAGGAATTTTCAGGATCAGAATATGAACACATGACTCTAGTTACTCTAATCATAGAAATAATAGTGAGTGTTGCAGTATTTGAGTAACAGAATGAGAGCACAATTTTTGAAACTTATGCATTTTTGAAAAACTTCTTATGAGTATGAATTGAAATAGTTTCAACTTTATCTTCCAGTTTTCAAAAATCATTTAAATGCAACTGGAGTGAACATATTTTTCAAAAATATATGAATACAATTTTATAAACATGCTGAGTTGAAATCTAAATAAATTTGAATTGTGCATTCCATAGATTCCATAACAGATAAACTATGCACAATTACGACTTTTCAGTCATATAGCAACCTGACAGATATTTCAAAGATTGATTGCTAATGAAAAGGAACAATCATTCATTATCCAAGCAGAATTATATTCATCTAAGTATAAGATAGGATAAGAATGATATCACTATAACTCCATTTGTTCATGCAGTAGCTTGATTTTGGCAGAATAATGTCAATTTTCTTTTGCAGATTTAGCACCAAAATCCAGGCATGAAGTTCAGCTAATCAAGACTTGAGTAAATTTCCATGTAGATTATAGTCTTGAAGCTTTCCGTTCTTGTTACCTACGGAACTTATAATTCTTTTCTTTTCTTCAGTATCCAAATTCATATGGATCTTCTCATGGTTAGTTCGTAGGTATTAACAACATAATTCACATGCTTTAAAAGATGTAATCCATTTGAGATAGATGAGCATAGTGAATTAATCATAGCCTCATGCACAAGGATATAGATATAATTATATTCTTTTTCAAATCAATATGCATGTGTATAAGTCTATCTTATGAACATTGTAAGTAATTTGGCAATTTTCTTTCAACATACAATTCAATGTTCATTCCTAAGGTTTCAGAAATGTAAAATCTCAATAAATGTTACTAATAATAATAGTGTATGAGATTTTACTCTTGATATACCTCTACCTTAGGTACTTGGAGAGTTGCTTCTGCTAACTCAAACAGTTCTGATATACTTAGCACCTGGTTGCAGAGATCTCTCACGTGAGATAGAATTCAAGAATCTTCTTCTTGGAGTATGCGGAATTCTATTTCTCTTGTTCTCCTCAAGGTAATTGAATGGTACTTTGTAGTAGCTCATTCTTGAGGTAGGACTTGCTCTTCTTGTTACTGTCCACGGCTTCTTATGATTTGAACCAGATGTTGTAGCAGTGGATTCCCCTAGAGTTCTCCTTCTATAAATAGATTCTATGAACCTCTTTCTTGAATCATGAGAAACTCTTGGATTCTTCTTTGCTGTTTCTGCACCAGAATATCCATTTCTTCTAGATTTAATCTGCACACAGGAAGTACTAGATGGACATTTTAGTACCCAAATATTTGGGTCCTTCATTGTTAGCCTTAGACCTTACATGTCCTTTTGGAACCCAAATAAATTTATTTATCACATTTGAATTTCTTCTAATATTACATGTGTGAGAAATATGACCAGATTTTCCACAATAATGGCATATAATAGAATGATGTACAATATGAGATTTTATGCCACTATAGTGATGATTAAGAGAATATAAATTCTAGTTGTTTTCATTCAAAAGATTTTTCTTCCCAAAACAATTTTCAGCATGATTTAAATCATTTTCACCCTTTGAAATATGATCAGTCATAGGATGTAAATCAACTTTATGCAAATCAAAATCGTTTTTCTCATAAACACAGGAATTGGAACTGTATACCATAGCTGCATCTTGAGATCTAGAGAATGATTGATCAAACTCGTTCAGGTAGAGCTCTTGGCAGTCATCTTTCTCTTGTCCTTCTGTGTTGACTGGATCTTGGAAGGGTTCTATGATCTCTCCTGCTTCAATCTCATCCTTCAATTGTTCATCATCCATAGATATGCAACTTTGAAACTCAGATGAACTGTCAACACTTTTAGCTTCAACAAGATGATTAGAGGCATATATGGAGTCAAGAGAATCCCAGATTTCTTTAGCACTAGAGCAAAATCTGATTTTCTGAAAATCATTTTCTGTTAAGCCTTTATGCAGAATTTGTATTGCTCTAATGTTTAAGGAAAACATTTTCTTTTCTTTGTCATTCCAATCTTTTCTTGGTTTGAAATCAAAATCATTTATAAAAAGATTCCACATACGATAATCAAATGATTTTATAAAATTCTTCATCCTAGCTTTCCAAAAACCAAAATCAATATCTTTAAGAAGAGGTGGAATGGTATAATCAAAACCTTCAGAATACATGTTGCACCTAAAATCAGCCATGATCTTTTCACTTGAGATCGTTGGATCCTTTAAACAAGTGACCTGCTTTGATACCAATTGTTAGTGCTGGCTGTCACCCAAGAGGGGGGGTGAATTGGGTGATAGGATAAAAGCTTTAGACTCTTTTGAATCTTCTCCTTTGTAAAATCATAGAGAAGGCAATCTTTTCAAGAACTGTTAAATGCACTAAGAAGATTATGATTTTTATATGCTGGAAACTAAGAGAGTTAAGGGTAGAGATAATGCAAACAGTATTTATCCTGGTTCGGTCTACCCTGACCTACATCCAGTCCTCAGGCTCCACCTGAGATTTCCACTACCCTCTTGTTTAAACTGGGCACAAGAGAAACCTTTACAACCCACAAGTTTAGCCGGGCACTTGTGAAGCCTACCACAGGTTTTACGAGCACAGGTTCACCTGCCAACCTTTTCACAGAGATTTAGAATTCTCTCTAAACACTCCCCCTTACACCCTGTAAGGTTACAACCCTATTTTCAAAGCACCAAGCTTTAGAACAACCTCAAACAATATAGGATTTCAATAATAAAGTTCACTTAATGAACGGATTGTGATAATCACTTAAGTACAAATGATATATGATGAATTTTACAACTCTAGAGCTTAACAAATTGAACAATGAATACTCTAGCTCTCTTTTTCTAATTTACTTACGTATAGACTTACCCTGTATTAATTGGAGCTAAGAATAAAGTTCTGGCAGTTGCCTTTAAAGAGAAACGCCTTTGAATAGCTCTGAACTAGTCCTCACGTTTCGAGCCCAGAACTTGTGCTATCGAATAAGGGCTTATGAATTCGAACGAAACGTTGCGCCCGGCGATCATGACATGTTCATGCAGATACCTTCATAGAAACCATACCGACTCCCAATTAGTGTAAAATTTATGACATTGAATGAAACCACAATGGAAACGCATATATACCTGATCCATAAATTGATAACCATCGCACCGACCCATCTTTGGTTAAGCACCTCCATTACCTGATCCTTAGACAGAGCGTCAGTGAAATTTACCTCGTCAAATATAGGCCTGCTGAATGGAATGAAGGCAATAGCATCACGAGAAATGGTAGCTGCAAATGCTTGCAACCGAGCACGATATGGCATTTCGACGCTTGTATCTTCAATCACAGGATCAGGAACTTGAACTTTTTTCTTACCCTTAGCTTTTGGTGCCTATAAACCATGTAAATAGAAAGTTTAAAAATTCATTCCAATAATTAAGAAGAGTGCTAGTTTAAATTAATTAGCAAATAATCACCTGTGGTAACGGATCGGTACGGGTACTCTTTTTCTTGATTTGAGCAGTTGAACCACGGGTACCTTTGACCTTAGCCACTTGTGCTTTCTTTCCCATAAATTGGGTACCCTGTAAAAACATTTAAATAAAAGAGCGTTATTCAAAAACAATGAATTCTATTGGAAATGTTATTACTAAATAATTACCTGTGGTGTTGGCACAATCAAAGCAATGGGCCAAGCAACGTATGCACCGACAACCTCTCCGACCCTAGTCATCAAATCAGGAGTAGGGAATGGTAACGAGGGCCAGTCGTTGTACGAGTATTCAATCAATACCCTCAGTGCATTGTCTGGCAACGGCGAGTTGTGCAGGGTCATGTTCGAAGTGTTGTAGACCTTGCCAACCGCAACTACCTCACTAAAAGATTGATCCGTATATAGCTTGCACTTTGTCTCGCCCTACGAAAGAGTTGTCAACATTAGGTCACAATCGATAATATAACAGAATCAATGTTAATTTGTTAGTAGAAAATGTATGAACTACCTGAGGAATATCGGTCCTTGGCATCATACAGCTATCCCTGATGCTTGGACTCTCGACGGAAGGAATGTGACTTTGATGCACGAAGTTGGACTTTTGTGATGCAACATTGCTTTGATGGACGAATTCGTACATCTTCTCGTATTGTTGTTGCATTTCTTCATTCCGTCGTTCCATTTCCTCGTGCCGTCTTTGCATTTCCTCATTCCGTCATTCCATTTCCTCGTTGCGTCGTTGCATCTCAAGCATCTCCTCCCTCATAGTAAGGACTTCATCTTGCAATGCTCTAACATCGCGTTTTGATGCCCTCTTTTTGCGCCCAAAGTAAGATGAGGGAGTGACGCCTACACCCGCACCCCGAACACGGCCCGAATACTCAGGGCGATCGAGTGCTCTGCTGAGGAAATCGTCACTGCCATAAGTGTTGACCTCGTCAGGGCATTCTTGCGTTAACAAAACCTATAACAAGGAGGAAGGATTATTAGTTATTAACTTAGCAAAGTCACTGTTTAGAAAAGATTTAGAAATTCCAAAAGTCGACCGATATAAACCCAAATTCATCTAACCGCCGTCCACTGTGGTTGTTAACCCACTACACCGGAACACGGGAACTCTGAACATGGTGTAATCTAACTCCCAAATGCAATCAATCACACCAAAGTATGCCATCTGTGCATATATGGGATTTGTATCTCTTGCACTGGATATATGCCACCCCTCGGCAACAAGCATGACTCCACTATTTTGCATGGTGCTTTTTTCATCCTGGCCTTTTGTATAGAATTTGTAACCGTTGATTGCATAGCTGGTATAAGAAAATGTGTGCAAACCCGTTCAATACATTTTTAGCAAAAGGCTTGCCAAAATGATTCTCCACTGCATTCACCTTTTCAAGAACGTCTTCCCCGGTCAATAATCTTGGTGGCCTACCTTCTTTTGAGCTCCCGTTAAATGCCTTCTTCCACCTCCGCCAACGATGCCTTAACGGCAAGAACCTCCGATGTCCCATATAAACATTTTTCCTGCAGTGATCCAGTTGCATCGAATGGGTATCATCTTCACATATAGGGCAAGCACCATATCCTTTGATGCTGTATCCGGACAAATTACCATACGCTGGGAAATCATTTATCGTGCCAAACAACATGGCCCTCAATTTGAAACTTTCTTCCTTACATCCATCAAAAACCGTCTCACCCGAATCCCACATATGCTTCAGGTCTTCAATCAAAGGATTCAAGTACACGTCTATATCGTTGCCGGGCTGTCTAGGCCCGGAAATAAGCATGGAAAGCATCATAAACTTGCGTTTCATGATCAAATTTGGGGGGAGGTTGTATATCATCAGAATCACCGGCCATGTGCTGTGAGTACTGCTCTGAACTCCATGCGGATTGATTCCATCGGTTGCTAATGCAAGCCGTAGGTTTCTTGGTTCTTCACCGAACTCAGGGTAATTGTAATCAATTTTTTTCCATTGGGGGGCGTCTGGGGGGTGCCTAAGCTTGATGTCGTTAATCCTCTCATCAGCGTGCCATGTCAAAAGTCTTGCAACATCCGCATTACTGTACATGCGCTTGAATCTTGGAATGATCGGAAAGTACCACAAGACTTTAGAAGGACTCTTACCTTTCTTTCCATACCGAGATGTGCTGCATTTAGGACACTTCTCCAACGATGCATACTGGTTCCGAAATAAAATACAGTCGTTAGGACATGCATGTATTTTCTCATATTTCATACCGGTCGACCGGAGAATTTGCTTTGGCTCGTATGTTTTCGAGGGGAGTACGTTCCCTTCTGGGAGTATATCTAACAGAGCGGATAGCAGCGCGGTGAAACTTGCATCAGTCCAACCGTATCGCGCCTTCAGGTTGTACAATTTAAGCACCGCACGCATTCTGGTGTATTTGCTGCATCCCACATACAAAGACGTCTCTGCATCGCTCTTCAGTGTCTCAAACATTTCAGGATCCTCCTCACCTACCACATTCAACATTTCTTCAAGATCATCGCTCTCATCACACATGTCTGTGTCAACCACATTTGAAGCGCTACTAACATCAGGTACCCGGTCTCCGCCAGAACACTCATACGTCTCACCATGCTTTGTCCAACGTGTATAAGACGGATCTATCCCATGACAGAATAAATGGCCCAACAAGTCAAGAGGACGGAGAAGCTTTCCATACAAACACGACATATAGGGGCATACAATTCTGTTAGAATTCTCTGCATGCTCAGCGGTAAAATTCAATGAATTCTTTTGCTCCATCTATATATTCCTTTGAACGTCGATCACAAGACATCCATTTCCGATCCAACATTATAACCTACTAAAGGAAAGTGGAAGTAAGATCGATGTGCATGACTTAATCATTAGGTAGCCACCTTACGATGTTACCTTATTTTTTTAACAAAAATTCGGCAGCATAACGGCTAAAAAATGAATGTTCCCAGGCTCAAGGCCCTCTCTGTTAATATAAAAATGGATAGCCCACCACAACAGAACTCATCACAGAGCATATATTCACAGGCAGAAAAACTCAATTACAGCTCACAAATCCAGTTCCACACGGCAATCATTTCATAAAAGTACATTAAATGACCACACAGTAGTCTTAGCACCTAACATTACATATAATGTACCTGATTCAATTCTCTAACTTGTCTTTAGGTGGAGGATGAAAATGTGGACCAAGAAAATGCTTGTTCAAATTCCTACAACATATAAATAACATAATTAGATCAACCTAACAATCAAAATAAAATAAAGTTAATCAACCTATAAATTAGGATCAACAACAACAACGAAACTACCCCATTACATCTTCAAATTACATTACAATCTAATCCAATATTTTTTAATCCTATAACTTCATTAAAATCCTGATCTTTTGTCAAGGTAAATCATAATGCTTCAATTCACACCTAATGCTAGCCAATCATCAAAGCTAGAAATTAAAACAAGAATAAGTAATCAAAAGTAGCATTAATTATGACTAATAAGTGAAAACATAATCTAACCTAGTGAGGGAATAAGGTAACATAAAAATCTTTAGTATGATCAAATCACAAATAGACAAAGCTGGGCAAGTTCATAGTTAAGGGCAATTTAAGTGTCCTAAAACATAGTAAAATATAAAAGAAACAATTAAAAGCTACTACAGCCACAGGGAAACGCAAAAAAAATTAAGGCAAAGGTAACACTTGCGAACAGGGAAATGAACAAGGCAGCTTCAAACAATGTCAGTGAAACGGTTGATAGGCAAACTTAAAGCACCCATAAACATTGTCAGTTAATGCTTTCAGGTAGAAATCAAGCCAAGAAAACTTACCAATATTTATTGACAAAGCCCCAGCAAAAATGGCGTCCAGAGTAGCCAAAAAAAATCAAATCAGAGGGCTAAATCAAGCTGCATGCAAAGATGGCGTCCAGCTGCCTACAAATCAGATGCCTGCAAGAAGAAAAACGAAGGGCTGAAGACGAAGAAGAAGAACGCAGAAGAGGAAGACGAAGAAGAAGAACGAAGAAGATGAAGACAAGAGGCCTGTGGTTCACAGATATGGAAGAAGACGGAGCAAGAAGAAGAAGACCGACGGAGGTGGGAGGAGGATGAACGGAGCTTTGGGGTTTTTGGGAGGGAACAAATGGAGGGAAACGAATTTATTAGTGGCTGGAACCCTATCCCGGCGCTTTATACATATAAAGCGCCGGGATAGGCCCATAAATTTTTAAAAAAATTCTGAAATAATTTATAAAAAAACTATTAAAAAACTTAAACATAAAATATTAATTAAAAAACCTATCCCTGCGCTTGACACGTATAAAGCGCTGGGATAGGCCATGGAAAATAAAAAAAATTGAAAAACATATTCTACAATATTCAGATAAGTACAAAGAGAAAAGATAAAAATATTAATTAAAAAATTGTTTTATGAGGCCTATCCCAGCGCTTTCCACGTACAAGGCGCTGGGATAGGCCATGGAAAATATAAAAAAAATTGGAAAACATATTATAAAATAATAAGATAGGTACAAAGACAACAGATAAAAATTCAAATTAAAAATTGTTTTATGAGGCCTATCCCAGCGCTTTCCATGTATAAAGCGCTGGGATAGGCCATGGAAAATAAAAAAAATTGGAAAACATATTATAAAATAATCAGATAGGTAAAAAGATAACAAATAAAAATTTAGATTAAAAAATTGTTTTATGAGGCCTATCCTAGCGCTTTATACGTAAAAAGCGCTGGTATAGGTCATGAAAAATAAAAAAAATGAAAAACATATGATAAAATAATCAGATAGGCAAAAAGAGAACAAATAAAAATTCAGATTAAAAAATTGTTTTATGAGGCCTATCCTAGCGCTTTATACGTAAAAAGCGCTGGTATAGGTCATGAAAAATAAAAAAAAATGAAAAACATATGATAAAATAATCAGATAGGCAAAAATAGAACAAATAAAAATTCAGATTAAAAAATTGTTTTATGAGGCCTATCCCAGCGCTTTATAGGTAAAAAGCACTGGGATAGGTTATTAAAATTAAAAAAAACTGTGGGGAATTTAGAAATTATTAAATAATAAGGACAAGGTTAAGAGAATTAAATATAGTTCAGATAAGGTTCAGAGAATTAAATTCAAAGGAAATCACCTATATAAAGACAAACCTGGGAGGTAATTTAGACATTATTAAATAAAAGAGATTATTTTAAATAAATATTTTGGGGAGTAAGTATAATTCACAATGACCTATCCCAGCGCTTATAATTATTTCTAAAACGCTGGGATAGGTGTTATATACCTATCCCAGCGCTTACGTTTGGTAAGCGCTGTTATTGTTGTGCTGCAATAGGGCATTTCTGTAGTAGTGCATCCACTATTGTGTATTATCCTGTCTTGCAGATTTTTTCTGCTCCTTTTTCTATCTTTCCTGTTAAGGACACCCTTGTTTGGAATGAAAATTTTGTGGGTCAATACATAGTTGCATATGGTTGGAAGCTTTTAATTGGTACTACAGGTGGGTGTGCTGTTGATTTTTGTTTATTCTGGAAATTGCTTTAAAGGTTAAATCTAATTCCTAGGTTGTGCTTGATTTTGTGGAGACTAGTATGGGATTTTTTCCATTTAAAAAGCACTTTAATTTATGTGCTCATCAGTTACATGTGGATGAATCTTTTCTTTTCTGCTCTGATAGAATTGAAACGATATATCATTTGTTCTTTCAGTGTCATTGGGCTATGCGGTATGGTTTGTTTTCCCTTTTGGAGTGTTATCTTATTTTTTCTTGAAGATAATCTCTTTGATTGGATCCTAATACTTTAGATCAAAGTCATGGGGAGGTGGCTCAGACCATTTTTTGGATCTTATATTCATTATAATTCTTGAGGAATAAACTATTTGCGAATGGTGATGATGTATCTCCGCAAGAGGTCATTCACATGGCATCTTCACAATATCGTTTTCATAATGCTGTTGCAAATCTCAATGATCGGAGAATTTCAAGGCCACAATCTGCTTTGTTGGTTCATCAATCTGTTCCTTATTCAACGTCAGATTATGGTTGGTTGTTACGAGTGACGAAGTGATGGCATATACGGTTCCTGTATGCTACAAAGTTCTATCTTCTTTTAGGACTCTTTGGCTCGGTGTTGCTTGAATAACAAACCAAGGGAACAAGATAAATGGTTATTTATTCTAGCGCATCATAGGATGCTGGTTTATAGAAAGGATCAGTTGTTAATTTTGAATCCACTTCAGTTCAGGCATGGTGTTCACATGAAAGGTGTGGTATTTAGGTTCCTCTTGGATAAAGAGACTCCCTTGAATGCATCGTCGAAAAAAGTTCTTCAGGAGTGTCTGCTGCTAGCCTGTTCCCCACATATATAGTTAGTAATTATTCACTATTCTAATCTAATCTTTTTTAACTTTTGTTGTAATAATATTTTATTAAAAGAAGTTATTAATGCATATATGTGTGTCTGTGTTTAAAAATACACACAAGTAAACATTATTTTATTGATTTTAAAGGTTACCATATTAAGAATATATACACACAATCTCCTATCTTTAATATAAGAGTTAGTTGAGAGATGAATTGTCCTAAATATAATATCTCAATCTAATATTTGTCTCCCAAATTTATAATTCTCTTGTCAAAGTATCCTTAATTATTATCTCAAGGTAGTCATGATTAGAAATAATACTTTAGAAAAAATCAACTCACATTTGTTACTAATAACAAAGTTAACTATTTCCTCAATATGTTGAAATTAGTCAATTATTCTTATATTAATATAAAAATCAACGGTACACTTGATTAGAGCCTTTAATACGATAAGGTGCAACCAGATCAACATCCTGAAGTAATATTTCATGTGCATTTTTCCCTGATATATATTAAAACGGATCAATCCCACCCCATTAACAATCCACAAACGTCTTTTCTGATGAGTTTTTTCATTGTCTCCTGCCTCCTTCATTATTTCTCACGGTCACATAATCCCAACGACTTTCGATGGGCTTCTTCTACCTTGCATTGTGGTTCCGTTATCAGTGCTCCTTGGTCGCTACAACCTAAACAAGTTCGCGAAAGTTTTGACTGTAGACCATTCATGTTTTTTTTTTTTTTTTGGATTTCAGATTTCATTAATGATTCCTCATAACTTATGAGTCATAAGATCTCCCATTTTTTTAGGTCAAATTAAGATCTCCAATTGTATGACTTTCTTTTAGGAGATTGATTTTTCCATATAGTAAAATCCTTATCGATTTATAGATCCCATTAAATCTCCATACTGTATTGGATGAACTTAATTAATGTAGAAGTCGTTCATTATACTCCGGTCCTAATTATAAGAGCCAGTTGACTTTTTTAGAAAAATTAAGGATGCAAAATACATCACTATGAATTATTTATATTTGTCTTTTTCCTTCAAAACTAAGTTATTTTACTTATAAACTATCATATAATCTAATTACATTTCGTATATATTAAGATTTATGAGTCTAATTTGCTTCCTTAATCTCCCCAAAAAAAGTCAACTGGCTCTTATAATTAGGACCGGAGGTAGTAACTAAACAATCAGGTACTCTTTCTTGTCCTTATTATAGGAACTCGATAATCGAATCACACTTCTTAAGAAAACTATTAAAAGTAGTTAACAATTATACATACCACTACTACAGAAATACCCTATTGCAGCGCAACAATAGCAGCGCTTATAAAATGTAAGTGATGTGATAGGTATAATATGACCTATACCAGCGCTTATAAATAAAAGTGTTGGTATAGGTACAAGCATATAGCAGCGTTTAAGCGATGATATAGACCCCCTGGGATTTAAAAAATATGTAAAACAATTTAAAAAAAATTGGCAAATTGTTTTACATTTTTTTTAAATAAAAAATAAACCCCAGGGGCCTATACCAGCGCTTACTTTTTAAATTGTTTTACATTTTTTAAATAAAAAATAAACCCCAGGGGCCTATACCAACGCTCGTTTTACATTTTTTTTAAATAAAAAATAAACCCCAGGGGCCTATACCAGCGCTTATTTTTTTTAAATAAAAAATAAACCCCAGGGGCCTATACCAGCGCTTAAGCGCTGGTATAGGCCCCTGGGTTTTATTTTTTATTTAAAAAAATATGTAAAACCATTTAAAAAAATTGGCAAATTGTTTTACATTTTTTTTAAATAAAAAATATGTAAAACAATTTAAAAAAAATTGGCAAATTGTTTTACATTTTTTTTAAACAAAAAATAAACCCCAGGGGCCTATACCAGCGCTTAAGCGCTGGTATAGGCCCCTGGGGTTTAAGCGCTGGTATAGGCCCCTGGGGTTTATTTTTTATATTAAAAAATATGTAAAACAATTTAAAAAAAATTGGCAAATTGTTTTACATTTTTTTAAAATAAAAAATAAACCCCAGGGGCCTATACCAGCGCTTAATCGCTGCTATAGAACCCATGGGATTTAATTTTATTTTGAAAAATAAGTAAAACAATTTAATAAAATCATTGGAAAATTAAGAAATGGAAAATATATTAAAAAAATACTTATTTAGCCCCCAGGAATTTAAAAATTAGATAAAAACCAATTTGATACAATTTTAAAAATGTAAAACAATTAAAAAGAAACAAAAGAATTTAAATTGTTTTTATTAAATTGGGTTACATATAAAAGTTAAATCCCAGGGGGCCTATAGCAGCGCTTAAGCGCTGGTATAGGCTCTTGGCGTCACATTTCCCAAAATTCCTCAAATATTATTTGTTTTTCCCTCCTTATTTCCCACATTTCCCTCCTTCTTTGTTCTTCCCAGAGCTCAGAGACGAAGCAGCTGGCCCTAAGTCATTTTCCTCAGCTTCTTCTTCGTCTTCTTCCCTTACCATCGCTTCTCCGTCCTTCCATTGTTCCCTTTGCCTTCACTCTAAACTTCCCTAACCAGATCGTTGTCGTGCTCTGCCTCCACTGCCATACACCCTAATCTTATCACACCGCAAGCACCTCCGTGATTTTCTCTTCAACCTCAACCTTCGCCATTGTTGTCTGATTCCCTTCCCCAAGCAAATTGGCTACTTTCTCCATCCATTTGGCCTTCAATGTGAACATCCGAGTTCGTGCCCAAGCCACCAGTGTCATCTTTGTCATATTCACCATCTCCGACAACGCACCAAGCATCACCCCCATTGCCAGTTCTTCTCCCCTGTATCCCCCAATTTTTTTTTGTTTTCATCCATTTTTTCAGGTCACCTAGAAGGTATAATCTTGATTTCTCTTCCTCCATTGAACTATGATTTAGATTCTTAAACACTGATCCTAACACCTTGCGATTGTCCTGATTTTTAATCTGAGTTTGTGAGGAATTTGGTGTTTGGATTCCACGGGTTAATTCTAATGCATGAAGTAATCATTAGAATTGCTCCACCCTCCATTCCTTAGCGTAAGTGATTTCTGCATCTCTTTCTTGTGTTAATTTCAGTTGGGTGTTAGGATTAGAGTAGGAAATAAATTTCTGAGCATTTGGTTGATTTTGGTATGCTTCAGGTGATTATTTTGGCTATTAGTATGCTGAGTATGTTTCCATTGACTGTGAAATTGGGTGAACAAATGGGGTTGATTTGAATTTGTTTCTCGAGAGGGATGACCAACAATTTTTTTGTTATGTTGAAATGTTGAAATGTTTTGTTGCTCTGAGTCTGTGATTGTAAGTGTGTGAAGGGAATGGAAAATGGTGATTATTTGGGAAGGGAATTGTAACTTGTGTGTGAAATAAGTGAAGTGGGAAGGGAATTGTTTCTAATTTTCCTGAATTTGAACTCTTGCTCTCGGTTATTCTGTCTACTTAGTTTATTTGATTGAATCTTTATTTGATTGTCCTGTGATATCTTGTCACTTAATAATTTCTTCAGTTTGACCATTGTATGTACTCTCTAAGCATTTCTCAATTGTATCATGAATATGAAGTTTATATTCTGCTTGTGTTCCTCTTACAGTGATCACTGCCTGCTTTCGAGTATATAATTTTATTTTATGGTACTCTATCATTATAAACACTTGCAAGCACCTATTATATATATATATATATATATTAATAATGACAAATTTGTAGGATTTATAATTTTAAATTCTGGTTGTCTGAGAATTTTAACTAATGTTCTAAGTTCCAAGCATTTGAAAGTTTTTATAGAATTTATTTTTTTAGAATCTTGATTCTTTGGGTTTTGAGCTTTAATTGCTTATATGAGTACTTTTATGGGCAAATAGCCTTCAAAGGAGTTAGGGGATTAATTACTTGATTTTTTTATAGGAGCCTACAGTTGCCTCATAGTTTGTTGGCAAAAAGGGGGACTAAAAGTGAGATACTTTTGAACACTTTGAGAGCTTATATTAATCAACTTTGCCACATATAAGGTATATTCTTAATTTTCCTTTCTCCATTGAATTATGAGTAATCTAATTGTGGTTTCATTAGAGTCTCATGTCTAATTTTGATGTGGTAGTAATTGTGTATTTGTGCCCATTAATGCTATATATGTATATATGCTCTGTGAGATCTGTTGTTAAAGACTGGAAAATTATTGAGTTGATGATTGGTATTTTGTGGGCTATCCATTTCTATGTTAAAAATAGAGGGCCTTGAGCCTGAGAATGTTCATTTTCTAGCTGTTATGCTGCCGATTTTTTGTTAAGAAAATAAGGTAACATCTTGAGGTGGCTACCTAATGAGTAATTCATTATGTACATCTTACCGCCACTTTCCTTTAGTAGGTTACCATGTTGGATCGGAAATAGATGTCTTGTGATTGGCGTTCAAGCACTACTACAGAAAACACTTTTCACGTCTCTTTTTTTGGACTTTTCACGTCTCTTTTTGGTAGGACGTAGAAAGGAGACGTAGAAAGTCAGAACTTTCTACGTCTCATTTTAAATGTGAGACGTGGGAAGTGGCCATTTTCCACGTCTCATATTTGAATGTGAGACGTGGAATGTGCCACTTTCCACGTCTCACATTCAAATATGAGATGTAGAAAGTGGCCAGTGCCAATTTTTCACGTCTCTTTTTCAAAAATGAGACGTGGAATGTGTCACTTTCTACGTCTCATATTCAAATATGATATGTGGAAAGTGGCCAGTGCTAGTTTTCCACGTCTCTTTTTCAAAAATGAGACGTGGAAAGTCTCACTTTCTACGTCTCTTATTTAAATAAGAGATGTGGAAAGTCTTTTTTTTTTTAAAAAAAAAAAGAATACTTTTTTTTTAATTAGGATGATTAACCCCAATTCAAAAAACTCCAATATTTTATCAGAATAATAGAATACAATATTTAAAATGAAAAAAAGAACTAATTTTATTATTTAAAGACTAATAAATATTACAAAAATATTATAATACAACTTTGATCCTAAAATATGGGGGTTGAAACTACCAACCAATTGCACCAATTTTAAAGCACCACAGAAAACTTGGAGTTTCTGTAAAAACACACAGAAAAAAAAAATGATTGAACAAATACTGGACAGAGCAAGTGCAGACCAATATTTTGCTTCTGAGGATAAGGTCCAAGATGAGGAAGGAGGCCAACTCCTCTGTCATTTTGCCAATGACCACGGCCAAAACCCCCTGATTACTTGTATTGCGGATGGCAGGCAATACTGCAAGAGAAACTCACATCTAGCTAAGATAAACAAATTGACAAAGAAAATCTACAAAGTTATTCACTTTCAGTTCAATAGCATTTTCAGCTGTTCTAGAAGTTCAGGTGCATCATCACTTCCTTAACATTAAAAATGACAAACTATCCAATTAAATATGAAGATAATCAAACTTCAAACAGGTTCAGAAATAAAAAGACATTAAAACATAAGCATATGCACAAATCCTCAAAAAAGGAATTAATAGGAATGGAGTAACAAGGGGAACATGCAGTTCTATATAATCGAAAATAATTGGGTCAGGTGAAATCATGTGCCTTTATTTGATTAGTCCTAGATTGGAAAATAGTATCATGGGGAAACAGGTGGTTGTATAGGGTGAAAAACTAAGGGAGTAATATTCAATTCAAGCTCAATAAGGCAAAATGAATTAATCAATTACCAAAAAATGGGGAAAAAAGAGAATCAATCAAATCAAACACATATTAAAGTATAAAAAAATTGATGTTGCACGTTGCTTGCTTACTACCATGCGGTGCTAGCTGAATGTACCATATATAACCAATTGCAAATGGTTCAATTAAAAGATACCAAATACTTAAAGAATTTCTACAAAACTGGACCCACCATGCAGGAGTTTTGCTAAAGTTAATAACAACACCTGATTCTGATTCAAATATCAATAGAAAAATGAAAGGGAAAGAAAAGTAGGACATTATTATGGAGAAGAAAGTTTAAGTAAGAAGTGCTCTGTATAATCAATTCCTGGCCAACTGCAACCGTCTTGCCTTCTGTTAAATTGAGATGTTTCAAGGCTTTCTCTTGGTTTATGAGGAGAAATACTGTAAAAGAAAATCATTACAGTACTATTTGGGATGAAACTATAAGTTATTACAGGCATATACCCTATCACCGATCTTGATGAAGAACAAGGATTTTGCCAAATGAGCCTCTCGAACCACACTCTCACCTAAGTTTTCTTCAGCATTGGCAATTCTAGGATTAAGCAAATACAACGAATATCATAAGTATGAGGACCAATAAATTTGACATTTTCAACATAACAGTTCAAGCTTCGAATTCAAGAAGTCAATGCAGGAGAAAATTAATTTATTCCATCTTAAATCAGAAAAAGAAATAGGCATAAATTATAATCTCAAGATATTACCTAGACATGAGTAAAAAATATTTTCAGAAAATAAGCATAGAGAATAGACAGCATGAATGAGCATAGGGATGATTATGATTCTAGAGACTCTCGAGCAGAGGAAAAAGAATTCACAGATTCAAACACCCTGAAGAACGAAGCATTTCATGTCCACTTTTATTTTGGTTATTTTCTTTCTTAATGAACCAATGAAAGAATGGCATTTAGCCTATTATATAAAGCTTTAAACGGTTTGATGCAAGATTAAATATCTACTCAATCTCGATATACTACCAACCTTCATAACTATGCTAACAATGCTTAATTCAAATTTGACCCCCACATATCCACAAATACTCCTGACATCTTTGAAATGCTAAGAAAAGTATCAAATTTTAAATGATGCAGCTGTACAGCACTTGAAAAATGCAACCATTTAAAAAAAGAGGCATCCCTGCAGGGCTGTGATAAGATATCATCATAGAGACAAGATATCATCTCCATGTCTCTCCTACATTTTAATGTTTAATCAGTTTCCAAGGACCTGATTTGCCATATTGAACCAATTTGTGCCCGTAATATACCCACTTACATTGCTTGTCCTGCTTAACTCCTCTTCTGCATTTGAGCTATTCCCTTGCGGTCGTCCTTCTCATCTTCTAAAATCAATAGAGACAAAAAGAAAAACAATAATCTACTGTCAAAACAAATCCTTTGCTATAAAAAGAAAAACAAAATCCTTGACTTTTACAGGAAAATGGCTCACTATGTCTCCTTAATATGAATGTTTATTTTGATTTAATTTGAGAAAAGTTTCCATGATATGCTAAAATTTCCAATACACATGTACTCTCAACTGCTCTAGTTGCTCCATAAGCAATTCCTCCCATCAAAAGAAACATTTAGTCATTTGAAAAAGAACTCTAAAACTAAAGAACAGAAAAGCAGAGAGCACAGAAGGGAATAGAGGAAAATGAGAAACAACTACTCCTTGACAGAAGATAATGATACATATAGTTATTGCGCAAGCTGATGCAATTCTTTTCAATTCAGCCCAGCGAGGTCCTTACCCGACAACTGCCTGCGCAAATAAGCATATAATATTAAACAAAACGAGAATGAATTGACAAACACATACAACTACTTCTTTACACATACACCGAACGATGAAACTAAGTCAGTCGATCTTTCCTCTCCCCATACCAGTAAACCCTAACTGAACATAATTTCAAACAAAAAATTGTTACTCTCTGCCAGAAAAGAAACCGATTACAGAAAGAATTTTGCTTGAATCTGTTGAAGTCAACAGATAGATTAACAAATAGAGGAAATTTTCTGCAAACTACAGTTAGGATGGAAAAAGAAAAATGACGCATGAAAGTTTTCAGGAGGGAGTGAGAGAACGAGAGAAGAGAGAGTGAGAGAACGAGAGGGAGGCAGATCGAGAATGAGGAAGAGGAAGAGGAAACAAAGAAGACGGGATAACTAGGGTTCAAAGTTTTTTTTTTAAAGTTCGGGAAGGTTTTTCACGTCTCACTTTACCTTTCACAAGTTTTTTTACGTCTCACTTTAAAAGTCAGACGTGAAAAATACCTCCCACAAGTTTTTTATGTCTCATAAAATTTATGAGACGTGGAAAGTCAGGTTTTTCACATCTCACTTTTAAAAGTGAGACGTAGAAAATATGTCTCAACAGGTTTTCCACGTCTCACAAAATTTGTGAGACGTGGAAAGTTCTTCCCGCTTTCTTTTTCATCCTATTTTGTATTTACCGCTTTTTTTTTAGAATCCACTTCTCATAATTAAAAAAAGAGACGTTGAAACTTTTTCATATATTTACAATTTTGCCACCGCCTTTTTTTTACATCTCATATTTAAAAAAGAAACGTGAAATGGGGACGTAAATACTGTTTTTTGTAGTAGTGAAGGGAATATATAGGTGGAGCAAAAGAGTTCATTGAATTTGCTGCAGAGCATGCAGATAATGCTAACATAATTGTATGCCCCTGTTTGTCGTGTTTGTATGGGAAGCGTCTTCGTCCTCTTGACTTGTTAAGTCATTTAATTTGTCATGGAATTGATCAGTCTTATACACGATGGACAAAGCACGGTGAGACCTATGAAGATGAATGTGGAGACCGGGTACCTGATGTTAGTAGCGCTTCGAATGTGCTTGATAGAGACATGTGTGATGAGAGCGATGATCTTGAAGAAGAGCGATGCAGAGACGCCTTTGTATGTGGGATGCAGCAAATACACAAGATTGAGTGCGGTGCTTAAATTGTATAACCTGAAGGCACGATACGGTTGGAGTGATGCAAGTTTCACCGCGCTGCTGTCCGCTCTGCGAGATATACTCCCAGAAGCGAATGTACTCCCCTCGAAAACATACGAGGCGAAGCAAATTCTCCGGTCGACCGGTATGAAATATGAGAAAATACATGCATGTCCCAACGACTGTATTTTATTCCGGAACCAGTATTCATCGTTGGAGAAGTGTCCTAAATGCAGCACATCTCGGTATGGAAAGAAAGGTAAGAGTCCTTCTAAAGTGTTATGGTACTTTCCGATCATTCCAAGATTTAGGCGCATGTACAGTAATGCAGATGTTGCAAGACTTTTGACATGGCACACTGATGAGAGGATTAAAGACATCAAGCTTAGGCACCCCGCAGACGCCCCCCAATGGAAAAAAATTGATTACGAGTACCCTGATTTCGGTGAAGAACCGAGAAACCTACGGCTTGCATTGGCAACCGATGGAATCAATCCGCATGAAGTTCAGAGTAGTACTCACAGTACATGGCCGGTGATTCTGATGATATACAACCTCCCCCCAAATTTGATCATGAAACGCAAGTTTATGATGCTTTCCATGCTTATTTCCGGGCCTAGACAGCCCGGCAATGATATAGACGTGTACTTGAATCCTTTGATTGAAGACCTGAAGCATATGTGGGATTCGGGTGAGACGGTTTTTGATGGATGTAAGGAAGAAAGTTTCAAATTGAGGGCCATGTTGTTTGGCACGATAAATGATTTCCCAGCGTATGGTAATTTGTCCGGATACAGCATCAAAGGATATGGTGCGTGCCCTATATGTGAAGATGATACCCATTCGATGCGGCTGGAGCATTGTAGGAAAATATTTACATGGGACATCGGAGGTTCTTGCCGTTAAAACATCATTGGCGGAGGTGGAAGAAGGCATTTAACGGGAGCTTAGAAGAAGGTAGGCCACCGAGGATATTGACCGGGGATGACGTTTTTGAAAAGGTGAACGCGTTGGAGAATGATTTTGGCAAGCCTTTTGCTAAAAATGTGTTGACAAGTGGCTGGAAGAAGAGCTCCATATTCTTCGAACTCCCGTATTGGAAGTCCTTATATGTTAGGCACTTTCTGGATGTGATGCACATTGAAAAGAACATATGTGATAACCTAATTGGCACGTTGCTAAATATGCAAGGAAAAACTAAGGATGGTGTCAATTCAAGGTTAGATCTGCTCATGTTGGGAATAAGACAAGAGTTGGCACCTGTCGAGAGAGGATACCACACTTATTTACCTCCAGCAGCATACACCCTTTCGAAGAAAGAGAAAAGATCATTCTGTGAGTTCCTGAATGGGATCAAAGTTCCAGAAGGCTACTCCTCAAATGTAAAGAACCTTGTATCCGTGAAAGAGTTGAAGTTGAAGAACCTGAAATCTCATGATTGTCACGTCCTGATGCAAAATTTCTTACCGGTCAGCATACGCAACATTTTACCCAAGAACAGATATATCGTTGAAGAAGCGAGTGATTTGTGTGCCGATTACTTATCAAGTGTTGCACATGTTGGTTTGCCGAAGTCTCGTCACGATGGGCGATTATTGGGGAAAGGAATAAGTGGGTTCAACTTAATACGCATTTCGAATGCTGAAAGGGAGCTTGCCCACTTGTATATTCTTCACAACACTCCTGAGGTTGAACCATTCGTTGAAGAACACAAAAAACTCCTGCGGGAAATACACGGTGATAGAAATGAGAGTTTGATTACAAGGGAGCACAACAAAACATTCATTAGATGGTTCAATGCTTGCATTTGTCAGCAGTTTGATCTTAATGCTGGATCAGTTTCTGAAAGATTGTTTTGGCTGTCGAAAGGACCGGGTTTGCACGCATTTTCCTACACCGCCTATGCAATCAACGGTTACACATTCTATACAAAAGACCAAGATGAAAAAAGCACAATGCAGAATAGTGGAGTCACACTTGTTGCCGAGGCATTACATATATCCAGTGCGAGAGATACAAATCCTATATATGCGAAGATGGCATACTTTGGTGTGATTGATTGCATTTGGGAGTTAGATTACACCATGTTCAGAGTTCCTGTGTTCTGATGTCAGTGGGTTAACAACCATAGTGGACGGCGGTTAGATGAATTTGGGTTTATATCGGTCGACCTTTCTAAAGTTGCATATAAGGATGATCCTTACATTCTACCGTCCCAAGCATCACAAGTGTTTTACATTGCCGATCCTTCTAAGAAGAATTGGTCAGTTGTCATGTAGTCGAACAAAAATTATGCCGAACAAGTTGATGATGAAAGTAGTGATGATGATATGAATATGATAGAAGAGGATCCTTCATTTGATACGTTACTGGCAGAAGAGATTGATGCAGACGGATATGACGATGAAGATGAGCCTGTTTATGTAAGGAGTGATCATGAAGAAGGCATTTGGCTCAACACAACCCTAAATCCAACGAAAAAGAGGAAGCAAACAATTTTAGATAATATAACACAGAGGAAAAAGAGACGAAAGCCCTCATATTGATTTAAGTTTGTATGTATTTCTGTTTTACATTGTGAACTACTTCATTTAATTATTTTGCACTAAAATCATGTCTTGTTTCATTATTTTAATTTGCAGGAAAATGGATCCCCCCTGAACGACGAGGAAGAAGAACAACCGATTGTGGAGCCAGATATCGATGCGGGTAGAGAGGCTGTCGAGGCGGATGCTACCCGTGGCATCACCCTTATGCGTAAACTACTCAGGCGCAGATCTCTGGGAAAAAAGACCAGACTTAAATGGAACGAAAATAACCAACCAATCGGGGAGACTACGAAAGACCTCTCTGGTTTTATTGGGTGCACTGTTCGACAGAAAGTGCCTGTTACTATCACAGATTGGAGAATCGCAGGGAGTTGCAAGAACGCGGTTTGGTCAGAGATTCAGGTTAGGTGCCGTTTTACAATTTAGTTTTATTATGACAACATTGTAACTAACAAATCTAATATGATTTCTATTGTTACAGTCCATGTTTCATATTGATGATTCTCATAGGGAGTATGTCATGCTGAAAGCTTCCAGAATGCATCGCGGTTTCCGCACAAATTTGACCAAGTACTTCCTGAGAGATGCAGACGGGGAGATCGTTCCAACACCCCCAGAGGCATTCGCAGGGTCAATTACCCAGGAACATTGGAATGAATTTGTGCAATCACGTTTGACACCGGAGTTTGAGGAAGTAAGTCAAAGAAATAGACCGGCGGCTAAAAGCTGCGAATATCCGTATATGGGCGGACGAAAGACCTTTCCTGAATTGGAGCAAGATATGGTATGTTAGTAACGCTTCTAAATACAAAATTATGAATAAATGTTTACGTGATTAATTATGTGTTCACCTGGCTTGCTTGACAGATTAAGGAACAGGGCCTAGAAGGGAAGCCACCACGGCATGGCCTCTGGTTTCGGGGACACTCTCAAAAGGACGGTACCATCATTCACGACGAGGTCAGAAGAGTCCGTGAATGATGTGTAAGTCATTCTCTTGGACTTTGTAATATCTTTTTAACTAGTGACTTTGCTAAGTTAAGATCTACCAACCATTTCTTCTTGTTATAGGATATGTTGTCACAAGAATACCCTGACGAGGTCAACAAATTTGGCCCCGATGATTTCCTGAGCAGAGCGCTCGATCGCCCTGAGTATTCGGGCCGTGTTCGGGGCATAGGTTTAGGAGTCACGCCCTCTTCTTACTTTGGCCGCCAACATAGGGCATCAAAAGACGAAGTAAGAGCGTTACAAAAAGAAGTTCAAACTCTGAGGGAGGAGATGCAACGACGGGACGAGGAGATGTAACAACAGAATGAGGAACTGCATCGGAAGTACGAGCAGATGTTCGAATTTTACCAGCGATATAATGTTGCATCACAAACGTCGAACTTCGTGCAACAAGGTAACGTTCCTCCCGTCGACAGTCCAAGCATAAGGGAGAGCTGTACGATGTCGTGGGCCCAAATTCCTCAGGTAGTTCATACATTCTCTGCTTACAAACTTGCAGTGACATTGTTATATTATGCGTTGTGAGCTAATGTTGTCAACTCTTTCGTAGGGCGAGTCAGACTGCAGGCTGTATATCGATTACTCTTTCAGTGAAGTAGTTGCCAGAGGGAAGGTCTACAACACTTCCAACACGACCCTGCACAACTCGCCGTTGCCTAAAAATGCACTGAGAGTAATGATTGAATCCTCCTACAACAACGCGGCACCAATACCGTTCCCTACTGATGAGATGACTAAGGTCCAAGATGCTATCGGTGCTTTCGTAGCTTGGCCCGTTGGTTTGATTGAGCCAACACCACAGGTGGTTATTTACTAATAGCATTTACACTAGCTTTCATTGTGTTGGAAGAATGCTCTTTTATTTACATGTTTTTTTAGGGTACACGTTCTACCGGAAAGAAAGCACAAAGGCCTAATGTCCAAGGTACCGGTGGTCAAGTGATGAAGAAAAAGAGTTCACATACTGATCCATTGTCACAGGTGATTATTTACTAATCAATTAAACTAGCATTCTTTTTTATTGGAATAAAATTTTAGACTTTCTATTTACATGGTTTGTAGGCAACAAAAGCCAAGGGCAAGAAGAAAGTACAAGCGCCTCCTGTTATTGAACGTACAAGAGCCGAGACGCCAAATCGTGCTCGATTGCGAGCACTTGCAGCCACCCTATCTCCCGAATCTATTGTCGAGATTCAATTCAATAGCCATGTATTTGGTGTGTCAAATATGAGTGAGCATGTTTCTAGGGATCAGCTCATGGAGGTGCTTGATGAAGGATGGCTCAGTGCTACGGTTATTACTTTATGGATCAGGTATATTTGCGTTTCCATTGAGGTTTCGTTTAATGTCATAAGTTTTACAGTAATTGGGAGTTTGTATGGTTTCTTTGAAGGCACCTGCACGAACATGTCATGATTGTCGGGGATTATGTCTCGTTCGAATTCATAAGCCCCTATGACATAGCACATATTGCGGGCGTGAGCTATGACGAGCAGTCCGCGAAGCTTAAAAAGCGTTTTTCTTTAAAGGCAACAGGCATGACTTTATTCTTAGCTCCAATTAATACAGGGTAAGTCAATATGCATTATAGGTTTCATCGTATTCTTAGCTCAAAGCATCATTTATATATACTGACATAACGTTCTAAAAATTTTTAGGCAGCACTGGCTTTTGCTTGTCATCTATCCGCAAGCACAAGCGAATCCCTTGATTTACTATTTGGATCCTGTGTATGGTGCTGAACCAGAAAATCGCCCAGCTTTGATGCGCCTTGTCAATAGGTACGTGAATATTAGCATTCTTTGAATCCGTTGCATCATTTGTCATTTTATGACCCTAGCTAATAAAATTAATTTACTTTGTTTCGTTTCCAGCGCATTGACCAGTTTTCGGTCCTCCGTTAACTTGAGTTATTCCAGAGCCCTTGACCAGAAAGATGCTTATAAGTGGCTCACAGTCCAGGTTCTACAAGTTATTCAATTTTTTAAACAATCTACTCAAACATAAAGTAAATGTTTCTCATATGATATCTGGTATTTTTTGTTACAGTGCCCCTTCCAACCCAATAACAACGACTGTGGATACTATGTGATGCAATTTATGAGGGATGTCGTTACACATGATCGATGTAGCATTCCATTGACAGTAAGTTTTATATTTTGCCAACTCTAATTGTATTTGAACTTGTTATTAGATTTCAAGTAGATTTGATTGCCATTCAAATTTATCTCTCTGTGCAGTATTACCCAGACGCACGTTGCCCCTCATTGTCGAGGGAAAAAATGAATGCGCTAATTGAGGAATGGTGCACTTATGTTCTACCTCTTTTTCAATAAGTACAAATGTAGATATATAATAGTATAGCTAGTAGCGTGCTGTTTCCCAATTAGAATGGTTGGTTCATTTGTACATTGCTCTCTGGATGAGTTATTGGTGTATTTTCGTTGCCTGGAACTGTATAGAATTACTGGTATTTTAGCACTGATGCAGGTGGGGTATATAAAATAAAATGAAATATTTAAAAAAAAATTCAATACCAGCGCTTACTTCATTAAGCGCTGCTATAGGTAAATTTTTGGTGACCTATAGCAGCGCTTAAGCGCTGCAATAGGTAAATTTTTATGTCCCTATAGCAGCGCAGCGCTTAACAAGCGCTACTATAGGCCTAATAGCCTATAGCATCACTGGCTATTGCAGCGCTTATAAGCGCTGCTATAGGGCCAAAATAAGTGATGCTATAGGCATTTTCTGTAGTAGTGTACGCCTGAATAAATTTTTTTTTCCTAATATGACCCTTATTTTTTATGAGACTATTAAAAGAGAGATATGAGTATTAATGAGTATAAAAGAGAGTGGAAGAAAATAGAGAATTAATGTAAGTACCAACCCACCATTCATTAATGCAATACTTTAAATTAATTATGGTCAAAATGGGAAGAAATTCATTGAATGATGAGAGAACCCAAGGAAACTCTTTTTTTTGAACCAAACCAATTAAAAATTTGAGCTCTTGTAAAAGGATCGGAAGGAGTAGCAATCAGGTAGCTCTTCATTGTAGGACCTATCTAAGATCATATTATGAAATATACCACTGTGGTTCTATTTATAAGTTTAGTTTACATAATTCTCATTTATTAAGGAAAATTAGTTTACTCATTTAAAATGTTAAGATTAATAGGTCTTTTCAATTAAACTCTCACTTATCTATATATTTAAAAAAGTATTTTATACATTGTGTTTTATCTCTTTCAGCTTTCTTCTCTCCTCTCTACATTTTGTAATTGGAGCGAAATTGTAAAACTCATTAATTACTCTCTAATGGGATGAAACAAATTTCCCTATTCATAAAACATATTAGTGAGAGATAAACATATATGTAGCATCAAAATCTCATCTAGACAGTTTAGATTTAATTTTATTTAGATTATGTATCCATTAAAAAATCATTACTTTTGAAAAATCAAATCTAGATAGTTTATATATATATGAGATCTATATGGTCTATATATGTCTATCTCTCACTATTAATCTTTTTAATGGGTAGGAAAACAAATTCCCTACATGGACTTATAATAAAGACTAAGATTGTTTTGTATGGACTTTAAAAAAAAAAAAAGAATTAGAGTGGTATATATAAAATAAGAAACCAGATCAAAGCACGCACATGCAATAATTAGAAGCTAATTATATTCTTTATTTTAAGAAAAATGAACACAAAGAAAACCAAATATGGGAACAAACCCACATATAACGTAGGTATTACACAGGAGCGATAACATTGAATTACTAGTTCGTTTAAAAGAAACCTTGACTAATTATTAGTCTGATGATCTGCATCAACAAGTTCCTCAGTTTTCCTAAAAAGTTTGTGCTGAATATGCTGAGAAAAAGTACGAGGAGGGAAACGAGCAGGTTCTTCATCCGAAACAAGCTCAGGTAATGGCTTCAATATAATTTTGTCTTTAGGTGGTTCACAAAACACAGCCCAAGAAATCCTGATCTTCTCTTTATTAACCATTCCTCTATGAAGAATGCTCTTGTACTTTCCATTACTTAGGATCTCAATGGTGTCTCCCACGTGCATTAGTATCGAATCCGGCACACATTTCGCGGTCACCCACTTTCCGTCGTAGAAAAGTTGAAGTCCTGGCACCATGTTGTGGAGGAGGAATGTGAGTGAACTCACATCTGTATGAGCTTCCACACCAAGAGCCTTTTCAGGCTGAGGACAAATTGGGTAATAGTTTATCTTCATTTGAAGTAAAAGCTCTTCCATTCCTCCAACTTCTTCTTCAAGCCTCCCTTCTTCTAGTCCCAGCCCAAGTGATAGCATTCCTAGAATCTTGCTTGCTAGCTTCCTTAGATGCCTTGCATACTCGCTTGTAACCTCGCTGCAACAAGTCATTAATATATGTATATATACATATACATATGTATGTATAATGTATGTTTCGTTATTCTCATCCTTAAACTTGGTGCAATGCACGTACGCACTACTCCATTTTCAAATATTAAAACTTATTAAAATTTCTCACGTAAATTGAAGAATGGAATGAGGATACATATATTCATCAAGAAAGGCATATGAAATTAGTTTAAGCTATTTTGGTGGCAAAGAAAAAACTAGGTAATTAATATGGTATGAGTCATTCGAGGGACACAAGTGTACAAGAAGTATAAAACAAATATCGGAAGAAAACAAAGAAAAAAGAATATTGCGAACTCGAGGAGTACCGAATAGAGTCTCAAGGTAGATTCTATCAGATTACCTCAATTTATTTTGATAATAAGACAAACATAAGTTGAACCTATTTCTCCAAAATATAATATCAAACATTTCAAATTGTAAACAAGAAGAAACAAAGTAAAATGAGAATGAAAAAATAATTATAATTTGTATGGGAAAAGACAATATTTTAACTGTCATTTTTTTAAAATAAATTTTTAAAGTACTAATTGAAAATCTTAAATATGGATGGTTAAAACTATTTTTGAATGCTGTAGATCCTACCTTCATAATGAGAATTGAAAATTGGTTATGTTCTACAATGTGTATCATTATTCTTATTCTTCACCTCATATATAGATATGTGTGTATAAAGGGAAAAAGATAAGAGAGTTTACGTGTAGTGAGAAGGTGTTTTGGGCCAGATAGACAAGTCACGCTTATCTTCAGGAAAAATAAGGTGGAACAAATAATCTTGCCACTCAAGCTGTCCACTGGCATTATTGGCAAGCTTACTTCCATAGCCTTGAACATTACCAGAACTTTGTTCATTAGCATACTTCTCCTTTTCTTCAACAGGCAAATCAAAGAAAGTCTCACCAACTTCCTTGACGCCATTAATGATCTCCATGGGGATTCCATGGTTAACAAGCTGCATCACACCCCATGTTTTTGCTGCTTTCTTCAACTTCTCTCTACAAATTCTTCGAACTTCCTCGTCCTCCGACTCCATCTCCTTCAAGTCCACCGTTGGAACTTCCGGCCCTTCCTTCTTCTTCTCTTCCTCGAACACGTCACCCATGTTTATAAGCTCTTCTTCTGGCCTCACGTACTCCTTTGGGATTGACTTCATTCCACTCTTTGCTAAGCTTTCCACTCTCAAACCAACTTTAGTAGTCACCATCTTCACTAAATGCTTCAACTTGATGATGATGATGATGAAGATGATAACTATATATATATGATGATGATGAAGATGATAACTATATATATATATGGTATTGACACTCAACACTGTATATATTCTTTAAATGGGTTCGCATGGTGTTAAATCCAAGTTCCTAAGGTTTATATAGAAGTACAAATTTAAGTGATGACACCCTGGAATCTAGAATCCTGAGGCGTTGACTGGTTGATGGAAGCTTAGGAGAAACCTTAATGTAATTATCAGCCCAGCTAACAGTCTCCTTACAGATACCATTGGTGCTGCAACAAGTCTTATTTTATTGGAAGTATTGCATTGAAGTACTAAAGAAGAGAATGAATATCAAATAGGTCCAAGGACTTGTTAATGATGCATTTTCACTTGTCATTAACATATCCTTGGGACTTATTTGATATTAATTCTCTCCCTTGGACCTAAATGCAATTATCCCTATTTTATTAGGTCGGATTGGCTGCCAAGATTGTGTGGAGTTATTGTGCTCTATTAACCATTACTAAATCTTAAGATAGAGGTTAACCCTTTACCTTCTTCACTGACTTTCCTAAGACTTTTTTGTTTTTAATTACTATTTTCTACGATTTTTTCTGATGTGGAACTCCAGCTTTATTTTGCTTCTGCTTTTACCATTTTTTATAACTTTTATACTTTTTTTTATCATATTCACGATTGGAGATGGGACGTACGTTTGTTTAACAGAATATAATGGTTTTTACAGGAAGCCATGCATGCAAGAAACATAATTAAAGTTGTGGAAATTTAGAAATGATCACCGGTGGAATAAAGCTTCAATTATCAATGACAATATATGCATATATCTTTTTGCCAAACAAACATGCATTTGTCCGTAGTGGGAGAGGAACGCCTCCTTTTCTTTTACAACATTTTCCCTCATTTCTACCTTAATAGCTATTAGATTCGTTTTAAATTGTCCATATTTTGTGTAATTAAAAGGATGTAAAAGAAAAGGAGGCGTTCCTCTCCCACATGAAGGTAGCTGTAGTTAATAAACGTTAGCGGCACACAGGTCGATCGGATGAGGAAATTAGGGAAAAGAAGACTATATATATGAAGAGTAAAAAAAACGAAGAAGCAACTGTTTGAAATATGTTCTTACTTTTAGGCAAGCATGCGCACATGTCAACTAACCCCACTATTGCTGCCACTGGTTTTGCATCAAGCACACAGAATTCTTACTGCTCATTTTTTATTTTGCTTTATTTTAATCAGATAAACCATATAAAAAGATTAGGGTTCATACACAGACATTTTCATGACAATTTCAAGATTTGAATTTATCAGTCCATCTTGTCTCTTTTTATAAGATACAAATAACTGGATTACTCATAAAAAAAGTTGGTGAAAATTAATGAAAGGTAATAAAAATGTAAGAACGTGTAACTTATTTTTTCAATACATAATCTTATTTATAGAGAAGGCAAGTTTGTCACAGGATGGGTGTGTATAATTAATATTAATAAAGTGAGACTGACAATAAATATTGGGTAAAGGGTCAATTATACCCCATCTACATTTACCAAAAGCTCACCTGGCACTATATTAAAAAATGTGGTTCAAAAGTATCTATATATATATATTACAAAAGAGTTCACCTAGCACCATATTAAATGCTAGGGTTATTTGTTCCTACTAACTGCATTAACTATGAGTTGTGGGCTCTACACAACGGGCCCTACTCAACAGTACCCAATCGAGAGGATGAGTATGAAGGTCCGGTGAGGTTATACTATCACAACTTAGTTGCTCTTTATTGGACGGCATGGATGAAAGGAAGCTCTAAACGTAGATTTTATGGTTGCGGATGTTACTCTCAGGTAAGAATTAATTTGTTTTAAAGTGGTGATTCATCCTTCCCCTCAATTTCACCTATCACTACCACAGAAAACACCTATAGCGGCGCTTAATTACCCAAAAGCACCGCTATAGGTCATGTTTTAATTAAATTTTATTAAAACTGAAAAGGCCTATACCTGCGCTTTTAAAACTGATTACAAAAAGCGCCGGTATAGGCCTCTCTATAGCGGCGCTTTTCGTAAAAAGCGCCGCTATAGGTTAAATTTTTTTTAAAATATACAATTTGTTTTTTAATTCACACCCACCTGCATCATTGCAAAAATTCCAGCAATTCTATACAATTCCAGGCAGTTCATATACACCAGTAACTCAAACAGAGAAGAATATGTACAATAAGACCAAAAGCTATATTGTTCAATTAAGAAAAAAAGCATGCATACTACTAGTCAGGCTGTCCAATTTGAGTAAATAGAGGGTGTACATAACTACACCATTCTTCAATTAGCGCTTTCATCTTCTCCCTTGACAACATGAAGCAACGTGCGTCTGGGTGATACTGCGTAAAGAAATTTAAATGACAATTAAATTTACTTGAAATCTAACAAGTACAAACACTTAGATTAGGAAAAATATAAAACTTACTGTCAATGGGATGTTATCTCGATCACGTGATACGATATCCCTCATATAATGCATGACATAGTATCCACAGTCGTTGTCATTGGGTTGATATGGGCACTGTAACAAAAAATACAGAATATCATATAAGAGCAATTACGTTATGGTTTAAGTAACGATTGTTTGAAAAATTGAATAACTTATAAAACCTGAACTTTGAGCCACGGATAAGCATCTTTCTGGTCAAGGGCTTTGGAATAATTGTACCTATTAGCAACCCGATAACTAGTCAATGCTCTGGAAACAAAACATATTAAATTAATTTTAGTAGCTTGGGTCGGTCATATAAAATGACAAATAATACAACACATTCAAATAATGTTGACATTCACTTACTTATTGAAGAGACGCATCAAATCCGGGCGATTATCTGGTTCAGCAGATTCCACAAGATCCAAATAGTAAATAAGTGGATCCGGCTGTACTGTCGGATTGATGACAAGCAAAACCCAATGTAGCCTAAGACGTTTTATAACATTATGTCAGTATATATATCAATGATGATTGGAGCTAAGAATACGATGAAAGCTATCATGCTTATACACTTACCCTGTATTAATTGGAGCTAAGAATAAAGTTCTGCCTGTTGCCTTTAAAGTGAAACGCTTCTTAATCGCTTTGAACTGATCATCACGTTTCGTACCCTCAATTTTCTCTATTAAATAAGGGTTTATGAATTCGAACGAGACATTGTCCTTGGAGACTATGACTTCTTCATGCAGGTGCCTTCAAAGAAACCATACAAACATCCAATTAGTGTAGAACTTATGACATTGAATGAAACCACAATGGAAACACATATATACCTAATCCATAAATTGATGACCGTAGCACCGACCCATCTTTCGTCAAGCACCTCCATGACCTGATCCCTAGAAAGAAGCTCATTGAAATTTGACTCGCCAAATATAAGCCTGTTGAATGGGATTGTGACAGTAGCATCGCGAGATACGGTAGCTGCAAATGTTCGCAATCGAGCACGATTTAGCGTTTCAACACTTATATCTTGGATAACAGGAGCAGGCACTTGAACTTTCTTCTTGCCCTTTGCTTTTGTTGACTATAAACCATATAAATAGAAATTTTCAAAAATTCTTCCAATAAGAAGAGTGTTAGTTTACATTAATTAGCAAATAACCACCTGTGCACTGGACCAGCTCGTGAACTCTTTTTCTTCAATTGAGCAGCTGGGCCACCGGTACCTTTTACACTAGCCACTTGTGCTTTCTTTCCCAAAGACTCTGTACCCTGTAAAAACTTATAAATAGTGAAAGAGCGTTATTCCAAAACAAAGAATGCTAGTCTAAACGTTATTAGTAAATAACCACCTGTGGTATTGGCTCAATCAAACTGATGGGCCAAGCAACATATGCACCAACAACATCTCCGACCTTAGTCATCTCATCAGGAGTAGGGAATGGTAACGGTGCATCCCTGTTCCGGGAGACTTCAATCATAACCCTCAATGTATTTTCAGGCAACGGAGAATTGTGCAGGATTCTGTTTGAAGTGTTGAAGACCGTACCGATCGCAACTACTTCACTGAAAGATTGAACCTTATACAGGTTGCACCTTGATTCGCCCTACAAAAGAGTTGACAACGTTAGCTCTCAATCGATAATATAACAGTATCACTACAAGTTTATAAGTACAAAAGACAAGAATTACTTGAGGAATTTGAGCCCTAGGCATCGTACAGCTATCCCTGATGCTTGGACTCTCACAGGAAGGAACATTACCTTGTTGCATGAAGTTCGACATTTGTGATCCAACATTGTTACGCTGGAAAAATTCGTACATCATATCTTGCCGTCTTTGCATTTCCTCATTCCTTCTTTGTATTTCAAGCACAGTCTCCCTCAGAGTATTGACTTCATCTTTCAACACAGAAACTTCACTTTGTGTTACCCGCTTTTGGCGGCCAAAGTAAGCTGAAGGCGTGACCCCTATACTAGTGCCTCGAACACGGCCTGAATACTCAGGACGGTCAAGTGGTCTGCTGAGGCTATCGCCTTGGCCAAATATGTTGACCTCCTCGGGCGATTCTTGTGTTAACATATCCTATAACAAGAAGGATTATTAGTTATTAAGTTAGGAAATTCACTAATAAAAAAAGTACAAAGTCCAAGAGAATGACTTACACATCGTTCACGGACTCTTCTAACCTCTTTGTGAACGATGGTTCTGTCGCTTTTGGAGTGTCCTTTGATCCAGACCCTAAACCGTGGAGGGTGACCTTCTAAACCCTCTTCCTGAATCTGTCAAGGTAAAATAGGTGAACTTATAAATTAATTACATAAACATTAATTCACAATTTTAGAAGCAAAAGGGCGTTACTAACATACCATCTCGTACTCCAATTCTGGAACTGTTTTCCGGCCGCCTAAATAGGGATACGCACAGCTTTTAGCCGACTGGCTATTTTTTTCGTTTCTTTCCCGAAACTCCTCTGATAAGCGTGATTGCACAAATTCATCCCACTGTGCTTGAGTTATGACCCCTTCATTGTAGATGGGGGTGTTGGAACGACCTCCCCGTTTTCATCTCTCATATATAATGTCGACAAATCTGAAAGGAAGTTTCTGTGTATTTTTGAAGCTTTCTTCATGACATAGTCCTTGTGAGTCTCATCGATATGAAACACAGTCTGTAGCAATAGAAATCATATTAAATTTGTTAGTTACAATGTTATCATGATGAAATTAAACTTAATTGTAAAAAAATAGCTTACCTGAACCTCTGACCAAATCTCGTCACGTGTTTTCCTGTTTACTTTTCTCCAATCTGTAACTGTAATAGGAACTTTATTACGAACAGTGCATCCAACGAAACCGGTAAGGGCCTTTGCACTCTTTCCAACTAGTTGGCCATTGTCGTTCCATATAAGGGCTGTCTTTTTTCCCTTAGCTCTACGTTTGAGGAGATCACGCATAATGGTCTTGCCACGATGAACTTGGTCCTCAACATGTGCTCTACCCTCATCAATAACTTGCTGGGCACTCGGTGGTGCTTCCTCCTCCTCAGGTACGTTTGGATCCATTGTCCTGTAAAATAATTAAACAATATATGATTTTAGTGCATGCATATGCATATAATGAAATAATTCATAGTAAAAAAAAAAAAGAAAATACATACAAACTTAAATCATTATGATGGCATTCGACTCCTTTTTCTCATTGTTATATTATCCAAAATTGTTGGCTTCCTCTTTTTTGTGGGATTTAGGGTTGTGTTGACCCAAATGCCTTCTTCATGATCACCCCTTACATAAACAGGCTCATCTTCGTCATCATATCCGTCTGCATCAAAGTCTTCTGCCAGTAATGTATCAAAGGAAGGATCATCTTCAATCATATTCATATCTTCATCATTACTTCCATCATCAACTTGTTCGGCATAATTTTTGTTTGACTGAATGACAACTGACCAATTCTTCTTAGAAGGATCTGCAATGTAAAAAACTTGTGCCGCTTGAGACAGTAGAATGTAAGGATCATCCTTATATCCAACTTTAGAAAGGTCAACCGATATAAACCCAAATTCATCTAACCGTCGTCCACTATTATTGTTAACCCATTGACATCGGAACACAGGAACTCTGAACATGGTGCAATCTAACTCCCAGATGCAATCAATCACACCAAAGTATGACATCTGTGCATAGACGGGATTTGTATCTCTTGCACTGGATATATGCCATGCCTCGGCAACAACTGTGACTCCACTATTCTGCATTGTGCTTTTCTCATCCTGACCTTTTGTATAGAATGTGTAACCATTGATTGCATAGGCAGTGTAAGCAAATGCGTGCAAACCCGGTCCTTTCGACAGCCAGAACAATCGTTCACAAACTGATCCAGTGTTAAGCTCAAGCTGCTGACAAATACGCGCATTGAACCATCTAATGAAATGTTTGTTGTGCTCCTTTGTAATCAAATTCTCATTTCTATCACCGTGAATTTCCCGAAGAAGTTTTTTGTGTTCTTCAACAAATGGTTCAACCTCAGGAGTATTGTGAAGAATATACAAGTGAGCTAGCTCCCTTTCAACATTCGAAATGCATATTAAGTTGAACCCACTCATTCCTTTCCCTGTTAATCTCCAGTCGTGACGAGACTTGGGTAAACCAATAGGTTCAATATTTGATAGGTAATCTGCACACAAATCACTCTCTTCTTCAACGATGTATCGTTCAGCAATACACCCCTCTGGTCGATATCTATTTTTAACATACCCCTTTAAAACTTTCATGAACCGTTCAATTGGGTACATCCATCTCAAATAGACTAGGCCGCACAATTGAACCTCTTTGACAAAGTATACTGTAAGATGAACCATGATGTCAAAGAATGAAGGGGGAAATACATTTCAAGTTCGCACAGGATGCAAACAATCTGTCTCTGCAAATCCTGCAACTTTGTTGTATCAACCACTTTACTACAAATGATCTTGAAGAACATACAAAGTCTGGTGATCGTGCTCCGCAATTTCTTAGGTAAAATGTTACGTATGCCGACCGGTAAGAAATGTTGCATCAGGACGTGACAGTCATGAGATTTCAGGTTCTTCAACTTCAACTCTTTCATGGACACAAGGTTCTTTACATTTGAGGAGTAGCCTTCTAGAACTTTGATTCCATTCAGAAACTCACAAAATGATCTTTTCTCTTTCTTCGAAAGGGTGTAAACTGCCAGAGGTAAATAAGTGCGGTATCCTCTCTCGACAGGTGCTAACTCTTGTCTTATTCCCAACTTGACCATATCTAACCTCGAATTGACACCATCCTTACTTTTCCCATGCATATTCAGCAACGTGCCAATTAGGTTATCACAGATGTTTTTTTCAATATGCATCACATCAAGAAAATGCCTAACATATAAGGACTTCCAATACAGGAGTTCGAAGAATATGGATCTCTTCTTCCAACCACTTGTCAACACATTTTTTGCGAAAGGCTTACCAAAATCATTCTCCAACGCCTTCACCTTTTCAAAAACGCTATCCCCACTCAATGTTCTTGGTGGCCTACCTTCTTCTGAGTTCCCGTTAAACGTCTTTTTCCACCTACGCCAACAATGTGTTAACGGCAAGAACCTCCGATGTCCCATGTAAACATTTTTCCTACAATGATCCAGTCGCATCGAATGGGTATCATCTTCACATACAGGGCACGCACCATATCCTTTGATGCTGTATCCGGACAAATTACTGTATGCAGGGAAATCATTTATCGTGCCAAACAACATGGCTCTCAATTTAAAACTTTCTTCCTTACAGCCATCAAAAACTGTCTCACCCGAATTCCACATATACTTCAGGTCTTCAATCAATGGATCCAAGTAGACGTCTATATCGTTGCCGGGTTGTCTAGGCCCGGAAATAAGCATAGAAAGCATCATAAATTTGCGTTTCATGATTAAATTTGGGGGGAGGTTGTATATCATCAAAATCACCGGCCATGTGCTATGAGTACTACTCTGAACTCCATGTGGATTGATTCCATCGGTTGCCAATGCAAGCCGTAGGTTTCTTGTTTCTTCACCGAACTCAGGCTAATCATAATCAATTTTTTTCCATTGGGGGGCATCTGCGGGGTGCCTAAGATTTGTGTCTTTAATCCTTTCATCGGCATGCCAAGTCAAAAGCTTTGCAACATCCGCATTATTGAACATGCGCCTGAATCTCGGAATGATTGGAAAGTTCCACAAGACTTTAGAAGGACTCTTACATTTCTTTCCATACCGAGACGTGTTGCATTTCGGACACTCCTCCAACAATGCATACTGATTTCGGAATAAAATACAGTCGTTGGGACATGCATGTATTTTCTCATATTTCATACCGGTCGAGCGGAGAATTTGCTTTGTCTCGTATGTTTTCGAAGGGAGTACATTCGCTTCTGGAAGTATATCTCGCAGAACTGAAAGCAGTGCGGTAAAACTTGCATCACTCCAACCGTATCGCGCTTTCAAGTTATACAATTTAAGCACCACACTCAATCTTGTGTATTTGCTGCATCCCACATATAACGGCGTCTCTGCATCACTCTTCAGAGTCTGAAATATTTCAGGATCCACCTCACCTACCATATTCAACATTTCTTCAAGGTCATCGCTCTCATCACACATGTTTGTGTCAACTACATTTGAAGCGCTACTAACATCAGGTACCCGGTCTCCGCTAGAATACTCATACGTCTCACCATGCTTAGTCCAACGTGTATAAGATGGGTCGATTCCATGACAAATTAAATGACCCAACAAGTCAAGAGGACGGAGACGCCTTCCATACAAACACGACATACAGGGGCATACAATTCTGTTAGCATTCTCTGCATGCTCAGCAGCAAATTCAATGAACTCTTTTGCTCCATCTATATATTCCCTTGAACGTCGATCACAAGACATCCATTTCCGATCCAACATTATAACCTACTAAAGGAAAACGTCGGTAAGATGTATATGACTTACTCATTAGGTAGCCACCTTACGATGTTACCTTACTTTCTTAACAAAAAATCGGCAGCATAACGGCTAAAAAATGAACGTTCTCAGGCTCAAGGCCCTCTCTTTTTTACATAGAAATGGATTGCCAACTATATAAACAACATCAACTCAATATATTTCCACAGCCCACCACAACAGAATTCACAGAGCATTATATATATAGAGCATTAATAGTTCCACAAAACAAAAATTTCATACGAGTAAAATAAAACACCACACAATAGGATTCATCGGAAAGTACCAAAACTCAATCATCTGATAGTCCCAGCCTACTAAATTAAAGAAAAAAAAGATAAGACTTACTTCAAGGTCCTTTAGCTCAAAGGTAAGCCCGCTAGCAACAATAGGATTCTTCACCTTCAAGTGTCGAGCAATAATCTGTAAATATTATAAGGAAAACAAAAAGCAAATAGATTTGATTTAACTCAATGTAATAAGAAAACAAAAAGCAAGAGAGCAAATCGATGTTTCTATTCCATATGACTACATATCTTGATGGAGACTAAGGGAAAAGGAAGCACAATCCTAGAAACAAAATCCTAACCTAAAATCTATGGTAGAAGAAAATAAAAGAGAGATTCCCCCAAACTTAATCACTATCTAATTAAGCCTCAAAATAGCTTGCCACCAATGAAACAAATTCAATGTTCATTTTTTTTTCAATGACTCAATCCTCCAAAAAATCTCCAATCTGTTCAAGCTAATAACTAAAATCAGAAAATTTTAAAATGCTTCACACTCCAATCTGTTCAAAGATTTTCGGTTTTAATCAATCAAGATCATATCCTTTAATGCAGCCCAAAAAATCAGACCTTAACATCCTATATCTGTAGCACAAAGTGATGCCTATACCACAAGAGAAACAACTTCAAAATTAGCGACAACAATTCAGAGCAGCTTAAGAGTGAATTTAATCAGATTAAAAATCAGTGGCAGCCAGAAGAAACAGTCCAAACAACCCAAAATCAACTGATTACTCTAAACTTTATTTCCTCATCTAATCCTAACACAAAAACTAGAAACTAAACAATAAAGGGATTCAGAAATTTCTTACCCAAACCACAAACAGGGCAGATGCAACAAATAGACATTGAAGGCACAAATTTCACTACTACAGAAATGCCCTATTGCAGCACAACAATAACAGCGCTCAATAATTACAAGCTGCTATATGTACATGAAATCCTATCCCAGCGCTCAATAACTGCAAAGCGCTGGTATAGGTCCCAACATTTAGACTTTGTAAAGCTCACATTTTCAATTATTAAACATATTCTCGTAATTTTCTAACTTTTCAAATTAATTTAGATATCTTTTTTATTTTTAAAACAAGAAAAATTAAAAATTAAAATTAAAAAATCAGATTATTTGTTCTCTTTTTGCTTATCAGATTATTTTAGAATATGTTTTTCTTTTTTTTCATGACCTATCCCAACGCTTTTTACGTATAAAGCTTTGGGATAGGCCCCCTCAAACAATTTTTTAATTTAAATTTTTATTTGTTCTCATTTTGCTTATCAGATTATTTTAGAATATGTTTTTCATTTTTTTTATTTTTCATGGCCTATCCCAGCGCTTTTTACGTATAAAGCGCCGGGATAGGCCCCCTTAAACAATTTTTTAATTTAAATTTTTATTTGTTCTCTTTTTGCTTATCAGATTATTTTAGAATATGTTTTTCATGGCCTATCCCAGCGCTTTTTACGTATAAAGCGCTGGGATAGGCCCCCTCAAATAATTTTTTAATTTAAATTTTTATTTGTTCTCTTTTTGCTTATCAGATTATTTTAGAATATGTTTTTCATTTTTTTTATTTTTCATGGCCTATCCCAGCGCTTTTAACGTATAAAGCGTAGGGATAGGCCCCCTCAAACAATTTTTTAATTTAAATTTTTATTTGTTCTCTTTTTGCTTATCAGATTAATTTTCATTTTTTTTATTTTTCATGGCCTATCCCAGCGCTTTTTACGTATAAAGCACTAGGATAGGCCTCCTCAAACAATTTTTTAATTTAAATTTTTATTTGTTCTCTTTTTGCTTATCAGATTAATTTTCATTTTTTTTATTTTTCATGGCCTATCCCAGCGCTTTTTACGTATAAAGCACTGGGATAGGCCTCCTTAAACAATTTTTTAATTTAAATTTTTATTTGTTCTCTTTTTGCTTATCAGATTATTTTATAATATGTTTTTCATTTTTTTATTTTTCATGGCCTATCCCAGCGCTTTATACGTTTGAAGCTCTGGGATAGGGTTTATTCAATTATTATTTTATTTTTCCTTTTTTTTTTAAATTTTTTTTTTGATTTATTTAATTATTTTTTTGGCCCTATCCCAGCGCTTTATAGGTAAAAAGCGCTGGGATAGGGTTGGCGCGTTTTCACTCTAATTATTTCCCTCCGTCTTGTTCCCTCTCAAAAACCCCAAAGCTCAGCCCCAAATTATTTTGTTTCCTCTCAAAAACCTCAGCCCCAAATTAGTTTCAACCCCAAACTCGCGCCGCCGTTCGTTTTCGTTTTTCTTCTTCGTCTTCTTCCAGATCTATGAACCCCAGCCCTTCGTCTTCGTCTTCTTCGTCTTCGTCTATGTGAACCCCAGCCCTTTGTCTTCGTCTTCGTCTTCTTCTTCTTCTTCTTCGTCTTCGTCTTCATCAGCTATGCTCTGTTCCTCCATGTTTCCTCATCATACTCCGTTTTTGTTGCTCTGTTGTCGCTGTGAGTCGTTGAAATTTGCTGCTCTGATCTGTTGTAGCTTCGTTTTTGCATGCTTAACTATCTATCTTGCTTTGCCTTGTAGTTATGCGTAGGACTTTCTGAGATTTCGTGAAGAAGGAATTGAAGTTGTCTACTTCTTTTGGGTTTGCTTGGGGTAATTATTGTTGTTGATTATACTTTTGAACAGAGCATGTATTAGTGCATTAGATTTTTTTGATCATTTTAATTAATATGTGTATGAATTGGTAATTTTAGCATAAACCCTCTCTGTTCACTTTAGATAATAGTGATTATATCGTGTTTGATATATGATTTGGAGCTAAGATAATGATTTAAATATAGAAATTTTGAAGCATGAAGACTTGGAAGGCATAATAGGAATTTTAAGAATGAACTTCATTTGGATTTTCAATGATAATAATGATTGAAATAAGGGAGGATCATTGTGGGTAATTAGATTTGATTTGATGAATTTATTATTATAATGTTATTGTTGTTATAAGTTGCTAATTGATGATGGTGGACAAGACTATATTGAATTTTTTGTATGTCGCAAATTTATGTTGCAAGAACAAGGGAATGGAGAGAAAAGGGATAAACAAAGAAAGAGGGAGAGAGCTTTATCAATTAAACAATTGAATTTCTTAGTTATTCATTGTTGTTGTTGATCCTAATTTTTAAGGTTGATTAACTTTATTTTATTTTGATTGTTAGGTTGATCTAATTATGTTATTTATATGTTGTAGGAATTTGAACAAGCATTGTCTTGGTCCACATTTTCATCTTCCACCTAAAGACAAGTTAGAGAATTGAATCAGGTTCATCCTCCATTCATTAATTAGTATGCTTTTGTTTTCAACTTACAATGGTTGGTTTTATTGTACAATATTAGTATGACTTTTCTGGTGTGTATGTATATATGGTTTGGCTGGAATGGATAGTATTGCTGGTTTTTTGCACTGATGCAGGAGGTTGTGAAACAAAAATAAGTGAATATTTAAAAAATAATAATGCATATAGCAGCGCTTATTACGTAATAAGCGCTGCTATAGGGTACCTATACCAGCGCTTATTACTTAATGAGCGCTGCTATAGGTATTCTTTTTTATTTTTTTAAAAAAAAATTCATATAAGTATGACCTAAAGCTGCGCTTTTCAGATTATGAGCGCCGCTATAGGTAACCTATAGCGGCGCTCATAACACAAAATAAGCGCTGCAATAGGTCATATGACCTATTGCAGCACTGGCTATAGCAGCGCTTAAAAGCGCTGCGATAGGGTAAAAAAAAGCGCTGCTATAGGCTTTTGCTGTAGTAGTGTTTCGATCACACTCAGGAAAGACAAACATGTAGTGAATTGACTGGAACTAATAGATCAACAACGACGAGCAGAACAGAGGGATTCGAACTTGATGAGGGGAGAAGAGCAAATCATGAGCACGCTTCGAGCTTCGATGTTGACGGCCAGAGAAGGGTCTCGGATTGCAATATGGAGAATGCTCAGGTTTCAAAAACACCGGCGAGCTTGGTGTTGGAGAAGAGGGTGAAGTCCTTGGTGGAAATGGGGGGGCGGTGGCGACGGCGAGGTTTCGAGTTGAGGAGAACAAGGGCGATGGTGGAGTGCGGCGGTGGCGGAGTGAACGGCGGCGTGGAGTAACGCCGGAAGAGGAAGAGTGAGTAACGCCGGAAGAGGAAGGAGCAACGGTAGCGGCGGAGTGAACGGCGGCGTGGAGCTTGAGGAGAGAGGAGCGAAGTCAAAGAACAAAGAAGAAAGAAAGAGAGGTCACGAGTTTTGATGGAAGTCTAGGCTATACCGGCGCTTTCTTAGAAAAGCGCCGGTATAGGTAGCAAAAAAATTTTGGAGGGAAATTTCCCTCCAATTTTTTGGCCTATACCGGCGCTTTTCCGATAAAGCGCCGGTATATGTATAATAAAATAAATATTTTTTATTTATTTTAATTATTATTAAAAATTGAAACGGAATATAATTTACTTATTACAGCCTATACCGGCGCTTATACAAAAAGCGCCGGTATAGGTATTTTAAAAAATAAAAAAAAACAAAAATGACTCACAACCCTATACCGGCGCTTCTTATAGAAGCGCCGGTATAGGGTTTTTTGATTAAAAAATGAAAAATAAATGGTGAACCAAAACCCTATACCGGCGCTTTTGGTAGAAAGTGCCGGTATAGGCTTCACTCTATTCCGGCGCTTTTCTTATGAAGAGCCGGTATAGGCTCATTCGTATCAATAACGGCGCTTTTTACTCTAAGCGTCGCTATTGTTGCGTCGCGATAGCACACTTTTGTAGTAGTGTATTTTGGTCTCTCCATTCCCTACATCAGTTTCGTTGTCCACAAAAGTATGGTACCAGGTGAACCACATTTAAATGGGCCCTGGCATTTAAGAACTCTTTTGAAATATATATATATAGGTACTTTTGAATCAAATTTTTTAATATGGTGCCAGGTGAACTTTTTGTAAATATAAATGGGTATATTTGACCCTTCACCCTATAAATATTTAATATGTAGAATAATGAAAAATGATGCTTTTTTTTATAACAATGAAAAATGATACTGAAAAATTTTAATCATACTACTAGTGTCTGTTATCAATATTAAACAGGCTATACTAGCATAAGTGAGCCTTTTCTTCTTTTACTAAGCATTAATTTTGGCTTCATATGAAAATAATTACAGATTATTCCTTGATAAAATTCTTATACCCAGAAACGATGAGGAAGTATAATGATAATGATAGTGATAGTGATAATGATAATGATAATAAATCACATTAATAATATGACTCGTGTCCAAATATAGAGACTCCCGAAAATGTAAATTAATCTGAGTTTTGGGTGATGACTGCAGGTGGAAATTCACTCGTGGGGGAAAATATAGAGGAAAACAGAGAGAATTTATGGTATTATATCATCCTGTATTCTGAAAATCAGAAAATGGACAGTATTATTCATTTACATGTGAAATTGGGGACCATGCCTCCTCCAGACCAGAATTAATGAAACTTCTGCGGACTCCATATGTTATTATTCGACAAAATTTCCTCCAGAATTAATGAAGCTTCTAGATAAATACCATTTGCCTGGTATTAGTTAAAATAATTCGCCATGTTCCAATTTTTATTTTCTTCTCTTTAAAAGTGAAAGATTATTTTCAATTAAGAATTTAGGAAAAAGAAACAAAACAGGAGGACAAACGCACCATGCGTGTTCTAGTTTGTAGTGCCAGAATAAATTAAAAAGTTAATAAGATTATGAGGGTACAGTAATTCAAACTAGATAGTGTAGTATTCTCCATACTCTCTGTAAAATCTTCATCTTACAAACACATAATTAACTTTAACAAATCCATTAACTTAATAATATCTATATACTTCTTGAAATCTCCAAGTAATGATCTTTTTGGTCCATATGTCCTATATAATGTCAGCTTTTATTGCTTCCATTATTGGTTCACATGTTCAATTAAACCACGTCATCATACATCTCATCTCACTAGTCTCATTCATTATAATCATTATGGTCATAATTACTTGATTTGCATTTAAAATTTTATGAATTAATTATTGTGTTCAAATAGGTCACTATCTTAGGCAACAATAATCCAAAAATATATTTTTTATTTGTAATTTGCAATATTTCATTTTTGAAATTTATGAATTAATTATTTATTTTGTTCAAATATGTCACTATTTTAGGCAAAAACCCAAACATAAATATTGGATCCAATATGCTATTTCTCTATAGAAAAACTGGAGTAATAGTTATTTGAATTGTTTTGGATACATCACCAATTTCAAGTTTTAATCATAAAATAGTTAGTTAAAAAATTAAACTCTTTAGTTTATTTTCTTTTTAAGTTTTAACTTATGTGCATCGCATGAGGAGAAAAATTTAGTTTTACTCTAACTATGATAGAAAAGGATTTCACTTTGTATCAAAAAAAAAAAAAAGAAAAGGATTTCACTTACATAACAACAACACCATAGTTAGAAAAGAACTTTTCTGCTAAAAGGTAATCCATGATAGAAAAGGAAATTTCATTTGAAAACTACTATCATGGATATTAAACTCTTTCTCATATTTCAAAATCTTCTCTTAATAAATGCATACCCATGATAGAAAAGATTCAAGTAGACAATAAGATGCATTATCATCGTTATAAAATTTTTAAGTACTAAATCAAGACATCCATGATATAAAGGAAGTTTCTAACATACAACTCTATCATGGATAATAAAAGTTTTCTCAAAATCTTTGACCTAAGTCAATCATGTTATAAAAATATACTATTAACATGGTTATAAAAATGATTTCAAAACAGTTACCATTAACCATATTAGAGAAAAGATCATCATGGTCAAATAAGGCCTTATTCACTACAAAAAAAAACGGGCTTTAGTAGCGGTTAAAAAGGTTGATTAGTGGCGGTTTCAACCACCACTAACATGTTACTAGCGGTTTTCAATTCTACCACTAAAACACCCGTGACAAACATTTACTGGCGGTTATAAAAACCGCGGGAAGCAAAGTCAACGACGCCACTAATTCAGTAGATGTTTTTAAACCGCTACTGAAGTTTTCAAATCGCCAATAAATAAAAAATTAGAATAATTTCAAAAAATTTTCCCTCATCACATTAGTGGCAGTTCATGGTCAAACCGCCACTAATGAAAAATAAATAAAATAAAAAAATTTTACCTCAATTTTGTTAGTGGAGGTTAAAACCACTGATCAAACTGCCACTATTAGTAGCGGTTTCATAAACCGCTACTATGTTATTTAAAATAATTGAAAATTTTTTGGAATTAGTAGCGCTTATTTATCGCTACTAAATTCTGACGGGTGGAAAAAAAACAAACACGATTAGATATTCGAGAAATTTCATAAAGTATGTTGAAAAAATAATGATAAGAAAATCTATTAATTACAAATTTCATTTTTGTTAAAATTAAAAAATTTCTCAACTATATTAACAATCACCATATGTATAAAAAATATATATAAAACAATAAATTAAGTATTAGTTTAAAATAAACAATAAATTAACTATGTTGTATCAACATTACAATAATAAATCAAAAAATTTGTTATCAGTAAGAATGACAAAAAATTCAATAATGTAACATGAAAAACAAAGCATATTAGCAAACAAATAAGTTCAGAAAATAAAATCAAAAACTCGAAATAAAAAATATTTAAGTTAAATTGTTAACAAAAAAAAAAGAGAAAAAATTGCTGGTCAGTTTGGCAACAAATTGGAAGGAGAGGGAGAAGGAATTGTATGAATGTGTGAAGAAAAATGAGGGGGAGGGGTGGATATTTTTAGTGTCCTGAGCGGGATTTAGTGGCGGTTTGGATAGCAGTTACAAAACCACTACAAAATGCTTTCGCAACGTTAGTAGCGGTTATGGAACCGCCACTAGTAGGTATAGAACCACTACTAAGTTTTACTAATTTAAAAAAAAAATACTCAAGCTACATTTAAAAAAACATGATATATGAATGTTTGATACACATTGTTATGAGAATTTTACAAAATGAAAAATAATTATGGCTGGCTGCTTCAATCATCTTCTTCTTGCTCCCGCCTAAAAAGAAAATAAACAAATATAGAAATTTTTATTTCTAATGGTTTTGAAAGTTGTTTAAATTATTTGTAGTGAAAAGCCTCACCTAACTACTGGTAAATGACCATTTTCTTCTGAAATAAGGCTCTCAAAGTTGTCAGGTTCAAAATGTTGGCTGCCTAGTTCCAGATCATCTTCGTCACCCATTTCATAGAGGTCACGAGGCTTCATATAAATCACCATGTGTCAATCTTTGTGTTTCTGATCTTTCACATAGTAAACTTGCTGCGCCTATGAGGCGAGAATATACGGCTTGTCATCTGCCACTTCCCCTGTGTGAATGAGGCTCGAGAAATTGACGGACGTGATGTCCAATTTGTCCACGGTAATGCCTCGAGAAGTTCTGGTGTCAGCCCACATGCAGTTGAAGAGAGGCACGGTGAAATGACCTTGATAGTTAAGCTCGATGATGTTCACGACCTTCCCATAGTATGATACGCCTCCAAATTGCATGTTTGTATCCTATGAACTAGCATAACTCCTTGTACCGAATGTGCCAAAGACTCCGGAATTCTAGGTGAGAGAACCTTCATCCCTTGCAACGGTGCAGAACTTGAAACCGTTGACGGTGTATGCCGTATATCTCCTGACATGGTCGAGTGGACCGGTTGCTAGATTCATCATATCAGGCGGATGGGGATTGTTGTTGTTAAGTATCCTCCATGCAAACCAATCCGAAAACTCTTGATGGACCTTTTTATCCACCTCAGTAGATGACCTTGTGCGGCTTCGTAGTTGGGGTTTAACATAACGGCGGAAATCCCTTAAATTCAATGGAACATATCAGAGGGTTCTGTGGTTTGGAAATAAAAAAACATGATACGTGTATATAGTGTTAGAATTCTTACTGAATGTAGGGCTCCACTTGAGGGCAATTTGTCAAGACATGTTTATGTGCTTGCAACTTCTCAGTGGGAGTGAGCCTGTAATACTGACTTCCTCCAATTTGCTTTCCGACAGGCGGGAATAATGTGTTGGAAGGTGACTGGACATTGATGGGGCTGTCATCGACATGAGGAGGGCAGTTGAATGAAGTCTTGATGTCATCATAAAAATAGCATGAACAATATGTTAACACCTCGTCACCAGAGTAACCCTCTGCTATAGAACCCTCTGGAGATGCTTTGCTCCTCACGTACGACTTCAATTTCCACTACTACAGAAAATGCCTATAGCATCGTTTTTTTTGACCCTATAGCAGCGCTTGTGAAACGCCTCTATAGCCAGTGCCGCAATAGGTCAAATGACCTATCGCGGCGCTTATTAAGCGCCGCTATAGGTGGCCTATAACGGCGCTTATTATTTATAAGCGCCGCGATAGGCTAACCTAAAGGCGGCACTTATAATTACAAAGCGTCGCTATAGGCCATTTAGTTTTTTAAAAAGATAAAAAGGATAGGCCTAACACGGCACTTATTATCAGTGTATTAAAACCCAGACCGGACCGGCCGGGTTAGGCCGGAAACCAGCGACCCGGGCACTTGTCCGGTCCGGTTGATGGCCAAACTAGGACAGGACTGCGAATCGGGTAACCCGGTGCAGACCGGCATAACCCAGGAACAACCCGGGAAAACCGTCCTGCTAACCGAGTCAGACGAGCCAGATCCTTGCTCGCAGAAAAAAAAATTTCAGGAAAAAGAAGGAAAAATGACAGAAAGAAAATAGTAGAGGAAGAGTGTGTTGGATGAGACTGTATGAGGCAACTTGACAAAAAAATGTGTGGAAGAAGCAGTAGTTGTGTGAGGTTGGAAGGAGTAGTGTGAAACAAGAGACCACCGGCGGAAATGAAGAAGCTCCGAGCAATAAGTAGAGAAGGGGAGAGAAGAAAAGAAAATGGTGATATGACTGTGGGGTTGTGTGTTGGTTTTATGTGGCTATACTTTGTCTATTTTTTCAAAGTTTGTCTGAGAGAGTCAGATGCCACAGTCTCGTTTAGCGTAACAAATTTATAAAAATAATAGTAGTACGCATGCTACTATGCTATGATTTGTCCATCACTACATCAATACATCCTCACCCTGTATTTCGTCCCAAACGGCCTCACCCTATATAACAAAATTTATTTTTTTGGCTTGTGACTTGTTACTTTATCTTATTATATTATAATTATAATATAATTATAATATATAATATTATTATATGCTATTACTGTTATTGTTAAATATGATATTTTTACATAAGAAAAAATGCTTATATACACACTATGTTAAATTTTTCCAACCATACCCAATTATGCCTTATCTTTAAATTATTATCATTTAACTATAATTTATAAAAAAATATGACATCTAGTAATATGTAATTAGATAACTTAACATATTGAATATAAGAAATTTGATGTAGATTATGTCTTTGTAAATATTAGTTTTATTAAATATTTTTTAAAATTAAAAGATGAATGCTTTTATACATTTTAATTAAACTATATTATTTTAACCATTACGGTCTGACACCGAGTTAACCCACGGTTTGACCCTCTGACTCTTAAACCACTGTCTTGGCCGGTTCACTCACCGGTCCTGTTTTTAATACTTTGCTTATTATATAATAAGTGCCGCATTAGGCATCACCTATAGCGGCTCTTATTTAAAAAAGCGCCGCGATAGGTTATTCTTTTTTTTTTAAAAAAAAATTAATTTTAATATTATCTCATATCTACATCGGTTTAAAAATTACATATATTTCTTATACATATATACACCAAAAAACCATATATCCACAGATCAAATACATTTAAAGCAAGAATTCTAATTAACTACTATATACTACAAGTTAATTGCTATGTACATTCAACAAAAATGATGACATGTTGCTAAGTGAACTCAAGAATGCATGACACTAGTAACAAATCAGATTCCGATCCTTAGCACTTAGTGAAAGGCAATAAAGAGCCAGAATTCGTGTAACATAGGATAAGTGAAATAGATCAGAAAATTAGTGAAAACACATTAATAATAGCAACAAAATGCGGTGAGAGATCAAGTCTGTACAACAAAACTCTTGCACATTCACAATGGAAAACACTCAAACTAGTTTCCAAAAACTTTGAAAAGAGCATGAAATCAACATTTATTTCCAGCAAAGCCTCAAAATTTATTATCTGATTCAAACTGGCGTGAGAATGTATTTAGGAAATAGCAAGAAGTAAATAGACATAGATGATACTCAAATCAAATGGTCAATTCAAGTACACACATTTTGTTCATTTCAGTTTCGAACCTTTCTCAGCAAAGTTCACAACCAGTGTCTCATTCAAGAGATCAATTTTGTCCAAAATTTCAAGATCAAGTCTCTACAACAAAAATTGGTTCAATATCACAATAACCAAAACTGACCAACTTCATGATAGTTGCAGCACAATGAAATCCCAAAAAAAAAAAAAAAGAAATCAGCTTTGAAAAATCTATGTCAACACTCAAACTCAGATAAGAGAACCACAAGAAAATGCTACTAATGTAGAGAAATTTTATAGCAAGCAATTTCCAATCTCATAGCAACACAAAGATAGCTTTGTGATGGCTACAACAACACAAAAGGATTTATGACAGCAAATTTTGAAACCAGATTCAGCGTAGCCAGTTAAATTCAGACAGCAAACAACTCAAAATTTTGACACCAATCTGTGATAGAAACACATGCAAATTCTGACAGCAATTATATTCTGAATTCGTGACAGCAACCAAGTGATTTTGACAGCAAATTAGACCACATTTTAGCAAAATAATGACAGCAAAATAGCACCACTATTACAGGGAACAAGCACTAAGATCGGACGGTAACCCAGCAACAATTAAGAAAACACACCAGCTGCCAAATGCAATGAAATGGAACAGTAAATACATACAATCAACAAAAATAATTTTGATATAGTAAAACTGACAAAGTAGCGCCAAAATCTAATCTTTTAGACACTTATATGTGTATAGATCAAAGGCACTACAAAAGCAAAGACCACATTATTCACAGCATTTTACTATAATTAGAAACGGTAAAACAAGAGACTTATACCACGACCCTAGGAAATGTCAAGTAACTCTCCCAAAGAATTCTCATTCAAAAATTTCTCAAAACCATCCACACACATTCTGGTTCTCACCAATACCTGCAATCCAATAACCAATTGCTTTAAAAACTTGCCAAAGGACTATAGCTCCTAAAGCTTACAAGTATGAGACATAAAAACTCCAATAATTCACAAGTAATCCATTTGATCAGAAGTTGAATATTTACACAGATGGCCAGCGCTTGAATAAATTATTACCATAAAGTTGAAGCACGGTCCAGAAGCTCCAACAAGTAATTTGTATTTAGATAAAAAAATATTGACAAGTTTTGCTACATATAAATGATTCACAAGAATCTCGTGAGTTGTTTTATATGTCAGAGATAATATCCTGATTCACAGTAAAAGGCATTAACCGAATAAGTGGAACTTACCATTTAATGCGTCACCCTTTTCTATATGATCATAATCTGACAAAGGCATCAGCGTGACTGCAGCTTAACCCTTTCTCCTCTTTTATTCTGGAAGCCATCAGAAAATAAATTTAAACTAGATGAACTTAAGATTAATCGAAAAATGATGATAATGATATTGTGAATTATTAAAAAAATATAATGCACAACAATGTGACAAACACCTGATATTCCATCAATTTCTCAGCATGCTGTCTTTCTTCCAGACTTGAATCTTTGAAAAATATACAAAGAACCATAAAAAAAATTTAATTCAAGAGTTTAGGCACATTCTATTTCCATTCATCCTCCACCACTTCAAACTTAATTTCTACAATGATTGGATCTCTTCCAGTGTTCGATTTAACCAGCAGTAAGGGCAATAGTAATTTCCCATATCATCAAATTTAGGTTCACATCCTATACATATTGCATGGGCAGCAACAGGACAACCAATTTCAATGCAAATCAGCAAATATAACATTATAGCAAATAAAGTTTGAAATTATCATCCACTAATCTATAATTAAACTGTAATAATCCAAGACAAAAGTTTATTACACTAGCCTTTAATTAAATTCATCGAAACACAACCAAAGTTCCTCTCATCTTTACTTCAACCACCGTCAATGGTGAAAAAGATCAAAGACTTGGTGCTTTCTCCCGGTATAAAAAGCTTATAAGGATGATTCTGAATTTTTTTAGGTGCAGCCTCCACAAAATCCCTTTTTCCTCGCGTGCTTCCTCTCCTTTATTCTCACCGTCGTCATCGTCATCTTCATCCTCATCTTCTTCAATGTCTTCATCTTTATCATCCTCTAGGTCTCCAAATTCCTCTCCTTGAATGGCCTCCCTAGTAAACCATGATAGAGCATGGGGAATAATCTTGTCCCTTATTATTGACTTGAACAAAGCATGGTAAAGAATCAGGAAAGCCATAAGTTTGTAAACTACCAAAAATAGAAGAAAATGGAATTTGGGGAGGAATCGGTTGTCAATAAGGTTGGTTAAAACATTAGTAAGAGCATCATGATGGACAAAAGAACAAGACACATCTCACAAACAAGCACAAGGTAATTGAGCTCACCCAATATCATAGTCCTGCTCCATCTGGTTCTGAAGTTCTTCAGCCTGCTCAGAAAAATTTTATTATGGTTATAAGAAAAGGAAGAATAATCAAATTTATTAGCCTAGGTTATCTACAAGAATGTTAGAATCTTAAGTTTTGATGAGGATTGGACCCATATATAACATAAGTAAAATGAACAATTAGCATATAACTTAGTCTGGAATAAATTCAGATAACAGTCATGTTAAATGACCAAGTAAAAGAGTGTAGGTTATTTTAACATTGAACAAGTAAAATCTTATTGATAACAGATACACTATCGCTAAGCTAGAACATATCGCTAACAAATGGAAGGGTTAGGATTATAATAGCTAATGAAGACTTAGCAATAATCTGAAGAAAAGTCAATATCTCTATCGCTAAGACCTTCACTATCGTTAATATAATGAGTTGAGCTAGCCTAAGCAAGCAAAGAACAATAGATCACTATCGCTAAGCTCTATACAAGTATATCACTATCGATAAGGCCCTATAGATAATATGGATAACACAAAGAGGGAGAATGTTAGAACAGCTAGCAGTAATGAACTAAGTTAGCTAGTGATAACATGATTAGCTATCGATAGAAAAATACTTGTTGAAATAACTTAGATAATCAGATAAGCTAATACATTGTCTTTGAACATTGAGCTAATGAAATACACTAGCGATAACACCCTAAACCCTAAACCCTAAACCCTAAACCCTAAACCCTAAACCTACTGTGATTCACATGATTAGCTATTGATAACAGAATACTTGAAATAACTTAGACATTCAGATAGCTAATACAGTGTCTTTGAGCAAATGAGCTAATAAGATAACTAGCGATAACATATTTGCTAGCGATAACATGATTAGCTATCGATAGAAAAATACTTGTTGAAATAACTTAGATAATCAGATAAGCTAATATATTGTCTTTGAACATAGACCTAATGAAATACACTAGCGATAACACCTACTGTGATTCACATGAATACTTGTTTAGCTAACAGCTAAGTGCAGGACTTACACTATTAAGCTAGCAATAGCCAAGGGTGCTAGCGCTACTGAAAAAGCTGCTATGCAAGTACAATGGTTGCAGGTGATCGTTACTCACAGTCTCTATCTCTCTTAGCTCATCCTCTGCAAGATTAATTGAAGCAAGAGAAGAAAGTTGACGAAGATGAAGAACAGCATTAATTGCCAACGGCTAAGAGCTCCCAACAACTAATTTCAAACGGCCTTTTGAAGTTGAAAGAAAAGGCAAGCTGTGAAGAGTTATAAATATCAAGACTTGAGCATTTATGAAAAAAAAGGAGTAACTTACTCACACACACACAGAGACGAACCAACATTCAATATTCCCATATACTCTCTGCTCATAAAAGCTCAAAGTATTTATTACTCTTAGTGAGATTATTTCTACTTAAGTGTTTATCAAAATCTGTTCATTGAGTGAACTCATTAATTCAAATCCTCTACTGTTTGAGGTTGTTCTAAAGCTTAGGGCTTTAGGACAGGGTTGTGTCCTTACAAGTTGTAAGGGGGAGCGTTTAGAGGGAAGTCTAAAGCTCTGTTGTAAAGGTTGGCAGGTGAACCCGTTTTTGTAAAACTTGTGGTAAGTGGAACCCAACGAGGAGTTGGAGAACTAGACGTAGGCATTGTGTTGGCCGAACCAGTATAAAAGATTGTTTTGTGTTTTTAAGTTTTATTTAATTTTTTAAAGCACAATTCACCCCCCCTCTTGTGCGTTTTTGCCATTCTCATTTGGTATCAGAGCGAGTCTTCTCCTTTTGATTCCAACGAGTTTGAGAAGAAAAGATCAAGATGGCATCATACGAGAATATTCTGCCTGAAGGAAGCTCCATTAACAAACCCCCTGGTTTTGATGGAAAGCACTATACTTTTTGGAAACTCAAAATGAAGATCTACATCAAAGCCAATGGGTATAAGTTGTGGAAAATTATAGAAGAAGGGGATATTGTGCCTATGAATATTTTAGGCAATCTAAAGAGTGAAAGTGAATTTACTCATGATGATATTACTGATCTCGAGTTGAACAGCAAGGCAATTCTCATGATTCAAAGTGCTCTTAGTCAGACTGAGTTTTTCAGAGTCAGCCACTTGAGTACTGCTAAGGAAATGTGGGAAGCTCTGCAGGTTGCTCATGAAGGAACCTTTGGAGTGAAAGATAGAATAGTGGAAATGCTTGTTGAAGAGTTCCACAAGTTTGAAATGATAGAAGGTGAAAAGATAAGAGATTTGGAGATAAGATTCACTCATCTTATCAACAATCTTGCTGCTCTAGGAAGAAAAATTTCAGAGAAAGAGCAAGTCAACAAGATTCTAAAAGTATTAAAGGGTGATTGGCTCATGAAGGTCATTGCTATTCAAGAAATGCAAGGAGAATCAACCAAGTCCATCACGGCCTTGTTTGGTAGTCTTGCTGAGTATGAGCCAACTTTGATAGCTCAAAGGGAAGCTCATGGAAATTCTAAAAGGAAGTCTCTTGCCCTTGCTGTATCTGAAAGAGATGAAGTTGATGATGATGATGAAGATGAAGATCTAGATGATGAAGATATGGCTCTCATGGTTAAAAAATTTAAAAAATTCTTTAGGAGAAGAGGAAGGTTCTAGAAGGGTGGTCCTAGCTTCAGAAAGGATTCTCAGAAGGATAAAGCTCCTGTGTGTTTTGAATGTAAGAAGCCTGGTCATTTCCAAGCTGAGTGCCCAAGTCTTCAGAGATTCAAGGAAAAGGAGAAAAAGAAGGAGAAGTCCTTTGGAAAGAAGAAAGCCTATGTATCATCCATCCGGGGTGATAGTTCAGATGAGGAAGCTAGCGATAATGAAGAGAGTGCCAATCTCTGCCTAGTTGCTCAAGAGGAGCAAAGTGACTCTGAGGTATATGATTCTAAACCTACCTATTCTGAACTTCAAAGCATGTATGATGAAATGCATACTGAATTAATTAAGCTTGCTAAAGAAGTTGTAGGTTTAAGAAAAGAAAACAAGGAACTTAAGAAAATATTTCTTCTTCGACATCCAAAGTTCCTTCTATACTATGGATAGAAGAGAAGCTATCACAAATTTGTAGAGTTGAGCCATCGATAGCTAGTCCTCCATCGATAGCTAATCCTCCTACAACAAATTCTGAAAGTTGTTCTAGCTGTGAAAACTTGTTGAAGGAGAAATAAAAGCTTTCAAATGCTTTAGAAAAGTTTACAAAAGGCTCAGAGATGCTAAAAGTAATTTTAAAGGACCAAAAAGCTTTTAGAAACAAAACTGGCATTGGTTATGAGCCAAAGCAAAAAGCTTCAAAGAAATGGGTAGAACCCAAGGTGAAACCTTATTTAAAGTATTTTAGAAAATCTTCTGAATACTCTTCACCATATAGTTTTGTAATTATTGTAACAAAAAGGGCCATACTCAATCTACTTGCAATCCAAGAAAATATGGAATTGGTGGTTCTTATAAGTGGGTTCCTAAAGGAACTCATGTGGCTAAGGTTTTTACAAACCTAGAGCTCAAGACTAATAGTAAAGGACCCAAGAAAGTTTGGGTACCTAAATCTATCTAGCTTGTGCAGGTGTGCCTTAAAGCATCCAACAAAGGAAAGTGGTACATTGATAGTGGATGCTCAAGGCATATGACTGGTGACAAGGACAAGTTCAACAATCTAATGATAAAAGATGGAGCCAAAGTCAGCTTTGGTGGAAATCAAAGTGGAAAGATCACTGAAGTTGGTGAAGTTGGTCCTGTCAAAGATGTGTACTTAGTGGATGGTCTCTTCCATAACTTGCTAAGTGTCAGCCAAAGCACTGACCATGGTAACTGGGTTATTTTTTATTCCAATGAATGCCTCATTATTGATAAAAAGGATTTAGATATAAATAAAACTAATCTTAAGTGTAAGCTAAAAGCAAATAGAAATTGTAACTTATACACTTTAGATTTATGCCAACAACTTGAAGAAAAATGTTTTATTTCAAATGATGAAACTTGTTGGCTATGGCATAAGAGACTAGCTCATGTAAATTTTACTCAACTTGATAAGCTAGTTAAAAAGGAGCTAGTCATAGGTATTCCTAGTTTTAGGGCTAAGCATGATTTAATTTGTGAATCTTGCCAAAGGGGTAAACAAACAAAGTCTTCGTTGAAAACCAAGAAGACAGTTTCCACAAGTAGGCCATTAGAACTAATCCACATGGATTTAGTTGGGCCTGTAAGAGTGAAAAGTCTAGGTGGAAGTCTATACATTGTTGTAGTTGTGGATGACTATTCAAGGTTTGCCTGGACTATGTTTCTTTCCTCAAACCATGAAACTTTTGATGCCTTTTGTGTGCTTGCTAAGAAATTGCAGAATGAAAAAGGCACCAAGATTGTAGCAATTAGGACTGATCATGGAGGAGAGTTTGAGAATACAAGAAAGGGAAGCTTGTGAACATCTCCTTCGAAGGCATTGTGAGAGGAAGATGCATCATTTTTGGATGGAGGGCTATCAACAAGATTTTGGAGATCTTTGGGGAAGAGTACAATACATGGTATATGCTTGAGAAGTATCCTGAAGAAGAGATTGAGGAGATATATGAGACAAACACCAACAAGCCAGCTGATATGCCTGTGATCAATAGGATCCTTCACTATGTCTACACAAGGATTATGACTCACAAGTCAGGGAACTTCAGCAGCTTTCCAAAGATTGACAACCCATGGTTGCCTAACCTCATTCAAAAGGTTCCCCTCAATATAGGCCAGGTGGTGTGCATGGAGATGCATAGGTTCCTTGTCTGACAATTCTCCCAAGGCTCCTCTTCCCTATCCTCAGCTAGTATCTCACATCCTGGAATTTTCAAAGATTAAATCATTAGGGGTTGGAGAGAACAAGAAGTGCAAGCAGCTCACTACCACTACCCTAAAGAGAATGAGAATTCCAGTGGGCGCCAATGGGGGTGTTTTTGCCTCTCAATCCCAAGCTTCTCATGTTCCTTCTTCCTCAGCTCAGCTTGATTCTATTGAAGAAGAAGCTCAGTCAAGAAGGACTCCTCCTCCTCCTCCTCCTCCTCCTGCTGCTGCTTTATCAAAGTCTTCTATTCTCTCAAGAGAAGCAATTGAGGAGATCATCTTCAGAGTCTTTGCTGAGTTCAACCTCGCCTTGGAAGCTCAGAAAGCATAATTGATGAAGTCTATCCTGGAGCTTAAGGCACAAGTGAGAAATTTGGAAGACTGCCTCTGCATTCTCCCTGAAAATATCAAGCAAAGGGCAGCATATTCTCACCCTCAAGGTACATCATCAAACCATTCCCCTACTCACCACTCTTCCTCACTTATTAACCATTCTCCTACCCAAACTCACTACTCTCCAATTCCATAAATCACCCAAGTCCCAACCTCACCACAAACCCCTATCGCTAACCCCTCTCCTAGCGATAGCAACCACAGCACACACATACCCCAAATCTCACAACCGACCCTATCGCTAATCCCTCTATTAGCGATAACACTCCTATCCCTACCACAACCACTAGTGATACTAACCCTCCTATCTCTTCTCCAAACCTTGGCCAAACCCTTATCTCTGGTGATGATGACAAAAAGGGGGATAATATTCTAGCCTCTTGAAGTTGAAAGAAAAGGCAAGCTGTGAAGAGTTATAAATATCAAGACTTGAGCATTTATGCAAAAAAAGGAGTAACTTACTCACACACACACACACACACACACAGAGACGAACCAGCATTCAATATTCCCATATACTCTCTGCTCACAAAAGCTCAAAGTATTTATTACTCTTAGTGAGATTATTTCTACTTAAGTGTTTATCAAAATCTGTTCATTGAGTGAACTCATTAATTCAAATCCTCTACTGTTTGAGGTTGTTCTAAAGCTTGGGGCTTTAGGACAGGGTTGTGTCCTTACAAGTTGTAAGGGGGAGCGTTTAGAGGGAAGTCTAAAGCTCTGTTGTAAAGGTTGGCAGGTGAACCCGTTTTTGTAAAACCTGTGGTATAGTGGAACCCAACGAGGAGTTGGAGAACTGGACGTAGGCATTGTGTTGGCCGAACCAGTATAAAATATTGTTTTGTTTTTTTAAGTTTTATTTAATTTTTTAAAGCACAATTCACCCCCCTCTTGTGCGTTTTTGCCATTCTTAAAGGATAGTCATACCAAATCTTCATCAATGTCTTGATCATCTTCAGGGACCTGTGGTGGGTTGAAAAAATTGAAGAAACTTTCACAATTTTCAGTTTTTGCAATTGGCTTAGCATTTTTTGAACACTTTCTGGGCTTTTTCTTGAGCAATTTCTGGGTCAAGCACTTGCCAGGGGGCCATTCAATTTCTGTGCTACACGAAAAGGACAACAAGCGATCCTTAGCTTAGCTAGACCTTCTCACATGATTATATAGAAGGTTAGAAAATAAAGTGAAAGCATCAGTTGATTTTTGTGTCATAGAGAGACTTACCCAATTGCTTTCTCCAGAATAGGCTCATCTTCATCAATCATATGATATGTTTTTGTCAAGACAAAATTCTTAAAATAAGGATTAGTATCAAAGTAAAACTCAAGCTTAAATCCTTTGGGGCTTTCAATCCCGCTCCATTTAATATCCTTGAGATATTTGAGAGTGCCTTTATCGCGCTTAGAAATCTGATTTGTAGCAGTGAAAAACAGTTATAATTGTACCTTAACAAAGTACCAACTGCATGAAAAGTACAAGTGAGTAACCTCCTCAGCTAACACATCATTATTTTTCATGGCAGTGAGCCATAAAGCAGGAACGTCTTTCTCTACACAAGATAAAAACTATATCAAGGAAATGAAATACTTCCAAAAGAAAAAAGGTATTGCATTTATACAGTACCTTTATCCTCTTCTGTATCAGCTGTAGTTTCATCTGTTACTCCTTCCACTTCAGGAACACCATTCACAATATCATATCGCTCATTCATTCATTACAAGTAAATATGTGAATAATTCAATATCAGATGTTTCATTACAAATCAGAAAAAGAAGATTTTCCCTGTAAAATTCAGAATCATCATATTGAAGCAAAAATGTCAATAGTGTAGAAATTAGCAGTTACACATAACATAGCCACATAACATTGCATGCAACTTATTTATTCCATCCTCTAAAAGTACATGTACCTTTGTATATAATTGTTGATACAATTTTTGGTATTTGGCTTCAAGACCTGCTCTCTCCTCAAAAAATTTTGCTTCTAATTCATCATGTTGACCCTGCAGGATGAGATTTCATAAGATTAAGTCATGGAACCACTTATTCACTACTATTGGCTAGTTAATAGATAGACATCATAGTCTGGCCAAAACAAAAAGGAAAAAAGGAAAGGTATTCTTTGCACCATCGCCCTACTGTTACCAGATTTAAAGTGCAATTAAAGTGATAAATTCATTCTATAATGACTTTTGCAGATTCTTATAGTACTTTCAACCAACAATACACTTACATTTATGCAACAATGAATCAAACCAAATGTTTATAATCAATTTAAGATTAATTCCTTTCTCACATGTGTGCAGTGGCTGCAATGCAATAACAATATAAAATCATCTTTATACAGAAGGGGAAGAAGAGACGGCTAATACAAACCTATATCACACTCTTTAAAACACTCATAGTTCATATAATTCCCTCATGAACTCGATCTTTATTCAAAAAAGGGTAAGGAAAGCATAGATAGACCCATATCACACTCTTCAAAACATGCATAGCTGATAATATAATGCTATCTTAAACTCTATCTTTATTCAAAAGCATCAAAAATCAAACATTTACACAAACAGATTAAAACCCAGATTTAGAAAACAAAGAAACAAACGATGCTAGGACCACGGGGGGAACAAATCCACATCTAGTTTAGATTTAAACCTAGATTGAACAAATTAACCTCATGAGATTTTGGGAGTATACAAAGGATAGGGCTCGAACCTTTTACAATACTTTCCAGAAAACAACTACGCCAGCCTAAAAATGGTGGACGGATTTCGACGCCAAGGTCGATTTGAAAAGTTTGATCGTCGACGAAGAAAAATGGTGTGCCACTCTCAGCCTCCGCCTCCCTTCTTAAGAATTCTCTCTCTCCCTCAAGCTCTCTCGACCGCTTGCTTTAGGCGCTAAAGATTAATACTGATGAGGACAGTGCAGTGATGAAGATGAGGCAGAAAGAAGGGAGCATCTGAAGGGTTAGGGTTAGTTTGTGGGTTGGGAGAATCTGAAGGGTTAAGGTTAGTTTGTGGTGTTCGGAGGACTGGGAGGATGAAGAGAATGAGAGGGCGAGGTTTATGGTGTGACATTAGAGAGGAAAAAAATGAAAGGGAGGGAAAAAGGGTGGATTTGGCGGGATTATAAAATTGGACCCTAACCCAACGCTTATTCAAATATAAGCGCCAGGATAGACCATAAAATTTTTTAAAAAAAATTAAATATACCTATCCCAGTGCTTATTTTTAAATAAGTGCTGGGATAGGTTTCAAAATTAAAAAAAATAAAAAATAATAAACCATAGACCTATCCCGGCGCTTATTGAAAAATAAGCACCGGGATAGGGTATTAAATTATTTTTTTAATACAAAACCTATTCCAGCGATTATAAATATGAACGTCGGGGTAGGTTTCATAAACATAAAAAAATAAAAACTAAAAAAAGAAAAGTCTATAGAGGCGCTTATAAAATTTAAGCGCCGGGATAGGTCTATGCCTATACCGGCGCTTATGTTTATAAACGCAGCAATAGGTCTTTTGCACACAAATAGCGGCGCTTATACTGTAAGCGTCGCTATTGAGGCACCGCAATAGAATGTTTTGTAGTAGTATTCCCTAAGTATCTGTAATTACAAGTTCAATCAGGTAACTGAAACAAAATCATGAAACCACTGGAAAAATGAATCAGCTGACCTCTCTATGGGATACATCCAGCGGTATTGAGATGTTGCTTGAATAACCATCAGGGACCTTAATGTCCTTAAGTGTAGAGAGGAAGATTTCCTTGTTGGCTCTTGTCAGTGTGAATGAGGCTAGGGCAAACTTGTCATTCTCATTCGGCCATGCGTCTTCATGTATTCCCATCACTATCAGATCTTTCCTTGCTTAGAGATGGTCCTTGGACTTTCCGGACTCGATCAGTAACGTGTACAAAACATTGCTACACACATTTTTTTCGATGTGCATGATATCAAGACAATGGCGAAGCAGATTAGATTTCCAGTAGGGGAGCTCGAAGAAAATGCTTTTCTTTCACCATTGCTACATGTTTTCCCTTGGGACTGGTCGTGTCCCCTTCTAGCCCCTGGCTGAACACCGTCTGTCTTGCCAAACTGTACATGAACATCTTTAAGCTATTGAAGAACATCTGCGCCAGACAAAAACACAGGAGGATCCTCATTTCCTGTGATCCATTAAATCTAATCTTTTACAACCAGAACCTATGACCTCTAGGAAGGTACCGCCTACGACTCTTAGTCAAAGTTGTAGTTGTGGCTAGCTCTACCCATATGTAAGTTCCAACCAGACAATGTGCTAAGTTCGGGAAAATCGCTCACTGTCCATATCAACGAACGCACGGAGTGTGAAGAGCATCTTACTGTAAGCATCATACGTCTCAACTCCGTTGCTCCAAATTTCCTTCAACTACTGTATCAACGGTTGAAGGTAGACATTTATATTATTTCCAGGAGCTTTCTTCCTTGGAATAATCATCGAAAGAATGAATGAGCTCTATTTCATACACATCCAAGGGGGCAAGTTGTACGGTATCAATACCACAGGCTATATACTGTACGTAGTGCTAAGATTCCCGAATGGATTGAACCCATCTGTTGCGATAGTAAGCTGGACATTTCTCGGGTCACTGGTGAATTCCAGGAATTGAGCATCAAACGCTTTCCAAGCCTCAGCATCCCTAGGATGTCTCAACTTCCCATAGACATTGGGATCTGACGAATGCCACCGCATGTGCTCAGCCATTTTGGACGACATATACAACCTCTGAAGTCGTGGATTCAGGGGAAAATATCTAAGAATCTTTGCAGGCTTCTTGGTTGTTATTCGACCCCTTTTTGCCTGTTTGTAGCGAGCCGCATTACACCGCTTACATCTTTCCAACTCGGTGTCGTCTCCCCAATACAACATACAATCATTTAAGCAGGCATGGATTTTAGTGTAGTTCAATCCCAACTTGTTAATAGTCTTCTTTACTTCGTAGAATGAAGGTACGATTTCTACTTGAGAGAATGCATCTCCTGATAATTCTAACACCATCGACATCTCCATATCCCTGAAGCCACACAAGCACTTGATATGATAGAGCTTGATAAGAAATGATGGTTTCAAATATTTACTGCACCCTGAATAAATAATATTCTTAGTCTAAAAGTAACGTTTATGTGACAAAACTAGAAATGAAATGAGTCAGCTTCGGGAGTGGTTATTCAACCCGTTCTTGACTACCAATGCCGTCACCTTGCACCCCGAAAGCATCACGCACAACATCGTTAAATGGATCCACATGATCGTCATCATCATCGATCTGCATTCCAACCTGAGATGTTGCAGCAACTGCTTCACCGCCATCATCATCGTTCTCGCAATGAATCCCCCAGAATGTGTAATTGGATGGGAATTGTTTCACTATAAGATGCTCACGCACAACATGTTTGGAATGCCACTTTTTAAATTTACATTTCATACAAGGACACAGTATCTGATTGTTAATACCCGTGTTGTTGAAAGCAAAATCTAAGAAGTGGTCCACACCAACCATATAGCAGGGGGACGTCCGTAGCAAATTTATCCAAGATTTATCCATCATGTGACTGAAGATATTATCAAAGAAGGAAAGAGCTTAATATGTTGAAAGAAATGTGAACATGAATTGGAAAGGATTAAGGGCTTGTAAAAGGAAATCTAGATGTTAATAGCGGTTACAAAACCGCTACTAAATACGCCATGAAGACTTTTTGACCATTGGGAGCGTGTGGGGGTGGAAAATAATGTTTATTTAATTAGTAGTGGTTACATAACCACTACTAAAATCGCCACTAACTCAATTAGACCGTTGTAACAGGAACATGTGCGTGGCATTTATCTAAGTATTTATTAGTGGCGATTCTGAACTGCCACTAAGTGTTTTGAAATTAATGGCGGCTCAAAACTGCCACTAATATTTCTTTTTTATATAATTCTTCTTTTTTTCTTCCTAACAGTAATGTTATTTATATCTTTTTTTAAAATACCGTATGAGATAACAAATAACGAAGGTTTATTTATTAGTCACGAAGAAAGCTTTTTCTTAGCTGTTAAGAAAAGTTATCACCCTAAGTGTTAAGTCAAAATTAAATAAGATCATAACAACTAACAAAATTATGCAATATTGAAAATAAGAAATGTTTGAACAACAAATATTCAAATTAACAAACATTTAAATATAAAAATGTTCAACTAAAATCCTGAAATTGATAAACATTCTAATAGAAAAAGACCCTAGAGCTATGCAGGAGGCTGGTTGTCATCTTGATGCTCTAGAGAACGGTTGCGAGGGTGCTTCGGTGGATGTGGAGGTAATGGTACTCGCAAAGGAGATCCATCTGGGTAGACCCTCCACTGAATCCGCTCGAGCGTGCTATTGGCGGTTTCTACCGATGACTCCAGTCTATCGTGCACCTGATCCGTCACCCGTTCCGTAATCTCATGAGTGAGCCTCTCCCTCATTTGCACCTCATACTCAGCGTCTCTCCTAGTTGGACCACTGGTGGATGGTTGGCTTGAAGCTGCAAACTGGGTCGCTTGACCTGCCGTACACCACCAAAGGTTGGGCTCCGAATCCCATCCCGCACACCCGGCCAGGGTGCTCATGAGGCCCTAGGGTAGCCTTTAGCGAGGCAGTGGGGTCTACATTGTCCCCCTGCGACTCGCCGTTCTCTCTCTCCGCATCTTCAATCCTAGCTTGCACACACAAACATATTTACAATTTTAGTTTAATGTCGTTCTTATTAAAAATATAATAATAAAATAAATAAATAAATAAAATTTTACAATTTGCTTCCAGCCTTCCTCAATGTTGGGCTCTTGTTCATGTGTCTGTGCTTTATTTGGTAGAAACGACCGTAGGTAGCCTTCTGCCCCTTCTTTGTAGCTTCAACCGCCTAAAAATTATAATAAAACTAAATATTAATATATAAAATGAAATTTTTAATTTAACAACAAAGCTTCATTCCATCATACCATCTCTCTGTAGCCAACCGAAAACGGCTTTGTCCCAGCCGTATGATGAACCTTTTGATGCGCCTTGGCGGCAAGACCTTGTTGCGACCTCTTCTGTTGACTTAAAATAAAAATGAATAATCATCTAGGGACATCATCGATCACCTCCTGAAGTGGCCTACTCCCCATCTGATCTCTTTCTTTGAACAGCTCCAACCGCTTGTGCTTCCAACCGTCCCTCATCTTTGATTCTGTCCAACTCTTGCGGATGTCCCTCACATCAAACTTCCTTTGTAAAATATAAAATTTAAATATGGTTAAATAATATTATGATGATAATAATTAAAATCATATTCCAAACATAACAAATAACAAATAACAAATCATAAATACATTTCCTACAATATGTATTAAAATCAAATTCCAAACATAACAAATAAGAAATAACAAATCATAAATACATTTCCTAAAACTAATATTAAAATCAAATTCCAAACATAACAAATGAGAAATAACAAATCATAAATACATTTCATAAAACAAATATTAAAATGAAATTCCAAACATAACAAAAAAGAAATAATAAATAATAAATGCATTTCCTAAAACTAATATTAAAATGAAATTCCAAACATAACAAATAAGAAATAACAAATCATAAATACATTTCCTAAAACTAATATTAAAATCAAATTCCAATAATAACAAAAAAGAAATAAGAAATAATAAATACAATTCCTAAAACTAATATTAAAATCAAATTCCAATAATAACAAAAAAGAAATAAGAAATAATAAATACAATTCCTAAAACTAATATTAAAATCAAATTCCAATAATAGCAAAAAATAAATAAGAAATAATAAATATAATTCCTAAAACTAATATTAAAATCAAATTCGAATAATAATAAATAAATATTAAATAACACATAATAAGAATATTCCCTATAGTATTAATTAAAATCACATTCTAATAATAAAAAATAATTAAGCTTAAAGTTAGTTCAACAAACCTTCACAATTTCGTTCCACGCGAACTTTTTAGAATCCTTATCAATCTTTCTCTAGTCTAAAGCGTCTATCGGGAATCGCTGGTAATTTTGGCCTACACTCCCGCAGAACCTATCGTATAGTTGACCCCCTTGTCCTACCAGTAGTTTGGTCAACTCATCGTCTCACTCAACTTTAACTCAGTGCCCGCTCAGAAGGTTCATCGCATCTTGCATCGTCAACCTCCTATCGCGTATGCTACCAGAAGGGTCTGTAAAATTTTGGCAACAATTTTATGAGCAATAAAAAATTATAATTATCTAATAAAAACGATAAAAATTGAATTTCTTTATCCTGAACTTGTACTTCATAACCGGTGGACCTCGTTCAGGGCGCCCCGCATCTTCATCTTCCTCATTGTCCAACCAACGTGCCATATCTTAGAAATCCGCTCCTCTAGTCTCGTCCAAGTTTTCTCCCCCACTCCAGAATGCTTTGATTACATTTTCTAGAATTGGCTCGTTCTGTATACGAATGCACTCTTATTCTATATGATCCCTCTCGGCCTGCTCAGCCAGTTCCTTACGAAGCCGTTCCTCTTCCTTCTGTTGTTTATGGGTAATGGGCCTCTTCTCTCTACTGCGATCGCTCTTTCTGACCATGATTTTGACTGAATATAGGACAAAACACGCCTCATATTCCTTGTATTGGTCGAAGTCACATCACATACGTCGCTTTCTCTCTAAAAAGGCTCGTGCCTTTTCAGAGAAAAGGCACGAGCCTTTTAAACTAATGAATTTAGTGGCGGTTCTATCAGAACCGCCACTAATAGTCGTGGTTTGACTAAAAACAGTAGCTCAAACCGCGACTAAATGCAGCATAATAAATGCAGTTACATTTATTTCGCAAGCAATTAATGGCGGTTTGACCAGAACCGCCACTAATATCTCTGAACTACAACTAATTCAGCGGCCATTCGTTTTCTCGTGGTTTTTTCTTCCTAAACCACGATTAAATTTATGCCACTACTAATCCCGCCAAAGGGCGCCAATTTTGTTGCGATTTTTTTCCACAAACCGCCACTAAAGTTCGCCACTAACTACTTCAATGGTCAAAAAGTCATATTTAGTTGTGGTTTCCGCTTGTAACAGGTACTAATTCATAATTACTAGCGATTTTGGTGTTTCGCTACTAATGTAACTGCTACTAAAGCCTGCTTTTTTGTAGTGATTATTGATTAGAAAAACTTAACCATGTTAGAAATTAATGTTGAACTCTAGATTTTGATGATAACCAAACATGACTTAGGCTATAGGATCATGAGATCTTAACTTAGAAAAAAACTTCGAAAAACTATTTCTCAAAATCTAAGTTAAGCAATCAATGGCTTAGAACAACAATCGATTGGTGTGGTGCCTTCGTAATCAATGACATGTCGATTGCATATCGATTGGTGTGTCTCAATTGATCAATAGAAAGAACAATTGATTGGTGCTCTAAGTTTTTCAAAGTACTCAGATAGTGAGCAATCGATTGGCTTCAACAATCTATAAGCAATCGATTGGAACTCTAGTTCAATCCAAGATGTAAGAGATCGATTGACACATGAACAAACGATTGACATGTCCCAATCGATTGGGAATTCAGGCAATCGATTGATACACCTGTGTTTTGTTCAATAGCTAACATATCCATTTAGTGTTGCAAGTGGCAATTTGAACCATTCTGAAGGCAATCGATTGAAGACTAGAGAGAACAATTGATTGGGACATCCAGCAATCGATTGACACATGAAGAAATTCAAATTTGTTTCTTTTCTCATGATTAACTAACTTTATATCTAGACATTGTACTTGTATCTATTTTGGGCACACGTTGGACACACAGAAACATAAGCTAAGAGCTGTTACCTACCTGTACCTAACTCTGCAACTACGATACTTCATTGATCAACTAAATGAAGAGAAAGAAAGAGGGAATAGAACGAAAAATCTACTCTGGAGCATTTAATGCAATTCAAAATCATCATCAACCTCCAGATTTTTAACTCTGTCTCACAGACTCACAACGGCTATAACCAGACTCAGAGCAATCAAGACTATAAAAGCGTTTAAGTTGAAATTGGTTGATAGAGAGCATTAAGTGATATCCAACTACCAATTTCCTACTTCAATCAATTCTAGTCTGAGTTCTCTCAACTGTTCTTCAAACTTTTAACTTATCAGCTCAAGTGTGAGCCAGCCTTGTATTTCTGCTACACTTTTCTATTGAGTGATTTCCTTGGGATAGTGGGATCTTAGAGGAAGGGTTGTAATCTTACAAAGTGTAAGGGAGAGAGAATTCGGTGAGAGTGAGTTCTTACTGATAGAATTCTCTTGTTATAAAGGTGTTCAGGAACCTGTTGAAATCCTGATTTACTAGTGAAACCCAACTGAGGTTGGAGAACTGGACGTATGTCAGAGTTAGGACCGAACCAGTATAAATTTGCTGTGTTTAATTCCTTTAGCCGCATAAAAAGTTTTGAGATACACAATTCACCCCCTCTTGTGTATTTCCTACCATTTTCATTTGGTATCAGAGAAAGGCTTCTCAGCAAGTAATCCAACGATCGGAGAAGAAAAGATCCATGGCAGGACTGAATGAGTGCATGCTACCTGAAGGAAGTTCTATCACAAAACCATCTGGATTCAATGGAGAACACTACGCCTACTAGAAGTTAAAAATAAAGATTTTTGTTAAGGCAAATGGTTACAAAATCTGGCAAGTGAAAGAGAATGGAGACTTTGTACCCATGAAAACAGAAAATGGGATACTTCTAAAGAAGGAGCCTGGAGAGTTCACCAATGCATATATAGAGCACCTGGAGCAAAATAGCAAATCCATCTTGATGATACAAAGTGCCTTAAGTGAGAAGGAGTATTTCAGGATATCTAATCTTGAAACTGCCAAAGAAATGTGGGATGCTCTAGAAGTGGCTCATGAAGGAACATATGGAGTAAAAAGAAGAAAAATCAATGAGCTAACTGCTGAGTATCACCTATTCAAAATGAAGGATGGAGAAACCATTAGAGAGCTAGAAATGAGATTCACCCATCTCATCAACCATCTTGCAGGTCTTGGGAAGAATGTCTCTCAGGAAGATCAAGTATCAAAAATCCTGAACATTCTCACTGATGAGTGGTAAGCCAAAGCCACAACTATTGAGGAGATTCATGGTGAATCCATGAGCTCAGTTACTTCCTTGTTTGGAAGATTGGCTGAATATGAGAGGAACATGAGGTACAGACAGGAGCTAGCTAGAGGAGATAAGAAGAAGAAAACACTGGCTCTTGCTGCTTCCAGAGAAGAGGAAGATGAAGATGGTGAAGGAGATTTGGATGATAAAGAAATGGGTCTAATTGTGAGAAGATTTAAGAAATTCTTCAGAAATAGAGGAAAAAGATTCCAGAAAGAAGGACCCAGTTTCACAAAGAAGGAGCAACAAAAAAAATCCTTTGTTTGCTATGAGTGCAAAAAAACCTGGACACTTCAAATCTGAATGTCCTAGTCTCCAGAGGAACAAGGACAAGGGCAGAATGAAGGAGAAATATGTTGGCAAGAAAAAGGCCTACGTATCATTTATCTGGGGAGACAGCTCAGATGAAGAAGAGAGTGATACAGAATAGATAGCCAATTTGTGTCTAGTAGCCGAAGAGGAGTCAGATATTGAGGTAATGAATCCTGAACCATCTTTTCGTGAACTTCAAGATGCTTATGATGAATTACATATTGAATTTGTGAAAATCATTAAAGAAGTAGTTTCTCATAGAAAAAGAAATGCAAAATTTCAGAAAGGAACTAAAATTTCTGAATGTAAGAACTGTGAAAAACTCAATTCTGAAAATGAAAAGCTTTCAAAAACTTTACAAAAATTTACTAAAGGCAGTCAAGCTTTGCAAGTAATGCTAACTAATCAAAGGACATATAGAGATAAAACACAATGCTGCTCCACAATCTTTAAAAACCAATAAAACTGTTACGGAAAGACCATATCTAAATTTTCAGAAAATCAACTGAAAATGTCAGTCCTTTTAGGTTTTGTAACTTTTGCAATAGAAAAGGACATACTATATCAACATGCTATCCTAGAAGATATGGGGTGAAAGAAACCTATAAATGGGTTCCTAACGGGTCAACCACATATGGTCAAAAAGGGCCAAGGTGTATCATCTAACTCCAAAGGACCCAAACATATTTGGGTACCTAAATCTCAGTAAGCTATCTTGCAGGTTTGTCTCAAGGCATCCAGAAGCAAAAATGGTATATTGACAGTGGGTGCTTGAGACACATAACTAGGGACAGAGGAAAGTTTAAACATCTTGAGTTCAAGGATGGAGCCAAATTGAAGTTTAGAGCAAACCAGTCATGAAAGATAGCTAGAATTGGAGAAGTAAACCAGAAAAATGGCCAAACAGTCAAAGACGTTTATTTTGTAGAAGGTCTATGTCACAACCTCCTAAGTGTATGCCAAACAGCTGACAAGGGTAACTGGATAATTTTCGACTTTAATGAATGCATGATAATTGATAATAATAATTTAGATATAGGAGAAGTTGCTTTAAAATGCAAATGAAGAGCTAGTAGAGATGGAAACTGCTATACTATTGATCTAAATCAATCTATTCAAGAAAAATGCTTTATTAGTAACACTGAGAACTGTTGGTTATGGCATAGGAGACTAGCTTATGTAAACATGTCTCAATTGAATAAACTAGTAAAGAATGATCTTGTGATAGGAATACCTGAGCATAAAGTTAAAACTAATATTATCTGTGAAGCATGTAAAAAAAGGAAACAAACAAAATCCTCCTTCAAACCTAAAAAGGTAGTTTCCACAATAAGACCATTGGAATTGGTGCATATGGACCTAGTAGGTCCGGTAAGAGTCAAAAGTATAGGAGGGAATCTATACACTCTTGTAATTGTGGATGACTATTCTAGATTTACGTGGACTTTGTTTCTTTCATCCAAACATGATGCTTTTGATGCCTTCTTGTTATTTGCTAAGAAAGTGCAAAAGGAAAGAAGCTGTGAAATTGCATTAATTAGAACAGATCATGGTGGAGAGTTTGAGAACAGTGATTTTGTTGAATTCTGTGAAACAAATAGAATACATCACAACTTCTCAACTCCAAGAACTCCACAACAAAATGGGGTTGTAGAAAGGAAGAATCGAGTTCTGATAGAAATGGCCAGAACCATGCTGAATGAAAAAGGAGTATCACAAGGGTTCTGGTCTGATGCAATGAGCACTGCATGCTACATCTCAAATAGAGCGTATATCAGAACTGGCATGGACAAAACACTATATGAGCTCTACAAAGGCAGAAAACCAAATATTGCTCACTTGAAAATTTTTAGATCTAAATGCTACATTCATAACAATGGAAAGGTAAACATAGGTAAATTCGATCCAAAATCTGATGTTGGAATATTTATTGGATACTCAAATAGAAGTAAAGCATATAGAGTCTTCAACAAAAGAACTCAGGCTGTCGAAGAGTCTATTCATGTTGTTTTTGATGAAACTGATTTTCAATAGAAAATTGAGGATGAGGATGAAATTCCATTAAAGTCAAAATCTGCTGAAAACCATGCTCAAGATCAACTAATTACACAACCAATAAGTTCACCTGATGAATTAGAACATGAAGGTTCTGAGGATGATCATATTGATGAACCTGCTGAGCCTCAAGCTTGGAGGCATCATAAATATCATCCACCAGAACAAATCATAGGTGAAATTGGTGGTGGTGTAAGGACTAGAAGACAACTTAGAGAAGAAATGCATGAAAGAGGCAGGAATACACAAGGGGGGTGAATTGTGCTTTTAAAAATCAAAACTGAGTGAAACAATATTTATACTGGTTCAGCCCAATCTTGGCCTACGTCTAGTTCTCCAACCTTTAGTTGGGTTCTACTAATGCTTCAAGATTAACTCAGGCTCTTGAATGTCCTTACAAGTGTCGGCAATAAATCTTTCTCTCTTCATTGATCACTCCCTCTTAAAACTTGTAAGATTACACCCTACTCTTAAGATCCCATTATCTCAAGAGTAATCCTCACTTCATTGTAAATACAGAATACTTGTTCACTCTATTGAACAGATTGTGTTACACACTAAAGAATATCAATCAATGAACTTTCTAAAGATTGGTGAGTATTGAATGTAGTAGTTACAGATAATCAATACGGCAATTAATGTTGTCAACCAACTTCTTTACAATGGCTTTCATACTTTCTTCTAGAAATTTGCCCGTTGTGAAGATATAGCGTTGCATATCCAAAGAGCTGGAAGTAGTTGGTGTGTCTAACGGCTTTAATGACAGTTGGCATGCCAACGTTAACTTCCTGAAATAGGCCTGTGCACTTTTTGTACTTGATGGCTTAATATAGTGTGAACCATTGAATTTTGAATATGTCCTATCGCCACTTCGATCATAGCCTCCGATCGATCACAGGGGATGGTTTCTGATCGATCACATATCGATTACACATAGATCACAGCCTGCATCACTAAATATTAAGTTAGAAAATTACTCGCCTGATCGATTATAGGGGGACACTGATCGATTAGGCATGTCCAATCGATTGTAAATAGATTATGCTCAGATTACATGCTATCTCTGATCGATCACTCAATATACTCTAATCGATTAATGCTCTCTGATCGATTAGACTTAGATTATCTTTGTTTCCTCTGATCGATTAAAGCTCTCCAATCGATTAGGCTTAGATTCCCTTTGTTTCCTCTGATCAATTACTTAGAGTCCCTGATCGATCACAGACCTGGGTGACTACAATTCTAACTTCTAATATGAACCTGATCTGATCTTGATCGATTAGGATTTAAGTTTCTTAACTTGTAATCTGAACCTGATCGATTAGGCATCACTTAGGATTTTCTATCAGATTATTTCTAAGTTATCCCTGATTTTTACCTAGCCTTTCTTCTTGCCAAAGTTATGTTTAGTTATCATCAAAACTCATTATTCTAACAATGCAGTTTTCTGCATTCATCTCAGAAATTGAGCTTTCCTGTATTGAAGAAGCCATATCTGACAGTGATTGGGTAATAGCAATGCAAGAAGAACTCAACCAATTTGAAAGAAACCAAGTTTGGGACTTGGTTCCTAGACCACTGCATTATCCAGTAATAGGAACTAAGTGGGTTTTCAAAAACAAACTTGATGAATCTGGGATGATTGTGAGAAACAAAGCTAAATTAGTGACAAAAGGATATAATCAAGAAGAAGGCATAGATTATGAAGAAACCTTTGATCCAATTGCAAGACTTGAAGCAATAAGGTTACTATTAGCCTTTGCATCCCTTAAAAATTTTAAACTTTATCAAATGGATGTAAAGAGTACCTTTCTTAGTGGATATATCATGGAAGAAGTCTATATTAACCAGCCTTCTGGTTTTGAAGATTCTGCCAAACCTGATCATGTTTTCAAACTTAAAAAGGCGTTATGTGGATCCAAACAAGCACCAAGAGCTTGGTATGAGAGACATAGTAATTTCCTGTTGGGAAAAGGATTTATTAGAGGAAAGGTAGATACTACACTATTTATTTTGTACAAAAATAAAAATATGCTTGTTGTCCAAATTTATGTTGATGATTTTTTTTGGTGCTACTGATGAAATTCTCTGTGAGGAATTTTCTAAGATAATGCAAGGTCAATTTGAGATATCTATGATGGGAGAATTAAATTTCTTCCTAGGTCTCCAGATCAAACAGAAGAAGGATGGGATATTCATTTCTCAAACAAAATATGTCAAGGAGATCCTGAAGAAGTTTGGAATGGATCTATCCAAGGAAGAAGACACCCCTATGAGCTCTACTGCACTACTGGATGCAAATGAAGGTGGGAAGGACTTCAATCACTCCACATACAGAGGAATGATTGGGTCACTCCTGTATCCTACTGCCAGCAGACTTGATATCTAATTCATTGTGGGAATGTGTGCTAGATATCAACCAAACCTAAATAATCCAATCGCAAATACGTCAAAAGAATTTTGAGATATTTGGTTGGAACACAGGAGCTGGAGTTGTGGTATCTAAGAGGAACTCAAGCATATATCATAGCTTACTCAGATTCAGACCATGTTGGGTACAAAACTGATATAAAATGTACCAGTGGTCAGTGTGAGTTCCTTGGAGGTTCACTGGTGTCTTGGTTCAACAAGAAGCAGAATACAGTATCTCTATCATCAACTAAAGCTGAATACATTACTGCTGCAAGTTGTTGTGCTCAAGTGCTATGGCTCAAACATCAACTAAAAGATCTAGGAATGAAGTTTCCAGAAGTTCCAATCCTCTGTGACAACACTAGCACCATCAGCTTAGCCAAGAACCTAGTACATCATGCAAGAACAAATCACATTGATATTAGACATCATTTCATTAGAGATCATGACCAAAAGAAAGATGTCAAGGTGGAATTTGTTAGAATCTTAAGTTTTGATGAGGACAGGACCCATATATAACATAAGTAAAATGAACAATTAGCATATAACTTAGTTTCGAATAAATTGAGAAAAGAATCATGTTAAATGACAAAGTAAAAGAGTGTAGGTTACCTTAACATTGAACAAGTAGAATCTTATAGATAACAGATATACTATCGCTAAGCTAGAACCTATCTCTTACAAATGGAAGGGTTAGGATAACAATAGCTAATGAAGACTTAGCAATAATCTGAAGAAAAGTCAATATCTCTATCGCTAAGACCTTCACTATCGCTAATATAATGAGTTGAGCTAGCCTAAGCAAGCAAAGAACAATAGATCACTATCGCTAAGCTCTGTACAAGTATATCACTATCGCTAAGGCCCCATAGATAACATGGATAACACAAAGGGGGAGAATGTTAGAACAGCTAGCAGTAATGAACTAAGTCAGCTACCGATAACATGATTAGCTATCGATAACAGAACACTTGAAATAACTTAGACATTGAGATAGCTAATACAGTGTCTTTTAGCAAATGAGCTAATAAGATAACTAGCGATAACATAGTTGCTAGTGATAACATGATTAGCTATCGATAACAGAATACTTGAAATAACTTAGACATTCAGATAGCTGATAACATAGTTACTAGCGATAACATGATTAGCTATAGATAGAAAAATACTTGTTGAAATAACTTAGATAATCAGATAGCTAATACATTGTCTTTGAACATTGAGCTAATGAAATACACTAGTGATAGCACCTACTGTGCTTCACACGAATACTTGTTTAGCTAACAGCTAAGTGCAGTACTTACACTATTAAGCTAGCGATAGCCAAGGGTGCCAGCGCTACTGAAAAAGCTGCTATGCAAGTACAATTGTTGCAGGTGATCGTTACTCACAGACTTTATCTCTCTTAGCTCATCCTCTGCAAGAATTAATTGAAGCAAGAGAAGAAAGTTGACCAAGATAAAGAACATCATTAATTGCCAACGGCTAAGATCACTCAACGACTAATTTCAAACGGCCTCTTGAAGCTGAAAGTAAAGGCAAGCTGTGAAGAATTATAAATATCAAGACTTGAGCATTTATGAAAAGCAACTCAGGAACTCACTCTCTCTCTCTCTCTCTCACACACACACACAACTCAGGAACCAGCATTCAATATTCTCATATACTCTCTGCTCACAAAAGCTCAAAGTATTTATTACTCTTAGTGAGATTATTTGTACTTAAGTGTTTATCAAAATCTGTTCATTGAGTGAACTCATTAATTAAAATCCTCTACTGTTTGAGGTTGTTCTAAAGCTTGGGGCTTTAGGACAGGGTTGTGTCCTTACAAGTTGTAAGGGGGAGCGTTTAGAGGGAAGTCTAAAGCTCTGTTGTAAAGGTTGGCAGGTGAACCCGTTTCTGTAAAAGCTGTGGTATAGTGGAACCCAACGAGGAGTTGGAGAACTGGACGTAGCAATTGTGTTGGCCGAACGAGCATAAAAGATTGTCTTGTGGTTCTAAGTTTTATATAATTTTTAAAGCAAAATTCACCCTCCCTCTTGTGCATTTTGCCATTCTCAGAATTCATCCCAGCTCACTTGCAGCTGGCAGACATATTCACCAAACCTCTTACAGCTGATCAATTCATGTACATTAGGAGTGAATTAGGAATGATAAATCCCAATGAGTTGTGAAAATAGTAACAATCCCTTAATCCTCTTGAATTAGTTTGAATTTAATTAAATTTTAATGATAAAGTACTAACTTAGGCATCGGAGTGGCTGCAATTTCTTTGCAGATCATGTTGCAGAAGAATAAGAGACAATCAATTGCGAGTACGTGCCATCAATTGACTGAGATGACAAATAATCGATTGGACATCGATTGGAGATCGATTGGTATTACGAGATAAAAAGACTTCAAGTAAAAAGGTGAAAAAACCTAATCAATTACAATTAACCCAATCGATTGGATAGGCCTAATCAATTGCAATATGGGCCCAATCAATTGCAAGCACTATCAATCGGAAGCTTGGAAGGAGCAATCGATAGCCAATCGATTGCTCAGTGTGGGAATCATTCGAGCACAATATAATCCAATTGATTGCTAGGGCATCAATCGATTGAGCACCCTCGCCATTGATAGAAAACCCCTGCATCCAATCGATTGACAAACTCCTTAATTGATTGCAACCCCAATAGTAGCATTACAACGGTAACTTTTCTCTCTCCAAAATCTTCTCATTTTTTTACCGTTGCATCATCTTGCATTCACTATTCATCATTCTCTGATAGGGATTGATCTGTCTCCTTGGTTGAAAGAATATAAGGAGTTCCTGAAGATCAAACTGCCTTACAGTCAAGAAGTTGTCAGAAGTTTCTACTCCTCCATGGAGATCAATAGCACTCACACCACCAACAATGAAGTGGTAAATATTGAAGTCATCTCATTGTCAGAGGGAAGACATTTTGTTTCAACTAGAAGACTCTGAACGAGTGGTTCAACATTGCCAATCCTCTATGCAACCAGTGGCAGATGAAGGAAAGATATCTAGAACTAGATGTTCTGAGGACTTATCAACCATCTGGGGAGGCCAAAGTGTTAGAATAATGAGTTTTGATGATAACTAAACATAACTTAGTCATAAAGAAGGGCTATGGTAAGAACAGAAATATCTTAGGGATAATCTGATAGAAAATCCTAAGTCCTGCCCAATCGATCAGGGATAGATTACAAGTCAAAGATCTTAAGCCTAATCGATTAGAGATGAATCAAGATCAGATCACATAGCGCCCAATCGATTAGAGGCCCCTGTAATCGATGAGCGAAATTAGACCAATCGATTAGAGTCATCTAATTGATTAAGAGAAAGAACGCCCAATCGATTAGAGCCCTGTAATCGATTAAGAAAAAGATGCCCAATCGATTAGTGATATGTAATCGATTAGGGAAGATTAAGTAATCTGTTTGTAATCGATTAGAGAATTATGTAATCTATGTGTAATCGATTGATTGCACCATATTTTTATACACTTTTCATTGATAAAATCATTGGATCATTGCATGTTCTTGGGGTAATTGCACCTAATTAGAGTAATTTCTGACTTTTGCACACTTTGTTGGAATTTGTTCTAGTCAAGGGCAATTTGGGCATAATTAGCATAAGTTATTGTTTAACCCAATTTCAAGAACATTTGATGCTACCTCTGGCTTGATTTTATTTGTAGGTCATAGAAGAAACATGCCCAAATTAAGGAGACAAGTTGCAGGGAAGAATTCTGGACGGGGTAGAGGAAGAAAGTGAAGAGACAAACAGAATCATCTGTCCCTCGCCACGGCGAGATCATGGCGAGAAAGGCCAGTAAGGCAGAACCAAACCACGGCGAACTCCCCAAGAATTCCAGAGTTGATGTTAGCTCGTCGTGGCTTTCGCCGCGGCGAGCCCACGGTGAAAAGACGAGAATTGCAAAATTCTGACGCGTTTTCAGTGTTTCTAGGGCAATATAAATAGATCAAAACACCCCCACCTTGAGGATCTAAGCCTTCTCTGCCCGAAAATCAGCCCTCTCCTAGGGTTCCTCTTGTTTTTCTTCATTCCTCATCCAATTCCTCACATTTTCACTCATTCTCACGTCCATTCTTGCTGGTTTTCTTGTTCTTCCTTGCTTTACCTTCCATTTCCACCATTTTTCTTCTTCTACCTTCCTCATCCATGGAGGTTGTGGTCATGGGCCATCCTTGGCTCAAATTTGAAGATATGAGAGGCTAAGTTCTTGGTGCTTTGGTGGTGTGAAGGTGGCTCTAGCTTCATGGACCAACATAGGGGAGTTTCTAGTTTACAATTTCTTATTTCCTTTGTATTTGGCTTCTACTCTTTTGTATTGGTCTTGTATTTGGATTTAAGACTTGGGATATGTGGTTGCTATCCATGTTTGTGAACTATATTGTGTATACTTTGAATTGAATGTGATTGAGATACAATTTCCTATCTACTTGTGGTTGTATTCTTGGTTGTAGCCATTTTAGTGGTTGCTAGTGGTTATAGTCAATTTCTTCCATGCATGATGATGTGGTTGCACTTCATGAGAGTTAAATTGCATTTGTTTCAAGGCATTTCACAAACCAAGTGGATCTTCACGCTAACCTTAAGTAATGTCTATGAAAGTGATTGCTAGATTAGTCATTAATTAGAGCTAGTGGACCCCGAGTTGTTGCTTGGGGATTTTTCAATTAGACTTGGTAAATTAAACTCCCACCTCTCATTTTGAAAGAAGCGTTTGAGTCACCGAAACACTACCAAAGCCCATTTTATAAAATCACCCCTAATCCAAACTCTTTTCACTTTTCACTTATTAATCAAAAACACCAAAAACAAGTAACTGCTTTTATTAATAATTTCATTAAATGAATTTTCAAAACCAAAACCCCCATACCTATTATTGTTTTAATTGCATTTAGTTAGCTTAGGTAGTTTAGAAAGACTCCTCAAGTGAAACGATCCGGGATTGTGCCACTTTACACAATCCTTGGTAATTATTGTGATTTTAACCCCAAGGCGCATTAGGCAAAGGTTAAATCATCGATTAAACCTGCCTAATCGATCAGGCTTCCCCTGTAATCGATTAGGCGCATGAATTTCTAATCTGATGTTCAGTTATGCAGGCTATAATCTATAGGTAATCGATATGTAATCGATTAGACATCAGACCCTGTGATAGATCAGAGGCATAGCTTTCCAAGTACAGAGTTGTTTAGACCTACTTATGGAAGTTAACGTTAACACACAATTTAATCAAAAGAGCCGTTGGAACTCACCTACCTTGTCAGCTATAGAGGAAGAGAGATGAGCTAAAGCAAAATCAAGTACAATGGAGTAAATGCATAGCAGATTACATCCTCCATACTTCACCAGATCACTCAACTCTCTTGACATGTTCAACGGCCGTATTATCAACGGATATATTTCTAAGAGAAACTATAAATGCTTCAGAAGAGAAGTTAGTTGTAAGAATTGATTGCCACATTGATTATCTGTATCTACTGCATTCAATACTCTCAACACTTACTGTTCTCATATTCTTAAGTGTGTAACACAATCTGCTCAATTGAGTGCACAATTATTCTGTATCCATTTTCAAAGTGAGGTTTACTCTTAAGATAGTGGGATCTTAAGAGTAGGGTGTAAACTTACAAAGTGTAAGGGGGAGTGATCAGTAAAGAGAGGAGTTCTTGCTGTCACTTGTAAAGGCTATCAAGAGCCTGATTTAATCTTGGGAATTAGTGGAACCCAACTGCAGGTTGGAGAACTGGACGTAGGCCAAGTTTGGGCTGAACCAGTATAAACTGTGTTGTTTTATCCAAGTTAAATTGAAAGCACAATTCACCCCCCTCTTGTGCATTCCTGCCTGTTTCACAAAGGTTCTTACAGTGTGAAGCTTGCAGATATAACTTTTTGCAATAGGTTGATCCATTATGCATATTCCAGGTGTATGGTCAACAAGGCAGGTAATCTGAGTCAGTTGTAGCAGGTGGACAATCCAATTTTGCCTGCTTTAATCAAGGGAGATCCTCTTAATCTTGGACAGATTCTCACAGAGGAATTCATGACATTCAGGGAATCCACCAGCTCTAAGACCTCTCTTCTCTTTCCTCAACTGATATCATTCATTCTCCAAAAGAATGATATCTGGTACCTAGAGGAAAATAATGTCCATGAGGTTCCACTCTTATCCAGTACCGACATCAAGAAGATGAAACTACAGATCCCTAGTGCTCCACAAGAACCCTTTGCTCTACCTCAGGAAGCTTCTACACCACAGGCACCCCCTACTCCTAAGACAGTCAGAAATAGGAGTGCACCAGAAGAAGGGTCTAGGGCAGTCCAAGATGAAGCTTAATCCTTAGCCCCCACTACTGCTGCACCCTCCATGTTTGGGTCTGCCATGAGGAATATACTGTTAGATGAAGTAATAGCTCAAGTAGCTACAAGGGTGACAGAGAACATGCAACAGAACATCATCCCCAATCTAGTAGAAGAAATGTCCATGCAACATGACGCAATGGAGGACAGGTTGCTGAAAAAGCTGGTTACAGCTTTAACCACTTCTCTGATCCCTCCATCAGTGATTATGGGACCTTTGTCTATGAGGGGTACAACATTGTGGTGGAAACTGTCAAGCATCTAGAAGCTAGGGTGGCTAACATAGAGAAGATGCTAGGTTATATCCTCCCACCAGAAAGAGGGTAGCTGGTGCAAGATTAATGGTCTCAAATATAGCAGGTCCCTCCACTCAACCAGGAGAAGCTCATTCTCACGATTCCTCCCCACATCACCCACCTATCAACCTCGATTCCTCTCCCTTCCTGCGGACCATTTCCCCACATCAAGCTCCCTAAACACAGGCTACCCCTCCAGCAACTAAAGAATCCTAACCTTCAACCACCTCTCAAACCTCTCCACCAAAATCACCACAAAAAATCCCACACATCCCTTCACCAAATATGTCACCCCAAATATCCCCACCAAAATCTTCTCACCAACCTTCTACCATAGTACCTCCTATCACTCACACTCCCAGATATACCATGCATCCCTCTCACACCTATGCCAGAAAGAAATCCACAGCCCCCATCACCTCTCCCAACCTTCCCTCACATCCTTCCTCTGCCAATACTTCGTCTTCACCTACCTCCACCTCCTTAGAACCCTCTCCCCTGGTACACAAAACCCTTTTTGATGATGACATAAAGGGGGATAAGGATGAACCAACAACATAGCAAAAAGACCTAGTAGATCACACTGAGAATATCTCCCTTGATGCCACTCTAAGCCAGATTCTTCCTCAAATTCATGAGCTGGCAGAAGAAATCAAGCTAAGCATGGAAGAACAGGTACAAATTGAAGACCTGACCCATGAAGAACCTATACCTTCCAACATTCGTCCCTTAGATCTAGATATTGTGCTGGAAAGGTAAGAAAATACTGAGGAGGACATGAGCATGGCTATGGTCCTATATCAGGAACCTTAGCCAGTTTCAGTAGATAGTTGGCTCCATCACCATCGACAAGTGGAGGAATTGTTTGAAAGATTGAACCAAAGCCAGCAAGAAAGAGAAGCCAGAGAGGCAGCAAGGGTTGCAAAAGCAAAAACTGAGAATAAGGCTCAAGTTGAACAAGCAAGTCTGTCTCAGCCAGGGATTCCCATTAGGGGTCAGGAGGCAAGTATCTTACAAGGGCAAGCAAGCTGAAAAGGATCCTATCCAAACTACCTCACAATTTCTGGAGTTTGGAGAAGAAGAGGAAGGGCAGGAGGCCCAGTCTGTGGTCAAAGGAAAAAGGATCAAGATGACAGCTCCTAAACCTCCACCAAAGATGATAACTAGAAGAGGATCTAGGGCTTTAAAGGGGATAGTAATTGAAGAGCCTAAACCTACTTCCAAGCCTACATCAAAGAGGAAGACTCCACCAAAGGAAAAAGGAAAATCATCTAAGCCTCCTCCAAAGAAGAAGCCGAAGCAGCGGTCTCGCCTTGACAAGCTTCTCACATTGCTCCCTCCTCCATCTCCTCATAAGAAGAAGAAATTTGAGCCTGAGATACAATTTGAAGAACCCACAACTGATTCTAGAGGCTACAGTACTAAGTCAGGGGATTATGATATGAAGAACAGGTACTAGAAGGAATCAAGCTCAGACTCTGATTAAACCAAACAAACCTCTCCTACATGCATTAATCTTGCATATTTTTACATCTGTCATTTTTTAGTCTAAACTAATGTCTCTTTTATTTTTACAAGTACTATTATTTATGCTTGAATTTGTTTATGTATCTGCTATAAACATGTACTCACTTTATCTTCATAATAATATTATGAGTTCCATGTATTTAGTTCATACTTGCCTTCTGAGATATTTCTGATGATATACTGAAAACACTCATCTCATGATCTCATCATCAAAAAGGGGGAGAATGTTGAACTCTAGATTTTGATGATAACCAAACATGACTTAGGCTATAGGATCATGAGATGTTAACTTAGAAAAATACTACAAAAAACTGTTTCTAAAAATCTAAGTTAAGCAATCAATGGCTTAGAACAACAATCGATTGTTGTGGTGCCTTCGCAATCGATGACATGTCGATTGCATATCGATTGGTGTGTCTCAATTGATTCGTAGAGAGAACAATCAATTGGTGCTCCAAGTTTTTCAAAGTATTCAGACAATGAGCAATCGATTGGCTTCAACAATCTATAAGCAATCGATTGGAACTCTAGTTCAATCCAAGATGTAAGAGATCGATTGACACATGAACAACCGATTGACATGTACCAATCGATTGGGAATTTAGGCAATTGATTGACACACCTATGTTTTATTCGATAGCTAACATATCCATCGAGTGTTGCAGGTGGCAATCTGAACCAATTTGAAGGCAATCGATCGAAGACCAGAGAGATCAATCGATTGGGACATCCAGCAATCGATTGACACATGAAGAAATTCAAATTTGTTTCTTTTCTCATGATTAACTAACTTTATATCTGGACATTGTACTTGTATCTATTTTGGGCAGTTTATGTTGGACACACAGAAACATAAACATAAACTAAGAGCTATTACCTACTTGTACCTGACTCTACAACTACGATACTTCATTGATAAACTAAAGGAAGAGAAAGAAAGAGGGAATAGAACAAAAAATCTACTATGGAGCATTTAATGCAATTCAAAATCATCATCAACCTCCAGATCTTCAACTCTCTCTCTCACAGACTCACCACGGCTATAACCAGACTCAGAGCAATCAAGACTATAAAAGTGTTTAAGTTGAAATTGGTTGATAGAGAGCATTAAGTGATATCCAACTATCAATTTCCTACTGCAATCAATTCTAGTCTGAGTTGTCTCAACTGTTCTTCAAACTGTAAACTTATCAGCTCAAGTGTGAGCCAGCCTTGTATTTCTGCTACACTTTTCTATTGAGTGATTTCCTTGGGATAGTAGGATCCTTGAGGAAGGGTTGTAATCTTACAAAGTGTAAGGGGGAGAGAATTCGGTGAGAGTGAGTTCTTACTGAGAGAATTCTCTTGTTGTAAAGGTGTTCAGGAACCTGTTAAAATCCTGATTCACTAGTGGAACCCAACTGAGGTTGGAGAACTGGACGTAGGTAAGAGTTAGGACCGAACCAGTATAAATTCACTGTGTTTAATTCCTTTAGCTGCATAAAAATTTTTGATATACACAATTCACCATCCCCTCTTGTGTAGTTCCTGCCATTTTCAATTAAAGCTTAAACCACAAATACTTATATACATCATTACATACTGGGCATCGGAAGTCTTAAAACCTGGAGAATAATTCCTTATACTAACCCATAACCATATACATGTATACACATCAATGTTCATGTACAATGTTCATTAGCCTTAACAGCTTTATTAGAAATATCATAAGCAAAACAATAAATCGATATTTCAATTACATCCACAACCAGTGGAAGTAAAATATAATCCTAGTACCCCTATCAAAAAATATAATCTTAATAACTTGACAATATACATATATTTATGACATTTAACCAAGATCCCTAGGCTATCCAACACTTCCTGACGTCATATTCCCTGATACGCTGAAAAGGGAGTTTCCACCTGAAAAGGGTTAAGTAATGGGGGTGAGTTGAATGTCTCAGCAATACACATTCCTAAGTGGGTGCAATTCAGGTGTGTCTAGTGGGATTTACTAAGTTCAAAGATGATAATCATAAGTTTCCACCTGAACCTAGTACATCGTGAAGGTGTACATCCTCAAAGGTCTCTCCATATGGAGATAATCATAAGGATAGCAGCATACTACGTAGTTCAAAGAAACTTGTATACTCAATTTTTAAAGTAATCTCAAATGGGCCTGTAACATCCCAAAAATTTAGTTAAGGATTACAAATTGATTAGTGTTGAATTATGGGGATGATTATGGATTAGTGTGGATTTATGAGAATTAAACAGAGAATACGTAGTGTGGTGGTTTTGGTTAGGAATAAGGTTGAATGGTTGATATTGTTGGTGAGGATTGATTTTGATTTGAGGTGAATATTGGTTGATTGAGGATTATAGTATTTAAACATTTTGGGGTGAAAAGCTGGGCTATTTGCCGTAGGTTTCACCGTCAAAATCTAGTTTTTAAAAAGACCCAAGTCATCGAAAATCAGAAGAGAGGGAAAGAACTTTGGAGGAGAAACCGTTGGGCTTTGCTAGGGTTTGTAGGTAGAGAGAGTTGGGGTCGATTTGCAGCTTCTAAGCTACTTTGTAAGTGTTATAATCTTGATTTATTCCAGTCTTAACCTTGATTTTCATAATTTTATGCTTTGGGAATTTTAGGGTTTTGATGAATCCAAAACTTTCAGAGTTGTATGATGGTTTCTGGATTATCGTTGGAGTTCTTTGAACTTAATAAGAGGTTCTAATAGTTTAGTTTCATTGGTTTGATCCAATGTGAGATTTCTCTTATCTAAAGTTTGAACAAACTAGGGCTTATGATGATTTTGAAATCTATGGTTAATCTTGGTGATGTAATGGTTTCTATAGGTTTAATTATGTCTATCTATGATCCCAAACGGATTGGGTTGTTGAAATATGTTGGATTTCATTGTGGGTGATTCAAAGTTTAGGAACCCTTATGATAATTTAGTTATATTGAATTTGATAATATTTACACAAGGTGGTGATTGTTTTATGGTATTTAATTTTGATAATTAATGATTTGAGGTTTGAATTATTGAGATTGGATGATTAGTGATGGGAGATTTAAGTTGGCCTAAGTATGAATTAAGTTGGGGATTTGAGGAAAGGTGTGGTTAAGGTCTTTGGAAGCTCAATAAGATTGCATGGATTTAAGGGTTTATGGTTAATAAATTGGGATGTAACCCTAGGTTTGGATTGTGAATTAAGGTTAAATTGGGTTCTTGATTCAAGAGAACTTCTAGGGATGAGTGTTGTTACAGGCGGGAGATGAATTGATTTAACTTATCCATGACAAAGCCATGTGCTTAGATTTATTTGTGCAATTGGAATTTCATTTGGGCTAAATCCTCGAATTGTAAAATCAATGCCACTTGAATTGTGTCTTGACCAAGTATATGTATCTTGTGGTGGTTATAGACACCGATGGATCGAGTTGAGTTGGATCACTATGCTATCCTGATATTTCTTTTGTTTTTGACAATTCTAGGTAACCACTCATACTTTACTAGATCAGTGCGTATGATGTAAGTTGGGACTACATCCTTAATGTATATGTATTTGGTCATAGTATGAGCTGAGTTTTCAACTAATATTTTCATATTAAAATGTCTATTCGGTACCTTTCCTATGACAATAATTATTATGGTCTTGCCACAACCTTTTTTATCCCACCCTTCAACCAATGCGAACCGTCTTATTCCCATCAACTAGACCTATGGGCAAAGTTTTACCAATTTTACTAGCCATATAAACCGCTTACCGAGTGTGCAATACAGGTTTGCAAAAACCCAAGGATCATCACTACAGACCATGGGTCTAAACCCCCTTAAACTGGTGGGGTACCACAAATTAGCATCCATCATTTATCACATTAATAATTAATTGAGTTCAATTGAAAATCACAAAACCTAGACCTAGCATTTGTGTTCCTCAATATATATGATATTATATATTTTTCATTATGGTTTCATTGACTTCTCTCTATTAAGCATGTTTGGTAGGTAGTTTGATTGAAGTGGGATTGTAATTAAATCTAAAGCATTGTTAATCAATAATCACACCCTAAGAGATTTTAATAATGTTTAAATAAATGGATACTTGCTAGCTGTAGTGAAGAAGGATAAGACATTTCGCCTTCCTTTACACTCTTCCTCTTCATGAAAAATTGCCTCTACACTCTAAATTTAACCTTAAATCGTACCATGATCTATAATCACTGTTAAACCAATCTAATATTCTCAATAACCTCAAAATTTTCCAAATCAATAATGCACAACTATCTACTTCTCTTCCCATCTAAGGTTATCCATGTGATGCATATAACCAAAAGTTCAATAATGAATACAAATAACATCTAGTCATCTCATGAGTTTAATCATGGAAAATAGCGTCATAAAAATATTCTATTATTTTTCAAAAATACTTTTCATATTCACATATAACATACAATCATAGTTATAAATGAATTTAGTCATCTCATGAATTTTTCATGGCGAAAATACAGAAAACTCTACTATTCATTTGATAATTCCATTTTTAAATATCTCTATAATAGTATAAATTTATTCTCATAAGACGCATTTCACAAATAGCCTATAAATGGCATACTATTGATTCGTCATAAAATTATATTTCAAAACAACTAATAACTCTTTTTAATTATTTATCTCATGACTTTGTCAACAAACATAAATAATATGTAACCACAAAGCTTTTTTTTTTCATTTTGATCATAATAAACATATGATTCACTCTCAAAAATATTCAAAAGCAAGACACAAACATACAAAGTAAGTGAAAAGAGGTTACCTCTTGTAGACCAAGGAGAAAAACCACACCAGATCATATGTCCATGTGCTCAACTCCAACAACATCAATCTACACACTATCAATAACCCATCAATGATCATGCAAAAATTTAGGGACCTAATTCCCTCTAAAGTCTAGTGACAACTTTAGGGATTGAATTACAGTTATTAGGCTTTGGTTAGGCCTATCTAGATATTGACACGCCCTTGAACTTATAACCATCCTCAATTTTCCCCAAACATATCAAACTAAACTTTCTATAACTTAGATTTCACTACCTCTATCCATTTTCCAAAATTAAGTTTAAGCTAGATTCTAACCCAATTAAACCTTAATTCGTACTTGTACTAAGATATCTCAATCCTCAAAATCATCCATGAATCCTTACAATGCCATACCTTAGCCAATTTGGGCTCTAGGGGCCCCTAGGTTTTTAATTCCATAACATCTCAATTTCAAATAAACTAATCGATTAAAACCTTCCATGAGCTTCATTGAGTCTATAGAAACCATCAAATTATTGGGCTTTGGTTAGGCCTATCTAGATCTTTGACATGCCCTTGAACCTATAACCATCCTCAATTTTCCCCAAACATATCAAACTCAACTTTCTATAACTTAAATTTCACTAACTATCCATTTTCCAAAATTAAGTTTAAGCTAGATTTTAACCCTATTAAACCTTAATTCATACTTGTACTAAGATATCCCAATCCTCAAAATCGTCCATGAATCCTTACAATGCCATACCTTAGCCAATTTGGGCTCCAGGGACCCCCTAGGTTTTTAATTCCATAACATTTCAATTTCAAATAAAATAAATCGATTAAAACCTTCCATGAGCTTCACTGAGTCTATAGAAACCATCAAATTACAGTGATTACCTCATTTCATAGAAATTCTTTGAGAACCGTAACTTCTTATACTTTTGAGGAGAAAAAATTCCATAAATTCTCAAATCAAATGAAACTAAGCTAACCTGTAGTTCTATCCCTAGCAAGGATTCAAAGAAGAAAAATCAAAGAAATGTGGACTCAAACAGAAATCTACCAAAAGAATGAGAGTATAGATGTGTTACTTGGGGTGAAATGGTCTCAAATTAGCCCTAAGACCTCCAATTGCTAAGCCCTAGTAGAACCCTCTCATCCTCTTTCTCTTCTCTCTTACTTCCTTTCTATTTCTCTTTGATTTTTCAAATCATACCTATTTAAAATCACATTCTCATTATGGCGAGAGCGATAGAGCCTAACATCTGTTGCTACTTTCCTCATTGCTTACTGCAACGAGCAAGGCAGAGAATCACCTCTTTTCGTCCTTTATCGAGCAAACTTGCTCGCTGTAGTGAGGAAGGATAAGACATTTTGCCTTCTTTTATACTCTTTCACCTCATGAAAAATTCCCTCTACACTACAAATTTAACCTTAAATCATAACATGATCTATGATCATTTGTTAAACCAATCTAATATTCTCAATAACCTCAAAATTTTCCAAATCAATAATTCACCATGTGATTGTATAATTCAATCAACATCCCTTTCAAGTCAACAATATCTCAAACATTTCATATCTCCTATGCCAACTCTAAACCTTTCATTTCATATACTAATTCCTCAATATAATCCCGTCGTACAACCTCAAGTTAGCACAAGATTCTCAACTCATGATTTCCACCTCTAAATAACCTCAATAATTACTAATTCCTCCTATCAATACTAATCATCTACCTTAACATCCAACATTTCAATTCCAACCAATATTGTATTTAATTCGAATATTCCAACCCCAATCTTTCTATCACAATCAATTTCTTATTAGATCACACTAATCCTTAGATTAAAATCTAGGATTTCACACTCTAGACTCTTAACTCTTAATAATCTGTACTTGATAACTGATAAGGCCTTATTGTCTTTCTTGAATGAGAGAAACAAAAGAGTGTGAAATATTGAGAAACAATATTGTATTATTGTATATTAGAATAAGCTTAATACACGAACATGTAGAGGAAAAATACAATTGCCCATTAAATCCTTATAATAATAACAAAATATAGAGAATTATGTAGATCATATCAAATCAGCACTATCAATCAAATTATAATAATATCAACAATATCAATACCCCCATAAAAATAAAGATGGCTTAATAGAAGAAAGCTTGAGTTTGTCTACTAAAAACTGGAATTGGCAAGGATTGAAAGACTCAGTAAACAAATCAGGCAGCTAGTGCTTTGTTTGAATGGAGACAATTCTGATGTTGCTTCAAACAATATGTTATCAAGTGAAAGGACAATCAATCTTAATATGTGTGTGCGTACTCATGAAAGACATCATTCTGAGCAGTCTTAACAGTTGCTCAACTATCACAATATATGCAATAAAGCATGTATAGGTGATTTGATCATTGTCTTATTACCCATAAGGTCAAATGCAAAATAAACCAAGTATTGTACTATAGGGCATAATTTTAGGTCGTCCTCTCTCTCGAGGAGCCTTTTATTGGTTCCTAAGTTATCTAAATGTCATGAAATTCAATATGAATTTTTTATGAATGAGTGTGAATGCAAGAATGTGATTAAAATCCTAAACTACTTATTTTTTGTGTTTTCACAAAGCTATGATCCTGAATGGAAAATGGATAAAGTAAATGTCTTGACAATGGATTAGTTGCAATCATTGTTCTCTTAGGATAATGGGAGTTAAGCTATGGCTAATTATCAAAATGCCCTTAAAGGCCACCCTCTAAGCTAGGCTTAGGGTGAATTGATCAATACTGGGCCACCCCCCATATTAATCTTTCCAAACTGAGTTCATTATTCAATTAGCCATTTAATGAACCTATAAATTGTATAAAGCTCTTAATCACCCAACTAGGGCACTAAACATTACTACTTGATTTTCTCTAGAGTTCTAACACATTGTTGGCTACCCAAGCAATGAATTAGGACTAAAGAGATAATGTTCAATGCTTTTATACAACTAATTAATTCATTTGCAACCAATTACAACTAAGTCTCTCAATATCTCAAACCTCAAGGCTATCCTTAATTCCAATGTCTAATTAACAGCTACCCATATCATTAGACATTGTAAATCACCATCTAGTAAGATTTTGTTTTCTCTAAGTTCTCTAATATACCAAACCTCATCAACCGATAAGTCTAATGCCTAAACTCACAGATCCATTTATTTAAACATTATTAAAACCTCTTAGAGTGTGATTATTGATTAACAATGCTTTAGATTTAATTACAATCTCACTTCAATCAAACTACCTAGCAAACATGCTTAATAAAGAGAAGTCAATGAAACCATAATGAAAGATATATAATACCATATATACTGAGGAGCACAAATCCTCATCACAAATCCAAACCACAAATTAGCATCCATCATTGATCACATTAATAATCAATTGAGTTCAACTAAAAATCCCAAAACCTATAGCTAGAACAAATGATGAAACATAGACTCTCCTTTGAAGTTTGGAACTTATGCCTCTTCACCCATCTTCAAAAATTGGAAGCCCTAACCTCTCATGGCATTAATAAAAAACCCAAATGGAGTGGAAATTTTGGCCATATAGGTTGGGTATGGAAAAAAGTGGTGGAAATGAAAGATACACTACTATAGAAAAGAGTCTTCACGTCCGTTATTTTAGGGTTTGACGTCACTTTTGTAGGGGACGTCAATTTGAGAAACATAAAACGTGGACTTTTAATGTTCCATAAATAATGAACGTTGTATGTCAGAGTTTTAACGTCCCAAATTATACAAAAAAGGGCGTCAATAGTTCCACAAAGGCCCCTCGCAAATAAGGGACGTGAAAAGTTTAGTGTGGGCTTTCAACATCCCTTATTAGATAATAAGTCCACTTTCCACGTCACTTATTATCTGATAAGGGATGTTGAAGGCTAATAAGGGACATGGAAAGTCCAATTTTTTTTAAAAAAAGTAAGGGCATTTTTTTGTATTGGAATCACCCGTAATCCAAAAAATGCCCTTACATGAATGAACAAATTAAAAAACGGAGGTAATTTTTTAGATTGGAATCACTCATAAGGGACATGGAATGTCTGATTTTTTTTATAAAAAAAAGTAGGGGTATTTTTTGTAATGGAATCACCCGTAATCCAAAAAATGCCCCTACATGAACACATGAATTAAAAAATGGGGGTAATTTTTTAGATTGGAATCACTCACAATCCAAAAAAAAAGCCCCTATATGAATAGTTGAATCAAAATAGGATAGTTATTAGTCACAACTATGAAACTGCAACATAGGAAATAGATGTCCATTACAAGGGAAAAAATATTGGCAAGAAGATGGGAAACCTCACATGCATTAAGAATTTGGAACTTGATGTTGACCTATGATGGCAAATGCCACCATCAAACATAGTTTATTTTCATTAGTTCACAATGACAAATGGTGCTATAGGTATTTGACAAGAAAAGGATAACTTTTTATTGGGGGGGAGGGGGGAGAGCAAGATGTCAAATGTGTCTCACACAAAAATGAAGAAGATACTTCATGGAATTTAAACTAACTTCAGCTCTAAACTTTTCATCGTCATCACATTCTTCATCCTCTTCTACAGCTTTGCTACCAGAGTCAAATCCTACATCAAGAAAGGTTCCAAGTGGAAAAACATTAGAAGCCCTAACCTGTTAGAGAATAAATCATATGACTGAAGCATTGATATAAATTAAATTAAAACATTTATCAAAAGATAGCATATTGAAGCTATAAAGTAATTAAGGGTACTAAAATAAACATCTAGCTGGTGTTCAGACGGTAAAGGTGCAAACATAGAAGGAGCATCTGCCTACAAACCTATTATCTGAGCCTCAATGAAATCAAAATTTCCCCAGACAGAGGCATGGCCACTGAAGGAACAAAGGTTTAGTTTGGGCATCATTAGGAGAGCTCTGCAAGTGCCTCAAGCAAACATGGATCAAACTAGCTTCAATATAGGCTTCTTGGCATCTTCTATGCCCATCCACAATAACAACCAAGACAAAAGTAGCCACTGCACGTTGCTCTAGCTAGAAATGCTTTCGCATTGTCAAGAAACTTGATAAAATAGATATGACCTCCATCCTTTACTAGATCAACCTGACATGACTGAAACCTAACAACAGAGTATAATTTTAGGAAGATAGAGCTAACAAAAAGAGCTACACCAAATCAAAGATAAAAAAGGAGAAACAGATTAATAAAGTACAATTAAAATGGAAATCTTTACCGATTTTACCAATCTCACATTCTTAAAATGTGGTTGCATCAATGTATACACAATTGTGTGTAAGCATATGCATGTGCTTAGTAACTTTGACCTTTTTTTTATTTGGGTGGAAAATAGCCCAAACATTGTATCTACATATACATATCACATAAGAAGAATTTGTACTTTTTAGTTTTTCATGCCACAAATCATACTACTTTTATTGTCTTTGGATAAAATATACAACTCTTACCATCTAAGTTAGCATGAGGCCTAATATTATGTCTTAAAATAACACTAATGAAAATCAAGAGCAATTAAAATCTTAATTCATAAACCTGCGCAATCACTAACCCAGAAAAAAATCCTCAATCTTTCAAAAAGGCATTATCTCAAGTACATATTTTGCTTTAGAATGAATCTAGCAATTTTAAGGTAAAATTAGGCATAGTAAGATTCATCATCGCCAGAACACGCAGTAGCAGAAAGGAAACTAGTGGGGGAATTGAACTCTAATCAAATGAACCTTATGAACCAAGTCAACAAAACAAAGCAACAAATTAGTTTGATATTGATATTACAACTCATATATTTCCACACAATCAGAAAATTTAGCACCTGCAATTACAGAAATGAACTTGTTTGTTTCCATTCACCTCCTAATTAGTACCAATGCCATTAGGAAAATGAGTACTAGTAATTTTCTTTCCATTAACATACTTGTTTATTAACACACTATGAGAAAAATTAGTGCCTATAATTTTAGACTCTGAAAATCATGATTTTGAAGTTGCAGAAATTAATAAGTACATAGGCATAATAGTAAGAGCAGATTAAATTGATGGAGTAGAAATATATTAACATTAACATGTTGCTACAATCAACCCTAATCAAAATTTGGAGTTTGAAAAACAGAGAAGCTAATGAATGCCTAAGATACCACCAACCCCAATCAAAATTTAGAGTCTGAAAACTTTAAAAAATAAACATAATCGAGAACAAGATATGAACAGAAACCCTAATCAAAATTAGAAGTCAAAGAACTTTAGAAACAAGCTAAAAATAACCAAGAATGAGATTTGAACATGAATTTGAAGGAAAAGAACAGGGGGAAAAGAAGGTAGAAGATGACAAAGATGAACCTTTGGTGACCAATTCTCTCTCTCTAGCTCTCTCTCCTTCTCTTCATCACTTCGTATTTTCTAAGATGATTCTAGGGAGTGACGTGCCAGCGATGAAAGGAAATAAATGGGGTCAAGGTTGGGGATTGAAGAATGGCGATGGATGGCTAAAAGTCAGGTTTGAAGGAAATAAAGAAGAAGAGTCGTGAGGGGGGATTGCTTGTCGGTCCTCCGTGTTCCTCCGCCTCCTTTCTCATGAGTTTGGCCATCGCACAAGCCGAAGGATGGTAGGTGAAAACATTGTAGGAGGAGGAGGGAGAGAAGTAGGATGGGAATGAAAAATGAAAGGGGAGTCACACAGGTAGAGGGCAAAGAGAGAGAAAAAGAAAAGGATTAGGGTTTGGAGAGAGCCATGGTTGAAATTGACGGTTTTAGGGATCCAAACGATGAAGATGAAAAATGATATGAATTATAAAATTAGCAAATAGAAACAACGTCCCTCATTTGAAACAAGAAACAATGTCACTTATTTGAAGTAAGGGATATTGTTTCTTTTTAGTTTTAAGTTTATTTATAGAATTGTCACCGCATTTTTTTAACATCACTTATTTGAAATAAAGGACCTTTGACAACGTCCCTTATTCCAAATAAGTGACGTTGTTTTGTTTCCGTTTTGAGTTTATTTACAAAATTGCCACCACATTTTTTTAACGTCATTTTCCTATATAATAAACATTAATTGATGATGTAGAATGCTTATTTTGTAGTAGTGATAGATGGAAGAAGTAGAAGAAAATGGAAGAAATGAAGGTTCGGATGGATTAAATAGAAGAGAAAGAGAGTGAAGATGGAAATAGAGTGAAAGAACTAGTTTTAAAATGGCAAGGGTTTGACTATTTTAAGTTTAGAACAAGTGGGAGTCGGGTTAGAGTTGATTTGGGTTAGATCCGGGGTCAAAAATCAATAAAGCACTTTTTCGTAGCTTTAAGTTCATGGGACTTCACCTTGGGTAGGCTGAACTGAACTGAAGGCAAAGTAAGTTCGCATTGGGTTCACTGTCGCTGGTCGCAGCGAAATCATGGCTAAGTTGGTGCTTTTTTGTAATTTTCAAAAAGTTTTGGGTTTTTGATGTAATTTTCACAAATTTTCCAGCAACTTGTATTTTTACTTTTTTCTTGAACTTTCAGTTTCTTTCTTCAAATTCTCCCCTTTTCAAGGTTCTTATAACATAAAATAACCTTAAGCAAGATGAATAGCTCCTAATAATCAATCAAATCAAGAGTACAACAACAACAACAAAGCCTTATCCCACTAGGTGGGGTTGGCTACATGGATCACACGATGCCATTGTGCTTTATCAATAGCCATGTTTCGTGATAAATTATTAACCGAAAAATCTCGTTGGATAACTTCAGTAAGAGTTTTCTTTGGTCTCCCTCTTCCTCTTTTGAGAGGATTCTACACTATCTGATCAACTCTCCTTACCGGCGCATCTAATTATCTTCTTTGAATGTGCCCAAACAACCTCAAACGACTTTCTACCATTTTCTCTACAATCGATGCTACCCCAACTCTTCCTCATATATGATCATTATGAATCCTATCTTTTATCATATGACAACACATCCATCTCAACAATCTTATCTCTGCTACCCCCATCTTATGTTTGTGTTGTCCCTTTGTAGCCCAACATTCACTACCATATAACATTGCTGGTCTAATTGTTGTCCGATAGAACTTCCCTTTTACCTTATCTTGTACTTTACGATCATATATAACTCCAGTAGCTTTTCTCCATTTGAACCACCCTGCTTGAATTCTATTATTAACATCGTCATCAATTTCACAATTTTTTTGTATAATTGAACCCAAATATTTAAATTTGTCCACATGTGGTATAGCCTGGTCTTCTAATTTAATTTCTATATCCCCATGTGCTTGTCTCTTATCAAAACTACAATACATATATTATGTCTTGCTCCTACTCAGTCGAAAACCTTTTAAGTCTAGGGTCCTTCTCCATAACTCAAGTTTCCAACTAATTTCTTCTCTTGATTCACCTAAAAGGACTATATAATCTGTGAAAAGCATATACTTAGGAATTTTTTTCTTGGATATCTACAGTCAGGACATCCGAAACTAGATTGAACAAATATGGGCTCAGAGCCGAACCTTGATGCAAACCAATTTTTATTGGGAAGTCATCTATTTCTCCTCCAGGTGTTCAAACACTAGTCATGACCCCCTCATACATATCTTGAATGGCTTTGATATACCCAACCCACACCCCTTTCTTTTCCAAAGATTTTCAAAGTATCTCTCTTGACACACATTCATAAGCTTTTTCCAGACCAATAAAAATCATATGCAGATCCTTTCCTCTGCTTCGACACCTTTCCATTAAACCTCTTAGTAGATAAATTGCTTCTGTGGTTGACCTATATGGCATGAAACCAAATTGATTCTCCGATATACAAGTCTCACACCGTAACCTGTATTCGATCACTTTTTCCCACAATTTCATTGTATGGCTCATAAGCTTAATTCCTCTGTAATTTGCACAATTTTGAATGTCTCCCTTATTCTTATAAATGGGAACTAAAATACTTTTCCTCCAATTATCAGGCATTTTCTTTTACTTTAGAATCACATTAAATAGCTTAGTAAGCCACATCACACTCTTTTCTCCCAAGCATTTCCAGACTTCAATAGGAATGCCATCTGGTCCAATAGCTTTGCCACTCGCCATTTTCATAAGAGCTCCCTTAACCTCTCTAACTCAAATCCTACGATAAAATTAATCAAATTAAGAGTAATCACAAAAAAATCCAAAAATGACCTTTTTGCCACCAAGTATATGTAATCACTCTAGAACCTAACTTCTTCACAAGATATGCAATAAAATCCAAACAACATGATGAAATTCCTCCAAAATGATATGAAATATATGCACATACTGGGATTTGTCAATGGGAAGCTGATCCCAAATCATCAAGCAGCCAATAAAGCCGAAGGACCTTGGTAGTAATATCCACTAATGCGCGGTACTTTGACCCAGCACTGAAGCAAGAGATAAGCTTAAGAGTTTGTTTCTCTCTGTCACGGGGCCATCAAAGAACAAAACCGTGATCTGCACTACTACAGAAAACACTTTTCACGTCTCTTTTTAGTGGGACGTGGATAGAGGAGACGTAGAAAGTCGGAACTTTCCACGTCTTATTTTAAATGTGAGACGTGGAAAGTGGCCACTTTCCACGTCTCACATTTAAATGTGAGACGTGAAATGTGCTACTTTCCACATCTCACATTTAAATATTAGATGTGGAAAGTGGTCAGTGCCAACTTTCCACGTCTCTTTTCCAAAAATGAGAAGTGGAAAGTCTTTTTTTAAAAAAAAAGGGATATGTTTTTCAATTAGGATGAGACTTTCCACGTCTCATTTTTGAAAAAGAGACGTGGAAAGTCTTTTTTTTTTAAAAAATGATATTTTTTAAATTAGAATGATCAACCCCAATTAAAAGAAAACCTAATATTTTATCGAAATAATAGAAATACAACATTTAAAATGAACTAATTTTATTATTTATAGCCAAACTAATATTACAAAAATGTTAGAATACAATTTTGATCCTAAAAAAATAAAATAAAACTGACAATAACAATTATAAATCTTAACAGAAAATATTCTCATACTCCCTAAGTTAAATCAAGATTTAAACCTAATACACACCACATCTTTTCAAGGCAATTGAAGCTTCTTGAATATTGTAACCCATCTTAACTAAGGTCTTCAAGTTAGCATTATTGTTCTCAGATGGAGGTTTTGTAATTTCCTGCAAGACAAGGCAACATTCACATATTACCCTTTTACGGAATTTTGAAAAATAGAAAAACAAATGCTACAACAGGAATGGCAAGCAAATGGAATATGCTAATATTATATGGGGATTATACTCTGGAACCACATGAGGCAGCAGAAGCATTAATGAAAGAACAAGAAAAGCAACTCATATGTGCATATATTCATATGTTGTAAGAGCAATGTAACAAGTGCTACATTATAACAATCCTTCCAACTTGCCTATCATCACAAAAGCATGACGAAAACAAGAGTAACCAGCATATCCTCAATTCCTTCCACGTTTGACAAGACAAACTTACTTAGTAGAGTACCTAAAACCAAGTGATTAGGTGATCAGTGATGTCTATTCCAATAAGAACTTAAGAAACAAGAGTTTCTTAATATGCTCTGACTCTGCTTACTATATTCACATCTTAAAACTAGGCCCTGATTGTAAATGGCAATACTTGAAATAGGTAAAATATTTCTAACTTTTAATTTCATATCCCATGGACATCCAATTTTCAATGACTTACATTCTAACAATATGCACAATAGTTTAGATCAATATCATGTACTAAAAAAACAAAAAAATTCCAATCATAAGTAAAGATCAGAAATAATAACTGGGTAATTATTACAACAACTCTGAAATTGAAAATTAAAAAAAAAAAAATTATCATAAGTTCAATCAAGATGTGTGTGTGTGTGTGTGTGTTCAAATCATAATGCAATGATCCATGTGAACTATAAAGAAAGGGGAGAAACATGTTGAAAGAATGAACACATAAAGCAACAGCCTTCACAATCATGGGTTCTTTGTCATTACAAACTTAAGTATGGATGAGTAAGTTGCTATAAACAAGATGCGTTCTATCTTCTTTTATCAATATAAATTGGATGAGTAACAAAAGAATCTGCCAAAAAAATAATAAAAGCATAACACAAAAAGAAGAAAACAACATATCTTAAATTTCTTCGGCTGAAATTAGTAGAGTACCTAAAACTAAGTGATTAAGTAATAAGGCATGCTCTATTCCAGCAAGAAAAAAATCAACCAGATTTACATTATGTTCTGACATTGATTACTACAAGTATGATTACACAAGCAACCAGTGAGATTACTGCACATACACAAAGCTGAAATTAACAAATATGAAAGATCAATAACTGAGCTAGTATTAGAACTTGAGCCAGGAAGCATGATGTCAATACTGTGAGCATAATCATTAACTAGCATTTCTCACAATGTCTGTATAATTATATTTTATAGTGACTGAATATATTTTTTCCTCACAAACTTTAATGTATCATCGATAGAGACAATGGAAATAAAAAGAATGATACCAACTTCCATCTTCATAAGCATAGTCATTCAACAAGAACAGAAATCAGGACAAAGAAGCAAGCTCAATTTCACAAGATGCACACATGAATAATAGTTAAACATGCTCTAGGTGAATGCATAAGATCCGAAAAGACATATAAAACAGGACAGAGAAGCAGCAGCGGCAGAATCAAAGGAAATAACTCAGAGAAGACCAAATTTGTTAAACAAAGTTAACTTTGTTTGATGAAGCAAGAAATGGGCTTACCATCTGCATTAATAGTTTTTACATTGATAGTTGCCTCATGGGTACCATCTGCATTGACAGCAAGCGTCATGCCCTTAGCCCAGTAAAAAAGGGAATGTTCAAATTTAATGTAAACAAAAGTAAAATTTTACCCTTCCACTCTGATCAATAAATGCAGCAGATTCCCCTGCTATGCCATTAACTACTCCTAGGGTAAACTTGAGCTGTTTTGGTACTGGAACTAACGTTGGAGATAATGATCAATTCATATCTTCAACGTAATGTTTCAGTGAACTTGGCGAATTTCCCTGTTGATATCAAATAATAGCGGTAACCATTAAAAATTAAAGAAATGCATTGATGTAAACAACCATGATTAACATATGTAAGAGAATGCAAAATCAATTGTTAAAATGACCATAAATATTGCAGCAGCTACAAGGGCAATAGGACAAAATTGAAAATTACAAAATAGAAAATACTAATTACAGGAGATAGTAATGACAAACAATCTTCACAAGCTACTTGAACTTCATTTAGAATCTAGTAATTTTTAATATGTGGAGTAATGGTAATCTGACTGCAATAAACTAGTGCTGAATACTTCAAACTTACATATACTTCAAACTATGCTTGATCTCCATATCTCTCTCCCACAGTTGGCATCTGCAAAAAAACAGAACTCGAGTTTCAAAAACATAAACCGACAGAACTAATGAGTGCATATCATAATCTGACATGAATAATATATTTTGCTTTCATCAATGAGCGGGCATTTTTTTTACCTCATCAAGCAAATGACTCAATAAGCTTATCCTATCAGCAAAAGTGAATATAATGACGCCGTTGACTGTGACAGCGTCTGGAACCTCAGTTGGCCGAGCTCTATCCCTTTCTGCTCGGATTGTCGAAGGATGAAAGAAGAGCAATGGTGATGGTGAATCGAAGCTGGGAGGAAGCTCCCTCACACTTGACGGAATCTGAGCTAGGTGAAGGAAAGGGGCGACGATGATAGAGCTTCCCTCTCTTCCTCTTCGATGTCGACACCGGAGCTCAGCCTCCCTCTCAAGACGCCCTTCCAAAATCCATCAACAGGGAATCCGCGCCGCTTCGAGAGTCAGAGCGATGGCTGAGGCTTTGGATCTGGTGGATCGGAGGCTAGGGTTTCAATTGCAGCGGCATTTTTGTTTGATGAAGCAGCAGCGACACTTCTCTACATATTTCTCCTGCTTGCCGAATCCTCTCGGCACCGAGAATGAAGATGAAGTTTTGAGGGGGTTGAGAGCGAGTAGGTTTGAGGGTGTGTTGGTCTGAAGATGATGGTGTCTGAATCCCTAAAATTATTGCCAGAACAACTAAATCCACGTCTCACATATGAAAATGAGACCTGGAATCACAAACTTTTCACATCTCATGTATGAAAATGAGACGTAAAAACTTTTTCTTAAATATTTTCTACGTCTCGTTTTTATATATAAGATGTGGAAACTTTTTTCTAAATATTTTCTACGTCTCATTTTCATATATGAGATATAGAAACTTTTTTTCAAATATTTTCTACATCTCATTTTTATATATGAGACGTAAAAAGTATTTCCCGCTTTTATTTTTGGCTATATTTTAATTTGTCCTACTTTTATTTTACTAAAATTCACGTCTAACAAATGAAAATGAGACGTGGAAATTTCCACGTCTCATTTTCATTTGTGAGACGTGAAAAGTCCGCACATTTCTCTTCATATTTAGACTTTTGCCACTGCCTTTTTTCCTAAGTCTAATATTTGAAAAAGAGACGTGAAATAGGGACGTAGATTGTATTTTTTGTAGTAGTGATTTTTCACGTCTCATAAATTTTATGAGACGTGAAAAAGTATTTCTTTTAAGAGAATCCACGTCTCATAAAATATATGAGACGTGGAAAAACACTTTTTACGTCTCATAAAATTTATGAGACGTGAAAAGTATATTTTTTTGGAGAATCCACGTCTCTTAAAATTTATGAGACGTGGTTTCCTAACTTTCCACGTCTCATAAATTTTAAGAGACGTGGAAACTGCTTCCCGCTTCTTTTTTCATTCTTTTTTTGTATTGTTGTGTTTACCGCCATTTTTTTATTAGAATCCACGTCTCATAATTAAAAAAAAGACGTTGAAACTTTTTCACATATTTACAATTTTGCCACCGCCTTTTTTTTTACATCTCATATTTAAAAAAGAGACGTGAAATGGGGACGTAAATACTGTTTTTTGTAGTAGTACTGGTTGTTGTTGGTGGTTAATCTATTTGATCATGTGAGTCCTCATTCGACAAGGATCTCGACGGAGTAGGGATGATGATAAAGGCGAACCTCTTGTCTCTGCAAAGTTGAAGATATCTTTGTGCATGCTGGTAAAGGAGAAGATATCTTCATGAAAAATTGAGTAAGGTGAGATTTTGGTTAACAGTTGACGAAGACACCGATGGCGTGTAGTTCAAAGTTTTCAAAGGCATTAATAATGTGATCAGCTTGAGCTTCAATTCTGTTAACGACGAGGTTGTCTGGTTTTATGGTGTCATGGACAATGAGCAATGCCAAGGTGCAAGCTCTGAGTTTTGGATGAGTGTGTTTTGTGTCGAATCCATAGCCTAGGGTAATTCAGGAAGAGGCGAAGGGAGGTGTTCAACTTTGGCCAACAATGAAGGGTGATGTGTCCCACTTTGGTCACCCAACTAAGCATCCATGTCACCTTTAAGTCAAAAGTTCCACACTAAAAAAATCTTAATAATTAGGCATTAATGGCATAGTTGCTTTTGCACTCATTTGCTATGTAGTCACAGTTGGACCAAAGAAAAGTTCACATTATTGGGTGCACTTTTGACAAAACTTCATGAGTATTTTTGTACTTCATCTTTTTCAATATTAAATTTTATTTCATACTTCCTCTTATTATTACTCTATTTCTTTCTCTAACTATTTGAACCCTTATTAATAAGGAAAAGATTCGAAAACAATTTATTTCTGACATACCTTTTGCTTTTAACCAAGTTTTATTGTTTTTGTTAAATAGTGTAATTTAGTTATTGAACTATTATAATAAGGATATGAGAGTATAGGAGAATGATGTACGAGGAACACTAAAAGAAGGCATCAACATCATACGAATTTGAACAGACTATACCGTAGTCGTTGGGGACTTTTTTCTTACATCTAATATGTTTTATCAAATAAATACCAGACTGATCCTCTCCATAATAAGTAAAAAATATATTAGTAATCAATAACTTATACAAACCATTACTGTTATATATATAATCAAAATTGTCAAATATTTGTACAAACCTATCATTGAGCTATAGTGTAATTTCAAAATATAGACAATATGATAATCTAAAGGCTATATGATTGGAAAATTAGATTCAAGCTATTGTCATGCCTAACTAAAAAGAGGTCTCCCAAAATCATGTTTTGCATTGTACGGACTCAAATTTGAGATATCATGTAATCAGAGCCCCTTTTGTCAAGACCAAAAGTTGCTTCTAAGGTTGCATATTCTATACTAAAGTTGTAGAATGTGATCATTAGCTTATATTTTTCAAGTACACGCACCTATATAAACACAACCATGATTTATTTCCCTAAATTTATCAATGTACACATCCTACTCATAAAGAGCTAGGTTTGATAATCGTGGTGTGGGAATGGCAACTAGAGGCGTTTTCTTTCTCATCAGTGCAACACTAAACTTCTCTGATATATCCAAAGTTTGGTCTTGAGGAACTTTCCACTCAAATATATGCATCAGTGTTGCTACACAATACATAAATGTCCTTTCTGCCATCACCATACTTGCACATATTCTTCGTCCAGACCCAAATGGTAAATAACTTAAGTCATTCCCTTTAAAATCGTATTGAGCATCAAAAAACCTTGAAGGATCAAATTGAAGAGGATTGTCCCAAATGGAAGGATCTGTGTGTATTGCCCACACGTTCACAAACACACGGAGCGTTTTGGGATTGTATAATTTCCTATAATGGTGGTTTCACTTGGACAATGAGGGACTAGGAGTGGGAAAATAGGGTGTAACCATAAGGTAATTTCTTTCATGATAGGAAGCAAGTGCGGTAGCTTCTGGATATGAGACTCTTTAACCATGTTATTCTTTCCCACTAAGTGATCTAATTCATCTTGAACTTTTTTCATCACCTTTGGCTCATTTATCAAATTAGCCATGGCAGATTCTATTGTTTTGGAGGATGTGTCAGTCCCACCTATAATCATTTCTTGTCCATATCAAAGTTATATGAAAATTACCTTACATACATATGATAAAAACTAGTCAAAATTAATTGAGGTACAATAATTAATCTTATTTTCAATTCCTTAATTAATTCTCATTAATTAGTTAAAATTCCCAAACTTTTTGAATAGGATATATTGCTCATTTTGTTTCTCAGGTGATCAGCCAAGAATTATATCCATTATTTAGGGGTATTTATGCAAGACAATTTATAATTCGTAAATTAGTGGCAAAATAAAAAATTGATTACAAGTACATTAATGTTTTGTCTTCCTTGTACAAACTGACACCATAACTTTCAAAACTTTTGCTTATAATTAAGAGCAAAATATAGTGACCTCCTTGTTGTTTTGTTTTAATTTATAGACCTGCCTTCTATTTTGAAATGATACATTTTAGTCCAATCATTTAACACCATTAGGAATATTCTAAAAAGATCCTAAAAATATAATTTTCAACTTTAATCAATATTTAATGTACTATTTTACCCTCTTGTCTAATAAATCACTAAAATATAATTTTCAACTTTAATTAATATTTAATATATTTTACCCTTTCAAAAATTCCATTCCCAATAGATAATGTAATATTAAGTAATTAAAAATTAATTACAAATTTAACTTTTTCTTTTAAATGTTTCCTTGGTTAAATGTATTTACAAATAGTAACAAAAATTATATTTTACATCAGAAAATCTATTTAAGAACTATGACATATTAAAAACAGAAATTTTCAACTATAAATTTGATTGAAATATATAATGTAAAAGTTTTTATAATTTTTAAAATAATATGGATTGAAACATAACTGAAATATGATTTAGAAATTTAAAATAAATTAAAATAAATATTCTTAATGAATATATTTAAAAATTTAAATTATTTAAGTTTATTATTTAAATAAAAATTAATAAATTTATTAGAAATTTTGAAAATGTATGTATGTTTTGTTGAAAAAAATGAGTGAGCAAGAATTAGTCTTTATGTTTTAAAAAATATTTTTGACAAATATAAACTTTTAAGGTATTTTGGTCCAAACAAAGTTTAAAATTTAAATTTAACGGTCAACTAACGGTTTTGATTGATGGAAATAAATTCTCAAATATAAAAGAAATATTTGTGTGATATATATCTTAATTTTGAGAGATATTTATATACGTTTTCAAAATATAGAAGGTTTCTATAATTAAAGTAAAATAGAGGGGAGGTGATGAGTGTATTTTACTCTATAATTAAGGATTAAGGATATAATACATACCAACAATCAATAATTTAAAACAATTTTATTATAAGAGTTATTTGTTCTTTTGTCGATAATCTTTCAAACAAATTAAAGCTAAAGCATCTTTTATCGTAATATTATAAAAAGTGATACACAAGTATTCACAAATATAACCTTTTGAGGAAAAATGAATATCTAAATTTTTTTTATTTCATATAAGATTTCATTTTAGTCCCTCAATTTTATGAAGCACATTTTCAACACCCCAATCCTAACTCTATGAATTAAAGAGGTTGACGTTGAAATTTGATTTTTTAAAAATATAATGACTAAGACAAAAAAATATATATATGTTACGCAGTCTCGAACCCGTAACCTTGTGGAATGTTCAATAAGAACATAACCAGAAAGCCACAGAGGAGACCAGTAAGACAAAAATATATCATTTGAGATTGACAGTATTAGTTTGGCAAAAAAAAAAGACTAACAGTGTTAGGTTTGAGGACCAGTAAGACAAAAAAATCTTATGTGAAGTTAGTGGACAGAAATTACAACTTTTTCTTTTTATATCCATATTATTGAATAAACAAATCCATTTCAATGTTTTTCACGGTTAACTTTTGGGAGTAGTTGTTTTAAAGGAAGCTAAAATAGTCAAATATAAAATCAAACCTTTTCTGATGAAATTGAAATTCAGAATGTTGATCATTTTACCATATTCCCGTTTCTTTTCTCAAGCCACCCCTGCTGGTGAATGGCTTCCAGTAGGCATGCTGCCGGCTATGGATGGTGGCCAAATCTTCTACAACAATTTTATTGTAAAAGCATTACTACAGAAATTGCCTATAGCAGCTCTTATTTTGGCCCTATCGTAGCACTTATAAGCGCTGCAATAGACAGTGTTGCGATAGGCTATTAAGCCTTACGCTGCGCTTAGTAAGCGCTACATTAGGTACACCTATAGCAGCACTTATAATTTAGTAAGCGTTGCTTTAGGGTACCCTAAAGCGGCACTTATTTCTTTATAAGCACTGCTTTAGGTAATTTATTTTTTTTGAAAAAAAATACCTATAGCAGTGCTTATAACGAAATAAGCGCTGCTATTGATTTTTTAAAAAAATATTTGATTTTATTTTATATACACCCCACCTGCATCAGTGCTAAATACCAGCAATTATATACAGTTCTAGGCAACGAATATACACCAATAACTCATCCACAGAGTAATGTACAATTAAACCAACCATTGTAATTGGGAAACAAAAAGCATGCTACTAGCTATACTACGATCTATATTTGTACTTATTGAAAAAGAGTTATTACATAAGCGCACCATTCTTCAATTAGCGCAATCATTTTTTCCCTCGACAACATCGGGTAACGTGCGTCTGGGTAATACTGCACAGACAAATATATTTGAATGGCAATCAAATCTACTTGAAATCTAATAACAAGTTCAAATACAATTAGAGTTGGCAAAATATAAAACTTACTGTCAATGGAATGCTACATCGATCATGTGTAACAACATCCCTCATAAACTGCATCACATAGTATCCACAGTTGTTGTTATTGGGTTGGAAGGGGCACTGTAACAAAGAACACCAAATATCAAATGAGAAACATTTACGTTATGTTTGACTTGATTGTTTAAAAAATTGAATAACTTGTAAAACCTGGACTATGCTCCACGGATAAGCATCTTTCTGGTCAGGGGCTCTGGAATAACTCAAGTTAATCGAGGACCGAAAACTGGTCAATGCGCTGGAAACGAAACAAATTAAATTAATTTTAGTAGCTAGGGTCATAAAATGTCAAATAATACAATGCATTATTCAAATAATGTTGACATTCATGTACCTATTGATGACGCGCATCAGAGCTGGGCGATTGTCTGGTTTAGCACCTAACACAGGATCCAAATAGTAAATCAAGGGTTCTAGTTGTGCTTGCGAATAGATGACAAGCAAAAGCCCATGGTTCCTAAAATTTTTAGAACGTTATGTCAGTATATATAAATGATGCTTGGAGCTAAGAATACGATGAAACCTATAATGTGTATCGATTTACCCTGTATTAATTGGAGCTAAGAATAAAGTCCTGCCTATTGCTTTTAAAGAAAAGCGCCTCTTAAGCGTCGTGAACTGCTCTTCATATCTCGCGCCCGCAATATGTGCCATGACATAGGGGCTTATGAATTCGAACGAGACACGCTCTGCGGCGATCATGACATGTTCGTACATGTGCCTTTATAAAAACCATACCAACTCCCAATTAGTGTAAAACTTATGACATTAAATGAAACCCCAATGGAAACACATTTATACCTGATCCATAAATTGATAACCGTAGCATTGAGCCATCCTTCATCAAGCACCTCCATGAGCTGGTCCCTCGAAACAAGCTCAATCATATTTGACACGCTAAATATATGCCTTTGAATGGAATCGTGGCAATAAATTCAGCAGATATTGAGGCTGCATATGCTTGCAGTTGAGCACGATTTGGCTTCTCGGCGCTTGTACGTTCAATAAAAGGAGGAGGCACTTGTACTTTCTTCTTGCCCTTAGCTTTTGTTGCCTACAAACCATGTAAATAGAATGTCTAAAATTTTATTACAATAAAAAAGAATGCTAGTTTAAATTGATTAGTAAATAATCACCTGTGACAATGGATCAGTACGTGAAATCTTTTTCTTCATCACTTGAGCGGCTGAACCATCGGTACCTTTGACATTAGCCACTTGTGCTTTCTTTCCAGTAGGATGTGTACCCTGAAAAAACAGGTAAATTAAAGAGCGTTCTTCCAACACAATGAATGCTAGTGTAAATGTTATTAGTAAATAACCACCTATGGTGTTGACTCAATCAAACCAATGGGCCAAGCAACGAATGCATTGACAGCATCTCTGACCCTAGTCATCTCATCAGTAGGGAACGGTAACGGTGCCTCATTATTGTAGGAGTATTCAATCATGACCCTCAGTGCATTATCAACCAACGACGAGTTGTGCAGGGTCTTGTTGGAAGTGTTGTAGACCTTGTCGTAGGCAACTACTTCACTGAAAGAGTGGTCCTTATATAGCCTGCAGTCTGACTCGCCCTACAAAAGAGTTGACAACATTAGCTAACAATCGACAGTATAACAGTATCGCTGCAAGTTTGCAAGCAGAAAATGTATGAACTACCTAAGGTATTTGGGCCCTAGGCATCGTACAGCTATCCCTGATGCTTGGACTTTCAACGGAAGGAACGTTACCTTGTAGCACGAAGTTTGACGTTTGTGATGCAACATTATATCACTGGTAAAATTCGAACATCTGCTCGTACCGTTGATGCAATTCCTCGTTCCGTCGTTGCACTTCCTCATCCGGTCGTTGCATCTCCTCCCTCAGAGTTTGAACTTCTTCTTTTAACGCTCTTACTTCGCCTTTTGATGCCCTCTTTTGGCGGTCAAAGTAAGATGAGAGAGTGATCCCTACACCTGTGCCACGAACACAGCCTGAATACTCAAGGCGATGTAGTGCTCTGCTCACGAAATCACCAGGGCCAAATTTGTTGATCTCGTCAGGAAATTCTTGTGACAACATATCTTGTAACAAGAAGAAATGTTTATTAGTTATTAACTTAGCAAAGTCACTAGTTAAAAAAATATTACAAAGTCAAAGAGAATGACTTACACATCATTCACGGACTTTTCTGACCTCTTCTTGAATGATGGTACCATCCTTTTTGGAGTGTCCCCTGACCCAGAGGTCATGCCGTGGTGGCCTCCCTTCGAGGTCCTATTCCTGAATCTGTCAAGGTAAGCCAGGTGAACGCATAAATTAATCATGTAAACATTTATTCATAATTTTGTATTTAAAAGCGTTACTAAGATACCATATCTTCCTCCAATTCAGGAAATGCCTTTCGTTCACCCATATACGGATACTTGTAGCTTTTAGCTGCCTGTCTATTTCTTTGACTTATTTACTCAAACTCCTCTGTCAAACGTGATTGCACAAATGCATCCCATTCTTCCTGGGTAATTGACCTTGCGTATGCCTCTGGGGGTGTTGGAACGATCTCCCCGTTGTCATCTCTCATATAGTACTTGGTCAAAGTTGAATGGAAAGCCCGATGCATTCTGGAAGCTTTCTTCAGGGCATACTCCCTATGAGAATCATCAATATGAAACACGGTCTGTAACAACAGAAATCATATTAGATTTGTTAGTTACAATGTTATCATAATAAAACTAAACTTAATTGTAAAAAGGCACCTAACCTGAATATCTGACCAAACCGCGTCATGACTGCTCCTCTCGGTTCTCCAATCTGTAATAGTAATAGGCACTTTCTGCCGAACAGTGCACCCAATAAAACCTAAGAGGTCTTTCACAGTTTCTCTGATTGCTTGGTCATTATCGTTCCATTTAAGTTTAGTCTTTTTTCCCACAGCTCTGCGTTTGAGAAGTTTACGCATAAGGGTTATTCCACGTTGAACTTCCGCTTCGGCAACTGCTCTACCCGCATCGATATCTACCTGTGCATTCGGTTGTTCTTCTTCCTCCTTGTTTAGGGGGGGATCCATTATCCTACAAAATAATTAAACAAGACATGATTTTAGAGCATATAATGAAGCTACATGTATGCAGATTAAATGAAGTAATTCATAATGTAAAACAGAAATACATACAAACTTAAATCAATATGATGGATTTCATCTCTTTTTCCTCTGTGTTATATTATCTAAAATTGTTTGCTTCCTCTTTTTTGCTAGATTTAAGGTTGTGTTGACCCAAATGCCTTCTTCATGATCATGCCTTACATAAACAGATTCATCTTCATCATCATATTCGTCCGCATCAAAGTCTTCTGATAGTAGCATCTTAAAGGAAGGATCATCTTCTATCATATTCATATCATCATCACTACTTTCATCATCAACTTGTTCAGCATAATTTTTGTTCGAATGCATGACAATTGACCAATTCTTCTTAGAAGGATCAGCAATGTAAAACACTTGTGATGCTTGAGAAGGTAGAATGTAAGGATCATCCTTATATGCAACTTTAGAAAGGTCGACCGATATAAACCCAAATTCATCTAACCGTCGTCCACTATGGTTGTTAACCCACTGACATCAGAACACAGGAACTCTGAACATGGTGTAATCTAACTCCCAAATGCAATCAATCACACCAAAGTATGCCATCTTCGCATATATGGGATTTGTATCTCTTAGACTGGATATATGCCATGCCTCGGCAATAAGTGTGACTCCACTATTCTGCATTGTGCTTTTTTCATCCTGGTCTTTTGTATAGAATGTGTAACCGTTGATTGCATAGGCGGTGTAAGAAAATGCGCGCAAACCCAGTCCTTTCGACAGCCAAAACAATCTTTCAGAAACTGATCTAGCATTAAGCTCAACCTGCTGATAAATGCGCGCATTAAACCATCTAATGAAATTTTTGTTGTGCTCCCTTGTAATCAAACTCTCATTTCTATCACCGTGTACTTCCCGCAGGAGTTTTTTGTGTTCTTCAACGAATGGTTCAACCTCAGGAGTGTTGTGAATAATATATAAGTGAGCCAGTTCCCTTTCAGCATTCAAAATGCGTATTAAGTCTAACACACTTATTCGTTTCCCCATTAATTGCCTATCGTGATGAGACTTTGGCAAACCAACATGTTCAATATTTGATAAGTAATCGGCACACAAATCACTCGCTTCTTCAACGATGTATCTTTCAGCAATACACCGCTCTGGACGGTATCTATTTTTAACATACCCCTTTAAAACTTTCATGAATCGCTCGATTGGGTACATCCATCTCAAATAGACTGGGCCACATAAATGAACCTCTTTGACCAAGTGTACAGTAAGATGAACCATGATGTTAAAGAATGATGGGGGGAAATACATTTCAAGTTCGCATAGGATACGAATGATCTGCCTCTGTAATTCCTGCAACCGTCCCCGGTTAACCACTTTACTACAAATGAGCCTGAAGAAAATACACAGTCTACTGATCATTGCCGGGCTGTCTAGGCCCGGAAATAAGCATGGAAAGCATCATTGATTGCACCATATTTTTATACACTTTTCATTGATAAAATCATTAGATTATTGCATGTTCTTTGGGTAATTGCACCTAATTAGGGTAATTTCTGACTTTTGCACACTTTGTTAGAATTTGTTCTAGTCAAGGCCAATTTGGGCATCATTAGTATGATTTATTGTTTAACCCATTTTCAAGAACATTTTGATGCTACCTTAGGTCTATTTTATTTGTAGGTCATAGAAGAAACATGCCCAAATTAAGGAGCCAAGTTGCAGTGAAGAATTCTGGACGGAGTAGAAGAAGAAAGATAAGAAGAAACAGAAGCGCATGTCCCTTGCCACGGCGAGATCAAGGCGAGAAAGACCAGTGAGGCAGAACCGATATGAGTTCGCCACGGCGAACTCACGGCAAGTTCCATAATGGATACCAGCTCGCCGCGGCGAGCCCACGGTGAAGTCACGAGAATCTGCAAAAATCTGACGCGTTTTTAGGGTTCCTAGGGCAGTATAAATAGATCCAAACACCCCCACCTTCAGAATCTAAGCCTCCAAACACGAAAATACCTCAGTTCTCCTAGGGTTCCATTATCTAACCTCATTCTCCACTCAAATCCTCTCATCCCTACTCGTCTCCACCTCAAATTCCACTGATTTCCTTGTTCTTTCCCTTTCTAACTTCCATTTCCACTCCAATTTTCCTTCTATCTTCCTTACTCATGGAGGTTGTCATCATGGGTCCTCTTGGGCTCGAATTTGAAGACATGAGAGGCTAGAATCTTGGTGCTTTGGTGGTGTGAAGGTGGCTCGAGCTTCAATGGGCGAAATAGGGGAGTTATTTGTTTTCTCATGCTCTTTTCCTTATGTATTAAGTCTTGTAGTTGCATTTCTCTTTGTATATTTGGATTTGAGACATGATTTCCTTTCTTAGTTGTTTATGAATTGGAACATTTGTGTTGGATATTGAGTTATGTTAATTGAATGGTATATATGTTTAAATTTCCTATTGGATTTATGAATGATATATGATTTTTAGTGGTTGCTAGATTGTGCAGCTTAATTTGTCCAATTGAATGCTATGGTTGCACATTCTTGAGAGGAATCGGTTTTCAAAACTCATGTTCCAACACACACCAAATGGAGCTTAACACTAACCCTAAGTGATAGCTATGAAAGTGGTTGCTTGATTAGTTATTAATTAGGGTTAGTAGACCCCTAGTGGTTACTTGGGGATTTTTCAATTAGGCTTGGTGAATCTTTAACTCCCAATATCAATTTAATGAAGCGTGAGAGCCACCGTAGCACTATCAAAGCCCATTTTATCAATTTCCCTTAATCCAAACACTTTTCACTCATTAATCTAAAATACCAAAAACAAGTAACTACTTTTGTCAATAGTTTTATTAAATGAATTTTCAAACCAAAACCCCCATATCTTTTATTGTTTTGATTGCATTTAGCTAGTTTAGGTAGGTTAAAAGACTCCTTAAGAGAAACGACCCGAGGTTGCAACCTATATTGCAATCCTTGGATTAATTTTGATTTTAACCCCCAAGGCGCATCTAGGCAAAAAGGTTAAATCAATCATAAACTTGCGTTTCATGATCAAATTTGGGGGGAGGTTGTATATCATCAAAATCATCAGCCATGTACTGTGAGTACTACTATGAACTCCATGCGGATTGATTCCATCGGTTGCCAATGCAAGCCGTAGGTTTCTTGGTTCTTCACCGAACTCAGGGTACTCGTAATCAATTTTTTTCCATTGGGGGCATCTACGAGGTGCCTAAGTTTGATGTCTTTAATCCTCTCATCAGCGTGCCATGTCAAAATCGTGCAACATCTGTATTACTGTACATCTGCTTGAATCTTGGAATGATTGGAAAGTACCACAACACTTTAGAAGGACTCTTACCTTTCTTTCCAAACCGAGATGAGCTGCATTTAGAACACTTCTCCAACAACGCATACTGGTTCCGGAATAAAATAGAGTCGTTGGGGGATGCATGTATTTTCTCATATTTCATATCGGTCGACCGGAGAATTTGCTTTACCTCGTATGTGTTTTAGGGGAGTACATTCGCTTTTGGGAGTATATCTCGCAGAGCGGACAACAGTGTGTCGAAACTTGCATTACTCCAATAGTATCGCGCGTTCAGGTTATACAATTTAAGCACCGCACTTAGCCTTGTGTATTTGCTACATCCCACATACTAAGGCATCTCTGCATCGCTCTTCAGTGTCTCAAACATTTCAGGATTCTCCTCACCCACCACATTCAACATTTCTTCAAGATCATCACTCTCATCACACATGTCTGTGTCAAGCACATTGGAAGCGCTACTAACATCAGGTACCCGGTCTCTGCATTCATCTTCATAGGTCTCACTGTGCTTTGTCCATCGTGTATAAGACGGATCGATTCCATGACAAATTAAATGACCCAACAAGTCAAGAGGACGAAGACGCTTTCCATACAAACACGACATACAGGGGCATACAATTCTGTTAGCATTCTCTGCATGCTTAGCAGCAAATTCAACGTACTATTTTGCTCCATCTATATATTCCCTTGAACGCCGATCACAAGACATCCATTTCCGATCCAACATGGTAACCTACTAAAGGAAAGTGACAGTAAGATCGATCTATATGACTTACTAATTGGGTAGCCACCTTACGATGTTACCTTATTTTTTTAACAAAAATTCAGTAGCATAACAGCTATAAATGAACATTCCAAGGCTCAAGGCCCTCTCTTTTTAAAATAGAAATTGATAGACCACAATATCAACAGAATCAACTCAATATATTTCCATAGCCCACCAAAACAGAATTCACAAAGCATTTATATATATAGAGAATTCATAGTTTCACAAAGCAAAAGTTTCTTACAAGTAAAATGTATGTACCTCAATGATTTCTTTTACTATGGTTTTGAAGAATGTGGACAAAACAAATACTTCTTGTGATCCCTACAACATAAATAAACAACTCATCAAATTTTATATGAATTCAATTTATATCAAAATATTTGAACACCCTATTATATTCTCATCCATAGATCATAGATTATCCAACAAATTCCAAATGCAAAATTAAAGAACACCCAAGATTCAAAGTAAAATTCCACAAAGTAAATACTTATATGTTAATTGCAACTCCATCATATTTTCAAAAGAATATCAAATCAAGACCATCCAAATAAGGGTAATATCCATTCAAATTACAAAGCCTTCATCAAAATGTTACAATTGCAAAAGGAAAAATGAATAAAAAAATCATGTAAATAAGGAGTGAACTTAAATTAAAGCCAAATCCCCAAAACACAAAAATGTATTTTCGTCTCTTTAATCACACTAGCTCTAATCCAGGATTTCAAATGCTCATTCCTCATTTTAAAGATAATCTCAAACCAATTCCAATATGGCTGGACAAAATTTTAGTGTTAATCCTAAAAGATTGAATATCATTACAGCCACCAAATAACCTCAAGCAAACCAAAACAATTAACTGATTGCTCTAAAATTTATTTCCTAGTCTAATCCTAACACAAAACTCGAAACCAACACAAGGAATAGCTTCAGAAATTACTTACCCGAACAACAAACAACGAAATGGAAGGGAAAACGAAGAAGTATCGCACAAAGCTGGGGGAAAACGAAGCTGAGGGATTCAAACTCTGATGAGCTGGGGGAAAACGAAGCTGAGGGATTCAGACTCCGAGGGCTGCCTTTCAGAGCTCTGACCTTGGAGAGGGAAATTTGGGGAAATTTGAGAAATGTCGCGCCAAGTGAGCTATGAGATTTTGAGCTGGGGGAAATACTGATAAATGGCCTATCCCGGCGCTTGTTAAGTAATAAGCGCCGGGATAGGTGCATTAAACAATTAAAAATATAAAACAATGCAAGAATTTCATAAAAAGGCAAAACATTATTTTATATCAGCGTTGGGATAGGCCTAATTATGTATTTTTAAATTGTTTTTCCTTTTCTTAAAATGAATCATTATTTTTAAAATTGGTTTTAAATAGTTTTTAAAACAATATTTAAATTCTTTGGGGCCTATCCCAACGCTTATGAAGTCATAAGCGTTGGGATAGGCCAACAGTAATTTAAATTTTATTTAAAAACTATTTAAAACCAATTTTAAAAATAATGATTCATTTTAAAAAAAGGAAAAACAATTAAAAAATACATAATTAGGCCTATCCCAACGCTTATGACGTCATAAGCGTTGGGATAGGCCTAATTATGTATTTAAAAATGGTTTTCCTATTTTTTAAAAAGCCAAAGTATGTTTATGACGTCATAAGCGTTGGGATATGCCTAATTATGTATTTTTAAATTGTTTTCCTTTTTTTTAAAAAGCCTGTGTATTTTTAAAATTTGTTTGAATTTTTTTAAACAATATTTAAATACTTTGGGCCTATCCCAACACTTATGACGTAATAAGCGTTGGGTTAGGCCCTCTGTCATTTAAGTTTTATTTAAAAATATCTAAAATTAATTTTAAAAATACTGATTCATTTAAAAAAAAGGAAAAATAATTTAAAAATACTTAATTAGGTCTATCCCAACTCTTATGACGTCATAAGCTTTAGGATAGGCCTAATTATGTATTTTTAAATTATTTTCCTTTTTTTTAAAAAACCTGAGTATTTTTAAAATTTGTTTGAATTTTTTTTAAAATATTTAAATTATTTGGGTCCTATCCCAACGCTTATTAATTCATAAGCGCTGGGATAGGCCCACAGTAATTTAAATTTTATTTAAAAACTATTTAAAACTAATTTTAAAAATACTGATTCATTTTAGAAAAAGGAAAAACAATTTAATTATACTTAATTAGACCTATCCCAACGTTTATGACGTCATAAGCGTTGGGATATGCCTAATTATGTATTTTTAAATTTTTTTCCTTTTTTTTAAAAAGCCTATGTATTTTTAAAATTTGTTTGCATTTTTTTAAACAATATTTAAATACTTTGGGCCTATCCCAACGCTTATGACGTAATAAGCGTTGGGAAAGACCCTCTGTAATTTAAGTTTTATTTAAAAATATCTAAAACCAATTTTAAAAATACTGATTCATTTTAGAAAAAAAGGAAAAACAATTTAAAAATACATAATTAGGCCTATCCCAACGCTTATGACATCATAAGCTTTGGGATAGGCCTAATTATGTATTTTTAAATTGTTTTTCCTTTTTTTTAAAATGCCTCAGGATTTTTAAATTTTTTTTCAATTTTTTTAAACAATATTTAAATTCTTTGGGTCCTATCCCAATGCTTATAAATTATTAAGTGCTGGGATATGCTTATACCTATCACATCACTAACGTTTTGCAAGCGCTGCTATTGTCACGCTGTAATAGAGTATTTCTGTAGTAGTGAAGTTTTATTGTAACTTATGAATTAAGCTTGTTAATTTTGAAACCTCTTTTGTGATTGAATAACACCAAATGTTACATTTTCAAAAGAGTGCAATTAATTTATTGGAAAAGTTGTGTTCTAAATTTTTGGAATTTTAAACATAATTAAAATTCTAAAGTCATAATATAATTATGAACACATAGATCTAAGAATCGAACCTTTGTTTGGAGGCTCCACAACTTTTTACTTTCTGGATCTTGTTTTGTGAGATGGACTACTAGAGTCTAGGTTGGATGGCACAGCTAAACACCGTGCAAAATAAAAAGCGGAAGGCTAAGAGAATTTCACAAAATCTAAATCTAAATCTGTAGTATTTCTCTTTGTGTGTACTTTCAGCTGAGACTTCTCCTCAATTTGTGTTTACTCAGTGAATTCAATTATTTACTGAATATTTAAATCTACTAAAATATCCTACAGCCATTATTTAAATAATATATAATTAAATATCTCAATTTAATTACATTATTTAAATATACAGAAGAACCTTCTTAAGATATTTTTTTGCTGTTTGGAAAAAAGTCAAACTCAATAGACCAATCATTTAATTCGCAATCAACAAATTGATTATTAAATGAGCAGATTTCATTCAGTGATCCATGGCTATCTAAATCAACCAATCAGATAATTTAAATAATTAGCCAAATTAGTTAATCAAGAATATCTCATTATTCTTAATTAATTAATGTAATTATTTATTCAGTGATCCATGGCTAATCAAATTGACCAATCAGATAATTTCTTTAATTAACCGATTTAATTAAGTGGTCCAGCCTTGTACACAACATGGCGTACATCAAGCTACCAACTGTGCTTGAGTAAGGTACCCTTTTCATGCGCTCTATGTTGCATTATTTTGTGGGTTTCATGTCCTCACTCAAGTCATGTCTTTTGACCACTGGAGTGTCCATGGGTTTGCAGTCCCTCATATTGAAGCATTCCAAAACTTTTGCTATATATGTCTTTTAGGAAAACGATAGCTATTTCTTAGAATGATCTCTTCTTATCTTGACACCCAAGATATATTCTGCTTCACCCATGTACTTCATTTCAAATTTTAAGGATAACCAATCCTCAATCGTTTTAACAACTCCTAGATTTGATCCAGCTAAGAGTATATCATCAACGTAAAGAGATAATATAAGAAAATTGCCTCCAAAGCATTTGAAGTACATGTAATGGTCTTGTTCGATCTTTTCGAATCCAAATGAGGTGACTGCTTTGTGAAACCTCAAATACCATTGCCTAGACGATTGTTTGAGTCCATAAATGGATCTGAGGAGCTTGCAAACCTTTTGTTCACTTCCTTTCTTTATGAAACCCTCAGGCTGTTTCATATAGATTTCCTCATCTAGTTCTCCATTGAGAAAGGCGGTCTTTACATCCATTTGATGTAATTCCAAGTTTAGACTTGCCACCAATGCTAGAATCAATCTAATAGAGTCAAAACGAACCACTGGTGAGAAGGTTTCTTCATAATCAAAGCCTTCTCATTGTGTGTATCCTTTGGCCATCAACTGTGCTTTAGGTTTGTCAATCGATCCAACCACCTTTCTTTTGTATTTGAGAACCCACTTGTTCCCGATTGCCTTACTGCCCAACGGTAGATCAACCATCTCCCTAACTTAGTTCAACCTCATGGAATCCATTTCCTCATCTAAGGCCATTTGCCATTTTTCCTTTGTAGGTCCTGATAGCGCTTCCTCTATGCTTGTAGGATCTAATTCGTCTTCCTCTGGGTTGACGATGAGAACTAATCCTTCCACTAAGAATCAACTCCTTAGGGTTATCCCTCTGACTTCTTCGAAGTGGGGTATCCACAAGATTCTCTTCTTGTGGTTGGGCAGAGTTTTCAGCCCTCCCACTTAGGTTGGTTACTTATAGGATATACGTTGGCTCCTCATTTCTATTCTCTTTCTATTCTCCTCATAAAGAGGTTCTAGACGGTCAACGCCCCCTGCCAAGAAAATCATTCTCCATTAATATTGTGTCCCTTGATATTATTTCAGTCACTGATCCATCATCATTTTCACTAATGAAGACATATCCCTTTGAGGCTTCAGAGTATCTCATAAAGATACATTTCTTGCCTCTTGGTCCCAATTTTCCATACTTATGGGAGGAATCATGGACATAGGTTGCCGACCCCCATAGTCTTAGAGATTTAAATCTGGTTTGCGCCTTGTCCATGATTCATAAGGTGTGGTAGAGACTGATTTTGAGGGTACGAGGTTAAGTATATATGTGGCAGTTAGCAGAGCATCCCCCCATTATGAGATTGGAAGCTTAGCCTGTGCCATCATAGATCTTATCATGTCGAGAAGGGTTCTATTGCTTCTCTTAGAAACTCTATTTTGTTGAGGAGTATTGGGAACTGTTAGTTGCCAAGCAATCCCCTTTTCCTCATAGAGTGCCTTGAACTGATCCGAGAGGTATTCTTGTCCCTTGTCAGTTCTTAAGGCCTTTACCTTGTAGCTTAATTCATTTTCCACTAAGTTAAGGTAGTTTCTGAAGCATCCAAAGCATCAGATTTGTGGGAAATCAAATAAACATGTCCATATCGAGAATAATCATCGATAAAGATAATGAAGTACATAGCTCCATGCCTTGCCTGTACACTCATTGGTCCACAAATATCAGAGTGAATGAGTTGAAGAGGACTTTTAGCTCTATTTGCTTTACCAAAGGGTTTCCTTGTGCTCTTACCTGCTAAGCAGTGCTCACATAGAGACATTTCTCTTTTGATGCATTTCCTAGCAAACCCTCTTTTGCTAGTTTAGTCATTCACTCTTGACTAATATGACCTAATCTAGCATGTCAGATGTCATAATGAATATCAGAGCTACTTGCATAACAAGAACTAGAATAATCATTGAAATTTCCAAAACAAAGAAACTGTCTTTCACATAACTAGAGCCAAACACATCGGCTTTATTTGAAATGCTTACAACGAAGTCACAAAAACTAACATTGAAATTCAATTTAATTAAAGAAATAAAAGAAACAAGATTCTGTTGGGTTTCAGGAGCATAGAGCACATCATGCAACGTCAAGGTCTGTCCTCTCTCCTAACTCAACTCGCAGGTACCGATGCCTTTGACTTCTACCCTCGCATTATTCCCAACATAAAGCCATCTGCTTCTAGCTGGTAGCTGATGAAACTCAGTTAAATTCCCACATTCTTTGCTTACGTGGTTGGTTACTTCTGAGTCTACAACCCACACAGGATTAGCTTCAGTTAATAAAGCAGTACTTGATACAAAAGAGTAGTGAACAACACATTATTCGTTACCTTTTTTTTATCAGGGCAATCTTTGGCACAATGTCCCTTTTGTTTATAGGCATAGCACTTTATTTTAGTGAAATCACACTTCTTGCTGGCCTTTTTGGTTTTCTTGAAAGGTTTCTTCCCCTTTTGCTTGGGTCTACCTTTCTTTTGTTGGGACTTTTTACCCTGGCCTGATTGTCCCTTAGGAGCTGACCTGTCCTTTTATTCAGTTAAAAATGCATGGCTAGCTGGTTTTGCAGCTTTCATGCGATCATCCTCTATCTGGATATGATGAGCTACTTCAGCAAAGGTTTTGATACTCACATTATGGGTAATGGTGTGCTTCATGGTATCCTAACTAGCTGGGAGACACCTGATGGCAGCTTGGATTTTCTACTCTTTAGAAATAGTCCATCTGGCTTCAAATAACTCCCTAATCAGGTTGTGCATCGCCCTCAAGTGATGCCTGATTGAGGTGTTTGGAGACAGCTTGAAGTTGTTGAATTTCACGGTTAAACTTCTCAGCCTCACTGCTGAAGTTGCATCAAATTCATCTTTCAGTGCTGCCCACAAGGCATAAGCTATAGCATGCCCTTCAAATTGACACATGATATCATCGGTCATTACACCTAACATTGTAATACGTGCAAGAGTATTTTTCCTTTTCCAGGCAACAAATGCATCATGGTCCCTTCTGGATGCAGCAGGGTCTGGTTCTTGGAGGACTTTGGTCAGTACATCAGTTATCTCCTATTCTTCCAGGACGTATGTGATTTTACGGCACCATATGCCATAATTATCCCCATCTAACTTGCATCCTCGACATAGGTCAGTGACAATGGATTTGATTCCCTTTGGAGACATTGAACTATCACATAGACAATATACATTTTAGCAATTTGTATGCAAACACAGGTATAAACATATTTAAAATACGAGCGAAATATTATGATCGTTAAGTTCCCCACATTTGTGTTCAGGAGTCAACTAGTTGAATCCCATCAGACTCATAATGGTTTATTTACAACCCTTTAATTCTGATCTCATTTAAATACAACACATTTAAATTTTCTCCTACCTAAAAAGAGAATTAATTTTGCTCCCACTCAATTAAAGAAAATAAACATTTATTAATTAATAACCAAAAAATCCATTACAATAAAGAAATTTAAATTAACCCTTTCTAAGAGAATTAAAATAAATTGCAATCTATCCTAAGAGAAAGAGTTAATCTTCCTTAAAATAACGACTGCCTTCATGGAGTACATAGCCAATTATGTGCATCTTCAGGTCCTCATTGACCTTGCAGAGGCCATTCTTAAGGAAATCCATCCAATAAGAGCGTGAGAATGTAACCCCTTTCTCAAAAAGGGCCTTTTGATACTCGTGTATCACTAACATGTAGTATTGAGCATCTTGCATGCTAATGATAGACTTGTCGTATTCATGTAGAGTTATGTAAACACTATAAAAATGATAAGTATGATTCTCAGCATCTTTCCTTGCTCTCCTTCTTGCTATTGTTCGAGTGTCGCCACTATCGATCTCTTCCTTGGATTGAGGAGGTGCTCGTTCTTCCTCTGCCTCGACCCTCTTTGGTTGTTTTATGGGTCTTTGATAAAAGAAAGGCACTTCTTCCTTATTAACACTCAGTTTATGGCTATCCGAAGCTGGCGAGTAAGATGACATTAGGTGTGTCAAATCAATGGAAGATGAAATTAAAATTGGATTTTGACTTTCATTTGAATTTTCCATTTTAAAACCTACAAAATCACATTATGTGGAAAAATAAAATATATTCAAAATATTGCACATATGGTCAATTAATCGTACATAAACGAAAATTAAACACAACTTGTCACAAAAACAAGAGCAATCATAAATCCACACATAGATTATAATTTTTGAATTTTTAGGATCTCATATTTCCCAAAGATTCATTTAAATGCATTCTCATACACATTTCAGTTAAATTCCTTAATAAATTTTGGAATTTAACTGTGCATTTAATTTTGACCAACCATGGAGAAAGTTCCCTTTAATTTCATCCTTAAAAAATTTTTCAAAAAACTTTTTTTAATAAAATAAATATATAATAATATTTTTTTAAAAATATTGGGCCAGTTCGCACAACTCGGCCTGCCAGCTTGGTCCAGGTCCTGATCAAGGTCCAGATCACCCATGATCCGGACCTATTGGAGCACACCTCACCTATGGTGCCATGCACCATGGAGGGCGTAGCACACCTTTTCACTTAAGTGAAACGGTGTGCCCAGCACCCTGGGTCTGAGAAGACCTAAAACTACATCGTTTTGGGCCCCCAGACCCTCACCCTACATCCAGCTAGGTTGACCCAGATCCGGCTGGAGGTGTGGCGGGTCTGCGGGAACTAGCCACCTTCCAGGGTCCATATCTTTGCCATCTGACCTCCGATTTGTGTGTTCTTGGTGGCTACGGAATCGTCTCAGAGCATAGATTCATTTTTTCAAAAAATTTTGGGCACCAAACACATTTATTTGAAAAACCAATTTTCTCAAATATTTCAAACGTGCCATTTTCATAAAGCTTCAAGGTTCAAAAATTTGTCAAGTATGCACAGTTAACTGATGAAGCTTAATTAATGTAGTGGAAAAGTAAACCTAGAATCTTATATTAAAGGCTCTGATGCCAATGTTGGAATTTTAAACATAATTAAAATTCTAAAGCATGCAAATATCATAATATAATTATGAATACAAAGATCTAAGAATCGAACCTTCATTTGGAGGGTCCCCATTTTTTACTTTCTGGATCTTGTTTTGTGAGATGGACTACTAGAGTCCAGGTATGGTGGCACAGCTAAACATCGTACAAAATAAAAAACGGAAGGCTAAGAGAATTTCATAGAATCTAAATCTATAGTATTTCTCTCTGTGTGTTATTTGTGAGATACCTGGCCTCCTATTTATAATAGTTAGCCAGGGTTGATTTCAAAATTTGAAAATCCCGTAAACTTTCAGCTAAGACTTCTCCTCAATTTGTGTTTACTCAGTCAATTCAATTATTTACTGAATATTTAAATCTACTAAAATATCCTACAACCATTATTTAAATAATATATAATCAAATATCTCAACTTAATTACATTAATTAAGTATACAGAAATACCTTCTTCAGATAGTTTTCTGCTGTTTGGATCAAGTCAAACTCAGTAGACCAATCATTTAATTCGCAATCAACAAATTGATTATTAAATGAGCATATTTCGTTCAGTGATCCATGGCTATCTAAATCAACCAATCAGATAATGTAAATAACTAACAAAATTATTTAATCAAGAATATCTCATTATTCTTAATTAATTAATGTAAAGTTTATTCAATGATCCATGGCTAATGAAATTGACCAATTGGATAATTTCTTTAATTAACCGATTTAATTAATCAAGAATATATTATTATTCTTAATTAAGTAATTTAACTTAGCCCAAAAAGGGCGCATTTCACAACATGAATAATTAAAGGTGAATCATGAATTGCTAAATTCAGCTTATTAATAAAACAAATAAATATGCTTATAAATTATCAATCAAGTTGAATTGAGAATTTCACAAATCTCCTTAGCTTTTCACAACAAAAATTTTGCAATAAAGTTGCTCTCAGTCGATATTTTTTTTTTAAAGTGGAAACGGTTAGAGAGGAAAACTTTTTTCTCTCTTGAGAACTGTGCCACAAGTCTCGTTTTGCTCGTATGGAAAATCCAAACTACCGGAAAGTTCCACTAGATAGGAAAACAGAAGAATGCGATGATGTGAGTCGATCAAAGAAATCATAGAAGGAGAGAAGGGAGGATGATTTGATGTCAGACAGTATGAAAGATGCAGAAGGTTTTTTTTTGAAGAAATTCAGGAAGAACAATGCACCCAGCACCAACCACTCTTTGCAAGGCCGGTGTCCTATAAGGACTCACTTCTGAGGTTTAAAGGAGAAGAATATAATGGGTTTTCCTACGAGAACTCTAGTATGGAGAATAACCCTCTACTATCTGACCTTTTGGATCAAACTTGGAAGTTACCCGAGCCTACAGAGGAACTACAAAAGCTTATGGGGGTGTTTCCAATAGCGCCGATCATGGAAGATGAGTTTAGTAAAGATTGTAAACCTTGGAATAATGCTTTGATCATTACAATTTTTGGGTGCTAAATTCAATGTGTTCAAGCTAAAAGCAAGACTGGGCAGATCCTAGCGATTCAATGACTTTGATCTCATGGACTTGCCCAATAACTACTTTGTCATTAAACTGAAGACTGATGAGAGCTGGGGAATAAAGTACATGAGAATACTTTTTGAAGGCCCCTGGGTTGTTGCTCGCCATAGTGTTCTAGTCCAAAGGTGGTCCCCTTATTTTGACCCTTTCCACAATCCTCTTGGTAGCATTACAACCTGGGTAAGGATAACAAATGTTCCTCTTCACTACTATTCCAAGAAATATCTGTGGAGGCTAAAAGATATGATTGGTAAAACCATAAAGGTGGATATTAATACTTTGACAAATTTTGCAGATGGCGACTTTAAGGTTGAGAGAGGGAGGTTTGCTAGGATATGCATAGAACTTGATCAACAGAAAAAATTAATTCTGAGAATCATCTGCTCGGCGTCAGTTTTGAATGTGGGATATGAGGGATTAGGTTTGATTTTCTTTTGGTTGTGGAAGATATGGACATAGGAGGGAGAGTTGTCCTTGGAAACCATGCCAAAACTCAACATCTCAAGCTACAATGAGCCAAGAGAGTCCTGTTACCCTGCCATGATCATTGTCGGAGCCCTCGTTACTTTCGGAGTCCAAAAGAGGATAAGTTCGGCCCATGGATGTTTGTGGATGGAGCTTCCAAACCACGTTTCACGAAAATCAAGAAGGAAAGACCATCGAACCATGGGGAAAAATAGAAAAGAGAAAAAGGGAGTACAAGTAGTCATCATCAATCGAAATATGCAGCCTTAGCAGACTTGGAAGAAGACATGGAAGAGGCAAGATATCAGGAGGGATCACTGAATGATTCAGGAGATAAAGTATCAGGAAAGGAAAAGGAGATAGTGATTTATTATGAGAGGAAAGAGGTTTAGCGTAGGCAGATGAGGGTGAGGGAACCTAAGATAAAGTCGAAGGTGTCAAGAAAAGCTAAGGATCAAGGATCAGGTGAGGGGCCGGGTAAGGAAAATGCAAGGCCAAATCTGGGAGGAGTAGAATCCAAGAATCATATTGAAACCAAACTTGAGTTGGGCCCAAGTTTAGAGGGACCCAATAGCAAAACAAAAGAAGGGCCTAAAAGCATTAAACAACATGCCCATAATGTAGTTAGTGGAGCTCTCAACTCTCTAGAGCCCATTGTTATTATCAAGAAATCTGTGCAAATGGAGGGGGCCCATTAGGGGAGAAGGCCAAACAATCACTTGGAAGATTCCTCTAGCTCTGCAACATCACTTGTTAACAATGAAGGCCATGATATGTCGATGCCCAAAGATCAACCAGCTAACTCAGGAGATATGCTAGTGGTACGAGACTCAAAAAGTAGTAAGAGGAATAGTTCAAATAAAAAGAAGGGAGATAGAGCTATGGCTTTTATTTTGGAGAACGGACCCCCCGGATCCGGACTTAGCCTGATTAGGTTTTACTGTTTCTTTTCTTGATTTATTATCTTATGATAATATCTTCATGGAACTGTCGTGGGATGGGTAGAAAATTGTTCCCATGTTTGCATAAGGAAATTGTTAAAAGATATGAGATCCAAGTGATGTATCTGGTGGAAACTAGAATAAGCAATACCAGAGCTGAAAAAGTTATTCGTCAATTGGGGTTTCATAATTGGTTAAGGGTGGAAGCTTCACGATACTCTGGAGGGATCTGGGTTTTGTGGAATGAGTAGGAGACCTCTGTGGAATATGTATTCTCATCAACCCAACTAATTCATTTCTTGGTAAAGGATGTTGCCCCAGGAGAGAGTATGGGAACCACATTTGTATATGGTGAAACTTCAATTCTGAGAAGGAAAGCACTTTGGAGGGATCTGAAGGCAGTAGCGGCGTCAACTCGAGGGGCATAGGTATTGTTAAGCAATTTTAATTCTTATATCTTGCCTGGAAACAAAAAAGGAGGGGGCCCACCAATAAATCTAAGTATGTAAGATTTCAAAGATTGCTTGGCTGAATGTAACCTGTCAGATTTTCTAGCAATTGAGGACCCTTATACCTGGGAGAAGGAGGGAGTTAGAGAGATTGGATTGGGCTTTCTGCAAACTTAAGTGGGAACTATCTCATCTTTCGTATAAGGTGTTTCATCATCTATGGTACAAGTCACATCATAGGGTGCTAGTAATCATAGATGGTAACTGGAGGAGAAGAAATTTTTTTCCTATCTTTCCATTACTAAGCAGTGTGGTGCCTAGAACCGGACTTTGGAAACTTGGTCCGAGATTCCTGGGAAGGTAAACAATGGTTAGAAGGGAGAAATGCATTTGAAGAATATGTGACAGCTTGGAATAATTCAGTGGCGGGGAACATACCAAAGAAGAAAAGAGAGATTTTGAGGAGACTTGAAGGAATTGATAAAGTAATACTAAGGAACTCTTCCAATGGTTTGTTTAGATTAGAGAAATCTTTATGGAAGGAGTATAGTAAGCTTAGTAATCAAGAGTAACAAATTTGGTACCAATAGTCTCGATGCAAGTGATTAAAATTTGGAGATAAAAATACAATGTTTTTCCATGCCACAACAGTCATGAGAAGGAAAAGGAACAGTATAGATGCGCTTCAAGGAGATGATGGTGAATGGGTTTCTAATCAGAAAACTTTAAGAGATAAGGCGCATGAGTATTTTCAGAGGCTCTATTCTAAGGATGAAGCTGTCCTCCCTGCATCTAACTGGCCAATGAACTTTCCCCCTTTATCCTCTATGCAACTAAACTTTATTCAAATGGAGGTGACAGATTTGGAGATAAAGAATGAAGCTTTTGAAATGGGGGCGTTTAAGGCTCCCGGGACTGATGGCTTATAGGCTCACTTTTTTCAATCGCATTGGAATTTGGTAGGGGAGAAAGTATGTGACCTCATCCGAAGTATCTTCAATGACCCTAGGGGGGTTAAAGATCTTAATCTCACTAATATTACCCTTATCCCAAAGGTGGACAACCCCATTCATATGCAATGTGAGCTACAAGATCGTGAGTAAAGTTCTCACTAATAGACTCAAGGGAGTTATGAGTTACTTGGTAGAGCCTAACCAATGTAGTTTTGTGGGGGGACGACAAAGTTGTGATGACATAATTATTTCGCAAGCGGCGATTCATACCATGAGGACTAAAAGGAGAGGCAAAGGTTTTGTAGCTATAAAGGTTGATATGGAGAAAGCCTATGATAGACTTGATTGGAATTTCCTTCAATTCGCTCTTGGGAGCTTGGGTCTTAGGGATGACTTTGTTAATCTTCTCATGAGCTACGTCACTACAGCTTCAATGAGTGTTATATGGAATGGTACAAAATCGGATACTTTCTACCCTTCAAGAGGTATTTGACAAGGGGACCCCCTACCCCCATATATGTTTGTTCTTGCTATGGAAAGATTAGGGCATTTGATAAATCATGAAGTGGAGGAAGGACGATGGAAGCCATTATCACTTTGTAATAGGGGGCCTCAAATATCACATTTGTTCTTTACAGACGACTTAGTCTTATTTAGTGTAGCCTTCGAGTACCAAACGAAAGAAATAATGGATTTAATGCAGTTCTTCTGTGGGGTGTCAGGTCACAGGATAAATCTTTAGAAATCAAAGATGTTTGTCTCCAGGAATGTTCATTTTAGTCGAGCTATGAATTTTAGTAAGCTTTTGGGGATCTCCATTACCTCTGATCTGGGGAAGTATTTAGGAGTACCTCTACTTCATAAGTATGATGTGAATGTCACATATGCTCCTTTGATACAAAAAGTCTCAAGGAAATAGGCAAGCTGGAAGGGTAGATTTCTTAGCATGGCAGGTAGAACGGTTCTGATAAAATCTGTGCTATCGGCCATTCCTTATTACCAAATACAAGCATCCCTAATTCCCTTAGGGGTATTGAAAGAAATTGAGAAGCTAAGCAGAGATTTCTTTTGGAACCATGGGCCAGAGTCGAGAAAAATGCATCTGTTGAGTTGGGGGGAAACTAAAGAGGACAGAAATCAAGGAGGTTTGGGAATTAAAGACCTTTGATGTCAAAAGAAAGACTTTATCATGAAACTTTGCTAGGGGATTATCTGTAAGATTAATGCCTTATGGGTCCGATGCCTCCGTGCTAAATACGATTGTGGTGATCGTCTATATCCGAATGGGAGCAAGAGAGGAGTCAATCAGAAGTAAGGAGGGCTGTTACCACTGTATGGGAGGTGTTTATGAGAGGTGTAGGCTGAAAGCTGTGTAGTGGTATGGATACTAAGGTCTGAAGGGACCTATAGACTTCTTTGGACCACCTTCTTATTGAATATGTAGACAAGAATATCCACTTAATAGATACTAAGGCCATGATCAATCATTTTGTGACTAGCTCTGGAGTATGGGACTTGCAAAAGAGGAGTAGAGTACTTCCAAACTAAGTTGTATATAGGATTCAGATGGTGGCCTCTCCAACTCGGCAGGAGATAGTTTCTATTGGAGATACTCTTTAGATGGAAATTTTAGTGTGAAATTATCTTACTGAAGGGTATACAATTTGAGCAGTAATATTTCAAATCCGGTTTGGGCAAAAATCTGGAAAAAACTTGATCTCCTAGAGAGAGTAAAAATGTTTCTGTGGCAGGTGTCCCATGAGAGAGTTCCTATAAACTCCATAAGAGCAAGAAGAGTGACAAACACAAATCCTGAGTGTCCCTTCGAGTGTCATAGTGAGGAAACAATCATACATATGCTGAGAGATTGTGAGATTGCAAGACTAGTGTGGCTACTATTCATTAACCCTATTTATCATTCTGTGTTTTTTATGGGTGATTTCTAGGTTTGGCTAAAATGGAACTTGGGAAATGGTCCGGGGAAGAGGCAGTTTGCTAGATGGCCCTGGTCCAAAGTTTTCGGGTTGATCTGTTGGCTTATCTAGAAAAGTATATGCAAGGTAGCTTTTGAGGAGAATGGCGATCAACCAATGGCCATTAAACAGAAATGCATTTTCCAGCTATTGAAGGGAGAAGCAGACGACATATACAAACACTAAATACTCCAGATCACCAACCAAGGAACTAACACATGGTACCCACCAGCGAGAGGTTATGTTCGAGTTGATGTGGGTGGGTCTACCATCTGGCCGAATAGTGTAGCTTGTTGAGGTGTGATACGATATGTGGAAGGCGCCTAGGTGACGGGATTTCAACAGAAACTGGGTTCAGGCCCTTCTACTTTTGCAGAGCTTCTTATTGTCAAGGAAGGATTATTATTATTATGCAAGTCTCTAAAGCTTGGTAGAATTAATATATTTACAGACTCCCTAGAGGTCATGAGATTATTGCTGGTAGATTGTGGGTCTTCACATCCGTTGGAACAAGAGATATATGAGGTTAGAGATCTTCTTACTGAGGAATGGGATGTCGAGATTCATCACGTGCCTAGAGAGGCATTAAAATGTGCAGATGTTCTGGCTAAAAATGCTCATGGAATTCAAACAGATTGGGTCATATACCAAGAACCTCCATTGTGCTGTTCAGTGCTGATTCAGCAGGATTTTGATGCATTTTTTAGGGGAACTAGTTCTTAGGTAGCTCGGGTTATATAATTTTCCAAGCTTCTACTTGCCTTGTAAACCAAAAAAAAGTTGTTCTCAATCAGAGCTCTAGCCATTTTTGTTGGAGATACAGGCTAGCAACAATGTGTCGGGGCCAGTCACTGGCAGAGGATATTTTGGGGGAAATGAGGTGGTCTCGATTTTATTTTTTTAAAAAAAGTGATGGGCAAAGCAGGAAAATATTCCCTCCATTCCTAATTATAAGATCAAATTGACTTATTTTATGGATGTTAAGGAAACAAATTAGACCACTAAATTATAACATATACTACATGTAATTAGATTAATAGGTCAATTTATAAGTAAAATAAATATGTTCTGAGAAAAAAATATAAATAGAAACAATTTAAAGGGATTTATTTTGCATCCTTAATTTTTTCAAAAAAGTCAACTTGATATTATAGTAAGGACTGAATGGAGTGCCCAACATTCTACAATCTCAATGTAGGACAAACACTTGATTAGAGGTTTATTAAATTTAGATGCGTGATTATGGATTTGAATATTTAGGCACCGTCTGTTTGGTATGAGGGGAGGGGAGGGAAAATGGGTGGAGGGAAAATTTGTTTGAGTTTAATTTAAGAAAATTAGCTATGTAGGATTAAAATTTTATAATCATTTTCTCTTACTCTTTTATCTTACATCTAATATTTGTTTAATAATTACAACCCCACTTCTTCAATTTTTTTTAAATTCAGCTCACAAAAATTTTCTCTCCCCTCCCCTCCCCTCTAAATCCCTCATACCAAACAAGCCCTAAAAATAGATTTCCCTAACCAAAATTGGGGGAAAAAATAGGTAGAAAGAAACATACCATGACGAGGGCCTTGATGTTGTCAATTGTAAGTGGCATCTTACAATCTTTTTGTTGATCCTTCAATTTCAATAAATACTCCAAAGAAGTCCTTACTCTCTACATCAGGTTCGCTTCCAATTATCCCCTTCTTCATCTCTAACCGCTGCTTTATCATCTTCCCAAAAATCTGATCAAACTTCCCAACCAGCAAATTCATTTGTTTCTCCATACCTTGCAAATAAAACTAAGTCAACCCAGGAAAGAAATCTAATAGGTTAGGCTTACCAACTAGCTCTATAACATTGGTCATCACTTCCCTGAATTCTACTTCCATTAAAGTCCTTCATCCCCTTCACCCATATCACTTGAAATCATATTTGTGTTCATGTTCAACACAATCTGAAACATTACCTCCCCAATATCCACCGGAGACCCAACCATACTATATAGAAAAGCACTCACGGCTTTTCGAACTTCTTGATGGTGATGGAGTGAATGGATGGAACTTAATGTGGTGCTTGTGGCTATCCATTGTACAAACACTTTTCTCAACATCCGCCATTGTGTTCCGTAAGGTGAAAAAACAACATCACAACCGCCGTATGTGACCACTTTTTCGGAAACAGGGACATCATGGTTTGCAAAAATGGTGTCATGGTCTTTGAGTACTTGACAAGCCATTGAAGGAGAAGTGATGACAATGCCTTATTTTGTGCCGCGTTTGAGTGAGAAGATTAGACTAAAGGTTTGAGATAAACAAGAAAAGAGTGAAGCTCAGGATTGAGAGAGAGAAGATTGCCGAATACGGGGAGGCCACATGGACTTGGAGGAAGGTTGGAGTTGGATTTGGTGGTGAAGAAGATCCATGAGTACCAAGTGAGTGAGAAAATGCTCCAGAGAAAGAAACACTGTTGGACTATATGTTCGGGCCCGCCCTCGATGGGTCGGATCCTTTGAAAAAGGATCCGACGGATGAGAAGCGATCTGAGAGAAATTGACAATTGACTCAATCAACAATTATTGCTTACTGAAATTCAAATCATTTCCTTTTAGGGAAATGAGAGAATCTGTTATAATGACTGATTGGCGACATTAATGAGAGGCAATTATGACGGTGGTATATCTTCCTTTCTGGCGTTCATCCTAAACTCTATATAAAGGAGGTTCTCCTCATTATGTTTCTCAACACTAGCCAAAAGAAGTATCTCTCTAGCTTCTCTCCCTGCTTTCTTTCTTGTGATTTTTTGTGCAAATATGATATGTGTAAATCTGAAAAACAACAAGAGGAACATTTAATCTGGGCAAGAATAATAAAACTTAAGCAAATGAGAACAACCCACATCCAAACGATGTTACGAGTGCCATCGCCGTTGGAACTCAAAAATCGGGTCTCCAAAATCTGGGTTTTAGGACAAACCAATGCATTGCATGTGAAGAGATCTTTGATATGAATCTAACGATGCAAGAATCGCATCAATCAGAGTCTGTATGAGGGAGAACGGAATGCCGAAAGTTTCAGATAAGCTTTGTCGCCGCCACCTAAAATGTGATCTAGGGAATTCAAAAATGAGGTTTTTCGAGCCATCCAAACATATGGATGTGTAGAACTCATTGCAAAGATTCCAGCAACACCAAGAACGCGAAAATCAGAGCTAAAACGAGGGAGATATGGCTCCTCAAAGTTGGCGGGTCGAGATGATCTGCGGAGCTCTAACGAGGTCAAATTGACCCCGCTGAAGGTTGAAGATGACGCCACGTCATTACGTAACATGGCACCAACAGTGCATTGCTGACCGGTCATGGTCAAAGGTTGACCATTGACCGGTCAACGGTCAATTTGTTGACCGAATAAAATTTTCTAAAAAAAATTTTGGTGTGTTGGGCCACTGTCAAGCCCAACCAATTGTTTTCAAAAAAAAAAAAAAGAGGAGATGGGCTGCCAAGGATGTTGGGCCGGGATTGGCAAGTGTGGGGTGTAATGACTCCATATATTTAGGAGATTTTTAGACATATTTTATTGTATTTGGTGAGTCATTAATTCCAAAATTGAGAGATTTTGTTGAGATTGAAAAAGATATCAATTTGGGGACATTATTTGGGATTTATTTTAACTATCTTATTTTTTTATTAAAATAGGTTAGTTAAATAAAAATGAAAAAAAAGAAAGAATACTCAGAAATGGAGAGACCTAATCTAATCATCTTCAACACACTACTAATCACGCAAGGAAGAGAAGCAAGAGGGAGGCGGCACTGTTCTTCATCATCAGGGAAGCAAGCAGCCACGTGTTCGTTTCTTCTTCATGGTGAGATGGAGGAGGCAGCGCACAGGATCAATCATCTTATCTTCGGCGAATCGAACGGTGACGTCGACAGCTTGTTTGATTTTCTGGTGCTTGAACGAGATCTCTGCGTGATTGCGATCTCTTCTCTTTGTGATCTTTTCTCATGATTTTTGGTCCAATTTTGGAATTAATTGACTTTGATGAAACTATCTCTGGCTAATTTTCTTTTACAACCTAATTTACTTTGAACTTGTTTGTGGCTTAAAGATTTCTATTATTAGTTATGCGTAATTTTAATTCATTTTATTTAATCTTGCTATTATTGATTATTATTGATTATTGTTTAGGGGTTGTCATTTAACTTGACGAATGGAATTCTAAATAGATTATGAGATTAAATAATTTAGAATTAGATTTTATCTAATTTAGGTCTAGAATAGACATACACTTAGAAGTTCCGCAAAATCAAATTAGGGTGTTTCCAATATAAACTATATATACTTAATTTGTGTAAAGTATTAAATAGGTAAGGATATAAATTGATCGACAGTCATTTATAGACACAAGTACTTTTTGATTAGCTGATTAAGTTGAAGTATAATTAATTTAGTGGGAGTAAAATCTAAGAAGTAACCGAGAAAATAGTGACTTTAGGTTGTCCGTTTAACGCTTGAATTTAATCCGTGTTAAAATTTGTGGTTTTATTATATCTTAGTTTATTTTTTTTCATTAGTTTAAAAATCAATTCTGTTTTGCTCAACTTAAATAAAAAGGGGAGATTTAATGCTTCATAATCAATTACTTTCACTACCACAGAATACACCTATAGCGGCGCTTTTTTGACCCCTATAGCGGCGCTTTTGAAGTGCCGCTATAGCTAGCGCCGCAATAGGTCAGGTGACCTATAGCGGCGCTTACAAAGCGCGGCTATAGGTGACCATATAGCGGCGCTTTATACCAAAAGCGCCGCTATATGTATGTTTTAATTAATTTTTTATTGAAACTGAAAAGGCCTATACCGGCGCTTTTTACAAAAAGCGCCGGTATAGGACCATCTATACCGGCGCTTTTATGTCTTAAAGCGCCGGTATAGGCCTCTCTATAGCGGCGCTTTTCTTAAAAAGCGCCGCTATAGGTTTTATTTTTTAAAAAAATAAATCAATATTGTTTTTTCACATGCACCTACATCAGTGCGAAAATTTTAGCACTGGAACTCAACAAAAAGCAAAATACTCCTAATTCAAAATGGTTTTTCATATGCTTATTGTTGTAACTTAATACAACGAGTATAAACAAGAAATCAAAATTATTTTCCCCTTTTTCCATTTTATGTGCTTAGTGTTGTAACTTAAAACAATAAGTAGAAACAAGAAATCCAAATTATTTTTCCCTTTTTCCATTCCTATACAATGAGTAGAAACAAAAAAAGCTAGATACCGAAGAAAAAAAAAAGCTTCTACCATTTGAGATTCGTGAAATCACCTGGAAACTTGGAGCTCCATAATCTGCAACTGTAAATGATTTCTCTAGAAATGGCAGTGAGAGAAAGAGAGTGAGATATGCAAAAAAAAAGAGAGGTAAATGGTGAGAAGCTAAGAGAGAAGAGAGAATATTTGAGGAAAGGAAGAGAAACTTACAAGTTGTTGATCAAATCCCTTGTGAAGAGGGAAGAGAGAGTGGGACGGGAAGAGCAAGAAAGAAGAGAGAAGAAAAAAATAGGAGTGAAATGTGTTAAGAGAGAATAAATAAGAAAAAAGTAACGTGCACCTATAGTGGCGCTTTTTAAAGAAAGCGCCGCTATAGGCATCAAAAACTGGAGGGAAAGTTTCCCTCCTTTTTTTTATTTTGAATTTATAACCTATAGCGGCGCTTTTTTTAAAAAGTGCCGCTATAGGTGCACATAATATTTTTAAAAAATACAAATTGATATTTTATTGTTAATTAATTATTTAATATTTACCTAAAATATTCCTATTCATTTTTAATAAAAATTATTTTTTTAGAATTTTTAAAAAAATAATAAAGAATATAATAATTTAATATTAAATATTAAATAATTAATTAACAATTAAATATCAATTTGTATTTTTTAAAAATATTAGATGCACCTATAGCGGCGCTTTTTAAAGAAAGTGCCGCTATAGGCATTAAAAAATGGAGGGAAAGTTTCCCTCCATTTTTTTATTTTGAATTTATAACGTATAGCGGCGCTTTCTTTAAAAAGCGCCGCTATAGGTGCACCTAATATTTTTAAAAAATAAAAATTGATATTTAATTGTTAATTATTTATTTAATATTTAAATAAAATATTCCTATTCATTTTTAATAAAAATTATTTTTTTAGAATTTTAAGAAAAATAATAAATAATATAAAAATTTAATATTAAATATTAAATAATTAATTAACAATTAAATTTTAATTTGTATTTTTTAAAAATATTACGTGCACCTATAGCGGCGCTTTTTAAAGAAAGCGCCGCTATAGGTGCACCTAATATTTTTAAAAAATAGAAATTGATATTTAATTCTTAATTAATTATTTAACATTTAAATAAAATATTCCTATTCATTTTTAATAAAAATTATTTTTTTAGAATTTTAAGAAAAATAATACAGAATATAATAATTTAATATTAAATTTTAAATAATTAATTAACAATTAAATATCAATTTGTATTTTTTAAAAATATTAGGTGCACCTATAGCGGCGCTTTCTTTAAAAAGCGCCGCTATAGGTGCACATAATATTTTTAAAAAATAGAAATTGATATTTAATTATTAATTAATTATTTAACATTTAAATAAAATATTCCTATTCATTTTTAATAAAAATTATTTTTTTAGAATTTTAAGAAAAATAATACAGAATATAATAATTTAATATTAAATTTTAAATAATTAATTAACAATTAAATATCAATTTGTATTTTTTAAAAATATTAGGTGCACCTATAGCGGCGCTTTCTTTAAAAAGCACCGCTATAGGTGCACATAATATTTTTAAAAAATAGAAATTGATATTTAATTATTAATTAATTATTTAACATTTAAATAAAATATTCCTATTCATTTTTAATAAAAATTATTTTTTTAGAATTTCCCAAAAAATAATAAAGAATATAATAATTTAATATTAAATATTAAATAATTAATTAACAATTAAATATCAATTTCTATTTTTTAAAAATATTATGTGCACCTATAGCGGCGCTTTTTAAAGAAAGCGCCGCTATAGGTTATAAATTCAAAATAAAGAAATGGAGGGAAACTTTCCCTCCATTTTTTGATGCCTATAGCGGCACTTTCTTTAAAAAGCGCCGCTATAGGTGCACGTAATATTTTTAAAAAAATAAATTAATATTTAATTATTAATTAATTATTTAATATTTAATATTAAATTTTTATATTCATTATTATTTTTTAAAATTCTAAAAAAATAATTTTTATTAAAAATGAATAGGAATATTTTATTTAATATTTAAATAATTATATTAATATTTAATATTAATTTTTTATATTAATAACCTATCCCGGCGCTTACAGACACAAGCGCCGGGATAGGTTTTCTAGTAAAAAAATAAAAAAAAAATTAATATGTAAAGTCTATAGCGGCGCTTAGTTTTATAAGCGCCGGTATAGGTTAGACCTATAGCGGCGCTTATTTAAGTAAGCGCCGGTATAGGTCTTTTAAACCCTATAGCGGCGCTTATTTAAGTAAGCGCCGGTATTGCTGCGCCGCAATAGCCCTATTCTGTAGTAGTGTTTGAGTCTCTATGTGATCAACTGATTCGCCAAATTACAATTTTCAGTTATCAGTACAATTGCGGAGCTTATTTAAATTTTGGTAACATCAGTAATCTAATTTGATCCTTTTAAACTTTTGTTTTAACATATTTATAAAAAGAAGTTATTAATGCATGTGTGTATCTGTGTGTAAAGATACACACAAGTAAAGATTATTGGGATAATTCCAAAAAAAGACTCTCAAAATAGCAAAATGACACTTTGATACACTGAATTTCAGAAAGGACGGATCAGTACAATTGACTAAAGTGTCCAATGTAAAATTAAAAGGAAAAGTCCAAAATGCCCTCAAAGATCTTCATCTTCGTTACCAAAATGGTATAAGGGAATAACAAATTCTTTTAAAGGAATACCAAATTCTTCGTTATCAAAATGGTATAAGAGAATACCAAATTCTTCCCCTTCATTACCAGAATTGTATAAGAGAATACCAATATAGTTAGACCATGTTGGTAATCCTTAAGCCAAAGTTGGTATTCCCTTAATTATAAGAATTTAGTATTCCCTTATACCATTTTGGTAGCAAAGAGGAAGATCTTTGAGGGCATTTTGGACTTTTCCTTTTAATTTTGTATTGGACACTTCAGTCAATTGTACTGATCTATCCTTTATGAAATTCGGTGTATCAAAGTGTCCTTTTGCTATTTGGAGGGTCTTTTTTGGAATTTTCCCAAGATTATTTTATTGATTTTAAAGGTTACCATATTAAGAATATATACACACAATCTTATGTCTTAATATAATTAAGAGTTATGTTGGTTGAGAGATGAATTGTCTTAAATATAATAACTCAATCTATTATTTGTCTACCAAATTTATAATTCTCTTTTCAAAGTAATAACAAAGTTCACTAATAACGAAGTTAACTAATCAATTTCCTCAATATGTTCAAATTAGTCAGTGAGCTCTTATATTAATATAAGAATCAATGTTAATATATACACTTGATTAGAGCCTTCTAATATCATAATAAGGTGCATCCAGACCAACATCCTGAAATAATATTTCATGTGCATTTTTCTCTGGTATATATTAAAACTGGATCAATCTCACCCCAATTTAACACTCCGCAAGCATCCTTTTTTATGAGTTTTTTCATTGTCTCCTGCCTCCTTCATTGTTTTTCACTGTGATAACATCCCAACGACTTTCGATGGGCTTCTTCTTCCTTGCATTGTGCAGTTTCCGTCATCGTTGCTCCGTGGTCGCTACAACGTAAACAAGTTCGCGAAAGTTTTGATCCGTAAGGTCTATTCATGTTTTTTTTTTTTTTTAATTTCAGATATCATTAATGATTCCTCATAACTCATGAGTAGGAGTGGAAACAGGCTAAACCCTTAACAGGGGTATTAGGCTTGGCCTATTCAGGCCCAGGCCTAACAGGCCACAGGCTTAGGCTTAGGCTTTTTATAAAGCCTATTTTCTTAAACAGGCCAGGCCCAGGCCTCTTACAAAAGCCTATTAGGACTAACAGGCCGGCCTAAACCTGTTATATATTTTTTTTTAAAAAAAAATTAGTAACATTACATTTGTACCCTTAATTTGAAATAAAATTACACATGTATGTATCTAAGGTTCTTTTTTTTCACTCACTTTCACTTTTCACTCTATCTCACCGTTTCCCTTTTCTCCTTCCTACTAAGGACTCAAATCCATCACCTTGGAACCCAATACATCCATCTTCTCCTCTTCCTTTTCCGTCTCTACCATCACTTTTCACTTTATTTTTGTTCATTGTATCAGGCTATTAGTTTTGTTGATGTTTACTTGCTTTGTCTTTTAGACTCTTGTTGTTTGTTATCAGATTTGTGTTCTTACGTTGCTGGGTATGTATCATACTATTGCTAAGTAAAAAAAATGTACTTTTAGACTTTTTGAGTCATAGGCTTGTTAGGCGGCCTGTTGATAACAGGCTTCAGGCCAGGCCTGGTCTTTGAACAGGCCAGGCTCAGGCCTGAAAAAACGGCCTATTACAGGCCACAGGCCAGGCTCAGGCCAATCATCTACACAACAGGCCAGGCCTATTTATGGTTAGGCCGGGCCAGGCTTGGCCTATTTCCACCCCTACTCATAAGTCATAAGATCTCCGATTGAATAACTGTCTTTTAGGAGATTGATTTTTTCCATACAGTAAAATCCTTATCGATTTATGGATCCCATTAAATCTCCATATTGTATTGGGTGAAAATAATTAATGTAGAAGTCATTAATTATTATAAAAGGTCGATAATCAAATTATGCTTTTTTAAAAAAATGTTAAAAGTAGTTAGATATTATAAACATGTCTTAATAGATTTTTTTTTTCAATATTACTCTTATTTATGATGAGACTATTAAGAGATAGATACGAGTATTAATAAGTATGAAAGAGAGTATAAGGAGAGAGAATTAAAATAAGCACCAATCTATCATTTATTTAATGCAATACTTCAAATTATTTAGGGGCAAAATAGGAAAAATTGTTGAATGATGAGACAACCCAAAGTAGCTCTTATTTTTTGGATCAAACCAATTCAAAATTTGAGCTCTTATAACAAAGACCGGAGAGAGTAACATTCAGGTGGCACTTCATAGTAGGACACACCTAAGGTCATAGTATGAAATATATCACACTTCTCCATTTTATAAGTCTAGTTTATCTAATTCTCATTTATTAAGGAAAGTTATTTAATCATTTAAAATGTTATAAATTAATGGGTATTTTCAATTATACTCTCACTTATCTATGTTATTTAAAAAAGTATTTTATACATTGTGTTTTATCTCTTTCTTCTCTCTCTCTCTCTCTATATTTTGTAATTGGATCAAAATTGTAACCCTCATTAATTAACTTCTAATGGAATGAAACAAGTTTCCCCATTAATAAAATATGATTAGTGAAAGCTAAATATATCTATACCATCAAAATCTCATCTACAAATTTTAGATTTAATTTTAGATTATGTATCCATTAAAATAAAAAAAACATTACTTTTGAAAAATCAAATCTAGATAGTTTATATATATAAGATCTATATGGTCTATATATGTCTAACTCTCACTATTCACTTTTTTGATAATGAGTAGGAAAACTAATTCCTTTGTGGACTTATAATAAGGACTATGATTGTTTTGTAGACCGGACTTTAAAAATAGATTAGAGTGGTATATATAAAATAAGAAACCAGTTCAAAGCACGCACATGCAATAATTAGAAGCTAATTCTATTCTTTATTTTAAGAAAAATGAACACAAAGAAAACCAAATATGGAAACAAACCTACGTATAACGTAGGTATTACATAGGCGGCAATAACATTATTCGTATAAAAGAAAGGTTGACTAATTATTAGTCTGATGGTCTGCATCAACAAGTTCCTCGGTTTTCCTAAAGAGTTTGTGCTGGATATGCTGAGAAAAAGTACGAGGAAGGAAGCGAGCAGGTTCTTCATCAGAAACAAGCTCAGGTAATGGCTTCAAAATAATTTTATCTTTAGGTGGTTCACAAAACACAGCCCAAGAAATCCTGATCTTCTCTTTATTAACCATTCCTCTATGAAGAATGCTCTTGTACTTTCCATTACTTAGGATCTCAATGGTGTCTCCCACGTGCATTAGTATCGAATCCGGCACACATTTCGCGGTCACCCACTTTCCGTCGTAGAAAAGTTGAAGTCCCGGCACCATGTTGTGGAGGAGGAATGTAAGTGAACTTACATCTGTGTGAGCTTCCAAACCAAGAGTCTTCTCAGGCTGAGGGCAAATTGGGTAATAGTTTATCTTCATTTGAAGTAAAAGCTCTTCCATTCCTCCAACTTCTTCTTCAAGCCTCCCTTCTTCTAGTCCCAGCCCAAGTGATAGCATTCCTAGAATCTTGCTTGCTAGCTTCCTTAGATGCCTTGCATACTCGCTTGTAACCTCGCTGCAACAAATCATTAATATATGTATATATACATACATATGTATATGTATGTATGTATAATGTATGTTTCGTTATTCTCATCCTTAAACTTGGTGCAATGCACGTACGCACTACTCCTTTTTACAAATATTAAAGGGTTAATACAACTTTTGGTCATCGAACATTTAGTCAATTTTTATTTTGGTCCCTGAACTTTGAAACTGGTAGTTTTGGTTATCGAACTTTTGATCAATTTTGCTTTTAGTCCCTGAACTTTGAAACTTGTGATTTTGGTCCTTGAACTTTCAGTCAATTTTGGTCTTGATCCCTGAACTTTGAATAATTTTGGTTTGTGCTGGATATGCTGAGAAAAAGTACGAGGAAGGAAGCGAGCAGGTTCTTCATCAGAAACAAGCTCAGGTAATGGCTTCAAAATAATTTTATCTTTAGGTGGTTCACAAAACACAGCCCAAGAAATCCTGATCTTCTCTTTATTAACCATTCCTCTATGAAGAATGCTCTTGTACTTTCCATTACTTAGGATCTCAATGGTGTCTCCCACGTGCATTAGTATCGAATCCGGCACACATTTCGCGGTCACCCACTTTCCGTCGTAGAAAAGTTGAAGTCCCGGCACCATGTTGTGGAGGAGGAATGTAAGTGAACTTACATCTGTGTGAGCTTCCAAACCAAGAGTCTTCTCAGGCTGAGGGCAAATTGGGTAATAGTTTATCTTCATTTGAAGTAAAAGCTCTTCCATTCCTCCAACTTCTTCTTCAAGCCTCCCTTCTTCTAGTCCCAGCCCAACTGATAGCATTCCTAGAATCTTGCTTGCTAGCTTCCTTAGATGCCTTGCATACTCGCTTGTAACCTCGCTGCAACAAATCATTAATATATGTATATATACATACATATACATATGTATGTATGTATAATGTATGTTTCGTTATTCTCATCCTTAAACTTGGTGCAATGCACGTACGCACTACTCCTTTTTTCAAATATTAAAGGGTTAATACAACTTTTGGTCATCGAACATTTAGTCAATTTTTATTTTGGTCCCTGAACTTTGAAACTGGTAGTTTTGGTTATCGAACTTTTGATCAATTTTGCTTTTGGTCCCTGAACTTTGAAACTTGTGATTTTGGTCCTTGAACTTTCAGTCAATTTTGGTCTTGATCCCTGAACTTTGAGTAATTTTGGTATTGGTCCCTGAGTTAAAAAAACTTCAAAAAAAATTAAAGTTGAGGGACCAATACCAAAATTACTGAAAGTTTAGGGACCAAGACCAAAATTGACCAAAAGTTCATGGACCAAAACAATAAATTTCAAATTTCAGGAACCAAAACCAAAATTGATCAAAAGTTCGGGAACCAAAACCACCGATTCAGGGACCAAAAGCAAAATTGACTGAAAGCTTGAGGACCAAAAGTTGTATTAACCCAATATTAAAACTTATTAAAAATTCTCACATAAATTGAAGAATGGAATGAGGATACATATATTCTTCAAGCAAGGCATATGAAATTAATTTAAGCTATTTTGGTGGGAAAGGAAAAACTATGTAATTAATATGGTATGAGTCATTCGAGGGACACAAGTGTACAAATAAAACAAAAATCGGAAGAAAACAAAGAAAAAAGAATATTGTCAACCCGAGGAGTACCGAATATAGGCTCAAGGTAAATTCTATCAAATTGCCTCAATTTATTTTGATAAAAAGACAAACATAGGTTGTACCTATTTCTCCAAACTTTAATATCAAACACTTCAAATTGTAAACAAGAAGAAACAAATTGAGAATGAGAACGATAAAATAATTATAATTTTTATGGAACCGAAAAGACAATATTTTAACTGTAATTTTTTAAAAAAAAAGATTTTAAAGTACTAATTGAAAATCTTAAATATGGATGGTTAAAACTATATTTGAATGTTGTAGATCCTACCGTGATAATGAGAATTGAAAATTGGTTATGTTCTACATTAATATGTATCATTATCATATATATATATATATAGACATGTCTGTGCATAGAAGGGAAAAAGATAAGAGAGTTTACGTGTAGTGAGAAGGTGTTTTGGGCCAGATGGACAAGTCACGCTTATCTTCAGGAAATATAAGGTGGAACAAATAATCTTGCCAGTCAAGGTGTCCACTGGCATTGTTGGCAAGCTTACTTCCATAGCCTTGAATATTACCAGAACTTTGTTCATTAGCATACTTCTCCTTTTCTTCAACAGGCAAAGAAAAGAAAGTCTCACCAGCTTCCTTGATGCCATTAATGATCTCCATGGGGATTCCATGGTTAACAAGCTGCATCACACCCCATGCTTTTGCTGCTTTCTTCAACTTCTCTCTACAAATTCTTCGAACTTCCTCGTCCTCCGACTCCATCTCCTTCAAGTCCACCGTTGGAACTTCCGGCCCTTCCTTCTTCTTCTCTTCCTCGAACACGTCACCCATGTTTATAAGCTCTTCTTCTGGCCTTACGTACTCCTTTGGGATTGACTTCATTCCACTCTTTGCTAAGCTTTCCACTCTCAAACCAACTTCAGTACTCACCATCTTCACTAAATGCTTCAACTTGATGATGATGAAGATGATAGCTATATGTATATGATATTGACACTCAACACTGTATATATTCTTTAAATGGGTTCGCATGGTGTTAGAGCCAAGTTCCTAAGGTTTATATAGAAGTACAAATTTACGTGATGACACCCTGGAAGTCTAGAATCCTGAGGCATTGACTGGTTGATGGAAGATTAGGAGAAACCTTAATGTAATCACCTGCCCAGCTAACAGTCTCCTTACAGATATATACCATTGCTGCTGCAACAAGTCTTCTTTTATTGGGAGAATTGCATTGAAGTCCAAAAGAAGAGAATGAATATCAAACAGGTTCCAAGGACTTGTTAATGATGCATTTTCACTCGTTGGTAAAGATATTTTCACTTATCATTGACAAATCCTTGGGATCTGTTTGATATTCATTCTCTTCTTTGGGACCTAAATGCAATTATCCTAATTTTATTAGGTCGGATTGGCTGACAAGATTGTGTGGGGTTATTGTGCTCCGTTAACCACTACCAAGTCTTAAGATAAGATGTTAACCATTTACCTACTTCACTGACTTTCCTAAGACTTTTTTCTTTTTAACCACTATTTTCTACGATTTTTTCTGATGTGGCACTTCAGCTTTATTTTGCTTCTGTTTTGATGTAAAGGAGAAGGAGATGAATGAGACTATATGAGAATATAAGAGATATAGGAAGGGAGGATTTAGAAGAGAAGAGGGAAAGAGATAGAGCAAGAAGAAATGAGAGAGATAGAATAAGAGAGACAGAGACAAATGAAATTGATATTATTATTCAAATTCATGAGACGTACAAAGCAAATAGTTGATGTACCATTTATAGGCTTAAACCAAACCCTAGGAATTGATGACTGAACATTATAGAGACGCAAATCATAATTAATGTTGATTGATGACAATCAAATCAAAATAAAACTAGAACATTCTAGAAATTAAAACCAAATGCAAATCATAATTAATACTATTTGAAAACAACTATTTCTCTAATAATGATAATTATAAAGAATCTCTTGAAATCTCAGCAAATGATAATTTCCTAATTTCCATATCCCATCATGTTTTTACCATTTTTTTATAACTTCTATATTTTTTTATCATATTCATGATTGGAGATGGGACGTACGTTTGTTTAACAGAATATAATGGTTTTTACAGGAAGCGATGCATGCAAGAAACATAATTAAAGATGTGAAAATTTTGAAATGATCGCTGGTGGAATAAAGCTTCAATTATCAATGACAAGATAGGCATATATCTCTTTGCCAAACATACATGCATATGTGGTAGCTGTGTTCGCTACACACACGTCGATCGGATGTGGAAATTAGGGAAAAGACTATATGAAGACTATATGAAGACCACAAAAAAAAGAAGCAACTTTTTGAAATATGTTCTTATTTTTTAGTAAGTATGCGCACATGTCAACTAACCCCACATACTGCCACTGGTTTTGCATCAAGTACACAGAATTCTCACTACTCACTTCTTGTTTGGCTTCTTTTTTTTTCATCAGATAAACCATATAAAAAGATTAGGGTTCATACACAGACATTTTCATGACAATTTCAAGATTTGAATTTATCAGTCCATCTTGTCTCTTTTTATAAGATACAAATAACTGGATTACTCATAAAAAAAGTTGATGAAAACTAATGAAAGGTAATAAAAATGCATGTAAGAACATGTAACTTATTCTTCAACAAATAATCTTATTTATAGAGAGGGCGAGTTTGTCACAGGATGGGTGTGTATAATTAATAAAGTGAGACTAACAATAAATATTGGGTGAAGGGTCAATTATACCCATCTACATTTATCAAAAGCTCACCTAGCACTATATTAAAAAATGTGGTTCAAAAATACATACATATAGATATATATATTACAAAAGAGTTCATCTGGCACCATATTAAATGCTAGGGCTATTTGTTAGTACTAACTGCTTTAACTAGGAGTTGTGGGCTCTACACAAGCGGCTCACTCGACAATACCCAATCGAGAGATGAGTATGGAGGTCCAATGAGGTTATACTATCGTAACTCAGTTGCTCCTTGTTGGATGGCATGGATAAAAGGTAGCCATAGACGTAGGTTTTATGGTTGCCGATGTTAAATCAATTCCACCTATTTTGGTCTCTCCATCCCCTACATCAGTTTCGTTGTCCACAGAAGTATGGTACCTGGTGAACTACATTTGAATGGCCCTCGGCATTTAAGAACTCTTTTGTAACATATATATAGGTACTTTTGAACCACATTTTTTAACATGGTGCCAGATGAACTTTTCGTAAATGTACAGGTATATTTGACCCTTCGTCCTATAAATATTTAATAAGTTGAATAATGAAAAATGATACTGAAAATTTTAAACATACTACTAGTGTCTCTTATCAATATTAAACAAGCTACTAGCATAAGTGAGCCTTTTCTTCTTTTCCTAAGTATTAATTTTGGCTCCATATGAAAAATAATCATTACAGATTATTCCTTAAAAAAATTCTTATACCCAGAAACGATGAGGAAGTATAATGATAATGATAATGATAATAAATCACATTAATAATATGACTCGTGTCCAAATATAGAGACTCCCGAAAATGTAAATGAATCTGAGTTTTGGGTGATTACTGCAGGTGGAAAGTCACTCGTGGGGGAAGATATATAGGAAAACAGAGAATTTATGGTTTTTTTTTTTTTTTGCAACGAGAATTTATGGTATTATATCATCCTATATTCTGAAAATCAGAAAATGGACAATATTATTCATTTATATGTGAAATTGAGGACCATGCCTCCTCCAGACCAGAATTAACGAAACTTCTGCGGACTCCATATGTTATTATTTCGACAAAATTTCCTCCAGATTTAATGAAGCTTCTAGATAAATACTACCATTTGCCTGGTATTAGTTAAAATGATTCGCGCCATGTTCCAATTTTTATTTCCTTCTCTTTAAAAGTGAAAGATTATTTTCAATTAAGAAACCTAGGAAAAAGAAACAAAACAGGAGGACAAACGCACCATGCGTGTTCTAGTTTGTGGTGCCAGAATAAATTAAAAAGTTAATAAGATTATGAGGGTACAATAATTTAAACTAGATAGTGTAGTATTCTCTGTACTCTGTAAAATCTTCATCTTACAAACACATAATTAAGCTTAACAAATCCATTAAATTAATAATATCTATATACTTCTTGAAATCTCCAAGCAATGATCCTTTTAGTCCACACGTCCTGTATAAAGTCAGCTTTTATTGCTTCTGTTATTGGTTCACATGTTTAATTAAACCATATCATCATACATCTCATCTCACTGATCAACACATTCATTATAATTGTTATGGTCATAATTCGTTCATTTACATTTGAAATTTTATGAATTAATTATTGTATTCAAATAGGTCACTATTTTAGGCAACAATCCAAAAATATTTTTTTTTATTTGTAATTTGCAATATTTGATTTTTGAAATTTATGAATTAATTATTTATTTTGTTCAAATATGTCACTATTTTAGGCAAAAACCCAAACAAATGTTTGATCAATATGCTATTTCTCTACAGCAAAACAGGAGTAATAGTGATTTGAACTGTTTTCGATACATCACCAATTTCAAGTTTTAATCATAAAATAGTTAGTTAAAAAAGTTAAATTCTTTAGTTTATTTTCTTTTTAAGTTTTAACTTCTGTGCATCACACGAGGAGAAAAATTTAGTGTTACTCTAATTATGATAGAAAAGGAGTTCACTTATATAACAATAACACCCATAGTTAGAAAAGAACTTTATTTTCTGCAAAGGTAATCCATGATAGAAAAGGAAACTTCATTTGAAAACTGCTATCATGGATATTAAACTCTTTCTCATATTTCAAAATCTTCTCTTAATAAATGCATACGCATGATAGAAAAGATTCAAGTAGACAATAAGATGCATTATCATTGTTATAAAATATTTAAATACTAAATCAAGACATCCATGATAGAAAGGAAATTTCTAACATACAATTCTATCATGAATAATAAAAGTTTTCTCAAAATCATTGACCGAAGTCAACCATGTTATAAAAATATACTATTAACATGGTTATAAAAATGATTTCAAAACAATTACCATTAACCATATTAGAGAAAAGAAACCCCTATCATGGTCAAATAAGGCTTTATTATCGATTAGAAAAACTTAACCATGTTAGAAATTAAAGCTTAAACCAACATACCGGGCATCGGAAGTCTAAAAACCCGGAGAATAATTCCTTATACTAACCCATAACCATTTAACACATGGTGCAACCATATACATGTATACACATCTATATTCTTGTTCAATATTCGTTAGGCTTAACACCCTTATTAGAAATATCATAAGCAAAATGAGAGTGGCAGGAATGCACAAAAGGGGGGTGAATTGTGCTAATTAAAAATTTAGTGAACAAAGACACAAGGCTTATACTGGTTCTGCCCAACTCTTAGCCTATGTCCAGTTCTCCAACCTCAGTTGGGTTCAACTAAACTTCAAGGTTAAAACAGGCTCTTGTTTGCCTTTACAAGTGATCACTTAGTAAGAACTCTCTCTTATAAATCACTTCCCCTTACAACTTGTAAGATTACGACTTACTCTTAAGATCCCACTATCTTAAGAGTAATCCTCACTTGAAATGTGATTACAAAGACTTGTTCACTCAAATGAACTGATTTTTTATACACACTGATGTACAAAGACAATGAATGAATATATTTGAGAGTAGGCGAGTATTGAATGCAGTAAGTATAACTCGAAGGTATAATCAATGTCTTCCACCAACTTCTTCACCAATGCTTTTATACATGTTCTGGTTTTTGCCCGTTGGTGACCGTTTATAACCGTTGCTTGATCGATGAGAGATGGTAAATCTGGAGTGTTGAGATGAAGATGTTCTGTGTAGCATTAACTCCTCTATACTCAATTTTCTTCTGTTATTCTCTCTTCATTAATTGCATAAAGCCATTGTTGTTTCAAACGGCTTAATTTCTGAGTCTGTGAGTTAACGTAAACTTCCTAAAATAGGTCTGACACATTATGCACATAAAAGGCTTAATTATTCAAATCCATCGCCAGATCGTTTACAATACTCAAATCGATCACTGCCTCAGTCGTCTGATCGATCACACTTAGATTAGGCTTCGATCATGACCTGCCTAAGTTGAATATGAGATTAGATAACACCTCGCCTGATCGATCATAGGGGACCCTAATCGATTAGACTTCTATGATCGATTATGTTTAGATTACTTGAAGTTAATTTCATACAATTTAGACTTTATGATCGATCACAGGGGTGTCCTGATTGATTATGTCTAACAGTTCGATCACACTAAGATTATTCTTATTTCGCTAATCGATCACACTGAGATTACTTAGTTTATCTTTACTTCTCTAATTGATCACTAGGGTGGCCTGATCGATTAGGCGCCTATGTTTCACAATTTTCTAACTCTGATCGATCAATACCTTAGGCTTTTAACCGATTATTTGATCCTGATCGAATGAGCAATAACTTAGCACTTCTATTAGACCATGCAAAAAGGCTCTTGACCTCTTAAGCAAATTATATACCAAAATTCTTGCCACACAAGTACCATTTTTAACATGACTTACTACAAAGCTAAGGTGGCAAGCATGGGAAATAAGGAATTTGGAACATATAATTTACTTAATTCACAAGCTTATATAACTATTTTTTTATGCCCTTAATCTTATAATAATTCCCATTCTAAAATCTCAAATAACTCTATTTTCTTAAGGCCCTAATTATTTTCCTTAATATTCATTAGCCAGCTACTTTAAAGCTTCTTAGATTTTTGGGATATTACACTAATTTTATAATTCACATTATTTTTCGTCTTCATTGTTTGAATCCCTAAAACCCTCAATTTCAACCATGGCTCTCTCTAAACCCTAATCCTTTTTTTCTCTCTCTTTTCCCTCCACCTATGCGACTCCCCTTTCATTTTTCATTCCCATCCTACTTCTCTCCCTCCTCCTCCTAAAATGTTTTCACCCACCATCCCTCGGCTTCTGTAATGGCCAATCTCATGAGAAAAGAGGTGGAGGAACATAGAGGTCTGACAAGCGATCCCCCATTGGAACTCTTCTTCTGTGTTCACTTCATCACCGGCACGTCACTCCATGGTGCTCTCCGGGATCGTCTCACATGGAGTCGATTAACTAACTACCTAAGCTAACTAAATGCATATAAAAGTTGGGGGTTTGTTGATTTTGATTAGGAAAACTACACCAAATATTTCTTTTTTAGGATTTTCATTTATAAAGAAAGCGAGTAAAATGGTTTGTTTTATAAAATGAATATGGGTCTCTTGATGAATTGAGCAACCTTCCTAGCTTCTAAAAGGATATGAGAGTTCTAATCCAAGTTCTAATATAAAAGCCTAAGGCAATCGCTCTTAGTCCAATTAACCTAATTAATTAACTAACGTGGCATATCGCTCATTCAATTAATCAAATAGGCAATCGTTAAGTTCTAACTTGGTAGTGAAAGACTCATGATAAACACTCAAAGAAACTCTCATTAGAAGTAAATCAAACCATCCAACGTTGGACCTAGTGTCTAAACACACATATAATCGCACATGCATTCAACATATTCTAGAAATCCAAAGGAGATATAAATGAAGTATATCTATTGCATAATATCAAGAAATCAACATTTAGGTTCATACACATGAAAATCATCGCTTAATTACATGCATGACCATTAGACAAAAGATTAAACATTGAAGCACACTTGTTCTAAGATCAAATACATATGACAAAACACAAAGAATTGTGATACATAAATAGAACTTAGATAAGAGAAACTAAATAACTCCCCATTAAAGACCTAGTTACTTAAATTATAAGTTGGAGCAAGAAAAGAAACTTCCTAATCTGTCCAAGATTCGTGCCCTCGCCGTAATGGTGAACCCATGGTGAGGGAACTTTGCTTCTATTTCTTCTCTATCTTTGGCAATGGCGAGCCCACGGCGAGGGAACTTTGCTTCCTCTTTGTTTTTCTGGTTTCTTTCTTTGATTTGGTCCTCCTCATTTGTAACTATAGTGGGAAATCAAGGTATATATGAAGTATATTAAGTCCATAATCATGAAATGCATGGGTTATTGCCCTAATATGCTCATATTTCAATGAAAATGCAATTAACTCTCTAATCTTGGACTATATATATAAATGTACCTAATTCCCATCTAATTCTCCTAGATAAAATGCTAATTTCCCATTATTAATGGTTAAAATCATATAATAATCATGCACAATCACACAGAGAAGTTGGTGCTTTTTTGTAATTTTCAGAAAGTTCTGGGTCTTTTATGTAATTTTCATAAATTTTCCAACAACTTGTATTTTTACTGTTTTCTTGAAATTTTAATTTCTTTCTTCAATTTCTCCCCTTTCTCAAGGTTATTATAATATTAAATAACCTTAAGCAAGATGAATAGCTCCTAATAATCAATCAAATCTAGAGTAATCACAAAAAATCCAAAAATGCCCTCTTTTGCCACTAAGTATATGTAATCACTGTAGAACCTAACTTCTTCACAAGATATGTAACAAAATCCAAATGACATAATAAAATTCCTCCAAAATGATATGAAATATATGCACATAGTGGGATTTATCAATGGGAAGCTGATTCCAAATCATCAAGCAGCCAATGAAGCCAAAGGACCTTGGTAGTAATGTCCGCTAATGCATGGTACTTTGACTCAACACTGGAGCAAGAGATAAGCTTAAGACTTTGTTTCTCTCTGTCGCCGGGGCCATCAAAGAACAAAACCATGATGTCGTGTGTGATCTGGTTGTTGTTGGTGGTTAATTTATTTGATTCAGGTGAGTCATCATTCGACGAGGATCTCGACGGAGTAGGGATGATGACAAAGCCAACCCTCTTGTCTCTACAAAGTTGAAGATATCTTTGTGCATGCTGGTAAAAGAGAAGATATCTTCATGAAAAATGGATTAAGGTAAGATTGTGGTTAACGGTTGAATGGAAACACCGATGGAGTGTAGTTCAAAGTTTTCAAAGGTATTAACAATGTGATCAGCTTGAGCTTCAATTTTGTTAACAATGAGGCTGTCTGGTTTTATGATGTTATGGACAATTAGCAATGCGAAAGTACTATAACCAAAAAAAAAAAAGCAATGCGAAAGTACGGCCGGAGACTTTTGGATGAGTGTGTTCTGTATAGAATCCATAGCCTAGGGTAATTCAGGTAGAGGCGGAGGGAGGTGTTCAACTTTAGCCAACAATGAAAGGTAATGTGTCCTACTTTGATCACCCAACTAAGCATCCATGTCAGCTTTAAGTCAAAAGTTCCAGACTTAAAAATCAAAATAACAGGGTATTAATGGCATAGTCACTTTTGCACTCATTTGCTATGTAGTCACGGTTGGTGTAACATTAACTTAGTAAAACCATTTTATTAACCATAAAACCGAATTTAATACATTTAATAGCCATAAAACCGAATGTAATAAGATTTTATCAATACTAACTATGTTAGGAAAAAGGGTTTACGAAATAAAATACTAACATAGTTAGAAAAGAGTTCAAGGTACCACTTTCTCTAAAATAAAGTTGAATTGTCTAACTATGATAGAAAATAAAATTTCTAAGAATACCAAAAAGGACTATCATAGTTAGAAAAGGAACCTTTTACCTTTTTAAATCAGTTTATCCATGTTAGAAAGAATTAACCTAACATTGATATAAAATGTATGAACTATGCATCTAAATACTTTGGTAAATCTTTCTTTGAAAATATAATTAATCACCTGAGTAAATTATTTAAATAAAACATCAAACTTTTTGATCAATTAATTAATGTACTCCTACCATGTTCAAGTATCATAAAATATCCTAGTACCACCCTAAACAACCATGGCGGGTAGAAACAAGTTTCTGACCAACAGTTCATAATCAAAATATAGTTAGGAAAGTAATACCAGTGGGTCTCAGGCCTATATGCCGGAAATGGACTGGTCCTAACCAAAAGAATAAAGCATACAGTTATCCAAAAGTAAGAATGCGGAAGCGAAATATAAAAGCCTAAAAGGAGTACGGCAATATACAACACTTCTCTCATAAACCCAAAATAAAGGCTCACTATGTTTCAGTGAAAATGGGAGGGCCCCTTTCCCAGAGTATCCTCTAAACACGAACTGGAACCTGAAAAAAAATTGAGCAAAAAGGGGGTAGCCCATCGTAACCACTAACTACCCGCCTACATGTGAGTGTGTGCCGGCAAAGTGTCAATGTGGGAAGCTATACAATATATATATAAGTTCGAAACATGCATGAAAATGCAAACACCACAAATATCCAATATACCGAAAACCCTTGTTAAATCTCGTATATGTCATATACCATACTTTCGCAAAACTATTCAAATACATATTTCACAACCATCCGTAACGCTCGTCTGGTGAATCATTACGGTTGTCCCCTGTCACCAGGTGGACCAAAGTGGAACTCGATGAAGATCTCAACCAGTACCCAGAACCACAGAGAAGTGGAACTAGATGGGGATTTCAACCCATACCCAGCAGCACAACAGGGGTAATGCTCGTTAGGGGCTATCCATACCCAGCACACCAAACATGCAGCACTCGATGGGGGCTACCCATACCCAGTACCACAATGAGGGGGTAATACTCTATGGGGGCTACCCATATCCAGTACACCCAAAAATATTAGTCCTTGTGGGCCAACAGGGTACCTCATCACGTGATGGCAAGAGTGTCCAGTGCATCGATGCTAACTACCACAACATATGCATCACAACCAGAAATGCAATTTAACCAAAGCTAGGCACTTGGCCTTTTTCAATATTTCAAAAACCATATAATGCCACAGTTCCAAATCAATATATATATCATTTTCAAAAATGATCATCATAACACATGTTACTTTTCAAACTACGAATCCTACATGACATTTTTATATAAAAATAACCAATGAAAACCATATCATACATATGCCATCATAATCCAGGGTTGAAAGGGAGTTTGAAATCCCTTACCAACAACGCACCCACACATAGAACAAGTAGAAGCAGTTACCTCCAAGCAGAAAATCAAAGTACTGCAGTAAAACTGCACTCCCCTTTACTCGATTCAAGACAAGTCACCGTCTACATAACAATCATATACCATAAAGTTAACACTTAAATTAAGTGTTCAAATACAAAGTTAGGGAATTTAATTCCCTAACCAAAAGAAAAACATCCTTCCTCAAGAAATTTATTCCAAACCCTTCCTTAATTCTCTCTCAACTAAACCATTAAAAATCCTCCATCCATATCCGTCCCAAGAACCCAAAATCCATTCCTCACATACCCATTTAAATCTTTTCAACTCCCATAATATCTTAATTCAATCCTAAATATATCCCAACAACAGCCTTAATTTAATATCCATAAATTTATAAGAATCACCCATTAACCTCAAATGTGTAATTGACAGGAATGCACAAGAGGGGGTGAATTGTGCTTTCTAAAACTTAGCCGGATAAAAACAGAATTTATACTGGTTCAGCCCAAACTCTTTGCCTACGTCCAATTCTCCAGCTTTCAGTTGGGTTCCACTAATCCACAAGATTCAAACGGGCTCTTGAGTGCCTTTACAGATGATCTCTCAGTAAGAACTCCTTCTCACAGATCACTCCCCCTTACAACTTGTAAGAATACAACCCTTTCCTCTAGGATCCCACTATCCCAAGGAAATCGCTCAACAAATAAGTAATTCATAATTACAAAGCTTGATCACTCTCTTGAGCTGATAAGATTACATATTGAAGAACAAATGAGAGAACTCAGATCAAATTGATTGCAGTAGGAAATAGGTAGTTAGATTTCACTTAATGCTCTCTACCAACCAATGTCAACTTTAACTCCTTTTATAGTCTCTTTAGAATTTCTGCCAGTTGGTGAATCTGAGTCTCTGTGCTCTAGTTGTGAAGCTGAGAGAGGTGAAGTTCTGGAGATTGATGATGATTATGAGTTGCATTTAATGCTCCAGTGTGAAGTTTGTGTGCATTTTCTCTTTCCTTCTTCTCTGCGTTCAGTGTACTGTGCCAAAAATCTAGATTGCTGTGAGTAACAGCTCTCTGGTTGTGTTTCTTTGTGTCCAACGTAAACTGCCTGAAATAGCAACAAGTACATCTTGCAATATAAAGATAGTTAGTCATAAGAAAAGAAACAAATTTGAAAATCTTTAGTTTCCAATCAATTGCTAGGGCTGCCAATCGATTGGTGTTTCTGGCCGTCAATCGATTGCCTTCAAGTTGGTTCAGATTGCTACCTGCATCACTCGATTGAAGTGTCAGCTATCGAATAAAAACTAAGTGAGTCAATCGGTTGCTTGTTTTTCCAATCGATTACCATGTCTCAATCGATTGATTAAGTTCCAATTGATTACACAATCCTTAATTTCAAAGTAAGTTCCAATTGATTGCACATCGATTGCAGTCCCAATCGATTGCTTTTATAATCAATCGATTGATCGCAGTCTGATAACTTAGAATAATTTTGTGCTACAATCGATTATCCATTCTTCCTATCGATTGACAGTCCCCAATCGATAGGCAATCGATATGCCATCGATTGCATAATATATTCTCCAATCGATTGCTTATTCATCCAATCGATTGCTTAACTTAGATTTTGAGAAATAGTTTTTCTAAGAATTTCTATGAGTTAAGATCTCATAAACCTATAGCCTAAGTCATGTTTGGTTATCATCAAAATTCAAAGTTCAACATTCTCCCCCTTTTTGATGATGACAAAACATACTTGGCTAAGAGAAATAAAAACAATATTTATGAGATGAAAATTTTATTAGTGAATGTTCATAATAATTTCAGAAATTAGATGTGAATAAGAATTATGAACTCATAATATTATTAAGCAGATAATGGTTAGTACATAGACAAGTTCATACAAGAGAGTACTTAGAATAAGTAAAAGAAAAACACATCAGTCAAAATTCAGAATGAGACAAAAATAAATATGACAGATACATGAGAGAAGGGTTTGGTTTAGTCTGAGATGTCTGAATCTAATCCTTTCCAGTAAGGTTTTAGGTCATAATCTCCATCTTCACTACTGATTTTCCCAGAGTCAGTTGAAGCATCTTCATAATGAATAATCACTTCAGATTCAACCTTTTTCTTCTTGGCAGCAGGAGCTTTCTTCTTCTTAGGAGGAAATGGAGGAGGAAAGTCAGAGAGCAACTTAGTCACATGTATGCCTTTCATGCTATGGATATTGTAACACCTTATCTTTTATTACTATATTACTGTATTTTAATTGAATTATAACCACTTTTTAATATCGAAAGCCCTAAAATATGAAAAATTTTAAACCTTTTTCTTTGGAAAAATGTTCCAACCTTATTATTGTTGGAATGGGCTTTTCGGACTAATTTAAAATACTTAAATCTATTTATAAGGTCCAGTGGTTATAAGACAATTAAAATATTATCTAGATTTGCCTTAATATCGGTCTAAGACTTAATAACGATTAGCGTGGCTTAGAAATGAACTAGAGGAACAATCTCGATCGACGATCCTCTTTAACTGTGTCTATCAGCTTACTGCTCATCAGTTATGTACTTATGCTTGTCTTTTTGCTTATCTTTCATATTTACAATATATACAACTAGGCCCAAAATATTTATCATAATACACTAACAAGCAGGCATTCCTGCTTTCTTCTACTTTACCTTACTCTCCCAAAAAGTCTATCTCCTGCTAGCTTATCTGAAAAGCAATGGTTCAACGCAGTTTATCTCATTAACATTTATTCTCTTGAATATATATATTCTGACATGTATGCATTTTATAAATCAGTGCAAATAAGGATAATTTATTCCTATTAATCTGTGTGCGATTCGCACCTACCAACCACTAGTAACGGTATATCCGTTAAAGAGTGGAGGCTATACCTGCAGGATTTCTCGTTATAGCATTTAAAACTATAACTAACTGGTTGGGAAAAGAGGTGGCCAAACCCCTAAACCCTGGAGTACTCCAACTGAGGAATAATAACTTATCAACTAAATGCAACAGATAATACAAAATGATACATGTATTTTAATTTGTTACTGAAATAAACTGCTACCTGATTCTTGATTTACTCTTCGCTGTACTCTTTCTCTGCCTCGTACTCTGGAATCTCTATTCCACTATCTTGTCCTATAAATATTTAAATATAAAATATTACATTAATATCTAACTTAGGGATAATAATTAAACGGCTCTCTCAGTCCTATTGTACTACCCCTTTCTATTTCTAATTCTATTAATTCTTAATTTCTAAATAAATGGTTAATCACACCATTACTAACCCATATTGCACAAACACCTAATAATATACACACAATAAAATTAGTATACACAATCCAAAACATAAGCACAAAAAGGGTCTTTACTACTTTAAATTAACTAGCCTTTACTACCAATCAATGAATAATGTAATAAACTTACTGGTCAGAGATTAAAATTTCAACACTCTAAACTTTATTCTACTCCTTGAAAATCCCTAAGAAATAAATTGATTCCCAACTAACTTGCAACCTCTTAACTTGAAATTTCACTAACCACAATTACTAAAAATATTATCTTGAAACTTTAATCAATAAATTACCAATCAACTTCCTTTTTACCAATTAATCCTACCTAGATTCCTAATCCAACTTTATCACTAGATTGGTAACCCAAAATAATTAAATTTGTAACTTTCAATACCTAGACCTTTAATCAACAACAATAGCAATTTCTTCCTATATCATTTATAACCCTTTCTTTTTCCTAATCAATTCCAAATCAACTAGGTATCAATTAAACAAAAATTGTACCTACCTAATATTAATCAATCATATATAATCAAAATCTCAAGCCATCTCCCAAGACAAAACAAACATCAAGGCCATTTCTTTCTCTTTGGCCGAAACAGAACCAGAAAGTTGAAGGGCAAAATTAAACTACTACAACTCAAACTGATAGCACTTATAGCAGAGGCAGAAATCAACCACACATCAAGAATGATATCTCCAAATTCCCTTCTTTCCTTTTTCGGCCAGAGCAGCACAAAACCAAGAAATTGAGCAACAAATCAACAAATCAAGAATTCATCAATACACACACCTAAAGCCTCAATTTCTGATTCCATTTCATACATATATGTACTTCACATATTTTCTTCTTCTTGGCCGAACTGAACACAGAACAGGGGAAGTAAGAAATTGATCAAAAATTCCTCATCCTTCAATGATCAACCTATAATCCGTTCTATAGCCTTAAAATAACTATCAGATGTAAGAATTCAAGCCTTAAAACAACCAATCAACTGAAATCCCAATTTTTGATTTCGGTGAACAGTAGCAGGGGAGGAGGAAATTCGAAAATCTTGATTCTAATACACTTCCTTTCCAAAATCAACAACCCATACAACAATAACAAGCTTCAAGCTTTACTTCTATAATTTCAGAGATCCCTAAAAACATCTGAAAAATTTGAACCATCCCCCCAAAAACGCTCAGATTCGCGAGATCAGAGAAGGAAATAGGAGGGATAGGCTTACCTAAGGATGACCCAAGCCCTCTTGAACGCTTCCCGCCAGACTCCGTCGCCGATCACCGTCGTTCTCCGTTGAAGCCGCCGTCGCTTCGCAGAGCCAGAGAGAAGAGAGTGAGAATGGTGAGTGATTTAAGTGTGTGTGTGTATGTGCGTTTTCGGCAGAGAGAGGAAGTATATAAGGTTATTATTATTTATTTATATTTTTTTTTTATATATGTGTGTAATTCTGACGGAGAGAGAGTATATAATTAATAAGTTTCTTGTTGTTTTTTTTTTTTTTATATATATATATGTGTATCCACGTGGAAGAGAAGGAAGGCTTTGGAAGATATGAGAAGAATGTAGAACATCAAATTGACACGTGGCTGAGATTTAAAAAGGGAAACTGATATTTATTTTTATCAGGTATTTTACTATCCTGCCCTTCCCTTTTAATTAAGGATATTTTCCAACTAGGGACAGATATTGTCCTTTTAATTTTCCAATTTACATTTTCTTCTAAATGGTAATTTCATTTACCATTTTCATTTACAAATAAATCTGAAATTTGTCCCAAAATAATTTCTCTAGGTATACTTTTAATTTCCAGATTTATTTATAAGACTATTTAAATATCAAGTAATACCCCAAGATTCCAAATATTTCCTTATTTCTTATTTTTCTAAAATTTGGGGTGTTACAATTCCCTCCCCCTAAAAATAATTTCGTCCTCGAAATTAAGAGAGATTACCTTGTGACATGAATTCTGGAAACTTCTTCTTCAATTGCTCTTCTGATTCCCAAGTAGCTTCACGAGGCGTAAATCCTTTCCAAACTACTTTTACAAAAGGAATTGACTTGTTACGAAGATTCTTCTCTTGTCGACCAATGATTCGTTCTGGCTCAGCTTTGTAAGTCAAATCTTCTTGTACTTCTAAATCCTCGTACTCCATTACATGTCCCGGGTCCGGTTGATATTTCTTTAATTGAGAAACATGAAATACATCATGAAGTCTACTCAAATGCGGAGGTAACGCAATTCGATAGGCTACTCTTCCTATTCTTTCAAGAATCTCAAATGGTCCAACAAATCGAGGATTTAACTTTGTCTGTTTGATAGATCGTCCAATCCCTGTTGATGGTGAAACCTTCAAGAATACATGGTCTCCTACTTCAAACTCCAAAGGCCTTCTTCTTTTATCAGCATAGCTTTTCTGTCTACTCTGAGCTGTCAACAACCTTTTTCTGATCAACTTGATTTGTTCTGCAGTTTCATCTATCAATTCTGGACCATAAAGCTTCCTTTCTTTCAATTCTGTCCAACATAAAGGAGATCTACATCTTCTTCCATATAAAGCTTCATACGGAGCCATTTGTATACTAGCATGATAACTATTATTGTATGCAAACTCCGCATATGGCAAAATCTCATCCCAACTCTTTTTGAAATCCAGAACACAAGATCTCAACATATCTTCTAGTGTTTGGATAGTTCTCTCAGTCTGTCCATCAGTCTGAGGATGATAGGCAGTACTAAATTTCAATCGTGTTCCTAAGGCTTCATGAAGAGATCGCCAAAATCGCGATGTAAATCTTGGATCTCTGTCTGAAATAATATCATTTGGTACTCCATGTAATCTCACAATCTCTTTGATGTAAACTTTCACCAACTTATCCATAGTACAATTAGCCTTGATAGCTAAGAAATGAGAAGACTTGGTTAATCGGTCAATAATAACCCAGATTGTGTTGAATCCAGAAGGGGTTCTTGGTAATCCACCAACAAAGTCCATGGTAATACTTTCCCATTTCCATTCAGGAAGATCAATTGCTTGCAAAGGACCAGGTGGTTTCTTATGTTCTGCTTTTACCTTCTGACAGGTAAGACATCGAGCTACAAACTTAGTGACATCACTTTTCATTCCTGGCCACCAACACAAAGCTTTCAAATCATGATACATTTTAACCATTCCAGGATGTAACGCATATTGACTCTTATGTGCCTCTTCCAGAATCCTCATTCTAATATTAGCTTTTGGTGGAATGTAGATTCTTTTCTTGTAGCGAACTAATCCAGTAGGTGATAAATCATAATTAGGGTCCTCATTCGCTTCAATTTTCCTTCTGATTATTCCAGCTAAGCTATCTTGCTTCTGAGCATCTTCAATCTCATCTCGCAAATCACTTTCAGCCTTGCGAATATGACATTCTGATAAGAGGATTTCATTTGTCAAATTGAAATCTCGAAATTTTTCTATTAGCTCCTGTTGTTCAATCATCAAAGCAGCTACACACACAGATTTTCGACTTAATGCATCTGCTACTACATTCGCTTTTCCAGGATGGTATTGTATTTCATAGTTATAGTCTTTCAATAACTCCATCCACCTTCTTTGTCTCATATTCAATTCTTTTTGATCTTGCAAATACTTGAGACTTTTATGATCACAAAACAATTTAACTTCGACTCCATAGAGATAATGCCTCCATATCTTTAGAGCAAACACAATTGCTGCCAATTCCAAATCATGAGTAGGATAATTCTGCTCATGAGGCTTTAATTGCCGGGAAGCATACGCTACTACTCGTCCTTGTTGCATCAAAACACATCCCAAACCTTGCTTACTAGCATCACTATAAACCCTATAAGGTTCTTCGGGATCTGGAATGATTAGCACTGGTGCAGAGGTAAGCTTCTGCTTCAGATCTTGGAAACTAGCTTCACATGTATCATCCCAATTAAATGCTTGATTTTTCCTAGTGAGCTTAGTTAACGGCAAAGCAATCTTTGAGAAATTTTGAATAAATCGCCGATAATAACCTGCTAAACCAAGGAAACTTCGAATTTCAGTAACTGATTCAGGTCGTTTCCATCCCAAAACTGCTTCCACTTTACTGGGATCTACTGCAACTCCTTCTTGAGAAATGACATGACCAAGGAATCTAACCTCAGAAAGCCAAAACTCACATTTACTGAGTTTTGCATACAGCTGCTTTTCTCGAAGAATAGATAAAACTATTCTTAAATGCTCTTCATGTTCTTCTCGGCTTTTAGAATATATTAGGATATCATCAATAAAGACAACTACGAACTTGTCCAAATACGGCCGAAAGATCCTGTTCATATAATCCATAAAAACAGCCGGTGCATTAGTCAAACCAAAAGGCATCACCAGGAATTCATAATGTCCATAGCGAGTTCTAAAAGCAGTCTTTGGAACATCTTCTGCTTTAACTCGAAGTTGATGATAACCTGATCGCAAATCAATCTTAGAAAATACACTTGCCCCAACTAATTGATCTAGCAAATCATCAATTCGCGGCAAGGGATACTTATTCTTTACTGTTACTTTGTTCAACTCTCGATAATCAATACACAATCTAAGACTTCCATCTTTCTTTTTCACAAATAACACCGGGGCTCCCCAAGGAGAAACACTAGGGCGAATAAAACCTTTTTCTAGCAACTCTTCTATTTGCTTCTTTAACTCTGCCATTTCATTTGGAGCCATACGGTATGGTGCCTTAGAAATTGCTCCAGTCCCTGGAATCAGGTCAATTGAAAACTCTACTTCCCGCTCCGGGGGTAATCCATTAATATCTTCCGGAAATACTTCAGGAAATTCCTGAACTACAGGGATATCTTCCACTTTAACATCAGTTTCAGCTTGGATTGAGAAAAACACGACAAATCCCTGACCACCTTTACTCAAGCTTCTTTCTGCTCGAGCTGCTGAAATAAAGTTCATACTAGCTTCTACTTTGATTGATTTCCTATCCTTAGGTACTATCAGGGTTTTATTAGCACAATCAATCAAAACATTGTTAGCAGATAACCAATTAAGACCCATAATCACGTCAATACCTTGAAAAGGTAAACAAACTAGGTCTGCAATACTATTAATCTGCTCATATTGAATCACACAGTTCAAACATGCATTGCCTGTTATGACTTTTGCATTCATAGGTGTAGAAACACAGATATCATATGGCAATCTATCTACTTTAAGACGCAATCTCTCAGCACATGCATCCGATATAAACGAATGACTAGCTCCAGTATCAAACATAGCACAAATAGAATTGCCATTAACAAGAATCATACCTTCAACTTTCTCTGGAGATTCCTGTGCTTCTTCATGTGACAAGGCAAATACTCTGCCAGGCTGAACTGATCGAAACGAGTATTGTTTCTGTGGACACTTATCAGCGTAATGTCCTGGCTTTTGACAATAATAGCATACTCCTTGCCCCGCCAAACATGGTTTCTTACCATGAAGTCTGCCACAAATCTTACAACTTTCTCCCTCAGAAGTTTGTGGACTTTTCGCTTTCTGTTGAAATGGCTGACGTTGAAACTGTTGTGGCTGAGGTTTCTGCTGTTGACGGAAAGGCTGTTGCTGTGGTCTCTTTGCAGGATTCCCTTGCTGTACTGGAAAAGGATTCTTTCGTTTCAGTACTGGTGTTGCAGAGAAATTCGAGGAATTTTCAGATCTTTCAAAACCAGGTGCTCTTACTGGCTTTTGTCTACTGCTTTCTGCTAATCGACAAACCTCGATAGCTTTATCAAAATTTTCAATCTGCATAGGGGTTACCTTCTCCTTCATATAAGGAATCAATCCTCTAATCAATCTGCCAGCCAGCCATCTACCATCAGCGCTTTCATTGAGATGAGTGTAATACTGAGATAATTGACTAAATCGAGACAGATAATCTTCGAAAGATTCATTGTTTCCCTGATTGATAGTAAGAAATTCAGCTTCCTTATCATCTCGGATTGAACGAGGGAAATACTTCTCATAAAACCTTGCTTGGAATACCTCCCACGTAATAGGAATGTTTTGAGCCTCCAGTACTTTCTCAGTATTCTGCCACCATTGTCCAGCGTCACCATCGAGCTTATAGATAGCCATCTGAGCTTTGAGTTCAGAAGAACAACGCATAACCTTAAAGATTTTCTCCAAAGCTTTTATCCAATACTCAGCTTGCCTTATATCCATTCTTCCAGTGAATGTAGGTGGATGATGTTTGCAAAAACGAGCTATAGTGGATTGCAAGACATCTCCGTCCAATTCAGGCGGTCCTGGAGGATTCCTTGGTGGATTTTCAGGCTGTCTATTAGCTTGGAGATCTGCCATCTCTTTAGCTTGCTGCTCCTGAGTTTCTCTTATCTGATTCATTGTGATTTGTTGTTCATTAAGACGTTCTAAAATAACCTGGAGAGGATCAATTGGGGGCCGATTATCCGTAGAGCGATTCCCCGATCGTCCACCTCGTTGGTTTACCATATTTAACTAATTCCTAACATTGCCATTAATTGAAATAAGCCAATTTGTTCACAATCACCTTATCCACAATTAATTCACTACATAAAATCTAAAATGCATAATTAAACACATGGAAATACAAGCTACAGGGGTATTTATTTATTAAGCATAATGTCACATACTTATTTACAACGATTCTATTTTACTAAACTAACTCAACTTACTGTACATATTGCTACAACTATATAACAATATTTACAAAGCTATTTTTCCTTTTCACTACAACTAACATACAACTTACTCTATTGCTTCATAGTTCTAACAAAGTATTCCTACTGATAGTACTCATCTAACCATCTATTCATTTCCAAAACAAACAGTCTCAGAGACCACGGTCCGTTTGCTAATACCTCCCGTTCTTTATCTCTAGCTGCTGGGGTAGGATCAAGCACATAAAAAAAACCTTGAATCCAGTACCATTCTTCTACCCTACTTCGCGAACTAGGTCCCACATCTCGATGATATTCTAGAGAATTTAGGATATGTTTGAAAAGTTCCTTTCTACTAGTGAACTGGTCAATCAACATCGTATACTGATTATACACACAGTCTATCACATCATTACGTGACTGCTCAATTGATTCTTGACTCACTTCATCCGCATCCGGATCTAAAGGATCAACCTCCGAATCCTCAGAAGTAATACATATTGGGTTACTTGCTGAAACTCCTACAGGATTGTATTGAGCCGCTGAAGACTCCCAACTAGGTGCTCCAGTAACATAATAAACTTGATCTATAGGATGGTTCTGTGCAGGAGGATATTGTTGTCCTGAAGCAACATTACTACTTAACTGATCAGGGGGAACTGTCTGACCACGCCTAACGTAATTGGTATATTGAGTTCTAACCATGCTCCTATAAAATAACATTTCTAATGAGATACAAACAAATATTCTAAATATTAAAACTAGGTAACTAAACATTTAACTACGATAATCGAGCAGAATATTCTAGCTAACCTATGCCAGAATTCCGGCTCTGATACCAAAAATGTAACACCTTATCTTTTATTACTATATTACTGTATTTTAATTGAATTATAACCACTTTTTAATATCGAAAGCCCTAAAATATGAAAAATTTTAAACCTTTTTCTTTGGAAAAATGTTCCAACCTTATTATTGTTGGAATGGGCTTTTCGGACTAATTTAAAATACTTAAATCTATTTATAAGGTCCAGTGGTTATAAGACAATTAAAATATTATCTAGATTTGCCTTAATATCGGTCTAAGACTTAATAACGATTAGCGTGGCTTAGAAATGAACTAGAGGAACAATCTCGATCGACGATCCTCTTTAACTGTGTCTATCAGCTTACTGCTCATCAGTTATGTACTTATGCTTGTCTTTTTGCTTATCTTTCATATTTACAATATATACAACTAGGCCCAAAATATTTATCATAATACACTAACAAGCAGGCATTCCTGCTTTCTTCTACTTTACCTTACTCTCCCAAAAAGTCTATCTCCTGCTAGCTTATCTGAAAAGCAATGGTTCAACGCAGTTTATCTCATTAACATTTATTCTCTTGAATATATATATTCTGACATGTATGCATTTTATAAATCAGTGCAAATAAGGATAATTTATTCCTATTAATCTGTGTGCGATTCGCACCTACCAACCACTAGTAACGGTATATCCGTTAAAGAGTGGAGGCTATACCTGCAGGATTTCTCGTTATAGCATTTAAAACTATAACTAACTGGTTGGGAAAAGAGGTGGCCAAACCCCTAAACCCTGGAGTACTCCAACTGAGGAATAATAACTTATCAACTAAATGCAACAGATAATACAAAATGATACATGTATTTTAATTTGTTACTGAAATAAACTGCTACCTGATTCTTGATTTACTCTTCGCTGTACTCTTTCTCTGCCTCGTACTCTGGAATCTCTATTCCACTATCTTGTCCTATAAATATTTAAATATAAAATATTACATTAATATCTAACTTAGGGATAATAATTAAACGGCTCTCTCAGTCCTATTGTACTACCCCTTTCTATTTCTAATTCTATTAATTCTTAATTTCTAAATAAATGGTTAATCACACCATTACTAACCCATATTGCACAAACACCTAATAATATACACACAATAAAATTAGTATACACAATCCAAAACATAAGCACAAAAAGGGTCTTTACTACTTTAAATTAACTAGCCTTTACTACCAATCAATGAATAATGTAATAAACTTACTGGTCAGAGATTAAAATTTCAACACTCTAAACTTTATTCTACTCCTTGAAAATCCCTAAGAAATAAATTGATTCCCAACTAACTTGCAACCTCTTAACTTGAAATTTCACTAACCACAATTACTAAAAATATTATCTTGAAACTTTAATCAATAAATTACCAATCAACTTCCTTTTTACCAATTAATCCTACCTAGATTCCTAATCCAACTTTATCACTAGATTGGTAACCCAAAATAATTAAATTTGTAACTTTCAATACCTAGACCTTTAATCAACAACAATAGCAATTTCTTCCTATATCATTTATAACCCTTTCTTTTTCCTAATCAATTCCAAATCAACTAGGTATCAATTAAACAAAAATTGTACCTACCTAATATTAATCAATCATATATAATCAAAATCTCAAGCCATCTCCCAAGACAAAACAAACATCAAGGCCATTTCTTTCTCTTTGGCCGAAACAGAACCAGAAAGTTGAAGGGCAAAATTAAACTACTACAACTCAAACTGATAGCACTTATAGCAGAGGCAGAAATCAACCACACATCAAGAATGATATCTCCAAATTCCCTTCTTTCCTTTTTCGGCCAGAGCAGCACAAAACCAAGAAATTGAGCAACAAATCAACAAATCAAGAATTCATCAATACACACACCTAAAGCCTCAATTTCTGATTCCATTTCATACATATATGTACTTCACATATTTTCTTCTTCTTGGCCGAACTGAACACAGAACAGGGGAAGTAAGAAATTGATCAAAAATTCCTCATCCTTCAATGATCAACCTATAATCCGTTCTATAGCCTTAAAATAACTATCAGATGTAAGAATTCAAGCCTTAAAACAACCAATCAACTGAAATCCCAATTTTTGATTTCGGTGAACAGTAGCAGGGGAGGAGGAAATTCGAAAATCTTGATTCTAATACACTTCCTTTCCAAAATCAACAACCCATACAACAATAACAAGCTTCAAGCTTTACTTCTATAATTTCAGAGATCCCTAAAAACATCTGAAAAATTTGAACCATCCCCCCAAAAACGCTCAGATTCGCGAGATCAGAGAAGGAAATAGGAGGGATAGGCTTACCTAAGGATGACCCAAGCCCTCTTGAACGCTTCCCGCCAGACTCCGTCGCCGATCACCGTCGTTCGCCGTTGAAGCCGCCGTCGCTTCGCAGAGCCAGAGAGAAGAGAGTGAGAATGGTGAGTGATTTAAGTGTGTGTGTGTATGTGCGTTTTCGGCAGAGAGAGGAAGTATATAAGGTTATTATTATTTATTTATATTTTTTTTTTATATATGTGTGTAATTCTGACGGAGAGAGAGTATATAATTAATAAGTTTCTTGTTGTTTTTTTTTTTTTTTATATATATATATATGTGTATCCACGTGGAAGAGAAGGAAGGCTTTGGAAGATATGAGAAGAATGTAGAACATCAAATTGACACGTGGCTGAGATTTAAAAAGGGAAACTGATATTTATTTTTATCAGGTATTTTACTATCCTGCCCTTCCCTTTTAATTAAGGATATTTTCCAACTAGGGACAGATATTGTCCTTTTAATTTTCCAATTTACATTTTCTTCTAAATGGTAATTTCATTTACCATTTTCATTTACAAATAAATCTGAAATTTGTCCCAAAATAATTTCTCTAGGTATACTTTTAATTTCCAGATTTATTTATAAGACTATTTAAATATCAAGTAATACCCCAAGATTCCAAATATTTCCTTATTTCTTATTTTTCTAAAATTTGGGGTGTTACAGATATGCCTTAAACAAAAGGTCAAGCATCTCAAGACAACAAATGGTCGAAAGCTTACATCCATAATTTTTCCTATAAGTTTGGAAGATTAGGGCCATAATTCAAAAGGTATGTCTTTATGACACAACTTGAGAATTGAAAGAGATGCATCTTCATTAGTGAAAATGATGGTGCCTCAATGACTGATACAAATTCAAGGGATACGATGTTCATAGAAACCAAAGTTCCTAGCAGAAAAAGAGAAATTGTTTGCACCAAATCTCTTAATGAGATTTCCAATAACAAGGAATAAGTAAGTACTCCTCAGTTCACTGATCCGAGTGGGAGGGTTGAGTCATTTTCATAATCTAGGCCTCACCCATATATAGGAAGAGAATCCTGTGAAATCCACTTCAAAAAAGGTATCTTTGTTCTCGTTGTTAGTCTATAAGCTTGAAGTGTTTGAAAGATACTAAGCAAACCTGTAAGAAAAATGGCAAAAGGCCATACCAGAGGATGTTGATTCCTTTAAAGAATTCCCAAGTATATAGTGTATAGCTAATAAATTTGCCACCTAGCCGAAAGGCGATTGGGAACAAGTGTGTTCTCAAACACAAGGAGGTAGATTAAAACCTATGGCACTTGTTGCCTGAGGGAAATGTACAACAAAAAATGAGTTGGCAAGCAAGACACCTTCTCGATTGTTGTATATCTTAACTCTAAACGACATAATTTTGGCAACAACAATAAGGTAAGGCTCAATGTTTCATCTAGAGGATGCAAAGACCACCTTCCAAAACTGGAAATTAGATTATTAACTCTACATGAAGCAGCTTAGGTGCTTCGTAGAAATAATCACTTGGGTAGTAGTGTATGAGATTTCACAAAATGATAATCTCACTACATGAATGCCAAAAGGTCTTGAGATGATACTTAGTGATATTATCCCATTATGTCAATGACATAGTGTCAGTCAAAATGAGTCTCAAGAGAGATTGAGGAGTTAAGGATTAAAGTGATCCTTGAATTCTAACATGATGGGTAAAACAGTATGATAAATAGAGATTTCACAAGAAACATACCGTCTTTGTCATTAAAGACATGTAAGTTAATCTTTGAGCATCTCAACGTCATAAACTGTAAACCCGTAAATTCCCTTTGAAATTAACGACATATCACAAGTGATGTTACATGTCATATAAGGAATCCAAGATGGATAATGTCCCATAATGAGAATATGGTTGGTAATATAATGTGCAACATATATTGTGCACAAAGACCAAGTAAAGTTAGTCGACTAGAAAATCAATTCGGTACAACTCAGATGCCAAATACTGGGAGTTGTGAAAAGGATCATTGGTAAGACCATGGATTGTGAGTCGCTATACTTCAATGCAAAACCTAGTCCTCAAGCAAAAGAATTTGGGAAGTAAAGAAATAGATAATATGTCTATGACATCCATGGAATCTGAACATATGGTGTGTTCTGCCACCGTTTAAGAAGCTATACCGCTGAAAGTATTCCTATGAGTAACTGGAAATGATTGGTGGAGAAATAGGGTCAAATGCCAAGTAACGACATCCTATAATTTAGATCACGAGTCTCATAACACAACAAAACACAAATATTTGTGTGAGTCATGTTTTTCTTTGAGTAGAAAACAATAGTTCAATTGACCTTCTGCCAACAAAAGGTTAGCAGGTCCTTTTATAAAGCTTATGATTGGAGTTTCATTGAGTAAGTGAAAATCTTAGGTTTATATAAAATATAAGGTCTTGAATGCATTTCTAGTATGTATGAATACATACATGCACGTGGGAGGTATACAATAACTAATATGTCATACAGACCCAAGAAAGGTTGGTTCACTCACACGAACAACCGTCTTCCATGTACGCTGGGGGCATGAGAAGATAAGACTTTCAAGTAATCATCATGAGATGGTGAATACTTGAACACAAGTCAACTCAGTTAATTTGGGATGTGATTAGTGTAAATCACACTAAGGGATGCACAAGTATTCCATCTGGTCTGTAGCCAGGCAAGGAATTCTCTCTAAAGAAAGTAGGAGAAGTTCTGTGTCCATTCAGGGACTAATGCCTGTACAGTGATGTATAATATGAAATCGACATACGATAGTTATTCAATCACCATAACATGTAATTCGTACTATATGTGCTTAGTAAACCGCAACTAGTGACATAGATGGAAAATCCCTGATCCATTACTGTGTGAGTATCAAGAAGGATAATATCCTTTCTACTGATACCCTTAAGATTTAGACAACATCAAAAATGTTTGTTTTGGTGACAGCTACTCTAGCCGAAACTCTATGGTCATGAGAGATCCGATCTAACGAGTGATAGCTGGAAAAGCGACCAAATCAAGCAGGACTGGTGTTCGGTTAGAAAGGAAAGGCTTTAACTTGTCAACACACTGGAAGAAGAGCTAGTAAGTGTGGATACCAAGTGTACACGAAGGCAATATGAGTTAATAATAGTTTTAACTCGTGAGGGATTAGAAATGCCACAAGTGTGTGAGTTAGCCTAGGGAATCTGAGGCAACGATCAATAAATCTACATGCACTAGGTGTCCTTGCATTCTGATCCCATTCAAATGATTTCTAGTTTGCAAGCACCAAGTTTGCATATGTTGTGCTCACGCGGTCACGGTAAACACCAAGTATGAATCACAAAGAAAGTAAATTGTACGATGGGACGGCCATCAAGTGTGAGTGGGAGATGTTGGACTATATGTCTGGGTCCGCCCTCGATGGGTCCTAGAAATTGATAGTTGACTCAATCAGCATTTATTACTGATTAAAATTCAAATCGTTTCCTTTAGGGAAATGAGAGAATCTATCATAATGACTGATTGGCGACATTGATGAGAGGCAATTATGATGGTGGTATTCTTCCTTTCTAGCGTTCGTCCTGAACTCTATATAAATGAGGTTCCCCTCATTGTGTTTCTCAACCCCAGCCAAGAGAAGTCTCTCTCTGGCTTCTCTCCCTGCTTTCTTTCTAGTGATTTGCTGTGCAAATCCGATCTAGGTTCCCGTAACCTAGATAGTGCATGAGCCTTGAGAATCTTTTGATTCTCAGCTCCGATAATATTATTTGTTTGTTGTTTGTGTACTAGGTTACGGATCGTGAACTGGGTTCGAGTTCGAGCGTTCGAGTGTTTGGGTGCTCGTGTTACAACAAACAGGAGGGTGTGAAAATCCCACTTGTTTATGGAATCCATTAGTTTTTGAAATTATCTTGGTAGAGAATTTTTGAAGGAAGAAGGATGGCAAAAGGACAAGAATTAATTTATTAGGAAGGTGATGAATTTGCAGATATTTTCTTTTTAAGCTCAAGGTTGGTGTTGATTTGAATTCATTGATTAGAAATACTAATAGTACCAATTTGTCCTAATCTCGTTTGTTTTTATTTTGGCTATGCATATTCCCTCTGTAAACTGCAACGTGTAATTTGCAATTGGTTCGGTACTAGAGTCAGTAAAGGAACCTGATACGTGTGCCCAAAAATGGAAATTGATGAGTAGACTACTGAGATCCATTTGTAGTTTGTTTGTTTGTTCTCATTTTTTAGTTTTGGTGCTTTAAATTTCAAATTGATGTGCTTTAAATTGTTAAATTGAATTAGGCAACTTCTATAGTAGAATTTAAAATATTTATTTTAAAATTGTGAATTGTAATATGATGAGGGGATCTTTAATCATATGGTCTTCTCAAATGCTTACAGAAAAAGAAGATGGTGATTAATCACTACTACAGAATGGGTTTTTAAGTCTGTTATTTAGGGGTTTTAATGTCACTTTTTTATGTGACATTAAAAGTAGTGAATTAGAAAAAGTGGGTACTTTATGTCACATAAAACATGTGATGTGGAAAGTCTGATTTTCCACGTCGCAAGTTATGAAACAAGAGACGTAGATAAGTGGTTGAATCTTTTTTTTTTAATATCTGAGAATTCACGTCACATGTTTAGAAAACATGTGACGTGAATTATCTTGGTAAAAAAACATGTCACTTATTAGCTAAATAAGTGACGTGGTTTCTGAAAAAACCACGTCACTTATTTGGCTAATAAGTGACGTGGTTTCTTCGCAAGATAATTCACGTCACATTTTTTCTAAACATGTGACGTGGTTTATGGATAAACCATATTACTTATTTGGCTAATAAGTGACGTGGTTTCTTACCATGATAATTCACGTCCCATGTTTTCTAAACATGTGACGTGAATTTCTTTTTTTAAAAAAAAACTTTTTTTACTATTTTCGTTTGGTCCCATTTTCTTTTTCCCATTTGCTGTCTCAGAAAAACATATAGCAATCGGCCAACACAACAGATAGCAATCAGCCAAGCTAATCTCATAAAACAGACAACAGATAGCAATCAACCAAGCTAATATAACTAATCAAATCATACTAAACATCTATACTTGTGTTGCTTACTAAACAAACCATTATTTTTACAAAATTTAGTATTTTGTACAATGATCAATTATCTCTACTAACCAAATCTGAAAGCAAAAATTCAACAACACTCTCACAAATTGAATTAAGTTCTTCATTTGTAAATGTGTTGGTGGTTCCATCATAAAACTGCAACAATAAATATGTGATGATCAATGCAAAGAAATTACATAAAACATTATATATTTATGTATTAATTGAATCAATCATATAAGAATTTATAAATAAGAATTTAACTTATACCTGTGAGAATAATGCGGTTCGTTCACTAATAATAATGTCATAAATATACTTCATGACGTAATAACCATACTCCTTATTGGTCGGTTTCCTAGGGCACTTTAATCACAAGAAACGATATTTAATATATCTCAATTGACTAACATTGAAAGAATTTAAATCAAAAGTACTTACTCTAGGTCTTTGTAGCAAGACGTCTTGATTTTCTTCACCAGTTTCTTCCATTGAATGCCACTGAGATATACCCCTAAAATGGAACCAAAATTAGAACATATACATGGGAATAATTTATTTAGGCCACTATAGTATATAATAAAGATATTAACACTACTCACTTCGATAGGAGAGTTCTATGATAGGAAGTTATATTATGCATCAACGAGTCAAACCAAACCAGACGATGATCCCTAGGGCAAACGATAGCTAGTGCCCAGTGCTTACTGAAAGACATTACAAATAATAATAACATTTACAAATGTGTATAATGACGAAAAGTTGGCAAAATGAAACAATCAAACATACTCTTCAAGAATAGGTGCAAAATAGATGATTCCCTGGTTCGATGACATTTGATGGTTGACGTATGCCTGCATGTTGTCATCATAATTCCTCTTCTCCGCCAGGGTATTGAAATCATCCCTTCTCACCAATGCCATTGGACTGAAGAATCTGTATTGTCCCCTGCCTAATCTTTGACACAAGCTGTGGAAGTACCTATATATCATAGACAAATTGAAATCAAAAAGGGATTTAATAAGAAATACTGCTGAGACATAAGAAGTAACGGTAATTTATTACATAGTCTCTAACTCAAGCCATGCAAGGTCAATTTCCTGCAGCATTAAAGACTCCCTGATATCTTGGTAACTGTAAAGCAAAAATTGGTATGTACGATCAGGACTGACTATGCCTGGAGGCATCGTAAAGGGCATGATAGGTGCAAGATAGACATCAATATCGTTCCCAGGCTGTTTCGGCCCAGAAATCATCATGGACATCATCACATATTTGCTTTTCGTGCACAACCAAGGAGGCAGGTTGTAAATGACCAGCAAACTGGCCAAACACTATGTGTGCTACTGACACTCCCGAAAGGATTGAATCCATCTGTACAAAGTCCGAGACGAAGGTTACTCTGCTCACCACCAAATTCAGGAAACATGGAATCAATCTTCTTCCATTGAGGAGAATTAGCAGGGTGCTAAAGATATCTTCCATCGGAGATTCTCTCATCACAATGCCATCTCAGTTTCTTTGCTTCTACCTCATTTTCAAACAAGCGTTTAAACCGTGGCACAATTGGAATGTACCACATTACCTTCAAAGGTACCCCTTTCTTTGATCCATCATCTTCACCAACAACATCCTTCCTCGGCTTATACCTCGGAGTATTACACTTTGGACACCTTTTTAGGCCTTCATACTCATTCCTGTACAACACGCAATCATTAGGACAAGCGTGTATCTTCTTATACTCCACCGACATCTTGCTTAGAACTTTTTTAGCCTCATACATACGCTTCGGAAGCACATTCCCGGCTGGGAACATATCACTCAAAGCTTTAACCAACTGCAAGAAACCTGTGTCTGCCCACCCATTTTCTGTCTTTATTTTCAACAATTCCAGGACGCCGGTTAACCGAGTATACTTAGTACATCCCGGGAACAACGGTGTCTCTGCATCACTCTGCAACTTGTCAAACTCATTAACCACAGAAAATGACTCCGCCCCAATGTCATTGATCATCTCGTCCATTCCATCATCACAAACATCATCCACCGTTGCTTTTACATTTTGTGACGTGCACACATGTACGGTACTTCCCAATTCCCCATGCCAAAGCCACTTCTTATAACGGAGATTGATCCCATCACAAAGAAGGTGATCCCTTATATCATCAACGCTCTTACAATAAGCATTTACACACTTCACACAAGGGCATCGATACATGCCATTCTTACTAGGCACGTTTCTTTTGGCAAATTCAATAAATTCTTCCACCTCCATTTGATACTCTTTAGTGGTTCTCAATGCATGCATCCAACTATGATCCATTCTAATTAACCTATGCCATATGTCCAACAAATTAGTCAAGTTTAATTCACTACCTTATGAAGAAATGGGCAAGCCATACACTTAACTTCACTTCATGCAAATTTTTTTGAAAAATTTGGCAGAGTTTCCCCTTGTAAATGTGACATCCAAGAATTACATTTACAATCCAATTTCAGTCCAGTAAATACAAAAAATACCATTACTAATTCAACACCAATCAAATGGGCATGCCATACATTTAACTTCACTTCATGAAAATTTTGAAAAAAATTTGGCAGAGTTTCCCCTTATAAATGTGACATCCAAAAATTACATTTACAATCCAACTTCAGTCCAGTAAATACAAAAGCATACCACTATTAATTCAACACCAATCAGTAATTACAAAACCTATATTTTCACCCTCATTTGATGGAAATTAAACATTACTCTACAATTAGTAAATTAAATACTCACTATGGATAAATTGATAAGTAATTGTATAAAGTATGAAGGATATGATAAAGTAATTGATAACCCACTGAGCAGAGAGCATCTAAACAACAGGCATTGAAGTAACACAAGAATAATGACATGATTTCAAACTAAAAGAACAAGAATGCAATAATCCCAAACGCTGGCAAAAAAAATGGAATTCCAGACAAAAAAAGAACAATAACCACGCATTCTGGGAAAGAGCCAAGAATAAGCCCCATTATGCAAATTCAGTGCAAGAGCCAAAAAAAATTACAAAATAAGCACCTGTGAGGACGAGCTGAGGGAGAGAGCTGAGAGCTGAGGGAGCGAGACGATGAAGGCGAAGCTGAGGGGTGAGGGAGATGAAGCTGGGGTTTTTTTTATATTTCTTCAATGCATGTAGATGAAGACGATGAAGACGAAGTTGAGGGGTGAGGGAGAGAGGAGAGAGCTGAGGGGTGAAGGAGAGAGCTGAGGGCGGGTGAGTTCAAATTTTTCTGCGGAGCTGAAGGTTTCTGCTCGTGGCAATGAAAATTTCGACAATAATGAAGGTGAAGAGAGCTGAAGGTTTCTGAAGGTTTATTTTAATATATTTTTTTAAGTAACCACGTCACATATAGAAAATATGTGACGTGGTTTCTTCAAAACGACGTCACATATGTTAATATGTGACGTCGTTTAGAAGAAACCACGTCACATATTTTCTATATGTGACGTGGTTTCTTATTAAAAAAACATAAAAAATTTATTACAAGCAAACCACATCACATATATTATATATGTGACGTGGTTTCTTATAAAAAAAATAAAAACCTGATAGTAAACCACGTCACATATTACAAATATGTGACATGGTTTCTCATGACATTAAACCACGTCTCATTTCTCCCATTATTGTGACGTGGTTTCTTCCTCAGCCTGATATGTAATTACAAAAATGCCACTGGGTTATTTTCAATGTCAGTTTTATAATTGACTGACGTTAATTAGGGACAAGAAATGGGCTTTTTGTAGTAGTGAATGAATGATTATATTAAAATTTTGACAATCTCTATGATACATTTGATACAGTTGGCAATCATTATTTTAAAAATTGTGAATCTTATAATGACAATTATTATAGGCAATTTTGTGTTCCGGTAAGATTTTTAAATTTTATATTCCTCCACACAATCTTATTTAAGTTTTCCTTAAGTTATTTTCAATGTCAGTTTGCAAACTTCAAAATTTTCAGGCAAGCATTAAAGCAATACGCCATTGAGAATGGTATTGAGTTTAAGTATATAAAAAATGAAGCATCATGAATTAGGGTGAAGTGCAAGAGCAATTGTGGATGGGTTATTCATGCATCAAGGACTCATGCTAGAGATGCATTTCAAATCAAGTCATTCCACGAAAAGGAGCACAATTGTGGATGGGAAAGAGAGAATAAATGGGTGACTGCAAGTTGGTTGTCAAATAGGTACATTGAACACATTAGAGACCAGCCAATGCTTTTTTAACTGGCTAGATAAGTATGATCCTAGGCTTTGGAGTAAGCATGCTTTCTCAATGAATTGTAAGTGTGACATTGTACAAAATAACATTGCTGAAACGCTCAATTCTTTTATATTGGTTGCAAGGGACAAACCAATCATCACAATGTGTGAAATAATTAGAAGGATGCTAATGAAGAGGATAGTTGCAAAGAGAGAGGGCATAATAACATCACAGAATGTAATATGTCCTAGAATTATTTATAAGCTTCAAAGAGTGAAGAATGACTCCAAGAATTATATATGCTATATGACTAGTGATGGTAGGTTTGAGCTACGAAGTCCATGGAAGAGGGAGGTGGTAGATCTTAAGTTGATGACTTGTATGTGTAAGGCTTGGGATTTGACTGGCATACCATGTGGACATGCTGTGGCTGCAATTTATCATATGAGAGGGGTACCTGAAGATTATGTTTCTGCATATTATAGTAAAGATTCATTCATGAAAGCTTATGCTTTTGTGATAGGTGCAATTCCAAGTGAAGACCATTGGCCACAATCTACAATGGTTCCTTTGCAACCACCAGAGTATAAGAGGCCACCTGGTAGGCCCAAAAAAGAAAGGAAGAAAGCTCCAGATGAGCAGTGAAACTCATCAAATATAAGTAAAAAGGGGGCTACCACGAAGTGTGGTAATTGTGGGAAAATGGGTCATAATGCATGGGGTTGTAAGGCTCCCCCTAATCCCAACAAAAAGGTGTATAAAAAGAAGAAGAAAGTAGCATCAAGCCAAACAGAACAAACAAATGTAATTTCTTTAATTATATAATTTAAATTTCTCTACACTTGTAGCAAGTAGAATAATAACTCTTTTTTGGTCATTTATGCAGGATAGCCAGCCTCCTAATACTCAAGGCTCTAGTTCATCCTTTCCGTGAAGAAGAATGAAGTCCGCTATGTAACACCCCAAATTTTAAAAATAGACATAAGCAATTATTTAATCTTTTGGGAATATTAATTAAAATATTAAAAAAACATAAAAAAATAATAATATATGATGTTTTAGGAAATTTTAGTAATTTTAAGGTTTATTTTCTTTACACATAAAGGTAAAATAATAATTACAAGATAAATTTTAATCTAGGAAAATTTAATTGGGAAGGCATTTAGAAATTTGAAATCCTTATAAATGAATTTATGAGGCCAGGTGTATTTTTAAATAATTTTAAGGATTATTTTCTTTAGAAAATAAAGAAAAATAATTAGAAGATAAATTTTAATCTGGGAACTTCAAGAAAATTTATTTTGAGGCTTAAAGAAATTTATGAGTAAGAAAACCTCTAATATGATATAAGAATTTATTTTAGAAAATTATTTTCAGAATGGGACTAAACTGAAAACACTAAAAAGTTGATGATAGGGATTAAATCGAAAAGAAGAAGGTCTTAGGGGTTAGAAATTTAATTTTCCCCTCAACTCTTATATAATACTCCCTCAGCCTTTCCCGATCCCATTCCCTTATCCCTTCCTCCATCCTCAGCTCTCACTCTCTCGTCTCTTCCTCTGCTTTCTTTGATTTTCAACGGCGACCGGCGAGATTTCCGGTGACTGGCAGCTCCGGCGACGCAGTCGAGGTCGCACGTGAGCTTAGGTGAGCTTCCCTTTCTTATTCCCTATCTTCTTCATCCGATTTGAACGATTTCTTTTGAGAGAGGTCCGATTTAGGGTTTGGGTTTTGGGGGTTTTTAGAGCTTCAAAATTTATGAAACTGAAGCTTGGAACTTGGATAAGGGTATTCTTCAAGTGGACTTAGTGGGGGAAGTTTGGTTTGTCCGATTTCTTCAAAAATTGCTCCCTGGTACTGTTCATCCGTCGGGTTTTTGGGGATTTTTGGGTGTTTTAATGACTTGCTTGATTAAACATTAATAGGAGTAAGTTTAAGCATGTTTGTTGCCTTGTATGTAATTATTGAAGCTTGGAATTTTTCTTCGAATTTCCTCTTCTTCCTTCCCTGTTCTTGATCGACGCTGTCAGTAGCCAAGATTGGGGATGACGAATTTGTTCTCTGATTGAAGGATTTAATCTACTCGTCATAGTTGTTTAATGATTGTTTAAATCCCTTCTTTCTTGCTCCTCTGTGCCAACGGATTCTTGTTCCCATTTCCCCCTGTTCTTGTTCTATTTTTGTTTCCCTGTGCTTCTGATTTTTGGGTACATAAAAGAGGTATGCTTTTGTGATTTGTTGTTTAGCTTTAGTTGGATTTTGCACCCTCTGTTCGTGTTCTGTTCTTGCTGGCCGTGAGGATTGGGAGGGGAATTTGTGATGTTTAATGATGTTTGGTTGCTTGTTGTTTGATTGTGAAGTTGTGGTAATTTTTGCCTCTCTGTCAGTCAATTTTTGGGCTTGTCTGGTTGCAATGGGTGATGTTTCTTTGGTTTTAAAAGTTAATTATGATTTAATTGATGTTGGTGAACTAAATTGTGAATTTTACAATTTGTATTGAGTTAAACTAAATGTGCTGAAGTCTTAAAATGCTAAGGTATATTTAAGAATTTATTTTTCCTAATTGTTGTGGATTAATGCTGAAGCTATTTGAAGTTAAGGAATTAACTAATTGGGCTATTAATAATAGGTGAAGAGGCACTATAAGCATTTGGATTGAGAATAGATTAGTTGTTGTAGAGCCGAAAGTATGTTGCAAGTTAAAGTTTCCGTTTTGAATGATTATGAAGTTAATTAAATGTTAGAAAAGAAAAGGGGGTTTGAAATAATTATAAAATGTTTAAAGGTTTGAATTTACAGTTTTAAAGTGAACTTTATTAAATGAATTAAGCTGAAATATTTTTCAGATCAGGAAGTGTTGTGGTCTGGAACATTTTAAGAGTAAGGGCTGATTGTTGTTATTGTTTTGGGGTTCCTAAATGATGAGTCAAAAGCTTAAAAGTTGAATTAAGCATTAGAATGTTTGATAAGACGTCATGAAGTGATATGTGAGGTTAAATGATTCTATATGGTAAAATTGAAGTGTGAAACTGTGATTGTTGGCTTTTCCAAATATTGATCTATTTATTGGGGTTTTCGTTCAGATTTGTATTACTTGAACTTGATGTTTGATTTGTAGGGATGGAAGAAATAGGCTTTAATTAAGAAATTAGGAGTTTTAAATTAATGACTAAAGTGATATATTCATTAAGGTTAAATTAGAATGTAATCAATCTTAGAAATGGAAAAGAAAGCTAGATTAGGGGTATTTGTTGAAAGAGGCAATTGCACAAGAGGGGGATGAATTGTGCTTCTAAAAGATTAAAACTTTGACAAATAAAAGCAACTCTAAAACTTTATACTGGTTCGGCCAACACTGCCTACGTCCAGTTCTCCAACACCTTGTTGGGTTCCACTAACCACAGGTTTTACGAGCACAGGTTCACCTGTCAACCTTTACAGAGTTTTAGAATCTCTCTAAACACTCCCCCTTACTACCTGTAAGGTAATATCCCTGTTCTAAAGCACCAAGCTTTCAGAACAACCTCAAACAGTAGAGGATTTTAATAAATATGTTCACTTAATGAACTGATTTTGTTAAACACTTAAGTACAGATAAAATCTCTAAACAATAAATACACAAAACAGAGAGCAATGAATGAGTATGTGAATATTCTTGTTTTTCATCATCTTTTCAATAAATGCTCAAGTTCGGTATTTATATCTCTTCTCAGATTTTGCCCTAGCATTCAATCTTCAAGAGGCCGTTTGAATTTAGTCGTTGGGAGCTCACAGCCGTTGGCATTTAATGCAGCTTCTTCATCGGGCTTAACTTTCTGCTCTAGCTTCAACTACTTCTTGCATAGGGTGAGCTAGGAGAGAGACAGACTTAGCGTTCTGAGCATCCGTACAAAATGTACTTTCTGGCAGCTTTTTCATTAGCGCTAGCTAGATCTGCTATCGCTAACTTACTAGTGAGTTCTGCACTTAAGCTGTTAGCTGAAACAAATAATAATTTAATGCACAGAAGATGCTATCTCAAACTGAGTCCATTAGCTCAATGAGATAAAGACAATATATAAGGTATTTCAGAGCATTCATATATCAATAGACCAGAGTATTATTGCTAACACATTTAATATTATATTAACAAACGCTTCTCTATTAATAGCTAATCCAATTTTCGCTAGTTACTTGATTGCTCATTAGCTTTAAGGATACTGAGATGATTATCAGAGTATTTCAGGGTATCCTATTATCGATAGCTAAACGTGTTAGCGCTAGCAACTATGTTAACTTATTTGACTCATTTGCTCTCAGGCACTACCTATCTGAATGATTATTATCTGAAGCACTTTTGTTATCGATAGCTTAACCTGTTATCGCTAGCTGATTTCATTAGCTCTAGGACTTGGATTTATATTTCTGCTAGTTATATTTCCTTTCATTTATCCATATTATCAATGGGCTTCTAGCGATAGAATGCTCTCTAGCTATAGTAAATGAGTTAGCGATAGATCTTAACATTGTTATTTTTTAAGTCTTCACTTGCTATGGCTCTGACTACTAGCTGTAGTGATACACTTAGCGATAGAGATATTCATTCTTTATTGTTCTGCTAAGTTATCATCTGCTATCTTTTACTCTTGCAATGGTGATATGTTACCTATTTAGATTTTACTCGTTTTAATTCAAAGGTAACTTACACTTATGTTTTCTATGAGTCAGTCTTCATCAAAACTTAAGATTCTAACATTCTCCCCCTTTTTGATGATGACAAAACATAAGTAAAAGATATACATTAAAGCACATTCAGAGCATAATCATTTATATGAGCATAAGCATATATCAGACTGGAATAATAGTAATGCTTGTACAGAGCATCTGATATATTCAGAACAAAGTACATTTTGCAGAAGGAAATACCAAAACACAGACTATCAAATACCAAAACACAAACTATCAAATTATAATGTAATTAGTGTATGATGCGAATGAGGACTTCAGGGAACAGGCTTTGATTTTGATTTAACACAAATCTCCCTTTGCTTCTCCCCCTTTTTGTCATCATTAAAAGCAGTGGAAGATGAATAACGAACTATTCCACCATCACATCTCACTGGAACCCTGGCCGAATAGTACCCCTGATCCGATACTAAAGTCAGCAGAATAATCTTGGACAGGAGCCGCTCTGTCTTCCTCAAGTTGTTTGGTCTCCTCAGGCTCTCTGTAGAAGAACAAATCCACCAAAACTTCAGCCCTGGTTAGGGTTTTTCCATTTGCGAAGAAGGCGCTTTGAGCTTTGAAGGATTTTTCTGAGTAAGGCGAATCAGAGGAGGTTCGCTTTTGACATTTGGAACTTGATTCAATCACTTCTTTGGAGAATGACACATCTTTCTGGATTTTTGACCTCTTGCTAGTGGATTGAGACAAGGGTTTACCGCTAGAGGTTTCCTCATCATCACTCATTTTTGGAATCTTGGCTCTGCCTATTTTTGGGATTTAGGGTTTTGAGAGAAGGGAGGCTCGATCTCTCAGAGAGATAGAGGAGATGAAGAGACGGTCAAGGTGAATAATGAATGCAAAATGCAAATGACCTGCTTTTATAGATTTCAGAGATTACCATAAATGATGAGCACGCGCTTGACGTTTCGCATTCTAAGTCTCTTAAGTGACTTGCTATCGCTAGGAAGAGCAGCTATCGCTAGCAGGCATGATCCCACGCTGAGCAAGTGACTTAGACATCACTTTCTCCTTCCAAGTTTTATCTATCGATAGCTGACTTTGCTATCGATAATCTTTTAGGCTAGCAATGGCAATCTTAGCTCAAACTTAGCTCTGTTCTGCATATGCTAGCGATAGTGGAACTTACTATCGATTGGTCAGTCCTACAAAAACTTAAGATTTGGCACTCCGATGCCTAAGTTAGCAATAAGTCATATAAATAATTAATAGAGTAAATCAAGAATTATAATAATATTTATAACTCATTTGGATTTACCATTCCTAGCTCTCTTCTGATATAGAGAAATTGATCAGGTTCAAGAGGTTTGGTGAATATATCAGCAAGTTGCAGATGAGTTGATATAAATTCCACCTTGACATCCTTCTTCTGAATATGATCTCTCAAGAAGTGATGCCTTACATCAATATGCTTGGTTCTGAAATGTTGAACTGGATTTTTGGCCAAGCTTATTGTGCTGGTGTTGTCACAGAGAATGGGGACTTCTGGGAATTCCAAACCCAGATCTCTTAGTTGATGCTTAAGCCATAAAACTTGAGTACAACAACTTGCTGCTGCGATGTATTCGGCCTCTGTGGATGAAAGAGAAACACAATTTTGCTTCTTGCTGGCCCAAGTGACTAAACAGCCACCAAGAAATTAACACTGACCACTTGTGCTTTTTCTATCTGATTTATAACCTGCATGGTCAGAATCAGTATAAGCAAGAAGGTACTCTTGAGTTCCTTTAGGATACCACAGCCCAAACTCTTGAGTCCCTTGCAGATAGAACAAAATCCTTTTTACATTTGTTAAATGAGATTCTTTAGGATTTGCTTGATATCTAGCGCATACACTTACACTAAATTGGATGTCAGGTCTACTAGCAGTTAAATAAAGTAAAGAACCAATAATTCCTCTATAATGAGATTGATTTACTGTTTTGCCTGGAGCATCTGCATCTAACTTGGCAGAGGCACTCATGGGAGTGTCCCCTTCTTTGGATAGATCCATCCCAAATTTGTTGAGAATTTCTTTACAATATTTGGTTTGGGATATGAAGATGCCATCCTTCTTTTGCTTTATCTGCAGACCTAGGAAGAATGTTAATTCTCCCATCATAAACATCTCAAACTCTCCCTGCATTGTCTTAGCAAAATCTTCACAGAGATTTTCATTAGTTGCACCAAAAATAATGTCATCAACATAAATTTGGACTACAAGCATGTGATTATCTTTATGCATGATAAAAAATGTAGTATCTGATTTTCCTCTGGAGAATCCTTTATTAAGTAGAAAAGTACTAAGTCTTTCATACCAAGCTCTAGGTGCTTGTTTGAGACCATAAAGAGCCTTTTTAAGTTTGAAAACATGATCAGGCTTAGACTTTTCTTCAAAACCAGGAGGTTGTTCTACATATACCTCTTCTTTAATATAGCCATTAAGAAAAGCACTCTTAACATCCATTTGATAAAGTTTAAAATTTTTTATGGATGCAAAAGCTAGAAGAATTCTTATTGCTTCAAGTCTTGCGGCTGGAGTAAAAGTTTCTTCATAATCAATGCCTTCTTCTTGGTTATATCCTTTGGCAACTAATCTGGCTTTGTTTTTGACAATTTGTCCAACTTCATCAAGTTTGTTTTTGAAAACCCATTTAGTACCAATAATAGGATAATCTCTTGGTCTAGGTACTAAATCCCAAACTTGATTTCTTTTGAATTGATTAAGTTCTTCCTGCATTGCAACTATCCAGTCACATTCAGCAAGAGCTTCATCAATGCAAGTTGGTTCAATTTGAGAAAGAAAACAAGAAAATTCCATTCCATTTTGTAGTTGCCTTCTTGTTTTAACTCCTTTTGAAATTTCTCCAATAATCTGTTCAGGAGGATGATTTTTAAGATGTCTAATGGAAGATTGAGGCTCGTTAGCTTCATCTAGATCATCTTTAGTCTTATCCTGATTATTTTCAGCATTGTTATCAAGATTTGCTATCGATAGCTGAGGTGCTATCGATAGAGGCTGTTTTAAAAACTTTGAAAAATCTTCATCCTCATCAACAGATTGTTGTTTTTCTTGAGGAGTTTCATCAAATACTACATGCACGGATTCTTCAACAGTTTGACTTCTTTTGTTATAAACTCTATATGCTTTACTTCTATTTGAATACCCAATGAATATGCCAATATCAGATTTAGGATCGAATTTACCTAAATTTACCTTTCCATTGTTGTGAATGTAACATTTTGATCCAAAAATCCTCAGGTGACTGATATTGGGCTTCCTTCCCTTGTAGAGCTCATATGGAGTCTTCTCCATCCCCTTTCTGATATAGGCTCTGTTAGAGATGTAGCAAGCTGTGCTCATAGCATCTGCCCAAAATATTTGAGGCACTTGTTTCTCGTTCAGCATGCTTCTAGCCATTTCTGTGAGCACTCTGTTCTTTCTCTCTACAACACCATTTTGTTGAGGAGTACTAGGGGCAGAGAAGTTGTGGTCAATTCCATTCTCATCACACAGCTCCATGAACTCTTTATTTTCAAATTCTCCTCCATGATCAGTCCTGATGGCTATAATCTTTGTGCCTTTCTCATTCTGCAATTTCTTAGCAAGCACACAAACAGCATCAAAAGTTTCATGCTTAGAGGAAAGAAACATAATCCAGGTAAATCTTGAGTAGTCATCCACAACTACAAGAGTGTATAGGCTTCCTCCTAGACTTTTCACTCTTGCTGGCCCAACTAGATCCATATGAATTAGTTCCAATGGCCTACTAGTGGAGATTGTCCTCTTGATTTTAAAAGAGGACTTTGTTTGTTTACCTTTTTGACAGGATTCACAAATTAAATCATGCTTTGATTTAAAACTAGGAATTCCTATGACTAATTCCTTCTTAACTAATTTATCTAGTTGAGAGAAGTTCACATAAGCTAATCTTTTATGCCATAACCAACAATTTTCATCATTTGAAATAAAGCATTTTTCTTCAAACTGTTGACATAAATCTAGAGTGTATAGATTTCCATTTCTATTTCCTTTTATCTTACACTTCAGACTGGATTTGTTTATGTCTAAATCATTTTTATCAACAATAAGACATTCATTTGAATAAAAAATTACCTAGTTACCATGATCTGCACTCTGGCTGACACTCAGCAAATTGTGGCAGAGTCCATCCACTAGGTAAACATCCTTGACTGGACCTACTTCACCCACTCCAGTGATTTTTCCACTTTGATTTCCACCAAAACTAACTTTGGCTCCATCTTTTATCACCAGATTGTTGATTCTGTCCTTGTCACCAGTCATGTGTCTTGAGCATCCACTATCAATATACCATTTTCCTTTACTGGATGCTTTAAGACATACCTGCACAAACTACACAGATTTAGGTACCCAAACTTTCTTGGGTCCTTTAAAGTTAGTCTTGTGCTCTAAGTTTGTAAAAACCTTAGCCACACAGTTCCTTTAGGAACCCACTTGTAAGAGCTACTAATGCCATATTTTCTATGATTACAGATGGACTGTGTATGGCCTTTCTTGTTACAATAATTGCAAAAGCTATATGGTGAAGAATTTTCAGAAGATTTTCTAAAATATTTCATGTATGACTTCACATTTGGTTCAACCCATCTTTTTGAAAACTTTTGTTTAGACTCATAGCCAATACCAGTTTTATCTCTAAAAACTTTTTGATTGCTTAAAATCACATTTAAAGTTTCTGATCCTTTTGTAAATCTTTCTAAAACATGTGAAAGTTTTTCCTTTTCCTTCAAAATTTTTTTACAGTTGGAGCAATTTTCAGAGATTGAAGGAGTCACTATCGATAGAGGCTCAGCTATCGATGGTTCTTTTCTGGGAGCTTGCGATAGCTCCTCTTCTATCGATAGGGAAGAAGAATCTTTTTGTGAAGAGTTTTTCTGAAGTTCTTTGTTTTCTCTTCTTAGTCTGATTACTTCTTTAGCAAGTTTCATTAATTCTATGCGCATTTCATCATATAAACTTTGAAGTTCAGAATAAGAAGGTTCAGAGTCAGATACCTCAGAATCACTTTCCTCTTCTCGAGCAACTAGGCAGAGGTTGGCGCATTCCTCATTATCGCTAGCTTCTTCATCAGAGCTATCACCCCAGATGGATGACACATAATCCTTTTTCTTTCCATAAGTCTTCTTTTTCTCCTTCTCCTTTAATCTTTGAAGACTGGGACACTCAGCTCTGAAATGACCAGGCTTCTTACATTCAAAGCATACTGGAGTTTTGTCTTTCTGGGAGTCTCTGAAGCTAGGACCACTCCTCTAGAATCTTTCTCTTTTTCTAAAGAACTTTTTAAATTTTCTGGCCATAAGCGCCATGTCCTCCTCATCAAGATCTTCCTCATCATCATCAATTTCATCTTTTTCTGAAGCAGTAAGAGCAAGTGACTTTTTCTTGAAATTTTCTTGTGCTTCCCTTTGAGCTATCAGGGTAGGCTCATATTCAGCAAGGCTGCCAAACAAGGCAGTGATGGACTTTGTTGATTCTCCTTGCATTTCTTGTATAGCAGTGACCTTCATGAGCCAGTCTCCCTTCAGAACTTTCAGAATTTTGTTGACTTGCTCTTTCTCTGTAATTTTCCTCCCCAGAACAGCAAGATTGTTGATGAGATGAGTAAATCTGATCTCCAGATCTCTTATCTTTTCACCCTCAGCCATTTCAAACTTGTGGAATTCTTCCACTAGCATTTCTACACGCCTATCCTTTACTCCAGAAGTTCCTTCATGAGCAATTTGCAGTGCTTCCCACATTTCTTTAGCAGAGTCAAGGTGACTCACTCTAAAGAACTCTGTTTCACTGAGAGCACTTTGGATCATGAGGACTGCTTTGCTGTTTAAATCCAGATTAGCAATATCCTTATCTGTGAATTCATCCTCAGCCTTTGGGATGCCCATGGGATCTTTAGGCACAATATCTCCTTCTTCAATGATCTTCCAGAGCTTATATCCGTTGGCTTTGACGTAGAGCTTCATCTTTAATTTCCAGAACGTATAATGCTTCCCATCAAAGCCAGGAGGCTTATTAATGGAGCTTCCTTCAGGGAGGATGTTTTCAAGCGATGCCATTTAGATCTTTGCTTCTCAGATTCGTTGGAATCTAAAACAGAGAAGACCTTGCTCTGATACCAAGTGAAAGAGGCAATCGCACAAGAGGGGGGGTGAATTGTGCTTCTAAAAGATTAAAACTTTGACAAATAAAAGCAACTCTAAACCTTTATATTGGTTCGGCCAACACTGCCTACGTCCAGTTCTCCAACACCTTGTTGGGTTCCACTAACCACAAGTTTTACGAGCACAGGTTCACCTGTCAACCTTTACAGAGTTTTAGAATCTCTCTAAACACTCCCCCTTACTACCTGTAAGGTAATATCCCTGTTCTAAAGCACCAAGCTTTCAGAACAACCTCAAACAGTAGAGGATTTTAATAAATATGTTCACTTAATGAACTGATTTTGTTAAACACTTAAGTACAGATAAAATCTCTAAACAATAAATACACAAAACAGAGAGCAATGAATGAGTATGTGAATATTCTTCTTTTTCGTCATCTTTTCAATAAATGCTCAAGTTCGGTATTTATATCTCTTCTCAGATTTTGCCCTAGCATTCAATCTTCAAGAGGCCGTTTGAATTTAGTCGTTGGGAGCTCAAAGCCGTTGGCATTTAATGCAGCTTCTTCATCGGGCTTAACTTTCTGCTCTAGCTTCAACTACTTCTTGCGTAGGGTGAGCTAGGAGAGAGACAGACTTAGCGTTCTGAGCATCCGTACAAAATGTACTTTCTGGCAGCTTTTTCATTAGCGCTAGCTAGATCTGCTATCACTAACTTACTAGTGAGTTCTGCACTTAAGCTGTTAGCTGAATCAAATAATCATTTAATGCACAGAAGATGCTATCGCAAACTGAGTCCATTAGCTCAATGAGATAAAGACAATATATAAGGTATTTCAGAGCATTCTTATATAATAGACCAGAGTATTATTACTAACACATTCAATATTATATTAACAAACGCTTCTCTATCGATAGCTAATCCAATTTTCGCTAGTTACTTGATTGCTCATTAGCTTTAAGGATACTGAGATGATTATCAGAGTGTTTCAGGGTATCCTATTATCGATAGCTAAACGTGTTAGCGCTAGCAACTATGTTAACTTATTTGACTCATTTGCTCTCAGGCACTAGCTATCTGAATGATTATTATATGAAGCACTTTTGTTATCGATAGCTTAACCTGTTATCGCTAGCTGATTTCATTAGCTCTAGGACTTGGATTTATATTTCTGCTAGTTATATTTCCTTTCATTTATCCATATTATCAATGGGCTTCTAGCGATAGAATGCTCTCTAGCTATAGTAAATGAGTTAGCGATAGATCTTAACATTGTTATTTTTTAAGTCTTCACTTGCTATGGCTCTGACTACTAGCTGTAGTGATACACTTAGCGATAGAGATATTCATTCTTTATTGTTCTGCTAAGTTATCATCTGCTATCTTTTACTCTTGCAATGGTGATATGTTACCTATTTAGATTTTACTCGTTTTAATTCAAAGGTAACTTACACTTATGTTTTCTATGAGTCAGTCTTCATCAAAACTTAAGATTCTAACATTTGTGAAAGAAATGATCCAAATAGTTGACAACATATATTATGTAATAGTCAATAGTCAAGTGTTAGAAATTGAACGTGCGAAAGAAGTGTAGTGATGATGAAGAAGGATTAATTATGGTTTTGTATGTTTTTACATGATTAGTATGCAATTTTGTTAGATTATGCTAGGAGATGGTAAGGAGCATTTAAATGTTATAGAATAAGTTATTCATGTGTATTTGTTTAATTTGTTAGGTTCTTTTAATATACTTAGCTTGCTATTGGAAATTGGAGATTTTGGATTTTTACTGTTCTGTTCGGTTTTTTTTTAATGTGAAGCTTTATTTTCCCTTTTCTTTGGGCATTGTCTCTTGTTCTTGTTATTTCCATTAATGGAATTCAATTTTGAAATATAAGAACATGTGAATGGAAATTTGAAGCTTTAAGAAATAATTAGTAATTAAATGTAAGAGTTTGTGTGGGTTAATTTCGAAAGGGGAAAAATCCAGATTTAATTGTGGTAGACAAACATTGAGAATAATAAACACTAATTGGAATAGATTAATTAAAAGTGCCCTCTAGATCTTAAATGGTCAGATTAATTCAATAAGTTAAGCTGTAGGTAATAATTATTAATATGGAGAGAAAGTATGATCATTGGAGATTTATTTGAAATTTAACGAATCTAATTAGGTTAAGTCAGTTGTTATATATATATATATATATTAATATACTATGTAGGTTTTGAATGATATATGGTATGATTTAGATAAACATTAGAATTTATTTAAGATAATATGAAGTACCATATGTGTGGTTAAGTAATTCTCTGTGTGTGTATGTGTATGATTGAGAATTATAAAGAAGTAATTAAAGAAACCCTTTGGTTATAAAGGTTCAAAAGAGTTTTAGCAGATTATAAATTTGTTTAGATTTAAAAAGGTTGGGTAGAGATATAGGTAACCTTATAGAAACGTGAGAGACGTTGAATAATCATATATAAGCATAGGTATTAATTTATTATTTATATGTAAATAGGTTTTGATAATGACATAAGTTGAGGCGATCAGTTGAAGAGAAAGGAGCAAGCTTATGATTAAGTCTGGTATTCCAGGTAGCAGTTTATTTCAGTAACAATTAAATTGCATGTATTATTTTGTAATAACTGTTGCATTTTGTTGGTAAGTTGTTATTCCTCAGTTGGAGTACTCCAGGCTTAGGTAGTTCGCTACCCCTTTGCCAAACCAGTTTAGTTATAACGAGATTGTTATAACGAGAAGTCCTGCAGGTAGAGCCTCCACTAGTTAACGAAAGTATCGTTATCAGTGGTTGGTAGGTGCGGATCGCACACAGATTAATAGGAGTAAGACTATCATCATTTGGGCAGTTTTATGAAATATATACATGACAATGCTAGTATGATCATATATTTTAATGAAAGAAATTGCTATTGGGATTTCCAATCTCACCCCCTCCCCAAACATTTTCAGTACGCAAGATGGGAGAAGCTAGCTGGGAAAGAAGTAAGATAGTATAAGAAGAAGTAGGAATGCCTGCTAAGCTATGTATCACTTTAGTTAGTTATTTTAGAATTGGAGTACCCACAAGTATAAAAATAAATGGTTAATATATAATTGTATATATATGTGTATGTATAACCCTCATGATATAGTGTATTTCGTTAAAAGGGGTTATCAGCCGAGATAACCCTAGCGTTTCCAATATAAAAATGGTAGAAACCCATAAGTAGATATAAAGAACCCCTGAAGAGGTTTTCGCTTCCCACACACTATCGATAAGGGGCAGAACCCTAAGGGAACTTAAGTAGTTTAATTGTTTTATGAACCACTAAGTTTTATAAAAAGTTTTAAATTCTAAATAGTTCGAAAAGCCCATTCCAACTGACAGAAGGTTGGATAAATGTTTTAAAAGAAAAAGTTTTAAATTTTCCGTATTTTTGGGCTTCTAATATTCATAAAAGTGGTTATAATTCAATTAAAATGCTATAATATAGTAGTAAAAGTTCAGGTGTTACACGCTACAAGATTATCATCGTTCTATTATCAATGCAACTATTTAAATATTAATTACTTTACAGTTGAACATCCACATCTCTTTTTTATTGGCAATTCATTTTTTTGTTGATTTGGAGGTTGAATTTTTATTCTTATGTCTCTTGTCAATGTGAACCTTTAAATATTTTTTTCTATTTTTCTCTATAAAAATGCTTTTTAAATGAATAAATTATATTTTTGATTTGAACATAGATATACAGTGAGGATAGATTGCCTTTCAAATTTCTGGACGATGTATATTGGTTATTTTGTTTTCATTTTGATAGTTCTGTTAATAGTGAATTGGTGGATGTATAAGACTTTGTTTTGTTAATGAATGATGAATGATATAGATTTGTTTGGCTTAAAAAAATAATAATAGATAAATTATATATATTGAGAGAGAGAGAGAGCAAAAATCTCAACAAATTCATATAGTTTTTAAAAAAAATAAGGAAAAAAAATAATAAAGAAGACTATAAAAGTAACAAACTTTTTTTTTTTAACTGAAAGTAACAAACTCGTTTTATATGAATCAGGAAAAAAATTAATGGCATGGTCTTGTATTTAAAAAAAATAAAATTTTGAAAAGGTTAAATTTCAATTTTAAAAATGTGAGGGGGTTATATGTAACTAGACTAAAGTTAAGGGGAGTTTTCTACAATTGTAAACTTAATAGGATGCCACATAGGACATTATGAGGTGGCTTTTGGTAGTTTGATGTGGCAATTTCTGTTAAAAGTTAACTGCAAGTTAAAGGCAGGGGGTCCATTGTAAAAAAATGAAAGGTCAGGGAGGTTTAATTTGAACTTTGAAAGGTCAGGGGGTTATATGCAACAGCCCCGAAGTTCGGGAGGGTTTTTTAGAATTTAGCCTATGAAATAAGACTAAAATTTACATTTGTGCTTCCTAAATAGGAAATAGTAGTTATTAAATGTTACTAGGTCATTTGATGCATTGTTGTCAAACTCGCGAGTTGACTCTCCGATTTTACCCTTTTTACGGCTCTACCTAACCAAAACATGACACGAGTCACTTAAATTCGTATTGGATGTAAACTCGGTAAAAACTCACGAGCTTACATACTAAATTGACCGTTTTTACGTTTCTACTTTACGAAAAATCGTGTTAACTTGCTATAAATGTGATATTAATTATTTTTATTTGAACATATTCAATGAATTTATATATAAATTTCATAGAAATTTCTTTATCAAGGTAGATAAAGTATGAATGTTGATATATTAAATATCAATTATTTCTATTTAAAATATATTCAAGTCAAATTATTGATATTTTTTGTATCTCTTATCTAGATATATACTATATACTTGAAATACGTATTTATTAATAAAGGTAAACTCTCAAGAATTAACTTAAACTTACGAGTTTGACAACCTTAATTTGATGGTTAAAATATATTTTTAGTCTTTTATATTTATATCATATAGCATTTTGATATGTTAAGTTTAAAAAGTATACTAAAACATATTTTGTTAATACTATTAGTTTCATTTAATAAAAAAATGTTGACTTAACAAATTTAATTGGTAAATCAGTAGGTAAAGGTTGATAAAATATGTTTACATACATTTTAATTTTTTCGTCTAATCATATTTATATTTTAAAAATTACCCTTTTTATCCACATTTACTTATATAATCACTCTTTAAATTTGGCAGGTCAACCATTTTCCCTCAAATGAAACTAAAAGCTCACTTTTCAAAACTCTTGAAATTAAAATTGATAAAAATAAATGATTAAAATTGTACATTAACCAATGATTGACCTAACTCTAAAAGGTGGTACATGTTTTCATTCATTTTATTAAATTAAAGTAAATAAAAATAAGGGAAAAAGACACAAAAATCCCCTCCAATATATAAAAGGACAAATCAGTCCCCAAAAATTTTCAAATCCCATGTCAGTCTCTGGGGAGCAATTTGGGATTTTAATATGTTTGTCAAAGACAATAATACCCCTTCTCATATACCAACCCTCTCCACATACCCAAACACCCAGATCCTATTCGAAATCCACCCATCCCTTCAGGCAAACTCCAGCCCTACGCACAGACCCATCCAACCCTATACTCTTCACAGACCTCAAATCGGCGAAATCAAACTCCGTTTCGGTGAAATAGTCGGCCTCTCAGATTGGATTCCCTTTCAGCTCCAGCTCGCGAAATCGAGCATTATTTTCATCCTCATATGTTGCCTGTACAACTAATTTCTGCCACTTTCTTGCAGATTCTACCTCCAATTCGGTTTTTGTGATCTTTGCTCCATCTTCCCCCTTCACTGATCACAGACACTGTGAGCTTCACTTTCATTTTCCTTTTATTATACTTCTCTTTCTTTACTTTCCACTTCTCCTTCGATTTAGCGATGTTATGGTTCACATTTTCTGTGTTTATTCGGACACCTTTTTCTATTTTTTTACTTGTTGATGTTCGATTGCAAGCCCGAGTTTACCCATATTAATTCCTGACTTCCTCTCTTTATTTTGAGAGGGATAATAATTTAGTAGAGTTTTTTTGTTATTATGTTTTCTGATTATAAATATGTTGTGGAAGAATTTTTTTTTTGAAGACCTAGCCATCCAAGTACTGAAATTTTCTTTGGATCAGAAGAAGTTCCTTGTGAAAATGAGATTTTTGGAACTTGAGCTCTGTTCATAGATATTTATCGGTTACTTGTAGTGCCCTGTGATGGTGTGGTGTGTGACGTGATTTTCTTAAGAGAAAATAAGATATTTGTCTTAGCTTATGAAAGTTTCTATACTGTTTCTGATATATTGCTGAATGATGAATGAGCTTTGTTCATGGATATTTATCAGTTACATGCTGCTTTTGCTATTATTGTTTGATCTCATCAGGTCCTAAGTATTTCCATATTTTAACTTGTTTAATGGCACGTATAGTTATCTCAGACATGAGGCTTGATGGAGTCTTGGGAGGAGGCCTCCTAGTTATTTACTCTATTTTTCTATTTCTGAGGATGAGTCAGTTGCTTGGGCCATTCCAATTTTTTGCATTATAGTATTATACTTGTGTGGTTATGTAAATTAGCAAACAATGTACTCATTCCCACGTTGTCAACTGTAGATAAATCTTATAGAAACGTGTCATCAAGAGATCGCAAGAAAACTCCAAGAAGGGCACCTATCACAGTTAATGTGACTTGTTTTTTTCCTCTTACATCAATGGACAATGGTGATGCACTAGATGCTGATATTAAAAAGTGATGAAACTAAAAGGATCCCCAAAAGTCCCAAAGATGAATTTAGCATATGAATGTTGCTAATTTCAAGTGTGGTTAATAACTTGTTTTGAGCTCAACGAGAAGGGAATAATATTGGTACATTATGTGGGTTCCCATAATTTTTGTCCTTATTTGCTTTTTTTTAAATTGGACCAGTTCCCATGATTTATTTCTTTTTGTAAGTTGTTTCTATTAGTTTAGTAGTATTTGTTGATTGCAAGTTGAATGCAGAAACTCCTAAATTCATTTCCTCTATTATTTTATGTTAGCAATCTATCAAGTCTTTCAAGGCTAAAATGGTTGGTTTATTCCTATTGATTTTAAGAGTAGGTAATAGATTCATATATAGACATTATATTTTATTAATGGATTTTATGCTATAATGATTTTAGTATTTTTACTAATTGACTAATGCTTTGATTTGTTCCCCAGTGACAATCACAAACTATTGCAACCAGGTCTACTTTCGCCAGACAATAGTTTAAGATCAAGATAGTTCTCCCATCTTACTTGGGTTTGTCATGTATTTAGGAGGATGTAGCAAATTTCAAGCGAGATGTCATGTGGTGGCTAATCACTCATGATCAGAACCTAGTAAAAGATAAAGCATTGTCTCTTCTTCAACAGCCAACCACTTCAAAGCGATTTAGAGGAGCCTGATTGTAGATCCACTACCATCGTTGTTACTCTATGACTTGTGTTAATGTAAAGTTAATATGTTTTGAGGCAAATGGACAAGTTGCAATCGTTCCACTTTTTGTATGTTTCATGTAGTATGGGACAAAGTTCCCTTTTCTCTATGTTTCTTGGTGTCATATTCACAGGTCTATTTGCATATATTTATTACAAAACAAACAAGTTCAACCATTTTTCTCGTCAGCATTAACAACTTTATCTTAGGAATTAACAATGTCTGAATAGCGATTAACAACTCAGACATTTCTTGCAATGTGAATGAGATTCTTGGCCCAGGCATTAACAACTTATCTTCAGTTTTAACAACTTAATCGTAGGAATTAACAACATCTGAATAATGATTAACAACTCAGACCTTTCTTGCAATGTGAATGAGATTTTTGCCCCAGGTATTAACAACTTCATATTCAGTATTAACAACTTCATCGTGGGAATTAACAATGTCTGAATAACGATTAACAACTCAGACATTTCTTGCAATGTGAATGAGATTTTTGCCCAGATATTAACAACTTCATATTCAGTATTAACAACTTTATCATGGGAATTAACAATGTCTGAATAGCGATTAACAACTCAGACCTTTCTTGCAATGTGAATGTGAACACATATCTAGCACCAGCCAAGAACCCCTCTATACAATATCCATATGCGATGATCTTAACGTTTACTTGTCATTGAATATGTAAAAAAAACTTTATGTCAATGAAGAATGTGGTTTAATGTTGGTACTTCAATTTCATTTGGACATTCGCAACTGCAAACATCAAAGTTGTTAATCGCTAAGCAGAAGTTGTTAATCGCTATGATAGAGTTGTTAATACCTATGAATAAGTTGTTAACGCTGACAGCAAGTGTGCTGATTGTAAATGACATTGTTGTTGTTACTGAAGAATGTGTTTGTTGTTAATCACAGCGAAGAAGTTGTTAATTTCTACGATGAAGTTGTTAATGCTTACGAGGAAGTTGTTAACGCCTGGAGTGTTAATCTCATTGACATTGCCAGCAGCAAAGTTGCTTATTGTTAATCACTATTCAGATGTTGTTAATTCATATGATGAAGTTGTTAATACTTACAGAAAAATGGTAAAAGTTGTTTGTTTTTTAATATATATTCAAATACACCTGCGAATAGACCACTAAAAAGCATAGAGAAAGGGAACTTTCTCCCATACTCCATGAAACATACAAATTCAATCTTCCATACAACATACCTCAAAAAAACTTTGTCCCATTCTTCATGAAACATACAAATTCAATCTTTCATGAAATATACCAAAAGGGAACTTTGTCCCATACTCCATGCAACATACAAAAAGTGGAATGATTATAACTTGTCAAATTGTCTCAAAATATGTTAACTTTATAATAACACAAATACAAGTCCTAGAGTAACATTGATGTAGTCCATATATAAACAGGCTCGTCTAAATAGCTTTGAAATGGTTGGTTGTTGAAGAAGATCCAATGCTTTATCCTTTGCAACATTGAGATTGTAATGTGTAGAACGTTTAATTCACCTGCCAACCAAAAACAAGTGTAGCAAATCAACAAACCGGATTCCGAAAACACACAAGTACCAAATTAAAAATTAAAGAAAAGTATAGGTGTCAACAAATCGGTTTTTTCAAAAATATTTTCACAATCAAATACATAACAAATAAAAGATTGGTTTTTCTTGAGCATGAATGTAATGATTATATTATTAGAGTGCCATGATTTATGATAGGGAAAGAAATACGATATAAATATTTCACAGAGATTTCCATTATGATTCTCCAGCCCTTATTATATTCCTCTCATCCTCCTTCTTGTTTAAGACAACAGTTTTTCATCTTTTCCAGGCCAAGATTTGATATAAATATAATGCAGCTACCTTTTCCCCATCCTTTACAAGTCAACATGATAGTGATTGAAAACCAAATTTGAATATCCTTTTATTCCCTTGGCTGGCAAAAGTGGCTACCTATCCTTACACATCCCATATGGTTTGAATTATACAATCAAAGTCAATTAGAACAAATAAATTCTAAACCATACCAGGCTAACTAAACTGAAAGGTAAGGAGATATAATGCAGACTAACTAAACTAAAAAAAACCCGGTAATGGTATTTATGAAATATTAGCTTTTCCTTTCACAAGTAAAGAGCAACTTAGTGCAATTGGAAATAAGCAATTTGAATTCTATAGAACCTTAAAAAAATTGAGGCATCCATACCAGGCAAAGGAACTATTGAGTTCATCAACATTAGTATCACAAAAAACACACCATTTAATCATCAATTCCTCTCAATTAGGATAAGACTCTCCATAGAAACAAAACATATTTATAGCATAAGAGCTTAATAAATTCTATAATTCCTAATGCATCAAACTGAACCAGAAATGGAAATATCCCAAAATCTTTTCAAACCTAAGCCAAAACAAGGAAATCCCAACATCCCATCTGAACAACACCAAGCAGAATCGAATGATAGCCAAAAACAATTCTAGTGCAGCCATAAAACTGATATAACAAGAGACGAATTGACGAATTTGCTTACCCATGGAAAAATCAGAAAGAGCGATGCAGTAGGGCCAAGCTCACTGATTGAAGAGGAAATCAAACACATCCAAAGAGAGTCATAGCGATGAACGGCCGCCAACTTTCTGACCCCTCCTCATCTTCTCTTTCCCTCTCTCTCTCTTGCGCAAAGAAAACAGAAAGAATGGAAGGAAAGCTCCTCATTTCTCTCTCATCCACTCTCGGCAAGAAGCAAGAAAATGAAGAGGATCTGATGGTGTGGCGCCAAGCATGAAGGGAGGAAGATGGAATCGAGTTTGGGTGGATGAAGAGGAAAGAAATGGTGAGGTGAGTGACACTGAAAAGAGTACGTGAGGGGGGCAAATTTGTCTTTGACAAACATATTGAAATCCCAAATTGCTCCCCAGAGACTGACATGGGATTTGAAAATCTTTGGGGACTGATTTGTCCTTTTATATATTGGAGGGGATTTTTGTGTCTTTTTCCCCAAAAATAACATCTCTTAAATGCATTCCCATGATCGCAGTTATTTGAAAGGTTCAAATCCCGAATTTAGACGGGTAAAAAACAAAATTCCTAATTTGTAATACTAAATTCCACTTTTTTATTGGCAAAAAAACAAAGAGTTAATATAACTTTTTATTCTTTAACTTTCACTTATTTTTTGTTTTGATCCTGAACATAAAAATGGGTCCTTGAACTTTAAGAGTTAAGTTGTTGGTTATATTCCCTAAATTTTATGACATTTATAATTATTGATTAAAATTGACTGATAGTTCAAAAGTTAAAATTCAAAAAAAAAATTAACCGAAAAGTTCAAGTATTAAAATTTGTATTAACCTTAAAAAGAAAAATTTCCCCTTCCGTATTTTGGACAAAAGACCTTGAGGGCCTGTTTGGATGGGAAGAAAATGGGGAAGGAAAGAAAACTATGGAAGAAAATGAGAGGGGAAATAAGTTTTCCCCTGCTTGGATAGGAAAGAAAATATGGAATGAAGGAAAATGGGGAGGGAAAATGGGGTGGGTCCCATGCCCCATTTCCCCCCCCCCCCCCCAAATTTTCCCTCCACAAGTGGGAAGATTTTGCCCAAAAAAATTTATTCCAAAGTCTGCCCTCATCCCGCGCCAGAGCTCTTGTTCATAGGTCTCCTCAACCATCACAGGTCTCTCCTCCTTCTCCTGCTTCCTCCTCTTCGCCTCCTTTGTTCAGGTAGTTCCCTCTTCTTCCTCTTCTTTACCTGTGTTATTTTCTAGGGTTTGATTCTTGCCTCTGCAATTATTATTTTTCTTTATTTTTCTTTTTCGGTTCATCTTGCTGTTTTGGGTGGGGGGGGGGGGGGATTATCATTTTTTCTAGGAGAACAATGGCGTTAAACAGGGCCTTGTTACAATTGTTTTGCGATGCCATGTAATTGTTACAATTGTTTTGCGATGCTATGGAAGAAAAGGGAGGGCGTGTCTTTTGGTTTTGGGCAATGTGGGTCGTAGTTCTAGAATGCAGTACCACGCCAATAAGGTGTTTTATTCATTTCTACAAATCTACGAAATAATTTGTTTTGCTTTGTCTCTAGGACCCTGTTTCCTATTCATTTGATTTGTTCAAAGCCCTCTACATCCCATATGAACTGGGTAAAAAATTAGTACACCTTGTTGACTTTAAAATCCTTATATTGTACAATACCTTGAAGCTAAGGACTGGAGTAGAAATTGAGTATAATTTTGTGCATTATTTGAAAACAGCTTTGTTCACTTGGATGCTTGAATCTATTGCTGTGGGGCTAACCTTCTACACTTTATTTACGGATCAGTTGTATAGCTTGTTACTTTTTCTTGTCAAATGAAGAAAGGCATAAGCTAAATTTTTTTGGAGTTCCACCTCATATGCGGTTACAGACACTACTCAGGTTGATGGCTGATGCTGGGATGTGATAGATATGGTGTTGGACAATTTTTTGTTTAAATATCTTATGTGATGAGGAGACACCTTGACCTCTTGTTTTGTTTATGAAATATCTATATTTTGTTATGGCAATTCTTATATAGGAATATGTTGGCCATTTTTTGTTTTGGAGGAAAAAGACAATTGGCCATATTTTGTTATGGCAATTCTTATATAGGAACATGTTGGCCATTTTTTGTTTTTGAGGAAAAAGACAATTGGCCATTTTTTGGTTTTAGTTTTGATTTTGGGGAAGCAGACAATTGGAAGTAGACAATTAATAATTCTAATGTAGTGGCATGTTATCAACATTTTTTATTATTAGTGACATATTATCATGATATCATTTTCTTTCCTTCCAATATCACAGAGGTTGGTACTCATAATATCACAAATAATATATGAATTATATGTGGATTATGTAGTAGAATAGTTTTGTGGAGGAGGTAGTAGAATAGTTTTCATTTTTGTTTTGTGTTATTTTCTTTGTAATTTATTTTCTAAATGACAAAAAAAGAGCATCATTGTTGGATTATTATTATTATTATTATTATTATTATTATTATTATTGAATAATATATCATTATATCTATTCTTTTTATTTAATTTAATTTCAAAATATGTTCCACTTTTTTGCTTAAAAAAATAACCTTGTTAAAATAGTTGGTTTTTTTTTTTTGTTAAGTGTGTATAATAAGAGTATTTTAGTCATTCTAATATTTACCTATTTTTTTTTTCTCCCTGTAATCCCTCGTCATCCAAGTAGTAGGACAGGTGATTATATTTTTCCCGCTATTTTTCTTCCTCCCACTTTCTCTACTATTTTCCTCCCACCCAAGCCAAGCAGACCCTGAGAAAGCGTGGTCTGCAAACTGAAATCAAAGTCGGCGAGGGAGAGAATCAGCAATCTAAACCAAAATGCTAACGTTGATTTCAAAGAGAATGCTACGAGCAACTCCTCAGAAGCCATCGCCGTCGTCATCGCTGCTATTTCTGCCTCGATTTTACCACAATAAGGATGGTTTTGAAAATAACAATCCACAACGACGGCTACGGCCGTCCACCTCCAACGACGGCAGAAATGGTCGTCGTTTAGAGACGACGACGATGGACGCAAATCAGATTTTCGTCTCCACCTTCCCATTCGAACGTGATTCATCAGATTCTGCTCGAAAGCCAGACCGATCTGCCTCCTTTCTCCACAGCGACGACGCAGGCTCCTCTGGGTCCCACACTTCAAGCTTTGGTTCTTCGGAAACGCAAGATTCTCGTGACGGTGATTTTAGAATATGACGGTGGATGGCCTTGCTTCTGGCTCATCACCATTTAGGATTAGCTTTTTAAAATTTTCTGAGGTCTCAGCTTGCAGAAAAAGACGTTTTTTTTTTTTAATTAACTACTTTTGAGGCTTCCCAAACACACGCAATTAGTTGTTCTGATTTTTTGAATCCATCTAAGTTTTTTTTAATTATTAAATTTAGGGTATCCACCACTGCTGATAGCCGTGATTAATCCCCTTACCACAGCTCTTCCATTTAACGGTAAACGGCTAATTACGAAATGATTTTCATACTTAAGGGTGGGATTCGAACTCCTCACCAATTGGTCAAGGGACCAAGTAAGGAACTACTAGGCCACACCTGAGTGATTTGAATTTATCAAGTTAGTTATTAATTAAGGGTAGACAAATATAAGATCTACTTATCTAATTTGATTATATTAATGATGTTGGTTAAATTAATTAAAATCACACGATATCATAAAAAACCCTAGCCACTTGCCTTTATTCTCACCCCCTTTTTGTTTGTTTATTATTGAGGAGTAGGAGTATCATAAGGACTGTTTAGGGAAAGTTAGGAAAAAAAATTGAAAAATGCTTATTTATTATTGAAATGCATCATAGGGATAATTTAGGGAAAATTTGAGAAAAATATCTTATATTTAGGAATAAACTTATCTCCCAAATATGTTATATATTTAGAAAGATATGTTGGTGTTCGGTTTCTTTTTACTTGATTTATGGACATTTTTGGGCATGTGGTGGTGCATTGAAGGTGATACGGTGTCATGATGGCTGCAGGCCGCTGTGGGATGTCTAAAAAAATTGACGTGAATGTCATAGAGAATTCACTAAGAAAAAAGGGGGATGCCAGTTAATTAGTTCATGCTCTCAGTTTTATCAAATCTTTCGACAGGGTGTCCACGAGATGCAAGTTATTATAGCAGAATTGTGTAGTTTCTATGAATAGTTGAGATGTTTTGAAGTCAAAATAAAGAATGCCAGACTGTGCCATTGAATGTCTCATTGAGGTCCCGCATGTACTTCTCACAGTTCTGTACCTTCTTAGAAAAAGCTTTTCTGGTTAAAAAAAAATCCCACTATTCGAGTACTTTTTTCCTTCACTTCAATTAGATACACAAAACTCATACCATCCAAGCCTAAATCTGCCCCAGCGGTGGGATTTACACAAGTTCTATCACTTTCACTCTCAATGCTCGCTACTGCAGAAGTAGATTCTACTGGTCCCGCATCTTCATGTGTAATCCTGCACCAGATGATAATGATTGAGCACATGCAACTACACTTTCAGTACACGAACTACTAGTCTTCAAGAAATTTGCTTGGTTCAGCTGATTTCTCTCCCCATCAGTACAGAACGGCTCTGTTCTTGGAAGAATAGGCTTCAGAGGGGTGGAAGGTATCCAGGAAGCCTCTTTTTCGCTTGATTCACCCACCTCCATTCTTCTGTTTTAACCCATAAGAAATCTTCTCACTTTGGCTCTACCACAAAAATGTCAGCAAAAAACAAAATTGTATTTCACTGATTTCGCCCAATCTTGATCTTTTCTTCGGTGAAAGGCAAACCGATTTTTAAGTCCATGTTAAGGGGTGAACGTGCGAGAGGAGAAATAGAAGAAATGTGAGAAACCATCATCAAGAATCTGTGAGAAATTGTTGTTCAATGAGATGGAAAATTCAGAACAAACGAGAAACGGAAAATGCTGTTCAGGGCAAAATCTTCTAGAAGTAGGTTTCTGATTCACCTTCATTCAAAAACCGGTGAATGATACAGATACTAAATAAACGAGGAGACTGATGAGGAAGGATCTATGTCATTAAACTATCAATTAATCTGAAGAACAATTTGTTTTGAAGGTTGAAAACTTGAAACAAAAATTATCCTCTTTGAAACCTACGCTTCTTCCCTGCGCTAAATCGGCATCACCATAGATCAGAATACCTGAGAAATTCAAATGGTGTTAGTTACTGTAGCTTATGAGTCAATGCAGAGAGCGAACTTCACATATCTAACAAGCTAAAAAGAAATAAACCATTTCTCCAAGTGAGAGAACTGAGAAATGTTAGCCGCCATAGCCTTTTACATCACATACGGAGTTAGGGGTAATTATTTATTATTCATCATATGGAGTAAGCCATTCCGATCCCATTTCCATTTTACGGACTGAGTTAGGCAGAATTATTTATTATTCATTTGGGGAAAGTGATTCCATTTCCATTTCACTTAACGGATTTGTCAGTTATTCTCTATTGCAGCGCTACGATGTTTGCTGTCAGAGAATCATAATTAATGATAAAATAAGAGTATCATTCATCAATAACACTTCGAACTATCTAGATTTAATAATAGTAGTTCCACATGTTGTGTTGTTCATGAAAATAATCCAATTTAAAATATTTTTAATAAGAAATAATTAAAGCTTCTACATATATTTCTGGTTTATGTTTGTTGTCCGCAACTTGCTTTATTTCATTTTGACAAATCACTTGCTTTATTTTTCCTTAAAGAGCATGGCATCAACCATGATGGTCCAGTAGATGTGCATTGTGATAGTGAAGTTGCCATTTACATTGCTTTTAATCTAGTGTTTCAGGAAAGGACAAAAGGACAAAGCATAAAGAAATGGATTTACACTTTGTAAGGGAGAAACTACAACAAAAATTGATCAACTTACATCATATCAATTCAGCAAGTCAAGAAGCTGATATTTTGACTAGATCTATTTCTGGGCATCATGTATGGAAGGATTGACAAGTTAGAAATTATTAATATTTATATATTCAAACTGAGTGTAGAGAATGGTTGTTAGGTTTTTTAAGTAATTTTTCAGTGGGCCTTATCTTAAGCCCGTGTATGTAGGAAACTTTATATATATTTTGGACCTAAGTGTCGTCAATGTATAGTCTCTCATTATTGCTAATTCAATACGATACATTGATTATCCTCTATGATTAGTCTGCAGGCCGAAGCCCCATGAATTAAAAAAAATTATGCGGTAATCATGTTCAAGTCAAAGCCTTTGGCCTCTCTATGTGTGTGTGTCTTGCAAGGACATCTTCCAAAAACAATCACCCATCACAAACAATATATGTACACACACACACACACACATATTTAGCCTTTTCTTACTTGCCAAAAAGCCCAGAAATATTAATCGGCAAGAAAGAAGCAAACCTTTCTCACATAAGCAACAAACAGGCTCGAAACTTTACTGTTTCTTTAAGCTGTCAATGGTTTAACGATATGTTATCATGAAAATCTTAGTAATATTGACCTTACAGATATTAGGGGTCTTGTTCCTCAACAACTTCCTCGTCTCCTTCGCGCCCAGGCATTATACTCAGTTTAATACTTCCTCCGGTCCAATCCTAAGTATAAGATCTATTTACCTAATTTATTTAGATTAAAGATATTAGTTATATTAGTTAAAATCACATGATATTACTAATGCACCATAATCATATACTTTTATCCCTGCTATCCCTATCTTATTTGTTTATTACTGAGGAACATTAATAGGGATAATTTGAAAAAAAGTTGTAATAATTAGAAAAATGTCTTATATTTAGGATTAAATTTATCTCTTCAAATAGGTCATATACTTAGGACCGGAGGCAATATATATTTTTTTTTGAATTTCGCTTTGTAGGAATTGGTTGTGAAAAGGATTTGGGGAGTTATCGGCGGGATCTATAGTAGACAATAAAAAAAGAGTGTGAAGAGTAGGTGAAGGGCCATTGAACAGTGATTGACAAATTTCTGATTTGTAACGTTTTGATATGTTTAATTTGAGGCAATTAACATGATTGAGATGCGATATTGGTCCAATAATGTCTAATTGAATGTCTCAAACTTTCAAATGAAATGAGTGTAAAATTAGGATTAATTAGCCATAATTGTAGATTAATTGCATTGATTAATTTATAGGGCTATTTGACCTTGGTTTTGTCTTATTTTTAATTACAGGGTCGAGCAAGGACCAAAGATCGGATTCCGGGCAAAGAAAAAAGGCTTTTCCAAGGGGCAGAAACATCTGAAGCTCGCCGTGACCTCGCCACGGTGAAAACACCCCCACGTGGCAGAGAATAATGTAGCTCGCCACGGCTAGCCAAGCCAGAAAGAACCAGAAGCATCGTTACCTTGCCGTGGCTTTGCCGCGGCGAAGTAGACGGCACGCATCTGCAGAATTTCAGCTCGCGTTTTTCGGGCCCAATCCTGATCTAACCCAATACCCACTCACTTGACCCGACTTGTGGGACATAAAACTCGAAATTTACACCCCATTAGGGCATATTTGGTTCACATTCACACTCCAAGCCCTAGCTCTCTCTTCTTCATCTTCATCTTCATCTTCTTTCCTTCTCCTTCCTTCCATCCATGGCTTCCACACTTTCCTCTCTCGTTGTTGGTTCCTCCATGGAGAGTAGCAGCTAGGGTCCACCATTCTTGGTGGTGGGAGCCAAGGGATGAGGTTGAAGCTTGAATAGGGGAGTTTTTCTAGTTCTAATCCTTCCTCCATTTGTTGTATTTATGTTTTTCTAGGGTTATAGGGGTGCATTTATGGCATTTGGTGGAATGTATTAATTGCATTTGGTTGAAGTGAATTTATGGCACTTGGTTGAGTGCATTTATGTCATTAGGGTTAGAAATTATGTTTATGTTATTTCCTTCTTGTATAATGCTTGACATTGCTACTTATTAACTTTGAGTTTAATGAAATTTATGGGTTCATAGTTTTGTTATTCTCTTTGTGAAAATTATGTGCTAATGCAAGGTGGCTTGGTTAGTGGATTAAGAGTGTTAAGTTATTTGCTTGAGGGAGATAGCATAAGAATTAATTGGTTGTGTTGAGACATTGGGCAAACACTCTTTAGGTCCTAATTTATTGTATGGGTGGCCATTAATGGATTAGGGTTTAGAGAGAAATTTAGAGCAATTATGGGGTGGCCCAAATTGTGGGTTAAATTAACTAATGTGCGGGGTTCCGGCATTAATTAAGTTAACCTAAGCCTAGCCTAGAGGGGTTCCTCTAGGGTTCTTTAAAAATCAATTAAATTCCCTAAAAATCTTTAGAAGCAATGATTCCCGAATCTCTCATTCATCAAGAATGATTTTTATCCCATTCTCATTCTAATTTCACTTTTAACTCCCACCTTTTACTTTATCTTTTGTACATACCAAACTTCATACTAAAACCAAACAAAAATGCTTTTTACCCGCTTTTTCAAGTTTACATATTAGCTATTAGGAATCATATTACACTAGGCTCCTTGAGATCGACACTTGGGGGTTAGCTTCCACTATCCCCTTGGGTTTAATTTCTTGGAGAGCGGACTCGAGGCGGCACTGCTCCGATACAAACCCCAACAGTTAGGTGCTCTTCAGTGATGTCAGAGGATTATGGGGAAGTTAACAGAGATTTGTCATGGTGTTTGACTGTTTGCCTTATTTGGTAGTAAGGGCTAACAAATTCTAACGGTAGATTTAATAAACTCAAGGACCTGATTTAAAATTGAGGAAAACTATAAGAATCCTTTAATATATGTTTCCCAAGGTTTAATAATAAATATGTTTAAAAGCCCAATTTTATGGGTGAATTCGCACAAGCAACCAATCTGTAAGTTTCTATGAATGCATTATTAATTATTAGTCGTTAAATTATTTCTGCATACCTATATTATCATAAAGGTAAAATTGCCCATTATTCTTAGTAAAATATGTATTTTTTTTTACCAAATTGGTAAAATATCAGGATCTTTTGGGAAACTAGTAATTAATTTTATTGTTTGAGTCCAAAAGACACATTGGGTGTGTTTGGATTGATTTTTGGAAAAGTGACTTATATATAAGTCAGTTTGAATAAGTCGGATTGTGTAATGACATTTATGTTTGGATGAGCTGTTAAAAAAATGACTTATAAGTCAATTTAACTTTTAAACATGTTTGGATGGACTTCTTGAAAAGTAAGATTAAGATGAAAAATAAGTCAGAATTTGTCGGCCCCACCAAAATAAGTCACTTTTTTCAACTTGTGCTTATTTCCTCCATAAATTCTTATTTTTTCCATAAGAATTTTTTTTTATAAGTCGAACCAAACACATCAAATTGAGATTTTTTCATAATAAGTCATTTTGATGGAAAATAAGGACTTATTTGGGAGAAAAAGTCCAGCCAAACAAACCCATTGTAACCAAATAGCATTGCTCCAATAATGCCAGAGGTGAAAAGTTTCAAAGTGTCAATATCTCGGCATCTCGATCATATCCCGATCCTATTGGGATCGAAAATTCCCGAGATCGAAGGTATTTGTTATTGGAATCAATGGGACCGAGGCCAAATAGGAACTAGGATGGTACTAAGATACTGACATGTCCCTAGAATTCCTTATCCTGATCATTGTACAATAAATGCAATTACTTTATTAAAAATTTTTCTCAACCTAAATATTTATTTATCCTATTAACTTTATCAATTAATTTTTCCCCAATCTAAATATTCATTTATTCCCTTACCTTTTTTAATTAATTTTCATTATGGCTGTACTATTGTTAAATTATATGTGTATTTTGAGGACTTTGGAAGTAGGTAGAAGGGATTTGTTAGACCAAATTATTGTTGAATGATTAATTTATTTTGTTTTTGTTATGAAATTAAAATTTAGTGAATGTTCATAACCCAATCCTCTCACAATTCCTCCTATGATTCGTTAACAATTTTGTAAATAGTGGATCCACTAACATATACAAACTACAGAGAGATTTTTTTATCATCATGGATAAAAATGAGTACAATATGACCTCTAGAGTGGGACACGAATTTAAATAAACTACAGGGAGATATTATGATTTTGGATGAATGGAAAGGAATGTTTTCAGGAAAATGATGTTAGGGTTATGGCTGGATATTGTATTCCAGTCCTCGAAATGCCCAAGACACATAGTTCAGTTGTACGTTATACTTGAAAGTGTACGTTCTATTTTAAATGACCATGCTAGGGGTTTATTTGTTTCTAACATGGCTAAATTGGAAAGTTGATTTAGAAATGTTCTAAATATCCATGATAACATTTAAAAGTTTAGTTTTTCTCTTTTCTATCTTAGATAATTTGAATGGGAAGTTTTATACTTTCTAACCATGATAAGTGTATTAGAAATGATTTGTTAAATTATTTTCTATCATGGTTAGTGAATTGGCATCCGGAAGTAAATTCTAATTACTGAGAAGTTAAATTGGATTATTATTAGAGGATTTTACCAGATTTAAAACATCAAAAGCTTAACCTTTATAAAACTTGTCTTCACTTGCTGTAAAAGTCAGTAAATTCGAAAAATCTTCTAGGAACTTTGAATAATCGTAACTAATAGTAGAAAAATAGTTTTAACTTGATTCACATCTCAAACTGAATCTTGAAGAGTCTTCTACTCGGGAAAAATATCACACAAAACATGCAGCAACCTAGATGAAACATTTTATTGATTTCCCAACCTACTCTTGTTCATACGCATAGAAATTTCAGCTGGATGACGTAATTTTTCGTAGGACCTGCAGAATTCCAAATCTTTTTGTTTCTTGTTCTCTAAAAGCTACTCAAGTCTAGTATTTTACATAAACGATTTGTAGCTAATAAATCAGTTCATTAACTATCTCTAACATAATGATGAACATACATCACTCATATTCAAAAACAGTATTTAACTTGAATAGGAACTAACATGAGTTCTTTCAATTCGCCATATTTTGCCTAAATCATAATCCATGTATAAATATGACACGCAAAGTGGTAAAAACACTACGAAAAAACAATCAATTACCGATGGAAATATTTTCTTGGCTAATTAGTCATGGATTTATGACGGAACTCCGTGGCTTATTACCCACAGAATTACCGTAGCTAAATTGGCAACAGAAAAATTAGTCACGAAATGATTTTCGTCGGAAATTCCGTTAAAAATTTGATTATGTGGTTAATCCGTTGAAAAATTGAAATCCTGTTAGAAAATTATAGGAGAAATCAGCTTTTTTATTTTTTCTTTTTTTTTTCTTGTAGTGAAACATGGTTATAAACATTACAAAATCATCTCATAATAAGATTCTTTACATATTGCATAATAAACAGTCACTTGCAAACCAATTATCAATTTGCAACAAATTAATATCTGATTGATAGTATTATTATTTTCTAATCAAATAAATTAGAGCTTTCAATTCTAATCAAATAGTATAACCCACTAAAAGCGGACTTGGACACAAAGTCCAACAATCACATTATACTGCAGAACATTTCATTAAGTGCAATAATGTCAATCCTATGAAAATTTGGCATAATTATAATGAAAAGGGAATGTTCGAACCACATAATATAATGAGTTAGTTTCAATAAATAAGCTCATGTGAATTGTACAACACAACAATGGCTACAAAGTTCTCTCTCACCCTCCACTTCCATTGGCTCAAAGCTTCTCCATGCTTCTCCAATTGCTGACGTGTCAAATATATGAACAATAGACATTGTTCTTCCTGTGCCATAACCTGCCAAGAAATATAAATCGCTCCCTATGGGTGCCATGGTTAGGTAAAGTCTCTGTTCTGCTTCTAATGTTGCAAGGCTCGGCTTGTTGGACCCATCCACTTCATTCCAAAGCCTTCCATCAAACGCTTCAATCTGTCCCTTCCATGAATTCAAACAATCTCCTGAGCTCAAAAGAGTCTCATTCACTTCCACAATTTGATTAGGTGGCACATCTAATTGCCACATCCCTGCCTTCAGGTCCCACTTATCGGCCTCTATGTCGTACACCTCAGCCGAGCTTCGCTCCACGAGGCTAGGCACTGTTCTGTCAGAATCCTCTCTTTCAGCGAACCCTCCAATCACGTGCACTTTCCCTTGCCATGTCACACCCACACATTTGTATCTCAATATGTCCAAATTAGGCAAGGGAGTCCACGTGTCAGTGTTTGGGTTGTACACCTCAGCCGATGATATCCCCCTAGCGCTTGCCAGCGTGGACTTCCCGCCTGCCACGTAGATCTTACCATCACAAACTGTGCATGCAAAGTCATACCTAGGCACACCTAATGGTGCACAATTTGACCACTGGTTACTTCGGAAGTCGTAACGTAGAACTGTAGGTACAACCTGGATGCCTACGTCAACCCAATCGGCTATATCATCGGACACGTGGACCCTCTCCTTGTGACAAATTTGGCCACCAATGATATAGATTGAATCTCTTAAGGAAACCATTGCAAAACCTTTTAAAACTTGGTCATCCATTAGGCTAGGTATGGAGCCAACATAGGTCCACGTGTTACTGGATGGTTTGAAAAGCTCTATCCAATTGGTGACACTACCATTAGAGGTTGGCTCTCTTGGGCAGAACACAACGCATATATGATAAGTAGAAAAATGGAAGTTTTCTGATGGTCCTGGTGATGAAGGAAGAGAACCCATTAGAGTGTGTTGAAGAAGGAGATAATAGGTTGCTTCTCCTACTATATGTCGCTAATTCTCAATGGCAACTAGGAAATGTACCAATACAAAGAGGGGACATTGATATAGAGAAAGACGACGGAGACAACAATGCAATTGGCTTGTGAGCATCGACTTTGACCTCAAATTGTCGATAAAATCAAGGACCTATTCTTGTTGAGGCATATTATATTGTCTTATTCCTTGTAATGACCAGTTGTGCCTTTTGCATTGTACTTTCCTGGGATAATTTGGAATTTTTTTCCGGACATACCAACATCATTAAAATTATTTAAAAATTATTTACTTTTTATAATATTAAAAACATGCACAGAAAGCAACTCATATTGCAGTGTAAAAATAACCCTCAATAGAGCAACCTCAGGTTGGTCCAATTCCAATTCTGTCGTCGCCTGACCTAATGTTCGATGGTTAAGAATGCTTCGATACTTCTCCTCTTTCAAAAAATCTTTCAATGCAGATTATGGCCTTCTTTTCATGTTAGATGCTTGCAATTCAGTCCATCAAATCAAACAAACACATGCTCAATTTATCACTACCAGCCTAATTTTTTCATCCTGTTCCAGCCAATAAACTCCTAAGACTTCTCGCTTTTTCTAGCTTCGGTTCTTTGCATTATGCCCATTAAGTATTTGAACAAATTCCCCATCCAGACTTGTCCATTTACAACACAGTAATAAAAGCTCATGCTCTCTCACCCACTTCGTCTTATAATTCTTGGGTTAATACAACTTTTATTCCCTAAACTAATTCAATTTTGGTTTTGATTCTTGAACTTTAAAATTGGTAGTTTTGGTCTTTGAACTTTCGGGTCAATTTTGGTCTTGATCACTAAAATTTAGATTTGTGGTTTTGATCCCTGAACTTTGGGCCATTTATAATCAATTGGTCCTTGATTTTTCAAGTTTTTTCTAAAGTTCAGGGACCAATAGAAAAATTGACTGAAAGTTTAGGGACAAAAACCAAAATTGACCGAAAGTTCAATGACCAAAACCTCGATTTTAAAGTTCAGGAACCAAAACCAAAATTGACCGAAAGTTCAAGAATCAAAACCACCAATTTTAAAGTTCAGGGACTAAAACCAAAGTTAGCCGATAGTTCAAGAACTAAAAGTTGTATTAACCCGTAATTCTTTCATGGTATTCTTGTTAATGACCCAGAGTTCAAGTCTTTTGCCCAATCAGTATACTTTTGTGTTTGTTTTCAATGCATGTGAAAACGGTTTGGGATCCTTCAGGGAAAGCAAGTCCGAGTTCATGCTATAAAACGTGGTTTTGAGAACAATTTATTTATTAGTAATGCCTTGATTGGGATGTTTGGGAAGGGTTGCTTAGTAGAGGAGGGAAGAAAGATTTTTGATTGGGCTGTAGTGAGTGATATGTATTCCTGGAACACCATGATAGCTGTGTATACTGGATCAGGCAAAATGGATCAAGCCAATGATTTATTCAGCAAAATGCCAGAAGGAGATATTGTATCATAGAGTACTATGATATCTGATTATGTGCAGGTATTCAGTACTGTAACTTAAAAACATGCAATTCTCTGATTAAAAAAAAACTTAATAGCATGCACTTTGACCTCTTATGTTTTGGTTATTTTCCTCTCTCTTTCTGGTGTTCTATTGGTAGTATAGAAGTTTGTGGTTGGAGGATTGTTGTATTGAATAAGACTCATCAAGGTTTATTTAACCTTTACTGCTATCAGACTATCACATTCCTCAATAAAAATATAGGAGACCAATCCTGCATTATTGAGCTGTAAAAGAACTCCATTTGTCATAATTTCGTTTGAAAATCTTAGATGTATAAAAAACCATATTTAAACTTGGTCCTTTCATATTTTGCTTCACATAATTTCTGTAACTATTAAAATGGTTTCAACTTAAGTTGCTTATTTCTGGGGGATGGTGTAAAACCATTTTAATAGTCCAAAATACGTGAAGCAAAATATGAAAGGATGGAAGGTGGAACCATGGAGAGGACTACAAGAACTGAAGCAAGAAGAGTGGCAAGTGAAAGTCAATCATGCTTACAGAGAGAGCAACAGAGGAGCCGACAGCTTGGCAAATGTGTCGAATGATACAGGATGATTATCAAATCTGGATTACCCCACCATCTGAACTTGACAATATTTTAAAAGAAGATTTACGTGGAGTTGGCATACCAAGGAAGATTAGTGTTTCTATGTAATCGGGCTTTGTGCCCCTTTATTTTACCGAGAAAACAAGTTGCTTAAATTTTATACAGTGGTCTATTCATGGAGGGGCTTGATTTCTTACACAAGATGTTGCAAGCGGGTGCCAAACCAAATCAGTTCACTCTGGTAAGTGCTCTTGCAGCCTGTTCAAATTTAGTAGCCTTTGATCAGGGAAAGTGGATCCATGTTTATGTTGACAAAGGCGAGATTAAGATGAATGAAAGACTACCTGCTGGCCTTATTGACATGTATGCAAAATGTGGAGACAGAGAATTTGCATTAGGAGCTTTTCATGAACACAAAGTCAAGCAAAAAGTTTGGCCTTGGATTGCAATCATTGGTGGGCTTGCAATGCATGGAAAGCCAAATGAGGCTATCAAGATTTTTGAACAAATGAAAATTGAAAAAGTCAACCCTAACAAAGTCACGTTTGTTTCTCTATTAAATGCTTGCAGTCATGGCAACATGGTTGAGGAGGGTAATTTCTTTTTCTGATCGATGAATTGTGATTATGGTATAAACCCAGAAATAGAGCATTATTGTTGTATGGTAGATCTGTTAAGTAGGGCTGGCCTATGGCTCCAGATGTTGCAATTTGGGGTGCGCTGCTCAATGCTTGTAGAATCCATAAAGATGTGATGTGGGGATACAAGATAGGACGAATAAAAAAAAATAAAAAATTGGACCCTTATAATATTGGTTGCAACATTCTGCTTGCTAATATCTATTCTTAATCCGGAAGATGGACTGAAGCTAAAATGTTGCGAGAGAATGATGGAGTAGATTGGGGAAGAAAGAAAACTCCTTGATGCAGCTCAATTGAGCTGACAGGCATATTCTATCAATTTCTCGTTGGAGATAGATCCCACCCTCAAACTAAAGAGCTATATTCATTTTTGCATGAGATGACTTCCAAGTTGAGGAATGCTGGGTATGTTCCAGAATTTGGTGAGCTTTTGCTGGATATTGATGATGAGGAAGACAAAGAGATAGCTCTGTCCATACACAGTGAGAAGTTGGCTATAGCTTTTGGGTTGTTGAACTCAGAACCTGGAACGCTCCTTCGCATAGTGAAGAATTTAAGAGTTTGTTGGGATTGCCATATAGCAACAAAGTTCATCTCCATGTTTTATGACCGAGTAATTATAGTTGGAGACAGGACTAGGTATAATCACTTCAGAGATGGAAACTGTTCTTGTAATGATTATTGGTAGATGCGAACAGTGCTATCTGTGTGAGCTCTTGACTTAGTAGAACAAGAATATGCAGATGGTAGAGCTCCTATTCATATTGGGTTGGTTAGAAAATGATGTACATTTGAATATTCGATAGTATAGATAGACCATCGACAAAGTGGAAAGAAAGGTGACATAGGGGATTGAAGAAGAATCATGGATTAGAAATGAATATTTAATATAGTAATTCCAGTTGAACCAAAATCAGTGATAGCATAACTGAGAAAAAACATGTAAAAGATAAGATACGGATTCCATGATGGGAGGACATGAATGGCATTTTGAGGAGGAAACTTGTAGAAAATTTTCACTCATACTGTATTACTTGAGCATTTCAAAGGATACTGAAAGACCAGGTGAAGCAAAGAAAACCTAGCTCAAGATCCCTTGGAAGCCAAAGGAACCCCTAATTATGCAGAGTCAGTCTCTCTTACTGTCATTGTTGCTATATCTATATTCATACGATCTATATTCCTTTTGTTTTTTCCTTCTGTTTTTCTCTTTCATAGAATATCTGGTTGAGTTCTTCACGGAGAACAAGAACATTGCTGGATTCAATAATATGATTTTGGACTTCTTCTTCTTCTTCTTCTTCTTTCATTTTCTTTGTTCTGTTTTTTCAGTGAGATTATACTGTGAGATTATCTGTTGTGTCATCAATTATATGGTTCAACCATTGAGTCGAGAACTTTAGTAGCAAGATAGATTTTGGGTTTTGTTGTTGTTTTAGTTGGTAGGGGTGTAACCTTCATTTGTACTGTAACCTTAATTTGTATTGTTTAGTTAATTATTTGTATATCAAAAGCTGTGAACACCCTTTCAAATGTTGATTGCAGTGTGAGCATGAATTAGAGATCAATTGATTCATGCTCACACTAGATTTAGCTTGTGACCGTTTATTTATTGCTTAGGAAAGTGCCAGGATGTCATGCTTACGGGCTGCAAATTTAAGATTTATTGTAAGTTCTGTCAAGAGTCTCGTCAAGGAGTGAAGTCATCATGTTAAAGCAGCCCTCAACTAGCTTCATGCACCAATGCTATTGATATGTTTTTTTACTTATGATTTAATTTAGAGATGTTTATCAAGATGAAAGCTTCTGTTTACCCCGTGTAGCTTTGTTGAAGCTTGCTCATTTGGAGGGACTGAGTATGGACTTTCCTCCAAAGCAGCCTTTAGGTGTCATTAATGCCATCTTTAAGGATTTTGATGATGTTGAAGGGCAGCATTATCATTGGAGGTTCAAGTTATGACGGAGGATGAAGGTGATGAAGAGAATGATCAGTTTATGAAGATCTCATAATGCTGTCACCGGCACTTATGGGTTCTTTTCATTCTTTTAACTTTTATGTTTTCCCTCCTTCCTTTTGATTGAACTATATACGATATATTCTGATTGGAAAAGATTAGCTTCCCAACCTGCACACTGAGATAAAATATGCTTAAGATCTAGTACTATGTTCTCTAAGTAATAGGGGATCTGGTGTTTGTATAATAGTAGCATGTTTGAATAAGACGGTTTGTCAAATGCAATATTTAAAGGTTGATGAAAATGTAAGTTCTTCACTGCTGTAAACAATAGCAGACATGTTTTTTTTAATAATGCAGTAAAACTTGTTGGAATTTGATCTGATGTTCTGTTTACAAGTAGTTCTTGTGCTTGTTAACCTTCTTAAATTCAATAATTATCCGCCGCTAGTGATTGAAATGTTGTTACAATCCAGATTGAAAGTTAGGTTCTCTTGTGGCAAAAGATTGTAGGAAATTAGATTGATTGTGCTTCTTTCTTATCTATAATTGTCAATGCACCTAAATGTGAGTTCCATGGAGCTAGTGAGGAAGATTTGTGCCACATCCTTCGCACCTGCACCTTTGCTTCTTCTTGTTGGAGAATGCTGATACCTACTCATTTACAAGACAACTTCTTCAACAGCCCATTCAAGAGCTGCTTTACTTCGAACTTGTCGAGGAAAGCAGAAGGCAACTACTGGTGTACTACCTTTGGTATCCTTTGCTGAAAATTTTGGCTTGGCAGGAATCGCCGAGTATTCGGCCATGAAGAAATTGCAGCATCATAGATCCTCCACGAAGCCATTTCTGACTCATCACCAGACTATTGGAGCTAAAGAAACTCTAGCCACTTAATCTCCCATGCATTGTATTCTCATTTCACATTGTATTCTCATTTAATCCCACGCTTTGCACCGCATTATGAATATTCAGATTAATAAATCCTCCTTTTCACTCAAAAATAAAAATAAAAATTACAATATCTGAAGTGACATTACATTGAGGCTGATGCTGAAAGATTTACAGATTCGTTTACCATCCTCTCCTAGCAGAAAAATTGAATTTTAAATTCCAGACTTATCCAAACCTTATGGTTCTAGCATATGGGCATTTACAAAAGGGCGAAGGTGTAAATTTAATAACGAAGTTTTGTGACAAGAGCGTTCAGTACTATAAAGTTTTTTTGAGGATAAAAAATACACATTTACTTTGTAAAATAAAGTTTTTTTGTTTGTAAGTTACTTTGTGTTATTATACTGATAGAAGCTTCATAAACGGTGGGGTGTTCAAGACTTCAGAGACAATATTTAGGCTTCAATTTGCTGCATCAACTGCCCATTATGTTAGTATGGCTGTAAATGGGGCTCCAACCATGAGTATTCAGGCTCATATGCATGCTTTTACATCCCATAAGAGTTTGAGCACATGGCAAAGCATGAAGATCTATGAAATTGGTGTCACATAGATAAACAAGCCCAACAAGATAATGTACAAGGCCCGTGTGTAGTTCAGATTGAATAAATCACTTAAAATACCATGTGACAAGCATGTACCTTGGATGAGGAGCTTGGGTGTCGTCCAAGAATCTTAAAGAAGTATCAAGAAGGCTCCATTATGCATTAAGTTTGATTTGTTAGGAAGTTTTCTATTTTATTTCCAATGAATAAGGTCTTTTTGGTCATTTCTTGTTCTAAAAGAATGTTTTGGTTTCATATGTTGAAGTAGCTTATTTGTTTTTTCTTATTTTTCTGTAGATAACTTTTACTTCTTCAAGTTTAAATAATTTAAATAAAATTTAAATCACAGGGGCCCTATAACAACGCTTATTACGTAATAAGCGTTGCTATAGGCCTAAATAGGTATTTTTAATTTTTTTTTCCATTTTTAAAAAGAATTAGTATTTTTAAAATTGGTTTTAGATATTTTTTAAATAAAATTTAAATCACAGGGGCTCTATAGAAACGCTTAATACGTAATAAGCGTCGGAATAGGCCCCCTGGCATTTAAAAATTATTTAAAAAATATTTTATACAAATTAAAAAAAACTGAGATAAGGAGTTATTTAGGAATTGGGACTAAACTGAAAATGATGGGAAACTTAGGAATGGGGACTAAACTTAAAAGAGAAAAAGGTTGAAGGGGCAGAAACATAATTTTTGCCAACCCCATATAACATTAGATTTTTATTCTCCCTTTTTTCTCGTATATTCCTGTGCCCTTCCATTTTCTTCTTCCTGGGGAGTTTTCTGCTGCCCTGGACCGAAGAGAGAGAGAGAGAGAGAGAGAGAGAGAACGCAAGGGACGAGGGAGACAGAGGCGCTTCCGCTTGCCGACGGTGACATCGCTGGAAGGGGGCTGACCCTTCTATTCCTCTTTCTTCCTTCCATTTCCTTTTCTCCGTTTCCCCTGCTTATGCTCGTGCGAGAGAATTTGAGAGAGTGGTAGTGGTGGACTGAAATCGGCGACGGCAGGCGGAACTCCGATGCATCTCCAGCGGGTTGTGGAGGCCAAGAAGAGCTTCATCGATTTAGTAGTTTCTCTTCTTTCATTCTCTCTTTGTTTTTGAATTTTAATATGAAATTTGTTAGGGTTTGATTAATTTATGAGATTTTGAGTTCTTTGGTGAGTCTGGGTATTCCGCTTGAATTTTCTAAGCTTATTTATGATTGTGGAACTAATGATTTGTGATAGTATTGATTTTGTCGTATCCCTTTTGTCTTGTTTCCATCATGTTCAAGATTCAATTTTTGTTAGTTAGAGCCATGAATTTTGAAAATATAGTATTTCTACTTGCTAGTGTTGAGATTCACAATTTAAAAGAGCCTTATGGTTGAGTTCTTGCGATTGTTGGCTAAATGAAGTTAGTGAATCGAGAGAGTTATTTTTTTAGTATGGATCAATTGTTGCAGTTTAAACTGGAAGATTCAGTTTTAGAACCACAATTAAAATATTATTATATTTTGGGATAACCATCAAGTGTTCATGGCAGAATTGTTTTTTTTTTAATTTATCTTGCAATATGGGAAAACATGTTTGACTAAGTAGTGGAACAATTAGATGGTGTTTGGTGCTTCTGAAATCATATAGTTAACCCCCTTGATATACGGGTGTACTGTGTGTATATATATATATTTATTGCTGTTTTGTATTAGAGGTTGTATAAGAGTTACGTAGAAGGGAGTAGCAAATTGAGGTTAATGAATCTATAGAGTTGTGAAATGAGATTTAGATTTTTTCTTTTTTTGAATTTGAAAGACATAAATTTGAGGTTGTAAAAGTTTGAGGTTAAAATTATAATTATTGTTCTAGGTCCTTCGGCGGTAAGATGAATGATTTAGTATTGTTGAAATTGTTGAATATATTGGATAATTGATATGATGTTGATTAAATGGCATAGGCAAAATAGTGAAGTAATAGGATTGGAATTTTTGGAATTTGAAGCTTCTTTGTTAAGGTATGTGGCTTATTATATCCTGAAATGTAACTGTATTCTTTATCGGTTTAAGCGCATATAACACTGAATATATTGTTGATTTTTAAGTTTGTGTGGGTTGATGTGCTGTATTTTCATGATGAATTTACTTGGTTGAAAGGACTTGGTCTCTTCACTATCACAAGTAAGCCAAGCCAATGCACTTTTCTTCCGTCTTAATTTTGAGCTTTGGACTTAAAAGATGGTGGTGTTAATTTAGCCCAAGCCAGGGGATAGATATCTTACCCTTAAATTATAGACCTGGTTCAATATTATTTATTACTTTCTATCAATTCCAATTTTGTTACTATAGTCCCTACTCCTCTCTCAATCTTTGTCTTTCTATTTTTATTGGCAGATACTGGAAACTTCATAAAGGTGATGCAGGTGAAGATGGTGTGACGGGACCTTAAAAAATGTTTGACTTTCTATTTTTAATGATGTTGCATTGATGGATAATGGTGAACAATTCTATCTCATGAATAGATTTCTTTAAGTCAGGGGTAATGATCCTGTTATTCTGACCTGGCTTTATATTGTCCTATAATTTACTTAGTTTATTTTTCTTTAAGTAGATAGTAGTTAACATGTAGTGTATAATAGTTAATTAATTAGTATGTTTGCTTTAAAAGTATTTGATCTTGGATATATGGCTTTTTGGTGCATATATGTACTTGAAACTGGTGTATATTCGTTGCTTGGAACTGTATAGAATTGCTGGTATTTAGCACTGATGCAGGTGGGGTATATATAAAATAAAATCAAATATTTTTTTAAAAATATATTACCTAAAGCAGCGGTTATTTTAGTTATAAGTGATGCTTTAGGTATACCTATAGCAACGCTTATTTTGTTATAAGCGTTGCTTTAGGTAATTTTTTTTAAAAATAAATTACCTAAAGCAGCGCTTATAAAGAAATAAGTGATGCTTTAGGGAACCCTAAAGCAACGCTTACTAAATTATAAGTGCTGCTATAGGTATACCTATTGCAGCGCTTACTAAGCGCTGCGTTAGGCTTAATAGCCTATTGCAACACTGGCTATTGCAGTGCTTATAAGTGCTGCTATAGGGCCAAAATAAGTGCTGCTATAGGCAATTTCTGTAGTATTGAAGCTTCTCCTCCAAGGCACATGCTTGTCACATGGTATTTTAAGTGATTTCTTCAATCTAGGCTACACACAGGCCTTGTATATCATCTTGTTGGGCTTGTTAATCTATGTGACACCAATTTCATGGATAGGCTTTGCCATGTGCTCAAACTCTTATGGGATGTAAAAACATACATATGGACTTGAATACTCATGGTTAGAGCTTCATTTACATTCTCAAGTCCTCAACATATATACTAACATGATGCATAATGGACAATTGATGTAATAAATTGAAACCCAAATGTTGTCTCTGGAGTTTTGAACATCCCACCATTTAAGCTTCTATCATATACTCTATAATGCAGTCTTTATTTATTAAAAACAAATACTGCTCAGTGCTTTGATGCAACATGTTGTGGATCACAATAAAGAATGAGATGGGTCAAACGCAAGTCCAAGGCCCAACTACTGAACCCGGCATGTGGAATTTTCCGAGTCTCTGTGGTCCACGCCATCTGCCCCGTGGAACAACATGAAAGACCTCAATGCACTATGATTTGATTTGACAAACTAGAAACATGCGAATCGCAACCTAAGCATCAGAATATTTGAAATTAATCTCATCCTCTTCCTATCCAATTGGAAAAGCAAAAAACGAAGAATTTGGCCGTTACATTTCCCTCCACACACTTCATTCTTGCCTTATCCCTTTTCTTTTCCTCCAGTATTTCCAAACAAATCATTTGTTCATGGCGCCACAACATAACTTCACTTTCTTTGCTTCTCACTTCTCACTTCTCAGTCTCACAATCTCACAACATGTCTCAAAAATTTGCCTTCACATTAACTTGTCCTCGTCCATTCACTGCCCCTAATAACCCAAGACCCTTCATTCCAATTTCTTCCTTATCCTCTCCTGATGTTTCTTCTGGTGGGTTCCACTTGATTCAGTTCAATGGCCGCCGCTACTTCTACCTTCGCCACCGCCGTGATTTTAAGGCTGCCGCCGATCAACAAGGTGTCACTCCACCACCACCTTCAGGGAAGGTTGAAGAAGAAGAAGTTGGAGCAGTTGTTGATGGTAAAATCCTTCAGTATTGTAGCATAGACAAAAAAGAGAAGAAATCAGTCGGCGAACTTGAACAAGAATTTCTGCAAGCATTGCAAGTAAATATATGAATATATGTGTGTGTGTGTGTGTTTTACAAAATATTCTTCTTCTTAGCTCAGTATTTTTTTTTATATATATATTTAACTTCAATTTTTAAGGTGGGCATTATATTATTTCAATCGGCAGGCATTCTACTATGAGGGAAAGGCTATTATGTCCAATGAGGAATTTGATAATCTGAAGGAAGAACTTATGTGGGAAGGAAGCAGTGTGGTCATGCTAAGTACGAAGTAGCTTCACTGAGAGAGTTGCTTTAGAAACCGTGACAGGTGGATTTATGTTATTGCTTATAATTTTTCTTTTTATTTACAAGTCATATTTTTGGTTCACTGCAGGTTCTGATGAACAGAAATTTTTGGAAGCTTCTATGGCATATGTTTCTGGAAAACCAATTATGACCGATAAAGAGTTTGATGATCTGAAGCTGAGACTAAAGGTTCGTCTTTTGATGCTATCATTTTCAAACTTACCAGTCTGCACCATGGAAACGCAACTCACTATCGACAATCTTCTTTTAAGTTCTAAGACGTTTGCAGTCAAATTTTCTGATCTTAATTTGTTTTCTAGATAGAAGGAAGTGAAATTGTCGCTGAGGGTCCACGGTGCAGTCTTCGTAGTAGAAAGGTGAGTGACATGCTTTAATAGGTTTTGTCATTTGTGTTCTGCTGCATTCTCCCGATTCTTGTTACTACTTTGGTCCTTAATATAATTACCCAATTAATGAATTTGGGGAGAGTAAGGAAGTTAAAGAAATTACTTCCTACGTTCCTAAATATAATATAAGATTCAGTTGACTTTTTTTTAGAGAAATTAAGGAAGCAAAATGAGCCATTTAATCATAAAATATTTGTGTATTATTAGATATATGTTAGCTTATAAGTCAAATAAACTAGTTTAGAGAAAAAATTCAGGCAAATCAATTTATAAGTAATTTATTTTGCTTTCACAGGATTTTTTAAAAAAGTCAATTAGGTCATATAATTAGGAGCAAAGGGACTACTTAATTATTACATATGTTATCTAATTTATCTGAAATAGTTATGTGTATTATTAGTATATATCGGTTAATAAATCAGACACATTATTTTGAAAAATATTGTTATATATAAATATTTTAAATTAATTTATTCAGCTTTCTTAGTCTCTATCAAGAACCGGATGTAGTAAACTAACCGCGTTAAGAATGTTAATTGGTTAAATTTAATAATTTAAATCACAAGACATATTATATTATTAAATGGGCTTTCGAAGTGTTTTGGTGGCTCTCATGCTATGCTTCTTTTAAAATGATATTGGGAGTTAAAGATTCACTAATTCTAATTAATAAATCCCCAAGCAACCTCTAGGAGTCCACTATCCCTAATTAATGGTTAATCCAATAATCACTTTCATAGCCATTACCTAGGGCTAGTGTTAAGCTCCACTAGATGTGTGTTGGAAATTGAGTTTTGAAAATTGATTCCTCTCAGTAATATGTGGAACCACAACATTCAATTGAATTAATTAAGCTACACAATCTAGTAATTACTAAAAATCATAAAGCATCATCAACCCAATAGGAAATTTAAACATAAGCATCATTCAATTAACATAACTCAACATCCAAGTACAAGTATTAATACGTAGATAGCTAGAAAGGAAAATCATGTCTCAAACCAAACATACATAGAGAAATGTAACCATACAACTCAATACATTAAGAAAAGAGCATGAGAAAAAAATAACTCCATTATTTTGGCCATTGAAACTAGAGCCAACTTCACACTACCAAAGCTCTAAGAATCTGGCCATTCATTTCTTCAAATTTGAGGATAAAGGTACCCATGGTGGCTGCCCACATGAATGAGGAAGAACGGAGAAGAAATGTGGTGGAAATGAAAGGTAGAAGGAAGATTATGAAGAAAATCAACAAGATTAGGGGTGAAAGTGAGTGACGAGATGAGGATTTGGGTGGAGAATGGAGGAAGGATAAGGAAACCTAAGGGAGCCTTGAAGTTTCGAGCAAAGAGGGCTTAGAGAAGTGAGTTTCGAGTTGCTCTCCATTTAAAACACCACAATTTTTGCCCTAATTTCGCATCAGAATTTTGCTGTAAGATAGCGTTAACCATGGAGCATGAGGCAGAGAGGCCCTCATGATCTCTCTGGTTGCCTGACCACGGCACACAAGTTTGTGCGTCGCGACACACCATGCAGAAAGGGTGGCCTCTTCTTTGTGCTCCGTCCACCTTTTCTTTGAAACTTTGTTCTTCAATTTGGGTTTGTTTCTTCCATGATGTTCTGCAATAGAATTGGACTTAAGGTAGTATCAAAATGTTCTTGAAGATTGGCTAAACAACAAATCATGCTAGTTATGCCAAAATTACTCTTGATTAATATAAACTCCAACAAAGTATGCAAAAGTCGGAACTTATCCTAATTAGATACAATTACCCCAAGAACATGCAATAATCCAATGAATTTAGCTATGAAAAGTGTATAAAATTGTGCAATCAAACACATAACAGTTATACTGTAAATATTGACAGTACAACATAGTCACGTGAAATTATTCTCGTTATTAACTAGAATTTTAGGAGGCTTTAATTAGTGACATAATTCATCATGGCTATTTGACTCTTATGTCCAATTTTTATTTCTCTGCTTTTTAATTGGCATAATGATCTCTTTGAACAGGTTTACAGTGACTTGTCTATTGATTACTTAAAGATGCTCTCACTGAAAGTCCCAGCAACCGTGGTTTCTTTAGGATTGTAAGCAACTTCCTTCTCTCTCTAATTATGTATGGATGAGGTGCATGCATGTTTTTAGTTAATTAGGATCAAATATCCAATAATATAATTAAGACCATATCATATGGTTCTATTGCACTTGATGTAACACCTAATTAACTAATTTGAGTATATCAAGGATGTTAATGAAGTTAGTTAATATGATGTTTTCCAAATTAGTTAAAATGATGTTTTTTAAAAACATCTTAATCATATCTCTTAATTCACACATACCCTTGATTATTGTTGTAAGGAAGTATTAATAGGATTAATTTAAAAAAGAAACTGATGATGTGAAGTGTATGTCTTACACGGCCTACATCAAGTATCAACTCTTCAATTAGGCTCTACAATAAAGACTGACGAGTATATTAAGATCTTGTTGTTATGACAATCGGAAAATATGAGATAATTGGACCTCATTTATAGTAAATTATACTAACAATACATGTGCTTCCACTTACCCGTAACTAAAAATTTGTAGTTATTTACACTAGCAATCGGACTGGCATTTGCAGTTGGCTATTGGACGTGATAATTTACTTTTTATATGTCCGTTCATCTTATATGGATTTACTGCTTACACGAGTTGGGTCGTGACTTCTTCTTTCTTTTATCCTTTGTTCATCTATTTTTCTTGATACAATTTTTTATCATCTTTTTTATTTCTTAGGTTCTTTTTCCTTGATGATCTGACCGGATTTGAGATAAAAAATTTGATAGAGGTATATTCTCATTTTTTTCTACTCATGTTCTAGCTTGGCAAGTTTGGTCATTTGGATACAGTTTCATTCAGTTGAATCCTTAGGCCTATATACTCACTTACAATAGCTGTACATTATTTAGTATTGGACGGCCAATATGTTATAGTCAATTCTAAAAATTAGTCAATAACAGTGCTTTATATACAATAGTGCATGATCATTACTCATCCGATCTTCTTGAAGTCAGCAGAGCTCTGAAACAATTTCAATCATGAGAAATTAATCAGATGTGAAGTTTCTGCAGAAATAAAGGCTAGGACATTATTATTACGAGGTTCTCCATCAAGTCTCATGTAAATTTAGAAATTATAGCTACTAATGATTTACTAAAAATCCTGAATATAATAGCTAGTTAACTAATTTGATAGATTAATGAAGATAAATAAAGTATTTAATTTTAACATATATCACATGATCTCTAGCTTTAAAATACCTGTGTGTGTCATTACATCATATATTAGTTTATACGGAGGACAAAATTAACAAAAAAATTATAAATATAAAATTTAAAATGAAAAAAATGATATTATATCTACAAAAGAACTTATAAATTAGTTTTTATACTTAGTACTGGAGTTCGTATTCACATATATTTGTTACTTGTTGGGTGCAGATTCCGGAGCCTTATAGCTTCATTCTTACGTGGTTTGCTGCAGTTCCTTTCATTTTGTGGCTAGCTCAGGCTCTCACAAATGCAGTTGTAAAAGACTCCCTGATTTTGAAGGTGTGAAATTAATTTAATTATAGTGATACTGTTTCTTTTAATTAAGCTTATATATCAATTTATTATTACAAGTACTGACTATACCGATTCACTTTTATTTATATGTAGGGTCCTTGTCCAAACTGTGGTACTGAAAATACTTCCTTCTTTGGGACTATTCTGTCAATTTCAAGTGGAGGTTCTTCCAACACTGTGAAATGCACCAAGTATATAAAAATTTTCCTTCATTAACTCACCATATATATTTTTAGTGCTAGCTAGTCTGATTCAATTGATAATATGTTTATATATATATATTTATATATATTTAGAGCATTATTTTAACAATTGAAGAAATTTGTCTCAGCTGTGGCACTCCAATGCTGTATGATTCTTCTACAAGATTGATCACATTACCAGAAGGAAGTAATTAACGCTTCAGCAATATATTGGTAAGTTCCTGATCTACTCAAAACAAGTGATTGCAGTTAACTCTAGAAATAAAGGGGCGGTATTATATTCATTCATCAAGAATGTTGATAAATTCAACTTAATCTCTGCTGTCTATCTCTTTCTGGCTAAATTAAACATCTGCAGAAGTTGGGGCAGTTAAATAACCAAGTAAAGCTAAATTGTTGAATGGGTTTTCATCAGGTGTCTATACTTACAAAATGATTTTTGCTTGATGAACTTTTGTCAAGACCTGATAGTAATAATTAACATATAATATCATGTCTATACATTCCCTTCAACATATATGTTGAAAAATCAACCTAACCTTTATTTTCTAGATCCTCTTTAACTATACGCTAAAATTTGTTTAGATGTACGTTGTAGCAACAGGAGAACTACTTTAAAGTTTAAACAAAGAATGTATGAAAATTTGAAATGATCTCAGGTTGTTATTAATTTGTTTGATGAGTAATATTTCAATGAACTTAGGTATATATGTATATGCACAATTCAATTACATGTTATTTCTTGATGAATTTCTGATAATTTAAACATGTTTATGCGTGTGTATAACTATCAATAAATAGTTTTGCTGTGCCAGATACAATGTTGCTAAAAGTGAAGGGGCCAATAAATAATTAAAAGCTACGTACTTTGATATGGAAGTTGCAAACATATCAAGTCAGAAAGCTGTCAAAAGGTTATACTCAAAAGACATTGAAGTTTTATAAATTTTGTTGTTGCCAACGATCTGATCAACCTCTATGAATTCTGTAGCCTGCCTGTAAGTATTTGGGCGCCTTGTAAAGCATATTAAGGAACACACACACACATATATATCCACTAGATGATTTATCATTATCAGTTACGAGGTACACCTGTCTTTGTATAATTTGTATCAATGCACACATATTAGCATCGGTCGACCATAATTTGTTCTAGAAGCCTCAACCCTTTTGCAACTTGCCTGCACGTTCTAACATTGCATAAAACAAAGTCCAACAGGGATCTCACCACCAAATATTTGTTTGTTCTGATTGTACCCCACCAACTTTATTTATATATTTTTAAATAAAAAAGTCAAACCTTTATATCTTTAATGCTATAATTCAATTCGATATATTTTAAAACTTAAAATGTTGACTTAATGAGTAGAGAGAGATCGATGGATCGTACCTTCGTGGGCAACACGAAGGCATTTTGTTCTCTCTCTCTCTCTCTCTCTCTCTCTCTATATATATATATATATATAAGAATGCTTCATGTGCAAGTCAATGAACATATCTATCATATAATCGCATCATATCCAAAACGCTCAAACATGGCTTCCATCCTTCGCTTTGGTAGCTTTTTCTTACTATCATGGATCCTAACACTCGTTGGAAACCCGACCACCGCAGATGGAGTTTTCCGACCAGAACCATGGTCTCTTGCTCATGCCACCTTTTATGGCGACGAGACTGCTTCTGCCACAATGGGTATGTTCATGCATTAATCATCGTCAATTTGATGCTACACCCAAACCATGAATATAGGCTTGGCGCCTCTTATATGACTCCCTCTCATGTCCTTTGTAATGTCTCAATCTTCTTCACGTTTTTTTTTTCCTTTTCTTTCTTTTTTATAAGACTATTTCAAGCATTGTTATTAAGACTAATTGGGTGTAGCTCTCAAAACTTCTTATTTAGGTCCAATGCTTCTTATTGGTTCTTTTTCTTTCTGGACATTAAATTCTACATGAAACGAGTAATATTTTGATACGTTGATGAAATCATACAGTTTTGAATTTTCAAAGATTTTTCAAACAAGCGTACATACTGCAAAATTGTGCATTTTTATTTTTTATTTTTTAAAAAAATCATAAAAAACTTCAAATTGTACTGTTTTATCTCAGTAATATATTAAAGTGCCACTCATTTAATATTTAATATAGAACCAATCTAATATTCAAAAGAAAAAAACATTTGAGAGGCTCAGGTATATACATAGGACATTAGAGGAAGAGACGTACTGAAACCTACATGAATGTAGAGGGTTAATAAATTGCTTCACACACACACACACACATATATATATATCGAAATATGATATATGTGTGTATATGTATATGTATATGTACATGTATGTATGTAACTATGCATTAATAGCTTTAACGTTAATTTTTGTTTTGAATTGATATAATTAAAGGAGGAGCATGTGGGTACGGGAACTTGTTCATGAATGGATACGGCACAGACACAGCAGCACTGAGCTCAACACTCTTCAACAATGGCTTCGCTTGTGGCACATGTTACCAAATCAAATGCTACCAATCAAGTGCATGTCACAAAGACGTCATGTTCACCACCGTGACGGCAACCAACCTCTGCCCACCAAATTGGGCGGAACCGTCCGACAACGGCGGGTGGTGCAACCCGCCACGTGTACATTTCGATATGTCAAAGCCGGCATTCATGAAAATAGCCGACTGGAAGGCCGGCATCGTGCCGATGGTGTACCGGCGAGTGCCGTGCCAGAGAAACGGAGGGCTGAGATTTGCTTTCCAAGGGAATGGGTATTGGTTGCTTGTGTATGTGATGAATGTGGGAGGAGGGGGAGATATAGGAAGTATGTGGGTGAAAGGAAGTAAAACTGGATGGATTAGTATGACTCATAATTGGGGAGCTTCGTACCAAGCTTTTGCCACATTAGGTGGACAAGATTTGTCGTTTAAGATAACGTCGTACACTACAAAACAGACTGTTATAGCTTGGAATGTTGCTCCTTCTGGTTGGTCTGTTGGTCTCACTTATTCCTCCAACATTAACTTTTACTGAAGATGGGGAAGGAGAAGGAGGAGAAGGCTTGTCTTTTTTTTATTCTCAATCTCGCAGAAATATTGCAGCTTAATTTTATTTTCACGTTGGATCTTATTGTAAAACTACCTATAAATATGGAAATAAACCAGTTTTTTGTTTTGTTATTTTTTAAATATGGCTATATGAAAAATAATGATGGGTCTAATTAGGGTAGTAAAATGGACCTGAACTTGAAATGTCGTGGTTAAACAGCCAAATCCCCTTCATTAAGATCAAAGTCTGTTTGTTGTACTGTTTTTGTAGTTCCACATGTATTTTTGATCGTCTCATCAAATCTTGATTAGAACGCTCCGTTTTAATCTATAATCACCGGATATTGATATGAGTTGATATTGCTATATTTTTTCACCCTTAGACTAGAGAGATGTATGCAATGTGTATATTTCCTTTTCATTTTGTTTGGATTGTAAATCTAAAAAAAATTATTAATTGGAATAGTTAAGCAGCTAATGTTTGTTTAAGATTAAAAAGTCTTTTTATTTACGGAATCCCAAAATATGGGCCATAATCTATTTACAACTAAAGTAAGGTTGCATTTAATCAACACACCCCCTCTTGTCCCTTTCTACCTATTATATATAGGATGCCTTTTAACATTGTTTTTTTATCTTTCTATAGGGCATTTGCTAGTTGCAAGGTGTATTAAATACGTTTTTTCCCCATATATAACCAAATTTGATAAGAGCAGTAAGAGAGAGTAGAAACATATTTAATATGGGTAGTAAGAGAGGGTGGAAAGTAATTTGATGTTAAAATTTAATACAGTAAACAAGTGCAATATTGAAAATCAGTTCAATTGCATGAAAAATTTAATATTTTTAATTGTTTATATTGACAAATTTAATTTTTTTTAGAAATGGCATATATTTTTTTTACAAGGGCGCATAGAAACTAAATAGGTTTTTTTCTCTACATTACAATAAATTAGGGGTGTCCAAGATCCGGGTGTCTTACCGGGATCAATAGGTGATAGGGATCGGGACAGAGAATCACCCCTCCCAAAAAAAACCAGTATTTTACCTATTAAGAACAACCTAGAGTTACTAATCTCTTGTTTGCTTCTTAGATTTTATCCCCACTAATTAATTATGCCTTAACTTAATCAGCTAATTTAGAGTATTAGTGTCTATAAATGCCGTCAGTCCATTTATATCCTTATCTAAATTAATTATGTGATGTCTCACAAATTAAATAGCTAGATATAATTTATATTGGTAACACTCTAATTTGACTATGCAGAGCTTTTAGGTATATGTCTATCATAGATGCAAATTATATTGAAATCTAATTCCACATTATTTAATCTCATGGTCTATTTAAAATTCCCTTGATTTAACCGGTTCCGTAATCGCTTTAGGGGTTAAATGTAAGAAAAATTATACCAATGATTGCAACAAAGTGGTGCAACCTAGGGTCGTATCACAATGTGTCAATTTATTATGAATGTCTAAACTAACTTAGATGCAAAAGAAAGCTATGAAACCGGAGTTTTGTCATTGAAATGATATTTTTGGTATTTTTCAATTGTAGGAATGCAAAGAAGACTTGTTTTTAGCCTTTTGGATTATAGAAAGCAAATAAATGGTTTGAAAACTCTTTTAATGGAAGTAGGGCCCCTTGGTAAAAATCATGCAACCTTCCTAGCCTCTTTAAATATATAAGAGCAAAAAATCCAAGTCCAAGTGTAAAAACCAAAGGCAATCGCCTAAATCCCATTGACTTAGTTACTAATTGATTCGGCGCATCACTTGCACAATTGGTAAACTAAGCAATTGTTAGAAAACAGCTTATCAATTGTATTATGCCAAGCAATTAACACTAAGGTTTATGCACATAAAATCAATCACTAAATTACATACATAACCCAATGGAAAACTATCACAAATAATAGAAATCCCTAGTGTATCATGTTCCAAAATCACATATACATACAAATTACAAGCATCCTGAACATGTAAGTGAAATTAGACATAGAAGGATACTAATTAGCTCCCCCAAATGAGTCTTTGTAGCTCCAGTTGCACAATCCACCAAGAAACCCCAAATGCTTTAGCCATTCATCCTTTTTAACCCACAATCAATGATTTGACCCTTTTGCTCCATGAGGTGAATGAGGTTATGGAAAATCGAGATAATGAAGGAGATGAATGGGCTGTACCTATGAAGGGAGAAAGAAAGGTATGTGAGTGTGATGGTGATGGAAGAATGGTGTATATGATGGAGAGAGGGAGCTGTTTGAATGGTTGAAAGGAGCTAAAAGTATGGTGAAGGTGTGAAGTCCAGAGAGAAGTGTATTGTGTGTGGCTGATTGTTGGGTGAATGGAGACGAAAATGTAGGGATGAGATGGTGGAACAGAGGAATGTAGAATGGTGGTGTTGGCGTGAATAAATGGAATGAAGAAGGACCAACGGAGTTGTGTATGCTTGAAAATGGTGGAGGATGTGTGTGTATGTTGCTGTGTAGATTGGCATGAGGAAGAGAGGAATCTGTTCAAGAATGGTGTGATGGAAGGTGGAAACTGTTGGCCTTGGTGGGGAAGATGGAAACGGAGTCATTGAGACATTCATTTTATCAACTCTTTATCCCAAAGACAAGCCCTAGTCATTCATCCATTGTCTACCCTTTGAGCTATTCATTGTTTGATCTGCATCAAATTCAGTTGTTGAATGTAGCATCTTGTTGAATTGAATTGTAAAAGCCACTTGTGCGAATATGTATGATGCCATGTGAATAAAAGAAAAGAGCAGCATGAAAAAGAAAAGAAAAAAAAAGAAATGAAGGTAAAAAAAATAAAAAGATTGGAAAAATAGGGCATATCAAAATGTGTGGCTAGTTTGAGTTCAAATGTGTGAATTCGGTTGTTACGAAGCATTTTTGAGAATCACAAGATAAGATTTGAGAATAGGAACACTCATGAAAGCACTTCTCAACCAGAGGACTAGCAATCAATTTCAAATCATCATTGTTATCTTCACTCTTGTGTGGAGCGGAAAAAGAGAAGGGTGTATCTCTACATCATGTAACACATGCATATCACTAAGTCCTAGAGAATGTTCATTCTTAAACTTGTCATCAACAGTAGCAATCAAACTAGACTCACCTTTTTCAAGAGATCCATGCTCAGTCACAACAGCAATCATAGTATGCTCATGAAATTCAATAAGCAAGTGTCACTTTTGATCAATGCAATTCATACAGCTCATATGCTCATCATAAGTGCATGACAAACAATCAATTTTTTCAGCATATTTAACCTTGATAGCACTAGGGAGAGTAACATGATTATCACAAGAAGAATCAACCTTGCAATTGGTATGCTTAAGTGTGTTAGAATAATTAGTTTTGATGATAACTAAACACAACTTAGGCATAAAGAAAGGCTGGACATAGTTCAGGAATAACTTAAAAACAACCTGATAGAAAAATTCTAAGTATAGTCCAATCGATTAAGGCCATATTATCAGTTAAGAAATTAAAGCATTGTTCGATCAGGGACAGATCAGAGACAAATCAAACTTAGATTAGAAGTTTGGTATATAGGCGCCCAATTGATCAGACACCCCTGTGATCGATCAGTGATGTTAAGTTGAATTAAGTAATCTCAGGTTGATCGATCAGAGAAATAGAAAATCTTAGTGTGATCGGAATATAGCCTCTAATCGATTAGGGATCCCCTGTGATTGATCAGAAAGCTCAAAGTGTAATTCAATCCTAATATAAGCCTAATCGATCAGAGGAAGTTAATCGATGAGAGAGTAATGAGTGATCGATCAGACAATACTTGTAATTTGAATATAATCTGAGTATGATCGATTATATAAGCCTAATCGATCAGGGACTTTTGTGATCAATCAGGCGAGGTATTTTCTAACTTATATCTTAAATGATGCAGGCTGTGATTGATGTGTGATTCATGAGTGATTGATTAGAAAACAGTGACAGTGATCGATCAGAGACCAATGATCGATGTGGCGATAGGATTTAATTCAAACTGAATTGTCAGCCTTTTTTAAGCTTTCAAAGTTCAGAAGTTGTTCAGGCCTATTTTGGGAAGTTATCGTTAGACACAAAAATCTGCCATTAGAGCCGTTTGACTCAACAACTAAGTTCTGCGTTTAATGAAGAGAGAGGATCTGAAGCAAACCAAGTACAAATGAGTTAATGCTACCCAGAACACACACTTCTCTATACTCCATCTACAATCATCTCTTACCTAAAATCAAGCAACGACTATAACTTCATCAGCAATGGGCAGAATTTCATAAGATGAGTATAAAAGCCTTGATGAAGAAATTGGTTAGATTCATTGATTGCTCACATTGATTGTTCTTGTTAGTTATACTTACTGCATTTAATACTCACCAACTTTTAGAAAGACCATTCATTGATTATTATACTTCAGTGTGTATCACAATCTGTTCAGTGAGTGAACAAGTTTTTATGTATTTTTATTCCAAGTAAGGATTACTCTTAAGATAGAGGGATCTTAAGAGTAGGGTGTATTCTTACAAGTTGTAAGGGGAGTGATCAGTAAGAGAGAGAATTCTCGCTGTGTGATCACTTGTAAAGGCACTCAAGAGCCTGAGTGAATCTTGAGGGATTAGTGGAACCCAACTGGAAGTTGGAGAACTGGACGTAGGCCAAGAGTTTGGGCTGAACCAGTAAAAGGGTCTGTGTCTTGATTCATTAAATTTTAAATTAGCACAATTCACCCCCTCTTAGACATTCCTGCCAATTACAAAGTGCAGTACTACTAATGATGGTATCATGGTGAGCATGTTCAATTTTAGGTGTGTGAGGGGGTTCAACAATGATTTCCTCATCTACCTCACTATCATTCTCACCAGCCAAAACAGGAGAAAGAGGAGGATAAACCTCTTCTAAAAGAGGAGGGATATTACTTATGCTTGAAAGTGTATCCTCTTGCACCTGAGGTACCGCTTGCTCAATCTCTTCACTTTTAGGATCATATGGCCATGGGGTTCCCTCTTTTCCTTCTATTCTTTTCCAAAGCACATGCCTATAAAATGCATTGAGGTATGCCCCTAAATCTTCCAATTCTTCTTCCAATTGCTTGGAGAGTTCGAATGCGGTTTTCTTCCTATACAATTCAAGGGATCGGGCTTTATGTACCTCATATATCCTCTTAAGCTCTTTTGTACGGTCATCCATGTTAGGGTAGTCAAAGAAAGCATCAAACCTAGTTGGTTTAGGTGTTATGGGTTCAGGTGGAGGTGAGGGTACACGTGGTGGTAGTTGGTATGTAGTTTGGTATGAATGATGAAGTGGTGGTGGGCAAGGTTGGGATGGGGGGTATGGTTCTAATCGAAGGGGTAGTGGCCATGGGAATTGTGGAGATGATTCATGATATGACCTTTATGGTGGGGCTTGATATGATGAAGGACATGGTTGAGGGTGTGGTTCATGGTATGGATGGTAATTTGGTGGGGTGGGATCTTTGAAGTATGGATGATGGTTTGGTGGAGGTGAAGGTGGGTCCCTACATGGTGATTTATAGTATTTGGAGAATGAATTGAGAGGGGCCATTATGTTGTTGATCTCTTTAGAAAACTCATTCCTAAATGAAGAAAGTGCCTCTTCCATGGTTAAAGCCTATTGATCTTGTCTAAGGGGACAATCCTGCACAAAATGTCGAAAAGGCAATGCACACAAGCTAGTTCCTTTGATGTAAAATCTCAAGTTCAATTAGCAAACATCACACATCAACACTTAGCAAATGAAAGCAATTCAATCAAAACACAAGGTGTGTAGTCATCCCATAATCTAATAAGCAATCCTATCTAAATGAAGCTCAAACAACCTACAAAACAAGGAAAGAAAATAAAAAAGAAGAATAAAAACTCAACTACCCTAAGTTATGGAAAAGTAACAGAAAATAAAGGAAAATTGGAAAAATGCCTTAAACGATGAAATTTGGTCAAAATCACCTACACCCAATAGCATCACTATTGAACTTGCTTAGAATGGCCCAAAACATTAGAATATTGAAGCTCAAAATTTTCTGGGCAAAAATTTCAAAACTGGACAGCAAGCTCAATGAGGATAAGTCAATGAAATCAAGCATCCAAAATCAAGAACATTCTAGAGATTCAAATGGATAAGCAAGTAGCAAGTGCATGACAATAAAGGGTGTGTGTGAAGCCATCAAATTGTAGTCAAGGAGGCCAAGGGGCACATGCAAAATTCAGAACTTGAGTTCAAAGAATGCAGAATGCAATGAGTGATCAGAACTATCAAATTAGCAAAACTTTGAGTCACAATAAGAAAGAATCAGGTATACTCAGTAACAAATGATTCGCAACAAGTATAGGTTCAAGAAATAGTGGAGCAGAAAATAAATCATATTTCTTTTTTTTTCACATCAGTAACACACAATCAACAACACCAACAATATCAATTTAAGCCAAAATCAGTGTGCTAAGTGTGCATCAACTTCACAGCAATATATAAGCAAAATAAGAGAAATAAGCAAGAAGAATTTCAGCACAACCGATCAGTAAGCAAATTAGATTTCAAAGCACAGAACAACGCACAACGCATCAACTAAAAGCAGCAAATTTGAGCACAATGCAGCAACAAATCTACTGCAATTATGCAACAGAACAGATAAGATTTAGCTGCACAACATCAGCAACATAGCACGCATAAATGATAGATTTGTGATAGCAAAAACCAAGCAAGTTAGCAGCAACTTCACAACACAATTAGGAGCAAATTGACAGCGAATTTAACAGCAAATACAGAGCAAATTATGCAGCATTAAATCAGCACCATAAAGCGCCAAACCAGCTGCAAAATATGCAGCAAACTTGTTATTTCTTGACAATAAATAATGTAGCAAATCCAAGAAAAAACCAGCACAAATTGCTGCACAAAACAGTAGCAAAGTGGCTACAATTTGTGCAACAAAGTGGATGAAGTTTGGGCGCCGAATTCAACAGCCAGGGCAGCGAAATTGCAGCAACAAATGCAGCAGCAAATTGCTGCAACTTGACAACAAAATTCTGCAGCAACAGATCAGCAAGGACAGCAAAATGAAATGTAGCAAAGTCTGCTGCAATAATGCAGCACAAACACAATGGAACAGCTCACAGATCAGCACTAAATCAGCACCATTTTGCAGCAATATCAGCCCAAAAAAATAGCAGAAAATGCGCAGCAAAAATGCAGCAAGATTTTTAAAAACAAGAGCAACTTTATGCAGCAAGTTTGCTGCCAAATTATGCAGCAATTTGCTGCTGTTACAGCAGCAAAATTGCTGCTTAAATGCTGCTAAATGCAGCTGTTTTCAGCAGAAAAAATTGGCTATGTTTTGGCAGTGAAATGGGGTCAATTTGAGTAGCAAAGGGTAGGCTACTTTGAGCACAAATATTGCACAAATGTGGCTGCAAAAATGCAGCACAAGGGGCTACACAAGTTGCAGCAAAGTTGGAAAATGTGCAGTAAAATGTGTAGTAATTCTTGTAAAAAGTCCTCAATTAATTCTAGGCTACTGTAATCCTCCCCAATGATCAAAACAAGTTTAAATGAGTTAGGGGGACTTGGGAAAAATTCTAAACCACTTGAAAAATGGTTAGAATCATATATGGCCACTTGGGTTGCAAAAATGCACAAAGTAGTTCTTGAAAATGGGCAAAAGTTGCAAAAGTGAGAATTTGGCTTTAAAAACTTGCAAAGATGATCCAAACAAGTTCAAAACACTATAAATGACTTGGAGAAATGGTTTCGGGAGGAAAGTGGGTTGAAATGCAAAATTTAACCGTTCAAGGTGCAAATAACCTCCAAATTTGACTTCAAGCCACAAAATTGAGCAACCAAGGCAATGAAACAAGTTTAGGAGCAAGAATGGCAGCAATGCACCTATCCAAACATGTCAAAACAGTAGCAAAACAGGGCACATGAAATTTTTGGTTTTTTCTCAAAATTTCCAATGCAATGCTACCTAAAACTAGTCTAACTACCTAAATGCAACTATATGACCTAAAACTATCCTATAATACTAAAAACTCCTTGTCAATGCTCAATTGACACTTAGTTAGCCTAGGAGTCAAAATTGACTCCCCGCCAATGGCACCATTGATTTAACCGGTTCTGTAATCGCCTTGGGGGTTAAATGCAAGAAAAATTATACCAAGGATTGCAACAAAGTGGTGCAACCTAGGGTTGTATCACAAGGCACTACTACAAAAAACATTTTTCACGTCTCTTTTTTGGGACTTTTCACGTCTCTTTTTGGTGGGATGTAAAAAGGGGAGACGTAGAAAGTCGAAACTTTCCACGTCTCATTCTCACATTTAAATGTGTTCTCTTATTCAAATAAGAGACGTGGAAAGTTTTTTTTATTTAAAAAAAGTCCATTTCCATGTCTCTTATCCACGTCTCTTAAGAGACGTGGAAAGTCCTTTTTTTAAAAAAATATTTTTTTAATTAAAATGATTAACCCTAATCCAAAAAAATCCCAATATTTTACTGAAATAATAGAAATACAACATTTAAAATGAAAAAATGAAATAATTTTATTATTTACAACCAAACTAATATTACAAAAATGTTAGAATACAACTTTGATCCTAAAATATATGATGGTTAGCAAAAATAATAATAATAATAATAAATAAAACTGACCATAACAATTATAAATTTTAACACAAAAGCTTCTTATTAAGAGTGTCCACAATTTGAAAAGATCCTCCTCCTTCATTCCTCTGTGCATATCAGAATCATATGACTCCAGAAATGGAAGTTTTAGTAGAAAATATCACAAGGGGCAGAAAAAAAATTGTACCTTGTAGTAATCAACAGCAACAAAGTTAGCCCATCAAAATATAAGAATTAAAGATTAAACAAAAGTGCTGTGATCAGCCTAAAGTACCCCAGAATATGTTTTTTTGTGTGAATAGTTCATGATTAATTAGAAATAAATTAGCAGAAGAATTAGAATTTTAGGAAGACTTACACACACACACACAGAGTAGTGAGCGGCTCTTCAGTGATAGCAAGGGCAAGTGCATAATTGGATAGTGAGTCATAAAATGTACAAATACCAAACTAGTATCACAAGAAACATAAAACCATTTTGTTAAAAGGTGACCCAATCATGAACATAGTTGTGGCATAAATTTCTCATGTTAACTCTTTTCCCTTTCAATTCATAACTCAAATTAAGCAAAACAAAATAATATTCAAGCAATGTTCCACTACTTCAAAGTATTCGCATTAATTAATTATTAAATACTGTACATTGATTAAACCAAAAGACTACAAAACACACACACACATATAAAAACACAAATAAGGATGCCAAGATCTGAGATGGGAACTATAACCGTTGTCTTGACTTAAGAATGATCGTCAAGGTATAAAACTAGTCCCAATATTGTTGTCCTCAGAATATTCAACATTAAAAAACACCAACAAAAAGATAAAGCTTGAAAAAAAAAAGGTCTTCACACTTTACATTCACCATCATGGGACTATTACATGGAAACTGTGGCTAAAGAGAAGGGAAAAGAAGTTCAACTGTGAAGAGCATACCTTTAAAATATTGACAAGGTGTGTGCTTGTATTATCTTGTAAACGATCAGAATGATGGAGAGTTGCAGGATCAAGTCCACATAAGGCCAATTTATCTGGCTGCTCTAGACACTAAAATATATTACACGTTCTATGGTCAAAAGATGCCAAAAACAAATAAAAACATGATGCAGTAGTAAATTATTAAAAAAATGGAAATAACGTTAAAATTGAATTAACCTGACACAATAAAAATTCAAGAGGGGATATATTTAACTTGCTTGCATACTGAAGTCCTGGCATGTCAATAGTATTATTGTACCCTCCAGTCCCTAAACAAAGGAAATAATAGAATATTGAATATAATCTTTTCCAAGCTAGGTCAATAGCCAAAGTTAAAAAAGAACAAGCCAAGAATGACAGATTCAATTGGTTTATTCCATCAATTGAGGCTTTATGGCCTATTCAAGATACTTAAAAATTAAAATTACTTAAAATTTGAGAACAGGCCCCTGCTTAACAATTAAGTCAGTAAACAACATTGTCACATATTCAAGCAAGTATAAAGACAAGCACATCAATAGATTTTAAACAAAAAAAGCAAAGTCAACTTCATCTCTGACTTCTTTCACCAACAATTGACATCCACTCATATGTAACATCATGATTATAAATGAAAATGCCAAACTAACCCAGTCCAAACTCTGTTTCCATGTAATTGACCATTAAAATATGAATAAGCCTCAGCCTTAACTTCATGTAGACCTTGCACTTCATCTAGATTCAAATAAGTATACCTATGTGAAAGTTAATACAGTCAAAGTGAGTAATCAGAAACATCAGGTCTTAATTGGACTCAGATTAAGCAATTGTAAAAAACATGCTTTTGAACAAAAAAACAAAATTGATCTAGAACAGAGCAATAATCAGAACCAAACCCTATAGAACACCCTTCATACCCTTCACAAATTCGGACACGGGGTGCGCTAAAAAAAATACTCCGGTGTGTTGGGTGCACCTTAACCCTTTTTAATGCCATAACAAATACTTTTAGTGCTCAAAACAAGATATGCCTAAGACTTACAGCACATCATTAGCTTAATCACTGACATTGTTGTGTCAATATCATTATAATTGTTTCACACATACCATTTTCCATACATAACAGCTAGGACAATCTACTGCAAAAAATTCCCAGCAAGAAGCTAGCTTAACACATTTATTAAGATCTAACATCTTCAATCACTAATAATATTATCTATTGAGTTCATGAATAGAAAATTTGTTCTTGTTATTTTTATATAAATCAATTGTCTAACCATAAACTTCAACTATTAATAAAGAAAGCACATAAGAGGACAGTGAAAACTGAGAATGCATGTGTATTCATGTCAAAACAAAAAATTGTTAGAATAATGGGTTTTGATGATAACTAAACATAACTTAGTCATAAAGAAGGGTTGGACTTAGATAAGGAATAACTTAGAAACAATCTGACAGAAAATGCTAAGTATTGCCCAATCGATCAGGATCAGATTATTAGTTAAAAACTAAGGCATTGATCGATCAGAACTAGATCAGAGATAGATCAAAGTTAGGTTAGAAGTTTGAAGCATAGGCGCCCAATCGATCAGATACCCCTATGATTGATCAGAGAAGTACAAAGTTAACTAAGTAATCTCAGCGTGATCGATTGAAGAAATTAGTATAACTTAGTGTGATCGAACTATTGCATCTAATTGATCAGGCCTCCCCTGTAATCGATCAAATAGCTCAAAGTATAATTCAAGTCTAATCTAAACTTGATTGATTAGAGTAATATAATCGATCAGAGAAAAGTGAGTAATTGATCATAGAAACATAATTGATTAGAGAATAGTAGGTAATCGATCAGGGAAATACATGTAATTTGAGTATAATCGATTGCACACGTCTAATCGATAAGAGATACCTGTGATCGATCTAATAAGATATCTTTCTAACTTAATGCAGGTTATGATCGATGTATGAACGATATGTGATCGATCAGATGTAAGGCAGTGATCGATTAGACATCAGTGATCGATGTGGCGATGGGATTTAATTCAAACTGAATGGTCAACCTATTTTAAGTTTTCAAGTACAGAAGTTATTCAGACCTACTTTGGAAAGTTATCATTAGACACACAAAACTGCCATTAGAGTAGTTTGACTCAACAACTACATTCTGCGATTAATGAAGAGAGAGGATCTGAGACAAACCAAGTACAGAGGAGTTAATGCTACTTTTAACACATTCATCTCAATACTCCATCTATAATCATCTCTCATCAAAGATCAAGTAACGGCTACAACTTCATCAACGGGCATAATTTCAGAAACCAGTATAAAAGCCTTGATGAAGAAGTGGGTGACAACATTGATTGCTTACATTGATTACTCTTGTTATATATACTTACAGCATTGAATACTTACCAGCTCTTAGAGAGATCATTTATTATTGTACTTCAGTGTGTATCAAAATCTGTTTAGTGAGTGAAAGAGCTTTCTGTAATTCCATTTCAAGTGAGGTTTACTCTTAAGATAGTGGGATCTTAAGAGTAGGTTGTAATCTTACAAACTGTAAGGGGGAGTGATCTGTAAGAGAGAGATCTTACTGTGAGGTCACTTGTAAAGGCATTCAAGAGCTTGTTTTAATCTTGAGGTTTAGTGGAACCCAACTGAGGTTGGAGAATTGGACGTAGGTAAATATTTGGGCTGAACCAGTATAAACTCTATGTCTTAGTGTATTAAATTTTAATTCAGCACAATTCACCCCCTCTTGTGTATTCCTGCCACTTTCAAAAATAATAATTCATCAACCTCTTCAAGCTGACAATAAGCGCATGCTGCAGTCATCATTATTCACTAGTGAAACAGAACACCACACATTATCATTAAATAGACACTTGGAAAGACTAAATTGATCCCATGCTCTGCATTTTGGGTTCTCAATAGATTTCGATAGACCTGCACAAGATATACTTGCTTACAAGAATGTTAACTTGTTCACAAGGCTAAAGATCAGAGCCAGATCTTACCACAAACATAGTTATCTATTTACAGTTCCCTTAGTGGTTTTATAGAGGAGTTTATAAGCCAGGCATTCCCAGACCATCATGCAAACTAGTGTTTTCTTAGTAACATAATTAGCCAAAAATAAGCTTATACGCATAGAGCACCAAATATAACAGATTCAATTTGACAGCCCTATTCTCAAAGCCACAATCAGTAAGCAAGACTCTTCTCATATTCTCATCCAACAAAATCATCTCACTAATAAATAGAAAACGAATAACAGGGAAAAGAATCAATAAATATTATAAGAAAATGGGAAAAAGAAGAAAGAACCTGTGAGCAAAGTGATGGATCTTAGGATGCTTAACACTGATGATCTTCCGTTGATGCTTGTAAGTCCTTTTGAAGCCTAAAAAATCATATGTGGTGATGGTAATCTCCCAGAGAACTATAGACTTTGAAACCCTTACAGCAACAATTCTAGCACCACGAGAAGCAAGAACCATCTGTATAGTAACTGAATCGTACTTCAATAACCTTGCATGGAACATCATTACGATTCTGCGAAGTTGTGAAGAGAAATTGGAACGGTGATCTTGCAAGGTTTTTGAGAAATTGGAGCTGAGGAGGAAGGCTATGGATGCCAGTCGAAAAGTGTAGGAATGCTAGGATGGCGGCTGAAAAGGAGTGTCGTTACCGACAGTGGAGGCGAAGGAGTGGTTGGTGGTGATATGAGGGAGTGAGGGTTTGCCATGATCAGAGGCTTTGCACGAATGAGAAGTGAGGCTTTTTGTTCAGAGAGAAAAGAGAGAGGATATCTGAGCCAAATCCACATGTAATAACTAAAAAATGAGACATATAATGCCCATGAATTCACGTCTGATAAGTTTTATAAGACGTGAAAAAGTTTGAATCCACGTCTCATAAATAATATGACATGTGGATAAACACTTTCCACGTCTCATAAATGGAAACTTGTTGCCTCCTTAATTTTTTGTTCTTCTTCTGTTTTGATGTGTTTACCGCTCCATTTTTGTAGAATCCACGTCTCATAATTATAAAAGAAACGTTGAAACTTTTCACATATTTACAATTTTTCCGCCGCCTATTTTTTACATCTAATATTCAAAGAAGAGACGTGAAATGGGGACGTAAATATTATTTTTTGTAGTAGTGAGGAGTCAATTTATTATGAATGTCTAAACTAACCTAGATACAAAAGAAAGCTATAAAACCGGGGTTTTGTCATTAAATGATATTTTTGGTATTTTTCAATTGTAGGAATGCAAAGAAGACTTGTTTTTGGATTTTTGGATTATAGAAATCAAATAAATGGTTTGAAAACTCTTTTAATGGAAGTAGGGCCTCTTGGTGAAAATCATGCAACCTTTCTAGCCTCTTTAAATATATGGGAGCGCAAAATCCAAGTCCAAGTGTAAAAACCAATGGCAATTGCCTAAGTCCAATTGACTTAGTTACCAATTGATTCGGCACATTGCTTGCACAATTGGTAAACTAAGAAATTGTTAGAAAACCGCTTATCAATTGTATTATGCCAAGCAATTAACACTAAGGTTTATGCACATAAAATCAATCACTAAATTACATATATAACCCAATGGAAAACTATCACAAATAATAGAAATCCCTAGTGTATCATGTTCCAAAATCACATACACATACAAATTACAAGCATCTTGAACATGTAAGTGAAATTAGACATAGAAGGACACTGATTAGCTCCCCTAAATGAGTCTTTGCAGCTCCGGTTGCACAATCCACCAAGAAACCCCAAATGCTTTAGCCACTCATCCTTTTGAACCCACAATTAATGATTTGACCCTTTTGCTCCATGAGGTGAATAAGGTTATGGAAAATGGAGATGATGAAGGAGATGAATGGGCTGTACCTATGAAAGGAGAAAGAAAGGTATGTGAGTGTGATGGTGATGGAAGAATGGTGTATATGATGGAGAAAGGGAGCTGTTTGAATGTTTGAAAGGTGCTAAAAGTATGGTGAAGGCGTGAAGTCCAGAGAGAGGTGTATTGTGTGTATGCGTGCTTGAAAATGGTGGAGGATGTGTGTGTATGTTGCTGTGTAGATTAGCGTGAGTGAGAGAGGAATCTGTTCAAGAATGGCGTGATGGGGGGAGGAAACCGCTGACCTTAATGGGGAGGATGGAAACGGAGTGGAGGCCGACGGTGGTGGTGTGCGATGGTGGCGAGGTGCGATGATGGATAGCTCGAGGTTCTGCAATGGTGGCTGTCGAAGGAAGCCTTTTGGGTCTGGGCAAATATTTGAGGGATTAAAGTTCTTAGGGCATGTTTGGTTTATGAAATATAAGCCAAATATCCAATGGTTTAGGCTGTATTCCCAAGTGAGATTCCAAAGAGGGCCTTTACTCTTTTAATCTCTATTTAGAAAAATATGAAAATGAACCCAGCAAATTTTATCTTATTTCTGCCTTCCTTTAAACTCCCAAATTACCCAATTTTTCCTTGCCCAGTTGACATATGCAGTGCCATGGGACTTAGTTGTAATTCCTGAAATTCGAGAACTAAAATTTATTTTCTAGAATTCAAACATTTCTTCATCAAGACTTCCTACAATGACAAATTCAAGCACAAATGGTAATATCCTGAGTCCATAAGTCATAAATGCATGAGTTTAAAACTTAAAATGTTCAATTTAGTACTAAAACGCAAAATAACTCAATGCATTGGAAAGCTAAGCATAAAAGTGCCTAAATAGCCATGTATAGCCTAAGACCAGTGCTAATTTCCAAAAATTAGTGGTTAGAAACATGAAATAATGAGGTGCAATCATCCCTCCATCGAATTCAATCTTAAATTTCTAAAACATATTCAATGGTGGCCAATCACTAAACAATAATAATTAAAATCAATATTAAAATGAATTAAAATTAACCATATTAGTAAGTGGAAAATTAATGAATATGATGAATAATACCCCATAGTTCCGCCTTCTAATCTTCAATTTCTCGTGTGTGTAAATTTAATTAGGTCTTTCTCTTGTTTCTCAAAACTGTACGCTTCATTGGCTATTTCCAAATAAAAAAGAAAATAAAAATAAAAATAAAACTTGAACAATAAACAACAAATAAAAAGGGAATCTACTAGACTTAGGCTACTACTGATACTAAAAACCGAAACCTTTTTTTCAATGTTGTTGTTGTTATTATTATTTTTTTTATAAGATCTAACTATCCTATTTCAATTAGCTATATGATATTTAAAAATAAAATTCCTCAAATAATATCTCAAATTGATATCTTTCCAAATCACAACAAAATCCCCTAATTTTTAAATTGATGACTTCCCAGCTATAATAAAATATATTTTAAAATCCACTAAATATGGGGAGTCATCATGAGGAATATGAGGGTTTTGATCGAAGGGACTCTAGAGAGGAGCAGGGGGACACAATGCAGAGGCTGTTGGATATGCTTAGTTTTGATGATGTCAAATATAGAGTTAAATGTAGGAAGCAAAAAAAGTGTGTATAAAGTGTTTATCTCCTACTATCTATTAGACTATGTTTGCTATATGTTTACTGTAACGCCTTACTCTAGGGACATTCTTTAGAGCCCTTTAATTGAGTTTGAACTACTAAAGCTTCTTAGAAGACCCAAGGATATCAATAAACTTTTCTTAACTATTTTACTTGGGCTTCTAACTTTGAAAACTCATAATTGCTTTGAAACTCAAGAATAGTGGTTCGAAGCTCATACTTTAGCTTTTAAAACATTCTTTATAATCATGATAAAACCTTGGCTCAATCTGGTCCCATTATTACTGAAAAACCTTCTTATATTTTCCAGACATATTAGAATTTCGCAGGAAATTCCTGTTTTTAAGTCTAACTTGTAAAATTCATATCTCTTAATCTACACGTCCAAAAATTATGCGTCAGTACTTGATTTAAAGCTTAGGACGTGTACTATATATCTGGAAAATATCATGGGCTAACTCAAATGATAACCTGACGAAATATCTACCTCAATAAAACTTGTTCACATGCTTTCATAACTTTTCTATGTGTAGATATAACTCTCTACTTGAAGTAGAGTTCAGGTTCTTGGTTTCTTTGCTGGTCTTTAAGCTACTTAAGCTCCTTATGGAGTCTATACATACAGACCAAAATATGATAACTAACCCATAAATTCCAAAAGTACTCTTTTCATCTCCTTTGCCTTAGCTAATGATCTGCCGGCTTCTCCTTTCCTCTAGAAGTGCTCTGTCCTATAGGTGGGACAGGGAAAGAGGGGGTGAGATTTGGGGAAATCTCAGTAGCAATAATCACAATTAGTACACAATGCATGGTAAAAAATGTGCATGTAAAAACTGGCCAATGAGAATAATACCTTACAAGCTGATTAACTGTAACTGTAAACTGTAACTAATTTCACACATGATCATGGTAAAACAAACTGAGTAAGGATATTACATATTCTCATGCCTAACTACAGCATAAATGGCAAAACTATACATGCAACCAAAACACATATACAAAATTGCAAATTAAAGCTACCTCTAACTGGCTCTTTCTACAGCACTTCCGTTGCGCTACTCTGATTTCCTTCTGGTAAAACTGAAGGCGGATCAATTCCTAACCTTAATAAATATAAGAAAGGAGATTACTTTTGGTGCATGGGATAAACCTTTTACTATTCTTTCTCTTAAAATTTCGGCCTAACTCCATAAGAATTCCTTCTCTAACTTTTCACCATAAATCAAAACTTCTTTTATTTATTACATGCTATAACTTGAGGCCCTTATTCTTAGTAAGCATATGAACACTTTCTTCTCCCATTTAAAATCACTTCTATACAATTCAACTCTTAATTTAACTATAGAATTGTATAAACTTGAAAATAAGGAGATAATAATATACTTACCAAGAACTTTAAGAAAACTTTCTACTATAACTTTTTCTAACTAGGCCTCCTTCTTTCACTATTTTTCTTCCTCTTTTTCTTTCTATTTTTATCTTCCTTTCTTCCTTTCCTCTTGCCTTCACCGTCCTCTCCCTCTCCTTGCTCCTTTCCTTGCCAACAAGTCTTATTTATAGACTCTTGGGTGCTTGGTGAGCAAGCTACCTTACTAACTTGGAGAGGAAGCTTTTAATTCTTGCAAGACATGTGTCTTATGTGGCTGCCTTATTCTTGAAGACAAAGCCACGTTTTTGTGGCTATTATGAGAGGGAAAAAGCTTTCTCATGAAGCCAACAAAGCTTCTTAAACAAGAATTATAACTTGACTTGGTGGGCAAGCCAAATATAGGCTTTTAGAGGAAGCTTTGGACATGTGAAAGGAGGAAAAATAGATGGATTGCTCCATCTAGACGGGCTGCCACGTTTTGGTGGCTGCATGAAGCTAAATGGCTTCTTCTTGAAGCCCAAAAATTCATATCGTGAAGACAAAGCTTTCCTCATGCAAGTGCCATGTGTCCTTGCTAAAAAAATTGTCTTTATTTGTAACAAGATGGCTAATTATTTTGGGATTATTTATCATGTCTTTGACATGTAAATTAAGCTCTTCTATGATCCCAATAATAAACTTTCACATGAATCTTGCTACATATAAACTTTCGGATCATATAATTCACTTAATCCAAAAGCTCATAACTATTTTGGGCCCTTAATCTTATAATAATTCCCCTTTGATAACTCTATTTTCTTAAACCCAAAATTAACTTTTACTAACTTCCTTAATGATATACTCAAATAACTACTTTGGAGCTATTGAGATTTTTGGGATGTTACATTTACTGTGATTGAAAGCATTGCATACATGATTACATAACATGTCCATAGGCTCAGATTGCATACATAACAACATGTAACTTAGTCTGGAATAAACTGAGATAAAGAATCATGATGACTAAGTAGAAGTTCTATCGCTAATATGCTTATCATCGCTAATAGGAAGAAATTGAGCTAGCTAGGCAAAGAACAGATTCTCTATCGCTAAGCTAGAACCTATCGCTAATCACTGGAAAGCTTAGGATAACAATGGCTAATGAGGACTTAGCAGTAATCCATTGAAAGAGCAATATCTCTATCGCTAAAGGTCTTCACCGTAGCTAATGGAATGTGTAGAGCTAGCATAAGCAAATAAGAATAGATCCTATCGCTAGACTCTGTCTCTATCGCTAAGGCCCCTAAGATAACATGAATAAATACTCGGGGAAGAATGTTAGATTAGTTAACATAGTTAGTGTAACACCTTACTCTAGGGACATTCTTTAGAGCCCTTTAACTGAGTTTGAACCACTAAAGCTTCTTAGAAGACCCAAGGATATCAATAAACTTAAAACTTTTCTTAACTATTTTACTTGGGCTTCTAACTTTGAAAACTCATGATTGCTTTGAAACTCAAGAATAGTGGTTCGAAGCTCATACTTTAGCTTTTAAAACATTCTTTATAATCATGATAAAACCTTGGCTCAATCTGGTCCCATTATTACTGAAAAACCTTCTTATATTTTCCAGACATATTAGAATTTCGCAGGAAATTCCTGTTTTTAAGTCTAACTTGTAAAATTCATATCTCTTAATCTACACGTCCAAAAATTACGCATGAGTACTTGATTTAAAGCTCAGGACGTGTACTATATATATGGAAAATATCAAGGCCAAACTCACATAATAACTGGACGAAATATCTACACAATAAAACTTGTTCACATGCTTTCATAACTTTTCTATGTGTAGATATAACTCTCTACATGAAGTATAGTTCAGGTTCTTGGTTTCTTTGCTGGTCTTTAAGCTACTTAAGATCCTTATGGAGTCTATACATACATACCAAAATATGATAACTAACCCATAAATTCCAAAAGTACTCTTTTCATCTCCTTTGCCTTAGCTAATGATCTGCTGGCTTCTCCTTTCTTCTAGAAGTGCTCTGTCCTATGGGTGGGACAGGGAAAGAGGGGGTGAGATTTGGGGAAATCTCAGTAGCAATAATCACAATTAGTATACAATGCATGGTAAAAACTGTGCATGTGAAACTAGCCAATGAGAATAATACCTTACAAGCTGATTAACTATAATTGTAACTGTAACTGTAACTAATTTCACACATGATCATGGCAAAACGAACTGAGTAAGGATATTACATATTCTCATGCCTAACTGCAGCATAAATGGCAAAACTATACATGCAACCAAAACACATATACAAAATTGCAAATTAAAGCTACCTCTGGCTGGCTCTTTTCACAGCACTTCTGTTGCGCTACTCTGATTTTCATCTGGTAAAACTGAAGGCAAATCATTTCCTAACCTTAATAAATATAAGCAAGGAGATTACTTTTGGTGCATGGGATAAAAATTTTACTATTCTTTCTCTTAAAATTTCGGCCTAACTCCATAAGAATTCCTTCTCTAACTTTTCACCATAAATCAAAACTTCTTCTATTTATTACATGCTATAACTTGAGGCCCTTATTCTTAGTAAGCATATGAACACTTTCTTCTCCCATTTAAAATTTCTTCTATACAATTCAACTCTTAATCTAACTATAGAATTGTATAAACTTGAAACTAGGGAAATAAGAATATACTTACCAAGAACTTTAAGAAAACTTTCTACTATAACTTCTTCTAACTAGGCCTCCTTCTTTCTCTATTTTTCTTCCTCTTTTTCTTTCTCTTTTTCTTTCTATTTTTCTCTTCCTTTCTTCCTTTCCTCTTGCCTTCACCGTCCTCTCCCTCTCCTTGCTCCTTTCCTTGCCAATACATCTATTTATAGCCAAATTTATGCTTGGTGGTCAAGTGTTCTTGGTGGCCACGCATGCATCATCTAGAAGGCCAGCCACATGCTACTTGGACGGCAAGCCCAACTTGGAGAGGAAGAATTAAACATGTGTCATGTATCAAGAATCATCTAAAGGCCACGCACACACTACTTCTTGAAGAGCAAGACTTGACTTTTTTAACAATAACCATAAACTTGTGAAGGAAGGAGTAAGCATGTGAAAAGGAGTAGGAATTGTGAATTATTTATTCTAGAAGGAGGGGCTGCCACGGCTGCACAACAAGCTTGAAGACCAAGTTTTTTAACACTTGAAGACAAAGCTTCTTCCATCTAATGCCATGTGTCCTTTCTAGAAACATTTGTGTGGCCTTTAGAGCATGAGGCCACGTATAAGAGTGATTCATAAAGCATAAATGGCTTTTCTTGAAGCCTAAATTTATCTTTTGTAGCAAGAATAAATCATATGTCTAAGGTACCTTTATAAATAAAAATTATTTGGAAACTTACTAAATAAAATTATCTTTATTTGTAACAAGATGACTAATTATTTTGGGATTAATTAACATGTCTTAGACATGTAAATTAAGCTCTTCTATGATCCCAATAATAAACTTTCACATGAATCTTGCTACATATAAACTTTTGGAACATATAATTTACTTAATCCAAAAGCTCATAACTATTTTGGGCCCTTAATCTTATAATAATTTCCCTTTGATAACTCTATTTTCTTAAGCCCAAATTTACTTTTACTAACTTCCTTACTGATATACTCAAATAGCTACTCTGGAGCTATTGAGATTTTTGGGATGTTACAGTTAGCTAGCGATAACAGGTTTAGTTATCGATAACAGGATACCTGAAATAACTAAGAATACTCATATAAGTATCCTTAAGCTTATAAGAAATCAAGTAACTAGCGATAATGGGATTAGCTATCGATAGAAAAATGCTTATTGGGATGACAGCTAGTACGCTGAACATTGAACTAAAAGAATTTGCTATCTATAGCATGATTTGCTATCTATAGCAAGAATGTGCTATCTATAGCATGATTTGCTATCTGTAGCAAGAATTTGCTATCTATAGCATGATTTTATATTGATAGCATGATTTGCTATCTATAGAGAATACTTTGAAATTCTTTAGCTGATATATTGTCTATTTTTTGAGCTAATGAACTTAACTAGCAATAGATGCTAGCGATAGCATGATTTTCTATCTATAGCATGATTTGCTATCTATAGAGAATACTTTGAAATTCCTTAGCTGATATATTGTCTCCATCTCTTTGAGCTAATGAAATGCACTATCGATAACATCCACTGCATAAATACTTGTTTAGCTAACAGCTCTAAGTGCAGGTCTTACACTGTCAAGCTAGCGATAGCCAAGGGAGCTAACGCTAATGAAAAAGCTGACATACAAGTACAGTGGTAGGTAGCAGCAGGTTATCGTTACTCACAGTCTCCATCTCTCTTAGCTCATCCTCTGTAAGATAAAGTGAAGCAATAGAAGAAAGCTGATTATCAACGGCTAGTTCTCCAAGTTTCCAACGGACAGAAAAGTATAATACCCTATATAAAGACTTGAAGACATCTGGAGCAATATAGCACATACGATGCACTACACAAGATGGAACTATGACGAGATGAAAAACAGAGGGCTCTGCATAGACTACACAGAGTAACAATTATATACAAGTGAGCCCAGAAATGATGAGTTGAGTGCATTAGAAAAGAAGAGCTAGAGCACACATTGTTCAGATTATTAAGCTCTATAATTTGTATTTCATCATTCTCCTTTCTGTACTTCAGTGATTATCAAAATTCCTTCTTTGAGAGAAGTAAACTTTCTTTGTAAACATTCTGTCTTAGTGAGTGAAGCTCAAGATTGGGTAATCTTGAGTGGGAAATAGATTGTATCCTTACAGGTTGTAAGGGGGATCATTTAGAGGGAGTCTAAAGCTCGTTAAAAGGTTGGCAGGTGATCCCGTGTTGTAAAACCTGTAGTAAAGGCTTCACAAGTGCCCGGCTAAACTTGTGGGTTGTAAAGGCTTCTCTTATGCCCGGTTTAAACAAGAGGGTAGTGGAAATCTCAGGTGGAGCCTGAGGACTGGATGTAGGTCAGGGTAGACCGAACCAGGATAAATTCTATTTGCATTATCTCTTCCCTAAACTCTCTTAGTTTCCAGCATATCTACATTATATATCTCTTAGTGCATTTAACAGGTGTGAAATACTCTGTGATAATCCGAAAAAGATTTTAAAGATTACCTTCACTGTGTTTTTAGAAAAGAGAAGTTTTGAATTTACCCTATCACCCAATTCACCCCCCTCTTGGGTGACAGTCAGCACTAACATTTGGTATCAGAGCGGGTCACTTGTTTAAAGGATCTAACGATCTCAAGTGAAAAGATCATGGCTGATTTTGGGTATAACATGTTTTCTGAAGGTTTTGATTATACCATTCCACCTCTTCTTGAAAATATTGATTTTTCATTTTGGAAAGCTAGGATGAAGAGTTTTATAATTCATTTGATTATCATATGTGGAATGTTCTTACAAATGATTTTGATTTCAAATCAAGAAAGGATTGGACTGAAAAAGACAAGAAAATGTTTTCCTTGAACATTAGAGCAATGCAAGTTCTGCATAAAGGCTTAACTGATAATGATTTTCAGAAAATCAGACTTTGCTCTAGTGCTAAAGAAATTTGGGATTCCCTTGACTCCATATATGCCTATAACCATCTTGTTGGAACTGAAAGTGTTGACAGCTCATCTGAATTTCAAAGTTGCATATCTATGGTTGATGAGCAATTGGAAGCTGAAATTGAAGAAGGAGAGATCATAGAACCCTTCCAAGATTCAGTCAACACAGAAGGTCAAGAGGAAGATGACTCCCCAAAAGAACTCAACATGAACGAATATGCAAAATCATCCTCTGGAGCTCAAGATGCAATTATGGTATACAGTTCCAATTCTTGTATTTATAAAGAAAACAATTTTGATCTGCATAAAACTGATTTACTACCTATCACAGATCATATTTCAAGGATTGAAAATGTTTTAAATCATGCTGGAAAATGTTTTGGGAAGAAAGATCATTTGAATGAAAACAATTTGTGTTTGTACTCCTCTGACCATCACAATAATTGCATAAAATCTCATGTTGCACATCATCCTATTATTTGCTATTATTGTAGTAAATATGGTCATATTTCTCACACATGTAATATTAGAAGAAATTCAAATGTGAGAAATAAATTTATTTGGGTTCCAAAAGGACATGTAAGGTCCAAAGCTAACAATGAAGGACCCAAATATAAATGGGTACCAAAATGTCCATCTAGTGCTTTATGTGTGCAGATTAATTCTAGAAGAAATGGATATCTGGTACAAAGACAATAGAGAAGAATCTGAGAGTTTCTCATGCATCAATAAAGGGATCCACAGAATCCACATATAGAAGGAGAACTCTAGGAAAAGCCACTGCTGCACCTCTTGGTCAAATCATAAGAAGCAGTGGACAGTAACAAGAAGAGCAAGTTCTACCTCAAGAATGAGCTACCACAAAGTACCATTCAATTACCTTAAGGAGAACAAGAGAAAAAGAATTCCTCAGACATCAAGAAAAGGACTCTTGAATTCTGTTTCACGAGAGAGATCTCTGCAACCCGGTGCTAAGCATGTCAGAACCACTTGGGTGAGCAAGAGCAGTTCTCCAAATGTCTAAGGTAGAGGTATGCAATGGTAAAATCTCCTATCCTATTATCAGTAATATCTATTGAGATTTTATACCTTGCAATCCTAGAAATGAGCATTGAATTCTGTACTGAAGAAAATTGCAAAATATTTACAATGCTCATAATCTAGCTCTTATACACATGCATATTGATTTGAAAAAGATTATATTTATATATATCTTTGTGCATGTAGTCATGATTAATTCACTATGCTCAACTATCTTAAATTGTTTACATCTTTTGAAGCATATGAATTATGTTGTTAATACCTACGAACTAACCATGAGCAGATCCATATGAATTTGGATACTGAAAAAAAATTATAGTTCTGTAGGTTACAAGGAGATAAAGTTTCAAGACTATGATCTACATGGAAATTTACTCAAGTCTTGATGAGCTGAACTTCATGCTTGGATTTTGGTGGTGAAGCTGTAAAAGAGAATCGTCATTATTCTGCCAAAATCAAGCTACTGCATGGACAAGCGCAGACTGTCAAATTGATAGTGAAGTTCACTATCGCTAGCATATGAAGGACAGAGCTAAGATTGAGCTGATTGCCATCAAAAGCCCCATTGATAGCAAAGTCAGCTATCGATAGCTGGATGGAGTGAAAGCCTGTCAGTATGGGATCATGCCTGCTAGCGATAGCAACTCTCATTACCAATAGCAAGCTTCTGCCTAGACAAGTGCAGTTATGGTGATATCATTCTTATCCTATCTTGAATGAATATAATTTTGTTTGGATAATGAATGCTTATCTCCCATTTCACTAGCAATCCATTTTTAACTGTCATAAAATATCTGTCAGATTGCTATATGACTTAAAAGTTGAAAGTGTGCATAATTTATCTATTGTGAAGTTTTTGAAATGCACAATCCAAATTTTGTTTAGATTTCAACTCAACATGGTTCATAAAATTGCATTCACACATTTTGAAAAATATGTTCACCTCAATTGCATTTAAACTATCTTTGAAAATTGGAAGGTGATATCTGTTATGAACCAAAAGTTGGAAATGTTTCAAACTGATGCATTAAAGTTTTCTTCTAACTTCCATATGCTGTTAGTGCCTAATCTGTGCTAACCTATTCTATGATGAGCTAAATCCTATGTCCCGCAAATAAAGCATCATTTGAGAAAGCCTTGTGGCAAATGCTTAAATTCTTGACTAGTTATTTGGACTGATGAGCATATACTCCATTATTCAAAAATCCATCCCTCATCCTATTACTCAAATGCATTATCAGTCATTATCGTTTCAGAGTATCTAGAGTCTTATGTTTATCCTAATATTGAATATTCATATCACTCTGAACACAGCTCTAAAGGTCAAGAAAATCTCTAAGTCATATCAAAGTCATTGTGTCTATCATGTCTATGGCACAAAGCCTTCTTTGTCATGCTATTATTCCTAAGACTTTGGATATGTTCTCTAATCCTTAAATGGTGAAGCATTTTGGCATATTTTCTTCATTGTTGACTTCCATCTCAATATTGCCATCCACTATCGCTAACTCCTCTCCTAGCGATAGGAACCAAAGCACAAATTCCTACATGAGCATTGGATGTTAAAACGTTTGAAAAATGATTTTACATTTTAAACCTGCATCTCATTTATGTTTCATGATATCTTAAACCCATGCTGAGAAAGTTATTTATCAAATGTCTCTTATGCTTTATGAAATATATTTTTATTTGAATTTTCACATAAAAGCATAAGCAAATTGTTTCAAACCTTATCTTAGATTTTCTATACTTTTACTCAAAATGAATCATTCTAATGATTTCCAAACAAGCTTGTATTTTGAGTATGATTCTACAGGTTATGAAAAAGGATTAAAGGCTATCATTGATTGAGCAAATAAAAGATGGCAAATTGAAGGAACTTGAAATGGTCAAGATGAAGAGCTCGAGCTAAAGATGAAACTGGCTACCTCAAGTATCCATTGAAGAATGCCCCGCAAATCTTACATGAGCATTTCTATCCCTCATCCTTTATAGTTGATATATATCATTTTGGGAAGAATTGCCACGTGCTATGAATTGGATTTATTTGCATAAGATTCAGGACAATGACATCTTTTTAAATGAGGTTATTTTCTGTTAAAATGTCATTGATCATGAAAATCCATTAGATCATTCTTTCTGTATGACCAGTAACTTGAATCTAATGATTTTAGTAAATTATATTCTTTGGTTCAAGTACAGACCTTGATGAATTATTATGCTGGTTATTTATGAAAGAGAATAGGAGCTATTGCAACTAATATTATGAGGACCCAAGGATGGGTACCAAATTGCCTGTCACAGGCTACAGCTCTTATTAGCGATAGCAAGTAGTCTTCATGGTGCTCAGCCATCGATAGCTTCATGGTCCATCAATTGAACGTGAGAAGCAGCTATTGATTGCAATCATACTATCGATAGTCCAAAAGATCCAGCTTCAACGCCTGAAGAAGAAGAGAACCAGGGTCATCAAGCCAATGCAATCAAGCTTATTCTTCTATGAATTTTGCTTTGATTTATCCATTGTGATCTCTGAGTTTTTGTGCTGCTTTATTTCTATTCTGCTTTCTGCAATTGACTTGCTTTCAAAATTTATGAATTGATCTCATATGCACAAAAATTTTTGATTTCTATCTAAATCTATTTTAGTATTTAAATATGCTATTATCATCATTTTGCAAGTTGATGTAAAACCTATTTTGATGTCTGAATCTGGTGCGGTCACCACTTGGCAAGCTTGATTTTAAAATTGCATATCAGAGTTTGTTCAGAATTGCTGCTCACTTGATGTCAGATTTTGCCATCAGTATTTTGCTTATATGCAACACAATTTGACATGTTTTTTTTACCTGGCAAAATGAACAAATCAATTTCAATAATTCAAATACCTCAAATCAGATTTCTTGATTTTTGTTCATACTGACATTGCAATCTCGTTTCTAAAATTATGCATTTCAATTTTAATTGCAACCTCTAGAAATTTGTGACTGAATTTACCTTGATTATGTTGACAAAACCTGAACACCAATTTCTTTGATTCATCAGTAGCTAATTCTGGCTTTCTGCTTCATTCATATTTTTGAAACTGGTGATTCAAATTTTATTGCTAATAGCAGCCTTCACTTACACATCCTTGCTTGCTATGTGCTTCAATCTAACTAGCTCTAATTTACATGCTCAAATCTGATTATATGTATTTTGAATGATCATGATTAGGAAGATCATAGCAGCAAAAGATCTTTTATACATTGGAAAATCAATTTTTCTTAAATCTGATCATATCTTAAAAGGTTTTGCATTGATATCTTGTTATCAGATTTGCTGCCTAATCTTAATCTCCTGTTTGGTGAATATATCTCTGTTGACTATATGATTGAACCTAATAAAATCTGATGGCCATGCTCAAATTTGATTATTTGCTATATTGCTGTCAGATTTGCTACTTGACATATCGTCTTGAGAATACACCATGATTGATTGGTGCTTGCATCTTGCCTATTCAACTTTCTGCATTTGATTTGCTTATGAATATCTTTCAGATATGTTGAATTGAATTATGGTTGAATAGTTGAATGATGCTTTACATTGACAAATCTTTTTAGGACTATAAGTCTGAAATTTCTTGATGAATCTATAAATCGACTTGCACATGATTGCTGTTCATTTGCGCATACATTTACTCTGAAATTTCCAGCCTGATTGCCTCAATTTTTGGCATGCCAAATCAGAAATTTCTGAAAAAATATAGGACAACTGTTGCTGCCATGTTTTTGTTCAAAAATCTGCTTTAAAGAGAACTACTAGGGAATCAAAATCTTTAGTTATGTCTAGCTATCAAGGGCATAGAATTAAGAACATGAAGTTGCTTGAAACTTCCAGCCAGTGTAGCTTTGACATTGTATTGTACTGTGCACTTTCCCTCTGCATTCTCATAATCAAGATTTTGAACAGAATTATGCAGAATCTGTCCTCATTGTTGTTTTGGTGATAATACTTGTTGTGTTTACTAACATTTGGTATGGCATCAAAGGCATTGATTAAGGGGGAGCTTCAAATTCACATGTGTATATCTTAAAGCTCATCTCCTTTGTTGAAAGAAAATCTTCTTAGCATACTCATCTGAATTTACTGTGAAATAATCTATTAGTTTTGATGATGAGATGTACTCTCCTATAGATTCCTTTCATGCTCTCAATATGACATTATCTTACATTAAGGTTTCTTTTAATCTTTACATTTGGTATCAATCTTTGATAATCCTTGATTATATTAACCACTCTCCTTGCAAGAAAGATAAACATTGATGACAGGAGAACTCAGTATGGGCAAGAGCATCCCTCAATACTCAACAAGGACACATTATCAAATCTGAGGATTGATGCAGATGCACAATGAATCACTGATTGGCTTACACTTTCCCAATAACAATTGGTATCAGTAACGGCTTATCACATACAACAGATCAAGAGAGGAAGGCACTAAGCTTCATGGATCAATCAATTCTTTTGCTGAATATCAATGAGCATTTCTAAACCCTCCTTCTCCAAATTACATTTAAAGTTTTCTTTGATAAATTTGCATTCTCAACTTTGTTTGCTTTGTTTGAGCATCTTGCATATCTATGGCAAACCTTCAGAAAACATAGAGTCCAATATTTTTACATTTGGTACTCCGTAAGAACTTTATTGTTTTCCACAACCTTTTGATAACCCCTACATTTGGTCAAAACTTTTGTTACATTGGGGAGAGAAAAGCTTTGTTACATTTAAAGTCTCCACAAACTTTTTGCTGATGGCAAATAGGGGGAGAGAAAAGCATGAAAAATATATTAATAGGAGGAGATAAAGGCATGAACAATATATTGCATCTACATTAACTTCCATGATCTTACTCTTACATATTTTTCACCATGGATTTGTCATCATCAAAAAGGGGGAGAATGTTGGATATACTTAGTTTTGATGATGTCAAATATAGAGTTAAATGTAGGAAGCAAAAAAAGTGTGTATAAAGTGTTTATCTCCTACTATCTATTAGACTATGTTTTCTATATGTTTACTGTGATTGAAAGCATTGCATACATGATTACGTAACATGTCCATAGGCTCAGATTGCATACATAACAGCATGTAACTTAGTCTGGAATAAACTGAGATAAAGAATCATGATGACTAAGTAGAAGTTCTATCGCTAATATGCTTATCATCGCTAATAGGAAGAAATTGAGCTAGCTAGGCAAAGAACAAATTCTCTATCGCTAAGCTAGAACCTATCGCTAATCACTGGAAAGCTTAGGATAACAATGGCTAATGAGGACTTAGCAGTAATCCATTGAAAGAGCAATATCTCTATCGCTAAAGGTCTTCACCATAGCTAATGGAATGTGTAGAGCTAGCCTAAGCAAATAAGAATAGATCCTATCGCTAGACTCTGTCTCTATCGCTAAGGCCCCTAAGATAACATGAATAAATACTCGGGGAGGAATGTTAGATCAGTTAACATAGTTAGCTAGCGATAACAGGTTTAGTTATCGATAACAGGATACCTGAAATAACTAAGAATACTCATATCAGTATCCTTAAGCTAATAAGCAATCAAGTAACTAGCGATAATGGGATTAGCTATCGATAGAAAAATGCTTATTGGGATGACAGCTAGTACGCTGAACATTGAACTAAAAGAATTTGCTATCTATAGCATGATTTGCTATCTATAGCAAGAATTTGCTATCTATAGAGAATACTTTGAAATTCCTTAGCTAATATATTGTCTATTTTTTGAGCTAATGAACTTAACTAGCAATAGATGCTAGCGATAGCATGATTTGCTATCTATAGAGAATACTTTGAAATTCCTTAGCTGATATATTGTCTCCATCTCTTTGAGCTAATGAAATGAACTATCGATAACATCCACTGCATAAATACTTGTTTAGCTAACAGCTCTAAGTGCAGGTCTTACACTGTCAAGCTTGCGATAGCCACGGGAGCTAGCGCTAATGAAAAACCTGACATGTAAGTACAGTGGTAGGTAGCAGCAGGTTATCGTTACTCACAGTCTCCATCTCTCTTAGCACATCCTCTGTAAGATAAAGTGAAGCAATAGAAGAAAGCTGATTATCAACGGCTAGTTCTCCAAGTCTCCAGCGGACAGAAAAGTAGAATACCCTATATAAAGACTTGAAGACATCTGGAGCAATATAGCACATACGATGCACTACACAAGATGGAACTATGACGAGATGAAAAACAGAGGGCTCTGCATAGACTACACAGAGTAACAATTATATACAAGTGAGCCCAGAAATGATGAGTTGAGTGCATTAGAAAAGAAGAGCTAGAGCACACATTGTTCAGATTATTAAGCTCTATAATTTGTATTTCATCATTCTCCTTTCTGTACTTCAGTGATTATCAAAATTCCTTCTTTGAGAGAAGTAAACTTTCTTTGTAAACATTCTGTCTTAGTGAGTGAAGCTCAAGATTGGGTAATCTTGAGTGGGAAACAGATTGTATCCTTACAGGTTGTAAGGGGGATCATTTAGAGGGAGTCTAAAGCTCGTTAAAAGGTTGGCAGGTGATCTTGTGTTGTAAAACCTGTAGTAAAGGCTTCACAAGTGCCCGGCTAAACTTGTGGGTTGTAAAGGCTTCTCTTGTGCCCGGTCTAAACAAGAGGGTAGTGGAAATCTCAGGTGGAGCCTGAGGACTGGATGTAGGTCAGGGTAGACCGAACCAGGATAAATTCTATTTGCATTATCTCTTCCCTAAACTCTCTTAGTTTCTAGCATATCTACATTATATATCTCTTAGTGCATTTAACAGGTTTGAAATACTCTGTGATAATCCGAAAAAGATTTTAAAGATTACCTTCACTGTGTTTTTAGAAAAGAGAAGTTTTGAATTTACCCTATCACCCAATTCACCCCCCTCTTGGGTGACAGTCAACACTAACAGAGGCAAAGAGGAGGTTCCAGAGCATGTTTCTAACTTCTTTGATGTGCCTGTGTGAAGGCATATGAAATACAGATGCTTATGACACAAAAGGTTTTGGTTTGGGGGTTAGGCCTTGGGCCTAGTACTAAATTTTAATTCAACCTAGAAAACAAATAGGAACCATGACTGGGATGGGATTTTTGACCATAAGATTGGATCCTGTCACGATCCTCTGATTTTAGTTTTGAATTCTTCATGACGAAATTCTCACCGGGACTAGTGTTATTTTGACACCCCTACAATAAGTTGAGGGTGCTCTTGATGATAACGAATTGCAATAAAATAACAACTTTAGGTGGTGACTTTCAATGGCGACAATAAAAGTCACCGCAGAATAAAGGTTGACATTTAACGGCGCAATTAAGGTCATTGTTGCTGATAACTTCAACCTTTAGTGGCGTCAAAATTGTTGTCCCTGAATGTGGTAATATTAGAGGTGCCAATTATACCATTGAAAGCATGTCTTTCGGTAGTGATAGATAGTGTCTCAACTAAAAGTGAAGCTTTTATTGTTGTAAAATCTTTTACTAAATAACATTTTCAAATCATGATTATATACAAAACCACATACAATCCTTTCTTAATTAGTTTGAAATCTAATAATAGGGCTAACTATAATAGAAAAGGAATACGCTTAAACCAATTATATCTATCATAGTTAGAAAATGATTCATCTACCTTAAAAAGCTAACTATGATAGCAAAGGTCAATCTCAGTTATTTAAGACCTCAGCCAAATAATTTAGTCTAACTACTGTAAAAAAAATACTGAATCATAAAAGTATATCATAGTTAAAGAAAAAATTAGTCATTTGTAAAAGCTAACTATGATAGAGAATGATCTATCATAGATATTTAGAAAACAAGTGATGACTCCCCATTTTCAATTAAATTTGATATATATATTTTGGGTATATTTGGGGATTCATTGATGCAAAATTAAAGGGATTGTTCGAGTTTCGATAAGATAAATAGGTGCATTATTTTGGGGATTTCTTTTAAATATAATATATTTGGGTTTATTTAAAAATAATTATAAGTTTCTGAATTTTTTAAAAAATGAGTGTCAGATTTTGTCTATTTCTTTCATGTATTTTATTTTGATTCATTTTAGTTTAGTGACTTCTAATCCTCTTGAATTCTGGATAGTGGGAAAGAAGGGGTATTTCACATTTGATTGAGAGCATGCAACACACCGTTTTGCGCAATGAATTGGAGACCTAATTGCACAATAGAATTAAGATCATGGGAGAAAAAAAGGGTTCACATGATAGAAAACCATAGTAGCGGGCAGCAAACGTTCAATTGGGATTTTGACAAGCTTTTTGGGGAGCAAAAAGACTCATTCAGAGGGGGAAGGCAGCAGCACTTGGAAAACACATTCGATGTGACTGAATCATTGTAAGAAAAATGTCTATATGGGACATCGGAGGTTCTTGCCATTAAAACATCATTGGAGAAGGTGGAAAAAGGCTTTTAAAGGGAACTCAAAAGAAGGTAGGCTACTGTGGATTCTGACCGAGGTTAATGTTTTTGAAAAGGTGAAAGTGTTGGGGAATGATTTTGGCAAGCATTTTGCTAAAAATGTGTTGACATGTGGTTGGAAGAAGAGGTCCATATTCTTCAAACTCCCATGTTGGAAGGCCTTATACATTAGACACTTTCTTGATGTGATGCATATTGAAAAAAATATGTGATAATATAATTGGAATGTTTCTAAATATGTAGGGAAAAAGTAAGGATAGTGTCAATTCAAGGTTAGATATGGTCAAGTTGGGAATAAGACAAGAGATAACACATGTCAAGAGAGGATACTGCACTTATTTACCTCCAACAGCTTACACTCTTTTGAGGAAAGAGAAAAGATCATTCTATGAGTTTCTGAATGGAATCAAAGTTCCAGAAGGCTACTCCTCAAGTGTAAAGAACCTTGTATCAATGAAAGTTGAAGTTGAAGAACCAAAAATCTCATGATTGTCATGTTCTAATGTAAAATTTCTAACTGATTGGCATACAAAGCATTGTACCCAAGAAAGTGTGGAGCACAATCACTATACTGTGTATGTTCTTTAAGCTCACTTGTAGTAGTGGTTGTTGTAGGATTTGTAGAGGCAGATTTTGTGTATCCTGTACGAACTTGAAATATATCCCCTCCTTCATTATATGACATTATGGTTCATTGTACAGTACACTTGGTCAAATAGATTTAACTTTGTGGTCCAATCTGTGTGAGATGGACGTACCCAATTCAGCGGTTCATGAAAGTTTTAAAGAGGTATGTTAAAAATATATATCGACAAGAGGGGTGTATTGCTAAATGATACATTATTGAAGAAGTGAGTGATTAGTGTGCTGATTACATACAAATGTTCAAGATGTTGCTTTGTTAAAGTCTTGTCATGGTATGCAACTAACGGGGAAAGGAATAAGGGGGTTTCATTTATTACACATTTTGAATGTTGAAAGGGAGCTGGCTCACTTGTATATTCTTCACAATACTCCTGAGGTCGAACCATTCATTGGAGAACACAAGAAACTTCTTTAGGACAGTCACATTGATAGAAATGAGAGTTTGATTATAAAGAAGCACAACAAATATTTCATTAGATGGTTCAATGCATGCATTTGTCAGCAGGTTGAGCTTAATACTGAATCAGTTTGTGAAAAATTGTTCCGGCTGTCAAAAGGACCGGTTTAGACTCATTTTCTTACATCGGCTATACAATCAACAGTTACAAATTTTATACAAAAGGCCAGGATAAAAGGAGTATAGTGCAGAATAATGGAGTCACACTTGTTGCCAAGGCATATCATATATCTAGTGCAGGAGATACAAATCCCATCTATATGTAAATTTCATACTTTGGTGTGATTGGTTGCATTTGAGAGTTAGATTACACCATGTTCAGGGTTCCTGTCTTCCGATGGCAATGGGTTAACAACCATAGTTGACGGTGGTTAGATGAATTTGGGTTTATATTAGTTGACCTTTATAAAGTTGGATATATACATTCTAGCTTCTCAAGCAGCACATGCAGAACCTTCCAAGAAGAATTGGTCAATTGTCATGCAGTCGCACAAAAATTATGGCGAACAAGTTGATGATGAAAGTAGTGATAAAGATATGTATATGATAGAAGAGGATCTTTCCTTAGAGACATTACTCTTAGAAGACTTTAAAGCAGATGAATATGAGGATGAAGATGAACTTGTGTATGCAATACGTGATCATGAAGAAGGCATTTGGGTCAACACAACACCAAATCCAATAAAAAAGGAAGCAAACAATTTTAGATACTATACAAAGAGGAAAAGGAGACGAGGACCATTGTACTGATTTTATTTGTATGTATTTTCTTTTCTATACTGTGAATTATTTCTTTTAATTTGCATACGCTTCACATCACTATATGGATATGCACCAAAATAATGTCTTGTTTAGTTATTTTACAGGATAATGGATCCCCTACATGAGGAGGAAGAAGCACAACCTAGTGATTCGATAGATATTGATTAAGGAAAAGAAGATTTCAAGCGGGATGTTCGTCATGGATAGACCATCATGTGTAGGATATTGAAATGTAGAGCTCTGGGAATCATGACACCCCTTGAGTGGAATGTGGATGGCCAAATATTAGAGACAATGCTAAAGACCTTGTCAATTTCATTGGGAGTACTGTTCGGGATAAAGTCCCAATAATAGTTACGGATTGGAGAAAACAAAAGGACAAACATGTCGAGGTTTGGTTACAGGTTCATGTAAGCTACTTTTTTACAATTAAGTTTAATTTTCTCATGATGACTTTATAACTAGCTAATTTAATATGTTTTGTATTGTTACAGACGACATTTGATATTCATGAGACTCACAAGAAGTATGTGTTGAAGAGAGCTTGAAAAATGCATAGAAATTTTCCTTTTGTTTTGACCACATTATATATGAGAGATGAAAATGGGGAGATCATTCCAAAACCCTCCATCTTTATATGTAGGGTTCATTACTTAACGATAGTGGTGTGTAATTGGAGAAATTATAAAAATGAAAGAATTTACGATAATAACTATAAGTATACAAAACAAAAAGAACCCTTTTTTCTAATTCCTATGATGCAATTGGAGCTTATCGACAGAAAATAATCAATTTTGATAGTCCTTTGTGGCTTCAGTGGCGACTAGATCAATGCGTTATTTCTTCAAGAGAAGTTCCTATCGAAATTCACTACAAATCTTTGGGTACCTATCATGAGATTTATGGGCACTATCTAGTAGTAAGAAGTTTAAAAGAAAGAGATTTGTTGTATATACATTCGAACCACTGTTGGTCATAATCATTAAATAATTATAAAAATCAAAATAATTCAAATTATTATTAATTAATTAATAATAATTTGAATTAATAAAAAATGAAAAATTGGAAGAAATCCATGATCTTTATAAGATTCTATAAAAAATAAAGGAGAGGGTCAAGATATAAATTGTGTATAACTTATGTATACTTATGTATATAAGTTAAGTTATTACGCTAAAAATTACTGTAAAAGTCTAAGTGTCTCTTGTTAAATTAAAAAAAGCATCAAAATCTTTTTTTTAACATAGAAATCGAATTAAATATATATGTTTTTTATAATTAATTTATACGTTTACTTCGTTTGCGTTGATAGATTAAGAAACAAAACCTACAAGTTGAAAGAGTATTGCAGCATGAGGTATGGGTCAAGGGTCACTCAAAAAAAGAAGAGTGCATGAACGATGTGTAAGTATTCTCTTGGACTTTGCAAGATTTTTTTATTGATGACTTTGCTTTGTTAATATAGACTATATTAACACAAGAATCACCTGACGATGTAAATAGATTTGGCCCTGGCGATTTCCTTACAGAGCACTCGATCACCCTGAGTATTTTGGCCGTGTTTGGGGTGCAGGTCTAAGGGTCACAAAAAGAGGGCCACAAAAAACAAAATTGCTACATTAAAAGGAGAATTTAATGCTATGAGGGAGTAAATGTCTGAAATGCAATGACAGCAAGATCAAATGTTTGAATTTTTCCAGTGAAGTAACGTTGCATCACAAATGTCACACTTCATTCCATAAAATAGTGTTCCATCATCTGAAAGTCCAAGCGTCAGGGATAGTTATATGATGCTTAGGGCCCACATTCCTCTAGTAATGATTTGTTTTCTGTTTATAAACTTTTGATTTTACTATTATATTATCGGTTGATAGCTAAAGTTGTGAACTCTTTTGTAGGGCAAGTCAAAGTGCAAGTTTTATGTGGATCAATCTTTCAATGAAGTAGTTGCAATCGACACTGTCTACAACACTTCAAACATGACTTTGCACAATTCACCTTTGCCTGAAAAATACACTTAAGGTACTGATTGAATACTCCCGCAAAGATGGGGCTAAGTTACCATTCCCTACTCCTGATGACATGACCAAGGTTAGAGAGGTTAGTGGTGCTTTTTCTTTGGCCCGTAGGTTTGATTGAGCTAGCACCACTGGTGGTTATTTACTAATTAGTTTACACTAACATTCATTATGTGGAAGAATACTTTTTTTATGTACATATTCATTTTTTATGGGGCACAAAATCTATTGGGAAGAAAGTTCAAGTGGTTGATGGCAAAGGTATTGGTGGTTCATCTGCTCATTTGAAGAAAAAGAGTTCACCAATTAATCCATTGTCACAAGTGATTATTTACTAATTAATTTAAACTATCATTATTCATATTTGAAGGATTTTTTAGACTTTTCATTTACATGGTTTATAGGCCATAAAATCAAAGGGCAAGAAAAAAATACAAGTGGCTACTCCAGATATTGAAGATACAAGTGCCTCAACGTCATATCGTGCTCGATTATGAGGGATTGCAACTATTGTATCTGGCCAAAACAATTGCCATGATTCCATTCGATACGCATATATATGGCAAAAGAAATATCAGTGACCATATTTCTAGAGATGTGATCATGAAAGTGCTTGATAAAAAATGGATCGATGCTATGGTTATCAATTTGTTGATCAGGTATGCGTTTCCATTGTGGTTTCATTTAGTGTCATAATTTTTACACTAATTGCAAGTTGGTATGATTTCTATAAAGGCACCTATATGAAGATGTGATGATCACCGGTGAACATGTCGTATTCGAATTTATAAACCCATATGCAATAGCACAAATAAAGGCATGAAAAATGAAGACCATTTGAAAGCAATTAAATAGTGTTTTTCTTTAAAAGCATCAAACAAAACTTTATTCTTAGTTCTAGTAAATACAGAGTAAGTATATACGCATTATAGCTTTTACTATATTTTTGCCAACTATAGATATATATATACTTCATCATATCCCTTTAAAACATTTTAGGGCACATCGGCTTTTGCTTGTGATCAATCCATCAGCACCATCGAGTCTTATAGTTTACTATTTGGATCCTATTATGTATGCTGAACCAAGAATCATGAAGATTTGTTGTTCCTCTTCAATAAGTGATTTCCAACATTTGAGTGCATCATATTATTTGTGATTTTATGACCCTAACTAATAAAATTAATTTATCTTGTTTCGGTTTTAGTGCATTGACTGGTTTTAAGGCCTCTAATGGGTTGACTTATTCCAAAGCCGTTGGCCAGAAAGATGCCAATGTGTGGAAGAAAGTCAAGGTTTTATAAGTTATTCAAGCTTTTAAAACCATCTAATTAAATCATAACGTATGTTTTTTACACAATGTCTAGTGTTTTTTGTTACAAAGCCACTTCTAACCGAATGATAATGATTGTGGGTACTACCTCATGCCAATCATGACACATGATTGCGTTGATATTCCATTGAATGTAAGATTATATTTTTTTAGTTGTAATTGTGTTTGTACTTGTAGGTTTAAGTTATTTTAACTATCATGTAAATTTTTTTGTGCAGTATTACACAGATGCACGTTGCTCCATGTTGTCTAAGAAAAAAATTGATGAGCTAATTGAAGAATGGTGTAGTATGTACACCCACTTTTGTCTCAAATTGTACATACGTAGATAACTTTGGCTAGCTTAGCATGTTAGAAGACTGAATTTATCTAATCAATTAACATGTTTTTGTTACCTAATTAGAATGATAAGTTTAATTGTATATTGTTCTTTGGATGAGTTATTGGTGTATATAGTCTAACTGAAATTTTAGAATTGATGTAGGTGGGTCTGTATAAAAAATAAACGAGTTAACTTTTTTTTTAAAAAAAATTATATCACGGCGCTTTGTTTGATAGCAATTGCGTTAGGTGTTCCTGAAGCGGTGCTTAGTATAATAAGTGCCGCGATAGGCAGACCTAATGTGAATCTTATTCAAAAAAGTGCCACGATAGGCTTACCTATCGTGGGCAACGCGATTTTGCCAATGGCTTGTCGTGGCGCTGACTATCGTAGCACTTTGAAAACATTGTAATTAAGCCCAAATAAATGCCTTAATAGGCCTTTTTTGTAGTAGTGATCTCTCTCCTTCACTATCTTTAGTGAGAGCTGGGCATGGGAGAAGAAGCAAACAACAGCTTCACTTGTGCAGAAATTTCATCCCCTTTACTTCTTCTTCATGAGCGAAAATTAGGCCGAGAGAAGAGTGAGAGGGAGAGCAAGAGAATGATTGGGAGCAAGATTTGGGGCTTGGAGAAGAGAAGTGCTTGGAGCTTTCAAGGTTTCTTAGTGGTTTTCTCTCTTTCCTTCTCATTTCTCTTTTAATTTCTCTTGATTAATTTATGGAGCTTGACATGAATTTGATTTTTAAGCTTGAATTTCCTTTCATTATGTGTAGCTAAATTTATCTTATAGGTTTATTTTGAAGCTTTTTATGGACTGATGCTTGAACCTCTTTCTCTTTTGATGATTAATAAGTATGATGTTGTGGGTTTAACTTGAGCTTTATTTCTTTTAAGTGGTGGCCAACATTTACTTGTTAGCCTAATTACTTGAGAGAGAATTGATTAAGCAAAGCACTAGGTTGAATTCAAGCTTGTCTTGAAATTCCCAGTTGGGATTGAGAGTTTATTAATGAGATAGAGATATTAATTAACCAAGTTTTGTAAAGTTGAAGTGGGTTGTTTATAAAGACTAGTTAAAATAACATGTAGCAAGAGATTATGCATATATATTAGTGTTAATTAAGGTTTGGGTAGGCTTGAGAGAGCTATTCAAATGAGTAAGACTTCAATCAACAACCTAATGTTCATTAATTATCATTAGAGGAGGGTCATTTGAGCATCATGAAGTACAAAGTGGATAAATAAATTTAGGCTTTTCCCATTGTGTGAATTTGATTTCAAAACCACCTTTTATTCCTTTTTTTGCAATTTTTGTTGACAAAATTTGAACCAATCACTTGCTTCTTGCCCAATGCTAATTTAGATTGTAATGCACTCAATGATCTTGCTTATCACATAGTCCATGTTGAATGAAAACCTTTCAAACTATAGTTCTAAACTTGACCCATGCACTTGCGGTAGCAATTTGGCGAGCAACAAGATAGTTATTGAATGCCGTTTAATCCATGGTAGAAAAGGATATTCTAAATCATTTTAATGACACCCTACCATGAATAAGAAAAGACTAATAATTTGGAAAGATTAACCATGTTAGAAATAGACAACCGCTAACGTGGTTATTAAAATTCCCCACATATAATAGTTTAGTCTAACTATGTGAGAAACGTCTCTAACATAGTTAGGAAGAGAATAATCTTGAATAATTTAAGGGATATACCATGTTGGAAAAGGCATAACTTGACATGGTAATTTAAAATTCACAATCAATTTACAACATGCCTGTCCATTTTTATGTTCGTTTATCAACGTACAAAAACATAACACATCCATAATTCCTCATTATTGAGAATGGCAATCGCACAAGAGGGGGGTGAATTGTGCTTCCGAAAATCAAAAACTACTTAATGAAACATAATCTTTATACTGGTTCGGCCAACACTGCCTACGTCCAGTTTTCCAACTCCTCGTTGGGTTCCACTAACCACAGGTTTTACAACACAGGTTCAACTGCCAACCTTTACAGAGTTTTAGAATCCCTCTAAACACTCCTCCTTACTAACTGTAAAGTTACTACCCTGTTCTCAAAGCACCAAGCTTTAGAACAACCTCAAACAGTAGAGGATTTCAATAATAAAGTTCACTTAATGAACAGATTATGATAATCACTTAAGTACAAATAAAATTACTAAGAACAATAAATACAAAGATCAGAGAGCAATGAATGTGTTCATGAATATTCTTTCTTTTTCGTCAGTCCGTCATAAATGCTCAAGTTCTGTATTTATATCTCTTCTCATATTTGCCATTTCGTTGAACTTCATGAGGCCGTTTGAATATGGTCGTTGAGAGCTCATAGCCGTTGGCAATTAATGCAATTACTTCATCGAAGTTAACTCTCTGCTCTAGCTTCAACTGCTCTTGCGTAGGGTGAGGTAAGAGAGATGTAGACTGAGCGTTCTGAGCATCTGTACCAACTGTACTTGCATATCAGCTTTTTCAGTAGCGCTAGCACGCTTTGCTATCGCTAACTGCATAGTATAATTCCTGTACTTGAGCTATTAGCTAAACAAGTATTCATGTAATGCACAGCAGATGTTATCACAAGCTTAGTCCATTAGCTCAATGTATCAGCTTATCAGTTTGTCTAAGTTATCTTAATGAGCATTCTCCTATCGATAGCTAGATGCGTTATCACTAGTGACCTTTGTTATCGCAAGTTTGTTTAGCTATCTGAGTAACTTATGATATTTCCTCAAGTATACAGATATCGATAGCTAATCCTGTTATCGATAGCATCTTTTGTTATCGCTAGCTGATTCTATTAGTTCAAAGACTTAGTTCATTTTTTTCTGCTAGTTGTTCTTCCTTTCACTTATCGATATTCTCAATGAACTTCTAGCGATAGGATACCTCTTAGCGATAATGAAGGACTTAGCGATAGATATTAACTTTGATATTTCTAAGTCTTCATTTGCTGTGGCTCTTTGTCTATTAGCGATAGGGATACACTTAGCTGTAGAAATATTTACTTTAGATTTTTAGCTAAGTTTCCATCAGCTATTGTTGGGCTTTTCATTTGCAATAGTCTTTAGCTCTAGCGATAGTAATCTGTTACCTATCAGATTTTACTTGTTTAATTCAAAGGTAACTTACACTCTATTTACTTATGTTATCTATGGGGCCAGTCCTCATCAAAACTTAAGATTCTAACATTCTCCCCCTTTTTGATGATGATAAAACATAAGTAAACCATATACATTAAAGCACGTTCAGAGCATAAACATATATCAGCATAAGCATATATCAGAACATAAAATAATAGTAATGCATGTACAGAGCATATAATACAATATGTTCAGAGCAAAAATTGAGATGAAAAGTGTACATTTTTATTTTGACTTATCAGAGTCAGAGCTTTCAAGTTCATATTCATAAGTTGGCCTTTCAAAAGAAATTTCAAAATCAAAGTTAAAATCAGAAATGTCATGACTATCTAAGTATGATTGGTATTCAGAGAGATTTCTAAAAGTTAGGGTGTAATCATTGTTAAATTTCTCTCCAGAGGCTGTGGCAAAGAACTCTTCGTCAGGATAGTCAGATAGCTCAGAGTTTGAGTAGAAGAATTTGTCTTCGTCAATGCTCTTGGGGCCACCCTTAGCTCTTTCTTCTTCAGTTTTCTGAACAAGTTCTCTGATGGAAATATTTGAAGAGCCACCCTTGGATTTGTGAAATCTTCTCTTGTAGACCCAGGGTTTCTTGCCTTTACCAATCTCCTTCTTTCTTGCTTCAGCCTTTTTCTATTCGTCATATTTCACCTTCCATGCAGCCAAATTAGCCTTTCTTGCTTCATAACCAGCCTTCCATGTAGCCATCTTATCCTTAGCAGATTTTTCTTTTGCTAAAGCATCTTCTAATTCTTTCCTTTTGGCTTCCTCCTTGTCTTTCTTTAAGAGTGCAGCAATTGCTTTCTTATCTGCCCTAGCAGCTGCCCTCTTGGCTTTAGCTGCTTCTTTCTTATCTTGCCTTAAGATCTCAGCTATGACTTTCTTGTCTTCTTTTGACAATTCTGGAGGAAGAGATAGCTTTTTAGATGCTTTGGCCTTTGGCTTCGGAGCTGTCATTTTTATCCTTGGAGCTCTAGCTGTAGTAGCTTCTGAGGGAGCCTTGAGAGTGACCTTGAAGGATATATCTTTCCTTGCTTTTCTCTTGGTCCTTTTCCCTTTTAGGCTTTCAGCTGTAGCTTTCCTCTTTCTCTTTTCTAGAGGAGCTTGAGCCTTTTCTTGAGGAGGAGGAGGGGTTCTGTGTTCCTCTGATTCCATGTAGCAGTGTGCAATTTCTATGATTACTTTCTCAGCTTTTTCTGCTATCATGGGATCCTTCAGAATTTGCTCTACATTTTTCTCCATGTGTTTCTCCCCCGTTTTGTCATCATCATTGGCAGGGTTAGGTGAAGAGGGTTGGTCAGGATTTTGGGAAGAGATGGGAGGAGGAGGAGGGCTTGTGGTGGTAGTAGCGATAGAGGTTGGCTGTTTTGATGGTGAAGTATGGATACTATCGCTAGGAAAGGTACTAGCGATAGGGGTTGCTTGTGGTGTTGGGACTTTGGTTTTTGAGGAGTGTGAGGCTTGTGTTTGTGGGCTAGCGCTAGGGGAAGGGTTAGCGGTAGGAGTGTCTGGAGGTGTTGGCTGTTTGGTTTGTGGTGAAGGTGGAGGTGTAGGTGTTTTGGTGTGGGAATGGTGGCTATCGCTAGGAGATGAGTGAGGATGTTTGAAGGTGGGAGGAGATGGATAATGAGAGAGATGAAGAGAAGAACCAGTGGAGGTTGAAGGTGAGTGTTGGGGAGAGGAATAAGAAGGTGATTGAAAACAGAGAGGGGAATGATGATTTGATGAAGTACCTTGAGAGGGAGGAGTTGTTCCCCTTTGTCTGACATTTTCAGGAACAAGGCAGAGGCTTTCTTCCAAGTTCTTCACTTGTGCCTTAAGCTCCAAAATTGGCTTCATTAGCTCTGCTTTCTGAGCTTCCAGAGCCAAGGTGAATTCAACTGAGATTCTGAAGATTAGTTCTTCCACTGCTTCTCGAGAGAATGAGGCAGGCTTTGGAGTTGCACGAGGAGGTGGAGGAGCTTTCTGTGACTGAACTTCTTCTTCAGGAGGTGCAGAGGCAGTTTGGGCTTTAGAAGAGATAGTACGAGAAGCTTGAGATTTTGAGGTAGAGGCATCACCAGCATCTTCCAACAGAATCTCATTTTTTTAAGGGTGGTGGTGGTCAGCTGCTTGCATTTCTTGTTGTCTCCATCCCCTGTGGATTTAATTTTTGAGAACTCCAGGATGAATGATATTAGCTGAGGATATGGGAGAGGAGCTTTGGCAGACTTGTCAGATAAGAATCTGTGAAGCTCCATTGATACCAACTGCCTTGGATTTAAAGGAACTTTTGAGATCAGGTTGGGCAGCCAGGGGTTGTCTATCTTGGGGAAGCTGCTGAAGTTCCCTGCCTTGTGAGTCATGATTCTGGTATACACATAATGTAGGATTCTATTGACCACAGGCATGTTGGCTAGCTTGTTGGAGGAGGTTTCATAAATCTCTTCAAGATCCTCCTTGGAGTAGGGCTTAGGGGAATACTACTTGTTGTATTCTGCTTCAAATATCCCCAAAATCTTGTTGATAGCTAACCAGTTAAAAGAAATCCCCCTTCCTCTCACAGAAGCCTCAAACACTATATTTACCAGCTTCGATTTCTTATACTCTGGTTTGGCATTCAGGGTTGAGTAAAATGACCTCAGCACTTCCTCATTGTAGTCATTCTGAATGCTGAGCCAACTCTTGTAGGGTAGAAGCCAGGCATCCAAATCGAAACCATTCTGCTTGAAATATTCAAGGTCCACCCAAATTGCTACCTTATCTAGGGTTCCTTTCTCTGCAAAGAAGGCGCTGGGAGCTGCAAGAGGTTCTGATGCGTAAGGCAGATCTGTGGTAGTTCACTTTTGACGTTTGGAACCAGATTCAACCACTTCTTTGGAGAATGACACAGCTTTCTGGGTTCTGGACCTCTTGCTAGCGGATTGAGACGAGGGTTTAGCGCTAGAGGTTGCCTCAACATCACTCACATTTAGAACTTTGGTTCTGGCCATTTTTAGGGTTTAGGGTTCTGAGAGAGAGAGAGAGTAGGCTTGAATGCTCAGAGAGGTTTGGAGTAGAAGAGAAAATGCAGATGAATAATGAATGCAGAATGCAAATGACCTAATTTTATAAGTTTTAGAGATTACCATCAATGACGAATACTCGCTAAACGTTTCGTATTCTGAACTTTTAAGTGACTTGCTATCGCTAGTAAGAGCTGCTATGGCTAGCAGGCATGATCCCACGCTGAACAAGTGACTTAGACTTATCACTCACTCCTTCCAAGTTTCAACTATCGATAGCTGACTTTGCTATCGATAATGTATTTAGCTAGCGATGGTAATCTTCACTCAGACTTAGGCTTTTGTTCTGCATACAGCTAGCGATAGTGGAACTCACTATCGATGGGTCAGTCTTGCAAAAACTTAAGATTTGGCACTCCGATGCCTAAGTTAGAGATAATTCATATGAATAACATGAAAATAAATCAAGAATTAAGTCAAAAATATTCACAACTCATTTGGATTTACCATTCCTAGCTCTCTTATGATATAGATGAATTGATCTATCTCAAGAGGCTTGGTGAATATATCAGCAAGTTGTAAATGAGTTGATATAAACTCCACCTTGACATCCTTCTTCTGAATATGATCTCTCAAGAAGTGATGTCTCACATCAATATGCTTGGTTCTGGAATGATGAACTGGATTTTTGGCCAAGCTTATTGTGCTGGTGTTGTCACAGAGAATGGGTACTTCTGGGAATTCCAAACCCAGATCTCTTAGTTGATGCTTAAGCCATAAGACTTGAGTACAACAACTTGCTGCTGCGATGTATTCAACCTCTGTGGATGAAAGAGAGACATATTTTTGCTTCTTGCTTGCCCAAGAGACTAAGCAGCCACCAAGGAATTGACATTGACCACTTGTACTTTTTCTATCTGTCTTATAACCTGCATGGTCAGAGTCAGTATAAGCAAGAAGGTACTCTTGAGTTCCCTTGGGATACCACAGCCCAAGCTCTTGAGTCCCTTGTAAATAACGCAAAATCCTTTTTACATTTGATAAATGAGATTCTTTAGGATTTGCTTGATATCTAGCACACATGCCTACACTAAATTGAATGTCAGGCCTACTAGCAGTTAAGTAAAGTAAAGAACCAATAATTCCTCTATAATGTGATTGATTCACCACTTTGCCTTGAGCATCAGCATCTAACTTGGCAGAGGCACTCATGGGAGTATCGTCTTCTTTGGATAGATCCATCCCAAATTTGTTGAGAATTTCTTTACAATATTTGGTTTGGGAGATGAAGATGCCATCCTTCTTTTGCTTTATCTGCAGGCCTAGGAAGAATGTTAATTCTCCCATCATGGACATTTTAAACTCTCCCTGCATTATCTTAGCAAAATCTTCACAGAGTTTTTCATTCGTTGCACCAAAAATAATATCATCAACATAAATTTGAACTATGAGCATGTGATTATTTTTATGCATGATAAACAAGGTAGTATATGATTTTCCTCTAGAAAATCCTTTACCAAGCAGAAAAGTACTAAGTCTCTCATACCAAGCTCTAGGTGCTTGTTTGAGACCATAAAGAGCCTTTTTAAGTTTGAAAACATGGTCAGGGACTTTTCTTCAAAACCAGGAGGTTGCTCTACATATACCTCTTCTTTAATATATCCATTAAGAAAAGCACTCTTAACATCCATTTGATAAAGTTTAATATTTTTGATGGATGCAAAAGCTAGAAGAATTCTTATTGCTTCAAGTCTTGCAACTGGAGCAAAAGTTTCTTCATAATCAATGCCTTCTTCTTGGTTATATCCTTTGGCAACTAATCTGGCTTTATTTTTGACAATTTGTCCAACTTCATCAAGTTTGTTTTTGAAAACCCATTTAGTACCAATAATAGGATGATTTCTTGGTCTAGGTACTAATTCCCAAACTTGATTTCTTTTGAATTGATTAAGTTCTTCTTGCATTGCAACTATCCAGTCACATTCAGCAAGAGCTTCATCAACGCAAGTTGGTTCAATTTGAGAAAGAAAGCAAGAAAATTCTATTTCATTTTGTAGTTGCCTTCTGGTTCTAACTCCTTTTGAAATTTCTCCAATAATCTGTTCAGGAGGATGATTCTTAAGATGTCTTATGGAAGATTGAGGCTCATTAGCTTCATCTAGATCATCTTTAGTTTCATCCTAATCATTTTCAGTATCATTTCTAGGATTTGCTATCGATGGCTGAGGTGCTATCGATAGAGATTGTTTTAAAAACTTTGAAAAATCTTCATCCTCATCAACATATCGTTGTTTTTCTCGAGGTGTTTCATCAAATACTACATGCATAGACTCTTCAACAGTTTGATTTCTTTTATTATAGACTCTATATGCTTTACTTCTATTTGAATAGCCTATGAATATGCCAATGTCAGATTTAGGATCGAATTTACCTAAGTTTACCTTTCCGTTGTTGTGAATGTAGCATTTTGATCCAAAAATTCTTAGGTGACTGATATTGGGCTTCCTTCCCTTGTAGAGCTCATATGGAGTCTTCTCCATCCCCTTTCTGATATAGGCTCTGTTTGAGATGTAGCAAGCTGTGCTCATTGCATCTGCCCAAAATAGTTTAGGCACTTGTTTCTAGTTCAGCATGCTTCTTGCCATTTCTGTGAGCACTCTATTCTTTCTCTCTACAACACCATTTTGTTGAGGAGTACGAGGGGCAGAGAAGTTTTGTTCAATCCCATTTTCATCACACAGCTCCATGAACTCTTTGTTCTCAAATTCTCCTCCATGATCAGTTCTGATTGCTACAATCTTTGTGCCTTTTTCATTCTGCAATTTCTTAGCAAGAACACAAAGGGCATCAAAAGTTTCATGTTTAGAGGAAAGAAACATAGTCCAAGCAAATCTTGAATAGTCATCCACGACTACAAGGGTGTATAGACTTCCACCTAGACTTTTCACTCTTGCTGGCCCAACTAAATCCATGTGGATTAGTTCCAATGGCCTGCTTGTGGAGACTGCCTTCTTAATTTTAAAAGAGGACTTTGTTTGTTTACCTCTTTGACAAGATTCACAGATTAAATCATGTTTAGTCCTAAAGCTAGGAATCCCTATAACTAGCTCTCTTTTGACTAGCTTATCAAGTTGAGTGAAGTTTACATGAGCTAGTCTCTTATGCCATAGCCAAGAAGTTTCATCATTTGAAATAAAACATTTTTCTTCAAGTTGTTGGCATAAATCCAAAGTGTATAAATTTCCATTTCTGTTTGCTTTTATCTTACACTTGAGATTAGAATTATTTATATCTAAATCATTTTTATCAACAATAAGACATTCATTAGAGTCAAAAATTAACCAGTTACCATGATCTGTGCTTTGGCTAACACTCAGCAAGTTGTGGCAGAGCCCATCAACTAGGTAAACATCCTTGACTGGACCAACTTCACCAACTCCAGTAATCTTTCCACTTTGGTTTCCACCAAAGCTAACTTTGGCTCCATCCTTTATCACTAGATTGTTGATTTTGTCCTTGTCACCAGTCATATGCCTCGAGCATCCACTATCAATATACCATTTTCCTTTGTTGGATGCTTTAAGACACACCTGCACAAACTATACAGATTTAGGTACCCAAACTTTCTTGGGTCCTTTAAGGTTAGTCTTGTGCGCTAAGTTTGTAAAAACCTTAGGCACATGAGTTCCTTTAAGAACCTACTTATAAGAGCTACTAACTCCATATTTTCTGTGATTGCAAGTAGACTGTGTATGGTCCTTCTTGTTACAACAATTGCAAAAACTATATGATGAAAAATATTCAGAGGATTTTCTAAAATATTTCATATATGACTTCACCTTGGGTTCAACCCATTTCTTTGAAAATTTTTGCTTAGGCTCATAACCAATACCAGTTCTGTCTCTAAAAACCTTTTGGTTGTTTAAAATCACATTTAACGTCTCTGAGCCTTTCGTAAATTTTTCTAAAATATTTGAAAGCTTTTCTTTTTCCTTCAACAATTTTTCACAGTTAGAACAATTTTCAGAATTTGAAGGAGTTGCTATCGATAGAGGCTCAGCTATCGAAGGCTCATTTCTGGGAGCTTGCGATAGCTCTTCTTCTATCGATAGTGAAGAAGAATTTTTCTGAAGTTCCTTGTTTTCTTTTCTTAACCTGACAACTTCTTTAGCAAGTTTCATTAATTCCATGTGCATTTCATCATACATGCTTTGAAGTTCAGAATGAGAAGGTTCAGAATCAGATACCTCAGAGTCACTTTGCTCTTCTCGAGCAACTAGGCAGAGGTTGGCACACTCTTCGCTATCGCTACCTTCTTCATCAGAGCTATCACCCCAGATGGATGACACATAAGCTTTCTTCTTTCCAAAAGTCTTCTTCTTTTTCTCCTTTTCCTTTAATCTTTGAAGACTTGGACACTCAGCTTTGAAGTGACCAGGCTTCTTGCATTCAAAGCACACAGGAGCTTTGTCCTTCTGAGAGTCCTTGAAGCTAGAACCACTTCTCTGGAATCTTCCTCTTCTTCTGAAGAACTTTTTAAACTTTCTGGCCATGAGAGCTATGTCCTCATCATCAAGATCTTCATCTTCATCATCATCATCATCATCAATTTCATCTTTCTCAGATATAGCAAGAGCAAGAGACTTCTTTTTGGAATTTCCTTGAGCTTCCCTTTGGGCTATCAAGGTTGGCTCATATTCTGCAAGGCTGCCAAATAGGGCTTTGATAGACTTAGTTGATTCTCCTTGCATTTCTTGCATGGCAGTGACCTTCATGAGCCAATCTCCTTTCAGAACTTTCAGAATCTTATTGACTTGCTCTTTCTCTGTAATTTTCCTTCCTAGAGCAGCAAGATTATTGATGAGATGAGTGAATCTGATCTCCAGGTCTCTTATCTTTTCTCCTTCAGTCATTTTGAACTTGTGTAATTCTTCAACTAGCATTTCAACGCATCTATCCTTTACTCCAGTGGTTCCCTCGTGAGCAATCTGCAGAGCTTCCCACATTTCTTTAGCAGTGTTCAAATGGCTCACTTTGAAGAACTCAGTTTGACTGAGAGCACTTTGGATCATGAGAACTGCTTTGCTGTTCAACTCTAGATTAGCAACATCCTCATCTGTAAATTCATCCTCAGCCTTTGGAATGCCCAAGGTGTCTTTAGGCACGATATCTCCTTCTGCGATGATCTTCCATAGTTTCTACCCATCTTAAGTTTCCAGAAGGTGTAGTGCTTCCCATCAAAGCCAGAAGGTTTGTTAATGGAACTTGCCTCAGGAAGAATATTTTCAAGCGATGCCATTATGATCTTTACTTCTCAGATTCGTTGGAATCAAACAGAGAAGACCAGCTCTGATACCAAATGAGAATGGCAATCTCACAAGAGGGGGTGAATTGTGCTTCCGAAAATAAAAAACTACTTAATGCAACACAATCTTTATACTGGTTCGGCCAACACTGCCTACGTCCAGTTCTCCAACTCCTCATTGGGTTCCACTAACCACAGGTTTTACAACACATGTTCACCTGCCAACCTTTACAGAGTTTTAGAATCCCTATAAACACTCCCCCTTACTACCTGTAAGGTTACTACCCTGTTCTCAAAGCACCAAACTTTAGAACAACCTCAAACAGTAGAGGATTTCAATAATAAAGTTCACTTAATGAACAGATTATGATAATCACTTAAGTACAAATAAAATTACTAAGAACAATAAATACAAAGATCAGAGAGCAATGAATGTGTTCGTGAATATTCTTTGTTTTTCGTCAGTCCTTCATAAATGCTCAAGTTCTATATTTATATCTCTTCTCAGATTTGCCATTTCGTTCAACTTCATGAGGCCGTTTGAATATGGTCGTTGAGAGCTCATAGCCATTGGCAATTAATGCAATTACTTCATCGAAGTTAACTCTCTGCTCTAGCTTCAATTGCTCTTGCGTAGGGTGAGGTAAGAGAGATGTAGACTGAGCGTTCTGAGCATCTGTACCAACTGTACTTGCATAGCAGCTTTTTCAGTAGCGCTAGCACGCTTTGCTATCGCTAACTGCATAGTATAATTCCTGCACTTGAGCTATTAGCTAAACAAGTATTCATGTAATGCACAGCAGATGTTATCGCAAGCTTAGTCCATTAGCTCAATGTATCAGCTTATCAGTTTGTCTAAGTTATCTTAATGAGCATTCTCCTATCGATAGCTAGATGCGTTATCACTAGTGACCTTTGTTATCGCAAGTTTGTTTAGCTATCTGAGTAACTTATGATATTTCCTCAAGTATACAGATATCGATAGCTAATCCTGTTATCGATAGCATCTTTTGTTATCGCTAGCTGATTCTATTAGTTCAAAGACTTAGTTCATTTTTTTCTGCTAGTTGTTCTTCCTTTCACTTATCCATGTTCTCAATGAACTTCTAGCGATAGGATACCTCTTAGCGATAGTGAGGGACTTAGCGATAGATATTAACTTTGATATTTCTAAGTCTTCATTTGCTATGGCTCTTTGTCTATTAGCAATAGGGATACACTTAGCTATAGAAATATTTACTTTAGATTTTTAGCTAAGTTTCCATCAGCTATTGTTGGGCTTTTCATTTGCTATAGTCTTTAGCTCTAGCAATAGTAATCTGTTACCTATCAGATTTTACTTGTTTAATTCAAAGGTAACTTACACTCTATTTACTTATGTTATCTATGGGGCCAGTCCTCATCAAAACTTGAGATTCTAACATTATGTCTCAACAATTTAAAATAACAAGAGCATCCCAGGAGCCATATAACATTCTGAGGGATGCTTCCTAAATTCTTGAGATCACATGCATGTGAAACCATATTCAAACATATAGTCACATTCCTAATATCCATAACTAATCACAAGAAACATTTTAAAAAATTAGTAACAGTCCTAATATCCACAACCGATCAATTGTCTAAAGCGAGCCGGTCCCAACACCAATATTCACCACCAAAGAGTCTACAACCCATTCAATTTGAGACCAAGTTAAGCATGCCAAGTGATATCCCACACTTTCCAAGGATAACCAAGTATGCAACCAAAATATAGTTCCAACAACATGAACCAACACAAGGCCTCTGGCCATAATTTTTTCAGAAAGGACCGGTTTCACCAAGTAATACCATACAGTAATCCAAAATATCAATGAAAATGCGCAAGCAAACATGCATGCCTAGCCTAGCAACTGGCAATATACATATCAAGAGAAATAACCTAAGAGACTCATAGTATGTGAGTTACCTCCTACTCCTTGCCCTCTCATCTAGCATCGTACTCAGAATCTAAAAATGAACAAAAGCGATGAGACAAAGTTCCAGTAACATTTATGCTTCCCATACAGTCCTACATTTGTATGCGTGTGCAAGTGTACAGTCATGTGAGGCCAATAGCAATAACTAATATTAAGAGAGACAATGATTGATACAATTTAAATGATGAAGCCAAATACCATTAGACATGCCAACACATTATTAATTTGAAACCCAGTTATTTTCAAGAATGTGATCCAAACGACGAGAGAGAGAGAGAGAGAGAGATCTTTACAAGATGTGATCTAAACACCTAGAAAGAGACAGATAATAAGTGTATATGATCTAATCACCTTCAAGGAAACTGATCAACAAAACTCAGGTTCCAAACGCCTCCAAAGACATTGATCACCATAACACAGGATTCCAACACCTCCAAAGAGACTGATCACTAATACTCGACAGAACCACCAAGAATCAGTTTCAAACATCGGAAATCCCAAAAGATTCACCCAATGGTCGCTGGGGAACTACATCACCTAAAGGGGATGAGCTACGGCTCATGGCACCAGAACCAACCAATCGATCCATCAATATGCACAAATATATGTTCCTTGAAAAGTCAATAACTATGTTATAATGATTTATCATTAGCATTCCACATTATTGGCTCAATTGCCATAACAATTTCAAGAGCTTTTTCCATGCATGTTCATTTTCCATAAGAAACACATTAACATATATACTCACAAATTTTACAATTGCATGACACAATAATGGCTCAATTGCAATAACGATTTCAATAACTTTTGAATGCTTGTACAATTGTTCCACAATAATCAAATTGAACATATAAATTCCCATAGATTTTATCAATTCTATGCCACAACAATTGCTTAACTGCAGTAACAATTACCACATAACCAATGTATCAGAAGTCAGCATCACATACCTTATCCAATGTAAGGCATCCGTGCCAATTTCAAAATTCCACCATTTCAAATTTCACCAATCACACACACATCATTAAGAGAAGGAAGTTGTTACAATTTTTACTCAAATAACTTTTACCAGAAGTGTTACCACAATGAGTTTATCTGTGCTCAATTATCCTGATATCAACACTGTACAATAACCAATAAGGCAACAATAGTAAGATCCCGGGTTTTAAGTAATTAATTAATTGCGAACTACATGAATTTTTGAGGATTTAGATGATTTTAGTGATTAAATTGTAGGATTATGTGACTAAAGTATAGTCTTGATTGGTTGCTAATTGAGGTGAAATTTGAGGTTCAAAAGGGTTAAATACCTCGGAAGTTATGTTTGGGGTTTCCTAGAGCATTGCTGAGAAAAATGGGATTTTGAGGTAGCAAATGGTATTATTTTTGAATGATTCATTTTGCATTAGAAAACTAACATTCTAAGCTATCTAAAAATTCATGTTTATAAATTTTGGAGACTTGTAGAATCAGTTATGTGATTTTGAAATTGACACCCTCATAAATTTTGGAAGTTGACACCCAATGTTGCTATCACTAGAATGCTACAGCAAACTTTCATTGTGGGAAGCCACAATGTGAGAGTACTGGCTGTCACCCAAGAGGGGGGGTGAATTGGGTGATAGGATAAAACTGAAAAAATTTCTCTTTTATAAAACACTGTGAAGGTAATCTTTAAAACCTTTTTCTGTTTATCACAGAGATTCAAATTTGTTAAATGCACAAGAGATATATAATGAAGATATGCTGGAAACTAAGAGAGGTAAGGGAAGAGATAATGCAAACAGAGTTTATCCTGGTTCGGTCAACCCAGACCTACATCCAGTCCTCAGGCTCCACCTGAGATTTCCACTTCCCTCTTGTTTAATTCTGGCACAAGAAAAGCCTACCACAGGTTTTACAAACACAGGCTCACCTGCCAACCTTTACAGAGTTTTAGAGTCCTTCTAAACACTCCCCCTTACTACCCGTAAGGTTACAACCCAGTTCTCAAAGCACCAAGCTAAGGAACTACCTCAAACAGTAGAGGATTTTAACAATAAAGTTCACTCAATGAACAGATTGTGATAAACACTTAAGTACAGAGTAATGTATGATGAAATACACCTAGAGCTTAATGATCTGAACAACGTATTGCTCTAGCTCTTCTTTTCTAACGCTCTCAATCTGAGGAATTTGCAATTCTGTATAACGCTCTGTTCATCGCTCGTTATTTTCGTTCGTTGATAGTCTTCTTTTGGGAGCAAATCTTGTTCTATTTATATCTTCACAGATTGCCTTTTGATTTGTCTTTATATGGCCGTTAGAATATAGTCGTTGGAAGTTTATAGCCGTTGGAGAAAGATACTATTCTTCAGCTAATTCAAACTTCTGATCTAGCTTCTACTGTTCATTCGTAGAGCAGGTTAGACTGCACGTTCTGAATATCTTTAACACCTGTACTTTCATAGCAGCCTTTTCAGTAGCGCTAGCATTTTTGCTATCGCTAACTGCATAGAATAATTTCTGCACTTGAACTGTTAGCTAAGCATATAATGTACAGTAGGTGTTATTGCAAGCATAGTCCATTAGCTCAATGATAGATAATATTTATATCAACTAAGGATTTTTATAAGGCATTCTTTATCGATAGACATAAACATTATCGCTAGCATATTCTTCTAGTTCAACATTCAGCATACTAGCTATGTCATCTTTATAAACAGACTTCTATCGATAGCTAATCTTATTATCGCTAGTTACTTGCTTGCTTATTAGCTTTAAGGATACAGATATCTGAATATTCAAGGTTCTCAGAGAATCCTATTATCGATAGCTGAATGTGCCATCGCTAGTAGCTATGTTATCACTAGACTCATTGGTTCTCAGGTACTAGCCATCTGAATGTTTATTAACTGAAGCACTTTGTTATCGATAGCTTGATTTGTTATCGTTAGCTGATTTTCCTGGTTCATTTTTCTGCTAGTTTTTTTCTCATGTTCTTCAATGAACTTGTAGCGATAGGCTATTTCTTAGCGATAGTGAATGACTTAGCGATAGATATTAACTTTGATATTTCTAAGTCTTCACTTGCTATTCCTTTCTATCTATTAGCTATAGAGATACACTTAGCGATAAAGATATTTCTTTTAGTTGTTCTGCTAAGCTTTCATTTGCTAAGTTACCATTTTTTTTTTTCATTAGTGATGGATCTTTACTCTAGCGATAGAGAATCTGTTACCTATCAGATTTTACTCGTTTAAATTCAGAGGTAACTTACACTTATGATTTCTATGGGTCAGTCTTCATCAAAACTTAAGATTCTAACACAATGAACACCCAATTTTTACAGCATAAAGCCGAATTTGTCATAAAATGTTTAGGGTTATAAGTTGGTTTGAGTGAGAGGCCAAGAGGGAACACTCTTGGCTCTACTAGGGCACAATCTTGGGAGAGTTTTGGTGTAATTTCAAGTCTCCAACTAATAGGTAATCCCTTCTGTACTCTCTTCCCTTCATTCCTCTTGAATTTTTGCTCTTGGTTCATGGTGATTTTGGGAGTTTTTGTTTGGTCCAAAAATCCGTACATATGGATGGTTTTTTTTCTTGATTTATAGGTCTTTTTGAAATCTTCTAACCCATGCTCATGATTTATGTTAATAAAGAAGCATTGGAACCTTGATTTAAGATTTTTGAAACTGGTTTTCTCCTAGGGTTTGAAGGAATCCAAAAAGCATAAATGATTTGGGTTTTTTGTTGGTCCAAATGAGTTTACTTCTACCTAATGATGGGTTAAAATCTTGTGGGTGGTTGTATATTGGCCTAGGATGGTTTTTGGTAAGTCAAAGTGTTGAAGTCTTGTGGTTCTCTTATGATTTCGAAATGGTGTATTAAGGAGAGGTGTTTAATGTGTTCTACAGGCTTTTTGGTGTTGTTAAATGAATATTAAATGTTGAAACTATTTGGGTCTTGCTATAATTGAAATTTGGGTTACCAAAGTTTCAAAACCTTGGGGTTTGGGGTGTCTATTGAAGGGAGTTGTGGGTAAATGGTTTAATGGTTTTCAAATAGAGTTTATTGGAGCTAAATAAATGTTTCTAATGTTTTAAATTCTGGAGTGGTGATTTAACTCAAATTTTTGGTGTTGCAAATTTTTGAAAATTTGCTCTCATGAAAGGCAATTTGGAAATTTTTTTAATTGTATTTGGGTAGTCCACTAGTATTAGTGAATTGATTTGGTGTTGGGAAAGATACTGGATGATTTGTTTGGATTATACATATATATATGTGTGAATTGTACTATTCGCCTAGAGGTGGATTTTGATTAAAATAATATTTTGAGGATTAATTGTGAATGATAATGATTGTTGCGGATGAATTGATTGTTGTGAATGATTTGGGCTATTAATTGTAGATTTAATGGTTTAATTAGAACAAAAAGGTGATCATGGGATATTGGGATCAATTGCGGCTTTTTGGATTTTGTGGTTAGCAATTGGTCTTATGTAGCTTGGGATGTGAGTGTTGGGCTTGGATTATTCCCAAATAGCCTTGTCATGTATGATTCAAATTATTGATGTGGCATTGTTGCCTTGTTGGTTATTGTAGAGTCTTGCTATTTGAATCGCTGAGCACTGAATTAACTTCGTGTGGTAATGCTTCTGGTAACACTTAATTGCGTCAACAAGGTAACCACTTCCTTGTCTTACTGTTGTGTGTGTGATTGGTGAAACCTAAAATGGTGGTATATAGGAAAGTTAGCATATATGAAGTATGTGTATGCTCACTTGTGGCATCTTGGTTACAGGATAATTGTTATTGCAATTGAGCCAATATTGTGGCATGCAATTGATAAAAGTTTGTTGGGGTTATATGTTAAATTAATCATCGTGGAAAATGAACAAGCATTGAAAAGCTTTAGAAATTGTTATTTGTAATTGAGCTAATACTACATACTACTGAGGAAATCGTTGTGATTAAATTACCAATTTTTCAAGAAAGCATATACACATGCATATTGTTGCATCTGATGGATTGATTTATTTTGGTGCCCTTGAGCTATGGCTCAACCCCTTCACATGATATGATTCCACCACAGCCATCGGGTGAACCTTTTGGGTTTTTCTGACGTTTGGAACTGATTCTTAATGGTTCTCTTGGGTATGGGTGATTTGTCTCTTCGAAGGCGTTTGGATCCCGTGTTATGGTGATCTATTTCATTGAGGCATTTGGATCACATTCTCAAAAATAATTGATTTTTAAATTAATAATGCTTTGGCATATCTGATGCTATATGGCTTTTTCTTTTAAATTGTATCAAATTATTGGTTCTCTAAATGTCTATTATTGCAATTAGCCCCACATAATTTTCTCATTGGTTGTTGTTCATTTTCAGGTTCTGAGTTTGATATTAGACAGGAGGGCAAGGAGCTGGAGGTAACTCGCGGACTGTGAGGTCTCTTAGGTTATTTCTCTTTATATGTATATTGCCAAACACTAGGCTAGGCATGCATGCATATTTACTTATTCATCTTATTTGATATTATGAATTACTGTATGGTGATAAATTTTGAGATAAATCCCCTCTTGGAAATCTATGGCCAGAGGCCTTGTGATTGATTTATGTTTGTGAAATTGTATTTATGCTGCATGCTATTGATCCTTGTAGGTTGGGGGATCTTACTGAACATGGGCTTTGGCCAACATTGATCAAGCCGGTGGCTCCTTTTTGTGACGATATTCTGTCTTGTGTCTGATCCACTTCCAACAATTGGTTAGTTGTGGATATTAGGACCGTCATTATTTATTTAAAATGTTTCATGTGGATAGTTGTGGATATTAGGATTGTTGTTGTATGTCTAAATTTGTTTCACATGCATGGATAAACAATTTAAAATATCATCTTGTTCTTATTAACCATGATAGATCATTTTATATCATAGCTAGATTTTGTAAATGATGGATTATTTTGATGTATGCATTTTCCTTTCCATCGTAGTTAAGACTGAATTGTTGAATAAACTCTTAAATAACTATGATAGTCTCTTTTCAATCATAGTTAGTTGTTGAATACTTTTCTAACTATGATAGTCATATTGGTTTGAGTGTTTTCTTTTTCTAACACAGTTAGTTATGTCAATTGGTTACCATTAGATTAATTGAAATTATGATTAGCTTTTGATGTAATTGTAATTTAAAAATGGAAATTAGTATAGGACCTTACAACAATGCTACATCAACGATTTGAATTATACAGACAAGGTTATTTGGGAATAACCCAAGCCCAAGACTCACATCCTAAACTATCTAGAACCAATTTCTAAACACAAAATCCCAAAAGCAGCAATTGATCCCAACATCCCATATCCACATTTTTGTTCTAATTGAACCATGAAATCCTCAATTAGTAGCCCACAACAATCAACTCATCCTCAACAATCATCATCCTTCTCAATTAATTCTCAAACAACTATCACAATCAAAATCCACCTCTAAGTCAATTGTAAAATATATGTATATATATAATCTGACAACTCATCCAATATCATTGGCCAACACCAAATCAATCCACTACAATTAGAGGACTACCCAAACACAATTAAAATTCCCAATCTCCTTGCATAAGAGTAACATTTCAAAACTTTGCAACACCGAAATTTGAGTTAAGTCACCATTCAAGAATTTAAAATATTAGAAATATTTATTTTGCTCCAATAAACTCTTTTGAAATATCAAAACCATTTAACAACAATTCCCTTCAAGAAACACTCTAAAACCTCATAATTTTTGAAATTTTGATGTATCAAAATTTCGTTAGAACAAGACCCAAATAATTTCTATATTTAGAATTCAATAAACATCATCAAGAAGTTTGCTGAAAACATCAAACTCCCCCTTTTACTGCAAAATTTTGAAATCCTAAGGGAACCACAAGAACTTCAAAGTTTAACCTACCAAAAGCAATCATATATGAAAATACAAGTACTCACAAGATTTTAACCCGTCATTAGTTATAATAAAGCCCATTGGAACCAACAAAATCCAAGCTCCCTTATGATTTTTGGTTTTCATAGAAACCTAAGAAAAACAAGCTTTAACAACTTTAATTCAAGGTTCAAATGCTTCTTGACCATGATAGACCATAAACATGGGTTAGAAAGGTTCAAGAGGAGATTAGGAAACAATGAATACACCACCCATAAGCCAGATTTTTGAGCAACACAAAAGACCCAACATATGGCTCAAAAATGTCAAAGAGAAAAGAGGAAATGGAAGAGAAAAGGGAAGATAATTGGTTACCTAAGTGAAGGAAACTCGAAATTAGGCTTAAGAGCCTCAATATCCTTGCCCTAACAAAGCCAAATCTCCTCTCTCAGTCTCTCCTGTCAACAAATGAAAAACCCTCCCTTTTCTAATATGATTCGGCCTATTTAAACAAACCAAATTTTCGCAGGTTCACCGTGGGTGAACAAACTTCACTGTGGGTGTTTGCAGTGGCAAGCATGAAAGTGGCAGGAAATACATAAGAGGGGGGAGTGAATTGTGTATCTCAAAAATTTGCTGAACTTTAAAACACAATGTACAAGATTTATACTGGTTCAGTCCTAACTCTGACCTACATCCAGTTCTCAACCCTTAGTTGGGTTCCACTAGTGTTTTCCTCAGGATTAAAACAGGTTCATTATCACCTTTACACACTCAAAGAATTTTCTCAGTAAGATCTCTCTATCTCACCAAATTGTCTCCCCCTTGCACTTTGTAAGATTACAACCCTTTCCTTAGGATCCCCCTATCCCAAGGAAATCACAAAGAATGAAATATTACAAGTAAAAAGCTTGCTTACACACTTGAGCTGATAAGTTTATAGTTTGAACAACAGTGAGAGAACTCAGTAAATGACTTGAATGCTTTTTGAGACTTTCAGCTGGGCACAGTTAATGTCTCTACCTTCCAAGTTTAGCCATTGTAATTAAGGCTTCAGAGTCATTTATTTGTTGCGTTTCCTTTTCTCTTTGTCGATTAAGTCATTGTCCAGTGTAACAGCCTTATAGGTTTCTCTACTTTCTTAATTTGCTTGGCTTCTGTGTCCAACGAAACTTTCCTGAAATAGGCCACACAAAAACTCTAGAAATATAAAGTTAGTTAAGCATGAGAAGAGTAATAGATTTTGAAATTTTTGTTCAACAATCGATGGCTTGATAAGCAATTGATTGTTTCCCAAGTTTTGGCAATCGATAATGCTCATATTGTTCTAATTTTCTTCAGGTTGTCACCTACAACACTCGATGGAAATGTTAGTTGTCTAATAGAATTAAAGTACATCAATCGATTGTTTATTTGTTCATCGATTTTTAGTCGTTAGTTAATTGACCATTAAACTAATCGATGGTTTCCATATTTCTTCTCAGTAAAGTAATAATCAATTTGATACAATGTATATCGATTAGTGATGATTAATCGATGGCTACATAGTGCAATCAATTATGCTCAACCAAATTTACTTTGAGTATTTAGTATAACTGTAACACCTGGACTTTTACTACTATATTATAGCCTTTTAATTGAATTATAACCACTCTTTAATGTCAGAAGCCCAAAAATACGTAAAAATTTAAAACTTTTCTTTTAAAACATTAGACCAACCCTCTGTTGGTTGAAATGGGCTTTTCAGACAAATTGCAATAACTTAAAACTCTTTATAAAATAAAGTGGTTAATAAAACAATTAAAAGTACGCTAACCCTCTCAGGGTAACTATTCTTAATTCATAATACTTGAAAAATTTAAATCTCTTAATAAATTTATACAATTCTAATTTCTATACTTTCTATTGATAATTTAATAATTTAATTTTACAACATATACAAATAATCTTACTTTTCAAATTATAAAGTTTAATTTCTTCATCTAAACTTCTTCTAGCACTTCTACCTCATCTTAATCATCTCACTATCTCCCAGCTAGATTCTTCCAAACCTGCGTTACTGAAAAATGTTTGGGGATGGGGTGAGATTGGTAATCCCAATAGCAGTTTCTTTCATATGAGTTCATGCATAATAAATCATAAATCTTCACAATATAAATAATCTTTATCCTTATAACCTGTACCAACCACTACTAATGATATATTCATTAAATAGTGGAGGTACCTCTACCTGCAACAGGATTTCATAACTTCTGGCAAAGGGGGAGCAACCCACCTAAGCCTTGGAGTACTCCCCTCATAACCTCTAAGGAATAAAATTACCATTGTTACAGATATTATGAAATTTATGCATGCAATGCGCTATAATTAAATATTATATGAAATAAACTGCTACCTGTATCCTTAGCTTACTCTTTACTGTACTTCTGCTTTTCACCGTATTCTGGGGATTCAACCCCACTATTCAGTCCTATAAACATTTATAATATAAAATAATACGTTAATATCTATACTTATGCATAGTAATTAAACGTCTCTCACATTCCTATCATACTACCCTTCCTATTTCTGAGACAATTAAATCTAGTTACTAACTTGCTAATTACGCCATCATCAATAGAATGAATTAGAAATTCACTTCTTGGATATCATCATCAATTACCAAGCAACTCACAAACAAGAATTAATTTATATCTCCCATTCAATTAACTTAATACCTACTAAATTACTACATTACAACAGAACATTAAAACATCAATTATTAAATTTCCATTGGTTCATCAAGACTATTACTCTTTCAAATTAATACATATAAACATAGAAATGAACTCAGTAAACCATTATCAAACCTCATTTGAAATCATAGCTTTAGAGGATACACAAATATAGCCAACCAACGTAAGAGAATCAAATTAAACTCTCTTTTCTTTGTTATTTCAAATTAACTTACATTCATTACAACTTATAAATTTTCAAATCCGATCTTAACTCTAGTTTAATCCAATAAATGTCATTATCAAAACATTATATAAATATAATTAATATTCACAACACAAACATAAGAATATCCCTACCTTTTTAAATTAAACTTACATTACCTACAAATCAATTATCCTTTTAGTTCAAATTACTTTCCAAATTTCTTGGTAACTCTTGCAACCACTTACTTAATATTTAAGGATCCAATTTACCATTTAGGTGTACAAACACCATACAAACATATTAAAATAGGAACTTCACTTCTAACTAATTAGTCCTATCTTAGTTGGAACAATATTTTAAAAGACCTCAACTCTTGACCATATATGTGATTCCTTCAATTCCTATTCATCTCTTCTTTAATTATAATATTAATTCAATCTAGTATTAATTCAACTTAACAACATCAATGCCAAACCAACAATCCAGAAAATGTAATTCAAATCACATTTAAATCAAAATTTAGCAAGATCAAAGAACAACCAAACTAACTTTCCATATTTCTTCCTTTATTTTCCATTGAACTCATATTACCCTTTCTTTCCTACCAATAAACTAACAACTAACAACCAACAACATTAATAAATTATGTTGGAATGCAACCCAATCACAGATAATCAAATGAGAAACATTTAACTATTCCAACATAGCATAACCATTTGGCTTAAACCATGCAGGAATTATAATTTCAAGGCCTAGAACTTACAACCAACATCAACAATTAGGATTCTAGGACCTAAACTACAATAACCATCAATACACTTCCTACTCCCTTTTCTAATTCTTGTTTAACAAAATATCAGTACAAATCTATACTCCCTGCACAAACTCACGGCCAGGGCAGAAATCATAAGAGAATAAAATTAAACAACTACTATCAATCAACACTAAGCCATCAATCCAAACATGCAATTCAATTAATCCAAACTCTCAAATCCTTTCCTCCACCCTTCGGCCAAAACAGAACAGAACAGGGAAATTGAGCAATAATTCAACCCTTCACAAATTCATCAAATCACACATATAACATGCTTATTAGAACCTCCCAATTGCAAGTTTATCACTTTCAAGAGTTTCTTCCCTTTCTTGGCCGACCGAAACGCAGGAATAGAGGAGAAGGAATTGCTCAAAAATTCTTTGAGCTTCTATAATCCACATACAACCCATCTTATGAGCTTAAACTTGCTTTTAACTACCATTAATTAAGCTCAAAACAAAAATTACATCAGAAACCCCAAATTTGCCTCGGATGAACAGTGACAGAGGAGGAATTTCTTGAGAAATCTGAACCTATTTGACTTTAATCCCCAAAATCAACACTCAATCTATCAAGAGAAAGGTTCAAGGAACATTTCTATAATTTCAGAAACCTCAAAAACCATCCAAAAATTCGGATCAATTCCCCCCATATTCGCTCGAAATCGCCCAAAAAGGAGAGGAAAATGAGGGAAAAAGCTTACTCGGGGTTCTTCCAAGCTTCTTGAGTGTCTCCCGCCGTCGATCGCCGTCGGACGCCGCTGCTGGAGGCTGGAATTGCTGCTTGAAGACGAAAGACGGAGAAGAGAATGAGAAAGGAAATTTCGGGAACTGAGGGAGTATATCGTGTGTGTGAGAGGCAGAGGGAGTAATTGAATAAGAAAGAAAAAGAGAGGGACACGTGTGTGGTGTATGTTTTAGATGGTACAATGTAATAATTTTTAATAGATATTTTACTATCTTGCCCTTCCCTTTTTAATTAGAGATATTTTCAACTAGGGGCAGATATTGTCTTTTGCATTTTTCTTTTCCTATTTTACCCTTGGTTGGTAATTTTATTTACCATTTCCATTTCCTAATAAATCTGAAATTTGTCCCAAAATAATTTTTCTAGATATGCTTTAATTTCTAAATTTATTTATAAGGCTTTTTAAATAACAAACAATACCTCAAGGTTCTAAATATTCCCTTATCTAAATTAGTTTTCTAACTAAATCCTTATTTTCCAATAAAAATAACCCTTAAAATTCATTAAAATACCTAAATCATCATAGATTTATTTTTTGATGCTTTTAAATGTTTTAATAATATTTCCTAAATCTTAAATAATTCCTTATTTTCTCTTTTCTAAAATTTGGGGTGTTACAATAACAATCGAATCTTAATGATGTCAATCAATAACCATGTTACACTCAATTGAAGCTTCGACAATCGATGAACAATCAATATCCCATCGATTGAAGTGTTTGAAGTTCACTCGATTGTTCCCTGGCTATTGATTGTTCTTAACTTAGTTCTTAAAACTTGTTCCAAAACATTTTCTAAGCTAAGATATCCATAATATTCAAAGTCTAAGTCATGTTTGGTTATCATCAAAACTCTGAGGTTCAACAAAGCCAAGGCCGAATATGCCAGAAATTTCCATTTTCAAGGCAATTAGGCCAACAACTTGGGCCTAATCCCACCTTATACTCAAAACCCAGATTGAACCAAAACTCAAGCCAATTTCCAAGTCTAGATCTTCCACTGGCAGTCTCAATAATATGGCCAATTTTATCTAAGAATTCCCAAGAATCCATTCAATTCACATCTAATTAACAATTAATTAACTTTCTAAAATCTGAGATGTTACAATTGTCATTGCTGAAAGAGAGTATCTTTAGTTGTGATATTATTTTGTTGCTTCTAATATTGTATTCAATGGAAAATTATTTTTTTGCAGCAGAAAGCCTTTTATTATCATTTTAAATTTTTTTTTGAAATATGAAATTTATTGAATGCATTTTTTATAATTGTATTGTTATGAATAAATAAGGTAATTTTAAATATGTTATTCAAGAGAGAGTTAAAGAGATAATGGCATGTGTTTATATGTGTTGGAGATTGGAAGGGAGGGGTGGAGTGTGTGTATTGTAATGCCTTCTGCCACCCTTTATCTCTTCATGACATGTAAGGTAAAAACTAAGCATGCAAAATAAGCCAATGAGAATAATACCTTACAAAACTGTAAATTGTAAACTGTAACTATTTCACACATGATCATGGCAAAACAAACTGAGTAAGGATATTACATATTCTCATGCCTAACTGCAGCATAAATGGCAATAATATACATGCAACCAAAACAAAATATACAAAATTGTAAATTAAAGCTACCTCTTGAAGAGTCTCTTTCTAAAGCACTTCCTCTAACTAGGCCTCCTTGCCTCTATATTTTTCTTTCTCTTTTTCTTTTTCTTCTTCTTTTTATTTTTCTCTCTTTTCTTCTCTCTCTCTCTCTATTCTTTTCTTTGCCCGACACTCAGCTCACACTCACTCATCAGCTCTCACACTCCTCATGCATCTATTTATAGGACAAGAGTACTTGGTGGCCACGCATATCCAACTTGAAGAGAAAGCCACATGAAGCTTGACCGGGAAGGAGGAATAGCCATGTGTCCTTGCTTGGAATTGAGGTATTATATAATCTACTTGGTCAGCAAGAATATGCTTGAGGAGAAAGGATTTGACACGTGACAATGAGAGGAAAAGTGGCTGCTTCTCTTTGAATTTGAAAGCCACGCATGCACAAATCTTGAAAGGCAAGAGTACATCAACTTAAGGTGGAAGCTGCATGACAACTTGGAGGCAAAGCTAGCATTGCATGACACCTTCTACTTCTACACTTTTATTTAGCATAAAATTTAAATATTTTGCATATATAAGATCCAGAGAAAAGGAAACAGCTCATACAACATGACTATCAAGATTATAAGTTTAAATTCCTTCTTTCTAAATCATAAATTTATCAAAATAAACCAAGTTTGTACTTAATGACTCTTTTCCTAAAACAAATCAAGTTGCTAACTGTTGTAGAAAAAGAATATACCAAATAGTTAAATAACGAGGGTGTGGTTTCAAGGTAGATAGAATAATGAGGAAACTGGGATTCACACATTGGATAAGAGTAGAGAAGACATGCTATTTGGGGGGATATGGGTGTTATGGAAAAAAAATTATGTTACATCCATTACTCAATTGTTCCATGTGAAAGTTTTTCCATTGTAATCTATGTGCAATTTAATTTAACGTGCGTCTATGTTGAAACTTCTACCTCATTACAGAAAGTCCTCTGGAATGACATAGAAGAAATTAGTGTTATTATGAGAAGCCCATGGATAGTGATTGGTGATTTTAATGCATACCCTAATAGGAGTGACAAAGTACGAGGTGGAATATGTAATGATGGTTAGGGAAGTTAAGTTAAGATATGGTGAATATGGTTAATGTATATTGTTTGAAGATTGTGGTTGGGAAGACTTGTGAAGAATTTGTAAAGCATAAGAGGTTTTTAAGGGAAGAAAAGAAAGAGTTTTGATTCAGTAAGTGTAGGGGATGATAGTTGTTATCCTATAGGCTTGATATGGGTTTAGTTTAACTTGATCAAGATGAGTTTTGGTAACTTAGGCCTTAATAAACATAGGATTTTAAAGGGGAAACGTCCCTAAGTAATATTATTGAATGTCTCTTGGGTTGGTAATTAATCATGTCTTTATTATTTTATTGGTGATTGTAGACACCGGTGGATCAAGTGGAGCTCTGATTTCCCGTCATCTAGTATATATTTCGGTTTTGGCCAGTAAAGGTAACTACTCTCACCTTACTATATTGGTGTGTGTGATGTTAGTTGGGATTTTCTAAATCCTTTTGTATGTATGTATGTACAGTTCAGTTCACAAAATTGGTTCCAAAGTTATTTTCATATCGACTAGCCTATTAGGTGCCTTTTGAATTACAACTAATTTGGTACAATGAAATCATTATATTGTATGTAGTATCCTGGCTGGCTGTATTGTGGTGATGATTATTGATATGTGGTTGGTTGTGGGTAGGCTACGGTGTGACCCTTGAGAATATTTGCTGATGTTGTTGATGTTGAGGTTACTATTGTTGTATGATATCGAAAAGTACCGTTGCTCAATGTAACCCTCGGTCGGCCAACTGAGTGTTATTTGTATCAGTCATTCTGATTATGGATAGAGACCACTCCTTTATTATATACAAGGAGATTCCCGTCCTGATTATAGACATGGGAAGTCCCCATTCTAATTATAGATAGAGGAGAGGATGCCATCCTAATTATAGATAGGGGCACAGTGTCACATCATGTTTATACTTGTTATATTGAAATGAAACTGTTATTTCTATGTTGGTATGATTAGTGCAAATTGATATTCCTATGATGATATGTTTATATATATACTTTGTTTGTGATTAAATATTTTTAAAATGTAGTATCTATTGAACCTTAGAGTTTTGATGATAACTAAACATTGTTAGAATAATGAGTTTTGATAATAACTAAACATAACTTAGGCATAAAGAAAGGTTAGACTTAGAACTGGAATGAACTTAAAGATAATCTGATAGAAGTGCTAAGTTATTGCCCATTCGATTAGGATCAGATTATAAGTCAGAAGTCTAAGGCAATGATAGATCAGAGTAAGATTATAATGAGTTTATGTAAAAAGATTGGCCACCTAATCGATGAGGCCTCCCTTGTGATTGATCAGAGAAGTAAAAATCAAACTAAGTAATCTCAGTGTGATTGATTAGAGAAATGGAAATAAAACTTAGTATGATTGAACATTTGGGTATAATCGATCAGGACACTTTGTGATTGATCATGATGTCTAAATTGTAATCCAAGCCTAATCTCAGCCTATTCGATCAGATATGCCTAATCGATCAAAGAGTAGTGAATGATCGATCATTACAGTATGAAATTAACTTCAAGCAATCTAAGCCTAATCGATCATAGAAGCCTAATTGATCTGGGTCCCCTATGATCAATTAGGAAAAGTGTTATCTAATATCATATTCAAGTGATGTAGGTCATGATCGAAGCCTAATCTAAGAATGATCAATCAGACAACTGAGGCAGTAATCGATTGGAGTATTGTAATCAATCTGGTGATGGATTTGAATGATTAAGCATTTTATGTGCATAATATGTCAGACCTATTTTAGGAAGTTTACGTTACCCTCACAGACTCAGGAATTAAGCCATTTGAAACAACAATTGCTTTATGCAATTAATGAAGAGAGAAGAACATAAGAAAACTGAGTACAGAGGAGTTAATGCTACATAGAACATCTTCATCTCAACACTCCATCAATCATTTTAACCATCTCTCATCAAATATCAAGCAACAGCTATAAACGGTCACCAACGGGCAAAAACCAGAAACATGTATAAAAGCATTTGTGAAGAAGTTTGTGAAAAAAATTGATTGCTTACATTGAAATACCTTCGAGTTATACTTATTGCATTCAATACCCACCTACTCTTAAATATTTTCATTCATTATCTTTGTACTTCAGTCTGTATCAAAATTAGTTCATTTGAGTAAACAAGTCTTTGTAATCACATTTCAAGTGAGGATTAATCTTAAGGTAGTGGGATCTTAAGAGTAGGTTGTAATCTTACAAGTTGTAAGGGGGAGTGATCTATAAGAGAGAGAGTTCTTACTGAGTGATCACTTGTAAAGGCAATCAAGATCCTGATTGAATCTTGAGGTTTAGTGGAACCCAACTGAGGTTTGATAACTGGACATAGGCCAAGAGTTGGGTTGAACCAGTATAAGCTTTGTGTCTTAGTTTCTTAAATTTTAATTAGCACAATTCACCCCCTCTTGTGCATTCTTGCACTTTCAAACATGACTTAGGCTAAGAAAATTATAGGACTCTTAACTTAGAAATTATATTGAAACAAGTTTTGAAAACTAAGTTAAGAACCATCGATGAACTGTTCAACAAAATTGAATGGTGAACTAATTCAATTGATTGAGAAGACCTCTTATCGAGTTTCAGATGAAAACTTTAGTGAAGATCAATTAAGCATTGAATCAGGCCATCGAGTGTTAAGGAGCAATCAATTGATTATGAGACAATCGATGGACAGTGGAACAAGCATTGATATCTAATCGATTGATCATAGCACAATCGATTGATAGTTAACTTAGAATATTTTCCAGAGCCATCGAGCATTAAAATATATATCGATTATTCATCAAACATCAATTGTTAATGTAGCTATAGGTTTCTTAGAATTTGATCGAGTACTAATGTTTACATCGAGTGTTACAAGCAAAACTCTACAAAATGGAATGCTCAGATGGCACTCGACTGAACAGAACATGATGAAATTGATGGTTGAGAGAACCATTGATTGATTACAGTGAAGTTTGAATTTAATTTATTGTGATTAACTTCCTGATAATTAACTTTACATTTCTAGAGTTTTTGGCTAACACATTTTAGGAAAGTTCTGTTGGACGCAGAAACCAAGCAAAAAAACACATAAATGCAGTGAACATAGAGAGTTGATAGAATGAAGTAGAAATTTGCATGTTGATAAAGAACCCTTCCCATCCTAATTTCATCACCAATTTTTGTAGCCCCCATAGCAATTGAGAAAATTAACCCTTCCCATCCCAATTTCATCATCAATTTTTGCAGCCCCCATAGCAATTGAGAAAAAGAAGTTAGTTTTGAGTGTTCTTGTGGAGCCTTGAAGATTGGGATTCCAAGAAAGGTTTTAAAGTTTTAAGGTAGTACTTACCCTCTTACATTTTCTTAGTATTATTTGAATATTGTAATGTGATATGTGGTTGCCATTATGAAGCATGTTTGAAGTGATTATGTGTTTCTTAAATGCTACGGCCATATGTGTTTATCCAAGAACATGAATGCTTATTAGTATAAGTTATTGGTACTACTGTATCTTGTGCAATATTAAATATGCTTGGTTGTTTGTTGAGTTTGTACTGCTGGGATTTTCCCCAAAATCTCACCCCCAGATCTTTACCATTTTAGGAGTAAGATCATGTAAGGAGAAAGAAAAGATGATAGCCAAGTAGTGGTGGAAGAACCTATGTTCCTTGTTTTTGTTCGTGCATTTTAAAGACCTTGATGAATCTGTAATATTCATAAGGCGCATTTAAAATTATTCTTATTATGTTCAATACCTTTTGATGTTATCATTTTGTGGATTATGTATGTGTATGGTCAATCATGGCCAATTTGAACAAGTTTTAGTACATGCAAGTAATGTTTAGTTTTCTGTATTCCATATCTGAGTTATGTCTGTTTCAAAATAGTATATGAATTTCATTAGCCCTAAAATTTTTAACTTACTAGACATATAGGGGTTTTTAGAAACCCAAACATAAAGTAAATTAGAGTTATATAGCTATAATTAAAAATCACGTAATCAGACTGAAATTCTAGGCGTTCAGAAGAAGGCAAACTGGGAAAATCAAGATGCTGTTGGGTTGGTTTGTGTTATATTTGATATTTTTCCTAGATAGAGGACTCTTGAAGATTTAATTTGGGACTTTAACCATATCAAAATCACTTTTGTATAATTAACTATGAATTTTCAAAATTACTGGAAATGCCTCCCACATTTCAAAATTTTCTAGAAATAAAGAAAAATTTGAAAGAGTTGTGGTTTTGACGTTCTTACAAGCTTGAATATGTTTTGCATTGCAAGTTAAGCTTGGGAATGAGTCCCAAAAGTAGGTGTTACACCTTGACCATCTATATATTGAACAAATGGATCTTATGTTGGGTTATACATGCAGTATTATCCTCATATAGAACCGTTGGAGTCATTTTACTAGAAGATAAACCACAAGTAGTTCATATATGATTTATCATTAATTTTAGCCATACACACTCTTGACTTGCTTCATGCATTGCTAAAATTTTTGCATGGTTAGATGATGTGGCTGAGATGGTTTGTTTCATGGATCTCCATGAGATCGTTGTACCACCATAAGTGAATAAATAGCCCATTTGTGATCTTCCAACATGTGGATCAAATCTAAATCGAGCATTTGCATAGCCAAAAAGATCCGTATTGATTCCATTCGAGTAAAATAGTCCTATTTTTAAAGTACCATTGCAGTAATGAAGAATGTGCTTAACTTCATTCCAATTTCTTCGAGTTGGTGAGGAGCGGTATCTTGCTAACAATTTAACAGCAAATGATATATCTGGCTGATTGCACTAAGGTATAGTACTTCTGGACCAAGTAATTCTTCATTACCTTCTTCTTTAATTTCTTGAGCCCTAAAAGGGTCTCTATCTACATCTAATGATCTTACAACCATCGGATTATATAATGGATGTGATTTATCCATGTAAAAATGTTCTAGGACCTTTCTAATATAAGTTTCTTGGTCTATAAAAATTCTATTTTCCAAATATTCAATTTGTAACACAAGACAGAATTTTGTTCTTCCGAAGTCCTTCATTTCAAATTCTTTCTTCAGACAATTTATAGGCTTTTTGAGCTCCTCAGGAGTTCCGATGATATTTATACCATCAACGTATATGGCAATTATAACTCATTTCTAGACCTTTTCATGAACATACATAGGCATATTGACAAATGAATTATCTTTTGAACTTTTAGCTCACATTGTTTCACATGAGGATCAAAATGAGATAATGATAATTCATTCAAGATAATTTCTTTTTCTAAATGCTTATTTCTTCCCCCTAATGTTAGGTAAGATAATTCATCAAAATAGCAATAAGCAAATTGAGCCGTAAATAAATCTCCTATTGATGGTTCAAGATATTTTATTATTAAAGGAGATTCATACTCAACATATATTCCCATATTTCTTTGAGGACCCATCTTGCTACATTATGGTGGAGCATAGGTTCTAACTAAGAACCAATTTCAAAAGAGAGGCCTCTAAATTATTTGTTGGCCTAATACGAATTAACATCGCTTCATGCAAAATTGCATTCCCTAAGCTGAGATAGGGAGATTAGATCTCATAAGTAATGGTCTTACAATTAGCCTTAAATGTTTAATCAATGATTCTGCAAGTCCAACATGAGCTACAGGATGTTCGACATCAATCCTAAAGGAGACACAATATTCATTGAAAACTTGCGAAGTAAATTCACAAGAATTATTAAGTCATATTTTCTTAATGAGGTAATGAGGAAAATGTGCTATTAATCTAATTAATTGAGCAAACAATCTTTCAAATGCTAGGTTGTGAGGAGAGAACAAGCAAACATGTGACCATCTTGTTGATGCATCAATTAAAACCATGAAATACCTAAATGGTCCACATGGTGGGTGAATTGGGCCACATATATCTCCCTGTATGCATTCTAAAAAATGAGGGACTCACTCTCTTTTCTTTCTTGGCAATGGCCGAATAATTATTTCCCCTTAGAACATGTAGCACATGAGAAGACATTCGATTGTGGTATTTGTTGACATTTTAATGAATGTCAACATGAATTCTTAATTATTTTTTGCATCAAGATTGTCCCAAGAAGGCCTAACCGGTCATGCCAAACATCAAATTTATTGTAGTTTACAAACTTCTAGTTTACAACAACATTTATCTCAATTATACTAATAAATATGAGAATGGTAAAAACGCACAAGAGGGGGTGAATTGTGCTTTAAATAAAACTTAAAACACTAAACAATCTTTTATACTGGTTCGGCCAACACAATGCCTACGTCCAGTTCTCCAACTCCTCGTTGGGTTCCACTATACCACAGGTTTTACAAAAACGGGTTCACCTGCCAACCTTTACAACGGGGCTTTAGACTTCCCTCTAAACGCTCCCCTTTACAACTTGTAAGGACACAACCCTATCCTAAAGCCCCAAGCTTTAGAAAAACCTCCAACAATAGAGGATTTCAATTAATGAGTTCACTCAATGAACAGATTTTGATAAACACTTAAGTACAAATAATCTCACTAAGAGTAATAAATACTTTAAGCTTTTGTGAGCAGAGAGTATATGGAAATATTGAATGCTGGTACGTCTCTGTGTGTGTGTGTGTGAGTTCCTGAGTTACTATTCATAAATGCTCAAGTCTTGATATTTATAACTCTTCACAGCTTGCCTTTTCTTTCAGCTTCAAGAGGCCGTTTGAAATTAGTCATTAGGAGCTCTTAGTCGTTGGCAATAAATGCTGTTCTTCATCTTCGTCAACGTTCTTCTCTTGCTTCAATTAATTCTTGCAGAGGATGAGCTAAGAGAGATAGAGACTGTGAGTAACGATCACCTGCAACCATTGTACTTGCACAGCAGCTTTTTCAGTAGCGCTAGCACCCTTGGCTATCGGTAGCTTAATAGTGTAAGTCCTGCACTTAGCTCTTAGCTAAACAAGTATTCATGTGAAGCACAGTAGGTGTTATCGCTAGTGTATTTTATTAGCTCAATGTTCAAAGACAATGTATTAGCTATCTGATTATCTAAGTTATTTCAACAAGTATTTTTCTATCGATAGCTAATCATGTTATCGCTAGCAACTATGTTATCGCTAGTTATCTGATTAGCTCATTTGCTCAAAGACACTGTATTAGCTATCTGAATGTCTAAGTTATTTCAAGTGTTCTATTATCGATTGCTAATCATGTTATCTCTAGTAACTATGTTATCGCTAGTTATCTTATTAGCTTATTTGCTCAAAGACACTGTATTAACTATCTGAATGTCTAAGTTATTTCAAGTATTATGTTATCGATAGCTAATCATGTTATCGCTAGCTGACTTAGTTCATTACTGCTAGCTGTTCTAACATTCTCCCCCTTTGTGTTATCCATGTTATCTTTGGGGTCTTAGCGATAGTGATATACTTGTACAGAGCTTAGCAATAGTGATCTATTGTTCTTTGCTTGCTTAGGCTATCTCAACTCATTATATTAGCGATAGTGAAGGTCTTAGCGATAGAGATATTGACTTTTCTTCAGATTATGGCTAAGTCTTCATTAGCTATTGTTATCCTAACCCTTCCATTTGTTAGCGATAGGTTCTAGCTTAGCGATATTGTATCTGTTATCTATAAGATTTTACTTGTTCAATGTTAAGGTAACCTACACTCTTTTACTTAGTCATTTAACATGATTCTTATCTCAATTTATTCCAAACAAAGTTATATGCTAATTGTTCATTTTACTTATGTTATCTATGGGTCCAGTCCTCATCAAAACTTAAGATTCTAACAAAATGTATAATACAATCTAGAAGAAAGGGAAGTTAATCTTTCTAGTTTCCACTTTTTATCAGAAACTATATTTGTGATATCAAGATATTCTCGATTCTCATCAGTTTTTGTTTCTGTGTGATATCCATTTTGCGGATATCCTTGAAACCCTATGTCTTTTAGACTTTGTTAAGTAAAGTGCATTATCAATGTATAATTTTGTTCCTCTAAGTAACAACATATTAGCTCTTCTATAGCCTACAATCAGATTTATACTTCTGGATATAGTCTGAAAGCTTCTCACATTACTAAAGAAGAAAAGTATTTGTAACTCAATAGTGTGAGTTGTTGTGCTATCAATGTGGCACAATTATCCATGACTGATGTTGATAATAGTCATTCTATTATGGGAACATGGAAAAAGAAAAGAAAATGCAATTAATGAAAAATGTAGTACTTATTTATTCATTTGGAAAGAGAACTATATCGAAATCAAAAACATTGTTGTACTAAAGATAAGAAAATAAATTAAAATGTAGCATATTCAACTGCATAAAGAAAATTTATTTCTGGACATTATTGTCATCAATAAGATGATCAATTTTTCCACTAGGATTGGCAAAAAAATCATTAATATCCAAGTGGGTAACATCCATATTGCCAAAATCAAAATCACCTTTTTCATTAACAACGTTTGATTCAAATTTAGACTCTTTGCTTCTCTTTTTATTTTTATTCTTAAGCAATTATTGGTAAAGGTCGATCAGATGTTTTAGTGTATTGTAGGTATGCAACCAATGACCCTTTCTACCACAGTGATAACACAAGTTTTCAACTTGATTTTTGTGCACATTATTTTCCTTTTGGTGTCCCATATCATTCTTTGCCTACTTCGAATGAGAATTTGAATCACCACGACCACATCCATGACTATATCCATGGCTACATCCTCGTCCACAGCTATGTACATGACGAGTGGATTGATTTGCTACAACATTCAATTCTAGGAATGGAATCAAGCCCACTGGATGAGATTCATGATTTTTCACTAAGAGTTTGCTATTTTGTTCAGCAACAAGAAGGCATGAAATTAATTCAGAATATTTTTTAAAATCTTTTTCACGATATTGCTGCTACATGAGTACATCAAAAACGTGAAAAGTTGAAAATGTTTTTTTTCTAACAAGTCCTCATTGGTGATCTTCTCACCACATAATTTCACTTGAGAACTTATTTTAAAAATTGCCAAATTTTATTCAGATTCAGCTTTAAAATCTTGTAGCTTCAAGTGAATCCATTCGTAACAATCTTTAAGCAAAATCATCATTTTCTGGTGATCAAATCTTTCATTCAAATTATTCCACAATTCTAGTGGATATTTTACTGTTAGGTATTCGAATTTTAGACCTTCATGGAGGTGGTGATGAAGGAAAATCATAGCCTTAGCCTTATTTTGGCTAGTCATTTCATTTTCCAGTAAAATGGTTTCTCCAAGGCCTGAGGATTAAGATGGATTTCAGCATCTAACACACAAGACAAATAATTGAGAGCCGTGAAATCAAGCTTGATAATGTTGGACATGTTGATACTATTTTGAAATAAAATAGCATTAGGATAAATGAATTTATTGATGTATAAAATATCAAATATATATGTATTTTAATAGGATATAATAATAAATATAATCAATGTTAGATTTAATTTTGTGGTATGTTGCGTACATAACAACTTACAAAGCACACCATCAATATATTTTCTTTAAATCTAATATTGCTTATCACTCTATTCCTTATTAAAAGTCCACTCTAACTACTTCTCACATACCAAAGAGTGCAAGTTAAAGCATTAAATATGTCTTATTTTAAAAAAATTTCCAAGTTTGCCCTTATTTAAGAATAGGAGTTAAAATAATATTGTATGAATCAGAAACCTTCTCTCTCATCTTCCCTATTTCCAACATAAGGTTAAAATAGTCACACTAGCATTAATTGATCCCAAACTGGACTTATATTTTGGAACAAAAAATTTATGGTAGTTGAACTTATAATGAGGAACGGAGTAATATATATAATATTCCATACATAAGAATATAACCACAAATCACAACAAAATTCTAACAACAATATTAGGTAGATAACAATATTTCTTTAATTGAATTTATATGGCTTCTGGCCATAAAATTAAATCTATATGGCTTCTAGCCATTTAATATTGAAAAGAAGGAAAATTGAATTTATATGGCTTTGGGCCATTTAATGTTCAAACATAAAATTTAAATTTATTTGGCTTCCGGCCATTTTTAACAAAATAGAAAAATAAATTTATATAGCTTTTGGCCATAAGAATAATTCTATATCAAGTAGAACTTTAAGTTCCATTAAAGATGAATTCAGGTTAAAACAAATATGAAATATTAGGTGGAACTTCAGGTTCCTTCAAAGATGACTTAAGCTCGATAAAGAGTGCATTAAAATATAAGGTTGAACTTTATGTTTCATGAGAGATGACTTCAGGTCAATGATGAATACATTAAAATATAAAGTTGAACGTTAGGTTCCATAAAAATGGCTTCAGGTCATTGATGATTGCATTAAAATGTAAAATGGAACTTCAGTTTCAATGAAATATGACTTCAGGTCAACCTAAGAAAATATGAAGATAGATGAAGATGAAGAGAAATAGAAAGGTGAACTTCAGATTCTCCATAATAACATAACAAAAAAAAAAGGATCCTATGAATAGAAAATAGACTATCTTGGTTGGAGGCTTATGCTGATAACATTTTATAAATTATAGAAGAAGATAAAAGAAAAGAGAAATAGGGAGAGAATAGAGAGCTATTCTCATTCACGTTTAAAAAGTGTAAAATACACACTACTAGCCTTCTATTTATAGAAGAGGCCCTAGGGTTATGATATAATTAACATTAATAATTGATAGAATAATAGGAAATGGGAGTCAAGGACATCCACATTACTAGGATATTCATCACATTGATTATCTTTTCATGAAAAATGATTTCCAAATTGGTTGGTATTTTTAATTTAAGAAAATAGTTTTTTGTTTTTTTTTAGAAAAATTTTGAATGAATTTTAGATTACATTTCTTGAGGATATTCCCATAATCTCACATGTAATTAAAACCGCACACATCATAAAAAATACATTTCAAAATGAAATTTGTATTCATCAAGAAATAGCATATAGTTTCCTTTTTTGGTTTTGTTTCGAAAAATTTGGTCTTTTGGTGTTAATAAAAAAATCACACTTATACATTTTCTCCTTGAGCATAGCCATACACGTGAATGATCAAAGGAATAAACAAACAATAATAGAATAACACACATTACATAAGAGAAAAGTAAATAACTCTTACAATGTCTTCTCTCCAAACTATAAAACTCTTGTCAAGTTTTTACTCTCCAAAAATTTTCTCCTTTTTTCCCTATTTCCCCTTTTAAAACTTTTATCTTCGTTTTTTTAATTCACCTTTTCCAATTTTTCTTACTCAAATTGCTCAATGTTGCATGTGGGTGTGTGTGGAAGGCAATGAATGTAAAGGTAGTTAGTGTATTGACCCATGGATGGTGATGCTTTAAGGTGTGAATGGAATAAAGAGAATAAGTGAAAGGAGAGAAAAGAACATGTGAGAGAGAGAAGAAGAAGAAGAAGAAGAAGAAGAAGAAGAAGAAGAAGAAGAAGAAGAAGAGGTTTGTGTGAAAGATATATATATATAAAGAAAAATCCCCCTAGAAAGCTTCCTTTCTGTTCTTTATATAGGCATTAGAGCTCTATTTTTAGTTTAACTTCACAAAAATCTGATCTTTTAACCACTTTTCAATTTATATCTTTTATTTATTTTCTTATTCCACCTAAAATATTTGATCTTTTAACCATTTCTCAAATTATCCCTATTTTTAGTTTAACTTCTCTAAAAAAAAGATCTTTTAACCACTTTTCTAAATTGTAACTTTTTAATTTTTATCGTACCTTATATACCTCCTATTTTAACCAATTTTCAAATCATGTCTTCTAATTTTTAATCCAACCTAAAATATTTCCTCTTTTAAATAATTTTCAAATTATATCTTTTCATTTTTAATTTTTTTATTCTATCTAAAATATCTATTACCATAAAATCACTAGAATTTTCTTATATAATTAATTCTTTATTATTTTATTATGATATTATTATTTTATGGGCTCAGAAAAAAAAGAGGTGTTTACATTCATATAAATCCCATTACTTTACTCTTTTCAAGACTTGCAAATAGAGATTTTGTTTGATAGAGAAACTTGTTTTTCGATTAATGTGTGTTTACATTTAAGTTTATGTTTACTTTTATGTTTATACTTATGTGTATGTTTACAATTATAATATGATTATGTTTATGTTTATGTTTATATACACATCTATATGTCCATGCTATCTCGTCTAGTTTGGAAGTTGACATTGTGAAATATCAATTATATAAAACTTTCCCGTATTTCTTATTTAAGGTTTACTCTCATTGGAATTGCTTCACCATCTCTTAAGACATTTAAAGGTGAAATGCAATGTTTTAAAACTCATATTAGATTTGACAACAAAATCGTCAGTCGAAAAACTTAGGCACTCACTTTTAAAGTTTAGACCTTTTGGAGAATATTGCTGCATTGGGTTGTCTTGAATTAGCTTTCGAACCAGAAATAGGGGTTGAGTAGTTACCAGAAACAACTTTTAGATAACCAGTTAGCTTTGAACATGAGGTTGGTGAAGAGTTGTCGGTTTTGTTTCAAAAATGTTTTACACACATGGATTTTACTATTCAAAATTCTTTAAATTCAAGGAGAGTAGTGATTACAATCCTAGATGTTGTTCTAAAAAAACCAGTTTGTACTTTCATTCTAAGTAACCTAAATTAAAGAGAATCAAAATTTGATTTTTTTCCTTGTTTTGAAAAGGGTCAAGGGTAAAAAATACACGTGTTTCGTCAAAAGTTCATCCAGCACTAAATGTTTTTTTTGGACCAAAAATACACATAAACATCCAAATTGGATCAAAAATACACATTTATAGTTAAATTAGGGTACAAAATACACATGTGATTTTGTAAAAAGTTTCTTCCAGTATTAAGCGCTTCCTTTTGGAATATAATGTAAATGTGTATTTTTGATATGATTTGAAAGTTCATGTGCTTTTTTGGTCCAAAAAAAAACATTTGGTGCTAAATAAATGTTTGACAAAATCACATATGTATGATTGACCCTTAACCTTTTTTAAAATAATGTTTTAAATGTGCAAAAAATTCTAATTACTTGTTAATGAGTTGAGATTTGATGAAAATGTTTCCCGAGACCAATGAACTTATGTGACCCTTGCTTCTTAAAATTACGGATAGTTAGCTATGTTAGATATTTTTCATATACTATGACCTACATGTTAGATGCATTAGGGTTTGGTTTTGTAACATTCACTTTCTAAATCCATTTAAATAATAACCAACCTAAAAGTAATAAGATCTAATCAAAACTAACTATGTTAGGAAAAAGAGGTCTAGTTATGAAAAGGAAATGCTAAAATAGTTAGATAACTTTCATGTAAAGATTTCCTTCAAATCCAAATTTAAAGGTTTAATTATGATAGGTGTTGGGTTATTAATGATATATCTTCCCTTAATGGGTTGAATTAATCAATTAGGGATTATAATTTATTCAGATTATTCATTTGAATAATTAAGAAAATTAATCAATTGGTGGATTCAGTTTGCCAAGGATCATTGAAATAGTCCATGTGACACCTTATTCAAGGAACATTCTTTAGAGCCCTTTGATTAAGTTTGAACCGTTAATGCTATTAGAAGACCCAAGAGTGTCAAAAACGTAAAACTTTTTCTTAAATGTCTTACTTGTGCTTTTAACTTTGAAAATTCATATCTATTTCCATGTAAACTCATAAAAAGTAGTTCAAAGCTCAAACTTTAGCTCTTTAAAATTCATCTATAATCTTGATATAATCTTAGCTCAATTTGGTCCCATTATCATTGAAATAAAACCTCTTATGTTTTTAGACTTAGGAGAATTTCGCAAGAAATTACTATTTTTATGTCTAATTGTAAAATTTATATCTCCTAATCTACATGTCCAAAAATTATGTATGAGTACTTGATTTATAGCTTAGGATGTATACTATAAATAGGGAAAATTTCACGGTCTAACTCAACTTATAACTTAACAAAAAATCTATCACAAATAAACATGTTAACAAGCACTCATAATTATCTAAGTGTAGATATAGCTTTTTACTTGAAGTAGAGTTTAAGTTCTGAATTCCCTTATAAATCTTTAAGCTAATGAGGCTCTTTATAGAGTTTATACATATAGACCAAAATATGGTAATTAAACTATAACTCCCAAAATATTCTGAGACTCCTTGTCTTAGCTAAAGATCCGCTGCATCTCCTTTCATCTAGAAGTGCTCAGTCCTATGGGTGAGACATAGAAAGAGGGGGTGTGATTTGGGAAAATCTCAGTAGCAATAATCACAATTAGTTTATAATGCTTGGCAAAAACTATGCGTATGCAAAACAAGCCAATGAGAATAATACCTTAGAAAACTATAAACTGTAAAGTGAAACTATTTCACACATGATGATGGCAAAAACTGGGTAAGGATATTACATATTCTCATGCCTAACTACGTCATAAATGGAAAGAATATACATGCAACCAAACAAAATATACAAAATTACAGATTAAAGCTACATCTACCTGGGTCTCTTTCTATTGCACTTACGCTCTGGTTTCCTTCTGGTAAAACTGATTAATTTTTTGTGCATATGGCCAACTTTTTCCTGCATTACCACTTAAAAAATTCAGCAATACCCATTAAAGTTCCATTTCTAAATTTTTAGTCACAAATCAAAACTTCTTCTATTTATTACATGCTATAATTTGAGGCCTTTATTCTATTGAACTTCAAATTTTGATGATAACAAAACATGACTTAGGCTATGAAAATTGTGGCATCTTAACTTAGAAAAATATTTTGAAATAAGTTTTTAAACTAAGTTAAGAAGCAATCAATAACTCCCAGTGTCAATTGATTAACATCAAGTCTCAGTAATCGATGACACATTGATTGCCTATAGATTTCCTACTTTCAATTGATAGATAGATGGTTCAATTCATTAAGTGCTACAGACATCAATTTCTTATCTTAAATCTTCAAATAAATAATAAAAGAGAGCAATTGGTTGGAAGATGAGCAATCAATTGGCAGCAACAATTGATATGCAATCGACTAATACTTAAGCTCACAGAAAACTGAAAGCAATCGATAGGTGTTGAGCAATCAATTGATGACAAGCAATCGATTGGATATATGAGCAATTGATTGACATACCCTTGATTTTATTCAATAACTAACGTTTTTATCTACTATTGTAGGAAACGATCTAAAGGCAATCGATTGGCACATTGAGCCATCGATTGCCAAGAAAGAATTTAAAAATTTATTACTCTTCTCATGTCTAACTAACTTTATATTTGGAAGATTTCACATATCCTATTTCAGGTAGTTTATGTTAGACACAAAGCTCAACACAAAAACAGAGAAAGAGTCATTACTATACTTTACTGAGTGATAGCTTTACCAAGCAAGAGAGAGGGAGTAACTCAACACAAAATCTACTCTAACACTACTCTGAAACATTAATTGCTATTGATCAACACTTCAGCAATCTCCATAAGTCATCTCTCACAACTGCCTTACAACGGCTATACAGACTCAACAATAGGCATATTCCTAAAAGGAAGTATATAAGCATTTGAAGCCCAAATTGGTTGGAAAATAATTAAGTGCTATTCAACTACCAATTCGTACTGCATTCAATCCAAGTAATCTGAGTTCACTCATATGTTCTTCAAACTTCAAATTTATCAGCTCAAGTGAGTGAGCAAGCTTGTAATCTGTAATCATTTTTTTGAATATGTTTTCCTAGGGATAGTGGGATCCTAGAGGAAAGGGTTGTAATCTTACAAACCGTAAGGGGAAGAGAATTTGGTGAGATAGTGAAATCTTAATAAGAAAAATTTTCCGTGGTGTAAAGGTACTCAGGAACCTGTTGTAATCCTGATTCACTAGTGGAACCCAACTGAGGTTGGAGAACTGGATGTAGGTCAGAGTTAGGACCAAACCAGTCTAATTCCTTGTGTTTGATTTAATTCTGTCAAATTTTTTAGATACACAATTCATCCCCCTCTTGTGTATTTCCTGCAATTTTCATATTCTTGGTAAGCATATGGACACTTTCTTCTCCGATTTGGAATTACATATATAAAATTCAACTCTTAATCTAACTATAGAATTGTATAAACTTGAAACTAGGGAGATAAAAATATACTTTCCAAGAGATTAAAGATTACTTTCTACTATAACTCCTTTTAATTAGGCCTCATTTCTCTATTTTTCTTCCTTTTCCTCTTTCTCTTTTTCCATTTCTCTCTCTCTTACTCTCTCTTTATCTCATCCTCACCGTCCACCCTCCCTTCTTCTCTCCTTTCACTTGCTTCCAATTCCATTTATATAGCATTTTGTCCAACTTGAAGGACAAGTAAATGGTAGGCTTGGGGAGGAAGCCTTGCATAATGTTTTGCCATGTGTTAAGGAGGAAGAATAGGTGGCTGTCTTTACATGGAAAAGAAGGTCTGTTTTAGTGGCTTCATGAAAGTGAAGAAGGCTTTCCCATGAAGCCAATAACAATTCTTGGTGATCAAGTTGCTTTGAAACTTTATGGAAGAGTATGTAGAAACTTACTTGAGAAGTGGCTTATTCCCAAAGACTATAAGGCCGTACTTTTAAATTTTGTGCCTATGATTAGTTATATATACTTAAATCTCATTTCAAATCCATAATAAATCCATGGGTTGCCAACTCTTTTTTGATAATTCCTTGCAATAATAGGCTTCTTGCATCTTACTCTTGACACCTATTACCACTCCTCGTCCCATTACATATATAGCTACACGCCACCTCATGCTTACTTTTGTACATGAAACCCGTTAAATTTCCCTCCTTAATATATCCAAATAAAGGAATAGAAGGGGCTTTAGCTTGGCAGTGGAATTTATAATCATGTCAAACAAATTAATATTTTAAAAAATATAAAAATCTAGCACCAATCATAACACTTCTTCCAAATTAAGTTTCCCTTGACTTTTTGGGAAGTTGTACAAAAAATCTTGCCACACACGGCCCATTTGAAATGTGTCATGGAAAATGGTGTAAGGTGGCAATGAATGAGTGTAATTTAGAATTTGGGCATATACATTATATTAAATCTCAAACTTGCTTATCAAGGCTTAAGACATTAATCTCTTCTTTCCAAGCTTGTTCTATAAGCTTTGTAAACTAATCTTTTTCTTCCAAGCTTGTATCACAAGCTTAACAATTTTGGGCCCTTAATTTAATTACTAATCCCACTTATAGAATCTCAAAATAAATCTATTTTCTTGAGGCTTGAGGCCCCTTAATTTAATTACCAATTGATGACTCCCCAATTTTAGTGTATTTTCATATATATTTTTATTATATTTGGGAGTCATCAATTGAAAAATTAAAATAGGATAGAGAAAATAAGATAATAGTTGAAAATTAAAAAATAATAATAAAGTTCATATTGTTATCGACAATGTTAGCATTAGATTTTGTTTAATCATTTTTTAGTGTATTTTCATATATATTTTTATTACATTTGGGAGTCATCAATTGAAAAATTAAAATAGGATAGAGAAAATAAGATAATAGTTGAAAATTAAAAAAAATAATAAAGTTCATATTGTTATCGACAATGTTAGCATTAGATTTTGTTTAATCATTTTTTAATATTTTATTGTTTTAATTTTGGCAGCCAATATGTGCAGAATTTTGGGCACTAAAGGAGAGTTAATTGAATACAAGGAAGAGACATGTTGAAACAAAGGGAAGAAAAGACAAAACACACAATTTTGGAAAGGAGCAATTGAGACCTAATTGATTAAAATCATCTTCACTCACTATTGGGGCCATGCTGCACTATTCACTTTTCATACTTCGCTAGAAGACTTTTCGAATTGACACAGACGTAAGGAGAAGAGTGGTGCCGCTGCTGGGAGCTTCTTGAGCGCACGCTATTCATCATCATCGAGGAAAAATGGGAAGAGAGGAGAGAAGGCCGCTGCAAGCTATCCAGAGTCTTCCATTGTTAAATTAATTCGGCATCGGATTAGTAATTGTGAGTCTTTGTTTCTCTTTTTCCTATGGTGTTTGATTTAGTTTCAGTTTTTGTTGGGATTGATTTGGAACCCATGTGTGGCTAATTTTTCTTTACAACCTAGAGCACTTTGAACTTGTTTATGACTTAGAGATTTTTCCCACTTATTAGTTATGCTTAATTTTAATTCAGTTTATTTAATCTTGCTTTTAATTATTATTGTTTAGTGATTGGCCACCTTTGAACATGTTTAGGGAACTTAGAATTAAACTCGACGGAGGGAATTGTAAATAGATCATGGGATTAAATAATGTGGAATTAGATTTTTAATCCAAGTTAGATTTTCATCTAATTTGCGTCTAGGATAGACATATTACCTAGAAACTCTGCATAATCAAATTAGAAAGTTACCGATATAAATTGTACCTAGTTAATTTGTGTGAGGCATTGCATTATTAATCTAGGTAAGGATATAAGTGGACAAACAGGCATTTATAGACATTAGGACTCTAAATTAGCTGATTAATTTAACGCATAATTAATTTAGTGGGAATAAAATATAAGAAGCAAATAACGGATTAGTGACTCTAGGTTGTTCGTTTTAAGCTTGAAGTTAATTTGTTTCAAAGTTCACAGTTTTTATTAGATTTAGCTAATTTTCTCTTCACACGTTGAGGATCAATTCTGTCTTGCTCAACTTAAACAAAAATAGGAGATTTAATGCCTAGTTATTAATTGTTTTGAGTCTCTATGGGATCGACCTTGATTTGCCATTTTACTATTTTCTACGGCCCGTTCACTTGCGGAGCTTGATTAAAATTTTGGTAGCATCAAGTTCTTGGTGCCGTTGCCGGGGACTCAAGGCAATTGATAATTAGTATTAGAAATCCTTTAGTAGTTTTAGCTTGGGTTTTTTCTAAAAAAATAAAAAAATAATTATTTTTTAGTTTGTTTCTTGGGTAAGTTTGATACTCTTTAGAGCTGGTTTGTTTTTCAGGTACCATTGATATATGCCCCGCAAATCCAAATCTACAAAGACACCACAAAAGACAGATTATACAGGAGCTTTTGGAAGCTACTTCACCTCAAGTCCAAGAACAAGAGGTTATTGAACCTGAACACAAAGTAATGGTTGAGGATGAAAACGATCGATTGGGTGTCAATGATTTTTTGGGAAGACAATCTAGAAGATATTAGTTTGGAATTAGAGTGCCTGGATTTCAATCAAACAACTTTGAGATTAAGCAGATGATGCTTAAGATGCTTGAGTTAAATGGTTAGTATGCTAGGCATCCAAGTCCACGATATCTCTGTCACCATCAAGTCCAAATTCGTATGTACGATCAGGATTGACTACTCCTGAAGGCATCCTAAGGGATATGTAGTCCAAAGCTGGCTGCATCTCCCGCAGGAGTTGGATAGAAGGATATTTATCTGAAATGGCCTGCGGGGTGATGAAAAAAATTAATGTTATATTCTTACAAACTGTAATATATGAAACAAGCAATCTCCAAACTTAAGTGTACATACCACATCAACTGGTGCCTTTTGTGGAGTCTTGTGTACAAGTTGTCTAGGCCACAAGATGAATGACCCAATCGCCTCATCTAGTTTGGTGATTTCCTTATTGGTAAATGGTACAACTATCCCCCTCTCATTCTTTGGGACATTTGTAATAGACACCTTCACTTGGTCCTCTCGAATAAGCATATTTGTTTGAAGAAGGTGTTCAGGAACTGGCAAGCTTTTGCCATCGGGTGTAGGTGAGGGATATCGAGATAGAGATAACACTCCTCTCTAACTTTAGGGTCATTGTCCGGTGTGGGATTTGAGTCGTCCTCACGAATTGATCCTAATGGCACAGGTTGATTATAGTTGTCTTTGCCGCTTGGCCCGCGCGGTAGCGGGGAACTCCTACAGGAGATGAGAATATACAGAGTAAGCCTAATTGATAACCCAGAATTTGGTAACTAACAAAAATAGTAGATGATCAAACCTGCTGCTTCCTCCAATAGTAGGATTAAATCATGAGATGGGCGGCGGAGGCTCTAGAACAATGGTAGGATCAAACCGTGCCTCTTCCTCCATTTTTGTAATTTGTTTCTCAATCAACTTTTTCTCGACCCACTCATAACCCCCTGAGACATTGTGTGCTTGTAAATATTCTTTTCTTGTCACTCCTTTTGTTTTTGGCTATTCTCTTATGAAAACAAAACTATGTTAGTTAACTAATATAATGTGTTAAAAGTTCAGTTTTTAAGCAAAGTTAAAGAGCTATTTATAACCTATACACACTTGGAACTTTTGGTCTAGCTATGTCTTAACAAACTTCTTTGAAGTCTCTGGGTCAACAAAGGGATAGGTCTGACAGGGATCTTTACCCATCTTGTCCCCCCGAATGTAGTCTCTGGTTAGGTTATTCTTGAAATCCTTCCACATCTTGCCCTTCATTCAACCAAAAATCCTTGAACAATTGGGTGTTTGGGACATTGAAGTTTTGCTACAAAGAAAAGAAGAATAGAAAACACAGCAGTTGAGTTAACTAAAAAAACAAATACATGCATATTTGGAACATACAGATAGATAATGATAAAACATACCAAGATATCTGGCCAACATTGATCCTAAGCGTCTTTATTGACTTCCCTCCAATCATCATCCAACATGCTTATTGGGTTCCTTGCCACAAAACCGATGTAGCTCATGAAATACGTGCCAATCTCCTCGAAAGGATTCATGTCATCATCAAATTCCACATGGATAGGTTGAAAACTTGTCCCCCGACGAATAACAATGTCATTGAGCTTCGTGAGACCTCTTCCCTTTTTCTGAGGGGGATTGCTTTGTTGCTGATTGTTATAATCATCCGCCTTGTACCTGTTAACAAATCAAAGATATGATGAGTCAGTACAAGGCAACAACTTTCACAAAACCAAAACAAAAACAATAACAAGAATTAATACATAATAATTCAAAAAGTTTCTCACTTTAGGTGTTATCCCATATCCCCTCACAATAATCATTTCTAGAGGCAAATTGGTCATCATCATCTATCAATTCCAATTCACTTGGTTTAGGTTGAATTGCGCTCAAAGGTGCACGTTCCTGTTGGATTTTACTTTGCAAGACTATCAACAATTGTTTATTTACGGGATCTGTTACATAGAACACTTGTTTTGCGTGACTTGCTAAAATAAAGGGCTCATCTCTATAACCAACCTTGTGATGATCAATTGAGATCATACCAGTGTGGGGTTCAATCACAACTGCGCTATTGTAAACCTACTTGCATTTGAAGATTGGAACTTTGAACTTGCTGTAACTAACCTCCCAAATTTCTTCAATTACCCTATATTATGCCACGGAAGCCAATCTTGGGTTTTTATCTTTCAAACTAGAGAAGTGCATCACTTCGGCTACCACCATTACGCCACTGTTTTACATGGTACTGTTGTTATCCTAGGCCTTAGTGTAGAACGAATAACCATTTATGTCAAAAGAACCCCAAGCAACAACCTCAAAACGAGCCCTTCCGGCTAACTACCTAATTGTATCTTGCGCACCTGTCTCCTTTTCAACATACTCCTTAGAGCACCCAATGAATGTCATGTTATGCTCGTTAGAAATCTACATGTCACTCTTTTTGGGGTTCTTTTCTTTCAGGATCCTCTTATGCTCATCCAAATAAGGTTGTACTTCATCCATATTATTCAAGATGTATACGTGTGCTTGTAACACCTCTTCACGGTACATAGTCTTCAATTTGACACCTCGTACCCCCTTATCGATCCCATCTTCATGTCAGGGTTTTCCTTAACTCCTTTTAGATACAATTTGCAAAAGTCCATTGCCTCCTCAACTAAGTATCTTTCAACAATTGATGACTCAAGTCGATGCGCACAAGACTATTGTGCATCGTAAAGACTCCTTATTGGGAGAAAATGACTTTTGAAAAACTTTAGTTGTCGGGTCCCCATGGTTCGTGCCAAACTTTGGTGGTCCAAAAATGGTAAAGATAAAATTTAAAATACTTTTATATAGTTTTGATTCTCTGACCTTACAAAAATTAAACAAGGGGTCACCAATAACCACTAATTAAATACAACGATTAAAAGACTGTCTTGAGATACAAGTCAATCAATGGAAATCAGGGAAATGAGAGGAAATACATTAAAGAATTTACAACAGAGAAATATAGAGGGAAAGGGAAGGGGAATCTCAGTGAGTGACATGACCAGAGAAAATATGGTAGCCGTAAACAGGGAGCCGTGACCAGGATCGAGATGTAGCAGTGAGAAGAGCATCTTGTGGTTATATTACAGGAGTTAAGATGCTGGAATGAGAGCAGCCTGAGATGAAACAAGAGCCAGAAGGCTTCTTTACAAGAGTCGTACGTCCTGTGGAATGACTTCCGGGAGCCAGATGAAGAATTGAGAAAACTTTGAAGCTGTAACACCCCAAATTTTAAAAAATAGATATAAAGAGTTATTTAGGGTTTTGGGAATATTATTAAAATATTAAAAAGCATTAAAAATAAATTTATGAATTTTTAAGTATTTTTAATAATTTTAAGGCTTATTTTCTTTAGGAAACAAAGAGAAACAATTAGAAGATAAAAATTTAATTTAAAAAAAGTTAATAAGTAAATATTTAGAATTGTAGGGTATTGTTTAAATTCTAAAAAGCCTTATAAATAAATTTGGAAATTAAAGCATATCTAAAAAATTATTTTTGGAGTAAATTCATATTAAATTAAAAGGGAAATAGTAATTAAAATTTTCATAGAGGGGTAAATTGGAAAAGAGGAAATAAAAATGATAATATCTATCGCTAGTTAAAAATATCTTTAGTTATGGTAGAAGGGGCAAAATGTTAAAATACCTATTAAAAATATCTTCTCCCTCTTATCCATTATACTCCCACATGCCCATTCCTTCTTCATTACCTTTCCCTCTCTCAAACCCATTCCCTCACTCTCGCCTCATCCCTCTGTTCTTGCGGCGGGGACTCCAACTCCAAACTTCGGTGACCGGCAACGAAACAGGGGGAAAACGCTTAAGACACCTTGATTAACTTCAGGTAAGCTCTTTTTCTTCATTTTCCTCTCTTTTTGGTTGATTTTGAGTGAGATTAGGGGAGAAGGATTTGAATTTTTGGGAGGTTTTTGAAGCTTCTAGATTTATAAAAATGATGCTTGGACCTTGTTCTTGGTGATTTGAGTGTTGATTTTGGGAGGGAATTCGAATTTGGTCCAATTGCTCCAAGAAATTCCCTTTTGGTACTGTTCATCCGACTATGCTCTTGTGATTTGGGGCAAGAATTGAATGAAACTCCTTAATAAATATGATTAGGGGTAGTATAAGTTCAAAGAGAGAGTTATATGGTTGATTAGAGGAAGTTTGGAATTTGTTGGATTTTTGTTCATTCTTCTCTGTTCATCCGAGCTTTATCCTCTCTGTGTTGTTCGATTTTTATTATTCTCTTTGTTGTATTAACGTTTTAAGCATAAGGAAAGGATGATGGAATTGGTGAATTTGATTGAGTGTGAAATTTTTTTCCTTCTTGTTCCTCTATTTTCTGTTCGGCCAGGGAGTATAAAATTGCCACGGATGTTTTGTCTTGCTTTGGTATGTGGATTGAAGTTGTCTGCTTATAGCTGATTGATTTTAGGTTGTTAAATGTTCAATTCTCTTCCTTCTTGATGCTCTGGCCGGTGAGTTTTGTTCAGCGGAAGGGAAAATTTTTAATATTTAATTGAATAAAGATGTAGGAAATTATTATTAATGTTTTGCTTTAAGTTTTTAGGCTCTAGACTCCTAATTCTTTTTTGGCCTAAGTTGAATTGCTGTTTGGTAATGGAAATTAAATAGGAATAATTACCTAGAATGTTAAATTGATGTTTAACTATGTAAGGATGATTTCAATTAAAGGTGCAGTGGGGTATTTTTCTCTTCTCTGCTTGTTTCTATGCTGTTCTGCGGGTTATAATGGTAGGGGGAGGTTTGGTTGAGGTTAGAATTGGATTAGAGCTTCATTTTGGTGTAACTGTAGTTTTATGATAATAATAGAAAAATTCTGGTTCCTACTTGTGTGTGTATTTAGTTAAGCAGAGAGAGGGAGGAAGAGGAATTATGTTAAGGGAATTTGATTTTGTTTGCCTCTTTGTTGGCTTGCCTTTGGTGCTTTATTGATGAGGAAGAAGTTGGAGTTGGAAGTGAAGTTGTTGTTTGAAGAGACATTGAGATAATAAGTCATGATTAAGTTCTAATGATTATGCTTAAGTTGATAATTATGTATTAAACGGAGCTAATCATAGTTATAAAGAGGTGGGATGTTAAATGATTATGTTAGAATTAGCATGTGAATTGGTGTGAGTAGTGTCCAAAGAAGTCTGATTTGAGGATGTAATGAAAGCTTGAATTAAAAAGGCTATTTTGATGTCTTGGTTATTTGGTCAAGTGGGGACTAAAGAAGATGATTAGGGATTTTGATCATTTGGAGTATAACTTCAGGTTTGGGGAAAAGGGGTTAATTGATGTTTGATTATAGGCTAAAAATGAGATTAAAGATTGTAATTGATAAAGAGAAAGTTTGAGGGTTTGAATATATGAAGTATGGATCCTAAGACTAAGGAAAGGGAGTTGATTTATAAAGTTGCAATTTAATCTATGGAAGTTGGTTGAGGACCTTTGAGTGATAGGTTAAGATGTTTGAGGGAGCTTAATTTAATGTAGAAAGTTAGGAGACTGATTTTGCTTGATTGGAATGAACATCATGGTTGGATCCTTAATGATATGAAAGATATGGCTAATATTGGATTTGTAGAGAGTAAAAGGTGGAATGATTTAGGTAGTCATATAGGAGGTAAATCGAGAAGTGATAAGGACTTATGATTGTTGATTAGAAAGGGAAAGTACTTATGTTAAGTTGTAACTGAGTAATAGGAATTTCCTGTAAAGAAATGGAATGATGAAAGTATTGAAGGGATAGTTATAATTCCAAATTATGAGAATAATGTTATTTATTTTAGAAGGTAGTGGAGAAATGAGAAGCAAGTATTTGAGGATGAATAAAGATTATTAATTTGTGTAGGACTCTTGGAAATGGAAGTATGTAGTAGGGATTAAAAGGTTTCAATTGAATAGTTAAGATAGGGTCCCAAGTTCAAAAGTTTTATAAATTAAACATGTCTTGTAATGTGATTTTTCATTAATATTAAGTATAGATTAGTGTAGGTTATGTATATGTCTATGTCATTTACTGACTGTAAAATATCTGTTTGATGATGGTAATTAATAACCAAGTTAGAGATTAAGATTGGAAAATATATTAAAAATGGGAATGGTAGAAATAAATAATATTATGGGAACGTGAGAGACGCTGAATGATTATATATAAGCATAGGTGTTAACTTATTATTTATATATTACATGTAAATAGGTCTTGATAGTGGCATAAGTTGAGGAGGTCAGTGGAAAGGAAAGGAGCAGGCTCAGGATTAACTTCTATAATTTCAGGTAGCAGTTTATTTCTATAATAATTAAATTGCATGTATAATTTTGTAATATCTGTTGCAAGTTTACATTATGCATGAAGGTGATAAACCTTGTTAATTCCTGCATGGAAGTTTTACTTCCTAGTTTATGGAGTACTCCAACGCTAAGTGGGTCGCAATCCCTAGAGAGAGTAGATATAATAACTTCATTGTTATGAAAGGGAAACCCTGTAGGTAAAGTCTCTACTAGTTAACAAACATATTATTAATAGTGGCTGGTAGAGCATGTAGCGCAAGAAGTATGTGTAATTGTATTATTTGTATAGGTTTATAAAATATATACATGACAATACATGCATGAGAATAAAGTTAATGAGATAAACTGCGTTAAATTGCTGTTTCAGAGAAGTTAGAAGAAGGTGAGATTGTTGGGATGGAAGTTGATGTGATGGTGTGTATAAGGTAGTAGTTTGAGAAGAAGGAATGCCTACTAGTTTCATTATATTAGTATTGTATCTATAGAATTTTTATTTTACCTAAGCTTGACTGAATAATTTTTATTTAAATAATTATTATTTTTGTTGTATCCTTCCTCCAGAAGGAGGTTCAACATCAAGCACTAGGGATAGGCTATCAACTGAGATAGCCAAGTTATTATTAATTATACATATGATAGATAGTATTACATATAAATAGATATATTAAAATTATTATTATTTTTGGGTCCCCAAGCACTATCAGTAAGGGGTAGAACCATAAGAGGATTCAAGTAATTTAATTGTTTTATGAACCACTCTATTTTAGAAAAAGTTTTAAATTGTTTCAATTTGTCTTAAAAGCCCATTCCAAGAAAGTGAAGTTAGAATAATGTTTGAAAAGAAAAAGTTTTAAATTTTTCGTATTTTCGGGTTTCTGACATTTACAAAAGTGGTTATAAATCAATTAAAATGCTCTAGTGTAGTAGTAAAAGCTTAGGTGTTACAGAAGTTGCTGTTTGTGATCTCTAGATCAACTCACCCTCACAAAGTCTTGCTCCTCCTCTTATATAGAATACCAAAATCATCCAAATGTGGGAGTCATGATGTCAGTTATTTCCTTGTTTCATGGGTTGAAGAAGTAATGGAGGGAGTAATGGCTTTTATGATAATTGATGATGATTCATAATAATTGATGAAGTAACAGTTGAAGAATCTGGACCATTAAAGCACATGGAAAAGGTCTTGGCTGAAGGATTTGAGAGATCATAGGAGTTATGGTTCCTAGATCTATGGAACTCCCCTTGACCATGACATTGCTTGCCACGTGGTGCCTTCTTAGCTGAAAAATTGGTGCTCACATTTACTCTTCCACTCTACATGTTTGACAATGGTTGGACACGGAGAGTTATGTATAATCTTCACTATTGATGGTATCCGAGGTCTGGAGGCTTAGAAGGTTGATTTAGAGGAGGCGACCAGGGGGTTGCGGTAGCAAGTTGTTGATATTGTTGGGAAGTATATGCCAAGGACCCGAATCAATATGGTTAAGGATTACTGGCCGAGAAGTGCTACTCTTGCGATCTAGGTAGAGTCTTAACTGAATAGGGAGAGAACTTTGACTCTTCACCCAAGGACGAGGGGGATGAAGTCAGCTTTGCTTTGAATGGTAACGCTCAAGAGTCTCCGTGGGAAGAGAATGGTGATGGAAGCAAGAAGCCTACTAGCAATGGTTCTCCCCAGATTTAAAGATATTGTATAATCCCCTATTTTTCCAAGGGGTTTTCTTTCTTCTTCCTAGTTGTTGAATAGGAATTTCCAGGTTTTGTCCCTTTTTGTGAATAATTTCATGAGCTTATTGGTAGTTGCCTTTCGTTTTTGTTCTCTATGATTGTTGTAATTGTAGGGTTTCATCCCTTGTGATTGATCTTAGTGAATTCAAGAACCATGTTTTCCCTGTAAGGGGGTGATTCCTTTACAGTAACGAGTTATCTGAGAGATGAGCATGAATGCCTTGACCAGCGTGGTCACCCCGAAAATGTTATCTTATAGTCCTGTAGTGGGCTGTGTTAATGTCTTGAGTGTAGGTCGTATTGAGCACTTGAAAGTTCTCATGATGTAATTGTAATTCTTGACCTCCGTAATCACTTAGAGAGTATTATCTGAAGTCTTGTGATGATTTGTGCTTTGTGCTCTTCTATGTGGACCACTATGGGTACTTAAGAATTCACGTAACGTAATCATAATTGAGTTATAATATTGTCATAAGTCACGTTTGTCCAAAAATTACTTGGAATATTTATCTGAGAAGCTCTGGTTGTTTAAGAGAGCATGGAGATGGGGTCATACGATTGACTGCTATGTTGCCATGAGTACTGGCTAAATTGTTGTCAAAGGTCCCGTGCATAAGACTTATAAGAGAACCTAAGTGTAGGCTATTCTAGGAAGTCAAAGTCCCTTTTTAAATTTTATGACTATTGTGGTTATGTCTTTGAGTATTTGCCATGTCCTTTGACATAATTGAGTTCATTCTTTTGATGTTAACATAGACACATGCTTGCAAAACAATAAATCTTGATAATGGGGCTTTAATATCAATAGCCCTTGCGACAGCCGAGATATATAACATAGGGCATAAGCTCTTTGTGATTAGTAGCAAGCCTTTAGATATGGCTCATCATGTACTCCCCCACGCAATTTGTTTCATGTTCTCCACAAGAAGTAGATATTGACAACATGTGGTATGAGAAAGAAGCAATTACTTTTTGGCATCAAGGAGGTACCCTGTGCGATGTTACGTTTTCTGTCCGGGATCTGCGAAGGTCTAACCTGTAGTTCATGGTATAGGTTATGTAGGACTTCGTTTTTCTTTTCCTAGCTCTTTGTAGGAACTCATGGGGCTGTGACCCCTTTCTGTTGATGTTTGTAGGAACTTGTTCTTCTTTGTCCTTTTATTTTGCTTCCAAATTAGAGTTGCCAGTTATAAAGTCTGGGAGGTTTAAGTCTATGTGTGCCAAAGGTCTCTTGTATAGACCATGGTGAGTATCTACAAATTTGTATTTTGTAATTATGGGATTCCAACAAATTATGTTTTTTTTGTGAGTTTTGAGAGTATTTGTTTACCAAAGACTTTTTGGTTGCTTCATCGTTCTGAGAGATAAAATCATTCAATTAACTCTTATACTACTATGAATCTGTGAACGGTGCAGCATCTCATGTAAATGACATTTATGTGAGCCTATGATATGCATGACACCTTAAGTAAAAGATATCTTGTGTGCCTGAAAGCTGCGTGACGTCCTATGAATAGGACCTGTGAGTCTAACAATTTTGTGGCATCTTGTGTTCTTGATGTCTTGTGAGTCTCTGGAATGTGTAACGTCTTGTGTACAAAAAATTCTTGTGAATTTATGAAACATGTGACGTCTTTTATACAAGATGTTCTTGTGAATCTGTGTGATGTCCTTTATACAGGGCATCCTTGTGAGTCTGTGAAAGCATGCCTATGCCTGGCTCAGGACCATCAGTCATGGCATATGGGAATTCTGGGTTCATATGTGCTAAGGGTCTCCTGTGAAGACCTTTGTGGGGAATGGTGAATTTGTATTATTTGATTAGAAATCTGGAATTTCTTAGACTTGTACGAATTATGTTTGTTCTAGGAGTTCTGAGAGTATTTTACTTACTGAGATTTGTCTGTTGTTTTGTCATTCAAAGATATGAGACCATGCAATCAATGACTGTATTGCCATGAGTATTAGTCTATGAGCTGAGTGGCATCCTATTTACAGGATGCCCTTGTTAATCTAAGAATTTGATGTGCGGCCTTTTACAGTGGCCTTTTATTTGGAGGTGGTCAGAGTGATTTCTGTGATGTTATTGCAAATGAAATTTCGCAAACACGTAGTCTTAGTGGCGGCGTTAATTCATATCTATGATAGTGTATAACAGCATTGTTTGAATAAGTATATCATCTGAGAATTTAGATGATGGTAAATAACGTTGCATTGGGTTCTTATCATAAGACCAGTAAGGTTCCCGTCAAAGAACTTGTTTATGGCCTTGAGTGTCGAATATCATATTGTGATAAGTTTCTGCCATACAAGACCTGTGAGGTTGCTGTCATTAGACTTCTTGGTGCCAAATGGGTCTCATGGTATCGGACCTGTAAGGTTCCTGTCACAAGATTTATCAGGTCTGTGATAGGTTCCTATTATGTAGGACCTATAAACGCCGTGAAAGGTTCTTGTTGTGAGGGAAATGGACGGTCTCTGTCACAAGACCTCTTAGTTCTATGAAATGTTCTTGTTTGTTTAGGATTTGTCAAGGCTATGAGAGGTTCATGTTGTTAAACTTGTTAGGTCTGAGAAATGTTCTACTAAAGGTTCCTGAGTTAGAGGACTTGTTAGCGTTGAGAAAGTTTCTTTGAAAAGGTTCTTGTTGTTCAGGACGTGTTGGCACTAAGAAATGTTCTGGTGATACAAGATCCAAAGGCCTGGTGATATGTTCTGTGATACAAGATCGGTGAACAATAGGTTCCTGGGATACATGATCTGTGAACGAGAAGTTTCTATGATACAGGATCTGTGAGCAAGATATTTTTGTGATTATGATCTGTGAACGAGATGTTCCCTTGATACAAGATATGTGAACGAGAAGTTTATGTGATACAGGATTTGTTAACGAGATATTTCAATGGTTTGGGATCTGTAAACGAGATGTTTCTATAATTCAGGATCTGTGAAAGAGATGTTTCTGTGATTCAGGATTAGAGAACGTGATGTTCCTGGGATACAGGATCTGTGAATGAAAGGTTCTGGTTGTTCAGAACCTAATTATAGCCTTGTACGTTATATTTTTTAAGTATCACGTCAAAGAAAACTGAGTTTGAATATAACTTTTTTTTTTGTAAATATGTCACATGATACAATTGTGAAATATGCCTAAGCATATATAAGCAGTCTAACATTTAAATAATAAGAACCTGTAATGTGAAATGTGAATTAGCACGCTCTACGTGAGGAATTTACATAAAGAAATAAAGTGTATATATATATTTTTACTGGAAGATCCGGAAGTGGTTGGACCATGTAGTTTAGAGCATCGGTCGCTTATAAGATTATATCTTGTATCATCATGTCTTTCTTTACAGACTTGTAAGTATGAAGAAATTGGAAAATGAATTTGAAAATAAAGATCTAAGTGTCACGTACCTTGTTGTCTCTCAGATGACTCCCATCCATCTTTGATTTACGCTAGAAGTCTTTTGTGTTTTGGACTCTTGTATGCTGCAAGGACTTTTGGGTCCTTTCCAGGAGTGTCTTGGATTCTGCCAAGAACCTTCTGGGTTTTCCAGGAGCGTCTTGGATTCTGCTAATAGCCTAATGGGTTTTTTCCAGGAGTGTCTTGGATTCTGCCAGGAGCATTATGGGTATCAGATTCCTGCATGACGGGAACACTCATGTCCTGTATGACAGGAGCACCCATGTATGAAGAGAGTACTCATGTATGATGAGAGAACTTTTGTGATGAGATCACACCTCTATGACGAGAGCACTCCTGTACGACGACAACATTCTTATTGACGAGAGTACTCTTGTGCACAAGGACTATTGTGCATCGCAAAGACTCCTTGTTGGGAGAATGTGGTGGTCAAAAAATGGTAAAGATAAAATTTAAGATACTTTTATATAGTTTTGATTCTTTGACCTTACAAGAGTTAAACAAGGGGTCACCAACAACCACTAATTAAATACAAGGATTAAGAGATTCTCTCGAGATACAGGTCAGTTAATGGAAATCAGGGAAATAAGAGGAAATACATTAAAGAATTTACAACAGAGAAATATAGAGGGAAAGGGAAAGGGAATCTCAGTGAGTGATATGACTAGAGAAAATACGGCAGTCGTAAACTGTGAGCTGTGACTAGGAGCGAGATGTAGAAGTGAGAAGAGCATCTTGTGGTGATATTATAGGAGTCAAGATGCTGGAAAGAGAGGAGCCAGAGATGAAACAAGAACCAGAAGGCTTCTTTACAAGAGCTGTACATCCTATGTAATGACTTTCGGGAGCCAGATGAAGAATTAAGAAAACTTTGAAGTTGTTGTGCGTGATCTCTGGATCAACTCCCCCCTCATAAAGTCTTGCTCATCCTTTTATATAGAATACCAAAATCATCCAGATGTGGGAGTCATGTATGTTAGTTATTTCCGTGTTTCAGGGGTTGAAGAAGTGATGGAGGGAGTAATAACTTTTATGATAATTGATGATAATTCATGATAATTGATGGAGCAACCATTGAAGAATCTTGACCATTAATGCACATGGAAAAGGTCATGGTTGAAGGAGTTGAGAGATCATAGGAGTTATGGTTCCTTAATTTGTGGAACTCCCCTTGACCATGCCATATGCTTGCCACATGGCGCCTTCTTAGCTGAAAAATTGATGCTCAGGAACATAATTCATTAAAAAGGATAATGATGCCAAAAGTCCCTGTTTGCCTTTTTCACATTGCAATTCCTCTAATATTTTTATTTCGGTGATTTTTGGAAGATTGAATGGCAAAACACGTTTACTTGAAGAAGAATTAGAAAGGATCTTATGAAAATCACTCATATTCTTCTTGAAGAAGAACATATAATTTACTTAAATGGCAAGCTTAACTATTTTAGGCCCTTACTTTTATTAATAATTCCCCTTCTAAAATCTCAAAATAACTCTATTTTCTTATGTCCCTAATTATCTTCCTCAATATTCATTAGGTAGTTACTTTAAAGCTTTTGAGATTTTTGGGATATTTCAAGTTCCCTTACTAAAAGGTTTTCTTGTTGCCTTACTAGTTAGACGACTTTCGCACAAGGTCATTTTCATTTTGATATTTCACCTAGCAAACCTTGTTTAGGTAGTTTAATCATTCTGTTTTTGTTAGTATGTCATAGCTTAGCATGCCCTTTATTCATGTCAATAGTTACATTTGAGGAAACAACGAAATAGTCATGTACATAGGAATTATCACTAACAATATCCATTACAAAGAACTTCTTAGAAACAAAAGCTGGACATAAAAGGGTGAGTCACTAAAAGGGTCTGCAACTTTATCATGAATGTTTACAACAAATTAAACTCATAATCCATAAGACATAAAACAGAAACTAAATTCCATTGGATGTTGATTTAACCTTTTCCTAATCGCCTTGGGGGTTAAATGAAAATTATTTATAAAACAAAGGATTGCACTATGGTGGTGCAATCCCGAATCGTCTCACAAGGTACCTAATGACTAATCTAGGAAACTAAATGTCATGCAAATGAAGTATAGAAAGGGGTTTTGTTGGTTTTTAAAATGCAACATGTAAAATGAGACTAACAATATTTTTTATCTTTTCCTTAATGAGATGAAATGGTTGAATGGGTGAAGTGAAGTTAATGCAATGAAATAAATCTCTTAAGTCTAGATGAGATGGCAAACATCGATTCAAATCATTTGGGGGTTCAATTCATCAAATCTAATAAAGTAATCCCCAATCAACCACTAGGGGTCCACTAGATCTAATTAATGCCTAATCTGGTAACCACTTTCATACCCATTACTTAGGATAAGTGTTAAGATCTACTTGATGTGTGAAATACTTTGAGTCAAAACACTTGTGGCTCTCATAAAAGTGCAACCACAACAATTATGAATGGAAGCAATGAATTAAATCCACTAGCAATAGGAATTCATAACTCAAGTGTTCAAAGGCCATAATAAAAACAAACTAGTTCATACATGATGTTATTAGCCAACCTAGATTGGATAAATGTTTCTTTCCTTTACCAAGCTCAATATAATGGAAGAATGTCCCACAAAAGAGAGCTCATATTACATACACATATCTTAAATAAACCAACTTGATAGAATCATTAATACAAGATCAAACAACTCAATACCAAGAGGAATTAATCAAACATACATATATAATCAATAAAGTACTTAATACATACTCCCAATCAAAATTAGAAAAATCAAACATCAACCATACATATATAAAATATCAATCCAATACATAAATCCAAACATCTCCAAGAGATGTTCAAATAAACATAGAAGAAATCCAAAATACATATGAAGAACTAAGAAGAACACCCCTATTGAAGAACCCATGCTTGAGCCACCATCAACCCATCCTCAAGAGATGTAGAACTACTCAGTCCAACATAAAAACTCTAAGAGAAGCCCCAAGAAGAAGCTCCATCCGAAAATCCATGGAGAAAAGAGGGTGGAAGAAGGTAGAAGATGAAGGAGATGGAAGGATGAGAGAGATGAGAGGATTTTAGGGTTTGGGAGTGAATGGAGGTGTAAAAGATGAGTGAAATTAAGGGCTAGGTCGATTTTAATGTTAGGGAGTCGGGTCATGAGGTTCTTGAGTCAGATTCTACAAATTGGACCCTAAAAACCCCAAAAAAACTAGCAAAATCATGCACAGAATCGTGCTTTGCCACGGCAGACAAATGTGTCTGTCGCGTGGACTAAAGAGATTGGCCACTAACCTATTCATCATAGCAGACAAGATAGTGAGGGCACTATCGTGTTTCCTCTGGTATTTTGTTGCTCGAGTGCTTTTCCGATTTAGGCCCATTCTTCATGTGATCTACAAGATAAAACAAAGGAAAGGTAGAATCAATTGTCCTAGAGAGATTCTAATCAAAATAAATCACTAATTATGCCTATTTTACCCATCATTATTACAAATCGCAACCAAGTGTCTAAGAATTAGAATTAGAATTTACTCTAATTTGGTGCAAAACTCCCTACAACATGCAATAACCCAATGACGTTAACTATGAAAAGTGTATAAAAATATAGTGCAATCATTTCCCCTACACTTAGACCTTTGTACTCCTCGACAAAAGGTACATTGCAAAGAAGAATGGATTACCAATCAATAATCTCAAGCTAGCATGAGCTATAATCAAGAATATTGAAAGGAAGAATTGGCAAGGCTATTAGTGTTTCACTCTCCTCACCTCATGTGGCTTTTCACAATCAACTTGCTCTAATAACAATTTGCCTATGCTTGTAACTACTCTAAAATCTCCACCAATGCATACAATCAAGAATGAATCAAAAATACTTGAAGGGGTGAAATGATGGAAAAGGCATGATGGATTGCATTTTATGGAAAGAAATGGTTGAAATGCATTTTAACGTCACAATTTGAGTACATAGCTCATGAGAGCATAATTCACCAAAATGATGCCACATCAAGAAATGCCTTATTCTCCAAACTCTTCTCTCTCTCTTTTTGTTTCTTTTTCATTTTTCTTTTATTCTCTTCTCTTCTTTTTTTTCTACTTCTTATCATGCACAATTTTTTCTATTTTCTTTTCTTTCTACATTTACATGTCATCAACAACAAACAAAAGTGGCTCAAACTCTTCATCACAAAATTCACATTAATGCATTACAACCAAGGAATGGCTCAATATGGGTGAACAATGGAAAATGATATATTGTGGGTTAGTGTTTGGGAAAATAGGGTGATGAAATGAATGCCTAAATCATCATGCAGGAATGCAATTCTAGCTTTGATAAAGAGTAGAGACAAGTTCTAGAAATTGAATGATCAAGCAAGTATACACTCTTGAAATGAAAATATGCACAAAAATCTCACAATAAGGTTAACCTTAGTTGCCAATGAAACATCCAATTGCATGGCCAATTAACACAATGCATGTGCTTGAAAATAACTCATCACTAGCTCTTTGAAAATTAAAAGGCTAAAATGCATAATTCTTTGAATTCTTCCCATTGCTTATGAAGCTCATTGATCAAAGGGTAAGGTCCATTATTGCTCCATAGTTTTCAAAAATTCTGCCACATTAGGTGTTTAAAGAAAAAAACTTTTGAAAATAGGTAGAGAATGCAAATAGATCCTCTATTGCATTGAATGTGACCCTTCATCATAATACAAGACCAAGAAGCAAAATCCACCTTAGTTTATGAAAAAAAATTGACAAAAATAAAAAAATTTTAAAAAAATTTCTCTAATGTGACATAACATGATAAAATCAATGGATCAAGCAAGACTACCTAAACAACACACAAACCCTTCCCTCACACTTAAATCTTGCATTGTCCCCAACGCAAAATCTAAATGTAAACTGTAGTAAGCAAGAGAACACAGTAGGGATTTATTGACTCAGCTAACACACTAAAGCCACCTTTTGTTATTGGTAAATCCCTCCCCCACAGTTATCATTAAAGATAATCTCAAAAAAGCATACAACAATTAAAGGCAATGAGAATACAAGAGAGGAAAGATACAACCTTGGGTTTAAAACGTTTCAAACTCTTGTAGGAGAAGTTCTCATCTTGAATGAGAAATATGCATGTCTTCATGTAGGCCTCTTCTCCCACATGTTCCCTGCTTGGTGTGAAGTGTTGTGTTTCCTGTAAAAATAATGCAACAAAAATAGCAATATCCAACTCTAGGCAAGGAAATGATTTTTCTTAAAAGGTATTGCAACCAAGGAAGTCAGTCAAACTCCCATCAGTAGGAGTAAAACAAGAAAATTCATTTTTAAAACACTCAAGTGTATGTGTAGCAGAAATCATGAAGTCCAACATATAGTTGGAGCATGTAACATAGCTTGCACATACATAAGAGGTAGTAGAGAAGGGAGAGAAAGAGAATGGGGTGTTCGGAGCAGCATAACAAATACCTTCAATTTTAGATATATCATGTGGAAGGTCACAAGAAAGTATTTATTGTAAGGATTCCCTATTATTAACAATTTTAAAATTTAAACATGGAGAATCCTTTCATGGTGCACTCTCAACATCATGCAATTCAATGGAGGTAAAAACATTTGCATTTTCAATCACAATGAAATTTTCATTCTTAATTATATTGAGCTTACAAATTGCAACACTCCTAACACCAGTTGATGTATCATGTTCAATAATAGAAGTAGTCATTGTGTCAAAACTATGCTTTTGAAATTCAATAAGCAAGTATTTCTTCACATCATAACAATGTACACAAATTTCATATGCCACACATGAACAAGATTTAGCCTCATTTAACTCAACAAAATCATCTTTGCTAGCATTAAGGAGAGAAGCATGTATATCACAAGAAGAATGAATGATAGTGCAAGCAACATTCTCAATTTAACCACTACTATCTAAAGCACTAAGTTGAGCATATTCATCAATAAATGATGAGGAAATTCACAAATGATCTCCTCATCCACCTCATCTTTGTTAGAATCTTAAGTTTTGATGAGGACTGAACCTAAGAAAACATAAGTAAAAGTTACCTCTGAATTAATCTTATAATATCTGCCAGGTAACAAATCATCATTGCAAGAACAAAGATTTTTCTCTAATAAGAAATGGCATCTTAGTAGATCAATATTGAATGAGTATCTCTATCGCTAAAATATATATGTATAGCTAATTGAAAGAAAGGAATAGCGAGTGAAGACTTAGAAATATCCAAGTCATTATCTATCGTTAAGTCTCCCTCTATAACTAAGCAAAGGTTCCATCGCTAGAAGTTCATTGAGTTTATAAGAAGATGAAACCAGCAGATAAATGAACTAAGTCCCTAAATCAGCTAGCGATAATAGGATAAGCTATCGATAACCATAAGTGCTTCAGATAATGATCTTTCAGATAGCTAGTGCCTAAGAGCTAATGAATCATGAGCTAATATGTTTGATTGCGCTAGAATGTTTATCTATCGATAATGGGATACCTTGAAGTTCTGAATTCTTTGATAAATTGTATCCTTAAAGCTAATAAGCAAATCAAGTATCTAGCGATAGTAGTTTGAGCAATCGATAGAAGGATATATGCTGATATGATGCTTTTTAATCCAAGAGAAAATGCTATCGATAAAAGCTCTGATATTCCTTATACTGTCTTTATCTCTTTGAGCTAAAGGATTAAGCTTGCGATAGAAGCCTCTGTGCTTTATATGACTATCTGTTTGGCTAACATCTCTAAGTGCAGAAATTATACTATGGAGTTAGCGATAGCAAAGCATGCTAGCGCTACTGAAAAGCTGCTATAAAAGTACAGGTGTTCAGAGCTCACAGTCTAGCCTACTCTACGCATAAACAGTTAAAGCAAATCTCCAACGGCTAGTTCCTCAAGTCTCCAACGGACAGAAATATATCAAACTCCATATAAAGACTTGAAGACTTCAGGAGCAAAGGAACGAACACAGCACTTACAACGCATACACGAAAACAACGAGAGATGAACAGGGCTCTATACAGAATAGCAAATTTCTCTGACTAAGGGCATTAGAAAAGAAGAGCTAGAGTTATTCTTTGTTCAGATTATTAAGCTCTATCTTGTATCTCAATATACATAACCTTGTTCTTAAGTGTTTATCACAATCTGTTCATTCAGTGAACTTTATTATTAAAATCCTCTTCTGTTTGAGGTAGTTCCTTAGCTTGGTGCTTTGAGAACTGGGTGGTAACCTTACGGGTAGTAAGGGGGAGTGTTTAGAAGATTCTAAAACTCTGTAAAGGTTGGCAGGTGAACCTGTGGTCGTAAAACCTGTGGTAGGCTTCTCTTGTGCCGGGATTAAACAAGAGGGTAGTGAAAATCTCAGGTTGAGCCTGAGGACTGGATGTAGGTCTGGGTTGACCGAACCAGGATAAATCTTGTGTGCATTATCTCTTCCCTAAGCTCTCTTGATTTCCAGTCTATCTTTTTATATCTGTCAGTCCATTTCATACTTTGAAATATTCTCAGTAAGAGTTTAAGGAATTCTGAAAAGTTTTAGTTTTATCCTATCACCCAATTCACCCCCCCTCTTGGGTGACAGCCAGTACTCTCAATTGGTATCAGAGCAGGTCACTTGTTTTAAAGGATCTAACGATCTCAAGTGAAAAGATCATGGCTGTTTTTGAGAACATTATGTTTTCTGAAGGTTTTGATCCTACCATTCCTCCTCTGCTTGAAAATATTGATTTTTCATTTTGGAAAGCAAGGATGAAGAGTTTTATAAAATCTTTCGATTATCATATGTGGAATGTCTTTACAAATGATTTTGATTTTAAATCTAGGAAGGATTGGACTGATGAAGATAAGAAGATGTTTTCTCTAAACATTAGAGCAATGCAAATTCTGCATAAAGGCTTAGCTGAAAATGATTTTCAGAAAATCAGATCTTGCTCTAGTGCTAAAGAAATTTGGGATTCTCTTGAATCTATATATACCTCTGACCATCTTGTTGAAGTTGAAAGTGTTGACAGCTCATCTGAATTTCATAGTTGCGTATCTATGTTTGACGACCAATTGGAAGCTGAGATTGAAGAAGGAGAGGTCACATGACCTTTCCAAGATTTAGTCAACACAGAAGATCTAGAGGAAGATGACTATCAAGATGCATCTATGGTATACGATTCCTATCCCTGTGTTTTTGAGAAAAACAATTTTGATCTTCATAAAACTGATTTTCAACCTATCTTAAATCATATTTCAAGGACTGAAAATGTTTTAAATTATGCTGAAAAATGCTTTGGGAAGAAAGGACTTTTGCATGAAAACAATTTAAATTTGAACTCCTCTGACCATCACAATAATTGTATAAAACCTCATGTTGCACATCACTCTATTATATGCCATTATTGTGGAAAATCGGGTCATATTTCTCTCACATGTTATATTAGAAGAAATTTAAATATGAAAAATAATTTTATTTGGGCGCCAAAAGGACATGTAAGGTCCAAGGCTAACAATGAAGGACCCAAATATAAATGGGTACCAAAATGTCCATATAGTATTTTATCTGTGCAGTTTAGCTCTAAAAGAAATGGACATCATGGTACAAAGTCAACAAAGAAGAATCCAAGAGTTTCTCATGCTTCAAGAAAAGGATTCACAAAACCTAAATCCAGAAGGAGAACTCATGGAAAAGCCATTGCTGCAACTGTTAGTACAAATCATAAGAAGCAGTGGACAGCAACAAGAAGAACAAGTTCTACCTAAAAAATGAGCTACCACGAAGTACCATTCAGTTACATTGAGGAGAACAAGAGAAACAGAATTTCTCATACATGAAGAAGAAGATTCTTGAATTCTGTCTTACAAAAGAGATCGCTGCAAACCGATGATAGGAATTTTAAAACTGTTTGGGTGAGCAGAAACAATTCTCCAAGTACCTAAGGGAGAGGTAAACACGGATCCATATAAATTTGGATACTGAAGAAAAGAAAAGACCTATAGTTCTATAGGTAACAAGGAAAGAAAGCTTCAAGACTATGATCTACAAGGAAATTTACTCAGTCTTGATGAGCTAAATTTCGTGCTTGGATTTTTGGTACTGAATCTGCAAAAGAAAATTGACATCTTTCTGCCAAAATCAAGCTACTGTTAGGGCAAGTACAGACGATCCAATCGATAGTAAAGTTTACTATCGCTGGCATTTGATGGACAGCTGATATTCTGATTGTCATCAAAAGTACTAGCGATAGCAACCTTCGTTACAGATAGCAAGCCTCTGCCCAGACAAATGCAGTTATGGTGATAGCATTCTTATCCTATCTTGTACTTGAAAGAACATAATTTTGTTTGGATAATGAATGTTTGACTCCCATCTCATTAGCAATCCATGTTTTCATGACATAAAATATCTGACAGATTGCTATATGACTTAAAAGCTGAAGGCGTGCATAATCTATCTATTGAGAAATTTTTAAAATGCACAATTCAAATTTGTTTAGATTTCAACTCAGCATGATTCTAAAAACTGCATTCTGTGTCAAATTTAAACAGTTTTATTACATATTGGTATCTAAATATATTGTGTCATTTACTTTAAATGTTTTTGACTCTATAGAATCTGCTCTGAATGTTAAAACTTAAGTTTTGCAAAACTAACCCATCGATAGTGAGTTCCACTATCGCTAGCTGTATGCAGGGCAAAAGATGGTTGAGCAAAGATTGCCATCGCTAGCCAATAGCATTATCGATAGCAAAGTCAGTTATCGATAGATGGAAGGAGTAAGTGAAGCCCAAATGTCACTTACTCAGCGTGGGATCATGCCTGCTAGCGATAGCTGTTCTTCCTAGCGATAGCAAGCCACTTAAGAGGGCCCAGAATGCGAAACGTTATTTGGTGTACTTCTCATGGTAAAACCCTAATCCCTAAAACTTATAAAAAGGGGGAATCATTTTGCATCAGCATTCATTTTGTATTTCATTATCTTCTAATCCCAACTCTCTGAGCATTCTCTCTGCATTTTACATCTTTCTCAAAATCCTCAAACCCTAAACCCAGAAATGGCCAGAACCAAAGTGCCAAGTGTGAGTGATATCAAGGCTACCTCTAGCGCTAAATCCCCTTCTCAATCCGCTAGCAAGAGGTCCAAGTCCCAGAAAGAAGTAGTTGAATCAGGCTCTAAACGTCAAAAGCGAACTGCTTCAGACTTGCCCTATTCAGAAGAACCCCTTGAAACCCCAAGCGCTGCCTTCGCAAAAAGAAAAACCCTAGACAGGACTGCAGTATGGGTAGATTTGGAATATTTCAAGCAGAATGGTTTCGACCTAGATACCTGGCTTCTTCCATACGAGAACTGGCTAAGTATTCAAAATGTCTACAATGAGGAAGTTCTGAGGTCTTTCTATTCGAGCATGAAAGCCAAGCCTGAATACAAGAAAAAGGAGCTGGTCAATATCGTATTTGAAGCATCAGTAAGAGGAAGGGGGATTTCTTTTAACTGGTTAGCCATTAACAAGATTTTAGGGATATTTGAAGCAGAGCATAACAAGTGGTACTCCTCTGAGCCCTATTCCGAGGAAGAACTTGCTGAAATTTATGAAAACTCCTCTGATAAGCCAGCAAGCATGCCTGTGATCAACAGAATACTACACTACGTGTATACAAGATTAATGACCCACAAGGCAGGAAATTTCAGTAGCTTACCCAAGATAGACAATCCCTGGCTGCCCAATCTGATTTCAAAAGTACCTTTAAACCCAGGGCAGTTGATATCAATGGAGCTACACCGATATTTATCCGAAAAATCTGCCAAGGCCCCTCTCCCATATCCTCAGCTCATGTCTTATCTCCTTGAATTCTCAAAGATCAAGTCTACCGGAGAAAAAGACAATAAAAATTGCAAACAGCTTACCATCTCCACATTGAGAAAAATGGGGATTCCTGTTAAAACAAGTGGTGCTGTATCTGTTTCTGAGGCCTCTCATGTTCCCTTTGCATCAGCTCAGTCTCAACCTATTGAGGAAGAGACTCAATCTCAGAGAACTCCATCTCCTCAGCAACAACATAATCTTGGTCAAGAGACATCTCCTTTTGCTCTGTTACATCCAAATCAATCAGTTTCAAAAATGCAATAGAGGAAATTGTCTTCAGGGTCTCTACCGAATTTAATATGGCCTTGGAAGCACAAAAGGAAGAATTGATGAAGCCTATTCGAGAGCTACAGAGTCAAGTGAAAAATCTGGAAGAGAATCTGTGCCTTGTCCCTGAGTATGTCAAGCAAAGGAGAACAACTCCTCCTTCTGAAGGTAACTCCTCACATCATCATTCCCCTCTCCATTTTCCTTCACCCTCTCATTCCTCTCCTCATCAATCACCCTCTCTTCACCTCTCTTATTTTCCATCTCCTCCCACTTTCAAACATCCCAGTTCTTTTTCTCAGGCCCAAACACTTACACCTCCACTTTCACCTCAAACCAAAATCCCAACATCCACAGAAACTCCTACCGATAATCCTTTCCCTAGCGCTAGCCCCCAAACACAAGCCTCACCCTCAACAACCAAAGTTCCATCACCACAAACAACCCCTATCGCTAACACCATCCCTAGCGATAGCCATCCTCTTTCACCACCAATTCAGCCAACCTCTATCGCTACCTCTGTCACAAATCCTCCTTCACCTACCACCTCTTCCCAAATTCATGAACAACCCTCTTCACCAGCTCCTGCCAATGATGATGACAAAAAGGGGAGAATCAAATGGACAAAAATATGGCAGAAGAAGGCTTAGTGAAGGATGCATCTGATGATGAGAAAATCAATGAATCAGCTAATCCAGATGGTTCTCCTGAAAATGAAATTCCAGAGGAAAACGTGAGCATGGCTATGATAACAGTTGAAGAAGAGCACCAGCCAGTTTCTGTAGATCTGCTCCCTCATTATTTTCAGCAAGCACAAGAACTGCATGAGGAAGTTGAAGAATTATTAGAAAGATCTGCTCTATCTCTAAAGGAAAGAGAGGATAGAGATGCAGCAAGAGCAGAAGCTGAAAAAGAAAAAGATCCTATTCAGACTACCTCTCAAAACCTGAAACTTAGTGAAAAAGAGAAAGCATCAGAGGTCCAGTCTGCTCCCAAGAAGATAAGGATCAAGAAATCTGCTCCCAAACCTCCAGTAAAGAAATCCAAGGCATCTAAAGGGATTGTGATTGAAGAGCCCAAATCTGCTCCCAAGCCTTTAAAGAGAAAATCTGTGCCTAAGGGAAAAGGAAAATCTGTCAAGCCTCCTCCAAAGAAAAAGCAGAAGCAATTGAGTTATGGGGAAAGAATGCTAGCCCATTTTCTTCAGAAAGCTTCTCTTTTCCCTCCAAAGAAGACGAAGGCTACTACTAAGAAGAAGGCTGATCCTAAGGAGAAAAAGAGATCTGAGGTTGAAGTTGAAACTGATCCTGAATTGCTAGAAGATCCTTCAACTGACTCTGGGGGAATAAGCAGTGAGCCTGGGGATTATGATCTAGATACCTCAAATTGGAAGGATGATTCAAATTCTGATTAAACCAAAAAGCCTGAATCATTCCCTAAAACCTTTTATCATGTGCATTCTTCATAATCTGGATGATTGACAATTTTATAATTCCTTTTGCATTGCAGAATTCAAATGTACATCTTTTATTCCAATGATTGCTTTGAATATACTATATTCATGCCTTATTATTCTTTTATGCTTAATGCTAATATATGTTCTGAATATGCTTTAATGAACGTATTTTTACTTATGTTTTGTCATCATCAAAAAGGGGGAGAATGTTAGAATCTTAAGTTTTGATGAGGACTGAACCTAAGAAAACATAAGTAAAAGTTACCTCTGAATTAATCTTATAATATCTGCCAGGTAACAAATCATCATTGCAAGAACAAAGATTTTTCTCTAATAAGAAATGGCATCTTAGCAGATCAATATTGAATGAGTATCTCTATCGCTAAAATATATCTGTATAGCTAATTGAAAGAAAGGAATAGCGAGTGAAGACTTAGAAATATCCAAGTCATTATCTATCGCTAAGTCTCCCTCTATCGTTAAGCAAAGGTTCCATCGCTAGAAGTTCATTGAGTTTATAAGAAGATGAAACCAGCAGATAAATGAACTAAGTCCCTAAATCAGCTAGCGATAATAGGATAAGCTATCGATAACCATAAGTGCTTCAGATAATGATCTTTCAGATAGCTAGTGCCTAAGAGCTAATGAATCATGAGCTAATATGTTTGATTGCGCTAGAATGTTTATCTATCGATAATGGGATACCTTGAAGTTCTGAATTCTTTGATAAATTGTATCCTTAAAGCTAATAAGCAAATCAAGTATCTAGCGATAGTAGTTTGAGCAATCGATAGAAGGATATATGCTGATATGATGCTTTTTAATCCAAGAGAAAATGCTATCGATAAAAAGCTCTGATATTCCTTATACTGTCTTTATCTCTTTGAGCTAAAGGATTAAGCTTACGATAGAAGCCTCTGTGCTTTATATGACTATCTGTTTGGCTAACATCTCTAAGTGCAGAAATTATACTATGGAGTTAGTGATAGCAAAGCATGCTAGCGCTACTGAAAAGCTGCTATAAAAGTACAGGTGTTCAGAGCTCACAGTCTAGCCTACTCTAAGCATAAACAGTTAAAGCAAATCTCCAACGGCTAGTTCCTCAAGTCTCCAACGGACAGAAATATATCAAACTCCATATAAAGACTTGAAGACTTCAGGAGCAAAGGAACGAACACAGCACTTACAACGCATACACGAAAACAACGAGAGATGAACAGGGCTCTATACAGAATAGCAAATTTCTCAGACTGAGGGCATTAGAAAAGAAGAGCTACAGTTATTCTTTGTTCAGATTATTAAGCTCTATCTTGTATCTCAATATACATAACCTTGTTCTTAAGTGTTTATCACAATCTATTCAATCAGTGAACTTTATTATTAAAATCCTCTTCTGTTTGAGGTAGTTCCTTAGCTTGGTGCTTTGAGAACTGGGTGGTAACCTTAAGGGTAGTAAGGGGGAGTGTTTAGAAGATTCTAAAACTCTGTAAAGGTTGGCAGGTGAACCTGTGGTCGTAAAACCTGTGGTAGGCTTCTCTTGTGCCGGGATTAAACAAGAGGGTAGTGAAAATCTCAGGTTGAGCCTGAGGACTGGATGTAGGTCTGGGTTGACCGAACCAGGATAAATCTTGTGTGCATTATCTCTTCCCTAAGCTCTCTTGATTTCCAGTCTATCTTTTTATATCTGTCAGTCCATTTCATACTTTGAAATATTCTCAGTAAGAGTTTAAGGAATTCTGAAAAGTTTTAGTTTTATCCTATCACCCAATTCACCCCCCTCTTGGGTGACAGCCAGTACTCTCAATCTTCACTCACATGATTAGTGGATTGTTCAATCAAGGAATCAACCAAAGAAGGAGTAATCTCCTCAAGGATAGGAGTATTACCTAGTGGGGAGTGCATTTCCTCTTGAGGTTGTGGAGTAGCTTGCTTCATCTCTTCAACTTGTGTAGGTTCAGTGAATGTCACCACCGGAGGTTGGTTATTCTCCATAAGAGATGTGGGATATTGCTCTTCATGTGACATCCCTGGCTCCTCTTGAACTTTAGGATCATGAGGTTCCTAGGTCAGACTCTACCGATTGGACCCTAAAAACCCAAAAAAACTAGCAAAATTGCATAACAGAATCGCCTATTCATTGCGGTGGACTAAACAGATTGGCCACTAACATCTTCACAGTTGTATACAAGACAGTGAGGCCCTTATTGTCTTGTTACCTTCGGTTTTTTGTTGCTCGAGTGCTCTTCCAATTTAGGCCCATTCTTCATGTGATCTACAAGATAAAACAAAGGCAAGGTAGAATCAATTGTTCTAGAGAGATTCTTATTAAAATAAATCACTGATTGCACCATATTTTTATACACTTTTCATTGATAAAATCATTGGATTATTGCATGTTCTTGGGGTAATTGCGCCTAATTAGGGTAATTTCTAACTTGTGCACACTTTGTTGGAATTTGTTCTAAACAAGGGCAATTTGGAAATGATTAGTATGAATTATTGTTTAACCTATTTTCAAGAACATTTTGATGCTACCTTAGGTCCATTTTATATGCAGGTCATAGAAGAAGCATGCCCAAACTAAGAAGCCAAGTTGCAGTGAAAAATTCCTGACGGAGCCGAAGAAGAAAGTGAAGAGAGAAACAGAATCAATGTCTCTTCGCCGCGGCTTCCCCGCTGCGAACTGATGGCGAGAAAGACCAGTGAGGCAGAAGCAACATGAGCTCGCCGTGGGTTTCACCGCAGCGAACTCACGGCGAAGTCCCAGAATTCCAGAACCAACATGAGCTCGCCGCGGCGAGCCCACGGCGAAGTCACAAAATTCTGCAGAAATCTAACGCGATTTTAGGGTTTCTGGTGGAGTATAAATGGATCCTAACACCCCTATCTTCGGGCTCTAAGCCCCCTCAGGCACGAAATACAGCTCCTCTCCTAGGGTTTCTCTCATTTCCTCCATTCTTCACTCCAAATCCTCATCTTCCCACTCAAACTCACCTACATTCTTGCTGGTTTTCTTGTTCCTCCTTACTTCACCTTCCATTTCCACCATTTTTCTTCTTCTACCTTCCTCATCCATGGAGGCTGTGGTCATGGGCCATCCTTGGCTCGAATTTGAAGATAAGAGAGGCTAAGTTCTTGGTGCTTTGGTGGTGTGAAGGTGGCTCTAGCTTCATGGACCAACATAGGGGAGTTTCTAGTTTACAATTTCTTATTTCCTTTGTATTTGGCTTCTACTCTTTTGTATTGGTCTTGTATTTGGATTTAAGACTTGGGATATGTGGTTACTATCTATGTTTGTGAACTATATTGTGTATGCTTTGAATTGAATGTGATTGAGGTACAATTTCCTATCTACTTGTGGTTGTATTCTTGGTTGTAGCCATTTTAGCGGTTGCTAGTGGTTATAGTCAATTTCTTCCATGCATGATGATGTGGTTACACTTCATGAGAGTTAAATTGCATTTGTTTCAAGGCATTTCACAAACCAAGTGGATCTTCATACTAACCCTAAGTAATGTCTATGAAAGTGATTGCTAGATTAGTCATTAATTAGGGCTAGTGGACCCCTAGTGGTTGCTTGGGGATGTTTCAATTAGACTTGGTAAATTAAACTCCCACTTATCATTTTGAAAGAAGCGTTTGAGTCACCGAAACACTACCAAGGCCCATTTTATAAAATCACCCCTAATCCAAACTCTTTTTTTCTCTCATTAATTTAAAATACCAAAAACAAGTAATTGCATTTGTCAATAGTTTTAGTAAATGAATTTTCAAAATCAAACCCCCATACTTTTTATTGTTTCAATTGCATTTAGTTAGCTCAGGTAGTTTAGAAGGACTCCTCAAGTGAAACGATCCGGGATTGTGCCACTTTACACAATCCTTGGTAATTATTGTGATTTTAACCCCAAGGCGTAAGGAAAAGGTTAAATCAATGGCGCCGTTGCCGGGGAGTCATTTTTGACTCCCTATTATAGCTAAGTGTCAATTGAAATTATTGAATAGGGGTAGGAGTCGTTAGGATTAGATTTAGGTCCTTGGCATCCTTAGGTTAGTTCACAATTACTTGTTTTGCATTGCATCAAGTTTGACAAGAAAATACCAAAAATATTGCTTGCCCTTTGTTTTTGCTTGAGTTGAGATACTTGTTTAGGTGTATTGCTGGACTTTCTTGCACCTACTTGTGAATACTTGACTTGCCATACTTCCACACTCATATACATCGCATACACATTTCATACTCATACTTTACAACACACTTCACACATATCATACACACTTTCACACCATACTCACTTGCATTTCATTCATCCATTCTTCCTTGAATTTGTGCAAGTGCATCTTTGTTGAGCCTTAGTCTACACTTGTTGTCTGCGCCTTGTGTATGACTCGAGGGAACCCTAGAGACCAAGAGCTTTACCCTGAATACCCAGAAATTGAGAGACACCTTACTAGGTTGAGAAAGACAAAGAGAGAGGGAACTTCAGTTACATCCTTGATAGTTGAACACCCATTCTCTTGTGAGTCAAGCATTGGGAGTGACCCAGAGACTGAGAGTGATACTAGAGACATGGAGGGGGATCACCATATTCCTGAAGTCCAAGTAGAGCCAAATCTAGGTGGTAATGGGGGAGGACAAGTGTTTAATGATGGTGAGCAACCTAGAAGAAAAACCATCAGGGAAGCCACCACAACCCATTCATGAATGCATTCCCCACTATGAACACTGATTATGAAATTAAAGGCTTATTGATACAATCCTTACCTAAGTTTTATGGTTTGCTGGAAGATGAGCCACACGATCACTTGGATGAGATCTTCATACATTGCAACACCATGAAACCAGTGAGAGCACAAGTGGAAGATGTCAGTGGAGAGTGTTCCACCTTACTCTGGAAGGCAAGGCTAAGCAATGGTATATGAGTTTGCCTACTTTCAATCCGGATGCCCTCGCCTCTTGGGGCACCTTGAAGCAAGCCTTTTGAGAAAAGTTCAACCCAGCCACTAGAACATCTGCAAGAAGGAAAGAGATCAATTCCATCACTCAAGAGCCCGATGAATCTCTTTTTGATTATTGGTTGAGATTCCAAGACCTTTTGAAGAAATGCCCTCATCACCAAATTCCCGATAAACAATTAGCTCATACCTTCTATGATGGGTTGAGGGAAAGAGACCAAGACAAGCTGGATGCAGCTGCTGGAGGCTCATTCATTGACTACACACCTGAAGAGGCATGGCCTCTAGTTCGTAAGCTCACTTTGGCCAAAGAAAAACATGGTTCAAGAAGATCGACTCGTAGTCTTCAAAGGGTTGATTCTACTTCTCTTCACATTCCTCAATTGGATAGGTTTGAGGCCGAATTCAAAGAAATCCACTCTAGATTGGACAAGATCTCAGGTCCATCTTCCCCACCAGGTCCAATTGGTAATGAGTTGGTGGGTCCATCTTGTGATTATTGTGCATCACCTATGCACCTCTCAAGCGATTGCCCTTCTAAGCCAGAAGAATGTAATGCAATGTTCCAACCAAGGCAAGGCAACAATCCGAGATGGAACCCCTATTCCAATACATACAATGAGGGGTGGAGATAAAATCCTAAGTTTAGTTGGCACCAAGATGGCAATCCTCCAAGACAATTCCAAGGAGAGTCCTCCCAAGCACTAGCTCCCGTGAGAAGGGACAGACCCACTAATGACTTTGAGGAATTAAACAAGTCCATCACTATGGGATTCCGCCATGTGGAAGGTCTCATTGACCCTAGGGCGAATGAAACGAAGCAATGTATGGAGTCAAGGTTTGAGAAGGTAGATAATCGTATGAGCCAATGGGAGACCAAGAGTGCTAACTTGGAGGATTATGTCATGAAGCTTTCAAACTCTTTCAATGAGCTTCAAGCCAAGGGAAGTGGCCCAACTCCGTCCAATACAGTCATCAACCCCAAGTCTTTGAATGCTGTTACTTTGAGAAGTGGGAAATCACTAAATCCCATGCCAATCAAGAAGAGGGTTCACTTTTCCAGTAGTGAAGAGGAGGATGATGATGAGTCAGTGGATGAGGAGATTGAAGTGGAAAGCCCTACTTGGAGCCCACCATTGAGCCCAATGAAGTTTCCGCAATATGAGAGTGTTAAGGAAAAGGAACTTCAAGAAAGAAGGGCATTGATTAGAAAGGAGAAAGTAGTGGAGGATCCTAAGGCACAACCTCAAGAAAAGAAGAAGCACAACAAGCAATTGAGTACCAATGAAAAAGGCGAGCGTAGCACACAAGATACCTTGGCCAAACCTCCGGCCAAGGAGGTAACTATCTCTCAACTCCCTTTTCCTCAAGCTTACTTTAAAAGCAAAAAGAAACATGATGAAGTTGTTGAAAATGAAATGCTTGAACTTTTTAGCAAATTGCATGTGAATGTGCCTTTCTTTCAACTTGTGAAATCTATGCCTAGTTATTGTAAATTCTTGAAAGAGTTGTGCACCAATAAAAGGAAGTTTAGACCAAATGAGAGGATTCAATTGAACCCTAGTGTGTCGGCTTTGTTCAAGCCTCAGTTGCCGGTCAAGTGCAAAGATCCTGGAGCATTTATGATCCCTTGCACGATAGGGAACTTGACGGTGACTAATGCATTGTTGGATTTAGGAGCGGCCATTAATGTGATGCCTAGTGCGATTTTCACTTCTTTAGGCATCACCGGTTTGAAAAAGACAAGTGTAATTTTACAATTGGCCGATCGCACACTCCGATATCCCCAAGGTATTCTTGAGGATATACTTGTTAAGGTTAAAGACTTAGTTTTTCCCGCAGATTTCTATGTTCTTGACACCGCTAGCGAGCCATGTGAATTGACTATCATTCTTGGTAGACCTTTCATGCGGACCGCCGGATCGGTAATTGATATGAAAAATGGTTTGATAACAATGGAGGTGGGAGAACATAAGATTAGCTTTAACATGTATGAAGCAATGCGACATCCCCATGAGGACTAACCTCTTCTAGATTTGAATGTGATTGACATTGCTATGGAAGATGCCATTGAGGAGCATGAGTTAAGCTTGCATTCGTATGATTACATGTCTGATCTTGAAACTTATGACTCATATTTTTCTTCCCTACCCTCTATTCATTCTTTTTCTTCCTTAGGTGATGAAGTGTATGACCTTGACTCACTTGTAGTTGATTGTCTACTTTTTGTCCCTTTGGATTTTTCTTTGATTGATAATGATAATGCTAATATGGATATGAGCTCCACTAACATTTCCTTGATGAGTGATGACATTTCTTTGGAGGATGGTAGTTTTCTTAATGTTTCAGGTCATAAGTTGGTTGAAGAATGTGAATTTGAGGTTGGAAGCCAAGAGTTGGCCGATTTGAGCTCAAAGGGTATAGCCCTCACCCCAACCAAAGCTACTTCACACTTGACCTTCTTTGGACCGGATCACCATGTGGTAAAAGGGCCACATTCTAAACCCTCTTCCATTGATTCTAATCCTAGACCTAGGATTTCTTCCCACACACTTAGATATTTGAATGATCTTGTGACAAGTTGTGATGTAGGTGTTGTGGATGACAGTTCCCCAAGGCAAGTCGCTGCAATAGATCAACCAAGTGTTGATTCGGCTCTTGGGAAGACTAATGCACAAATGATGGGGTCTTTTGAACCTAGTCCATCTTTTCCAATTGGGTCTACAAAGGGGAGTTCTTCTTACACTTTAAATCTTCCTACTCTTGTTCCCTCTGTTTTGGAACCACCCATTTTGGAATTAAAGCCTTTACCAAGCAATCTTAAATATACTTTTCTTGCCCCCAATGACAAATTGCGGGTTATTATTTCTAATACCTTGAGTGCAATTGAGGAGGTCAAATTGCTTGATGTTTTGAAGAAATATAGCAAGGCTTTAGGTTGGACATTGGCTGATATTCCGAGTATGAATCCCGCTATTTGCACCCATCGGATTTTACTTAAAGAGGATTCTAGGCCTCTTAGGCAACCTCAAAGGCGGCTTAACCCCCTCATTTTGGATGTGGTCAAAAAGGAGGTCACAACTCCTAAGTGTCGGCATCATATATCCGATCTCGGATAGTGAGTGGGTTTCCCCGGTCCAAGTGGTGCCTAAGAAGTCCGGAATCACTGTTTTGAAAAATGAAAACAATGAACTTATTCCAACAAGGGTGCAAAATAGTTGGCGTGTGTGTATTGACTATAGGAAGTTGAATGAAGCTACCCGAAAAGACCACTTCCCACTTCCATTCATTGATCAAATGTTGGAAAGGCTTGCGGGAAGGAGCCATTACTGTTTTCTAGATGGTTATTCGGGGTATTTTCAAATTCCTATAGCACCCGAGGACCAAGAAAAGACCACTTTCACTTGTCCATTCGGTACTTTTGCCTATAGGCGCATGCCCTTTGGTTTATGCAATGCGCCGAGCACCTTCCAATGTTGCATGATGAGCATCTTTTCTGATATGCTTGATGATTGTTTGGAAGTTTTCATGGATGACTTCACTGTTTTTGGTGATTCTTTTGATGTTTGCTTGCATAGTTTGGAGAGAGTACTAGCTAGGTGTGTAGAGAAGAATTTGGTACTTAATTATGAAAAATGTCATTTTATGGTCACACATGGCATAGTTCTAGGCCACCTAGTCTCTAGCCGAGGCATTGAGGTCGATAAAGCTAAGACCGAGGTGATTGCGTCCTTGCCTTATCCCACTTGTATCAAAGAGCTCCGCTCTTTCTTGGGACATGTAGGCTTTTACCGACGCTTCATCAAGGGTTTTTCCCAAATTGCATTGCCTCTTTCTCATTTGTTGCAAAAGATGTCGAATTTATTTTTGACAATGAGTGCAAATTGGCTTTTGAAACATTAAAGAAAACTCTTTTGGAGCCTCCTATTCTTCTTGCTCCCGATTGGTCATTGCCCTTTGAACTAGCATGTGATGCTTCCAACTATGCGCTTGGTGCCATGCTAGGTCAAAGGAGCAACAAGACATCACATGTAATAGCATATGCATCTAAGACTTTGGATTGTGCACAAAGGAATTATACCACAACTGAAAAAGAGCTTTTCGCCATAGTCTTTGCATTAGACAAATTTAGACAATATTTGCTACATTCTGTGGTTGTCATTTATACTGACCATGCAGCTATAAAGTTTCTGTTCACAAAGCTACACTCCAAGCCGAGACTTCTTCGGTGGACACTTTTGCTTCAAGAATTCAACTTACATATCAAGGATCGCGCCGGAAATGCCAACTTGGTAGCCGACCACTTGAGCAGACTCCCAGAGAACACTAGGGGAGTAGATCTTTCTGACCTTGTTTGTGATAATTTTCCGGAATCCTCTTTATGTGTGATTAATGTTGAGGTGCCTTGGTATGCTTCTTTGGTTAATTATCTTGTTTGTGCCCTCACCCCGGAAGACTTGTCTCCTTTTCAGGTGCAAAAGCTAAAGAGAGAGGCCCAACACTATGTTTGGGATGAACCACACCTATGGAGACTGTGCAATGATCAAGTAATCCGGAGATGCATACCGGAATCCGAGTCCCTAGACATCCTTTCTGCTTGCCACTCGATGGTTTGTGGTGGTCACTATAGTTCTAGGAAAACCGCTAGGAGGGTCTTAGATGCCAGTTTTTATTGGCCTACACTTTTCTAAGATGCCTATTTCTTTTGTAAATCCTGTGATAAGTGCCAAAAGTTTGGGGGGAGTGTGCCAAAAAGACATGAGATGCCCCAACGACCCATTCTAGTTTGTGAGATTTTTGACATTTGGGGGATAGACTTTATGGGACCTTTCCCACCTTCTTCCGGTTTCACTTATATCCTACTTGCCGTAGACTATGTCTCTAGGTGGGTAGAAGCTATCCCGACCCGAAAAGACGATGCACCCACTGATTGTGCATGAATATTATACTATTTTAACTACTAATAATGGGAAATTAGCATTCAGTTTAGGAGAATTCAATGGGAATTAAGTACTAATGCATGCATGGTCCATACTTAAGGAATTAGTTGCATTTCCATGGTAATTTGAGCATATTAGGTTTTTAACTCATGCATTTCATGATTATTGACAAATCTCAGATTTGTATGGTTTTTATATGCCTAATTTGAGGAAATTAACATGATTGAGATGCAAGTTTGGTCCAATAATGCTTAATTGAATGTCTTAAACTCTCAAGTGAAATGAGTGTAAAATTAGTATTAATTGGCCATAATTGTAGATTAATTTGTATTAATTAATTTATAGGGCTATTTGATCTTTTTTCATGTCATATTCACTTGTAGGGTCGCTCAAGGACCAAAGGAATGGATCTCGAATGAATTGTAGAAATTACAGAAAAGGACCTCAAAATTCCCAAATTACAGAAAAGGACGTCGAAATTCCCAAATTATAGAAAAGGACTCCGAAATTTCCAAATTACAAGAAGGACTCCGGAATTTCCAAATTACAGAAAAGTCCCACTCAACAACCCCACCATCATTATTAAATTCTACACACCATTCTCCACTCAACAACCCCACCATCATTTATTTTATTCTCCACTCAACAACACCCATCATCCACTCAACTACCCCACCATCATTATTATATACTCTTCACCATCCAACAACACTCATTCTCCACTCAACAACCCCACCATCATTTATTTTATTCTACACACCATTCTCCACTCAAAAATCCCACTACCCATTGTCTTTCATCACTCACTATATATATCATCTTCAACACCACCAACCAACACACCTCTTCTTCATCCTCCTTCTCTATTCCTCTCATTCCATCCATCCCAATTTCATCTCCCACCTCATTTTCTCTCAACCCTACCACCATCTCTTCCATCTTCCACCACAATCAGCACACTTTCATGGCTTCCAACTCCAAAATCCTATTCATGTTGATCGAGAGCATGAGTGGCTAGGCACCTTTATGGGGATCTTGATGGAGGAAGGCAACCGGAGCTTCAACGTCTTTAGTGGGGAGTTATTAATTTCTTTTCTTGTCCAATCTCATCTATGTATTTCAATTCCATGTGTTTTGGTATATGTATAAGTTTTTGGAACAAGTTGCCTTTGAATTTCTATTGGTCATGCATGTAATCAAGCGATGCTCTTTTATGTGTATGAACCTAGTGTTGTTTTTATGATATCATGCCATAAATATGCTTCATTTATATCTCCTTTGGATTTCTAGAATATGTTAAATGCATGTGCGATTGTATATGTGTTTATACACTAGGTCCAACGTTAGATGGTTTGATTTACTTCTAACGAGAGTCTCTTTGTATGTTTATCATGATTCTTCACTACCAAGTTGGGAATTAACGGTTGTTTGATTAATTAATTGAATGAGCGATGCGCCACGTTAATTAGTTAATTAGGTAACTAGACTAAGAGAGATTGCCTTAGGTTTGATCATTAGAACTCGGATTAGAACTCCCATATTCTTTTAGAAGCTAGGAAGGTTGCCCAATTCATCAAGAGACCCACGTTTTCCATATAGTTTCCACAACCTAGTTTTACTTGCTTTCTCCATGATCGAAAATCCCAAAAAGAAGTAGATTAGTTTCCTTAATCAAAATCACAAAAACCCCGACTTTTTATAGCTTTTCATGCATTTTGGTTAGCTTAGGTTAGATCATTAGGCTCCTTGAGAGATGATCCGGGAAAGCATCACTAGTGCAATCCTTGGTTAATTTAATTTTGCATTTGAAACCCAAGGCATATTAGGAAAGGTTCAAATCACCCACGGTCTCCAAGTTTCTCAAGTCTAACATATTTAGTAGATTTGGAGTACCAAGAGGCCTCATAAGTGATCGAGGAACCCACTTTTGCAACAAGCTTCTTGATAACTTGCTTGCTAAGTATGGGGTGTCCCACAAAGTGTCTAGCCCATACCATCCCCAAACAAATGGCCAAGCGGAGGTGTCCAACAGGGATATAAAACACATTCTTGAGAAAATTGTGAAGCCATCAAGAAAAGATTGGAGTGATCGACTTGAAGATGCATTATGGGCATACCGGACCGCATTCAAGACACCCTTAGGCATGTCTCCATACCGGTTGGTTTTTGGTAAAGCTTGTCATTTGCCGGTTGAGTTGGAGCACAAGTCCTATTGGGCCGTCAAATTATGCAATATGGAGTTGGATGCCGCTGGAAATGAAAGATGCCTTCAATTGCAAGAGCTTGATGAACTGCGCCTTCAGGCATATGAGAGCTCAAGGCTCTACAAGGAAAAGACCAAGTTGATCCATGACGGCAAGATCTTCAACCGCAGCTTCAAAGTTGGCGACCAAGTTCTTATGTACCAAGCCCGCTTTTGCCATGGTCATGGGAAGCTCACATCCAATTGGTTCGGGTCGTACAAAGTGACAAAGGTCAACAAGTATGGGATGGTGGAGCTCATTGAAGAGGAGACCGGGAAAGAATTTGTGTCAAATGGGCATCTCCTCAAGCTCTACCATGGACCGGTTGCAAAGCCTCCTTGAGGCCAGGTTGCTTCTTATCCTTATCTTGTTTATTTCTATGCATTCTGGACTGGCTGGTTGATACTTTATTGTCATTGCATTGAACAAGTGTGGGGGAGGGAGCGTCCTAGTAGAACGTAGAAAATTAGGACTTTTTCATTCAATAAAATACCCTATGCCATTGAGGACAATGTCAATTTCAAGTGTGGGGGAGGGGACTAGGTAGTCTTGTTGCTTGATCTATTGGTTTTATCATGTTTTTGCCACATTAGAGATAATTTTTAAAATTCTTTGTCAAATTTTTCAAAACCAAGGTAGATTATACTCCTTAGTCATTCACTGTGATGGAGGGTCGCATTCATTGCAATGGAGGACCTAATTGCATTTTTCTACCCAATTTTAAAACTTGTTTGTGAAAACCTAGTGTGGAAACTATTTTTGAAAACCATGAAGCAAGACTGGACCCTACCCTTTGATTAATGAGCTTCATGGGCAATGGGAAGGATTCAAAGAATTATGCAGTTTAGCCTTTCAATTTTCAAGAGCTAGTGATGAGTTATTTTCAAGCATATGCATTGTGTTAATTGGCCTAGCAATTGGATGTTTCAATTAGCAATTGAGGTTAACCTTGTTGTGAGATTTTTGGGCCTACTTTCATTTCAAGAGTGTATACTTGCTTGATCGTTCAATTTCTAGAACTTGTCTTTACTCTTTGTCAAAGCTATAATTGCATTCATGCATGAAGATGATTTAGGCATTCATTTCAACACCCCATCTTCCCAAACACAAACCCACAACATTTCACTTTCCATTGTTCACCCATTTTGAGCTATTCTTTGGTTGTAATGCATTAATGTGAATTTTGTGATGAAGCATTAAATCTAAGCCACTTTTGTTTATTATTAATGCCATGTATGTATTGAAAAGAAAGAGCAAATAGAAAAGTGTGCATAAAAATAAAGAAAAAAAAAAGAAAAGAAAGAGAAAAGAAAAACAAGCTTTGAAGTAAAAGGCACTTCTTGGTGTGGCATCATTATTGTTGAAATTATGCTCTTATGTGCTGTGTAGTCCAATAGTGACATTGAATTGCATTTCAACCTTTTATTTCCATAACATGCATTCCATCTTGCCTTTTCCATCATTTCAATCCCTCAAGTCCTTTTGATTCATACTTGATTGTATGCATTTGTGGAGATGTTAGGGTAGTTACAAGCTTATGGCAAATTGTTGTTTGAGCAAGTTAAGTGTGAAAAGATCCCGCATGAGGTGAGTAGAGGGAAACACTATTATCTTGAGAGTCCTCTTTGCCGTTGCTTATCCAATTCTCCCATTGCATATTCTTGATCATGATTCATGCTAGCTTGAGATTATTGATTGGTTAAAACCATTCTTCTTTGCATTGTACCCTTTGTCCAGGAGTACAAAGGTCTAAGTGTGGGGGAAATGATTGCACCATATTTTTATACACTTTTCATTGATAAAATCATTGGATTATTGCATGTTCTAGGGGTAATTGCGCCTAATTAGGGTAATTTCTAACTTGTGCACACTTTGTTGGAATTTGTTCTAAACAAGGGCAATTTGGGAATTATTTGTATGAATTATTGTTTAACCCATTTTCAAGAACATTTTGATGCTACCTTAGGTCCATTTTATGTGCAGGTCATAGAAGAAGCATGCCCAAACTAAGAAGCCAAGTTGCAGTGAAAAATTCTGGACGGAGCCGAAGAAGAAAGTGAAGAGAGAAACAAAATCAATGTCTCTTCGCCGCGGCTTCGCCGCTGCGAACTGACGACGAGAAAGACCAGTGAGGTAGAAGCAACATGAGCTCGCCGTGGGTTTCGCTGCGGCGAACTCACGGCGAAGTCCCAGAATTCCAGAACCAACATGAGCTCGCCGTGGCTCTCGCCGCGGAGAGCCCACGACGAAGTCACAAAATTTTGCAGAAATCTGACGCGATTTTAGGGTTTCTGGGGTGGTATAAATGGATCCTAACACCCCTATCTTCGGGCTCTAAGCCCCCTCAGGCACGAAATACAGCTCCTCTCCTAGGGTTTCTCTCATTTCCTCTATTCTTCACTCCAAATCCTCATCTTCCCACTCAAACTCACCTCTATTCTTGCTGGTTTTCTTGTTCCTCCTTGCTTCACCTTCCATTTCCACCATTTTTCTTCTTCTACCTTCCTCATCCATGGAGGCTGTGGTCATGGGCCATCCTTGGCTCGAATTTGAAGATATGAGAGGCTAAGTTCTTGGTGCTTTGGTGGTGTGAAGGTGGCTCTAGCTTCATGGACCAACATAGGGGAGTTTCTAGTTTACAATTTCTTATTTCCTTTGTATTTGGCTTCTACTCTTTTGTATTGGTCTTGTATTTGGATTTAAGACTTGGGATATGTGGTTGCTATCTATGTTTGTGAACTATATTGTGTATGCTTTGAATTGAATGTGATTGAGATACAATTTCCTATCTACTTGTGGTTGTATTCTTGGTTGTAGCCATTTTAGTGGTTGCTAGTGGTTATAATCAATTTCTTCCATGCATGATGATGTGGTTACACTTCATGAGAGTTAAATTGCATTTGTTTCAAGGCATTTCACAAACCAAGTGGATCTTCATACTAACCCTAAGTAATGTCTATGAAAGTGATTGCTAGATTAGTCATTAATTAGGGCTAGTGGACCCCTAGTGGTTGCTTGGGGATTTTTCAATTCGACTTGGTAAATTAAACTCCTACTTATCATTTTGAAAGAAGCGTTTGAGTCACTAAAACACTACCAAAGCCCATTTTATAAAATCACCCCTAATCCAAACTCTTTTTTTCTCTCATTAATTTAAAATACCAAAAACAAGTAATTGCATTTGTCAATAGTTTTAGTAAATGAATTTTCAAAATCAAACCCCCATACTTTTTATTGTTTCAATTGCATTTAGTTAGCTCAGGTAGTTTAGAAGAACTCCTCAAGTGAAACGATCCGGGATTGTGCCACTTTACACAATCCTTGGTAATTATTGTGATTTTAACCCCAAGGCATAAGGAAAAGGTTAAATCAATCACTAATTATGCCCATTTTACCCGTCATTATTTCAAATCCCAAACAAGTGTCTAAGAATTAGAATTTGCTCCAATTTAGTGCAAAAATTCCTAGAACATGCAATAACCCAATTATTTTTACTCTGAAAAGTGTATAAAAATATGGTGCAATTAGATGTCCAGTAGATGTAGAAAATGTTGTAGAATCAAAATCCTCTCCCCACACAAATATAACTTGCAAGTGCTGATTCCCTTAACCTCCATTCTAGCATTGTTGCCCAAGTAAAGCCACTTTCTCTAGTTTCACAACAGACAGTGTTCTAAGAAGAATCCTTGATCCCTCACTACATGGTCTGTTGACCCTGAGTCTAAAATCCAAGAAGAACAAACAAGTTCTGTTAGAAAGGAAATACTTAAAACATAGGAAACATGTGAATTCACTAATACCTTTTCACGGTCATTTTGCTAGGTGCATTCCCATACGAAAATGGCCCCATATTTTGGCAGGCATAACATTTGACCTTCTTCAGGTTAATTTTCTTATTATCGCCTTTCTTTCCTTTATTCTTGCCCTTCTTAAATTTTGAACCGTCCTTTTTTCCTTATTAAATTTGTTACCCTTCTTGTGATTTGGCTTAGCATGAGAAGGACCAGCAATCTCAGTGTAATAAGCATGTCCAGAGGCTATTTATACCTCCAAACATTCAACTTCAAGCTCAAGATGCTTCACCACATCATAAAAGTACAATATTATCACTATGGATCATATTAACATTCATGTGCTCCCAACTAGAAGGGAGCGACCTTGTGACAGCTTGAACTTGTTGTTCATTAGTCAAATTGTGTCCAACTTCTTGAAGTTCTCTGATCATATTTGACATATCTCTCAAATGATGTTTCATGGGAATGTTTTCTCTGAGCTATAGGTGTCAAACTTGATAGTCAACCTCGTAAGCTTAGAGGTTAATGTGCCACAAACTTATCCTTGAGTGTGGCCCACATGAATTGTGCAGTTTGGTGTTTCTCATGCTTGCACATTAGCTTATTCTCCATGGAGCTCCAAAAGTTGAGTTTTGCAATACTACTCTTCTTTTTCCAATATTGGTAAGCCTCTACACCCTCTAATGTTGGGTAGTGTAACCAGCCTCAGGTTCCACTACAATAGTAGTTAAGGGTTCCAAAGCTTCCTATTCCTGCAGAATATATTGCACCTTATGGTGCCAGATATAACAGTTGTCGTAGTTCAATTTGTCCCCCTTGTTAAGTTTAGCGATAGTGTTCTTGGTGGCCATTTTTAATTTTCTTATGAAAAATTTTTCCAATATCAAATTTTTGTTCTCTTTTAAGAGAACAGGGTAAAAAGAACATACCAATTATGTTTATATAGCATAGGCTTTTTATACAATGTCTTATACTTATATTATCCTTAATCAGAAGATGATGTCATCACTAGATTCATGATTAGAAGTATACATTTATATCTTCCATCACAACAAAAACTAATAATTTCATCTTATTCTATCAGGGATATTAATTATATAATTACTACTGCTGCTGCTGCTTTTAGAAGATGAAAGCTCCCACTTATCATTAGAATACATGGAATTCATTTTTCCGTCAATAAAGGATGTCATCTTTCATGTTTTTTTATGATCCGAATTTTGTTTTTTAAACTTCAATTGTGAATCGAAGTTGATTGTATATGGCATTATTTGATTATATATGGTTTTATTTGTTTATATGTCATTTTGTTAAATGTCTGGGATTATTAGAGAACTAATGTTAAATTGATAATTGTTTATCCTCTTTGAACATTTTGTTTGTGAGGTTCCATTGCAAAGTTCAGAGAAAATTTTTGTTCAAATTTTCTTTGTCCTTTTTAATTTTTCATTTGCGTCATGATTTTGGATTATTGGGTCCGAGTGGGACAATTCATAGTCTGCAATGATTGTCATCACCATCTTCAGCAGAATCAAGGGAACCAAAAAATAAATATATGTTTTAGCATTTGATTTGAAACTTTGGTTTATTATTGCTGAATTGTTGGCCATTTGGTTTTTTTTATTTATCATATTTCCTTACCTTTAAAACCATTAGAAATTGTGTTCTAGACACCATAAATGCCACACGGAAATAGAGTGGTCCAGCGGCTGTGTTTTTTCTAGAGTAGAGTCATGCAAAATCACGGCTCGGGTATGGCAACCTGCCTATTTGAGGAAGAAGCACAAAACGAAGTGTGTATGTGCATTGCAATAGTCTGCTTATTTTTTAAATGAAATAAGCCGATCTCAAATGAGACTATGAGTGTCATTTAACAAGTATCAAGCTGTATTTCCGTTTTAGGCCTTTAAGCTTATGTTTTTTTAATTTTTATTGATTCAGGTTTGATTCTTTTATTCCAAGATTGGACTTTTATGCGTCTAGGCCTTTATTATTTTGGTCATTTATTGATTGGGTTTTTCTTTAATTTTTGTTTTCCTGGACATGGACACTATAAGTTTTCTAGATATTTTTTAATTAAAATAACTAAACTTTTTATATAAATAGTGTAACGCCTAAAATTTTCTATTATATTATAGCAAATTTTAATTGAATTATAACCACTTTTCAATGTCCGAAGCCCAAAAATACGGAAAATTTAAAACTTTTTCTTTTAAAACATTAAACCAACATTCTTTAAGTTGGAATGGGCTTTTCAGACAAATTGGAACAAATTAAACTCTTGATAAAATAAAGCGGTTAATAAAACAATTAAAAGTACACTAACCCTCTTAGGGTATCTATTTTTAATTCATAATACTTAGAAAATTTAAATCCCTTTTATCAATTTAAACAATTTTATTTTCTATGCTTTATACTATTAATTTAATAATTTAAAATTACAACATATACAAATAACTTTACTTTTCAATTATAATTCTAATTTCTTCATCTAATCTTCTTCCAGCACTCCTGCCTTATCTCACCCATCTTATAATCTACCAGCTTCTCTGTAAAACAGCATTTCAGCGCAGTTTATGTCATTACCTGTAACCTTTTATGCATGCATTGTCATGTATATATTTCATAAACCTGAACAAATATCACAATTACACATACTTCCTGCGCTACATACTCTACCAGCCACTATTAACAATATGTTTGTTAACTAGTGGAGGTTCTACCTGCAGGACTTCTCGTTATAGCATTTAAAACTATAACTAACTGGTTCGGCAAAGGGGTAGCGAACCACCTAAGCCTGGAGCACTCCATAAATTTCTATGCAGGAATTAACAAGGTATTCCACCTTCATGCATAATGTAAACTTGCAATAGATATTACAAAATAATACATGCAATTTAGTGTAATGAGATAAACTGCTACCTGACTTCTTTAGACTTTACTCCTGTACTGGCTTCTTTTCTTTCTACCATCTTGATGAACTCAAATCACAAGTCAAAGCCTAGGTATATACATAGGTTTAGGTTAGAGTCTAGATTATAAACTAATCGATGCGTCTCTCTCGAATCCTAACTTAATTAATGCTACCCCATTCTTGGTATTAGTGAAAGATTATAATTTATTATAATTATATTAACCTCTTTAAAATTGAAAGATAAATTATAAATAATCTATTCTTATAAATCCTTATTATTTTCAATATATATTCCAGTTAAAGTCCTAATTTAATACCAATTACAAAGTTATTTAATCACTATTGCATATATGTACACATACACACAAAATACATAAAATCAGACAAAATCAATCTCTTAACTTCTACATCACTCCTAACATCAGGTTAAGCCATAATTGATCATCTCTTCTTATCCTCCATAAATCCCTAGAAATTTCCATAAAGTTATGATTTCAGAAATCAATCCAATAAACAAATTTCATTCCTACAAATGGTATACTAATCCTTACTTCTACTAATTCTATCTTCCTTATCCCTCTTTAACTTGCTGAACAGAAGGATTAATCTAATACTACTGTAGTTATCAACATCATCAGTTCCAAATCATCAACTAACTCAATTTAATTAAACATCAATCATCCCTTTTCCCCAAAATCTTCTACTTTATCAGAACAACCAAATAAAGAACCCACACTCCGATAAATTCAGAATTTCTCATAAATTATAGAACTCCAACATAAAAATTATGATTCCAACTTAATCCTAAATATTAAGATCAAAGATAAAGCATGGACTTCAAATCCATAACCTCAATAACCTCAATCAACTTGTTATATTCAACTCCTAAACTTTTTGAATCATAATTTCAACCAAGATTCTTCACAACCACTTCTAATTTAACCTTAACAAATATCTTTCCTTCATCGGTAATTAAGTTTCCTAACTTCTTCCTTAAAACCTATTATTCCCATTAATGATGTCCTCCTTTAAATCTCAAGCATTTCAACTAAACATTTAATAACATCTTCCTCCTCTCAATTTCATAATATTTGTTATAAATAACTAAGCTTTCAGATCGCCCTTTTTCCACCAAGTCATTATGATTCCGACAATGATGTTCATCCTAATCAAGCAAAACTAATTTCCTAACGTCCAACATTAAGTTAAACAATCTTCAATCATTCCTACCTACTGTTCAAAAATCCTTAACGATTACCACAAGTTAAGTTATACTTTATAAGTCAACTCTCTTTCCTTGTTTCTAAAATCATTACTTTGTAAATTTAATCTTCTAGCTGACTACACCAATCAATTCACCTTTAACCATTACATTAATCAACCTAATTAACCAATTTCAAATCATGAACTCATATAATTTAATAAAACCTCCATCATTAGATTCCCCAACTTTTCTACTTTGTCCTTGATTTGGTAATGAACACCACCACTTTAAGCAAGGAAACCCAAATCCACCTTTGCATTTACCTTTAATTAAATCCGCAAGCCCTCTTCATCATTCATAATCCTTGATTCTATTCTTACCTTATAATCAAACATCAATTAATTCCTTTTGAACCAAAATCGCCATTCCTCTTTTCCTACCCCTAAAAGCTAGCAGCCAGTGACATCAACCAGTAGAAAATCATTATTACATCTATTATCAGCAACATTATTTTAGGATCAAGCTAAACAAAGGAAATCAAACATATAAAGAACACCCAAATTACTCCAACACAAGCAGCCATTTGATTCAGTCCCAACGAAATCAGAATTCCTAGAACCTAAAACCATAACAATCATCCACAATCATTTCCTATTTCTTGTTCAATTAAACATTATTGTATTTTTTTTCTTCTTTCCTTAACCATTCCAGTCGGCCAGAGCATCAAGAAATCCAAGAACTGCACATTTAATAACCTAACATTAATCAACTATACAGACAAATTTCAATCCATCTCCCAGAGCAAATCAAAACATCAATGGCCATGCTATTCTCCTTGGCCGAACAGAGACAGAGCAGCAAGAGGAAAAAAAACAAGAACTTACACACAATCAGATTTACCATTCCATTATCTTTTCATATATCTGGGATGTTAATGTATCAAGGAAAAGAGCAGAAATCAAGGAACCACAAGGAAGCTTGCATTCGGCCAACGCAAAGGGAAAAGAGCAACAATTCAATCATTTGAAAATTCATCAAAGCACACATCCAACATGCTCATTCTAGCTTCCAATTAGTGTATATATTACTTTCAAAATTTTCCACCTTCTCGGCCCAACAAAATCGTAGAAACAGGGGAGAAGAAGAAAGCATTCAAAATTTCCTTAAGCTTCAAAAATCCACATACAACTCGTTCCTTAACCTTAATCCTACTAATAATCGATAGTAATTAAGCCTCAAAACAAGAAACATCAGAAAATCCCAATTTTTGCTTCGGGTGAACAGTACCAGAGGAAGAATTTCTTGAATCAATCGGTCCTATTCGACTTCAATCCCCAAAATCGACACCCCAAACATCAAGAAAATGGTTCAAACACCATTTCTATGAATTCAGAAGATTCAAAAACCTTCCCAAAATCTGAATCGATTCCCCCCCATTTCACTCAAACTCGCGGCTAAAGAAGAGGGAAACAAGAAAAGAAAGCTTACCCAAGGTTGTTCCAAGTTCCTTGAGTGTCTTCGGCCGTGAATCGCCGTTGAACGCCACTGCTGGAGGCCGGAGCTGCTGCCGGAATTCGAAGCACAGAGGGAGAAGAGTGAGAGAGAGCATTTCGGGTTTGAGGGAGGAAGAAGAAATGGAATGAATAAGAAGGAAATGGAAGGATACGTGGGTGGTATATATTAGAAGGTAAGAGGGTGATATTTTTAATGAGTATTATACCATATTGCCCTTCCTTTTAATTGAAGATATTTTTAACTAGGGGCAGATATTGTAATTCTTATTTCCCTTTTACTATTTTGCCCTTCAATGGTAATTTTATTTACCATTTCCCTTTTAATTTAATCTGAATTTAGTCCCAAGATAATTTTTCTAGATATGCTTTGATTTCCAAATTTATTTATAAGACTTTTTAAATATTAAACAATACTCCAAGGTTCTAAATATTCCCTTATTTAAATCCATCTTCCAACTATGTTTCCTCACTTAATACAGAAAATAAGTATTAAAAATTATTTAAAACATTTTTGACTTCAAGAATTTATTTATAAGGCTTTATAATTTCTAAATGCTTTTCTAAGACCACTAAATCCTTTTTATCACTTTTTTCCAAATTAAGTTTTATCTTCTAATTATTTCTCTTTGTTTCTTAAAGAAAATAAGCCTTAAAAACTATTAAAAATGTCTAAATATCATAAATTTATTTTTCAGTGCTTCTTAATGTCTTAGTAATATTCCAAAATCTTAGATAATTCCTTATTTTCTATTTTCTAAAATTTGGGGTGTTACAAATAGTATCATCACTTTTTCTAATAAATCATTGTTGAGAGTCAATAGATAGTACATACGTTGCACATCTTGTATACTTAAGAAATTTATAATTTTTTATTTTAATTTTCAAAATTGAAAAAAATACAACATAAATAATTTTATATAATGTGTATTATTTGATTTATTTCTAACTAATCTTTCTGTGGCTCCATGTAAGCCAAACCTTCTGTGGGTTCAATTCTCTTAACTAAACTTTTTTACTTAACTATTTTTTGCAACAAATCTATGCATTTCAGTTGTGGGCCTTATTTTTGGATTTTTTTTATAAAAACCAATATTTTTATTAATCGTCTATTGCTTTTGAAAATAAAACAAATTTAAGATTTCATGTAGTGGGAAGGTTTTTCTTTTTACTAGATCATGTTGTGAAAATTTTAAATTAAATATATTTTATTTTTGTATTAGATATTAGTAGTAGTGGGTTCTATGGGTCACATGTGCCAAACATTCTGTGGCTTCTATTCTCGTTTTGGCTTCTTTAAAAAAAATAACTAAAATTTGTTGGATATGCTTAGTTTTGATGATGTCAAATATAGAGTTAAAAGTAGGAAGCAAAAAGTATGTATAAAGTGTTTATCTCCTACTGTCTATGATATTATGTTTGCTATATGTTTACTGTGATTGAAGCATTGCATATATGATCACATATCATGTCCATAGGCTCAGATTGCATTAATAAGAGCATGTAACTTGGTCTGGAATAAACTGAGATAAAGAATCATGATGACTAAGTAGAAGTTCTATCGCTAACATGTTATCATCGCTAATAGGAAGAAATTGAGCTAGCTAGGCAAACAACAGATTCTCTATCGCTAAGCTAAGAGCCTATCGCTATCAAATGAAAAGCTTAGGATAATAGCTAATGAGGACTTAGCAGTAATCCATTGTAAGAGAAATATCTCTATCGCTAAAGGTCTTCACCATAGCTAATGGAATGTGTAGAGCTAGCCTAAGCAAATACGAATAGATCCTATCGCTAGACTCTGTCTCTATCGCTAAGGCCCCTCAGATAACATGAATAAATACTCGGGGAAGAATGTTAGATCAGTTAACATAGTTAGCTAGCGATAATGAGATTAGCTATCGATAGAAGAAAGCTCATTGTGATAACTTAGACAAACTAATAAGCTGATGCATTGAGCTAATGGACTAAGCAAGCGATAACATCTGCTGTGCATTATATGATTATCTGTTTAAGCTAAGTACTGGAATTACACTATGAAGCTAGCGATAGCTTTGTTAGCTATCGATAGCACAATACGTGCTGAGCTAATACATTGTTTCTAAAGTGCAGATTTTACACTGTCAAGCTAGCGATAGCAAAGGGAGCTAGCGCTAGTGAAAATGCTGACAGCAAGTACAGGGGTAGGTAGCAGCAGGTTACCGTTACTCAGTCTCCATAGCCGAAGCAAGAGAAGAAAGAAATCCTCAACGGCTAGTTCTCCAAGTCTCCAACGGACATAAACATAAGACCATATATAAAGACTTGAAGACATCTGGAGCAGAGAGACGAGCGTCATACAAGCTACACACATATGACGCAAACCGCGATGAAAACAGAGGCTCTGCTCAGAGTATTAGTTACATATCAGTGAGCCCAGAAATGATGAGATGAGCGTATAAGAAAAGAAGAGCTAGAGCACTCATTGTTCAGATTATTAAGCTCTGATTTGTATTTCATCATACATCTTTTGTACTTCAGTGATTATCACAATCTGTTCATTTAGTGAACTTATTACTTTGATAAAATCCTCTATTGTTTGAGGTTGTTCTAAAGCTTGGTGCTTTAAGAACAGGGTTGTAACCTTACGGGTAGTAAGGGGGAGTGTTTAGAAAGATTCTAAAACTCGGTAAAGGTTGGCTGGTGATCCCGTGTTCGTAAAACCAGTGGAAAGGGTTGACAGGTGAACCTGTGCTCGTAAAACCTGTGGAAGGCTTCTCTTGTGCCCGGTTTAAACAAGATAGTGGAAAATCTCAGGTGGAGCCTAAGGACTGGATGTAGGTCAGGGTTGACCGAACCAGGATAAATTCTGTGTGCATTATCTCTTCCCTTAACTCTCTTAGTTTCCAGCATATCTACTTTATATATCTTTTGTGCATTTAACAGTTTTGAAATACTCTGTGATAAACAGAAAGAGATTTTAAAGATTACCTTCACAGTGTTTTATAAAAGAGAATTTTAATTTTTTTTTATCCTATCACCCAATTCACCCCCCTCTTGGGTGACAGCCAGCATTTACAAAATTTTCACTTAACTATTTCTTTTACATCAAATCTATGCGTGACAGTTGTGGGCTTTCTCTTCAGATTTTTTAATTACAATGCGTTATTTTTCCTTAATCTTCTATTACTTTTAAAAATAAAAAAAATTTATGCATGTTTTCATGTAGTGGGAAGCTTTTTTTTTTTCTAGCTCATATAGTGGGAAGTTTCAATTTAATATATTTGATTGTATTATTAGATATCAATATTGTTTTGGTGGGAGGATAGAGTCACTGTTCATTTTTTTAACAGGAAGGTATGGCTATTTTTCTAGTACCCTAAATTTTGGGTTGGTTCCACCAAAATAGGGATCATGATTCATGAGAAGATAATGGTCCCTTTCTTATTTAGAAGTACTACTTAATTGAAATTACTCAAATTTTTTTGGCTAAAGTATGTTTTTGGTCCTTTCAGTTTGGACAAGGTCATAATTTCAGTCCTTTAACTTTGGAAAGTGTGTTTTTAGTCCTTTTAAAATAACACCATTAACTTCTATAACGGAAAAATCCTGACTCGATAAACTTAAGATGTAGACAGGGCAAAATTGAAATGTTGACTTATTATTATTAAATTGAAAATATTACAAATAAGAAATTAAATAAGGCCTTAATGATCATTAAGATACCGTCAATATTAAAACAACCATAATCTCTGAATTGTTGTACATAGACTATTTTGTAATTTGCATGAATGCACAATAGGGGGTGAATTGTGTAAACTAAAAATTCAAACACCTGAGACACAAAGCTTATACTAGTTCAGCCCAAACTTTTGGCCTACGTCCAATTCTCCAACCTTCAGTTGGTGATTTAACCAGTTCTGTGATCTCCTTGGGGGTTAAATGCAAGAAAAATTATACCAAGGATTGCAACAAAGTAGAGCAACTTAGGGTCGTATCACAACGAGTCAACTTATTATGAATGCCTAAACTAACCTAGATGCAAAGAAAGCTATAAAACATGGGTTTTGTCATGGAAATGATATTTTTAGTATTTTTCAATTGTAGGAATGCAAAGAAGACTTGTTTTTGGCTTTTTGGATTATAGGAAGCAAATAAATGGTTTGAAAACTCTTTTAATGGAATTAGAACCTCTTGGTGAGAATCATGCAACCTTCCTAGCCTCTTTAAATATATGGGAGCGAAAAATCCAAGTCCAAGTGTAAAAACCAAAGGCAATCGCCTAAGTCTAATTGACTTAGTTATCAATTAATTTAGCGCATTGCTTGCACAATTGGTAAATTAAGCAATTGTTAGAAAACCGCTTGGTAGTGAAAATTCTTGACAACACACAATGAGTCTTCTCTCGAAGGTATAATTTGACCCTTCAAGAATGGATTTAGTGTATAATGCTAGATGTAACAAACAAATGCATTAATCCAAACTAAGAATCCAAAGTAGATAATCAACAAGACTCTGGACCCGCGCGTTGCGCAATGAGTTATAGTTAAGCGTTCCACACTAACGATGATTTAAGCCGAACGATATCTTCATAAGGGATGCGCAATCGGTAGGAGTTGTAATAAAATGAAAATTATGCATTTGCACAATCCGAACACCTAAATAAAAATTATGTGAATGCAATTCGGATTGCTAAAAAATTTGAACCGTGAAGGTAAAAGAAATTTCTTTCAATTGTAAAATAAATGAGGTCAATTGGTGTACAAATTTTGGAAAACCTCTCTGTATACTTCGTTACTGGTCTTGCTTATACTTCTTCTTTTGTCATCCAAGATTAGTATTTTCAAGCCTTTTACACTCTTCACATGTGACAAAGAGACATACAGTTGACCATGTGAGAATACAGGTCTCGGTAGGTATAAACCAACAGTCAACATTGATTGTCCTTGACTTTTGTTTATTGTCATTGCAAAAGAAATGATAACAGGGAATTGCCTTCTTGTCATGTTGAATGGTAACTTAGACTCTGATGGATTCATGTCCATGCGATGTATAAGAACTTCTTGTCCAATGCTACTCCTGTTGAGAGCAACTGCTTTAATGAAATTCTTGCCAAGATGCGTAATCCTTAACCTGGTGCCATTACAAAGACCTGCGGCTTGGTCAATGTTTCTTATTAGCATAATCGGAACTCCAACCTTCAGCTTCAATATGTGATGGGGCATTCCAGAACAATTGATTGAATTCAGAAACTCAATATTGTACAAATCTTCAAACCTATCGTTCACATTGTCCGTGTGGCTGATTGCATCTGAGCTGAGATATTCAACCACATCACCTGGGAGTGAAGAACAAATGTAGTCATTCAAACGATCGACCACCTCATTTGTAGGAGCAAGAATTGCACGGTTTGTTAAATAGTTTTCCTCAAATAAGTGAAATTTAAATTAAGCCATTAAGATTAAATTTCTTTAATTGATTATCATAATTGGATATTTTTTATACTGACTTGGACCAATGATAGAGAGTTCATAAGATTAATTATATTTAAATTAAGCCACCATAAAGATTAAATTTCTTCTATAGCCATTAAGATTAAATTTCTTTAATTGATTATCATAATTGAAATTTTTTTATGCTGACTTGGACCAATGATAGAGAGTTCATGAGATTAATTATATTTAAATTAAGCCACCATAAAAATTAAATTTCTTTTATAGCCATTAAGATTAACTTTCTTTAATTTCCTATTTAATTTATATCCTAAAATCATGGATCCTTTCTTTAATTTCCTATTTAATTTGTATCCTAAAATCATGGATCCATTAAAGCATTTGGATTTGAATTTTAAACTTAGCCATTAAGATTAACTTTCTTTAATTTCCTATTTAATTTGTATCCTAAAATCATGGATCCATTAAATCATTTGGATTTGAATTTTAAACTTTGAAACAGAAAGATTTTTTGATTCTTTTATTGATTATTTTTTTATTCTTTTATTGATTATCATTGATTTTTTTTATTCTTTTATTGATTATCATTGATTTTTTTTATTCTTTTATTGATTATCATAGAAGATTGATTATTAATTATTTTTAAATTAAGCCACCATAAAGATTAAATTTCTTTTATAGCCATTAAGATTAACTTTCTTTAATTTCCTATTGAATTTGTATCCTAAAATCATGGATCCTTTCTTTAATTTCTTATTTAATTTGTATCCTAAAATCATGGATCCATTAAAGCATTTGAATTTGAATTTTAAACTTTGAAACAGAAAGATTTTTTGATTCTTTTATTGATTATCATAGAAGATTGATTTTTAATTAAATTTAAATTAAGCCATTAAGATTAAATTTTGATTTTTTTATTCTTTTATTGATTATCATAAAAGATTGAATTTTAATTAAACATAAAGATTAAATTTCTTTTCATAATTGAATTTGAATTTGTTTTATGCTGACTTGGACCAATGATAGAGAGTTCATGAGATTTAGAGAAGTATATTGATGCTACCACATCAATTGTATTATGCCAAGCAATTAACACTAAGGTTTATGCATATAAAAGCAATCGCTAAATTACATACATAACCCAATGAAAAACTATCACAAATAATAGAAATCCATAGTGTACCATATTCCAATCAACACAAATACATACAAATCAAAGGAACTTGAACATAAATGTGTGATTAGACATAGGAAAACACTAAATACTCCCCTAGAAGACCATTGAAGCTCTGGTTGCATTATTCACCAAGAATCCCCAATTGCTCTAACCACTTATCCTTTTGAACCCACGATCAATGATTTGAATGAAATCCATGATGGAATGTGTGAGGTGGTTCAAGAATAGAGTGAAGTGTTGAAGAGGTAGTGGAGACCAAATGGTGATGGTGGCTGGATGAATGAATGTGTGAAGTGTGTGATGAAAATGGATAAGAAGCTTGAGAAAAATGGAGATAAAGGTGTGGATGAAGGGGCTATTTGAATTTGGCTTGCTGGGAGGTGTGAAGATGGATGAATGCATGAATGTAGATTGTAGTGTGAAGTTGAACAAAAATGGTGTGAGAGGTGAAAAATGGGAATGGGATTGTGTTAGTGTGTGTGCGTGATTGTGAAAGGAAATGGTGGAGGTGGAATATTCTTGCTGTTTTGGGCAAATGGGAATGATGAATGGTTGAAGGTGGCGTGAAGAGGGTGTTGGTGAATTAGTCGAATATGGTAAAGTTGATGGTGAAGGGATTGATGATGAAGATGGCGTGAAGAATATGGATAGTGGTTGAATGTATATGGTGTGAGTGTGGATGAAGAGAGAGAGGTTGCGATGGTGGCTGCCCTTTCCTTTTCACGGGTCTGGGCTGTTTTGGGGCTGAAAGAATGGCTAAGGGCACGTTTGGTTGATGAAAGTAAAGCCTTAGATCAAAAGGTTTAAGTTAGATCTCTAAGTGAGTTCCAAACGGGGCTCTTACTCATCTAATTTCTATTTATAAAAATTGAAAAATAAATCTAGCAATTTTTATCTCATCTTTGCCCTTCTTTAAGCTCCCAAATTACCCAACTGGTCCTTGCTCAATTGGTATGCAGTGCCACAGTACTAAACTGTAATTTTTGAAATTCAGACACTAAACTGTAATTTCTGAAATTCAGCTACATCTTCATCAAGACTTCCTACAATAACAAATATAAGCACAAATTGTAATATCCCAAGTCCGTAAATCAGAAATGCATGAGTTTAAATCTTAAAATGTTCAATGTAGCACCAAAATGCAATTAACTCAATGCATTGGAACTCTAAATGTAAAAGTGCCTAAATTGCCATGTATTAGCCTAGGGCAAGTGTTAATTTCAAGTTGGAATGAGAAATGCTCAAGACATGCAAAGGAAAAATTGACAATGTAATTAGAAGCAAATGGCAACATGTGAGAACTCTTAAGGATTGAAGTGTTTAACTCATCTCACCGTATGGGTTCTTTCGCTCAAATTGCTCAATATGCAACTTACCATAAGCTTGTAACAAATCTAAGGTCTCCATTTATAAAGCATGTATGAAATGAATCATGGGGACTTTGAGGTTCTAATGATGGGAGAAAGCCAAATGGATCGAAAAATGAGATATGAAATGAAGATGGTTGAAATGCATGAGCCACATTCAAAAATGTATTGTAGTAACCAAATTCACACATTTGAACTCAAACTAGGCACACATTTCAATATACCATATTTTTGCAATCTTTTTGCTTTTCTACCTTTCTTTCTATATGATTTTTTTTTACTTTTTTTTAATTTTCTTTTCTTTTTCTCTTTTTTTTTCAAGCTACCATTTTCTTTTATTCACATGGCATCATATATATTTGCAGAAATGGCTTTTACAATTCAACTCAAAAAGTTACGTTTAGTTATCATCAAAACTCATTATTCTAAAATATTCTACAACTTCAACAAGAATGTATTCAACATCCCTCTATAGCAAATAGAAATCATTAAGAAAGTAAAATTGTTCTTCCTTGATTATTAAAGAGACAAGAGATGAAAGGATTGAAATTTAGTACCTGAAGGCATATTTCACAAATTGCGTTTCCTTTCTTGTTGCACCATCTTTTTGTGTAACCTTTGTGAGCAAACTGCACAATAACATATAGCCTTGAAAACATGCCTAGGAATGGTTTAGACTCTAGTGAACAAATATGACATTAAAATACATATTTGATTCACTTTCAGTATAAAAGATGATATACTTGCTTTCGAATTTCAAATGTTCACTTCTATGCCAATCACATATGCTTGCATCAACAAATAACAAAGACAAAATAATAATTATGACAAAATGTGTTACTCTTCAAATTTACATATAATCAAATTCTTATCCGTTCTAAATTCTTGCTTTCTTGCACAATTTGGACTTGCATATAGACTCAAAATTTTGCATTTGAGATGGGGAACAATTCTAATGAACAGAGTGCCTTTAGTATTGACTTTAACAATAGTGAAGAGGAGGTGGATGAAGGTGACATCGAGGAGGGCAATATATTATATATAGAAAATTCATATGAAGATCATGAGAGTGACAATTCAAAAAGCCTTGATTATGAGAAATAAGCTAGAGACAAAACTGAAGCAGATGAATGCATTGTTCCATTGCATAAGTTATTAAAATATATGAGTGAATACAGGTGGGAGATAGGAACACTTTATAACACTTGAGAGGATGATACGGAAAGGATTAGAGTAAGGCACAAGACAAATTGTGATTGGAAGGCATATTTTGTAAAGTTAAAGGAAGAAGAGACATGGCAGTTAAGGACAGTCATTGACAAACATACATGCAGTAGGCATGTCAATAATAAAATTTTAAAATCCAAATGCTTGGTAGGAGTATTAAGAATAATGTGAAAGAAAATCATAAGTATAAATTAAAAGATATTATTGAAAGGTCTAAGAGAAAGTGGAATGTGAATGTCTTAAAGGCAATGACATCTAGCAAGCATTAAATCACATTCATGGGTCTTTCCAAGAATAATTTTGAAGGTTGTATGACTATTGTCATGAGCTAAAAAGGTCTAATCCTAATTCTATAGTGTTGTTAAAAGTGAATAGGCCATTGGACTACGATGTAGAGCTTGATACTCAAATGCCATCATCAAGAAACATGCTCCCAAAACCTGAAAGGTTGTATATATGCTTTGAGGCATTTAAGAAGAGCTTCTTCATTTGTAGACTATTTATTAGGTTGAATGGATGCTTTCTTAAGGGACCATATAAATGTCAATTATTAGCTGCATTCAGGAGAGATCCTAATGAACAAATGCTCCCTATTGCTATTGTTGTTGTAGAGGTAGAAACAAGAGATTCTTGGACTTGGTTTCTATCTAATTTAATTGAAGACCATGGTGGGACAAATAAGTGCAAATCTTATATACCTTTACTTCAGACTTTTTTTTTTGATTACATAGTAAAGCACATAAAACTAGAGCATTGTACGTCCCTCTTCCTGCTCCTTCTGCACTATGGTGGCAACGTCATCTGGCACTTGGCTGAAGCAAACTAAACCAGCTCCCACATCCAGCGCCCTTTTAGCCATACAGTCTTCCACCTTTACTTCAGACTAGCAAAAGGTAAATTTCATTATTTTCTCTCTTGTTTAACTTTGAATATTTAACATGTAAAACATAAACTAATATTGAAATGATTTTATAGTGGCTTTTACCTACCCTTGATGAGCTCTTACATGGAGTAGACCATCCATTTTGTGTTTAGCACCTATACAACAACTTCAGAAAGAGATTCTCAAGAACCAATTTGAAAGTAAAGATTTGGAAGGAAGCCAAAGCTACCTACCTCACAAGAATGGGAATGAACAATGAAGGATATTCAAAAGGTTAAGAAGATGCATACAAATATCTCATCAGAATTCCTCCTAGATTTTAAAGTAAGTTTCGATTTTCTTTTGAACCTAAATGTGATGTATTGGTAAGTAAGATGAGTGAAGCTTTTAATAGTGTCATTCTTGATGCAAAAAGAAAAACCAATTATGTCAATATTGGAGGACATAAGGACTTATTTTATGAGCATATATAGAAAATAATCCATAACTCAGAACTAATTAGAATAATTTAACTTTATAGAGTAATTGTACAGTAAGAGAGATTTATTTAATACATGGAATTTATAAACATCTAAGTCAAATAGTAAATATATATTTTTTTCAAATTCATAAGCATCTAAATCAAATATATATTAATCCATAAATATTTATTCAAATCCATAAATATCTAAAACAAATATTAATCATATCTATATATTTAATTCAAATCCTCAAATATCTAACCCTAATCTAAATAAGATAATTAATATCTACTACAACTCCTAATAAGACAAAAATCTAATATCAAAATCCTAATAAGACGATTCAATCCAAATCTCAAAAAAAAATTCTAACTAACATAATTTACTCGAACTTCATTAGGGGACTTCTCATTTCTAAGTCTTCATTTACTATTCCTTTCTATCTATTAGCGATAGGAATACACTTATCGATAGAGATATTTTAGTGTTCTGCTAAGTTTCCATCTGCTATTGTTGGGCTTTTCATTAGCGATATATTCTTACTCTAGCGATAGTAATCTGTTACATATCAGATTTTACTTGTTTATTTCAAAGGTAACTTACATTCTATTTACTTATGTTATCTATGGGGCCAGTCCTCATCAAAACTTAAGATTCTAACAACTTGCACAGTAAATCACCCAAAGAAAGAGGGGGGAGAGAGAGAGAGAAGCTAGAGAGAAAATTTTGGCTGGGGTGAGGTAAACTACTAAGGGGTACCTCGTATTTATAGTGTTCAGAACAAACGTTAGAAAGGGAGATCACCACTGTCATAATTGACTCTCACAAATGTCGCTAATCAATCATTATGGCAGATTCTTTCCTTGTGATTTGACTTCAATTAGCAAATAATATTGATTAAGTCAACTGCCAAATTTTCTCATATCGCTTCTCATTCGTCATATCCTCTTTGGCTGTATGAGGCAACTTCTATGTGAGGTTAGAACTATAGACAAGATCAGCGACTAACTTGTACACATTCAAAACGGAACTGAACTGTACACATGCATTCTATTGCAAAAACTAATTTAACAAGCTATAATAGTTTTTTAATCAACATTTTTGGTAGGTTCTGTACACTCTTCTTTCATGGATTTCCCAAATGACTTTTGTGTTTCCAAAATAGGCATGTATGCTTCACTTGTTTGTCTTAAAGATGTCATTGGCTGACTTGTCAGATTCTCACGGACTAATTAACCAACTGACATCTTCAAATTTGGCGGTGGCCCTTGGTGCAGTGCCCGCATTTCTAGTAGAATCCGATCCATCTATAGTCAGATAAGATACTACATCTCTGGGGGAAACCTAGAATTATCACATCCAATACATTCCAGTTGAAAGAGTAGAATCCCAATCAAATCATGTCCAAAATAGGTGCAGATAGTGGTTTTGACAGTCACCATTGTAAAAAAGAAGTAAACCTTATAACGGTCGACATTACCTGCATGGATAATATCCCTCATTCCCACTTATATTCCATGCACCTTGGGCATCAGGCATCAGTCATCTGCATCAAATGTTAGAAATGCTTATGTTCAATATATTTCTTTACGGTATTAGAAAGTCAACATAATATTAATTTTTTATTTTTGGGATTGGGGAGAAGAACGGGGGCCGAGCACCTGTATGTGTTGTGATTCATCTGGCTCCTTCTTATCTATGTCATCAACAACCAAACCCTCTTGACGATTATAACAAAAGTAATCATATAATCAACATGATTAAAATAATGGTTGAAGCCATTGGACAAATAATGTTTCAGGAAATGCACTAGTTAGAGAAAGTTCATAAATGCATGATATCAAGTTTCCTAACAAAAAGACACACGTGAAACATTTTTTTAAAATCCCCAATTATGTAATGAAAATTTTCAGAAAAGGAAATGTCCACCTATCGTGTTCAAAGAATATCATGGTTAACATATAGAAATCTAGAAACTATACTGTAGATTAGTCCATGGATAAAAAAGCCCTTCAATTCAATCCCATTGCACAACAACAAAACAAAATAAAATCCTCCAACACCTAAACTTTAGTCCATGTAAGCGGCTTCTCTAAAATGGAATTTTTTTACACGAGATTTGTAGGTTACAATAGCTATCATAACATCAAAATGGGATGGGAGAGTCAATGAAGGACCCACACATTAATCCTCAAGATGCTTGATGAATCTGAGCTCAAAAATTGGGAATACACTTGAAGTTAATCATACTAGTAGTTATGACCACAGCTGATTATAGGAATAATCACGGCATTTTTTACTGCAATGAACTAATACATGCATGATTGCACCAGTCAAGTTTTACTTCTCATACTAGAAACTAATTGATATATGAACAGCTAGCCCACTAATCCACACAATATGTTTTTTAGCTGATATGTGAAAACTCTACTTTTAATAGTACCTAATGAAATCAGTGTAATTGGCAGGAATGCATAAGAGGGGGTGAATTATGCTAATTAAAATTTTAGGACACTGAGACACAAGCCTTTATACTGGTTCAGCCCAAACTCTTGGCCTACGTCCAGTTCTCCAACTTCCAATTGGGTTCCACTAATCCTTCAAGATTCAATCAAGCTCTTGAATGCCTTTACAAGTGATCACACAGTAAGAGCTCTCTCTCACTGATCACTCCCCCTTACAATTTGTAAGAATACACCTTACTCTTAAGATCCCACTATCTTAAGAGTAATCTTCACTTGAAATAAGATTACAAAAAGCTTGTTCACTCACTGAAGAGATTGTGATACACACTGAAGTACAATAATCAATTAATGATCTTCCTAAGGGTTGGTAAGTATTGAATGCAGTAGGTATAACTAATAAGAGTAATCAATGTGAGTAATCAATGTGAGCAATCAATGTATCACCAACTTCTTCATCAAGGCTTTTATACTTGCTTCTGAAATTCTACCCCGTTAATGAAGTTATAGCTGTTGCTTGATCTTATATGAGAGATGGTTATAGATGGAATGTTGACATGAATGTGTTCTAGGTTACATTAACTCCTCTGTACTTGGTTTCCCTCAGATCCTCTCTCTTCATTAATGCAAAATGTAGTTGTTGTGAGAAACGGCTTTTTTCTTTGTCTGTGAGTGTAACGTTAACTTCTTAAAATAGGTCTGACACATTTGTACATAAAAAGGCTTCATCTTTGAAATGTATCACCACATTGATCACATGATCCTCATCGATCATACTTCAATCATGCTTTGATTATAACCTACATCTTACTTGAAAATATATTAGTAATCACATCGCCTGATTGATCACAGGGGTCCCTGATTGATTAGGCTTATATAATCGATTAAGCATGGATAGTTTTATATTCACATGATCGATTGATCGATCACTTAATTGTTCCTTGATCGATCACTTATACTTCTCTGATCGATTGATCAAGCACAAGATGTTCTCTAATCGATCACTTACAATTCTCTGATCGATTGATAAATTACTTACCATCCTTTGATCGATTATGCCTCTTCTGATCGATTATGATTAGATTAGACTTGAACTTGAATTATACTTTGAGCTTTCTGATCGATCACAGGGGAGGCCTGATCGATTAGATGCAACAGTTCGATCACACTAAGTTATTCTAATTCCTCCAATCGATCACGCTGAGATTACTTAGTTCATTTTACTTATCTGATCGATCACAGGGATGTTTGATCAATTGGGCACCTATGATTCAAACTTCTAATCTAACTCTGATATGTCTCTGATCTATCTCTGATTGATCAATGTCTAAGTTTCTTAACTGATAATTTGATCATGATTGATTGGGCAATACTTAACATTTTCTATCAGATTATTTCTAAGCTATTCCTGATCTATGTCCAACCTCTCTTTATGCCTAAGTTATGTTTAGTTATCATCAAAACTCATTATTCTAACAATCAGTATCATCAAAATCACATATAAGGGTTGAACCAATAGTCTTAACCTTTAAAAGGAAACAACCAAAAGCTGCTTGCTTAAATCAGAAATGAATAGAATAAAATCCTCAGAAAAAGAAACAGTCACAAACAAACAGCTTCAAAGTCTTACCATAAGATGTGTGGAAATTATCATACCTTCAGTTCAATAGGAGACATGTTCAAAATTTTTGTAGGTTTCAACTTTGCATTCAATAGACAGAGAGCTAATCCAGGGTTTGTAGAAAAAGGGGGGCAAATGGAGATACAAGCCATCATTATGACTTTAGGAAAACATATTTATAAATAGTTAGTTGCATGGGTAATGGAGTGTTTTGAGTCATTTTGGTTTTGGGGATATAGCAGTGGACTTGGCTATTTATTATCAATATACAAATGCTCAGATTGAAATAGATAATCAGGGTATTGTCGGTGCCTTGGCCGGGTCAAACGCCACTGGTAGACCACCCACTAGAAAATATGAAATCCTGCAACATCTTTAGGAAAACTGAGAAAGCATCTGCCAAATGCAATTGTGTTACATGTCTATTGGGAGGGCAATGAATGTGCATATTACAATCATCTTTACCGTGTTAGTACTCAAGCTCAGCATGTTAGGGGCAGTACAACCAATACCATGCCCGTGCATTCTTTTATTCCCAAAATGGAGTAACAAGTAGCATTACCAAGTCTGCAAATTCTTCTATTCCGGCTTATACACCCACCGCATTCTTCTCTTCCCTTACACACCCTGCCTCCAAAGTCAAAGACATAGACTCATTAGTGAGGGAGAAGATAAACGAAGTGAGAAGTCAAGAAAGAAGAATAGAGAGTAGAAGCATCGAGGTACGTAGCAAATTACATTGCACTTTCATTGTTGTCTGTCTCTGCTCTGTTTCTACTCAAACGTTCAAATATGTCTTAACTTGCTCTATTTCAAATGTGATTTATTTCTCATATCATGAGCAAACGAAATGCGCTGGTTTGCCTCAGCCAATTTTTCACAAGGGGCTTCCCAGCCTTACATATTTATCTGGAGTGTTACGTGGAAAAGGATGGTGAGATTCTGAAGATGTATGGTGATATGATTATATTGTGTGCTAAAATAATCATTTCAAAGTGGTAGAAAAAATCCTGCAAGGTCAACACCCTTTCCATGGACTATCAATACCTGCCCTCTCTGCAATTACGAAAGGCTTCCGCAATTATGATTGGGAGTGGCCTCCATTTCTGATTGTCAAACAAATGAGAAAGGCTTATCACACTATGATCAAAGGATTGAACAAAGTGTTTTTTGGGAACCCCCTCCTACGGGAAAGCTTTAAAACAATCTGGCCCATCGAGAGCAGATCCAGACACATAGTATAATGGTGAGAAAGGCATTGACTTGCATTTTATGCTCATACTTGATGTTTATGTTTATCTTTATGATTATGTTTATGTTTATGTTTATGTTTATGTTTATGGGGCCATAAACTTTGTTTATGGCTTTTCTAAAAAAATTTACTTTAATCAGAGTGTGTGTGCGCGTGCTAGTTTCTCTCATTATTGTTTTGGATTATTTTTGTATTATGCATGCACCCTAATTTGTTCGATTAATGAAACCTTTCTGTGATTTTTCTCCTCACCTTACAATTTAAATATGTAGGAAATCTAGATTGTTTGATTATTGTCTTGATCCGCCTTTGATGGGCTAAATTAATTAATCAGGAAAATTGAGTTGTTCGTAATTAATTAAAAAATTAATTATAACACTAATTAATTGATTGGTTGAATTATTGAGGCAAAGATTATCAACTCCACGATGCCAATTAATGAAGATATTTAAGTTGTTCCGATTTAATTAATTGATTGGTTGGATTTAAAAGTCATGGATTGATAAGTTAATTAACTACATAAATGATGAATTTGAGCATGAATCTCAAGCACGTTAAACATATCTCTGGCCAATTATTATACATAGGAGGCAAGGTCTCCCTCATTTGACATAGAAAAACAAGAAAGGCCTCTTGCTCAGTAAAAGATCAACACTCTCTCCCTCTTAATTTAATTCTGGTGATTAGTTGTGCCACTAAGCATCTGGACTCTAGTAGTCCTCTTTTTCGACAGAGACTCAGAGATAAGGTGGAGCCTCCAACATAGGTTTGCTTCTCTAATCAATTTCTTAATTTTTTATTTTATATGAAATATAGAATTTTATTTGTATTAAAATTCGATTGGTGGCATCAGAGCCTAAAATAGATTCTAGGCTTATTTTTTCCTCTATGTTATCTATTTAATTGAATTTTATTTAGAAAGCATCTTTACTGTAAGCATGCTAAAGTATGATTGAGGAAAACTATTTTCTTTAAGGCATATAGAAACAGTGATTTCTTTATTTTTGAAAACCTTAAGCTTTGCAAAAATGGCATCAATTTAAAAGATTTGAGAAATTGGGTTTCCAACTTAATGAGTTAGGTGCCTGAAACATTTTTTAGAATGAATCTAAATGCTTAGACGATTCAATAGGTATCAAAAACGCGTAAATCAGAGGTCAGACGGCAAAGTTATGGAGCTGTGAAGGCGTCAGGTTTGTTCATGTTGGAATTTTAAATCATAATTAAAATTCGAAATCATGTATATATCATAAAATAATAATTATGAAGATATAAAGATCAAAAATCCGAACTGTCGTTTGGAGGCTCCACCAGTCTTTAATTCTTTCTTCTGTGTGGGAGGACTACTTAGAGTCCTTTAGCTTAGCAGCATAACTAATCACCAAAGGACTGAATTAGGAGAGGGAGTTTTTCACTTTGAGTGAGAGCTCTCTGGATTTTCTAGTACGTTGAATGAATGGGACTTGGCCTTCTATTCATAGTAGTTGGCCAAGACTGATTTTATGGATTCCTTAATCCATGCCACATTAATTTAACCAATTAGGTAATTTCTCATAATTACCTGATTTGTTAATTATTCCTAAATCTTTGACACACAGATTTAACCAATCAGATAATTATTTGATTTAGTTAATTAGAAAATAAACCCATATTTTCTCCTAAATCTGTGCCACACAGATTTAACCAATCAGATAATTATTTGATTTAGTTAATTAGAAAATAAACCTATATTTTCTCCTAAATCTGTGCCACACAGATTTAACCAATCAGATAATTATTTGATTTAATTAATTAGGAAATAAACCCATATTTTCCTAATCAATTATGATGGCCCAATAAGGGCGGATCTAATTATCCAACATCTCCCACTCGCACTTAATGGGCTAACCATTTTGCATCCTCTTTGATTCTTATCCTTAATCATACTTGGTGTTAGTCGTGTCCGTTTGGGCATGACGTCTTCTGGTCGAGCATTTGTGTTAGAAATCTCTTCTATGAGACCAACACACAAGAGTGCTCTTTACCAGTAAAAATAATTTATTTTATTGCCTTGAATGGCCCAGGTCTTTCCATACACCTTTCCAATGGCAATTCTGATCCCTCTCGAGTTAATGTAACTCAGATTGCCTCTTATTGCATATGAGGTCCGCACTCGCTAGTTGTTCTTTAACATCTCAGTGAGGGACATGTCTCGGACATTCATTGCAGTTGTGTATGTTAGAATAATAGGTTTTGATGATAACCAAACATATCTTAGGCATAAGGTAAGTGAGTGATAAGTGTTTGGAATGATATGTCTTAGGTATGCATAGATAGCCCATTTGATCAGAGATAGATTCCAAGTCAAGTCATTTTGTCTAATCGATTAGAGTTCAGTCTAAGTTGTCGCCTAATCGATTAGAGACCCCTGTAATCGATGAGAGATCTTAGCCTTTCGATTAGGAGAAATTGATGTAATCGATTAGGCTCGCCTGATCGATTAGAGGACCATTGCCTAATCGATCAGAGTCCTATAATCGGTAATAGATAAATTGCCTAATCGATCAGAGTCTTATAATCGATCAGAGAAGTTGGTATGTGTAATCGATCAGAGCCATGTAATCGATTAGAAGAGTTGTGAGTGATCTGAATGTAATCGATCAGAGGTAAGTAATCGATTAGAGGAAGTTTAAGTGTAATCGATTAGTCTTGCTTAATCGATCAGGCGTCCCTGTAATCGATTAGGCACATGAATTTCTAATCTATTGTTGAGTGATGCAGGTTCTAATCTATACATAATCGATATGTAATCGATCAGTCACCAAGTCCTGTAATCGATCAGAGGCTGTAATCTGAGTGGCGATGGGAATTATTCAAAATCAATGGCTAAAGCTATTTTAGGCTTTCCAAGTACAGAGTGCTCAGACCTACTTAAGGAAGTTTACGTTGGACACAAAATCTGAGCAATATAGCCGTTGGAACTCACCTACTTCTTCCAGCGATAGATAAAGAAAGATGAACAAAAAGCAAAGGAAGTACAATGGAGTAAATGCAACACAGGCTACATTCTCAACACTCCTCATCCGATTAAGATCTCTCTCTGTCTCTGAACAACTCTCAACGGTCATATTTATTACACAAGCTTCAGAGTGAAGAGTATAAAAGCATTGAGAAGCAGTTGGTTGAACACAATTTGATTACTTCATTAAAGATCTTGTATCTACTGCATTCAATTCTCTCAACAATCACTGCTCTCAAATTCTTAAGTGTGTAACACAATCCGTTCAATTGAGTGAACAATTTCTCTACACTTGTATTTATTATCCGAGTAAGGATTACTCTTAAGATAGTGGGATCTTAAGAGTAGGGTGTAATCTTACAAAGTGTAAGGGGGAGTGATTAGTAAGGAGGTGAGCTCTTGCTGTCACTTGTAAAGGCTGTCAAGAGCCCGTTTAAATCTTGAAAAGCTAGTGGAACCCAACTGCCAAGTTGGAGAACTGGACGTAGGCCAAAAGTTGGGCTGAACCAGTATAAACTGTATTGTTCATTAAAGTCTTTTTTTTTAAAGCACAATTCACCCCCCCTCTTGTGCATTTCCTGCCTGTTTCATTTGGTATGAGAGCCAGGTCTTCTCAGATTCATCTGATCCCACGATCAGGAGAAGAAAAGATCTATCATGGCAGGATATGAGAATGTTCTCCCTGAAGGCAGTTCAATCAACAAACCTCCTGGATTCAATGGTGAGCATTATAGATTCTGGAAGATGAAGATGAAGGTTTTCATCAAATCATCAGGTTATGATCTCTGGAGGATAGTTGAAGAAGGAGACATCGTTCCTATGAAAACAGAAAATGGAGTTCAAGTGCCTAAACTCCCTCAGGAATTAACGAGTGATGACAAGGATGATCTGGAACTCAATAGCAAGGCAGTCTTGATTCTTCAAAATGCCCTAAGTCAAAAAGAATATTTCAGGGTCTGTCATCTAGAGACAGCAAAAGAAATGTGGGATGCCCTAGCAGTTGCTCATGAAGGGACCAGTGGAGTAAAAACTAGAAGAGTGGAACAACTTATCACTGACTTTCATTTGTTCAAAATGGAAGAAGGGGAACCAATAAGGGACCTGGAAATTAGATTCACTCATCTGATCAACAATCTCACAGCTCTTGGAAGGAGGATCTCTGAGGCAGAACAAGTCTCCAAAATCTTAAAGATTCTAACTCCTGAATGGCAGATGAAGGCTACTGCAATCCAAGAAATGAGAGGAGAATCTATGAGCTCTATCACTTCTCTGTTTGGAAGCCTGGCTGAATATGAAACAACCATCAAGGTTCAAAGAGAGCTCTATGGAGATAAAAAGAAAAAGAATCTGGCACTAACTGTCTCTGCAAAGGATGATGAGGATGAGGAAGAAGATGAAGAACTGGACGATGATGAAATGGCCTTTATGGTCAGAAAGTTTAGGAAATTCTTCAGAAATAAAGGAAGATTCCAGAGAGGTGGCTCAAGCAACTTCAGAAAAGATTCACTGAAAAATGTCCCTGTATGCTATGAATGTAAGAAGCCTGGACACTTCAAAGCAGAATGTCCAAGCCTCCAAAGATTCAAGGAGAAGGAGAAAAAGAAAGAAAAATTTCAAGGCAAAAAGAAAGCCTATGTTTCGTCTATATGGGGGGACAGCTCTGATGAGGAAGCCAGTGAAGCAGAGGAAGCTGCCAACCTGTGTCTAGTAGCACAAGAAGAATCTTCCAATAATGAGGTATATCCTGATGATCTATCTTTCCAAGAACTTCAAGATGCATATGATGACCTACATATTGAATTTGAAAAATTGGCAAAGGAAGTTTCTGCTTTAAGAAAGAAAAACAAAGTTCTTGAAAAGAAAGCTGATAATTTTGATTGTGAAAAATGTAAACTGAATTCTGAAAAGCTTTCTCAAGAAACTTCTGATTGCAAAAACTGTGAAAACCTTGTGAAAGAAAATGAGAAGATTTCTGGAATTTTAAAGAAATTCACTAAGAGCACAGAAATTCTTGATGTCATGTTAATGAATCAAAAAGCATATAGAGACAAAACTGGTATTGGTTATGATTCATTCTCTAAGAACATGAAAGGAAATAAGTCTGTGTCTAAAGAGAAATCGTACTGGAAATTTTTCAGAAAAGCTTCAGATTATTCATCACCTTTCTCGTTTTGCAATTACTGTAATAGAAAGGGTCATTCTGAATCAACCTGTTATCCCAAGAAACATGGTATGTCTGGACACTATAAATGGGTCCCCAAAGGGACACATCAGCCTAAAGTCTATACAGACCAAAGGCAGCAAGCTAATCCCAAAGGACCCAAGAAAATTTGGGTACCTAAATCTGCTTAGTCTGTGCAGGTTTGTCTCAAAGCATCCAACAAAAATAGCAAGTGGTATATAGATAGTGGATGCTCGAGGCACATGACAGGAGATAAAGAGAAACTAGACAATCTAATCCTGAAGGATGGGGCCAAGGTTAGCTTTGGTGGAAATCAGTCTGGCAAAATTACTGGAAAAGGAGATATTGGTCCAGTTAAAGATATCTATCTTGTGGAAGGTCTCTGCCACAACTTGCTGAGTGTCAGTCAAAGTACTGACAAAGGTAATTGGGTGATTTTTGATTCAAATGAATGCTTCATTGTGGATAAGAAAGAATTGGCTATAGACAAATCAAATATGAAATATAGATTGAAAGCCAACAGGAATGGAAATTTGTATGAAGTAGATTTGAATCATCAACTCTCTGAAAAGTGTTTTATTAGCAATTCTGATAACTGTTGGCTATGGCATAAAAGATTGGCTCATGTTAACATGTCTCATCTAGAAAAGCTAATTAAAAGGGATTTGGTTATTGGGATTCCAAATATGAAAGTTAAATCTGATTTAGTGTGTGAAGCATGCCAAAAGGGGAAACAAACAAAGTCTTCTTTTAAACCTAAGAAGGAAGTCACCACAACTAGACCTTTGGAACTAATCCATATGGACCTAGTTGGACCAGCAAGAGTGAAGAGTCTAGGAGGAAGCCTGTACACCCTTGTGATTGTGGATGACTATTCTAGGTTCACTTGGACTATGTTTCTTTCCTCCAAAAATGAAACCTTTGATGCCTTTTATGTGTTTGCTAAGAAAGTGCAGAATGAAAAAGACAAGAAAATCAGCTCAATCAGGACTGATCATGGAGGAGAGTTCGAGAACCAAGATTTTCTAGAGCTTTGCAAAGAAAATGGAATCAATCATAATTTCTCAGCTCCTAGAACTCCTCAACAGAATGGAGTAGTTGAAAGAAAGAATAGGGTACTCACTGAGATGGCCAGAACAATGCTGAATGGAAAAGAAGTATCTCAGGTATTCTGGGCAGATGCAATGAATACTGCATGTTATATATCAAACAGAGCCTACATTCGGAAGGGAATGGATAAAACTCCATACGAGCTTTACAAAGGAAGAAAGCCAAATGTAAGCCATCTTAAGGTATTTGGTTCAAAATGTTTCATCCACAATAATGGGAAGGTAAATTTAGGTAAATTCGATCCCAAGTCTGACTCTGGAATTTTCATTGGTTATTCTAGTAGAAGTAAGGCTTATAGAGTTTTCAACAAAAGAACTTCTACTGTTGAAGAGTCAGTTCATGTAGTCTTTGATGAAACTGATTCTGAACAGAATATTTCTTTAGAAGATGAATCAGCCTTTCAAAAGAAAGTTAAAAATTCTACTCAGTCATTAACTCCACCAGATGAGTCTCATGAAGAGAGACAAGAAGATGATCCACATGATGCACCAGCTGAACCATCAGCATGGAAACATCACAGGGATCATCCACCTGAGCAAATCATTGGTGAGGTTAATGAAGGAGTTAGAACCAGGCATCAAACTCAAAATGCAATACATTTCTCTGCATTTATTTCTGAAATTGAACCTACTTGCATTGAAGAAGCTTTAGAAGATTGTGATTGGATAACTGCAATGCAAGAAGAACTCAATCAATTTGAAAGAAGTCAAGTTTGGGATTTAGTTCCAAGGCCCTCAAATTATCCTATTATTGGAACTAAATGGGTTTTCAAAAACAAACTTGATGAATATGGGACTGTTGTCAGAAATAAAGCAAGACTTGTGGCTAAAGGATATAACCAAGAAGAAGGTATTGATTATGAGGAGACTTTTGCTCCAGTTGCAAGATTGGAAGCAATAAGACTGTTATTAGCCTTTGCATCCCTCAAAAATTTTAAACTTTATCAAATGGATGTAAAAAGTGCCTTTCTTAATGGTTATATCATGGAAGAAGTATATGTTGAACAACCTCCTGGTTTTGAAATTGCCACTAAACCAGATCATGTTTATAAACTTAAAAAGGCCTTATATGGACTTAAACAGGCACCAAGAGCCTGGTATGAAAGGTTGAGCAATTTTCTGTTAGAAAAAGGTTTTTCAAGAGGAAAAGTTGATACCACTCTATTTACTTTACACAAAAAGAAAAGCATGCTTGTTGTACAAATTTATGTAGATGACATTATTTTTGGTGCTACTGATGGATCTCTCTGTGAGGAATTTTCAAAGATTATGCAGGGAGAATTCGAGATGTCAATGATGGGGGAACTCAACTTCTTTCTAGGTCTTCAGATTAAACAAAGAAAGGATGGAATTTTCATTTCTCAATCAAAGTATGTGAAGGAAATCTTGAAGAAATTTGGAATGGATTTATCAAAGGAAGAAGATACTCCTATGAGCTCCTCAGTGGTGATGGATGCTGATGTAGAAGGGAAGGACTTCAATAAATCAACATATAGAGGTCTAATTGGCTCCCTCTTATATCTAACTGCTAGCAGACCAGATATTCAATTCAGTGTAGGAGTATGTGCCAGATATCAAGCTAATCCTAAAGAAATGCATCACACATGTGTTAAGAGAATCTTGAGGTATCTGGTGGGAACTCAGGAGCTGGGGCTGTGGTATCCAAAAGGAACTCAGGAATATTTAATGGCTTACTCAGACTCAGATCATGCTGGGTACAAAACTGATAGAAAGAGTACCAGTGGTCAATGTGCATATCTTGGGGGATCCTTAGTCTCTTGGGCAAGCAAGAAACAAACATGTGTTTCTCTATCCTCTACTGAAGCTGAGTATATTGCTGTTGCAACCTGTTGTACTCAAGTTCTATGGCTCAAGCATCAATTGAGGGATCTAGGTATGGAGTTTCCAGAAGTTCCAATCCTCTGTGACAATACAAGCACTATTAGTCTAGCCAAAAATCCTGTACATCACACAAGAACAAAGCACATTGATGTAAGGCATCATTTCATCAGAGATCATGTGCAAAAGAAGGATGTCAGAGTGGAATTTATCTCAACACTCTTGCAGCTGGCTGACATTTTCACCAAACCTCTAGCAACTGAGCCATTTATGTTTATCAGAAGAGAATTGGGAATGGTAAATCCCAATGAATTGTAAGTTATTTTAGTTATCAAAATTATTTCAATCTAAGGATGTTTTGATGATATTATACTAACTTAGGCATCGGAGTGTCAGATCAAAATTTATGCAGGACTTAGAGGCTCAGAATAGAAAATCCATCGCCTAATCGATCAGGTAAGCCTGATCGATCACAGGACACTCCCTGTAATCGATTAAGCATCGATTAGGCTGAAATGAAGCATCGATTAGGGAAAGGCGCATAATCGATCAGAACTGTCTGATCGATCACAAGGAAGGAGTAATCGATTGGGCATCGATTACTCAGCGTGGACCTATCGATCACAACAACCCCTAATCGATTGGGCGCATCTCATCAATCAGAGACAACACTCTGTAATCGATTACGCGACATCTGTAATCGATTAGGCGTCAACGGTAACATTTGTAACGTACATTTTATCTGACAGTTACTTACTTTTCTAAGCACACCCACTCTTATAAACTTGACATATGTAACTGTAGCATCATTTCGCACTCTATTGCATTTTGTTTCTTCTTCATCTCCTCATCCTTCATCAAATCTTAACGTTCGAATCATCAAATCTCTCTGTAACCATCGTAACTGTACCCACTACTCGAATCATCATCAGCCATAACTCTCCCTCACCAGTTACAACCCTTCGAATCACCAATCATAATCCTTGAGCCCTCTACATAAACTCTTCCCATGGCACCCAAAATGCGTATTCCAAAGAACATCAGAGCCCAAGTCGTTTCTGATACAGTACCATTACCTGAAGGAGATCCTGCATTGACCTATAGACCTTCATCACCCCCTTCAAATCCACCACCCTCCACCTCTCAACCAACCTCTCAAATGGCCAAAACTCGTGGTACTTCATCCAAGTCTCCAGCCAAAAGCCCTTCCACAGTCAGAGTAAGAGAACTCATTTCTGGTGACACAATGGTTCCCATCGACTCCTCCTATGCCCAAGGTCCTATTGAAGATGCCTCAGAGGATATTCAGAAAAGGTCCATACAGGAAAGATGTGGGTTTGTGGATATTGAGTATCTTGACAAAAATGGCTATCCTGTCAAAGAATGGCTGCAACCTTATGCGACATGGCTGGGCATTAAAAATCATTATAATGAGCGAGTCATAAAGGCCTTCTACTCAAACTTGAAGATTTCTGTTACGGAAGCAGAAGGCAAAACCTCAGATATCAAGATTTCTTCTCAAGTCAGGGGTAAGAAGTTTTCTTTCACTTGGAAGGATTTGAACAAGTGGCTTCACATGGATGGGATTAATATGGCAGAGTACAACACATGGCAAACAAGGGAAAAGTTTTCTGATGAGCAACTCAGGCAGATTTATCAACCTACAAGTCCTATTGAGGGAAATCTCAAGCCTGTCCAATTACCTCCTGCCTACAGAGTTCTGCATTATGCTTACTCCAGGTGTATGGTCAACAAGGCTGGCAACTTCACACTTATCCTGGATATAGACAATCCTCTCTTGCCCATGCTGATCAACAAAATTCCCATCAACCCTGGACAAGTCATCTGTGAGGAATTCTTGAGGTTCCAGAAGACAAAGTCTGTTAAGACTCCTCTGCCTTTTGCATCTCTTATTTCATTTATTCTGTGCAACAATCAAATTTTTTGGTTGGAAGAAGAGCACAACAAGCAGCCTCCCAAGTGTGATCTGACCACTCTCAAGAAGATGGGGTTGCAACCTTTTGGGCAGAGTTCCATCCCCTCTAAGCCTCTACCAGATATTGAAATTGAAGAGGAACCCCCTACAGAAGAAGGACTTGAACCAGGGGAAATCCCTGGCCATCATCCTAATCAAGAGCCTCTGATTCAGGAAGAAGCAGCACCTGCTTCTCCTGCCAACTTTATCGATCAAGTGGTGGAAAGGGTCTCTGCCAGAATAGTAGAAGAAATGGCCCTCGAGCATCAAGCCATGGAGGACAGATTATTGCACAGATTGGTGGCAGCTCTCAATGATTCAGTTGTCAAGTCTGTGAAGGAAAGCACCATGACCATCTTCAATGGGTATGATGCTGTGGTAAATATGCACAAGTTTTTACACAACAGACTTGCTGGACTGGAAGAGATTCTCAGGGAAAAGTATCAAGCCAATATTCCTGGCCCTCCTCTGTCACCCTTTGATGGTTATGCACCACATCAGGTATCACCCATTCATCACTCACCTTCACAATCTCATCCCTCTTCTCCACATCTCCACACTCAACCCTCTCCAAAAACCACTCCTCCTCCTTCCAAACCTTCCTCACCCTCACAGAAACCCTCCTCCAGTTCCTCAGATCATCCAGACTTCCCACCTTCTCCTATCCACATATTGACCCCTGCCTCTCATCCCACACCCTCTCAACCACACTCTCCTTCCCCTAAACCAGAAATAGCCAAAACTTATACCAGAAAAGGCAAAGCTCCTTCACTAGAAACCCCCCTCCTTTTGATGATGCCAAAAAGGGGGAGAAGATATTCAGTGTGCCAACCCCTGGGGAAAGCAGCCAGGTTCAAGAAAAGGCTGTGGAAGCTGCCTCCATCCTCTCAGCTATAGCTTCTGAGATCCCTCAGATGTCTCAAGTTCCTGAGGATGTACCCATGAGTCAGACACTCGAGGTAATTCATGAGCTTGCAGAAGCCATTAAGCTAAGCATGGCAGAAGAAGAGGTTGTGGTAGAAGAAGCCACAGAGTCTGAAACTGAGGCCACTGTCAATATCCCTCCAGAAAATGTTGAAAATGTGATAGAAGAAAATCTGGGAATGGCCATGGTTTTGTATGAAGGGGAACCTAAACCCATTGACATTGATTTGGTGCCTCATTATCTTCATAAGGCAGATGTACTGCACCAGCAAGTGGAGGAACTAGAACAGACCTTGGCTGCAAGTCAGAAAGAAAGAGAAGACAGAGATACAGCTAAGGATTTGAGTCAGAAAATTCAAGAGAAAGAATCCCCTCAGCCTCTATTTCCAAAATGGGGAGTCAGAAAGACCTACACATATGGGGATCCAGTCAAGCCTGCTCAGAAGGACCCCATTCAGACTACTTCAGAATTTTTGAAGTCTGACAAGGAAGAAGAAGGCCCAGAGGCTCAGTCAAAACCTAAAAAGCAAAGGATCAAAATGACTGCCTCTAAGCCTGCACCTAGGGTTGCTCCTGCAACAAGAAAGAGCACCAGAGCAACCAAAGGAATTGTTATTGAAGAACTTAAGGTTGTCTCCAAGCCTGCAGCTAAGAGAAAGGCAGCACCAAAAGGGAAGGGAAAGGCAGCAAAGTCTCCTCAAAAGAAACAAAAGAGACCATCCCAATTGGATGTGCTTCTGTCCTTAGTGCCTCCTCCTCCTCCCAAGAAGAAGAAGGCTCCTGCTAAGAAGAAGAAGGAAGAAGTCGTTTTGGAATCTGAGTCTTCCTATGACTCTGGTCGAATTAGCAGTGAATCAGGGGACTATGATCTTGACACATCAAACTGGAAGGATGACACTGACTCTGACTAATCCATACTCCCTGCAACACCAAAAACCCTTTCACATGCATCATTCATATTTTGCTCATTTTATATTTTTTATATATTTAGTTCCATGCGTAAAGACAATGCCAGTATCCTTGTGATATCTAAATTATTGTTTCATATATATATCAGTTGTCTGCTTGTTGATCTCTATATGTATTCTGTTATTGCAATTATTTCTAATGTTTTGTCATCATCAAAAAGGGGGAGAATGTTAGAATAATAGGTTTTGATGATAACCAAACATATCTTAGGCATAAGGTAAGTGAGTGATAAGTGTTTGGAATGATATGTCTTAGGTATGCATAGATAGCCCATTTGATCAGAGATAGATTCCAAGTCAAGTCATTTTGTCTAATCGATTAGAGTTCAGTCTAAGTTGTCGCCTAATCGATTAGAGACCCCTGTAATCGATGAGAGATCTTAGCCTTTCGATTAGGAGAAATTGATGTAATCGATTAGGCTCGCCTGATCGATTAGAGGACCATTGCCTAATCGATCAGAGTCCTATAATCGATAATAGATAAATTGCCTAATCGATCAGAGTCTTATAATCGATCAGAGAAGTTGGTATGTGTAATCGATCAGAGCCATGTAATCGATTAGAAGAGTTGTGAGTGATCTGAATGTAATCGATCAGAGGTAAGTAATCGATTAGAGGAAGTTTAAGTGTAATCGATTAGTCTTGCTTAATCGATCAGGCGTCCCTGTAATCGATTAGGCACATGAATTTCTAATCTATTGTTGAGTGATGCAGGTTCTAATCTATACATAATCGATATGTAATCGATCAGTCACCAAGTCCTGTAATCGATCAGAGGCTGTAATCTGAGTGGCGATGGGAATTATTCAAAATCAATGGCTAAAGCTATTTTAGGCTTTCCAAGTACAGAGTGCTCAGACCTACTTAAGGAAGTTTACGTTGGACACAAAATCTGAGCAATATAGCCGTTGGAACTCACCTACTTCTTCCAGCGATAGATAAAGAAAGATGAACAAAAAGCAAAGGAAGTACAATGGAGTAAATGCAACACAGGCTACATTCTCAACACTCCTCATCCGATTAAGATCTCTCTCTCTCTCTGAACAACTCTCAACGGTCATATTTATTACACAAGCTTCAGAGTGAAGAGTATAAAAGCATTGAGAAGCAGTTTGTTGAACACAATTTGATTACTTCATTAAAGATCTTGTATCTACTGCATTCAATTCTCTCAACAATCACTGCTCTCAAATTCTTAAGTGTGTAACACAATCCGTTCAATTGAGTGAACAATTTCTCTACACTTGTATTTATTATCCGAGTAAGGATTACTCTTAAGATAGTGGGATCTTAAGAGTAGGGTGTAATCTTACAAAGTGTAAGGGGGAGTGATTAGTAAGGAGGTGAGCTCTTGCTGTCACTTGTAAAGGCTGTCAAGAGCCCGTTTAAATCTTGAAAAGCTAGTGGAACCCAACTGCCAAGTTGGAGAACTGGACGTAGGCCAAAAGTTGGGCTGAACCAGTATAAACTGTATTGTTCATTAAAGTCTTTTTTTTAAAGCACAATTCACCCCCCCTCTTGTGCATTTCCTGCCTGTTTCAGTGTACTTCTAGAGAAACCTTCCTCTTGACTAAACATCATTCGTGTTAATCACGATCGCTTTCCTAACCTTGATTCATTAGATCATATCAATCATGATCATCGAATTCATATTAGAGTAGCTATCACGATGACCAACTCTTGTGATGTTCGCCTAAGTCTTAAGGGCATAGTGAGAAGATTTTGTATCTCTTTGGGACTCACACTATAATGGAACAGGGATCTTCCATCTATATCCCATATTGCGGATCTCAAAATGCACATGCAGTATGAATTGCATGCCACGGTGTATCAGTGCATGTCGTTTTTCTCTAATACAACACCGTGCAGACTTCAACTTCAGACACACTTAATATCTGCATTAGAACACATTAATACCCTTGACGTCTTATTAACTGTTCCATGTCTGGCCACAGGTTTTATGGTTCAGGTTGTATTCTGAGCCATATCTACCCGTTTGGTAGACTTTTGCTTAGCTCAATAACCTTTTACTCCGTCACATGGTGGTTATTGGCTACGCTTTGCCTCACATCTCATAGCGAGAAAGTTGCTTGTGTGAGTAAGCTTATCCTCAAACCTGTACGACATTATATCTTTTGCATACTCGAACCCAAATGTTTAAAATAATGAACAAAGGGAAAATGTATTATTTTATTGAAAGAGAAAAGAGTTCAATACAAGAATCATGCTCTACGCATGCCCAAAGCCTTTACATGCTTGATAAATGGATCTCTAGCTATAGGCTTTGTGAGTGGATCTACTATCATCTCATGGGTGGACAAGTATTGAACAACTATTTGCTTCTTAGCAATCATATATCTAACAAAGTGGTACTTAATGTCTATGTGCTTAGTTCTGTTGTGGTACTTAGGAGCTTTAGAATATCCAATCGCAGCTTGATTATCACAGTTAATCAAGATTGGATTCCCATCCTTGTAGTTTATTCTTAAACCTTCCAAGAATCTCTTAAGCCACACAGCTTCTTGAACAGTAGCAGAACATGCTATGTATTCTGCTTCCATTGAGGATAAAGACACACATGTCTGCTTTTTGCTACTCCACGAGATTGCACCATTTTTCAGTAGGAATGCGTATCCTAATGTTGAGTGGCGCTCATCAAGATCTCCAGCCCAGTCAGTGTCGGAGTATCCTTGTAAGAGTGACCTATTTCCTTGGTACCATAGCTCATAGTCCATGGTTCCCTTCAGGTACCTCATGATCCTCTTCACAGCTTCCCAATGTTTAACTCCTGGGTTTGATTGGAATCGGCTGACAAGCCCAACTCCAAAGCAAATGTCCGGCCTTGTACATAACATAGCATACATCAGGCTGCCAACTGCACTAAATAAGGTACCCTTTTCATGCGCTCTATGTCGCATTGCTTTGTAGGTTTCATGTCCTCATTCAAGTCATGTCCTTTGACCACTGGAGTGTCCATGGGCTTGCAGTCCCTCATGTTGAAGCGTTCCAAGATTTTAACTATATATGTCTTTTGTGACAATGACAACAATTTCTTGGAACGATCTCTTCTTATCTTGACACCCAAGATATATTCTGCTTCACCCATGTCCTTCATTTCAAAGTTTAAGGACAACCAATCCTTAATCATTTTGACAACTTCTAGATTTGATCTAGCCAAGAGTATATCATCAACGTAAAGAGACAATATAACAAAATTGCCTCCATAACGTTTGATGTATACGTAATGGTCTTGTTCGATCATTTCGAATCCAAATGAGGTAACTGCTTTGTGGAACCTCAAGTACCATTGCCTACACGATTGTTTGAGTCCATAAATGGATATCAGGAGTTTGCAAACCTTTTGTTCACTTCCTTTCTTTATGAAACCCTCAGGCTGTTTCATATAAATTTCCTCGTCAAGTTCTCCATTGAGAAAGGCGGTCTTTACATCCATTTGATGCAATTCCAAGTCTAAACTTGCCACCAATGCTAGAATCAATCTAATAGAGTTAAAATGAACTACCGGTGAGAAATTATCCTCGTAATCAATACCTTCTCTTGTGTATATCCATTGGCCACTAACCGTGCCTTAGGTTTGTCAGTTGATCCATCTGCCTTTCTTTTATATTTGAGAACTCACTTGTTCCCAATTGCCTTACGGCCCGGCGGTAGATCAACTAACTCCCAAACTCGGTTTGACCTCATGGATTCCATTTCTTCTTCTAAGGCCATTTGCCATTTTTCCTTTGCAGGTCCCAATGCATCCTGTACATTTACGGGATTCGAATCATCTTCTTCTGGATTGACGATGAGAACTAATCCTTCCGCCGAGAATCATCTCCTTGGGGTTTTATCCCTTTGACTTCTCTGAAGTGGGGTGTCTATAAGACTCTCTTCTTGTGGTTGCGTAAAATCTCCTTAAGGTTCAGAGGATTTTTCAGCCCTCCCACTTAGGTTGGTTACTTGCGGGATATATGTTGACTCATCATTTCTAATTTCCTCATAAAGAGATTCTAAACGGTCAACACCCCCTGCCAGGGAAATCATTCTCCATGAATACTGTGTCCCTTGATATTATTTTAGTCACATCATTTTCTCCAATAAAGACATACCCCTTTAAGGCTTCAGAGTATCTCACAAATATATATTTCTTGCCTCTTGGTCCCAACTTTCCATATTTATGGGAAGAATCATGGACATAAGCTGCTGAGCCCCAAGGTCTTAAAAATTTTAAGTCTGGTTTGCGCCCTGTCCATGATTCATAGGGTGTAGTAGAGACTGATTTTGAGGGTACGTGGTTGAGTACATATGTGGCAGTTAGCAGAGTATCTCCTCAATACGAGATTAGAAGCTTAGCTTGTGCCATCATTGACCTAACCATGTCGAGAAGGGTTCTGTTCCTTCTCTCGGCTACTCCATTTTGCTGAGGAGTATTAGGGACTGATAGTTGCCTAACAATCCCCTTTTCCTCACAGAGTGCCTTGAACTTATCCAAGAGGTATTCACGTCCCCTGCCAGTTCTCAAGGCCTTTACCTTGCAGCTTAACTGATTTTCCACTAAGTTAAGGTAGTTTCTGAAGCATTCCAGAGCATCATATTTGTGGGAAATCAGATAAAAATGCCCATATCAAGAATAGTCATCAATAAAGGTAATGAAGTACACACATGCCTTGCCCGTACTCATCGGTCCGCAAATATCAGAGTGAATGAGTTGAAGAGGAGTTTCAGCTCTAGTTGCTTTACCGAAGGGTTTCCTTGTGCTCTTGCCTGCTAGGCAGTGCTCACAGAGAGACATTTCTTTTTTCGATACATTTCCTAGCAAACCTTCCTTTGCTAGTTTAGTCATTCGCTCTTGACTAATATGACCTAATCTAGCATGCCAGATGTCATAATGAATATCGAAGCTAATTGCATAACAAGAACTAGAATAATCATTGAAATTTTCAAGAACAAAGAAACCGTCTTTAACATAACCAGGCCAAACACGCCAGATTTATTTGAAATGCTTACAATGAAGTCACAAAAACTAACATTGAAATTTAATTTAACTAAAGAAATGACAGAAACGAGATTTCACCGGATTTCAAGAGCGTAGAGTACATCATGCAATGTCAAGGTTTGTCCTCCCTGTAAACTCAGCTCGTAGGTACCGATGCCTTTGACTTCTACCCTCGCATAAGTCCCAACATAAAGCCATCTGCTTCTAGCTAGCAGCTGACGAAACTCGGTGAAATTCTCACGTCCCTTGCTCACGTGGTCGATTGTTCTTGAGTCTACAACCCACACAGGATTAGCTTTAGTTAATAAAGCAGTACTCGACACAAAAGAGTAATGAATAGGCACATTATTCGTTACCTTATTTTGCATAGTGTCCCTTTTTCTGACAGGCATAGCACTTGATCTTAGCTAGATCACGCTTCTTGCTTGTCCTTTTGGTTTTCTTGAAAGGTTTCTTCCCCTTTTGTTTGGGTCTACCTTTCTTTTGTTGGGACTTCTTTCCCTTGCTTGATTGCCCCTTTGGAGCAAACCTGTCCTTTTCTTCAGTTAAAAGTACATGGCTAACTGGTTTAGCAGCTTCCATGCGATCATCCTCCAGCTGGATATGACGTGCTACGTCAGCAAAGGTCTTAATCCTTGCATTATGAGTGATGGTGTGCTTCATGGTATCCCAACTTGCTAGGAGTGACCTGATGGCAGTTTGGATTTTCTGCTCTTCAGAAATAGTCCCTCCGGCTTCAGACAGCTCCCTAATTAGGTTGTACATCGCCCATAAGTGATGCCTGATGGAAGTGTTTGGAGCAAGCTTGAAGTTGTTGAATTTCACAGTCAAACTCCTTAGCCTTGCGGCTGAACTTCCGTCAAATTCATCCTTCAATGCTGCCCACATGGCGGAGGCTGTAGCATGCCCCTCAAATTGGCACATGATGTCATTAGTCATTGCACCCAACATCGTAATGCGTGCAAGCCTATTTTTCCTTTTCCACACAGCAAATGAATCATGGTCCCTCCTAGACGCAACAGCATCTAGTTCTTAGAGGACTTTAGTCAGGACATCAGTTATCTCCTATTGTTCCAGGACATATGTGATCTTACAGCGCCATATGCCGTAATTATCTCCATCTAACTTGCATCCCCCACATAGGTCAACGACGATGGATTTGATTCCCTTTGGAGACATTGATCTAAGCACAAGGACAATCATACATTTTTAGCAATTTGTATGCAAACTAAAGTATTAAACATATCAAAAATGTGAGCGAAATTATATGATCATTTGTTTACCATATTTGTGTTCAAGAGTTGACTCAGTTGAATCCCATCGCACTCATAGTGGTTCACTTATAACCCTTTAATTTCGATCTCATTTAAATACGACACTATCAAATTTTCTCCCACTCAAAAAGAGAATTAAATTTGCTCCCACTTAATTAAAGCAAATAAAATTTATTAATGAATAACCAAAGAATCCATTACAATAAATAATTTTAAACTAACTCTTCTTAAAAGAATTAAAAAATTGCAATCTATCCTACAAGAAAGAACTAATCTTCCTCAAAATAACAACTGCCTTCATGGAGTACATAGCCGGTTATATGCATCTTTAGGTCCTCATTGACCTTGCAGAGGCCATTTTTAAGGAAATCCATCCAATGGGAGCGTGAGAATGTAACCCCTTTCTCAAAAAGGGCTTTTTGGTACTCATGTATCACTAACATGTAGAATTGAGCATCCTGCATGCTAATGATAGATTTACCGTATCCGTGAAGGGTTATATATATGCTACAAAAACAGTAAGGGTGATTCTCAGCATCTTTCCTTGCTCTCCATCTGGCTATGGTTTGAGTGTCGCCGCTATCGACCTCTTCCATGGATTGAGGAGGTGCTTGTTCTTCCTCTGCCTCGACCCTCTTCGGTTGTCTTATGGGTCTTTGATAAAAGAAAGGTACTTCTTCCTTATTAACACTCAGTTTATAAGTATCCGAAGCTGGCGAGTAAGATGACATTGGATATGTCAAATCAATGGATGATGAAATTAAAATTGGATTTTGACTATCGTTTGAATTTTCCATTTTTAAAACCTACAAAATCACATTTTGTGGAAAATATAAAATATAGTAAAAAACATTGTACATATGGTCAATTAATCGTACAAAAACGAAAATTAAATACAACTTGTCACAAAAACAAGAGCAATTATAAATCCACACATAGATTATAATTTCAGAATTTTTAGGATTGTATATTTCCCAAAGATTCATTTAAATGCATTCTCATATGCATTTGAATTCCTCAAAAATTTGGAATTATCTATTTAATTTTGACCAACCCCAAAAAAATTTCTTTCCCAATTTCATCCACATATATATAAAAAAATTTTTAAAAATTCGTTTTTTAATAAATTAAAATAATAAAATAATATTATAATATTAATTTAATTTTTTTTAATAACTGGGTCGGGTTCACAACCCAGCCCCTCCAGCATATCCAGATCCGGATCTGAGGAAGGGGGCGCGCTCAAGTAGCGCGCCACGTGGCAAACTGGGGACGCGCCATGTGGTACCCCATTTAGGGTGCGCCAAGCACCCTATCCCTTCTTCTTCCTCCAGCCGAGTTGACCCGGACCCGTACAGACCCGCTACCTTTCGGGCACCATATCTTGGTCGTCCGACCTCTGATTTACGCTTTCTCGGTGGCTACAGAATTGTCTTGGCGCGTAGATTTATTTTCTCAAAAAATTTCGGCATCAAACATAGTTATTTGAAAAAACAATTTTCTCAAAGGTGCCATTTTGTAAAGCTTCTGGACTTCAAAAAAAGTTTTACTCATGCTCACAGTAAACAAAGGAAGCTTAATTATGCAGCGGAAAATTAAGCCTAGGAGCTTATACTAAGGCTCTGATGCCAATGTTGGAATTTTAAATCATAATTAAAATTCGAAATCATGTATATATCATAAAATAATAATTATGAAGATATAAAGATCAAAAATCTGAACCGTCATTTGGAGGCTCCACCAATCTTTACTTCTTTCTTTTGTATGGGAGGACTACTTAGAGTCCTTTTGCTTAACAGCACAACTAATCACCAAAGGACAGAATTAGGAGAGGGAGTTTTTCACTTTGAGTGAGAGCTCTCTGGATTTTCTAGTATGTTGAATGAATGGGACCTGGCCTTCTATTTATAGTAGTTGGTCAGGGCTGATTTTATGGATTCCTTAATCCATGCCACATTAATTCAACCAATCAGGTAATTTCTCATAATTACCTGATTTGTTAATTATTCCTAAATATGTGCCACACAGATTTAACCAATCAGATAATTATTTGATTTAGTTAATTAGAAAATAAGCCCATATTTTCTCCTAAATCTGTGCCACACAGATTTAACCAATCAGATAATTATTTTATTTAGTTAATTAGAAAATAAACCCATATTTTCTCCTAAATCTGTGCCACATAGATTTAACCAATCAGATAATTATTTGATTCAGTTAATTAGAAAATAAACCTATATTTTCTCCTAAATCTGTGCCACACATATTTAACCAATCAGATAATTATTTGATTTAATTAATTAGGAAATAAACCCATATTTTCCTAATCAATTATTATTTCCCAATAAGGGTAGATCTAATTATCCAACAGTTCAAACCCTCCACAACTCTAGTCAAGTCTAAGTTGACCCAGTTGAAGGTGGGGGGTGAAATGGAGACCCAAAATGATGTTGTTTTGGGCCCTACATCCTTAGGGTGCGAAATGCTCCATTTCACTTGGTGAAACGGTTTGTTGCATATCAAAATGTGCGCTCTACTGGAGCCCACCCCCATGTCTGGGTTTTGGGCTACTCGAACCTGGTTCGCTGCTTGCTAAGAGTGACTCTTACTCTATTAAGAAGCATCTCCTGGTTACATTACCCCTATCACTCCTTCTTATAGGAGTGTCTTGTCTTTCTCGTCTCCTTTGTTCAGTTCTTTGCAATGACCCTTCTAGGTTCCCACTCAAGGTTATGATTTGAGATGATTGAGACTAATTCATTTATCATGTATTACCTTGTTCCTGTGTCTCATAAAAAGATACAGTCCGATCAATTTCTCCTCTGCTAGGATAGTCTTTTTCTAGAAATCTAGTATTTCTAGATTCAATTTTAGTTACAATTCCATCTTCATTCTTTCTTATAAGAACATATCCATTTCGTTGTTAGGAGTACCTTATAAAGATACACTTCCTTCCTCTTGGACCCAACTTCCCATACTTACAAGAATCATCATGGACATATGCCGTTGACCCCCATGGTTTAAGGATACTTAAATCTGGTTTGCGTTTGGTCCATAATCCATAGGGCGTGGAAGTAACTGACTTTGAGGGGACACGATTAAGTATAAAAGTGGCAGTTCATAAAGCATCTCCCCAATATGAAATAGGTAGATTTTCTTGAGCCATCATTGACCTAACCATGTCTAGAAGAGTTCTATTTCTTCTTTCTATAAACCCATTTTATTGTGGAGTGCTAGGGATAGTCAGTTGCCTAATTATTCCCTTTTCTTCACAGAGCTGTTAGAATTAATCAGACAGGTATTCTCGACCTCGATCAGTTTGCAATACTTTGGTCTTATTGTCCATTTGATTTTCAACTTCGTTGATATAATGTCTAAAACACTCAAGTGCCTCAAATTTGTGTGAAATCAAATAGATGTGACCAAATCATGATAATTACCAATGAAAATGATGAAATACCAAGCTCCATGTCTTGCCCTCACACTCATAAGTCTGCATATGTCAGAGTCAATGGAACTTCAGCTCTACTTCCCTTGCCAAAAGGTTTTCTTGTTGCCTTACTAGTCAGACAACTTTCACACAAGGACATTTCCATGTTTGATATTTCACATAGCAAACCTTGTTTAGCTAGTTTAATCATTCTATTTTGGTTGATATGTCTTAGTCTAGCATGCCAGATATTCATGTCAACAGTTACATTAGAGGAAACAGTGAAACAGTCATGTACATAGGAATCACCAACAATATCCATTACAAAGAACTTTTTGGAAACGAAAGCTAAACCATAAAAGGACGAGTTGCTACAAAATGTCCGCAACTTTTTCATGAAAGTTTACAACAAACCCACAATCCATAAGACATAAAATAGAAACTAAATTCCGTTAAATGTCTAGTGCATGAAGAACATCTTGTAGAGTCAAAGTCCTCCCACCACAAAAATTTAACTTGCAGGTGTCGATTCCTTTAACCTCTATTCTAGCATAATTGCCCTCATAAAGCCACTTACTTTGGTTCAGCAACTGATGGTATTCCATGAAGGATCCTCAATCCCTCACTAAATGGTCTGTTGAGGTTAAATCCAAAATCCAAGAAGAACAAACAGGTTCTATTAAAAAAGCAGTACTTAAAACAAAGGAAACATGTAAATTAACATAATTCACTAGTACCTTTTCATGGTCATTTTGCTCTATGCAGTCCCGTGCAAAATGGCCCATTTTGTGGTAGGAATAACATTTAACCCTCTTCAGGTCAAATTTCTTCTTTCCGCCTTTCTTTCCTTTCTTCTTGAAATTTTTCTTGACTTTCTTGGATTTTGAGCCATCATTTTTGCCTTTCTTGTGAGATTTCCTGCCCTTGTGTTATCGGGCTTAGCATGAGAAGGACCATCATCCTCATTATAATAAGCATGTCTAGAGGCCCTGTATGCCTCTAAACATTCATCTTCAAGCTCAAGATGCTTCACCACATCATCTGAAGTGACAATGTTATCATTATGGGTTAGATTAACCTTCATGTGTTCCTAACTAGAAGGGAGCGACCTTATGACAACCTGAACTTGTTACTCATCTGTCAACTTGTGTCGAGCTTTCTCAAGTTCTTTGATCATGTTTGACATATCTCTCAAATGTTGTTTCATGGAAACAATTCTCTAAGCTTATAGGTGTCAAACTTGATGTTTAACCTCCTAAGCTTAGAGGTTGATGTGCCACCAAACTTGTCCTTAAGTGCAGCCCATATGGCTTGTTGGTGTTTCTCATACTTGCACATCATGTCATTCTCCATGTAGCTCAGTAAGATGATCCTTGCAACACTGTTTTTCTTTTTCCAATTTTGGTAAGCTTCCACATCCCTCCTATGTTCGGCAGTGTTACCAGCCTCAGGTTCCACTACAACATTGGCTAGGGGTTCCAAAGCTTCCTGTTCCTCCAAAATATGTTGCACCTTATGATGCCCGATATCCCAGTTGTCGCAATTTAGTTTATCCTCCTTGTTATGTTCAAAAATAATGTTCTTAGTGGCCATTCCAATTCCTGTGACAAAATTTTCCCATATCAAATTTTGTTCTCTTTCAAGAGAACATGCCATAAAGAACATACTAATTATGTAGCACATACTTTTATACAATGTCTTATACTTATATTGTCCTTAATTAGAAGATGATGTCATTACTAGATTCATGATCGGAAGTATAAGTTTATATCTTCCATCACACAAAAACTAACAATTTCATCTTATTATATCAAGGATATTATATAAGTATTTACTTTTATTACTTTTAGAAGCCTCATCTTCTAAAAGCTTCCACATATCATATGAAAACTTGGAATTCAAATGACTAATAATAACATATAATTTAAACATGCTATTTTGCATAAGAAAATACCAAGTTCAACAAACTACATGTTCACATTACTATACAACACATGTTCACAATACAGCACATATTCACAATACAATACATGTAATTAATAACCTTACTAAAGTATATACATCAATAAATATCACAACAATATTTTACAATGGCTTTCTCATTTTTCAAAGAATTGGGTTTTCTAGCATAGACCTTTTTGCTTTCTTGATAGCATCTACCCATTTGCTAGTCAACTTGTATACGTTTCTTGCCCTTATTTCCTCACGGTATTTCATCGTGATGTTGATGTAGAACTCTGGCCTCTTTTTTTCATATATATTATCTACATTCTTCCTAACAATTGTATATATAATCTTAACGTTTTTAGCTTTGATTGTTCTAGCTACAGCTTGATCAATTATCCTCTAAGCTCTAGTTGGTGTATAAGGTTGGTCCACCTCTATGTCCAAATCTAGAGTTACTTCGGGTAGAGAGGGTTCCAATCAAGGACCACTAATCGTTAAAAACCTCTTGAGGCTCCTTAATGTTCTGTTTGAGATCTTCCAATAGATCTTCCTCATCAAGCACCTTAAATACTCTTCAAGGAACTCATCTTCGAGATCTTGATTAATTTCCTGTTGAACAAACTCCATTTGCTCATGGTCATCAAACTCAAATATTTCGAGTTTGGGATCTTCCAGATCGTCAAGAAAATGATCATCTATGTACTTGATGCTTAAAGATCCATAATCATGAGATTCAGCGCCTCTTGAAGCCTCTTACCTCATATCTTTTAACTAACTACAAATAAATTAGGTGCAATAATTTTTCACATTTTTTAAAGCTACATATAATATAAGCACTGAAAAAAACTCATAAATGGACCTCCACAATGTCTTAAAACTATACAAATAGTATATCCAATTAAAGATCTCAAATTTAGGGAATTTTAAAGATCTCTTATAGGTGGCACTTGTATACCACATGCTGCCTTAGAGAGCTCATACACAGACACGCGTCGGATAGTTCGAATTCATGCGTTGTCAGCTCTTGAGTAAGCCTATCTAGGTGGCTTACAAAAATGCCACGTGGCTGCATGCGCCATGTGGACACTTCTCCAAATTTTTTATTTAATTTTTTTGAAAGAATTTGGTTGGCTGTTGGGCCCAACTTAGTCTGCCCATAAGCCACCCTTTTTTCTCTCGTTGGTCCCTACTTATGCAGCCTAATTGATCAGTTTAATATTGTTTTAATATGAGGCATCGAAAAGACACCTTTTGGGCTGTCTTTAACCTTGAATCGGGTCAAGTTGACCAGATTTCTAGTTATAGGTCGGGTATACGGACCCAAACAACCTCAAACCTTGTCTCATCATTTTCTCCCTCATCCAGAGTCCGTTATACGCGTTCTAATAGTCGATTTCCATCGTTTTTCATGCTCTACACAATGATCTATGTTTTAGATCCTAAAAATGTCAATTTCTAAGGATTCAATTATGAAAAAGATTTCGAGTGTTTGTGTTTTCTCATGGCTTTCCACTGTTTTTAAAAAAATGGCTTTTCCTCTGTAATCTTTATGTATTTATTATTCCTTTTAAAGCATATATATACTAATCACAATATTCACAGAAATAGGGAAGCATGAAAAAGTCGGAAAAATAGAACACAAAACACCAAAATTACAGATAAACTTTATTAAACATTAAAGACTTGCTTAATATTTTTTACAAAAGTAAATCATATCCAAAACCATATTTCAAATCATACATAAATCATAAAACTATAATTGTAGCGAATTAAGAAAAATTATATCATAAACGTACTTGACAAAACAAAAAATTCGAATAACCTTAGAGTCTAAATACTCTGATAACAATGTAGTATTTGGGGACTTACCTGGTTGAAGCACTCTTGATGTTATTGCGTTGCAGAGTCAGAATCACCAAAGGAATATGACTTTAGAATATGGTAGAAGCACAAAAGGAAGAGAGAAAAGAGAAGCCTTTTTGCACGTCTGTTATTTTTTATCGTACGTACCTTTCTGTGTACCCAAAATCATATTTATAAATTAGGACACCAAAAGACACAACTTACCGTTTGAATTTAAATTAATTTAAATTTAAACAAAATGAAATTATTACATGTAAGAACCCAATATTTCAGAATTATCCTATTTAGAACCCAAACATTCATTTGGACCAAATTCACCAAGGATAGACTAGGCTTAGCCCATTTTCCTATGGAAGCGAATCCAATGTCACAGTCATAACAAACATTATATGAGGAAAAACGCTATTGAAGGAAGATAATGATTACCTATATCAGAATATGTGATCCGAACAAGAAACAAAAGAGAGAATGAGGTTTGAGAGAAAAGGCACCGAGTTGCGTTTTAAGCTCATAATTGATGTTTACAATTATGTATCTTATTAGGATTATGTTTATGTTTATGGGGCCATAACTTTTTTGTCTGAGGGTTTTCAAAAGTATTTTTCTACTTCAATCAGAGTGTGTGCATGCGCTATTTTCTCTCATTGGTTTTTTGGATTCTTTTTGTATTATGCATGCACCCTAATTTGTTCAACTAATGACACCATTATGTGATTTTTCTCCTCATCTTACAATTAAATTCTGTAGGAAATCCCGATGCTTTTGGGATTAAGGGAAATCCCAGACAATTTAGGAAACTAAGGGATTCCCATCAGATTATAAAACTATTATGATTGTCCGATAGATTAGGAAACTAATCAGGAAACTAATCTAATTGTAAGTAAAATTGAGAAAGTTTCTATTTTGAATTAGTTTGTAATCCAAATCGAATCTAATTAATGAATCAGAATTGTTCTGTATGCATATATTAACCCTATGCAAATAAATAAAATTATTTAAAATAATCAACTAGTAAACCAAAAATATTAATCACATTAAATTACTCCCAACCAAAAATCATAATATATTCTCTCTCACCACATCCCCTATTCTTTTATCATTTTTGAATTAATCAAGTTTAATTTCAATTTAGTAAACAAACAAATTTAAAAATTTATAGTGACAAAGTAACCTAATTATTAAACTATATTATTAACCAACGCTAATTAAACTATCATCCATCATTTTTTATTTAATAAAATTATTCTTTTCAAACCTTTTAAATAATGAATATATGAAGATGATAGAGTTCAACCATGTTATTTCTTTTATATCTTTATTATACATCCAATTATCCTACTATTTACCTTCAAAATAGTTTTTTCTACTAAACATTTTCCCTTGTATTGAATTTGCATTCACTTGAATTTAAAATTCAATATGATAGCCAACAAATTTTTATGAACCAACAAAATAATTTATTAATAAATTTTTATGAAAATGATATGTAACTTATTTAAGTATTTTACCATAACTTTTTGAATTTTTTTAGTTAAATTAAATTCTATTCTTGGTTAGACAAAGAGCACATTCACCTGAATGGTGAGCGACTAATCTCTTGAGGGTATTGTGAAGTACAAGAGACAAGGACCCTTCTAAATGTGTTTTTTCCTTTCACACCTTGCTAATAATTGAACTCGATACTTTATGCTTACGGTTTCTAAGTTTCTTCACTAATGCAAAATGCTAATTCTACTACTCAAATTCGCTTATGTTGTTTAAGGAACATACGTGGTAGATAATATTTCATGCTTTTGCTTCTGTTCTATTTCTAACAGAACAGATGCCATAGATAAAAACAACAGACATTGTATATTACTTATGGACTTTTGGCATCAGTTGTTTGATAATATATGTTGTAGGTTACTTATGGCGTCTGTTGTTTTATAATAGACATTGTACATAACTTGTGATTTTTTCAAATGGATGAAACAGCCACCATAGGTATTTTCCTTTTTTATACTTTTTCAAATTGTTCTCTTTTAGGTTTCATATTTTTTTACAATTTTTACGTTTTAGATTGTATTCTTATTATGATAGGTGTTAATAATTTATATATGTCAATGTTTTTAACTTTTTTATGTCACAAAATTATTATGTTCAAAAGAATTTTTAATAATAGAATTTAATTAAAACTGTATTAGTATTTTTTTTACTTAGTACGCTATGATGTTTAAATTATTTCATAGGTTTAATTATGCTACAGTGTTTGTTTAGAGTTGGGTCAGTCACCATATGTAGAAGCTATAGCATCTATTTAAATTAGACCATATACCTAATGACTCCCCATTTAACATTGATTTAGGGCTTATTTAGAAGATATTTGGGGAGTCATCAATGCTAACTAAAGGAATTTTGAGAGCTTTTTAGAGAAAATTATGCAAATTTTGTAACACCTAAATTTTTACTACTATATTATAGCATTTTAATTGATTTATAACCACTTTTTAATTCCAGAAGCCCAAAAATACGAAAAATTTAAAACTTTTTCTTTCCAAAGTATTAAATCAAATTTCCTTTTCTTTCAAATGGGATTTTCTGACAAATTGGAATATCTTTAAACTTTCAATAAAATAGCGTGGTTATTAAAACAATTAAAATAACTCGAATTATAATGCTTGGGGAGTTAAACCCCTTACACTATAGTTAAATATTCCTTAGATTATGTTCTATTTATCTATTTACACTTCTCTTACTATAATAATATATTGGCGGGTTATCTCGGTTGATAACCCTCTTACATGTGTATGTAGCTCTATAATTCATTAAGGACATATATACATATACATTAACTACTAGACAAGCTTCCCACTTGTCTTAATTATTTAAACATACAACATACACAGGTAAGTAGGCTCTTAAAGTATCTACCTACAGGGTACAGGACAAAGCAGGCATTCCTGCCTCTTCATACTACCTTACTTCTTTCCCAGCTAGTTACTTCCATTCTGGTATACTGAAAACATTTTGGAAAACAGTGAGATTGGAAATCTCAATAGCAGTTTATTCCATATCATGTGTGCACTTATATATACATATACATCAATTTCATAAACATGTGCATATAATGAAAGCATATATCCCTTTTAAACCAATACCTGCAGGATTTTCCAATCATAGCCCTCACGGCTACTCAATAACCCTCACGGTTATAGGAATTTAATTGTAGCCCTCACAGCTACTCAATAACCCTCACGGTTATAGGAATTTAATTGTAGCCCTCACAACCACTCAATAACCCTCACGGTTATAGGAATTTACTGGCAAAGGGGGAGCGACCCACCTAGGCCTTGGAGTACTCCATAAATATCATCAATATCATAACAGGAATAATGCCCATTTAAATGCCACGGATATTACAAAATTATATATAGAAATTTATATTATGAATTAAACTACTACCTGGATACCAGAGCTATTTCCTGAACCAGATCTTTTACTTTCCACTGTCTTGGTGAACTCATACCAATATCAAAGCCTATCTACACATCATATTATAATAAGAGTAAGTTAATATATATAATTCTATATTTATGCTAAGCGTCTCTCTCGGGTCCTAATATGCTTGTGGCTACCCCACTATTTATATCTATGAATCATTATAATTTACTATAGCTATCTTGACTATTTAAGATTAAAAGATCACTTGAAATTACTTTACTCCAATTAGTATTTCTTATTCTCAATGTTTGATCAACAATTTTCACTAGATCCCTTCTTTCAAGAATCTTAACCATTTACTATTTCTAGAGCCACCAAAGCTTGAAATTTATAGCTAAATTCCTAACATAAGCATAAACTCTTCCAATATTCCATAATACCTTAAATACTTATTTAACATATGAATTTTCTTTAGAACTCTAAAACAACAACTTCAACCCATATTAACTTTTCGTGATATATTTAAATATTACTAAAAGTCTTGACTTCCAATAACACAAGCAAAAAGTCTTAACTGCCAATAACACAAGCACTATGCTTCTTAGACTTGTTTCTTAGACCAAAATTCATACTTGTAATATAGTAACATTTGGAATAACTAAATTATTTCTTTAATAAAATCCTAAACATTCAACTAATCACACTTAAGAATTTCAAATTAAAATCATTCTTCAATCTAGGTGCAGATTTACTATTCTTTAATTAAGAGTTCATAACATTCCTTTACTACGTTTAAATATAATTTATCACTTAAGTCACAGCTTTAAAACACCATAGATTTCTCTTCAATCTTTTCACATGTAAAGCTACCTAATGATATATTCTGGAAATCTTTTCCAAATTTGGAAATACTTTCCAAGCTGTCTCAATAGCACTTAAATTCATTTACACACAACATACTAACTTTCTTTTCATTTGGTGTACACGGTCAAAACTCATCACTTAACAGCTTCTAGAAATTCAACCCAACAATGTTTATTTCAATATATTAGTTCATCACTTATACAAATCATACTTCTCACTTCAAATTTAGCAGCCTTTGTCTCCATATATAATCATAACAGTTCTTCTAAACCCCACACAACTCTAATTTCATCCAATTACCTAATTATTCTCAAAACAGTCACCAATATATATCCAAGCATTGTTAATCAAAACTTAAACCTACATATATTCAACCTCCAACGTCAAAGTCATTCATTTGAAATAACCTTTGTACTTTAATTTAGAAACATTCCACTTTGAGGTTTCTAACACTATTTAGCCTTCATTTTCACTATAGAACTTAATGTTATCGTTAGTCCAAAAACCTGAAACTTTAATTCATATACTCCTCAATACAGCACCATACATCACCAAACTTTCATTTCAGCCATACAGCCACATATATCACGCATTACAACTTACATCACTTAATTAATTTAATTTAGAAACCTCAAACTCCATCCACTAATGTCATAAAACTCCCCTATTCCACCAGCTTTAGTAATCAACCCAACATTAAAATTCCATTCCAGCTAGAACCTGAAATAAAGCATACTTCCTCAAATCTAAAAATTTATACCATTTTCTTTTAAACTTGGCATTTTATTCCTCTTTCACACAAACTTACAGTTTTTAGATTTTTCAAATGCCATAATATACACAACCAGAATTGCCAAACATCCTAGTTCTCTTATCCTTATTGTTAGATCAGGTTTAATCCTTAAGACCAAAACCTATATTCAGCAGAAACATATACTGAAAACAAAGCAATGTCATAATACAACTAAACTGAGCGCCCAATTGAAAAATTTCAATACTCAATGAAATTTAAACATGCAAGTGCCACAACAATTCCCTACTTACAAAATCTGGATACTAATTCAATTCCAATAAACATCCAACCAGAGACAGAAGCAATCATGAAAAGAATAACCTGAAATTTCTGTTTTTCAACGAAAAATCCACATGCAAGCTAAACTAATAACTCTATCTTAATTTTTTTTACTAAATCTAATTATTTCTATAGTCTTCAAATCATAGAACTAATCTCAATCCAATTAAAGCCATCACAGAGCCGAAGCATTCAGAGATACATTCCAAATTCCTACTCTTTCACGAAATTTAATCATGCAATGCGATTTGTTAACTCTATTCTACTTCTTTCAACATTTAATCAGTCCAAATAAACCAATCAAATAAAAATCATCCAAAACAGAGCACAACTTCAGAAACTTCAAACATCCCAGAATTACTTGAAATTTTCACCTGCAACCTGATTCATTAGCTCCATTTTACTTCTAACTAATTTAACTAAGCTTTGACATAGCTACAACATGAAATTACACCCAAAAGGCGACAGTGAACAGTGACAGAAACAAAGAAATTAAGAACCTGGCCAATAACTTCATGCATGCTCCGATTCTTTAGGGAAACTAAAAATCTAACCTCAAGCTTTGATTTAATTAGATTACAACTCATCAAAACCAAAACCCCCAAATCGGACCTCCTCACAAACCACTCAAATCAGAAAAATGAAGTGTAGAAATGAAGAGAGAGGACTCGCCTAATGCCAAATCAGGTGTTGCATGCGTCTTTGGAGATCGAGTTCGCCGGAAATGGCTTCCTTGGCCGCTGGCAGTTGCGTCGCCGGTGTAGAGAAAATGGAGAGGATAAGAGGAATGGGAAATTGAAGAATGAGAGAGGAAATGTGATGGTTCTGCGTTGGAAGAGGAGATGAAGGAGTATATATATTAATTTTAATTGAGTAATTTTACCATTTTGTCCTTCAGACTAGTACTCAAGATATTTTCCCACCAGGGACAGATATGGTCATTTTCATTTTCTCTTTTTCATTATGCCCTTCTTTGCAAAGTTTAATTACTATTTCCTTTCCAATTTAATATGAATTAAGTCCCAAAAAAATCCCTCTAGATATGCTTTAATTTCCAAATTCATTTGTAAGACTTTTTAAATAACAAACAATACCTCAAGGTTCTAAATATTCCCTTATTTAAATTAATCTTCTAACTATTTTTCCTCAATAAATAAAGAAATTAAGTCATAGAAATCATTAAAAATACATATGACCTCATAAATTATTTATAAGGCTTTTTAATTTCTAAATTCCACCCCAAGACCTTAAATAAATCCTTATTTTCTATTTTCTAAAATTTGGGGTGTTACAATTTGTCATATAAGCTTAATTTAATTATTTTTTAAATTTGATTGGCATTATTCCCTCACATTTATGCATGATTTTGATAGGTACAAATGGATATTCTAAGCCAGGAAGGAGAAGAAAAGCAAAGGAAAAGAGTGGAGAAAGTTGGAGCTTAATTGCTGAAAATTGCTAGAAATTGCCTCTAGTGCCATGGCACTGCGCGAAAATCCCTAAAAATCCTGAACTCACACATATTCATTTTTTATCATTTTAAAACACCTAGGGCACGAAAATACACATACAATCAGCCCCCTTTCAACCCTAGAACCCATAGGAACCATTAGACTCATCAGTGCACAAATCTTTGGAACTAGGGTTTGCAAAATTGGAGGTTGAAAAGCAAAATTGGAGGAGTTTCCGCCCTACGGTGATAGATTCTTCTTGTTTTCTTCAATTCTTTGTTACTTTTGTGAATTAAACATGGGATCTCTTTGTATTTTCTGGTTTAATCCATTTATGAGTAGCTAAATTGTTTGTTCTAGGATTGATTCAAGCCTTGTATGGATTGAAACCTAATTTGTTTCCTTTTCTTTTAGTAATTAAAGACTGTTTGTGTTAATTTATCATATTCCTAATGCCTCTAATTGACTGATCACCCATTAGAGCGATTTGTTCATTTAAATTATACTCAAGAGAGATAGTTTAGGTGTAGAACTAGGATAAATAAGACTAGACTTGAAGTTTAAAACAACTAACGGATGGTTTGTTGGTAGAATAGAGATATATCTATCGACCTAGTTTTGTCAGGTTAAGGTTGACTCTTAATGCGTGCTTTCGTTAATTTGTAACAAGAGATTGAGCAAGTTTAATGAGAAGTATAAGTTAGTGCTGGCTGTCACCCAAGAGGGGGGTGAATTGGGTGATAGGATAAAAGCTTTAGACTCTTTCGAATCTTCTTCTTTGTAAGATCATAATGAAGACAATCTTTTCAAAAATGTTAAATGCAATAAGAGGATTATGATGTTTATATGCTGGAAACTAAGAGAGTTAAGGGAAGAGATAATGCAAACAGTATTTATCCTGGTTCAGTCTACCCTGACCTACATCCAGTCCTCAGGCTCCACTTGAGATTTCCACTACCCTCTTGTTTAAACCGGGCACAAGAGAAGCCTTTACAACCCACAAGTTTAGCCGGTCACTTGTGAAGCCTACCACAGGTTTTATGAACACAGGATCACCTGCCAACCTTTTCACAGAGCTTTAGAATTCTCTCTAAACACTCCCCCTTACACCTTGTAAGGTTACAACCCTGTTCTTAAAGCACCAAGCTTTAGAACAACCTCAAACAATAGAGGATTTCAGATAATATGTTCACTTAATGAACGGATTGTGATAAACACTTAAGTACAAAATAATATATGATGAATTTTACAACTCTAGAGCTTAACCAATTGAACACTGAATACTCTAGCTCTCTTTTTCTAATTTACTTGACTCAATCATTCATTCATCATTTCTGGGCTCACTAGGTTTTGCTCTTAATCAGCGTAATCCATAATTCTGTATAAAGCCCTGTTCATCATTTCTTCGTTAGTTCTTGAGAGGGCAAGTCTTGATCTATTTATATCTTCACAGCTTGCCTTTTTCTTTCAGCTTCTTGTGGTCGTTTGAATATAGTCGTTGGAAGCTTATAGCCGTTGCCAATTAATGCTATTCCTTCATCGAATTCAAACTTCTGATCTAGATTTTACTGTTCATGCATAGGCTGGGCTAGGAGAGAGATAGACTGCGTGTTCTGAACGTTTTCAACAATTGTACTTGCATAGCAGCTTTTTCAGTAGCGCTAGCATGCTTTGCTATCGCTAACTGCATAGAATAATTCCTGCACTTGAGCTGTTAGCTAAGCAAGTAATCATGTAATGCACAGAAGATGTTATTAGTCCATTAGCTCAATGAGATAGAGACAATATCTAAGAAATTTTAAAGCATTCTCTATCGATAGACATGAGTATTATCGCTAGCATATTCTTTTAGTTCTATGTTCAGCGTACTAGCTATGTCATCTTCAATAAGCATTCTTCTATCGATAGCTAATCCCATTATCGCTAGTTGTTTGTTTATTAGCTTAAGGATACTGAGCTATCTGAATATTCTAAGTCTTTTCAGGTATCCTGTTATCGATAACTAAACGTGTTAGCGCTAGCAACTATGTTATCACTATTTAACTCATTTGCTCTCAGGCACTAGCTATCTGAATGTCTATTATCTGAAGTACTCTGTTATAGATAGCTTATCTTGTTATCGCTAGCTGATTTCATTAGCTCTAAGACTTGGCCTATTTTTCTGCTAGTTGTTCTTCCTTTCATTTATCCATGTTATCAATGAACTTCTAGCGATTAGCGATAGTGAATGACTTAGTGAAAGATATTAACTTTGTTATTTCTAAGTCTTCATTTGCTATGGCTCTTTGTCTATTAGCGATAGGCTCTTGCTCTAGCGATAGTGATATGTTACCTATCAGATTTTTACTTGTTAAATTCAAAGGTAACTTACACGTCATTTACTTATGTTATTTATGGGGTCAGTCTTCATCAAAACTTAAGATTCTAACAGTATAGGTTTGATTTTGACTCGAGAGAGCGTTTCAAATATATTAGAAACTTAGACAAACACAAGTTGTTATTTAAAGACTAAAGGAAGGGAAATTAATTAGGGTTCATGAAATACAACGGTGAGAATTAATCCTATGATTAGTTAATTGATAAATTAAATCTTTCTTGTTTGTTTCTTTATTTCTAGTTTAGAATAGATTTAAAAACCTGTTTTCTAAAAGAATTTGATTTGTTCAACTTAATTGAATTCATTAGAATGTTGTTTGATTGAGATTTTAAAACAAATGTCCGTGGGAATGATAATTTTACACTACGTTGCGATCCATACTCTTGCGGGCAAACAATACCATATGTGGATTTTTTTTAAAAATATTTTAAAATTAAGACCTATTCACGCCATTCTCTTTGCACGTCTTCCTACATTGAATATATCTTTGCTCGATCTTCTACTCTCAAGATTTATTCTATGGAAAATATCATTTATTCATTTAAGCCCTTTCATCCATATTTCTAAAGAAGACTTCGACAAACCATAAATAAAACAATCCACACAACGCCTAAGAGAATCTCTAAGCCTTTCAATCCATATACATTGTCCTTCATTCTCGACAAAACGCGGGGAACGGTTACGCTGGCCGGGAACTATTGCCACAACACCTGGAAGTTTTCTTTGTTCTTCCTAAATTGAACAGTGAACAAAGGATCTCAAAAGTTTATCCTCTTTGTTTCTAATCTCTTAGTTTTTACTGTGGATTTCCTAAATTTTTAATTCTGCTCTTTAGCTGATGCGATCTAGCAAGATGACTTTTCAACATCAAATGATCCTTTGCAAATTCCAAGCGGACCAATCACAAGAGCAAGAGCCAAGAGAATAAAGGAAGCATTGATTAGGCTAGTGCAAGAGACATGGACAAAGCAAATGGCAATTGGTTCAACAATTAGGAGCAGAAGTGCTGAAAACGTAGCCAAATGTCATTTGGGCTGAAAGGGGAGATTTTGATCATATTCTGGGCTTAGAGACATCAACTTAAAGGGCTTGGACCAAGAGCTGCACATGGGAGGAGTCATTCGGGCCTAAATAATCACATATTGGGCTTTAATTGATGACTACATTTTAATATTTTTATTTGTACGAAAATTAGCATTTAATTGGCAATTTGGACTTTTTAATTATTTATTTATTTAGCAATTTTTGTTTAGAACTCTCTAGAATGCATTTAATGCAAACTAGGTCAAATTTCTAAAGGAACCTATAAATGCTTTGTTAGCCTCATTTTGGGGGCAGATTTGAATTTGAATGAAAAAGTTGCTTTCTTCACTTTGTGACTTAAGAGAGGATTCTCTCTAGGGTTCTTCTTAGAACTAACAGACTTATCAAGGCTTGATCAACCTTGTGGCGTCTTCCAACACTTCGGGTCTTTGTTCTTCCATGTTCAAGGGTTTGAGTGGATTGGATCAGTCCTTTGTTTAGCTTTCTTGGGGTGAGCGTATCTTAGATTAGTTGTGGGTTCTTGGGGTCTAACCCTAGTGGGTTCGCACTATCTTGGTATTAGAGCTTCAAATCTAAACTCAGGTCATATCTTTCTGTTCTTTGATTTCATTTTCGTTTATCGTTTCGTGTCTGTTCATCTTCTCTATTTCTGTTTGAGATCGGATTTTTTGTCCTTGTTTGAAGGGTTCTACCTTGAGTTTTTCAATGTTTAGTATGTCTATTTCATAGTTTAGGATCTGATCTTTCTTCTCATTTTGGAATCGTTCAAATCCGAGTTGTTTGTTGCGAGATACACAGGTTTAAAAAAAAGGCATGTTTTCTAGAATTTATGGGTTCAATTTTCTTATTAGTTCTGTTTGTGGTATTTTTTTTATTTCCGTTATATTGTAGAAAAAATAAAAAAAGAAAACAAAAAAATCAGAAAAGAGGAAAAAATTGACAAAAATAATCAATATAACCAAGAATACTAATCCACCAATCCTCCTCTCGAAAACTGTTCCCCCTCACAGATTACTGTTTACAAGAATTTCGCCCACATGCACACGAGAAAATAAATTGGATTTAAAACTGCTTTTGTGGACCCATTCTTTTTTTTCCACGTCAGCTTCCCGCCTCCTCTATCATCAAGCAACATCACTTGGTCCCACTCAACCTGCCTTTATAAGCTTGCAACTCCATTATATCTATTGCATCTTCGGCTCTTTCTTCTACCCATTCATACACCTCCATTAGAACAGAGCAACCTTCAACAAACTTTCACGCCTCTATCCTTTGTTACGATGTTAACTCCAAACCCGGTTGTTTCTCTACCCAATCTTTCCTGCGATATTTGTGTGAAAGACATTATTGTTAAGATTGATAGGATAATTTTCAAGGAGGATGTTCAGTTCCCCCTTGGTTGTCCTCTGGCAATGAAAGAGCTTCTTGCAGTTCAACTTGTCGTGTTTGGTGAGACGGTCAGTGAACACCCTCACCCATTTGTCCATTCTTTCACTTGTGTTATTTAATCTCAATTTTTTATAACTGCAGCTCACGATTATGCCGGTAGTATTGGATGAAGATGCAGTCATTCGGCAATTCACTCACTTCTTTTCTGAGCAAAAAAACATATCATTTAATTAATTTCTTGGTTTGCATGAATGGAAGTTCCGGACGGCCAAATTATCACATAAAGATGACGCTCACAAGCCACGACGCCGATCTTCCAACACACTCCTTTGATCTAATCACCATTCCGCAGGTTACAACTGGAGGGGCACATGACGTGGGTTTAGTATGTAACCTTCCATTACCCGTTTAATGCATAATCTCGTGTTTCCATTTTGTACTGTGCTAACCCATTTTTTGTAGATGTATGCGAATTCTTGGTTGGTATGTACGAGACTGGTATGGATAAAGTTGATAGGATAATGTCTAGGAAAGTCATCTTAATACTGGAGGACAACAGTATCTTATCTTTGGGATAATATTTGTGTTTTTCCATCCACTCTCTTTTATATACCCCAATGAAATTCTTTCATTATATTTCTTATGGAAGGGAGCCCATCATTCTAACTTGTACCTTTCATGGTGAATGCGCCGACACAACACTCAGAGCATATAAAGTTCCTACATTTAATGGGATCGTGTTTGTGGTTATCCAATATGCAATATGCTGACCCCACTGCAACATCAAGGTTTTGACAAATCCAAACTTGAACAATATTTTCAACACATATTTGTTTTCTTAAATCAAATTTCTTCCATGTTATGTCAGGTGAACCAACAGTTAGGTCATACCATAATGCAACAAAGGTGTTCTTTAAACCTGTATATCCCAAACTTATTGCACAAAGGCTTGTGTTGATTGGCCGACACTGTTGTGACCATACAACTTCATCTCTGCCGTTGATTTAGCAAGTGTCCCCACATTTGCACTAGATGTTAACTATGTTTTTTTTCAATTAGTCTGTTGTGTAACGGATTTAGATGTAGCCTTTCTAATATTTCTTTTATTTTTGTTTATAGTTGTAACTCTGTCTCAGTATGAATTGTTATTTTATTAAATGCAACAGCACTGATCCATTCCGTCTTGGGATCGGACATCCATTTTTTGCCGCTCAGACCTACATTTATTTGCAATAAGTTATTAAATATCAAAATGAAGCTGAAATATCTTATAATGCCCCATTTTAATTTTAATTTTAAATCGTACAAAAAAGGATTGGAGGGAAATAAGATATCAAGTATTTTGACTTTTTCAGACATAATAACTAAGGTTGTCCCAAACGTGGTAAGTAACCAGCACCTTTAAAATTTACTTCATATAACAAGAGCACTCAATCGAAATTTGACACGTCCCATTGCATCGTTTTCTTCATTGTCTGGTACGAAACCTAACTCAACTCCTAGCTCAATTGATGATGGCAAGCGGACAACTTCCACTGTTTGCATTTCTAACACCTCTCAGTGTTCACACGATAATGCCGCCGTCATGCCATGTTCGGTGTGACAGTCATGTAAGAGTCATACCAGAAGTTCAAGAAGGAAATAGATCCATTTTCTCGCCTGTCCTTTCTCACTGTCAAGTAAGCTAAGGCAAATAACTATCAACAATCAGTGTGTAATGCCAGCGGTATCTAAAGTTATGGCAATCTCCCCAACAACGTCCGGGTTTGAGCTCATTTTGCTGTATGTTTAGGATAATCCTTTTCCAATTAGTCTCTTCCTCAATTTATACTATGCAGGTTATTATTAAACGAGCTAATTTATCTAATCATAAAGACTATTTGCTCAAAACCACAGCCTATTATACAAATAAGACGTTTTTGTTGTGTAATAACCATATAATATAACTTTACGTAGATAGTACATTTTTGTAACTGAATTTTTAATTTAGTTTGCTTTGTTCACCATGGTTTGTTACACAAACTTTTATAGTTTCTGATTACCGTACCTTTTGCTGCTATATCACTGCATAATCTGTATGTAGTAGACATAACCATACCTATTTAATTATTCTTTGATGGGTTGACATTTCTTGTGCTTCAATTGCAATCTTTTCATCACTAGCAAATGTATGTTTTTACTTTACACTATGCTTCTTTTGTTATGATTGTACTCTTGCGCAAACTTTTGGTTATGTATTTCATGAGGCCATGCTTAAATCTGATAACTTCCTGCATTGGATGTATATTTCGGCCAACCCCCTGCGCTGGTTTCAACGAATTTGAAGTTGTATTACACCCTGCTGCCTGCCGCCAATATGTTGCAATGAAAACAGAGCCATACCTCTTAAATGTTTGCCTGAAAGTTCACAATCTTCTCTTTGTTCCATGTTTCAATAATATTAGAGTGTATGTTGTCATTCTTGGTTGGCCCACAATTCTGCTCGTAGTAGTCGCATTTTAATTAACTTTATAATTTGTAGGTTATAATTAAACATACTAAGTTATCTAATCTGAATGACTTATTGCAATAAACCCGTGGTCATTGAACCAATAAGATATTTCTATTAGTTTCTAACCTTATAATGTAACTGCACAAAAGCTAAACTATTTTTCAGTTTTTGAACATTACTTAGTTCAACTTTTTTCATTGCCCCAACCTTCAGTTTCTGATCAGTTACTTTCTGCTACTGCATGGTTGACTTACTTTTTGCTTCGATTGCAATCTTTTCATCACAAGCTTATGTCTGTTTTTTCTATACACCAGCTGCTTGTGTCATGAGTTTACTCTTGTACTATGATTTGGTTATGTATTTCATGAGCCCAGACTTATTTCTGATATCTTCCTGCACTGGATTTCAATTTCGGCCAGCCTTATGTTTTGTATTGTAAGCAACTGTAGGTGGATGCCGCCCTTGAGACTGCCTGCAATAATGTTTTCCAATGAAGACACAGCCATACCTCATAAATATATGTCTGCAAATTTCTCCAACTTCTCTGTGTTCACTGTGACATTGAGGGCTGTGTGCATGTTGTCTTTCATCAGTAGCCCATGATTTGGCTTTCCCATTGTCTTTGTTTACCACAATATGTCTCCAGTATAAGAGCCACACGCAATCTATTTTCTTTGTTCTTTTTTCTAGGACACGCTATTTCATGGTTTTTCAGGCATGATTATTCCATCACCATGTACCGTCATGTTCTATTAAAAAAGCACCTTGTCATGCATTTTGTCTCATTCATAGTTCACAGGGCACTCTTGGATACTGTTAAGACTCATTTGCCCTTTTGTACACACTAACCACGTATCAATCCTAAAGGTTTGTTAAAAAGTTCATTCAATTTAACTCACCATCACACTAACCAACACAAACTCATTTTCACTAATTCCTGTTTTTTCTTCTGGTCTCAATCTCACAAACCATTTCAAATTATATTTTATATTTCAAAATTTTATTATTAAATTTTATATTTAATTCTTTAAGAATATTTTATCACTGATGTTATGGTTGTTAATTTCAGTTGTAGGTAATTTAAATAGAACAATATTTCATCTTTTTATTTAGTTCTAATTATTTTTCATATCTTTTTTTGCCATCAATCACTTTCTTTCATTACGTATAATACTTTTGTATATTTTTATTAATGGGAATTGATTAAGTTGGTTCACCAACTTTCACATGTCAATTACTGTCTCAAAGTTACCACATATTTTACTATTTGTGCAGGTACATAATTTATTACACCTTATTGCTGGTATATAGTTAATAGTAGTTGTTATCAGTTAGTATTTGTTATTCTAGGTTTTGATCCTTCTTTATCCCATGCAGCCTATTAGTTTCTAACTCATTTGTACAGTTGTGATTATAACCACATTTTTTACAATGACACTGACATGTAGTTCCCCTCCATTTTGACAATTTCATACACTCGGAAGGAAACCAAACACTTATTTACTTTCCCCTCTATTTTTAACCCACCACTGTTATAGCTTTCAAACTTTCATTTGTGTGTATAAATGAAAGCGTGTGTATTGACCTCACTAAAGAATTGTTTTGGATATTGTTAACCCCACGATCAACCTCCACAGGCAAGTGCATCTACCACTAAAAAAGTGCTGAAGGTTGTGAAGCAAGGGAAGAATCACGGAGGAAGATGTCATCTAAATGTTCTAATTTGATGGTTTATTTAGGACCTCATCTATCCCTATATTTTATTATACAATTCCCTTAATTATGTACTCTCTTTCATTGTTGTTGATGTACCCTTTAAATATTCAGCACTTTCATAATGCAATCTTTCTTAATTATATAGTAATGATTCTGTTGATCTAATTGCCACCATGATGCTGCTACGGTACTGCATCATTCTGACTAAATTAGTTTACTTCAATTATCCCTTATTGTTATAAAATTATGCTATGGTTGGAAATAATGGTAGAACCTTTGAAAGATCCATTGGACAAGCAGAGATTATGTTTCTAATTTTTAATAGTAAAATTATATTGAAGTCTCAATTCATATTAGTTTTTATAATGCATATAATAAAATTTTTATAATGCATGCTGTTTAGTTATCTATTTACATGTAACTATATATGATTCAATGGGTTGCATGCTATACAGATTATTTTTTTGGGATAATATGTCCGTATTATTTTAATTATGTGATAATGTTATTTTATCAATGTGTTTGTAAACCTTTTTAAATCAAAATGTGTTCAAAAAATATGAACATATGATATGTTTTAGAATAACATCAAGGTGCAAATTTTTAGTTCATAATAACATTTTGTAAGTGAGTTTTGTTGGAAAAATTTAAATTAGCTACAAGATAAAATTATATTTATTAGCTTAAATGCGCTTAACTGCTGGACAATCACATGTTCAAATTGAATGGATCTCATCCTAATGTCGAAGCAATCAAATTGAATGGATCTCATCCTAATCAGAATGTGCTAATACATATAGGATAGACATAAATCTTTTCGATAGTAGACTGCCATTTCACATGAGAAAAAGACAATTCCCAATCAACCTTAGTTTTGTCATAACAATCAACAAAAGTCAAGGGCAATTACTATGCCATGTTGGAGTTTTCCAATCAAACCCAGTAATTACACATGGTCAATTATATGTATCTTTATCAAGGGTGAGGAGCATCAATGGTTTGAAAAATTATGTCCCAGAGAGTGATGACGGTTCACCTAGCAGCTCAAGAAATGTTGTTTACAAAGAGTTTTTAGAGATTTTATAAGTAGCGTGTAGTTGGTGACAATGAATTATGTACATGTTGTAAGCGTGGTAGCATGTTTTTTCTGAAAACTTGACATTTGGTAAGATCCTAAAACAAACTTGCTGTTTTAATTGGAATATCCTATTTTAGGGTGTAGCTGTTAAGAATGCATGCTTTGCAAATTGTGCTATTGGAAGCGTGTGGTTTATTTAATACATCAGATTGTTCATCATCTTGGAGCAAAGCAAATGTTGCAGGAAGAAATTCCTATTGAGAAGTGATGAAGATAATGCTCCCCGCGCAACGCGCGGTGGAGTTATTGCTAGTTGAAAAAAAAAGAAATAAATTTGCAATTGTTGAGCTAAAAGTGTTCTTAGAAAGTGAATTCATACTGTAACACCTGGTTTTCGTTTTACCTTTTTGATAAAACCTTGCCTACTTGGTAGCCTTTCTTAACGTTTAGCCAATACTTAATTAACTAGAACTTATAGAAAACCTCTTTAAGTAGCCCAAAAATGGACTTGATTAAAACTTTTTATCGGAAACTTGATGTGTCAAATCAACTTATCATTTTTTTTTATTCTTTTTATTTGGTACTCGATCCTTAAACTTCACTAATATATATAAATCAAACTATCATCTACATATCGATCCAGACATCACACCCTTGCCTACGATAGGTACTTCAGAGTAATATATATATCAAGGTTCATACCCCTGTTGATATTTACTACAAACTTTACCCCATATTTACTTACATGTGCCAACTTCTTCCCACCATAGTGTTTACAAAATATACATATGCAGCAAGTATTCACCATAGCTTAATAATATCATACTCAAAAATATATACAAATTGCCTAAGCAATCTTATACAGCATCCTCAGGCTACATATACTTTCACTAAATCCAGCCTTACCAAAAGCAGTCCAGCCTATCTTTCCCTGCAACCAAAATTTTCTCAGGTTTACCTCATACACTCTAAATTCATACAGTCACACCATCACAGTTTATTTAAGCTGTACAAATAATGATAATATTATCCTCATATTTCGCGTCTCTGACGCCAGTCACCCAAGTAATGATATATTCACTCACTTGGAGATTAACTATTTATCTCAATGTGCATATAGCACCTGCCACTGATTAATAAGGATGCATTCCCTATTAGCAGTGACTATACCTGCAGGGTTTTAATAATGACATACAGATATATATATCATGTAGATAGAAAATCTGACATAGGGGGAGCGACCCACCGTATGCCTAGGAGTACTCCAAATTTAACAGTAATCAAAACATACGAGCAATAATCATTTATCAAATATCTGTAGCAGCAATCATAATTAATTATCATACAAATCAATCATGCATTGTTCTAGGTGTGTATGAAGTAAACCCTCACCTGTGACAACCACGTACTACTTCGCTGGAGCCTTTCCTTCTCGCTGCCTATCAGATTTATCACCACTTGGTCCTCCTATTATTACATCATGTAATAATAGAGGTCAATACTAATATTATACATATTAAATATCTCGCTCTCGGTCCTAGTATACTACCCACCCCTTAGTGATAGTTCTTACTAGGTGAAACACATTCACATCTCTAATTAGAACAACAAGTCTCATTCTCCAACTCTAAAAGTGGGTATTTTTATTGAAGAAGGAAATTCCACAATCAATGTGTAATATAGCACTACTTATGGCTGGATTTAATTGCCAATTCAACAACAATAATTAAGTTCATTTATGTACAAGAAGTATCACACTTAAAACACTTGTTATAGCACAATTGTCCACAACTTTTGAACCTAATTTAATTAAAACCACTTACAATAAGGCAGCAGCAACTTGTACCCAAAATTATCAAACATCTTGTAATGTAATACAAGAAAAGTATATGTCACATTATCTTTATTTGAATTACAATTGTGCAGCAGTAAAATTGGGCACATTATAATGCCTTTCACATTGTTTTTAGTCAAAATAAGTCATCCCTTATTAACTCCATTAGTCCCATTTGTTCTAGGCCAAAACAGAACCAATTTTCATCTATTATTAATTCAAGCACAATCTTATCAACTTAATTTAAATTGCTGTCACAAATTGCAGCAATATGCACAAACCATAACTTCATATTTCTTCACTACTTTGCAGCGACTTGAACCATTAATAAAGTAACTAAGTTATGCTAATCTTGTGTGAATTATAAAAGAAAATCTGCACACACACAAGTAACTTAATGGCTGAACCGAATTGCCCTTCATACAAAAATACTACATTCTTTTAGACACATGAAGAATCACAAATTTAACACCTATGACAGCGCACAAATGGACAGCAATTTTCAGCACAAACTTGCATCCATTTGTAGCCAATTCTTCACAAGATACCTTCCCAATTTTAGTTGTAACTTTCATAGATAAAAGAGGAAAATGTTAGAGCCAATTTTCTTCCTTTAATCGGTCAAGGAAAACTGACCACAATCACCCAAATTTTGGACAGATTTCATAGCTCCTTTGGTTTAATAAAAACAGAGCATCAAAGTTAAGTAAATACACATGCAGCTCGAAATTTTCACCCACATAAACACCTTTAACAATCTCCCATTTAGCTACAGAAAATCAGATTCGAACAGCCCCCAAATCCCCCCTCAAACCCAACATGCATCTCCCTTAAATCCTCTCTTGATTGAAGAAAATTTGGCATAGATTGGTAGAGAATCTTCACCTGAGTTTGAATCTTGTTTTGCATGTGGATTCCACCTCAATCTTCCTCCAAATTCGTCCAAGGAAGCTGCTGGAATTTGGGCAGAAGTTTGAGCATTTGGAGAGCAAGAGAGAGAGAGACGAAATGGAAGAAGAGGAAAAGTAAATGAATGTGTGTGTGGGTGTGTGTTTCGGCTGACATAAGGGAGTAAATAATAATAAATTATTTAGTATTTAGGTGGGGCAATTTAATCATCTCCTTATTTTACTTAATTGGCTCTTTTACACTTACCTTTGATTTTTATCAACAATATTACATATTGTTCTTATTTGGTAAAAGACATTTCTTATCTTCCTTGAGTAATTTTATTTACTAATTGGGTTTTTGGGATGTGACACATACCCAGAATTTTTTTTCAATCATTGCAATCTGTGTTAATTAGACTCTTATTTTCATTGATCTTTCATGTTCAATACTCATATCTGGAGTTTCCAAGTGTTGTGTTAATTTAACAAGTTGTGAAAAGTTTTGGTTAAATTGCTTAGTTCTTTTAAGAGCCTCAAGACGGATTTAAGAGTAGAAAAAAGCAAGAGTGACATATATCAACTTTAAAAGCCAGATTGAGTGAAACACGAGTGTAGAGTGACATTCCTGAGGGAAATACTTGAGGAAACTTGTGAGGAACTCAACGTCACTAACATCTTTTCTTATAGCAACCATGTCTAGCGCAGGTGAATCATCCAATGGTGGTGGAGGTCCAAGAAATTTAGATGACAATCTCAGAGAAATGCAGCAATACTTCACATGAATGGAAGTGGTTTTTGGAGAAATAAGGGATAGGATGGATAGGCAAGATGAGAGGACTGCAAATCTACAAAGAGAGCGACCACTTAGAAGGCATGATAGGCGAAGGGAGATTTTGTGGATGGGTCTGAATATGAAAATGACAGTGAGGGAGATTTTGGATCTGAATATGAAGGGGAAAGAAATAGGTGTAGTGGAGATAGGAATGGAAGAAGACAAGGAAGGGAGAGAAATAGGTTGGATGGGAACCTTGGCAACATTAAAATGGAAATTCCAGCTTTCCAAGGTAGGGGTGATCCTGAAACATATTTAGAGTGGGAGAAGAAGATGAAGATGATTTTTGAGTGCCATAACTACTTTAAAGCTAAAAAGGTGAAGTCGGCTGCAATAGAATTCACTGATTACACCATGGCTTGGTGGGTTAAACTAGGCATTAATAGATGGAATAATGGTGAGAGACCCGTTACAACATGGAGAGAAATGAAGACTCTTTTGAGGAGGAGATTTATTCCCAACCATTACTATAGAGAGCTTTATCAAAAGTTGCAGACTATTGAACAAGACTCTAAGAGTGTGGATGAATATTTTAAGGAGATGGAGTTAGCTTTGATAAGAGCTAATGTGCAAGAAGATAGGGAGGCTACAATGGCTCGATTTCTTAATGGGCTGAGCAAAGATATTGCTGACATAGTGAAATTGCATCATTATGTGGAGTTAGAAGACATGGTGCGTATGGCAATTAAGGTGGAAAAACAACTCGAGCGTAACGGTGTTTCAAGATTTAATTCTTGATTAAATTCTTTTCTAAAACAGAATTGGAAGAAAGGAGAAAGAAGTAGCCAAAAGGATACCACTAAAGGCAAGAAAGAAGCTTCATCAAAGAGTCAAGGTAAATTTGGTTCCCAAACTTCTAGAAATAGAGATATAAAATGTTTCAAGTGTTTGGGTATAGGTCATATAGCATCTCAATGCCCCAACAAGAGGGTTATGATGTTGAAAAATAATGAAGTTATGACTGAAAGTGAAAATGAGAGTGATGATGTTTCTAACTCAGCATTTGAAAATGAAAGTGATGATGGAGTTGAGTATGCTGTGGAAGGAGAATGCCTTGTTGCTATAAGAGCTTTGAATTGTCAAGTGAAGGAAGATGGGGTGAATGATTTAACCTTTGCCTAATGTGCCTTGGGGGTTAAAATCAAAATTTAATCCAAGGATTGCAATATAGGTTGCAACCCCAGGTCGTTTCACTTGAGGAGTCTTTTTAATCTACCTAAACTAACTAAATGCAATTAAGACAATAAAAGATAAGGGGTTTGGTTTTGAAAAGTCATTGATGAAACTAGTGAAAATGTAAATACTTGCTTTTGGTAATTTGGATTAAAGAGTGAAAAGGTGTTTGGATTAAGGGTAATTTTATAAAATGGGCTTTAGTAGTGTTATGGTGGCTCTCACACTTCATTAAAATTGATATTGGGAGTCAAAATATTCATCAAGTACAATTGAAAAATCCCCGAACAAATACTAAGGGTTCACTAGCACTAATTAATGACTAATCTAGCAACCACTTTCATAGCCATTACTTAGGGTTAGTGTTAAGCTCCACTTGGTTTGTGTTGGAAATTTAGTTTTGAAAACTGATTCCTCTCAAGAATGTGCAACCACAACATTCAATTGGATAAATTAAGCTACACAATCTAGCAACCACTAAAAATCATATAGCATCACAAATCTAATAAGAAATTTGAACATAAATACCATTCAATGACATAACTCAATATCCAACACAAATATCCCAATAGATGACTCCATGGCTGGACAAAAAATGGAGAAGAGTGAAGGAGAAATGAGGAGAGAATGGAAGGAAGAAGAAGGATAGTGCAGAATTTCAGTAAAATAGAAGTGAAGATGAGTGCAAATGGTGAGGATTTGAGTGGGAATGAGGAAGAGACCAAGAAACCCTAGAAGAGCTGAGGGTTTTTGACTTTGGAGGCTTGAAGAAATTGATTTTCAGGGATGGGTCTCATTTATAAGCCCCTAAAAGCCCTAAAAATCATGACAGCAAAGTTGTTGTCACGAAGAGCTCGCTGCAGCGATCAAATTTGGTGGTTGTAGCGAGATTGACAGAGAGTTCAAGCCTGATTTAAGGCGTGGTTCACTACAACGCCCAAATTTGGTGGTTGCAACAAGTTTGACAGAAAGTTTGGGCAATTTGTTTTTACACTTTTGCCGGCTTCCTTCTCCGCAACTCGCTCTTCACTTGACCAATTTCTTCCATGACCTACATTAGATTTTAACCTAAGGTAGCATCAAAATGTTCTTGGGAGTATGTTAATCAATAAATCATACTATTATGACCAAATTGCCCTTGATTAGTATAAGATATAATAGCGCAAAAGTTAGAATTAATGCTAATTAAGTGCAATTACTCCTAGAACATGCAATAATCCAATAATTTTAACCATGAAAATTATATAAAAATATGATGCAATCATGAGCAAAGAGAGAACATTTTCCATACTCACTGCCTTATTGATAACAAGGTATGTAGTTTGATCATTGATGGTAGGAGTGTCACAAATGTTGCAACCACTACCTTAGTTGAGAAACTGAATTTGCTAACAATTAGACACCCTAAACCATACAAGCTCTAATGGCTGAATGAATGTGCGGAAATTAAAGTTGATAAGAAGGTTTTAGTTTCTTTCTCAATTAGAAAATATTGTGATGAGATTTTGTGTGATGTTGTTCCTATGCATGCTAGACATTTACTTTTGGGAAGACCTTGGGAGTTTGATAGAAAAGTAAAGACGAATGGGCTTACAAATATATATACTTTTGTAATGAACAATAGACCCATTACCCTTGTACCTTTGACTCCAAACCAAGTCTATGAGGATCAACTTAAGATGAAAAGAGAGATATGAAAAATGAGGGAGATACATCAAAAAGAAAAGAGAGTGCAAAAGAGAGAAAATGTGAGAGCTCAAAAAAAGAAATCCAGAGAAAGGAAAATAATTAAGAGAGAAAAAAGGAAGAGAAGAAAATGAGTTTTTATGCAAAAAAAAAGTGATGTAAGAAGTCGTTTTCTTGCTGAAACACATTTGCCTCTCCTTATTTACAAGAAATTCTTTTTGAACACTAATGACATTCACCCTTGAAAGTGGCAATCGCACAAGAGGGGGGTGAATTGTGCTATCTTAAAAATCTAGGAATAATTAAAATAACACAGTCTTTAGACTGGTTCGGCCAACACTGCCTACGTCCAGTTCTCCAACACTCTGTTGGGTTCCACTAACCACAGGTTTTACGAGCACAGGTTCACCTGTCAACCTTTACAGAGTTTTAGAATCTTTCTAAACACTCCCCCTTACTACCTGTAAGGCTATATCCCTGTTCTAAAGCACCAAGCTTTCAGAACAACCTCAAACAGAAGAGGATTTCAATAAATATGTTCACTTAATGAACTGATTTTGATAAACACTGAAGTACAAATAGAATATCTAAAACAATAAATACAGAGCAATGAATGAGTTTGTGAATATTCTCGTTTTTCGTCGCTACTCAATAAATGCTTGAGTTCTGTATTTATATCTCTTCTCAGATTTTGCCCTAGCATTCAATCTTCAAGAAGCCGTTTGAATTTAGTCGTTGGGAGCTCATAGCCGTTGGCATTTAATGCAGCTTCTTCATCGGGCTTAACTATCTGTTCTAGCTTCAACTACTTTTTGCGTAGGGTGAGCTAGGAGAGAGATAGACACAGCGTTCTGTGCATCTGTACGAATTGTACTTTTTGGCAGCTTTTTCAGTAGCGCTAGCTTGATCTGCTATCGCTAACTTCATTGTGTGAGATCTGCACTTAAGCTGTTAGCTGAACAAATAATCATTTAATGCATAGAAGATGTTATCGCAAGCATAGTCAATTAGCTCAATGAGATAGAGACAATTAACATATATTATATTGAAAGCATTCTCTATTGATAGACAAGAGTATTATCGCTAATACATCCCTTGAGATCAATGCTTAGTGTTCTAGCAATATCATATCAACAAATAGCTAATCCAATTATCGCTAGTTGTTTGATTGCTTATTAGCCTTAAGGATACATATACAAGAGTCAGAGGTATTTCAAGGTATCCTATTATCGATAGCTAAATTTCTTAGCGCTAGCAACAATGTTAGCTCATTTGACTCTTGCCCTCAGGCACTAGCTATCTGAATGATCATTATCTGAAGCACTTTTGTTATCGATAGCTTAACCTGTTATCGCTAGCTGATTTCATTAGTTTAAGGACTTGGTTTATTTTTCTGCTAGCTGAGTTATCAATGAGCTTCTTAGCGATAGATTCTTTCTTTAGCGATAGTAATAGACTTAGCGATAGATATTAACTTTGTTATTTCTAAGTCTTCATTTGCTATAGCTCTTGGTCTATTAGCTATAGAGATACACTTAGCGATTGAGATATTCATTCTTATTGTTCTGCTAAGTTACCATCTGCTATATTTGAATCTTTTATTCAGCAATCTAACTTTTATTTTTGCAATGGTGATCTGTTACCTATCAGATTTTACCCGTTTAATTCAGAGGTAACTTATGCTTATGTTTTCTATGGGTCAGTCTTCATCAAAACTTAAGATTCTAACAACCCTTCCTTTCCTAGTGTTGTTGGTTCTTTGTTGTAGGAATTTGATGATGTGTTCCTTGAAGAAATTCCCCCTGGCTTGCCATCCATTAGAGGAATTGAGCATCAAATTGATTTCATTCCTGGAGCAATAATTCCTAATAGGTCAACATATAGAAGCAATCCAGAAGAAACAAAGGAGCTTCAAAGGCAAGTGGAAGATCTCATGGAAAAAGGATATGTGAGAGAAAGCTTGAGTCCTTATGCAGTTCCAGTGCTTTTAGTGCCAAAGAAAGATGGAACTTGGAGGATGTGCATTGATTGCAGAGCTGTCAACAATATCACTGTAAAGTTTCGCCATCCCATTCATAGGTTAGATGATATGCTTGATGAATTGCATGGTTAAATCGTGTTTTCTAAAATTGATTTGAAATCTGGATACCGTCAAATTAGAATGAGGAAGGGGATGAGTGGAAAACTACTTTCAAGACAAAACATGGATTATATGAATGGTTAGTTATGCCATTTGGTTTAACTAATGCACCTAGCACTTTCATGAGATTAATAAACCATGTTTTGCGTGCTTTCATTAGAAAGTTTGTTGTGGTTTATTTTGATGATATTCTGATTTATAGCAAGAATCTGGATGAACATTTGAATCATTTGCATTGTGTGCTTGAAGTTTTGAGGAAGGAAAAATTGTTTGCAAATTTGAAAAAGTGTGATTTCTGCATGGATAAAATTGTTTTTCTTTGTTTTGTGGTGAGTGCTAAAGGAATTGAAGTTGATGAAGAAAAGATAAGGGCTATAAGAGAATGGCCAACACCTAAAAGTATAACTGAGGTGAGAAGTTTTCATGTTTTAGCTAGTTTTTATAGGCGCTTTGTGAAAGATTTTAGTACACTTGCTGCACCACTCACTGAGATCATTAAGAAATCTGTTGGTTTTAAATGGAATAAGAGACAAGATGATGAATTTGCTAAACTTAAAGAAAACTTGTGTTCTGCAACTGTGTTAGTATTGCCTGACTTTAGCAAAACATTTGAGATTGAATGTCATGCATATGGAGTTGGGATAGGAGATGTTTTGATGCAGGAATGAAAGCCAATTGCTTATTTTAGTGAAAAGCTAAATGGAGCAGCCTTGAAGTATCCAACTTATGATAAGGAGCTCTATGGACTCAAGAGAGCATTGGAGAATTGGCAACATTACCTTTGGCCTAAGCAATTTGTCATTCACACTGATCATCAATCTTTGAAGCATAGTAAGGGTCAAGGTAAGCTGAACAAAAGGCATGCAAGGTGGCTCGAATTTATTGAGACATTTCCATATGTCATCAAATACAAGAAAGGTAAGGAAAATGTTGTGGCTGATGCATTGTCCAGAAGGTATAGTCTTCTTTCTTCTCTAAGTACTAGATTGCTTGGATTTGAACATATCAAGGATTTGTATGCAAGTGATGTTGATTTTGCTAAATCATTTCTTGCTTGTGAAAATAAAGCATGTGATAAGTTTTATAGGGTTGATGGATACTTGTTTGGAGAAAACAAATTGTGTGTGCCTCAATGTTCTTTGCGTGAATTGCTTGTGAGAGAAGCATATGGGGGAGGATTAATGGGAAATTTTGGTGTGAAAAAGACTTTGGATGTTTTGCATGAGCATTTCTTTTGGCCTAAAATGAAACGTGATGTGGAAAGAATCTATGCTAAATCCATAACATGTAAAAGGGCTAAATTTGGAGTCTTACCACATGGTTTGTATACACCATTACCTGTACCTAGTGAACCTTGGGTTGATATATCAATGGATTTTGTTTTGGGTTTGCCTAGGTCAAAAATAGGGATGGATTCCAACTTTGTAGTTGTTGATAGATTTTCTAAAATGGCACATTTCATTGCTTGTCATAAATCTGATGATGCCACACATATGTTTGCTGACTTGTTTTTCAAAGAAGTCGTGAGACTTCATGGTGTTCCTAGATCCATTGTTTCTGATAAGGATTCTAAATTCTTGAGTCATTTTCGGAGAGTTTTTTGGGGAAAGCTTGGTACTAAATTGCTGTTTTTTATTGCTTGTCATCCACAAACTGATGGTCAAACTGAAGTTGTTAATAGAACTTTGTCTCAATTGCTTAGAATTGTGATTCAAAAGAACTTGAAAAATTGGGAAGATTGTTTGCCATTTATCGAATCTGCATATAATAGGAGTGTGCATTCATCTACTGATTATTCTCCATTTGAAATAGTTTATGGTTTTAACCTACTTACCCCTTTGGATTTATTACGATTACCTATTGATGAGAGAGCAAGTCTTGATGGGAAAAAGAAAGCTGAAACAGTGAGGCAACTTCATGAGCACGTGAAACAGCAAATTGAAAAGAAAAATGAACAATATGTATTCAAGGCTAATAAAGGAAGAAGGCGTGTTCTTTTTGAACCTGGAGATTGGATGTGGGTGCATATAAGAAAAGAAAGATTTCCAGTTCATAGAAAGTCTAAACTAGCTCCAAGAGGAGATAGACCATTTCAAGTGCTTGAAAGAATCAATGATAATGCATACAAGATTGACTTTCCTGGTGAGTATAATGTAAGCGCTACTTTTAATGTGGCTGATTTATCTCCTTTTGATTTAGGTCAAGATTCAAGGACGAATCCTTTTGAGGAGAGAGGGAATGATGTGATCCAGCAAGATGACTTTTCAAGATCAAATGATCCTTTGCAAATTCCAAGTGGACCAATCACAAGAGCAAGAGCCAAGAGAATAAAGGAAGCATTGATCGGGCCAGTGCAAGAGACATGGACAAAGCAAATGGCAAATGGTTCAACAAGTAGGAGCAGAAGTGCTGAAAATGTAGCAAATGTCATTTGGGCTGAAAGGGGTGATCTTGATCATATTCTGGGCTTGGAGACATCAAATTGAAGGGCTTGGACCAAGAGCTGCACATTGGAGGAATCATTCGGGCCTAAATAATCACATATTGGGCTTTAAGCGATGACTACATTTTAATATTTTTATTTGTACGAAAATTAGCATTTAATTGGCAATTTGGACTTTTTAATTATTTATTTATTTAGCAATTGTTGTTTAGAACTCTCTATAATCCATTTAAAGCAAACTAGGTCAAATATCTGAAGGCACCTATAAATGCTTTGTTAGCCTCATTTTGGGGGCAGATTTGAATTTGAATGAAAATGTTGCTTTCTGCACTTTGTGACTTGAGAGAGGATTCTCTCTAGGGTTCTTCTTAGAACTAACATACTTATCAAGGATTGATCAACCTTGTGGCATCTTCCAACACTTCGGGTCTTTGTCCTTCAATGTTCAAGGGTTCGAGTAGATCGGATCAGTCCTTTGTTTAGCTTTCTTGGGGTGAGTGTATCTTAGATTGGTTGTGGGTTCTTGGGGTCTAACCCTAGTGGGTTCGCACCATTAACTTGTTTGATTATATAATTCTTGTCGACCCCTCCTTGTTGCTTCCTAATGCTCACAATCCGATCCCAACACACAGAGCCCAACAAAAAATAACATCAAGCAAACCACAAATTAGAAGAGAGCAATAATCATAATTGTGCAACTATGGATAATTATTAAAAATTGAAACAAGAGAAACTCAGTTGCTATCTCCCATCGAATGGTTAATTATTTAATGTACCTTTATAATTAGTTTTTGTTGAGTTCTCTCTCTTTTTTCCTGACTGAAGTTACCTTTTTCTTTCCTAATTTTCGTCTGATGATAAAGCTTCTCCTTATTATTTCAAAATAAAACTAATATATTATATGCAAAAGCATTTGATGAATGATAGAGATTGAGTGTAAATCATAATAACACACAACCACATATCTAAATCACATGATTACATCCAGAAAATTGCAGTTTTATTATATTTGAGTTTTGTTTTAGAAGTTTATCTGTGATTATAACATAAGATGATGGTACGCATTTATTGTCCTTGCTTTTCTGATAACAATACTTGACATCGTTGCTTATTGTGGTTCAGAGAGCTAAGCATTTCTCATTAGAATGTTAATACATACTTGGTTATTTTTCACTTTAGGAGTTACTTGTGCAGAGGAATTTCTGTTCTGTTTGTAATCTAGTCAGCATGATTTTAGATATAAAAAGTTTACAAATTTAGTTATTAAAGTTTGATTATTGCTGCCTTCCATTCATATAATCACAAATACACATTACAAAGTCCACTGAATTTTAAGTGCATGGGAACTGGGACCTAGTTCTTTATCCACATGAACATTCTCAAGTCTTCATTTTAGGAAGTTTATCAAAGTAAGCCTTCAAAAGCTAGGGTGATATGTATGGATCTTGAATTAATAGAATGGAAGAAGCTTTATCATTAGTTTGCTGGCAATAGTAGAGGTATCAAACAACCTAATTCATGCTTGATTGCACCATATTTTTATACACTTTTCATAGTTAAAATCATTGGATTATTACATGTTCTAGGGAGTTTTGCACAAAATTAGAGCAAATTCTGATTCTCAGACACTTGGTTGGGATTTGTAGTAATGAGGGGTAAAATTGGCATAATTAGTTATTTATTTTGACTACAATTTCTCTAGGATAATTGATTCTACCTTGCCTTTGTTTTATCTTGTAAATCACATGAAGAATGGGCTGAAATCGGAAGAGCAATCGGGCAACAGAAGACCGAAGGCAACAAGATAGTGAAGGGCCTCACTATCTTGTCTGCCTTGTCCGCCGATGCGAACACGTGATTCTGGTGCACGATTTTGCTGGTTTTTTTTGTTTTTAGGGTACCTATTGGTATAATTTGATGCAAAATGGCCTAGACCCAATTTGATCACTAAATTTTCGACCTATAGCCTTATTTACTTCATTTTTTTCCACATTCATTCACTCCCAAACCTTAAATCCTCTCAATTCTCTCATCCTTCTTCCACCTCCATCTCCTTCATCTTCCACCCTCTTTTGTCCATGGTTTTTTGGTTGACGCTTCTTCTTAGAGCTTTTCTTTGAGTTTCTATGTTCAATTGAGGAGTTCTCCACCTCTTGCGGTTGGGTTGATGGTGGCTCAAGCATGGGTTCCTCATTAGGGGAGTTTTTCTTTGTCATACATATGCATCTAGGATTTCTTCTATGTTAATTTGAACTTCTCTTGGAGATGTTTGGATTTATATATTGGATTGAGATTTTAAATATGTATGGTTGATTTTTGATTTCGCTAATTTGGATTGGGATTATGTATTAAGTACTTTATAGAGTATATATGTATGTTTGATTAATTCTTCTTAATATTTGGCAATGTTTTGATGATTCTATCAAGTTGATTTATTTAGAATATGTGTGTAATTGTATGAGTTCTCTTTTGTTGGAAATTATTCCACTAGATTGAGCTTTGTAAAGGAAAGAAACTTTAAACCAATCTAAGTTAGCTAATCACATCATGTATAAACTAGTTTGTGTTTATTTTGGGCTTTGAGCACTTGAGTTATTAATTCCTATCTACATTTTGGTTGTATGAAATTAATCTCATAATTGATGCTTCCATTCATAAATTTTGTGATTGCACTTTTGTGAGAGCCACAAGTGTTTTAACTCAAAGTATTTCAAATATCAAGTGGACCTTTAACAATTACCCTAATTGATATTGATGAATGCGCTGGATTAGTTGTAAATCAGAGTAACTGGATCCCTAGTGATTGCTTATGGATCACTTCATTAGACTTGATGAATTGAACACCCAAATGATTTGAACCAATGTTTTCCACCTCACCTAGACTTAAGAGATCCATTTCATTGCATTAACTTTACTTCACCCATCCAACCATTCCACCTCATTAAGAAAAAGATAAAAAATAATGTAGTTTGGCTCATTTTGCATGTTTCACACTAAAAACCAACAAAACCCCTTTTTATACATCATTTGCATGGCATTTAGTTCCTTAGGTTAGTCATTAGGCTCCTTGAAAGATGATCCAGGATTGTACCACTATAGTGCAATCCTTGGTTAATAAATAATTTTGCATTTAACCCCCAAGGCATTAAGGAAAGGTTAAATCAATGCTATTTTAGCAAGCTAACTAAACTGATTATACCTGTGAATTTAGTAAAGAGTTCATACTCACATCCAAAAAATTCCTCTAGTTTATCTTTCAACCTTTCATAAAAGTCAAAGGAATAGATAAATTAGACTTAAATAGGTATTACATAGGCTCAGAACAAACAAAACACATACATTTCCTGCAGTAAATATGAAGGCAATTAATTCTAAATTTTGAAATCTGTCAAGTTTTAATTTACACTTCTACTGTTGATGGGTAAAGAAACACACATATGAAGCCCATTAACTCTTAATTGTTTTAGTTATATCATAGTCCTAGCACCTAACCATTTTTCTCTTGCTTTGTTGCTTGTGTAAGTTGCATAATTTTTTGAGCCATTTCCCAAGTCTTAACCTATCAATTTGATTTGCTACCTTTTATAACATTTGCGCTTCATACATGCAAAGCCTAGCCACCAGTTTATCTTTTCCAAGTTCCATGTCTTGATCTTTCAATTCTAATTAAATTTACACTGCTGTAAGGTTGGAAACCTCTAGCTTTACAATGCGGTCTACAAGTGATTGGATTAGTCTCTTAAATTTCTTGGTTCTAACCATTTGATTTATTATTTAAATAATTGAATTAGATTTTTCACCACAAAAGATAGGGTTATTGGACTTTAGACATCCAAATTCAATAAAGAGTTGGTTATTTAATAACCCCTTGTAGCTACCATACCAAACAACCCTTCTTGCTTTACTTTATCTTCCTTTTTGTATTTTTGCCTTCTTTTCTCTCTATTAATTTGTCCTTCATCTTTGTTTTGCTTCAGGTTGTTGCATTTTTCTCTATTTAGCTTGAAATTCCTTCTTCAAATAATTTTATTATGCTTAGTTAAAACTAGATTTACAACCTAAATTTCAATTTATTCAATCATTTTATAGTCATCTCATTTTCAGAATTGGATTTTCTGTTTCTTGTTTTGTTTTAGGCATCCATCTACTTGTTTGATTTTCAAGAAGAACTGAAAAGATTCTGTGAAAAGAGTAGTGGATAAAGAGAAAGCATATTTCAGGTACACAAATTTACTTATCATTCATATTCAATTTTTTTGTCCAAGTCAGTTAGTATTAATGTCACCTACTTCACACCCATCTATGATAGTCTTGGTAAAGATGTCATAAAGATTTGCTGGAATGTGTTTGATTAGGAAAAATATGAACAAATAAATGGTTCAATGCTTAGGAAAATTTGATGTTTACGTCATTGATTGCACCTGATTATTTTATGTTTCTAACCACTAATTTTGGGAAATTAACACTTGTCCTAGGCTAATACATGACTATTTAGGCACTTTTACACTTAGAGTTCTAATGCATTGAGTTAATTACATTTTGGTGTTAAATTGAGTATTTTAAAGTTTAAACTCATGCATTTCTGATTTATGGACTTGGGATATTATAGTTTGTGCTTAAATTTGTCATTGTATGAGGTCTTGATGAAGATATGCCCGAATTCCAGAAATTACAGTTTAGTGTTTGAATTTCAGAAATTACAACTAAGTCTCGTGGCACTGCATATTTCAACTGGGCAAGGACAAGTTTGGTAATCTGGGAGCTTAAAGGAGGGCAAAGATGACATAAAAATTGCTAGGTTTATTTACATAATTTTTCTAATGAGAGATTGCAAAAGTAAGGACCTTGTTTGAAAGTTCAATTAGGTATCTAATCAAAACCCTTGGATCATGGACTTAATTTCCCTCAACCAAACAGCCCTTAAGCTCCTTTCTATCCCTAAATCTACTGGAAACCCGAGAGAAAGGGGAGGCAGCCACCATTGACGCCACACCAAGATCCAAATCATCACAATCTTCATCCATCACACCATCACCCACCTTCACATTCACCACCATCTTCAAACCCATTCCATTCCACCTCCTTCAGGCCTCCACACACAGCTCCATCTTCACATCAAATCCATCATCCATCTGTCACAGCTCCAGCACCATATATCACACCATTTTTTCTCCCTTGAAGCAAAGCACGCCATCCATCCTTCACCATCACTACATTTCACACCCTCCTCACCATTCCCCATCTCATTCTTCACATCACCTTCCATCTCCAACCACTCTATTTCCTTCTCTAGTCAAGCTCCTCACCATCACTATTTGGCCTCAACTCCACCACACACATACCCCGCCATTTATTCTCATACTCCTCTCCATTCACTAGACCTCCAACAATTTTTCTCACCCCAAATCACGCTATTTGAACAGCACCGATTCTTCCTATTCATCTAAATCCATCTCGGATTCACCATTTTTCATGGAGCATTTTGTTCAAATCATTGATTATGGGCTCAAGAGGATGATTGGCTAGAGAAATTGGGGTTTCTTGGTGACAACAATGCAATTGGAGCTTAAATGCTTACTTAGGGGAGTTCTCTAGCTTATTTTGTTTCTAGATTATGTAATTGATTTAGATTCTTAATTGTTTCTGCTTAATATGTAATTTTGGAAAAAGAGATGCTATGTTTTCTATTCCTATGGGTAGATTTCTTTTGGGTTATGTATGTAATTAAGTGATTATGTGCATAAACCTTAGTGTTAATCACTTGGCATAATGCAATTTGATGTGGTAGCATTGATTATCTACTTTGGATTGCTAGATTGGATTAATGCATTTGCTTCTTGCATTTAGCATTAGACACTAGGTCCATTCTTGAAGGGTCAAATTATACCTTCAAGAGGAGACTCATTGTGTGTTGTCAAGTGTTTTCACTATCAAGCAATTTTTTAACAATTGCCTATTGCCTAGTTGACTAATTGTGCATTAGTAACTAGGTCAATTGGACTTAGGCGATTGTCTTTGGTTTTTAACATTCGGTCGTGAATTTTGAACTCCCATTCATTTGAGAAGCTATGAAGGTTGTAAATTTTTCACCAAGAACCCAGTCCATTAAAGAGTTTTCAAACCAACTTTCTTTATTTTCCTTAAATCCAAAATCCCAAAAACATCATTTCAATGACAAAACCCCGGTTTTATAGCTTTCTTTTGCATTTAGATTAGTCTAGGTATCAAAATAAGTTGACTCCTTTGAGAGACGACCCGAGGTTGAGCCACTTTGCTCAAGCCTTGGTTTCACATATTTTCTTGCATTTGACCCTGAGGCGCAGCATTCTGACTAAGGTCAAATCAGTCATTATTCTGTTGATTGTGCTACATTGAATTAGGTAATTAATGGACCGTAGTTGGATTAATGCTTTGCAAACAAGCAATGAATATGAGCGTGGTGTGGACCAATTTCTAAATTTTGCAAAGAACAATGTCCCTAACAATAATGGATTCTTCTATTGTCCTTGTGTGAAGTGTTTGAGTGGGTTGCGTGAAATACTGTGGAAATAAAAGATCATCTAGTTTGCTTTGGCTTCTACAAAGCATATACTTAAAGGATTTTGCATGGTGAGCCTAAAAGGAGTATCTTGTCACATATTGAGGAGGATGATATTGATTTGGATGAAGGAGTAGAGGAAATGATCCATGATGTTGGTGCTGCAGACATTTAACAATTACATACATATGCTAGCTTGTGCGACAATGCTAAAAAGCCTCTATATCAAATACACATGGTTAACAGCTGTGTTGAAGCTGGTGACCTGGAAAGCGGAAAACGGATTGAGCTATAAATACTTCACAAAGTTGCTTACACTAGTGAAGGATATACTTCCTGAAAGCAATGAACTTCCATATCCAAACTATAAGGCAAAGAAGATACTGAATCCATTGGGATTAGGATATAAAATGACATGCGTGTTCTAATGACTGCATATTGTATAGAAAAGAATAAGAAGAGTTAGATGCGTGCCCAGTTTGTGGGATATCATGCTACAAAGAGAAGTAGATGGAGGATGATGATTTGATTACTAAGAGGGCTCCTGCAAAGGTGCTTTGGTATCTTCCAATAATACCAAGGTTTAAACGTTTATTTGCTAATGCAAATGAGGCAAATAATTTAAGATGGCACACTGAAGAGAGGAAAAGTGACAAGATGCTCCGACATCCAACTGATTCTCCATAATGAAAAGGAATTGATTAATCATTTCCTACTATTGGCAAGGAGCCTAGAAATCTTAGGCTTGGACTTTGTATAGATGGGATGAATCCTTATGGAAATCTTAGCAGTCAATATAGTAGTTAGCCTATTTTTCTAGTGATTTATAATCTACCTCTTTGGTTATGTATTAAATGTAAGTATACTATGTTATCATTGATGATTTTAGGCCCAAAACAACCAGGAAATGACATAGATGTTTATTTAGCACCATTGATTGACGATTTGAAGATGATGTGGGAGGAGGGTGTAGATGTTTTTGATGCATATTGTCAAGAGGCTTTTAAACTAAGAGCTATGGTTTTTTATACGATCAATGACTTCCCCGCTGATTTAACATTTTGCCTAAACACGCCTTGGGGGTTAATGTAACACCCTTTTTTTCGTAATTCACATAAGTGGTTTCTATAATTTCGGTACCACGGTCCCGTAAATGGTACAAAAGTATCAATATATATTTAAAACTGAATTAACATATACATATATCAAGCTTAACTGTTTATAATAAATAGGCCCAAAAATATGTAGTATAGCAGTACATGGCTCAAGTAACCCAGAGGGACACTATAGTAGTAAATAAATTATTCCTCTAGTGCCTTTGCCTTCGACTCTACCCGGACCGAACTACCTGAAAAACATGGGATAACCAGAGTGAGACATTTGTCTCAGTAACCTTATATGCACTTACCTTTCATATCCCACTGTAGTAGTAAATCATGCATATCCCACTCCCGGTTAATCCAGCCTAACCGCCTTATTTCCTCTGGCCACATAGTCCATGGGCTAAAGAGGCCAACCATGTGACTAGTTCCTCCAATAGCTCACCATTCATATGATGAGGATGGGCCAAACCCTCAGAGCACAATCTGGGACCATGGACCTATCCCCTTCTTAGAATCACGAAAGGGGCCATCCACCTCTCATTGAACCGATGAGGCTATTGTCCCTCGTTGAACTGATGGGACAAAATATACAATATACAATGCCGTCCACAGTGCACCGTGTGGAGGCCCTCACCACGTGGTGGAACATATCTCATCTCCACAATAACCACCCCAATTCATTATTACATACTTTTCATCATGTATTCATTATCACGACATCCACATGTATTTCCATTTTCCTATATTCTTACTAAAGTATACATTTGTACAACCATATCATGTTATCCCATACTACTAAACATTCACAAAAAATCAAATAGAAAATGATATAGATGGTATAAATATCAGTATATCAGTTTCAGCAACATATGCAAGATAAGTGATAGAGGTTGCTACAAACATCCTAGGACCTTTAAGATGACAACTTAGCTTTCCCTTAGCTTTCCCTTGATTTACTCTTGCTTCTACCTCTCTCTCATGTCTCACTCTCTCTTTCTTTCTAGTGTCTCTCTTTTCGCTCTTTTTTTTTTTTGAGGTTTCCTCTTCCCTTGTAGGTGTCCCCCTTTTATAACCTTACTTGGCTTGCTAGAACGTGTGAGAATGGTAGGGAATTGTACATGTGTCATTTTACAAGAGGAGAGGTGAAATCTTCGACTTTTAGGCAAATAAATGGTGTGATATGCAAGGGAAGAGTCAAAAGATGTGTCTTACAAGCAACTTTATTTCAAGAGAGATTCTTCTTCATATTTCTAGAGGGGAGCACATGTGAGAGGAGATAAGGAGGTAATAATGCTTCTTCAAGAAGCTAAAGAGGTGTAAGGAATAAGTTTTCTTTATTGTCTTACAAGGTAGGATCTTAGAAGAACCTAGAAGTGTAAAGAATAAGCTTCTTGATTTTTCAAGGAGAGGCCACATGTGTATGGACAAGATAAAGTCATAAGTCCTTTTCAATGTTCAATTCCTTCTTGCACAAGGAGTCAAGAGGTGTAAGGAACAAGGTTCTAGTCTTACAAGGCGGTCTCTACACGTGGAAAGAAAGAAGAAACACCAATCTTCTTGAATCTTCTACATAATGGTGCTTCCTAGGGTTTACTTCTTGGGCTTTCATTTTCTAATTGGGTCATGGTTTACATAAAGAACTTGGGCCATAAATTACCTTTCTTAATCCTAAAAACATCACCCTACCTTACTCTTACGGGCTTGTATTAAATTATGACTCAAATGATAGATCCTATCTTAGAAATTGTTCCAAAATTACATCAAACTAATTTAAATCCCATTCTGATGCCATCATTTTATTGTATTATTTTGTTGTAAATTTAGGGATGTTACAGTTAAAATTGAAATTCAGTCCAAGGATTGCAATATAGGTTGCAACCCCAGGTCGTTTCACTTGAGGAGTTTTTTAACCTACCTAAACTAGCTAGATGCAATCGAAACAATAAAAAGGTATGGGGGTTTTGGTTTGAAAATTCATTTAATAAAACTATTGACAAATGCTATTTCTTGTTTTTGGAATTTTTAGATTAAAGAGTAAAAAGGTGTTTGGATTAAGGGAATTCTATAAAATGGGCTTTGGTAGTGTTACGGTAGTCCTCACACTTCATTAAATTGATATTGGGAGTTAAAAGATTCAGCAAGTATAATTGAAAAATCCCCAAGCAACCACTAGGGGATCACTAGCCCTAATTAATAACTAATCAAACAACCACTTTCCTTACCTCATATGGGATATTTTTTTTTCACTCTCAACTTGCTCAAACAACAATTTTTCATAAGCTTGTAACTACTATAATATTTCCACTCTTGTATACAATCATGTATGAATCAAAAGGACTTGAGGGGTTGAAATGATGAAAAAGGCATGATGGATTGCATGTTATGGAAATGAAACGGTTGAAATGCAATTTAATGTCACTATTGGAGTACATAGCACATGAGAGCATAATTTCAATAATAATGATGCCACTTCAATAAATACCTTATTCTTCAAACCTCATTTTCCTCTTCTCTTTCTCTTCTTCTTCTTCTTTCTCTTCTTTTCTTTTTCTTTTTTTTATGGAATTTTTTTCTTTACTTTTATGCACACTTTTCTATTTGCTTTTCTTTCTAATATATACATGGTATTAACAACAAACAAACAAAAATGGCTCAAACTCAATGCTTCATCACAAAATTTACATTAATGCATTATAACCAAGGAATAACTAAAAATGGGTGAACAATGGAAAATGACATATTGTGGGTTTGTGTTTGAGAAAATAGGGTGATGAAATGAATGCCTAAATCATCTTCATGCATAAATGCAATTGTAGCTTTGACAAAGAGTAGAGACAAGTTCTAGAAATTGAATGATCAAGCAAATATACTCTTTGAATGAAAATAGCCCCAAAAATCTCACAAGGTTAACCTTAATTGGCAATTGGACATCCAATTGCAAGGCCAATTAGCACAATGCATATGCTTGAAAATAACTCATCACCAGCTCTTGAAAATTAAAAGGCTAAAATGCATAATTCTTTGAATTCTTCCCAAATTACCCTTGATTAGTATAAACTCTAACAAAGTGTGAAAAAGATAGAATTAATGATAATTAGATGCAATTTTCCCAAAACATGCAATAATCATATGATTTTAACCATGAAAAGTATTTAAAAATATGGTGCAATCACTACAAAACCACTATAATCAATATTTCATTTGACAAAAGAAGCCACAATAAGGAAAAGAGCCTGCATCAATATTTGGCACATAGATGAAAATATGACATATATTTAATTACAATACACACACACAAAGATAGGTACTACTACACATGTAAGTATCCATTTAATTTAATGGTGTAAGTTTGTGAATTATGACATTAAACTAAACTTATTATTCATTTAATTATCATCATAGAGAGTTTTATGGTTTTTTCAACCAGCAAAGAAGTTTATGCTATGACCCTTTTGTTTTCAAAAGTATTTAAGTAATGATAGAGAATATATAGCCATTAAATATACCTTACACTGATTAAATTCTTATTTTTTGTGTTGCAAAATGAAGCCCTTGCTCTGTTTTTTGTCTTTTTCTTTCTATCCATTAGAAGGTCAAACTTTTCATTTTCGTCAACATTTTTATTTCAATGAAGCCCTCCAAAACAGTAGAGGAATTTCCAAAATGATTGGGGGCTATCTAAGATAATGTCGTCACCGTGGTCTTTAAGTCAAAGGAATTAATATGTTTATTAAAGAGAAAAAATATGTTTTTCTTAGTCAAACCAAACACCCAGCTTGGCTCTCAATTTTTGTTCCTTGTTTAAAGTGCGTTTGAACTTCAAAGTTATAACAATAGATCATTCATATAATTCTTTTTATTACAGTCAATGTTTACTTGTGGAATGCTTGTAGTAGCAAGGTGAGTTCTGGTTCGATTAATTGTGTTTGGTAAACACTTTGTTGGATTAATTGATATTATTGTTTTAATTTTCTCTTAAACAACATTCCCAATGTCATTATAATCTTCGTTAATGAATATAATCTGAGGACAAATGATGTGCATATTCTGCTATACCTCACCTCTTTTTGCTGTGCCTTATGAAGGTAACTAAGTTGTGTGACTTGGGGAATGATGACAATGTTTTTTCAGTCAGTTGGGCTCAACGTGGTACGCATCTTGCCGTTGGAGCTAGCAATGGTAAAGTCCAGGTAAGATTTCTTTAGTTGCTAGTTTTAATGTGGGTGAAGCATGCCCTCGTGATAACTTCCTGTGTTACCGTTTGCAATAAAATGGCTATAATGCTAAAAGAAATTGGAAATTGGCTATGTTTAGTTCCTTGAAGGTTTTTAACATTTGTGAGGGAAAATAACAGAAAAAAGTTTGGGAATATGACATGGTGAAAATTAATTAGAGATGTCTGTACTTTTCTTACGTTTTGTCGCGTTTACCATTTTTAAACCTTCTTTCCTGATGCCTTCATGACTAAGAAGGCTGCTGAGCAACTTTATTAACTTCCTCTTGCTATTCCTTATATAGATTTGGGATGCATCTCAATGCAAGAAGATTAGAACGATGGAGGGCCATCGATTACACGTTGGGGCTTTGTCCTGGAGTTCATCTCTTTTGTCTTCTGGTAGCCGGGACAAGAATATTTATCATCGAGATATCCGTGCACAGGAAGATTTCGTTGGGAAGCTCTCAGGACACAAGTCAGAGGTCAGACTTGTTTTTATTTAGTCCAGCATAGTCTGGTCAGCTAATTTGGGGACTTTTCCTTGTCTTAGTTCTCTTGTGTAAACTTGTAAACCATGCTTAACTATGAAACTTAACTTGAAGTCATATATTATGCTTTGCTTCTTCATAGGTATGTGGACTTAAGTGGTCATGTGACCACCAGGAGTTAGCATCTGGAGGAAACGACAACAAAGTATGCAATTGCAACCCTTGTTTATTATCTTTAAGAATTATCCTGTTAGCATTGTTGTTGCTACTTCGCTGCTCCTGGATTGGTACTTAATAATTTATTTCATATGTTTGCAGTTATTTGTTTGGAATCAACACTCAACCCAGCTAGTCCTAAAGTTCTGTGACCATATAGCAGCGGTTAAAGCTATTGCATGGTCTCCTCATCTTCATGGACTTCTTGCATCTGGGGGAGGAACTACAGATAGGAGCATTCGCTTTTGGAATACAACCATAAACACACACTTAAGTTGTGTGGACACTGGAAGTCAGGTCAACCACTTACCCTATTTCTGTTTATTATTTTCAAGTAATTCTCGTTTTTTTGCCTTTTTTAGGACTAATATGATGCTGGATGTTTGGTGGCACTATGAAATGATTATAGTTAAAGATTAGTTGCTAGGGAAAAAAGCATATTTCCTTATTAAAGGGTGACTTTGATGACTCATTGAAAGCAGGAAAAAACTAAAGTGTTCATAGAAACACCTACTGAATTTAAAGTTACATGAATACTGAACTGAATTAAAAGTAAGTGATGTAATTCCAACTGGAGCAAAAAAACAATGATGAAAGGCCCATGAAATATCTGTCTTAAAAACGAAAGGAGGTTAGGGATCAGTGTCTTGGTAGAATAATATGGAATCTTGAAACTGTTTCTCAATGATCTTGTCAAGAGTATTTCTTTTTCTTGAAAGGATTAAAAACTAATTAAAGAATTCACACCATTTTAATCTGTCTTGATACATCTTTTTAACAATTGCTTCAGTAACATTTGCTGCCGTTCCTGAATAAATATGACATTAAGCTCCCTAGTTTCTGGGCGTCCAGTGCACACACCCCTGATTTGCTTTGAAATTGAATCCTTAGCCGCCAGCTTTTATAATTGCGATTGCTTGATCAGCACTAGTTGTCCTTGCATTGCCATCGCCCCAGTGATTACCGTAGGGCGAACTCTCCAATAAAAGACATCTTCAGATGCCCTAAAAAATTAATTGGCGTGTTAAGATGCTGCTTTTGTCCATTTGTTCCACACATCTCAATAGATTGTGATGCTTCCAAAAAAGTTGCAATTAATTTCCCAAACTGCCTGTTCTGTGCACTCTTTTCTGTCCAAATTAAAAATTCCAGTCCATAATCTTCTTTGGATGCTACAGTTTCTCTAAATGCTGAGAACTTGGTTTAGCTATATTTTTTTGTTCCAGACAATGCTTTGCAGTACTGTGGATGCTATGCTAATTTCATTACTGCAACAAACTTTCTTCTGGTACCACACAAAATATTTATCATCATACCGTTATCCCAGTATATCAGCTCTACATTCATTGTCATCCTTGACACTATATTATAGGCATATCTTCGTTCTCTCAAAAACAAATTATAGACATCCTGCAACAGCTCCTCACTCACTCCAAAAATTATAGGTATATCCTATAATTCAATTTTCTTGGTTTTAAAGCATTTGTAATGGAGAAAGATGATGTGAACAATATGGTTCTTGGAAATTCATGATCTAAATATGTGATCCATGATTTCAGGTACTTATCTGAGAATGGGCACCATTGATTAGCTCTGAAGTGTGGTTTCCACTTGTATATAATGAACTGGTATTGCATCAAATGGCACCTTGAACATAAAATTGATCCTCATTTGTAACCAAAATTTACCACTTAATCTTTACCAAACGTTAAGACGATTATGTGATAGGAGAAGCTATCAAATGTCCCTCCTTGACATAGCATCCACTTTGGTTTACTTCCCAAACTAATATATCAGGTGTAATGGAAATTAAATTTTTCCAAATAATTTTTGAGGTAACTGTGTCATATCCTATGAGGAAGATGCATTTTTGGTGGGGTTAAAACAAGGCAAGTGTTCAACTTGAAATTACTAAAAATCAATCAACCCTTCTATTGTAATTCACACAGTGATCCCAGTGGTCTTGCCATCAGATTATGTAATGGAGATGGTCATGTTTTATAGAAGGCTTTGATAACTTTCTCATTGTAAGGCCCCAGCCATTCTGTCACATTGAATCCATTTTTCTCCAAGTATTTGATATCTACATATGCACTTGAAAGAGGCAGGAGTGCACAAAGGGGGGTGAATTATGCACTTAAAAAAAATCAAAACTAAGTGAAACAATATTTATACTGATTCAACCTAATCTTGGCTTACATCCAGTTCTCCAACCTTAAGTTGGGTTCTACTAATCTCTTCAAGATTAACTCAGGCTCTTGAATGCCCTTACAAGTGTCAGCAAGAAATCTCTCTCTCTTCACTGATCACTCCCCCTTACAACTTGTAAGATTACACCCTACTCTTAAGATCCCACTATCTCAAGAGTAATCCTCACTTGATTGTGAATACAGAATACTAGTTCACTCTATTGAATAGATTATGTTCCACACTGAAGAATATCAATCAATAAACTTTCTAAAGATTGGTGAGTATTGAGTGCAGTAGGTACAGATATTCAATATGGCAATCAATGTCCTTAACCAACTTCTTTACAATGCCTTTTATACTTTCTTCTGGAAATTTGCTCGTTGTGAAAATTTTAGCCGTTGCATGTCTAGAGAGTAGGTTAATCTGATTATAGAGTGTTGAAATAGTATTCAGGAAAGCAATAGCTCCATTTTGCTTGATTTTCTTCAGTTCATCTCTCTTCATTAATTGCTAGAAGTAGTTGGTGTGTCTAACGACTTTAATGGTAGTTTGCGTGCCAACGTTATCTTCCTGAAATAGGCCTGTGGACTTTCTGTACTTGATAGCTTAAAATAATCTAAACCATTGAATACTGAATAAGTCCTATCGCCACTTTGATCATAGCCTCCAATCGATCACGGGGGATGGTTTCTAATCGATCACATATCGATTACACATAATTCACAGCCTGCATTACTAAATATGAAGTTAGAAAATTACTTGCCTGATTGATTACAGGGGAACCCTGATCGATTAGGCATGTCCAATCGATTGTAGATAGATTATATGCTTTCTCTGATCGATTACTCAATATACTTTAATCGATTAATGCTCTCTAATCGATTAGACTTATATTATCTTATTTCTTATGATCGATTAATGCTTTCTGATCGAGTAGGCTTACTTCTATGATGGATCAGGCTTACTTCTCTGATTGATCACAGGGCCTCTGATCGATTGGGTGACTACAAATCTAACTTCTAATTTGAACCTAATCTGTTCTTGATCGATTAGGCTTTAAGTTTCTTAATTTGTAATCTGAACCTGATCGATTAGGTATCATTTAGTATTTTCTATCAGATTATTTCTAGGTCATCCCTGATTTTTACCTAGCCTTACTTTATGCCTAAGTTATGTTTAGTTATCATCAAAACTCATTTTTCTAACATTCTCCCCCTTTTGATGATGACAAAACATTTGAAACAATTAGAAAGATAATAGGGCAATATGAAAATTGGACATAAATTGCATAGATGTTCTGAAAACATAACTCATGAATTACAATAGAAAAACATAGTATCTAAAATGAGATAAATGAACTAGTAAAATATGTGAAATATGAATGATGCATATGAAAAGGGGTAAGGACTGGTGGAGGCTTTTTGGTTTAGTCAGAATCTGAGTCATCCTTCCAGCTTGATGTGTCCAAATCATAGTCCCCAGATTCACTGCTAATTCTCCCAGAGTCATATGAAGGTTCCTCGAACTCAATTTCAACTTCTTTCTCCTTCTTAGAAGGTGCCTTCTTCTTCTTTGCTAGAGCTTTCTTCTTAGGAGGAGATGGAGGCAGAAAATTAGATAGCATTCTGTCCAGGAGAGACTGTTGCTTCTGCTTCTTTGGAGGAGGCTTAGTGGATTTGCCTTTGGGAGAAGCCTTCCTCTTAGGTGCTGGCTTGGAAGCAGGCTTAGGCTCTTCTATTTTAATGCCTTTGGACCCCCTGGAGCTTTTCCTTGTTGCCACTGCCTTAGGTTGAGGCTTGGGAGTAGTCATCTTTACTCTCTTTTTCTTGGCCTCTGACTGAAACTCTGGCCCTGCTTCTTCCTTATCAGACTTTAGGAACTCTAAGGTAGTCTAAATAGGATCCATTACTTTCTTTTGAGCAGTCTTCTTGAATTTTACCTGCCTCCGAACACCCCAACTTGGAAACACGGGATGAGGCAGATCAGATTTAGGAAGATCAGTATTTTCAACTGGAACCTCTTTCTCAGCTTTTGCCTTTGTAGAGTCCTTGGCTTCCCTTTCTTGCTGGCTCTTGGTCAATCTTTCAGTCAATTCTTCAACCTAAGAGTGAAGCTCTTCTACTTGGTGATGAAGGTAGGGAAATAAATCAATAGCAACTGGTTAAGGCTTTCCTTCATACACAACCATGGCCATGCTCATATCTTCTTCTAAAACAACATCATCATCTGCTGGGGGAATATTGGTGACCTCAACTTCTGAATCTGATGCTTCTTCCACCACAACTTCTTCTTCTGCCATGCTTAACTTGATTGCCTCTACCAGTTCATGAATTTCCTTAAGAGTCTGATCCATGGTCTGATCCATGGAGACATCCTTAGGAATGTAAGAGGCTTTAGAAGTAGTGGAAGACAAGATAGTAGCAGTTTCCATAGCCTTTTCTTGAACTTGACTACTTTCTCCCTTAGTTGTTACACTGAATCTCTTCTCCCCCTTTTTGGCATCATTAAAAGGAGCAGAGGGAGGAGTATGAGTAGTGTCAACCACCACAGCTTTTCCTTTTTTGGAGTAGGTCTGAGAGGGCTCTGGTCGAGGAGTATATGGAGGAGGAGAGGGATTTATTTGAGAAGGCTGAGGAGGTGGTGGTGGAGTAGGATGAGAGGATGGAGAGAGGGCTTGTGTTTGAGGGGATTTGGAAGGAACAAGTGGAGTAGTGGTGAATTGCATAGGAGAGGGAGGAAGGTCTTGGTTGTCTGAATTGGAGGAGGTATGTCTGGAAGAAGAGGATGAAGAAGTATGATTAGGAGAAGAAGAAGTGTGTTTAGGAGAGGCTTGTGTTTTGGGAAGAGGAGAGGTAGGATAGGAATGTGTAGGAGAGGGATGAGGAAAATAGTGGATGGGAGATACCTGATGGGCTTCATGCCCAAGGAATGGTGATAATGGAGATCCAGGGAGAGCAACTTGTACTTTCTACCTAAGGAGATCTTCCAGGCCAGCAAGTCTGTTGTGGAGGAATTTGTGCATGTTCACAACTGCATCATAGCCTTTGAAGATTGTCTGTGTACTCTCCTTGACAGACTGGACCACAGAATTATTCAGGGTAGCCACCGATCTGCTTAACAATCTTTCCTCTAATGCTTGATGCTCCAAGGATATTTCTTCAACAAATCTGGTTGACACTCTCTCAACAAGATGATTAGTCACATTGGCAAAGAGTGGAAACCCTTCTTCTGGTACAGGTGCTACAGGTTCTGGTTCTACTGGTGCAGGTGCCACTGGTTCAGAGGAGTGGGAGGCAGAAGAATGTACTTCTTCTTCATGAGCCTCTGCTTCAGGTGCCTCTGGAGGTTGGCCTTCTTGATTCTGAATATCAGGTTGAGGAGGAGGGATGAATCCCTGATCAAAAGGAGGCAGCCCAATCTTCTTCAGAGTGGTTAGATTTCATCTTAGGGGCTCAACGTTCTGGTCACTATCAAGGCAGAAAATCTTGTTATTGCAGAGGATGAATGATATCAATGGTGCAAAGGGGAGAGGAGTCTTGACAATCTTTGTCTTGTGAAATCTCATAAACTCCTCACAGATGAGTTGCTCGAGAAATTTGCTCGTTGTGAAAATTTTAGCCGTTGCATGTCCAGAGAGTAGGTTAATCTAATTATGGAGTGTTGGAATAGTATTCAGGAAAGCATTAGCTCCATTTTGCTTGATTTTCTTCAGTTCATATCTCTTCATTAATTTCTAGAAGTAGTTGGTGTGTCTAACGGCTTTAATGGCAGTTTGCGTGCTAATGTTAACTTCCTGAAATAGGCCTGTGCACTTTCTATACTTGATAGCTTAAAATAGTCTGAACCATTGAATTTTGAATAAGTCATATCGCCACTTCGATCATAGCCTCCAATCGATCACAGGGGATGGTTTCTAATCATTCACATATTGATTACACAAAGATCACAGCCTGCATTACTAAATATCAAGTTAGAAAATTACTCGCCTGATTGATTATAGGGGAACCCTGATCAATTAGGCATGTCCAATCGATTGTAGATAGATTATGCTAAGATTACATGCTTTCTCTGATCGATTACTCAATATACTCTAATCTATTAATGCTCTTTGATTGATTAGACTTAGATTATCTTATTTCTTCTGATCGATTAGGCTTACTTCTCTGATCGATCACAGGGCCTCTGATCGATTGGGTAACTACAACTCTAACTTCTAATATGAATCTGATCTATTCCTAATCGATTAGGCTTTACGTTTCTTAACTTTTAATCTGAACCTGATCGATTAGGCATCACTTAGGATTTTCTATCAGATTATTTCTAAGTCATCCCTGATTTTTACCTAGCCTTACTTTATGCCTAAGTTATGTTTAGTTATCATCAAAACTCATTATTCTAACATGATGGACTTCTGTTCAATGAAATCTAAACCATCATCAATTGGACCCTGCGCAAAACTTGAATCCATTGGGACTTCTGCTTCTCAAGAAATTAAGTCATTAACTTTCATAGTTCCAAAACTTTTGCTTTTAGATTGGTATGCTTGGGCTCAAGTCTTTGGCATTGTTGTGGATGAGGGTTAAGAAGTTGAAGGCTGTAGGGTTGTTTGTATGTAAGTGCCGGATCGTTAGGGGAAAGAGGTACTGTACTGTGTCTTCAACAACTTGAGGTCTGAGATGTTTGGGAATGATCATCTTGGGTGCCATTTTTGGATTTATATACAGTGTGGGAGGTTACGACTGATGATTCGAAAATGAGATCAGTTACAACGGTTACAGAAAGATTTAATTGAAGAAAGATGATGATTCATAGCATTTGGGAGTGAAAGAGTAGGAGGGAAATGAATGAGAGTGAATGTAAAAATGATGCAAGAGTTACAAGTGTTGAATATATATGAGACAGTAATTGTAAAACCCTAAACTCTGATAATGAAAATGACCATTGTAAAAGTTACCATTAGCGCCCGATCGATGAAAAGGATCATGATGACTGATTCATAATCAAAGGGGCACATATGATTGATTAGTGATTGTTGTAATCGATTCGCTCCAACTGGTATTTGATGCCTGATCGAATACCCCTTCCTTGTGATCAACCTTGACCGATTGCTCCATTACGTAATCGATTGGTCTGTTTTCTTCTTATTCCTCATCTTAGTCCATGATTGAATCCCATCGATCACAGAACATATGTTGTGATCAATCATGGTTTCCTAATTGATTGGTCTATGGAAAGTGATTTTTGACACAGAACCTGCAAAGTTTTGATTTGGCACTCCAATACCTAAGTTAGTACTTTCATAATCAAAACAGCTTTAATTAAACAAGAAAGAAAAAGATTAAGAAGAAGGTTTGATACCTATTTGCAATTCATTGGGATTCACCGCTTCCAAATTCTCTTATGATGAAAGTGAATTGCTCAGCATCAATGGGCTTGGTGAAGATGTTTGCAAGTTGTAAAGATATAGGGATGAATTTTACTTTCACATCCTTCTTCTGGACATGATCTCTGATGAAGTGGTGGCTCAAATCAATGTTCTTGGTTCTGGTATGATGAACTGGATTATTGGCCAAGCTTATTGTACTAGTGATGTCACAGATGATAGGTACTTCTGAGAATTCCAATCCTAGCCCCTTAATTGATTCAACTATAAAACTTGAGCTCAACAACTTACAATGGCTATATACTCAGCCTCATTTGATGATAAAGATACACAATTTTGCTTCTTGCTAGCCCATGTCACCAAGTATCCTCCAAAGAACTCACATTGACCACTGATATTTTTTCTATATGTCTTGAATCCAGCATGGTCTTAATCTGAATATGCTAGAAGATATTCTTGAGTTCCTTTGGGATTCCATAGCCCTAGCTCTTGAGTTCCAGCCAGGTATCTTAGAATTCTCTCAACATTGGTTAGATGTGATTCCTTTGTGTTGGCTCGATATCTTGCACACATCCCAACGCTGAACTGAATATCTGGTCTACTTGCTGTCAGATATAGCAGAGACCAAATCACACCGGATCACGCTGATTCTTTTGATACTTTTCACCTGTTTGCTAAGAAAGTGTAGAATGAAAAAGGATAGAGGATCAGCTCAATCAGGACAGGCCATGGAGGAGAATTTGAGAACCAAGACTTCTTGGAGTTGTGTGAAGCAAATGGGACATATCACAACTTCTCAGCACCCAGAACACCCCAACAAAATGGAGTGGTTGAAAGAAAGAATAGAGTACTCACTGAGATGGCCAGAACAATGCTCAATGAGAGAGAGAGAGGTATCAGAACTATTCTGGGTAGATGCAATAAGTACAACCAGCTACATCTCTGATAGAGCTTACATCATGAAAGGAATGGAGAAAATTCCATATGAGCTTTACAAAGGAAGAAAGCCAAATGTAAGTCATCTCAAAGTCTTTAGTTCCAAATGTTTCATCCACAACAATGGAAAGGTAAACTTAGGTAAATTCGATCCTAAAGCTGATCATGGTATCTTTATTGGCTATTCTAACAGAAGTAAGGCTTATAGAGTTTTCCACGAAAGAACTTCTACTGTTGAAGAGTTAGTCCATGTGTGTTTGGTGAAACTAACTCTGAACAGAAGCCTTTGGAAGAAGAGGAATCTAATTTTTCAAATAAAGCTAAGCGTTCAACACAACCAATATCATCACCAGATGAATCTCCCATAGAAGGCCAAGAGGATGATTCTCATGATGAACCAGCTAAGCCCTCAGCCTGGAGACATCACAGGGATCATTCAATTGAGCAAATCATTGGTGATGTTGGTGGTGGTGTAAAGAAGAGAGGCCAAATTCAAAATGAAATGCATTTCTCTGGCTTCATTTCTGAAATTGAACCTCCTTGCATTGAGGAAACACTAACAGATTGTGACTGGATAGTTGCTATGCAAGAAGAGCTCAATCAATTTGAGAGAAATCAAGTTTAGGATTTGCTTCTTAGACCTTCAAACTATCCTATTATTGGAACCAAATGGGTTTTCAAAAACAAACTTGATGAATATGGAACAGTGGTCAGAAATAAGGAAAGGTTTGTGGCTAAAGGATATAACCAAGAAGAAGGCATAGATTATGAAGAGACTTTTTCCCTGCATTACTGGAAGCAATAAGACTACTCTTAGCCTTTGCATCCCTCAAAATTTCAAACTTTATCAAATAGATGTAAAGAGTGCCTTTCTTAATGGATATATTATGGAAGAAGTATATGTTGAACAACCTTCTGGTTTTGAAGATCCTTCTAAACCTGACCATGTTTTCAAATTGAAAAAGGCTTTGTATGGACTCAAATAAGCACCAAGAGCTTGGTATGAAAGACTTAGCAATTTTCTCTTAGAAAAAGGTTTTACTAGGAGAAATGTGGATACTACCTTATTTATTTTTAATAAAGATAAAAGCATGCTTGTGGTACAAATTTATGTGGATGATATCATTTTTAGTGCTACTGATGAATCTCTCTGTGAAGAGTTTTTTAAGATTATGCAGGGATAATTTGAGATGTCTATGATGGGAGAACTGAACTTCTTCCTAGGTCTTGAAGTCAAGCCGAAGAAAGATGGAATATTTATCTCTCAGACTAAGTATGTAAAGGAGATCTTGAAAAAGTTTAGAATGGATCTATCCAATGAAGAAGACACTCCCATGATCTATACTGCATTACTGGATGTTGATGTAGGTGAGAAGGATTTCAATCAATCCACAAACAGAGGATTGATTGGATCCCTCCTATATCTGACTACAAGCAGACCAAACATTCAATTCAGTGTGGGAATGTGTGCCAGATACCAAGCCAAACTGAAAAAGTCTCACCACAAATGTGTTAAAGTATTCTAAGGTATCTGGTTGAAACTCAGGAGCTTGGATTGTGGTACCCAAAGGGAACTCAAGAATATCTCATGTCCTACTCAAATTCAGATCATGCTAGGTACAATTCTAATAGAAAAAGTACCAGTGGTCAGTGTGAGTACATAGGAAATAATTGATTTGGAAACTTTCTAATCTCAATCTGGGCTAAGGTTACTTGTTGGGGTCAATAATATTGATTAGGAAACAATGGAAGAAGACCTAATTGCTAAAACAAGGAAATAAATTCGAATAAGGAATTTTCCATTATGTTCAGGATTCGTGCCCTCGCCGTAGCCCTTACTGTGGAGATCCCACAGCAAGGTTACTTATTCTGGTGCCCTTTCTGTCCTTAGCCGTGGCCCTTGCTGTGGAGGTTCCACGGCGATGAGGGACTAAATTGAAAACTTTTATAAAGTTCTAGGTCCTTTCTCCTCTTTGTTCTTTTGCTTCTTTCTTCGTTTATGGCCTCATGCTTGCACCTATAATGGAAAATTAAAGTACATATGAGGTATTTTTAAGTTCATGAATGTGGAATACATAAGTTAAAAGCCTAATATGCTCAAATTATCATCAATATGCAATTAACTTCTTAAATATGAACCATACATGCAATTGTGCTTAATTCCCATAGAATTGTCCTATATCAAACGTTAATTTCCCATTATTAGTGGTTAAAATCATATAATAATTATGCACAATCATTCCCCCACACTTAGACCTTTGTACTCCTGGACAAAGCATAGACTCACGATGGAAAAGGCCTAAGATAATCAATAATCTCCAATTGGAACAAGACACACCTAAAACATATACAAGGAAAACCATCAATGCAATTGAGAATTAAACAGCAATAAGTGAGCACACTCATTAGTATAAAATATTTCACGCAATCTAACCATATGGGTTACTCACTCTCTACTTGCTCAATATGCAACTTACCATGTGCTTGTAGCAACTCTCAATCTCATTTTTTAGCACATACACAAAGAATCAAGAGGACTTAGGCGTTATGGTAATGTAAAGATGTCATCCATGAGTAAGAATTAAACCACTTACAAGCATCCTTATTATTTATTTATTTATTTATTTTTTCTTTTTTTTGTTTTAAATCTTGAGCTGTTGTAGATCCCCTTTTCACGTGACTTTGCACATGGGTAATGCAATGCCAGTTACTCAGTTACTCCAACTAATCCTCAAGAGATGTTTGGTCTAACTCATAACCCTCTTATACTTGACCGTTTGACGCGAGTGCCAACATTGGTGATGAAGTGCCCCCGGTTACTAAGTCAAATTTAGAATGTCAGCAGAGTTATGAAAGTATAGCACTCAAAATCTGGATGCAATTTTATAAATATGTTCTACTCATACAAGACATTAGTTGGAAGTGGGAAGGATGTATATATGGAAGTATGGAGTATGTGCCTCTATCATATTCATCATGTATGACTAAATAGTTTTGACTAGGAATTGAGACAAGTTCTAGAAGTCAACATATTAGAAACAAGTATTCACTCAAAATCATTATTTGGCCAAAAAAAAAACCTCACAGTAAGGATAAGCTCACAAATTACCATTCAATAATCAATTAACACAGCAATTTTCACCATACATATCCTAGACATTTCTCATATCCAACTTTTGAAAATTGAAAAACAAAGGTCAAAAACATTGCAAAACTATCCGAAGTCCAAGATAACAAACAACCTTAGGTGGGTCTCTTCTTGCACAAGTTTTCAAAAGATGGAGTGAACTAGGTTTTCATAAAAAAACTTTTAAAAGCACTTGAATTCATTCTTAACAAGCCCACTATGACAAATGCGACCCTTTGTACACAATAGACAAGTTAAGAACAATTTCAAGTCAAAAATTTTAAAAATAGTTCAAAAACAGTCAAAGTTCACCCTAAACCACTAACCATAAGAAATCAAGCAAAGAACTATGCAAAATGACTCAATCAAATGACCCTTCCCCCACACTTGAACGTTGCATTGTCCCCAATGCAAAATCCAAATATAAGGTACAATAAGAAATCATCCACAAAAGGGGTATTTATTGACTCTACTAACACTAAACGAATACTAAACTACCTTTTACTACTGGAATGGTTCCTCCCCACACTTATCCTAACAAGCATCATCAAATATCACTAGCTAGTCACACATGTGTAAAAATAGATAAGAGAGTAAAGGAACAACCTGAAAAATTAAGGAGGCTTATAACTCGAATGGTAAAGTTGAAGCCTGTCTAGCTCACAACACATGCTATGTCCCTCAGAAAGTTGGAGTGAAGCTTGATTCTTGCAATAGTCAATGGACGTGATCTCCAATGGTCCTACCCACCGGGCTCTCTCACCAAAATCCGCATCTCTAGACTGACCGATCTGGAACCAAACAAAATTGGAGACCTTGAGTGGGACTTCTTCCACAGGATCCAGAAGAAACGAGTAGTCGTAGTTTGGTGCATCCAAAACATCCAATCGAGCTAGGATGGGAGAATTGAGTCGTAGTAACTTGGAATGGACTGGCATGGTCACTTCTCTTTGAAGTTCTAAGAGCACGACATCTACCATATTAGCATTTGTAGATTTTTTTTGAGTTCTTTTCTGCTTGCTCTTCTTCTTAGGAATCGACTTAGGAGGTGTGACCTCCTTGCTAACACCTGCAACATCACATAAAACAGAATCTTTACTAAGCATAGCAGGGTTAGGTATAACAGCAGGAGCAAGAGGCTCCTGACAAGAAGAATCAGAGGGAGAGGGGGTGGGTGAAACACAGTATCATAGTCTACAACATGCATAAGTGAAACAACATTTTGACAATCAAGCATAGAATCATCAATCTTAACACCATACAAAGATGTAACATCATGCATATGCTTAGAACAACCATCAAGCACATATTTGATCTCATGCTCCCCAACAGACATAGAATAGACCTCTCTTTCATATTAATGATCATGTTTGCAGTGTCAAGAAAAGGTCGACCTAAGATGAGATTACTCTAACCATTAGAATTCCTAGAGGTATCTAAAATGACAAAGTCAGCAGGGAAGACTAAGTCTCTAACTCATAAAAGCACATCCTCTAAAACACCATAGGGGTACCTAACAGTCTGGTCAGCTAACTGTAAAGCGGTCCTGATAGGCTTTAAATTAGTGAATCCTAAGGTGTCATACAAAGATTTAGGCATCATGTTAATGGCTGCACCTAGGTCCAACAATGCATCAAAAATGTAAGCTCTACCAATAGTACAAGGAATAGTGTATGACCCTGGATCGGGACTCTTATGTGGCATGCTATCAGTAAACAGTGTAGATACACTAGACCCTAACTGGACTTTCTCATCAAGTTTGAATTTACCTTTAGAGGTGCATAATTCTTTTAAAAATTTAGAAAAAGCAGGAACTTTTTTAACAAGCTCAAGAAAAGGAATGTTTACCTTAGTTCTACTAAACAAATCAACAACAGCCTAATCATGCTTAGGTCTATCATGCTTTCTACTTTTGATTAAAGCTTGAGGAAAAGGAATATCACGAAGAATTACCTCTTTACCTATTTGCAATGAGGCTCTATGTATGTAAGTGGTTCCTTGCTTAGCAGATGGTAGTGAATTTGAGCCCTCAGCAGTGATTTCTCTCAGAAGTGGTGGTATCTCCACTTGAGACCGAGGCTCATCAGTAGTAACAGCTCCTTGTTGAGTTGATTCATCATGCTTGCATACAATAGATTGCCTCCCCTTAGCATCAAGTAAGAGTGCATGCTTGGGTGAAGGACTTTCACACTCAATCTCCTCATCTACATGTTCTTCATCCTCAATAGGATCCCTAAACTGGACATGTCACCCTCCTCCAAGAGATATGGCACGTAGGGACTTGGTATCATCGGGATTGGTCATAGCTTGTGACGAAGAAGGCCCATTAGCTTGTTTTGTGAATTTAAGAAGGGCTTCAGTGAGTTTGGAGAAGTCAGAGTGGAGTTTGGAAATTTCAGAGTTGAGGTAAGAGAATTTGTCATTATTTGCTTCTCTTTCTTCATCGAGTTTCTTGTAGAATTTAGACATCTCATCACTCTTAGACTCATAAAGTGGAACTAATTGCCCTTGTGTAGAGCCATAAGGCTGTACCTGCCTAGATGACCCTTCTCCTCCTCTCCAATTTTGGGTGGAGCTCCTTTTATAATTATAAGAACTGGAGTTGGGTTCCCATTTATGTGTAGGCCTTCCTTTGAACATGGCAGAAACATCCTCATAACGACTAGGGCACACACTAGAGATATGCAATTGAGATCCACAATAATCACAACTCGGTGCCATCAACTCTCTACCGGTTGAATTCATAGAAGAAGAAGAAGTGAATCTATCAAGTTTAGTAGAGAGTACATTGAACTCTGCCATAAGACCATCTAACTGCGGTATGTGTAAGGGGGTCGACTCAACCTTGTTTAGAGCTCTTGTAGACCGGCTGGAGGTGCAATGTTTCTGCTTAAAAAGAGCAAGTCTCCGGATTATGTCCCATGCCTCATCTGAGGTGTAACCTAGAAAAGGCCCTTGTGTTGTGGAGTTTAACAAATCTTGATTCTTTTCCACAAGACCATCATAGAATGTCTGCACAAGTAACTCTTCTGAAATTTGGTGATGTGGACACTAAGCGAGCAGGTCTTGGAATCGTATCCAAAAATCATACAGGAACTCATCATGATTTTGGAGGATGGAAGTTATTTCTTTTCGCCTTGCAGAGGTTTTGTGGCTGGGAAGTACTTGTCCAAGAATGCTTTCCTCAAATTTCTCCATTAAGTTAACGCATCTGGATCGAGCCTAGGTAAGCTCATAAACCATGTTTTAGTTGTCTCCTCCAGAGTGAGGTGGAATACATGCCACATAACATCCTCAATTGGAGCTCCAGTAGGCTTCAAAGAATCAAATTTAACAAATAGCTCATCCAAGTGTCTGTAAGGTTCATCCTCCTGCAAGCCATAAAATTTTGGTAAGGATCAAATAAAAAAAACCTTTTATCTCATAATCAGCATGAATATTAAGGAACGCATTGATTATAATCATCATTTACAATAGTAGCATCCCTAATGGTCCTTCTAACTCTATGTGGGACCCCACCCCCATTACCCCCATTTTGGTTCCTAGGTTGCTCTACACCTTCATTTGGTATGTTGGGGAAAACAGGAATTCTAGGAATAATTGGGTTAATCTGGTTATTGGGTGGATCCATGGCTTGGAAATCTAAGTTAAACTCGGTGTTGGTTTCCTGATAGAGTCACTAGAAGATGCCTCTTCTACAACTACCTTGGGGTTAGGAACAACGGGTCTATTGGCTCTCCTCAACTAAGTAAGGTGACACTCAATCTCAGTGTTTTCAGGCAGTAAATCAGACTCACTAGTAGTGCTTCTAGTCATACATAAGGAACAGACAACAGGTGTATGCAAGGAATGCAAAATATGCACAAGTACAACAAGCCAAGAATCACAAATTGATAAAATAGCACCAAGTAGTCAAATTAATGATTTAGATATGAAAAATGAGTGAAACCAATGCAAACAAGTCACAAAATATGTTTAGAATATGTGTTCAAAAGTTGGAATCAATTGGATTTGAATTAGGGAAAAAGTGGTGCAAAATGCAATTAGTGCAGAAAACCAGAAGGTTGGTTTCTGTGTTTGGCCGTGGCCCTTGCCGTGGAGGGGCTACGGCGAGGCTCAAAGAACTTTGACAGTGAAATCCTGCAATTTGACATCAAAGAGTGAATTAAGTCCAAAATTGATTCTAAGCATTTTTAACACAAACCAATGATTGAAACAAGTTTAAATAAGTTGAGAGAACTTAGGAAAAATGTCAAAACACTTGAAAATCACCTAGAACCAAATTTCACCTCCACAGTGCCAAATTGCAAGAAACTACCTCTTTGAAAATCACCAAATGCACAAGTTGAAGAATTTGAGTTTAAAATTTGATGCAAATGGCCTTAACAAGTCCAAACAATAGTAAATGACTTAGTTGAGTGGTTTTTGGTTGAAAAATTGAGTGTCATGCAAAATATGGATATGTGATGCACAAATACAAGCTCAACCAATCGAGGCAAAAACCACACAACAGAACTAGTCAATCAAAATTCTCTCAAATGGTGCAAGAAACCAGCAATACACCACAAGCACAGTAGAAAATATCAAACACAAGATCAAGAACACTATATTTGTGGATTTTCCAATTTTTATCAATGCAAATGCAACTACAACTAAACTGAAACCTAAATGCAACTATATGAACTAAAAACTAAGGACTCCTACCCCTTGTAAATGCCTCAAATCACACTTAGCTAACCTAGGGAGTGATTTGACCTTTGTCGGAATGGTGCGCCTCGGGGTCAAATGCAAGAAAATGTGTGAAACCAAGGCTTGAGCAAAGTGGCTCAACCTCGGGTTGTCTCTCAAAGGAGTCAACTTATTTTGATGCCTAGACTAACCTAAATGCATGAAGAAAGCGATTAAACCGGGGTTTTTCATTGAGAAAAGTCTTTTTGGTATTTTAGGTTATAGAAATGTAAATTGACTTGTTTTTGGGATTTTGGATTTAAGGAAAGCAAAGTAGATCGTTTGAAAAACTCTTTAATGGTATGGGTTCTTGGTGAACACTTTGCAATCTTCATAGTTTCTCAAATGAATTGGGAGTTCAAAATCCAAGACCGAATGTTAAAAACCAAAGGCAATCGCCCAAGTCCAATTGACCTAGTTACTAATACGCAATCAGTCAACTAGGCAATTGTTAGAAAATCGCTTGGTAGTGAAAATCCTTGACAACACACAATGAGTCTCCTCTTGAAGGTATAATTTGACCCTTCAAGAATGGATCTAGTGTCTAATGCTAAATGCAAGAAGCAAATGCATTAATCCAATCTAACAATCCAAAGTAGATAATCAATGCTACCACGTCAAATTGTATTATGCCAAGTGATTAACACTAAGGTTTATGCACATAAAAGCAATCGCTAAATTACATACATAACCCAAAAGAAATATACCCTTAGAAATAGAAATCGTAGCAATTCTTGTTCTAAAATTATATATCGAGCAGAAACAAAAAGGAATCTCTACCAAATACATAATATAGACAAGAATAGAAGCTAAAGAACTCCCCTAATAAAACATTGAAGCTCCAATTGCATTGTTGCCACCAAGAAACCCCAATTTCTCTAGCCAATCATCTTGTCACCAACAAATCCAGCAACTTCCATGAATATGTAGGCCATGGAAAAGGGAAATAGATTGATTGTATGGAGCTAGGTGGTTGAAGGTGAGATAAGGATGTGAATGGGTGAAGGCATGAGAGGAAATGGGGCCGAAGAAGTGTGTATATGATTAAAAGGGGGAGCTGAAGGTATGCTTGCTGTGATGAGAGAGATGTGAGGTGTATGTGCGAAATGGAGATGGAGAGGAAGATGAATGTGTATGGCCGAATGGTTGATTAAAGAATGGAGGTGAAGATTGGCTAGGAAATGGCGTGGATTGTGGTGAGTGAGAGGAATGGTGGAAGAGGTATGTGTATGGTGGTGGAGCTCGCCGGCCTTGGTGGAGGAGATGGAGACGGAGGGGATGGAGGCCGGCAATGGGGATGGGTGACGAAGGAAGGGAGGAATGCAAGGTTCACGAAGCTTTTGTGTGTCAATGGTGGCTGCCTGTGCTGCCTCACGGGTTTGGGCAATAGTTTTTAGGGATTAAAGAGCTTAGGGGCTGTTTGGTTTAAGGAAATTAAGCCCAAAATCTAAGGGTTTTTGCTAGATACCCAAATAAGCTTCCAAACGGGACCCTTACTCATTTAATCTCTATTTAAAAAAATATAGAAATAAACCCAAAAATTTTTATTCCATCTTTACCCTCCTTTAATCTCCCAAATTACCCAACTTGTCCTTGCCCAAATGAGATATGCAGTGCAGCGGGACCTAGGAGTAATTTCTGAAATTCGAGCACTAAACTGTAATTTCTGGAATTCGGGCCCATCTTTATCAAGACTTCCTACAATGACAAATTCAACCACAAATTGTAATATCCCAAGTCCAAAAATAAGAAATACATGAGTTTAAACATTAAAATTCTCATTTAAGCACTAAAATGCAATTAACTCAATGTATTGAAATTCTAAGTGTAAAAGTGCCTGAATTGCCATGTATTAGCCTAGGACAAGTGCTAATTTACTATAATTAGTGGGTTAAAATATAAAATAATTAGGTGCAATCATTCCCCCACACTTTGACCTTTGTACTCCTGGACAAAGTATAGATAAGCAATATTAATGGCCTAAGCTAATCAACAATCTCAAATTGGAATGAGAAATGCTCAAGACGTGCAAAGAAAAATTGACAATGTAATTAGAAGCAAATGGCAATATGTGAGAACTCTCAAGGATTGAAGTGTTTAACTCATCTCACCGTATGGGTTCTTTCGCTCAAATTGCTCGATATGCAACTTACCATAAGCTTGTAACAAATCTAAGATCTCCATTTACAAAGCAAGTATGAAATGAATCATGAGGACTTTGAGGTTATAATGATGGGGAAAAAAACATATGGATCGAAAAATGAGATATGAAATGAAGATGGTTGAAATGCATGAGCAACATTCAAAAATGTATTGTATCAACCAAATTCACATATTTGAACTCAAACTAGCCACACATTTCAATATACCATATTTTTGTAATCTTTTTGCTTTTCTACCTTTCTTTCTATATTTTTTATTTTCTTTTTCTCTTTTTTTTCAAGCTACCATTTTCTTTTATTCACATGGCATCATATATATTTGCACAAATGGCTTTTACAATTCAACTCAACAAGATGCTACATTCAACAACTCAATTCAATGCAAATCAACCAATGAATGGCTCAAGGGGTGGACAATGGATGAATAATTATGGCTTGTGTTTGGGATAAAGAGGTGATAAAATGAATGCTTCAATCATTTTCAAAACACATATATGCTAATGCAATTTTGACCAAGAATTGGAACAAGTTCTAGAAGTTAACATATCAAGCAATATGCACTCATGAATGGAAATTAGGCTCAATTTACCTCACGGCAAGGCTAATCTCACATATCACCATTTAACAACCAATTACAAAGCAATTTTCACAATGCATGCCTCAAACAAGTCTCGTATTCAACCGTCAAAAATTGAAAAGCATAGGCTAAGGTCATTGCAAACTCTACCCAAAGTCCAAGATAACAAACAATGAAATGAGGGGCTTCTTGCACAGGTTTTTTTTTTTAAAAAAAGTAAGGCAATCTAGGTTTTTACCGAAAACAAGTTAAAAAGAACTTGAATTCACTCCTAACAAGTCCATCATGGCAAATGCGACCCTTTGCACATAATAGTCAAGCCAAAAGCAAAAATCAAGACAAATTTTGGGGGAAAAATTTTCAAAAATAATCAAAGATTGCCAAAGTTACCACTAATCATAGCAAATCATGCAAAGACCTTAAAAATGCCAACAAGCCATGCAACTATCCCCCACACTTGAACAGAACATTGTCCTCAATGTTTAAAAAGGGCTAAATATCAATTGACCAAACTTTAGGTGTAGTGGAAAGTATGAAGTCCAATTCTAGATTGGAGCATACACGTCGCCTACACAAAGAGAGAGAAGAGTAGAGAATGTTACAATCAACATGAGTTGATGTTTGAGAATTAGAGAGGATCAATGGATGCAAGCATGGTGCAATCATCGCAACAATGCTTAGGGATTTTATTGAATTGTAAAGTCTACCTTTTACCTACTAGGCCGTCCCTTCCCCCACACTTTTTCAATAAAATATATCAATTTAATCAAGGAACAAGGAAAGGAAAGAGACAACCTTATGATCATGGTGGCTTGTAGCTAGAGAGGAGAATCAAGAGGAGGGTTGATTTTGACCTCCTCACTAGTGGTCTAGGCTCCATCAACAGGGGATCCAAAATTGAAGATGTGTGATGATTGGCATGATGGAATGCTCCCAAGTGATAGGCCTGAAAAGGGTTAGCCAACACAAAAGCAGCAGTACCTACACCAAGTACACCACATGAGTCGAAATACTTAAATCCATGGAAAGAATTAGCACAAATGAAGTGACAAAGTGGTGAATGCAATGTGAGAATTCTAGAATCAGGCACATTCGATAACAATTGCTTCTCACAACCAATGAAATCAACCAGAGTCATGCAGCTATCAAAACTAGGTACTACAAAGTCAATGTGATTTGCAACAATGGTAGTGTCACAAGCAAGTACTACCCTATCATCAACATCATCAAATAAATCCATACCATTCATATCACAATCAAGTCCAAGTATGTCAGGAGGTAAATCACATGATAAGATTTGAGAATAGGAACACTCATGAAGCAAGTCTCAACCAGAGGACCGGTGATCAAATTCAAATCATCATTGTTATCTACACTCTTGTGTGGAGTGGATAAAAGAGGAGGGTGTATCTCTACATCATGTAACAAATGCATATCACTAAGTCCTAGAGAATAGTCATTCTCAAACTTATCATCAACACTGGCACTCAAACTAGAGTCAACTTGTTCAAAAGATCCATGCTCAGTCACAACAGCAATCATAGTATCATGCAAGGCATGCTCATGAAATTCAACAAGCAAGTGGCACTTTTGATCAATGCAATTCATACAGCTCATATGCTTATCACAAGTGCTTGGCAAACAATCAATTTTTTCAGCATTCTTAACATTACTAACACTGGGGAGAGTAACATGATCATCACAAGAAGAATCAACCTTGTAATTGGTATGCTCAATTGTAGTACTACTAATAATGGCATCATGATGAGCATGTTCAATTTTAGGTGTGTGAGGGGGTTCAACAATAATTTCCTCATCTACCTCACTGTCATTCTCACTAGCCAAAATAGGAGTAAGAGGAGGATAAACCTCTTCTAAAAGAGGAGGGATATTACTTATACTTGTAAGTGTATCCTCTTGCACCTGAGGTACCACTTGCTCAATCTCTTTACTCTTGGGATCATATGGCCAAGGGGTTCCCTCTTTTCCTTATGTTCTTTTCCAAAGCACATGCATATAAAATGCATTGAGGTATGCCCCTAAATCTTCCAATTCTTCTTCCAATTGCTTGGAAAGTCCAAATGAGGTTTTCTTCCTATACAATTCTAGGGATCGAGCTTTATGTACCACATACATTCTCTTGAGCTCTTTTGTGTGGTCATCCATGTCAGGGTAGTCAAAGAAAGCATCAAGCCCAGTTGGTGTAGGGGTGATAGGTTCGGGTGAAGGTAAGGGCTCATGTGGTGGTGGGTGGTATGTAGTTTGGTATGAGTGGTGAAATGGTGGTGGGCAAGGTTGGGATGGGGGATGTGGTTCAAATCGAAGGGGTGGTGGCCATTGGCATTGTGGATATGGTTCATGGTATGACCGATATGATGGGGCTTGATATGATAAAGGACATGGTTGAGAGTTTGGTTCATGATATGGATGGTAATTTTGTGGGGAATTATCTTTTAAGTATTGATAATGGTTTGGTGAAGGTAGAGATGAAGGTGGATCCCTACATGATGATTCATGGGATTTGGAGAGGGGACTGAGAGAGGCCATTATGTTGTTGATCTCGTTAGAAAACTCATTACTAAATGAAGAAAGTTCCTCTTCCATGGTTATAGCCTATTACTCACTCTAAAGCAAGAAAATAGTGAACTTTCAAGTGCTTCAAAACCACAACAATAATTTGTATTCAGCAAAAATTTTGAAAGTGGCAATCGCACAAGAGGGGGGGTGAATTGTGCTATTAAAAAAAATTAAAAGGAATCAATACAACTCAAAATTTATACTGGTTCGGCCAACACTGCCTACGTCCAGTTCTCCAACACTCTGTTGGGTTCCACTAACCACAGGTTTTACGAGCACAGGTTCACCTGTCAACCTTTACAGAGTTTTAGAATCTCTAAACACTCCCCCTTACTACCTGTAAGGAAATATCCCTGTTCTAAAGCACCAAGCTTTCAGAACAACCTCAAACAGTAGAGGATTTCAATAAATACGTTCACTTAATGAACTGATTTTGATAAACACTTAAGTACAGATGAAATCTCTAAGACAATAAATACAGAGTAATGAATGAGCTTGTGAATATTCTCGTTGTTCGTCTCTACTCAATAAATGCTTGAGTTCTGTATTTATATCTTCTTCAGATTTTGCCCTTTTGATTCAACATTCAAGAAGCCGTTTGAATTTAGTCGTTGGGAGCTCATAGCCGTTGGCATTAAATGCAGCTTCTTTATCGGGCTTAACTCTCTGCTCTAGCTTCAACTACTTCTTGCATAGGGTGAGCTAAGAGAGAGACAGACTCAGCGCTCTGAGCATCCGTACAAATAGTACTTTCTGGCAGCTTTCTATTAGCGCTAGCTTGATCTGTTATCGCTAATCTCATAGAGTGATCTGCACTTAAACTGTTAGCTAACCAAATAGTCATATATAGCACAGAGGTTACTATCGCAAGCTTAATCCATTATCTCAATGAGATGAAGACAATATAAGGAATATCAGAGCTTTTTATTGATAGCATATTCTCTTGGATTAGAAAGCATTTCATCAGCATAGATTATCTCTATCGATTGCAAATTCATTATCGCTATTATCCTCCAGGATACTATCATCCAAGTATTTAGATATTTCCAGGTATCCTATTATCGATAGCTCAATCCATTATCGCTAGCAACTACGTTAGCTCATTTGACTCTTGCTCTCAGGAACTAGCTATCTGAATGTTTATTATCTGAAGCACTTTTGTTATCGATAGCTTAACCTTTTATCGCTAGCTGCTTTATTAGATCAAGGACTTGGGTTATCTTTCTGCTAGCTGAGTTATCAATGAACTTCTAGCGATGGATTCTTTCTTAGCGATAGAGAATGACTTTGATATTTCTGAGTCTTCATTCGCTATTCCTTTCAATCAATTTGTTATGGAAATTTACTTAGCGATAGAGATTTTCATTCTTATTGATCTGCTAAGTTATCATTTCTTATTAGCGATATTTTTCATAGATCAGTCTTCATCAAAACTTAAGATTCTAACATTCTCCCCCTTTTTGATGATGACAAAACATAAGGAAAAATATACACAAAGACAAGTTCGGAAACATAAACATATTCATATCAGCACAAGCATATTTCAAGATTTGCATATCAGAATTTGAATAACAATAAATCTTTTACAGAACATCTGATATATATATATTCAGAACATAGTACATCTTGCAGAAGAAAAGTGCTTAAGATATAATCTATCTATTTATGTATGATGCATATGAGAAAGGTCTCTAGAAATTGAGCGTTTTGGCTTTTGACTCGATCTCCCTAATAAAAGAGTTTTCTTGAACCATTTCTCCCCCTTTTTGTCATCATTTGTTGGAGAGAAATGAGTGAACCCATCAAACCCTGGACGAATGGTACCCCTGAACCGATACTAAGATCAGCAGTATAATCTTGGACAGGAGTTGCTTCGTCTTCCTCAAGAGGTTGTGTCTCCTCAGGCTCTCTGTAGAAGAACAAATCCACCAAAACTCTCGCCCCGGCTAGGGTTTTTCCATGAGCGAGGGGAGCGATTTGAACTTTGAAAGATTTTTCTGAAAGAATATAATCAAAGGAGACGCACTGTTGACGCTGAATACCGGATTTAATGATTTCTTTGGAGAATGACACAGTTTTCTGGGCTTTGAGACACTTGCTAGCGGATTGAGAGGATGGTTTAGCGCTAGAGGGTTCCTTATCATCACCTATTCTTGGATTCTTGACTCTACCCATTTCTGGGATTAGGGTTTTGAGACGAGGGAGGCTCGAGATTTCAGAGAGTGTTTAAAGAGATGATGAGACTCTTTGGGTGAATAATGAATGCACAATACACATGTCCTGCTTTTATAGAGTTCAGAAATTACCAGAAATAATATAATATTCGCTGACGTTTCGCATTCTGAGACTCTTTAGTGATTTGCTATGGCTAGTGTGAGCAGCTATCGCTAGCAGGCATGATCCCACGCTGAGTAAGTGACGTTTGGGCTTCACTTACTCCTTCCAAGGTTTATCTATTGATAGCTGACTTTGCTATCGATAGTTCTGTAGGCTAGCGATGGCAATCTCACCTCAAACTTAGCTTTGTTCTGCATATGATAGCGATAGTATGACTCACTATCGATTGGTCAGTCCTGCAAAAACTTAAGATTTGGCACTCCGATGCCTAAATCAGCAATAATTCAGATGACTAATCAATAAAACAAATTTAGAATCATAATATTTACAATTCATTTGGATTTACCATTCCTAGCTCTCTTCTAATATAGAGAAATTGATCAGGCTCAAGAGGCTTGGTAAATATATCAGCAAGTTGTAGATGGGTTGAGATAATTCTATCTTGACATCCTTCTTCTGAATGTGATCTCTCAGGAAGTGATGTCTCACATCTATATGCTTGGTTCTGGAATGTTGAACTGGATTCTTAGCCAAGCTTATTGTGCTGGTGTTGTCACAGAGAATAGGTACTTCTGAGAAGTTCAAACCCAGATCTTTCAGATGCTGCTTAAGCCATAAGACTTGAGTACAGCAACTTCCTGCTGCAATGTATTCTGCCTCTGTGGATGAAAGAGAAACACAAGTTTGCTTCTTGCTTGCCCAAGTGATTAGACAGTTACCGAGAAATTGGCATTGACCACTTGTGCTTTTTCTATCTGATTTATAGCCTGCATGGTCAGAGTCAGAATAGGCAAGAAGGTACTCTTGAGTTCCCTTGGGATACCACAGCCCAAGCTCTTGAGTCCCTTGTAAATAACGCAAAATCCTCTTTACATTTGATAAATGAGATTCTTTGGGATTTGCCTGATATCTAGCACATACACCTACACTAAATTGAATGTCTGGTCTACTAGCAGTTAAATAAAGTAAAGAACCAATGATTCCTCTATAATGTGACTGATTTACTTCTTTGCCAGGAAGATCTGCATCTAATTTGGCAGAGGTACTCATTGGAGTGTCCCCTTCTCTGGATAGATCCATCCCAAATTTGTTGAGAATTTCTTTACAATATTTGGTTTGGGATATGAAGATGCCATCCTTCTTTTGCTTTATTTGTAGTCCCAGGAAGAATGTTAACTCTCCCATCATGGACATTTCAAATTCTCCCTGCATTGTCTTAGCAAAATCCTCACATAGAGTTTCATTAGTTGCACCGAAAATAATGTCATCAACATAAATTTGAACTATAAGCATATGATTATTTTTGTGCATGATGAACAATGTAGTATCTGATTTTCCTCTAGAAAATCCTTTTTCAAGCAGAAAAGTACTAAGTCTCTCATACCAAGCTCTAGGTGCTTGTTTGAGACCATAAAGAGCCTTTTTGAGTTTGAAAACATGGTCAGGCTTAGTCTTTTCTTCAAAACCAGGAGGTTGTTCTACATACACCTCTTCTTTAATATAGCCATTAAGAAAAGCACTTTTAACATCCATTTGATAAAGTTTAAAATTTTTGATGGATGCAAAAGCTAGAAGAATCCTTATTGCTTCAAGTCTTGCAACTGGAGCAAAAGTTTCCTCATAATCAATGCCTTCTTCTTGGTTATATCCTTTTGCAACTAATCTGGCTTTATTTTTCACAATTTGACCAGCTTCATCAAGTTTGTTTTTAAAAACCCATTTAGTACCAATAATAGGATGATTTCTGGGCCTTGGTACTAAATCCCAAACTTGATTTCTTTTGAATTGATTAAGTTCTTCCTGCATAGCTATTATCCAGTCATATTCAGCAAGAGCTTCATCAATATGAGTTGGTTCAAGTTGAGAAAGAAAGCATGAAAATTCTACTTCATTTTGCAGTTGCCTTCTTGTTTTAACTCCTTTTGAAATTTCTCCAATAATCTGTTCAGGAGGATGATTTTTAAGATGTCTAATAGAGGATTGAGGCTCAACAGTTCCCTCTAGATCATCTTCAGTTTTATCCTGATTATTTTCAATATTGTTTTCAGGATTTGCTATCGATGGCTGAGGTGCTATCGATAGAGGCTGTTTTAAAAACTTTGAAAAATCTTCATCCTCATCAACAGATTGTTGTTTTTCCTGAGGGGTTTCATCAAATACTACATGAACAGATTCTTCAACAGTTTGAGTCCTTTTATTATAAACTCTATATGCTCTACTTCTATTTGAATACCCGATGAAAATGCCAATATCAGATTTAGGATCGAATTTACCTAAATTTACCTTTCCATTGTTGTGGATGTAGCATTTTGATCCAAAAATCCTCAGGTGACTGATATTAGGCTTCCTTCCCTTGTAGAGCTCATATGGAGTCTTTTCCATCCCCTTTCTGATGTAGGATCTGTTAGAAATGTAGCAAGCTGTACTCATAGCATCTGCCCAAAATATTTGAGGCACTTGTTTCTCGTTTAGCATGCTTCTAGCCATTTCTGTGAGCACTCTGTTCTTTCTTTCTACAACACCATTTTGTTGAGGAGTCCGAGGGGCAGAGAAGTTGTGGTCAATTCCATTTTCATCACATAGCTCCATGAACTCTTTATTGTCAAATTCTCCTCCATGATCAGTCCTGATGGCTATAATCTTTGAACTTTTCTCATTCAGCAATTTGTTAGCAAGCACACAAAAAGCATCAAAAGTTTCATGCTTAGAGGAAAGAAACATAGTCCAAGTAAATCTTGAGTAGTCATCCACAACTACAAGAGTGTATAGGCTTCCTCCTAGACTATTCACTCTTGCTGGCCCAACTAGATCCATATGAATTAGTTCCAATGGCCTACTAGTGGAGACTGTCTTCTTGATTTTAAAAGAGGACTTTGTTTGTTTACCTCTTTGACAAGATTCACAAATTAAATCATGCTTTGATTTAAAACTGGGAATTCCCATGACTAGCTCCTTCTTAATCAATTTATCTAGCTGAGAAAAATTCACATGAGCTAATCTTTTATGCCATAACCAACAGTTTTCATCATTTGAAATAAAGCATTTTTCCTCAAGCTGTTGGCATAAATCCAGAGTATATAAATTTCCATTTCTATTTCCTTTTATCTTATACTTCAGACTGGATTTATTTATATTTAGATCATCCTTATCAACAATAAGGCATTCGTTTGAATCAAAAATTACCCAGTTACCATGGTCTGCACTTTGGCTAACACTCAGTAGGTTGTGGCAAAGACCATCCACTAGGTAGACATCCTTGACTGGACCTACTTCACCCACTCCAGTGATTTTTCCACTTTGGTTTCCACCAAAGTTAACTTTGGCTCCATCTTTCATCACCAGATTGTTGATTTTGTCTTTGTCTCCAGTCATATGTCTTGAGCATCCACTGTCAATATACCATTTCCCTTTGCTGGATGCTTTCAGGCACACCTGCACATACTATACAGATTTAGGTACCCAAACTTTCTTGGGTCCTTTAAGGTCAGACTTGTGCTTTAGGTGTGTAGGGACCTTTGGCACATGAGTTCCTTTAGGAACCCATTTAGGGTGTGTTTGGATGGACTTCTGAAAAAGTGACTTATAGATAAGTCAAACTGAAAATAAGTCAGATTGTATAATGACTTTTATGTTTGGATGAGCTGTTAAAAAAATGACTTATAAGTCAATTGAACTTTTAAACATGTTTGGATGGACTTTTTGAAAAGTAAGGTTAAGATGAAAATGACCAAAAAGGACATGAACTTTAACCTCAATAATAGAAATAAATTAAAATTATCCATTAAATATTTAAATTATGATGATTTTGAGTGGAAAATTTAAATTATATGAAAAAATAAAATGGAAATTAAATTACAATTATTTGTAAACCAAATAAAATGAAATTTTAATTACAATTATTTGCAAACATAATAAAATGGAAACTTAAAAAATATATTTAATGGATAAAAAGTCATATGAATTAGAAATCATACAAACATAAGTTTTTTTACGTAAATAATGATACATATAATAATTGGATCATATGCTTGCTACAATTTGAGCTCTAATTGTATCACGAAGTTGGTTCATTTGTGGTGAAGACATCATTGTGGTTGAATTTGACGAGGACGCCTCATGATTTTGTTGTCGATTGTTATGTTGACCATCAGCCCCTTCATCTCCAGCTTGTGTAAAATGAACATCTGTTTGGGAGTTTCTCCTTATAAAATTATGTATCGCCATTGTTGCACAGACTATACGGACTTGTGTTGGGAATCCGTATTTGCGCATTCTTTGTAAAATTTCAAATCTATTCTTCCATACCCCAAAAGTCCTTTCTATAGTGCATCTCAAACTTGAATGATAATAATTGAAGGTCTCGTTATGATTTCTAAATCCTGGTTAACGCCTGAACTCCGGAAGGTGATAACGCTCTCGTCTATATGGACCAAGATATCCAATAGGTGTTGGATACCCAGAATCAACCAAATAATATTTTCCTAAAGAACAATGAAATAATTTTTTCATTGTCACAAGTAATTAAAACTGAAATACGACATAAAGACATAAAAGAATGGTATTGAATTGGAGTTTTCGAAAATATACCTTGAGGTGGATGAGGAAAATTCATTGAAGGAGTCGAAATAGCAGCGTGAAAGACACGAGCATCATGTGCAGAACCTTCCCATCCCGCCAACACGAATGTAAAACACATATCCCAATCACATACAGCCATTACATTCTGTGTTGGGTATCCCTTCCTCCCAATATATTTATCACGGACGGGCTGCTTAACCACGCATTGTACGTGAGTTCCATCAATTGCTCCAATTGCATCCTCGAAAAATGGGTAATATCGCCGATCGTCCCGTATTTTTGGGTGACAGTCTTGAAACATAGGGTCACACGGTTTGATATTTTCTCGGGCTAGATTAAGGCATGCCTCTAAGACCTTGTGAAAAAGTCTACTTGCAGTTTCTCCGGAATGTTGAAATCTTTCTTGTATCAATCTATTACATTGTCCATGCCCTACAGTGTGCAAGAACATGGCAACCATTTCTTCAACTCCAACATACCTAGAACCCTCCAACCCATGCTCAACCAATTTATAGCATAATCTATAGAAAACATGTTTTTCCACTCTAAACATTTCATAACATTTAGAGTCGTGCCCTGCCAATATTTCTTGCACCCATAGATGACCCGTTTGCTTACTGTTGTTACGTGGTTCTTTGCACACATACGACATCATATATTGACACACCAACGCACATACTCGTTCATACTCATCCAACTCTTCATTTATAAGGGAAATGAGTTGTGATTGTTCGTCTTCCTCAATCCCCTCTGACATGAATTGATTGTTCCAAGATGCCATAGAATACGGAACCTGCTAGTTTCATTAAAATCTAGTGAGCATCATTATAAAAATAATACTTCTTTAAACATCCAAACACATAATAAAATACTTGGCAACCCAATACATATTTTCATAAGTTATTAGCATCATAATGCATTCATAAAAAGAAAACATAGTCCACAAACGCAAATTACATGCTTATAAGTGTCACGAAATATAAAACATAACCCCCAGAAATACATTCATACTGCATTCAGAATTAAAGTGTCATGAAATACGGTTCATGTTCGTGGAGGACTGTTCCCTTCTGGGTTGTATGCCATATCTTCCAACCATGATATCAAATAGGGCCGATTTTCTTTGAGTGAACAAAATATTTCTCGATTTCCTCTGTCCCTCATAAGTCTAATACATCGGTTTCGAAGGCGTTCGTTAGTTGCAATTTCCGGAATGGAAGTTAATTCTTTCACAACCTCCATCAATGATGTCCCTTTAATTTCACTTAATATTGATGTCCTGTCTTTAGATGCATTAGCTATGGCACTGACTGCACCTGCAATTTGTTTTGATGCTGCAAGTTTTTTCTTCTTGTTTTTTACGGAACATTCACCAACTTTCCTCTTCCCACGACTCCCTGAACCGCTAGGACCAGTAGGTGCAGTGCTTGTTCTTATGTTGAAGTCTTCCAAATCATCTGTAACTCCCGCACTGGCTCCAATATTAGCACCAAAATCCTCTTCTTCGCTGTCCCCTGATCCTTCTTCTCGGTCTACGCTGGGTATGTACACATCCTCATGATCATCCGTACGTATTTGAGCTTGTGTACAAGATGGTGCGTACATATCATCTCCGGATGCCATCACATCCTTGAATATAAACTTTAATTCCGTTTCAAACATCAACCCTTTGTGTCTGAACTTTTTGTAACCTGTATTCTCCTGCATGCATATATAGGAAACCAAAATTCAAGTTAAAATGAAATAATCATAGAGGAACATTTGAATATTTACTATCACAATTTCAACTATTGCAATTAATGTACCTGCATTTTCTGTTCCCACCACTCATCTGATGCAACCACTGCATTTGTGACAGGATCCCGACCTAGACCAGTAGCTTTAGAGATTAATTCATCCCAAATCTTCCAATCTCTCCTTAAAATCTCAAACTTATTCTTCACTTGTTTCTTATCATATGTTTTCCCAGTTCTTTCTTTGAATGTGTTAAAAATATTGTTCCACCCTCGCACTGTAAAAGAGGAATGTCTGCGTTCTTTTGCATATAGCTGCTCAATGCATATGTTGATGAAAATTCTGGTTGTCTCAATATCCCATTTTGCTTTACCTTGGTCCATAATTCTATGGGATAAATTGCAAAATAGTGCAATGCATCCACATAAAAATGGCATACCATTCACATAATTAGAAAAACCAACAATCCACATTAAAAAAACTAAAAACTTAGCAAAATCACAAACTTCCCACCCTCGCACCAAATTCACATTTTAGAACATAAAAACAGTTTAATACTCTAGGTTTTGTGATCCAATAAAAATATGAGCCTAATACCATAATTAAGACTTTAACAAATTATCCCAGATTCCAAAATGGGATCCCAAGAATTCGAACAGCAACAAGCACAAGTTCATATTCACCAACTTTTTCTCTTCTCTGTCCCTGCAACCCGTTCGCCAAACCAGCAAGGAACAAAGAAGGAAAACACATGAACAATGAACACAAATTCAATCCTCTTCATCATAAGCAGAAACATCATTACAAAAGAACAAGATCCAAGCAGCAACAACAATTGATTCATAGAGGAACAAAGAACCACACCTAACAGAGGAGAAGAGAAAAACAGAAAATCAAATCAGAGGCAGAGGAACAAAAATTTCGGCTTCGACAACTCGGTTAATAAGCGCCCAAGAAACACCTCAAAATCCAACATACAACCCATTCCTTAACTTAATCACACTATTATTCACTTCTAATCAAACAATAGCTCAATTTACACCCCCCAAAATCGCGCAGGAACAGGGAACAGATTTAGGGATTTTTGAGCCAACTCGGTTAAACTCATTTCTTCACTCAAAATCACTCCCCAAGTCTATGAATTCGAAGCCTAACTTTCATTTAGATGATTTTAGGAACCCCAGAAACCCTAGAGTTCGAATCAAGCTCCCTCCCTAAGCTTGCTCGAATCGGCCAGAAGAAGCAAGAAAATGGAGAAAATAAACTCACCCCAGACTAAGCCGCCGTTACGGAGCGAGAGATGCTTACCTACGGTCGAATCGCCGCCGTTCAACGCTTTCTTCGCCGGAGCTTTTGGCTCGAACTGGAACGGATGGATCGAGAGAGAGAGAGAGAGAGAGAGAGAGATAGCAGAGAAAGAGAGGTCTGGGACTTCAGGGAGAGAGAAGAAAAGAGTAATGAAAAGTGGGCCCAGAGCAACGGCCATAAGTCCTTTTTTTTTTGCCCAGAAGCTACTCAAATCAACTTATAAAAATAAGGACTTATCATCCCATAAGTCCTTATCTTTTATAGCCCAACCAAACAACTTTTTTGTGCCCTTTCTTATTATAAGACCTTTTGACCAGAAATAAGTCCTTATTTGTGCCCAAGAAGCCCAGCCAAACAGGGCCTTATAAGAGCTTCTAACACCATACTTTCTGTGAATACAAGTTGACTGTGTATGGCCTTTCTTGTTGCAGTAATTGCAAAAACTATAAGGTGAAGAACTTTCAGAAGATTTTCTAAAATATTTCATGTATGATTTCACTTTTGGTTCAACCCATCTTTTTGAAAACTTTTGTTTAGGCTCATAGCCAATTCCTGTTCTATCTCTAAAAACTTTTTGATTGCTTAAAATCACATTTAAAGTTTCTGAGCCTTTTGTAAATTTTTTCAGAACATGCGAAAGTTTTTCTTTTTCCTTCAATAATTTTTCACAATTGGAGCAATTTTCAGAAGTTGAAGGAATTGCTATCGAAAGTGGCTCAGCTATCGATAGTTCTTTTCTGAGAGTTTGCGATAGCTCCTCTTCTATCGATAGAAAGGAAGAAGAAGTCTTTTGTGAGGAATTTTTTTGAAATTCTTTGTTTTCTCTTCTTAGTCTGACTACTTCTTTAGAAAGTTTTAAGAATTCTATGCACATTTCATCATATGAGTTTTGAAGATCAGAATAAGAAGGTTCAGAATCAGATACCTCAGAATCGCTTTGCTCTTCTCGAGCAACTAAGCAGAGGTTGGCACATTCCTCGCTATCGCTAGCTTCCTCATCAGAGCTATCACCCCAGATAGATGACACATAGGCCTTTTTCTTCCCATAAGTCTTCCTTTTCTCCTTCTCCTTTAATCTTTGAAGACTGGGACACTCAGGTCTGAAGTGACCAGGCTTCTTGCATTCAAAGCATACAGGAGATTTGTCTTTCTGGGAGTCTTTGAAGTTGGTGCCACTCCTCTGAAATCTTTCTCTTCTTCTGAAGAACTTTTTAAATTTTCTGGCCATAAGAGCAATATCCTCCTCATCTAGGTCTTCCTCGTCATCATTGATTTCATTTCTTTCTGAAGCAACAAGAGCAAGTGACTTTTTCTTGGAATTTCCTTGTGCTTCTCTTTGAGCTATCAGGGTAGGCTCATATTCTGCAAGGCTGCCAAACAGAGCAGTGATGGATTTTGTTGATTCTCCTTGCATTTCTTGAATGGCTGTGACTTTCATGAGCTAATCTCCCTTTAGGACTTTCAAAATTTTGTTGACCTGCTCTTTCTCTGTAATCTTTCTGCCCAGAGCAGCAAGATTATTGATGAGGTGAGTGAATCTGATCTCTAGATCCCTTATCTTCTCATCCTCAATCATTTCAAACTTGTGGAACTCTTCCACTAGCATTTCCACACGCCTATCTTTTACTCCAGAAGTCCCTTCATGAGCTATTTGCAGGGCTTCCCACATTTCTTTAGCAGAGTCAAGATGACTCACTCTAAAGAACTCTGTTTGACTAAGAGCACTCTGGATCATGAGGACTGCTTTGCTATTCAGCTCCAGATTAGCAATATCCTCTTCTGTGTACTCATCTTCTGCCTTTGGAATGCCCATGGGATCTCTGGGAACAATATCTCCTTCTTCTATAATTTTCCAGAGCTTGTATCCATTGGCTTTGATGTAAATCTTCATTTTTAATTTCCAGAAGGTATAATGTTTCCCATCAAAGCCAGGAGGCTTATTAATGGAGCTTCCTTCAGGGAGGATGTTTTCAAGCGACGCCATTTAGATCTTTGCTTCTCAGATTCGTTGGAATCTTAATAACAGAGAAGACCTGCTCTGATACCAAGTGAAAGTGGCAATCGCACAAGAGGGGGGGTGAATTGTGCTATTAAAAAAAATTAAAAGGAATCAATACAACTCAAAATTTATACTGGTTCGGCCAACACTGCCTACGTCCAGTTCTCCAACACTCTGTTGGGTTCCACTAACCACAGGTTTTACGAGCACAGGTTCACCTGTCAACCTTTACAGAGTTTTAGAATCTCTAAACACTCCCCCTTACTACCTGTAAGGAAATATCCCTGTTCTAAAGCACCAAGCTTTCAGAACAACCTCAAACAGTAGAGGATTTCAATAAATACGTTCACTTAATGAACTGATTTTGATAAACACTTAAGTACAGATGAAATCTCTAAGACAATAAATACAGAGTAATGAATGAGCTTGTGAATATTCTCGTTGTTCTTCTCTACTCAATAAATGCTTGAGTTCTGTATTTATATCTTCTTCAGATTTTGCCCTTTTGATTCAACATTCAAGAAGCCGTTTGAATTTAGTCGTTGGGAGCTCATAGCCGTTGGCATTAAATGCAGCTTCTTTATCGGGCTTAACTCTCTGCTCTAGCTTCAACTACTTCTTGCATAGGGTGAGCTAAGAGAGAGACAGACTCAGCGCTCTGAGCATCCGTACAAATAGTACTTTCTGGCAGCTTTCTATTAGCGCTAGCTTGATCTGTTATCGCTAATCTCATAGAGTGATCTGCACTTAAACTGTTAGCTAACCAAATAGTCATATATAGCACAGAGGTTACTATCGCAAGCTTAATCCATTATCTCAATGAGATGAAGACAATATAAGGAATATCAGAGCTTTTTATTGATAGCATATTCTCTTGGATTAGAAAGCATTTCATCAGCATAGATTATCTCTATCGATTGCAAATTCATTATCGCTATTATCCTTCAGGATACTATCATCCAAGTATTCAGATATTTCCAGGTATCCTATTATCGATAGCTCAATCCATTATCGCTAGCAACTACGTTAGCTCATTTGACTCTTGCTCTCAGGCACTAGCTATCTGAATGTTTATTATCTGAAGCACTTTTGTTATCGATAGCTTAACCTTTTATCGCTAGCTGCTTTCATTAGATCAAGGACTTGGGTTATCTTTCTGCTAGCTGAGTTATCAATGAACTTCTAGCGATGGATTCTTTCTTAGTGATAGAGAATGACTTTGATATTTCTGAGTCTTCATTCGCTATTCCTTTCAATCAATTTGTTATGGAAATTTACTTAGCGATAGAGATTTTCATTCTTATTGATCTGCTAAGTTATCATTTCTTATTAGCGATATTTTTCATAGATCAGTCTTCATCAAAACTTAAGATTCTAACAAATTTAATAAATCCATAGAAAACAAGGTTCAACAAAATCTTGACAACTTGGTTGATCATGCAGTGATGAAACAGCACCGAGGTGAACCAGAATCACAGACCGAGCATTTCTCATTCACATTCTTTGATTCATATGCTCAAAATCAAATCTCAACACTCTAGCAACAAAATTGTATCTCAAACAAACTCAAATAAACCACCAACAAGAAAATCTAAGAAGAAAACTCAAAAACATACCTAACACAAAATCTGGAAAAATTGAAGAAAATAAAGAAAAATTGGAAAAGTGCCTTAAACTATGGAATTTGCCAAAAATCAACCACACCAATAGCAAAGCTATTGATTTTGCTCAAAATTGCCCAAAGCTTTAGGAAACGGATGCTCAAAATTTTCTGGGCAGATTTGGAAAATTGGACAGCAAGCTATACAGCAGAATGGTTGCTACATATGGTAGCACTTGTGACAGCAATTTCAGCAAGTTATGCAGCAAGAATTCAGCTTCTTTCCAAGTTTCTGAAATGAGTTCTAATAGCACATGGTAAAAGATATTATAGCAGCAATTAATGACAGCATTTAGCACCACAAATCAGCAACTGAATCGACAAAATTTAAGCTCAAAAGGTAGTAAGAACATCAGTAAAATTGGTTTCCACAGACAGTAGCAATTACCATAGATATTTGAGCAAGATGACAGCCATTAGATTGCAATTAAAACATGGAAACTTTTAATACTGTCCAAAACTCACACTCTCAAATGTGAGACTATTCTTGGCAAGGTTTCAGACACAAGGAGTGGCTTAAATTCAAGAATGTCCCCTAAAAAGTTCCTCAAGATGCACATTGAACCACTTAATTCAAGGTTATTACTGCAGCAAGGTAGTGTGAAAATTAAGCTTTTGATACAAACAAATGTTGGTAAATGAAAAGATTCAGCAGCAAATTAAACCAGAATTGCAGCCAAGCAATTATCAAGTTTAATTTGTGACAGCAAATCTATGAGAATTAGGCAGATATCAAGTAAATCAAATGCACTGCAAATAAGCACAAATTCAGAACAGCAAACACTTATGACAGCAACCAAAAATGCAGCACATATGACAGCAAATCTGACAGCAACCAACCAAGAATTCTGTACCAAAAATGCAGCAAACCAAGATGAATATGATAGCTACTAGATGGCAAGTAGCGCAGCAAACAGAGGAAAAATTAATTGGTCAAAAGAATGACAGCAGTTACAAGCCAATCAGTGAATCAAACCACTGTATTTCTGCAGCAACAAAGGGAATTGTTTTTTTTAGCAACTTTGCAAAAAGTCCATAGTTAATTCCCAACTTAAGTCACGTGTCAAAGTGGCAGCAATTCAACAATAAAATTCAGCAACTTAAGCACATTGACAGCACAATTCAGCAGCAAGAAACAACACAATGAATTAGCAATCAGCAATCAGCAATCAGCAAAGTTATTAGTAGCAAATTAGCGACATTTAGCAAATCTGCAACAACCAAAATCTGCAACAATATGACAACAATATGACAACAAAATGTGCAGCGATATGACAGCAAATCTGCAGCAAGATTCAGGAGTAATTTAAGCAAAATCTCAGCAAAATGCAGCATTTAATTAGCACAAGACAGTACCATCATACTATGCAACAATCAGCAAAAATCCAAATCAGATACAGCAGCAAAATTTAGTCACAATGCAGCAAAAGTGGCAGGAAAGTTTGAAAAAGTGTGCAGCAAAATGTGCAATAATTCTTGCAAAAAGTCCCAAATTAATTCTAGACTATTGTAATCCTCTCCAATGATCCAAACAAGTTTAAATGAGTTAGGAGGACTTGGGAAAAATGCTAAACCACTTGAAAAATGCTTAGAATCAATTATAGCCACTTAGGTTGCAAAAATGCACAAAGTAGTTCTTGAAAATGGGCCAAAGTTGCAAAAGTGAGAATTTGGCTTTAGAAACTTGCAAAAATGATCCAAACAAGTTCAAAACACTAAAAATGACTTGGAGAAATAGTTTTGGGAGCAAAGTGTGTTGAATTGCAAAATTTGACCGTTTAAGGTGCAAATAACCACCAAATTTGACTCCAAACCACAAAATTGAGCAACCAAACCAATCAAACAAGTTTAGGTGCAAAAATGGCAGCAATACACCTATCCAAACATGTCCAAAATAGTGGTAAAACAGGGCACACGAAATTTGTTTGGTTTTTCTCAAAATTTCCAATGTAACCTAAAACAAGTCTAACTACCTAAATGCAACTATATGATCTAAAACTATCCTAAAATACTAAAAACCCCTTGCCAATGCTCAATTGACACTTAGTTAGCCTAGGGAGTCAAAATTGACTCCCCGGCAACGGCGCCATTGATTTGACCTTTGTCGGAATGGTGCGCCTCGGGGTCAAATGCAAGAAAATGTGTGAAACCAAGGCTTGAGCAAAGTGGCTCAACCTCGGGTCGTCTCTCAAAGGAGTCAACTTATTTTGATGCCTAGACTAACCTAAATGCATGAAGAAAGCGATTAAACCGGGGTTTTTCATTGAGAAAAGTCTTTTTGGTAATTTAGGTTATAGAAATGTAAATTGACTTGTTTTTGGGATTTTGGATTTAAGGAAAGCAAAGTAGATCGTTTGAAAAACTCTTTAATGGTATGGGTTCTTGGTGAACACTTTGCAATCTTCATAGTTTCTCAAATGAATTGGGAGTTCAAAATCCAAGACCGAATGTTAAAAACCAAAGGCAATCGCCCAAGTCCAATTGACCTAGTTACTAATACGCAATCAGTCAACTAGGCAATTGTTAGAAAATCGCTTGGTAGTGAAAATCCTTGATAACACACAATGAGTCTCCTCTTGAAGGTATAATTTGACCCTTCAAGAATGGATCTAGTGTCTAATGCTAAATGCAAGAAGCAAATGCATTAATCCAATCTAGCAATCCAAAGTAGATAATCAAACGTCAAATTGTATTATGCCAAGTGATTAACACTAAGGTTTATGCACATAAAAGCAATCGCTAAATTACATACATAACCCAAAAGAAATCTACCCTTAGAAATAGAAATCATAGCAATTCTTGTTCTAAAATTATATATCGAGCAGAAACAAAAAGGAATCTCTACCAAATACATAATCTAGACAAGAATAGAAGCTAAAGAACTCCCCTAATAAAACATTGAAGCTCTAATTGCATTGTTGCCACCAAGAAACCCCAATTTCTCTAGCCAATCATCTTGTCACCAACAAATCCAGCAACTTCCATGAACATGTAGGCCATGGAAAAGGGAAAGAGATTGATGGTATGGAGCTAGGTGGTTGAAGGTGAGATAAGGATGTGAATGGGTGAAGGCATGAGAGGAAATGGGGCCGAAGAAGTGTGTATATGATTAAAAGGGGGAGCTGAAGGTATGCTTGCTGTGATGAGAGAGATGTGAGGTGTATGTGCGAAATGGAGATGGAGAGGAAGATGAATGTGTATGGCCGAATGGTTGATTAAAGAATGGAGGTGAAGATTGGCTAGGAAATGGCGTGGATTGTGGTGAGTGAGAGGAATGGTGGAAGAGGTATGTGTATGGTGGTGGAGCTCGCCGGCCTTGGTGGAGGAGATGGAGACGGAGGGGATGGAGGCCGGCAATGGGGATGGGTGACGAAGGAAGGGAGGAATGCAAGGTTCACGAAGCTTTTGTGTGTCAATGGTGGCTGCCTGTGCTGCCTCACGGGTCTGGGCAATAGTTTTTAGGGATTAAAGAGCTTAGGGGCTGTTTGGTTTAAGGAAATTAAGCCCAAAATCTAAGGGTTTTTGCTAGATACCCAAATAAGCTTCCAAACGGGACCCTTACTCATTTAATCTCTATTTAAAAAAAATATACAAATGAACCCAACAATTTTTATTCCATCTTTACCCTCCTTTAATCTCCCAAATTACCCAACTTGTCCTTGCCCAAATGAGATATGCAGTGCAGCGGGACCTAGGAGTAATTTCTGAAATTCGAGCACTAAACTGTAATTTCTGGAATTCGGGCCCATCTTTATCAAGACTTCCTACAATGACAAATTCAACCACAAATTGTAATATCCCAAGTCCAAAAATAAGAAATACATGAGTTTAAACATTAAAATTCTCATTTAAGCACTAAAATGCAATTAACTCAATGTATTGAAATTCTAAGTGTAAAAGTGCCTGAATTGCCATGTATTAGCCTAGGACAAGTGCTAATTTACTATAATTAGTGGGTTAAAATATAAAATAATTAGGTGCAATCAGGGAGTCAAAATGAGTCTTCAGCAATGGCGCCATTGATCTGAGCCTTTCCTAACTCGCCTTAGGGTTCAAATGCAAAATGTTATTTAAACAAGGATTGCAATATAGTGGTACGATCTCGGATCGTCTCTCAAGGAATCTAATGAACTAACGTAGAGAAACTAAATGCAATTAAAGTTATAAAAACCGGGGGTTAAGAGAAGGTGTTTTTGGTATTTTTCATAAAAGGGATATAAAGACTTGTTTTTTGTATTTTTAGGATAAATATGGATAGATGATGGAATGGGATGATGGGATGCTCTCTTCGCTAGGAATGACACATGAAAAACTATTGACTCACACTCTTAGGGAGGAGCTAATCAGGATAAGTTTAACATAACATAAGCAGATACAATTAGCCTTAATCAAAGGAATAGGACAATTAAGACCCACTCAACCTTAATAGACTAATTAGATTAACTATAATCCTACATAAACTAGAAGTAGATTCCAATAGATAGAATAACTTGGGTCTAATCAAGTCACTCAATATCCTTTGGATTCAACAACCAATTAATGCTAGACTATAATCAAACAATCCAACTTATGGAACTCTACCTAATGATACTCATGCACATAGATTTGATTAGTGATCTAGTTCCTTTAGGCAAGTTGATTAATGGAATTACCTAGCGCTATGGAGATTCGACATCAATTACTCAAACCCACAAATAAACTCCCAAACAACACAATTATATGAAGCACAATGGACTAAATTACCCAACAAACATGCTAGACAATAAAATCAACAAAGACTAATATAACATGGTAAGTTGGGAAGATAGATGGAACTAGAAGAAAACCAAATCAATACATGCAAATATAATTCAATGATTACATTGTCTAGAATCTCAAAAACAAATGAAGTCCGAACATAAGAAGATCAAATATTCAAGGAAACCAAATGGAAATTCATGACTACATAATTGAAACTAACAAAACTCCCCTAAAGTGGAAGAATAGCTTGCTTCATGTCATCCCATCATCCAAGAGAGCATCGAGCCAATTTGTTCTTTATAGAGAAGGAGAAATCACCCGAAAGGATCTGCAACTCGAAATCTATGGTGAACCGGTGAAGGATTATGGAATGGAGGAAGGAATTAGTGGAAGAGATGAGAGAATTGGTGTGTTGTATGTGTAAATTCTCGTCCTCTTCATCTCTGGTACTAGAAACAATTTATAAACCATCCAAATTGGCCTAGGTTGCCTATTTTGACCTCTCAAAACAATTAGGAAAGGATTGGGGAAGACCCAATCAACCAATCTTCAAGAAACTTAGTCAAGATAGGAAATAATTGATTTGGAAACTTTCTAATCTCAATCTGGGCTAAGGTTACTTGTTGGGGTCAAAAATATTGATTAGGAAACAATGGAAGAAGACCTAATTGCTAAAACAAGGAAATAAATTCGAATAAGGAATTTCCCATTATGTTCAGGATTCGTGCCCTCGCCGTAGCCCTTACTGTGGAGATCCCACAGCAAGGCTACTTATTCTGGTGCCCTTTCTGTCCTTAGCAGTGGCCCTTGCTGTGGAGGTTCCACGGTGAGGAGGGACTAAATTGCAAACTTTTATAAAGTTCTAGGTCCTTTCTCCTCTTTGTTCTTTTGCTTCTTTCTTCGTTTGTGGCCTCATCCTTGCACCTATAATGGAAAATTAAAGTACATATGAGGTATTTTTAAGTTCACGAATGTGGAATACATAAGTTAAAAGCCTAATATGCTCAAATTATCATCAATATGCAATTAACTTCTTAAATATGAACCATACATGCAATTGTGCTTAATTCCTATAAAATTCTCCTAAATCAAACTTTAGTTTCCCATTATGAGTGGTTAAAATCATATAATAATTATCCACAATCAAGGATTCAACCACCTACATCAGGGAATGTTCCATCAGAAGTACAAGAAGGAGTCCCTGAGGAGGGAGGTCAACCTCAGGAAAAGCATGAAGAAATTCACTCATCTGCCTCTCAGTCATCTGAACCATCTGTGCCTACGTCTGACAGGAGGGCTATATTCTCAGTAGATGTGATTGAGCAAGTGGCCTCATGAGTCCCAGAAAAGGTCATCCCTGGAGTGTTGGTATAATTAATCTTGGATCATCAAGCCATGGAAGACAGACTTCTGAAGAGATTAGTGGTTGCTCTCAATGACACAGTGGTGCATTTAGTCTAGGAGTGTGGCTTGATAGTATTCAAATGCTATGACACAGTGGTTGACATGCACAAGTTCATCCACAACAGGCTTGCTAGACTTTAGGCAATCCTCAGAGAGAAACTTGAAGTTGCTCTTCATGGCTCACCTTTAGAACCCTTCCCTGATCATGAAATCCACAAAGTATCTCCTATACACTTCTCCCATCATTCATCCCCTACTTCTTCTCATCCTACCTCCCTAGTCACCCACACTCAGACTTCACCACAACAACCTTTCACCCAAACACAAGCCTCTCCCAAAAATACTCCTCCCACATCAAAACCATTATCCAACAAAAAGCCATTCCTTAACCAGAACCTCAAACAACACTATCACCCACACATCATCCCTCTCCCACTCAATATACTCCCAGGCCATACCCTACTCAAACCTATGCCAGAAAGGGCAAGTTTAAGGTTACTGAAGTCTCTCCTATCCTTCCCCACACTCTTTTCGATGATTCCAAAAGGGGGAGAGAAGTGGTATTCCAGAATCAGGTGAAAGCAGTACTATCCAAGAAAAGGCTATTGAAGCTGCTGCTATTCTATCAACCATAGCTACTGAAGTGCTTCAAAAGCCCCAAGATACTAAAGAAATCTCTCTTGATGCCACAGGGATCAAGTTCTCCTAGACATTCATGATCTAAAAGAAGGAATCAGACTGAGTATCATGGAACAAGTCATAGTAGAGGACTTATCCCATGAAGAACCTGAGCATGTCAACATCCCTCCTGCAGATGAGTCAGTGATATTGGAATAGCAAGAGGAGGACCTGAGAATGGCAATGGTAGTATATCAGCAGCCTCAAGAGCCACAACCAAGTTGGGGAGTCCAGAAACATGTGACCTATCTAAAGACTATCAAGCCCATTCAGAAGGACCTCATTCAAACCACCATAGAGTTCCTGGAGTCTAGTGGAGAAGAAGAAGGAAAGAAGTTCAGTCTGTTGCAAAAGGGAAAAGAATTAAGATGACTGCTCCCAAACCTCCATCAAAGATGACTATCAGAAAGGGCTCTAAGGCTGCAAAAGGTATTGTGATCGAAGATCCTAAGCTTGCCCCTAAGGCTGCAACAAAGAGGAAGGCTGCACCAAAGGGAAAGGGTAAATCATCCAAGCCTCCTCCAAAGAAGAAGCAGAAGCAGTAAACCTACTTTGAGAGGGTTCTTACTAAGACCAAGCCTCTATCTCCTCCTAAGAAGAAGAAAGCTCCAGCAAAGAAGAAGAAGGCTAAGAATGAACCTGAGATCTTAGAAGACCCTTCAACTGATTCTGGAGGTTACAGTAGTGATTCTGCATATTATGACTTGAACCCAAAATATTGGAAGGGCTTGAGTGGCTCAGACTCAGACTAAACTAAAAAACCATCCTCACTTGTGTCCATCCCCTTATATATGCATCATTTATGTTTTTATCTGTTTTAATTGACTAAATAGATGTTCTTACGCCTCGCATATGTTTCATCATTTTTGTAATGTTTTCAGTTGAAATATATGACTGATAATGTTTATTAACAATTGCCTATGTTTATTAGATTACTATCTCTGCTTTCTTATTATCATTATAACTTATGTTTTCTGATCATCAAAAAGGGGGAGAATGTTAGAATAATGAGTTTTGATGATAACTAAACATAACTTAGCCATAAAGAAAGGTTAGAACTAAAACTGGATTAAACTTAGAAATAATTAATCTGATAGAAATGCTAAGTTAGTGCCTATTCGATCAGGAAAAGATAATAGGTCAGAAGTCTAAGGCAATGATCGATCAGGATAAGATTTGAATGAGTTTAAGTTATAAGTTGGCCGCGTAATCGATCAGGCCACTGCTGTGATCGATTGAGTAGTGAAAATCAAACCAAGTAATCTTAGTGTGATCGATTAAAGAAATAGTAATAAACTTAGTATGATCGAACAAATGGGTATGATCGATTAGGACACCCTATAATTGATCATGAAGTATAAATTGTAATTTAAGTTTAATCTCAGCCTATTCGATCAAAGATGCCTAATGGATCAGAGAGTAGTAAGTGATGTTTCGTGATCGATCTTGGAAGCATAAAATTAACTTAAAAGTAATTTAAGAATAATCCATCATAGAAGCCTAATTTATCAGGGTCCCTTGCGATCGATCAAGCGAGTTGTTTATCTAATCTCATTTTCAAGTGATGTAGGTCATGATCGAAGCCTAACCTAAGTGTGATCGATCAGACAACTGAGATATTGATTAAATGGAGTCTTTTAATCGATCTAGTGATGGATTTGAGTGGTTAAGCCTTTTATGTGCAAAATGTGTCAGACCCATTTTGGGAAGTTTACATTACACTCACAGACTCAGGAGTTAAGCCATTTGCAACAACAATTGCTTTCTACAATTAATGAGGAGAGAAGAACATATGCAAACTGAATACAGAGGAGTTAATGCTACATAGAACATCATCATTTCAATACTCCATCAAATTAATCATCTCTCATTAAAGATCAAGCAACGGCTATAAACGGTCACCAACGGGCAAAAACCAGAAACATATAAAAAGCATTAGTGACAAAGTTGGTGAATGTCATTGATTGCTTGCATTGAAAACATCCTTGAGTTATACTTACTGCATTCAATACTCACATACTTTCATATATATTCATTAATTGTTATTGTACTTCAGTGTATATTACAATCTGTTCATTGAGTGAACGAGCTTTTCTATAATCACAGTTCAAGTGAGGTTTACTCTTAAGATAGTGGGATCTTAAGAGTAGGTTGTAATCTTACAAGTTGTAAGGGGGAGTGATCTATAAGAGAGAGTTCTTACTGAGAGGTCACTTGTAAAGGCAATCAAGAGCCTGAGTTAATCTTGATAGTTTAGTGGAACCCACCTAAGGTTGGAGAACTGGACGTATGCCAAGAGTTGGGTTGAACCAGTATAAGTCTGTGTTCTAGCGATTAAAATTTTTTAAAGCACAATTCACCCCCCTCTTGTGCATTCCTGTCATTTTCGCTTTGGTGGTGTGAAGGTGGCTCTAGCTTCAATGGGCAAAATAGAGGAGTTATTTGTTTTCTCATGCTCTTTTCCTTGTGTATATTTGGATTTGAGACATGATTTTCCTTTTTAGGTGTCTATGGATTCAAATATTTGTGTTGGATATTGAGTTTTGTTAATTGAATGATGTTTATATTTAAATTTCCTATTGGGTTTATGATGCTATATGATTTTTAGTGGTTGCTAGATTGTGTAGCTTAATTTATCCAATTGAATGTTGTGGTTGCACATTCTTGAGAGGATTCAATTTTGAAAACCTAATTTCCAACACACACCAAGTGGAGCTTAACACTAACCCTAAGTTATAGCTATATGAAAGTGGTTGCTAGATTAGTCATTAATTATGGTTGGTAGACCCCAAGTGGTTGCTTGGGGATTTTTCAATTATACTTGGTGAATCTTTAACTGCCAACATCAATTTCAAAGAAGTGTGAGAGCCACCGTAACACTACCAAAGCCTACTTTATAAAATTACCCAAGCTTTTTTCACCCTTTAATCCAAAATTATTAAGAACAAGTATCTTGCATTTTTCACTAGTTTCATTAAATGACTTTCCAAAACCAAACAACCATGCCTTTTATTGTTTTAATTACATTTAGGTAGTTTAACTAGATTAAAAGACTCTTCAAGTGAAACAACCTGGGGTTGCAACCTATATTGCAATCCTTGGATTAAATTTTGATCTTAACCCCAAGGCGCGTTAGGCAAAGGTTAAATCACCATCTATGCAATATTTTGACTTAAAGTTTATTTTTCCACAAAATGGGATTTTGTAGGTCTAAAATGGAAAATTCAAATGATAACCAAAATCCAATTTTAATTTGATCATCTACGATTTAACATAAACAGTGTCATCATATTCACTAGCTTCTAACAATGTTGAAATAGGAAGTACTAATAAGAGAGTACCCCTTTTTATCAATGGGCTCCAACTGACCAGAGAGGGACGAGGCAGAGGCAGAAAGAGCACCTCCTCAATTCATGAAAGAGGTTGATAGTGGCAACACTTGGTCAATAGCAAAATGAAGAGCAAGAAAATATGCTAAGAAAAATCTTTACCATGTTAGTAGTGTGTACAAAACCCTTTTAGTATACTGTGAATGTATCATTAGTGTGAAGGATGCTCAATTCTACATATTAGTAATACATGAGTATCAAAAGGTCCTTTTGTAACACTTACTTCTAGAACTCATTCTCAAGCTTAATAATCAATGGTAATCATATTCAAGCTCATATGAGACTTAAAACATTAAAACCACAAGTTTTTAAAACTTTTCTTTATTTTTGGAAAAATGCTTAAAATGCGGAAACTTTTCCAGCAACTTCAAAAAATCATAACTAATTTTAGAAAATTTTGTTTACTTGTTTCAAGTCTCAATTTAAACTTGAAGAGTCCTCTATCTAGGAAAAATGTCAAGCAGATCATGCACCAACTCATATGGTACAGATTTTAGCTTTTCCCAACATACCATCTTTCTCACGCCCATAAATTTTGGCCTTCTTGCGTGATTTTAATTTGAGCTATATATCTCCAATTTACTTTGTGTTTGGGTTTCCAAAAATCCCTATATGTCTAGTATTTTACATAAAACTTTCATAGCTAAAAGTATTCATTTAATAATTCGAATAACTCCATCAATAGACATTGCACAGAATGTAACCCAAAAAAACAGCATTTCAATTGCAGGTATTAAAACTTGTTCTTAATGGCCAAGAATGACCATATACATACATGAATCCAAAAGGATAACATAATAACAACAAATTCAAGGCATCTTGACAATATTATAGATTTATCATAAGCTCAAAGATGCACAACAAAAACAAAGAGCATTGAATCTTCCATCATGACTTATGCTAGCTTCTTCTCTTTCTCCTTTTATGAGATTGCTCCTAAAAATATTTAGATTGGGGGTGAGATTTTGGTGAAAACCTCAGCAACACAATACTCAACAAACAACCATGCAAGTTTAACATTGGACAAGATATGGCAATACCAATAACTTGTACATGTGAGCATTTATGTTCTTGAATAATCACATATGGCCATAGCATTATAAGAAACACATAATCACTTCAAACATGATTCATCAAGGCAGCCAAATATCACAACACAATAAAAATTAATGCTGGAAATGTAAGAGAGTAAGTACTACCTTACAACTTTACAACTTCTCTTGGAGTCCCAACCTTCAAGGTTCCTAAAGAACACTCTTCTTTTTCTCACTTTCTTTAGGGCTGTGAGTTTATTGTGAAGAATGGGATCGAAGAGGTGGAAATGAGGGAAAGGATCACCCCAAACCACCTCACACAATGCCCAATAGCATGGAGATTTCTTCTACCACTCTTATCCTACCTTAGGTTAGCCTCCTCTATTGCACCACTCATGCAATTTTTCTTGTTTTCTTACTTTTATTTTATTTTCTCTCTTCTTAATAATGACCACCTTACCCCTAGTAAGTGGCATCTTTTGTCCATTTTGATCCTAAAGCCTATTGTAACACCTGGACTTTTACTACTATATTATAGCAATTTAATTGAATTATAACCACTTTTATGAATAATCGAAGCCCAAAAATACGGAAAATTTAAAACTTTTTCTTTTAAAATATTTATCCAACCTTCTGTCAGTTGGAATGGGCTTTTCGTACGACTCAGAATTTAAAACTTTGTATAAAACCAAGTGGTGCATAAAACTAAACTACTTAAGTTCCCTTATAATTTTCTCCCCTTGATGATAGTGTGTGGGGAGTGAAAACCCATTCATGGGTTCTCTGTATCTATTTATGGGTTTCTACCTTTCCGATATTAAAACGCTGGGGTTACCTCGGTTGATAACCCTTCTACCAGAATACGCAGCGACATTAAGATAATACATACATTTCCCTTTTAAATTATCTATTCATAATTAGAAATTCTTAGGAAATTTAATTCCCTTAATACATTTATAGTAATTTTATTTCCTGGGCTCTCTATTAATAATTTAATAATTTTACTTTTACAACATATACAAATAATCTTATTAAAAATATTTACTACCTCTGACTTTTCAATTTCTACTCCTAATTTCTTCGTCTACTCCTCTCCCCCGCTAGCTTCTTTTAACCTGCTAAACTGGAAATGTTTGGGGAAGGGGGTGAGATTGGAAATCCCAATAGCAGTTTCTTTCATTAACATATATTATCATGCTAGCAATTGTCATGTATATATTTCATAAAGCTGTGCAAATGATGATAGTCTTTCTCCTATTAATCTGTGTGCTAAAAGCACCTGCCAACCACTAATAACAATATATTCGTTATAGTGGAGGCTTTACCTGCAGGGTTTCTCGTTAAAGCACATAAGGCTAAAACGTAACTAATCTCGCAAAGGTGTAGCTAATCACCTAAGCCTGGAGTACTCCATCTGAGGAATAACAACATACCAACTAAATGCAACAGTTATTACAAAACAATACATGCAATTTAATTGTTACTGAAATAAACTGCTACCTGAACTCCAAGCTTAATCCTTTACTGTATCCTTTCTCTTCTACGTACTCTGGGAATTCGATCGCATTACCTTGTCCTATAAATATTTATAATACCGAAATAGTATATCAATATCTAAACTTAAGCATAATGGTTAAACGCCTCTCACGGTCCTATTGTACTACCCCTTTCTATTTCTAATACTATATTTAAATTTCTATTTTCTAACTTAGTGGGTAGTCATACTATTATCAAACCATGCATACATAAGTATAGGAAATATCCTAATTACTTTTAAATCAAACTTACTCCATATAATAACATATATAACAATTTACTTTATTTAATTAAATCTCCAAGGATTATATTTTTCTTCTATATTTATAATTACCTACAACTTAATTTATTATAATTATCTTAATCATTTAAGATCAAAAGATCATTCTTTAATTATTCAATTCTAATTAATGTTTCTTATTCTCAATGTTTGATCAATAGTTCATATAAAAATTCCTATTTAAAGGCTTTAACTATTTATTATTTAATATATAAATTTGTCGTTAAATTCAAACTTAATTCTTTATTACAAGATTTGTAACCCAACCTTATAATAATCCTATTAATTTTACTCCTTAGATTTAGTCCTCATGGATAATTAGAACAAACACAGAGAGAGGCTTTTCAAATTTAAACCTGATTATAATCGATACCCATGTAAAATTGCAAAGACTTAGGTTTTGAAGAATATATCAAAATAACCATTTAACCTTTCTAATATTTATCAAATTACAAAGCAACACAAAAGACTCCAAATAAAACTTCAAGATTTAATCAATCACCATATTAAAATAACCTCGAATCTTAACCAATCATAAATTGCCCAATCACAACTATTTTAATTTTTATAAAGCATATCCTTTAACTCTTCATAACAAGATGTCTTACAACTTTTAGCCTTGATCCGAAACTTAATCCTACTATGATTCTCAACTCCTATTAGCTTTGGCTTATACTCCAATGCTCCATATATATATATGCCATCTTCATCACCTCCATTCAACTCAAATCCTGGCTTTCAATCATTCTATTAAACAGTATTTAATCACCTTATCTCACTCTTATCAATTCTTAACTATTCCCTTTCAACCTAACTTCACATAGAATAAATCCCAATTAAATCTCAATATCAACTGATTTCCTTCCTCTTCCCACAGAAATCAACATTTAAAATCATGACCTCCTCTACCTAATCACTTCAAAGCATGATTTCATAATTAGAAATAGTCATCAACATTTCAGCTACTATAACAGGTTCGGAACTACAATACCTATACTTCCAATAAAGCTCTAAAAATTCCAACATTCTAGATAAATTGCAACCTTCCCTTTCTAGTAAAAGTCCTTATACATAGCTTAATTATTTGAACGGAATCAATAACCTACTTCATTTTAATCAAAGCACAATAAAGTATATATTGCCCCAAATATCAATTTCCTAATCCTAAGAGATAGCATATTATTCGTCTTGTTTCTTACTCTCAACCCATAAAGATTTCCATATTCATGTATACCTAATCCTCATTAGTCCATTAATAGTGAAATCAAACAACCTAAGAAGAAAAGATTACCTAATTTATAATAACCCATAAATTTCCATAACTTTTCCTTCATTCCCGAATTAGCACACACACACATAGAGAAACCAGAATTTCCATTATTATCCTAGCCCTCAATCACCCAGTCTGTAAGTTCCAATCCAAGCTCAATATCAACTAAACCTTCTACACTTTTTCCCCCACTGATAGTCACAGCACAGAACAATTAAGAAAGAGAAAAATTACAGCAATTCAACATTCAAATCACCCATGAACCCTTAATTATACATCAATCCTATCTCCCTTCCATATACTCAGAAACATATCACACAATTATTTAATCTCCCGGCCAAAACAGAGCAGAAGAAGGAAGAAAGAAAATCAACAACTTCCCTTTCCATGCTATAAACCAGTCGGCCAACAAGTCAGAGAAGAGAAGGAAAATTGAACAACTTCCTATTCAACCACCCCTAATCAACATTAATTTTACTTCATCAGAGCAACAATCAGAATCCCAAAATCACAAAATAGCAAAATCAAGAACAAGGATTCGGCCAGAACAAAACGAAGCAAGACAGAGAAGATTAAGAAAATGAAACAACTTTCGTTAGGGTCCAACGATCACACCAATGCAGCAATTCCAGAGCAAGAAATCAAGAACAGAAAACGAAGAACAGAATCGGCAGAACAGAGGAATAAGAACAGATATATCAAATCCACCCAACCTCAAAAATCTCAGCATACCTAACACTCATGAACTTAAACTAACTCCTAATCACGTTCTATTAAGCTTTAAAGCAACAAAACTTCATAAATCAAGAACAAGGGCGTCGGATGAACAGTGAAACGAAGGAGAAATTTGGGGAAACTTGATTAATACCACTCTAATGTTCAAATTCGTTCTTGGGGTTTGTTAATCGAACCCTAAGCTTCGAATTTATGGATTTAGAAGCTTAAATAAACCCCAGAAACTCGAACCCTAAATCGGACCTCTCCCAAAACTCACTCGAATCGGACTAGAAGGAGAAGAAAATGAAGGAAGAGAAGCTCACCATCGACTAGCCCAAGCTTCCTGATTACTTTCCTAGCTTCTCGCCGCCGATCATGGCTGATTTCAGCCGGAGCCGCCGCTCGAGTCCGATGAAACCAGAGGAACAGAGGGAACGAGAGAGAGTCGGAGAGGGAGAGTGATCGAGAGAGTGAGGAACAGGGGACGGAGGGAGTATTATATAAAAGGTGAGGGGAAAAATAGAATTCTGACCCCTAAAACTTTCTTCTTTTCGTTTTAATCCCTAAAACCAACTTTTTATTATTTTCAGTTTAGTCCCTTCTTGAAAATAATTTTCTAAAATAAATTCTTATATCATATTAGAGATTTTTCTTAGTCATAAATTTCTTTAAGCCTTAAAATAAATTCTCCTAAAGTTCCCAAATCAAAATTTATCTCCTAATTATTTTTCTTTATTTTCTAAAGAAAATAATCCTTAAAATTATTAAAAATGTCTAAAACATCATAATTTCATTTTTAATGCTTTTTAATATTTTAATAATATTTCCTAAATCTTATTTAATTCCTTATTTCCTATTTTCTAAAATTTGGGGTGTTACACCTATTACCATATTTTTACTAAATCAACATTTTTCTTTTTGTTCATTGGAGGAACATTATTTATACTTTAATTTCTTTCTCTTCTCCTACCCTTCCCATGCTCCACCTTTGGCCAATTTGGGAAGGAAGAGAGACTTCTCTTCTTATTTTGCATGATGACATCACTCACAAGAATCTTTCTAAGCTTGCAATTCTTCACATTGGTCACTTATTATTTTATTTCTTTTTCTTTTACCTCTTGCATGTATATCCATTGGCTCTCTTATTATACTTTATTTTATATTTTGATTTTCTTCCTTGCATGTCTTCCTATTGGTTATCTTGTCATGATAACCCCTTCTACTTTTCCCTTGCATGCATTTCTAATGGTCATTACATTAAATTTTCTTCCTAATATAATTTATACTTACAAATATTACAATTCATTTTCTATTTATTATTTGCAACATAATTCCCTCCCTCTCTATGACATGTTGCGCCACCCTATGCTCCACAAGGGAAAATTATCATTTCTTATGGGCTAAAGTCTCTAATCCATTCCTAAGCCCAACCCTAAACCAGATGGGTTTCTAATCAAATAATATGATCCCATTAATATGCAAATTTCTACTTAATTATTATAAATTCTCTCTTAATATTATATGAGAATTCATATGGAAAATTATCAAATAAGTACTTAAACTTTCTCATTCTTTAAACTAATGCCTATAGAATGTAATTTCCATAATAATAAAAATCAGGATGTTACACCTTTTTGAAGAGAAAGGAGTTGCGTACTCTTGTTGCTATTCGGAGGCTTTCCTCAAGAATTGCCTCTACATGGTCCCTGAAGACCTCAAGATGCATATGACCAGCTGCTTAATTTATCCAATTGGAATAGATTTTCAAAACCTAATTTCCAAGACAGCCAAGTGGAGCTTAACACTAACCCTAAGTAATGGCTATGAAAATGGTTGCTAGATTAGTCATTAATAATTAGGGCTAGTGGACCCCTAGTGGTTGCTTGGGGATTTTTCAATTACACGTAGTGAATCTTTAACTCCCAATATCAATTATAAATGAAGCGTGACAGCTACCGTAACACTACCAAAGCCCATTTTATAAAATTTCCCTGAATCCAAACACTTTTCACACTTTAATCAAAAGCATAAAAAACAAGTGTTTACATTTTCTTTATAGTTTCATGAAATGAATTTTCATAACCAAACCCCCAGACTTTTTACTATTTTAATTGCATTTATTTAGTGTAGGAAGAATAAAAAGCCTCCTCAAGTGAAAGGACCCGGGGTTGCAACCTATATTGCAATCCTTGAATTAAATTTTGGTCTTAACCCCCAAGGTGCATTAGGCAAAAGGTTAAATCAACTATCTAAGAAATAGTAATGTGATCTACTAGCTAGTATTTCTAACATCTAGTTAATAAATGGGAGAGGATAGTGATCCTTCCTAGTCTAGAATTCAATTTTCTATAGTCATTACATACCCTCCAACTATTATGGACTCTAGTCGGAACTAGCTCACCATCATCATTACGAACAACAAAAATACTGGTCCTTTTAGTAACCACCTGTATTGGACTTATCCATTGGATGTCAAAAATAGGGTAGATTATACCTGCGAAAAGAAGTTTAGAGACCTTTTTCTTTACAACGTCGAGGATCAATGAATTGAGTTGTCTCTGTGGCTATCGTATAGCTTTGGCACTATCTTCTAACAAGATTTGATGCATACACACATCTGGGCTTATTCCAGGAGTACCAGCAAGAGTGCATCCATAGCTTTCTTCCATCATCTAAGTACCTCTAGGAGGCAAATTTCCTCCACAGTAGCTATGTCATTAATTATAATCATGGGCAATGTCTCATCCTTCCCCAAATAAGCATACTTCAATGAGTTAGGTAGTGATTTTAGCTCCAATGATGGAGCTTGCTCAATTGAAGGTATGAGTGGCTTCAAATCAATGTCATACAAACTAGAAACCTGCATAAAATTCTCACAAATAGAAGAGCAAACTTTCCTAACTTGAGAGACATTAGTAAAAACAGTAAGGGGAGATGGGTTGAGAAATACACCACAATCCATAACAGTAGTGCCATCAGTAGCCCTCATATTAGAGATGGAATGAGAATTAGAAATCTTCTTATCAAGAACATCATCAATTCTAATCAATACTTAAAATCAGGCAATGAAGACAAATCAATTTTATCCATAGCATCAATCACACTAAGTATTTGAGAAAATCCATTTGAATCAATAGAGGTAGTAGACACATGATCGCTAAAATCACTAATGTTATAATAAGGCATAGAAGCATCATGTCCATAATGTCTCATAATCTCAACAAAATCAGTGAAAATATCAATATCAGTAGTGTCAAGGTTATCACATATATCACCACTACCATTCTCGACACATGAACAGGATATAGTATCATATAAACCAACACTATCACATGACCTACTCAATGTACTACCTCTAAGATCTATAATAGCATCATCAAAAATAACATCAATAATGCTAACATCTATATCAGCACAACTATCAGGTGGATGTCTCATAGAATTAAGCACATCGAATCTAATGATTTTACCAGAAATTCCATGGTAAGGGTACCAGCATGCACATCTATCTCAGCTCTAGCAATTTTAAGAACAGGTCTACCCAAAATCAAACATGAATGTCCTTTATGCTTAAATTTACTATCATCCATATCAAGAGCATAGAAGTTTTCCGGGAATATGAGATCTTTTACCTTAACCAAGATGTGCTCTAAGACTCCTTCTAGAACTGCACAACGTCTATCAACAAGGGATGCAATAAGATTTGTAGGTTTGACCTTCACACCCTTAAGCTATTCAAAGACTAATTTTGGTATAATGTTGATGGCTGCTCCTAAATCTGCTAAGGCATCTGAAAACTCAATGTCACCTATGGTGCATGGTATGAGAAAGCTACCAGGATCCTCGCACTTCTTTGGAAGTGGCAATTGATAAAGAGAGGACACAACTGCTCCCAAGTCAACTTTGCCTTCATGCTTAAACCTTCTCTTTGTAGTACATAACTCCTTCAAGAACTTTGCATACTTCCACACTTGTGCAACTAAATCAACTAGTGGAATATTGATTACCACCTTTTTGAAGACATCATGGACTTCTTTAAACATCTCAGCTTCCTACTTTCTTCTTTCAACTTTAGCTACTCCAGTGGGAAAGGATAAGGCCAACTTGATTACTTTCTTTCCTTCTACATCATTTTATTGTTATTCATGAGGTGCCACTTGTGTTTTTTATAAAGTGAACCGATCTTGTGATTTGGATGTGGAAGGAGAATCATTAATGACAACTTCATTGCCTTTGGAAGCAACGGTGGTGACAGGATCTACAAAATCGATTGTTTTTCCCTTTCTAAGAGATATGGCATTAACTCCACCAACATTAGGATTCTACATGTAACACCTACATCTAGGACTCATTCCCAAGCTTAATAATCATTGGGAATCACATTGAAGCTCATATGAGACTTAGAACATCAAAATCACAAGCTTTTGAAATTTTTCTTTATTTCCGGAAAAATGCTGAAAATGCGGAAACTTTTCCAACAACTTTGAAAAATCATAACTAATTGTAGAAAAATGGTTTTGACTTGGTTAAAGTCTCAAATTAAAGCTTGAAGAATCCTCTAACAGATCATGCATCAACCCATGTTATACAGATTTTTTATTTTCCCAACTTGCCTTCATCCTCATGCCCAAAATTTTTTACCTTATAGCGTGATTTTTAATTTAAGCTACATAACTCCGATTTACTTCGATTTTGGGTTTCCAGAAAGCCCTATATGTCTAGTAGTTTACATAAAAATTTCATAGCTAAAGGCATTCATTTGCTAACTCGAATAATTTCATCAATAGACATTGCACAGAATGGAACCCAAAAAACAGCATTTCAATTGCATGCATTAAAACTTGTTCTTAATGGGCAAGAATGACCATATACATACATAAATCCAAAAGGGAAACATAATATCAACATAATCAAAGGCATACCAACAACTTTACAGATTTATCATAAGCTCAAAGATGCACAACAAAAACAAAGAGCATTGAATCTTCCATCATGACTTATGCTAGCTTATTCTCTTTCTCCTTTGATGATCTTACTCCTAAAATGGTTTAGATTTAGGGGGTGAGATTTTGGGGAAAATCTCAGTAGCACAATACTCAATAAACAACCATGCAAGTTTAACATTGGACAAGATATGGCAATACCAATAACTTATACATGTGAGCATTTATGTTCTTGAATAATCACATATAGCCATAGCATTATAAGAAAAACATAATCACTTCAAACATGATTCATTAAGGCAGCCAAATATCACATCACAATATTTAAACAATGCTGGAAATGTAAGAGAGTAAGTACTACCTTACAGCTTTACAACTTCTCTTGGAGTCCCAACCTTCAAGGCTCCTCAAGAACACCCAAGAACACTCCTTTTTTTCTCACGTTTTTGAGGCTGCGAATTTTGGTGTGAAGAATGGGATGAAAATGGTCCTATTTATAGGGAAAATGAGGGCAACGATCACTCTTAAGCCGCCTCACTCATTGCCCAATTGTGTGAAGATTTCCTCCACCACCCCTATCCTTTACTAGACTAGCCAACCCTAATGCACCATTTATGCATTTTTGTTTCTTTTCTTGCTTTTCTTTCCATTTCTTTTCTTTTCATGATGACCACCTTACCCTTAGAAAGTGGCCCTTTTTACTTCTTTAGTACTAAAGCTAATTTCCCATTTTTGCATAATTACTTAATCCACAATTTTTCTTATGCCTATTGGTGGACTATATATATTTTTATTCTTTCTTTCCCTGCTTATGCACTTCCATGCGCCACTTGTGGCTAATTGGGGAAGGAAGAGAGACTTCTTTCTCTTATCATGCATGAAAAAAGGTGACATCACTCATAATAATCTTTTAGGCTTGCATGTCTCCCTATTGGTCACTTATTATTTTATTTCTTTTTCTTCTACCTCTTGCATGCATTTCCATTGGCTCTCTTATTATACTTTATTTTCTATTTTGATTTTCTTCCCTGCATGTCTTCCTAATGGTCATCTTGTCATGATAACCCCTTCTACGTTTCCCCTTGCATGCATTTCTATTGGTCATTACATAATCTTTTCTTTCTAATACAATTTATGCTTTCACATATTACAATTCCTGTTCTATTTATTATTTGCAACATAATTCCCTCCCTTTCCATGACATGTGGTGCCACCCTAAGCTCCACAAGGGGGTATTACCATTTCTTATGGGCTAAGGTCTTTCTCTAGTCCATTTTCTAAGCCCAACCCTAAACTATATGGGTTTCTAAGCAAATAATATCATCTCATTGACATGCAAATTTTTACTTAATTGTTATAAATTCTCTCTTAATGTTTTATGAGAATTCTTAGGGGAAAATTATCAACAAATACTTAAACTTCCTCATGCTTTAAACTAATGCCTATAGAATGTAATTTCCGGACTAATAAAAATCGGGATGGTACATGATTGCACCATATTTTTATACACTTTTCATTGATAAAATCATTAGATTATTGCATGTTCTTGGGGTAATTGCGCCTAATTAGGGTAATTTCTAACTTGTGCACACTTTGTTGGAATTTGTTCTAAACAAGGGCAATTTGGGAATGATTAGTATGAATTATTGTTTAACCCATTTTCAAGAATAAGAACATTTTGATGCTACCTTAGGTCCATTTTATATGCAGGTCATAGAAGAAGCATGCCCAAACTAAGAAGCCAAGTTGCAGTGAAAAATTCTGGACGGGGCAGAAGAAGAAAGTGAAGAGAGAAACAGAATCAATGTCTCTTCGCCGCGGCGAACTGACGGCGAAGAAAGACAAGAAGAGGCAGAACCAGTGTGAGTTTGCCGTGGGTTTCGCCGCGGCGAACTCACAGCGAACTCCCCAGCAAGTTCCAGAATGAGTGGTAGCTCGCCGTGGCTTTCGCCGCGGTGAGCCCACGGCGAAGTCGCGAGATTCTGCAAAAATCTGACGCGTTTTTAGGGTTTCTAAGGGAGTATAAATGGATCCTAACACCCCCACCTTCTCTCTCTAAGCCTCCTCAGCATGAAAATATCTCTGTTCTCCTAGGGTTTCACTCATCTCCCTCATTCTTCACTCAAATCCTCTCATCCCTACTCATCTCCACCTCAAATTCCACTGATTTTCTTGTTCTTTCCCTTTCTAACTTCCATTTCCACTCCAATTTTCCTTCTATCTTTCTCACTCATGGAGGCTGTCATCATGGGTTCTCTTGGGCTCGAGTTTGAGGACATGAGAGGCTAGAATCTTGGTGCTTTGGTGGTGTGAAGGTGGCTTGAGCTTCAATGGGTGAAATAGGGGAGTTATTTGTTTCATCATGCTCTTTTCCTTACGTATTGAGTTTTGTGGTCGCATTTCTCTTGTATATTTGGATTGGAGACATGTTTTTCCTCTTTCATTGTCTTTAAATTGGAATATTTGTGTTGGATATTGAGTTATGTTAATTGAATGATGTCTATGTTTGAATTTCCTATTGAGTTTGTGATGCTATATGATTTTTAGTGGTTGCTAGATTGTGTAGCTTAATTTATCCAATTGAATGTTGTGGTTGCACATTCTCGAGAGGAATCGGTTTTCAAAACTCATGTTCCAACACACACCAAGTGGAGATTAACACTAACCCTAAGTAATGGCTAAGAAAGTGGTTGCTTGATTAGTCATTAATTAGGGCTAGTGGACCCCTAGTGGTTGCTTGGGGATTTTTCAATTATACCCGGTGCATCTTTTAACTCCCAATATTAATTTTAATGAAGCGTGAGAGCCACTGAAACACTACCAAAAGCCCATTTTATAAATTCCCTTAATCCAAACCCTTTTCTCCCTTTTAATCAAAAGAAAATTACAAAAACAAGTAATAGCAATTGTCAATAGTTTTATTAAATGAATTTTCAAAATCAAACCCCCACACCTTTTATTGTTTCAATTACATTTAGTTAGCTCAGGTAGTTTAGAAGGACTCCTTAAGTGAAACGATCCGGGATTGTGCCACTTTACACAATCCTTGGTAATTATTGTGATTTTAACCCCAAGGCGTAAGGAAAAGGTTAAATCAGTACACTATAGGGTTTCAACATTAGGATTAACAACCACTTCTGATGGAAGCTTTCCTGACCCTTGACTCTGTACATGACTGAGAGCATTAAATAATTACCTATTTTTAGTTTGATGAGTTTGAATTTCTTGCCTATGTTGCAAATTCTTTGTGGTGTTGTTCCTTCTCCTTCTTGTCAAATTTTTCAATTAAGATTTTCATCATAACATACATCTTGTTTTCAAGATTTGAACCCTCATCTTGCACTAGCACTGTTTGTCTAACTTACTGAAACATCTTGCTATTTGAGTTTGTCCCTTCATTGAACTGAGCTTGTTGAGGTTAGCCGCTCCCATATCTAAGGTTTGGATGATCACACCATATAGGATTATACGTATTTGAATAAGGATCATATCACTGGCCACCTTAATTCATAGGCTTAGGAGGATATATCGCATTGCAAGATTCAACTCTATCATTCAAGAAGGGACAAGAGTCACTAACATGAGTGGCGTATCAGTGCATGTCATTTTTCTCTAATACAACACCATACAGACTTCAACTTCAGAAACACTTAATATCTGCATTGGAACACATTAATACCCTTAACGTCTTATTAACTGTTCCATGTCTGGCCACAGGTTTTATGGTTCAAGTTGTATTCTGAGACATATCTACCCTTTTGGTAGAATTTCGCTTAGCTCAATAACCTTTTACTCTGTCACATGGTGGTTATTAGCTACACTTTGCCTCACATCTCATAGCGAGAAAGTTGCTTGTGTGAGTAAGCTTATCCTCAAACCTGTACGACATTATATCTTTTTCATACTCGAACCCAAATGTTTAAAATAATGAACAAAGGGAAAATATATTATTTTATTGAAAGAGAAAAGAGTTCAATACAAGAATCATGCTCTACGCATGCCCAAAGCCTTTACATGCTTGATAAATGGATCTCTAGCTATAGGCTTTGTGAGTGGATCTGCTATCATCTCATGGGTGGACAAGTATTGAACAACTACTTGCTTCTTAGCAATCATATCTCTAACAAAGTGGTACTTAATGTCTATGTGCTTAGTTCTGTTGTGGTACTTATCTTTAGCATATCCAATCGTAGCTTGATTATCACAGTTAATCAAGATTGGATTCCCATCATTGTAGTTTATTCTTAAACGTTCCAAGAATCTCTTAAGCCACACAGCTTCTTGAACAGCAGCAGAACATGCTATGTATTCTGCTTCCATTGAGGATAAAGACACACATGTCTGCTTTTTGCTACTCCACAAGATTGCACCATTGTTCAGCATGAATGCGTATCCTAATGTTCAGTGGTGCTCATCAAGATCTCCAGCCCAGTCAGCATCGGAGTATCCTTGTAAGAGCGACCCATTTCCTTGGTAGCATAGCTCATAGTCCATGGTTCCCTTCAGGTACCTCAAGATCCTCTTCACAGCTTCCCAATGTTTAACTCCTGGGTTTTATTGGAAGCGGCTGACAAGCCCAACTCCAAAGCAAATGTCCGGCCTTGTACATAACATAGCATACATCAGGCTGCCAACTGCATTTGAATAAGGTACCATTTTCATGCGCTCTATGTCGCATTGCTTTGTAGGTTTCATGTCCTCATTCAAGTCATGTCCTTTGACCACTGGAGTGTCCATGGGCTTGCAGTCCCTCATGTTGAAGCGTTCCAAGATTTTAGCTATATATGTCTTTTGTGACAATGACAGCAATTTCTTGGAACAATCTCTTCTTATCTTGACACCCAAGATATATTCTGCTTCACCCATGGCCTTCATTTCAAAGTTTAAGGACAACCAATCCTTAATCATTTTGACAACTCCTAGATTTGATCCAGCCAAGAGTATATCATCAACGTAAAGAGACAATATAACAAAATTGCCTCCATAACATTTGATGTATACGCAATGGTCTTGTTCAATCATTTCGAATCCAAATGAGTTAACTGCTTTGTGGAACCTCAAGTACCATTGCCTAGACGATTGTTTTAGTCCATAAATGGATCTCAGGAGTTTGCAAACCTTTTGTTCACTTCCTTTCATTATGAAACCCTCAGGCTGTTTCATATAGATTTCCTCGTCTAGTTCTCCATTGAGAAAGGCGGTCTTTACATCCATTTGGTGCAATTCCAAGTCTAGCCTTGCCACCAATGCTAGAATCAATCTAATAGAGTTAAAACGAACTACCGGCGAGAAAGTATCCTCGTAATCAATACCTTCTCGTTGTGTATATCCTTTGGCCACTAACCGTGCCTTAGGTTTGTCAATTGATCCATCTGCCTTTCTTTTATATTTGAGAACTCACTTGTTCCCAATTGCCTTATGGCCTGGCAGTAGATCAACTAACTCCCAAACTCAATTTGACCTCATGGATTCCATTTATTCTTCTAAGGCCATTTGCCATTTTTCCTTTACAGGTCCGATGCATCCTGTACACTTACGAGAATTGAATCATCGTCTTCTGGATTGACGATGAGAACTGATCCTTCCACCGAGAATCGTTTCCTTGGGGTTTTATCCCTTTGACTTCTCTGAAGTGGGGTATCCACAAGACTCTCTTCTTGTGGTTGCATAAAATATCCTTGAGGTTCAAAGGAGTTTTCAGCCCTCCCACTTAGGTTGGTTACTTGCGGGATATATGTTGACTCATCATTTCTGATTTCCTCATAAAGAGGTTCTAAACGGTCAACACCCCCTGCTAGGGAAATCATTCTCCATGAATACTGTGTCCCTTGATATTATTTTAGTCACTGATCTGTCATCATTTTCTCCAATGCAGACATACCCCTTTGAGGCTTCAGAGTATCTCACAAATATACATTTCTTGCCTCTTGGTCCCAACTTTCCATATTTATGAGAAGAATCATGGACATAAGCTGCTGACCCCCATGGTCTTAAAAGGTTTAAGTCTTGTTTGCGCCATGTCCATGATTCATAGGGTGTAGTAGAGACTGATTTTGAGGTTACGTGGTTGAGTACATATGTGGCAGTTAGCAGAGCATCTCCCCAATAGGAGATTGGAAGCTTAGCATGTGCCATCATTGACCTAACATGTCAAGAAGGGTTCTGTTCCTTCTCTCGGCTACTCCATTTTGCTGAGGAGTATTGGGGACTGATAGTTGCCTAACAATCCCCTTTTCCTCACAGAGTGCCTTGAACTGATCTGAGAGATATTCACGGCCCCTACCAATTCTCAAGGCCTTTACCTTGTAGCTTAACTTATTTTCCACTAAGTTAAGGTATTTTTTGAAGCATTCCAGAGCATCAGATTTGTGGGAAATCAGATAAACATACCCATATCAAGAATAGTCATCGATAAAGGTAATGAAGTACACATATGCCTTGCCCGTACACTCATCGGTCCGCAAATATCAGAGTGAATGAGTTGAAGAGGAGTTTCAGCTCTAGTTGCTTTACTGAAGGGTTTCCTTGTGCTCTGCCTGCTAGGCAGTGCTCACAGAGAGACATTTCTCTTTTCGATACATTTCCTAGCAAACCTTCCTTTGCTAGTTTAGTCATTCGCTCTTGACTAATATGACCTAATCTAGCATGCCAGATGTCATAATGAATATCGGAGCTAATTGCATAACAAGAACTAGAATAATCATTGAAATTTTCAAGAACAAAGAAATAGTCTTTAACATAACCAGAGCCAAACACACCGGCTTTATTTGAAATGCTTACAATGAAGTCACAAAAACTAAAATTGAAATTTAATTTAATTAAAGAAATGACAAAAACGAGATTTCGCCGGATTTCAAGAGCGTAAAGCACATCATGCAATGTCAAGGTTTGTCCTCCCTTCAAACTCAGCTCGCAGGTACCGATGCCTTTGACTTCTACCCTCACATTATTTCCAACATAAAGCCATCTGCTTCTAGCTGCCAGCCGACGAAACTCAGTGAAATTCCCACATCCCTTGCTCATGTGGTCGGTTGCTCCTGAGTCTACAACCCACATAGGATTAGCTTCAGTTAATAAAGCTGTACTCGACACAAAAGAGTAATGAATAGGCACATTATTCATTACCTTCTTTTGACCAGGGCAATCTTTGGCATAGTGTCCCTTTTTTTGACAGGCATAGCACTTGATCTTAGCTAGATCATGCTTCTTGCTTGTCTTTTTGGTTTTCTTGAAAGGTTTCTTCCCCTTTTGTTTGGGTCCACCTTTCTTTTGTTGGGTGTAAAATCCTCCAAATTTCTAAATATGTACAACCATCATTTGCGTCCAGATAACACTAATATGGTACTAACTACGATAGAAAAGAGAATTGTGAAAACCGAAAGGTCTATCGTAGTTAGAAAAGAATTTTCATTAATTTAAAAACCATAACTATGATAGAAAAGAGACTATCATAGTTATTAAAAGCTTGGCGGTATTAGTAGAGGTTAATTATGATAGAAAAAGAAGAATGTCAAATATAAAAGCCTATCGTAGTTAAACAAAAGAGTTTAGTTATTTATAAAACCTAACTATGATAGAAAAAGGATCTATCATAGTTATAAGGAATAAACTACTAATTGAAAGTGAATTTTATTCATGATAAAATGGAAACTAGAAGCCAAATCAAAGTAAAGAACTATCAGCAAAATAACACAAAAATAAAGCCTTCAGGCATAAATGCCAGAAGGGGACCGTTGTAACGTCCCAATTTTTATTAGCTTGGAAATTACATTTCATAGGCATTAGTTTAAAGCATGATGAAGTTTAAATATTTGTTGATAATCTTCCCTAAGAATTCTCATAAAACATTGAGAAGAATTTATAATAATTTAGTAGAATTTTGCATGGTATTATTTGCTTAGAAGGAGTGTTACACCTTAGCCCATGAGAAGTAGTAACTTTCCCTTATGGAGCTTATGTTGGGCTTAGAAAATGGACTAGATAAAGACCTTAGCCCAAGAAGAAGGGAGGAATTATGTTGCAAATAATAAAGGAATTGTATATGTGTAAGCATAAAATTATATTAGAAAGAAATAAGAAAATCATAAGTGGAAATTCTTGTGAATAATGTCATCATGACTCATGCATGATAGGAGAAAGAAATCTCTCTTCCTTTTCCAAATAGCCACAAGTAGACCATTAGGTAAAAAAAGGAAGGTATGAACATTAGGTAAAGAAAGGAAGGTATGAACATTAGGTAAAGAAAGGAAGGTATGAACATTAGGTAAAGAAAGGAAGGTAAGAACATTAGGTAAAGAAAGGAAGGTATGAACATTAGGTAAAGAAAGGAAGGTAAGAGCATTAGGTAAAGAAAGGAAGGTATAGAAAGGAAGGTATGAACATTAGGTAAAGAAAGGAAGGCATGAGCATTAGGTAAAGAAATTAGGTGGAGCATTAGGTGAAGTGGCTTGATCCTTGCCCTCATTTCCCCTATAAATAAGACCTCTTCCATTCCATTCTACACACCAAAATTCGTAGCCCCAAAGAAAGTGAGAGAAAGAGGAGTGTTCTTGAGTATTTTTGAGTGTTCTTGAGTGTTCTTGAGGAACCTTGAAGGTTGGGACTCCAAGAGAAGTTGTAAAGCTTTAAGGTAGTGCTTACTCTCTTACATTTCCAGCATTGTTTCAATATTGTGATGTGGTATTTGGCTGCCTTGATGAATCATGTTTGAAGTGATTATGTGTTTCTTATAATGCTATGGCCATATGTTATTATTTAAGAACATAAATGCTCACATGTATAAGTTATTGGTATTGCCATATCTTGTCCAATGTTAAACTTGCATGGTTGTTTGTTGAGTATTGTGCTGCTGAGATTTTCCCCAAAATCTCACCCCCCAAATCTAAACCATTTTAGGAGCAAGTTCATCAAAGGAGAAAGAGAAGAAGCTAGCCTAGTCAAGATGAAGAATTCAATGTTCTTGTTTTTGTTATGCATCTTTGAACTCATGATAAATCTGTAATATTGTTGGGATGCTTTTAATTATGCTGTTATTATGTTATCCTTTTGGATTTATGTATGTATATGGTCATTCTTGGCCATTAAGAACAAGTTTTAATTCATGCAAATGAAATGCTGTTTTCTGGGTTCCATTCTGTGCAATGTCTATTGTTGATATTATTCGAAATAGAAGATGAATTCCTTTAGCTTTGGAATTTTTATGTAAATTAATAGACATGTAGGGCTTTTTGGAAACCCAAAAACGAAGTAAATTGGAGTTATGTAGCTTAAGATAAAAATCACGCAAGAAGGCCAATATTTCTGGGCGTGAAAACGAAGGCAGGTTGGGAAAATCAAATATCTGTATCACCTAGGTTGATGCATATTATGTTTGATATTTTTTCCAGAAAGAGGACTCTTCAAGCTTTAATTTGAAACTTGAACCAAGTCAAGACCATTTTTCTACAATTAGTTATGATGTTTCAAAGTTACTGGAAAAGTTCCGCATTTTCAGCATTTTTCCAGAAATAAAGAAAAGTTTTAAAAAGTTGTGGTTTTGATGTTCTAAGTCCCATATGAGCTTGAATATGATTCCCAAATATTATTAGGCTTGGGAATGAGTCCTAGAAGTAGGTGTTACACTTTTTGGTATCAGAGCAAAGGTTCTGGAAAACTTAGAAATCGAACATATCTCTTAGAACCCTTAATAAGTGACTTAGTCATATTATCCTCTAGAGTTCATAGCAAGCTTTGGGGTTATACTTTCAGGATTATCAAATATGACATCCGAAAGTAATATTGGCTCAACCCAAGGATATGAATCGGAAAATGACTCGGTAGAAAGTGTTGGCTACCTAGAGCAATTCCGACCATCCATAAAAAGGGTTAGAAGAGTATTGGCGCATAGGACATGGCCGGAAGGAATTGGAAGTCATAACCAAGCTAGAGCTAGGCAAGGTTTAGGTGGTTGGATAATTGAGGATGAGGAGACGATGTAGCCTCAAGAGCTTCACTCAAGGGAGAGCATTAGAAGAAATGATGAAGTAGATGACGAATGGGCGTATGCAAGGTCTTTAATTGAACAAGGACGCATGATTCCTAGAGCAACTCAAGAAGCCATGATAAGGGCAGGTTATGGGCAGAGGCTTGACCCATTAAGCGGAGAAGCAAGCTTTCAAGAAGAAAGAGGCCCGAACCTATCTCTAGGAGGATGATCGCCCATAGTAGCTCTCAATGAAAGGAGGGAAGCACTCCCAACTGCCGAAGAATGGATAAGGATGAATGCTGGACTTGGTTATATGCTTCTAGAAGAAGAAGAAGAGGACCCCATAGAGTATGAGCTTGAAGAGGAAGAAGAAAGAGCCAATGGGAGTTGAGATGCTAGCTTGTAAGTTAAAGAATTTTTGGAAAGCCCCCTCATTGGAGAATGATAAGGAGGCATCATCTTCAAAGCCGATCAAAGAATGTGATCCAGGAGAGGATAGTGTCCAATTTAATATGTTAGTACCAAGCTAGTTAGTCTTAATCTTAGGTAGTATGATGAAATGAAAAGTTCCTTTCTTATTTGCCAAAAGTTATATTTAAAGAATATGTTTAAGAGAAGTTATGTTTAAAATTTGCGCTAAGAAAAATAATTCCTCTACGCAGATAATCAACCCCTTAAGAGTTAAGAGATGGTGAATACTAGGAGAACACCGAATCATAGGGATCGTGGAAACGATGAGAGGCCTCCAAATGACCCTATGGGAATAATGTTGAATCGCTTAGATCAACAGCAGAGATTGATTGAGCAGCTGCAAGAGGACCTGGCAAGAGAAAGGCAAGAGCGAGAGCAAGGCGCCAATGGAATTCAACAGCCTGAGATCGTAGTTAATCAAGAGGGCCAGCTTATTGCAAAGTTTTGCAAGCATCATCCGCCATCATTTGATGGAACATTCAATGTTCAAAATGCTGAAGACTGGGTCATGAGACTTGAGAAGATTTTCAAAGTCTTAAACTGTAGTTCAGAGATAAGAGCTCAAATGGAAATTTTCAAGTTGGAAAAAGAAGCTGATCGCTGGTGGAGGAATACGGAGATGATCCTGAGAGCAAGAGGAATTGCCATCACTTGGGAAGTGTTCATGGAGCAGTTCAATGAGAAGTATTTTCCAAGGTCTGGTCGGGATCAAAAGGAAGCAGAATTCCTCACGCTTTGTCAAGGAAATAGCGAGCCATTTGATGAGTACTTGGCCAAGCATATTAGTCTGTCAAGGTATTCAACTTATCTGCAGCAAGTTGATGATGAAAGGTGGAATACAGAGAAGCTGGAAAGAGGATTAACTTCGATTATGAAAGAGAGAGTTGCCCCAATGCAGATACGAACCTTTAACAAGCTAGTTGAGGTTTGTAGGATTACTGAGTATAGCTTGAATCATCGAGGAGCAAGTCAGGAGCACTCGAAGATGGGCAAGCAAGCTGAGGAGGGAACTTCCAATTGGAAGAAAGGAAAGAAGCCTTGGAGTAAGAAGTTTAAGAAGTCAGGCCGTCAAGGAGGAACTAATGGACACAAGGGTCCAATAGTTTCAGGATGCAATCAGTGTGGCAAGAACCATGGTGACAGACCATGTTTAGCTGGGAAGAATGTCTGCTACAAGTGTGGTAAGCTTGGACATTATGCAAGAGAGTGCAATCAGGAGGAAGGCAGCTCTAGACCTCAAGTTCAAGGAAGGGTTTATGCATTAACCCATAATGAAGCTCTCCAGTCGCCAGAGATGATACAAGGTATGATCAAGATCAATCAATTCCTTGTAAATGCATTGTTTGATTCGGGTGCTAGTCATTCGTTCATATCATATGATTGTGCTTGGAGACTAGGTCTAGAAATTTGTAGACTGCCTTATGACTTAAATGTTACCACGCCAACAGAAGCAAAGGTTAGGACCTCCTGTGTTTGCCTAGGATGCATAGTCCAGTACAAATACTGCAGTAGCACACTAGACTTAATATGCCTGCCATTCCCTGACATAGATGTAGTCATTGGATTGAACTGGATGGCTACGAATAGTATAGTCCTTGATTGTAAGAATAAGACAATCATCACTCCCCCTCGTAAGATAGAGAATCCTAGCAAGATTAAGTTAAATTTCATAACTACCTCAAGGACAGAGGGATGTTTAGAAGGACGATGCCAAGGATTCATAGTATTTTTCTCAGTACAAGTAGATGAAGAAGAGAAGATTAAAGATGTCCCTGTGATAAGGGAATTTCCTGACATTTTCCCTAAGGAGATAAGCGGAATTCCGCCTCAACGGGAATTAGAGTTCACAATCGATATCGTGCCAGGAGCAAGGCCAATATCAAAGGCACCTTATCGGATGGCTCCAAGCGAGATGGCTGAGCTGAAAGCACAAATCGAAGAGCTGTTGGACAGGGGTTTGATCAGGCCAAGCGTATCCCCTTGGGGTGCTCCAGTGCTATTTGTTAAGAAGAAGGATGGGAGCCTTAGATTGTGCATAGATTATAGGGAGCTTAACAAAGTGACCATTAAGAATAAGTATCCCTTGCCAAGAATAGATGATTTATTGGATCAATTAGCTGGTGCTAAGATTTTCTCCAAGATAGATCTTAGATCAGGATATCATCAGTTAAGAGTGAAAGCTGAAGATATTCCTAAGACGGCATTCAGAACAAGATATGGGCATTATGAGTTCCTAGTGATGCCATTTGGATTGACCAACGCACCTGCTATATTCATGGATTACATGAATAGGATCTTCAGGCAGCATTTGGATCAGTTTGTTGTAGTCTTCATTGACGATATCCTAGTCTACTCCAAATCAGCCGAGGAGCACGAAAGGCACTTGAGAATTGTCTTAAGCATTCTGAGAGAGAAGAAGTTGTTCGCTAAACTTAGTAAATGTGAGTTTTGGCTCACAGAGGTCAGATTCTTAGGACATGTGATCTCTCAAGATGAAGTCGCAGTAGATCCTAGTAAGGTAGAAGCAGTCCTAGAATGAAAGAGACCGAAGACAGTGACAGAGATCAGGAGTTTCCTTGGTTTAGCGGGTTACTACAGAAGGTTTATTCAAGACTTTTCTCGAATTGCCTTGCCAATGACGAAGCTTACAAGAAAGAACCAGCCATTCTTGTGGGACGAGAAGTGTGAGCAGGGCTTCCAGGAGCTGAAGAGAAGGCTAACCTCAACACCAGTACTTACTATCCCAGATCCATCTCAGTCCTATGTGATCTATAGTGATGCTAGCAAGCACGGATTGGGCTGTGTATTGATGCAGCAAGGAAAGGTTGTAGCGTATGCCTCTCGACAGCTGAAGACTCATGAGGAGAACTACCCTACGCATGACTTGGAGTTAGCAGCAGTAGTGTACGCTCTCAAAATATGGAGGCATTATCTATACGGAGTTCCCATAGAGATATTCTGTGACCACAAGAGTCTCAAGTATCTATCCGATCAAAAGGATTTGAACATGAGGCAAAGAAGATGGATGGAGCTTCTCAAGGATTATGAGTATACGTTGAAGTATCATCCAGGGAAAGCAAACGTAGTAGCTGATGCCCTTAGTAGGAAGGTTATTCAAGCTTCCAGCTTGATGATCAAAGAGCAAGAGTTGCTAGAGAAGTTTAGAGATTTTAACCTAACCTATAGCGTGCAAGTTAAGAGTATGAGAATAGTGGAAACGCGCATAGGATGGGAGTTAGGAGATCAAATCATGGAAGCGCAACTTCAAGACCCTTATGCAGAGACAATGAAGAGTAAATTTAAGAATAAAGACACACCAGGATTCGAGATCTCAGATGATGGTATAGTAAGGTTTCGGAAGAGGATTTATATTCCTCCAAAGCCTGAACTTCGGAAGAAGATTCTTGATGAAGCGCACAAGAGCAAGTATACCATTCATCCAGGCATCACGAAGATGTACCAGGAGCTCAAAGGAATGTTTTGGTGGCCTGGCATGAAGAGGGAAGTAACTCAGTACGTTGCTCAGTGTTTGACGTGCCAGAAGGTAAAGATAGAGCATCAGAAGCCGGCAGGAACTTTGCAATCTTTGGATATCCCAGAATGGAAATGGGAAAGCATATCTATGGACTTTGTTATGGGATTACCTGTAGTTCCTTCAGGAAGTAATGCTATATGGGTAATAGTGGACCGACTAACCAAATCAGCTCACTTTTTGCCGATTAAAGCAACCCATACCTTAGATAAGCTAGCAGAGTTGTATGTAAAGGAGGTCGTTAGATTGCATGGGGTGCCGACTAGTATCGTATCAGACAGAGATCCAAGATTTACATCTGGATTTTGGACATCATTGCAGAAGGCGATGGGTACAAGGTTAAGGTTTAGCACGGCATATCACCCGCAGACCGACGGTCAAACGGAGCGAACCATTCAGACGCTAGAAGATATGCTGCGATCGTGCGTGTTGGAGCTTAAGGGCAGCTGGGATTCACACTTACCTCTGATAGAGTTTGCTTACAATAATAGCTACCATGCGAGCATTCAGATGGCTCCATATGAGGCACTCTACGGTAGAAAGTGTAGATCTCCACTTTGTTGGACAGAGTTGAAAGAAAGGAGTATGTTAGGCCCTGAATTGGTAGACAGAACTTCTCAGCATATCGAGATGATCAAGCAAAAGCTTCAAGCAGCACAAAGCAGGCAGAAGAGTTATGCAGACAAAAGAAGAAGGCCATTAGAGTTTGAAGTCGGGGATCATGTTTTTCTAAAGGTATCTCCCACGACCAGTATAGGTAGAGTTCTTAAGTCAAGGAAGCTAAGTCCTAAGTATATAGGACCATTCCAAATTCTTTCGAAGGTTGGTCCTGTAGCTTATAAAATAGCCTTACCTCCTAATTTAAGCAAGATTCATGACGTCTTTCATGTCTCCCAAATAAAGAAGTATCAGCCGGATCCAGCACATGTCATAGAATATGAGGACATTGCTCTCCGAGACAACTTGTCTTTTGAAGTAAGACCTGAGCGAATCATAGATTCCAAGGTCAAGCAGCTGAGGAATAAGAGCATTCCGCTAGTCAAGGTTGTCTGGAAAGGGTCATCCGCTGAAGAAGCTACGTGGGAAATGGAAGATGCTATGAAAGAAAAATATCCCGAGATATTTAGTTAAGGTATGTGTTAAATTTCGAGGACGAAATTTTTTTAGGAGGGTAGAAATGTAACGTCCCAATTTTTATTAGCTTGGAAATTACATTTCATAGGCATTAGTTTAAAGCATGATGAAGTTTAAATATTTGTTGATAATCTTCCCTAAGAATTCTCATAAAACATTGAGAAGAATTTATAATAATTTAGTAGAATTTTGCATGGTATTATTTGCTTAGAAGGAGTGTTACACCTTAGCCCATGAGAAGTAGTAACTTTCCCTTATGGAGCTTATGTTGGGCTTAGAAAATGGACTAGATAAAGACCTTAGCCCAAGAAGAAGGGAGGAATTATGTTGCAAATAATAAAGGAATTGTATATGTGTAAGCATAAAATTATATTAGAAAGAAATAAGAAAATCATAAGTGGAAATTCTTGTGAATAATGTCATCATGACTCATGCATGATAGGAGAAAGAAATCTCTCTTCCTTTTCCAAATAGCCACAAGTAGACCATTAGGTAAAAAAAGGAAGGTATGAACATTAGGTAAAGAAAGGAAGGTATGAACATTAGGTAAAGAAAGGAAGGTATGAACATTAGGTAAAGAAAGGAAGGTAAGAACATTAGGTAAAGAAAGGAAGGTATGAACATTAGGTAAAGAAAGGAAGGTAAGAGCATTAGGTAAAGAAAGGAAGGTATAGAAAGGAAGGTATGAACATTAGGTAAAGAAAGGAAGGCATGAGCATTAGGTAAAGAAATTAGGTGGAGCATTAGGTGAAGTGGCTTGATCCTTGCCCTCATTTCCCCTATAAATAAGACCTCTTCCATTCCATTCTACACACCAAAATTCGTAGCCCCAAAGAAAGTGAGAGAAAGAGGAGTGTTCTTGAGTATTTTTGAGTATTTTTGAGTGTTCTTGAGTGTTCTTGAGGAACCTTGAAGGTTGGGACTCCAAGAGAAGTTGTAAAGCTTTAAGGTAGTGCTTACTCTCTTACATTTCCAGCATTGTTTCAATATTGTGATGTGGTATTTGGCTGCCTTGATGAATCATGTTTGAAGTGATTATGTGTTTCTTATAATGCTATGGCCATATGTTATTATTTAAGAACATAAATGCTCACATGTATAAGTTATTGGTATTGCCATATCTTGTCCAATGTTAAACTTGCATGGTTGTTTGTTGAGTATTGTGCTGCTGAGATTTTCCCCAAAATCTCACCCCCCAAATCTAAACCATTTTAGGAGCAAGTTCATCAAAGGAGAAAGAGAAGAAGCTAGCCTAGTCAAGATGAAGAATTCAATGTTCTTGTTTTTGTTATGCATCTTTGAACTCATGATAAATCTGTAATATTGTTGGGATGCTTTTAATTATGCTGTTATTATGTTATCCTTTTGGATTTATGTATGTATATGGTCATTCTTGGCCATTAAGAACAAGTTTTAATTCATGCAAATGAAATGCTGTTTTCTGGGTTCCATTCTGTGCAATGTCTATTGTTGATATTATTCGAGATAGAAGATGAATTCCTTTAGCTTTGGAATTTTTATGTAAATTAATAGACATGTAGGGCTTTTTGGAAACCCAAAAACGAAGTAAATTGGAGTTATGTAGCTTAAGATAAAAATCACGCAAGAAGGCCAATATTTCTGGGCGTGAAAACGAAGGCAGGTTGGGAAAATCAAATATCTGTATCACCTAGGTTGATGCATATTATGTTTGATATTTTTTCCAGAAAGAGGACTCTTCAAGCTTTAATTTGAAACTTGAACCAAGTCAAGACCATTTTTCTACAATTAGTTATGATGTTTCAAAGTTACTGGAAAAGTTCCGCATTTTCAGCATTTTTCCAGAAATAAAGAAAAGTTTTAAAAAGTTGTGGTTTTGATGTTCTAAGTCCCATATGAGCTTGAATATGATTCCCAAATATTATTAGGCTTGGGAATGAGTCCTAGAAGTAGGTGTTACAACCGTCTCCAAAAAAATTAGTAGCAAATACAGTAATCCAAAATAATAATTAAAATGTGGAAGCTACATGCATACATGCCTAGTCTATAGCACATGGAAATATACATGAAACCCCAAATAATAAAACAACAACCTCAAATCAATGAGGTTGGGTTGGCTCATTTCCTTCCCGTCTACCCTCCGAGTTAGAACCTAAAACTAAAGAGTAACCAAATGAGACAAAGTCCCAATAACACTTATTCTTCCTATACTGTCTACGTGCATAAGTGTATGTTAATACAATTAAGTGGAGTATTTAACAATAATTAAACATCACAAATACAAAAGAAGAACATCGAATAATAAATTTTTTTACATGTATCATCACGTTCCTCAATACTCGAAGATTGAAACCATATATGGACATTGATACAACCAGAATTTGCATGCATCACCAAATATTTACACGTTATGCAAATAATCCTCCGAAGAGGGTAACACACACTTTGTGCCCGACGGAAGCCACCGAAACCAGACTTCATCGTCGTCACAAGATATGATGGAACCAAAATCCTCTAACCGTGAGCCACCGAAACTAGACTCCACGACCCGACAGAAGCCAACGAAACCAGACTTCACTGTCAGTAAGTCCATACAGGACATAAACCCAAAAGGTAACCCGATGGCCTTCGGGCACCTCATCACATGAAGGGGGTGAAACCACACTTATACCAGGCGCCAATACCAACAAATAACAATATACATGTTACTTCAACTAGAATGATCATGTACAGGCTGGTTACTAAATACAATATGTCATCTACCACAATTAATCATACATATTCAAGTGCAACCACGCATATGTATAGTAATGATCTTTATCAAAATACAATTTTCACATCAAACAAGATCCACTACATACTATTTCCACATAACAGAGTGGTAGAATAAACGTTCACCGTTACCCATTTAGTATGGCATGCTAGCCCCAAGCTCTACAACCAACCAGTAGTGGAGTTTACTAACTCATCATACAATAATTAAAGACAAGGAAGTGGTTACCTTATGGAGTAGTTAAGTATTACCACAAAAGCTATCCCGGTGCTCTACGAACCCGGATTAAAATCTACAACAACCAATCATGCAACCAAAATTTGAATTGCCAATTTAAGGTATTAGAAACATACATTTAATTTCAATGAACTCTCTTAAATCACCAAAATCAGTTATCAAAGCTCATCTTCAAAATACACCCAAAATCCCCACATTTTTAAGACTTTGTTATGCTAAAATTCAATTAACCAATATATATATAAAATTTTCATGATTTAAAAATTACTAGTCATCACTCAATAATCTTCTTGAAAATATAAAACTCTCGTTACAAATTTAGATCTTTGAAATCAAGATCAACCTTAAAACTTTTAACTTACAAAAATTATTTTAAATCCTCAGGTCACCCAATAAATAAATCCAAACCCATAAAATTATCGTATTAATTTATCTTACAATTTTATGGTCACTTATTGTTAGTAATCAACACCCACTTTAAACCTATACCCAAAATTTTACTCCAATCACTTCAACAATTTGTTCATTAGGAAGATTTAAATGAATAGAAAAACTTTCATGAAAAGTGTTTTGTGAACAGAAGTAATTTTACTTACCAAAACACTCCCTAAAGATGTAATTCGGACTGAAAATAGCAACAGAAGGCTGACTAAACCATCAAAACTCTCTCTCTCTCTCTCTCTCTCTCTCGTTGAATGTGTGTGTGTGCGCTGTGTAGAATGAATGAGATTTTGGGGTATGAAATAAACCCCTTTTCCGTAGGCCCCACGGCTCCTACAAGATATGATATATCATATCTATTTTTTTTTAATGAAAGAGGGAGCCACTTGCTCCCTCTTCAATATCTTTTTTTTAATATAATATATATATATATTTAAATAAAAGGGGGAGCCATGTGCTCCTTCGTCCAAACTTTTTTTATATATATATTCATATATTTTTTTTATTTAGTCACTAAAATTTAAATTTAAATATTAACATACAAATTTCCTTAAATTCACACAATCAGTTGGATTTGAACTTTATCCAAATATTTTTATTTTATAATATTCAAATATTTAAAATTCCTAGATTCTAGGAAATCTCAAATTTAAAAATGTAAATCTCCTATTCTTTCTCTAATGGTTAATTATTCATATTCTTTCTCTTGAATTTAATTAATCTCTTAAGAATCACCTTAAATCATCGAATATCCATTTAAAATCTCAATTAATAATTATCTACAAATTTGGGATGTTACATTGGGACTTCTGTCCCTTGCCTGATTGCCCCTTTGGAGCAGACATGTCATTTTCTTCAGTTAAAAGTGCATGGCTAGCTGGTTTAGCAGCTTCCATGCGATCGTCCTCTAGCTGGATATGACGAGCTACGTCAGTAAAGGTCTTAATGCTTGCATTATGAGTGATGGTGTGCTTCATGGTATCCCAACTTGCTGGGAGTGACCTGATGGCAGCTTGGATTTTCTGCTCTTCAGAAATAGTCCCTTTGGCTTCAGACAGCTCCCTAATTAGGTTGTGCATCACCCTTAAGTGATGCCTGATGGAAGTGTTTGGAGCAACCTTGAAGTTGTTGAATTTCACAGTCAAACTCCTTAGCCTTGCGGCTGAAGTTCCGTCAAATTCATCCTTCAGTGCTGCCCACATGGCGGAGGCTGTAGCATGCCCCTCAAATTGGCACATGATGTCATCAGTCATTGCACCCAACATCATAATGCGTGCAAGCCTATTTTTCCTTTTCCAAACAGCAAATGAATCATGGTCCCTCCTAGATGCAACAGCATCTGGTTCTTGGAGGACTTTGGTCAGGACATCAGTTATCTCCTGTTGTTCCAGGAAATATGTGATCTTACGGCGCCATATGCCGTAATTATCTCCATCTAACTTGCATCCCCCACATAGGTCAACGACGATGGGTTTGATTCCCTTTGGAGACATTGATATAAGCACACAGACAATCATACATTTTTAGCAATTTGTATGCAAACTCAAGTATTAAACGTATCAAAAATGTGAGCAAAATTATATGATCATTTGTTTACCATATTTGTGTTCAGGAGTTAACTAAGTTGAATCCCATCGCACTCATAGTGGTTCACTTATAACCCTTTAATTCCGATCTCATTTAAATACGACACTTTCAAATTTTCTCCCACTCAAAAAGAGAATTAAATTTGCTCCCACTTAATTAAAGCAAATAAAATTTATTAATGAATAACCAAAGAATCCATTACAATAAATAATTTTAAATTAAATCTTCTTAAAAGAATTAAAAAATTGCAATCTATCCTACAAGAAAGAACTAATCTTCCTCAAAATAACAACTGCCTTCATGGAGTACTTAGCCGGTTATATGCATCTTTAGGTCCTCATTGACCTTGTAGAGGCCATTTTTAAGGAAATCCATCCAATAGGAGCGTGAGAATGTAACCCCTTTCTCAAAAAGGGCTTTTTGGTACTCATGTATCACTAACATGTAGAATTGAGCATCCTGCATGCTAATGATAGATTTACCGTATCCGTGTAGGGTTATATATACGCTACAAAAACGGTAAGGGTGATTCTCAGCATCTTTCCTTGCTCTCCTTCTGGCTATGGTTTGAGTGTCGCCACTATCGACCTCTTCCATGGATTGAGGAGGAGCTTGTTCCTCCTCTGCCTCGACCCTCTTTGGTCGTCTTATGGGTCTTTGATAAAAGAAAGGTGCTGCTTCCTTATTAACACTCCGTTTATAAGTATCCGAAGCTGGCGAGTAAGATGACATTGGATATGTCAAATCAGTGGATGATGAAATTAAAATTGGATTTTGACTATCGTTTGAATTTTCCATTTTTAAAACCTACAAAATCACATTTTGTGGAAAAAAATAAAATATAGTAAAAAACATTGTACATATGGTCTATTAATCATACAAAAACGAAAATTAAATACAACTTGTCACAAAAACAAGAGCAATTGCAATTATAAATCCACACATAGATTATAATTTCAAAAATTTTAGGATTGTATATTTCCCAAAGATTCATTTAAATGCATTCTCACACGCATTTGAATTCCTCAAAAATTTGGAATTATGTATTTAATTTTGACCAACCCCAAAAAAATTTCGTTCCCAATTTCATCCACATATATATAAAAAAAATTTAAAAAAATCGTTTTTTTAATAAATTAAAATAATAATATAATATTATAATATTAATTTAATTTTTTTTAATAAGCATATCCAAATCCGGATCCGCACGATCCGGATCTGAGGAGCGCCACGTGGCGCACTGGGGGCGCGCCATGTGGTACCCCATTTAGGGTGCGCCAAGCACCCTACCCCTTCTTCTTCCTCCAGCCAAGTTGACCTGGTCCTGGCTACAGACCCGCCACTTCTAGGCACCATATCTTGGCCGTCCGACCTCCGATTTACGCTTTCTCGGTGGCTACGGAATTGTCTTGGCGCGTAGATTTATTTTCTCAAAAAATTTCATCATCAAACATAGTTATTTGAAAAAACAATTTTCTCAAAGGTGCCATTTTGTAAAGCTTCTCGACTTCAAAAAAATTTTTACTCATGCTCACAGTAAACAAAGGAAGCTTAATTATGCAGCGGAAAATTAAGCCTAGGATCTTATACTAAAGCTCTGATGCCAATGTTGGAATTTTAAATCATAATTAAAATTCTGAATCATTTATATATCATAAAATAATAATTATGAAGATATAAAGATCAAAAATCTGAACCGTTGTTTGGAGGCTCCACCAATCTTTAATTCTTTCTTCTATGTGGGAGGACTACTTAGAGTCCTTTTGCTTAGCAGCACAACTAATCACCAAAGGACAGAATTAGGAGAGGGATTTTTTCACTTTGAGTGAGAGCTCTCTAGATTTTCTAGTACGTTGAATGAATGGGACCTGGCCTTCTATTTATAGTAGTTGGCCAGGGCTGATTTTATGGATTCCTTAATCCATGCCACATTAATTCAACCAATCAGGTAATTTCTCATAATTACCTGATTTGTTAATTATTCCTAAATCTGTGCCACACAGATTTAGTCAATCAGATAATTATTTGATTTAGTTAATTAGAAAATAAACCCATATTTTCTCCTAAATCTGTGCCACACAGATTCAACCAATCAGATAATTATTTGATTTAGTCAATTAGAAAATAAACTCATATTTTCTCCTAAATCTGTGCCACACAGATATAACCAATCAGATAATTATTTGATTTAATTAATTAGGAAATAAACCCATATTTTCCTAATCAATTATTATGGCCCAATAAGGGCGGATCTAATTATCCAATAGTTCAAACCCTCCACAACTCTAGTCAAGTCTGGGTTGACCCGGCTGAAGGTAGGGGGTGAAGTGGAGACCCAAAATGATGCTGTTTTGGGCCCTGCATCCTTAGGGTGCGAAATGCTCCATTTCACTTGGTGAAACGGTTTGTTGCATATCAAAATGTGCGCTCTACTGGAGCCCACCCCCATGTCTGGGTTTTGGGCCACCCGGACCTGGTTCGCTGCTGGCTAGGAGTGACTCTTCCTATATTAAGAAGCATCTCCTGGTTTCATTACCCCTATCACTCCTTCTTATAGGAGTGTCTTGTCTTTCTCATCTCCTTTGTTCAGTTCTTTGCAATAACCCTTCTAGGTTCCCATTCAAGGTTATGATTTGAGATGATTGAGACTAATTCATTTGTCCTATATTACCTTGTTCTTGTGTCTCATAAAAAGATACAGTCCGATCAATTTCTCCTCTGCTAGGATAGTCTTTTTTTAGAAATCTAGTATTTCTAGATTCAATTTCAGTTACAATTCCATCTTCATTCTCTACTAAGAAGAAGAAGAAGACTGAGGTTGAGATTGACCCTGAATTCCTGGAAGAACCTTCAACTGATTTTGGGAGAATAAGCAGTGAATCTGGAGATTACGAGTTGGACACATCAAATTGGAAGGATGATTCTGAGTCTGACTGAATTAAAGAGCCTGATTCATTCCCTGAAGCCATTCTCACATGCATCATACATAAACTGCACTTTTACCAGCATTATAGTTTATGCTTCGTATTTCTTTCTGTAATATATACTGTCTTATCTCTACCAGCACTATTATTCCCTTCATCTTTTACTTATGTTTTGTCATCATCAAAAAGGGGGAGAATGTTAGAATCTTAAGTTTTGATGAGGACTGGCCCCATAGATAACATAAGTAAATAGAGTACAAGTTACCTTTGAATTAAACAAGTAAAATCTGATAGGTAACGGTTTACTATCGCTAGAGCTAAGACTATCGCAAATGAAAAGCCCAACAAATAGCAAATGGAAACTTAGCAGAACACTAAAACAAATATCTCTATCGCTAAGTGAATCCCTATCGCTATAGATAGAAAGAAATAGCAAATGAGGACTTAGAAATAACAAAGTTAATATCTATCGCTAAGTCCTTCTCTATCGCTAAGAAATTTCCTATCGCTAGAAGTTCATTGAGAACATGAATAAATGAAAGGAAGAACAACTAGCAAGAAAATGAACTGAGTCTTTGAACTAATGAAATCAGCTAGCGATAACCAGTGATGCTATCGATAACAGGGATAGCTATCGATATCTGTATACTTATTGAATTACCATATAGCTAAACAAACTTGCTATAACAAAGGTCACTAGCGATAACGCATTTAACTATCGATAGAAAATGCCTTGAATTTCCTTAGCTGATATATTGTCTATTTTCTGAGCTAATGAACTTAACTAGCAATAGATGCTAGCGATAGCATGATTGGCTATCAATAGAAAATGCTCATTGTGATAACAAACTGATAAGCTGATAAATTGAGCTAATGAACTAAGCTTGCGATAACATCTGTTGTGCATTACATGAATACTTGTTTTAGCTAACAGCTCAAGTGCAAGAAGTATACTATGCAGTTAGCGATAGCAAAGCATGTTAGCGCTACTGAAAAAGCTGCTATGCAAGTACAGTTCTTGGAGACGTTCAGAACGCGCAGTCTATCTCTCTCCTAGCTTACTCTATGCATGAACAGTTGAAACCAGAACAGAAGTTTAAATTAGATTGATTGCCAACGGCTATGATCATCCAACGTCTATATTCAAACGGCCACATGAAGCTGAAAGAAAAGGCAAGCTGAAAAGATATAAATAGATCAAGTCTTGCATCTATGATTACAACGATGGAACAGGGCTTTAACCAGAATTGTAGATTACACTAATTGAGAGCAAAATCTAGTGAGCCCAGAAATGATGAAAGAATGTTGAGTCAAGCGAATTAGAAAAAGAAAGCTAGAGCACTTATTGTTAAATCTGTTAAGCTCTAGAATTGTAGTTTCATCATATATTCCTCTGTACTTAAGTGATTATCACAATCCGTTCATTGAGTGAACCTATTATCTGAAATCCTCTATTGTTTGAGGCTGTTCTAAAGCTTGGTGCTTTAAGAACAGGGTTGTAACCTTACGGGTTGTAAGGGGGAGTGTTTAGAGAGAGTCTAAGCCTCTGTTAAGGTTGGCAGGTGATCCCGTGTTGTAAAACCTATCGTAAAGGCTTCACAAGTGCCCGGCTAAGCTTGTGGATTGTAAAGGCTTCTCTTGTGCCCGGTTTAAACAAGAGGGTAGTGGAAATCTCAGGTGGAGCCTGAGGACTGGATGTAGGTCAGGGTAGACCGAACCAGGATAAATACTGCTTGCATTATCTCTTCCCTTAACTCTTAGTTTCCAGCATATCTACATTATATATCTCTTAGTGAATTTAATAGTTTTGAAATACTCTCAGAGATAAACTGAAAAAGATTGTGAAGATTGCCTTCATTGTATTTTTAAAAGAGAAAATTTGAAAAGAACTTAAGTTTTTATCCTTTCACCCAATTCACTCCCCCTCTTGGGTGAAAGCCAGCTCTAACACCCATGGTCTAAGGATACTTAAATCTAGTTTGTGTTTGGTCCATAATCCATAGGGCGTGGAAGTAACTGACTTTGAGAGGACACGATTAAGTATAAAAGTGGTCGTTAACAAAGCATCTCCCCAATATGAAATAGGTAGATTTTCTTGAGCCATCATTGACCTAACCATGTCTAGAAGAGTTCTATTTCTTCTTTCTGTAAACCCATTTTATTGTGGAGTGCTAGGGATAGTCAGTTGCCTAATTATTCCCTTTTCTTCACAGAGCTGTTAGAATTGATCAGACGGGTATTCTCAACCTCGATCAGTTTGTAATACTTTGGTCTTATTGTCCATTTGATTTTCAACTTCATTGATATAATGTCTAAAACACTCAAGTGCCTCAAATTTGTGTGAAATCAAATAGTTGTGACCAAATCATGAATAATTACCAATGAAAATGATGAAATACCAAGCTCCATGTTTTGCCCTCACACTCATAAGTCCACATATGTCAGAGTCAATGGAACTTCAGCTCTACTTCCCTTACCAAAAGGTTTTCTTGTTGCCTTACCAGTCATACAACTTTCACACAAGGACATTTCCATGTTTGATATTTCACCTAGCAAACCTTGTTTAGCTAGTTTAATCATTCTATTTTGGTTGATATGTCTTAGTCTAGCATGCCAGATATTCATGTTAACAGTTATATTAGAGGAAACAGTGAAACTGTCATGTACATAGGAATCACCAACAATATCCATTACAAAGAACTTTTTGGAAACGAAAGCTAAACATAAAAGGATGAGTTGCTACAAAATGTCTGCAACTTTTTCATGAAAGTTTACAACAAACCCACAATCCATAAGATATAAAATAGAAACTAAATTCCATTAGATGTCTAGTGCATGAAGAACATCTTGTAGAGTCAAAGTCCTCCCACCACGCAAATTTAACTTACAGATGCCGATTCCTTTAACCTCTATTCTAGCATAATTGCCCTCATAAAGCCACTTACTTTGGTTCAGCAACCGATGGTGTTCCACGAAGGATCCTCAATCCCTCACTACATGGTCTGTTGAGCTTAAATCCAAAATCCAAGAAGAACAAAAAGGTACTGTTAGAAAAGCAATACTTAAAACAAAGGAAACATGCAAATTAACATAATTCACTAGTACCTTTTCATGGTCATTTTGCTCTATGCAGTCCCGTGCAAAATGGCCCATTTTTTGGTAGGAATAACATTTAACCCTCTTCAGGTCAAATTTCTTCTTTCCGCCTTTCTTTCCTTTCTTCTTGAAATTTTTCTTGACTTTCTTGGATTTTGAGCCATCATTTTTGCCTTTCTTGTGAGCTTTCTTGTCCTTGTGTTATCGGGCTTAGCATGAGAAGGACCATCATCCTCATTATTATAAGCATGTCTAGAGGCCCTGTATGCCTCCAAACGTTTATCTTCAAGCTCAAGATGCTTTACCATATCATCAGAAGTGACAATGTTATCATTATGGGTTAGATTAACCTTCATGTGTTTCCAACTAGAAGGGAGCGACCTTATGACAACCTGAACTTGTTACTCATCTGTCAACTTGTGTCGAGCTTCCTCAAGTTCTCTGATCATGTTTGACATATCTCTCAAATGTTGTTTCATGGAAACGGTTCTCTAAGCTTATATGTGTCAAACTTGATGTCCAACCTCCTAAGCTTAGAAGTTGATGTGCCACCAAACTTGTCCATGAGTGTAGCCCATATGGCTTGTTGGAGTTTCTCATACTTGCACATCATGTCTGTAACATCCCAAAATTTACAAAATAGACATAAGGACTTATTTACGTTTTAGGGATATTATTTAAAATATTAAAAAGCTTTAAAATAAATAAATTTATGATAATAGGCATTTTTAATAATTTTAAGGCTTATGTTATGTAAGAAACAAAGAAGAATTAATTAGAAGATAAAACTCGATTTTGAGAAAAGGAATAATAAGGATGTAGTTGAGGTCTTAGAAAGGTATTCAGGGATTAAAAAGCCTTATAAATAAATTTATGGGGCCAGGTGTATTTTTTAATAATTTTTAAGGTTTATTTTCTTTATCAGTTAAGGAAAAATAGTTAGGAGATAAATTTAAATACTGGAATATTTAGAAGCTTGGGGTATTGCTTATTAATTAAAAAGTCTTATAAATAAATTTAGGAATTAAAGCATATCTAGAGAAATTATTTGAGGGACAGATTTAGGTCTAATTTTAGATGATAATGATAAATAAAATTATGATTTAAGAGAAAAATAGAAAATAGAAAATGAAAAAGACAATATCTGCCCCTAGTTGGAAATATCTTCAATTATAAAGGGAAGGGCAAGAGAGTAAAATACCTATGAAAGAAAAATATTAGTCTACTCTTTAAATGTATACCACACACTTGTCATCTCCTGCTCCCATTCCTTTTATTTCCATTGCTCTCCTGCTTCCACGTATATATGCACACAATTAAAAAAAAAGAAAGAAAAGAAGTATATACTCCCTCTCTCTCTGCCAAATCGAAACACACACACACCTTCCTTTCATCACTCTCTCACCGACTCTCACTCTCTTATCTCTGCCTCGCGAACCCAGCGGTATCTTCAGCCCAGACCGGCGGCGATTCACAGCGATTCATGGCGGAAGGCGTCCAAGGAAGCTCGGGTAGCTTCAGGTAAGCTATTCCTTCTTGTTTCCTTTCTTTCTTGAACGGATTCTGAGCGAATGGGGGGGAAAGGGATTCGAATTTCCATGACATTTTTGAAGCTTCTGGAATCATGGAAATGTTCCTTGGACCTTGTTCTTGGTCGTTTGAGTATTGATTTTAGGAAGGAAGTTGAAATAGGCTTGGATTTGCCCAAGAAATTCCGTCGGTTACTGTTCATCCGACGAGGAATTTCGGGTTTTCTTGGATGTTGATGAATAAAAGCTCGATTAATCTTGTGTAGGAGTGATTTTAAGTATGCTTAGTGCCTATTCAAGCTTAGGGAATTTTGAAGAATTTCTTCTTCCCTATTCCATTCGAACCTAACGATTTCAAGAGCAAAGGAAAATCTTGGACATAATATACTTGAAATTATAAGCTCTGATAAGAATTTTGAATGTGTAGTTGATGAAATTTGGAATGGTTGAATTGTTGTTCTCTTTTTCCTCTGTTCTGGCCGAATTCAAATGGCCCTCTGGTTGCTTGATTTCTGTTCTTTCCCTTGGTATGTTAACATCCTAAGCGTATGGAAAAGATAAGGGAATTGGTAAATCTGGTTGTGTGTGAATTCTTGTTCTTTCTCTTGTCTTTTTGTTCTGTTCGGTCAGGAAGAATAACTGGGCTATTGAGGCTTTGTTTTGCTCTGAGAGATGGATTGAAATTTGTATATGTATGGTTGATTAATGTTAGGTTATTAAAGGTGCAATTCTTGCTTTATTGATGCTTTGGCTGATTGACGAGTTCAGGGAAAAAGGAATGAACATTGTAATGTTTTGTTAAACAAGAATTAGAAGGGGGTCATTGATGTTGTTGTAAGTTTTAGGTATTGGGATGCTAATTCCTGGTTGCTCTGGTGGTTGTTTATTGGCGAGGAAAGAGGAACTGATAATATTGGTTCAATAGGGATTAAGTTTAAGGAAGGAATAAGGATGGTTTATTGAATTTTGGGTTATGAGCATAAATAAAAGGGAGATTATGATGCTTAAGTGAATGAGAATGTTGTGATGCTCAACTTAGCAAGAAATAGGAAAATGGTTGCGATAGTTTTAGGCCCTAGAATTCTAATGGTTGATTGACTAAATTAAATAGCTACTTTGTGTTGGAACAATTTCAATGTTCCCTAAATCTATTGGATTATTGTTGTCTTTGATTGATCCTAAAATAATGGTGATGTTAGTTTAATAAGAATTAAGTTAAGAGAAGTAAGAAGTTGGAATGATTGTTCTTGGATTTGTTGAATTTGATTTGAAGTGTAAATTGAATTGAAATTATTGGTTGGTGTTTAAAGATTAGTATGTTAAATATTTTAATATGTTTATAGGATTTTAAGCTAAGCGTTAAAGGGATGAAACAAGTAACTAAAGACGTTAGAATTTTAAATGTGTTCTTGTTAGTAATTAAGGAACCGAAATAGAGTTTAGCATGTATAATTGAAAGTCTTTTATGTAGAAGTTTTGGTTTTAATTAAATAAAAGTTGTGTTACTTTGCTAGATTATGTTGAAATCTTAAGGAAGTATAGTTTGGATAAATAAAAATTAATATTGTTAACTAAGTTAAATGAGGGGAGCTTAAAGTTTAAAGAGAAGTTAATTAGAGATTTATGAATAATTAACTAATGATTAGAGATTTCAAATGTGTAAATAATTATTGTGAATATAATTAAAAACTTCTGGCTCTTTTGTTGGGTATGTGTAATTAATTCTTGGAATGTATGACTAGTAGATCAATTGTTGTTGTGAAGAATTTAGAACGTAAATTGGAATAAAAGGATAATTGATTGATAAGAAATGCAAGTTTAATTTAAAATAGTAATGACATTCTTTTGTTTGTAATGTATATACAAATTAATGGTTGTGCAATATCGATTAATGATGGCGTGGTTAACCATTTAGCTAGGAATTTAAATTTAATTTAATAGTATTAGAAATAGAAAGGGGTAGTATGGTAGGAATGTGAGAGACGTTTAACTATGATATTTAAGATTAGATATTAATGCATTACTTTATATCATAAATATTTATAGGACAAGATAGTGGGATTGAATCCCCAGAGTACGAAAAGATAAAGGAGTTTAGTGAAGGTTAAGCTCAAGAATCAGGTAGCAGTTTATTTCATTACATTAAAATAATTGCATGTATTATTTTGTAATATCTGTCTCAAATTTACATTATGCATGAAGGTGATGAGCCTTGTTAATTCCTGCATAGTTATTTATGGAGTACTCCAGGCTTAGGTGGGTCGCTCCCCCTTTGCCAGATTAGTTAGTTATAACTTTAAATGTTATAACAAGAAATCCTGCAGGTGAGGCCTCCACTAATTAACGAATATATTGTTAATAGTGGCTGGTAGAGATTGAGCGCAGGAAGTATGTATAATTGTTTTATTTGTTCAGGTTTATGAAATTAATACATGTCAATGCTAGCATGATAATATAAGTTAATGAAAGAAACTGCTATTGGGATTACCAATCTCACCCCCATCCCCAAACATTTTTCAGTAACGCAGGTTTGAAAGAATCTAGCTGGGAGATAGTGAGATGATTAAGATGATGCAGGAATGCTAGAAGAAGATTAGAAGAAGAAATTAAGTTTTATAATTTGAAAAGTAAGATTATTGTATATGATGTAAAGTTAAATTATCAGTAGAAAGTATAGAAAATAGAATTGTATAAGTTTATTAAGAGATTTAAATTTCCCAAGTATTATGAATTAAGACTAGTTACCCTAAAAAGGGTTAGCGTACTTTTAATTGTTTTATTAACCGCTTTATGTTATAAAAAGTTTTGAACTATTCCAATTTGTCTGGAAAGCCCATTCCAACCAACAGAAGGTTGGTCGAATGTTCTAAAAGAAAAAGTTTTAAATTTTTCCGTATTTTTGGGCTTTCGACATTGAAAAGTGGTTATAATTCAATTAAAATGTTATAGTATAGTATGAAAATTCCAGGCGTTACAATGTCATTCTCCATGTAGCTCAGTAAGATGATCCTTGCAACACTGTTTTTCTTTTTCCAATTTTGGTAAGCTTCCACATCCCTCCTGTGTTCGGCAGTGTTACCAGCCTCAGGTTCCACTACAACATTGGCTAGGGGTTCCAAAGCTTCTTATTCCTCCAAAATATGTTGCACCTTACGATGCCCGATATCCCAGTTGTCGCAATTTAGTTTATCCTCCTTTTATGTTCAACGATAATGTTCTTAGTGGCCATTCCAATTTCTGTGACAAAATTTTCCCATATCAAATTTTGTTCTCTTTCAAGAGAACATGCCATAAAGAACATACTAATTATGTAGCACATACTTTTATACAATGTCTTATACTTATATTGTCCTCAATTAGAAGATGATGTCATTACTAGATTCTGAAAGAGGCAATCGCACAAGAGGGGGGTGAATTGTGCTCTCAAAAATTAAAATGATGACAAATACGATCAACTCTAAAACTTTATACTGGTTTGGCCAACACTGCCTACGTCCAGTTCTCCAACACTTCGTTGGGTTCCACTAACCACAGGTTTTACAAGCACAGGTTCACCTGTCAACCTTTACAGAGTTTTAGAATCCTCTAAACACTCCCCCTTACTACCTGTAAGGTAATATCCCTATTCTAAAGCACCAAGCTTTCAGAACAACCTCAAACAGTAGAGGATTTCAATAAATACGTTCACTTAATGAACTAATTTTGATAAACACTTAAGTACAGATAAAATCTCTAAGACAATAAATACAGGAAAAACAGAGAGCAATGAATGAGCTTGTGAATATTCTTGTTTTTCGTCATTTTTCAATAAATGCCCAAGTCCTGTATTTATATCTCTTCTCAGATTTTGCCCTAACGTTCAATCTTCAAGAAGCCGTTTGAATTTAGTTGTTGGGAGCTTATAGCCGTTGGCATTTAATGCAACTTCTTCATCGGGCTTAACTTTCTGCTCTATCTTCAACTACTTCTTGCGTAAGGTGAGCTAGGAGAGATATAGACTTAGCGTTCTGAGCATCTGTACAAACTGTACTTTTTGGCAGCTTTTTCAGTAGCGCTAGCTTGATCTGTTATCGCTGACTACATAGTGTGAGTTCTGCACTTTAAGATGTTAGCTGATCAAATTATCATGAAATGCATAGAAGATGCTATCGCAAGCTTAGTCTGTTACCATAATGAGATAGAGACAATATATAAGGTATTCTAAAAGCATTCTCTATTGATAGACAAGAGTACCATCGCTAACATATTCTTTTCGTTCAATGCTTAGTGTTCTAGCAATATCATACCAACAATAATAATGTTAGCGCTAGCAACTATGTTATCACTAGACTCATTGGTTCTCAGGAACTAACTATCTGAATGTTTATCTGAAATGCTTCTGTTATCGATAGCTTAACCTGTTATCGCTAACTGATTCCATTTAGCTCAAGGACATGGTTTATTGTTCAGCTGGTTATTCTTCCTTTTATTTTTCCATGTTCTTAATGAGCTACTAGTGATAGGATCTTTCTTAGCGATAGTACTAGACTTAGCGATAGATATTAACTTTGATATTTCTAAGTTTTCACTTGCTATGGCTCTGTCTATTAGCTATAGAGATACACTTAGCGATAGAGATATTTATTCTTAGAGTTCTGCTAAGTTTCCATCTGTCATAGTTGATTCTCTTAATCTGTTACCTATCAGATTTTACTTGTTTTATTCCAAAGGTAACTTGCACTTAGTTACTTATGTTAATATGGGGTCAGTCTTCATCAAAACTTAAAATTCTAACATTCTCCCCCTTTTTGATGATGACAAAACATAAGCATATATACATTAAAGTACTTTCAAAGCATAATCATTTATATCAGCATAAGCATACATCAGACTAGAATAATAGTAATGCTTGTACAGAGCATCTGATATAAGTCTATTCAGAACAAAGTACATTTTTTCAGAAGGAAATACCAAAATAAAAACTATGAAACTAAAATACTGATAAATATGCAATTTATGTATGATGCAAATGAGAGCGGCTTCAGAGAATGATTCAGTTAGATCTCCCTTTAGATCTCCAGATCTCCCTTTGCTTCTCCCCCTTTTTGTCATCATTAGTGGGAGAGGAAGGTGAATATGAATAATGACTAATCCACCATCACATCCCACTGGAGCCCTGGACGAATAGTACCCCTTATCCGTCACTAAAATCAGCAGCAGCATAATCTTGGACAGGAGCCACCTCGTCTTCCTCAAGTTGTTTGGTCGCCTCAGGCTCGATGTGGAAGAACAAATCCACCAAAACCGCAGCCCTATCAAGGGTTTTTCGAGTAGCGAAAAGAGTGCTTGGAGCTTGGAGAGATTTTTCTGAGTAGGGCAAATCAGAGGAGGTTCGCTTTTGACGCTTGGTACCTGATTCAACCACTTCTTTGGGGAATGACACAGCGTTCTGGGTTTTGGACCTCTTGCTAGCGGATTGAGATGAGGGTTTAGCGCTAGAGGTTGCCTCAACATCACTCATTTTTGGAATTTTGGCTCTGGCCATTTTTGGGGTTTAGGGTTTTGAGAGAAGGGAGGCTCGATTTTAGAGAGATTTAAGAGATGAAGAGACGCTCAAAGTGAATAATGAATGCAGAATGCAAATGACCTACTTTTATAGGTTGCAGAGATTACCATAAATGAAGAGTACTCGCTTGACGTTTCGCATTCTGAGTCTTTTAAGTGACTTGCTATCGCTAGGAAGAGCTACAATCGCTAGCAGGCATGATCCCACGCTGAGCAAGTGACTGAGACATCACTTTCTCCTTCCAAGTTTTATCTATCGATAGCTGGCTTTGCTATCGATAATCCTTTAAGCTAGCGATAGCAATCTTAGCTCAAACTTAGCTCTGTTCTACATATGCTAGCGATAGTGAAACTCACTATCGATTGGTCAGTCCTGCAAAAAACTTAAGATTTGGCACTCCGATGACTAAGTTAGCAATAATTCATATGAATAATCATTAGAATAAATCAAGAATTATATAAAATATTCACAATTCATTTGGATTTACCATTCCTAGCTCTCTTCTGATATAGAGAAATTGATCAGACTCAAGAGGCTTGGTGAATATATCAGCAAGTTGCAGATGAGTTGATATGAATTCCACCTTGACATCCTTCTTCTGAATATGATCTCTCAAGAAGTGATGTCTTACATCAATATGCTTGGTTCTGGAATGTTGGACTGGATTTTTGGCCAAGCTTATTGTGCTGGTGTTGTCACAGAGAATGGGCACTTCTGGGAATTCCAAACCCAGATCTCTTAGTTGATGCTTAAGCCATAAGACTTGAGTACAACAACTTGCTGCTGCGATGTATTCGGCCTCTGTTGATGAAAGAGAAACACAATTTTGCTTCTTGCTCGCCCAAGTGACTAAACAGCCACCAAGAAATTGACATTGACCACTTGTACTTTTCCTATCTGTCTTATAACCTGCATGGTCAGAGTCAGTATAAGCAAGAAGGTACTCTTGAGTTCCCTTGGGATACCATAGCCCAAGCTCTTGAGTCCCTTGCAAATAACGCAAAATCCTTTTTACATTTGTTAAATGAGATTCTTTAGGATTCGCTTGATATCTAGCACACAAACCTACACTAAATTGGATGTCAGGCCAACTAGCAGTTAAATAAAGTAAAGAACCAATGATTCCTCTATAATGAGATTGATTTACTACTTTTCCTGGAGCATCTGCATATAACTTGGCAGAGGCACTCATGGGAGTGTCCTCTTCTTTTGATAGATCCATCCCAAATTTGTTGAGAATTTCTTTACAATATTTGGTTTGGGATATGAAGATGCCATCCTTCTTTTGCTTTATCTGCAGGCCTAGGAAGAATGTTAGTTCTCCCATCATAGACATTTCAAACTCTCCCTGCATTGTCTTAGCAAAATCCTCACAGAGTTTTTCATTAGTTGCACCAAAACTAATGTCATCAACATAAATTTGCACTATGAGCATGTGATTATTTTTATGCATGATGAATAATGTAGTATCTGATTTTCCTCTAGAAAATCCTTTATCCAGCAGAAAAGTACTAAGTCTTTCATACCAAGCTCTAGGTGCTTGTTTGAGATCATAAAGAGCCTTTTTATGTTTGAAAACATGGTCAGGCTTAGACTTTTCTTCAAAACCAGGAGGTTGCTCTACATATACTTCTTCCTTAATATAGCCATTAAGAAAAGAACTCTTAACATCCATTTGATAAATTTTAATATTTTTGATGGATGCAAAAGCTAGAAGAATCCTTATTGCTTCAAGTCTTGCAACTGGAGCAAAAGTTTCTTCATAATCAATGCCTTCTTCTTGGTTATATCCCTTGGCAACTAATCTAGCTTTATTTTTGACAATTTGTCCAACTTCATCAAGTTTGTTTTTGAAAACCCATTTAGTACCAATAATAGGATAATTTCCTGGTCTAGGTACTAAATCCCAAACTTGATTTCTTTTGAATTGATTAAGTTCTTCCTGCATTGCAACTATCCAGTCACTTTCAGCAAGAGCTTCATCAACGCAAGTTGATTCAATTTGAGAAATAAAGCAAGAAAATTCCATTTCATTTTGTAGTTGCCTTCTTGTTTTAACTCCTTTTGAAATTTCTCCAATAATCTGTTCAGGAGGATGATTTTTAAGATGTCTAATGGAAGATTGAGGCTCGTTCGCTTCATCTAGATCATCTTTATTTTTATCCTGATCATTTTCAGCATTGTTTTCAGGATTTGCTATCGATGGCTGAGGTGCTATCGATAGAGATTGTTTTAAAAATTTTGAAAAATCTTCATCCTCATCAACAGATTGTTGTTTTTCTTGAGGTATTTCATCAAATACTACATGCACAGACTCTTCAACAGTTTGACTTCTTTTATTATAAACTCTATATGCTTTACTTCTATTAGAATAGCCAATGAATATGCCAATATCAGATTTAGGATCGAATTTACCTAGATTTACCTTTCCATTGTTGTGAATGTAGCATTTTGATCCAAAAATTCTCAGATGACTGATATTGGGCTTCCCCCCTTGTAGAGCTCATATGGAGTCTTCTCCATCCCCTTTCTGATATAGGCTCTGTTAGAAATGTAGCAAGCTGTGCTCATAGCATCTGCCTAAAATATTTGAGGCACTTGTTTCTCGTTCAGCATGCTTTTTGCCATTTCAGTGAGCACTCTGTTCTTTCTCTCTACAACACCATTTTGTTGAGGAGTACGAGGGGCAGAGAAATTGTGTTCAATTCCATTTTCATCACACAGCTCCATGAACTCTTTATTTTCAAATTCCCCTCCATGATCAGTCCTGATGGCTATAATCTTTGTGCCTTTCTCATTCTGCAATTTCTTAGCAAGCACACAAAAAGCATCAAAAGTTTCATGCTTAGAGGCAAGAAACATAGTCCAGGTAAATCTTGAGTAGTCATCCACAACTACAAGAGTGTATAGACTTCCTCCTAGACTTTTCACTCTTGCTGGCCCAACTAGATCCATATGAATTAGTTCTAGTGGCCTACTAGTGGAGACTGTCCTCTTGATTTTAAAAGAGGACTTTGTTTGTTTACCTCTTTGACAGGATTCACAAATCAAATCATGCTTTGACTTAAAACTAGGGATTCCTATGACTAATTCCTTCTTAACTAGCTTATCTAGTTGAGTAAAGTTCACATGTGCTAATCTTTTATGCCATAACCAACAATTTTCATCATTTGATATAAAACATTTTTCTTTAAGTTGTTGGCATAAATCTAAAGTGTATAAATTTCCATTTCTATTTGCTTTTATCTTACACTTCAGACTAGACTTGTTTATATCTAAGTCATTTTTATCAACAATGAGGCATTCATTTGAATCAAAGATTACCCAGTTACCATGATCTGCGCTTTGGCTAACACTCAGCAAATTGTGGCAGAGACCATCCACTAGGTAGACATCCTTGACTGGACCTACTTCACCCACTCCAGTGAATTTTCCACTTTGATTTCCACCAAAACTAACTTTGGCTCCATCCTTTATCACTAGGTTGTTGATTTTGTCCTTTTCACCTGTCATGTGCCTTGAGCATCCACTATCAATATACCATTTTCCTTTACTGGATGCTTTAAGACATACCTGCACAAACTACACAGATTTAGGTACCCAAACTACTAATGCCATATTTTCTATGATTGCAGATGGACTGCGTATGGCCTTTCTTGTTACAATAATTGCAAAAACTATATGGTGAAGAATTTTCAGAAGATTTTCTAAAATATTTTATGTATGACTTCACCTTGGGTTCAACCCATCCTTTTGAAAACTTTTGTTTAGGCTCATAGCCAATACCAGTTCTGTCTCTAAAAACTTTTTGGTTGCTTAAAATCACATTTAAAGTTTCTGAGCCTTTTGTAAATGTTTCTAAAACATGTGAAAGCTTTTCCTTTTCCTTCAATAATTTTTCACAGTTGGAGCACTTTCCAGAAGTTGAAGAAGTTACTATCGATAGAGGCTCAACTATCGAAAGTTCTTTTCTAGGAGCTTGCGATAGCTCTTCTTCTATCGATAGAGAAGAAGAATCTTTTTGTAAAGAAGAGTTTTTCTGAAGATCTTTGTTTTCTCTTCTTAGTCTGACTACTTCTTTAGCAAGTTTCATTAATTCTATGTGCATTTCATCATATAAACTTTGAAGCTCAGAATAAGAAGGTTCAGAGTCAGATACCTCAGAATCACTTTGCTCTTCTCGAGCAACTAGGCAGAGGTTGGCGCATTCCTCGCTATCGCTAGCTTCTTCATCAGAGCTATCACCCCAGATGGATGACAAATAAGCTTTCTTCTTTCCATAAGTCTTCTTTTTCCCCTTCTCCTTTAATCTTTGAAGACTGGGACACTCAGCTATGAAGTGACCAGGCTTCTTGCATTCAAAGCATACAGGAGTTTTGTCTTTCTGAGAGTCTTTGAAGCTAGGACCCCCCCTCTGGAATCTTTCTCTTCTTCTGAAGAACTTTTTAAATTTTCTGGCCATAAGAGCTATGTCCTCCTCATCAAGATCTTCATCATCATCATCAATTTCATCTTTCTCTGAAGCAGTAAGAGCGAGTGACTTCTTTTTGGAATTTCCTTGAGCTTCCCTTTGAGCTATCAAGGTTGGCTCATATTCAGCAAGGCTGCCAAACAGGGCAGTGATGGACTTAGTTGATTCTCCTTGTATTTCTTGTATAGCAGTGACCTTCATGAGCCAGTCTCCTTTCAGAACTTTCACAATCTTGTTGACTTGCTCTTTTTCTGTAATTTTCCTCCCTAGAGCAGCAAGTTATTGATGAGATGAGTGAATCTGATCTCTAGATCTCTTATCTTTTCACCTTCAGCCATTTCAAATTTGTGGAACTCTTCAACTAGCATTTCCACACGTCTATCTTTTACTCCAATAGTTCCTTCGTGGGCAATCTGCAAGGCTTCCCACATTTCCTTTGCAGTGTCCAAGTGGCTTACTCTGAAGAACTCAGTTTGACTGAGAGCGCTTTGGATCATGAGGACTGCTTTACTGTTCAGCTCTAGATTAGCAATATCCTCTTCTGTAAATTCATCTTCAGGCTTTGGAATGCCCAAGGGATCTTTAGGCACAATATCTCCTTCTTCAATTATCTTCCAGAGCTTGTATCCATTTGCTTTGATGTAGATTTTCATCTTTAGTTTCCAGAAAGTGTAGTGCTTCCCATCAAAGCCTGGAGGTTTATTAATGGAGCTTCCTTCAGGTAGAATATTTTCCAGCGATCCCATAATGATCTTTACTTCTCAGATTCGTTGGAATCAAACAGAGAAGACCCGCTATGATACCAAGTAAAAGAGGCAATCGCACAAGAGGGGGTGAATTGTGCTCTCAAAAATTAAAATGATGACAAATACGATCAACTCTAAAACTTTATACTGGTTCGACCAACACTGCCTACGTCCAGTTCTCCAACACTTCGTTGGGTTCCACTAACCACAGGTTTTACAATTACAGGTTCACCTGTCAACCTTTACAGAGTTTTAGAATCCTCTAAACACTCCCCCTTACTACCTGTAAGGTAATATCCCTATTCTAAAGCACCAAGCTTTCAGAACAACCTCAAACAGTAGAGGATTTCAATAAATACGTTCACTTAATGAACTGATTTTGATAAACACTTAAGTACAGATAAAATCTCTAAGACAATAAATACAGGAAAAACAGAGAGCAATGAATGAGCTTGTGAATATTCTTGTTTTTCGTCATTTTTCAATAAATGCCCAAGTCCTGTATTTATATCTCTTCTCAGATTTTGCCCTAACGTTCAATCTTCAAGAAGCCGTTTGAATTTAGTTGTTGGGAGCTTATAGCCGTTGGCATTTAATGCAACTTCTTCATCGGGCTTAACTTTCTGCTCTATCTTCAACTACTTCTTGCGTAAGGTGAGCTAGGAGAGATATAGACTTAGCGTTCTGAGCATCTGTACAAACTGTACTTTTTGGCAGCTTTTTCAGTAGCGCTAGCTTGATCTGTTATCGCTGACTACATAGTGTGAGTTCTGCACTTTAAGATGTTAGCTGATCAAATTATCATGAAATGCATAGAAGATGCTATCGCAAGCTTAGTCTGTTACCATAATGAGATAGAGACAATATATAAGGTATTCTAAAAGCATTCTCTATTGATAGACAAGAGTACCATCGCTAACATATTCTTTTCGTTCAATGCTTAGTGTTCTAGCAATATCATACCAACAAACATTTCTCTATCGATAGCTAATCCAAATATTGCTAGTTACTTGATTGCTCATTAGCTTTAAGGATACAGTTTAAATATTCAAAGGTATTTCAATGTATCCTACTATCGATAGATAATAATGTTAGCGCTAGCAACTATGTTATCACTAGACTCATTGGTTCTCAGGAACTAACTATCTGAATGTTTATCTGAAATGCTTCTGTTATCGATAGCTTAACCTGTTATCGCTAACTGATTCCATTTAGCTCAAGGACATGGTTTATTGTTCAACTGGTTATTCTTCCTTTTATTTTTCCATGTTCTTAATGAGCTACTAGCGATAGGATCTTTCTTAGCGATAGTACTAGACTTAGCGATAGATATTAACTTTGTTATTTCTAAGTCTTCACTTGCTATGGCTCTGTCTATTAGCTATAGAGATACACTTAGCGATAGAGATATTTATTCTTAGAGTTCTGCTAAGTTTCCATCTGTCATAGTTGATTCTCTTAATCTGTTACCTATCATATTTTACTTGTTTTATTCCAAAGGTAACTTGCACTTATTTACTTATGTTATATATGGGGTCAGTCTTCATCAAAACTTAAGATTCTAACAGATTCATGATCGGAAGCATACATTTATATCTTCCATCACACAAAAATTAACAATTTCATCTTATTATATCAACGATATTATATAAGTATTTACTATTATTACTTTTAGAAGCCTCATCTTCTAAAAGCTTCCACGTATCATAAGAAAACTTGGAATTCAAATGACTAATAATAACATATAATTTAAACATGCTATTTTGCATAAGAAAATACCAAGTTCAACAAACTACATGTTCACATTACTATACAGCACATGTTCACAATACAATACATGTAATTAATAACCTTACTAACTTATATACATCAATAAATACCACAACAATATTTTACAATGGCTTTCTCATTTTTCTAAACATTGGGTTTTCTAGCATAGACCTTGTTGCTTTCTTGATAGCATCTACCCATTTGCTAGTCAACTTGTATATGTCTCTTGCCCTTATTTCCTCACGGTATTTTATCGTGAGGTTGATGTAGAACTCTGCCCTCTTTTTTTCATATATATTATCTACATTTTTCCTAACAATTGTATATATAATCTTAATGTTTTTAGCTGTGATTGTTCTAGCTATAGCTTGATCAATTATCCTCTAAGCTCTAGTTGGTGTATAACGTTGGTCCACCTCTATGTCCAAATCTAGAGTTACTTCGGTTATAGAGGGTTCCAATCAAGGAACACTACACGTTAAAACCTCTTGAGGTTCCTTAATGTTCTGTTTGAGATCTTCCAATGGATCTTCCTCATCAAGCACCTTAGATACTCTTCAAGGAACTCATCTTCGAGATCTTGATTAATATCCTGTTGAACAAACTCCATTTTCTCATGGTCATCAAACTTAAACATTTCGAGTTTAGGATCTTCTAGATCGTCAAGAAAATGATCATCTATGTACTCGATACTCAAAGATCCATAATCATGAGATTCAGCGCCTCTTGCCTCATATCTTTTAACTAACTACAAATAAATTAGGTGCAATAATTTTTCACATTTTTTAAAGCTACATATATAAATATAAGCACTGAAAAAAACTCATAAATGGACCTCCACAATGTCTTCAAACTATACAAATAGTATATCCAATTAAAGATCTCAAATTTAGGGAATTTTAAAGACAAAAGGTGAAGCAGGACTTCCGCAGATTTGTTGAGCACGCTGCTGGTGTGCTTCCTGCCCATGAGGAAGGGAGAGGGTTTTGAAACGCATTAAACCTCCTATATGTAAATCGGGGCTGCCACGCGCCCTCATGCACCCTGAGAAGGAAATAATTCAGAAAAAATTAAAAAAAAAATACTTTCACCCTCTCTCACAGGTGGTGCTTGTATACCATGTAACATCCCAAAAATCTCAATAGCTCCAAAGTAGCTATTTGAGTATATCACTAAGGAAGTTAATAGAAGTTAATTTTGGGCTTAAGAAAATAGAGTTATCAAAGGGGAATTATTATAAGATTAAGGGCCCAAAATAGTTATGAGCCTTTGGATTAAGTGAATTATATGATCCAAAAGTTTATATGTAGCAAGATTCATGTGAAAGTTTATTATTGGGATCATAGAAGAGCTTAATTTACATGTCTAAGACATGTTAAATAATCCCAAAATAATTAGTCATCTTATTACAAATAAAGATAATTTTATTTCGTAAGTTTCCAAATAATTTTTATTTATAAAGGTACCTTAGACATATGATTTATTTTGCTACAAGAGATAATTTTAGGCTTCAAGAAGAAGCCATTTTGCTTCATAAGAGCACTCTTGGGCGTGGCCTTGCCTCCCAAGAATATTAGTTAATCATCCTTCCTCCTTTTCACATGTCAAGATGCCATATATTAGCTAGTGTGAACACTTGACTTTTGCATATAAGAAAGTCTTGGTCTTCAAGTTGGTGTTCACACATGGCTTCTCTTCTTGACTCATGGCATAAAAATACTCCCTCCCCAAGTTGAGCTTGCCGTTCAAGAAGCCACATGGTTGGCCTTTTTGCTTGCATTCATCCCTTCATGACACATGGCACTCCAAGCATCTAGCCTTGCCCACCAAGTTCACGTGGGGCTTCTATGATAAGATTGGCAAATGCTTGCCATTCAAGTGGTGCATGCGTGGCCACCAAGTACTTTTGCCTATAAATAGATGTGAGAGCAAGGAATGAATGCAAGAGAAGGGAGAGGACGGTGAGGCAAAGAGGAAAAGAAGAAAGGAAGAGAAAAATAAAGAGAAAAAGAGAAAGAAAAAGAGGGAGAAAAATAGAGAGAAAAGGAGGCCTAGTTAGAAGAAGTTATAGTAGAAAGTTTTCTTAAAGTTCTTGGTAAGTGTATTCTTATCTCCCTATTTTCAAGTTTATACAATTCTATAGTTAAATTAAGAGTTGAATTGTATAGAAATAATTTTAAATGGGAGAAGAAAGTGTTCATATACTTACTAAGAATAAGGGCTTCAAGTTATAGCATGTAATAAATAGAAGAAGTTTTGATTTATGGTCAAAAATTTAGAGAAGGAATTTTTATGGGTATGGCCGAAATTTTAAGAGAAATAATAGTAAAAGGTTTATCCCATACACCAAAAGTAATCTCCTTGCTTATATTTATTAAGGTTAGGAATTGATCCGCCTTCAGTTTTACCAGAAGAAAATCAGAGTAGCGCAGCGGAAGTACTGTAGAAAGAGCCAGTTAGAGGTAGCTTTAATTCGCAATTTTCTATATGTGTTTTGGTTGCATGTATAGTTTTTCCATTTATGCTGTAGTTAGGCATGAGAATATGTAATATCCTTACTCAGTTATTTTGCCATGATCATGTGTGAAATTAGTTACAGTTTACAGTTCATAGTTTACAGTTATCAGCTTGTAAGGTATTATTCTCATTGGCTAGTTTTTACATGCACAGTTTTTACCATGCATTATATACTTATTATGATTATTGCTACTGAGATTTCCCCAAATCTCACCCCCTCTTTCCCTGTCCCACCCATAGGACAGAGCACTTCCAGAGGAAAGGAGAAGCCGGTGGATCATTAGCTAAAGGCAAGGAGATAAAAAGAGTACTTTTGGAATTTATGATTTAGTTATCATATTTCGGTATGTATGTATAGACTCCATAAGGAGCTTAAGTAGCTTAAAGATGTGCAAAGAAACCAAGAACCTGAATTCTACTTCAAGTAGAGAGTTATATCTACACATAGAAAAGTTATGAAAGCATGTGAACAAGTTGTATTGTGGTAGATATTTCGTCAGGTTATCATTGAGTTAGCCTATGATATTTTCCATATATATAGTACACGTCCTAAGCTTTAAATCAAGTACTCATGCATAATTTTTGGACGTGTAGATTAAGAGATATGAATTTTACAAGTTAGACGTAAAAACAGGAATTTCCTGCGAAATTCTAATATGTCTGGAAAATATAAGAAGGTTTTTCAGTAATAATGGGACCAGATTGAGCCAAGGTTTTATCATGATTATAAAGAATGTTTTAAAAGCTAAAGTATGAGCTTCGAACCACTATTCTTGAGTTTCAAAGAAATTATGAGTTTTCAAAGTTAGAAGCCCAAGTAAAATAGTTAAGAAAAGTTTATTGATATCCTTGGGTCTTCTAAGAAGCTTTAGTGGTTCAAACTCAGTTAAAGGGCTCTAAAGAATGTCCCTAGAGTAAGGTGTTACATACCACACGCCGCCTTATAGAGCCCATGCACAGACACGAGTCGGATAGTTCGAATTCATGCGTTATTAGCTCTCAAGTAGGCCTATCTAGGTGGCTTACAAAAATGCCACGTGGACACTTCTTCAAATTTTTTTATTTAATTTTTTTGAAAGAATTTGGTTGGCTGTTGGGCCCAACTTAGTCAACCCATCAGCCACCCTTTTTTCTCTCGTTGGGCCCCACTTATGCAGCCCAATTGATCAGTTTAATATTTTTTTTTAATATTAGGCATCGAAAAGACGCCTTTTGGGCCGTCTTTAACCTTGAATCGGGTCAAGTTGACCAGATTTTTAGTTTTAAGTTGGGTATACGGACCCAAACAACCTCAAACCTTGTCTCATCATTTTCTCCCTCATCTAGAGTCCATTATACGCGTTCTAATAGTCGATTTCCATCGTTTTTCATGCTCTACACAATGATCTATGTTTTAGATCCTAAAAATGTCAATTTCTAAGGACTCAATTATGAAAAAGATTTCGAGTGTTTGTGTTTTCTCATGGCTTTCCACTATTTTTAAAAAAATGGTTTTTCCTCTGTAATCTTTATGTATTTATTATTCCTTTTAAAGCATATATATATACTAATCACAATACTCACAGAATAGGGAAGCATGAAAAAATCAGAAAAATAGAACACAAAACACCAAAATTACAGATAAACTTTACAAAACTATAATTGTAGTGGATTAAGAAAAAGTATATCATAAACGTACTTCACAAAACAAAAAACTCACATAACCTTAGAGTCTTAATAATCTGATACCAATGTAGTATTTGGGGACTTACTCGATTGAAGCACTCTTGATATTACTGCGTTGCAGAGTCAGAATCACCAAATGAATATGACTTTAGAATATGGTAGAAGCACAAAAGAAAGAGAGAAAAGAGAAGCTTTTTTGGGTGTCCGTTATTTTTTATCGTACTCACCTTTCTTTGTACCCAAGCTCATATTTATAAACTAGGACACCAAAAGACACAACTTCCCATTTGAATTTAAGTTAATTTAAATTTAAACAAAATGAAAATATTACATGTAAGAACCCAATATTTCAGAATAATCCTATTTAGAACCCAAACATTCATTTTGGTCAAATTCAGCAAGGATAGACTGGGCCTAGCCCATTTTCCTATAGAAGCGAATCCAATGTCACAGTCATATATGAGGAAAAATGCTATTGAAGGAAGATAATGATTACCTATATCAGAATATGTGACCCAAACAAGAAACAAAAGAAAGAATGAGGTTTGAGAGAAAAGGCACCGAGTTGCGTTTTAAGCTCATAATTGACGTTTACAATTATGTATCTTATTAAGATTATGTTTATGTTTATGTTTATGGGGCCATAACTTTTTTGTCTAAGGGTTTTCAAAATTATTTTTCTACTTCAATCAAAGTGTGTGCATGCGCTATTTTCTCTCATTGGTTTTTTGGATTCTTTTTGTATTATGCATGCACCCTAATTTGTTCAACTAATAACACCATTATGTGATTTTTTCTCCTCATCTTACAATTAAATTAAATTATGTAGGAAATCCCGATGCTTTTGGGATTAAGGGAAATCCCAGACAATTTAGGAAACTGAGGGATTCCCATCAGATTATAAAACTATTATGATTGTCCGATAGATTAGGAAACTAATCAGGAAACTGATCTAATTGATAAAATTGAGAAAGTTTCTATTTTGAATTAGTTTGTAATCCGAATCGAATCTGATTGATGAATCAGAATTGTTCTGTGTAATAATAGCTACCTAATTATACTTTTTAATACAATTTTAGTTACCGATTAACAATTACAAAATTATTTAATGACTAACTATGTTAGAAAAAGAAGTTTACCAAAACAAACACTAACATAGCTAGAAAAAGGCTTTTCGTCATTTGAATAAAAATATCAATTAAATACCCTAACCATGATAGAAAATTGATTTCAAATATTAGGAGGCTATCATGGTTAGAAAAGAATTTAGCATAACATAATTACCCTAACCATGATAGAAAAAGGATTTTTAATATAAAAAGGGCTATCATGGTTAGAAAAGAATTTAACATAATATAACAGAAGATTATCCATGTTAGAAAAGAATTTCTCTCATACAACACTAGCTAACATGGATAAATAAAGCCAACCTACCACCTGACTAATCCACCAATTCACAAACACCCAATAACATATTTGACCATTAAACACTTTCACGAAAAATAACTAAAACCATTATAAATTCAAATCTCTCAACCATCCAACATTTTCAAACATGCAAAATCCCAATAGTCCACAATAATACCAACATAGTCGAAACACCAATAAAGTTTAGACTGGTCTCTCAGAAATGAAATAACAAGTTACCAAAACAAATATTCTAAAGGAAAATCCTCAATTAGAAAATAAAGAAGCATAACATGGAAAAATGAGCGGAAGCAAAACATGTGATATGTATCCCTATTTGTGGCAATATCATCCGTCAAACCAGTCCAGAACTCACTAGCTTAGTGAGACGGTCCCGGATCCTTCCCTTGGTTTCCTATTGCGTTGCTAGGACCTGTAAAAATAGATAAAATGGGGGTAGACCCAAGTAACCACTAACTGTTCGCCTACTTGCGGTGTGTGCTAGCAAGGTGCTCAGTGGAGTATTACTAAGTATAACTGAATTGAATACATGAGGCAGTTACCATTTTAAATGCAAGACAATATCATAATATATATTTCCACATAGATTATCATCACGAGACAGTTCCTCAAAATCACACATAAAATCACATATTCATATTCATATAAATCACACATAAAATCACATATTCACCTTCATATATTGCAATCCAATATACAGATAAATAAAATCAAACAACCAATAACACCATTATTATACGATCCAGTAGGGACTCACAACCCTCGCCTGAGACCGGGGGCGTTCTCCCCAATTCGTCTTTCCATGTTGTGTTATTTAGTCCTTGTGGGCCAACAAGGAACCTCATCGCGCGATGGCATTTTTATTTATTTATTTATTAAATCGGTGTTCACACAATCAGCACAGCACATAATAAATGCACCAATCCAACATATGGCACAAGGCCCAGTCCAGAAAATTCTCAGATTCAATCATGCAGATATAATTAACAAATACTATAAATTTCCGAAACATATAAGTTCACACCTTCATACCATTTAAAAATACATACTCAACTAAACAGGTTATATTAAAAAAATAAGCTTTTAAAAATTTATATTCATCAAGACTATAGCCAATCACCAAAAATATAGTTTCAAATACTCACTAACCCACACACACACGCAAAACAAACAGAAGTAGTTACCTCCGTGAAGTTAAACCACTAGTTACCGTAGACGCGCCCCCGTGCTCAATGTCAAGCAAAATCAGAGTCTACAATTAATATTATTTACACGCACCTAATTAGTAACTAATCAAGTACTACCATTCAAAACTAAGGGGATTAATACTACAATAAATTACACCCACATTCGACCGTTTCTTATCTCTCACACCCATACACACCTAGTAAAATTCCAAATTTTATCCATACTAACCAATAACTCTTCATTAATTTATACTTTCAGAATTTTCTAGCTAGCTCCTTAATAAATTAAATTTCAATTATTCAAATTACAGCCCCTTTTGATAAGCCTTTTTTTTAAAAAAAATCTGATTGGACATCGATCTGCCATAAACCCACATGAACTACTATTTAAGCTTCTAAAATTTCAGATTAAATTAGGAAATTATTCATCTCAGCTTTGCACTAAAATTCTGAATTGCTGCAACCTAAGTATATGTATATAATAGATAATCATGTGATCATGAATTATGCCTTCTTCTTCTTCTTCTTTTTTTATCGCATGTTTGGAATGGATATCAACAAGCCATGGCAGTCACCAATGAACCAACACTAACACCCAACATAAATCAGGCCAAGGTAAAGAACTTGCTTACCCAGATCGGATCGAAGGCAGAAAAATGGCTAAGGAGATAGGAGAGGTCAGTTGTAGCTTAAGGAAACAAGGAGAAAGAAGAGACGGCACCGAGGCGGCAACGACGGACGGCGGCGGCTTCCCTCTTCCCTCTCTCGCACTCCAGCTCTCTTTCTCTCTCTCTCTCTCTCTCGTGCGAGCACGCCAGTGACTGGAGCACGAACGGCGGCGGCGGACGGCGATGATGCAGTAGCTGTGTGTGTGTAGGAGTGTGTGTGACAGTTCATGAGGAGGAGGAAGGGACGCAAGGGGAAGCCGAGTGTGTGTGCGTAGCGACGAAGAGAAACCAAGTGTGGTGTATGTGTGTGTATATGCGCCAACGAAGAATAAGGAAGAACGGTGCGTGTGCAGTGCGGCGCTCGTGCATGAATAAGGAACATGAAGTGTGTATATATATAGAAGGGAATATTAGGGTTGTTGGGTAGGGAAAAATTACTAAAGGGCCCTAAAAATTGAAATAGTTTACAATTAAGGCCTAACAGATTATATTATTTTCCTAAAACTCACCATTATGTTAGATTGGGAAATTTTATCCCCCCCTTAAAGTTCCTTTAAGCTTTAAAAATAATTTCCCTAATTTTGTAAATTAGAAATAAATACCCAATCATTCCTTCTTAATTTATATTGGAACTAAGTTTTAAAATCCTCCAAAAATACCTTAAACTTGTGAATTTATTTATAAAGCTAATGTATATTTCTAGAGACACCGAGAACTTTAAATGACTCCTTATTACCTCTTTCCTAAATTTGGGAATTATACATATTTATTGGTAATTTAAAATTCAGGATGTTACATTCTGTATCCATATATTAACCCTATGCTAATAAATAAAATTATTTAAAATAATCAATTAGTAAACCTAAATATTAATCACATGAAATTACTCCCAACCAAAAACCATAATATATTCTCTCTCACCACATCCCCTATTTTTTTTCATTTTTTAATTAATCAAGTTTTATTTCAATTTATTAAACAAACAAATTTAAAAATTTATAGTGACAAAGTAACCTAATTATTAAACTATATTATTAACCAATGCTAATTAAACTATAATCCATAATTTTTTATTTAATAAAATTATTCTTTTCAAACCTTTTAAATAATGAATATATGAAGATGATAGAGTTCAACCATGTTATTTCTTTTATATCTTTATTATACATCCAATTATCCTACTATTTACCTTCAAAATATTTTTTTCTACTAAATATTTTCCCTTGTATTGAATTTGCATTCACTTTAATTTAAAATTCAATATGATAGCCAACAAATTTTTATGAACCAACAAAATAATTTATTAATAAATTTTTATGAAAATGGTATGCAACTTATTTAAGTATTTTACCATAACTTTTTGAATTTTTTTAGTTAAATTAAATTCTATTCTTGGTTAGACAAAGAGCACATTCACCTCAATGGTGAAAGACTAATCTCTTGAGGGTATTGTGAAGTGCAAGAGACAAGGACCCTTCTAAATGTGTTTTTTCCTTTCACACCTCGCTAATAATTGAACTCGATACTTTACGCTTACGGTTTCTAAGTTTCTTCACTAATGCAAAATGCTAATTCTACTACTCAAATTCGCTTATGTTGTTTAAGGAACATACGTGGTAGATAATTTTTCATGCTTTTGCTTCTGTTCTATTTCTAACAGAACAGATGCCATAGATAAAAACAACAGACATTGTATATTACTTATGGACTTTTGGCATCAATTGTTTGATAATATATGTTGTAGGTTACTTATGGCGTCTGTTGTTTTATAATAGACATTGTACATAACTTGTGATTTTTTCAAATAGATGAAACAGCCACCATAGGTATTTTCCTTTTTTATACTTTTTCAAATTGTTCTCTTTTAGGTTTCATATTTTTTTTACAATTTTTAGGTTTTAGATTGTATTCTTATTATGATAGGTGTTAATAATTTATATATGTCAATGTTTTTAACTTTTTTATGTCACAAAATTATTATGTTCAAAAGAATTTTAATAATAGAATTTAATTAAAACTGTATTAGTATTTTTTTTACTTAGTACGCTATGACGTTTAAATTATTTCATAGGTTTAATTATGCTACAGTGTCTGTTAAGAATTGGGTCAGTCACCATATGTAGAAGCTATAGCATCTATTTAAATTAGACCATATACCTGATGACTCCCCATTTAACATTGATTTAGGGCTTATTTAGAAGATATTTGGGGAGTCATCAATGCTAACTAAAGGAATTTTGAGAGCTTTTTAGAGAAAATTATGCAAATTTGTCATATAAGCTTAATTTAATTATTTTTTAAATAAATATGACAATTTATTAGAAAATTTGATTGGCATTATTCCCTCACATTTATGCATGATTTTGATAGGTACAAATGGATATTCTAACCTAGGAAGGAGAAGAAAAGCAAACGAAAAGAGTGGAGAAAGTTGGACCTTAATTGCTGAAAATTGCCGGAAATTGCCTCTAGTGCCATGGCACTGCACTTGAGTGCCATGGCACTGTGCAAAAATCCCTAAAAATCTTGAATTCACACATATTCATTTTTTGTCCTTTTAAAACACCTAGGGCACGAAAATACACATACAATCAGCCCCCTTTCAACCCTAGAATCCATAGGAACCATTAGACTCATCAGTGCACACATCTTTGGAACTAAGGTTTGCAAAATTGGAGGAGTTTCCGCCCTACGTTGATAGATTCTTCTTGTTTTCTTCAATTCTTTGTTACTTTTGTGAATTAAACATGGGATCTCTTTGTATTTTCTAGTTTAATCCATTTATGAGTAGCTAAATTGTTTGTTCTAGGATTGATTCAAGCCTTCTATGGATTGAAACCTAATTTGTTTCCTTTTCTTTTAGTAATTAAAGACTGTTTGTGTTAATTTATCATATTCCTAATGCCTCTAATTGACTGATCACCCATTAAAGTGATTTGTTCATTTAAATTATACTCGAGAGAGATAGTTTAGGTGTAAAACTAGGATAAATCAGACTAGACTTGAAGTTTAAAACAACTAATGGATGGTTTGTTGGTAGAATAGAGATATATCTATCGACCTAGTTTTGTCAGGTTAAGGTTGACTCTTAATGCGTGCTTTCGTTAATTTCTAACATGAGATTGAGCAAGTTTAATGAGAAGTATAGGTTTGATTTTGACTCGAGAGAGCGTTTCAAATATATTAGAACCTTAGACAAACACAAGTTGTTATTTAAAGACTAAAGGAAGGGAAATTAATTAAGGTTCATGAAATACAATGGTGAGAGTTAATCCTATGATTAGTTAATTGATAAATTAAATCTTTCTTGTTTGTTTCTTTATTTCTAGTTTAGAAAAGATTTAAAAACCTGTTTTCTACAAGAATTTGATTTGTTCAACTTAATTGAATTCATTAGCCAGTTGTTTGATTGAGATTTTAAAACAAATCTCCGTGGGAATGATAATTTTATACTACGTTACGATCCGTACTCTTGCGGGTGAACAATACCATATGTGGATTTTTTTTTAAAAAAAATATCTTAAAATTAAGACCTATTCAAGCCATTCTCTTTGCACGTCTTCTTACATTGAATACATCTTTGCACGATTTTCTACTCTCAAGATTTATTCTATGGAAAATATCATTTATTCATTTAAGCCCTTTCATCGATATTTCTAAAGAAGACTTCGACAAACCCTAAATAAAACAATCCACACAACGCCTAAGAGAATCTCTCAGCCTTTCAATCCATATACATTGTTCTTCATTCTCGACAAAACGCGGGGAACGGTTACGCCGGCCGGGAACTATTGCCACAACACCTGGAAGTTTTCTCTGTTCATCCTAAATTGAACAGTGAATAAAGGATCTCAAAAGTTTATCCTCTTTGTTTCTAATCTCTTAGTTTTTGCTCTGGATTTCCTAAATTTTTAATTCTGCTCTTTAGCTTATGCGATCTAGCAAGATGACTTTTCAACATCAAATGATCCTTTGTAAATTCCAAGCAGACCAATCACAAGAGCAAGCGCCAAGAGTATAAAGGAAGCATTGATTAGGCTAGTGTAAGAGACATGGACAAAGCAAATGGCAATTGGTTCAACAATTAGGAGCAGAAGTGCTGAAAATGTAGCAAATGTCATTTGGGCTGAAAGGGGAGATTTTGATCATATTCTGGGCTTAGAGACATCAAATTAAAGGGCTTGGACCAAGAGCAGCACATGGGAGGAGTCATTCGAGCCTACATAATCACATATTGGCTTTAAGTGATGACTATATTTTAATATTTTTATTTGGACGAAAATTAGCATTTAATTGGCAATTTGGACTTTTAAATTATTTATTTATTTAGCAATTGTTATTTAGAACTCTCTAGAATGCATTTAATGCAAACTAGGTCAAATTTCTGAAGGCACCTATAAATGCTTTGTTAGCCTCATTTTGGGGGTAGATTTGAATTTGAATGAAAAAGTTGCTTTCTGCACTTTGTGACTTGTGAAAGGATTCTCTCTAGGGTTCTTCTTAGAACTAACAGACTTATCAAGGCTTGATCAGCCTTGTGGTGTCTTTCAACACTTCGGGTCTTTGTTCTTCCATGTTCAAGGGTTCAAGAGGATAGAATCAGTCCTTTGTTTAGCTTTCTTGGGGTGAGCGTATCTTAGATTAGGTGTGGGTTCTTGGGGTCTAACCCTAGTGGGTTCGCACCATCTTGGTATTAGAGCTTCAAATCTAAACGCAGGTCATATCTTTCTGTTCTTTGATTTCATTTTCGTTTATCGTTTCGTGTCTGTTCATCTTCTTTATTTCTGTTTGAGATCGGATTTTTTGTCCTTGTTCGAAGGGTTCTACCTTGAGTTTTTCAATGTTTAGTATGTCGATTTCATAGTTCAGGATCTGATCTTTCTTCTCATTTTGGAATTGTTCAAATCTGAGTTGTTTGTTGCGAGATACACACGTTTCAAAAAAAGGCGTGTTTTCTAGAATTTATGGGTTCAATTTTCTTATTAGTTCTGTTTGTGGTATTTTTTATTTCTGTTATATTGTATAAAAAATTAAAAAAAAGAAAACAAAAAAATCAGAAAAGAGGAAAAAATTGACAAAAATAATTGAAAAAAAAATAAAGAAATTTGCAATTGTTGAGCTAAAAGTGTTCTTAGAAAGTGAATTCATACCCAGAATTTTTTTCAATCATTGCAATCTGTGTTAATTAGACTCTTATTTTCATTGATCTTTAATGTTCAATACTCATATCTGGAGTTTCCAAGTGTTGTGTTAATTTAACAAGTTGTGAAAAGTTTTGGTTAAATTGCTTAGTTCTTTTAAGAGCCTCAAGACGGATTTAAGAGTAGAAAAAGGCAAGAGCGACATATATCAATTTTAAAAGCCAGATCAAGTGAAACACGAGTGTAGAGTGACATTCCTGAGGGAAACACTTGAGGAAACTTGTGAGGAACTCAACGTCACTAACATCTTTTCTTATAGCAACCATGTCTAGTGCAGGTGAATCATCCAATGGTGGTGGAGGTCCAAGAAATTTAGATGACAATCTCAGAGCAATGCAGCAATACTTTGCATGAATGGAAGTGGTTTTTGGAGAAATAAGGGGTAGGATGGATAGGCAACATGTGAGGATTGCAAATCTACAAAGAGAGCGACCACTTAGAAGGCATGATAGGCGAAGGGAGATTTTGTGGATGGGTCAGAATCTGAAAATGATAGTGAGGGAGATTTTGGATCTGAATATGAAGGGGAAAGAAATAGGTGTAGAGGAGATAGGAATGGAAGAAGACAAGGAAGGGAGAGAAATAGGTTGGATGGGAACCTTAGTAACATTAAAATGGAAATTCAAGCTTTCCAAGGTAGGGGTGATCCTGAAACATATTTAGAGTGGGAGAAGAAGATGAAGATGATTTTTGAGTGCCATAACTACTTTGAAGCTAAAAAGATGAAGTTGGCTGCAATAGAATTCACTTATTACACCATGGCTTGGTGGGATAAACTGGGCATTAATAGATGGAATAATGGTGAGAGACCCGTTACAACATGGAGAGAAATGAAGACTCTTATGAGGAGGAGATTTATTCCCAACCATTACTACAGAGAGCTTTATCAAAAGTTGCAGACTCTTGAACAAGACTCTAAGAGTGTGGGTGAATATTTTAAGGAGATGGAGTTAGCTTTGATAAGAGCTAATGTGCAAGAAGATAGGGAGGCTACAATGGCTCAATTTCTTAATGGGTTGAGCAAAGATATTGCTGACATAGTGGAATTGCATCATTATGTGGAGTTAGAAGACATGGTGCATATGGCAATTAAGGTGGAAAAACAACTCAAGCTTAAAGGTGTTTCAAGATTCAATTCTTGATCAAATTCTTTTCTAAAACAGAATTGGAAGAAAGGAGAAAGAAGTAGCCAAAAGGATACCACTAAAGGCAAGGAAGAAGCTTCATCAAAGAGTCAAGGTAAATCTGGTTCCCAAACTTCTAGAAATAGAGATATAAAATGTTTCAAGTGTTTGGGTATAGGTCATATAGCATCTCAATGTCCCAACAAGAGGGTTATGATGTTGAAAAATAATGAAGTTGTGACTGAAAGTGAAAATGAGAGTGATGCTGTTTCTAACCCACCATTTGAAAATGAAAGTGATGATGGAGTTGAGTATGCCGTGGAAGGAGAATGCCTTGTTGCTATAAGAGCTTTGAATTTTCAAGTGAAGGAAGATGAGGTGAATGATTTAGCCTTTGCCTAATGCGCTTTGGGGGTTAAGATCAAAATTTAATTCAAGGATTGCAATATAGGTTGCAACCCCAAGTCGTTTCACTTGAGGAGTCTTTTTAATTTACCTAAACTAACTAAATGCAATTAAGACAATAAAAGATAAGGGGTTTGGTTTTGAAAAGTCATTGATGAAACTAGTGAAAATGTAAATACTTGTTTTTGGTAATTTGGATTAAACAGTGAAAAGGTGTTTGGATTAAGGGTAATTTTATAAAATGGGCTTTAGTAGTGTTATGGTGGCTCTCACACTTCATTAAAATTGATATTGGGAGTCAAAATATTCATCAAGTACAATTGAAAAATCCCTGAACAACTACTAAGGGTCCACTAGCACAATTAATGACTAATCTAGCAACCACTTTCATAGCCACTACTTACGCTTAGTATTAAGCTCCACTTGGTTTGTGTTGGAAATTTAGTTTTGAAAACTGATTCCTCTCAAGAATGTGCAACCACAACATTCAATTGGATAAATTAAGCTACACAATCTAGCAACCACTAAAAATCATATAGCATCACAAATCTAATAAGAAATTTGAACATAAATACCATTCAATGACATAACTCAATATCCAACACAAATATTCCAATTCACAGACAATGAGAAAGGAAAATCATGTCCCCAATCTAAATATACAAGAGAAATGCAACCACACAACTCAATACATAGGGAAAAGAGCATGAGAAAATAAATAACTCCCCTATTTTGCCCATTGAAACAAGAGCCACCTTCACACCACCAAAGCACCAAGATTCTAGCCTCTCGTTGATGAAATTTTGAGCTCAAGCACTCCCCCAATAGATGACTCCATGGCTGGACGAAAATGGAGAAGAGTGAAGGAGAAATGAGGAGAGAATGGAAGGAAGAAGAAGGATAGTGCAGAATTTCAGCAAAATAGAAGTGAAGATGAGTGGAAATGGTGAGGATTTGAGTGGGAATGAGGAAGAGACCAAGAAACCCTAGAAGAGCTGAGGGATTTCGACTTTGGAGGCTTGAATAAAGTGATTTTCGGGGCTGGGTCTCATTTATAAGCCCCCAAAAGCCCTAAAAATCATGACAGCAAAGTTGTTGTCACGAAGAGCTCGCTGCAGCGATCAAATTTGGTGGTTCCAGCGAGATTGACAGAGAGTTCAAACTTGATTTAAGGCGTGGTTCACTACAGCGACCAAATTTGGTGGCTGCAACGAGTTTGACAGAAAGTTTGGGCAATTTGTTTTTACACTTTTGTCGGCTTCCTTCTCCGCAACTCGCTCTTCACTTGACCAATTTCTTCCATGACCTACATTAGATTTTAACTTAAGGTAACATCAAAATGTTCTTGGGAGTATGTTAATCAATAAAACATACTAATTATGACCAAATTGCCCTTGATTAGTATAAGCTATAATAGTGCAAAAGTTAGAATTAATGCTAATTAAGTGCAATTACTCCTAGAACATTCAATAATCCAATGATTTTAACCATGAAAAGTATATAAAAATATGATGCAATCATGAGCAAAGAGAGAACATTTTCCATACTCACTGCCTTATTGATAACAAGGTATGTAGTTTGATCATTAATGGTGGAAGTGTCACAAATGTTGCAAGCACTACCTTAGTTGAGAAACTGAATTTGCCAACAATTAGACACCCTACACCATACAAGTTCCAATGGTTAAATGAATGTGGGGAAATTAAAGTTGATAAGAAGGTTTTAGTTTCTTTCTCAATTGGAAAATATTGTGATGAGATTTTGTGTGATGTTGTTCCTATGCATGCTGGACATTTACTTTTGGGAAGACCTTGGGAGTTTGATAGAAAAGTAAAGAAGGATGGGCTTACAAATAGATATTCTTTTGTAATGAACAATAGACCCATTACTCTTGTACCTTTGACTCCAAAGCAAGTCTATGAGGATCAGCTTAAGATGAAAAGAGAGAGAGAGATTAGAAAAATGAGGGAGATACATCAAAAAGAAAAGAGAGTGAAAAAGAGAGAAAATGTGAGAGCTCAAAAAAAGAAATTCAGAGAAAGGAAAAGAATGAAGAGAGAAAAAAAGGAGAGAAGAAAATGAGTTTTTATACAAAAGAAAGTGATGTAAGGAGTGCTTTTCTTGCTGAAACACATTTTCTTCTCCTTGTTTACAAGGAATCCTTTTTGAACACTAATGACATTCAAACTTCCTTTCCTAGTGTTGTTGGTTCTTTGTTGCAGGAATTTGATGATGTGTTCCCTGAAGAAATTCCCCCTGGCTTGCCACCCATCAGAGGAATTGAGCATCAAATTGATTTCATTCCTGGAGCAATAATTCCTAATAGGTCAACATATAGAAGCAATCCAGAAGAAACAAAGGAGCTTCAAAGGCAAGTGGAAGATCTCATGGCAAAAGGATATGTGAGATAAAGCTTGAGTCCTTGTGCACTTCAGGTGCTTTTAGTGCCAAAGAAAGATGGAACTTGGAGGATGTGCATTGATTGGAGAGCTGTCAACAATATCACTGTAAAGTTTCGCCATCCCATTCATAGGTTAGATTATATGCTTGATGAATTGCATGGTTATATCATGTTTTCTAAAATTGATTTGAAATCTGGATACCATCAAATTAGAATGAGGAAGGGGATGAGTGGAAAACTACTTTCAAGACAAAACATGGATTATATGAATGGTTAGTTATGCCATTTGGTTTAACTAATGCACCTAGCACTTTCATGAGATTAATAAACCATGTTTTGCATGCTTTCATTGGAAAGTTTGTTGTGGTTTATTTTGAAGATATTCTGATTTATAGCAAGAATCTGGATGAACATTTGAATCATTTGCATTGTGTGCTTGAAGTTTTGAGGAAGGAAAAATTGTTTGCAAATTTGAAAAAGTGTGATTTCTGCATGGATAAAATTGTTTTTCTTTGTTTTGTGGTGAGTGCTAAAGGAATTGAAGTTGATGAAGAAAAGATAAGGGTAATAGGAGAATGGCCAACACCTAAAAGTATAACTGAGGTGAGAAGTTTTCATGTTTTAGCTAGTTTTTATAGGCGCTTTGTGAAAGATTTTAGTACACTTGCTGCACCACTCACTGAGATCATTAAGAAATCTGTTGGTTTTAAATGGAATAAGAGACAAGATGATGCATTTGCTAAACTTAAAGAAAACTTGTGTTCTGTAACTGTGTTAGTATTGCCTAACTTTAGCAAAACATTTGAGATTGAATGTGATGCATCTGGAGTTGGGATAGGAGCTGTTTTGATGCTGGAAGGAAAGCCAATTGCTTATTTTAGTGAAAAGCTAAATGGAGCAGCCTTGAAGTATCCAACTTATGATAAGGAGCTCTATGCACTCAAGAGAGCATTGGAGAATTGGCAACACTAACTTTGACCTAAACAATTTGTCATTCACACTGATCATCAATCTTTGAAGCATAGTAAGGGTCAAGGTAAGCTGAACAAAAGGCATGCAAGGTGGCTCGAATTTATTGAGACATTTCCATATGTCATCAAATACAAGAAAGGTAAGGAAAATGTTGTGGCTGATGCATTGTCCAGAAGGTATAGTCTTCTTTCTTCTCTAAGTACTAGATTGCTTGGGTTTGAACATATCAAGGATTTGTATGCAAGTGATGTTGATTTTGCTAAATCATTTCTTGCTTGTGAAAATAAAGCATGTGATAAGTTTTATAGGGTTGATGGATACTTGTTTGGAGAAAACAAATTGTGTGTGCCTCAATGTTCTTTGCGTGAATTACTTGTGAGAGAAGCACATGGGGGAGGATTAATGGGACATTTTGGTGTGATGAGCATTTATTTTGGCCTAAAATGAAACGTGATGTGAAAAGAATCTCTGCTAAATGCATAACATGTAAAAGGGCTAAATCTAGAGTCTTGCCACATGGTTCATATACACCATTACCTGTACCTAGTGAACCTTGGGTTGATATATCAATGGATTTTGTTTTGGGTTTGCCTAGGTCAAAAAGAGGGATGGATTCAAACTTTGTAGTTGTTGATAGATTTTCTAAAATGGCACATTTCATTGCTTGTCATAAATCTGATGATGCCACACATATGTTGCTGACTTGTTTTTCAAAGAAGTCGCGAGACCTTATGGTGTTCCTAGATCCATTGTTTCTGATAGGGATTCTAAATTCTTGAGTCATTTTCGGAGAGTTTTTTGGGGAAAGTTTGGTACTAAATTGCTGTTTTCTATTACTTGTCATCCACAAACTGATGGTCAAACTGAAGTTGTTAATAGAACTTTGTCTCAATTGCTTAGAATTGTGATTCAAAAGAACTTGAAAAATTGGGAAGATTGTTTGCCATTTATCGAATCTACATATAATAGGAGTGTGCATTCATCTACTGATTATTCTCCATTTGAAATAGTTTATGGTTTTAACCCACTTACCCCTTTGGATTTATTACCATTACCTATTGATGAGTGATGCAATCCAGCAAGATGACTTTTCAACATCAAATGATCCTTTGCAAATTTCAAGTGGACCAATCACAAGAGCAAGAGCCAAGAGAATAAAGGAAGCATTGATCGGGCTAGTGCAAGAGACATGGACAAAGCAAATGGCAATTGGTTCAACAATTATGAGCAAATGTGCTGAAAACGTAGCAAATGTCATTTGGGCTGAAAAGGGAGATTCTGATCATATTCTGGGCTTGGAGACATCAAATTAAAGGGCTTGGACCAAGTGCTTCACATGGGAGGAGTCATTTGGGCCTAAATAATCACATATTGGGCTTAAGTGATGACTACATTTTAATATTTTTTATTTGTGCGAAAATTAGAGTTTAATTGGCAATCTGGACTTTTTATTTATTTATTTATTTAGAAATTGTTGTTTAGAACTCTCTAGAATGCATTTAATGCAAACTAGGTCAAATTTATGAAGACACCTATAAACGCTTTGTTAGCCTCATTTTGAGGGCAGATTTGAATTTGAATGAAAAAGTTGCTTTCTGCACTTTGTGACTTGAGAGAGGATTCTCTCTAGGGTTCTTCTTAGAACTAACAGACTTATCAAGGCTTGATCAACCTTGTGGCGTCTTCCAACACTTCGGGTCTTTGTTCTTCCGTGTTCAAGGGTTCGAGTGGATCGTTACTAACCTTTGTTTAGCTTTCTTGGGGTGAGTATATCTCAGATCGGTTGTGGGTTCTTGGGGTCTAACCCTAGTGGGTTCGCACCATCTTGGTATCAGAGCTTCGGATCTAAACTTAGGTCATATCTTTCCATTCTTTGATTTCATTTTCGTTCATCGTTTCGTGTCTTTGTTTCATGTCTGTTCATCTTCTCTGTCTCTGATCGGGTTCGAAATTTCTGTCCTTGTTCGAAGCGTTCTACCTTGAGTTTTCCAACGTTTAGTATGTCGATTTCATAGTTCAGGATCTGATCTTTCTTCTCGTTTTGGAATCGTTCAAATCTGAGTTGTTTGTTGCGAGATACACGCGTTTCAAAAAAAAGGCGTCTTTTCTGGATTTCTGGGTTCTGTTTTGCTTTTAGTTCTGTTTGTGGTATTTTTTTCCCTTTATTTCCGTTATATTGCAGCCAAAAAAAAGCAAAAAAAAAAGAAGAAAAACAAAAAGAAAAAAAAATCAGAAAAGAAAAAAATTGAGAAAAAAAAGAAAAGAAAGAAAGTTCCAATTGTTGAGCTGAAAGTGTTCTTAGAAAGGGGATTCATACCCAGAATTTTTTTCTTCAATCTTTGCAATCTGTGTTAGTTTGAACTCTTATTTTTGTTGATCTTTTAATGTTCAAAACTCATATCTGGAGTTTCTAAGTGTTGTGTTGATTTAACAAGTTGTGAAAAGTTTTGGTTAAATTGCTTAGTTCTTTTAAGAGCCTCAAGAGGGATTTAAGAGTGGAAAAAGGAAAGAGTGACATATATCAATTTTAAAAGCCAGATTGAGTGAAACACGAGTGTAGAGTGACATTCTTGAGGGAAACACGTGAGGCAACTTGTGAGGAACTCAATTTCACTAACATCTTTTCTTGTAGCAACAATGTCTAGTGCAGGTGAATCATCCAATGGTGGTGGAGGTCCAAGAAATTTAGATGACAACCTCAGAGCAATGCAGCAGCACTTTGCACGAATGGAAGTGGTTTTTGGAGAAATAAGGGATAGGATGGATAGGCAAGATGAGAGGATTGCAAATCTGCAAAGAGAGCAACCATTTAGAAGGCATAAGAGGCGTAGGGAGGTTTTTGTGGATGGGTCTGAATCTGAAAATGATAGTGAGGGAGATTTTGAATCTGAATATGAAGGGGAAAGAAATAGGCGTAGAGGAGATAGGAATAGAAGAAGACATGGAAGGGAGAGAAATAGGTTGGATGGGAACCTTGGGAACATTAAAATGAAAATTCCAGCTTTCCAAGGTAGGGGTGATCCTGAAGCATATTTAGAGTGGGAGAAGAAGATGGAAATGTTTTTTGAGTGCCATAACTACTCTGAAGCTAAAATGGTGAAGTTGGCAGCAATAGAATTCACTGATTATGCCATGGCTTGGTGGGATAAATTGGGCATTAATAGGAGGAATAATGGTGAGAGGCTTGTAGCAACTTGGAGAGAAATGAAGGCTCTTATGAGGAGGAGATTTATTCCCAACCATTACTACAGAGAGCTTTATCAAAAGTTGCAGACTCTTGAACAAGACTCTAAGAGTGTGGATGAATATTTTAAAGAGATGGAGTTAGCTTTGATAAGAGCTCATGTGCAAGAAGATAGGGAGGCTACAATGGCTCGATTTCTGAATGGGCTGCGCAAAGATATTGCTGACATAGTGGAGTTGCATCATTATGTGGAGTTAGAAGACATGGTGCATATGGCAATGAAGGTGGAAAAACAACTCAAGCGTAAAGGTGTTTCAAGATTCAATTCTGGATCAAATTCTTTTCTGAAACAGAATTGGAAGAAAGGAGAAAGAAGTAGCCAAAAGGAGACCACTAAAGGCAAGGAAGAAGCTTCATCAAAGAGCCAAGGTAAATCTGGTTCCCAAACTTCTAGAAATAGGGATATAAAATGTTTCAAGTGTTTGGGTACAGGTCATATAGCTTCTCAATGTCCCAACAAGAGGGTTATGATGTTGAAAAATAATGAAGTTGTGACTGAAAGTGAAAGTGAGGGTGATGATGTTTCTAACCCACCATTTGAAAATGAAAGTGATGATGGAGTTGAGTTTGCTGTGGAAGGAGAATGCCTTGTTGTTAGAAGGGCTTTGAATTGTCAAGTGAAGGAAGATGAGGTGAATGAGCAAAGGGAGAACATTTTCCATACTCGTTGCCTTATTGATAACAAGGTATGTAGTTTGATCATTGATGGTGGAAGTGTCACAAATGTTGCAAGCACTACCTTGGTTGAGAAACTGAATTTGCCAACCATTAGACACCCTAAACCATACAAGCTGCAATGGTTGAATGAGTGTGGGGAAATTAAAGTTGATAAGCAGGTTTTGGTTTCTTTCTTAATTGGAAAATATTGTGATGAGATTTTGTGTGATGTTGTTCCTATGCATGCTGGACATTTACTTTTGGGAAGACCTTGGGAGTTTGATAGAAAAGTAAAGAAGGATGGGCTTACAAATAGATATTCTTTTGTAATGAACAATAGACCCATTACTCTTGTACCTTTGACTCCAAAGCAAGTCTATGAGGATCAGCTTAAGATGAAAAGAGAGAGAGATTAGAAAAATGAGGGAGATACATCAAAAAGAAAAGAGAGTGAAAAAGAGAGAAAATGTGAGAGCTCAAAAAAAGAAATTCAGAGAAAGGAAAAGAATGAAGAGAGAAAAAAAGGAGAGAAGAAAATGAGTTTTTATGCAAAAGAAAGTGATGTAAGGAGTGCTTTTCTTGCTGAAACACATTTTCTTCTCCTTGTTTACAAGGAATCCTTTTTGAACACTAATGACATTCAAACTTCCTTTCCTAGTGTTGTTGGTTCTTTGTTGCAGGAATTTGATGATGTGTTCCCTGAAGAAATTCCCCCTGGCTTGCCACCCATCAGAGGAATTAAGCATCAAATTGATTTCATTCCTGGAGCAACAATTCCTAATAGGCCAGCATATAGAAGCAATCCAGAAGAAACAAAGGAACTTCAAAGGCAAGTGGAAGATCTCATGGCAAAAGGATATGTGAGAGAAAGCTTGAGTCCTTGTGCAGTTCCGGTGCTTTTAGTGCCAAAGAAAGATGGAACTTGGAGGATGTGCATTGATTGTAGAGCTGTCAACAATATCACTGTAAAGTATCGCCATCCCATTCCTAGGTTAGATGATATGCTTGATGAATTGCATGGTTCTATTGTGTTTTCTAAAATTGATTTGAAATCTGGATACCATCAAATTAGAATGAGGGAAGGGGATGAGTGGAAAACTGCTTTCAAGACAAAACATGGATTGTATGAATGGTTAATTATGCCATTTGGTTTAACTAATGCACCTAGCACTTTCATGAGATTGATGAACCATGTTTTGCGTGCTTTCATTGGAAAGTTTGTTGTGGTTTATTTTGATGATATTCTGATTTATAGCAAGAATCTGGATGAACATTTGGATCATTTGCATTGTGTGCTTGAAGTTTTGAGGAAGGAAAAATTGTTTGCAAATCTGAAAAAGTGTGATTTCTGCATGGATAAAATTGTTTTTCTTGGTTTTGTGGTGAGTGCTAAAGGAATTGAAGTTGATGAGGAAAAGATAAGGGCTATAAGAGAATGGCCAACACCTAAAAGCATAACTGAGGTGAGAAGTTTTCATGGTTTGGCTAGTTTTTATAGGCGCTTTGTGAAAGATTTTAGTACACTTGCTACACCACTCACTGAGATCATTAAGAAATCTGTTGGTTTTAAATGGAATAAGGCACAAGATGATGCATTTGCTAAACTTAAAGAAAACTTGTGTTCTGCACCTGCGCTAGTATTGCCTGACTTTAGCAAAACATTTGAGATAGAATGTGATGCATCTGGAGTTGGGATAGGAGCTGTTTTGATGCAGGAAGGAAAGCCAATTGCTTATTTTAGTGAAAAGCTAAATGGAGCAGCCTTGAAGTATCCAACTTATGATAAGGAGCTCTATGCACTCAAGAGAGCATTGGAGAATTTGCAACACTACCTGTGGCCTAAACAATTTGTCATTCACATTGATCATCAATCTTTGAAGCACATTAAGGGTCAAGTTAAGTTGAACAAAAGGCATGCAAGGTGGCTGGAATTTATTGAGACATTTCCATATGTCATCAAATACAAGAAAGGTAAGGAAAATGTTGTGGCTGATGCATTGTCCAGAAGGTATAGTCTTCTTTCTTCTCTTAGTACTAGATTGCTTGGCTTTGAACATATCAAGGATTTGTATGCAAGTGATGTTGATTTTGCTGAATTATTTCTTGCTTGTGAAAATAAAGCATGTGACAAGTTTTATAGGGTTGATGGGTACTTGTTTAGAGAAAACAGATTGTGTGTGCCTCAATGTTCTTTACATGAATTGCTTATGAGAGAAGCACATGGGGGAGGATTAATGGGACATTTTGGTGTGAAAAAGACTTTGGATGTTTTGCATGAGCATTTCTTTTGGCCTAAAATGAAATGTGATGTGGAAAGAATCTGTGCTAAATGCATAACATGTAAAAGGGCTAAATCTAGAGTCTTGCCACATGGTTTGTATACCCCATTACCTGTACCTAGTGAACCTTGGGTTGATATATCTATGGATTTTGTTTTGGGTTTGCCTAGGTCAAAAAGAGGGATGGATTCCATCTTTGTAGTTGTTGATAGATTTTCTAAAATGGCACATTTCATTGCTTGTCATAAATCTGATGATGCCACATATGTTGCTGACTTGTTTTTCAAAAATATCGTGAGACTTCATGGTGTTCCTAGATCCATTGTTTCTGATAAGGATTCTAAATTCTTGAGTCATTTTCGGAGAGTTTTGTGGGGAAAGCTTGGTACTAAATTGCTCTTTTCTACTGCTTGTCATCCACAAACTGATGGTCAAACTGAAGTTGTTAATAGAACTTTGTCTCAATTGCTTAGAATTGTGATTCAAAAGAACTTGAAAAATTGGGAAGATTGTTTGCCATTTATTGAATTTGCATATAATAGGAGTGTGCATTCATCTACTGATTATTCTCCTTTTGAAATAGTTTATGGTTTTAACCCACTTACTCCTTTGGATTTGTTACCATTACCTATTGATGAGAGAGCAAGTCTTGATGGGAAAAAGAAAGCTGAGAAAGTGAGGCAGCTTCATGAGCGTGTGAAACAACAAATTGAAAAGAAAAATGAACAATATGCATTCAAGGCCAATAAAGGAAGAAGGCGTGTTATTTTTGAACCTGGAGATTGGGTGTGGGTGCATATGAGAAAACAAAGATTTCCAGCTCATAGAAAGTCTAAACTAGCTCCAAGAGAAGATGGACCATTTCAAGTGCTCGAAAGAATAAATGATAATGCATACAAGATTGACTTGCCTGGTGAGTATAATATAAGCGCTACTTTTAATGTGGCTGATTTATCTTCTTTTGATGTAGGTCAAGATTCGAGGGCGAATCCTTTTGAGGAGAGAGGGAATGATGCGATCCAGCAAGATGACTTTTCAACATCAAATGATCCTTTGCAAATTCCAAGTGGACCAATCACAAGAGCAAGAGCCAAGAGAATAAAGGAAGCATTTATCGGGCTAGTGCAAGAGACATGGACAAAGCAAATGGCAATTGGTTCAACAATTAGGAGCAAATGTGCTGAAAACGTAGCAAATGTCATTTGGGCTGAAAAGGGAGATTCTGATCATATTCTTGGCTTGGAGACATCAAATTAAAGGGCTTGGACCAAGTGCTTCACATGGGAGGAGTCATTTGGGCCTAAATAATCACATATTGGGCTTAAGTTATGACTACATTTTAATATTTTTTATTTGTGCGAAAATTAGAGTTTAATTGGCAATCTGGACTTTTTATTTATTTATTTATTTAGAAATTGTTGTTTAGAACTCTCTAGAATGCATTTAATGCAAACTAGGTCAAATTTATGAAGACACCTATAAATGCTTTGTTAGCCTCATTTTGAGGGCAGATTTGAATTTGAATGAAAAAGTTGCTTTCTCCACTTTGTGACTTGAGAGAGGATTCTCTCTAGGGTTCTTCTTAGAACTAACAGACTTATCAAGGCTTGATCAACCTTGTGACGTCTTCCAACACTTCGGGTCTTTGTTCTTCTGTGTTCAAGGGTTCGAGTGGATCGTTCCTAACCTTTGTTTAGCTTTCTTGGGGTGAGTGTATCTCATATCGGTTGTGGGTTCTTGGGGTCTAACCCTAGTGGGTTCGCACCAATGAGAGAGCAAGTCTTGATGGGAAAATGAAAGCTGAAACAGTGAGGCAACTTCATGAGCATGTGAAACAGCAAATTGAAAAGAAAAATGAACAATATGCATTCAAGGCTAATAAAGGAAGAAGTCGTGTTCTTTTTGAACCTGGAGATTGGATGTGGGTGCATATAAGAAAAGAAAGATTTCCAGTTCATAGAAAGTCTAAACTAGCTCCAAGAGGAGATGGACCATTTCAAGTGCTTGAAAGAATCAATGATAATGCCTACAAGATTGACTTGCCTGGTGAGTATAATGTAAGCGCTACTTTTAATGTGTCTAATTTATCTCCTTTTGATTTAGGTCAAGATTCAAGGACGAATCCTTTTGAGAAGAGAGGGAATGATGTGATCCAGCAAGATGACTTTTCAACATCAAATGATCCTTTGCAAATTCCAAGTGGATTAATCACAAGAGCAAGAGCTAAGAGAATAAAGGAAGCATTGATCGGGCTAGTGCAAGAGACATGGACAAAGCAAATGGCAAGTGATTCAACAATTAGGAGCAAAAGTGCTGAAAATGTACCAAATGTCATTTGGGCTGAAAGGGGTGATTTTGATCATATTCTGGGCTTGGAGACATCAAATTAAAGGGCTTGGACCAAGAGCTGCACATTGGAGGAATCATTCGAGCCAAAATAATCACATATTGGGCTTTAAGTGATGACTACATTTTAATATTTTTATTTCTATGAAAATTAGCATTTAATTGGTAATTTATACTTTTTAATTATTTATTTATTTAGCAATTGTTGTTTAGAACTCTCTAGAATGCATTTAAAGCAAACTAGGTCAAATTTCTGAAGGCACCTATAAATGCTTTGTTAGCCTCATTTTGGGGGCAGATTTGAATTTTTTTGCACTTTGTGACTTGAGAGAGGATTCTCTCTAGGGTTCTTCTTAGAACTAAAAGACTTGTCAAGGCTTGATCAACCTTGTGGCGTCTTCCAATACTTCGGGTCTTTGTTCTTCCATGTTCAAGGGTTCGAGTGGATCGGATCAGTCCTTTGTTTAGCTTTCTTGGGGTGAGTGTATCTTAGATTGGTTGTGGGTTCTTCGGGTCTAACCCTAGTGGGTTCGCACCATTAACTTATTTGATTATGTAATTCTTGTCGACCCCTCCTTGTTACTTCCTAATGTTCACAATCTGATCCCAACACACGGAGCCCAACAAAAAATAACATCAAGTAAACCACAAATTAGAAGAGAGCAATAATCATAATTGTGCAACTATGGATAATTATTAAAAATTGAAACAAGACAAACTCAGTTGTTATCTCCCATCGAATGGTTAATTATTTAATGTACCTTTATAATTAGTTTTTGTTGAGTTCTCTCTCTTTTTTTCCCGACTGAAGTTACCTTTTTCTTTCCTAATTTTCGTCTGATGATAAAGCTTCTCCTTATTATTTCAAAATAAAACTAATATATCATATGAAAACGCATTTGATGAATGGTAGAGACTGAGTGTAAATCATAATAACACACAACCACATATCTAAATCACATGACTACATCCAGAAAATTGCAGTTTTATTATATTTGAGTTTTGTTTTAGAAGTTTATCTATGATTATAACATAAGATGATGGTACGCAATTATTGTCCTTGCTTTTCTGATAACAATACTTGACATCATTGCTTATTGTGGTTCAGAGAGCTAAGCATTTGTCATTAGAATGTTAATACATGCTTGGTTATTTTTCACTTTAGGAGTAACTTGTGGAGAGGAATTTCTGTTCTGTTTGTAATCTAGTCAGCGTGATTTTAGATATAAAAAGTTTACGAATTTAGCTATTAAAGTTTGATTATTGCTGGCTTCCATTCATATAATCACAAATACACATTACAAAGTCTACTGAATTTTAAGTGCATGGGAACTGGAACCTAGTTCTTTATCCACATGAACATTCTCAAGTCTTCATTTTAGTAAGTTTATCAAAGTAAGCCTTTAAAAGCTAGGGTGATATGTATGGATCTTGAATTAATAGAATGGAAGAAGCTTTATCATTAGTTTGCTAGCAATAGTAGAGGTATCAAACTACCTAATTCATGCTTGATTGCACCATATTTTTATACACTTTTCATAGTTAAAATCATTAGATTATTACATGTTCTAGGGAGTTTTGCACCAAATTAGAGCAAATTCTGATTCTCGGACACTTGGTTGGGATTTGTAGTAATGAGGGGTAAAATTGGCATAATTAGTTATTTATTTTGATTACAATTTCTCTATGACAATTGATTCTACCTTGCCTTTGTTTTATCTTGTAGATCACATGAAGAATGGGCCGAAATCGGAAGAGCAATCGGGCAACAGAAGACCGAAGGCAACAAGATAGTGAAGGGCCTCACTATCTTGTCTGCCTTGTCCGCCGATGTGAACATGCGATTCTGGTGCACGATTTTGCTGGTTTTTTTGGGTTTTTAGGGTACCTATTGGTATAATTTGGTGCAAAATGGCCTAGACCCAATTTGATCACTTAAATTTTGACCTAGAGCCTCATTTACTTCATTGTTTTCCACCTCCATTCACTCCCAAACCTAAAATCCTCTCAATTCTCTCATCCTTCTTCCACCTCCATCTCCTTCATCTTCCACCCTCTTTTGTCCATGGTTTTTTGGTTGAGGCTTCTTCTTAGAACTTTTCTTTGAGTTTCTATGTTCGATTGAGGAGTTCTCCACCTCTTGCGGATGGGTTGATGGTGGCTCAAGCATGGGTTCCTCATTAGGGGAGTTTTTCTTTGTCATACATATGTATCTAGGATTTCTTCTATGTTAATTTGAACTTCTCTTGGAGATGTTTGGATTTATATATTGGATTGAGATTTTAGATATGTATGGTTGATGTTTGATTTTGCTAATTTGGATTGGGATTATGTATTAAGTACTTTATAGATTATATATGTATGTTTGATTAATTCTTCTTAATATTTGGCAATGTTTTGATGATTCTATCAAGTTGATTTATTTAGAATATGTGTGTAATTGTATGAGTTCTCTTTTGTTGGAAATTATTCCACTAGATTGAGCTTTGTAAAGGAAAGAAACTTTAAACCAATCTAAGTTAGCTAATCACATCATGTATAAACTAGTTTGTGTTTATTTTGGGCTTTGAGCACTTGAGTTATTAATTCCTATCTACATTTTGGTTGTATGAAATTAATCTCATTTTAGTGATTGCTAGTAGGATTAATTGATGCTTCCATTCATAAATTTTGTGATTGCACTTTTGTGAGAGCCACAAGTGTTTTAACTCAAAGTATTTCAAATATCAAGTGGACCTTTAACAATTACCCTAATTGATATTGATGAATGAGCTGGATTCGTTGTAAATCAGAGTAATTGGACCCCTAGTGATTGCTTATGGATCACTTCATTAGACTTGATGAATTGAACACCCAAATGATTTGAACCAATGTTTGCCACCTCACCTAGACTTAAGAGATCCATTTAATTGCATTAACTTTACTTCACCCATCCAACCATTCCACCTCATTAAGAAAAAGATCAAAAATAATGTAATTTGGCTCATTTTGCATGTTTCACACTAAAAACCAACAAAACCCCTTTTTATACATCATTTGCATGGCATTTAGTTCCTTAGGTTAGTCATTAGGCTCCTTGCAAGATGATCCGGGATAGTATCACTATAGTGCAATCCTTGGTTAATAAATAATTTTGCATTTAACCCCCAAGGCATTAAAGAAAGGTTAAATCAATGCTATTTTAGCAAGCTAACTAAACTGATTATACCTGTGAATTTAGTAAGGAGTTCATACTCACATCCAAAAAAACTCCTCTAGGTTATCTTTCAACCTTTCATAAAAGTCAAAGGAATAGATAAATCAGACTTAAATAGGTATTACATAGGCTCAGAACAAACAGAACACATACATTTCCTGTAGTAAATATGAAGGCAATTAATTCTAAATTGTGAAATCTTTCAAGTTTTAATTTACACTTCTACTTTTGATGGCTAAAGAAACACACATATGAAGCCCATTAACTCTTAATTGTTTTAGTTATATCATAGTCCTAGCTCCTAACCATTTTTCTCTTGCTTTGTTGCATGTGTAAGTTGCATAATTTTTTGAGCCATTTCCCAAGTCTTAACCTATCAATTTGATTTGCTACCGTTTATAACATTTGCACTTCATACATGCAAAGCCTGGCCACCAGTTTATCTTTTCCAAGTTCCATGTCTTGATCTTGCAATTCTAATTAAATTTACGCTGCTGTAAGGTTGGAAAGCTCTAGCTTTACAATGGAGTCTACAAGTGATTGGATTAGTCTCTTAAATTTCTTGGTTCTAACCATTTGATTTATTATTTAAATAATTGAATTAGATTTTTCACCACAAAAGATAGGGTTATTGGACTCTAGACATCCAAAGTCAATAAAGAGTTGGTTATTTAATAACCCCTTGTAGCTACCATACCAAACAACCCTTCTTGCTTTACTTTCTCTTCCTTTTTTGTATTTTTGCATTCTTTTCTCTCTGTTAATTTGTCCTTCATCTTTGTTTTGCTTCAGGTTGTTGCATTTTTCTCTATTTAGCTTGAAATTCCTTCTTCAAATAATTTTATTATGCTTAGTTAAAACTAGATTTACAGCCTAAATTTCAATTTATTCAATCATTTTATAGTCATCTCATTTTCAGAATTGGATTTTCTGTTTCTTGTTTTGTTTTAGGCATCCATCTACTTGTTTGAATTTCAAGAAGAACTGAAAAGATTCTATGAAAAGAGTAGTGGATAAAGAGAAAGCATATTTCAGGTACACAAATTTACTTATCATTCATATTCAATTTTTTTGTCCAAGTCAGTTAGTATTAATGTCACCTACTTCACACCCATATATGATAGTCTTGGTAAAGATGTCATAAAGATTTGCTGGAATGTGTTTGATTAGGAAAAATATGAACAAATAAAAGGTTCAATGCTTAGGAAAATTTGATGTTTATGCCATTGATTGCACCTGATTATTTTATGTTTCTAACCACTAATTTTGGGAAATTAACACTTGTCCTAGGCTAATACATGACTATTTAGGCACTTTTACACTTAAAGTTCTAATGCATTGAGTTAATTACATTTTGGAGTTAAATTGAGTATTTTAAAGTTTAAACTCATGCATTTCTGATTTATGGACTTGGGATATTATAGTTTGTGCTTAAATTTGTCATTGTATGCGGTCTTGATGAAGATGTGCCCGAATTCCAGAAATTACAGTTTAGTGCTCGAATTTCAGAAATTACAACTAAGTCCCATGGCACTGCATATTTCAACTGGGCAAGGACAAGTTTGGTAATCTAGGAGCTTAAAGGAGGGCAAAGATGACATAAAAATTGCTAGGTTTATTCACATAATTTTTCTAATGAGAGATTGCAAAAGTAAGGACCTTGTTTGAAAGTTCAATTAGGTATCTAATCAAAACCCTTGGATCATGGACTTAATTTCCCTCAACCAAAGAGCCCTTAAGCTCCTTTCTATCCTTAAATCTACTGGAAACCCGAGAGGAAGGGGAAGCAGCCACCATTGATGCCACACCAAGCTCCAAATCATCACAATCTACATCCATCACACCATCACCCACCTTCACATTCACCACCATCTTCAGACCCATTCCATTCCACCTCCTCAGGCCTCCACACACAGCTCCATCTTCACGTCAAATCCATCATCCATCTGTCACAGCTCCAGCACCATATATCACACCATTTTTGCTGCCTTGAAGTAAAGCACGTCATCCATCCTTCACCATCACTACATTTCACACCCTCCTTACCATTCCCTATTTCATTCTTCACATCACCTTCCATCTCCAACCACGCCATTTCCTTCTCTAGTCAAGCTCCTCACCATCACTATTTGGCCTCAACTCCACCACACACATACCCCGCCATTTATTCTCATACTCCTCTCCATTCACTAGGCCTCCAACAATTTTTCTCACCCCAAATCACGCCATTTGAACAGCACCGATTCTTCCCATTCATCTAAATCCATCTCAGATTCACCATTTTTCATGGAGCATTTTGTTCAAATCATTGATTATGGGCTCAAGAGGATGATTGGCTAGAGAAATTGGGGTTTCTTGGTGACAATAATGCAATTGGAGCTTAAATGCTTACTTAGGGGAGTTCTCTAGCTTATTATGTTTCTAGATTATGTAATTGATTCAGATTCTTAATTGTTTCTACTTAATATGTAATTTTGGAACAAGAGATGCTATGTTTTCTATTCCTATGGGTAGATTTCTTTTGGGTTATGTATGTAATTAAGTGATTGCTTTTATGTGCATAAACCTTAGTGTTAATCACTTGGCATAATGCAATTTAATGTGGTAGCATTGATTATCTACTTTGGAATGCTAGATTGGATTAATGCATTTGCTTCTTGCATTTAGCATTAGACACTAGGTCCATTCTTGAAGGGTCAAATTATACATTCAAGAGGAGACTCATTGTGTGTTGTCAAGGGTTTTCACTACCAAGCGATTTTTTAACAATTGCCTATTGCCTAGTTGACTAATTGTGCATTAGTAACTAGGTCAATTGGACTTAGGCGATTGTCTTTGGTTTTTAACATTCGGTCGTGAATTTTGAACTCCCAATTCATTTAAGAAGCTATGAAGGTTGTAAAGTTCTCACCAAGAACCCGGTCCATTAAAGAGTTTTTAAACCAACTTTCTTTGTTTTCCTTAAATCCAAAATCCCAAAAACATCATTTCAATGACAAAACCCCGGTTTTATAGCTTTCTTTTGCATTTAGATTAGTCTAAGCATCAAAATAAGTTGACTCCTTTGAGAAACGACCCAAGGTTGAGCCACTTTGCTCAAGCCTTGGTTTCACATATTTTCTTGCATTTGACCCCGAGGCGCACCATTCCGACTAAGGTCAAATCAGTCATTATTCTGTTGATTGTGCTACATTGAATTAGGTAATTAATGGACCGTAGTTGGATTAATGCTTTGCAAACAAGCAATGAATATGAGCGTGGTGTGGACCAATTTCTAAATTTTGCAAAGAACAATGTCCCTAACAATAATGGATTCTTCTATTGTCCTTGTGTGAAGTGTTTGAATGGGTTGCGTGAAATACTGTGGAAATAAAAGATCATCTAATTTGCTTTGGCTTCTACAAAGCATATACTCAACGGATTTTGCATGGTGAGCCTAAAAGGAGTATCTTGTCACATATTGAGGAGGATGATATTGATTTGGATGAACGAGTAGAGGATATGATCCATGATGTTGGTGCTGCAGACATTTAACAATTACATACATATGCTAGCTTGTGCGACAATGCTAAAAAGCCTCTATATCAAGTACACATGGTTAACAGCTGTGTTGAAGCTGGTGACCTGGAAAGCAGAAAACGGATTGAGCTATAAATATTTCACAAAGTTGTTTACACTATTGAAGGATATACTTCCTGAAAGCAATGAACTTCCATATCCAAACTATAAGGCAAAGAAGATACTGAATCCATTGGGATTAGGATATAAAATACATGCGTGTTCTAATGACTGCATATTGTATAGAAAAGAATACGAAGAGTTAGATGCGTGCCAAGTTTGTGGGATATCACGCTACAAAGAGAAGTAGATGGAGGATGATGATTTGATTACTAAGAGGGCTCCTGCAAAGGTGCTTTGGTATCTTCCAATAATACCAAGGTTTAAACGTTTATTTGCTAATGCAAATGAGGCAAAGAATTTAAGATGGCACACTAAAGAGAGGAAAAGTGACAAGATGCTCCGACATTCAACTGATTCTCCTTAATGAAAAGGAATTGATTAATCATTTCCTACTATTGGCAAGGAGCCTAGAAATCTTAGGCTTGGACTTTTGTATAGATGGGATGAATCCTTATGGAAATCTTAGCAGTGAATATAGTAGTTGGCCTATTTTTCTAGTGATTTATAATCTACCTCATTGGTTATGTATTAAATGTAAGTATAATATGTTATCATTGATGATTTTAGGCCCAAAACAACCAGGAAATGAAATAGATGTTTATTTAGCACCATTGATTGACGATTTGAAGATGATGTGGGAGGAGGGTCTAGATGTTTTTTATGCATATTGTCAAGAGGCTTTTAAACTAATAGCTATGGTTTTTTATACGATCAATGACTTCCCCGCTGATTTAACATTTTGCCTAAACACGCCTTGGGGGTTAATGTAACACCCTTTTTTCGTAATTCACATAAGTGGTTTCTATAATTTCGGTACCACGGTCCTGTAAATGGTACAATAGTATCAATATATATTTAAAACTGAATTAACATATACATATATCAAGCTTAACTGTTTATAATAAATAGGCCCAAAAATATGTAGTATAGCAGTACATGGCTCAAGTAACCCAGAGGGACACTGTAGTAGTAAATAAATTATTCCTCTGGTGCCTTTGCCTTGGACTCTATCCGGACCGGACTACCTGAAAAACATGGGGTAACCAGAGTGAGACATTTATCTCAGTAACCTTATATGCACTTACCTTTCATATCCCAATGTAGTAGTAAACATGCATATCCCACTCCCGGTCAATCCAGCCTAACCGCCTTATTTCCTCTGGCCACACAGTCCATGGGCTAAAGAGGTCAACCATGTGACCGGTTCCTCCAATAGCTCACCATTCATATGATGGGGATGGGCCAAACCCTCAGAGCACAATCTTGGACCATGGACCTATCCCCTTCTTAGAATCACGAAAGGGGCCATCCACCTCTCATTGAACCGATGAGGCTATTGTCCCTCGTTGAACTGATGGGACAAAATATACAATATACAATGCCGTCCACAGTGCACCATGTGGAGGCCCTCACCATGTGGTAAAACATATCTCATCTCCACAATAACCACCCCAATTCATTATTACATACTTTTCATCATGTATTTATTATCACGACATCCACATGTATTTCCATTTTCCTATATTCTTACTAAAGTATACATTTGTACAACCATATCATGTTATCCCATACTACTAAACATTCACAAAAAATCAAATAGAAAATGATATAGATGGTATAAATATCAGTATATCAATTTCAGCAACATATGCAAGATAAGTGATTGAGGTTGCTGCAAACATCCTAGGACCTTTAAAATGACAACTTAGCTTTCCCTTGATTTCCTCTTGCTTCTACCTCTCTCTCATGTCTCACTCTCTCTTTCTTTCTAGTGTCTCTCTTTTCTCTCTTTGTTTTGTGGTTTCCTCTTCCCTTGTAGGTGTCCCCCTTTTATAAACTTACTTGGCTTGTTAGAACGTGTGAGAATGCTAGGGAATTGTACATGTGTCATTTTACAAGAGGAGAGGTGAAATCTTCGACTTTTAGGCAAATAAATGGAGTGATATGCAAGGGATGAGTCAAAAGATGTGTCTTACAAGGAACTTTGTTTCAAGGGAGATTCTTCTTCATATTTCTAGAGGGGAGCACGTGTGAGAGGAGATAAGGAGGTAATAATGCTTCTTCAAGAAGCTAAAGAGGTGTAAGGAATAAGTTTTCTTTATTGTCTTACAAGGTAGGATCTTAGAAGAACCTAAAAGTGTAAAGAACAAGCTTCTTGATTTTTCAAGGAGAGGCCACATGTGTATGGACAAGATAAAGTCATAAGTCCTTTTCAATGTTCAATTCCTTCTTGCACAAGGAGTCAAGAGGTGTAAGGAACAAGGTTCTAGTCTTACAAGGGGGTCTCTACACGTGGAAAGAAAGAAGAAACACCAATCTTCTTGAATCTTCTACATAATGGTGCTTCCTAGGGTTTACTTCTTGGGCTTTCATTTTCTAATTGGGTCATGGTTTACATAATGAACTTTAGCCATAAATTACCCTTCTTAATCCTAAAAACGTCACCCTACCTTACTCTTATGGGCTTGTATTAAATTATGACTCAAATGATAGATCCTATCTTAGAAATTGTTCCAAAATTACATCAAACTAATTTAAATCCCATTCTGATGCCATCATTTTATTGTATTATTTTGTTGTAAATTTAGGGATGTTACAGTTAAAATCGAAATTCAGTCCAAGGATTGCAATATAGGTTGTAACCCCGGGTCGTTTCACTTGAGGAGTCTTTTAACCTACCTAAACTAGCTAGATGCAATCGAAACAATAAAAGGTATAGGGGTTTTGGTTTGAAAATTCATTTAATAAAACTATGGACAAATGCTATTACTTGTTTTTGGTATTTTTAGATTAAAGAGTAAAAAGAGGTTTGGATTAAGGGAATTTTATAAAATGGGCTTTGGTAGTGTTACGGTAGTCCTCACACTTCATTAAATTGATATTGGGAGTTAAAAGATTCAATAAGTATAATTGAAAAATCCCCAAGCAACCACTAGGGGATCACTAGCCCTAATTAATAACTAATCAAGCAATCACTTTCCTTACCTCATATGGGATCTTTTTTTTTTTCACTCTCAATTTGCTCAAACAACAATTTGCCATAAGCTTGTAACTACTATAATATTTCCACTCTTGTATACAATCATGTATGAATCAAAAGGACTTGAGGGGTTGAAATGATGAAAAAGGCATGATAGATTGCATGTTATGGAAAGGAAACAGTTGAAATGTAATTTAATGTCACTATTGGAGTACATAGCACATGAGAGCATAAATTTCAATAATAATGATGCACTTCAATAAATGCCTTATTCTTCAAACCTTCTTTTCCTCTTCTCTTCTTCTTCTTCTTCTTCTTTTGGAATTTTTTTCTTTAATTTTATGCACACTTTTCTATTTGATTTTCTTTCTAATATATACATGGTATTAACAACAAACAAACAAAAATGGCTCAAACTCAATGCTTCATCACAAAATTTACATTAATACATTATAACCAAGGAATAACTCAAAATGAGTGAACAATGGAAAATGACATATTGTGGGTTTGTGTTTGAGAAAATAGGGTGATGAAATGAATGCCTAAATCATCTTCATGCATAAATGCAATTGTAGCTTTGACAAAGAGTAGAGACAAGTTCTAGAAATTGAATGATCAAGCAAATATACACTCTTTGAATGAAAATAGGCCCAAAAATATCATAAGGTTAACCTTAATTGCCAATTGGACATCCAATTGCAAGGCCAATTAGCACATGCATATGCTTGAAAATAACTCATCACCAGCTCTTGAAAATTGAAAGGCTAAAATGCATAATTCTTTGAATTCTTCCCAACTTACCCTTGATTAGTATAAACTCTAACAAAGTGTGCAAAAGATAGAATTAATGCTAATTAGATGCAATTTTCCCAAAACATGCAATAAACATATGATTTTAACCATGAAAAGTATTTAAAAATATGGTGCAATCACCACAAAACCACTATAATCCATATTTCATTTGACAAAAGAAGCCACAATAAGGAAAAGAAGCCTGCATCAATATTTGGCACGTAGATGAAAATATGACATATATTTAATTACAATACACACACATAAAGATAGGTACTACTACACATGTAAGTATCCATTTAATTTAATGGTGTAAGTTTGTGAATTATGACATTAAACTAAAGTTATTATTCATTTAATTATCATCATAGATAGTTTTATGTTTTTTTCAACCAGCAAAGAAGTTTATGCTATGACCCTTTTGTTTTCAAAAGTATTTAAGTAATGATAGAGAATATATAGCCATTAAATATACCTTACACTGATTAAATTCTTATTTTTTGTGTTGCAAAATGAAGCCCTTGCTCTGTTTTTTGTCCTTTTCTTTCTATCCATTAGAAGGTCAAACTTTTCATTTTCGTCAACATTTTTATTTCAATGAAGCCCTCCAAAACAGCAGAGGAATTTCCAAAATGATTGGGGGCTATCTAAAATAATGTCGTCACCGTGGTCTTTAAGTCAAAGGAATTAATATGTTTATTAAAGAGAAAAAATATGTTTTTCTTAGCCAAACCAAACACCCAGCTTGGCTCTCAAATTTTGTTCCCTGTTTTAAGTGCGTTTGAACTTCGAAGTTATAACAATAGATCATTCATATAATTCTTTTTATTACAGTCAATGTTTACTTTAATATTAATCAACGTCAAAAATTAAATATAACCTTTATAATAGATTTCAATATTCAAGACTAATAAGTACATCAATATTGGCATGTGTACTATTTCAGTCAAATAAATTGTATTAGAGGAAAGTTTTCCTTTCCGAACAATATTAACAATATTACCCTGAAAGATTTTTTGGGAGCAATTTTACCATGAAGTATTAAAATGTAGAAATAACAATGACATTTACCATTAAATTCTCAACAGTCACTATCAATTTTTGAATGGTAAACATTAATTATTTAACGATACAGTGCAATATTATTAAGTTTTAAAACTTTTGGGTCAGTGTCAAACCACAAAAAACTTTCGAAAAAAAATTTTCACCTTAGCCCAATTATTTTTTAAAACAGTAGGGAAAATGATGTTCCTTCTTTTTAAAAATTAAGTGTAATATTGTTCCATTTTTTTAAAAAAAAAATGCAGAGTACAAATGCCTTTTAATTTTTTGAAATAATGTATTGAAATCTTTATACTTTATTTCTATCAACAAAATTAATTTACTGTACTATTTTTCATGAACAGCTGGGCCGGTCCCCGTTTGCACGAAACCGAACAACTCAACAAACTACCACCCCAAAGTACACCCAAAAAAAGGCCCAAACCCAACAAAACAAAAAAAAAACAAAAGCCACACTACCCGAAGCACACATCGCTTTATGATTTTCCCGCAAAAACGAACCCTCACTCCTGAATTTCCCGGGAAAAATTAGGAGAGCCATCTCCGGAAAGAGAGAACCCTTCTTCCCCAATGGACGAAACAGGCGCACAGCATTCACATTCTTCTCAGCTCAATCTTCCTCCCAATATGGCTCTAGCCCCACTCTCTCTTGATAACCTAACTCCTTCTCGTTCTATTGATCGTTTGATCAACTCTAATCACTACAAATCACCTTCCAGAACGATTTACTCTGATAGGTTTATACCCAGCAGATCTAGCTCCAATTTCGCTCTTTTCGGTATCTCGACGCCGAAAAATTCTTCAGCAGAAGACAGCTCTAGTGCCTACACCACGCTTTTGCGTACTGCGTTGTTTGGGCCTGATGCCGGAGTTATATCTCCGGTGACGCCGGAGAAGAAGGGCTTATCGACGCCGCCACCGCCAAACCGGAATATTTTTCGGTACAAGACTGAAACTTGTCAGTCCATGCACTCGCTTGAACCGTTTGTGATTGATGATGTTTTGCCTGTGGCAAATCATAGCCCTGTTAAGACTCCTCAGAAGATTCCTCGGTCGCCTTATAAGGTAAATGTATTGTCTTTATGGTGTTTCTTTTTGTTTATGCTGTAATTTGACTTTTGGGGTTTGTGGACAATGTTATGTTTTGCTAGGTTCTAGATGCTCCTGCGCTGCAAGATGACTTTTATCTGAATCTTGTGGATTGGTCTTCGCACAATGTTTTAGCTGTGGGGTTGGGTGCTTGTGTTTACTTGTGGAATGCTTGTAGTAGCAAGGTGAGTTCTGGTTCGATTAATTGTGTTTGGTAAACTCTTGGTTGGATTATTGATAATATTGTTTTAATTTTCTCTTAAACAATATTCCCAATGTCATTATAATCTTCGTTAATGAATATAATCTGAGGACAAATGATGTGCATATTCTGCTATACCTCACCTCTTTTTGCTGTGCCTTATGAAGGTAACTAAGTTGTGTGACTTGGGGAATGATGACAACGTTTGTTCAGTCAGTTGGGCTCAACGTGGTACGCATCTTGCCGTTGGAGCTAGCAATGGTAAAGTCCAGGTAAGATTTCTTTAGTTGCTAGTTTTAATGTGGGTGAAGCATGCCCTCGTGATAACTTCCTGTGTTACTGTTTGCAATAAAATGGCTATAATGCTTAAAGAAATTGGAAATTGGCTATGTTTAGTTCCTCGAAGGTTTTTAACATTTGTGAGGGAAAATAACAGAAAAAAGTTTGGGAATATGACATGGTGAAAATTAATTAGAGATGTCTGTACTTTTCTTAAGTTTTGTCGCGTTCACCATTTTTAAACCTTCTTTCCTGATGCCGTCATGACTAAGAAGGCTGCTAAGCGACTTTATTAACTTCCTCCTGCTATTCCTTATATAGATTTGGGATGCATCTCAATGCAAGAAGATCAGAACGATGGAGGGCCATCGATTACGCGTTGGGGCTTTGTCCTGGAGTTCATCTCTTTTGTCTTCTGGTAGCCGGGACAAGAATATTTATCATCGAGATATCCGTACACAGGAAGATTTTGTTGGGAAGCTCTCAGGGCACAAGTCAGAGGTCAGACTTGTTTTTATTTAGTTCAGCATAGTCTGGTCAGCTAATTTGGGGACTTTTCCTTGTCTTAGTTCTCTTGTGTAAACTTGTAAACCATGCTTAACTAATGAAACTTAACTTGAAGTCATATATTATGCTTTGCTTCTTCATAGGTATGTGGACTTAAGTGGTCATGTGACCACCGGGAGTTAGCATCTGGAGGAAACGACAACAAAGTATGCAATTGCAAACCTTGTTTATTATCTTTAAGAATTATCCTGTTAGCATTGTTGTTGCTACTTCACTCACTGCTCCTGGATTGGTACTTAATAATTTATTTCATATGTTTGCAGTTATTTGTTTGGAATCAACACTCAACCCAGCCAGTCCTAAAGTTCTGTGACCATACAGCAGCGGTTAAAGCTATTGCATGGTCTCCTCATCTTCATGGACTTCTTGCATCTGGGGGAGGAACTGCAGATAGGAGCATTCGCTTTTGGAATACAACCACAAACTCACACTTAAGTTGTGTGGACACTGGAAGTCAGGTCAACCACTTACCCTATTTCTGTTTATTATTTTCAAGTAATTCACGTTTTTTTGCCTTTTTTTGGAGTAATATGATGCTGGATGTTTGGTGGCACTATGAAATGATTGGAGTTAAAGATTAGTTGCTAGGGAAAAAAGCATATTTCCTTATTAAAGGGTGACTTTGATGACTCATTTAAAGCAGGAAAAAACTAAAGTGTTCATAGAAACACGTACTGAATTTAAAGTTACATGAATACTGAACTGAATTAAAAGTAAGTGTTGTAATTCCAACTGGAGTAAAAAAACAATGATGAAAGGCCCATGAAATAGCTGTCTTAAAAACGAAAGGAGGTTAGGGATCAGTGTCTTGGTAGAATAATATGGAATCTTGAAACTGTTTCTCAATGGTCTTGTCAAGAGTATTTCTTTTTCTTGAAAGGATTAAAAACCTAATTAAAGAATTCACACCATTTTAATCTGTCTTGATGCATCTTTTTAACAATTGCTTCAGTAACATTTGCTGCCGTTCCTGAATAAATATGACATTAAGCTCCCTAGTTTCTGGGCGTCCAGTGCACACACCCCTGATTTGCTTTGAAATTGAATCCTTAGCCGCCAGCTTTTATAATTGTGATTGCTTGATCAGCACTAGTTGTCCTTGTCATTGCCATCGCCCCAATGATTACCATAGGGTGAACTCTCCAATAAAAGACATCTTCAAATGCCCTAAAAAATTAATTGGCGTGTTAAGATGCTGCTTTTGTCCATTTGTTCCACACATCTCAATAGATTGCGATGCTTCCAAAAAAGTTGCAATTAATTTCCCAAACTGCCTGTTCTGTGCACTCTTTTCTGTCCAAATTAAAAAATTCCAGTCCAAATTCTTCTTTGGATGCTACAGTTTCTCTAAATGCTGAGAACATGGTTTAGCTATATTTTTTTGTTCCAGACCATGCTTTGCAGTACTGTGGATGCTATGCTAATTTCATTACTGCAACAAACTTTCTTCTGGTACCACACAAAATATTTATCATCATACCATTATCCCAGTATATCAGCTCTACATTCATTGTCAGCCTTGACATTATATTATAGGCATACCCTCGTTCTCTCAAAATCAAATTATAGACATCCTGCAACAGCTCCTCACTCACTCCAAAAATTATAGGCATATCCTATAATTCACTTTTCTTGGTTTTAAAGCATTTGTAATGGAGAAAGATGATGTGAACAATATGGTTCTTGGAAATTCATGGTCTAAATATGTGATCCATGATTTCTGGTACTTATCTGAGAATGGGCACCATTGATTAGCTTTGAAGTGTTTTTTCCACTTGTATATAATGAATTGGTATTGCATCAAATGGCACCTTGAACACAAAATTGATCCTCATTGGTAACCAAAATTTCCACTTAATCTTTACCAATCGTTAAGACGATTATGTTACAGGAGAAGCTATCAAATGTCCCTCCTTGACATAGCATCCACTTTGGTTTACTCCCCAAACTAATATATCTGGTGTAATGGAAATTAAATTTTTCCAAATAATTTTTGAGGTAACTGTGTCATATCCTATGAGGAAGATGCATTTTTGGTGGGGTTAAAACAAGGCAAGTGTTTAACTTGAAAGTTGAAAGTACTAAAAATAAATCAACCCTTCTATTGTAAGCCCCACATTTCTTCCATAAACTTGTTCACACTCAGAAAGATCGGCATAAAATGAAACAGCATCACAGACCCCATCATGGGCACTCTTGGCTAGCTTGTTAGCACACCTAACTCTCCTTGAATATTTCAAGTCTTAATATTCCGATAGCTGTAAATGGAAAGCTACATGTTTCAATGAAAGTCATTGTACAACGTAAGATTATTGCCAGGGCTAATAATTCTGGAGGAATTTTTTGCCATTTATCATGAAGATTGGTTACAGCCTTTATATAGGAAGATTATCATGGATACAAGTAGGCTGATGGTTGATCCTTTACTCATATTCCTATGGCAGGTCTGCAATCTTGTGTGGTCTAAAAATGTCAACGAGCTGGTGAGCACACATGGCTACTCCCAAAACCAAATAATAGTATGGAGATATCCCACCATGTCAAAGGTACAACTTGTATTAACACTTAAAAGGTCGTGTTACAATGTTTGCCTAATCTGAACAATATTATCTACTGATTTTGTCTTTTGATTCAGGTGGCCACTCTTACAGGCCATACATATAGAGTTCTTTATCTTGCCATTTCTCCTGATGGACAGGTAATTCAGTTGTCCTTCCACCCTCCTTTTTCTTTACTGCTTGGTATCTAGTTTTAAGAAAATGATTTTCTAACTTATATTTGTTTTCTTCTGTTTGTGATGATGACTTGCACTATCAGAACATTGTCACTGGAGCTGGAGATGAAACACTTAGGTTTTGGAACATATTCCCTTCCCCTAAATCTCAGGTAAATCATTCATTGAAAGGGGGAAAAACATGTGCCATTGCTCTCCCTTGCTTCTCTTATTTACTAATAGTTGACTGAACATGGTTATAAAGATGAGTTTCTGTCATGCCATTTTGGAATTGTATGGCTTTTCGTCTGTTCCCCTGAATATGACTGAACATGAGTGAAAATCCCCTTTATGCCTTTCTCATTGGAGGGGCTGCACTATCATTAGTTTTTACATTTTTCTGGATGAGGAATTTGCAGTTCCTCTGAATTCTCATTGCTAATGGTGGGTGCATGACGCCATTATCTTTTTATATATATTTGCTTAGTGAAATAGTGATAAATACTTCGTGCCTAAATATTAAGTCCTGATTTTCATCTTCCTTTCATCCCTAAATATATTTTCTAATACCGATTTCTAGGTATAATAAATACTTGTTTCCAAAATAACCCCTGATAGAAAATATACATTTCCTATCCATTCGTGAATATTACAAATAGATGCACTCTTTCCCCTGGCATTAGAAAGAGAGAGAAAATGGAAAGGAAAGGCTAATTTTGACATAATACTACATAGATTTTGATATCTCCTTGATTTGTGTTTTCCAGTATAGGGACTTAATCTAGGAACTAGAAGTATTTTAAAAAGTGACTGCTATCTTGTGATAGATCTCATTGTTTTTCTGTTCATTTCTTTGCTTCATTCTCGTCTCCCATCTTTTACTGCTTTTGAAACCTCCCCCCCCCCCCCCCCCTCCCCTCTCACGCACAAACACTTTTGAGAGTTTATTTACTGACGAAGATCTAAAACTAAAAATGCATATATGACTGTTGCTGCAGAACACTGACAGTGAAATTGGAGCATCGTCGCTTGGAAGAACTATTATTAGGTGACTTTCAGAAGAGCATGGTGGAAACCTAACACGTTATGACACCATCAAAGTGGACTTACTGAAATTGGAGCCAAATGGAGCCTTGAGGGGGAGCTGTAATTTGACACTGGTCGCTAATTTTTATATATATATATATATATATATAAATATTTAGATACAACTTTTTTTTAATTATCTTAAATTCTGTAGAGTTTGTCGGAGAGCGGTGGCAAGCCTTTTTTAACCTGTAAAGAAGAGCTACTTTGCTTTGTATAGTTTGAGAATTTAGTTTATATTGCAAAGAAGCATCTTGAGACACATGTATGTCTCCCAAAGTTTTGTATATAAACATACACTATTATTCCCTGGTTTGACAGTAATTAATTGTGTTACTCTAGCTTCATTTTTTCCCCCATTTTTTTTGAAATAACTGGAGTACCTCTCTAAGCTAATAATTATTACTATCTCCGTTTCTAAATATAAGACTTATTTGAATAGGTGAGCTTGTATTGAAATATAAGATAACTTTCTATTTTTTCTCACATTTTCCTTAAATCATCCCTATTGATACTCTTCAACAATAAATAATCAAAAGAGAATGGTAGGAATAAGGGTACATGGCTAGGGTGATTGGGACTTCAGTGTGAAATCGGGACCTCAAACAGTGTGAAATGTTTATCATGTTCTGGACCTCTTCGATGGAAGCTTCATGCTTTGGTGCTTATGTTAGAATATTGTAATTGTAATGTGTTTTTGCTTTTAGGCTTTCTGGCCCCAATTTGATCCTGACCCATGATCATGATCAATTCGTCGTTTTATTTGTATGGTTTTATTGTTTTGTTAAATGAAGTGACTTGCATAAAAAATGAAACAAACTGTTTTCCATTAATTTTGTGTTATTTTACTAATGAAATGCATTGTGACAAATTGAGTGTCAAAGCAAGATTTGCTTGAAGTTTGAACGAATTACCTACACGCATCTCAAATATTCAAGAATTATCAGCAAGAGAAATAAAATGATATATGTGATAAATGACTAAGACACTGCTTTTATGACACAAATAATATGTCAATTAACGTGAACGGGATTTACATGACTTGAAAAAATTAGGGAAACTCCTTATGAAATTTCAAAAATTAATGAGATTATTGTCACATGTTAAAGTTCCAGAAAATTGTGTAATGAAACTTTAAATATATTTAATTGTCTTTATCTGTCAAAAAGACAAAAAAGAAAAAGCTGAATAATTTATTCTATTACTTTGCTTTTATAAACAAGCTCACCACTTACAAGAGTAATACAAGAAGGGAAGCCACCGACTATTAGAATAGAACAGAACAGTCCGACAAATAATTTTTGTTCATTGGAGCAAAATGGATACCAATTCATATGCTTCTTCTGAGAAAGGAATTTGAGATAATTAATTACAGGTCTCGTGTAAGGGACTTAATTAATATGAGGTCCCATGGAATCACCTAATTAATCTGAGGTTCCTAACAGAAAGTTGTTATGGCAGGCCAAAAAGTTGTTATTGCAGGCCGAAAAGTTGTTTTTGCAGGCCAAAAAAATTTTTTGGCCTGCAAAAACAACTTTTCGGCCTGCAATAACAACTTTTTGGCCTGCCATAACAATTTATGGCCTGAAAATCACTCTTAGTTTATAACAACTTGTGACCTTGCGATAGCGACTTTTTGACCTGCAATAACAACTTCATGGGACCTCATATTAATTAGGTGATTTCGTGAGATCTCATCTTAATTAAGTCCCTTACACGGGGACCTGTAATTAATTACCCAAAAGAATTTTCCTTTCATTTTTCATTCTTCTTAATTTTAAAGCTCAATATGATTCACCCGTCTCGAAATAATAATAAAAGTAAAGGGCCTGGCCTACAAGTATGGGCCCTTTTTTCTTTTTCCTTCCTATGTATGAGATGAGGCATCTCATAAGGTTCATCATCTCATAAGGTTCATCTTCAGTACTGATCCATCCTTATCATTACTAAACCATTATCTATTCACCTCACCTCATCAATAAAAAAATAACAATTTTGAGAATAATATTCACAAAATTTCATGTAAATAAGTCAAACATAACAATTCATTCTATAGGAATTGATATTTACACTAAAAATAATAATATTTTTCTTCTCCCTTCCTAATATTCAACACAATATGTGGTATTTGCCAACAACCTATGCGTGTGTGAATAGTGATCACTATTAACAAGAGAAAGAAAATGAGACACATCAAACTTGTGTATAGATTGTATTGTTTACATTTGTTGCTGGGTCCCACTATAGAGTTCCTTATTGTGTAGGGGAAGTTCTTGGGACCACTTAATTGAGCTCAAGGCCATGGGAGGGAAGCAACAGTCACAATCTGTATCGCATGGCTGTGGCAAGTCCTCCATATTAGAGTTACTTGGAGAAGTTGCCAACCTATTGCCCTGCTCTTCCTGGGACCCACTTGGTGAAGATTTAGGTGCTGACGGATCCTTAAGTGGGCCCCAGCACTCCACCTTGTTGAATTCTGGAATGTTTGAGTGGAAATAAACCCAAACTAAAGCTTCCTGCAATTCTGGGTAGTTGTTGAACAACCCTCCATCCCCATGAACAAAAGCCTTCAACACCTATAGTGGATTCAAGAATTCAAAAGTCAGAATTAAACCAAACAAGTCATTAATTTTGATTATCATAAATTATTATGAGGTCTGAAGATTAAATTGAGATGTGATCAAGTGTAATACTCCCTCCGGTCCTAATTATAAGATCACTTTGACTTTTTTGACTTTTTTTTCCAATAAAAAAAAAAAAGTAGTTTGAGTCCCAAAAAAAATTTTTTCTTCACTAATTTATTCTACTTATAAACTATCGTATAATCTAATTTCATGTGACATATGTTATAATTTAGTGATCTAATTTGCTTCCTTAACTTCAACAAAAAAAAGTCAAAATGATCTTATATTTAGAACCGAAGGAGTATAAGTCAGCAGCAAATTTCAACAGGGAAATGACAATAAGTCAATATTGTAACTTCCATAGTCTTCTTGCTGAGGGACTTTTTGGTCATTACAGTACACTTTTACTTCCCTTAGAACATACGACAGGAAGTTTCTTCAGAAATCACCAGTTATCAACCAAACAAGTCATTAATTTTGATTATCACAGGACTTAGATAAAGGAACTCCCCATGAATCAATGTAACCACCAATAACAAATGAACTTGTTAGTTTCAATACAGGAAATATCAGCAAATCCATGTTGCTCACTTGCATTTTTTTACGATCAGATTCATTTCTTTGTACACACTATAATTTCTTTTTCTCATTAGAACATACCACAGGAAGTTCCTTCAGAAATCAAAAGTTTTCAGCCAAACAAGTCATTAATTTTTATTATCACAGAAATCAAAAGTTCCTTAGAACTTACCACTGGAAGTTCCTTACAGAAGATGAAGTATCTAAGCCTGGCACATATATCTAGAAGGAAGTGCCCTCCACTGATGTGGCAGTGAACATGCAAGGACATCTTGTCCTTAACCTTCTTCCACTCTGCCACCACCTCGTCCCTTTGTAATCTATTGTACCAACCCTGTAGCTGCAATTCAATCCCCAAAATTCTTCTTCAGAATATTCAATTATTAATTTAGCTGTGAACAATCGGAAGATCTTTGATCTGTCCCTTTTATTCTGATCCTCAAATTCTATATTAAACTACTCTGTTTCAGAAGCAGGGGTATAAGATCCCATGTTTTGAGAAAACAAAAACTGATTGACTAGAATTATGCCAAGATATTCAGATGAGGAATTACCTGAGAGTTGTTTATAGTCTGAGAGATTGCGAGAGTGAGTTTGGATGTAATATCACTATGGGTAAGGGTATAAGTCCTGGGAAGCTTGCCTGGGTGTTTATTTTCATCCACACCCAAGAACAAAACTTTGAGCTTTGAAGCTTCAAAAATTGCAGGCCCAAACAACCTAGCAACCTGATCCAACCAAACCCACATCAAAAACAAGAAAAAGAAATAAACTTCATCAAAACCCTCTAAGAAATCTTGATTCCGAAATTCAAATCAAAAGCTAAAAGAAACCAAGAAATTAAACAAACAAACATACATACAGGAGAAACTTGCTGTTTCTTCTTGCTGGGTCTCCTTCTGGTGGGAATAAAATAGAGCTGTTGCTCAGAGAAGGAAGGCTTAAGCATAGAAGGGACAATAGGAGAAGTAGAAAGTGTACCCATCTCCGATCAGAGATGAAATAGCAGTGATAGTAATGATAATAATAAAGGGATTGTTTCCAGAAGCCCCAATTTCTTTGGGGTTGGCTTTGGAACAATTTTTGAAGGGTACGACTTTATTTATGTTTTGTGTTGGCTTTGGCTTCGGATTTTGGATGGGATTTATGAATCTGCTTTTAGCTTTGTGTTGAGCTTCAGCTTTTGCTTCTCAGCTTCAACTTTGAAAAAATTGAGAAACAAGACTTGCGGAGAAGTGGACAGAGGGGTCGGAGTCTTGTGTGTTCGAAGTGTTGAATTGCGTGGAGAACGTGACTTTCTTTCTCCATCGATTGCGGCTTCCTCGACAGTAAGAACCAGTGTTTTAATAATGATTATAATTATTTTTCACACGTGTCTTTGTGTTAAATATCCACGCTGTCTACTCGGTGTTATGCCATCTATTCATTATTTTTCTTTTAATTAATTATAATTGTCTAAATGAAACACTATCACTCTGATTCACTGTCACTTCCCTCCCAGCAGCATCAACGTGGTCAGCGAAAACTCAAAGGGGCTGGGAAGAGCACTTACCAAGAACACTCCTTCATACATCATCCATCTTCTATCTTCATCCAACTAAAATCATGGACTCTTGGATTTGTCTCTTCAACTAGTGGTATGTTGAGAAAATCAATTTCCCATATTTGTTAGAAATCTGAGTTGGGATGAATGTTTTAAAACAAAGGTCAAAACTTTCCATATAAATCTAATTTTGGTTGAATGTTTGAACATAAAACATGTTTATATGCAAACCTTAGTGATTTTTTGTTGTATTTATTGTGCAAATTTGTTTCTCATTTGTTGTTGATGAGGGTTTGGGTTGGTGCTATGTTTAGGGGTGTATAAGCTCTGTTTTTTTCGTCCAAAAACAAGGGAAATCCGAAAAGGCTATAGCGTTTTCGGTTTCCATATCAGTTAAAATTTTTATTGTCGTCAGATGCTCAAATAGTTATTATTGCAGGTCATTCAGTTGTAAATAACAACTTTGTGGAAGACAGTTGAAATTTTGAATGAATTTTATTAGGGATGGGTTTTGTGCTCTGTTATTTTGTTCTAAGGCAGGGGTGGAGTAAAAGGTTGAAGCTTTGTTGGGTTAACACCAATGTGTTGGAATTTTAATAAGGTGTTTTCATTACTTTGATATAAAGTTGTCACAGATGCTCATTAAGTCGTTATATCTTGTCATTTACTTGTGAATAACAATGTTCCTGTGCAGGATGAATGAGAAGATGGTGGGGACATCAGGGAAGCGTGTAATATGTTTGTTGCATACGGGTGGACGATTTATAAATGGTGAAGAAGGTGAGATGCAATATGTGGGGGGGGAGTACCATATCAAGAACCATAAAGGAAGGCACTACTTATGGAGAATTGAGAATAATTGTAGCATCAATTGTTGGAGAGGAAGCTAGGGGAATAACCATGAAATTTAGAGTGTGCTTTGATGATACAACAACTTATGTGGACCTTGTAGATGATGAAGGAGTGGATCATTTCATCAACTTTAACAGAGAAATCGGTCATATATTTGTATGTGAGTGTGTGGATGACAATACACAACCAACCAGAGATGATGGAAGGAATGACGAAAATACGTAAGTTGTAATTATAGTTTCAACCTAGATAATATGTTGTAACTAATTGATGGACACATTGTGAAAACATGTTATTATTAACAGAATGTGTTGTAATTCCTGCAGGATGGATTGTTTGACTGGAGGTTCAAATGGTTTGCCTATGTCTCAAATGATATTGGTTAATGAAGAGTAGCAATCATTGTCATTTGCGGTACAGATGATTCCAACACCAACACCAGAGATGAATTCCACAAAATGGAGGGACTTGTATATTGGAGTAGGGAAACATTTTCTCAATGCAGATGATGCTCGACAAACTCTATACAAGTACAGCATAGCTCATAAGTTTGCATACCGGTTTTTGAAGAACAACAAACAAAAGATTATAGCAAAGTGCATGGTTGAAAAATTCCCTTGTACATAGGGGTATATGAATTGAGCAAAGGTGCTAAGTTTCTAGTAGTAAGAAAAATTCATCGATGAGCATAAACATAATGCGCAAGATAACCTGGTTGTAGCTCACTCAACAAGGACAAAGTCAACATCATCACTAATGGTTGATTGTTTGAGAGATAATATGGACAAGAGTGCTAGTGAAATTAGGAAAGACATGTACATAGAGTACGGTGTGCGGTTGAATTACAGTCAAGTTTATTGGGGAAAAGCAAAAGCCTTAAATGAACTTCATGGTAGTGAAAAAGATTCTTACAAGCTAATTCCATGGATTTGTCAGAGGCTAAATGAAAGTAATCCAGATACGGTTGCTCTATGGGAAGATTTGGATGATGACAGGTTTGAGCGGCTATTCATTGCTTATGGATGCTCAATTAAAGGTTTCTTAGCAGGATGTTGACCCGTTCTTTACATAGACAGATGATTTTTGACCGGTCCATATAAAGGGACTTTATTAATAGCAGCAAGTCTACTGCCATCAACTCCTCCCCCCCAAATGACATTATTCTTTGGTATGTTGTCCTAATTACCTGAACATTACAACAAAATTGATTACAGAATGTGGAATATACCATAATTAATCAACAAATTCAAATAAAGGTTCACTTACTGGGTGAACAAAATCTGATTCATCCATCACACGCATCTTTCGTCCTCTTTCATGCAATATGCCATCACTTTTCAACTTTTCCTCCCTAACCATTTCATGCACTTTCTTGTCAGTCCAATAACATAGAGCACCACTATAAGAACTTGCTCTTTCTTCGCCAAGACAAAAGTTTTGTAAACCAAAAAGCTGCACATGACAGTAATGAAATATTATTATGTATCAATTAACAAAGTCTTAGAAAAAAAATAATAAAGAAATAAATAAGCAATGCACATTTACCATTAGGAAGTAAAGGAAACCCCCCACATTCCTCCTCTCATCTACCTTCACTTTCTTCACCTCTTTCTTATAATCTTCAATGGACTTACATAGTACATTCAGCACAAAGGACAACCAATCAAAATTAGCTAATGAATTGCATGTCAGGACCATGACCTTCAATAAGTAGTCAGTCACTTTTACACCTGAACCAGGACACAACAAGGTCCCCAGTGCATACATAATAAATAAAAATTCAAAGTCCTTATCTTTCTCATCCATCTCCATTAGCCACGACACAATTGTACTCAATTTCACTTTGCCATAGACACTTTTATATTCCTTCAACATTGTATTTTCATCATTGACCGTGTGTGGCTCTATTTCCATCCCTCTACAAGGTATTCCCATTAAATCATGCACATTTTGTGCACTTATTTGCATTGTTTGGTCTCTTATGCAGATTTCCCTTGTTTTGGGGTTAAATGCACGCATAAGCTCTCCACAATACTCTCTTGCAATTGCTGGACAGCACACTTCAACCAATTTATCAAACCCTATCATCTTCAACTTTTTCATCAACCTAGCTTTACTTTTAACGTGCTTGCAGACTTCTATAAATTGCTTTGGAACACACCTTGTATGAAAAGGCACCCTGTAATTACTGCAATAATTATTACAATCTCTTACTTTCTTTGCTGATTCTCTATACACCTCCTTATCCTTCTCAGACAACTTCTTCCAAGCCTTTGTTAAATATTGATTAGCAAACTTCACTGAATTGAGCTTCTTAGAGTTTTCTTTGTAAAAACTCTTCGTGAATAGTGAAAACGCAGTTACATGATTGCTCTTACAAACTTCTTTACTCTTTCTAGTACATTGGTCATCTTTACTTTTTGTATTTGTCTCCTCATCTTTACTTTGTGTGCAGGTTTTTGCAACTCCAATTCCTTTGCCCTTTCCCATTCTCTAAACCTAACAAAAACATGATAAAAATGATATCAAACTCAAAGCACAACATTAAAAAAAATTTATGGAACTATAAATAGGTTATTTGTAGATGTAAAAAATGGCATATGTGTTCTATGGATATGAATTTCATGTGATACCCAGCATTTAGATATGAATTATCCTACATGAAACCTTACTCAAAAACAAATTGTTAGAAATCGAGCTAAGACTAATATGTAGCACAAATTAATGTCAGATATCAAAAAAACATAGCAGGCTAACACCGTGATCTGTAGTATAAAGTGATATGGGATAAAAGATATTACTAATTAAACAGTGCTCATACATTGTATATCATTGATTCCTCTTGCAGGCCCCTAAAAGTTCATAAGCTACAGCTCCCTTAATGAACCTGAGTTAAGCATGTTTGTTTAATAGCCGTATCTAACAGACTAATTCCCAATTTTTTCTGATCTTAAAAACTGCAAAACTGAAGAACTAAATGCACCAAAGAGCAAAATTCACCACAAGATGAAGAGAGGGGAAGATAGAATCCAGCAAAAACTATCAAGCATCAGTACAAAAAAAATTCACAAAATGCCTAATACCCGCAACAAGTACAGCGCATTCAAGACATATGCAGGCAAGAACTAAAAATGGAAGCAAACAGAACACCACACAAACCTTTGAAGAATTTTCGAGCTTCTTCTTTGTTAGATGGCTTTCCCCTTATAATGCCTTCATAGACCACCACCTCCATATCAAATTAAGAACAAATGTTAGACGTATGCAGGCATGGACTAAAAATGGAAATCGTACACGCATAATAGACAAAAAAACCCCAAATCCCTTGCAAAGACAAAATAAGCCAAAGCAGTAGGCAACACAAATTTGCTTAAAATGAACACGACATTGGCTGGCTGAAGATCAAGTAAACCTCAACAATATATTCATAAAAAAAACCATACCTGAATTGTAAAGATAGTCAAACAAACCAGAGAAAAAGAAACGGATTAAGGGGAAAAAAGAAATCTTTTTGTAATCCAAGAGCGATTTGGGGGGAAAGGAAGTGGGCTATCCAAAATTCCTTGTCGACGCTGAAACAGCCGCAGAGGCAGATGTTGAAGATGGAGCAACAGATTGACCAGTTTGCCTGATCAGAATATTAATGGAGTAAGAAAGTTAACTTCAGTCATGGAGAAATAGAGAGTAAGCAAAACCCAAAGGTTATAACTCTAGCCCTTGTTGAGCCGACACAATTTGCGAATCAACCGAACCCCAATTTGTCCCAAAAACAAAATTGCGCATCAAAGAGCACCCCATGCAAAGAAAAGTAGAAACAATTGGAAGCAGGAATAGAAAGGAGGAATGCGTACCTTGAAAGAGTAGAATCAGAAGAATGAGAAGGTGGTGAAGGAGGCTTGGAAGAGGCGGTAGGAGGAGGAGGAGGGCCAGCGAAACTCGACGGCAAGGTAGCGCACTGAAGACGGCGAAATCTAGGGCATTTTCGGTGACGAAAGGGGTGAAAGTTTCTCTGGGTGGGTGTTTCCTTTGAATGACGAAGGGAGTGAAGAAGAATTACATTGATTCTTTTTAATTAAAGGGGCAAAAGGGTCATTTGTATTTGGGACATAATAGAAATAAGGTTGATAACTCTTGGAATTCATGTATTTTCAGCACATTTTCCTTGAGGTTTTATTCAATCATTTATAATTTTTGGATACTCAAGATAGGAAAATGCTCATTTGATTTTTGGTTGCATATAATTGTTTATTAGTGTAGATTTTGATCACATTTCTAGTTAATTGCTTATGTTGTTTTATGTAAATATTGTAGGAATATTTTGATACAATAACCAAGGGATCCCGGATTAAGAAGAACACTTAAAGAGGGGAGAATTTGGGGTTAGAAGCTGAAATTTCAAGAAAAAAGGGAAAATACAAGTTTCTGGACGAATTGTAAAAATTACAGAAAAGAACCTCGAATTTCCCAAATTACAGATAGGTCCCCGAAATTCTAAAATTACAGATAGGTCCAAGTTCGCCGTGAGCTCGCTGCGGCGAACCCACGGCGAGTCAAAACCCCCAAAAAGAGGCAGAAACGATCATAGTTTGCCATGGACTTCGCCACGGCGAACTCACAGAGAACGGATTGCTCTACTACGCGTTTTTTGACAGATTTAAGTGATATAAAAGCTAGGGTTTCGAGGGAGCTCGACATTCTTCGACTTCTGGGCATTCTTGGGGGTGTTTTACTCTGCTAGGGCATGGAGTTTGGAGGGGATTGAGCTTGGGCTTGGAGCTTCGAAGAGATTTGGGCTTCCTCTCTTGGTTTATCTCTTCCATCTTCATTCTCTTCTCTTGTTTTGTTTTGTAATGTTGTATATATATATGCTCCCATGGAGTTGTAGAACATGAGTAGCTAAATACTTTGATTCTAGGATTATTTTGAACCCTTATATGTATTGATTCTTGATTCCTCCTCTTATGTTGTGATTAATGATATATATGTGCTTATTTTACTCTTCTCTTAATGCTTCTAAGTGCTTGATCACCATTTAGATGTTGGGTTCACTTGATTGATGCTTGAGAGGGCTAGATTGAGTGTAGAACTTGGGTAAAATAGTGCAAGAACCTGAAGTTTGCATGGATGGATGGTTTTGTTGGTAAGATAAAGATATACTTGCTAGCCTTGCATAGTCACATTAGGGTTGGTGCGTGATAATTGGGTTTTATTAACTTGTAGCAAGAGATTGTGCAATTAATAAGACTAAACACTTGTTCTTGACTTGAGAGAGCGTTTACAAGTACTCTATGAACCCTAGATTAGCACGTGGTTTTGTTGAGAGCTTCTTTGAGGGGATGTTAATTGAGTTTTAAGAAGTACAAGGGGGATAGATAATTTTAGGACCCATTTTATCCTTGAAGTTAGAGAATCACTTGTTTATAGTTTTATTTTCATTTAGCATAGGTTTATTTTCATTGTTAATATCCAATCTCAACATTTGTGTCACTCAAATTGGGCGAGAGTGTGACAATAATTATTTGACCGGGTTTTGGACCAAATCCTCGTGGGAACGATACTTTACTTATCACTTTATTACTTGGCGCGACCCGTGCACTTGCGGCCGGTGACGAACAAAGATCCCTTGGGACCCTACTTTAATTTGAGCATTTAGTGGGACTTTTCCTATATTATGTGTCCTACAAGGGACCTCTAATTAATTTTCCCTATTTAAAACTTTTACTACTCTCAACCCAATAATTATTCAAAACTTCCAATAATAATTCATAGCAAGTTTAATAAATTAATAAAATAAATTACTATTTACTCGTAGTTTATTTTTAAAATTATAAAAGTTAGTAAAATATAAAAGAAATTATTGTTTAATCATTATTTATTTTTAAATTTTTTATTTTAAAAATAAAAGAATCTGGCCTAATAAAATAACTCTATGAGAAAAGAAGTTACTAACCTATCGAACTAGAATTCGTCAATTAGAATGAAAATGGTTACTAGTCTATATAAAAATTATAACACATTGAAAAAAAAAATAGTTTCAGACTCACCCTTGGAATAGTCAAGTTTAGTGGTGGTTCAGATGTTCGATACCTTGCATTTTGATAATCAATTTTGTATAACGCTATGAGATCGTTTGATATTGCTTTGATACCTAAAATCTAAATGCATTCTAATATTTTGTGTTGATTCAAACTATGGTTCTAATATGGTCAAATTTTAAATTTGATTATCATTTCGAAACCAATTTAAGTGACTAAAAGTTGGGGTAATGATCTAAGTTGCATGGTATAATGAAACGAATTTCTTTCATATTAGACCCAAAAGAAATGAAGTCTAAATTATTCATCAGGATAGATTTTGACTGTTTAAATCTAAAGAGCTTTGTCATTCATCATTATGGTTAATAAAGGGTTAAATTGCAAATTTGCTATGAAAGTTTTTAGCCCATGACTATTTTTCCCTAAAAATTTTTTTTGTTCAAAATTGTCTGAGAAGTTTTAAAACGTAACAACACTGTCATACTCCGTTATAAAATTAACGTTGTCTGCTAATAGGAAAAAATTGCTCCTTTTTTTGGTGAAAAGTTCATTTTAATATTTATTGGTCAATATTGCTTATGAGCAGACTTACACGTTAACTCTTAATTAAAAATATCCAAATAAATGATACACTATTTTAAACTCCTTTATGTGTTCATTTTACGTCTTTGCTAATTTTAAGGATAAAATTCCTAAAGGTGAGGAGAGTTGTAAGATCTCAAAACTTTAATTAAAGATTAGTCATGGCTTAATAGGTATTAATTGAGGTGATTTATCTAATGAGGATGAGAAGTTGTGATCATTGTGAAAAGGTTTATGGTTGAAATAGTATAATTAAGCGAATTAATAATTTCATTGAGGTGATTAAGTATTATAATAATGATAAAAGAACAACTTAATTGAAAAATGGATAAAGGTAAAAGTAGCCATATAAAGAAATTGGGAAATTAGATACGTGAAAGCGTATGATTGGAGGTTTTCTTTTATTATTGAAGATTTGTGATTTTTAAACAGTCTTAGTTTGAGATTTTTGAATATTTGTGGAATAGGTTATACGATTTTGAAATCGGACCTCTCATTACGCATCGATATTCTGGGCAATCTTAGGTCTATTTATTCTGAATAGTCAAATGATAATTTTTTTATGTATTTCTTTTTCCGTTGAAAAATAGACATCCTAAGATTTCCATAGAGTCATATTTTGTTATTTTTTAAGTTTTATAGAACTAGTTGTGAATTTTTGAAATTAGATGGGGGAATTGGGTGATGATTGTCACCTCCGCGGCCATATTAGGTCACTAAAGCGACCAATGAGAGAGCTGGTCACCTCATATACCATAGTAGGTCGTTGAAGTGACCTATAATGCAGTTGGTAGCCTCAGCGACCAAAAATGGTTGCCAAAGCAACTAGAGCAGTTTTAAAGTTTTGTCTCCAACAGCAAAGTGGAATCAAGAAGGATGAGATGGAGAGTAATGGAAAGGGCATTTGGGGTCGATTTGTCCAGCGTTTTGGAGTGGATTGGAGCTCCCAAATTCATAGGTAATTAATCCTAACTCCATTCTACTCTTTTTCCCTTTGTTTGAGTTGAATCTCAAAGTGAAATTTTAGAATTTTTCGGAGAAATTGGATATGGGTCCAAATTTCTCCATGCCTTCCACTTTGAATTCTTCCTAGGAAACAACTAAGATGTTTAATCAATTTTATTTGGTCAAATTTGAGCTTATATGAGATTTTTGATGATAGAAAGTTTGATAAGATAGAACTTTTGAGAAATTATGATGTGAATGATTATTTTCTGTATATGAATGTTTTAGTTGGTTTAGTTTAGTGAGAATTGGATAAATGTGGAATTTTTATTGATTAAATTTTGTATGAGTTGGGGTTAATGAAGAACTTCTATGGATATGGTTGTTTAGGGTAAATTGGTGATTCATATAACATATTGAGGTTAAAGGAAAATGTTAATCCTTTTGAATTAGTTGAATTTGGAGTTGTATTAGATATGGGAATATTTTGGTTGATGTTTTGTGTAACATCCCGATTTTTAATAGTATGGAAATTACATTCTATAGGCATTAGTTTAAAGCATGACGAAGTTTAAGTATTTATTGATAATTTTCCCTAAGAATTCTCATAAAATATTAAGAGAGAATTTATAATAATTAAGTAGAAATTTGCATGTTAATGAGATGATATTATTTGCTTAGAAACCCATCTAGTTTAGAGTTGGGCTTAGAAAATAGACTAGAGAAAGACCTTAGCCCATAAGAAATGGTAATTCCCCCTTATGGAGCTTAGGGTGGCGCCACATGTCATGGAAAGGGAGGGAATTATATTGCAAATAATAAATAGAAAAGGAATTGTAATATGTGTAAGCATAAATTATATTAGAAAGAAAATATTATGTAATGACCAATAGAAATGCATGCAAGGGAAAAAGTAGAAGGGGTTATCATGACAAGATGACCAATAAGAAGACATGCAAGGAAATAAATCAAAATAGAAAATAAAGTGTAATAAGAGAGCCAATGGAAATGCATGCATGCAAGAGGTAAAAGAAAAAGAAATAAGATAGTAAGTGACCAATGGAAAGACATGCAAGCCTAAAAGATTCTTGTGAGTGATGTCACCTTTCTTCATGCATAATAAGAGAAAGAAGTCTCTCTTCCTTCCCCAATTAGCCACAAGTGGCGCATGGAAGGGCAAAAGTGTTGGATATGATTAGTTTTGATGATGTCAAATAAAGATTTAAATATAGTAAGCAAAAAGTTTGTGTGAAGTATTTATCTCCTACTTTGACTATCTATTATTTTATGTTGCTATCCTATATAGATTAGTCAAAAGAAAGATTGAAGCTATTGTGTTTATTTATAGAGAATTGTTAGTTTTAATCTAGACTTAAATCAAATAAGAAAAAGCTTGCATAAAGTATTCATCTCCAAACCATTATTTCATGTGAATATCCTGTATAAAGTAGTCAAAGAAAGAATAAGGCTATTATGCTTGTTTGTGGAGAATGATATGATCAAATAAGATTAGAGATTGAATGAGAAAATCATGAATCATGTTATTAGACTTGATATTAGAAGTTTCTATGGTCAAATGGAAGTTAAAAGAAGCTCAAATGAAGTCCAAATCATCAAACCATGAGTTCCACGCATAATCGATCAATCCCATGCATAATCGATCACAACAAGGTGTTTATAATCGATTAGAGCACTCCAATCGATCAAACAATGAGTTCTCCAGTCGTCTAATCGATTAGGAAGAACTCCCAATCGATTAGAGGGGTCTGATCGATCAGAAAAATGCATGTAATCGATCAGACGCGAATTCTGATTTTCGTTCAGTCTTACCTATGTCTAGTATTTTGATCATATCTCATATAATATAACTCTGATTTAGATGAACCTTGTTTTTTATGAAACTAGACTCCCAACCCGGTTCATGGACACAAATTTCACCCTCAAATGATTTATATCCAAGGAGATATGAATTTTTCAATCTGCCCAATATTTCCACGTCATGTATCAGACAGGCAGTCATGTTTTGGATCATATCTTTCAAAATACAAATCCGATTGTGATGAAACTTGTTTCATATGAAACTAGACTTAATACCTGTTTTATGAACACAAGTTTCACTTTAAAAGCTTTTGAAATGAGGGAGATATGAATTTTCAAAGTTTTCCCAGGAATTTGTAGTTATGCATAAAACTGACTGTCACCATTTTTATTATAACTTTTGAATCTCAAAGAGTTTGGCAATGATTATTTCTTCATTGAAAACTAGATTGAATTAACTTTCCATGGATATATTATATGCTATATTTGGAGTTAAATTGAGAGAGTTATGATTTTCCAAAGTTTGTCCTCAAAATGAACAATGCCCAATCGATTAGGCCTCCCCTGTGATTGATCAGATGAGGCTCTAATCTATGTCTAATCTAAAGCATAATCTATTTCTAATCGATTAGACATGATTAATCGATCAAAAGAAAATGTGTAATCGATCAGACAGGCTTAATCGATCAGAAGAAAATGTGTGATCGATCAGACAAATGTTGTAATCTGAATGTAACCTGAATGTAATCTATTTGACATACCTAATCGATCAGGCTTCCCCTGTAATCGATTAGGCGCATGATTTTCTAATCTGATGCTCAGTGATGCAGGCTATAATCTATGGATAATCTGTATGTAATCGATTAGACACCAGATCCTGTAATCGATCAGAGGCTGTAATCTGAATGGCGATGGAATTTATTCAAAATCAATGGTTAAGGATATTTTAAGCCTTCCTAGTACAGAATTGCACAGACCTACTTATGGAAGTTAACGTTAGCACGCAATCTGATCAATACAGCCGTTGGAACTCACCTACCACCTTCCAGCGATAAATGAAGAGAGATGAGATGAAGCAAGATAAGTGCAATGGAGTTAATGCATCTCAGATACATCCTCAACACTCCACACCAGATCAACCAAATCCTCTGGACATGCAAACGGCTAGTTCTTCAACAGGCAAAAATCTATCAGACATTATATAAAGAGTTGAAGACATCAGAAGCAAGGGGACTCGATGAAGTAAGTTCAATGCAAACAGATTGAGAGCACAAGTGAGCCCAGAAATGAAGAGTTCATGATGAGTCAAGTGAATTAGAAAATAAGAGCTAGAGTACACATTGTTCAAATTGTTAAGCTCTAGAATTGTTATTCATCATATATCTTCCTGTACTTCAGTGAGTAACAAAATCCAGTTCTTAGAGAGAAGTAAGCTTTCATTGTAATCATTCTATATTTGTGGGTGATACTCAAGATTGGGAGATCTTGAGTGGGAAACAGATTGTATCCTTACAAGTTGTAAGGGGGAGTGATTTTCAAGTGCCCAGACTAAACTTGAGGGAGTAAAGGCTTCACAAGTGCCCGGCTAAACTTGTGGGATTGTAAAGGCTTCTCTTGTGCCCGATTTAAACAAGAAGGTAGTGGATTGGAAATCTCAGGTGAAGCCTGGGGACTGGACGTAGGTCAAAGGAATAGACCGAACCAGGATAAATCTCTGTTTGCATCTCCTCTTCCCTTAACTCTCATATTTCCAGCATAACTGATTTACACAATTGATTAAGCATTTTCATGTTTCATGATATTTTCACTAAATAGTTAAAAGGATCTGAAAGAGTTTTACTTATTACTTTAACTGTGATTTTGACAAGGAAAGAATTTCTAATATTTTATTCTATCACCCAATTCACCCCCCCTCTTGGGTGACAGCCAGTACTAACAAAAAGAAGGCAAAGAAATAATAAAAATATGTATAGTCCACCAATAGGCATAAAGAAAATTGTGGATTAAGTAATTAAGCAAAAAGTGAGAAATTAGCTTTACTCTTCAAGAAGTAAAAAGGGGCCACTTTCAAAAAGTAAGATAGTCATCATGAAAAGAAAAGAAAAGCAATAAAAGAAAAGAAAATGCATGAATGGTGCATTAGGGTTGGCTAGTCTAGTAAAGGATAAGGATGGTGGAGGAAATCTTCATGTGATTGGGCAATGAGTGATGTGGCTTAAGAGTGATCCAAGCCTCATTTTCCCTATAAATAGGACCCTTCCCATCCCATTTTACACACCAAACTCGCAGCCCCAAAGAAAGTGAGAAAAAGAAGAGTGTTCTTGAGGAGCCTTGAAGGTTGGGACTCCAAGAGAAGTTGTAAAACTCTAAAGTAGTACTTACTCTCTTACATTTCCAGCATTGTTTCAATATTGTGATGTGATATTTGGCTGCCTTGATGAATCATGTTTGAAGTGATTATGTGTTTCTTATAATGCTATGGCCATATGTTATTATTCAAGAACATAAATGCTCACATGTATAAGTTATTGGTATTATCATATATTGTTCAATGTTAAACTTGCATGGTTGTTTGTTGAGTATTGTGCTGCTGAGATTTTCCCCAAAATCTTACCCCCCAAATCTAAACCATTTTAGGAGCAAGTTCATCAAAGGAGAAAGAGAAGAAGCTAGCTAGTCAAGATGAAGGAATCAATGTTCTTGTTTTTGTTGTGCATCTTTAAGCTTGTGATAAATCTGTAATATTGTTGGGTTGCCTTTGATTATGTTGTTATTATGTTTCCCTTTTGGATTTATGTATGTATATGGTCATTCTTGGCCATTAAGAACAAGTTTTAATTCATGCAATTGAAATGCTGTTTTCTGGGTTCCATTCAGTGCAATGTCTATTGATGAAATTATTCGAGTTAGCAAATGAATGCCTTTAGCTATGAAATTGTTATGTAAAATACTAGACAATAGGGCTTTCTGGAAACCCAAAAGTGAAGTAAATCGGAGTTATATATCTCAAATTACAAATCACGCAAGAAGGCCGAAATTTCTGGGCTTGAGAATGAAGGCAGGTTGGGAAAATCAAGTATTTGTATCACCTAGGTTGATGCATGATCTGTTTGGTATTTTTCCCAGATAGAGGATTTTTCAAGCTTTAATTTGAGACTTGAATCAAGTCAAAACCATTTTTCTACAATTAATGACTTTTCAAAGTTGCTGGAAAAGTTTCCGCATTTTCAGCATTTTTCCAGAAATAAAGAAAAGTTTTAAAAGCTTGTGGTTTTGATGTTCTAAGTCCCATATGAGTTTGAATATGATTCCCAATAATTATTAAGCTTGGGAATGAGTCCTAAAAGTAGGTGTTACATTTTGAAGACTTTGTTGGCTAAATTTAGTATGATAGGTATTAAATGATGATTTCAATAATTTATTTATCCTCTATGGGGTATGATTGAGGTTGATATAGTTGGAATCCTGTTTTGATATGATTTTGGGAGCATCGGTTTTGTTAGAGGAAGTTAAAGAGGAGGAAATTGGAATTGGAAATGAATGGTTGTGATCTAATGGGTTTAATAGTTGGAATCCTGTTTTAATAAGTAGGATTGTGCGTTATTAAAATATTCGTTTCACTTGGTTGCTCATAAGTTTTTCAAGTGATTATACCTGAACTGGGACATCATGAAAGGGACCGGCAGAGGCTCCTTGATTAGTGAGGCTTGTTCTGATATATGCAGGATTATGTATGTTGCCACACACTTTAGGCATGTTTATTTTTCTTACGCATATTCTTTTTCAAAATTTAGTGGATGACTATTAACTATGATATATATCGTCTTAGGACCAGTGTGATTTCCGGCAATGGCGTGGGACCTTCTTTTTGTTGGATGTTTACGTTTTATTTCACATGCAAATTAACCCTGTTTTAGCAGGAGAGATGGTTATGTTTTAAATTTCCTCTTGAAAAGTATTGTTCTGGAAGTGTTAGATATGAATGGATATGATTGCATTATGGTTGAGGTTATTCTTGTGAAATTGAGTTTTCAATGGTGTTTTAGTTAAAGATTTAATGTGATTGAATGATAGATGAATTTTGGTGCATTAACGGTTTTGAAAAGAAAGGTAAAGAGTTTATATGAAAAACCATTTTCTAACTATATTAGTAGGAAAGCCATTTTCCTAAATATGTTAGTGGGAAAGCCATCCTAACATAGTCTAACTATTGTATAGGGTGATTTTTATTCACTATGTTAGGTACCATCTTTTTCCCATATAATTAACCTCTTCGTTTCCAAAGTTGTTTTATTAATTATGATAGGTGTGTCTCTTTTCTATCATTGTTACAATTATTATACTAAGTCAAGTTTTAAATCCATGATATATGGGATTTTTATTTGAGTTTAGAAAATCTTTTTCTATCATGGATGGCAAACTTAATTATTTCCAGAAAAATTTTCTAACTATGATAGCTTCCAATGATTTAAGAAGAAAGTTCTTTTTTTTTTTTTATCATAGTTAGGTTAAACATTTTGAAACTTAAAAAGGATTGTGTATGTTAAATACTTTTCTAACTGCGATAGTTCATTGCTTGAGTGAAATCATTTAATATCATAGTTATGGTGTTAATCATGATTTTTAAAAGGGTTTTGGATAAATAATTGGGTTAAGGGTCTAAAACAAACATGTGATTTTGTCAAAAGTTTGTCTAGCACCAAATGCTTTTTTTTTAATTAAAAGTAATTATGAATTTCCAAATCAAGCTCAAAAGTCACACTTACCATTTAATTAGTGTTAAGAGTAACATGTGATTTGTAACAACTACTTCCACCATCACCACTCCTCTACTCGACCCCACCAAATACCCCTCACGTCCTCCCCTTTCAAAAGTTCGGCGAATCAACCAAAATATTAGGTGATTCCGGAGAGTGCGACTATGTTTTTCAATGTTTAGGCAAGAGCTATTTCAAACTTCGTTTCTTCGATGATGCTACCTAGTGGGCAATTTGGGAATTCTTCAAATGGTAGTTTGATTTTTGGTTATGTGATTTCTTTGTGGCTCTTAGTTTGAGCTCATGGATGAGTCTAAGTGTTAGTGCTCCTTCGATGGTGACAATGACTCTGATGCTTAAAGATTTCTCTATAAATTTATAACAAAAAAGAATTGCAGTTTTTTGTTGGATCGGCGAATTCTAAATCGCCCAGTTCAAAGCCTTGAAGCTAAACTGGCTTTTTGTTTTGCTCGATTGGTACCAAAGGTATGGCTCCTTCACAAGCAATCATTGTGCGCAACCCACACTTTCCTCACAAATCTGCAATAATATCACCCACTGCGATTTCATTTTACCTCTGTGAACCCAATAATGTCCACCAGCACCAGAATTCCCCCTTCTTCCTTTAACATAGTTCTCGTCTCCGACACCGATACCAACACACTCAACACATGAGCTAATTTATCCACTATGTTTGATCCAAATCGCTCATCAATTCCACTAGCACCCTCATGATTCAGGCCTCTACTGCTCTTATTTTTTCTCCTTCACCAAACACAAAGAGTAAAGCACTATAATCACTCTGAATCCTTTGTTCTCTAGAAGATTTTTAGGTTGATTAATCAAACTTTTGAGAGGGGAGGATTAAAGGGAAGAATTTTACACAAATCACTTTAAATGATTTTATTTTATCATTTTCTTCTTTAATAAATGACACTGCAACTCTTTCCCATATGTATTCCCTTGCAACTAAAAACATCCAATGGGAAAAAAGCAAGCGTGAGTTGCTTGACCCCTATGCTTCATCAACTTTAATCATATCACAATGGGTGTTTTTGGTTTGAGCTTTTGAGAAGTGACTTTTTTTTAGAATGACTTTTTTAGAAGTAAGATTGGATAAAAGTCAGATTGTGTGAAGTGATTTATGTTTGGATTTGTGATGATAGAAGTGACTTTTTTTCAATCTAACTTTTAGAAACATGTTTGGATGATTATTTTGAAAAGTAAGTTTAGATGAAAAATTACTAAAAAGAACATTATTGTTATTAAATATTACATATATAATATGCATATCTTCTTATTAAAGGCTTAGTTTCTCCCTTATTTTCAGGAAAATAATTTTAAAAAATAATTTTTTTAGCTTAAAGGAGTATATTGTGGGAGAAAGTAGTTAGAAATTATTATGGTAAATTTTTGGAGATAAAAAGAAAATTTTAGATTAAAAGAAATTATCTTATTTGAAAATTTTAGGGGTCTAGCAGTTTAATTTTCCTACCTACTTTATTAAATAATACATAACAAAAGGATTGGGATCCACCAAAAGTCAGAAGCCAAAAACCACTTTTTTTTGCTTCTAACTTTTGGAGTTGCAAAAGTTATTCTCAAAATAAGTCCATCCAAACATAATTTTTTTTTTCAAATTGACTTATACTTCTTGGATCCACTTCTTGCCCTCCAATCCTGTATCCAAACACACACAATACCATTTCAACGTCAAACATCATATATTGTGTGATTCAAGTACACATCACGAGTAGTCATCTGTTTAGAATAATTGAGTATTTGACATTGCGTACACATTTCTATAGTTTTTAATTTTATCCATTCATCCTCTATAAGTTTAATAATTTTTTTAATTAAGAAAGGAAAATAAAAGATTAAAAGTTGCTGCTGGAGTCCTCATCTTGAACTTTTCAAAATTCAAAGCGTTGTTTTTAAAACTGACCAGGCATGAAATCGGTCAAATCACTATTGATCAAACATGTTATAATTAAATTAATATTATCCCTAGTTTTAAATATAAGCGCTAGTTGAATTCGGCTTCATTCTTATATATAATACCTTTTATCTTTTTATCTATCATATTTATTTATTTTCCTTCAAACTAATTTGTTCGAGATATAAAATACACATAAATTTTTCGGAAATATAATGTAATATCTGTTAATAATTAACTAGTTAGTTGAGCTTCTTTAATCACCCTAAATTAGTCAATTGAACTATTTAAAAATATGAGGACGTACATTTTTACAAATAAACTAATGTATTTTTATAAAATAATGCATATATATAAATATGGAAAGTTATAAGTAACTTTATAAATCAACACTGAATAATTTTAAGAATAATGACAAATAATTACAGGTATATAATACATAGCATATGATACACCGATTGCTTTCTTTAAAAAGGAAACCCAAGTAAAAAGGGGGAAATCTTACCAAGGTCCCACCCAACCAAAGTAAAAGTGTTAATTCTCCCCTTGTTAATTATGTCACTTTTAACTGTTATGTACAAGTTATGACTAGGGGTGAGCGATGGGCGGGTTAGGTAGCCCGAACTCTAACCCATCGCCCACCCATTTAACATTAGTTGGGTATGAGTTAACCAATACCTGAGCCTCAACCCATTTAAGCCCGAACTAAATGGGTTTAGGTTAAATGGGCGAGTTAAATGGGTTATGGGGAAACCCATTAATCCCTTGACCTATTTTTCTATTATTACAAATTTCTAAATTTCTTATCAAAGTTAAAAATTAATTCATCATATTCACATATTAAAAGTAACAGCAGGATCCACAACTCCACATCCATATTTACATCATAGGTTGTTGTAAAAAAGAACTTAAATTTAAACAAATACCATAATAACATCTTTTTAATGTTTAAACTTCAAACTAAAATGGGCGGGTGATGGCAGTTTACAATTTTACATTTTTTCTTACAGAAATGTCAATGTTCACTGACTCACTCTCACTGGACAAAATAAAAACATATTAAAAAAGTATATAAATGGGCGGGTATGGACAGCCCGAGGGTGTGCCCATCGCCCGCACGTTTAATTCTTAAATGGGCTGGGTTTGCACCCGCCTATCATGGGCTTTAATTGGGCGGACATTAAATAGGTAAAAATTGTGGGCAGCGGGCTAGCCCATCGGGTTTCAGGTATTTTGCTCAGCCCTAGTTATGACACTTTTCACATTCCATTTTTTTAATAAGTCATTGGTGTGATTAAAACAAAGAGAGAATGAAATATATAAAGTGATTGAAAAGAATATTATAATTTATGAAACGTAGAGTATTGGTTAGAGCATTAAGTGCACTTATAGGAAAAAAAAAGGAAAAATGGGATAAATCCATATTTGATAAATTAAGTGACAAATGAGACATGACATGTGTTAATTGTCTAGTATGATTCTCATGTATGAGTGTTAGATCTTATTCTCCAATTAATTTTTCATATAGGGTGTTTCGTCCCGGCTATCACGGAAAATGGGGATTACTATTTCGAAAAAATTTCACTTAACCCTCTTTGTAGCCAATTAATGTCAAATTGCCTGCAAAACATTCTAAAACAAGAGTAATGATTTCCAAAATCCTAAGGGTGAAAAGACTTCATTGTCTTTTTATTTTGTTTTAAACATGTTTCATTTGCAAGACAAACATGCAAATTTTCAAGATAAGTATAATGATTTCCAAAAATATGACGGTATTTGTAAAACAAGAAATGAATTCTCAATAACATTTAGAAAAGGAACATATATATAAGAAAACATGTCTCTTGCAAGATAAATATAAAATTTGCAAGACAAATATGCTGATTTTCTACTCAAATAAAGTTATTTTTAAGATAATAAGTGAATCAACAACATTTAAGAGAAAAAACATTTACAAGAAAATATTTCTCATTTGCAAGACAAATGCAAATATCTCTATGACAAATATGTTGATTACCGGCACAAGTAAATGCATTTCAAGGACGACATCAATACTTAAGAGATAAAAGCCAGGGTTAATAAGTCTTTTTGCCCTAAAAAATTAATTTCATTTGTTCCCAGAAAATGTAGTGGTATTTCAAAATTTTTTAGGGGATTGTTTGATAATAAATGGTTACGAGGTTAACTGAAATTTTCCCTTTATATAATAAGCTTTTTGTCAAAAGCAATTCTTAATAATGAAAAGGACCTTTTCACTTTAGGCCCAACAACTAGCCCAACAAATTCTAGTCCCAGAGCTGGTTCTAAATATTTCATGAGCATATATTATCAGACCAATACCAATCGAACACCAGACAATGTGGTACCAACCAAGAATGAATTACATAATTTTAATAATGCCATCGCTACAAGCCCGAAAGCTAGCCCAATAGGTATTTGGTCGACAACTGAAAAAGAGTCCATGTAATCATGATTACGATTACTTAATAGCAAATCAGGTCAGGTAACCCTAATTAAATAACTTTGCATAGATAATTTGGATTCAAGGTAACATGTCAAAGGATTATTTCAAATATAATTCTGTATTTTTGTTAATACCGGTTTTCACACATGGACAACTTTATATTGTACTATCGAGAGTAAAGAGCATAGAAGGGTTAGAAATTGTTTTGAGCCTTAATGAATTTGAGCGCTGTAACAAGGCGAACAATGTAGTTTACAAGTATTTATAAATGTAGCCCGGCATTAGTTCCTTGATATTCGGGGCGTTATACTTAAATGAGCTCATTCCTTTTATCTTATTATTTTAAATGTTAGCCTACATTTCCAACATATATTTCTGATTGTTATTTGGTTGAATGGCATTTCTTACATTCTAACACCTTAATAACAGAATATATCACTTATGCAACGCACGTGAGGCTCGGCTCGTTTTAATAATGCGGATCGCTACAAGCCCGAAAGCTAAAAAGAGTCCATGTAATCATGATTACGATTACTTATAGCAAATCAGGTTAGGTATCCCTAATTAAATAACTTTGCATATATAATTTGGATTCAAGGTAACATGTAAAAGGATTATTTCAAATATAATTCTGTATTTTTGTTAATATAGATTTCATTCCATAATTTATTAATGGCATACTGAACAATTGCTTTGTAATCATCATGCATCACATTCACACTGATTCTAAGTACTGATGTTTCTAGTCAAAGCTCGGCATAAGTTCTCATTGTTAAGCAATCCAATAGAACTTCAATTTCAACAAATTCGCTAAATGCTCATTAAACTTTGACTATGTAATATGGATTTAAGCTTACATGAATGAACATATAGATAATCAACATTATGACATTTTCCCCTCCATTTTTGGCATTGATAAACTTAAAAGAATACTTCTCCCATATACTTTTCATTTTTTCCTAGATAAAACATCAATTTTATTCCATTTTCCATTGTTATTTGATGGCATACCAAACAAATGCCGTCTAATCATCATTCCATTGGTCATAAACAATATAATGTTTTGAAACCCCTCACCCCTACAAAATAGGAGTCAAATACTGATATCCCCTGTAAAAGCTGGGCATAATTTCTCATAGTTCAGGAGCAGATATGTAATATATTGCTTGCTATTACAGCTAGTCCAAGCACAACAAAAACACAATACCTTCACAAATACACGTGTCTTAAATTCATGGAGATATTATTAACTACATAGGGATAAATAGTGTACGTCGACTTGCGTACACTTATATCTGATACATATAATACAAATAGTATGTAAATATGAAGATGATGATGCAGTGTCGCAGATTTCATTAAGGGATTCGTCTCTCAGGTGGCCATATGAACAACTCCGTCACCACCTCGTTCTCATACCCATCCTCTTTCCTCGTTGATCCTCGCTCTTCAATCCCACACTGTATACCATTCATTTTGCAGGTAACATGTCCAAACAATATAATAAAGAGAATATGATATACATCTAAATATATACAGGAGACAATATTCTCTAATTAGATGACCAAAGTTTATTCAACTATGCTTATTTCTTCTCAGAGATGATGGAAGATTTGGGGTGTCTGCTGCCATTTAGTTTCCCCCAACTTCCAAAATTTTTGCTTCTCCTTGTTCATTTGTTCATTTGGATCATTAATTCTACATATTAGTGAAATTTTGATATCTAATAATAGATAAAATGGTACAATTTTTACCTTTTTACGATTATTTAAATATCAGTTTTAAATCCAAAAAAAAAAAATACACAACTTTAAAGTATATAATTTTGAAAAACATTACAAAAACTGAAAACTACACTATTTTTTTTCTATAAATCACTAAAATGTGTCACAAATCCCACATCAGAGGGTTTTCTTGAAAGATGGACCTTGTAAAGCCTTAGTTCCTAACATAATAACTAACTTTTGGGTATGGTTCTCCCAATGACTTGTACTTGATATAAAATGCCACTCATTTAGTGTATTATATAAGAAATAAGAAACAAATTTAGATAGATGGGGGAAATTAAGGGGAATAGACTCTCCATATCCAATCATGGAAGTTTTCAACTGGCAATTGATCATCTTCATATTGTGTCAAAAACCGTGGAAATTGTTGTGGTTTCTATATTAACCGTGGCATTAATCCTTAAAAGATGGCATGGTTTTTTAAACTGGACAATACTCCAGGGCTAAATCAGTTTTTTTGAACGACAAATCATAGTAAGGAGGAGGATCAGCACCTGCTCTCGTAACTTCTTGTTCTCTTCCAGAAGGCATTTTTCCTGGAATGAGACAAAAAAGAGATCAGGACTAGTTAATAAAACCAAATTACCATCAATTATTGTTAATCGCGCATTTGATAACTCGTTTTCCTATTCATCACAAAAGATTAGTAGAGAGAGCTAGGCGTATGGTCTATATCTTATTTAGAAGGTTTAGATTAGATTTGAGTGTAGATTGTGTATCTACTCAAATATTTTTAATAGAAATCAAATATATACCGTCTATATGAGATCTAAACGGCATATACAACTTAATCATCCCTGCTCATCTTTTGACGAGTACGAAAACCGGTTCTGCATTTAAGTGCAAGAAACAATATCAATTACCTCTTCCTTTAGTTGCTCAATCTCCTCTCTGAACAATTGATTCTGAGTACATACACAAACACACCGCCAAGTCATTCAATGTTAATTACTTTCCTAATTATGAATCAACAAAGAGATTTTTAATGTCTTTGTTCTGCGCTCACGCAACACGAAGGGCTTATTTAAAAGTTGTTGCTCTGATACCTTTCTTGCCCTAATTTTGGTTAAGCTGCGTTCCAGCTGGTTCTCCATCTGATTTAACTCCTCAACGGAACATGCATCCAAACAATCTCCCAAAAGCTTCCTGCATGCACGAATATGGATATATGCATAATATAAATATATATATATAGATATTTATATACATAGAATCTGAGGTATACATAATACTAGAGAGAAGCGAGGGCATTTGTGTGTGAATATTATAGCCATAGGACAAAAAGAAATGAGACAAGTTTTTGCCAATGGACATGTAACCTAGTTACACAAATCCTCCCTTGTAAGTGGGAGCTAGCTAGTTCTCTACTAATAACTTTAGGTAATAAGTGCATGCCTCTCTAATTAAAACAAAAGAGACCAGTTATAAGCAGAAAGTTAAACCTTTTAGAAATATCAAGATGCTCAAGCTTCTTTTGTATGGTGATGGTTCCATCCTTAGAGCGCTGCATGCAATCAAGTTACAAGTTTCTGTAAGCTGATATACATTCATTTATACCATATTAAATTAGATATCTTGATTTTGTTCAACCATCTAAAAAACGCGACCACATCTTAAGTGTATATGATTTCAATTCACTTTGGTCTAACCAGAATCTATCTCATCCTGAAATTTCTCCCTATCATGCTACGAAATGGTCACAGACTCATACTTGTTGATAAAGAAAGAAATCCTCTACAATACATTTTGTGTCATTGGAAAAAATAATGATTGGACAGAAATTAAACTAACAATGCCATATAAGGAATATTTTTTATTTTCGAGTATTTCTTACATCCAAAATTGAAGATTGGAAAAGGGAGTATAAGTCTATTGTTAGTCCTCATATCTTGATTGAATTTTAGTTTTGATCGATGTAGTTTCAAACGGTTGGTTCTAACACCTACTTTTTCGAAGGGCTTGAATCTGTGTTTAATGAATGATTCTTATATTTTTAAGGAATTTTGGTTTTAGTCCCAATAATTAAACTTAATACAAACTCTTTATAAAATGATAAAGACCAAAACCAACTATTTGTTACTGCATAGACCAAAATTATAATTCAATCAAGCTGCAAATACCAACAATGGTATTAACCCTTAAAATAATAAATTTTCTGTGTATAATGGAAATCAACTCATTCTTGAGGTCACGTCAAGCCACTAAAATGCATCAACACACAACATATACATTCAATTTCATGACCTCAATCACTATCATCTCTGCCTTTTTCAAATTCTAACATGCCCGCCCACACAGAAAACATATCTGAACTTATATTTTATCAAAGTTATATTCAGGATTGGACAAACTACCTGTGCGTTATCTTGAATTCCTCTGGAGCAGAGACCCAGGTCTTTGACTTTCTTTTGATAGCGTTCAACAGTTTTGTTTATACTGTAGCATCATCAATGAAAGAAAATAAATGTTGAGTTGAAAACCTCCTTCTCTGAGCCGAAGACTGACTCTATATCTTCTCACATATTATATCGTTTATACAGGGTTAATATAACTTTTGTTTCTTAAAATTTCAATTAATTTTGGTTTTGGTCCTTGAACTTAAAAATTAGTGATTTCGGTCCTTGAAATTTCGGTCAATTTTTATCTTGGTCCTTGAACCTTAAAATCGATGGTTTTGACCCTTGATCTTTCAATCAATTCTGGTCTTGATCCCTAAACTTTTTAAAAAAAGAGCTTGAAAAAAGCAGGGACTAATGATTATAAATGGTACAAAGTTGAGGGACAAAAACCATCAATTCAAAGTTCAGAGGCTAAAACCAAACTTAACTGATAATTCAAGAATCAAAACCACAAATTTTGAAGTTCAAAAACCAAAACTAAAATTAAATAAAAGTTCAAAAACTAAAAGTTGTATTGACCCATTTATAAATAATAAATAATAAATAATAATGTGGTATGGTTAAATTTAAGCATATTGATACATAACCATACGAGTTATTGGAGAAATGAAGCAAATTTTCACAAAGAAATAGTGTTCATAGATTTCTGTAAAATCCTTCCTTTTACATTTGAAATGAAGCTCAAAAGGAAATATATTATTCATATTCCCAGTTTTCTCATTAAATTCGTGATCCATTGCATGTAATTAGCGGCTTATAAACAGTTGGATGAGTTAGTCTCTCACTCAATTTAGTCTTCTAAAATACTTTTCCCTATTAAATCTCCAAAAGATTACACTTCTATTACCTAATAACATAAATGTTAATTAGGATATCTTCAACCTCCTTAGAATCATTTTGTACATTGGATTTCAATCTGTTATGCAGAGATAAATATGGGATCAGCTAATGCTTTTATATTTTGTCATACACATTCTTGTGTCTTTTATTTGTCCCATCAATGTATTAGGTTTGTTATCAAGTGTGGTTCTTATTTTCTTCTCCAATACTCCCTCCATTTCTAACTATAAAACGTATTTATTTAATTGAATTAAGGATGTTATTTAAGTTGGTTCATATAATATGTTTTTTTATTTCTGAAATACTCCAATCATCTTCCATAATCTCCTCCCTTCTCTTACTTGATTTTTCATGAGAGAGTGAGGGTAATTTAGGAAAATATTGACAAAATTTCAGAATGTCATATGATAAGGATCATCTCCTCAAATATGTTTTATATTAAGGAGTGGAGGGAGTGTTTAGTAAGGTGTTCATGTATTAGATTTGAGTTTTTGGCTCATGGGTATGTTTGGAAACAAGTTGGAACAAGTTAAATCCACGTTTTGGCACAAAAAGTTGTTTTGACTTTTTTCAAGCAACAGACAGTTAAGTATATGTGTTTGAAAGAATAAATTGAACAACCTTATCTTTGACACCAATTAAATTCTTTGATTAAACTGAAAGATTATATTATAGTCTACCTTTAGATGACTATATTAAAAGGTGAACATTGAAAAACTAAAGTATTAAATATTAATCACTATCAAATATCAACATATATATATATAGTATAAAATCTATAACGGGTAACATTATTATATTATTTACGTCATGAATCATGCCACATATTTTTCATAATCTATACAATGCAGTGCATGGAAAAATATGTGTAATTTGCTTAAAAATTCAAGGTTTTGACCAACATATGTTGGGTTGAATGGTATAGGGCTCAACTCCCTTAACTAGAGGTCTCGAGTTCGAGCACTGGGAATGGAGAAAATATGCAATGGGAGGGGTTGCCGCTGAAATGTTTCACCACACCCTGCACTTGATTAGTCAATTGCCAAAAGTGCTCGATACTGAGGAGTCAATGCAACACTCAAAAAAAAAAAAAATTAAATAAAAAAGATTGTGTCTGTAATCCTTCAGATATATAATATGATGGCAAAATATCAATTCGATGGTAGAAGAATCATTTTATCTTGACCCCACTAAATCATAAGGTGGGGCATCGAATCCTATTGGCAACAAGAAAGAGAAGGAGGCTTTCAAGACTAATAAACACAACAACCACACTTAAATGACAATCTGACTTAAAAAAACTTTTTTTCAATATCTTATTAAAATCTACGCTTCCATCCATAACCCCAAAAACCAAATACAAACATCCCTCCCAAATATTTGATTACGATATGTGTGTGTAAGAAACTTACGGAAATTTTAGTTTTACTACTATTTGATGATCTTATTATACGCTAAAATGTCTTTATTTGATTATTGGTCCAAAATATGCCTTTATAGTAATTTCTAGCATTTAACAACGTTAACAGTACAATGCAACCATACCCAGGCATGCTAACTGCTAATGAAAGAACCATATATACAAATCAGAAAACTACCCTGTTATCTCAGTACTTGACGAACAGATTCGACCAAATTAATTAAAAATCTTGGTAAGGCAAGATCTTCGATAAATTAAATGGCAATTCTTTATTATTTTTTTCTTTTTAATTATTGGTGACTTTAGATGTTCTCGGAAAGACAAGTAATAAACTGATCATGCCAAGAAAGAACATTCACGAAATTGAACACACAAACAGAGAGAGGGCTTTGGAATCCATGAGAGACCTTGGATTTCCACAACCTCACAAATTGACACTACAGCCAATGATATTTGGCGGAAACAACATATATAAAAGGAAGGTCCCATTGGCATCAAATATTTCAACAAATATTTCCAATGAAGTTGGCAATATCTTAATTAAGCTAAAGTATTTAATTTACTGTACCCAATAACTAAAAGCATCTGATTAAACCAAATTTACCAGATTAATCCATATATATATATATATATTGTTTAAGCTGGAAAAGAATCTTCATTTCTTGTACTTCTAGCATTAATCATTTAAAACTAAAAAATCTCCAAGAAGAATAACTTATTGGTGCTTAATGTACAGAAGCATTTTCTAGAGGAACGAGCGTGTATAATATATATATAACTAAAAGAAGGACAAGCTCTTACTTTGATGTCCAATTTAAACAGTGCCAACAAGATTCCGAGTACGTTATCAGTTCAAAACATGTCTCGTGATCAAACAGCAACTCATCATCATGTAAGCAAAATATACATCAACAGAAAAATACATGTTTTGTATATTTGGTGATTTCATCAAACACATTTTGAATGTTAATAATTACAGTTTCTTATAAGGATTTACGTGGAAAAACACAAACTTTTCAAGCATGGCAATTAAGAATCTGCTAAGCTAATTAGAAATGAAGCGACCAAATGCTCTTGCAACTCATCTACCTATCTATATACTATTGTGGTCTTTAATGTAGGACCTAACTGATGATTTAATCTTTGTCTTAAATGTAAATGTAAGATTTATTTCTAAATTTTTGTCAATTTTTTTAACCAAAATCAATACCCTCTAACAATAATCAAGTAAAAGAAAGAGAGTAAAAATTAATTGAGGAAAATGATTTTAATGTTTTAGAAAAACATAATATATATTAACTAATTTAACTAACATCTTTAATATAACCAAATCAGGTAATTAGATCATACATTTAGAAATAAAGAGGGTAATATAAGATCTACAGAAAGCCTTATTATCTAATCATGAATAATTTAAGCTTGTACGTCATATACTCCATGCAATGTATGAACAGACAATCTAGCTGTATGAATAAACATGTGCACCACTATGCATATTAACCCATTTTGAAAGCACCCGAAAAACACACAAAATTTTAGAAAACGAAAATTTGAAACTCTTAAGTTCATTTCCTCTCATGCTAGGTACTTAGCTTTAAATGAAGTTAATTATGGCAGACTAGCTGATATATTTCTATCATTTCTGGTTGTGGATACTCCACTTGAGCTTAATAAGCGATATATTCTCTCTTGTATATTTGATTTAAAGAGCGTATGTGAGATCGAAGGACAGTGAAAAGAGCATACATTGAAACTGTAGATATGTTTGACTTAAAAATGAATGGGAAAAAAATTAAAAGAAAATTTTCAAATTTACATTCAAATATTAATAAATATACCAAATTAAAATTTTACCTCATTAGATAGTCTTGGATTTTACTGTCAGACGCATACGAATTACTCCCTTCTCTTACTGATCAGGTGACGCATACATTCGACCATAGGTATCTTTATCATCTATTCTACTGTAGTTGTTCCTATTTCTTTTTTATTTTTTTTTATAGTGATCAATTAAACAAGCACACATATATATCAGCCACACACAAACATACTCACACACATAACACAGGCCGAACCTGTGACCTCTCCTTCATAGGGAGAGGTGGGATACCATGTGAGCCAAGGTTATTACTGGTATTTCTTTCTGTATATACCTGTGTAACAATCAGCAAGTGTTTGATTTGTTTATAGTAAAAAGATTTGATTGTTCCTTCTCCACGAGCAAGAGACACAAGAGCAGGTAGAAACTTTTTGTAGATTACTTTAGATTTTAGAAAGCCTATTATATATGGAATTTATTAAATTCAAATAGTAAGGTTATTTTTGTTCATGAAACCACACTTCTTCCCCTAACAATTTTTTTCATACATTCATAAATCATACAAATGTATGTAACAATAATGTCTCATTCGATTTTTTTCACCAAAGCAACTATCATTTTACATAAGATGACGCTACATTTTAGTTCTTGATATGAAAAAAAAATAGATTTATCTTACCCTCTTACAAAAAATTGTGATTTTATTCTTAATATAATTATATATAAATAATTATGCAATCATGTTTATTTCAATTTACAAAAAATGCATATTACGTGAAATTAACTTTATCATAAGGACAAATAAATCAAAGACAACCAAAATGTAAAATCCGTCAGGTGAAAGTACTGGAAATAAATCATTTCCCCCATAAATAAAGCGTATTCTTGCTGTCATTCAATATATAGTAGAATTATTTTTAATTATTTTTAATAAATTAAAAACTCAGATGGGTCATTTTACGGACATCCACGCAAGATATTTATTTCACCCTTAATTCCAATTTTCATTCTAGACCCGAAAAATGACAAGTCCTTATTATTAATTTTATGAAAGAAAAAGAAGGAGTACCTGGTTTTGGTTTCATAACAATCCATATTTACAGAATTCTAATCTACTCCATAGATACAAGTGAAGCTGTGTATCTTGTGAAGTTTTAGACGGTTATAGTATTTACAATTTATTATAAATTTTATTTTTGAATATTTATCCGTATTAGCCCTTGCAAAATATTTCATTGGACACGCATTATATGGCAAGTACCATCTACATCAAGAGTAGCTATTATTTCCATGGAGGATGATTGATATATAGTACAACCAGCCACAGCTTAGCTTTGTGCAGCTTTCATTGTACCATCATCAGGCAATAGACCAATTAGCCTAAACAAGCTTATATCTATGCCCATAAAAGAAAATCCTCATCCTCAATTTATCTAAACTAAAACATAGCTATTTCAAGCAAATTATTAGTTAATTTCTTCACATCAAACGATCTTGACTAAAACCAATCATTACAATTGAACCAAAAATCATCATATATATTTCAAGTACACAAATATATAAACAAAGTAAAAGCATACATCATGACTTACCTAGAACTGGCGAATTCATAGAGTTTTCCTCTGGGCGAGAAAATTATGAGTGCAACTTCTGCTTCACACAGTACAGAAAGCTCAAACGCCTTCTTCAACAACCCATTCCTTCTCTTTGAGAACGTTACTTGCCTGCTCGTATCATTCTCAATTCGCTTCATCTCAGTTTTTCCCCTCACCATCTTAAAATACCACTTCTTTCCCCAAACACAGAATTTGAGAAGAGATCGATTCTTCAGCAAAATCTGGACTCCAAACTAAAGATCTAGCTATTCCAGGAGCCAAACACACAAATACGTTACTAAAATAGTGAGGGAATACTGAATAGAGAGTACTGAGGAAGTTAATCTCACAAACCCTAGGAAAATTTTCCCCGGAAAAAGGGGGAAAAGTGAAAAATGAGAGAAGAAGAATTGTGTGATATATATTGATTGATATTGATCGATTGCGAGATCCCAATTTATCCCCTCACCTTCTTCTTACTCTCAGCAATCAGAGGATATTGAAGGAGACAACAAGGAGATTTAAAGAGGAAAATGGAAAGACCTAAGAACCTATCCATTTTCTTTTTTGGGTAAACGCACCAAAAAAAATCTACCCTTCCCAAATTAAGAAAACCACAGAATAAATGCCTTTTTTTCTCTCTCCGCCACGTGAATCCACTCAAACGAGGCATATTTTCTCCCATTAAGTCATTTTCCTACTGGGGGAGGCACGATAAGTGAGTGCCATCACGTTAGAGGGTGACACGTGGGTATGATCACCGACAACCTATGCTTCCGTTGACCGATAATGAAACAGGGGGCGTGGGGTAAGAGGAGAACAGCGAGCAAAGCTGTCCGTTGCCAGTCACGTGGGGACAAGTTGAGGCCAATGAGATGAGAGGGGGAACTGGTATTGGCATTTTTTTTTTGAACTAATAACTGGTATTGGCATTGAAGGAAGTGAAAATGAGTAAATTATGGGGTGTGTCCGTACGAGCCACGTCAGAAATTGAAGAATCAGGGGCACTATTGTGGAATGAGGTGGAATATGGTGAGACAGTATTACCTGTCACGTGTCACCAGTATGTGGGTTGGAATTCACTGCCCTTCCTTCTGACAACGCTGATCAAAGAGGAAATAGAACAACTATAAATAAATGGGAAAACTTTATTGTAGGACCACTGTAACTAATTAATTGAAAAGAATGACTAAAGCTTTTTGAAATTTTACCTCAGGACTTAGGTCCTTAATTGAAATTACATTGTCAATATAAAAGATCATATAATTTTTGAGAAAAAGTTTGAGTTCTCTTACTCTCTACACACGCTCTCTCTCTCTGCTCTCTCGTTTTCTATGGTTCCTTCAAGCTCCAGTGGCGAATCCGGCCACCAACGACGGCGATCGGCGACGGTAAGGAGAGGAAAACGTTCAAGAAGCATCAAAGAACATTAGGTAAACTTTTATTCTTCAATCCTCTTCTCCTTTTGTCCGATTTCAAGCTTGAATGGGAGAGAGAGATTTGAAAATTTGGGGGGTTTTAGAGCTTCTAAACCCATGGAAATGAAGCTTAGGACTTGAATAACAATAATCTCGAAGTGGATTTGAGTTGGGAAGCTCGAGTTGTCCAATTTCTCAAATTTTCTTCCTCTTGCTACTGTTCATCCGATGGGATAATGGTCTAAACCCATGAAAATGTGATTTGTTGCTAATGATAATGATGAAGGGATAATGGGATAATGGTACCTCTGCTCTTGATTAAATTATATACCTAAGTTGTGATTTGTGATGTTTCTAGCTTTTATTTCCTCTTGCTTGTTCTGGTCACTATTTTATTTTGAGATTCCAAGTAAGATTCACTACAAAAAAATGGTTTAATAGTCACAGTTCTTATGTCACGGTTTCTAAAATCATGACAAACGCATGAAAATTGTCACGGTTTTTTTATAAAAAACCGTGACAAAATAATGACAAAAATCGGGGGGGAAAATCTAACAAATTTGTCACGATTTGTCCAAGGAACCCCGTGACAAATGAGGCGGGAAAGTTGGAGGGAAAAAATTTGTCACAGTTTACAAGTTATAAACCGTGACAAAGTTTTAATTTACTTTTTTTAATTTTTTTTTAAATTTTAAACGATTTGTCACGGTTTTCCAAAGGGGAAACCGTGGCATCATGTCAAACCGTGACAAAATTCAATGTCATGGTTTCCCAGGGGAAACCGTGACACTGGGTCACGGGTCCCTTGTCACAGTTTTCGGTTTGGAAACTGTGACACTATGTCAAGGTTTCGTGCTGAAAACAGTGACAATCAATTTTGTCACGGTTCCCTATTAAAACCATGACATATTGTCACGGTTTTATATTGGAAAACCGTGACAAATTCTATAATTTTGTCACGGTTAAATTCATCCGAACCGTGACCATAAGGTGTGGTAGAAAACCGTTAAAAATCTACATCACACTTACTTTGTCATTTTCTTTAAATTAGGATTATATATACAAATGTCATCCAGCAGAGATAAGGGTAAAGGAATCGAGCAGCCTAGACGAATACTAAGAGGGGGTTCTCCTAGAGATGCTCGGCACAGAGGAAGAGGAGGAGGGAGAATACCGGTTTATATACCGTCTCAAAATTATCAAACCGGACAGAGTGACACAAAATTTCCTAATCTTCCGCCAAATATAGGAAATTTTAGTATAGACGATTTCGATTTGGACGACGAATTGTTCAACGATTTTCATGTCTCAACGAAGTACCAGAAGAAGGAGACACGATGAATAATGAGGTGAACAACCAGCCAAACCGGCCCCCACGAACATCTTCACAGGGAAACGGATATTCGGTTGATGTTATAGGTAAATAAAATAATATGTTATTCTTTGTTGAAATTTTGTTAAGTTATTAAATTAATGTTAATTTAATTATTATTTAATTTGTGACATTTTGTAGATGAAGAAGGCACGGTCACCAGGAGGAGGCTAGATGTGACCACATTATATCAGCTAGAACAGGGCCTACGAGTTCTAGTACCCTTCAATGATGGATATAGACAACCCCAATGCCAGAGAGGCAATTTATGCAACAAATTTTGTTCCAATTTAGGCGGGAAGTGGCTGCGTTTTCCAATCAACAAACAGACTTGGACGTAGGTCCCTGGAGAAAATAAAGAGGCAGTATAGAATGAGATTGTGAAGGTAATAATTTGAATTAGAAAAATAAGTGAATTTGTTAAATTCATCATAGTCTTATATAAAGCATCTAATAAATTGAAATTCATAGGAAAAGTTTTTAATAGAAGAAGAAGCAGCAATGAAGGATTATGCTTTTTGAAGATGAATGAAGCGTGGAAGAGCAAGAGGCATCGCCTCTATGACAGAATGAAAGGGGATGGCACAAAAACCGACGATGAGCTTATAGCAAATGTGCCAGACGGGGTTCCTCCCGATATGTGAGAACGTTTTATCCGCTTTAAGAGAAGTCTAGCATCTAGGGTTAGTAAACAATTTATTAAATTATGTTTAAAAAATTTATTACACTATGTGATAATTAAATGAAGTTAATTTAAAATGTATTTGTATTTCAGGTGTTGTCTTTGCAGAATGCAGATAGGCGTGCCAAAAAAGTCATCCATCACACCCTCGGAACAAAATCCATATCAGTTAGATACAGCGAGTTGGTGGGTAAATTGTTAGATTGATTGATTTGTTGTATATTTGATTTTACAATCTTACAATTTAAAATTTGTGCAGGAAGAAGAGGCGGAAACGGAGGGAAGACAGACGAGCTATACACAATAACTCATAGACATAGGGACGGCGGTGCTGTCTCCGAACATATTGAGCGGTAAATTGTAAGTCATTTAACGTGGTAGGAGAACATGTATTTATTAAGTATATATATTTAATTACAAATTTATTTCTTATTTGTAAAGGAACGCATCCGACAAACTCAGGAGCGCATGAGCTAAGAGGAGGGGTCAGGAGAGTCATAGAATCCCATAGCCGCCCTAAGAGCGGCATTTGCCACTCCAGAGCACCCCGGTCGGGGTCCTAGGAATGGGGTTAGGTGCACGGCCCAGTAAGATATATGGGAAGTACAGTACGTCTAAGGCTAGAACTTCCTCTGGTAAGAAGAAGTCGTGCGTCAATCCATCCGGAGAATGGGTTGCCAGCTTCACTAGGCAGGTAAATGAGTTCGGGGGGGTTACATGGACGAATGGCGTGAGAAAATGAATGCATTTGTATGAGATTCGTTTGCAGTGAGCCACCCTGGAGTTGAACCACCTAGTATGCCTGAACCTCCTCCAATATTTAGATTCCAGCCCCCTCCGCCTTCTGAAGGTGATGATGATGTTGTTAGTTCAAGGCCCCGAGATGAGGCAGCGGGTGATGGAGATGAAGATGATGATCAGTAGTTTTTTTAATGTTGTATGTGTGTTTTTTTAAACTTGGACATTTGCTTATTTAAATTTGGACCTTTGTTTAATTTTGAATGTAAGTTCTAATTATTTTTCTTAGTATTTTAATTATTGCAAGTTTATTGTTTTAAATATGTCAGTATATAAATTTGACACTTTCTTTTCTCTTAATTATTACATTTTGAAAAGTAGAGATAAAAAGATGTGCATATATATTACATCGAATAATTACATCAAATTAAATTATCCTAATACACTCTAACCCTCAGTCGTTGTCCGCTTCCCTGACAAAAGGAACACAAATTAATTAGCAACAATGAAATTGAACTAGATTAAATAAAAGTTAAAATTACATGCTATAAATATAAGACTTTAACGTACCGAACTAAAGGAAGATCGCTGTCTCCTTCAGGGAGGAAATTCTCAAAATTGGCCGGTTCGAAAGGCTCATTCTCGTAGGTAATGGTATCACCATCGCCCATGTCATAGAGATCTCGAGGTTTTAGGTGAACAACCATATGCCAATCCTTATGCTTTTTCATCTGCAACATAGTAAACCTGTTGTGCCTTTGATGCTAGACTGTATGGCTCATCATCTTCAGACTGACCGGTGTGAACTAGCCTGGAGAAATTGACCGATGTGATTCCTAATTCATCTGTATTCAATCCTCTTGAAGTTGTTGTGTTTGCCCATGAACACTTGAACAGTGGAACCATGAAACGACCTTGATAATTAAGTTCAATTATATCAACTAGTCTTCCATAATAAGGTACTCCTCCATACTGCATGGTACCATCTTTGCTGCTCACATAACTTCTTGTGCCGAAAGTGCCAAAAACGCCCGAGTTTTGAGTCAATAGGCCTTCATCCCGAAAACTGTGCAAAATTTGAAACCGTTGACGTTGTATGCTGTAAATCTTCTTGCGTGATCTAAAGGCCCTATTGCAAGAGCTTTCAATTCAGGAGAGTGTGTAGTGTGATCATTCATTATTAGACGTGCGAACCATGATGGGAATTCTCTGTGGACTCTCTTATCAACCTCAGCTGATGTGTTTGTTCGGATCCTCAGTTGACGTTTGACATAGCTTCTGAATTCCCTGGAGAAATTATTTAAATGAGTGAAAGATTGTATTGCATTACCCAAAAACGAAATGTAGGCTTGCTTTAAGGATCAAGTAATTCATACCGTAGGAATGGATCAACTTGACTGCAATTTATCAAGACATGCCGGTGTACTTGTAGCTTGTCCATCTCAGTTAGTTTGAATTCAACAGGCTTTCCAAATTCGAATTCAACATCTGCAAGCTATTCTAAAATCTCTAAACCAGATAATATTTTTGGGGCCGCTCTTTTCTCCTGTTTCCCATTAAAACACTTCCGTTGCAATCTTGTGTTCTCAGTCTAAAAAATGTCGATGACCCATGAAACACCACTTCCGGCTGTGTGGGAGGCGGACTGTGTCAGAGTCAAAATTGCAAGTGTGGCAGGCAAGGCCAGTATGAACATTCCATCCAGATAATGTCCTTAAGCCCGGAAAGTCACTAATCGTCCACATCAAGGCTGCACACAAATTGAACAGAGTCTTGTCGAATACGTCATATGTTTCTATGCCATTGTTCCACAAGTCTATTAGCTCATGTATAAGCGGTTGGAGGTAGATATCAATATCATTACCAGGTGCTTTTTTCCCCGGAATGATCATAGACAAAATAAAGGAGCTCTACTTCATGCACATCCATGGTGGCAAGTTATACGGCACAAGGACAACCGGCCAAATACTATAACTCGTGCTTAGGTTCCCAAAAGGATTGAACCCATCAGTTGCGAGAGCCAAACGCACATTTCTTGGATCAGCAGAAAATGAGGGAAACTCACGGTCGAATGCTTTCCATACTTCTGCGTCATGTGGATGTCTTAACTTGCCATCCGGATTCTTGTCAACGCTATGCCACCTCATGTGCTCAGCAATCTTAGAAGACATGAACAGCCTTTGCAATCAAGGTTTCAACGGAAAATATCTGAGAATCTTTGCCAGCTTCTTCTTTTGTCTTTTCCCTTTTCTCACTGGTCGGTATCTGGAAGCGTTACACCACTTACATGTCTTTCTTTCAGCATCATCTCCCTAATACAACATACAATCATTCGGACATGCATCAATTTTTTCATAGTTCAACCCAAGCTTATTTATAATCTTCTTTGCCTCAAAAAACGACGGAGAGATCTCCGCTTCAGGGAATGCATCATGCAATAATTCAAGTATCATAGATATGCCCTTATCAGATATACTGCATATGCACTTTATATGATATAATTTAACCAGAAAGGATAATTTAGAGTACTTCTTACAATTAGGATATAAAGACTTATCTGAGTCATCCATTCATTGGTAAAACTCACGAGCTGCGTCGTTCCTATAAAACACTGGATCAGATCCTTCTACTTCATGGCCCACGTTGTCATGAGAAACGCCTAAAGCATCACGAACAACATCATTAATCGGGTCGTGTTCATCACCTAATTGAACTGCTGCTTGCGAACTTTTAGCAAACGAATCATATATCATGTCGGGTTTTTCCCCATGTAGACACCAAAATGTATATCCTACTGGGAAAGGCTTCACAATTAAATGTTCCCTAACAATTTGCCGTGGATGCCACTTCTAACACTTGCATTTGGGACATGGACATAGGATCTTCCCCGTTACAACAAGCATGAGTTGAAGCAAAATCTAAGAAACCATTCAATCCATCCAAATAAGTGGAACTCGTTCGAGGAAACTTTATCCATGATTTATCCATGGTTTGATGCAAATGTTGTAGGGAAAAACAATTGAGAAAAGAAGGAACTTTCATTTTTGCAATGTCCCCATTACCAGTTGTTTTATATATATATATTACATTAAACCGTTACAATAACATGTTCGTTGGGATTAGTCGTTGAACCTTTGTCACGGTTTTTTACATTTAAACTGTGACAAATATGTAATAAAGGTAAATATGACTATTGGAAATTACGTTGGTCACGAATTTTTGTCACGGTTCAAAGGAAGAACCGTGACAAATCGCAACTTTGTCACGGTTCCACGAATCGAACCATGACAAATTTGCGGTTTTGTCACGGTTCACTTGTGAAACCGTGACGAAAATGGCGTTTTTTCACGGTTCACTTAGTGGAACTGTGATAAATATGCGTTTTGTCACGGTTTCACGTAGAGAACCCTGACAAACTTGTCACAGTTCATTTCTGACAACCGTACACGTTTGTCACGGTTTTTTTTTTAAAAACCGTGACAAAATGCAGTCCGATTTTAGTATATAAAGCCCCTCCCACTCATTCATTTGTGTGGCTCCACTACTACAGAAAAGTCCTATTGCAGCACAACAATAGCAGCGCTCACTAACAAAAAACGCTGGAATAAATAATGAAAAGCCTATACCAGCGCTTCCTAAACCTAAACGCTGGGATAGGTTTAACCTATCCCAACATTTATATCTTGTATATTATAAAGCGCCGGGATAAACTCAAATTTGATCTATTAAAATTTGTTTTATATAAGGCTTGATTTTGGGTTGACTTTATTTTTTCTTCTAACTTTTGTTTATCATTTTGAATTTTGAAACCTTTTCTCATAAATTTCTAATTTTTTTAACTAATTCTGATATCCTTTTTATTTTTAAAACATGAAAAATTACAAATTAAAATTAAAAAATCAATTTTGGTGGCCTATCCCAGCGCTTTCTACGTGTAAAGCGCTGGGATAGGCCTCATAAAAGAATTTTTTAATCTGAATTTTCATCTGTTGTCCTTTTGCCTATCAGATTATTTTACAATAGGTTTTTCAATTTTTTTTTAATTTTTGAGGCCTATCCCAACGCTTACTACGTGTAAAGCACTGGGATAGGCCTCAAAAAAGAATTTTTTAGTCTTAATTTTCATCTGTTGTCCTTTGGCTTATCAGATTATTTTACAATAGGTTTTTCATTTTTTTTTAATTTTTGAGGCCTATCCCAGCGCTTACTAAGTGTAAAGCGCTGGGATAGACCTCAAAAAAGAATTTTTTAGTGTTAATTTTCATCTGTTGTCCTTTGGCTTATCAGATTATTTTACAATAGGTTTTTAAATTTTTTTTTAATTTTTGAGGCCTATCCCAGTGCTTACTACGTGTAAAGCGCTGGGATAGGCCTCAAAAAAGAATTTTTTAGTCTTAATTTTCATTTGTTGTCCTTTTGCCTATCAGATTATTTTACAATAGGTTTTTCATTTTTTTTAATTTTTGAGGCCTATCCCAACGCTTACTGCGATTAAAGCGCTGGGATAGGCCTCATAAAAGAATTTTTTAATTTAATTATTTTAGAATATGATTTATGTAATTTTTTTTTTAATTTTTAGCGCTTTATAATATAAAGCGCTGGGATAGGTATGGCGCGCTTTATACACATTAATTCATTTCCCTCTTTTTTTCCCTCTCAAAAACCCCCCAAAGCTCAACCCGGCCAGCTCAAAAGTGAATCTTAGCTTCAGGCGAACTTTTGTTCCTTCTTTTTCTTGCTTCGTCTTCTTCCATTTCCAGATAACCCAGCTCCGTTTTGTTCCTTCTTCTTCCAGATCCTATAACCCAGCTCCATCCTATTTCCATCCTTCGTCTTCAAGCTCTGTTCCTCCGTGTTTCCAGATCCTATTTTCTTGGTTCTTCACGCTGTCGTCGCTGTGAGTAGTGGAGATGCTGAAATAATCATTGTTGGTGCTGTGCTCTTGCTTACACGCTGCTCTCGTTGTGAGGAGTAAGAATCAGATCCTATTCGGGTATTTCTTCTTGTTCTTGCTTACACGCTGCTATTGTTTGTTTTTTTTTCTTCTTGTCGTTTGTTGTTTTTTTTCTTATTCTTCTGTTTCTTTTTGTTTTTAATTTTTCTGTTAGAAACTCCTTAATTTCTGATTTCTTAATAGATATGTTATTTACCCATGCATTATTCATAATCATTAATCAAATTATGTAAATATTAAAAAAGTTGCTTGTAGTAGGAAGACCGTGCCTACAAAACTTTTTGCTTTACTAAAGATTTAACATATATCCTATAATGGTAAGAGTTCAAATTATTGTGAATAAAAAACGTTAGTGATCAATAGCTTGCAAGTGCTTTATATAGTTTCTTGATATTGGGGAATGTTGATGAATGACCAATATTTGTGCTAAAAATAATACATTTCTAATTTGAAGATCGGGATTTTAATGAAGTTATAGGATTAACAAATATTGGATTAGATTTAATGTAATTTGAAGATGTAATGGGGTAGTTTCATTGTTGTTGTTGATCCTAAGTTATAAGGTTGATTAACTTTATTTTATTTTGATTGTTAGGTTGATCTAATTATGTTATTTATATGTTGTAGGAATTTGAACAAGCATTTTCGTGGTCCACATTTTCATTGTCCACCTAAAGACAAATTAGAGAATTGAATCAGGTACATTATATGTTATGTTAGGTGCTAAAACTACTGTGTGGTCGTTTAATGTACTTTTATGAAATGATTGTCGTGTGGAACTGGATTTGTGAGCTGTAATTGAGTTTTTCTGCATGTGAATATATGCTCTGTGATGAGTTCTGTTGTGGTGGGCTATCCATTTCTAATTAAAAAGATAGGGCCTTGAGCCTGGGAATGTTCATTTTGTAGCCGTTATGCTGCCGAATTTTTGTTAAAAAAATAAGGTAACATCGTAAGGTGGCTACCTAATGATTAAGTCATGCACATCGATCTTACTTCCACTTTCCTTTCATTGAATTTGCTGCTGAGCATGCAGAGAATTCTAACAGAATTGTATGCCCCTGTATGTCGTGTTTGTATGGAAAGCTTCTCCGTCCTCTTGACTTGTTGGGCCATTTATTTTGTCATGGGATTGATCCGTCTTATACACGTTGGACAAAGCATGTTGAGACGTATGAGTGTTCTGGCGGAGACCGGGTACCTGATGTTAGTAGTGCTTCAAACGTGGTTGACGCAGACATGTGTGATGAGAGCGATGATCTTGAAGAAATGTTGAATGTGGTGGGTGAGGAGGATCCTGAAATGTTTGAGACACTGAAGAGCGATGCAGAGACGCCTCTGTATGTGGGATGCAGTAAATACACCAGATTGCGTGTGGTGCTTAAATTGTATAACCTGAAGGTGCGATACGGTTAGAGTGATGCAAGTTTCACTGCTCTGCTATCCGCTCTGCGAGATATACTCCCAGAAGGGAACGTACTCCCCTCGAAAACATACGAGGCAAAGCAAATTCTCCGGTCGACCGGTATGAAATATGAGACAATACATGCATGTCCCAACGACTGTATTTTATTCCGGAACCAGTATGCGTCGTTGGAGAATTGTCCTAAATGTAGCACATCTCGGTATGGAAAGAAAGGTAAGAGTCCTTCTAAAGTCTTGTGGTACTTTCCGATCATTCCAAGATTCAAGCACATGTACAGTAATGCGGATGTTGCAAGACTTTTGACATGGCACGCTGATGAGAGGATTCAAGACATCAAGCTTAGGCACCCCGCAGACGCCCCCCAATGGAAAAAAATTGATTACGAGTACCCTGAGTTCGGTGAAGAACCAAGAAACCTACGGCTTGCATTGGCAACCGATGGAATCAATCCGCATGGAGTTCAGAGTAGTACTCACAGCACATGGCCGATGATTCTGATGATATATAACCTCCCCCCAAATTTAATCATGAAAGGCAAGTTTATGATGCTTTCCATGCTTATTTCCGGGCATAGACAACCCGGCAACGATATAGACGTGTACTTGGATCCTTTGATTGAAGACTTGAAGCATATGTGGGATTCGGGTGAGACGGTTTTTGATGGCTGTAAGGAAGAAAGTTTCAAATTGAGGGCCATGTTGTTTGGCACGATAAATGACTTCCCAGCGTATGGTAATTTGTCCGGATACATCATCAAAGGATATGGTGCGTGCCCTGTATGTGAAGATGATACCCATTCGATGCGACTGGATCACTGCAGGAAAAATGTTTACATGGGACATCGGAGGTTCTTGCCGTTAAGGCATCGTTGGCGGAGATGGAAGAAGGCATTTAACGAGAGCTCAGAAGAAGGTAGGCCACCAAGATTATGGACCGGGGAAGGCGTTCTTAAAAAGGTGAATGCGGTGGAGAATGATTTTGGCAAGCCTTTTGCTAAAAATGTATTGACAAGTGGCTGGAAGAAGAGGTCCATATTCTTCGAACTCCCGTATTGGAAGTCCTTATATGTCAGGCACTTTCTTGATGTGATGCATATTGAAAAAAACATATGTGATAACCTAATTGGCACGTTACTAAATATGCAAGGAAAAAGTAAGGATGGTGTCAATTCAAGGTTAGATATGCTCAAGCTGGGAATAAGACAAGAGTTGACACCTGTCGAGAAGGGATACCGCACTTATTTACCTCCAGCTGCTTACACCCTTTCGAGGAAAGAGAAAATATCATTCTGTGAGTTTCTTAGTGGAATCAAAGTTCCAGAGGGCTACTCCTCAAATGTAAAGAACCTTGTATCTGTGAAAGAGTTGAAGTTGAAGAACCTGAAATCTCATGATTGCCACGTCCTGATGCAAAATTTCTTACCGGTTGGCATACGCAGCATTTTACCCAAGAAACTGCGGACCACGATCACCAGACTTTGTATGTTCTTCAAGCTTATTTGTAGTAAAGTGGTTGATACAACGAAGTTACAGGATTTGCAGAGGCAGATCGTTTGTACCCTGTGCGAACTTGAAATGTATTTCCCCCCTTCATTCTTTGACATCATGGTTCACCTTACTGTACACTTGGTCAAAGAGGTTCAACTGTGCGGCCCAGTCTATTTGAGATGGATGTACCCGATTAAGCGGTTTATGAAAGTTTTAAAGGGGTATGTCAAAAACAGATATCGACCAGAGGGTTGTATTCCTGAACGATACATCGTTGAAGAAGCGAGTGATTTGTGTGCCGATTACTTATCAAATGTTGAACCTGTTGGCTTGCCCAAGTCTCGTCACGATGGGCGATTAACGGGGAAAGGAATAAGTGGGTTCAAGCTATTACGCATTTCGAATGCTGAAAGAGAGTTGGCGCACTTGTACATTCTTCACAACACTCCTGAGGTTGAACCATTCGTTGAAGAACACAAAAATCTCCTTCGTGAAATACACGGTGATAGGAATGAGAGTTTGATCACAAAGGAGCACAACAAACATTTCATTAGATGGTTCAATGCATGCATTTGTCAACAGGTTGAGCTTAATGCCAGATCGGTTGGTGAAAGATTGTTCTGGCTGTCGAAAGGACCGGGTTTGCACGTATTTTCTTATACCGGCTATGCAATCAACGGTTACACATTTTATACAAAAGGCCAGGATGAAAAAAGCACCATGCAAAATAGTGGAGTCACGCTTGTTGCCGAGGGGTGGCATATATCCAGTGCAAGAGATACAAATCCCATATATGCGCAGATGGCATACTTTGGTGTGATTGATTGCATTTGGGAGTTAGATTACACCATGTTCAGAGTTCCCGTGTTCCGGTGTCAGTGGGTTAACAACCACAGTGGACGGCGGTTAGATGAATTTGGGTTTATATCGGTCGACCTTTCTAAAGTTGGATATAAGGATGATCCTTACATTCTACCGTCTCAAGCAGCACAAGTGTTTTACGTTGCGGATCTTTCTAAGAAGAATTGGTCAGTTGTCATGCAGTCGAACAAAAATTATTCCGAGCAAGTTGATGATGAAAGTAGTGATGATGATATGAATGTGATAGAAGATGTTCCTTCGTTTGAGACATTACTGTCAGAAGACTTTGATGCAGACGGGTATGATGACGAAGATGAGCCCGTTTATGTAAGACGTGATCATGAAGAAGGCATTTGGGTAAACAGAACCCTAAATCCAAAAAAAAAGAGGAAGCAGACAATTGTAGACAATATAACAAAGAGGAAAAAGAGGCGAAAGCCCTCAGTTTGTATGTATTTATGTTGTACACTATGAATTTTTAGCCCTCAGTTCGCATACAATTAGCATGATTATATGTATATGCACTAAAATCATTTCTTGTCTAATTTTTTTACAGGAGAATGGATCCCCATAGTGACCAGGAGGAAGAAGAACAACATAGTGGCCAAGAGGAAGAAGAACAACCTAGTGAGCAGGTAGCTATTGCTGAAGGTAGAGCAAGGCATGAGGCGAATGTTGTTCGTGGCAGGACCCTTATGCTCAAACTCCTCACACGCAGAGCTCAGGGAGTAAAGACAAGACTTAAATGGAATCCAAATAACCAAGCTACTGGAAAGTCGGCGAAGCTCCTCTCGGGTTACATTGGGTGCACTGTTCGGGACAAAATCCCTATTACTATTACGGATTGGAGAAGAGCAGGCGACAAACATGAGGAGGTTTGGTTAGAGATTAAGGTAAACTACATTTTTACAATTAATGGCATATATGTCATCATAACATTGTAACTAACAAATTGAATATGATTTTTGTTGTTACAGACTGTCTTTGATATCGACGATACTCACATGGATTATGTGCTGAAGAAAGCTTCGAGAATGCACCGGGGATATCGTTCCAACTTGACCACGTATTACCTGAGAGATGACGAAGGGGAGATCGTTCCAACGCCACCATCTATATATGCTGGGTTAATTACTCAAGAACATTGGGATGAATTTGTGCGACAACGTTTGACTAAGGAGTTCCAAGAAAGAAGTAAAAAAAATAGCCAAGCGGCTAAGAGCAGTCAGTATCCATATATGGGCGGACGAAAGACATTTCCTGAATTGGAGGAAGATATGGTATGTTAGTAACACTTTTGGTTCCAAAATTATGAATAAATGTTTACGTGATTAATTTATATGTTCAACTGGTTTACCATGACAGATTGAGCAACAGGGCCTAGCCTGTAGGCCACCACGGCATGGCCTCTGGGTCAGAGGTCACTCGCAGGCGGACGGTACCATCATTCATGAAGAGGTCAGAAGAGTCCATGAACGATGTGTAAGTCATTCTCTTGGAATTTCTAAATCTTTTCTAAACGATGACTTTGCTAAGTGAATAACTAATAATCCTTCCTCCTTGTTATAGGTTTTGTTAACGCAAGAATGCCCTGACGAGGTCAACACTTTTAGCAGTGGCGATTTCCTCAGCAGGGCACTAGATCGCCCTGAGTATTCGGGCCGTGTTCGGGGTGCGGGTGTAGGCGTCACGCCCTCATCTTACTTTGGGCGCAAAAAGAGGGCATCAAAAGGCGATGTTAGAGCGTTGCAAGATGAAGTTCTTACTATGAGGGAGGAGATGCTTGAGATGCAACGACGCAACGAGGAAATGGAATGACGGAATGAGGAAATGCAAAGACGGCACGAGGAAATGGAACGACGGAATGAAGAAATGCAACAACGATACGAGAAGATGTTCAAATTCTTCCAGCAAAGCAATGTTGCATCACAAGTCCAACTTCGTGCATCAAAGTCACATTCCTTCCGTCGAGAGTCCAAGCATCAAGGATAGCTGTACGATGCCCAAGGCTGACATTCCTCAGGTAGTTCATACATTTTCTACTAACAAACTAATAGTGATTCTGTTATATTATCGATTGTGACATAATGTTGACAACTCTTTTGTAGGGCGAGACAAAGTGCAAGCTGTATACACATCAATCTTTCAGTGAGGTAGTTGCGGTTGGCAAGGTCTACAACACTTCGAACATGACCCTGCACAACTCACCGTTGCCTGAAAATGCACTAAGGGTATTGATTGAATACTCGTACAACGACTGGGCCTCGTTACCATTCCCTACTCCTGATTTGATGACTAGGGTCGGAGACGTTGTCGGTGCATACGTTGCTTGGCCCATTGCTTTGATTGTGCCAACACCACAGGTAATTATTTAGTAATAACATTTCCAATAGCATTCATTGTTTTTGAATAACGCTCTTTTATTTAAATGTTTTTACAGGGTACCCAATTTATGGGAAAGAAAGCACAAGTGGCTAATGTCAAAGGTACCCGTGGTTCAGCTGCTCAAATCAAGAAAAAGAGTACCCGTACCGATCCGTTACCACAGGTGATTATTTGCTAATTAATTTAAACTAGTACTCTTCTTAATTATTGGAATTAATTTTTAAACTTTCTATTTACATGGTTTATAGGCACCAAAAGCTAAGGGTAAGAAAAAAGTTCAAGTGCCTGATCCTGTGATTGAAGATACAAGTGTCGAAACGCCATATCATGCTCGGTTGCGAGCATTTGCAGCTACCATTTCTCGCGATGCTATTGTCTTCATTCCATTCAGTAGGCCTATATTTGACGAGGTAAATTTCACTGACGCTCTGTCTAAGGATCAGGTAATGGAGGTGCTTAACCAAAGATGGGTCGGTGTGACGGTTATCAATATATGGATCAGGTATATATGCGTTTCCATTGTGGTTTCATTCAATGTCATAAGTTTTACACTAATTGGGAGTTGGTATGGTTTCTATGAAGGTATCTGCATGAACATGTCATGATCGCCGGGCACAACGTTTCGTTCGAATTCATAAGCCCTTATTCGATAGCACAAGGTGCGGGCTCGAAACGTGACGACCAGTTCAGAGCAATTCAAAGGCATTTCTCTTTAAAGGCAACAGCAAGAACTTTATTCTTAGCTCCAATTAATACAGGGTAAGTCTATACGTATTTTTATTTCCGAACATCATAGATATATATACTGACATAACGTTATAAAACATTTTAGGCTACATTGGATTTTGCTTGTCATCAATCCGATGGCACAAGAGGAACCCATAATTTACTATTTGGATCCTGTGGAATCTGCTCTCCCAGATAATCGCCCAGATTTGATGCGTCTCTTCAATGGGTAAGTGAATGTCACCATTATTTGAATGCGTTGTATTATTTGTCACTTTATGCCCAATCCTAGCCAATAAAATTAATTTAATATGTTTCTTTTTCAGAGTATTGACTAGTTTTCGGGCCGATGTTCAGTTGAAGTATTCCAGAGCCCCTGACCCAAAATATGCTTATAAGTGGCAACAAGTCCAGGTTTTATAAAGTTATTCAATTTTTGAAACAATATATCTATAGTTAAAATATAACGTAAATGTTTCTTATATGATATATTTGGTGTTTCTTGTTACAGTGCCCCTACCAACCCAATAACAACGATTGTGGTTACTATGTGATGCAATACATGCGAGATATCGTTACACATGATCGACTCGGCATCCCGCTGACAGTAAGTTTTATATTTTTCCAACTCTAATGTGTTTGTACTTGTTAGACTTCAAGTAAATTTACTTGTCATTTAAATGTGTTCGTGCAATATTACCCAGACGCTCGTTCATTCATGTTGTCAAGGGAAAAAATGGATGCACTAATTGAAGAATGGTGCACTTATGTATACCCTCTTTTCTCCAACGTACATTAGATGATCCATTCATTAATTAGTATGCTTTTGTTTTCAACTTACAATGGTTGGTTTTATTGTACAATATTAGTATGACTTTTCTGGTGTGTATGTAATATGGTTTGGCTGGAATGGATAGTGTTGCTGGTTTTTTGCACTGATGCAGGAGGTTGTGAAACAAAAATAAGTGAATATTTAAAAAAAAATAATGCCTATAGCAGCGCTTATTATGTAAAAAGCGCTGCTATAGGGTAACATATACCAGCGCTCATTATGTAATAAGCGCTGCTATAGGTACCCTATAGCAGCGCTCATTAAGTAATAAGCGCTGCTATAGGTTACTTATACCAGCGCTTATTACTTAATGAGCACTGATATAGGTATTCTTTTTTATTTTTTTTTTAAAAATTCATATATGTATGACCTATAGCAGCGCTCATAACACAAAATAAGCGCTGTAATAGGTCATATGACCTATTGCAGCACTGGCTATAGCAGCGCTTAAAAGCGCTGCTATAGGCTTTTGCTGTAGTAGAGCTCTCTCTTCTCTCCGCATCTGTTCTTTCCGCTCAGGAATGTTTTGTGTTGCTGTTTCTTCATTCTTTGGCATTTTTGTTGACAATTATTTGTTCTTTTTATTATATGTATACATATTTAATTTAAATATTTTGTATCCCAATTTCTAATTGTTTAAATTCTTTGATTGCAGGTGTTTTTTGATTTTTCTGAATATAATTGTTCTTTTGAAATTATCTTATTGTTATATGATAAATTAAAATTGTAGTGAGGAAAATAATAGTTGATTTGTTGTATAAATATTTTTGGAAAGTAATAATTATTTTAAAAAATTAAATGTGTTAAAACATGAAAAAAATTGTTTTGTATTATGTTTAACAAAAATAAAAAAGAAACTTGCTGAAAAAAATCAATACAACCGTGACATTGTCACGGTTTATTAATAAAGAACCGTGACACTCTTGTCACGGTTCACACACGAACCATGACAATAGTGTCACGGTTCTTTTAGAAAGAACCGTGACAAATTTTGTTACGGTTCTTAGTTTGAACCGTGACAAAATTTGTCACGGTTTTTCTGTAGAACCGTGACAATTTTGTCACAGTATTTTATATAAAACCGTGACTAAATTGACTCGATTCACTAGTCCCAAGACCAGATTTGTCACGGTTTTAAGGCTTGAACCATGACAAACGTTTCCTCGTATCACGGTTTTTATAATCTTTGTCACGGTTTTAAAAAACCGTGACAAAATCGTTTGTCTCGGATGTTTTTGTCACGGTTTTCGGGACTTTGTCACGGTTAAAACCGTGACAAATGTCATATTTCAACCGTGACAAATGTCCAATTTTCTTGTAGTGATTATATGAATAAGAATTTAGAGATATATCTCCGATTGCTGCAGGTGTGAAGACAGAATCATAAGGTCAATTAGTAAAGAGGAATTGATGTTGAATCAGTATTAAAGAGCATGAGAATTAGTGGAGTTTGAGAAAGTAGTTATTTAAAAATTTGAAGTTAGGCCATGCACAAGGAAATATGAATATGCACAAGGAAATCGTCATATGAACAAGCAGTAATAATGTCACCCTATAAATTATGTCCAGGCCACGCATAAGGAAATATGAATATGCACAAGGAAATCGTCATGTGAACAAGTAGTAATAAAGTCACCTTATAACATTATGTCTAGGCCACGTACAAGGAAATATGAATATGCACAAGGAAATCGTCATATGAACAAGCAGTAATAAAGTCAACTTATAACATTATGTCTAGGCCACGCACAAGGAAATATGAATATGCACAAGGAAATGTCAATATGCACAAGGAAATCGTCATATGAACAAGCAGTAATAAAGTCCCTTATAACCTGCTATGTCCAGGCCACACACAAGAAAATGGCCATATACACAAGGAAATGGCCATATGCACAAGGAAATCGTCATATGAATAAGCAGTAATAAGATAACATTAAAAAATGTAATAAATACGTTTTGTTAGCTCAATATCAACTCAATGTAAGTACGTTGTGTCAACCAAGGAAGACTTTTGCACAGTGGGTACAATATGAAATTAATTCATCTTTTCACAAGGGCTTTTAAGTATTTTTACACAGCCATTAAATTCATTTAAAGACCCAAGGTCTGCAGTGAAATTTCAGACTTTTTTGGTCCCTATCTGAAATTAAATTGCTACAGTGGTCCTTTACTGAAATTTTCCCATAAATAAATATACTTCCTCTGGCTGGATTTTATAAATATTACCGGGTAAAGGTGAAATGTTTGAGCATAAAATCTTATAAAGTATGAAAATACATATAAAAATTATAAAACTGAACAATTTTAACACAATTAGTAACACCATTTAAAGTCTTGGTTACTTTTTTGGGTTATGGGACCCACATTATTAAATTACTCCCTCCAGTCTTAAATATATAATCACTTTAACTTTTTTTGTGGAAATTAAAGAAGCAAATTAGACGACTAAATTATAACATATGTCACATGTAATTAGATTATATGTTAGTTTATAAGTAGAATAAATTAGTTTTGAGAAAATATAGACAATTTAAAGTGATTAATTTTGCATCATTAATTTCTCTAGAAAAGTCCAAGTGATCTTATAATTAGAACTGGACGGAGTATTATTTTTAAAAATAATTTTAAAATTGTTCTCTCTCTCTCCATCCTCACTCCTCCATGTCATCCCTCTTCTTCCTCGCTGTCTTTTCAAAACTCTTGCACTTTCTGTAAAAAAAAAAAGAAGAAGAAAAAAACTCTTGCACTTTAATGCTTAATGGAAGTAATATACTACACCATAGATATATGTCTGTATTGTATTTGCCTTCCTATACATGTTACAACCCTACATATTAGCATCATTTGCAAGTTGGAATCCTTGTGCTTTATTTTCACTTACGTTTGCTGTATTCTTGTATTCAAAGGGTAATTTTGACCAGTTTTGCATTCATCTTTTGCGTTTATAATATTTATTTATGATCATGATATTCATTCAACACTTTAAGTAGTTATTTTTTGGTAGAGCTCTAGAGGTGTAGATTTTCTTAAAGGAAAATTCATTCTTTCTTAAACCTCATAACCAAGAAAATAGAAGCAGGAAAGAGATGCTTAAATTATGCTAGTAATAGTAACATTTTTTTTATATGTAGGACTTGTAGCATTTATTATTGCTCAATTGACCAATTTCTATACTGACTGAGGGGACCTAGAAAAGTATTCATCTTTTGTGTCCATTTGTGTGTTTATGATGGATTCGTGAAAATGGAAGGCACAAAGCTGACCAATAAACCCAAGGAGAGAGAGAAGGGTAGGGGAAGAAGAGGTATCGAATTGAAGAGTGAGGATGGTGAGAGAAAATAATTTATAAAAAATATTAATTTAAAATAAGTAATGTGGGTCCCACAACCCAAAAAAGCATATGAGACTTTTAACGGTGTTCTTATGGTGTTAAAATTGATCAGTTTTGTAATGTTTATGTGTATTTTCGCACCTTATAAGACTTTATGGTGTCAAGTGCTCCTTGCTCAAAATTTTATTTTTATAGTTGCACCGTTACCCTAAATACTTTCTTGTATACTCCCTCAAATCATAAATATAAAGGATAACATGAGAAACGTTTTGGTCCAAAATATAAAGAGATAACATGGAAAAGTCAAAGTAGTAAATGCATGTTTTCCATTTCTACCCTTGTATATTATAGTAAATACAAGGAGATGAGAGAAAGTGTGTATAATAAATGGTGAGGATAAAAATGGAAAACCTTATAAAACCTACCCATAATCAATGATTCCAACATGTTTTATTGGCATATGTAAAAAAGTTGACTACCTCTTATAATAGGGACCAGCGGGAGTATATTTTTGGGAAAAAAATAATTTGGAATCCCATGTAAGACACATAATAAGAGGGAGGTCTCGCAAAATGGCCATATTAAAGTATGGTCCTAAGGGACCTGATTTGTACCTTGTCCTAAAACCAAATGACCCTTTTGCCTCTTTAATTAAAAAAAAACAATCTTATTCTTCACTCCCTTTCGTGATTTGAAGATAGCGCCCAGCAAGAAACCGTCACTCCCTTCCTTACTGAAAAGCCTTAGATTTCACTAATCGCTTGAAGCCCCGAAAACTAGCCCAATATATGTTCTAGGTCTAGAGAAAATTCTCTTGTTGCACCAAAACCAAAATAAAACTTTTATTGAAAAAACTCAAAATTAGGTATATATGTTGATAAGCTAATTGCAAATTTGCTCATTTTCATTGTTCACCGTCAAGCATTAACTACAAGCGCACGGATCACAAGTAATATAAAATATCATTCCCACGGAGATTTGGATTAAAATATTGACCAAAAAAAATGTTAAGTGAATTCAATCAAGTTAAACTAAGAAAAGATATTTAGTTGTGCAATAAAAGGTTCAAATCTATTTCTAAAAACTAGAAAGTGATAAAAACAATTGTTCGTTTGACTTGAAGGATTAAATGGGGTATATGATTATTTATCCCCTTTTTACTTCATAAAACTTGGTGTATTCCCTATGAAATGGTATTTTCCATGAATATATGTGTTTGTCTAACGTTCATATGTATTTAACTAAGCTCCATTTAACTAAGCTCTCTTATGTCAAAATCAAGTTTCTCTTATCATTAAAATACACAATCTCTTGATACAAGTAATGAAAATCCACTTTGAAAAGTGAAAACCAACCTTAATGTGACAATGCAATGTTAGTAAAAATATCTCTATTTTACCAACAAACTTTCTATTTATCATGTAAATTTCAAGCCAAGCATGATTTTAACCAAGTTCTACACATGGACTAGCTTTCTCAAGTCAAAACCACATGAATAAATTAAGCTAAATGGTGGCCAAACACTTAAAAGCAAGAAGAGAAAGGTAAAATCCACACATATATATCATTTACTATCAAAAGTGAGGAAGAATCAAATCTTAATCGATACAAAGGTTCAAAATAATCCTAGAAGGGAAGTCTAGTCACTCATAGAGAAAAACCCACAAATCCAAGAGGAATATACAGCCATAGCACAAATTTCAAAGAGGAAAGAGAAAAGAACAAGAAAAATCAAGAAAAATGAGGTTAAATCTCTTCAATCTCTACTTGAATCTCCTTAAACATCCTCAAACCCTAGCTTAGAAATGCTCCCAGGTAGCCCCAAAAGAAAGCCCGAGTAGAAAAGATATGTATCTTTGCGAGTTGGGGGTGTTTTAAAACCCTAATTTGGGGCTGATGTGTTCAATTTTTGCACTCTATCAACATTTTGGCTGTGGCCAAATATTTTGTCTGCACTTTTGGCTACGGCCATTTTCTTGCTGTTTCTTTTTTTAGCTTTCTTGTTTATGCTAAATCTTCTTTTCCACTTCTTATCCTTTGACTTTAGCTTTAAATGCTACTCAAATGTGGCTTAATTGATTGGCCTTAGCAACATAACAAGCAATGAAATCTACAAAAGCTAAAGTTGATAAAAAGAAAGTAAAATATTCACATTCAAATCAAGAATTCAATGACTTTAGCCCCAATATTGAAAGTGGCAGGAATGCACAAGAGGGGGGAGAATCGTGATTTCAAAAATTTAATTGCTGGAACACTAGACTTATACTGGTTCAGCCCAACTCTTGGCCTACGTCCAGTTCTCCAACCTCAGTTGGGTTCCACTAAACTTCAAGATTAAATCAGGCTCTTGATTGCCTTTACAAGTGATCTCTAAGTAAGACCTCTCTCTTACAAATCACTCCCCCTTACAACTTGTAAGATTACACCCTACTCTTAAGATCCCACTATCTTAAGAGTAAACCTCATTTGAAATGTGTTTACAAGACTTATTCACTCAAATGAACCGATTTTGATGCACACTGAAGTACAATGACAATGAATGATTATATCTGATAGTAATCAAGTATTGAATGTAGAAAGTATAACTAAAAGGTGTATTCAATGTAAGTAATCAATATCTTCACCAACTTCTTCACAGTGGCTTATATACTTGTTTCTGGATTCCGTTTATAGCCGTTGGTTGATCTTTGATGAGAGATGATTAATCTGATGGAGTGTTGAGATGAAAGTGTTATTGTGTTGTATTAACTCCTGTGTACTTGTTGTGCTTCATTTCTTCTCTCTTCATTAATTGCAGAAAGCAAATCTCATTCCAAATGGCTAATTTCTTAAGTCTGTGTGTGTAACGATAACTTTCCAAAATAGGCCTAATACATTCTATGTTAAAAAGGCTTAAACATTCAAATCCATCTCCAGATTGATCATCAAGCTTCATTTGATCAGAGCTTTTATTGTCTGATCGATCACACACAGATTAGACTCAGATTAGGACCTGCATCACTTAACAGATGAGATTAGAAATCAGCACGCCTGATCGATCACAAAGCATTCTGATCTATCATGCTTCCTTAATCGATCACACTTGAATTAATTCTTCATTTCCATAATCGATCACAAAACATCATTCACATATTCTCTAATAGATTAGGCAACTATGATCAATGAGCTAAGATTAGGCTTGAATTATGACTGAGGGGTCCTGATTGATCATACCCTTTCATTCGATCACACTAAGATTACTAAGTTTGTTCTCCAATTTTCTCTGATCGATTACAGGGTCCTACTGATCGATTAGGCGGCCAAACTTACAACTTATACATATTCTAATGTTAGCCTGATCGATTAGGCACCTAGTTACTTAACTTATGTTATCTCTAACCTGATTCTAATCGATCATGACTTTACATTCTTAACAGATTAATTCTTCCTAATAGATTGTGCAGTAACTTAGAATTTCTTATCAGTTCATGCTAGGATCATTCTAGATTTAAGTTCTGACTGTCTTTATGCCTAAGTTATGTTTAGTTATCATCAAAATTCATTATTCTAACAAATATCACTTGGCACATTTTTCTATCATGTGTACATCAAAATATGTATAAATCTACCCAAAAAATGTATGAGCTGTAGGAAAATGTGCTAAAATGGTATGAATTTCGTGAGGTTAACATTCACGCATCATAATTATTTGTAATCTTCATATATATACACTGTTCGCGGCAACACCCAAATCATCAAATAATTCAATGGATTTCTAGCTCCCATTCGGTGCTTAAGTAAATCCAGTTGGCAGCAGCACCTACAAACGATAAAATAAGTAGTTTGAATAGTGCCCGAAGACATTGTCCTTAAGAGCTATTCAGCAACTACCGGCAAATAAGTTGCGACACTCCCCAGGATTAGACAAACTCTTCCTATAAAATATAGAGATAAGAACTACAGAAGATAACGTAACTCGGCAAGGCATAAAGTCATAGGAGGAAAGAAGAAAGCTCTCAGCTTTAACTCACTGAACCCTTGCACCTTAAGTTCCTAAACCTTATATATCCCACAAATTCATGAACGTTGGATAGCCACTTAAAAGCAATAGTACACCACTATTTTGTAACCATTTAAAACCATTAATATGTTCAAAATAATCAGTTTGAAACTTTGGCATTAAAGCAATTAAAAGCCATCAATAATATTCATAATAGGCATTAAAATGATTGAAGAAAACAGCCTTTTAAATGCTCCAACATCCATAATTGATTTACAAGAGTAGTACAATGGCTTTTCCAAGTAAGCCAATTAATTCCAATAACATATTTGGAATTCAACAAAATTAGCCGAGTCCATATATTAAATTCACGCACAAGGGGTGAGGAGAAATCGCCGGATTTCACCTAAAGTAGCCCATTGTTGCGTAATTTTACTTCTCCTATTAACTCATATAAGAATCCAAGTTCACTTATAACTTGTTTATTCACAATCTCAAATATTGCGAGACTTGTTCCTTATGACATGCCCACTCATTATTTCCAACAATCCCCCATATGTGTCAAAAAGGAACGCCTTAGCTGAGTCACACACATGTGTATAACCATTGTATCAGGTGGTCCTCTAGACTATGAACCAGACCTAGACCGATAATGCTAAGCACCCAAAGATGTTAGTGGTCCGTTGGACTATGAACCAACATCTCTTGGCGTATACTAGAGGCATTAAGAGTTAGGCTATACCCCCACATTTCTGATGTCGACGGGGCCGGTTTTGCCCATTAAAAAGGCCATGAGCTCACTTGGTGCATAACGAATTCTCTAGAGGTTTCGCCTCAATTTCATAGGAGTGACCCCACTCCACATTTGTAGAGGTGACTTCATTAAATGTTCCTGCAATGAACACACCATCCCCGTAGGATTTTGAAATCATTAAGAACATTTGCTCAGCCTCACCAAAATGCAATCTAGCACTTTCTCGAACCATAGGAGGGGAATAGCAATTTATTCAGTGCTAGCAGAACTAATGAACGACTTGTTTTTACCTCACCAATCACAAAGGTTGGGTTGACCATTGTTGTTAATTTCGTATAATTTCGAATTGGCTTCAATCTCTTTCCCTTCAGTTAATTTGTTTCTTCCCGGGGTTTTGTCAACATATCCTTTTGGTCATCTTTTGACCCCACATAATCGATTAAGATAACTTCATCACAACCTAGCTATTCATTATCTCAAATGATTTTTACTCACACCATTATTCTCTTAATAATGGTTATTACCATTTGATAATCACAATTCATCAACATTAGTTGTCGGGTTTACACCCAAACTATTTTATTTTGGCTACCAGCGGTGGATTTTCTTACAAAACTGAAATTCAGTTAACATCCGTGTAGTCCATACAACAGGAATCCACCTTATATGATACCAATATATTTATGGTACTCCTTGACTATTTTACTCTTCTCATGAGGATTAATATATGCTTAATTTTTAAATAGCACAGGCTATATCTCAAGGATTCATCAAATCCATAAATGCAACAAATTGTCGATAATTTGTGCATATCCAAATTAAGCTACAAAACCACTTTATATAACATGTTAGGATCACAAAGAATGTACCTATAATAGTCCTCAAAATCAAATTGAAATACATTTCCTTTCACCAAAATAATTGTAAGTTACATCACACTTTCAAATATCTCATTATATTTAAAAACATTTTAGTAGTAACTTTTATTAAATTAGAATTTCACAAATATTGTGATACCAACTTTTTGGACTATACCACAAAAATTTAAATTCATATTTTGTACTAAGTCTAAATGGATGACTCACGCGTATGAATAACACAATGACATTATCATAATACCAAATTAATATACTAAATATTAGAACTCATAAACCCAAATTAAATGGGAAATACAATGTATAGGCAATATTGTTGCAATCACACAGCAAATTGGTGCAGTTGGCACATTAAAATTAATAAATCAATAAGGAATATCCTTATGCAATTATGACAAGGAATTAAACCAATTAATAGAAAGGATTTACACTAGCAACATATTATCATAAACCATGCTAATAAACAATCATTTAATCAATCAACGGATAAAAACCACCCATTTCATGCAATCACTTCTTGTTTTTTTTCATTGCCAAAATTACAATCACATTCACAGTAACAAGATATATATATATATATATATATATTTAATATCTACCCACCATATAAACTTCACCCCACAGAAAATTTGTATATTATATTATTATTATAGTTCATAAAAAAACAAATAAATTATTAGTTCCAGAATTCTGAGACACGTACCTTGTTGTGTCATCAAAACACATTAATTCTACATAATAATGGAAAGGTAAACTTAGGTAAATTCAATCCCAAAGCTGATGCGATGGGATTTTTCTTGGTTATTCAAATAGAAGTAAATCATATAGAGTATTCAATAAAAGAACTCATGTTGTTGAAGAATCTATCCATGCGGTTTTTGATGAAACTGATTTAAGAAAAGCGATGATGAGGATGAAATTTCTTCAAAACCAGAGGCGGTTGAAAACCATCTTCATAATCAATCAGTTGCACAACCAATAAGTTCACCGAATGAACCAGTTGAACCACAAGTTTGGAGACATCATAAGTATCATCCACCAGAACAAATCATAGGTGAAATTGGTGGTGGTGTAAAGACTTGAAGGAAGATTGGAGAAGAATTGCAATTTTCTGCATTTATCTCAGAAATTGAGCCTTCTTGTGTTGAAGAAGCCTCTCTGATAGAAGAAACCAAGTTTGGAACTTGATTCCTAGGCCTCTAAACTATCTAGTAATAAGAACTAAATGGGTTTTCAAAAACAAATTTGATGAATCTTGTATGATTGTGAAAAACAAGGCAAGGCTTATGGCCAAAGGATATAACCAAGAAGAAGGCATAGATTACGAAGAGACGTTTGCTCTAGTTGCAAGATTGGAAGCAATAAGACTTCTTTTAGCTTTTGCATCCATCAAAAACTTTAAACTCTACCAAATGGATGTAAAGAGTGCTTTTCTTAATGGATATATCATGTAAGAGGTGTATGTTGAGCAGCCCTCTGGTTTTGAAGATTAAGCTAAACTAGACCATGTTTTCAAACTTAAAAAGGCCCTATATGGTCTCAAGCAAGCTCCAAGAGCTTGGTATGAAAGAATCAGTAATTTAATATTAAGTAAAAGTTTTAATAGAGGAAAGGTAGACACTACTTTATTTATATTGTACAAAAATAAGAATATGCTTGTAGTACATATTTATGTAGATGATATTATATTTGGTGCTACTTATGAATCTCTCTGTCAAGAATTTTCAAAGATGATGCAGGGAGAATTTGAGATGTGTATGATGGGAGAATTGAACTTCTTCCTAGATCTTCAAATAAGGTAAAGGATAAATGGAATATTCATATCTCAAACAAAGTATGTAAAAGAGATTCTAAAAAAGTTTGGGGTGGATTTGTTAAAGGAAGAAGACACCCCAATGAGCTCCATTGCTAAGTTAGATGCTGATGAGAAAGGGAAGGATTTTGATTACTCCACATATAGAGGAATGATTGGGTCTCTTCTATATCTAACTGCGAGCAGACTTGACATCTAGTTCAGTGTGGGGATGTGTACCAGATATTAAGCAAAGTCAAAAGAATCTCATCTAAAAAATGTGAAAAGCATTCTAAGGTGTCTGGTTGGCACACAGGAGCTTAGTCTTTGGTATCCAAAAGGAACTCAAGAATACCTTATTGCATATTCTAACTAGACCATGTTAGATACAAAACTGACAGAAAAAGTACCATTGGTCAGTGTGAGTTTCTTGGAGGTTCATTGGTGTCATGGTTCAGCAAGAAGCAAAATACTGTGTCACTATCATCAACTGAGGCTGAATATATTGTTACTGCAAGTTGTTGTGCTCAAGTCCTGTGGCCCAAGCATCAATTAAGAGATTTGGGAATGGAGATTCCAGAAGTCCCAATTCTCTGTGACAACACTGTTAGTGTTGGCTGTCACCCAAGAGGGGGGTGAATTGGGTGATAGGATAAAAACTTAAACTTTGATACCTTTTTCTGATATTCTCTTTTCTGAAACACAATGAAGGCAATCTTTTCAAAACTGTTAAAAGCACAAGAGATATATAATGTAGATATGCTGGAAACTAAGAGAGTTTAGGGAAGAGATAATGCACATAGAATTTATCCTGGTTCGGTCAACCCTGACCTACATCCAGTCCTCAGGCTCCACCTGAGATTTCCACTATCCTCTTGTTTAAACCAGGCACAAGAGAAGCCTACCACAGGTTTTACGAACACAGGTTCACCTGTCAACCTTTTCCACTGGTTTTACGAACACGGGATTACCAGCCAACCTTTTCCACTGGTTTTACAACATGGGATCACCAGCCAACCTTTACAACAGAGCTTTAGACTCTCTCTAAACACTCCCCCTTACAACCTGTAAGGTTACAATCTGTTTCCCCACTCAAGATCTCCCAATCTTGAGTATCACTCACTAAGTATAGAGAATGATTACAAGGAAATCTAACTTCTCTCAAAGAAGGAATTTTGATAATCACTTAAGTACTGATTCGTATATGATGAGGAAATACAAATTTTAGAGCTTAAAGATTTGAACTATGGTTGCTCTAGCTCTTCTATTCTAATGTGCTCAACTCATCATTTCTGGGCTCACTGATATATAACTAACACTCTGTGCAGAGCCTCTGTTTTCATCGCTGTTAGCGTATATTCATCTTTTTCGTTGCTATCATGAAACGCTTCTTTTTCTCCAGATGTCTTCAAGTCTTTATATATGGTTTGATAAGTTTCTGTCCGTTGGAGACTTAGAGAACTAGCCGTTGAGGATTTCTTTCTTCTTTTGCTTCGGCTATGGAGACTGAGTAACGGTAACCTGCTGCTACCTACTCCTGTACTTGCTGTCAGCTTTTTCACTAGCGCTAGCTCCCTTTGCTATCGCTAGCTTGACAATGTAAAATCTGCACTTTAGAAGCAATGTATTAGCTCAGCACGTATTGCGCTATCGATAGCTAACAAAGCTATCGCTAGCTTCATAGTGTAATCCCAGTACTTAGCTAAACAGATAATCATATAAAGCACAGCAGATGTTATCGCATGCTTAGTCCATTAGCTCAATGCATCAGCTTATTAGTTTGTCTAAGTTATCACAATGAGCTTTCTTCTATCGATAGCTAATCTCATTATCGCTAGTTACTTGTTTGCTCATTAGCTTAAGGATACGGAGTTATGAATATTCTGTTATTTTAGGTATCCTGATATCGATAGCTAAACGCGTTATCGCTAGCTAACTATGTTAACTGATCTAACATTCTTCCCCGAGTATTTATTCATGTTATCTGAGGGGCTTTAGTGATAGTACAGAGCTTTAGCGATAGTGATATTGATATTTCTTCAGATTATTGCTAAGGCTTCATTAGCCATTGTTATCCTAAGCTTTCCAGAGATTTATTATCGATAGGATCTAGCTTAGCGATAGAGAATCTGTTACCTATAAGATTTTACTTGTTCAATGAAAAGGTAACCTACACTCTTTTACTTAGTCATTTATTATGATTCTTATCTCAGCTTATTTCAGACTAAGTTATATGCTCTTATGAATGCAATCTGAGCCTATGGACATGTTATGAGATCATATATGCAATGCTTTAATCACAATAAACATATAGCAAACATAATATCATAGACAGTAGGAGATAAACACTTTATACATACTTTTTGCTTCCTACTTTTAACTCTATATTTGCCATCATCAAAACTAAGCATATCCAACAAACACCAGTACAATCAGCTTGGCCAAGAATCCAGTATATCTTGCAAGGACTAAGTACAAAGATGTCAGACATCACTTCATCAGAGACCATGTTCAAAAGAAGGATGTCAAAGTGGAATTCATTCCAACTCACTTGCAGCTAGCAGATATCTTCACCAATCCATTGATGCTGAACAATTCATGTACATCAGAAGAGAATTGGGAATGGTAAATTCTCTCTTGTCAATAATCTATTTAAATTATAACTCATTTTTTATGATAACATACTGAATTGGCATCGGAGTGGCCTGTAAAATTTTGCAGGTCATGTGTCTAAAAAATTAAGTTGCAGGACAGGCCATTGATAGCTGCATAAGCCATCGATTAACTATTGGGGTCAGCTATCGATGGGACATCGAGTGGGGATCAATTGTTGCCCTTAAATTAAAACACTTGATTATTTTCCCAAGGATATTGAGCAAAAGGTTAATAGACCCATTGAGTGTATCTCAACCATCGAAAGATCACAATTTTTTGAAAGTAGAGAACCATCGATGGCAACATCAACCATTGATTGAAGAGGGCCAATCGATTGCCAAGGAGAGCCATCGATAAAAGCGGAAGGAACACTCGAATGACCATCAAGTGTTTAGCATGGGATTCATTTGAGCACAAAAACATCCATTGATTAAACAGTCGGCCATCGATTGAACACTCAAGCCATCACAAGAAAACCTAAGGTAACAATCGATTGCAAAGCTACCCATCGATTGTAGGGTAACTTTCTAAAGGTAATATTTCTCTCTCCAAATCATTTATAACTCCCAATTTTTTACCGTTACTCTGTATTGTATTCATTTTACTTCATCTTTAACACTATTTCAAACCAAGTGAAACATTTCTCCGCACCTTTCGTTCCTGCATTCAAATTTCTTAAAATCCCAGTTTTAATCACACTTATTCACTCTGTTTAAATACATCATGCCTCCCAAAATGGTCTTACCTGGTTCAAAATCAAGTCCTGTGAGTCAGGGAAAGAAATCTAAGAGAGATTCTTCTAATAAAACCCAGATATATCCCCAAAGTTATCAAAAATAAGGTGTCATTGCCTCCCAACGACCCTGCTATCACTCTGACAACTGCACATAATAGATTCAAGCAACAAGTTATGGCAGATAAGGCTAAGTCCTCTTCTCAAGCAAAATCATCCTCCCTAAAGAAGGTGTCCTTTGCAGAACCTTCACATCATTCTGGAGATACTAAGGAAGTTTATCGTGAGGCTACTCCTACACCCTTTGAAGAAGAAAGGGCAAAGGCCATCAGGGCCAAATATGCAGAATACTTGAAGAAAATGGAGAAGGATGAAGTACAATCAAAGCCTACACTTATCACTAGTCCATCTAAGCCAAAATGAAAGTCAAAAGCTCCTATCACTTATCACTAGTACAATCAAAGTCATATGCATGGTGAACAAAGCAGGGAATCTAAGTCAACTTCAACAACTTGACAATCCAATCCTACAAGCCCTCATCAAGAAGGATCCTCTGAATCTAGGCCAAATCATCACAGAGGAGTTCAAGAGCTTCAAGGACTCTAAAGGATCCAGGACCATTCTAGCATTTCCTCAATTGATATCATTCATTCTATTAAAGAATGATATTTGATACCTACATGATGATGATGTTCATCAAGTGCCTTTCTTCACTAACACTCATATAAAAAAGATGAGGATGAAACTCCCTGGTAGCACATCAATACCTCCATCTAAGAAAGATAAGGGCAAGGGTGTAGCAGGAGAAGCATCAAAAACTGTTGGCCAGGAGGAAGCACAATCTTCAACACCTACCTCCAGCACTGGGCCATGATTGTTTGGCTCAGCTATGAAAACAACATTATTTGAGGAGATGATGGAGCAGCAGTCAAATAAAGTCATAGACAAATAAACTTAGAGATGTTGTCCTACCTAGGCTTATGAAGGAGATCAATCTTGAAAATTAAGCCATGAAGGACAGACTAATGAAGAGGTTGATCGCAGCCCTAAATGACACTCTAGTGCAATCATACAAAGACAACATCAGCCATGCCTTCAAAGGATATGATACAGTGGTGGCAATCATTAAGCATCTGGAGATGAGGGTGCATAATATTGAGAATATGTTGGACTTTATCCATCAAGGGGAAGCTGCAGCTGAGAGACTTAAAGCATTAGAAGTGGGAGACCCATCCATAAGGTAGGAGCACCATCCTCTCCTATCAACCTAGATAATCCCTCTCCCCATCACACCTCTCCCATAGACCTAGACTCAGCTTCATTATATCACCACACTCTTGCCTCTCCACAAAAATCACCTTCTCAATCTCCCATTCCAAATTCCTCCAAGAAACCCTCCCCTCATACCTTTCCTAAGACTTCACCTCAAAAATCCCCACCAAAGTCCCCTCTTCAAGACTCCACTAACCAATCCTCCTCTTAGAAATCCCTCTCAACTCTAACTCAAACTACCTCATCCCTTAAAGCACTACCTCCATAGAGTTTTACATTCCCAAATTCACCAGACCTCCCTCTCAGACCTATTCCAAGCAAAAATGCAAAACCTCTGTCAAGTCACCTAATCTTCCCTCACTTGTACCCTCTGCTCGTGCCTCCTCATCCCAAACATAAACTCGCTCAGGACTCTCTCCTTTTCTTCACAAGACCCTTTTTATGTTGGCAAAAAGGGGGAGAAGGAAGACATTCAACAGGAATCAAGTGCTCAAGAAGTAGAGCAACCTGTGACTCAATCTATTGAGAAAGAAAGCAGTTAATCTGCAGTGGGTGTGATTGCACCATACTTTTCTACACTTTTTATTGATAAAATCATCGGATTATTGCATGTCTTTGGAGTAATTGCACCTAATTAGGATGAATTCTGACTTTTGCACATCTTGTTGGGATTTATACTGATCAAGGGTAATTTGGGCATAATTAGAATGATTTATTGACTAACCAATCTTTCAGGACACTTGATGCTACCTCTGGCTTGTTTTTATGTGTAGATCATAGAAGAAACATACCCAAATTAAAGAGCCAAGTTGCAGCGAATAATTCTGGACGGAGAAAAAGAAGAAAGCGAAGGAAGTGAAAGTGGCAGGAATGCATAGAGGGGGTGAATTGTGCTTTCAAAAATTTAATTGCTGGAACACAAAACTTATACTGGTTCAGCCCAACTCTTAGCATACGTCCAATTCTTCAACCTCAATTGGATTCCACTAAAATTCAAGATTAAATCAGGCTCTTGATTGCCTTTACAAGTGATCTCTCAGTAAGTCCTCTCTCTTACGGATCACTCCCCCTTCAACTTGTAAGATTACACCCTACTCTTAAGATCCCACTATCTTAAGAGTAAACCTCACTTGAAATGTGTTTACAAGACTTGTTCACTCAAATGAACTGATTTTGATACATACTGAAGTACAATGACAATGAATGATTATATATGAGAGTAAGCAACTATTGAATACAGTAAGTATAACTCAAAGGTGTATTCAATTTAAACAATCAATGTCTTCACCAACTTCTTCACCAGTGGCTTTTATACTTGTTTCTGGATTTTGCCTGTTGGTGACCGTTTATAGCCGTTGATTGATCTTTGATGGGAGATAATTATTCTGATGGAGTGTTGAGATGAAAGTGTTCTTGTGTTGCATTAACTCCCGTGTACTTGTTGTGCTTTAGTTCTTCTCTCTTCATTAATTGCAAAAAGCAAATGTCATTCCAAACGGCTAATTCCTTGAGTCTATGTGTGTAATGATAACTTCCCATAATATGCCTCACATTCTGTGTTAAAAAGGCTTAAACATTCAAATCCATCACCAGATCGATCATCAAGTTTAATTCGATTAGAGCTTCTATTGTCTGATTGATCACACACAGATTAGACTCAGATCAGGACCTGCATCACTTAACAGATGAGATTAGAAATCAGCACACCTGATAGATCACAGAGCATCTTGATTGATCATGCTTCCTTAATTGATCACACTTGAATTAATTCTTCATTTCCATAATCGATCACAAAACATTATTCACATATTCTCTAATTGATTAGGCAGCTATGATTGAATGGGCTAAGATTAGGCTTGAATTATGACTGAGGGGTCCTGATCTATCATAGGGTGTCCTGATCGATCATACCCTTTCATTCGATCACACTAAGGTTAATAAGTTTGTTCTCCAATTTTCTATGATTGATTACAGGGGTCTCCTGATCGATTAGGCAGCCAAACTTACAACTGATACATACTCTAACCTTACCCTGATCGATTAGGCACCTAGTTACTTAAGTTATGTTCTATCTAACCTGATTCTGATCGACCATGACTTTACATTCTTAACAGATTGATCTTTCCTGATTGATTGTGCAGTAACTTAGAATTTTTTATCAGTTCATGCTAGGATCATTCTAGATTTAAGTCCTAATTTTCTTTATGCCTAATTATGTTTAGCTATCATCAAAATCTATTATTTTAACAGGAAGAAGTAGAAGCCTCTATACCTTGCCTTGGCCTTGCTATGACGACGCCAAAGTGAGGGCATTCAAATGAACCAGAAGCCCCTGTTCCTCACTGGAAGTCCACGGTGAGGGACCCCAAGATGGCCAAAAGCTCCTACTCCTCACCATGGCCTTGTCGTAGCAAATTTCTGATGCGTTTTTAGGGTTTATGGGGGAGTATAAATAGAACCCCACACCTCAACTTTCATTTTCTAAGCCCTCTAGCACGAAAATACTCCAGCTCTCCTAGCGTTTCATCATCTTCCATCATTCTCACTCAAGTTCCTATCATCTCCACCTCAAATCTTGTTGATTTTCCTCTCCTAGTTCATTCTTCCTTCCATTTCCGCTACATTCCTTCTTCATTCTTTCTCATCCATGGAGGCAGCAACTATGGGCCATCTTTGGCTTGAATTTGAAGACATGAGAGGCTAAGTTCAAGGTGCTTTAGTGGTGTGAAGGTGGCTCTAGCTTCATGGACCAACATAGGGGAGTTTTTAGTTTGCAATTTCTTATTTCCTTCGTATTTGACTTCTTCTCTTTTGTATTGGTCTTATATTTGGATATGAGCCATGAGATATGTGGTTTCTATCTATGTTTGTGAACTATTATGTATATGCTTTGATTTTAATGTGATTGAGATACAATTTCCTATCTACTTGTGGTTGTATTCTTGGTTGTAGCCATTTTAGTGGTTGCTAGTAGTTATAGTCAATTTCTTCCATGCATGAATGTTGTGGTTGCACTTCATAAGAGTTAAATTTCATTTGTTTCAAGGCATTTCACAAACCAAGTGGATCTTTACACTCACCCTAAGTAATGACTATGAAAGTGATTGCTAGATTAGTCATTAATTAGGGCTAGTGGACCCCTAGTGGTTGCTTGGGGATTTTTCAATTAGACTTGGTAAATTAGACTCCCACTTATCATTTTAAGGAAGCTCTTGAGTCACCGTAACACTACCAAAGCCCATTTTATAAAATTTCCCCTAATCCAAACTCTTTTCACACTTTAATCCAAAATCACTAAAAACAAGTATCTTGCATTTTTCACTAGTTTTATTAAATAAACTTTCAAACCAAAACCCCATACCTTTTATTGTTTTTAATTGCTTTTAGCTAGTTAGGTAGATTAAAAGACTCCTCAAGTGAAACGACCTGGGGTTCCAACCTATATTACAATCCTTGGATTAAATTTTGATCTTAACCCCCAAGGCGCATTTAGGCAAGCAGAAGCAGAAGTGCTTGCTTATGAAGCTCTAGAAATGAAAGTTGAAAATATTCCAAGTAGTGAAAAGGCTTCAGAACAACCGGATGAGCTGGGCCCCAAACTAGCACAAATTCACCAAGAAGTCAAAGTACTTCAGGAAGAAGGAGAAAAAGAGGAAGTAATGGCTGAATCTAATGCTGTGAAATCAAATGTTCAGGATTCTTCTATCAGGAAATATGCTGATGAATCTATTACCAAAGAAGTTGAAAAAACTATTGAGACAAGCACAAGGCCATCTAATGAGCCTCAAGCTGAAACTGTAGAAAAATCTAAAGAAGGTCAGATTGAAGAAGAAAACAACTGACTAGTTTCTGGAAAGCTTATATGAGAAAGAAAAGAAGAAGGCCTAGCCTGTGTAAAAGTATGAGAAAGGAAAGAGGAAGGCTAAGACTATGAAAAAGCCTAAGCAGAAGAAGCCAATCACTAAAGGGAAGAAGAACCCTAAGCAGAACGAGGCATTTGATTATGAGGATTCAGAGAAAGAAACCACTACTCAATTCATGATCTCTCTTAGGCCAGCGAAGAAGATAAGAAGAACTACTCAAGTAGTGCAAGAATAAGATTCTGAGAAAACCATATCTGACAGAGCTTCATCATCTAGTGAACCTCTTGAGGAATCATCACCAAAACTCCAAAGCTCTAGCCAATCCTCTTCTAAAGATTAAACCTTAGAGCCAAATTAGGATCATGCATATTTTATTATATAATTGTACTAATATGCTCTAAATTGTCATTTTGTGCTTCTATATGCTATCTTTCATATGTTGTATTTATCTTTCTCATATTTTTACTTATGATAAATCTAACTTATGTTATAATACATATGTTAGTCTAGAAGTATCTAACATTGAGTTGTTTTATGATGAAATATTATCTATCTCAAGTTCATCTGAATTTTAAAAATATTTTTGACTCATAGCTAAATATGCTTTGTCATCATCAAAAAGGGGGAGAATGTTGAATCTCAGAGTTTTGATGATAATCAAACATGACTTAAGCTATGAAAGTTGTAGATATCTTAACTTAGAAAATGCTTTTAAGACAAGTTTTGAAAACTAATTTTAGAATATCGATAGCTGGGAAACAATCAAGTGAACTTTAGTCACTTCAATTGGTGGCATATCGATTGCTGATCGATTGTTGAAGTATCCAATTGAGTGTTCCATATTGCAATCAATTAACATCCCTTTAATGGAGTGATGATGAATACTCAAAGTAATCTATGCCAAGTTCAATCGATTGTAATGAGTAGCCATCAATTGTTAGTTAACAATCGATGCACAATGAATTAATTAATGAATGCTTGAGTTACAAGTAATTCAGAATCCTTCGATAAATGAAGAGTTTCAATCGATTGGTGGTCAACCATCAATTGACATATCTCACTCGATTGCTTCATCAAATTTTCATTCGATCACTAATGATTTTTTCGAGTGTCAAGCAAGGAAAGCAATTAATTCTTAATCATGCCATCAATTATTAAACTTAAAATTCAAATTAATTACTCTTTTTATGCTTAACTGACTTTATATTTTTGGAGTTTTTGCCAGACCTATTTCAGGAAAATTCCGTTGGACACAGAAGTCAAGCAAACTTAGAACACAGAGAGACTTAGAATGCCGTTACTAAGAGAGAGGTAAAACAACAGATGAACAACTCTGGAATATTTATTACAACGGCTAATTCCACATTAACACTCTACACTCCATTCATCTCACTCTCTCAACGGCCGCCAAAAGCTTCAACAGGTAAATTTCACTAAGACACTATAAAAGCATTTGAAGGTCAAACTTGGCAGGTAGAGATATTAAGTGCTAGCCAACAAACTTATTCAACAAGCATTTAAGTCATCTCTATTTGAGTTCTCTCATTGTTGTTGAAATTGTAACTTATCAGCTCAACTGTGTGAGCAAGCTTTTACCTGTAATATTTCTTCTTGTGTGATTTCCTTGGGATAGAAGGATCCTAGAGGAGAGGGCGTAAACTTACAAAGTATAAGGGGGAGAGAATTTGATAAGACAAAGAGACCTTATTAAGAAAATTCTCTGAGTGTGTAAAGGTGATCAAGAACCTGTATTGATCCTGAGTTTATCAGTAGTGGAACCCAACTGAAGTTGGAAAACTGGATGTAGGTCAGAGTTAAGACCAAACCAGTATAAATTCTGAGTATCTTGTTTCTTAAAGTCTTGCAAAAATTTTTGAGATACACAATTCACTCCTTTTGTGTATTTCCTGCCACTCTCAAAGTTGACTTATAGTCATTCGATCATGATAAATAGAATTTAGAAACTATGATGTGTCAGTTGTGATTTTGTAAACAAGTACTCTGTGAATTAGGGTTCTAGGGTGAGAGTGTGAAATAGGTTTGATAAGATGATAATAAGATATGATGGACTTAATTTGTGAGTTTGGGAGAATTGTTTGTCAATGGTTTGAAATCAATGGAAAATCTTTAGGCGAACCTATTATGGTTAATAGAGTATGATGAGTGTTTGGGAAATGTATTAGTTGGATCTTTAAAGGACATTCTTTAGAATAATTAAAAAATAATGAATATAAGTTTTGTGTTAAGTAAGTGATTTTTCTTTTTTACATTGAAATTTTTTTAAACAAGAATTTAATGAAGTTTTATCATTATTTTTAAAAGCTGCTTTTTCTAATTAAAAAAGTTTCTATTAGTTATATTTTTTTCGACAAAGCAATACATTGCGAGAATGTTTATTTTTAGTATATTGAGTTTTTCACATTTTATGTTAGTTGAGGTATTATAAAAAAAATTGAAGTCGGGAAAAATTTGTTGAAGTATTAAAAAAAACCTTGTTTGACAAATATATGTTTCATATGTGGTTACAAAGAAAAATGTTTTTGAACATTGATTTATCAACTTAAAAAATATTAGATATGTGTTTCTGTACTTCACAATTTTTGTTGGTATGCTCAAAATTGTTTAGTTACTTACTGTTGGTGACACTTTCACGAATTCTTTTTAGAGAGTGCACTAATTCTTAAAAAAAATTTTAAAAAAAAACGAAATTACAATGATAAGAAATTTTTGAAAGTTATGAGATTTCAAATTTTTAATTTGTTTTAAAAAAATGAGAGGGTTGTAGACAATGTGTTAGTTTGGTGATTAGTGCAATTATGAATAAGTTTAATGATGAAATATGAGTATTGGAATTACTGGTGGAATTTAAACTACATGTTGCAAATTGGGTGTTTTGAGGAAGTTTTGAAGATGATGGTATTTAGTGATTATAACAAGCGAGAAATAATTTATGGAAGTGAGAAATGTGGTCATAGTGATTATTTAAGGTATGTTTTGTTTATGAGAATTTTTCTAAGGATTTAAAGTGAGAAAACTTTGGGAATTTGATAATGAGTCAAGCATATTATCGTTATTAACAATTCTAATGAGTGATATAAAGTTTTTGGATGATAGAAAATATGATTGGGATTGAGAAGCGGATTTATGGTAGTAAATTTAGAAAATCACGAAGTTGCATTGGAAGATGATTGGATAAGACTTAACAAATACGTAAGATCTTAAGATGAGTCTTCTAAAGGTCCCAAAGTAAATAATAATAAAGGTATATATGCATAGTTGATGACAAGATGGGTACAAAAAATAGAGTTTGTTTGTGAAGAATAATGGTCTGTGAATAAGAGTGGCCTCATCTTAGTTCCCTAAGAATAGGGGATAAGCAAAAGCATTGTAAAAATACGACGGTGTTTTGATTGAATTGATATAAAGCTATATTGCTTCAAAAAAGGGAAGGAAATTTGCGACCAAAAGATAGGATCGTAAAGACAGTAATATGAAGTCTAGTGATGTTGAAAAGCTTGTGATTAAGGAAGAAGTGTAAATAAGATATTGGAAAGTAATGAGAAAAGGAAATAAAGAAGTTGTTGAATTTTCACTACTACAAAAAATATGATCTACATTCCTATTTCACATCTATTTTTCAAATAATAGAGTTAGAAAAAAAGATGGTGGCAAAAGTGTAAATATGTAGAGAAATGTGTGAACAAATCATGTCTCACAAATAACAATGAGACATGGAAAATATTTTCCAAGTCTCATAACTTTAGTTAGATGTGGATTTAGGTAAATGAAGGTGGAAAAATTGAAAATAAAGGCCAAAATAAAGGCGGGAAACTTTTCACATCTCATATATAGATATGGGACATGAAAAATATTTTTTTCACATCTCACAACAAATGTGAACTAGGACCAGCTAGAGTATAGAGTATAGAATATAGAATTATAGGTATGAAGATAATATTATACTGTAAAAATAGTTATATTATTTTTTAAAGGATGAGGAGAAATACTTACATACTCTTATAGTGCCATGTCATTTGTGCTCTACCCAATAAAAATGTAACACCTACGCTAATTTTAATAGTAACTGTCATCCTTTATTTTTGCTAGAAAATAGAAAAATAAATGTTGAAAAAAATGATGATAGTTTCTATTAAAATTAGCGTAGGTGTTACATTTTTATTGGGTAGAGTACAAATGAGGTGGCACTCTAAGAATATGTAAGTATTTCTCGAGGATGAGTACAATGTTAACTTACAAAGGTGCTGAATGGGAAGAGCAAATCCTTTGCAAGAAACATATAGAAGAAAATTATAGAGAGAGAGAGAGAGAGAGAGAGAGAGAAGAGTAGATCTTCTAAGTATTCGAGGTCTGCCTTATTCTTATAGAAGAGGAGGCTTTATAAAGAGCTGCCTCTTATTATATTTCACTGTTTACTTAACTATAGGATATAAATTAAGAGGAGTAGATTTTGGGCCAACTATACCCCAATCTATATATGAACCAAATAATCTAGAAACAGAATCAGAAATTGATAGAGAATTTGGGCATATAGAGTTTCAGTCGATAGACTCTGGGTTAAGAGGAATCAGAGATAATAATTACAAAATAGATAAAGACTTAATTAGAAAAAAGGTTATGCTAGAAAAATATAAGAAAGAAAGAGAATGGTTTTTCTCAACTTTTACAAAAATAGAACAAGCAAATATGAGAGAACAATAGTACGCAGATATGAGAAAATTAAGGACAAATATATATTTCTTTAAATGGCTAAAAATGTATACATATAACAATGAAATATTTAATCCCTTTGCAGAAAATCATCCATCTATAAAGGTAGCCACCAATAATGTAAAAAATTGGAAATGTAAAGATAAGGTAGTATCCTCTATTCATCCTCCTTTATAGGAAATAAGTATTAAAATAGGAAATGACGAGGTCATAGCCTCACCTTTAAAAATTAAAGAACCTAACGAAGATAAATCAAGTCAAAAAATACAACAGCAAAAAAAGTATACACATCAAACCCTATATACTATAGGACGACAATTAAATATAATAGAAAACAAAATAGATACAGTTAAACCATCTATATCCACCATATATAATGCAAGGAATCTAGATCCACACAAACCTATATTTAAATATGAGGCAATACCTATAGAAACAATTAAAAATTTTAATTTAGGACATAAAGGCAAAGACTCTAAAGATTTACTAGATCAAATAAGAGAGCAACTAGAAAATTCAAATATTAAAGATAAAGAAAAATGGTCAACTTTAAAAATTAACACTCTTACAAAAATAGAACAACAATTTAACGAAAGTGAAGATGAATTACAAAAAAAATAAAATCAGCAGTAAATATCAACAAGGTCCTCAGAAAAGGTATCATTGTAGGCCAATGCTCCCTGATTTATAGATAGAAGAAAATAATTTATATTTAAAATCCTCATATGATGGAACATCAGTATATGAATGGAACCTAGATGGTTATAGTGAATATGAGATAATAAATTTTGTTCAGGAAATAACCATGGCCATTACAGCCTATAGGACTAAAGGAAATACTGATAATGAGATAAATAATGTTCTAATTCAAGGCTTCACAGGTAGCTTAAAAGGTTGGTGGGAAAATATTTTCATTGAAGAAGAAAAACATGCTATCAAAACAGGCGTGCAAGTTAAAAATATAGAGTTAATGCCTGATTGTCTAGAGCAACTTCTATATGCTATTATAAAAACATTTGTAGGAGAACCCATAGGATTTCAAGAAAAATACATGGACCAACTAATGAATCTAAGATGCCCGACATTAGTAGATTTTAGATGGTATAAGGATAATTTTATTCCTAAAGTTTTTCAGAGACAAGATGGTAACTCAGATTTTTGGAAAGAAAAATTTATCTCAGGACTACCTAAATTATTTGCAGAAAAGGTTAAAGAAGAGATAAGAAATAGACATGGAGGAATGATCAACTATAACATTTTAACGTATGGATCTATAATTACACTTATAAACAAAGTAGGATTAGGGATCTGTAGAGATTTGAAACTCCAAAGAAAATTATATAAAGAAAGAAAAATGGGTAAGTATGAGTTAGGAAACTTTTTTTGAACAATATGGGTTTGAATAAGTTAGAGCCCCCTCTTATAAGAAAAAGAAAAGATATACAAGTTATATGAAAAATAAGATTTATAAACCAAAATGGTATCAAAAATATGAAAGACCTTAATCACACAAAAATAATAAAAAAATACATAACACCAAAAAGAACAAAATGGACAGATAAAAAAGATTTAAAAAATATAGTTTGTTGTAAGTGTGGTTAGTTTGGTCATTATGCAAAAAATTGTAAAACCGAAAAGAAAATAAGAGCTCTTAATATAAGCGAAGAAAACAAAGCAAATTTGTTAAGAGTCATGATTAATGAAGATTATAGTGATTCTAGTTCTGAGTAATATGAATCCTCTAATAGAGAAGAAGTAGGAAATATTTATAGAATGAAGGACACTAGTTCTGAAAGTGATACTAATTCTGACATATCAACAGATAATGAATGCATAGGCATAGGATTATGTAATTGTAAAGATTGCAATTAGAAAAGAATAAATGCAATATCAACAGAAAACATTCATTTCCTTATAGAAATTATAGATAAAATTACAGATGAAGATATTATGAATCAATATTTATTAAAAATAAAAGAAATGATAAGTAAAGAAGAACAAAAGGTGAAATATGGAAGACTAGCAATAGCACTTAGTAATATGTTTCAAATATTTAATCAAAAGACAGAACAAAATATCAGAGTCAAAGAATTACAAGAAGAAATAAAAAGTCTTAAAGAAGATATATAGATCTTAAAAAATAGTGATGTTAACAGAGAATGGGAAATGACAGAAATTAAAGCTACGCTAGATATATTATACCAAACACATAAGGTAACAAATCAAGAACCCGAAAAGAATCTCGGAGAATTTAAACTACAGACAGGAATAGATCAAGAAAAATTTATAAATGTTATTAGAAGAATTATATATAAAAAATGATATTGCCAAGTAAATTTAGTCATTAATAATGAATATTCTAGAACAATAGAAGTATTCATAGACTGCGGAGCAGATTTAAACTATATTTAGGAAGGATTAATCCCTACAAAATATTATGAGAAAACTACAAAAAATGTATCCACAGCAAATGATTCTAAATTACAAGTAAATTATAAGCTAGATAATGCACATATATGTAATGAAGGAATATGCTTTTAAAACCTATTTGTATTAGTAAAAAATTTGAGTGAACTAGTTATTTTGGGGATTCCTTTTATATATCAATTAATACCATTTAAAGCAACACATAAAGGGATAACATACTAAAGTAATGGGGAAAAAGGTAACCTTTGAATGATTAGTTCCCACCATAGAGAGAGAAATAAATCTTATAAAAGAAAGTTCAATATTTAAAATAAATAGAATAAAAGCAAAACAAAATCACATAAATCATTTATAACAAGAAATTAGGTATAAGAGAATTGAGAAGCAGATAAATAATGAAACAATTAAGAAAAGAATAGAAATATTAGGTATAAAATTTAAAGATAACATCTGTGCAGATCGCCCTAATGCATTTTGAAATTGAAAAAACCTATAGTAACTTCACCATATGAAAAAGATTTTGATGAAAGACATATCCCCATTAAAGCTCAGGCTATACAGATGAATGCGGAACTAATGGAATATTGTAAAAAAGAAATACAGCAATTGCTAAATAAAGGGTTAATTAGACCTAGTAAGTCTCCAGAGGAGCCCAAGATTAGTCATAAATTATAAGCCATTAAATACAGCTCTAAGAAGATAGATATAAAACAGCTTTTATAGTATCATTTAGTCATTACGAACAGAATGTAATGCCCTTTGGATTAAAGAATGCTCCCTCAGAATTTCAAATATATAATGAATGATATTTTTAATGAATAAAATGAATTTAGTATCGTATATATAGATGATGTGTCGGTACTCTCTAATTCTATAGAGCAACATTTTCAACATTTCGAAAAATTCTATCAAATTATTAAAGATAACGGTTTAGCCGTATCACCCAATAAAATGAAATTATTTCAAACTACGATTAAATTCTTAGGAATGGAAATTTATCAAGGATTGATAACTCTAACAAGTAGGGTTATAGAATTTGCAGATAAATTCCCAGATGAAATTAAAGATAAAAATCAATTACAGAGATTTTTAGGATGTTTGAATTATATAGCCGATTTTGTTCCCAACCTTAGAATAACAATACAACCCCTCTTTATGAGATTAAGAAAAAAAAACCTCCTGTTTGGGATAGCAGCATGACTAGTATAGTTAAGAAAATTAAGCTACAAGTAAGAGAATTGGCATGTCTAGGGATTCCTGACCCCCACAAGTTTAAGATAGTTGAAACAAATGCTTCAGATATTGGTTTTCGAGGGATCCTAAAACAAAAAGGAGAGCAAGTGGTACGATACCATTGTAGAAGCTGGGTAGGAAGTCAATTGAAGTATTCCACCATTTAAAAAGAAATTTTATCGGTGGTTTTATGTAATTAAAATTACAAGATGATTTAATAAATCAAAAGTTTTTAATACTAACTGATTGCAAAGCAGCTAAAGATGTTTTACAAAAGGATGTGAAAATTTGTTTTCAAAATAGATTTTTGCCAGATGGCAATCCCTGTTATTTTGTTTTGATTTTGATAGAGTTTATTAGAGGAATCAATAATTCTATACCAAACTTTTTAACAAGAAAATTTCTACAGGGAACATCAACTAGTTCAAATTAATGAGTACCTGTGGAGGCTCTTCCTCTTGTGGAGGACCGAATAAAGCAAATTCAGATAAAGCCATAGTCTTATCCCCAGCGGTTAGGACCCCAAAAATCTACAGAAAGAAGAATGTGTCCCAAAGATTATGCTACAGATAAACAAGTTATGACACCTCAGGTGAGGTCATCTACCTCACAATCAATAGTGAAGGCATTTTCTTCACAAATACAGCCAATGCCCATTCATTCTATAGCTACCTATGCCCAAACAACTAGGTCATCTACTGAGTATGTTACAAAAGAATATATGACCTATGCTTGTCCCTTAGAGTGATGTCATTTTCACCCTAAAATAGAGCAAACTATTAAATCTATCTTCCCATACCACCCTACAGAAGAAATGTGGAATTTCCTCCCTGAAGATATGAAAAAAAAGACAGAAAATACTATGAACTTATATTGGTTGATACAAATTCAGCCATGTTAAGTCATAAAGTAGATCAAGATACAGGCAGACTGCCCTTCATTCAATTACATATTGTTCATGTTTATACTTTAAACCATTGGAATCAAGGTCCCTATACAGCTAAAAAAATTTCTGTTAATTACCATGGGCTTACGTACAATTATGAAGATTACATGAAGGCTTGGTATAATGTTCTTTATTATAAGAATTATAATCATTCATGGTTTATATACTTTAATAAGGAAATTGCAACCAACAATTCTACAGGATTTCAAATTGGTTCATAGAATGGTTTCGTATTCATGGACCAGTTAAAAGTATTTTACCTAAAGTTGTTCTAGAAGGCTATAAGTTATTCCATGAAATTATAGATTGTCATCCTATAGAAAAAACCTTTGAGTTTTGTTACAGATTCTGAATCCCTTGAATTTTAAGCTGGGTTTTTACAGTAACCAAAGAAGTTGATCCTGCACCCTCATTGAGCTATTTAGCCATAAGATATAGGGTCAAATGGTGGCCCAAATATAATAATGAATATGATAATAAAGACAAAGTGATTCTGTGGCAAGAACAAGCCTCCACCAGTAATTTTCCTATTCTACAGTCTACAGTCCACATATCCCACAACAGGATTCTTGACCAATAAAGCAAAAATTTTGGAAGAATTAAAGGCAGCTTCCCCTGAAGAATTTGAATAGAAGTTACAAGAAATAGCATTTAAAGCAATTGCCAATATTAAAGCCAAGTCAAGCTCTGATTCTTCTGTGTCACCCAATAATGAAAATGAAGATGATTGCTATGGCATTGATCTTGACTTTTCATAAGGGTATTGCCGACACTACAGTTGCTGACACTACAATAGCAAACAGATGGAATAAAGTAGTAGACAGTTGGAATAAAGCAGTCGACAAGAGCTACAATGTAAAGCTGAACCCACAGGGAAAGCAGAAGCATGAAGCTACAGGGTAAAGTAAAAGCAGAGACCTAAAGTAAAGTAAATAGTGAAATGTAATAAGAGGCAACTCTTTATAAAGCCTCCTCTTCTATAAGCATAAGGTAGACTTCGAATACTTTGAAGATATGCTCTTCTCTCTCTCTCTCTCTAAATTTCTTCTATATATTTCTTGCACAGAATTTGCTCTTCCCATCCAGCACCTTGGTAAGTTTACTTTGTACTCATCCTTTACAAAATAATATAACTATTTTTACAGTATAATATTATCTTCATACCTATAATTCTATATTCTATACTCTATGAAACTGGCAGAAATGCACAAGATGGAGGTGAATTGTGCTAATTAAAAATATAAGCAATGAGACACAAGGCTTATACTGGTTCAACCCAACTCTTAGCTTATGTCCAGTTCTCCACCCTTCAGTTGGGTTCCGCTACAATCTTCAAGATTTAATTAGGCTCTTGATTGCCTTTACAAGTGATCCATCAGTAAGAACTCTCTCTTACATATCACTCCCCCTTACAACTTGTAAGATTACAAGCCACTCTTAAGATCTCACTATCTTAAGAGTAATCCTTACTTAGAATGAGATTACAAAGACTTGTTCATTCAATAAACAGATTTTGATTCACATCGAAGTACAAAGATAATGAATGAATATAACAGAGAGTAGGTGTGTATTGAATGCAAGAAGATTGATAGCTTGAGAGTGTATTCAATGTATTCAATCAATGAATTCACCAACTTCTTCACCAATGACTTCTATAGGTGTCTTTGGAATTCTGCCTATTGGTGAGTTTATTGTAGTTGTGTATCTAATGTGGATGAGAGATGATGAATCTTGATTGAGTGTTGAATTGATGATGTTGTTCTGCATTAACTCCCTTGTACTAAGTTAGCTTCAATTCTTCTCTCTTTATTCTTGATCGATCACAGGGGGTCCTAATCGATCATGTCATTTCACTCGATCATGCTAAGATTACTATGTTTGATTTCCAATTAAGTTCAAGCTTCTTTAATCGATCACAAAGCATCCTAATCGATTAGGCAGCTATACTTATAACTTGTATTCATTCTAACCTTACCTTGATTGATCATAACCTTAGATTTTTAATTGATTATCTCCCCCTGATCGATTAGGCAATGACTTAGGATTTTTATCAGATTATTTTGAGTTCATTCCAATTCTAAGTCCAATCTTTCTTTATGCCTAAGTTATGTTTAGTTATAATCAAAACCTATTATTCTAACACTCTATACTCTGGCTGTTCCTGGTACACATCTGGTAGTGAGGCATGAAAAATATCTTGAACTTTCCCTCTCTCGTTTGAAGCCTCTTCTTGCTGTCTCTCTCCCATGGTGACGACGTGTGAAGGAAACCCTTACGAAGGTGGAGGTTTGGTAGCCAGCGGCAAAGTCTGAAAGTGTCCTTTCTGGAGAAACCAAATGACACCGTATGATCGTCCTTCGACGGTGCTCCGAAACCCCAGCACATATGCTGTTTTGTGAAGCTTGTTGATCCAACGCAGAGGCTTATTACCACTGGTGCTCATATGCTATTTTCCTCTATTTTACTCAAGCACCTTTCTCCTCCTCCCTCTTCACTACCTTCAGGTTCACTTGTATGCTTGCATTCTGTAGTTTTCTTTGTTTCCTCTTCAGTCATTTGAATAAACAGTTTCTTCAAACATTAGGGGGGTTTTCAGAGAAGTTCTCTTAGATGAGACAATCAATTCTCTGTAAGTTTTCTGCTTTTGGGGACTCTTTAAATTTCCAAGGAATGGTTCATTATTTTTAAATGTGTTCTATTTGTTTTTATTTTCATCTATGAGCATGCTAGATTATCTAGAGTTAACTATTTTGTCATATAAAACCCCTCGTTTATGCTTGTGATTGTTTTAATCACTTTGAAGAAATTTTACAACTTTTCTCCGTAGCTGTGTCTGCATATGTTCCTGAGCCTCTGCTTAGGTTTTGAAGTTTTCTCATTCAAGAAAACTAGCAATAATTTTCAGTTAGGTTAAACCTTTCTCGTGTTTAATGTAATCTGTGCTTAACTGCAGTGATCCTTGTTGGGAAATTAGATCAACTTCAAAACAAAGCTCGTTAATTCCCCGTTGCCATATTTGTGAATTTGTGTGAAGGACAATGTTGTATTCAAGAGGAGAGTTCTTAAAGGCCGTGGGGCATAATTTTTCTGAGATATTTCTGTCCTTAATTTCCAGGTACAACCAATTCGTTGTTCCTTTAGGAAAATTAGGACCTGTTTTGATTGTACCATTTTCTCTATAAATGCCACTTCTTCCTTCGCAAGTTACAATAGTTGTGAATCCTTGTTACTTGTAGAAGATGGCAGAAATTAAGTTTCTATGAGTAGATCAAGGCCATAAAAATATTAAAAATGTTCCAATGGCTATGACTCCAGAAGGATTTTAGTGTTGTCCCTCTCCTGTTGCATTTCAGAAAAGCCTCAAAACTCAAAATTCTCTAAATAAACCTAAACCCTCCTCACCACCACAATAGCCAAAAACCAGTGCTAAGAAGAAGACAGTCAAGGCAAGTGAGAGAAGACAAGCACCTGCACCTGCCCAATCAAGATTAGCCATGTTTAATGATCAACAATGTACTGGTTCAGCAAGGTCTCCAGCTGGCACACCTATGGTCACTGAGAGAGCACTGAGACCCAAAGTGGAAAGTTTGACAAGAAAAATAGCTATTGAGCTTGATGAGGCTGAAACTAGTGCCATGAAGGTCATTTTATTTGGAAAGAAGGGGTTTTGTGTGAAATTGAGTGTGCACAGGATGTTCTAGTTGAGAATAGCATACTAAACAATTGCTTTGTAATCATCATGCATCACATTAACACTGATTCCAAGTACTTGTATTTCTAGTCAAAGCTCGGCATATGTTCTCATAGTTAAGCAATCCAGTATAATTTCGATTAAACAAATTAAGTAAATGCTTATTAAACTTTGACTATGTAATATGGATTTAAGCTTACATGGATGGACATATAGATAATTAACAATATGACATTTTGCCCTCCATTTTTGGCATCGATAAACTTAAAAAGATTATTTCCCATATACTTTTCATTTTTTCCTAGATAAAACATCAGTTTCATTCCATATTCCATAGTTATTACTTGATGGCATACTAAACAAATGCTCTTTACTCATCATCCCGTTGGTCATAAACAATATAATGTTGTTGGAACCCCCACCCCCTAAAAAAGGAGCCAAATACTGATATCCCCTATCAAAGCAGGGCATAATTTCTCATAGTTAAGCAGCAGGTATATATATATGTTTGCTCCCAAAAAGAAATAGAAGCAAGTCATATAACACCCCAAATTTTAGAAAATAGAAAATAAAGATTTATTTAAGGTCTTAGGGTGTCATTTAGAAATTAAAAAGCCTTATAAATAATTTATGAGGCCAAGCGTATTTTTAATAATTTCAAGGCTTATTTTCTTCATTAATTGAGGAAAAATAATCAGAAGATAAAAGTAAATTTTCAAAAGAAGAAATAAGGAGATGAATTTTAATATAAGAATTTTAGGTAAATTATTTTGAGACTTAAAGTAAATTATGGGTAAGAAAATATCTAATCTGATATGAGAATTAATTTTAGGAAATTAATTTTTCAGATAAGGACCAAACTGCAAATAATAGAAAGATTAAGGATAGGGACTAAATTGGAAAGAACAGAAGTTAAAAGGGCTGAAACGTAATTTTCCCTCTCACCCTTATAAAACCAAATTTCCTCCCCCTTCCTTCTCCATTCCCGTCTTCTTATTCATTCGCCATCATCACTCATCTCTCGCTCTCTCTCTCGATTACCTCTCGGGTTTCAGCGTCGGCGAAGCGGCGACGGCAAGTCCCAATCATGCATGCAACCACCCATTTAGCTTCAAGTGAGTTCCTTAAACTCTTTTCTAACCTCTTTTCCTCTGATTAGAATCAGTTGAGAGAGGGAGAGTTCGATTAGAGGCTGGGATTTGGGGTAAAATCAGTGATTAAATCAGAGCTTAGTGTTAGATTTTAAGTTTCCCTAAAACAATTTGAGCATGCATGATGTTCTCGTTCGGATTTCTTGAATTCCTCACTCTCAGACACTGTTCACCGAGGGGTTTTGGGATTTCCGACCCAAATGCAGCGAGAATAATGATTGGAAGGGAATGGGAATGTATTAGAGTTAATTTTTATGTTTGCATGTGAATTTTGTTCAGTTAGGAATTTCTGAAATTTCTGAACATAGGTTCTGTTTTGTTCTATTATCCGGAGAAAAGGCGTTAACAACATATTGGACTTTGATATTGATTAATCTGTGGGGTTGCATGTTTGTTTATTGCAATATTGGTGATCTTGAATCCTTTTGTTTTGTTCTAATTGGCTTATAGGTTCAATATATGTGTGTGGTAATGATAGCCGAATGCAAACTGTATTGTAAGCCCCTGTTGATTTTTTTTTTATTAATGAGAATGGTGTTTTCTTTAAGTCATCAAAAAGAGCTATTAAATGTTGGAGGTAGGGATTGGAGATTTCAAAGTAGAAATGTCTAGGAATAAATGAGAAATTTTCTTTTGAAGTTTAAAATGTTAAGTAAATGTTTGTAGGTGTTAAGTGTACTTACAGAAGATGGGAAAGAGTATGATTGGTAAATTAAGATTCTTTAGTGTGGTTTTAGTTTATACTTTATGGCATTATTCAAGTCCTAATGACTGTAGAAAAATAGTTAATATAAGCTCAGAACAATAATGGGTTATTAACTTAAAAGGTTATTTCTTATTGGGCTGTTTAGGTAATTCCATCTGTGGCTGGATATTCTAAGGTGTACTGATTCAGATTCTTTGGGTTGCATGTTTGAGTTCTACATGAATCCATGTGATCTGAATTTTAATTCAAAACTGTGGTATTATGGGTTGTGGTTTTTATGTGTTAGAGTCGTTTCCTTGATTATAAGCAATAAAGGGTAGGGTTCTCTGAGAAGTGTTGGTATTGAAGATGGGTGATGATTCTGTTTTAGTTTGGTTCATGCGTGAAATTTTGAAGTTGAGATCTTGAGTGAATCAAAATGAGGTTTAATATTGCTCTTGTTGAAATAGATGTGTTAAATTTTTCAAAGGTTATGAGGATGTTTCTTGACTTTCAAATTTGAAAGCTGATTCAAACTTTTGTTTGAGTATTGAGAATAAAGTTGGGAAATTCATAATGATTGATAAAAATGTGATTTGAGGAATCTGGAGATCAGAAATTAGCTTTCAAAGTTGGCTTTGGAATCCCTGGATGTTGAGGTACATGATTGATATTAGGGATGCTAAGAAGAGTTAAGATTTGATTTCTAAGTTATTGATTATTAAATCCTGAAGTTTCAATTGGTGTTTCTGTAGTTCCAAAGTTGATTCTAGAGTATTATTAAGTGCTGAAAATAAAGGGGCTGTTCAATTATGGAGATGAATGTTGTGGGTTATAAAGTTTCACTAGAAAATACAAATTTGGAAAATAGATTAAAGATATGTTAAGTATGAAGTCAGAGTTATTCAGGAGCATATTGTCTTATAAGAATTGTTGGAGGTTAATTGATTTATAATGTGAGGCCTTGTAATAAATCATGGCTACAGGAATCTAATAGATTAAAATGGATTTAATTCCTATTACTAGGCTAAGCATAGATGATTGCTAGAGATGGTATTGCCTTTGATAGTTGCAGTTGACGGAAAACCAAAAAAAGTAAAGAGTTTGAGTATGTGGATTTTGATTCAGTTATAAAGAAAGGATTTTGGTACCACAAGTGAAGATATGAGTGAGTAGATTAAGTTTGAGGTTGTAAAATGGTGCATGGAACAATACTCATGAAATTGGATTTCTTAATTTATTGTGATTGTCCAATTGAGTGAAGGATCATAAATTTTGAAATACTGAAATGTTTTCCAGATTTGAAAATGAGCTTTTGCAAAGTCATGATGGAAGGATTTACCAAATATTTTGGATTGTTTCTAGAATTTATATGTGCTAAGGTTTGTAGGGTAGTAATAAAGGTTGTTTGGAAGGTTAAAAGGAATGTTATGCATGATGAATTGATTGTTATAAGAATCTGATTTAAACTCCCAAGTGACTATTTAATTGCTTATAATTTTATTAAAGAATGGATTTAGTTACTCTAAATGCTACTATTTTACAAGTATGAGTTTTTGGGTTTAGAAAGATGATGCTTGTACAATTTGAAGTTAAAGCTGTTAGTTATAGCTTGAGTATTATTATAATGATTTAAAATGAATTTGTAAAATTTAACAATTGAAAATGTTGAACGATTATATTAATATTTTAGTTGAGGAGCTTGGGTTAATTGTTGTGTAGGAAGCTTTATAGGAATACAAGCCTTTTTAAGGATTAAAGAGAAACAAAACATTATTTAAGTGTGTACCAATTTAATTGGTAAGATTCAATAGAATTTGAAATCAAAGTTGTAAGGAGGAGGGTAGAAAAGGTGGTTAGTATGTGCATTTAGGGCCGAGAGAGACGCTGAAGTTTCATGAATAAGCACGGATATTTATATTATTTATGTATTATGAATAATTTTAGGACAAAATAGTGGTGTTGGGACCTCGGGGTCGTCGGGCAGGAAAGGAACCGGCTTGTGAATAACTTCTGAAGTCAGGTGCGGTTTATTTCATAACATAAATATTTGTGTGTATATATATATTGTTTTAGAAACAAATCTGTTGCAATAAATGAGCATTATTCTGGTGGTGATATTATGATATTTGTGGAGTACTCCAAGGCCTAGGTGGGTGGGTCGCTCCCCCTTTACCAATAAATTCCTATAACCGTGAGGGTTATTGAGTAGCTGTGAGGGCTACAATTAAATTCCTATAACCGTGAGGGTTATTGAGTAGCTGTGAGGGCTACAATTAAATTCCTGTAACCGTGAGGGTTATTGAGTAGCCGTGAGGGCTATAATAATATGGATGGATATATGCTTTCATTAATTGCACAGAATTGAATTATATATGAATATGTGTATTTGAGTGTATATGATAATAAGTATGCATGAAATAAACTGAGTTGAACCTTTGCTTTTCAGTGAAGCAAGAGGCGACCGTTTCTTGGGATAAGGTAGTTATGAAGAAGCAGGAATGCCTGCTATATTTTGTACCATCTTGAATAACTCTTATTAGTAATTGTATATATTATATATATAGAATAGGGAAGCACAAACTGGAAGCTCGTAGAGCATATAACTATCTGCATCTATGTATCCCTAAACCATAACAACAACATAAGTAGGTAATGGGGTTATCAACTGAGATGACCCCAATATTTGGATAATAGGACGGGTAGATATGGTTAGATACCAACCTAACCTTAAGATAATAGAAGTATAAGTAGAATACGCAAAACAAGTTATCTTGATACTCTAAGTAATAGATTCAAAAACTATAATAGGATCTTAGTCATTTTTAATTGGTTAATAACCACTCTACTTTAGTTTACAGATTTTAAATTATTCAATTTATCCGAAAAGCCCATTCCAACTTCAATAAAGTTGGAACACTGTTTGAAAGAAAAAGTTTTAAATTTTTCGTATTTTTGGGCTTCCGGAATTAAAAAGTGGTTATAAATCAATTAAAATGCTATAATATAGTAGTAAAAATTTAGGTGTTACAGGTCAGTCCACCCTTGATGAATTTGGCCCAAAAGAATGTTTGGGGTATGAATAGGATTATTCAGAAATATTGGGTTCATATATATAATATTCCAGAGCATGTATCAGAGCATTAAGCTTCTAAGGCTGTGTGAATTTTTTCTGTTTTGTGAAGTATGTTTATGATATACTTTATCTTATTCCACTGCAATTATAGGTTTATGATTTAGGAATGATCTTAAATCTGTTTGAATATGATTTGCTTCTCTGATAAATATTAAACAAGTCATCATAAGCATGTTTTAATTATGATTTATGGGTACTGTGTGTTCTCCAATTTGTTTTTTTTTCTTTTTGTGCGTCATGTATATATGCGTTTCCAGTTTTCCTTTTGTTGCTGTTCTTATTTGTTCTATACATGCTTTAAAATAGCATAACAAATATATATAAGATTACAGAAAGAAAAAGCATTTACAAACAATGGAAAGCCATGAGAAAACACATAAACACCCGAAATCTTTTTCATAATTGGGTCGTTAGAAATTGACATTTTCGGGATCTGAAACATAGACCATTGTGTAGAGCACAAAAAAACAACGAAAATTGACTATAAGAACACGAAAATCGGACACCAAATTAGGGAGAAAATGAAGTGAGAAATTAAATCCACCAAGTATGAGTGGGAGATGTAGGAAAATGGGCTAGGGTTAGGCCCAATCCACCCTTGATAAATTTGGCCCAAAAGAATGTTTAGGGTTTGAATAGGATTATTCAGAAATATTGGGTTCATAAGTGTAATATACCCATTTTATTTACATTTAAATTAATTTAAATTCAAATGGGAAGACGTGTCGTTTGGATTTTCTGGTTTATAAATAAGAGACTGGAATGTTGACAAACACGTACAAGAAAAACAAACAGACTTCTCTTTCTTTTTTTCTTTGGTGCTCCTGCTGTATAATTCTAAGTCATAGTCCCTTTGTAATTCTGACTCTGCAAGGCTGTATAATCAAGAGTGCTACAACTGGGTAAGTCCCCTAATCCTACAACATACATCATTGGTAGTTAGAAAAAGAATAAAAAGATACACAAAAGATATAATATGAGAGAAGATATGTCTACTTGAGTAATACCAGCATTGCATTATATTGCTAGCTACTACAGCTTGTCCAAGCACAACAAGAACACAATACCTTCACAAGCATACGTGTTTTAAGTTTCATGGGAGACATTATTAATACATAGGATAATTAGTGTACGTCGACTATCATACACTTATATCTGATACATAGATACAATTAATATGTATACATGAAAATGATGATGTAGTGTTGCAGATTTTATCAAGGGATTCGTCTCTCAGGTGGCCATATGAACAACTCCGTCACCACCTCATTCTCATACCCATCCTCTTCTATCGTTGATCCTCGCTTTTCAATCCCACACTGTATCATTCATTTTGCAGGTTAAATGTCCAAACAATATAATACAGAGTATATATTATACATATAAATATACTAAGATTCTGTACTAAGATGACCAAAGTCTATTCAACTATGCTTATTTCTTCTCAGAGATAATGGAGGATTGGGGGGTCGTCTGATGCCATTTAATTTTCCCCAGCGTCCAAAATGTTTTATTCTCCTTGTTTATTTTGAACATTAGATTCTACATATGAATGAAATTTTGATATTTTATATAGGAAAAATGGTACAATTTTTAAATTTTTTAAGATTTTTAAGTACTATAGTTTTGAATTAAAAAGAAATTACACAAATTTTTTATGATTTTTTAGGATTCTACATATGGCCGGCAAATGGTCAAACTAAGCACAGAGTGCAGTGTCATAGAGTGGAGCCGCTGGACATCGGCTCTTAAAAGGGGTGCATTGTAAGTCACATATCGAAGTGATTTCCTTGAAAGAGGGACTTTGTCTTGATTCCCCCAACTCAATAGCTATTGGGGTGTTTAGAGTCTTGGTTCTCCCAACTCAATAGCTAACTATTAGAGTGTGGTTCCCCAATGTCTTGTCCTTGTTACAAAAGGCCACTCATTTAATGTATTACGTAAGAAATAAATAAAATTTAGATAGTTGAAGAAAATTAAGGAGCAATAGCTCTCCATATCCAATCATGGAAGTTTTCAACTGGCAATTGATCATCTTCATATTTTGTGTCAAAAACCGTGCAAATTGTTAAGGTTTCAATATTAATCGTGGCATTAAATTTTAACAGTTGGCATGGTTTTTTAAAATGGACAATATTCCAAGGCTAAATCAATTTTTTTAGCGACAAATCATGGTAAGGAGGAGGATCAGCACCTGCTCTAGTAACTTCTTATTCTCTTCCAGAAGGCATTTTTCCTGGAATGAGACAAAAAAGAGATCAGAAAATTTTTCTACTAATAGTGAACTAGTTAATAAAACTAAATTGCCGTAAATTATTGTTATTCACGCATTTAAGTGCAAGAAACAATATTAATTACCTCTTCCTTTAGTTGCTCAATCTCCTCTCGGAACAATTGATTCTGAGTACATACACAGACACACCACCAACTCTTTAAATGTTAATTACTTTCCTAAATTATGAATCAACAAATAGATTTTTAATGTCTTTGTTCTGCGCGGGCGCGCAACACTAAAGCCTTATTTAAAGTTGTTGATGATCTGATACCTTTCTTGCCCTAATTTTGGTTAAGCTGCGCTCCAGCTGGTTCTCCATTTGATTTAACTCCTCAATGGAACATGCACCCAAACAATCTCCCAAAAGCTTCCTGCATGCACGAATATGAATATATGCATATAATATATTTATATATATCTCTATATATATAGAATCTAAGGTTACATATGACTAACGAGAAGCGAGGGCATTTATGTGTGAATATTATAGCCAAGAGATTTATTTTAGAAAGCATTGGAAAAGAAAGGAGTGTGTGTTTCATATATTAGAGTTATACAGGATATATATGATGGTTTGTTGATTAAAGTTAGAACTCCGAGAGGTGAAACAAAAGACTTTCCTATGGGAATTGGCCTACATCAGGAATCAGTTTTGAGTCCATATTTGTTTAACTTAGTAGTCGATGTTCTAGCTGAGCCTATCGAAGAAGAGGTCCCTAAGTGCATGCTTTTTACTGATGATATAGCCCTTTTGGCTGAATCAAAAGTGAAAATTAACGATAAATTAGAGATACAAATATACACTCTGGAGTCGAAGGGTTTCCGTCTAAGTATGAGTAAGACAGAATATATGTATTGCAATTTTGCAAATAGACAACTTAGAGATGATTTGGAGGTTAAACTGGGAGATCAAATAATCCCTCAAGTAACAAAGTTTAAGTATTTAGGATCAATTATACGACAAGATGGTGAGATTGATGACGATGTCAACTATAGAATTCAAGTTGGGTGGCATAAGTGGAGGAAAGTTATTGGAGTCCTCTGCGACCGGAAAGTGCCCCATAAGATAAAAGAAAAATTTTATCGCACTGCTTTAAAACCAGCAGTTTTATATAGTAGTAAATGTTGGGCTTTGAAAGGCAACATGATCATAAAATAGAAGTAGCTGAAATGAGCATGTTGAGATGGATGTGTGGTCATACAATAAAGGATATGATTAGAAATGACCATATACGTGATTGAGTTGGTGTGGCACCTATTAGTGAGAAAATGGTAGAAAATCGTTTAAGGCTGTTTGGACATGTCCAAAGAAGGCCATTAGATGAGCCAGTGAGAAGGGTAGGTCAAACAGTCTGGAGTCCGATTAAGAGAGGAAGAGGGAGACTCAGACGTACACTTGGGGAAGTTGTAGAGCGATATCTTTTAGTGAATAATATATCTAAAGATTTGGTTAATGATAGAGCATAATGGTGTCGTGCGATCCATGGAGCCGACCCCACCTAATGGGATAAGGCTTGGTTGTTGTTGTTGTTGTTGTTGTATTATAGCCATATAACAAAAGGAAATGAGACTAGTTTTTGTCAATGGACATGTAACCTAGTGACACAAATGCTCCCTTGTAAGTGGGAGCTAGCAAGTTCTCTACTAACAACTTTAGGTCATCAGTGTATGCCTCTCTAATTAAAACAAAACAGACCAGTTTTAAGCAGAAAGTTACACCTTTTAGAAATGTCGAGATGCTCAAGCTTCTTTTGTATGCTGATGGTTCCATCCCTAGAATGCTGCATGCAATCAAGTCACAAGTTTCTGTTAACTGAGATACATTCATTCATACATTATTAAATTAGACATCTTGAATATGTTCAACCATCTAAAAAACGCGATCACATCTTAAGTGTATATAATTTCCATTCACTGTGGTTTGCCAAGAGTCTATCTCATCCTGAAATTTCTCCTTGTCATGCTACGAAATGGTCATACACTCATGCTTGAGGATAAAGATAGCAAATCCCATATACAGTTTCTGTCATTGGAAAAAAATAATAAATGGGCAGAAATTAAACTAACAATGCCACATAAGGAATAGTTTTCATTTTCAAGTATCTCTCACATCCGAAATTGAAGATTGGAAAAGATAGTATAATATTATTGTTAGTCCACATATTTTGATTGAATTTTAGTTTTGGTCAATGTAGTTTCAAATTGTTGGTTTTAGTACCTATATATTCAGAGGTATTTAGTCTGACTGTTTGAACTTAATAGTCATTATATCTTTAAAGAATTTTGGTTTTGGGCCCTATATTCAGACAAACTTTTTTTTTTGATACAGATATTTAGACAAACTTTTTATAAAACTATAATGACCAAAACCAACTATTTGTAACTGCATAGACCAAAAACTCTATTTCAAATCAAGATGCAAAGACCAACAATGGTATGAACCTTAAAATAGTTAAATTTTCTGTGTATAATGGAAATCAACTCACTCTTGAGGTCACGTCAAGCCACTGAAGTGTATCAACACACAACATATATATTCATTTCCATGACCTCAATCACTATCAGGTCGAACTTCTTCATAATCTCACACACACACATACACACAAAGCATATCCGAACTTATATTACTCTAAGATATATTCAGGATTGAACAAACTACCTGTACGTTATGTTGAATTCCTCTGGAGTAGAGACCCAGGTCTCTGACTTTTTTTTGATAGCGTTCAACTGTTTTGTTTATACTGTAGCATCACCAACGAAGGGGAAAAAAAAAAGCTGAGTTGGAAACTTGCTTCTCTGATCCCAAGACTGACTTCATATCTTCTCACATATTATATCGTTTATAAATGACAAAAAAATAACGATGTCTGGTTATATTTAAGCATACTGATACATAACCGTACAAGTTATTAGAGAAATGAAGCAAATTTTCACAAGGAAATGGTGTTCATAGGTTGCCGTAAAATCCTTCTTCCTTTGACATTTGAAATGAAGGTAAAAAAGGACATATATTATTCATATTCTTAGTTTTCTCATTAACTTGGCGATCCATTGCATCCATCTGAGCGGGTTATAAACAGCTGGCAGAGTTAGTCTCTCGCTCAATTTAGTCTTCTAAAATAAAACTTTTCCCTATTGATTAAATCTCCATAAAATTACAATCCTATCACCTATTAATATAAATTATAAATAAGGACATCTTCAACCTCCTTAACATAGAATCATTTTGTACACTGGATTTCAATCTGTCGATCAGAGATAAAGATGAGATCAGCTAATGCTTCTATATTCTGTCTTGCACATTCTTAGGTCTTTTATTTGTCCCATCAATGTATTAGGTTTGTTATCAAGTGTGGTTCTTGTTTGTTCTATAGTATTCCCTCCCTTCCTGAATATAAAACATTTGATTGAATTGAAGATATTAATTTTGTTAATATAATATTTTCTTTTCTAAAACACTTCAACATCTTCCTTGATCCCGGCCCTTCTCCCCCTCTCACTTTATTATTGTTGAGTGACTATCAATGGGAACAATTAAGATACATTGACAAAAATTAGAAATATGATAAGGAACAAAATCAACTCCCAAATAGGTTTAATATTAAGGTACAGAGGGAGTATTTAGTAAGGTATTCATGTATCATATTCGAGTATTATGTTTGGAAACAAGTTGGAACAAGTTTTTCTTTTGGCCAAAAACAAGTTGGAACAAGTCAAATCCACGTTATGGCATAAAAAGTTGTTTTGACATGTTTCAACTTTTTTCAAACAACAGACAACGAAGTATAGGTATTTGAAATAATAAATTGAACAACCTTATCTTTGAGACCAATTAAATTCATAATAGAGTAATAATGAATGAATTAAACTGAAAGATTATAACAAAATCTATCTTTAGATGACCATATTAAAAGGTGATCATTTAAAACTAAAGTATTTAATCACTATCAATTATCAACATTATTTATGTCATAAATCATGCCACACAGGGGTGAACAACGGGAGAGTACAGGTGACCTATAATACACGGGTACGGGTGAGCCGGCACGCATGCTCAAACCCGTTTAGCCTGTAATTAAACGGGCTGAACGGGGTATAGGGGTATAACGGGCGGGTTCACGGGGAACCCGGTTTAGTATACCCCTTTTTTTAAAAAAAAAAGTCAAGCCACAAAAGAACAATCAGATCTAAGGCGACGAAGGAGAGAAGGCAAAGCACCATAAAAAAAGTCAGATCTGAGTCATTGTCTATCAAAAAAGGGGCAGGCTTAGAGAGGCAAAAAAACCTGGGTGGCGGATCCTTTGCTCACCCCTACATGCCACACATTTTTCATACTCAGTGAAATGCAGAGCATGGAAACTTATGTTTAGTTTGCTTGAAAATTTAAGGTTGTGTTTGTAATCCTTCAGATTTAAAATTTGATGGCAAAATTTGAAACATCGTGTTATTCTTTATGATGACAAAATCAGCTATAGTTGTTTTAAAAAGAAAACTGCTGATATTAGAAATAAATGTACGTCTTCATATGTAAGATGGATGAAATTGCGCGCGCACACACGCACACACACCCTCACATCCCTCTACTATTTGATTATGATATGTGTGTGTAAGAAAATGACAGAACATTTTAGTTTTACCATTATTTATGTGCTAAAATGTCTTTATTTGATTATTGGTCCAAAATAAGGCTTTATAGTAATTGCTAGCATTTAACAACGTTAACAATAAAAGCAAACATACCCAGGCATGCTAACTGGTAAAGAAAGAACCATATATACAAATCGGAAACTACCCTATTATCTCAGTACTTGACGAACAGAATCAACCAAATTAAGAGTCTTGGCAAAGCAAGATCTTCGATAAGTTAAAACGCAATTCTTTATTTTTCTCTTTTTTTATTATAGGTGACTTTAGATGTTCTCGAAAAGACAAGAAAAAACTGAAGATGCCAAGAACGAACATTCACGAAGTTGTACATACAGAGAAAGCGGTTTTGGAATCCATCAGACACTTGGATTTCCGCAACCTCGCAAATTGACACTACAGCCAATGATATTTGGCAGAAACAACATTAATAAAAGGAAGGTCCCATTGGCATTAAATATTTCAACAAGTATTTCCAATGAAATTGGTAATATCTTAATTAAGCTAAAGTATTTAATTTACTGTACCCAAGAACCAAAAACATCTAATTAAACCAAATTTACAAGATTAATCCATGTATATATATCGTTTAAGCTGTAAAAGAATCTTCACCTTCTTGTACTTCTAGCATTAATCTATTTTAAAACTAAAAAAATCTCCAAGAAGAATAACTTATAGGTGAGCATTTTCTAGAGGAACGAGCATCTATAATTTGCATTAATTAATCTATTTTAAAACTAAAAAAATCTCCAAGAAGAATAACTTATTGGTGAGCATTTTCTAGAGGAACGAGCGTCTATAATTTATATATATATATATATATATTACTAAAAGAAGGACAACCTCTTACTTTGAGGTCCATATTAAACAGTGCCAACAAGATTCCAAGTACGTTATCAGTTCAAAACATGTCTTGTGATCAAACAGCAACTCATCATCATCTAAACAAAATATATATCAACAGAAAACTATGACATGTTTTGTATATTTGGTGATTTCTTCAAAGACTTTTTGAATTTTAATAATTACAGTTTGTTATAAAGATTTATGTGGAAAACACAAACTTTTCAAGCTTCACATGCCAATTAATGCAGAGTCAGTTCAGCTAATTAGAAGCAAAACGACCAAATGTTATTAAAATTGATCGAGCTATCTATATACTTTTATGGTCTTTAACATATGATCTATTTATGGAGTTGATCTTTGTCTTAAAAGTAATATTTATTTATAATTTTTGTCAATTTTTTTTATCAAATTACCTCTATCAGTACCCCTCTAAAAAAATAAAGTAAAAGAAAGTGAAACTTAATTAAGGAAGATGATTCTAGTGTTTTAAAAAAGCATAAAATATTAATTAGTTTAACTAATATCTTTAATATAATAAAATTAGACAATTGGGTCATATATTTAGAGTTAGAGTGGGTAATATCAGATCTATAGAAAGCCTTATTATCTAATCATGAATAATGTAAGCTTATACGTCATATACTCCATGCAACGTATGAACAGGCAATCTAGCTGTATGAATAAACATGTGCACCACTACGTATATTAACCCATTTTGAAAGCACTCCATAAAGCACATAATTTTAGAAAACGAATATTTGAAACTCTTTCCGAACAAAAAAATAATTGAAACTCTTCAGTTCATTTCCTCTCATGCTAGGTACTCAGCTTTAAATGAAGTTGATTATGACAGTCTAGCTGATATACTTCTATCTTTTCTGGTTTTGGATACTTGAGCTTAGTATAAGCAATATATTATCGCTGGTAAATTTGAATTGAAGAGGATATATAAGATCGAAGGACCACGAAAAGAGCATACATTGAAACTTTAGATATGTTTGACTTAAAAATGAAGGAAATTAAAAATAAAAAGGAATTTTTCAAATTTACATTAAATATAAATAAATATACTAAATTGAAATCTCATTTCATAGTCTGCATTTTATTGTCAAACGAATGCGAATTGTTCCCTTCTCTTACTGGTCAGGTGACGCATACATTCAACCATAGGTATCTTTATCATCTATTCTACTGTAGTTATCATCTATCTATCTATCTATAGTTGTTCCTATTTCTTTCTGTATATACATATCTGTGTATCAATCAGTAAGTATTTGATTTGTTTATAGTAAAAAGATTTGATTGTTCCTTCTCGACGAGCAAGAGACACAGAGCAGGTAGAAACCTTTAGTAGTTTACTTTAGAAAACCTATTATATATGGATATTATTAAATTCATATAGTACGGTTATTTTTGTTTATAAACCCACACTTCTTCCCCTAACAATTTTTTTTTTTTTCATACATAATAAATCATACATATGTATGCAACAAGCACATCTCATTCGATTTTTTTCACCAAAGAAACTAACATTTTACATAAGATGACACTACATTTTAGTTCTTATTATGAAAAAAATATAATTAGATTTATCTTACACTATTACAAAAAATTGTAATTTTATTCTTAATATAATTATATATATAAATAATTATGCAATCAAGTTTATTTAAATTTTTTAAAAAATGCATATTACGTCAAATTAACTTTATCATAAGGATGAATGAATTGAAGACAACCAAAATATAAAAACCATCAGGTGAGAGTACTGGAAATGATCATTTCCCCCCTAAATAAAGCGTATTCTTGCTGTCATTTCATATACAGTTATAATATTTTTAATTAATTAAAAACTTAGTTTGGTCATTTTAGGGACATCCACGCAAAATACTTATTTCACCCTTAATTCCAAATTTTATGCTTCCGGTTCTATATATATAGGACCTACTTAAGGAACTGAGTTTGGTTATAAAAATAAAACATCTTTATAATTTTTTCCAATTTTTTCCCAAATTAATCATATAGATGCTATTCAATAATAAATAAGTAAGATGTGGAGAGTAAGAGTAAATATATATATGGTTCTGGTGTTTGATAATATCATGTCCTTTTAACTAACTTAACAAAAATCTAAATTAGGTAAATATGTTTTACATTTAGGATGTGGGAGTACTATACCTAAAAAATGAAAAAGTCCTAATTTGTTTTGACAATCCATATTTGCACAGTTTTACTCTACTCTAAGGAGGCAAATGGAGTTGTGTATTTTGTGGAGTTGTAATGTAGACATATAATATTCACAACTACTACCTCCGGTCCTAATTATAAGAGCCAGTTGACTTTTTTTGGGGAGATTAAGGAAGCAAATTAGACCCCTAAATATTAATATATGTGACATATAATTATATTATATGATAGTTTATAAGTAAAATAAGTTAGTTCTGAGGGAAATAGACAAATATAAATAATTTAAAGTGGTGTATTTTGCATCCTTAATTTTTCCAAAAAAGTCAACTGGCTCTTATAATTAGGATCGAAGGGAGTATTATAAATTTTATTTTTGAATATATATCAGTATTAGTCCTTGCAAAATATTTTGGGTATATTTGGATTAACCATTGGAAAAGTGACATATTTTTAATCTCACTTATACAGAAGTAAGATTGGATATAAGTCACATTGTGTAATGAAATTTATATTTGGATTGATAGTGATAGAAATGACTATTTACAAACTAAAACTTGTTTGGATTACCGGTTGTAAAATCAGCTTTTATATATATATTGTAACAATTTTAAGTAAAATATTAAAATTAAAATCATTGGAAAAATATTTTATTATTAAAAAATTGAAAATGTTTTTCTGGTCTTATTTATAAGTTATTTTTATCATATTATTACAATACAAGAAAATGATTCTTCTAACATGATTATTTTAGAAAGATATGTAACATATTTATATATTATAATTAAATAATTTATTTAACTTTATAATCTCTACAAATTAATCAACTAGCTCTTATAGTAGGTACCAAATGTAATGTTTTTCTCTCTTCTTCATAGCCAAAAAGCATAAATTATAAGCCATAAGTCATAAGTCATAAGCTACTTTTTTTTACTTATACTCATAAGTTACTTATACCCCCATAAACATAATTAGAAAAATGCTATCCTAAACACAAACTAAATTAAAGACCTTAAGCGGTTTTTCAAAAAAAAAAAAAAAAAAACTTACTTCCCCAAAATAAACCATCCTAATTCCTAAACACACCCTACATTGGACCAGCATTATATGGCGAGTACCAATTACATTAAGAGTAACTAATATTTCCGTATAAGATGATAGGTAGTACAACCAGGCAGCTAGCTTTGTGCAGCTTTCATAGTACCATCATCATGCAACAGACCAATTAGCCTAAACAAGCTTATATAGTTATATGCCCAGAAAAGAAAATCCCTCAGTACATCTAAAATAGCTAACTGATTTCTTCACATCAAAAGATCTTGACCAAAAATAAATCATCAAAATTGAATTAAAAAAAAAAATCATATATATTTCAAGTACACTAATAGAAAGCAAGCTTTTATAAAAAACAGCGTAATTATAATCATTGTGGTGTGTCTGTTTGTGGGGATATATAAACAAATTAAAAGCATATATCATGACTTACCTAGAACTGGCGTATTCATAGAGTTTTCCTCTGGGCGAGAAAATTATGAGTGCAACTTCTGCTTCACACAGTACAGAAAGCTCAAACGCCTTCTTCAACAACCCATTCCTTCTCTTTGAGAACGTTACTTGCCTGCTCGTATCATTCTCAATTCGCTTCATCTCAGTTTTTCCCCTCACCATCTTAAAATACCACTTCTTCCCCCAAACACAGAATTTGAGAAGAGATCGATTCTTCAGCGAAATCTGGACTCCAAACTAAAGATCTAGCTATTCCAGGAGCCAGACACACAAATCCGTTACTAAAATAGTGAGGGAATACTGAATAGAGAGTACTGAGGAAGTTAATCTCACAAACCCTAGGAAAATTTTCCCCAGAAAAAGGGGGAATAGTGAAAAATGAGAGAAGAAGGATTGTGTGATATATTTTGAATGATATTGATCGATTGCGAGATCCGAATCAAACCCCTCACCTTCTTCTTACTCTCAGGAATCAGTGAGAGGATATTGAAGGAGGCATGAGTGAGATTTAAAGAGTAAAATGGAAAGACCTAAGAACCTATCTTTTTTCTTTTTTGGGTAAACGCACAAAAAAAAAAATCTACCCTTCCTAAATTAAGAAAACCACAGAATATATGCCTTTTTCTCCCTCCGCCACGTGAATCCACTCAAACGAGGCATATTTTCTGCCATAAAGTCATTTTCCTACAGGGGGAGGCACCATAAGTGAGTGCCATCACGTTAGAGGGTGACACGTGGGCGTGATCACCGACAACCTATGCTTCCGGTGACCGATAATGGAACAGGGGGCGTGGGGTAAGAGGAGAACAGCGAGCAAAGCTGTCCGTTGCCAGTCACGTGGGGCAAGTTGAGGCCAATGAGATGAGAGGGGGAACTGGTATTGGCATTGAAGGAAGTGAAAATTAGTAAATTATGGGTGTGTCCGTACGAGCCACGTCAGAAATTGAAGAATTAGAGGCACTATTGTGGAGTGAGGTTTGAATATGGTGAGATAGGGTCACCTGTCACGTGTCACCAGTAGGTGAGTTGGAATTCACTTCCCTCCCTTCTGACTACTCTAGCCAAAAAGGAAATAGAACTAATCATACTTCCTCCGGTTGGTTTTTATAATTACTTTCTTGTATTATATTTTTGAGAAAATTAATTTGGAACCCCATGTAAGATATATAATAAGAGAGAGGTCTCACAAACTGGCCATATTAAAGTAAGATTCTAAAGGATCTGATTTGTACTATGTCCCACAACCAAATGACTCTTTTGCCTCTTTAAAATGAGGTAATTGGGAACAAAGGTACAAGAAAATGACAAAATATTTACAACAATTTTATGCCAGACAATTACAATGTTTTGATCAATAAGTAACAACTTAATGAACATCAATGACATGCGTTCTAAATTATAGTGACATCATCATTAGGAGCATTACACACAAGTTCTATAAAGCCTTGTTATTGTCATATACAAGTGTTGTAGATTGTTTATATGTAGTATTTCAGAATGCAAGTACAAGAAAATGACCATGCTATCATAACAGCGTTGGACCTACGAGTAACAACTTTTAGGGTAATTGTAACAAATATATGGGCAATTATAACAAGTTTCATAACAGAATTAGTTAGTTCATAGATATCATCGAGCACCATTTATAATTCATGGGCAACTAGTCCAAGAAAAAATGATTGAATATACGTGAGTTTCACACCGTCTCCAAAAAGCTTAAGGGTTGCATGAGTGTCATTTACACAAAAAATGACATATGCATTTAAAAAAACTGGTAGATATATACAAGGTCCATATAAGTTGTTCTATCATCAAGGCAAACTCGGGCAAACTCTGAATTTCATGGTTATTCCACTAATCTCCCCTTCAACAATTGATGCTGCAATTGTTCTCAATTCTTCATATGTAGTGCCTTGCTTTATGGTTCTTAAAATGGTGTTGCCCCCCATGTATTGCATGTCACATTCTTCACTATTTAAAAATCGTCCACATGTATGCAACAAATATATTATACGCTTCGCTGATGTGCCCGCCATCTTCTTATTCACCTTCCAAAGGAACATTTTTATTCATAAGTAAATGACCAGATATAACAACTAAATGAGTATCTAGAACAACTTGCTATCATTTTAATGAAAACACCTTATTAAATACCAAAACATTGTTGGATATGCTTAGTTTTGATGATGTCAAATATAGAGTTAAAAGTAGTAAGCAAAAAGTGTGGATAAAGTGTTTATCTCCTACTATCTATTAAATTATGTTTGCTATATATTTACTGTGATTGAAAGCATTGCATAGATGATTTCTTATGATTTGGGCTCAGATTGCATTCATAAGAGCATATAACTTAGTCTGGAATAAACTGAGATAAAGAATCATGATGACTAAGTAGAAGTTCTATCGCTAACATGTTTATCATCGCTAATAGGAAGAAATTGAGCTAGCTAGGCAAAGAACAGATTCTCTATCGCTAAACTAAGAGCCTATCGCCATCAAATGAAAAGCTTAGGATAATAGCTAATGAGGACTTAGCAGTAATCCACTGAAAGAGCAAAATCTCTATCGCTAAAGGTCTTCACCATAGCTAATGGAATGTGTAGAGCTAGCCTAAGCAAATAAGAATAGATCATATCGCTAGACTCTGTCTTTATCGCTAAGGCCCCTCAGATAACATGAATAAATACGCAGGGAAGAATGTTAGATCAGTTAACATAGTAACTAGCGATAATAGGATTAGCTATCGATAGAAAAATGCTTATTGAGATGACAGCTAGTACGCTGAACATTGAACTAAAAGAATATGCTAGGGATAGCATGATTTGCTATCTATAACGTGATTTGCTATCTATAGAGAATACTTTGAAATTCCTTAGCTGATATATTGTCTCCATCTCTTTGAGCTAATGAAATGCACTATCGATAATATCCATTGCATAAATACTTGTTTAGCTAACAGCTCTAAGTGCAAGTCTTACACTGTCAAGCTAACGATAGCCAAGGGAGCAAGCGCTAATGAAAAAGCTGACATGCAAGTACAGTAGCAGGTAGCAGCAGGTTATCGTTACTCACAGTCTCCATCTCTCTTAGCTCATCCTTTGCAAAATTAGTTGAAGCAAGAGAAGAAAGAAAAGTGTCAACGGCTAGTTCTCCAAGTCTCCAACGGACAGAAAAGTATAATACCCTATATAAAGACTTGAAGACATCTGGAGCAAAAAAAAAGCACATACGACGCACTACACAAGATGGAACTATGACGAGATGAAAAACAGAGGGCTCTGCATAGACTACACAGAGTAATAGTTATATACAAGTGAGCCCATAAATGATGAGTTGAGTGCATTAGAAAAGAAGAGCTAGAGCACACATTGTTCAGATTATTAAGCTCTATAATTTGTATTTCATCATTCTCCTTTCTGTACTTTAGTGATTATCAAAATTCCTTCTTTGAGAGAAGTAAACTTTCTTTGTAAACATTCTGTTTTAGTGAGTGAAGCTCAAGATTGGGTAATCTTGAGTGGGAAACAGATTGTATCCTTACAGGTTGTAAGGGGGAGCATTTAAAGGGAGTCTAAAGCTCGTTAAAAGGTTGGCAGGTGATCCCGTGTTGTAAAACCTGTGGTAAAGGCTTCACAAGTGCCCGGCTAAACTTGTGGGTTGTAAGGGCTTCTCTTGTGCCCGGTTTAAACAAGAGGGTAGTGGAAATCTCAAGTGGAGCCTGAGGACTGGATGTAGGTCAGGGCAGACCGAACCAGGATAAATTCTATTTGCATTATCTCTTCCCTAAACTCTCTTAGTTTCCAGTATATCTACATTATATATCTCTTAATGCATTTAACATGTTTGAAATACTCTGTGATAATCCGAAAAAGATTTTAAAGATTACCTTCACTGTGTTTTAGAAAAGAGAAGTTTTGAATTTACCCTATCACCCAATTCACCCCCCTCTTGGGTGACAGCCAGAGCTAACAAACATTGTTGGTAACCTAACAAAGCTTTAATAGTTTAGTTTACCCATGTCTTAGAACGAAATAACAGAGTAAAAAACCCATCCCTAATAAAATTCATTCAAAATTTCTAACTGTCTTTTAGAAAGTTGTTATTTACAATTGAATGATATGCGATAATAACATTTGAGTATTGAACGACAATACATTTTTTAACTGAGGTGGAAACCGAAAAAGAATTATTTACAACTGAATGACCTGCATTTACAACCTTTGATTTCCCCTGTTTTTGGATGAAAAATAGAGTATATATATCCCCAAATATAGCACCAACCCAAACCCTCATCAACAACAAATAATAAACCAACTTACATCATAAGCACAACAAAAAAAATTATTAAGATTTGCATATAAATATGTCTTTTATACTCAAACATTCATCACACATCAGATTTCTATGGAAAATTTTGACTATCTTTTAAACCATTCATCCTAAATCACATTCCTACGAAACATGGGAAACTAATTTTCTAGATATACCACTAGTTTAGGAGATAAATCCAAATTGGGTCTTTACATAATGGAAGGTGGATGGTGGATGGTGGATGATGGATGATGGATGTACCTTCTTTCTCTTTGTGAGTTTGCTTCCCAAAGAAAGAATGGCGCCCTCAATTGCTTCTGAACTTGCTCCTTTTCTTTTGTTAAATATAAGGACGGCAAAAGGGTCATTTGGTTTTGAGACCTTACTTTAATTAATCCATTTTGTGGGACCCCTCTTTTTTTATGTCTTCAATGGGACTCCAAATTTATTTTCCCTATACTTTATAGATTTAGGATGAAAAAAATACATTTGAGATGTTTTCTAAATAACGCCTAATACCAAATGTTTTTTTTAAAGTAACGTTAAACTTTTGAAAACAAGTGTAAAAATCACTTTTTTCATTAATGTTAGATGTGTATTTCCGAAAGTTAAATAAAAGTGAAACAGTATTTTAAACAATCAACATAACTTAAATATGATCTCCTATGTGTGATTCCCGAAATTAAATGAAAGTGAAAGTTACATTGATTTGATTGGTTTAAATAGGGCCAGACCAAGTTGAGATGATTCCCAAATTTTGATGATTTAAGCGTACCAGTTCTCTGGCTTCTAAATTGAATCGACCGATCCCTTTCTTCAGCCATGGAAAAAAGAGACATGTGTGAGAAAGAAAAAGTGTGGTAATATGAAAAGTATGAGTGAATATTATTAATGAAATAATATTAATATTAGTAATTAAATGAGGACAAAGTGTAACCTTACCAAAAAAATTTAGACATGTGCAAAATAAAAACTTAACAAAGAAAATTTCAGACATTCTATAACCGTGTCTTAGAAATAAAATAAGTCGTGGTATTTAGAACGAAGCCCAAGTAGTGTTTATTCAACTTGATTTGGAGTGACTTGATTGAAGTCTTGAGTTAGAATCTTGGAATGGGATCATATTAAATATTTGGTAGAAAACTTTTACCACCTTTGTGATTTACTTGGCTGTACCAAACAAACATCCAGTTCAGTCAAAAAAACTTTAATTTCATTCATATGTTACTAAAATACAAGCGATGTTTGAAAATAAAATTAACATCTTATATATAAATCAGTTAACATATATTTTAAAAATATAGTTCACTTTTGGTGACATTTTCTTGATGCATTCTTGATTTACGAACATTATATATAAGCTGATACCAATAAGACCAAGATGTCACACTACTACAGAAAATGCCTATAGCATCACTTATTTTGGGCCTATAGCAGCGCTTATAAGTGCTGCAATAGCCAGTGATGCTATAGGATATTAGGCCTATAGCAGCGCTTGTTAAGCGCTGCAATAGGTGCCCTATAGCAGCGCTCAAGCACGTCCATGATCTGCTCCTTAAAAACATGCTCAACCATATTTGACACCCCAAATATACGATTGTCGAATGGAATATTGGCAGTAAATTCGGAAGATAGGGTGGCTGCAAATGCTCGCAATCGAGCACGATTTGGCGTCTCGGCGCTTGTGCGTTCAATAACAGGAGGCGCTTGGACTTTCTTCTTGCCCTTGGCTTTTGTTGCCTACAAACCATGTAAATAGAAAGTCTGAAATTTTATTCCAATAAAAAAGAATGCTAGTTTAATTGATTAGTAAATAATCACCTGTGACGATTGATCAGTATGTGAACTCTTTTTCTTTATCACTTGACCACCGGTACCTTGGACATTAGGCCTTTGTGCTTTCTTTCCGGTAGAGCGTGTACCCTGAAAAAACATGTAAATAAAAGAGCATTCTTCCAACACAATGAATGCTAGTGTAAATGCTATTAGTAAATAACCACCTGTGGTGTTGGCTCAATCAAACCAACGGGCCAAGCAACGAAAGCACCGATAGCATCTTGGACGCTAGTCATCTCATCAGTAGGGAACGGTATTGGTGCCGCGTTGTTGTAGGAGGATTCAATCATTACTCTCAGTGCATTTTTAGGCAACGGCGAGTTGTGCAGGGTCGTGTTGGAAGTGTTGTAGACCTTCCCTTTGGCAACTACTTCACTGAAAGAGTAATCGATATACAGCCTGCAGTCTGACTCGCCCTACGAAAGAGTTGACAACATTAGCTCACAACGCATAATATAACAATGTCGCTGCAAGTTTGTAAGCAGAGAATGTATGAACTACCTGAGGAATTTGGGCCCGCGGCATCGTACAGCTGCTCTCCCTTATGCTTGGACTATCGACAAGAGGAACGTTACCTTGTTGCACGAAGTTCGACGTTTGTGATGCAACATTATATCGCTGGTAAAATTCGAACATTTGCTCGTACTTCCGATGCAGTTCCTCGTCTCGTCGTTGCATCTCCTCGTCCCGTCATTGCATCTCCTCCCTCAGAGATTGAACTTCTTCTTGTAACGCTCTTACTTCGCCTTTTGATGCCCTATGTTGGCGGCCAAAGTAAGAAGAGGGCGTGACCCCTAGACCTGTGCCCCGAACACGGCCCGAATACTCAGGGCGATCAAGCGCTCTGCTCAGGAAATCATCGGGGCCAAATTTGTTGACCTCGTCAGGGTATTCTTGTGACAACATATCCTATAACAAGAAGAAATTGTTGTTAGATATTAACTTAGCAAAGTCACCAGTTAAAAAGATATCACAAAGTCCAAGAGAATGACTTACACATCGTTCACCGACTCTTCTGACCTCGTCGTGAATGATGGTACCGTCCTTTTGAGAGTGTCCCCAAAACCAGAGGCCATGCCGTGGTGGCTTCCCTTCTAGGCCCTGTTCCTTAATCTGTCAAGCAAGCCAGGTGAACACATAATTAATCACGTAAACATGTATTCATAATTTTGTATTTAGAAGCATTACTAACATACCATATCTTGCTCCAATTCAGGAAAGGTCTTTCGTCCGCCCATATACGGATATTCGCAGCTTTTAGCCGCCTGTCTATTTCTTTGACTTACTTCCTCAAACTCCGGTGTCAACCGTGATTGCACAAATTCATTCCAATGTTCCTGGGTAATTGACCCTGCGAATGCCTCTGGGGGTGTTGGAACGATCTCCCCGTCTGCATCTCTCAGGAAGTACATGGTCAAATTTGTGCGGAAACCGCGATGCATTCTGGAAGCTTTCATCATGACATACTCCCTATGAGAATCATCAATATGAAACATGGTCTGTAACAATAGAAATCACATTAGATTTGTTAGTTACAATGTTGTCATAATAAAACTAAATTGTAAAAAGGCACCTAACCTGAATCTCCGACCAAACCGCGTTCTTGCAGCTCCCTGCGGTTCTCCAATCTGTGATAGTAATAGGCACTTTCTGCCGAACAGTGCACCCAATAAAACCAGAGAGGTCTTTCGCAGTCTCCCCGATTGGTTGGTTATTTTCGTTCCATTTAAGTCTGGTCTTTTTTCCCAGAGATCTGCGCTTGAGTAGTTTACGCATAAGGGTGATGCCACGGGTAGCATCCGCCTCGACAGCCTGTCTACCATCATCGATATCTGGCCCCACAATCGGTTGTTCTTCTTCCTCGTCGCTCAGGGGGGGATCCATTTTCCTGCAAATTAAAATAATGAAACAAGATATTATTTTAGTGCAGAATAATTAAATGAAGTAGTTCACAATGTAAAACAGAAATACATACAAACTTAAATCAATATGAGGGCTTTCGTCTCTTTTTCCTCTGTGTTATATTATCTAAAATTGTTTACTTCCTCTTTTTTGTTGGATTTAGGGTTGTGTTGAGCCAAATGCCTTCTTCATGATCACTCCTTACATAAACAGGCTCATCTTCATCGTCATATCCGTCTGTATCAATCTCTTCTGCCAGTAACGTATCAAATGAAGGATCCTCTTCTATCATATTCATATCATCATCACTACTCTCATCATCAACTTGTTCTGCATAATTTTTGTTCGACTGCATGACAACTGACCAATTCTTCTTAGAAGGATCGGCAATGTAAAACACTTGTGATGCTTGGGACGGTAGAATGTAAGGATCATCCTTATATGCAACTTTAGAAAGGTCGACCGATGTAAACCCAAATTCATCTAACCGCAGTCCACTATGGTTGTTAACCCACTGACATCGGAACACAGGAACCCTGAACATGGTGTAATCTAACTCCCAAATGCAATCAATCACACCAAAGTATGCCATCTTCGCATATATAGGATTTGTATCTCTCGCACTGGATATATGTAATGCCTAGGCAACGAGTGTGACTCCACTATTCTGCATTGTGCTTTTTTCATCCTGGTCTTTTGTATAGAATGTGTAACCTTTGATTGCATAGGCGGTGTAGGAAAATGAGTGCAAACCCGGTCCTTTCGATAGCCAAAACAACCTTTCAGAAATTGATCCAGCATTAAGATCAAACTGCTGACAAATGCGAGCATTGAACCATCTAATGAATGTTTTGTTGTGCTCCCTTGTAATCAAACTCTCATTTCTATCACCGTGTATTTCCCGCAGGAGTTTTTTGTGTTCTTCAACGAATGGTTCAACCTCAGGAGTGTTGTGAAGAATATACAAGTGAGCAAGCTCCCTTTCATCATTCGAAATGCGTATTAAGTTGAACCCACTTATTCCTTTCCCCAATAATCGCCCATAGTGACGAGACTTCGGCAAACCAACATGTGCGACACTTGATAAGTAATCGGCACATAAATCACTCGCTTCTTCAACGATGTATCGTTCAGCAATACACCCCTCTGGTCGATATCTGTTTTTGACATACCCCTTTAAAACTTTCATGAACCGCTCAATCGGGTACATCCATCTCAAATAGACTGGGCCGCACAGTTGAACCTCTTTGACCAAGTGTACAGTAAGGTGAACCATGATGTCAAAGAAGGATGGGGGGAAATACATTTCAAGTTCGCACAGGATACGAATGATCTGCCTCTGCAAATCCTGCAACCGTCCTATATCAACCACTTTACTACAAATGAGCCTGAAGAAAATACACAGTCTAGTGATCGTCCTACGCAGTTTTTTGGGTAAAATGTTGCGTATGCCGACCGGTAAGAAATTTTGCATCAGGACGTGACAATCATGAGATTTCAGGTTCTTTAACTTCAACTCTTTCACGGATACAAGGTTCTTTACATTTGAGGAGTAGCCTTCTGGAACTTTGATCCCATTCAGGAACTCATAGAATGATCTTTTCTCTTTCTTTGAAAGGGTGTATGCTGCCGGAGGTAAATAAGTGCGGTATCCTCTCTCGACAGGTGCCAACTCTTGTCTTATTCCCAACTTGAGCAGATCTAACCTTGAATTGACACCATCCTTAGTTTTTCCTTGCATATTTAGCAACGTGCCAATTAGGTTATCACAGATGTTCTTTTCAATGTGCATCACATCCAGAAAGTGCCTAACGTATAAGGACTTCCAATACGGGAGTTCGAAGAATATGGACCTCTTCTTCCAGCCACTTGTCAACACATTTTTAGCGAAAGGCTTGCCAAAATCATTCTCCAACGCGTTCACCTTTTCAAAAACGTCATCCCCGGTCAATATCCTCGGTGGCCTACCTTCTTCTAAGCTCCCGTTAAATGCCTTCTTCCACCTCCGCCAATGATGTTTTAACGGCAGGAACCTCCGATGTCCCATGTAAACATTTTTCCTACAATGCTCCAGCCGCATCGAATGGGTATCATCTTCACATATAGGGCACGCACCATATCCTTTGATGCTGTATCCGGACAAATTACCATACGCTGGGAAATCATTTATCGTGCCAAACAACATGGCCCTCAATTTGAAACTTTCTTCCTTACATCCATCAAAAACCGTCTCACCCGAATCCCACATATGCTTCAGGTCTTCAATCAAAGGATCCAAGTACACGTCTATATCGTTGCCGGGCTGTCTAGGCCCGGAAATAAGCATGGAAAGCATCATAAACTTGCGTTTCATGATCAAATTTGGCGGGAGGTTGTATATCATCAGAATCACCGGCCATGTACTGTGAGTACTACTCTGAACTCCATGCGGATTGATTCCATCGGTTGCCAATGCAAGCCGTAGGTTTCTCGGTTCTTCACCGAAATCAGGGTACTCGTAATCAATTTTTTTCAATTGGGGGGCGTCTGCGGGGTGCCTAAGCTTGATGTCTTTAATCCTCTCATCAGCGTGCCATGTCAAAAGTCTTGCAACATCCGCATTATTGTACATGCGCCTAAATCTTGGAATGATCGGAAAGTACCACAACACTTTAGAAGGACTCCTACCTTTCTTTCCATACCGAGACGTGCTGCATTTAGGACACTTCTCCAACGACGAATACTGGTTCCGGAATAAAATATAGTCCTTGGGGCATGCATGTATTTTCTCATATTTCATACCGGTCGACCGGAGAATTTGCTTCGCCTCGTATGTTTTCGAGGGGAGTACATTCGCTTCTGGGAGTATATCTCGCAGAGCGTACAGCAGCGCGGTGAAACTTGCATCACTCCAACCGTATCGTGCCTTCAGGTTATACAATTTAAGCACCGCACTCAATCTTGTGTATTTGCTGCATCCCACATACAAAGGCGTCTCTGTATCGCTCTTCAGTGTCTCAAACATTTCAGGATTCTCCTCACCCACCACGTTCAACATTTCTTCAAGATCATCGCTCTCATCACACATGTCTCTATCAAGCACATTCGAAGCGCTACTAAGATCAGCCACCCGGTCTCCGCATTCATCTTCATAGGTCTCACCGTGCTTTGTCCATCGTGTATAAGACTGATCGATTCCATGACAAATTAAATGACTTAACAAGTCAAGAGGACGAACACGCTTCCCATACAAACACGACAAATAGGGGCATACAATTCTGTTAGCATTCTCTGCATGCTCTGCAGCAAATTCAATGAACTCTTTTGCTCCATCTATATATTCCCTTGAACGCCGATCACAAGACATCCATTTCCGATCCAACATGGTAACCTACTAAAGGAAAGTGGCGGTAAGATGTACATAATGAATTACTCATTAGGTAGCCACCCCAAGATGTTACCTTATTTTCTTAACAAAAAATCGGCAGCATAACAGCAACAAAATGAACATTCCCAGGCTCAAGGCCCTCTATTTTTAACATAGAAATGGATAGCCCACAAAATACCAATCATCAACTCAATAATTTTCCAGTCTTTAACAACAGATCTCACAGAGCATATATACATATATAGCATTAATGGGCACAAATACACAAGTACTACCACATCAAAATTAGACATGAGACTCTAATGAAACCACAATTAGATTACTCATAATTCAATGGAGAAAGGAAAATTAAGAACATACCTTATATGTGGCAAAGTTGATTAATATAAGCTCTCAAAGTGTTCAAAAGTATCTCACTTTTAGTCCCCCTTTTTGCCAACAAACTATGAGGCAACTGTAGGCTCCTATAAAAAAATCAAGAGTTCTAATTCAGGAAAATTAGGAACAATTTCCTTCCCACTTCACTTATTTCACACACAAGTTACAATTCCCTTCCCAAATAATCACCATTTTCCATTCCCTTCACACACTTACAATCACAGACTCAGAGCAACAAATTAAACATTTCATCATTCAAAATGAAAATCTCTACTCTCAAGCAATTCAACATGATTAATATGCTGCTCAAAGTTCAGACTTTTAACATGCTACATTCATAACAAAAATTGTTGGTCATCCCTCTCGAGAAACAAATTCAAATCAACCCCATTTGTTCACCCAATTTCACAGTCAATGGAAACATACTCAGCATACTAATAGCCAAAATAATCACCTGAAGCATACCAAAATCAACCAAATGCTCAAAAATTTATTTCCTACTCTAATCCTAACACCAAGCTCAAATTAACACAAGAGAGAGATGCAGAAATCACTTACGCTAAGGAATGGAGGGTGGAGCAATTCTAATGATTACTTCATGCATTAGAATTAATCAATGATTCCCAGAAAACTAACCAGTAAACACAGATCCACATGAACATTGATAAGGAATTACAAGGCTCTACTTAGTAAAAGCATTGCAAGTAAAATCAGGCCAATCACTTTACACACACTCTATTAACCTGTGGAATCCAAACACCAAATTCCTCACAAACTCAGATTAAAAATCAGGACAATCGCAAGGTGTTAGGATCAGTGTTTAAGAATCTAAATCATAGTTCAATGGAGGAAGAGAAATCAAGATTTTACCTTCTAGATGACCTGAAAAAATGGATGAAAACAAAAAAAATTGGGGGATACAGGGGAGAAGAACTGGCAATGGGGATGATGCTTGGTGTTAGGATCAGTGTTATGCTTATACTGTGCAGCTACATCCCCAGCGGAGAGTCCTCCTTTCTTCACAGCCGTGGAAGTAAGGGCCTGAATGGATAAACAAAGACCACACACATCAGACCGATACCAACATTTGGAATTCTCTGCTCCTCGAAAATTATCCCAAACTCAACTGTCCATTATCAGCCTAACACTGATGTTCAGTGTTTAGATTCCAGATAGTTTAATAATGAATGCACACTATTTTCTTGAATACATATCAACATAAGGCAGGGAGGGATAAATAGCAGCAAGGGAATAAACCAACAAAGTGGTAAAATCAGAATAAAAAAGGGAAGTAATTAAAAAATTGAAAGGCTTTACCACTCCGGCGGCACTGGAGGTAGAAACGGTGAACTTGTGATCGGAGCTGTAGTCCTTAATTAAAAGATCTAAGAGCAAGAACAGATCGATTATGTTCCTTTTTTTTTGCCTCAGACTAGTATAACGAAATCATCATACAATCGATGGAGAAAGTAGCGAACTTGCGATGTCGGAGAAAAGGGGAGAAGAACTGGCAATGGGGGTGAATATGACAAAGATGACGTTTAGAGCGAACTCGGATGTTCACATTGAAGGCCAAATGGATGGAGAAAGTAGCCAATTTGCGGTGGAGGCAGAGCACGACAACGATCTGGTTAGGGAAGTTTAGAGCGAAGGCATGCAAAGGGAAGAAGACGAAGAAGAAGCTGAGGAATTTTCGTCTCTGAGCTCTAGGAAGAACAAAGAAGGAGGGAAAATGTGGGAAATAAGGAGGGAAAAACAAATAATATTTGGGGAATTTTGGGAAATGTGGCGCCAAGAGCTTATACCAGGGGCCTATACCAGCGCTTAAGCACTGGTATAGGACCCTGGGGTTTATTTTTAATTTAAAAAAATGTCAAAGAATTTCCCAAATTTTTTTAAATTGTCTTACATATTTTTTAATATAAAAAATAAACCCCATGGGCCTATACCAGTGCTTAAGCGATGGTATAGGCCCCTGGGGTATATTTTTTATATTAAATAATATTTAACACAATTTAAAAAAAATTGGCAAATTGTTTTACATATTTGTTTCAACATAAAATAAACCCCAGGGGCCTATACCATATTTAAAACAATTTAAAAAAAATTGGCAAATTATTTTATATATTTTTTTAAATAAAAAATAAAAAGCGCTGGTATAGGCCCCTGGGGTTTATTTTTTATATTAAAAAATATTTAAAACAATTATAAAAAAATTGGCTAATTGTTTTAAATATTATTTAAGCGCCGGTATAGGCCCCTGGGGTTTATTTTTTATTTAAAAAAAATATATAAAACAATTTTCCAATTATTTTATTAAATTGTTTTACTTATTTTTCAAAATAAAATTAAATCCCAGGGGGTCTATAGCAGCGCTTAAGCGCTGCTATATGCTTGTACTTATACCATCACTTTTATTTATAAGCGCTGGTATAGGTCATATTATACCTATCCCATCACTTGCATTTTATAAGCGTTGCTATTGTTGCGCTGCAATAGGGTATTTCTGTAGTGCAACAATAGCAACAATAGCAGCGCTTATAAAATGTAAGTGATGGGATAGGTATAATATGACCTATACCAGCGCTTATAAATAAAAGTGTTGATATAGGTATAAGCATATAGCAGTGCTTAAGCGCTGGTATAGACCCCTGGGGTTTATTTCTTATATTAAAGAATAAGTAAAACAATTTAAAAAAAATTGGCAAATTGTTTTACATATTTGTTTCAACATAAAATAAACCCCAGGGGCCTATACCATATTTATAACAATTTAAAAAAAATTGGCAAATTGTTTTATATATTTTTTATATTAAATAATATTTATAACAATTTAAAAAAAAATTGACAAATTGTTTTACATATTTGTTTCAACATAAAGTAAACCCCAGGGGCCTATATCATATTTAAAACAAATTAAAAAAAATTGGCAGATTGTTTTATATATTTTTTAAATAAAAAATAAACCCCAGGGGCCTATACCAGCGCTTAAGCGCTGGTATAGGCCCCTGGGGTTTATTTTTTATATTAAAAAATATTTAAAACAATTTTAAAAAAATTGGCTAATTGTTTTAAATATTTTTTAAAATACAAAATAAACCCCAGGGGCCTATACCAGCGCTTAAGCGAAGGAATAGGCCACTGGGGTTTATTTTTTATATTAAATAATATTTAAAACAATTTTAAAAAAATTGACAAATTTTTTTACATATTTGTTTCAACATAAAATAAACCCCAGGGCCCTATACCATATTTAAAACAAATTAAAAAAAATTGGCAGATTGTTTTATATATTTTTTTAAATAAAAAATAAACCCCATGGGCTTATACCAGCGCTTAAGCGCTGGTATAGGCCCCTGAGTTTATTTTTTATATTAAATAATATTTAAAACAATTTAAAAAAAATTGCCTAATTGTTTTACATATTTGTTTCAACATAAAATAAACCCCAGGGGCCTATACCATATTTATAACAATTTAAAAAAAATTGGCAAATTGTTTTATATATTTTTTATATTAAATAATATTTATAACAATTTAAAAAAAATTGACAAATTGTTTTACATATTTGTTTCAACATAAAATAAACCCCAGGGGCCTATATCATATTTAAAACAAATTAAAAGAAATTGGCAGATTGTTTTATATATTTTTTAAATAAAAAATAAACCCCAGGGGCCTATACCAGCGCTTAAGCGCTGGTATAGGCCCCTGGGGTTTATTTTTTATATTAAAAAATATTTAAAACAATTTTAAAAAAATTGGCTAATTGTTTTAAATATTTTTTAAAATACAAAATAAACCCCAGGGGCCTATACCAGCGCTTAAGCGATGGAATAGGCCACTGGGGTTTATTTTTTATATTAAATAATATTTAAAACAATTTTAAAAAAATTGACAAATTTTTTTACATATTTGTTTCAACATAAAATAAACCCCAGGGCCCTATACCATATTTAAAACAAATTAAAAAAAATTGGCAGATTGTTTTATATATTTTTTTAAATAAAAAATAAACCCCATGGGCCTATACCAGCGCTTAAGCGCTGGTATAGGCCCCTGGGTTTATTTTTTATATTAAATAATATTTAAAACAATTTAAAAAAAATTGCCTAATTGTTTTACATATTTGTTTCAACATAAAATAAACCCCAGGGGCCTATACCAGCGCTTAAGCGCTGGTATAGGCCCCTGGGGTTTTTTTTATATTAAATAATATTTAAAACAATTTAAAAAAAATTGCCTAATTGTTTTACATATTTTTTCAAATAAAAAATAAACCCCAGGGGCCTATACCAGCGCTTAAGCGCTGGTATAGGGCCCTGGGGTTTTTTTTATGTTAAATAATATTTAAAACAATTTAAAAAAAATTGCCTAATTGTTTTACATATTTTTTCAAATACAAAATAAACCTCAGGGGCCTATACCAGCGCTTAAGCGCTGGTATAAGCCCCTGGGGTTTTTAAAACAATTTAAATAATATTTAAATAAACCCCAGGGGGCCTATAGCAGCGCTTAAGCGCTGCTATAGGGCTCTGTATTTTTATTTTCAAGATCTCTCTTGGCGCGCCACATTCCCAAAATTCCCCAAATATTTTTTGGTTTTCCCTCCTTATTTCCTCAAAGCTGAGAAGCCAACTATTTATTCCCATTATATTGCTCAGAACCCAAAGCTGAAGTTTGAGCTTCTTGTCTCCGTTTCTTCGAATCCAGGGCGGCCTTCGTGTCCAGCGACGGCGAGCGATGGAGAGAGACCTCTGATTGTCCATGCAAAACCGGATTCTAGTTTAGGTGAATCTCCTATCTTTATTTCTATTCTCAGTTTCTTCGATTAATGTCATTTCTGAGAAGGGGTTTCGATTGGGTTAGTCTTGTATGTGCATCATAGAGGGAGATCAGAGAAGTTAATTAACTTACGTCCTTCCTTCAAGATTCCCAATGGGTTATGGGGTTTCATTTGTCCATCGCCCTTTAACGATCAATGAATATGTTTTGTTATCATTCTTTTATTCCACTTATTCCTCTCAATGAACCGATTAAATTCAATTAATCATGGCCTAGTATTTTGATTGTCCATGCAAGAAAGGCTTTTGTTTTCTGGCTAATGTTAGAGAAAATTCAATTAATCATGGCCTAGTATATATCTCCAGGAAATGCTTCTGTCTGAAGTGTTGGAAGTTATAGGTTCCAACTTGTTTAGCCAAAACAGGGAGCAATTGATGTCTGAACTGTGAGTGTACTGTACGTGTGTTGCTCTGATTTTAGGTTTCTAAAAATTTCAGTTTAAATATTTGAAATTAATTAAAGGTATTAATGTTTCAAAGTAAAATAGTCTTGAAGTTTCTGAGTGGCTAAAATCGGAAGTCTTGGAGCTGAAACTATGGAAATTTCAAGATTAAGGAAGAATCCAAATGTCTTTGAATTTTTATACAAGATACCAGTTTTGGGTTGCTTAAATGTGATTAAAAATTAACTATCCTACATATGTGAATTTAACTATTAGTTAAGGTTTTTGTTTTTAACAAGATACCAGTTTTGCTGATTATTTTATCTCATCGGTGAGTGAGAGAAAGAGAGGGAAGATGGTTGGCTGGCGAAGTGGCGAAGATGGAACGGTGGAATAGGGTGAGGAAGGGCACAACTATCAAATGTATAAAGTATCTAAATAGGAACTGGTATACAATTGGTATATTTAATAGTTAGATATATTTGAGGTATTGATAAGTTTGTCAAGTGATTAGTAAATACATAAATGTGGGTGTATTTAACACTTTGATAGAGAAGCTTGGAAGTAATATATAAAATTAATGTTTAGATTGTTGAGGATAGTAGAGTTCTAGAGAGTTTGCATCTGTATTACTGCTTTTAAAATTTTAAAGGTATTTGGCTAAAGACTTACTATGTTAGTGTCATATGTACAAGTGTGTGCTCAAGCCTTTCTTGGCCACATTATTGTTTTGAATATAATAAGGTTTATTTGAATATGGGTAATGTGTGTGAAACTGATTGCTTACAGTTTTGAAGTTTGGTTCATAAATATTGAAGACTCTAAATGGGTATGCAATTAAAGTTGGGCATTTCACTAGTTTAGAGTTAGGGGATTAATTACTTGATTTTTTTATAGGAGCCTACAGTTGCCTCATAGTTTGTTGGCAAAAAGGGGGACTAAAAGTGAGATACTTTTGAACAATTTGAGAGCTTATATTAATCAACTTTGCCACATATAAGGTATGTTCTTAATTTTCCTTTCTCCATTGAATTATGAGTAATCTAATTGTGGTTTCATTAGAGTCTCATGTCTAATTTTGATGTGGTAGTAATTGTGTATTTGTGCCCATTAATGCTATATATGTATATAAGCTCTGTGAGATCTGTTGTTAAAGACTGGAAAATTATTGAGTTGATGATTGGTATTTTGTGGGCTATCCATTTCTATGTTAAAAATAGAGGGCCTTAAGCCTGGGAATGTTCATTTTGTAGCTGTTATGCTGCCGATTTTTTGTTAAGAAAATAAGGTAACATCTTGGGGTGGCTACCTAATGTGTAATTCATTATGTACATATTACCGCCACTTTCCTTTAGTAGGTTACCATGTTGGATCGGAAATGGATGTCTTGTGATCGGCGTTCAAGGGAATATATAGATGGAGCAAAAGAGTTCATTGAATTTGCTGCAGAGCATGCAGAGAATGCTAACAGAATTGTATGCCCCTGTTTGTCGTGTTTGTATGGGAAGCGTGTTCGTCCTCTTGACTTGTTAAGTCATTTAATTTGTCATGGAATCGATCAGTCTTATACACGATGGACAAAGCACGGTGAGACCTATGAAGATGAATGCGGAGACCGGGTGGCTGATCTTAGTAGCGCTTCGAATGTGCTTGATAGAGACATGTGTGATGAGAGCGATGATCTTGAAGAAATGTTGAACGTGGTGGGTGAGGAGAATCCTGAAATGTTTGAGACACTGAAGAGCGATGCAGAGACGCCTTTGTATGTGGGATACAGCAAATACACAAGATTGAGTGCGGTGCTTAAATTGTATAACCTGAAGGCATGATACGGTTGGAGTGATGCAAGTTTCACCGCTCTGCTGTCCGCTCTGCGAGATATACTCCCAGAAGCGAATGTACTCCCCTCGAAAACATACGAGGCGAAGCAAATTCTCCGGTCGACCGGTATGAAATATGAGAAAATACATGCATGCCCCAACGACTGTATTTTATTCCGGAACCAATATTCGTCGTTGGAGAAGTGTCCTAAATGCAGCACGTCTCGGTATGGAAAGAAAGGTAAGATCCTTCTAAAGTGTTGTGGTACTTTCCGATCATTCCAAGATTTAGGCGCATGTACAGTAATGCGGATGTTGCAAGACTTTTGACATGGCACGCTGATGAGAGGATTAAAGACATCAAGCTTAGGCACCCCGCAGACGCCCCCCAATTGAAAAAAATTGATTACGAGTACCCTGATTTCGGTGAAGAACCGAGAAACCTACGGCTTGCATTGGCAACCGATGGAATCAATCCGCATGGAGTTCAGAGTAGTACTCACAGTACATGGCCGGTGATTCTGATGATATACAACCTCCCGCCAAATTTGATCATGAAACACAAGTTTATGATGCTTTCCTTGCTTATTTCCGGGCCTAGACAGCCCGGCAACGATATAGACGTGTACTTGGATCCTTTGATTGAAGACCTGAAGCATATGTGGGATTCGGGTGAGACGGTTTTTGATGGATGTAAGGAAGAAAGTTTCAAATTGAGGGCCATGTTGTTTGGCACGATAAATGATTTCCCAGCATATGGTAATTTGTCCAGATACAGCATCAAAGGATATGGTGCGTGCCCTATATGTGAAGATGATACCCATTCGATGCGGCTGGAGCATTGTAGGAAAAATGTTTACATGGGACATCGGAGGTTCCTGCCGTTAAAACATCATTGGCGGAGGTGGAAGAAAGCATTTAACGGGAGCTTAGAAGAAGGTAGGCCACCGAGGATATTGACCGGGGATGACGTTTTTGAAAAGGTGAACGCGTTGGAGAATGATTTTGGCAAGCCTTTCGCTAAAAATGTGTTGACAAGTGGCTGGAAGAAGAGGTCCATATTCTTCGAACTCCCTTATTGGAAGTCCTTATACGTTAGGCACTTTCTGGATGTGATGCACATTGAAAAGAACATCTGTGATAACCTAATTGGCACGTTGCTAAATATGCAAGGAAAAACTAAGGATGGTGTCAATTCAAGGTTAGATCTGCTCAAGTTGGGAATACGACAAGAGTTGGCACCTGTCGAGAGAGGATACTGCACTTATTTACCTCCAGCAGCATACACCCTTTCGAAGAAAGAGAAAAGATCATTCTGTGAGTTCCTGAATGGGATCAAAGTTCCAGAAGGCTACTCCTCAAATGTAAAGAACCTTGTATCCGTGAAAGAGTTGAAGTTGAAGAACCTAAAATATAATGATTGTCACGTCCTGATGCAAAATTTCTTACCTGTCGGCATACGCAACATTTTACCCAAGAAACTGCGTAAGACGATCACTAGACTGTGTATTTTCTTCAGGCTCATTTGTAGTAAAGTGGTTGATATAGGACGGTTGCAGGATTTGCAGAGGCAGATCATTCGTATCCTGTGCGAACTTGAAATGTATTTCCCCCCATCCTTCTTTGACATCATGGTTCACCTTACTGTACACTTGGTCAAAGAGGTTCAACTGTGTGGTCCAGTCTATTTGAGATGGATGTACCCGATTGAGCGGTTCATGAAAGTTTTAAAGGGGTATGTCAAAAACAGATATCGACCAGAGGGGTGTATTGCTGAACGATACATCGTTGAAGAAGCGAGTGATTTATGTGCCGATTACTTATCAAGTGTCGCACATGTTGGTTTGCCGAAGTCTCGTCACTATGGGCGATTATTGGGGAAAGGAATAAGTGGGTTCAACTTAATACGCATTTCGAGTGATGAAAGGGAGCTTGCTCACTTGTATATTCTTCACAACACTCCTGAGGTTGAACCATTCGTTGAAGAACACAAAAAACTCCTGCGGGAAATACACGGTGATAGAAATGAGAGTTTGATTACAAGGGAGCACAACAAAACATTCATTAGATGGTTCAATGCTCGCATTTGTCAGCAGTTTGATCTTAATGCTGGATCAGTTTCTGAAAGATTGTTTTGGCTGTCGAAAGGACCGGGTTTGCACGCATTTTCCTACACCGCCTATGCAATCAACAGTTACGCATTCTATAAAAAAGACCAGGATGAAAAAACACAATGCAGAATAGTGGAGTCACACTCGTTGCCGAGGCATTACATATATCCAGTGCCAGAGATACAAATCCTATATATGCGAAGATGGCATACTTTGGTGTGATTGATTGCATTTGGGAGTTAGATTACACCATGTTCAGGGTTCCTGTGTTCCGATGTCAGTGGGTTAACAACCATAGTGGACGGCGGTTAGATGAATTTGGGTTTATATCGGTCGACCTTTCTAAAGTTGCATATAAGGATGATCCTTACATTCTACCGTCCCAAGCATCACAAGTGTTTTACATTGCCGATCCTTCTAAGAAGAATTGGTCAGTTGTCATGCAGTCGAACAAAAATTACGCCGAATAAGTTGATGATGAAAGTAGTGATGATGATATGAATATGATAGAAGAGGATCCTTCATTTGATACGTTACTGGCAGAAGAGATTGATGCAGACGGATATGACGATGAAGATGAGCATATTTATGTAAGGAGTGATAATGAAGAAGGCATTTGGCTCAACACAACCCTAAATCCAACAAAAAAGAGGAAGCAAACAATTTTAGATAATATAACACAGAGGAAAAAGAGACGAAAGCCCTCATATTGATTTAAGTTTGTATGTATTTCTGTTTTACATTGTGAACTACTTCATTTAATTATTCTGCACTAAAATCACGTCTTGTTTCATTATTTTAATTTGCAGGAAAATGGATCCCCCCCTAAGCACGAGGAAGAAGAACAACCGATTGTGGGGCCAGATATCGATGATGGTAGACAGGCTGTCGAGGCGGATGCTACCCGTGGCATCACCCTTATGCGTAAACTACTCAAGCGCAGATCTCTGGGAAAAAAGACCAGACTTAAATGGAACGAAAATAACCAACCAATCGGGGAGACTGCGAAAGACCTCTCTGGTTTTATTGGGTGCACTGTTCGGCAGAAAGTGCCTATTACTATCACAGATTGGAGAACCGCAGGGAGCTGCAAGAACGCGGTTTGGTCGGAGATTCAGGTTAGGTGCCTTTTTACAATTTAGTTTTATTATGACAACATTGTAACTAACAAATCTAATGTGATTTCTATTGTTACAGACCATGTTTCATATTGATGATTCTCATAGGGAGTATGTCATGATGAAAGCTTCCAGAATGCATCGCGGTTTCCGCACAAATTTGACCATGTACTTCCTGAGAGATGCAGACGGGGAGATCGTTCCAACACCCCCAGAGGCATTCGCAGGGTCAATTACCCAGGAACATTGGAATGAATTTGTGCAATCACGGTTGACACCGGAGTTTGAGGAAGTAAGTCAAAGAAATAGACAGGCGGCTAAAAGCTGCGAATATCCGTATATGGGCGGACGAAAGACCTTTCCTGAATTGGAGCAAGATATGGTATGTTAGTAATGCTTCTAAATACAAAATTATGAATACATGTTTACGTGATTAATTATGTGTTCACCTGGCTTGCTTGACAGATTAAGGAACAGGGCCTAGAAGGGAAGCCACCACGGCATGGCCTCTGGTTTTGGGGACACTCTCAAAAGGACGGTACCATCATTCACGACGAGGTCAGAAGAGTCGGTGAACGATGTGTAAGTCATTCTCTTGGACTTTGTGATATCTTTTTAACTGGTGACTTTGCTAAGTTAATATCTAACAACAATTTCTTCTTGTTATAGGATATGTTGTCACAAGAATACCCTGACGAGGTCAACAAATTTGGCCCCGATGATTTCCTGAGCAGAGCGCTTGATCGCCCTGAGTATTCGGGCCGTGTTCGGGGCACAGGTCTAGGGGTCACGCCCTCTTCTTACTTTGGCCGCCAACATAGGGCATCAAAAGGCGAAGTAAGAGCGTTACAAGAAGAAGTTCAATCTCTGAGGGAGGAGATGCAACGACGGGACGAGGAACTGCATCGGAAGTACGAGCAAATGTTCGAATTTTACCAGCGATATAATGTTGCATCACAAACGTCGAACTTCGTGCAACAAGGTAACGTTCCTCTTGTCGATAGTCCAAGCATAAGGGAGAGCAGCTGTACGATGCCGCGGGCCCAAATTCCTCAGGTAGTTCATACATTCTCTGCTTACAAACTTGCAGCGACATTGTTATATTATGCGTTGTGAGCTAATGTTGTCAACTCTTTCGTAGGGCGAGTCAGACTGCAGGTTGTATATCGATTACTCTTTCAGTGAAGTAGTTGCCAAAGGGAAGGTCTACAACACTTCCAACACGACCCTGCACAACTCGCCGTTGCCTAAAAATGCATTGAGAGTAATAATTGAATCCTCCTACAACAACGCGGCACCAATACCGTTCCCTACTGATGAGATGACTACGGTCAAAGATGCTATTGGTGCTTTCGTTGCTTGGCCCATTGGTTTGATTGAGCCAACACCACAGGTGGTTATTTACTAATAACATTTACACTAGCATTCATTGTGTTGGAAGAATGCTCTTTTATTTACATGTTTTTTCAGGGTACAAGTTCTACCGGAAAGAAAGCACAAAGGCCTAACGTCCAAGGTACCGGTGGTTCAGCCGCTCAAGTGATGAAGAAAAAGAGTTCACATACTGATCCATCGTCACGGGTGATTATTTACTAATCAATTAAACTAGCATTCTTTTTTATTGGAATAAAATTTCAGACTTTCTATTTACATGGTTTGTAGGCAACAAAAGCCAAGGGTAAGAAGAAAGTACAAGCGCCTCCTGTTATTGAATGTACAAGCGCCGAGACGCCAAATCGTGCTCGATTGCGAGCATTTGCAGCCACCCTATCTCCCGAATTTACTGCCAATATTCCATTTGACAAGCGTATATTTGGGGTGTCAAATATGGTTGAGCATGTTTTTAAGGAGCAGATCATGGACGTGCTTGATCAAGGATGGCTCGGTGGTACCGCTATCAATTTATGGATCAGGTATAAATGTGTTTCCATTGGGGTTTCGTTTAATGTCATTAGTTTTACACTAATTGGGAGTTTGTATGGTTTCTTTGAAGGCACCTGCACGAACATGTCATGATTGCCGGGGATAATGTCTCGTTCGAATTCATAAGCCCCTATGAGATAGCACATATTGCGGGCGTGAGCTATGACGAGCAGTCCGCGAAGCTTAAAAGGCGTTTTTCTTTAAAGGCAACAGGCTTGACTTTATTCTTAGCTCCAATTAATACAGGGTAAGTCGATATGCATTATAGGTTTCATCGTATTCTTAGCTCCAAGCATCATTTATATATACTGACATAACGTTCTAAAAAATTTTACGCAGCACTGGCTTTTGCTTGTCATTTATCCGCAATCACAAGCGAATCCCTTGATTTACTATTTGGATCCTGTGTATGGTGCTGAACCAGATAGTCGCCCAGCTTTGATGCGCCTCGTCAATAGGTACGTGAATGTCAGCATTCTTTGAATCCGTTGCATCATTTGTCATTTTATGACCCTAGCTAATAAAATTAATTTACTTTGTTTCGTTTCCAGCGCATTGACCAGTTTTCGGTCCTCCGTTAACTTGAGTTATTCCAAAGCCCTTGACCAGAAAGATGCTTATAAGTGGCTCACAGTCCAGGTTCTATAAGTTATTCAATTTTTTAAACAATCTACTCAAACATAAAGTAAATGTTTCTCATATGATATCTGGTATTTTTTGTTACAGTGCCCCTTCCAACCCAATAACAACGACTGTGGATACTATGTGATGCAATTTATGAGGGATGTAGTTACACATGATCGATGTAGCATTCCATTGACAGTAAGTTTTATATTTTGCCAACTCTAATTGTATTTGAACTTGTTATTAGATTTCAAGTAAATTTGATTGCCATTCAAATTTATCTCTCTGTGCAGTATTACCCAGACGCACGTTGCCCCTCATTGTCAAGGGAAAAAATGAATGCACTAATAGAGGAATGGTGCACTTATGTTCTACCTCTTTTACACCAAGTACAAATGTAGATATATAATCGTATAGCTAGTAGCGTGCTGTTTCCCAATTAGAATGGTTGGTTCATTTGTACATTGCTTTCTGGATGAGTTATTGGTGTATTTTCGTTGCCTGGAACTGTATAGAATTGCTGGTATTTTAGCACTGATGCAGGTGGGGTATATAAACTAAAATGAAATATTTAAAAAAAAAATTCAATACCAGCGCTTACTTAATTAAGCGTTGCTATAGGTAAATTTTAGGTGACCTATAGCAGCGCTGCTATAGGCCTAATAGCCTATAGCATCACTGGCTATTGCAGCGCTTATAAGCGCTGCTATAGGGCCAAAATAAGTGATGCTATAGGCATTTTCTGTAGTAGTGTGTGTTAATCTTTTCTTACTTACTTTCTTTGTTTTTTAATAGGGTTAAAGAGCAATTTCACCACAAACTGTTGTCCAAGTTGCATATGGCACAATTGACAATTGAAAGGGTCAGAAATACCAATGGATCTTTTAACCGGGGGTAGATTGGCCAACGCCGTTAAAAATACCAAATGGCCGTTACGTTTAATATAAAAAATTGTCGCCCATAATTTTATGGGGTTAAAGAGCAATTTTACCTATAGACTATTGTCTAAGTTGCAGATGGCACAATTGACAATAAAAAGTGTCGTTATCACCAATGGACCTTTTAACCAGGGGCGGATTGGCCAATACAGTTTTACTTATGGATGTTGACTGTTAATTTTAATTTGGAGACATGACAGACAACAAGTTGCCATGTTGCACATTTTAGACTGTGACATGGATTAATAATAGGAAAATACCAAAATACCACCAAGCAATGAAAAAATACCTCCCACTATGACAAGTTGCCATGTGGCACATTTTAGACTATTGAGGGTGGGTGAGGATGAGGGTGTCCGCCGTCAGTTGCCATTCGCTATCCTTGAGTGTTCTTTCATCCATGGTTATGGCGAGGGCTCTATTGTCAAGGGTGAAGGGCAGTGAGGGTGAGGGTAAGAATGAAGGTGAGGGTGGGTGAGGTGAAATTATGTCTGCCATGTGGAATTCACCAAGCTGCCAGGTGGACATCATTGCGCCAATTGTCCCACAACTGTTGGAACTCTACATTTTGATGATAACCAAACATGACTTAGGCAATAGGATCATGAGATCTTAACTTAGAAAAATACTTTGAAAAACTGTTTTTGGAAATCTAAGTCTTGCAATCGATTGAGAGAACAAGCAATCGATTGAAGAATCTATCCTGCAATCGATGGCATATCGATTGCATATCGAGTGCAGTATGTCAATCGATGTAAAACTAAGCAACCGATTGATTGTGGAATTACTCTTAGTAATCAGAGTTCAATCAATCGATTGAGTAAAATGGCAATCGATCAAGATTGCACTCGGTGAGCAATCGGATGGCAATCGATTGCAGCTTACCTTGAAACAATGATATATGCAATCGATTGGAGCTTGATTAATCGATTGACAAGAGGCAATCGATTGAGAAATCAGGCAATTGATTGACAGTCTCAGTTTTTATTCGATAGCTAACACTTCAATCGAGTGATGCAGGTGAAAAACTGAAGCAATCTGAAGGCAATCAATTGACGACCAGAAACGGCAATCGATTGATACACCTTGCAATCGATTGACAATCAAGAAAATTCAAATTTGTTTCTTTTCTCATGTCTAACTACTACTATATTGCAAAATGTACTTGTTACCATTTTGGGCAGTTAACGTTAGACAAAAAGAAACTAAACCAACTAGCCATTACAGCCAGCTACACTCAGCAACACTCAATCTGGTACAATGTGCTGAAAGAAAAGAGAGAAGAAACGTATATAAACTCTGGAGCATTAAATGCAACCCAGAACAATCATCAATCTCCAGATCTTTACCTCTCTCTCTCTCAGATTGTTACACAGAAGGCTCAGACTTTATTCAAACGGGCAGAAAAATTACAAGTCTATAAAAGCATTAAAGAAGAAGATGGTTGGTAGAGAGAATTAAGTGATATTCAACTACAATTCCCTACTGCAATCAATACTGTCTAAATTCTCTCATCTGTTCTTCAGTTTGTAATACTATCAGCTCAAGTGTGTGAGCAATCTCTGTATTATCTGATATACTACTTTGCTGAGTAATTTCCTTGGGATAGTGGGATCCCAGTGGAAGGGTTGTACACTTACAAGTTGTAAGGGGGAGTTATCTGTAAGGGTAGTTCTTTCTGTGAGAGATCACTTGTAAAGGCACTCAAGAGACTTATTTGAATCTTGAAGATTTAGTGAAACCCAACTGGAAGTTGGAGAACTAGACGTAGGCCAAGAGTTTGGGCTGAACCAGTATAAATCTTGATTAGTTCTGTCTAAATTTTTCAAAGCACAATTCACCCCCCTCTTGTGCATGTTGGATATGCTTAGTTTTGATGATGTCAAATATAGAGTTAAATGTAAGAAGCAAAAAGTGTGTATAAAGTGTTTATCTCCTACTATCTATTAGATTATGTTTGCTATATGTTTACTGTGATTAAAGCATTGCATATATGATCACATAACATGTCCATAAGCTCAGATTGCATACATAACAACATGTAACTTAGTCTGGAATAAACTGAGATAAGAATCATAATCATAATGGCTAAGTAAAAGAGTGTAGGTTACCTCAGCAATGAATAAGTAAAATCTAATAGGTAACAAATTCTCTATCGCTGATCATTGAACTAAAAGAATATGCTAGCTATAGCATGATTTGCTATCCATAGCATGACTTGCTATCCATAGCAAGATTTGCTATCCATAGCATGACTTGCTATCCATAACAAGACTTGCTATCCATAGCAAGATTTGCTAGCGATAGCAAGATTTGCTATCCATAGCAAGATTTGCTAGTGATAGCATGATTTGCTATCTATAGCATGATTTGCTATCTATAGAGTCTTTATCATTGAGCTAATGGACTAAGCTTGCGATAACATCTGCTGTGCATTATATGATTATCTGTTTAAGCTAAGTACTGTAATTACACTATGAAGCTAGCGATAGCTTTGTTAGCTATCGATAACAAGACTTGCTATCCATAGCAAGACTTGCTATCCATAGCAAGATTTGCTAGCGATAGCAAGATTTGCTATCCATAGCAAGATTTGCTAGTGATAGCATGATTTGCTATCTATAGCATGATTTGCTATCTATAGAGTCTTTATCATTGAGCTAATGGACTAAGCTTGCGATAACATCTGCTGTGCATTATATGATTATCTGTTTAAGCTAAGTACTGTAATTACACTATGAAGCTAGCGATAGCTTTGTTAGCTATCGATAGCACAATACGTGCTGAGCTAATACATTGTTTCTAAAGTGCAGATTTTACACTGTCAAGCTAGCGATAGCAAAGGGAGCTAGCGCTAGTGAAAAATCTGACAGCAAGTACGGGAGTAGGTAGCAGCAGGTTACCGTTACTCAGAGTCTCCATCTCCCTTAGCCAAAGCATGAGAAGAAAGAAATACTCAAAACGGCTAGTTCTCCAAGTCTCCAACGGATAGAAATTCATCAAAACATATATAAAGACTTGAAGACATCAAAGAGAGATAACGATCAACAAAATAGACGCACACACGATGAATATACGCTAACAGCAATGAAAACGGAGGCTCTGCACAGAATATTAGTTATATATCAGCGAGCCCATAAATGATGGTTTGAGCGCATTAGAAAAGAAGAGCATGAGCACACATTGTTCAGATTTTTAAGCTTTGATTTGTATTTCATCATACATCTTAGTACTTCAGTGATTATCACAATCTGTTCATTTAGTGAACTTATTACTTTGATAAAATCCTCTATTGTTTGAGGTTGTTCTAAAGCTTGGTGCTTTAAGAACAGGGTAGTAACCTTACAGGTTGTAAGGGGGAGTGTTTAGAAGGTTTCTAAAACTCTGTAAAGGTTGGCTGGTAATCCCGTGTTCGTAAAACCAGTGGAAAAGGTTGACAGGTGAACCTGTGTTCGTAAAACCTGTGGTAGGCTTCTCTTGTGCCCGGTTTAAACAAGATAGTGGAAAATCTCAGGTGGAGCCTGAGGACTGGATGTAGGTCAGGGTTGACCGAACCAGGATAAATTTTGTGTGCATTATCTCTTCCCTTAACTCTCTTGGTTTCCAGCATATCTACTTTATATATCTCTTGTGCATTTAACAGTTTTGATATACTCTGTGATAAACAGAAAGAGATTTTAAAGATTACCTTCACAGTGTTTTATAAAAGAGAATTTTAACCTCTTTTTTATCCTATCACCCAATTCACCTCCCTCTTGGGTGACAGCCAGCACTTTCAGTGCATTCCTGTCAGTTACATTTGGTATCAGAGCTTGGTCTTCTGAAAGCTCACTGATCCAACGATAAAGAGAAGTAAAGATCCATCATGGTAGGATATGAAAATCTTCTCCCAGAAGGAAGTTCAATCAACAGACCTCCAGGTTACAATGGAGAACATTACACCTTCTGGAAGATGAAAATGAGAACCTTCATCAAGGCAAGTGGATACATGCTTTGGAAAATCATAGAGGAAGGAGATATTGTGCCAATGAAAACTGAAAATGGAGTTCAGATTCCAAAACTTCCATCAGAATTCAACAATGACGACAAGGATGATATGGAGTTGAACAGCAAAGCAATCTTGGTGATTCAAAGTGCACTCAGTCAAAAGAAGTACTTCAGAGTGTGCCATCTTGAAACGGCTAAAGAAATGTGGGATGCTCTAGAAGTTGTTCATGAAGGAACTTCAGGAGTTAAAGCAAGAAGATCTGAACAACTAGTTGCAGAATTTCACCTCTTCAAGATGGAGGAGGGAGAACCTATCAGAGAACTGGAAATCAGATTCACACATCTGATAAATAATCTCACTGTCCTTGGTAAGAGAATCTCTGAAGTTGAATAGGTCTCCAAAATCCTGAAGATCCTCACCCTAGAATGGCAAATGAAGGCTACTGCTATTCAAGAAATGAGAGGAGAGTCCATGAGATCTATCAATGCTTTATTTGGGAGTCTGGCCGAGTATGAAACTACTATTAGAACCCAAAGAGAGTTGTATGGAGACAAAAAGAAGAAGAATTTAGCTCTCTCAGCTCCCATAAAGGAAGATGAGGATGAGGAAGATGAAGAGGAACTGGATGACGATGAGATGGCCTTTATGGTCAGAAAATTCAAGAAGTTCTTCAGGAATGGAAGAAGATTCCAGAGAAGTGGCTCCAGTAGCACTAGAAGGGATCCTCAGAAAAATCCTCTTGTGTGCTATGAATGCAAGAAGCCTGGACACTTCAAGTCAAAATATCCAAGTCTTTAGAGGTTCAAAGAAAAGGAGAGAAAGAAGGAAAGGTTTCAGGGCAAGAAGAAAGCCTACGTCTCTTCCATATGGGGAGATAGTTCAGATGAGGATGCTAGTGATGCTGAGGAAGCGGCCAACCTCTGCCTGGTAGCCCAGGAAGAATCTAATAGTGAGGTATATCATTCTGACTCATCATTTCAAGAACTTCAAGATGCATATGATGATTTACATATAGAATCTGTAAAATTAGTGAAAGAAGTAATTGTTTTGAGAAAGAAAAACAAAGTTCTTGAAAAGAAAATTGAGGAACCAGATTGCCTAAAATGTAAACAATTTCCAATAGAAGAAGTTCTTCAAAAGAATGAAAATCGTACTTGCAAAAATTGTGAAACACTTCTGAAGGAAAATGACAAGATTTCTGGGATTTTAAAGAAATTTACTAAGAGTACTGAGGCTCTAGATACTATGTTAATGAATCAAAGAGCCTATAGAAATAAAACTGGCTTAGGTTATGGTTCAATGCCCAAGTCTATGACTGGAAGGAAGTCAGTAGAAAAACCTTACATGAAATTTTTCAGAAAAGCTTCAGAATACTCATCACCATTTTGTTTCTGCAATAGGAAGGGACACACTGAATCAATGTGTTACCCCAAGAAACATGGTATGTCTGGACACTATAAATGGGTTCCTAAAGGGACACATCAGCCTAGAGTCAATCTAGACCAAATGCAGCAAACTAATCCCAAAGGACCCAAGAAAATTTGGGTACCTAAATCTGCTTAGTTTGTGCAGGTTTGTCTTAAGGCATCCAACAAAAACAACAAGTTGTATATAGATAGTGGATGCTGAAGACACCTGACTGGAGACAGAAAAAATTGAATAATCTAATCATGAATGATGGAGCCAAAGTTAGTTTTGGTGGAAACCAGTCAGGAAAAATTGCTGGGATTGGAGAAATTGGTGCAGTCAAAGATATCTACCTTTTGGAAGGTCTCTACCACAACTTGCTAAGTGTCAGTCAGAGCACTGACAAAGGTAACTGGGTAATCTTTGACTCAAATGAATGTCTTATAGTAGATAAGAAAGATTTAACCATAGATGAAACCAATCTTAATTGTCGTTTGAAGGGTAATAGGAATGGAAATCTATATACTATTGATTTAAGCCAACAATTTTCTGAAAAATGTTTCATAAGTAACTTTGATAACTGCTGGCTGTGGCATAGAAGATTAGCTCATGTGAACATGACACATTTAGATAAGCTAGTCAAAAAGGATCTTGTAATTGGCATACCTCATATGAAAGTAAAAACTAATTTATTGTGTGAAGCCTGCCAAAAAGGGAAACAAACAAAGTCCTCTTTTAAACCTAAGAAGGAAGTCTCTACTACAAGACCGCTAGAACTGATTCACATGGATTTAGTTGGTCCAGCAAGAGTGAAAAGCCTTGGGGGAAGATTGTACACTCTTGTGATTGTGGATGACTATTCTAGATTCACTTGGACTATGTTCCTTTCTTCTAAGCATGATACTTTTGATGCTTTCCTTCTGTTTGCTAAGAAAGTGCAGAATGAAAAAGGACAGAAGATCAGCTCAATTAGGATAGATCATGGAGGAAGTTTGAGAACCAAGATTTCCTGGAGCTTTGTGAAGAGAATGGAATAAATCACAACTTCTCAGCTCCCAGAACACCACAACAAAATGGAGTAGTTGAAAGAAAGAACAGAGTGCTCACTGAAATGGCTAGAACCATGCTCAATGAAAAGGAAATATCACAAGTTTTCTGGGTAGATGCTATGAGTACAGCTTGCTACATATCCAACAGAGCCTACATACGAAAAGGCATGGATAAGACTCCATATGAGCTCTACAAAGGAAGAAAGCCTAATGTAAGTTAATTATTTAACCTTTTCCTTACGCCTTGGGGTTAAAATCACAATAATTACCAAGGATTGTGTAAAGTGGCACAATCCCGGATCGTTTCACTTAAGGAGTCCTTATAAACTACCTGAGCTAACTAAATGTAATTGAAACAATAAAAGGTATGGGGGTTTGATTTTGAAAATTCATTTAACAAAACTATTGACAATTGCTATTACTTGTTTTTGTGATTTTCTTTTGATTAAAAGGGAGAAAAGGGTTTGGATTAAGGGAATTTATAAAATGGGCTTTGGTAGTGCTACGGTGGCTCTCACGCTTCATTAAATTGATGTTGGGAGTTAAAAGATGCACCAAGTCTAATTGAAAAATCCCCAAGCAACTACTAGGGGTCCACTAGCCCTAATTAATGACTAATCAAGCAACCACTTTCTTAGCCATTACTTAGGGTTAGTGTTAAGCTCCACTTGGTGTGTGTTGGAACATGAGTTTTGAAAACCGATTCCTCTTGAGAATGTGCAACCACAACATTCAATTGGATAAATTAAGCTACACAATCTAGCTGTAACAGACAGGAATGCACAAGAGGGGGGGTGAATTGTGCTTTCAAAAACTAATTCTGAAATGACAACACAGTTTATACTGGTTCAGCCCAAACTTGGCGTACGTCCAGTACTCCAACTTGCAGTTGGGTTCCACTAGTTTCTCAAGATTCAATCAGGCTCTTGACAGCCTTTACAAGTGACAGCAAGAACTACCCTCTTTACTGATCACTCCCCCTTACACTTTGTAAGATTACACCCTACTCTTAAGATCCCACTATCTTAAGAGTAGATCTCACTTTGATAATGAATACAATATGATTGTTCACTCAATTGAACTGATTGTGTTACACACTTAAGAGTATAAAATCAATGAATGTTGAGAGTATTGAATGCAGTAGATACAGATAATCAATGTGGCAATCAATTTCTACAACTAACTTCTTTCCAATAGCATTTATAGTTTCTCTTAGAAATATATCCGTTGAGAATATGGCCGTTGAAGTCCTCAAGGAAGATTGAGAAGTCTGGTGGAGTAATGGTGATGAAATCTGCTATGCATTTACTCCATTGTACTTGCTTTTGCTTTAGCTCATCTTTCTTCTTCTATCGCTGACAGAGTAGGTGAGCTCCAACGGCTCTTTTGATCAACTTGTGTGTTAACGTTAATTTCCATAAGTAGGTCTGAACAAAACTCTGTACTTTGAAAGCTAAAAATAGGCTTGACCATTGATTTTGAATATTTTCTATCGCCACTTCGATTACATGCCTCTGATCGATCACAGGATCTATTGTCTAATCGATTACACATCGATTACCTATAGATTATAGCCTGCATCACTGAACATCAGATTAGTAATTCATGCGCCTCATCGATTACAGGGGAGGCCTGATCGATAAGGCAGATTTGATCGATTACACATATTCCTCTAATCGATTGCAAACAGATTACATTCAGATTACTTAATCTTCTCCTAATCGATTACATGGCTCTAATCGATTAGGCAATTGACTCTTAATCGATTACTGGACTCTTATCGATTAGACTGGGATCTCTTAATTGATTACATGACTCTAATCGATTGGACTAAGGTCTCTTAATCGATTACACATCTCTAATCGATTAGGCTAAAATTTTCTCATCGATTACAAGAACCTCTAATCGATTGGGCGCTATATAATTTGAACTTGTTTCATCTCTAATCGATTAGGCTAATTTCACTCATCGATCACAGGGGCCTCTAATAGATTGGGCGCTATCTGATTCTTCTCTAATCGATTGGGCTTAAGTTATTTGACTTGCAATCTATCCCTCTGATCGATTGGTTAAGACTTAGAAATCTCTATCAGATTAAGCCTAAGATATTTCTGATCTTATCATAGCCCTTCCCTATGCCTAAGCTATGTTTAGTTATCATCAAAACTTATCATTCTAACATTCTCCCCCTTTTTGATGATGACAAAACAATAGATTTAGATAAACAAATAACCAGTCCGGAAGAGACAGAAATAGGAAACTGATAGTAAACATATTATAAACCATAAGTCAGATGATACAATAGACATATAATTGATCAGGTAATAAAAACAACTCTCAAAAGAAAAACTGGAAAGCAAGTAAATATGCAAAGTATGAGTGATGCATATGGGGATAGTCAAGGGTGATGGAAGATTTTTGGATCAGTCAGAATCAGTGTCATCCTTCCAATTTGATGTGTCCAGATCATAGTCCCCAGGCTCACTGCTAATTCTTTCAGAGTCAGTTGATGGATCTTCAAGTATCTCAGACTCAAGTTCTATCTCTACCTCCTTTTTCTTAGCAGGGGCTTTCTTCTTCTTGGGGGCAGCTTTCTTCTTGGGAGGAGATGGAGGAGGAAGCAATGACAAAAGCTCATCCAATTTAGATGGACGTTTCTGTTTCTTCTTAGGAGGAGGTTTGACAGATTTTCCTTTCCCCTTAGGTGCAACTTTCCTCTTAGAAGATTGCTATTGGGCAGGCTTTGGTTCTTCAATTACAATGCCTTTTGTTGCCCTGGTACTCCTCCTTGGCATTGCTTTGACAGCAGGCTTAGGGGCAGCTTTCTTAATTCTTTTCCCTTTATCAACAGACTGAACTTCTTGCCCCTCTTCTTCCTCATCAGATTTTAGAAATTCTGATGTAGTCTGAATAGGATCCACCACTTTCTTTTGATCAGACTTCTTAAACTTAACTTGCTTCTGGACACCCCATTTAGGAAATGCAGGCTAAGGCTCATGATGTTTCTTTTCTGAATCAGCCAACTTAGCCTTTGCTGCATCTCTATCTTCCATTTCTTTTTGGCTTTGTGCTAGGGTTTGGCAGAATTCTTCCACTTGCTGATGTAATTCTTCTGCCTGATGAAGGTAATGGGGCAATAAGTCAATGCAACAGGTTTGGGCTCCCCTTCATACAGAACCATAGCCATCCCCAAGTTTTCTTCCAGAACATTTGCAGCATTTTCTGGGGGAATATTGATAGTGTCCTCAACTTCAGAATCTGAGGCTTCTTCTACTACAACCTCTTCTTCAGCCATACTTATCTTGATGGCTTCAACAAGCTCATGGATTTCCTCAAGAGTCTGGCTCATAGTGCTTCCTCAGGAATTTGGGACATCTGAGGGATTTCTAAAACAATGGATGAGAGAATGGTGGCAGCTTCCACAGCCTTTTCTTGAATCAGACTGCTTTCCCCAGGTGTTGGAACACTGAATAACTTCTCCCCCTTTTTGGAATCATCAACAATGGGAGGTGAGGCTTCTAGGGCAGCTTTCCCTTTTCTGATATAAGTCTTGGCAAGATCAGGTTTAGGAGAAGGGTGGGGGAAAGATGTAGGCTGAGAGAGTGGAGGAGGAGGAGGTTGTTGGGGAGGTGCAGGATGAGAGGCAGGGGTAAGGATGTGGTCAGGAGAGGGTGGAAATTCTGGATGATCAGAGGAACTAGAAGAAAGTTGCTTGGAAGGAGAGGAAGATTTGGTTGGTGAAGGTGTGTGTTTAGGTGAAGTTTGTGTTTGGGGAATTGGAGGAGAGGGATGAGAGGGAGAGGGTGAATAACGAATGGGGGATACCTGATGAGCCTCATACCCAGCAAAGGGAGATAAGGGAGGGTCTGGAAGCTTGACTTTGTGAGAGTCCCTCAGAATGGCCTCCAATCCCGCAAGTCTGTTGTGCAAAAACTTGTGCATGTTCACCACAGCATCATATCCATTAAAAATGGTCATGGTGCTTTCCTTGACAGATTTCACCATAGAGTCATTCAAGGCAGCCACTAATCTTTTGAGCAATCGATCCTCCATGGATTGATGCTCCAGAGCCACTTCTTCCACCACCCTGGCTTAAACTCTCTCAAACAGATCATCAATAATATTTGCAGGAAGGGAAACCCCTTGATCTGGAAGAGATGTAGAAGGGTGAGGATGAGCCTGTGGTGCAGGGCTCACAGGAGAAGTATGAGGAGTTTCATCTTGATCCATGGGATCAGGAACATGGCCCTGGTCTGGAATGCCTTCTGATCCAATTTCTGCTTCAGGTTGTTCCTCTTCAATATGAATGGTTGGATCAGGCTGAGAGGGAATCTGTCCAAAGGGAGGCACCCCCATCTTCTTCAGATTAGTCAGATCAAACTTGGGTGGTTCCTTATTCTGTTCACCTTCAAGCCAGAAGACTTTGTTGTTGCAGAGGATGAAAGACACCAGTTGAGCAAAGGGAAGAGTGGTTTTCACTGTCTTAGTCTTGTGAAACCTCAAAAATTCTTCCCAGATAACTTGTCCAGGGTTAATAGGAATCTTGTTGATCAGCATGGGCAGAATAGGATTATCAATGTCCAGAATCAGAGAAAAGTTTCCTGCCTTGTTGACCATGCATCTGGAATAGGCATAATGAAGAATCCTATAGGCAGGAGGCAATTGAGCAGGTGTTAGATTTCCCTTGATAGGACTCATTGGCTGATAGATCTGCTTGAGTTCTTCATCTGAAAATTTATTTCTTATCTGCTAGGAGTTGTACTCTTCCATATTAGGCCCATCCATATGAAGCCATTGGTTTAAATTCTTTCAATCAAAAGAGAAGGCCTTGCCTCTGACTTTGGAAGATATTGTAATTCCTGTGACTTTCCCTTCTGTTTCAATGACATGAATCTTTATGTTGGAATAGAAGGCCTTGATAACCTTCTCATTGTAGTGGTTTTGGATTCCTATCCAATGCTTGTAGGGTGCCAACTACTCAGTCACAGGGAAGCCATTCTTCTCCAGATAATCAACATCAACAAAACCACACCTTGGTTGCAAGGCTCTCCTCTGAATATCTTCTGAGGCTTCCTCAATAGGATCCTGGGCAAATGATGAATCAATGGGAACTTCTGTATCCCCTGAAATAAGCTCTCTGACTCTGACTGATGAAGGACTTTTGTGTTGAGGTTTGGATGCAGAGCTACGGGTTTTGGCCATTTGTGGTGATGGTTGAGAGGTTGAGGGAATAGGATTTGAGGGTGGAGAAGGATGTCTGTAGGTTAATGCTGGGTCTCCTTGGGGTAATGGAACTGTATCAGGGACAATCTGGGCTCTATAGTTCTTTGGGATACGCATCTTGGGTGCCATGGGTAGAGGTTATATAGAGGATTGAGGGTTATGCCTGTTAAGTCGAAGGGTTGTAACTGGTTTTGGAGGAGTTATGTCTGGTAATGATTAGAATGATGGCAACAGTTATGATAATCACGAAGGGATTTGATGGTTCGAATGTTAGGGTTTAAGAGAAGATGAAGAGAGAATGCTTTAGAACAAATGCAATATGGTGCGAAATGATGCTTCAGATGCACATGTCAAGTTTATATGAGAGAGAAATCACAGAAAAGCATGTAACTGTCAGAGAAAGTGTACGTTACAAAAGTTACCGTTGACGCCTAATCGATTACACGTACTGAGTAATCGATTACAGGGAGTAGTCTCTGATCGATGAGATGCGTCTGATCGATTAGGGTTGCTGTGATCGATAGTTCCAAGCTGAGTAATCGATGCCCAATCGATTACTCCTTCCTTGTGATCGATCAGACAGTTCTGATCGATTATGTCTTTCTCCCTAATCGATCCTTCTTTCTTCTCTAATCGATGCCTAATCGATTACAGGGCATGCTCTGTAATCGATTAAGGTTGCCTGATCGATTGGACGCAGAACCTGCAAAAACTCTAATTTTGATACTCCGATGCCTAAGATAGTATTAGATCATCAAAAACATGAAATAATTCAGATAAATTGATAATTTTAATACAAACTTACAACTCATTGGGATTTACCATTCCCAATTCTCTTCTGATGAACATGAATTGTCCAGTTTCTAAGGGTTTAGTGAAAATGTCAGCCAGCTGCAAGTGTGTTGAAATAAATTCCACTCTGACATCCTTCTTTTGCACATGATCTCTGATGAAATGATGCCTTACATCAATGTGCTTTGTTCTTGTGTGATGTACAGGATTTTTGGCTAGACTGATAGTGCTTGTATTGTCACAGAGGATTGGAGCTTCTGGAAACTCCATCCCTAGATCCCTCAATTGATGCTTGAGCCATAGAACTTGAGCACAACAGGTTGCAACAGCTATATATTCAGCTTCAGTAGAAGATAGAGAAACACATGTTTGTTTCTTGCTTGCCCAAGAGACTAAGGATCCTCCAAGATATGCACATTGACCACTGGTACTCTTTCTATCAGTTTTGTACCCAGCATGATCTGAATCTGAGTAAGCCATGAGATACTCCTGAGTTCCTTTTGGATACCACAGCCCCAGCTCCTGAGTTCCTACCAGATATCTTAAGATTCTTTTAACACATGTGTGATGCATTTCTTTAGGATTAGCTTGATATCTGGCACATACTCCCACACTGAATTGAATATCTGGTCTGCTGGCAGTTAGATATAAGAGAGAACCAATTAGACCTCTATATGTTGTTTTATTGAAGTCCTTTCCTTCTACATCAGTATCCATTACTGTAACACCTGGACTTTTACTACTATATTATAGTAATTTAATTGAATTATAACCACTTTTATGAATATTCGAAGCCCAAAAATACGGAAAATTTAAAACTTTTTCTTTTAAAACATTATACCAACCCTCTGTTGGTTGGAATGGGCTTTTCAGACGACTTAGAATTTAAATCTTTTTATAAAACCAAGTGGTGCATAAAACAATTAAACTACCTAGGTTCCCTTATAATTTTCTCCCCTTGATGATAGTGTGTGGGGAGTGAAAACCCATTCATGGGTTCTCTGTATTTATTTATGGGTTTCTACCTTTCCGATATTAAAACGCTGGGGTTACCTCGGTTGATAACCCTTCTACTAGAATACGCAGCGACATTAAGATAATACATACATTTTCCTTTTAAAGTGTCTATTTAATGTGCTCTCTATTATTAATTTAATAATTTACTTTTACAACATGTACCAATAATCTTATTAAAATATTTACTACCTCTGGCTTTTAAATTTCTAATCCTAATTTTCTTCGTCTACTCTTCTCCCCAGCTAGCTTCCTTCGACCTGCCAAACTGAAAATGTTTGGGGAAGGGGGTGAGATTGGAAATCCCAATAGCAGTTTCTTTCATTAACTTATATTATCATGCTAGCAATTGTCATGTATATATTTCATAAAGCTGTGCAAATGATGATAGTCTTACTCCTATTAATCTGTGTGCTAAAAGCACCTGCCAACCACTAATAACAATATATTCGTTATAGTGGAGGCTTTACCTGCAGGGTTTCTCGTTAAAGCACATAAGGCTAAAACGTAACTAATCTCGCAAAGGTGTAGCTAATCACCTAAGCCTGGAGTACTCCATCTGAGGAATAACAACATACCAACTAAATGCAACAGTTATTACAAAACAATACATGCAATTTAATTGTTACTGAAATAAACTGCTACCTGGAATACCAGACTTAATCATAAGTTCGCTCCTTTCTCTTCCACTGATCGCCTCAATTTATGTCATCATCAAAACCTATTTACATATAATATACAAATAATAAATTAATATCTATATTCTTGGATAATTATCTGACGTCTCTCACGAATCCTAATGTAATTAATACTACCCCATTCTTAGTATTAGTGAAATATTACAATTTACCATAATTATCTTAATCTCATTAAAATTGAAAAGTTAATTATAAATAATTTATTCCTATTAATCTTTCTTAAATTAAGAAGGCATTTATAAATAATCTATCACATTTAATATTTCTTATTCTTAATGTTTGACTAATAGTTTTTATAAAACCTTTCTTTAAAAAACCATAATCTTTCACACACACAAGCACATACCTATATATATTTACTTCATATTCATTACAAAATTTCAATAATAATAAATCTATCAATAGTGTAAATCAAGTCCAAGTAATTCAATTTATTAAAGAATTTTACAAGTCAAATCATCAATCACAATTATATCCAAATCATCTTTCGTTATCTTCTAAATTCTTACTTACCCTAATGCTTCCAATAATTATCCTAAACACATCTAAAACATATGAAACTGTACTCTAGCACTTGAATCACTCTCATACCATTTATGAACTTTAAAACAACTTCCCCAATTCATTAACCTAAATTATCATCACTACATTTCTTTTACACGTTCAATTTCTAACACTTGACTATTGATTATTACATAATATATGTTGTCAACTATTTGGATCATTTCTTTCACAAATACCCCTAATCTAGCTTTCTTTTCCATTTCTAAGATTGATTACATTCTAATTTAACCTTAATGAATATATCATTTTAGTCATTAATTAAAAACTCCTAATTTCTTAATAAAAGCCTATTTCTTCCTTTCCTTTTTAAATCTCCATACTTCATGTAAAATCTCCAAACACCTTATAGATTTAACAACTTAATTTTCCACACATCTCAAGATCACCCTCCATTTCAAATCTCTAGTTTCCATTGAGGTAAGAGACTTGGTACTATTCCTAGACTAACAATCACCTCCATCACAAAACACTTTCCCAATTTATATCACATTAATAATTATTACTTATAACTTACCTTATTATAATTAACCTAACCATTTAAGATCTGAAGGACATTTTTAATTAATCTATTCCAATTAATCTTTCTTATTAACCTATGAATTAGTACATAACTTTGGAATTTCAATTAATTATATTAAGTCCTTAACATTTATTTGATCACTTAAACTCATTGAACAAGTTAATCAAACTTCCCAAAACAGGATTATAATTCCTTAGCTTAACTTTAATCACATATATACCTAGACCACCTTTGATATGCCTTAAACATAATTATTAACCATCTTATGCATTCAATATATAAATAAGAATCATTAATATACGATCAATACCAATTCCCATTTCACTTCCCTATTTCTGCTTCTTAATTACCAACAACAATACATTCTAGAATTCTAGCACCTTTAATTACTTGTTTTATTATCTTGACTCCCTATATTAATATATAATTAGCTTTTGCTTTGATTTAATAATCATTTAACTAAATGGGAACTTATATTTAATTAACATTCTGTTAATGAACACCAATTTCAGTCATTAAGCATAACAGAACATCTAACAAATAGAGGAAGCAAAGAATATAAATTCTAAAACATGTAAATCCATACACTTGTTCTAATCCACCTTTATTATCATTTTATCCTTCTTTAAGCCCCCTTTTATTCCCTATACTAAATATCTATTCCCAAGTTATTACAAATCAGATCAATTCAATTCATTACATGCCAAATCATTAATTACTCCCCTTATATCTCTATCATCCCTTACTTATCATTAAAAGAGCAGAAAAACAGTGCCACAATTTCATACTTCCGAAAATCTCTATCCCCAACAGAAATTCAACATGCTTAGCAATATATATATATTAGTTCTTTTCCAATCTTTTTGGCATCTAATTATTACACAGGAACCAATCATGGATCAGAAATCAACCAAAACAGAGGCAAGCATAAAAATTTCAGGAACCCCCTTAGCTTACAAATAACAATCAGAACAGAACAAGAATGTCTAGATTTCAAAATCACCATATCCAAACATTACAACACGAAATCATCAAGACAGAGAAGAACAAGAAGAGGATCAGAATCAAACTACTCAGATAACAAGCAACAAACATAATCAAACATCATTAATTTGTCCTCCTTAAACCCGTCGGCCAGAGCATCACAAACAGAGGAGAAAGAACAAGAATCCGACGGGACAGGGGAAGAACAAGAAATCAACCCTCAGAAATCAACATACAAAATACTCTCTAAACTTAAACTTACCCTAAATCATGCTTAATTAAACTTTAGAACAAGAATATCCAGAAATCAAAGGAAATAGGGTCGGATGAACAGTGATCGATTTAGGGTTCTTGGAGAAATTCACCCAAACTCAACTCCCCACTCGAAATCACAACCGAAATCATTGAAAGCACAGCCCAAGCATCATTCCTACGAATTTATAGACCTTAAGAACCCCTAGAACCGAATTAATCCCTTCCCTTAACTCGCACAAATCGGCCCAGAAAGGAGAGAAAAGTGAAAGGAAGAGACTTACCCAAAGCTTTCCTAAGGTTTGCGTACGTTTTCGTCGCTTCCCGCTGCTGTTCTCGCCGTCGATCGCCGCTGTCCAGGCCGGAGGAAATCGGAGAACGGAGGGAGCAGAGAGGGTGTGGGAGAGTCTGAGAGAGTGAGAGAAGGAAGGGGGTGGGTGTGTGTATATCGGGTCAGAGGGAGTATTATAATAAGGATTAGGGGAAAATTAAAGTTCTGACCCCTAAAACTCTCTTCTTTTCGTTTTAATCCCTATAACCAACTTTTTACTATTTTCAGTTTAGTCCCTTTCTGAAAAATAATTTTCTAGATAAATTCTTATATCATATTAGAGATTTTTCTTAGTCATAATTTCTTTAAGCCTTAAAATAAATTCTCCTAAAGTTCCTAAATAAAAATTTATCTTCTAATTATTTTTCTTTGTTTTCTAAAGAAAATAATCCTTAAAATTATTAAAAATACACCTGGCCTCCTAAATTCATTTATAAGGCTTTCAAATTTCTAAATGCCTTCTCAATTACATTTTCTTAGATTAAGGTTTATCTTGTAATTATTATATTTATTTATTATTTATTTATTTTTCCTTTGTGTAAATAAAATAACCCTTAAAATTTATTAAAAATGTCTAAAACATTATGATTTCATTTTTAATGCTTTTTAATATTTTAATAATATTTCCTAAATCTTATTTAATTCCTTATTTCCTATTTTCTAAAATTTGGGGTGTTACAATTACTGCTGTGGAGCTCATAGGAATATCTTCTTCCTTGGACATATCCATTCCAAATTTCTTCAGAATTTCCTTCACATACTTTGTTTGAGAGATGAAAATCCCATCCTTTCTTTGTTTAATCTGAAGCCCAAGGAAGAAGTTGAGTTCTCCCATCATGGACATCTCGAATTCTCCCTGCATGATCTTTGAAAATTCCTCACAGAGAGATTCATCAGTAGCACCAAAAATAATGTCATCTACATAAATTTGTACAACAAGCATGTTTTTCTTTTTATGTAAAATAAATAGAGTGGTGTCTACTTTTCCTCTTGAAAAACCTTTTTCTAATAGAAAATTACTTAACCTTTCATACCAGGCTCTTGGTGCATGTTTGAGTCCATATAAGGCCTTTTTAAGCTTAAAGACATGATCTGGTTTAGTGGCAATTTCAAAACCAGGAGGTTGTTCAACATATACTTCTTCCATGATATAACCATTAAGAAAGGCACTCTTTACATCCATTTGATAAAGTTTGAAATTTTTGAGGGATGCATAAGCTAATAACAGTCTTATTGCTTCCAATCTTGCAACTGGAGCAAAAGTCTCTTCATAATCAATACCTTCTTCTTGGTTATATCCTTTAGCCACAAGTCTTGCCTTATTTCTGACAACAGTCCCATGTTCATCAAGTTTGTTTTTGAAAACCCATTTAGTTCCGATAATAGGATAATTTGAAGGCCTTGGAACTAAATCCCAAACTTGACTTCTTTCAAATTGATTAAGTTCTTCTTGCATTGCAGTTATCCAATCACAATCTTCTAAACCTTCTTCAATGCAAGTGGGTTCAATTTCAGAAATAAATGTAGAGAAATGTATTGCATTTTGAGTTTGATGTCTGGTTCTAACCCCTTCATTAACCTCACCAATGATTTGCTCAGGTGGATGATCCCTGTGATGTTTCCATGCTGATGGTCCAGCTGGTGCATCATGTGAATCATCCTCTTGTCTCTCCTCATGAGATTCATCTAGTGGAATTAATGATTGAGTAGAATTTTTAACCCTCTTTTGAAGAACTGATTCATCTTCAGGTGTAATATTCTGTTCAGAGTCAGTTTCATCAAAGACTACATGAACTGACTCTTCAACAGTGGAAGTCCTTTTATTGAAAACTCTATAAGCCTTACTTCTACTAGAATAGCCAATGAAAATTCCAGAATCAGATTTAGGATCGAATTTATCTAGATTTACCTTCCCATTATTGTGGATGAAACATTTGGAACCAAACACCTTAAGATGGCTTACATTTGGCTTTCTTCCTTTGTACAGCTCATATGGAGTTTTGTCCATTCCCTTCCGAATGTAAGCTCTGTTTGAGATGTAGCATGCAGTATTCATCGCATCTGCCCAGAATACTTGAGATACTCCTTTTTCATTAAGCATTGTTCTGGCCATCTCAGTGAGTACTCTGTTCTTCCTTTCAACCACTCCATTCTGTTGAGGAGTTCTAGGGGATGAGAAATTGTGATTGATTCCATTTTCTTTGCAGAAATCTAGAAAATCTTGGTTCTCAAATTCTCCTCCATGGTCTGTTCTGATTGAGCTGATTTTCTTGTCTTTCTCATTCTGCACTTTCTTAGCAAACACATAAAAAGCATCAAAAGTTTCATGTTTGGAGGAAAGAAACATAGTCCAAGTGAACCTAGAATAGTCATCCACAATCACAAGAGTGTACAGACTTCCTCCTAGACTCTTCACTCTTGCTGGACCAACCAAATCCATATGAATTAGTTCCAGAGGTCTAGTAGTGGTAACTTCCTTCTTAGGTTTAAAAGAGGACTTTGTTTGTTTACCCTTTTGACATGCTTCACACACCAAATCAGATTTTACTTTCATATTTGGTATCCCAATAACCAAATCCTTTTTAATTAATTTCTCTAATTGAGACATATTAACATGAGCTAATCTTTTAAGCCATAGCCAACAATTATCAGAATTGCTAATAAAACATTTTTCAGAGAGATGCTGATTTAAATCTACTACATACAGGTTTCCATTCCTGTTGGCTTTCAATCTGTAATTTATATTTGATTTGTCTATAGCTAATTCATTCTTATCTACTATGAAGCATTCATCTGAGTCAAAAATTACCCAGTTACCTCTGTCAGTACTTTGACTGACACTCAGCAAATTGTGACAGAGACCTTCCACAAGATATATATCTTTAACTGGACCAATGTCTCCTTTTCCAGTGATTTTACCAGATTGATTTCCTCCAAAACTCACTTTGGCACCATCCTTTAAAATCAGGTTGTCCAATTTTTCTTTATCTCCTGTCATGTGTCTTGAGCACCCACTGTCAATATACCATTTTGCGTTGTTGGATGCTTTGAGACATACCTGCACATACTAAACAGTTTTAGGTACCCAAATTTTCTTGGGTCCTTTGGGATTAGTTTGCTGCCTCTGGTCCAAGTGGACTCTAGGCTGATGTGTCCCTTTGGGAACCCACTTGTATGATTTTGATAATCCATATTTCTTAGGATAACAAGTGGATTCAGAATGACCTTTTCTATTACAGTAATTGCAGAAAGAGAAGGGTGATGAATATTCTGAAGCTTTTCTGAAAAATTTCATGTATGATTTCTCTTTTGGTACAAATCTGTTTTCTTTCTAATTTTTGGGAATTGAATCATACCCTATTCCAGTTTTATCTCTATATGCCTTTTGATTCATTAGCATGATATCAAGAGTTTCTGTACTCTTGGTGAACTTCTTTAGAATTTCAGAAATTTTTCCATTTTCTTTTCGAAGAATTTCACAGTTTTTGCAATCAGAATCTTCTTGAGGAATCTCTTCTGAAATCTGTTTACATTTCTCACAATCAGATTTTTCAGTTTTCTTTTCAAGTTCTTTGTTTTTCTTTCTCAGAATAGATACTTCTTTTGCAAGTTTTTCAAATTCAATATGTATATCATCATAAGCATCTTGAAGCTCTTGAAAAGATGGGTTAGTAGGATATACCTCACTATCAGATGATTCCTCTTGAGCCATTAGGCAGAGGTTGGCTGCTTCCTCAACATCACTAGTCTCCTCATCTGAACTGTCTCCCCATATAGATGAAACGTATGCTTTCTTTCTGCCTTGGAATTTCTCCTTCTTTTTCTCTTTTTCTTTAAATCTTTGAAGACTTGGACATTCAGCCTTGAAGTGTCCAGGCTTCTTACATTCATAGCACACAGGAGCATTTTTCTGGGGGTCCTTTCTGATGTTGCTTGAGCCACCTCTCTGGTATCTTCCTCTATTTCTGAAGAATTTTCTAAATTTTCTGACCATAAAAGCCATCTCATCATCATCCAGTTCCTCCTCATCTTCCTCATCCTCATCATCTTTTGTAGAAGCTGTTAGCGCAAGATTCTTTTTCTTTTTATCTCCATAGAGTTCTCTTTGCACTTTAATAGTTGTTTCATACTCAGCTAGACTTCCAAACAGTGACGTGATGGAGCTCATGGATTCTCCTCTCATTTCTTGGATTGCAGTAGCTTTCATCTGCCATTCTGGAGTCAGAATCTTTAAGATTTTGGAAACTTGTTCTGCCTCTGAAATTCTTCTTCCGAGAGCTGTAAGATTATTGATCAAGTGAGTGAATCTAATTTCTAGCTCCCTAATTGGTTCTCCTTCTTCCATTTTGAATAAGTGGTAGTCAGTAATTAGTTGCTCAACTCTTCTAGTCTTTACAACACTGGTTCCTTCATGAGCAACTGCTAGAGCGTCCCACATTTCTTTGGCAGTCTCCAGATGACATACTCTAAAGTATTCTTTCTGACTTAAGGCATTTTGGAGAATCAAGACTGCTCTGCTGTTGAGTTCCAGGTCTCCTTTGTCATCATCTGTCAGCTCATGAGGAAGCTTTGGCACTTGAACTCCATTTTCAGTTTTCATAGGAACAAGGTTCCCTTCTTCAACTATCCTCCAAAGATCATACCCAGATGATTTGATGAACACTTTCATTTTCATCTTCCAAAAGGTATAATGTTCACCATTGAATCCAGGGGGTTTGTTGATTGAACTGCCTTCTGGGAGAACGTTGTCATATCCTGCCATTATAGATCTTTTCTTCTCCTGATCGTGGGATCAGTGTAAGCTGAGAAGACCAGCCTCTGATACCAAATGTAACAGACAGGAATGCACAAGAGGGGGGTGAATTGTGCTTTCAAAAACTAATTCTGAAATGACAACACAGTTTATACTGGTTCAGCCCAAACTTGGCCTACGTCCAGTTCTCCAACTTGCAGTTGGGTTCCACTAGTTTCTCAAGATTCAATCAGGCTCTTGACAGCCTTTACAAGTGACAGCAAGAACTACCCTCTTTACTGATCACTCCCCCTTACACTTTGTAAGATTACACCCTACTCTTAAGATCCCACTATCTTAAGAGTAGATCTCACTTTGATAATGAATACAATATGATTGTTCACTCAATTGAACTGATTGTGTTACACACTTAAGAGTATAAAATCAATGAATGTTGAGAGTATTGAATGCAGTAGATACAGATAATCAATGTGGCAATCAATTTCTACAACTAACTTCTTTCCAATAGCATTTATAGTTTCTCTTAGAAATATATCCGTTGAGAATATGGCCGTTGAAGTCCTCAAGGAAGATTGAGAAGTCTGGTGGAGTAATGGTGATGAAATCTGCTATGCATTTACTCCATTGTACTTGCTTTTGCTTTAGCTCATCTTTCTTCTTCTATCGCTGACAGAGTAGGTGAGCTCCAACGGCTCTTTTGATCAACTTGTGTGTTAACGTTAATTTCCATAAGTAGGTCTGAACAAAACTCTGTACTTTGAAAGCTAAAAATAGGCTTGACCATTGATTTTGAATATTTTCTATCGCCACTTCGATTACATGCCTCTGATCGATCACAGGATCTGTTGTCTAATCGATTACACATCGATCACCTATAGATTATAGCCTGCATCACTGAACATCAGATTAGTAATTCATGCGCCTCATCGATTACAGGGGAGGCCTGATCGATTAGGCAGATTTGATCGATTACACATATTCCTCTAATCGATTGCAAACAGATTACATTCAGATTACTTAATCTTCTCCTAATCGATTACATGGCTCTAATCGATTAGGCAATTGACTCTTAATCGATTACTGGACTCTTATCGATTAAACTGGGATCTCTTAATCGATTACATGACTCTAATTGATTGGACTAAGGTCTCTTAATCGATTACACATCTCTAATCGATTAGGCTAAAATTTTCTCATCGATTACAAGAACCTCTAATCGATTGGGCGCTATATAATTTGAACTTGTTTCATCTCTAATCGATTAGGCTAATTTCACTCATCGATCACAGGGGCCTCTAATCGATTGGGCGCTATCTGATTCTTCTCTAATCGATTGGGCTTAAGTTATTTGACTTGCAATCTATCCCTCTGATCGATTGGTTAAGACTTAGAAATCTCTATCAGATTAAGCCTAAGATATTTCTGATCTTATCATAGCCCTTCCCTATGCCTAAGCTATGTTTAGTTATCATCAAAACTTATCATTCTAACACTAGCAACCACTAAAAATCATATAGCATCACAAACCCAATAGGGAATTCAAACATAGACATCATTCAATTAACATAACCTAATATCCAACACAAATATTCCAATTCAAAGACAATGAAAGAGGAAAAACATGTCTCCAATCCAAATATACAAGAGAAATGTAACCACAAAACTCAATACATAAGGAAAAGAGCATGAGGAAACAAATAACTCCCCTATTTCGCCCATTGAAGCCCAAGCCACCTTCACACCACTAAAGCACCGAAGTTCTAGCCTCTCATATCTTCAAACTCGAGCCCAAGAGGACCCTTGATGACAGCCTCCATGAGTGGGGAAGCTAGAAGGAAAATTGGAGTGGAAATGGAAGTTAGAAAGGGAAAGAACAAGAAAATCAGTGGAATTTGAGGTAGAGATGAGTAGGGATGAGAGGATTTGAGTGGAGAATGAGGGAAATGAGTGAAACCCTAGGAGAGCTCTTCAATTTCGTGCATAGGAGGCTTGGAGAGTGAAGGTAGGGTTGTTAGGATCCATTTATACTCCCTCAGAAACCCTAAAATCGCGTCAGATTTATGCAGAATTTCGTGACTTCGTCGTGGGCTCGCCACGGCGAGCTCGTGTTGGCTCTGGAATTTGCTAGGACTTCGCCGTGAGTTCGCCGCGACGAAACCCACGGCGAGCTCATGTTGCTTCTGCCTCACTGGTCTTTCTCGCCAACAGTTCGTCGCGGCGAAGAGACATTGATTCTGTTTCTCTCTTCACTTTCATCTTCGGCTCCGTCCAGAATTTTTCACTGCAACTTGGCTTCTTAGTTTGGGCATGCTTCTTCTATGACCTGCACATAAAATGGACCTAAGGTTGCATCAAAATGTTCTTGAAAATGGGTTAAACAATAATTCATACTAATCATTCCCAAATTGCCCTTGTCTAGAACAAATTCCAACAAAGTGTGCACAAGTTAGAAATTACCCTAATTAGGCGCAATTACCCCAAGAACATGCAATAATCCAATGATTTTATCAATGAAAAGTGTATAAAAATATGGTGCAATCAGTAAGTCATCTCAAAGTATTTGGTTCCAAATGCTTCATCCACAACAATGGAAAGGTAAATTTAGGTAAATTCGACCCTAAAGCTGACTGTGGAATTTTTATTAGTTATTCTAGTAGAAGTAAAGCTTATAGAGTATTTAATAAAAGAACTTCTACTGTTGAAGAGTCAATACATGTAGTATTTGATGAAACTGACTCTGACCAGAAGCCATTAGAAGAAGAACAATCTGATTTTTCAAACAAAGCTAAAGCTCCATCACAACCAATTTCACAACCAAATAAAGAGATGCAAGAGAATGATTCTCATGATGAACCTGCTGGTCCCTCATCCTTGAGACATCATAAGGATCATCCTTCCGAACAAATAATAGGTGATGTTAGTGGAGGTGTCAAAACCAGAAATCAGATTCAAAATGAAATGCAATTAACTGCATTTATTTCTGAAATTGAACCTTCTTGCATTGAAGAAGCTCTAACAGATTGTGACTGGATAGTAGCTATGCAAGAGGAGCTCAATCAATTTGAAAGAAATCAAGTTTGAGACTTGGTTCCAAGATCTTCAAACTAACTTGATGAATCTGGAGTTGTAGTCAGAAACAAAGCAAGACTTGTCGCTAAAGGGTATAACCAAGAAGAAGGCATAGATTATGAGGAAACCTTTGCCCCAGTTGCAAGACTGGAAGCAATAAGGCTCTTACTGGCTTTTGCATCCCTCAAAAATTTCAAACTGTATCAAATAGATGTAAAGAGTGCCTTTCTTAATGGTTATCTTATGGAGGAAGTCTATGTTGAACAACCTTCTGGTTTTGAAGACTCTTTTAAGCCTGATCATGTTTTCAAACTTAAAAAGGCTTTATACGGACTTAAACAGGCTCTTAGAGCATGGTATAAAAGATTAAGTAATTTCCTTATAGAAAAAGGTTTTACAAGAGGAAAGGTTGACACCACTTTATTTATACTATATAGAAATGAATGCATGCTTATAGTCCAAATCTATGTAGATGATATTATTTTTGGTGCTACTAATGAATCTCTTTGTGAAGGATTTTCTAAGACTATGCAGGGAGAATTTGAGATGTCCATGATGGGAGAACAAAACTTCTTTCTAGGTCTTCAAATTAAGCAGAGAAAAGATGGGATATTCATCTCTCAAACTAAGTATGTGAAGGAGATCTTGAAGAAGTTTGGAATGGATCTATCCAAAGAAGAAGAGACACCTATGAGTTCCATAGCATTGTTAGATGCTGATGTAGAAGGGAATGATTTCAATCAGTATACATACAGAGGTCTGATTGGTTCCCTCTTGTACTTAACTGCCAGCAGACCAGATATTCAGTTTAGTGTGGGAATATGTGCCAGATATCAAGCCCAGGAGTATTGTGGTATCTAAAGGGAGCCCAGGAGTATCTCATGGCCTATTCAGACTCAGACCATGCTGGCTACAAAACTGACAGAAAAAGCACCAGTGGTCAGTGTGAGTTCCTTGGTGGGTCTTTAGTATCTTGGGCAAGCAAGAAATAGACCTGTGTTTCCCTTTCATCTACAGAAGTTGAATATATCGCTGTTGCAAGCTGTTGTGCTCAAGTTCTGTGGTTCAAGCACCAATTGAAAGATTTGGGGATGGAATTCCTGGAAGTTCCAATCCTTTGTGACAACACAAGCACAATTAGCTTGGCCAAGAATCCAGTGCATCACACAAGAACAAAGCACATTGATGTCAGACACCACTTCATCAGAGATCATGTGCAGAAGAAGGATGTCAAAGTGGAATTCATTCCCACACACTTGCAACTAGCAGATATCTTCACCAAACCTCTAGCAATAGAACAATTCATGTTTATCATAAGCGAATTAGGAATGGTGAATCCCAATGAACTGTAAGAGATGTATCACTTCCTTAAGTCTTGTGATTTTATTTGCTCTCAGTTGGATTTTGATGATAAAATACTGACTTAGGCATCGGAGGGTCTTAAAATTCTCTTTGCAGGTCCTGTCGCAGAAAATGGCAATGCAATCGATTACAACTTCTTGCCATTGATTGCAACTTATGTCTCTCAATCGATGGGACTTCGATTGTATATCGATTGACATTTGCATAGTGAAAATCTTCAGGTGAAAAGTAAAAGGGGCCAATCGATTAAAAACAGCCCAATCAATTGGACAGGCCCAATTGATTGCAACATGAACCAATCGATTGCAAAGATCCACAATCTGAGGCTTGGGAAGGGGAAATCGACAGTCAATCGATTGCTCAGCGTGGGATTCATTCGAGCACAGCTCAATTCAATCGATTGCTAGGACATCAATCGATTGCAAAGCCTTACTATCGGTAGCAGAACAACTCTCACAATCGATTGCAATCATACTCAATCGATTGCAACCCCAACGGTAACTTTTCTCTCTCCAAAAACTTACATGAATGCTAATTTTTGTCTGTTGCATTACTTTGCATTTACTATTCATCATCACCCTCACCTCTTCGAACCAGAAAAAAGAACCCTAAGCAACGCTTCACTCTCTCATTCAAAATCTCTCAACTTCTTGCCCTAACCCTCCTGATACGAATTCAAAAGTGCATATTTTCCTTCTGCAGAGCCAACATGCCTCCCAAGATGATCCCACCTAGTTCGCAATCACCCAAATCATCCTTTGCAAGCAAGAAAACAAAGACCCAGAGTAAAGTTTCGTCCAAGCCCTCTTCGTTCATCCCGAAGGTTCTAAAAGACAAGTTTCCTCCTCCTGCTGATGATCCAACTGTTCAGTGATTAGATACGAGCAGGACTGAACATCAGAGTATGGCACAATTAGCCAAATCCTCCTCCCAGGGCAAGTATTCCTCCAAAAAGCAGGTTACTTTCGCAAACTCTGTCAACACCTCCCAGAAACGATCTGATAAGGGGGAAGTGCAATCCAAATCATCTCCTTCTCTATCTGGCAAGAAGAAGGGTAAATATAAGGCCAAAACCCTTGAAGAAGCAGTGATTCCTCCAGCAGATTTTGTGACAGAAGGGGATCTACCTGTTGGTGATGTCTTCAAGCACAGGGGCATCAACAAAAGGACCTGTTGCTTCGATATCTATCATCTTCAGCAATTGGGAGTGGACCTATCTCCCTGGTTATCTGAGTACAAGGAGTTTCTGAAGATAAGTCTCCCTTACAGTAAGCAAGTAGTGAGAAGTTTCTACACTTCATGGAGATCAACAGCACCCACACCACCAAGAATGAGGTGGTTGACATTGAAGTCACCTCCACAGTTAGGGGCAAGTCTTTCTCTTTCAACCGGAGGACATTAAATGAATGGTTCAAGATCGCAAACCCTCTGTGTAATCAATGGCAGAAGAAGGAAAAGTACTTGGACCATGAGCTTCTGAGCATCTATCAGCCTTCTGGAGAGGCTAGAGACCCTCACAGTGTAAGCCAGCTGACATGACCCTCTACAGCAGACTCATTCATTATGCCTACTCACACTGCATGGTCAACAAGGTAGGGAATCTGAGGCAGTTGTATAAAGTTGACAACCCTGTCCTACCTGCTTTGATCAAGGGAGAGCCTCTCAACCTCGGGCAGATACTTACAAAGGAATTCATGACCTTCAGAAGTTCCTCAAGTGACAAGACACCTCTGCCATTTCCTCAACTGATATCATTCGTTCTCCAAAAGAATGATATCTGGTACCTGGAGGAGAATGATGTGCATGATGTTCCTCTTTTCACCAGCACCCACTTGAAGAAAATGAAGATTGATCTACCTGGTGCTGCTGTTCCAGTTACCTTTGCTCCACCTTCAGCAGCCACAGAACCTCAGGCTCCCTCTGCCTCAAGGTCATCCAAGGGCAAAAGCCCTCAGGTAGAAGCTTCAAGGGCAGTACAGGATGAAGCCCAGTCCTCAGCTCCTACCACTCAAGCCCCATCCATGTTTGGATCCGCCATGAGGTCTATAATATCAGATTGTGGTGGACACGGTTGCTCATTTGGAGGCAAGGGTGAGCAATATTGAGAAGATGCTTGGGTACATTCATCCAAGTGAAAGAGAAGTAGCAGGCACCCAGTTCATGGCCTCAGATGGTGCTGGACCATCTAAACAGCCTGGTGCAACTCCTTCACCAGAGGCTTCCCCTCCTCATTCACCAATTCATTTTACTCCTTCTCCTACCCACTAGACTGAAAGTGGCAAAACGTACAAGAGGGGGGGTGAATTGTGCTTTTTCAAAAATTAAACTTTAAACTCAAAGACAATCCTTTATACTGGTTCGGCCAAACACTGCCTACGTCTAGTTCTCCAACTCCTCGTTGGGTTCCACTAAACCACAGGTTTTACAAACCAGGTTCACCTGTCAACCTTTACAAGACAGAGTTTTAGACTTCCTCTAAACACTCCCCCTTACAAGTTGTAAGATGTAACACCCCAAATTTTAGAAAAGAGAAAATAAGGAATTAATTAAGATTTAGGAAATATTATTAAAATATTAAAAAGCATTAAAAATGAAATTATGATGTTTTAAATATTTTTAATAATTTTAAGGATTATTTTCTTTAGAAAATAAAGAAAAATAATTAGGAGATAAATTTTGAGTTGAGAACTTTAGGAGAATTTATTTTAAGTCTTACAGAAATTTATGACTAAGAAAAATCTCTAATATGATATAAGAATTTATTTTAGAAAATTATTTTAAGGAAGGGACTAAACTGAAAATAATAAAAAGTTGGTTTTAGGGATTAAAACGAAAAGAAGAAAGTTTTAGGGGTCAAAACTCTATTTTTCCCCTCACCTTTTATATAATACTCCCTCCGTCCCCTATTCCTCTCACTCTCTCTCGATCCCTCTCTCCCTCACCGCCTCTCTGTTCCTCTCCGTTCCTCCGCTTCTCCAAGTTCGACAGCGATGATCGACGGCGTAAACGGCGGAGAACGACGGCGAGTAGCAGCGGAAAACACGCATAGAGTTTGGGTAAGCTTTTGTCCTTTGTTTTCCTCTCCTTTTCAGTCCGATTCGAGTGAGTTTTGGGAGAGGTCCGATTTAGGGTTCGAGTTTTTGGGGTTTTTTAAGCTTCTAAATCCATAAATTCGAAGCTTGTGGTTCGATTATCAAACCCCAAGAACGATTTTGAGAAGTGAAGTAGGTTGGTTCAAGTTTCTTTCAATTTCTCCCTGGATTCACTGTTCACCAGACGACACTTTCTGTGAATTTGGGGGTTTAATGAACAAAAGCTTGAATTTGATATAATTAGGAGTGATTTTAAGTTCTTAGAGTGTGTTGTATGTGGAGATTGCTAATTTTGGGTGAATTTGGTATTTTTGTTCTTATTTCCCTGGTTTGCCGATTTCTGTCTTGCGAAATTATGTTCCTCTGTGATTGTGTTCTGAGCAAGATGAAAGAAGAATGAGTTGGTATTTAATTGGGTAAGGTTGAAGTTCTGGATGGTGAGTGGTGTTGAGGATTTTCGTTCTTTCTATTCTTCCCCTGTTTCGTTCATAACCGTCGGTCCAAGGGACTGAAATTTATGAGTCCATGAATTTGAGATTGGGAAGGAGATAAGAGATTCTTTTTGTATGTTGAAATTTCTGGTGTTTCGGTTGATGATCTTGCAATTCCAGTTTCTCTCCCTTTCACTATTCTGCCGATTTTCTTGTTGCCTGAGGAATGTGAGGTTGTATAACTTTTCTTCTTCTTGGTCTGCTCTGCTCGGCCTGGTACAGGGAGAAAAGGGGATTTTTGGAACGATTTTGAAGTTATGTTCCTCTTCTCTCTGTTCTGCTATTTTCGTGGGTTATGGAATTTCCTTATTCCTTTGTGATTTTCATTTTCTCTGTCTGATGGTTTGATCTTTGTTCATTTCTGTTTTGTGGTTATAGAGTTAGCTGTTTTGTTATGGATAGAATTGAGAATAGATGATAGTTTAGGAGTAATTGCATAGTAAATGAAATTGACAATAAGTGTGGTGAAGTATGGAAATGTTTTCATATTGAAGATAAGAAATAGGATTGGTTTTATATTGGTTTTAGGGATTAGGGAATTATCGATTGTTGGCTAAGATTCTGCAATGAAGAAAAGTAATGGTGTTGTGTGGTATGGGTTATGGTTGGAAGCTTGTAGAAGAGGTGTTTTATGTGGGTTTAGTATTTAATTAAGATTATTGGTAGAATGATGTTGTTGAGTTTCTAGGGTTAAAGGGGGATGATGGTGCTGGTAATGGTGGAAAATCCTTGTGGTATTATGGTAATGCGGGTTAGACTAATTATGAGGATTAGTTTGCTATTACTTGTTATTGAATGATTTAGTTAGTAATTGAGTGTATTGAAGATTTGAGGTTGTGGGAGAAATTGATTTAGGCATGGATACTTGGAGTTAAGAGTTTATGACACTTTAGATGTGTGAGGTTATAGTAATTCATTTCTGAGGCCATTTGAGATTTTAGAAGATTTGGTAAATGGTTAGTTAATCGAATTCAAGTTGGAGGTAAAAGGAGTAACGTTACGTGGTAGTTGACTAGTGGGAGTATATGTTGGGTTTTCAAGTGGTGAAGAGAGATTAAACATGGTTTTACATGTTAAATCTTTTCATGAAAGGATATGAAATTATAGGAATTTAAATGGTGATTAAGGATGGGATTAAGAGAGTGTTCTAATTGTCCTTGAGGATGAAAAAGACTTTAGAATGATGATTTGTACTGTGAAACTGTGTGAATATTAAGAACTTGAATTATTGAGAGTTGAGAAATTGATTTTGCTTAATTAGAGTAATGATGACTGTTAATAGAGGGGTTTTAGGAACTTGAATATGTAATGGAATTGTTTTCCTTTCTTATGTACAATGATGGTAATAAAGTTATGGTGGGTGAATTGGAAGAAATTTTAATAACAAGTTAATTCTGATGGTTGTATGAGTCTTCTTGATAGGTTGGCCAAATGATTAAGTTAGAAGAATTATAAATAGTCCCTGGTTTAAAAGAATGTAATATTATATCTTTATATGGAATGTCTTTTAATGAATTCAATTGACTAGACTTGGAAATGATTTACATGGTTGATTGATTGATTTATTCTTGAAATTTTGCATAAATAAGAAATAAGGATATATATATAGGTGTGTTATGTATGTAAATGATTTTTAAAGAATATGGAGGTGTTGAATCATATTTATTAATATTTAATTCTAAGCTTTTGAATTTAAAGTGATGTTTACTGTTTAAAATCCTAAAAGGTGTAACAAGAATTCTATATTATAAAATCACCCCTAAGAGGCAATGAACCCCATGTGAGAATGTTTGATTCTGTTTTGATAAAGTATAAATGTAAAGTTAAAATAAGAATTTGTAATTTAATGTTTCCAGTTATTGAATGAAGAATAGAAACTTTAAAGAATTATAGTTCACTGTTTTGAAAAGTCAAATAATGAAGTGTTAAGATAAGTTAAGAAATATATTAAAAAGGGAAGGGTAGAAGTATATAATACCATAGGAACGTGAGAGACGCCAGATGATTATCCAAGAATATAGATATTAATTTATTATTTATATATTATATGTAAATAGGTTTTGATAATGACATAAATTAAGCCGATCAGTGGAAGAGAAAGGAGCGAGCTTAGGATTAAGCTGGGATTCCAGGTAGCAGTTTATTTCAGTAACAATTAAATTGCATGTATTGTTTTGTAATAACTGTTGCATTTAGTTGGTATGTTGTTATTCCTCAGATGGAGTACTCCAGGCTTAGGTGATTAGCTACACCTTTGCGAGATTAGTTACGTTTTAGCCTTATGTGCTTTAACGAGAAACCCTGCAGGTAAAGCCTCCACTATAACGAATATATTGTTATTAGTGGTTGGCAGGTGCTTTTAGCACACAGATTAATAGGAGTAAGACTATCATCATTTGCACAGCTTTATGAAATATATACATGACAATTGCTAGCATGATAATATATGTTAATGAAAGAAACTGCTATTGGGATTTCCAATCTCACCCCCTTCCCCAAACATTTTCAGTACGCAGGATGGGAGAAGCTAGCTGGGAAAGAAGTAAGATAATATAAGAAGAAGTAGGAATGCCTGCTAAGCTGTGTACCACCCTAGTTAGTTAATTTAGAATTTAATTATCTGTGAGAATGATTATAAAGAATTAATACTTAACCTTATGTGAATGTATGTATTACCCTAATGACGCTGCGTATTCTGGTAGAAGGGTTATCAACCGAGGTAACCCCAGCGTTTTAATATCGGAAGGGTAGAGACCCATAAATAGATACAGAGAACCCATGAATGGGTTTTCACTCCTCACACACTATCATCAAGGGGAGAAAATTATAAGGGAACTTAAGTAGTTTAATTGTTTTATGCACCACTTGGTTTTATAAAAAGTTTTAAATTCTGAGCTGTTCGAAAAGCCCATTCCAACCGACAGAAGGTTGGATAAATATTTTAAAAAGAAAAAGTTTTAAATTTTCCGTATTTTTGGGCTTCGAATATTCATAAAAGTGGTTATAATTCAATTAAATTACTATAATATAGTAGTAAAAGTCCAGGTGTTACATAAGACTACAACCCTGTTCTGAAGTCCCAGACTTAAGAACAACCTCAAACAATAGAGGATTTCAATAAATGCGTTCACTTAATGAACAGATTTTGTTAATCACTGAAGTACAGATAAACTCACTACGAGTAATAAAGCTTTGACCAGTGAGTAGATGAGAAATAATGAATGCTTGTTCGTCAGTTTGTGCTCCCTGTAACACCTGGACTTTTACTACTATATTATAGCAATTTAATTGAATTATAACTACTTTTATAAATATTCGAAGCCCAAAAATACGGAAAATTTAAAACTTTTTCTTTTTAAAATATTTACCCAACCTTCTGTCAGTTGGAATGGGCTTTTCGTACGACTTAGAATTTAAATCTTTTTATAAAACCAAGTGGTGCATAAAACAATTAAACCACCTAGGTTCCCTTATAATTTTCTCCCCTTGATGATAGTGTGTGGGGAGCGAAAACCCATTCATGGGTTCTCTGTATTTATTTATGGGTTTCTACCTTTCCGATATTAAAACGCTGGGGTTACCTCGGTTGATAACCCTTTTACCAGAATACGCAGCGACATTAAGATATTACATACATTTCCCTTTTAAATTATCTATTCATAATTAGAAATTCTTAGGAAATTTAATTCCCTTAATACATTTATAGTAATTTTATTTCCTGGGCTCTCTATTAATAATTTAATAATTTAATAATTTTACTTTTACAACATATACAAATAATCTTATTAAAAATATTTACTACCTCTGACTTTTCAATTTCTACTCCTAATTTCTTCGTCTACTCCTCTCCCCCGCTAGCTTCTTTTAACCTGCTAAACTGGAAATGTTTGGGGAAGGGGGTGAGATTGGAAATCCCAATAGCAGTTTCTTTCATTAACATATATTATCATGCTAGCAATTGTCATGTATATATTTCATAAAGCTGTACAAATGATGATAGTCTTACTCCTATTAATCTGTGTGCTAAAAGCACCTGCCAACCACTAATAACAATATATTTGTTATAGTGGAGGCTTTACCTGCAGGGTTTCTCGTTAAAGCACATAAGGCTAAAACGTAACTAATCTCGCAAAGGTGTAGCTAATCACCTAAGCCTGGAGTACTCCATCTGAGGAATAACAACATACCAACTAAATGCAACAGTTATTACAAAATAATACATGCAATTTAATTGTTACTGAAATAAACTGCTACCTGGAATCCAAGCTTAATCCTTTACTGTCTCTTTTCCACTGACCTCCTCGACTTATGCCACTATCAGGACCTATTTACATATATATAAATAATAAATTAATTCCTATGTTTATATATATAATTATCCAACGTCTCTCACGTTCCTATGATATTATATACTTCTACCCTTCCCTTTCTAATACATGTTTTAAATCTTAATCTCTAATTTTAAATTATTAATCACACCACCATCCACAGGCATTTTACAATTATTAAATAATACACAGTCATAAAAATATCACAATTACTTTAAATCAAACTTACATCTTATGATAGCATATATAATAACTTTACTTAATTAAATTCGCTGAATTTCAAATATATTTTCCAATAATCATACTTTTTCATCACATTAAGAATTATTACCTATAACTTAACTTATTATAATTAACCTCACCATTTAAGATCTGAAGGACACTTTTAATTAATCTATTCTAATTAATCTTTCTTATTCTCAATGTTTGACCAATAGTTAATTCAAGAATAGTTCTCTTTAAGGAGCTTTATCTTTCTTTATTACTCACCTATTTACTCAGCCTAGTCAAACTTTAAATATTTTATAACAACTCAATTAATCAGTAGAACACACAAGATCATCCAATGCACTTGGAAACTTCATGCATAACTAAAATAAATTCAGATTTTATTCAAAAAGGAATTCATTTATCCTACCAATCTAATTACTACAATTAGCCCCTTTGCACAGTATATCTTAGCAAGTATTTAATTTCAAACATTCTTCAACAGACCGCTATTAATTAATTAAACTTGGGAGTCCTTTCTAATTTTTTAATAAATTTATTATTTCCAACTTTCAACTATCATTACTTACTCCATCTCACTAACTTGGAATAATATCCTACTTGCTTATAGTGCCCGAATAATAATAGTAGAACCTAGGATGCCCCTAATGACCTTCAAATCGGTTCTGGAAATCACTACTTCCTCTGTCATTTGGTAGCTTTTAACTCACATCTTTAATTTTCTAATTATAGTTTAAATACATTGTCCAAGCTCTCAAAACACTAGTTTCCTGAGAACCTTAGATAAAAGGTGCGGATTTGATTAACCACTAACCATACCTTAATTACCTAAAACATAACACTTATTTTAAATATTCTAAAATATATTATAATCCTTTAGAATACCTGTTTAACACTTTTATCATTGCTACATCTAGAAGCAAGCTTTCTTGCCTCATATTACTTTAAAACATATCTAACCATTCCATAATCCAATGAGATAAATTGAATGTTAATTTAGATCTTATTTTCAAGAGAAAAATACTGCAATTGTGTATCATTTTATAAGATTATTTAAATATCCATTTTTTTTAATTGAACCTAACACTTCACCTAAAACAGAACATGCAGAATTCAAAATTCATCATTCCTTTTCCTTTTCCTTGACCCCACGTTTCTGTTACCTAATTCCAGAGAAAAGGTTGACCAATAATGGGAATATAAACAAACATACAGCTATTTGAAAGACAATAATTCACCCTTTGACTCAACTCCATTTATTTATGGAATCATAAGAATCCAAACAATTCAGCAATTTGGCAAAAGTCAAACTCAACAAGAATCATCAAGACAAACCACTTAACTTCACATTTACCTAACCTTGTTTACAATAAACTGGTCGGCCAAATAAACAGGGAAAGAAATGAATGAACAATTGATATTCTGATAATAATCAGCCCTCAACATTAACATTACAACAAGTTTGATTTAAATTAAGCATCAAAATCTTCCTCCTTCTGTTATTAAAGCCGCCGGCCAGAGCAAGCAAAAAGGGAAGAAACTCAACACTTAACATCCTAACATCAATCGGCCATCACAAGCAACTTCAAACCACATGCCAAAGCAAAACCAAACATCCATAACAATTATCTGCTCCTTGGCCGAACAGAATGCAGAGGGATAAGAGGAGAAATGAAAATTTCACACTCCAATCTAATTCTCCAATTTCGGCCAGCACAGAACAAGAACAAGGGAAGAAAAATTCAACTAATTTAAACAACAATCAACTTAGCTCAATAAACACCAGAAATCAACAACAAAGAGGAACAAAACTCGGTAGAACAGAGGGACATATAGCACGAGAGGGAGAGAGTGAGGAAGGGACGGGAATGAAAGGAAACAAAGGAAGAGGGAGTGCATATATCAGAGGACACGTGGGTTTATAAATTAATGAGGGAGAGTTGATATTTTTAATAAGTGTTTTACCATTTTGCCCCTCATATTTTAACTAAAGATATTTTTGACTAGGGGCAGATGTTGTCTTTTTTATTTTCCCTTTGCTATTTTACCTTTCTTTAGTCATTTTATTTACCATTCTCCTAATAAATTAGTCTGACTTTACTCCCGAAATAATTTTCCTAGATATGCTTTAATTCCCAAATTTATTTATAAGACTTTTTAAATAACAAACAATACCTCAATATTCTAAATATTCACTTATTTAAATTTATCTTCAAATTATTTTTCCTCAATTAATAAATAAAATAAGCATTAAAAATTATTAAAAATACACCTATTCTCATAAATTCATTTATAAGGTTTTCAAATTTCTAAATGCCTTCCCAACTAAATTTTCTTAGATTAAAATTTATCTTGTAATTATTATTATTATTCTTTTCTTTATGTGTAAATAAAATAATCCCTTAAAATTTATTAAAAATGTCTAAAACATCATAATTTCATTTTTAATGCTTTTAAATATTTTAATAATATTTCCTAAATCTTAATTAATTCCTTATTTCCTATTTTCTAAAATTTGGGGTGTTACAATTCTCCCACACTAAAATAATTTCGTCCTCGAAATTAAGAAGAGTTTTCTTACTATTAAAACTTTTAATACTATTTTATATCACTGTTCTGAAGGGTTTCACTCATAACTTTACCGGGTAACATGTTTTCATCAAATCAATTTATTATTAACTAAGATAAGCTAACACATTTATAATTAGTTTTTACTTTACAAGTTTAAAATGCAAGAATACATATTGCAACAACATTCATTATTTTATCTCATTTAAAATTATTGTCTAGCATAGAAATCTAGATAAAGCACAAAGAAATCATGTAAAACAAGAAAAATCCAAACACACAAAATATTTAAGTGCCATTTTAACAATCCTAACACAATCTTTTCCTTAATAGTTCTCATGACCTGTGGGTTATGGGCCCACATCTTTCTGCCTTGCTATTAAAATTCTACTTAATCTCATATTCTAAACTCAGTCTCAATCTCTTAAAGGACCATACCTTTACTTACTTATTTACCTCTTCTCATAACTTTATAATTCTTCAGGAATTTTCCTCTTTGACTGCTAAATAAATCTTTATAAACTTCCTAACCCATACTGACTAACATCTCTATAGGCCATATAGGTCTACTGGAAATAAATAACCTGAAATGAACTTGAGCTTCCTTCTTATTATACTTGACTACTCTTTCCTGCTACATTGATATAAAGTTTTACCCTTCTTGCCTTGCCTCAACTGTTTTTTTTTATTTGTGGGAAACCATATACTAATGTAGTTAAGGATACTCTTTAGCTAAACTGAATCTCTGTCATAGATTTCACCGGATAATTCTTTTATAAACACTCTTCTCGATATTGACCGCTCTAGGTAGGGATGCTCCCATAGCTATGGGCCCCACACTCACCCTTTACGGTTTTATTTCTCTTGGATCTACTGTGATCCTCCTTTCTTTCTTTTCTTAGATTTACTTCTGTTGCTCTTGGCCACTCTATCCCTCTGCCTTGGTATAAGGTTTTCCTCTTTTTGCCTGGCCAGGGCTTCTTTTCAATAGTAGGAAAATCAAATACCAATGCAGTTAAGGATATTCTTTGGCCATAACTCATTTCTGGCTTAAACTTTGCCTAATAACTGTTCTGTAAATAATCTTTGGCATTATACCTGATAAATGCTAAATCATGTAACTTGGTAACCTCTCACAAGGTTTTTTCCATAACTCGAAATTCAGACTTCCATACTTTCAAAATCCTGACCTTAAAACATATTTCTATCATAATAATTCTCAAATCATTTAAATTCTAATCTTTAACCTCAACATTAGTACTAAAATCTAACTTAAATCTTTCAATGATTATATAATCCATCAAAAGACCATAGATTTACCCTCCAGAGATTGAATTTAACTTAGATTTCTACGTTTCAAATTCCCAAAATTCATAGATCCTTTCTTAGCTTCACATTTTTCACCTTGGTATCTTCCTTTAAATTATAAATATCTCCCAAAATTTCATAGTCGACTTCCATAAACCGCTTATATCTCCCATTTAAAGAACTTATAAGTACTCTCCAACCTTTCTTTTTGCTCAATAATCTTATAACTTTAAGGTAAACTTTTATTTTCTAGGGTAAAACTTTCTCCAATAGTCAAAATCACTCTAATTATCATTGAAATTCATTGGAAATCTTCTTCCGATCTAGCTTAATATACTAAATTATCCCTTGGATGTTGGTACAACCATTGTTGAATTCAAATCTAAAGCTATCATTCGATCATTTATTTCGATCAAATGGGTTTAACTTAAACTTGAGTCCCTCAAAATCATTTATTTTCACCATCTATTATCCTCTTATCTGTAAGTAGCCTGCCTAAGAATCCAATCTGCTGAACCAACTTATCTATGGCAGACTTACTCTGAGCAGTCAATTCACCAAGACCAGACTTCAAAATAAAATTAATAATTGGCTTCTTTACATCTTGAATATACTGTTTCTAAAAGTATTCTAATGGTTTCTTTGGAGCAACTTCAAGGGAAATTTCTACTTCCTTTTCGATGTTTCTAATCTGGGTAGCCTAAAACCCTAGTAATGTGAAGGGGTTCTAATGATAGCTCTACATAAGTGACTAATGAGAAAAGTATTCTAGCTAACCTATGCCAGAACCTTTGCTCTGATACCAAAATGTAACACCTGGACTTTTACTACTATATTATAGCAATTTAATTGAATTATAACTACTTTTATAAATATTCGAAGCCCAAAAATACGGAAAATTTAAAACTTTTTCTTTTTAAAATATTTACCCAACCTTCTGTCAGTTGGAATGGGCTTTTCGTACGACTTAGAATTTAAATCTTTTTATAAAACCAAGTGGTGCATAAAACAATTAAACCACCTAGGTTCCCTTATAATTTTCTCCCCTTGATGATAGTGTGTGGGGAGCGAAAACCCATTCATGGGTTCTCTGTATTTATTTATGGGTTTTTACCTTTCCGATATTAAAACGCTGGGGTTACCTCGGTTGATAACCCTTTTACCAGAATACGCAGCGACATTAAGATATTACATACATTTCCCTTTTAAATTATCTATTCATAATTAGAAATTCTTAGGAAATTTAATTCCCTTAATACATTTATAGTAATTTTATTTCCTGGGCTCTCTATTAATAATTTAATAATTTAATAATTTTACTTTTACAACATATACAAATAATCTTATTAAAAATATTTACTACCTCTAACTTTTCAATTTCTACTCCTAATTTCTTCGTCTACTCCTCTCCCCCGCTAGCTTCTTTTAACCTGCTAAACTGGAAATGTTTGGGGAAGGGGGTGAGATTGGAAATCCCAATAGCAGTTTCTTTCATTAACATATATTAGCATGCTTCTTTCCATTTCTGTGAGCACTCTATTCTTCCTCTCAATAACACCATTTTGCTGAGGAGTACGTGGGGCAGAGAAGTTGTGTTCAATACCACTTTCATCACACAGCTCCATGAACTCCTTGTTCTTAAAGTCTCCTCCATGATCAGTCCTGATTGCAACAATCTTGGTGCCTTTTTCATTCTGCAATTTCTTAGCAAGCAAACAAAAGGCATCAAAAGTTTCATGCTTTGAGGAAAGAAACATTGTCCAAGTAAACCTTGAATAGTCATCCACAACTACAAGAGTGTATAGACTTCCACCTAGACTTTTCACTCTTGCAGGCCCAACTAAATCCATGTGGATTAGTTCCAATGGCCTACTTGTGGAATCTGTCTTCTTGGTTTTAAACGAAGACTTTGTTTGTTTACCCCTTTGGCAGGATTCACAAATTAAATCATGCTTAGCCCTAAAACTAGGAATTCCTATGACTAGCTCCTTTTTAACTAGCTTATCAAGTTGAGTAGTCATCCACAACTACAAGAATGTATAGACTACCTCCTAGACTTTTTACTCTTGCTGGCCCAACTAGATCCATATGAATTAGTTCCAATTGCCTGCCGGTGGAGACTGTCTTCTTGATTTTAAAAGAGGACTTTGTTTGTTTACCTCTTTGACAGGATTCACAAATCAAATCATGCTTTGACTTAAAACTGGGAATTCCTATAACTAGCTCCTTCTTAACCAATTTATCTAGCTGAGAAAAATTCACATGAGCTAATCTTTTATGCCATAACCAGCAATTTTCATCATTTGAAATAAAGCATTTTTCTTCAAGCTGTTGGCATAAATCTAGAGTATATAAATTCCCATTTCTATTTCCTTTTATCTTGCATTTTAGATCGGATTTATTTATATCTAAATCATTTTTATCAACAATGAGACATTCATTAGAATCGAAAATTACCCAGTTGCCATGGTCTGCGCTTTGGCTAACACTCAGAAGATTGTGGCAGAGACCATCTACTAGGTAGACATCCTTGACTGGACCTAGTTCACCAACTCCAGTGATTTTTCCACTTTGGTTCCCGCCAAAGCTAACTTTGGCTCCATCTTTTATCACCAGATTGTTGATTTTATCTTTGTCTCCAGTCATATGTCTTGAGCATCCACTGTCGATATACCATTTTCCATTGCTGGATGCTTTCAGGCACACCTGCACATACTAAACAGATTTAGGTACCCAAACTTTCTTGGGTCCTTTAAGGTCAGACTTGTGCTTTAGGTGTGTAGTGACCTTTGGCACATAAGTTCCTTTAGGAACCCATTTATAGGAGCTATTAACACCATACTTTCTGTTAATACACGTTGACTGAGTATGGCCTTTCTTGTTGCAGAAATTGCAAAAGCTATATGGTGAAGAATTTTCAGAAGATTTTCTAAAGTAGTTCATGTATGACTTCACTTTTGGCTCAATCCATCTTTTTGAAGATTTTTGTTTGGGCTCATAGCCAATACCAGTTCGATCTCTGAAAACTTTTTGGTTGCTTAAAATCACATTCAGAGTCTCAGATCCTTTTGTAAACTTTTCTAAAACATGCGAAAGTTTTTCTTTTTCCTTCAATAATTTTTCACAATTTGAGCAATTTTCAGAAATTGAAGGAACAGTTATCGAAGGTGCATCTATGGGAACTTGCGATAGCTCTTCTTCTATCGATAGGGAAGAGGAAATCCTTTGAGAAGAGTTTTTCTGAAATTCTTTGTTTTCTCTTCTTAGTCTAACTACTTCTTTAGAGAGTTTCAAGAATTCTATGCACATTTCATCATATAAATTTTGAAGATCTGAATAAGAAGGTTCAGAGTCAGATACCTCAGAATCACTATGTTCTTCTTGAGCAACTAGGCAGAGGTTGGCGGATTCTTCGCTATCGCTAGCTTCTTCATCAGAGCTATCACCCCAGATGGATGACACATAAGCCTTTTTCTTTCCATAAGTCTTCTTTTTCTCTTTCTCCTTCAATCTTTGAAGGCTGGGACACTCTGCTCTGAAGTGACCAGGCTTCTTGCACTCAAAGCACACAGGAGATTTGTCTTTCTGGAAGTCTTTGAAGCTAGGGCCACTTCTCTGAAATTTGTCTCTTCTTCTGAAGAGCTTTTTAAATTTTCTGGCCATGAGAGCTATGTCCTCCTCATCAATATCTTCCTCATCATCGTTGACTTCATCTCTTTCTGAAGCAACAAGAGCAAGTGACTTTTTCTTGGAATTTCCTTGTGCTTCTCTCTGAGCTATCAGGGTAGGCTCATACTTTGCAAGGCTCCCAAACAAAGCAGTGATGGATTTTGTTGATTCTCCTTGCATTTCTTGAATGGCTGTGACTTTCATGAGCCAATCTCCCTTTAGGACTTTCAAAATTTTGTTGACCTGCTCTTTCTCTGTAATCTTTCTCCCCAGAGCAGCAAGATTATTGATGAGGTGAGTGAATCTGATCTCTAGATCCCTTATCTTTTCATCCTCAATCATTTCAAACTTGTGGAATTCTTCCACTAGCATTTCTACACGCCTATCTTTTACTCCAGAAGTCCCTTCATGAGCTATTTGCGGGGCTTCCCACATTTCTTTAGCAGAGTCAAGATGACTTACTCTAAAGAACTCTGTTTGACTAAGAGCACTCTGGATCATGAGGACTGCTTTGCTATTCAGCTCCAGATTAGCAATGTCCTCTTCTGTGTACTCATCTTCTGCCTTTGGAATGCCCATGGGATCTCTGGGAACAATATCTCCTTCTTCTATAATTTTCCAAAGCTTGTATCCATTTGCTTTGATGTAAATCTTCATTTTTAATTTCCAGAAGGTATAATGTTTCCCATCAAAGCCAGGAGGCTTATTAATGGAGCTTCCTTCAGGGAGGATGTTTTCAAGCGATACCATTTAGATCTTTGCTTCTCAGATTCGTTGGAATCTTAATAACAGAGAAGACCTGCTCTGATACCAAATGAAAGTGGCAATCGCACAAGAGGGGGGGTGAATTGTGCTCTTTAAAAATTTAGAAGAGGTTAACTCAACACGAAATTTATACTGGTTCGGCCAACACTGCCTACGTCCAGTTCTCCAACACTCTGTTGGGTTCCACTATCCACAGGTTTTACGAGCCCAGGTTCACCTGTCAACCTTTACAGAGTTTTAGAATCTCTAAACACTCCCCCTTACTACCTGTAAGGAAATATCCCTGTTCTAAAGCACCAAGCTTTCAGAACAACCTCAAACAGTAGAGGATTTCAATAAATATGTTCACTTAATGAACTGATTTTGATAAACACTCAAGTACAGATGAAATCTCTAAGACAATAAATACAGAGTAATGAATGCGCTTGTGAATATTCTCGTTGTTCGTCTCTACTCAATAAATGCTTGAGTTCTGTATTTATATCTTCTTCAGATTTTTCCCTTTTGATTCAGCATTCAAGAAGCCGTTTGAATTTAGTCGTTGGGAGCTCATAGCCGTTGGCATTAAATGCAGCTTCTTTATCGGGCTTAACTCTCTGCTTTAGCTTCAACTACTTCTTGCATAGGGTGAGCTAAGAGAGAGATAGACTCAACGCTCTGAGCATCCGTACAAATAGTACTTTCTGACAGCTTTCTATTAGCGCTAGCTTGATCTGTTATCGCTAATCTTATAGTGATCTGCACTTAAGCTGTTAGCTAACCAAATAGTCATATAATGCACAGAGGTTACTATCGCAAGCTTAATCTATTTGCTCAATGAGATGAAGACAATATAAAGAATATCAGAGCTTTTTATCGATAGCATATTCTCTTGGATTAAAAAGCATCATATCAGCATATATCCTTCTATCGATTGCTCAAATTACTATCGCTAGATACTCGATTTGCTTATTAGCTTTAAGGATACAATTATCAAAGAATTCAGAACTTCAAGGTATCCCTTTATCGATAGATAAACACTTAGCGCAAGCAAACATATCAGCTCTTCATTCAATAGCACTTAGGCACTAGCTATCTGAAGGATCATTATCAGAAGCACTTTTGGTTATCGATAGCTTAACCTATTATCGCTAGCTGATTTAGGGACTTAGTTCATTTATCTGCTGGTTTCATTTACTCATAAGCTCAATGAACTTCTAGCGATGGAATATTTCTTTAGCGATAGAGGATGACTTAGCGATAGATATTAATATTGATTTGCTAAGATGCCTTTTCTTTATTAGAGATAAATCTTTGTTCTTGCAATGATGATTTGTTACCTGGCAGATATTATAAGATTAATTCAGAGGTAACTTTTACTTATGTTTTCTTAGGATCAGTCCTCATCAAAACTTAAGATTCTAACAACATTGTGTTGATGAGGATGAAGATTTTTCAAAGTTTTTAAGACATCTACTATCGATAGCACCAAAGCCATCGATAGCGAATGCTGAAGAAAATGATAGAGATAATCAAGATGAAGCTAATGAGCCTCAATCTTCCATAAGACATATTAAGCACCATCCCCCTGAACAAATAATTGGAGAAATGTCAAAAGGTGTTAGAACAAGAAGGCAACTACAAAATGAAATGGAATTTTCTGCCTTTATTTATGAAATTGAACCAACCTCTGTTGATGAAGCTCTTGTTGACTGTGACTGGATAGTTGCGATGCAGGAAGAACTTAATCAATTTAAAAGGAATCAAGTTTGAGATTTAGTACCTAGACCAAGAAATCATCCTATTATTGGTACTAAATGGGTTTTCAAAAACAAACTTGATGAATATGGTCAAATTGTCAAAAATAAAGCCAGATTAGTTGCCAAAGGGTATAACCAAGAAGAAGGCATTGATTATGAAGAAACCTATGCTCCAGTTGCAAGAATTAAAGCAATAAGGATTCTTCTAGCATTTGCATCTATAAAAAATATCAAACTTTATCAAATGGATTTTAAGAGTGCCTTTCTTAATGGCTATATCAAAGAAGAGGTATATGTAGATCAACCTCCTGGTTTTGAAGAAAATTCTAAGCCTGACCATGTTTACAAACTTAAAAAGGCTCTTTATGGTCTTAAACAAGCACCTAAAGCTTGGTATAAGAGGCTTAGTACATTTCTACTTGAAAAGGCTTTTCTAGAGGAAAATTAGATACTACTTTATTCATCATGCATAAAGATAAGCATATTATCATAGTTCAAATTTATGTTGATGACATTATCTTTGGTGCTACTAATGAAAAGCTTTGTGAAGAGTTTGCTAAGATGATGCAGGGTGAATTTGAAATGTCAATGATGGAAGAATTAACATTCTTCCTAGGCCTACAGATAAAGCAAAAGAAAGATAGTATCTTCATCTCCCAAACCAAGTATTGTAAGGAGATTCTCAATAAGTTTGGGATAGAGCAATCTAAAGATGAGGACACTCCCATGAGTACCTCTGCCAGCTTAGATGCAGATGTCAAGGGCAAAGTAGTTAGTCAATCTCATTATAGAGGGATTATAAGATCCTTACTTTATCTAACTGCTAGTAGGCCTGATATTCAATTAAGTGTAGGAATGTGTGCTAGATATCAAGCAAATCCTAAAGAATCTCACTTGACAAATGTAAAAAGTATTTTGCGATATTTACAAGGAACTCAAGAGCTTGGGCTGTGGTATCCCAAGGGAACTCAAGAGTACCTTCTTGCTTATACTGACTCTGACCATGCAGGTTATAAGACAGACAGAAAGAGTACAAGTGGTCAATGTCAATTCCTTGGTGGCTGTTTGGTCTCTTGGGCTAGCAAGAAGCAAAATTGTGTCTCCCTTTCATCCACAGAGGCTGAATATATTGCAGCAGCAAGTTGTTGTGCGCAAGTCCTATGGCTTAAGCATCAACAAAGAGATCTGGGTTTGGAATTCCCAGAGGTGCCTATTCTTTGTGACAACACCAGAACAATAAGCTTGGCCAAGAATCCAGTTCATCATTCCAGAACCAAGCATATTGATGTGAGACATCACTTCCTAAGAGATCATGTTCAGAAGAAGGATGTCAAGGTGGAGTTCATTTCAACAAATTTGCAGCTTGCTGATATCTTCACCAAACCTCTTGAGTCAGCTCAATTTATCTTCATCAGAAGGGAATTAGGAATGGTGAATCCTGTTAGAATCTTAAGTTTTGATGAAGATTGACCTATAGAAAACATAAGTGTAAGTTACCTCTGAATTAAACAAGTAAAATCTGATAGGTAACAGATCACCATTGCAAGAGTAAAAGATATATTGCTAGATGAAAGATTCAAATATAGCAGATGGAAACTTAGCAGAACAAGAAGGATGAATATCTCTATCGCTAGGAGTATCTCTATAGCAAATAGACAGAGCCATAGCAAGTGAAGACTTAGAAATAACAAAGCTAATATATATCACCAAGTCATTCACTATCGCTAAAGAGTATCCTATCGCTAGAAGTTCATAAAAGAACAATGAGTAAATAGTTAAGCAGAAAGATGAACCAAGACTGTGAACAAAAGAAATCAGCTAGCGATAACAGGTTAAGCTATCGATAAAGTGCTTCAGATAATAATCATTCAGATAGCTAGTGCCTGAGAGCAAATAAGTCAAATGAGTTAACATAGTTGCTAGCGCTAACTCGTTTAGCTATCGATAATAGGATACCTTGAAATACCTCTGAATACTTAGATAATTGTATCCTTAAAGCTAATGAGCATTCAAGTAACTAGCGATAAGGGATTAGCTATCGATAGAAGATTACTTATGAATATGTCAGCTAGTGTGTTTTGAACATTGAATTAGAAGAATATGCTAGCGATAATGTTATATCTATCGATAGAGAATGCTTTATATAATCATTATCTATCACATTGAGCTAATGGACTATGCTTGCGATAAGATCTGTTGTGCATTAAATGTTTACTTGTTTAGCTAATAGCTCAAGTGCAGAAATTACACTATGCAGTTAGCGATAGCAAAGCATGCTAGCGCTACTGAAAAAGCTGCTATGAAAGAACAGGTGTTCAGAACGCACAGTCTAGCCTACTCTACGCATGAACACTTCAGAAGTTTGAATTAGCTGATAAATAGTATCTATCCCCAACGGCTATGGACTTCCAACGACTATATTCTAATGGTCATATGAAGCTGAATCAAAAGACAATGTGTGAAGATATAAATAGAACAAGATCTGCTTCTAGAAGACGGGGATGATAATCAACGAACGAATTATCAACAAGCAATGAACAGGGCATTATACAGAATTGCAAATTACTCAGATTGAGAGCATTAGAAAAGAAGTGCTAGAGCAATACATTGTTTAGATTATTAAAGCTCTAGTTGTATTTCATCATACATTACTATGTACTTAAGTGTTTATCACAATCTGTTCTTTGAGTGAACTTTATTGTTAAAATCCTCCACTGTTTGAGGTAGTTCCAAAGCTTGGTGCTTTGAGAACTGGGTTGTAACCTTACAGGTTGTAAGGGGGAGTGTTTAAGAGAGATCCTAAAACTCTGTAAAGGTTGGCAGGTGAACCTGTGTTCGTAAAACCTGTGGTAGGCTTCTCTTGTGCCCGGTTTAAACAAGAGGGTAGTGGAAATCTCAGGTGGAGCCTGAGGACTGGATTTAGGTCTGGGTTGACCGAACCAGGATAAACTGAGTTTGCATTATCTCTTCCGTTTACTCTCTTAATTTCCAGCATATCCATCTTGTATACTCCTTAGTCCACTTCATTGGGATTTTATAAAGTAGAAAAGAAAAGATTTTTAAAGTTTTTATTTTATCACCCAATTCACCCCCCTCTTGGGTGACAATCAGCATTTACAAATCCAAATAAGTTGTAAATATTTCTGACTAAATCTTGATTTGATTTCATTTTATTCATATAGATCAATCACTAACTTAGGCATTGGAGTGCCAAATCTTAAGTTTTTTTGCAGGACTGACCAATCGATAGTGAGTTTCACTATCGCTAGCATATGCAGAACAAAGCTAAGTTTCAGCTAAGATTGCCATCGCTAGCCTAAAGCATTATCGATAGCAAAGTCAGCCATCGATAGCCGGAAAGAGTGAGGATAAGTCTAAGTCACTTGCTCAGCTTGGGATCATGCCTGCTAGCGATAGCAGCTCTTATTAGCGATAGTAAGTCACTTAAACAAGTCAGAATGCCAAACGTTAGCGAATGTTCTTTAATATGGTAATCCCTAAACCTATAAAACTAGGTCATTTGCATTTGCATTCATCATTCACGAACACTCAGAATTTTCTCTTCTACTCCAAACACTCTCTGAGCACTCAAGCATACACATTCTCAAAACCCTCTCTCCTTAAACCCTAAAATGGCCAGATCCAAAAATCCTAGTGACAAGGCAACTTCTAGCGCTAACCCCTCTTCCAAATCCGCGAGCAAAAGGGTGCGTGCCTAGAAGACTGTATCTTTCTCTAAAGATGTAGATGAAGACAACCTTAAAAGACAGAAAGTAACCGCCTCTGATTTATCTTATGTGAAAGACCCCCTGAAAGCTCCAAGCGCATTCTTCGGAGAAAAGGGAACTCTAGATAGGGCTGCAGTATGGGTAGACTTGGACTATTTCAAACAATAAGGATTTGATCTAGATGCCTGGCTGCTTCCTTACAAGAACTGGCTGAGTATGCAGAAAGATTATAATGAGGACGTGTTGAGGTCATTCTACTCCAGTTTGAAAGCCTCTCCAGTACAAGAAAGGGAAGCTTATGAATGTCACTTTCGAAGCCATTGTGAGAGGAAGAGGCATTATTTTTGGATGGAAGGCTATCAACACTACTACAAAAAACACTTTTAACGTCTCTTTTTTTGGACTTTTCACGTCTCTTTTTGGTGGGACGTAGATAGAGGAGTCGTTGAAAGTCGGAACTTTCCACGTCTCATTTTAAATGTGAGACGTGGAAAGTGGCCACTTTCCACGTCTCATTTTTGAAAAAGAGACGTGGAAAGTGCTCACTTTCCACGTCTCATTTTCAAAAAATGAGACGTGGAAAGTCTTTTTTTAAAAAAAAAGGATTTTTTTTAATTAGGATGACTAACCTCAATAAAAAAACTCCAATCTTTTATCGGAATAATAGAAATACAACACTTAAAATTAAAAAAAAATGAACTAATTTTATTATTATATCCAAACTAATATTACAAAAATGTTATAATACAACTTTCATCCTAAAATATAGGATATAAATACATTAATGAAAGAAAGTAAATTCCTGCAGGATAAAGCCAAGCCAAGTTCTATATAGACATAAATTCTCAAATTTCTACCAATCTAATAAGAGTAACATAAATTAATGAAATTCAATGACAGTCCGTCCTTAGCAATCATTTGGTTTCTACAATAGAGGCTGCTTCAGGAAAAGCTCAGATATGACATGTATCGGCAATTATCATCAATAACTTGAATCAGCACAATTACTAACAGCATTTATGCATCAAGGAGTCTTTTTTTTCCAAAACCTCTTCAGCATCGGGCTTTGCAAACCCAAGTTCAGCGAAAAAGCAAGAATAGTAAGCACCAGAAATGCAACCAAGAACAAGTTTCCGGACCTGTTACACAACACGATAAAATAGGGTTCATGCAAACATGCAGTAGCAAACCAAGACTTGTCCAGCATACAAAAAATTCTCTCTATGAAGTCAAACAGTTACATGGAAAGAAGAAACTACCCCATATTGCTGTAATGCTAAGAGGATCATTGTACTAAGCCCTGTTAAAAGAACACCAATCCAAATAGATATGTTTCTTAGGGTTTTCCAAAAAAATCAACTAGGCTCTATATTAAGGACCGGAGGGAGTATATTTTTCTTTTACCTTTTTAATAAAAATCACAGCCTGCTCTTTGCAGTATTGCTTTAAGCAAAGGAAACAGAAAGAACAAATTTAAAAGCAAATAGACACAAAAACAATATAACTAAGGCCGAACCTCATGAGTGCATCAAGCACCACTCATCAATGCCTCTATTATCACTCCTACCAGTTTTTGGTTGATTATCTCCTTTGCTTGTCCAATTATCGTAGAAAGCTCTTGTTGTAAGGAAAAGAAAACAAGTTTTGAACCATTCTATCAAGAAAGAACCGTACTTGTTGTAATGTTCGACCATTGTGTAGATACAAAACCTAGCAAAATTATAACCAACACTAGATAAGTCCTAACACAACCAACAATACACTAGAGTAAATGCGTAAAAATGGTTAGGAATTGCAAAAAAAAATATGATTACCTTTGCAATCTGCTTAACATTGATTACATATTTAGCATATTCGGAGTTAGGATTTATTATTTTTGTACACCTTGCCCCCTGTTAGAAAAAAAAATCAGTTAGCAACAAAAAAATGCTTTTAAAAAAATTTAACAAAATTTACAAATACACAACCTGAAGAGGCTGCTCCTCCTGCATCATTTGCTTATCAGAAACAAGATCCCACTGGCTTTGGCCATCATTTGCAGTTGATGGCTGATGGCCACAAACTAAGGTTAAGAAGAACACAACTTCAGAAATTCAGAAGCCAGAAATTCAATAACAAGCTAGACCACCACATAACAAAGAAGAATTAAAGTAGATAAGCTATTCTGTGATTTAGACGATTATGTAGCCTATAAACAATAAAGAAATTTAGTAACAAGCCACATGTCCTGTGGAGAGAATGGACTGTCAGCATAAGTTGCATTCCCTCAGGGACAAAGAAGTCTTGTCAATGGCCTCCATTACTTGGGCCACCTTATTTGATGTTACTATCCCATAACGCTGCAAATTCTCCACCATTACTTTGTTCCTACTGCTGCCACTACCTGACCAGAATTGTTGTAATGTTCATAACTTAATTATTAAACGGTGAGGAAAGTGAACAGTTACAAAAACTAAAAGGAGAAACGAGCAGATACTTGTTTCCTCATTTTCTATTATTCCTCATTTTCTATTGACATGGACTGGGAGAGCAAGTAAATGGGTAAAAAGCTCACCTACCATATTCCATCACTTGCTAGTATAAGGAATTCTGCGTCATCATGTGGCTCCCATATCACCACATCAGGTTCTGAACTAAGATGCATTTTCAAGCTTTTATCACCAAAAGCCCTGGCTACTGCTAGCTACCCATCAACACGAGGCATATCACCTGCAAGAACAGAAATTCAGAACCACTTTTAAAAAACCAGAATCAGAGAACAGATTAAACTCATGCCAATGTACCACTTTCTAGACTTGAAAAAACATGAAACAAGATCTACACATGTGTGTAGATCGAAGTCTTGAAATTACAGAGAAGGAGGGTTAATTGAATAAAAAGAAGGGGATGAATCTTGTAGGGTTTAAGCGAGGAGAAATCTGAGCATTGAAGGAGCAATAGAGGAAAAAACCACAATCGCAAGTTCAACTCCTAAAGTGCATTAGATTTTGAGATGAAACATCAAGAATCATAGTTTCAAAATCCTATCCTTCCTCCTTTCTTCATCACCGATCAGTTAGAGCAAAGACAGGGAAGAAGAAAAATCAACAATTCCAAAACTACAAAATTAAGCATACAAGACGCTCATCATAGCTTCCTACTCTTAGATACATTACTTCAGAAATTTTGCCCACTTGAACCCGTCGGATTCGAAAGAAAACAGGGGAAGAAAAATTTTCAAGAAAAATCCCAAGCTTCAATAATCAACATACAAGGCATTTTTATATCATTAATCTTACTCCTATTGATGTTTAGTCTGAACAATGAATATCCAGAAACCTAAGAAGATTCCGTCGGGTGAACAGTAACCCTAGGAAGAAATTTGGGGAGACTTGATCAAACACCAAATTACCCCTTGAATCCTTTCCCAAGAATGATTAATCGAAGTATAAGCTTCGATTTTACTGATTTATAGCCTCAAAAAGGTCCAAAACTCGAACTGATCCCTCCCCAGATCCTCTCAAATCGCGCAAAAATAGAGAGCAATAGGAGGAGGTAAGTTACCTGAGCTCACTCCCAAGCTTGCATGCGCCGTTGACGCCTTGCTTCGTCGTGAAACGCCGTCGAAATTGCTGGTGGCCGCTGGAGATCGAAGAACCAGATTTGGTTGAGGGAGAAGGCGGAGGGAGAAAGTCAGAAAACTAAGAAGAGAATGTGAAGTCTGTTCGATCAAGGCAAAGGGTGTTTTTTTTTTAAGTTGAATCCACGTCTCATATAGAATATGAGACGTGGATTTAAATTTTTTCACGTCCCATAATTCATTATGAGACGTGAAAAAAACATATTCCACGTCTCACTTTTAAAAGTGAGACGTGGAAAATATTTCCCCGGGCTTTTCATGTCTCATAAAATTTATGAAAAGTGGAAAGTCTTTTTTTTTTGTATCCACATCTCATAAAATTTGTGAGACGTGAAAAGTCCCTTTTTCACGTCTCACAAAATTTGTGAGACGTGGAAAGAGTTTAGTTATTTTTTTTTAAAAAAAAATTTGCCTTCTTTCCACGTCTCACAAAAAATGTGAGACGTGGAAAGCAGTTTTCAACGTCTCACATTTTTTGTGAGACGTGGAAACTAATTTCCCGCCTATATTTTCGCACATTTTTATGCTTGGCGCTCTTTTTTCAGAGAATCCACGTCTCATATTTAAAAAAGAGACGTTAAAAGTTTTTCACATATTTACAATTTTGCCACCGCCTTTTTTTTACATCTCATTTTCAAAAAAGAGACGTGAAATGGGGACGTGAATACTGTTTTTTGTAGTAGTGCTACTTTCAACGTCTCACAAAAAATGTGAGACGTTGAAAGCAGGTTTCAACGTCTCACATTTTTTGTGAGACGTTGAAAGTAGGCACAAATTTTTTTTTAAAAAAAATCTGCCTACTTTCAACGCCTCACAAAAATGTGAGACGTTGAAACCTGCTTTCAACGTCTCACATTTTTTGTGAGACGTTGAAAGTAGGCACAAATTTTTTTTAAAAAAAAATCTGCCTACTTTCAACGTCTCACAAAAAATGTGAGACGTTGAAAGCAGGTTTCAATGTGAGCATGTAAGACGTTGAAAGCAGGTTTCAACGTCTCACATTTTTTGTGAGACGTTGAAAGTAGGCACAAATTTTTTTTTTAAAAAAAATCTGCCTACTTTCAACGTCTCACAAAAAATGTGAGACGTTGAAAGCAGTTTTCAACGTCTCACATTTTTTGTGAGACGTTGAAACTAATTTCCCACCTATATTTTCGCACATTTTTTTGCTTGGTGGGCTTTTTTCAGAGAATCCACGTCTCATATTTAAAAAAGAGACGTTAAAAGTTTTCCACATATTTACAATTTTGCCACCGCCTTTTTTTTACATCTCATTTTCAAAAAAGAGACGTGAAATGGGGACGTTAATACTGATTTTTGTAGTAGTGCAACAGGCTTTTGGGGATCACAGGGGAAGAATACAACAAATGGTATATGCCTGAGAAGTACCCTGAAGAAGAGCTGGAGGAGATATATGAGACCAACACCAATAAGCCAGCAGATATGCCAGTAATCAACAGGATCCTCCATTATGTCTACACCAGGATCATGACTCACAAATCAGGGAACTTCAGTAGCTTTCCAAAGATTGACAACCCATGGTTGCCAAATATCATTCAGAAGGTTCCTCTCAATCCTGGTCAATTAGTGTGTATGGAGATGCACAGGTTCTTATCAGACAAATCTCCCAAGGCTCCTCTTCCCTACCCTCAACTCGTATCTCACATCCTAGAATATTCAAAGATTAAATCATTAGGGGATGGTGAAAACAAGAAGTCCAATCAACTCACTACCACTACCATCAAGAATATGGGGATCCCAGTGAGTATCAATGGGGGTACTTCTTCTGCCTCACAATCTCAAGCCTCTCATGCTCCCTCTTCCTCAGCTCAGCCAAAGTCTATTCAAGAAGAAGCTCAATCAGAAAGGGCTCCTCCTCCTCCTACTTCAGCAAAATCCTCTGTTTTCTCAAGAGACACAATTGAGGAGATCATTTTCAGACTCTCTGCTGAGTTCAACCTTGCCTTGGAAGCCCAGAAAGCAGAATTAATGAAGCCTATCCTGGAGCTTAAGGCTCAAGTGAGGAATCTGGAAGACTGCCTCTGTCTTGTTCCTAAAGATGATATCCTGCAAAAGGCAGCTCCTTCTCACTCTCAAGGTACCTCATCTCACCACTCCCACACTCTATCTCATCACAGTCACCACTACTCTCCTTCCTCCTCTCACCATTCTCCTTCCCCCACTCACATCCCTCCTCCCACTCACCTTTCTCCTACTCAACCTCAAACTCACTCTCCCTCACCAACTCACCACTCTCCAATTCCAGAAACCACCAAAGTTCCAACTCCTCAAGACACCCCTATCGCTAACCCCTCCCCTAGCAATAGCCATCACACCCAAGTCTCACCCTCCCCCTAAATCCCTATCGCTACCTCTTCTCCTACCCATAGCCACTACAGCACCCATACAACCCATACCTTACATCCAACCCCTATCGCTAATCCCTTTATTAGAGGTAGTACTCCTATCCCTACCACCACCACTAGACCTCTTATTCCTCACTCTCCCATCTCTTCTCCAATCCTTGCCCAAACACTTACCCCTGTTGATGATAACAAAAAGGGGGAGAATAATCCAACCAATATTCCAGTTCTTAAAGATACTAAAGAAATTAAGGAAGCAATCAGAGACATTGCTTGCAGCTACATGAAGTCTGAGGATCATAGGACTCCTCCTCCAACTTCCAATGAGCCTCAAGTTCAAGCTCAAGCTGCTAATGCTCTAGAAGTGGACATCTTTGCCGAAGTAGTTGTGATCGCAGAGAAGCATGGAATTCCTCCAAGTGTCCTAACTGCAAAGCCAATCCCAGTTTCTGTAATTCCCCCTAGAGCTTATGTGGAAATAACAATCCAGGACAAGCCTAGCACGGGAAATAAGGTTCAAGATGATATTCAGAAAATGCTAGTGTATGAGGCTAAAAAAAACAAGAGCAAAGATGAAGGGTTGAAAAAGGAAAGGAGCAAGAGGAAAGCCAGAGAGGAAGTTACCTTCAAAGTCATTCCAATGCCTACCCCTGAGGCTCCTAAAGCTCAAAGGATCGAGAAAGTGGCTCCAGCTCCTCCTCCCAAGCTAACAAAAGAAGATAAGAAGGCTATTACAGAGGTCTTAAGGAAAGAGAAGGAGGATGCTAAAAAGGCTAAGAAGGTTGCTGCTGAGGCTAAGGAAAAGGCAGAGAAAGAGGCTGCAGAAAGAAGAAAGAAATTAGCCAAGGAGATTGCTCAAGGGAAGAAAGCATGGGTATACAAAAGAAGGTTTCACAAGTCTAAAGCCAAGTCTAAGGGCGATCCCAAAGATATCTCTATTAAGGAACCCCCTCAGACCAAGGAACCTACCCAGACCAAGGAACCTTCTCAGTCTAAAGCTGTCCCTCCTACTAAACCCAGTCAGGCCAAAAAGGGCTCTGTTACTGAACCCATTTGGAGCATTGATCAAGACAGATTCTTCTACTCTGATTCCTCTATCTCTGATGGACCTGATGAAGAGTACATCACCTCAGCCTCTAGAGCCAAATTCAACAATGAGAGAGCCTTAGTCTTTAGGAACCATTGTGCATATGCTGCATATTTAGTTAATCCTGAAAATTTTGATCCTAAAAGGATATAATTATTTTTACAAAGTCAATACTTGCTTATGTTGATTTTGATAATTATATGTCTGTACTATTCTATGCTCTGTACATGCTTTTACTTATGTTTTGTCATCATCAAAAAGGGGGAGAATGTTATAATCTTAAGTTTTGATGAGGATTGAACCCATAAGATAACATAACAAAATGATCTGATAGCATATAACTTAGTCTGGAATGAATTGAGATAAGAATCATGTTATATGACTAAGTAAAAGAGTGTATGTTACCTTAACATTGAACAAGTAAATCCTATAGGTAACAGATACACTATTGCTAAGCTAGAACCTATCGCTAACAAATGAAAGGCTTAGGATAACAATAGCTAATGAAGACTTAGCAATAATCTTAAAAAAAGTAAATATTTCTATCTCTAAGACCTTCACTATCGCTAATATAATGAGTTGAGCTAGCCTAAGCAGGCAAATAACAATAGATCACTATCGCTAAGCTCTGTCTCTATCGCTAAGGCCTCATAGATAACATAGATAACACACAGGGAGACTGTTAGAACAGCTAGCAGTAATGAACTATAGTTACTAGCAATAACATGGTTAGCTATCGATAACAAAACACTTGTTGGAATAACTTAGACATTCAGATAGCTAATAACTTAAGCTAATGCAATGAACTAGCGATAACATGTTTGGCTATCGATAGGAAAATACTTGTTGAAATAACTTAAGACATTCTGATAGCCAATACATTGTCTCTGAACGTTGAGCTAATGAATTTCACTAGCGATAACACCTACTGTGCTTCACATGAATACTTGTTTAGCTAACATCTAAGTGCAGGACTCACACTATTAAGCTAGCAATAGCCGAAGGAGCTAGCGCTACTGATAAAGTTGCTATGCAAGTACAATGTTGCAGGTGTTCGTTACTCACAGACTCTATTTCTCTTAGCTCACCCTCTGCAATAATTAAATGAAGCAAGAGAAGAAAGTTGACTAAGATGAAGAACAACATTAATGGCCAACGGCTAGAAGCTCTCAACGATTAATGCTCATATCTATTGGGCTCTGTGCAAGCCAAATGGGTCGCTATTAGCTATCGACTTCTAAAGGGCCACTTGATTTCCCATCAAAAACTCAAATGCATTGAGGCTGTTCAAAATTTGAAAATCTTTCCTCGCGAGAGTTTCGTCATAATGAGTCTTCACCTTCATTTTAAATGAAGCGTGTCCTCTGTTGCAGGTGTTAGTTTAAGTGCTCATTTTTTAACTTTCCCCTAAGAATTCTCATAAAATATTAAGGGAGGATTTATAATATTCAAGTAGAAATTTTCATGTTAATAAGAAGATATTATTTGCTTAGAAACCCGCCTAGTGTTACTACTACAAAAATGGGCTATTGCGGCGCAACAATCCTGGCGCTTTTTTTAATTAAACGCCGGGATAGCCTATAACAACACTTATAAACAATAAACGCCAGGATAGGCATAGACTTATCTCAACACTTAACCATTATAAGCGCCGGGTTAGTGTTATTTTTTTAAAAATATTTTTTAACCTATTCTGGCGCTCTTTTTTATAAGCGTTGGGATAACTTGACTTTATTGAAAAATAAAATAATTCCTATCCCGGCGCTTATTTATTTTAAGCGCCGGGATAGGCTCTCTATTTCGTATATTTTTTTTAAAAAAAAATTCTTATCTATCCCGCCGCTTACTTCTTGTAAGAGCCGGGATAGGTGAATTTTCCTTTTATGTTTTTTTAATTTTTATTACCTATCCCGGCGCTTAGGACTTATAGACGCCGGGATAGGCTAATTTTTTCACACCACCCCCACCAAAACCCTAAATCTAACACAAACAAAAACGGCAAATCCTAGCCTTGTGAAATATATCCCTCTCACCTTCACGCCTCATCTCGTGAAATCTTCCCTCCCTGTAACTTCCGATTCAACCTCCGACAACCTTCCTTCTCTCTCTTTCACCACCATCTTCTCATCTTCTTCTTCACCTTCACTCCTCTCTACCCTCGGAATCCTACCTCCCTTCGACATACCCAGAAGCTCAAAATCAATTTTCCCCCAACCAATTTTATCATCATTGTCCCAACCAAATCTCTCGCTTATCTCCAAGAAGAAGATAAAGCCCTAGATCGATTTCTGTTCAATTTGTTCTCTTTCAATTCCCACTCGATTCGGTCCTTGTAAATTGGATCGCACAGGGTTCCTCGAAGTCGCAAGCTCATAGATTCTTTGAGATCCATTTGAAGTAGGTGGAAGGTAGGGTTCCGAACATCATCTCTACTTCCCTTCTCCGTCACCCAGAGAGAGAGAAGTGAGAGGACTCGCCAGAAATGGCGAGCAGCGTTGGCGTCAGAGGGTGGTCCTGAGATTGGCAAGGCCTGATGCAATTTCGGTGAGCCTCCTTCGTCTTATTTCCCCCCTGTTTTCTTGATCATTGCCGCTATGTTGTTGGGGGAATCTGATTGGGTTTGTGATTTTTGGATGTTTTGAACAAATTAAACTAAAGATTGAAATGATGAATGGTGTTTGTTTAATCAAATTCGGGTTTTCATTTAGCTTTTGGCCGAATTTTGAATTTGATGGTGAAAGCTATTGATCTCTGCATTTTTCCGGGAGCTTTGGCTTAAATCAAAGCTAATCAGTGTTTGAATATGGTTAAGAGTTTAAGAGGGTTGAACGTTGGCATTATTAGTTTCAGTTCTATCTTAGAGGCTGAGTTCTAGCATTGATTTCTTGCCGGTTATGTGTATGAGCGAAATTTTCAAAGCTGTTGCCTTGTGTGGTTTATTTTGTTAGTGTATTACAGGTGTTCTGGGTGGTCATGCTTGGTTTTTAAATGATATGTGATGATCCGGGACTATGAACTTGTGAATTTAGCATAAACCCTTCCTACTCATTTTCATACACTAAGATTTCTAAACAGATTCGAATTTCTTTTCTGGATTAATAATCACCGCTGAAGCTTTTCTGATTTCAAGCCAGATTTGCATAAATTGTGATAGAGAGCATGTATAAGTGTGTTAATATAAGCTTTTCTCATAACCTGTTATATTATGTTATGATACCAGATTATTACAAGATGCAGACTCTTGTCTATTTATGTTTGAAATTAAATTGATTTATAATTATATTTTGATGCCAGATATATTTCAAGAAGCTGGTCTACCTCTCTGGTTGTGCCCTTATGAAGTTTTGTGTACTTCTTCTTACACTGCTCTAACCGAAACAATTCTAGATACAGTAAAATTGAAAACTTATGCTTTCCATTATTTGAAAATATTTATATGCTTATTTGCCATCTTTGATGAAAAGAAATGGGTGATTTCTAGGCTTCTTTGCATTCAATCAAAAGTAGATATTTACACATCTCAAGTTTACGAGAGTTCTTCATTGCCAAGTATCAAGAAAATTCTCCAAAGTTTTGAACATGCCCAGGTAATTTAGAGACGAAACTTGTTTGATAGTAGTATAAGATATGTTTTACTTCCAACGTTTCCCTTTCTTTCATAATTTGGTAAATAGTTTGATTCATGTAAAGCTGATACATAAACCCATGAAACATACCCTCCACACCTTCAGTAACTGAGAAATTCAAAAGCATCTTGTTGAAAACTTCAGTTTTCTGCATGTGGAGTGACTTCATCAGCTTGGCCTTGGCCAAAAAATTTCTTGATAGCTTTCAACACCTGACTAGGACATTGCTCGGCCAAAGCATTTTGTTTAGCTTCTTGCATGACGGAAAAGCTTGCCATTCTTCAATGAAATGTATACCTTACTTTAAAAGGAATTAAAGAATATGTACATAACGCCATGTATGGGTCATCCTATATGGTTATGTGACTGCCCTTTTGAATACAAGCGAAGTGGGTAGTTTGAACTTTAAACTTGAAATGTTTATTGACCTAACTATGTTTCTGAAAAATAGGCTTAAGTCTTACAAAATATTCTCTCTTGTGCTGTTCAATTGGGTGATGGACTGGCACTGAAATATTTTTTTGCCATTTGAGCTTGAAAATATTGGCTGAGCACAAGTATTGCTTCTCTTCTCTATAAAGACAAGTACAAGTAAATTACAATGCTGAAATTCAACCAAAATTATATACCTTGATTTCCTACTTGGTTCATTGAGTGATGGAGCTATGTACCATGTAAAAGAACTAAAAGTATAGTTTGGTGAAATGAACGGTTCCCTTTGTATCCTTGTGCCACCCATGGTTTTCCTGGAGAGTCCTAAAGTTGACTTGCTTTCTTTAGGTACTGACTTTGACAGCAACATACCACTGCCCTTATATTGCCCACTCTACTCCTTTGCCCCTGCAGCATTTATAGTACTATTTCTTGTAGGTTTTAATAAAGAAATTACCTGTTTCTTTTCAAATGATGTTATTATTTTACTAACTCTATGAGCTTGTCCTTGATTTTATATTGATTTGGAGAAAATATTATTTCTGTTTTAATTTGATAATTGTCTACTTTCTTTGATCTAGAGGAATTTTGTTGAGAGTATGGCTGGATATTCGCTAGTGTGTTACTTTTTGCAGGTATGAAGTTCTTATTTAATGCACATACATGCAGTCCCAATATATGATGGTATTTGATCATGTAAATGAATTAACTTTGTTGAAGTTGAGTGAAATATGCTCTTTGTACATTTAAATTTGAGACATTCTCAATATATGTATGCAGAGGTTTTTTGTTATTGTCTCCTTGTATAGAAACTTATCTTCGTATTTGACCCAGATCATTGTGGATTTTACTGCATCTTGGTCTGGACCATGTCATTTTAATGTACCAATTCTTGCAAAGTACCTATATATTTAATTGCATTTCTTTTCTCATTTTGCAATGTTTCTGAATTTTTGATATTTAGGTCCATACTTTTTGTTCCTGCAATTGCTCCCTCAGGGAAGGATGACATAATAAATCCCAAGACCAAAAATGCGAAGGGAAAGGCAAGTACAAGTATGGATCTAATGATTTTTGAAATTTTAACTGTTTTGCTGCACATTTGTGCAGCTGATTATGTGCATTTTTGCTGCTGGTTTTTGGCTATCAAATTGCCGTCAATTCGCTGTCATATTGCTGTATTTTTGCTGCCCTATTGCAGCTGTCTTGGTGGTGATATTGTTGCTTCGTTTTGCATTGTTTTGTGCTGGTTTTTGCTGCTATTTTTGCTATTAGTTTGCTGCTGCATTGTGCCCAAAATTGTTGTAGAATCTCAGTACATTTTTCTGCAATTTGCCCCTGATCCAGAGTAGGACTTCAGCACATGTTATGACGGGAAAGATGTGGTTGTTGAGAAGTTAAGGCAGCTATGTGTTTTCAAAGGGGCAAATGAATCTAAGAAGCCTTGGGTTTGGTAGGACTATGTGACTGACTTTCAAATAAGATGCCCCATGAAGGAAACGAAATATAATAAGGAATGTGCAGATGATGTTATTAAGTCACTTGGTAAATAATTCATCTCCACTTATTATGCTTTCCTTGAGTGCTGTTGTGCTGGATGTTCACAATGACATCTCATATATCTTTATTTTAATTTTGTAGGTCTTGATAATATGAAGATTGAAAGGTGCATTTGAGATCGAGATGCTGATTCTGAAAATCCTGTTATGAAAGAAGAGCAAGATACTCAAGTACTTTATTATTATTATTATTATTTCATTGGTTACCTAAGTTTATCAACCCAGGGCTGTTACATAACACTACTAATTTCAGGTTGGGAAGACTACGCGAGGTAATGTCACCATATTGCCTACTCTTGTTGTCAATAATCGACAGTATCGAGGTATTTCTTTCTTGCCTTGAATGATTGCTGATGATTTGGACTTCTCCAATCCTAAGACTTTTACTTGCAGGAAAACTGGAGAAAGATGCTGTTTTGAAGGCTATTTGTGCTGGTTTTGAGGAAACTACTAAACCAGCTGTTTGCTTGAGCTTAGGTTCACATGGTCTTTTCATGCTAAGATATTGAGTTCCCCCCTTTTGGGTCTATGTTAATCAGATTTCTTAACCTTGATGACAATTTTTCCCTTGGCAGATGTAGAATCAAACGAGTGCTTGGACAACAATGGTGGTTGTTGGCTAGATAAAGGGGCCAACCTCACTGCATGCAAGGTATTTTATCTCTAATTGAAAGTTATGAAATAACTTAATTCATTATGATTTACCGATAGCTATTCCTGTATTTACACATGAACATTTGCTCAGGATACATTCCGTGGGCGAGTATGTGAATGCCACCTTGTCGATGGCATGCAGTTCAAAGGAGATGGTTACACCATGTGTTAAGGATGAAATACAATGAATTTTCCTTTTTTTGTGTGTAACTTGTCTGAAATTTTTCAGTGTTTGGATGCTTCTTAATTTGTTGATGACCCTAGGTCCTTTAAATAATCATTCATTAGAAATGTTGATATTGGTAGTATTGGGAGTTGAAACCTTATATAGTGTGAGGGATGTTAAAACCTTATACATTGGTGTGTGTATATATATAGGGTGATTTTTTTCTGGGGCCAGAAACTTGTAGTTCATTGTTGTTATCCACAATGTTCTTTAATGACAGCTTTTATCATCAATAAAACGCTGAAACTTGTAGTTCATTCTTGACCCCTTAATGCTTATTGCCTGGATCAAGCATTGAGACTGGAAAATTCTCACCATTCTTTTCTAATTTGTTTCATTAATGTTTATTCATAGTTTGTGATTATATAGGCTTTTCATGTTTTCCATTTTTTTTCTTTGGCTATTAGTGAGTGTACTCTTTTTTTTATATCAATAAAATATAATAGAATTTTAATTTTGGGTTTATTTTTAATACTAGTGGTTAGTACAAAAAATTAATTTTTTGAAGGAAAAAAACCTATACCGGCGCTTGGGAATAATAAGCGCCGCTATAGGCTAAATTTTTTTAAAAATACGACCTATCCCAGAGCTTACTAAGCACTGCTATAGGCTACCTACCCCAGCGCTTATCGTGCATAAGCGCTGCTATAGGTTACACTTTAAAATTTTTTTATTAAAATTACTTTGCCTAAATCGGCACTTTTCTTTCATAAGAGTCGCTTTAGGCCTATTTTTTTGACAAAATAATAGGCCTATAGCGGCGCTTTACTGTTATAAGCGCAGCTATAGGCAAACCTATAGCGGCGCTTACCAAGCACCGCATTTGGCTTAATGGCCTATCGCGGCGCTGGCTATAGCGGCGCTTAAAAGCACCACCATTGAGCCAAAAAAAGCGCCGCTATAGTGTATTTCTGTAGTAGTGTGTAAGGTTGGGTTTAGAAAATGGATTAGAGATAAAGAAAGAGAATTTTAGCCCATAAGAAATGATAATTCCCCCTTGTGGAGCATAGGATGGCGCCACATGTCATAGAGAGGAAGGGAATTATGTTGCAAATAATACATAGAAAATGTATTGTACTATGTATAAGTATAAATTATATTAGAAAGAAAAGATTATCATGATGACCAATAGAAATGCATGCAAGGGAATAGTAGAAGGAGTTATATGACAAAATAACTAATAGGAAGACATGCAAGGAAGAAAATCAAAATAGAAAGTGGAAAATAATAACAGAGGCAATAGAAAAATGCATGTAAGAGTAAATGGAAAAGAAATAAAATAATAAGTGACCAATACAAAGACATGCATGCTTAGAAAGATTCTTTTGAGTGATGTCACCTTTCCTTCTTGCAAAATAAGAGAAAGAAGTCTCTCTTCCTTCCCCAATTAGCCACAAGTGGCCCATGGAAGGGCATAAGGCGGCAAAGAAAGAATAAAAATATATTTAGTCTACCAATAGGCATAAGGAAAATTTTGGAGTAAATAATTAAGAAAAGATGGGAAATTAGCTTTAGTCCTAAAGAAGTAAAAAGGGCCACTTTTTAAGGGTAAGATGGTCATCATGAAAAGAAAAGGAAAGAAAAGCAAGAAAAGAAAAGAAAATGCATGAGTAGTGCATTAGGGTTGGCTAGTCTAAGGTAGGATAAAGGTGGTGGATGAAATCTTCATACAATTGGCAATGAGTGAGGTGACTTAAGAGTGATCCTTACCCTCATTTTCCCTATAAATAGGAGGACCCTTCCCATCCCATTTTCTACACCAAACTCGCAGCTCCAAAGAAAGTGAGAAAATGAAGAGTGGTCTTGAGCATTTCTGAGAGTTCTTGAGTGTTCTTGGGTATTCTTGAGGAGCCTTGAAGGTTGGGACTCCAAGGGAAGTCGTAAAGCTCTAAGGTAATACTTACTCTCTTACATTTCAGCATGTTAGAATAATAAGTTTTGATGATAACTAAACATAACTTAGGCATAAGGAGAGGCTATGATAAGATCAGAAATAACTTAGAGATAATCTTATAGAAAATTCTAAGATGTTGCCTAATCGATCAGGGAAATATTACAAGACAAAGAACTAAAAGCCTAATCGATTAGAGTTAGATCAAGTTCATATTAGAAGTTAAGAATATGGGCGCCTAATCGATCAGAGAGACCTGTAATCGATGAGAGTAATTAGTATAATTGATTAAGGGATTCTAGCATAATCGATCAGAGAGCAATAATCAATTGAGAAGAATTAGTCTAATCGATTAGAGAGCTATAATCGATCAAGACATAATAGATTAGAGGATACTGTGTGATCGATTAAAGAACCATATAATCTAAATTACAATCGATTAGATATGCCTAATCGATCAGGGATCACTGTAATCGATTAGGCGAATGATTTTCTAACTTGATATTCAGTGATGCAGGATGTAATCTATGTGTAATCGATATGTGATCGATCAGAGACCATTTCCTGTGATCGATTAGAGGCTGTAATCGAAGTGGCGATATTAATTATTCAAAATCAATGGCTAAGTCTATTTTAAGCTTTCCAAGTACAGAATTGCACAGACCTACTTAAGGAAGTTAACGTTAGCACGCAATCTGATCCTCAGAGCCGTTGGAACTCACCTACCACTTTCAGCGATAAATCAACAGAGATGAGCAAAAGCAAGACAAGTACAATGGAGTTAATGCTTCTCAGAATTCAATCAAAAGCACTCCATACCAGATTATCCAACTCTCTGAACAAACATACAACAACTATAACATTCACAACGGGAAAATCTCCAAGAGACTATAGAAGCTTCTGTGAAGAAGTTGGTAGATAGATTAATTGCTTACATTGATTATCTGTGTTAGTTACACTTGCTACATTCAATACTCTTTCAATCAAAAAGGTTCATTAAGTGCCTATTGTACTTCAGTGTGTAACACCATCAGTTCATAGAGTGAACAAGTTTCTTCTGTAATCATCTCTAGGGTGTAATCTTACAAGTTGTAAGGGGGAGTGATCAGTGAAGAGAGAAGCTTCTTGCTATCACTTGTAAAGGCTGTCAAGAGCCTGGTTTAATCTTGAGGTATAGTGGAACCCAACTGAAGGTTGGAGAATTGGACGTAGGCCAGGTTTGGGCTGAACCAATATAAACTGTGTCTTCAATCAGTATAAATTTCAAAAGCACAATTCACCCCCCTCTTGTGCATTCCTACCAATTACATTTGGTATCAGAGCAGGTCTTCTCTGAACATACTGATCCCACAATCAGGAGAAGCAAAGATCTGAAATGGCAGGATATGATAGTGTGCTTCCAGAAGGTAGTTCAATCAACAAACCTCCTGGATTCAATGGCGAGCACTATACATTCTGAAAGATGAAAATGAAGGTTTTTATCAAATCCTCTGGATATGATCTCTGGAGGATAGTTGAAGAAGGAAATCTTATTCCTATGAAAATGGAGAATGGAGTTCAAGTGCCAAAGCTTCCTCAAGAATTTACTGATGATGACAAAGGAGATCTGGAACTAAAAAATAGGGCAATATTGATTCTTCATAATGCTCTAAGCCAAAAAGAATATTTTAGAATGTGTCATCTAGAGACAGCCAAAGAGATGTGGGATGCTCTAACTATTGCTCATGAGGGACCCACTGCAGTAAAAACAAGAAGAGTTGAGCAACTAATTACATATTTTCACTTATTCAAGATGGAAGAAGGAGAGCCAATCAGGGAGCTGGAAATCAGATTCACTCACTTGATCAACAACCTTACAACTATCGGAAGAAGGATTTCAGAGACAGAACAAGTCTCCAAAATCTTGAAAATTCTGACTCCTGAATGGCAGATGAAAGCCACTGCAATCCAAGAAATGAGAGGAGAATCTATGAGCCCCATCACATCATTATTTGGAAGTTTGGCTGAGTATGAAACAACCATCAGAGTACAAAAAGCACTCTATGGAGACAAGAAGAAAAAGAATCTTGCCTTATCAGCCTCTACAAAAGATGATGAGGATGAGGAAGATAAGGAAGAATTGATGATGATGAGATGGCCTTTATGGTAAGAAAATTTAGAAAGTTTTTCATAAATAGAGGGAGATACCAGAGAGGAGGCTCAAGCAACACCAGAAAGGACTCCCAGAAAAGTGCTCATGTGTGCTATGAATGCAAGAAGCCTGGACACTTCAAGGCAGAATGTCCAAGTCTTCAAAGATTTAAGGAGAAAGAGAAAAAGAAGGAGAAGTTTCAAGGCAAAAAGAAAGCCTATGTTTCGTCTATATGGGGAGACAGCTCAGATGAGGAAACTAGTGATGCTGAGGAAGCAGCCAACCTCTGTCTGGTAGCTCAAGAGGAATCATCTGATTGTGAGGTATATCCTACTGATCCATCTTTTCAAGAACTTCAAGATGCACACTACTACAAAAAAGGCCTATTGCAGCACAACAATAGCAGCGCTCAATAACAAAAAGCGCTGGTATAGATAATTGAAAGCCTATCCTAGCGCTTTTTAAACTTAAACGCTGGAATAGGTGAAACCTATCCCAACATTTATATCTTGTATATTATAAAGCGCCGGGATAAACTCAAAGTTGATCTATTAAAATTTGTTTTATATAAGGCTTGATTTTGGGTTGGCTTTATTTTTTCTTCTAACTTTTGTTTAACATTTTGAATTATGAAACCTTTTTTCGTAATTTTCTAATTTTTCTAACTAATTCTGATATCTTTTTTATTTTTAAAACATGAACAATTACAAATTAAAATTAGAAAATCAATTTTGAGGCCTATCCCAGTGCTTAATACGTAAAAAGCGCTGGGATAGGCCTCATAAACAATTTTTTTAATTTGAATTTTTATCTGATGTCCTTTTACCTATGTGATTATTGTACAATAGGTTTTTCAATTTTTTTTATTTTTGATGGCCTATCCCAGCGCTTAATACGTAAAAAGCGCTGGGATAGGCCTCATAAACAATTTTTTTAATCTGAATTTTTATCTGATGTCCTTTTACCTATGTGATTATTTTACAATAGGTTTTTCAATTCTTTTTATTTTTGATGGCCTATCCCAGCGCTTTTTTCATATTAAGCGCTGGGATATGCCTCATAAAAGAATTTTTTAATCTGAATTTTTATTTCTCTGGTTATTTTAGATAATGTTTTTTTATTTTTTTTATTTCTTAAGGCCTATACCAACGCTTGATATAGAGAAAGCGCTGGGATAGGCTTTTTAATTATTATTTTATTTGCCTGACATGTTAAAGACCCGCGTGAGTTTCCATTTCCCTCTCCTCCATTTTTTCATTTCCCTCCCAAACACTTCGGCCCTCTCATTCTTCGCTTCTTCTCCCAACGTTCACTTCACCCAGATTTCATTCCAGATTTCGTCCTTGTGCTTTGGTGGTGATTTCGGCTGTGAACGGCAAAGAATCCTTCATCAGGTGAGTTTCGTTCTCGTGCTTCCATTTCTCTGATTTGAGAGTTTCTGTTTGAGCTTCGATTTGGGGTATGGGGATTTCGAAAATTGTGAACCATGTAAATGGAAGCTTACTCTTTGGTCAGATTTGGGGTATGGGGATTTCGATTTGGGGAATGCATGTATATTTGGTCAGATTTCTCGCAAAAATAAGTTGTGGGTATTGTTCATCATCCACGCCATTGAAGGTGATTTCGGTTTGGAACTTACTAAAAGCTTGATTAGACTTAATTTGGAGCAAGATTGAACTAATAATGGGGTTGCATGTTGAGTTTGACGGATGTTTTGAAATAACATTTTTCCCCTGTGTTCAGATCGAACTAATAATGGTAATGGGTGAGTGATTTATGCTATTCTTGATCTTTTTTTCCCTGTGTTCAGATCGTTTTTTTTGCCTGTGTTCAGCATGAACTTACTCATATTGTGCTTGATCTTATAAATAATGTGCTTTGCAAATGTGTTTTTCAATTTCCCATGATAAGTGTACATATATTCAAAACAATGGCTGTCAATTTACCATGACAAAGAGTGTGTTTTAGTACTAATTAAGCTTGTGTATAATGAATTTTGGCCACAGAAACCGAATTATTTATGAATTGATAAGTTTTAATAGTCATAGTAGGAGTATGTAATGGTAGTTTAATTCAAGCTTTTGCTTGCCTTTATGTATTCAAAAAATAGTCATAGTATGATTGATTTCTTTATTTCTTAAAATGAAATTCTGTAACTGTAATTATGTTTACATAATATTTTTTATAGGAGCCAACAATTGCCTAATAGTTTGTTGGCGGAAACAGGGGACCAAAAGTGAGAAACTTTCGGTGTGATTGAGAGCTTTTATTAATTGACTTCGCCACATAGAAGGTATACTTTTAAATTTCCTTCCTCCATTGAATTATGAATAATATTATTGTTGTTTCATTAAACTCTTATAACTAAGTTTGATGTGGTAGTTGTAACACCCCAAATTTTAGAAAATAGAAAATAGGGAATTATTTCAGATTTTAGAAATATAACTAAAATATGAAGCAACATTGAAAATGAATTTATGATGTTTTAGGCATTTTAATGAATTTTAAGGCTTATTCATTTAAGAAACCAAGAGAATTAATTAGAAGGTAAAGCTTAATTTGGGAAAAAGGGATAATAAGGATGTAGTGGGGATTTTAGGAAGGTACGTAGAAATTAAAAAGCCTTACAAATAAATTTATGGGGTCTAGTATATTTTTAATAATTTTTAAAGTTTATTTTCTTTATTAGTTCAAGGAAAATAGTTAGGAGATAAATTTAAAGAAGGGAATATTTGGAATCTTGGGGTATTGGTTATTAATTAAAAAGTCTTATAAATAAATTTAGAAATTAAACCATATTTAGAGAAATTATTTTGGGAACAGATTTAGGTCTATTTCTAAATGATAATGATAAATAAATTATCATTTAAGAGAAAAATAGAAAATAGAAAATGAAAAAGACAATATCTGCCCCTAGTAGAAAATATCTTCAGTTATAAAAGTAAGGGCATGATAGTAAAATACCCATAAAAACAAAATATCAGTCAACTCTTTAAATGTACACCACACACGTGTCCCATTTCCCATTTCTCATTTATCTCCCGTCCTCCCTCCCTCTGACCCAACTTCTCTTTCACTCTCAATCTCTTCTCTCTCGTCTCACTCTGCTCTCTCTCGTGCTCCCTCATTCCAGCGGCCACCCCGGCTCCCAGCGACGGCGAACGGTGGCGGAAGGCGGAGGGAAACGCTCAAGAAGCTCTGGTTAACATTGGGTAAGTTCTCCTTCTTGTTTCCTTCTCTTTCTGGTCCATTTTTGAACGAAAAGGGAGAGGGAGAGATTCGAATTTTGGGAAGATTTTGAAGCCTCTAAATCCATGAAAATGGAGCTTAGGACTTGAATAAGGGTAATCTCAAAGTGGATTTGAGGTGGGAATAGTGATTTGCCTGATTTCCCAAATTTTCCTCCTCGGGACACTGTTCACCCGACGGGAAATTTGTAGCTTTTCGGATGTTTGATGAACCAAAACATGAATAAACATTAAGAAGATTAGGAATAATGCTATAATTGTGCCTTACATGTGGATTAGTGAAGTTTAGGATTTTCTTGAAATTTCTTCTTCCTTCCTTGTTTCACTCGAATTCGACAGGTTCAAGGGACAGGATTTTTGGATGATTTATGATGCTTGATGATTTATGGTTGATGCTAATTGAAGGTGTAATTGTGGTGATTTATTTTTCCTCCTTGTTTCTGCTCTGTGCCGTCAGATTTCTTGCTCTCTTCCCTTGTTCTGGGTGACGTGTTCAGCTCTGGTGGAATTTGTTCCTGGTGCTTGTTTAGTCTAAGCTAATATGTTGCTTTGTTCTGGTTGAATTTGTTCCCTTTGTTCCCCTGTTCTGTTTGGCCGTGAGGTTAGGGGAAAATTTGGAAGTTTAATGGTGATGATTTCTCTTCTTTTTCATGCCTGGCATATGACAATTTTCTGAGCATGTGTTGATTTTCCTCTGTTTTATTTTGGTCCAAACATGGTTCTATTTGGTAGTAAATTGTAGTGGAATTTTCTGTTCTTGTTGGTGCTAGGGACGGTTTCAGTGACAGGGAAAGCAATTGTGATTGATGAATTAGGTATTATTGATAATGTAGGATAAATGATTTTTTTTTGAATTCAATCCTTTTATACTTCATGTGACTCTGTGTTGGTCTGAGACTGGTGGTAAAAAATGAATTGATAGTGTAAGATATTATTGGAATAGTTATATGGTTTATTGAATTTTGGTTTATGAGCAGAAAATAAAAGGAAGATTATGATGATTAAGTGAATGAGAATGTTGTGATGCCCAATTTAGCAAGGAATAGGAAAACGGTTGCGATAGTTTTAGGCTCTGGAATTCTAATGGTTGATTGACTAAATTAAATAGCTACTTTGTGTTGGAACAATTTCAATGTTCCCTAAATATATTGGATTTCTGTTGTCTTTGCTTGACCCTAAAATAATGGTGATGATAATAAATGTGGTAGTGATTCTCTGCTCCTGCTAATGTCACTGGCCCTAGCTTTAGAGGATCGTAAAGACAAAATGGTGATGTTAGTTTAATAGGAATTAAGTTAAGAGAAGTAAGAAGTTGGAATGATTGTTCTTGGATTTGTTAAATTTGATTTGAAGTGTAAATTGAATTGAAATTGTTGGTTTGGTGGTCGTGTTCTAAGTTTTCTGAGGTTTAAATGGTTGGTGTTTAAAGATTAGTATGTTAAAGGTTTTAATGTGTTTATAGGATTTAAAGCTAAGAGTTAAAGGGATGAAACAAGTAACCAAAGATGTTAGAATTTTTGAATGTGTTCTTGTTGGTAACTAAGAAACCGAAATAGAGTTTAGCATGTATAATTGAAATTCTTTTATGTAGAAGTTTTAGTTTTAATTAAGTAAAAGTTGTGTTACTTTGCTATATTATGTTGAAATCTTAAGGAGGTATAGTTTGGATAAATAAAAATTAATATTGTTAACTAAGTTAAATGAGGGGAGCTTAAAGTTTAAAAAGAAGTTCATTAGAGATTTATGAATAATTAACCAATGATTAGAGATTTCATAGGCATAAATAATTATTGTGAATATAATTAAAAACTTCTGGCTCTTCTGTTGGGTATGTGTAATTAATTCTTGGAGTGCATGACTAGTAGATCAATTGTTGTTGTGAAGAATTTAGAAATTCGTAAATAACAATGGTTGGAAGTTTATAATTGTTTAATTAAATTATTAGTTAATGATATTATTCTAAAAAATGAAATTCCTATCTCATTATGTTTGGATTGTTATATTTGGATACCTAAAGAGTGAGTAGACTTTTAAGTATAAAGTAAGTAGTTGTATAGTCTACTAAGAAATTTAGAAAGTAAATTGGAATAAAAGGATAATTGATTGATAAGAAATGCAAGTTTAATTTAAAATAGAAATGACATTCTTATGTTTGTATTGTATATACAAATTAATGGTTGTGCAATATTGATTAATGATGGTGTGGTTAACATTTAGCTAGGAATTTAAATTTAATTTAATAGTATGGGAAATAGAAAGGGGGTAGTATTATAGGTACGTGAGAGACGCTTAATTATTATGCCTAAGTTTAGATATTGACGAATCATATTATATTGTAAATATTCATAAGACGAGATAGTGTGGTCAAATCCCCAGAATACAGTGAAAAGCAGAGTACAGTGAAGAGTAAGCTCAGGATAAAGGTAGCAGTTTATTTCATTACATTAAAAGAGTTGCATGTATTATTTTGTAATATCTGTTTCAAATTTACATTATGCATGAAGATGATAAGCCTTGTTAATTCCTGCATAGTAGTATGGAGTACTCCAGGCTTAGGTGGTTCGCTATCCCTTTGCCAGTTCAGTTATGTTATAACGGGATAGTTATAACGAGAAATCCTGCAGGTGAGGCCTCCACTAGTTAACGAATATATTGTTAATAGTGGCTGGTAGAGCATTGAGAGCAGGAAGTATGTATAATTGTTTTATTTGTTCAGGTTTATGCAATTAATACATGTCAATGCTAGCATGATAATATAAGTTAATGAAAGAAACTGCTATTGAGATTTCCAATCTCACCCCTTCCCCAAACATTTTTCAGTTTAGCAGGTTGAAAGAAGCTAGCTGGGGAAGAAGAGTAGATGAAGAAATTAGGACTATAATTTGGAAAGCAAGAGGCAGTAAATATTTTAATAAGGTTATTTGTATATGTTGTAAAATTAAAATTATTTAATTAATAGTAGAAAGTATAGAAATTAGAATTGTATAAATTTATTAAGAGATTTAAATTTCCTAAGTATTATGAACTAAGAATAGACTCCCTTAAGAGAGTTAGTGTACTTTTAATTGTTTTATTAACCACTTTATTTTATAAAGAGTTTTAAGTTATTTCAATTTGTCTGAAAAGCCCATTCCAACTGAAAGGAAGTTGTTTAAAAGTTTTAAAGAAATTTTTTTAAATTTTCCGTATTTTTGGGCTTCGGACTCTGAAAAGTGGTTATAATTCAATTAAAATTGCTATAATATAGTAGAAAATTTTAGGTGTTACAGTAGTAATTGTGCAATATTTGAAAATATCCATGAATGGTAGATATTGTGTTATTGTGCCCATTAATGCTATATGTATAAATTCTCTGTGAATTCTGTTGTTGATGACTACTGGAAAATTACTGAGTTAATGATTGGTGTTTTGTGGTCTATCCATTTCTAATTAAAAAGATAGGGCCTTGAGCATGGGAATGTTCATTTTGTAGCCGTTATGCTGCCGAATGTTTGTTAAAAAAATAAGGTAACATCATAAGGTGGCTACGTAATGATTAAGTCATGCACATCGATCTTACTTCCACTTTCCTTTAGTAGGTTATAATGTTGGATCGGAAATGGATGTCTTGTGATCGACGTTCAAAGGAATATATAGATGGAGCAAAAGAATTCATTGAATTTGCCGCTGAGCATGCAGAGAATTTTAACAGAATTGTATGCCCCTGTATGTCGTGTTTGTATGGAAAGCTTCTCCGTCCTATTGACTTATTGGCCCATTTATTCTGTCATGGGATCGATCCGTCTTATACACGTTGGACAAAGCATGGTGAGACGTATGAGTGTTCTGGCGGAGACTGGGTACCTGATGTTAGTAGCGCTTCAAATGTGGTTGACACAAACATGTGTGATGAGAGCAATGATCTTGAAGAAATGTTGAATGTGGTGGGTGAGGAGGATCCTGAAATGTTTGAGACACTGAAGAGCGATGCAGAGACGCCTCTGTATGTGGGATGCAGTAAATACACCAGATTGCGTGTGGTGCTTAAATTGTATAACCTGAAGGTGCGATACGGTTGGAGTGATGCAAGTTTCACTGCTCTGATATCCGCTCTGCGAGATATACTCCCAGAAGGGAACGTACTCCCCTCGAAAACATACGAGGCAAAGCAAATTCTCCGGTCGACCGGTATGAAATATGAGAAAATACATGCATGTCCCAACGACTGTATTTTATTCCGGAACCAGTATGCGTCGTTGGAGAAGTGTCCTAAATGCAGCACATCTCGGTATGGAAAGAAAGGTAAGAGTCCTTCTAAAGTCTTGTGGTACTTTCCGATCATTCCCAGATTCAAGCGCATGTACAGTAATGCGGATGTTGCAAGACTTTTGACATGGCACGCTGATGAGAGGATTCAAGACATTAAGCTTAGGCACCTCGCCGATGCCCCCCAATGGAAAAAATTGATTACGAGTTCCCTGAGTTCGGTGAAGAACCAAGAAACCTACGGCTTGCATTGGCAACCGATGGAATCAACCCGCATGGAGTTCAGAGTAGTACTCACAGCACATGGCCGGTGATTCTGATGATATATAACCTCCCCCCAAATTTAATCATGAAACGCAAGTTTATGATGCTTTCCATGCTTATTTCCGGGCCTAGACAGCCCGGCAACGATATAGACGTGTACTTGGATCCTTTGATTGAAGACTTGAAGCATATGTGGGATTCGGGTGAGACGATTTTTGATGGCTGTAAGGAAGAAAGTTTCAAATTGAGGGCCATGTTGTTTGGCACAATAAATGACTTCCCAGCGTATGGTAATTTGTCCGGATATAGCATCAAAGGATATGGTGCGTGCCCTATATGTGAAGATGATACCCATTCGATGCGACTGGATCACTGTAGGAAAAATGTTTACATGGGACATCGGAGGTTCTTGCCATTAAGGCATCGTTGGCGGAGGTGGAAGAAGGCATTTAACGGGAGCTCAGAAGAAGGTAGGCCACCAAGATTATTGACCGAGGAAGACGTTCTTGAAAAGGTGAATGCGGTGGAGAATTATTTTGGCAAGCCTTTTGCTAAAAATGTATTGACAAGTGGCTGGAAGAAGAGGTCCATATTCTTCGCACTCCCGTATTAGAAGTCCTTATATGTGAGGCACTTTTTTGATGTGATGCATATTGAAAAAAACATATGTGATAACCTAATTGGCACGTTACTAAATATGCAAGGAACAAGTAAGGATGGTGTCAATTCAAGGTTAGATATGCTCAAGCTGGGAATAAGACGAGAGTTGGCACCTGTCGAGAAGGGATACCGCACTTATTTACCTCCAGCTGCTTACACCCTTTCGAGGAAAGAGAAAAGATTATTCTGTGAGTTTCTTAGTGGAATCAAAGTTCTAGAGGGCTACTCCTCAAATGTAAAGAACCTTGTATCTGTGAAAGAGTTGAAGTTGAAGAACCTGAAATCTCATGATTGCCACGTCCTGATGCAAAATTTCTTACCGGTTGGCATACGCAGCATTTTACCCAAGAAACTGCGGACCACGATCACCAGACTTTGTATGTTCTTCAAGCTTATTTGTAGTAAAGTGGTTGATACAATGAAGTTGCAGGATTTGCAGAGGCAGATCGTTTGTACCCTGTGCGAACTTGAAATGTATTTCCCCCCTTCATTCTTTGACATCATGGTTCACCTTATTGTACACTTGGTCAAAGAGGTTCAACTGTGCGGCCCAGTCTATTTGAGATGGATGTACCCGATTGAGCGGTTCATGAAAGTTTTAAAGGGGTATGTCAAAAACAGATATCGACCAGAGGGTTGTATTGCTGAACAATACATCGATGAAGAAGTGAGTGATTTGTGTGCCGATTACTTATCAAATGTTGAACCTGTTGGCTTGCCCAAGTCTCGTCATGATGGGCGATTAACGGGGAAAGGAATAAGTGGGTTCAAGCTATTACACATTTCGAATGCTGAAAGAGAGTTGGCGCACTTGTACATTCTTCACAACACTCCTAAGGTTGAACCATTCGTTGAAGAACACAAAAATCTCCTTCGTGAAATACACGGTGATAGGAATGAGAGTTTGATCACAAAGGAGCACAATAAACATTTCATTAGATGGTTCAATGCACGCATTTGTCAGCAGGTTGAGCGTAATGCCGGATCGGTTGGTGAAAGATTGTTCTGGCTGTCGAAAGGACCGGGTTTGCACGCATTTTCTTATACTGGCTATGCAATCAACGGTTACACATTCTATACAAAAGGCCAGGATGAAAAAAGCACCATGCAAAATAGTGGAGTCACTCTTGTTGCCGAGGGGTGGCATATATCCAGTGCAAGAGATACAAATCCCATATATGCGCAGATGGCATACTTTGGTGTGATTGATTGCATTTGGGAGTTAGATTACACCATGTTCAGAGTTCCCGTGTTCCGGTGTCAGTGGGTTAATAACCACAGTGGACGGTGATTAGATGAATTTGGGTTTATATCGGTCGACCTTTCTAATGTTGGATATAAGGATGATCCTTACATTCTACCGTCTCAAGCAGCACAAGTGTTTTACGTTGCGGATCTTTCTAAGAAGAATTGGTCAGTTGTCATGCAGTCGAACAAAAATTATTTCGAGCAAGTTGATGATGAAAGTAGTGATGATGATATGAATGTGATAGAAGATGTTCCATCCTTTGAGACATTACTATCAGAAGACTTTGATGCAGACGGGTATGATGATGAAGATGAGCCCGTTTATGTAAGACGTGATCATGAAGAAGGCATTTGGGTAAACACAACCCTAAATCCAACAAAAAAGAGGAAGCAGACAATTGTAAACAATATAACAAAGAGGAAAAAGTGGCGAAAGCCCTCAGTTTTTATGTATTTATGTTGTACACTATGAATTTTTTAGCCCTCAGTTCGCATACAATTAGCATGATTATATGTATATGCACTAAAATCATTTCTTGTCTAATTTTTTTTACAGGAGAATGGATCCCCATAGTGACCAGGAGGAAGAAGAACAACATAGTGGCCAGGAGGAAGAAGAACAACCTAGTGAGCAGGTAGCTATTGCTGAAGGTAGAACAAGGCATGAGGCGAATGTTGTTCGTGGCAGGACCCTTATGCGCAAACTCCTCACACGCAGAGCTCAGGGAGTAAAGACAAGACTTAAATGGAATCCAAATAACCAAGCTATTGGAAAGTCGGCGAAGCTCCTCTCGGGTTACATTGGGTGCACTGTTCGGGACAAAATCCCTATTACTATTACGGATTGGAGAAGAGCAGGCGACAAACATGAGGAGGTTTGGTTAGAGATTAAGGTAAACTACATTTTTACAATTAATGGCATATATGTCATCACAACATTGTAACTAACAAATTGAATATGATTTTTGTTGTTACAGACTGTCTTTGATATCGACGATACTCACAGGGATTATGTGCTGAAGAAAGCTTCGAGAATACACCGGGGATATCGTTCCAACTTGACCACGTATTACCTGAGAGATGACGAAGGGGAGATCGTTCCAATGCCATCATCTATATATGCTGGGTTAATTACTCAAGAACATTGGGATGAATTTGTGCGACAACATTTGACTAAGGAGTTCCAAGAAAGAAGTAAAAAAAATAGCCAAGCGGCTAAGAGCAGTGAGTATCCGTATATGGCCGAACGAAAGACATTTCCTGAATTGGAGGAAGATATGGTATGTTAGTAACACTTTTGGTTCCAAAATTATGAATAAATTTTTACGTGATTAATTTATACGTTCAACTGGTTTACCATGACAGATTGAGGAATAGGGCCTAGACTGTAGGCCACCACGGCATGGCCTCTGGGTCAGAGGTCACTCGAAGGCGGACGGTACCATCGTTCATGAAGAGGTCAGAAGAGTCCATGAACGATGTGTAAGTCATTCTCTTGGAATTTCTAAATCTTTTCTAAACGGTGACTTTGCTAAGTTAATAACTAATAATCCTTCCTCCTTGTTATAGGTTTTGTTAACACACGAATGCCCTGACGAGGTCAACACTTTTGGCAGTGGCGATTTCCTCAGCAGAGCACTCGATCGCCCTGAGTATTCGGGCCGTGTTCGGGGTGTGGGTGTAGGCGTCACGCCCTCATCTTACTTTGGGCGCAAAAAGAGGGCATCAAAAGGCAATGTTAGAGCGTTGCAAGATGACGTTCTTACTATGAGGGAGGAGATGCTTGAGATGCAACGACGCAACGAGGAAATGGAACGACGGAATGAGGAAATGCAAAGACGGCACGAGGAAATGGAACGACAGAATGAAGAAATGCAACAACGATACGAGAAGATGTTCGAATTCTTCCAGCAAAGCAATGTTGCATCACAAAAGTCCAACTTCGTGCATCAAAGTCACATTCCTTCCGTCGAGAGTCCAAGCATCAAGGATAACTATACGATGCCCAGGGCTGACATTCCTCAGGTAGTTCATACATTTTTTACTAACAAACTAACAGTGATTCTGTTATATTATCGATTGTGACCTAATGTTGACAACTCTTTCGTAGGGCAAGACAAAGTGCAAGCTGTATACGGATCAATCTTTCAGTAAGGTAGTTGCGGTTGGCAAGGTCTACAACACTTCGAACATGACCCTGCACAACTCGCCGTTGCCAGAAAATGCACTAAGGGTATTGATTGAATACTCGTACAACGAATGGGCCTCATTACTATTCCCTACTCCTGATTTGATGACTAGGGTCGGAGAAGTTGTCGGTGCATACATTGCTTGGCCCATTGCTTTGATTGTGCCAACACCATAGGTAATTATTTAGTAATAACATTTCCAATAGCATTCATTGTTTTTGAATAATGCTCTTTTATTTAAATGTTTTTACAGGGTACCCAATTTATGGGAAAGAAAGCACAAGTGGCTAATGTCAAAGGTACCCGTGGTTCAGCTGCTCAAATCAAGAAAAAGAGTACCCGTACCGATCCGTTACCACAGGTGATTATTTGCTAATTAATTTAAACTAGCACTCTTCTTAATTATTGGAATTAATTTTTAAACTTTCTTTTTACATGGTTTATAGGCACCAAAAGCTAAGGGTAAGAAAAAAGTTCAAGTGCCTGATCCTGTGATTGAAGATACAAGCGTCGAAACGCCATATCGTGCTCGGTTGCGAGCATTTGCAGCTACTGTTTCTCGCGATGCTATTGCCTTCATTCCATTCAGCAGGACTACATTTGACGAGGTAAATTTCACTGACGCTCTGTCTAAGGATCAGGTAATGGAGGTGCTTAACCAAAGATGGGTCGGTGCGACGGTTATCAATATATGGATAAGGTATATATGCATTTCCATTGTGGTTTCATTCAATGTCATAAGTTTTACACTAATTGGGAGTTGGTATGGTTTCTATGAAGGTATCTGCATGAACATGTCATGATCGTTGGGCGCAACGTTTCGTTCGAATTCATAAGCCCTTTTTCGATAGCACAAGTTCCGGGCTCGAAACGTGAGGACCAGTTCAGAGCGATTCAAAGGCGTTTCTCTTTAAAGGCAACAGCCAGAACTTTATTCTTAGTTCCAATTAATACAGGGTAAGTTTATACGTATTTTTAGTTCCGAGCATCATAGATATATATACTGACATAACGTTATAAAACATTTTAGGCTACATTGGATTTTGCTTGTCATCAATCCGATGGCACAAGAGGAACCCATAATTTACTATTTGGATCCTATTGAATCTGCTCTCCCAGATAATCGCCCAGATTTGATGCGTCTCTTCAATGGGTAAGTGAATGTCAACACTATTTGAATGCGTTGTATTATTTGTCACTTTATGCCTGATCCTAGCCAATAAAATTAATTTCATATGTTTCTTTTTCAGAGTATTGACTAGTTTTCGGGCTGATGTTTAGTTGAAGTATTCCAGAGCCCCTGACCCGAAAGATGCTTATAAGTGGCAACAAGTCCAGGTTTTATAAAGTTATTTAATTTTTGAAACAATATATCTATAGTTAAAATATAACGTAAATGTTTCTTATATGATACATTTGGTGTTTCTTGTTACAGTGCCCCTACCAACCCAATAACAACGATTGTGGTTACTATGTGATGCAATACATGCGAGATATCGTTACACATGATCGACTCGGCATCCCACTGACAGTAAGTTTTATATTTTTCCAACTCTAATGTGTTTGTACTTGTTAGACTTCAAGTAAATTTACTTGTCATTTAAATGTGTTCGTGCTGTATTACCCAGACGCTCATTCGTTCATGTTGTCAAGGGAAAAAATGGATGCACTAATTGAAGAATGATGCACTTATGTATACCCTCTTTTCTCCAACATTAGATGATCCATTCATTAATTAGTATGCTTTTGTTTTCAACTTACAATGGTTGGTTTTATTGTACAATATTAGTATGACTTTTCTGGTGTGTATGTATATATGGTTTGGCTGGAATGGATAGTGTTGCTGGTTTTTTGCACTGATGCAGGAGGTTGTGAAACAAAAATAACTGAATATTTAAAAAAAATAATGCCTATAGCAGCGCTTATTACTTAATGAGCGCTGCTATATACCCTATAGCAGCGCTCATTAAGTAATAAGCGCTGGTATAGGTACCCTATAGCAGCGCTCATTAAGTAATAAGCACTGCTATAGGGTACCTATACCAGCGCTTATTACTTAATGAGCACTTCTATAGGTATTCTTTTTTATTTTATTTTTAAAAAATTCATATAGGTATGACCTAAAGCTGCGCTTTTCAGATTATGAGCGCTGCTATAGGTAACCTATAGCAACCTATAGCAGCGCTCATAACACAAAATAAGCGCTGCAATAGGTCATATGACCTATTGCAGCACTGGCTATAGCAGCGCTTAAAAGCGCTGCTATAGGCTTTTGCTGTAGTAGTGGCATATGATTAAATACATGTTGAATTTGAGAAACTAGCAAAAGAAGTGTCAGTTTTGAGAAAGAAAAACAAAGAACTTGAAAAGAAAGCTGAAAATCTTGATTGTGAGAAATGCAAACTGATTTCAGAAAAAGTTTTTCAAGAAAACTCTGATTGCAAAAACTGTGAAAAACTTCTGATAGAAAATGAGAAAATTTCTGTGATTTTAAAGAAGTTCACCAAGAGAACAGAAATACTTGTTGTTATGCTAATGAATCAAAAAGTGTATAGAGATAAAACTGGGATAGGTTATGATCCAACTCCCAAAACTCTGAAAGAAAAGAAGTTTGTATCTAAAGAGAAATCATACTGGAAATTTTTCAGAAAGGCCTCAGATTATTCATCACCTTTTAGTTTTTGCAATTTCTGCAACAGAAAGGGTCATACTGAATCAACTTGTTATCCTAAGAAATATGGCATATCTGGGTCGTACAAATGGGTCCCTAAAGGGACACACCAGCCTAAAGTCCATTTGGATCAAAGGCAGCAAACTAATCCCAAAGGACCCAAGAAAATTTGGGTACCTAAATCTGTTTAGTCTGTGCAGGTTTGTCTTAAAGCATCAAACATGGTATATAGATAGTGGATGCTCAAGACACATGACTGGTGATAAGGAGAAATTTGATAGTCTGATCATGAAAGATTGGGCCAAAGTCAGTTTTGGTGGAAACCAGTCAGGAAAAATTGCTGGAATAGGAGAAATTGGAGTTGTCAAAGATATTTATCTTGTGGAAGGCCTCTGCCATATTCTACTAAGTGTCAGTCAGAGCACTAACAGAGGTAACTGGGTAATCTTTGACTCAAATGAATGTCTCATAGTGGATAAGAAAGAATTAGCTATAGATAAAACAAACCTTAAATGTAGATTGAAAGCTAACAGAAATGGAAACTTGTATACAGTAGATCTAAATCAGCAATTCTCTGAAAAATGTTTTATAAGCAATTCTGACAACTGTTGGCTATGACATAAAAGATTAGCTCATGTAAATATGTCTCAATTAGAGAAACTAATAAAAAAGGATCTAGTCATTGGCATACCTAATATGAAGGTAAAATCTGATTTGTTGTGTGAAGCATGTCAAAAAGGTAAACAAACAAAGTCCTCTTTCAAACCTAAGAAGGAAGTCTCCACTATTAGACCCCTGGAACTAATCCATATGGATTTGGTTGGTCCAGCAAGACTAAAAAGTCTAGGTGGAAGTCTGTACACTCTTGTAATTGTGGATGACTATTCTAGGTTCACTTGGACTATGTTTCTTTCCTCTAAACAGGAAACTTTTAATGCCTTTTACCTGTTTGCTAAGAAAGTGTAGAATGAAAAAGATAAGAAAATCATCTCGATTAGGACGAATCATGAAGGAGAATTTGAAAATCAAGACTTTCTAGAACTATGTGAAGAAAATGGCATAAATCACAATTTCTCAGCTCCCAAAACTCCTCAACTAAATGGTGCGGTGGAAAGGAAGAACAGAGTACTCACTGAAATGGCCAGGACAATGCTTAATGAAAAGGAAGTATCTCAAGTGTTTTGGGTAGATGCAATGAGTACTGCTTGTTACATATCAAACAGGGCCTACATACGAAAGGGTATGGACAAGACCCCAATGAGCTTTACAAAGGAAGGAAGCCAAATATAAGCCATCTCAAGATTTTTGGTTCCAAATGCTTCATCCACAACAATGGGAAGGTAAACTTAGGTAAATTCGATCCTAAAGCTTATTCAGGAATTTTTATTGGCTATTCTAATAGAAGTAAGGCTTATAGAGTTTTTAATGAAAGAACATCTACTGTTGAAGAGTCAGTCCATGTAGTATTTGATGAAACTGACTCTGAGCAACATCCTATATCAGAAGAAGAATCAGGCTTTCCAAAAAGACCTAAAGCTTCTACAAAAACATTAACACAATCGAATAAATCACATGAAGAAGGCCAAGAGAATGATCCTCTTGATGCACCAGCTGGACCCTCAGCATGGAGACATCATAGGGATCATCCACCTGAGCAAATCATTGGTAGTGTTAATGTGGGTGTTAAAACTAGAAACCAAATTCAAAATGAAATGCACTTTTCTGCTTTTATTTCTGAAATAGAACCTACGTGCATTGAAGAAGCTCTAACAGATTGTGATTGGATAGTTGCAATGCAAGAAGAGCTCAATCAATTTGAAAGAAGTCAAGTTTGGGATTTGGTTCCTAGACCTTCAAATTACCCTATTATTGGAACCAAATGGGTTTTCAAAAACAAACTTGATGAATCTGGATCTGTGGTCAGAAATAAGGCAAGACTAGTAGCTAAAGGATATAACCAAGAAGAAGGCATTGATTATGAGGAAACTTTTGCCCCAGTTGCAAGACTGGAAGCAATCAGACTCCTGTTGGCCTTTGCATCCCTCAAAAATTTTAAGCTTTATCAAATGGATGTAAAGAGTGCTTTTCTTAATGGATATATTATGGAAGAAGTATATGTTGAACAACCCTTAGGTTTTGAAGATTCTTCTAAACCAAACCATGTTTTCAAACTCAAAAAGGCATTATATGGACTTAAGCAGGCACCAAGGGCTTGGTATGAAAGATTAAGTAACTTTTTATTAGAAAAGGGTTTTACAAGAGCAAAAGTAGACACCACTCTATTTATTTTACATAAAAAGAAAAACATGCTTGTTGTACAAATATATGTAGATGATATTATTTTTGGTGCTACTGATGAATCTCTCTGTGAGGAATTTTCTAAGACTATGCAAGGGGAGTTTGAAATGTCCATGATGGGAGAACTAAACTTCTTCCTAGGCCTTCAAATTAAATAAAGGAAAGATGGGATATTCATTTCACAAACCAAGTATGTGAAGGAAATCTTGAAGAAGTTTGGGATGGACCTATCCAAGGAAGAAGAGACTCCCATGAGTTCCACTGCATTACTAGATACTGATGTAAAGGGAAAAGACTTCAATCAGTCTACATATAGAGGTCTAATTGGATCACTCCTATATCTAACTGCCAGTAGACCAGACATTCAGTTTAATGTGGGGATGTGCGCCAGATATCAAGCCAATCCAAAGGAATCCCATTACACATGTGTTAAAAGAATCTTGAGATACCTGGTTGGAACTCAGAAGCTGGGGCTGTGGTATCCCAAGGAAAACCAAGAGTATCTCATGGCCTACTCAGATTCAGACCATGCTGGGTACAAAATTGATAGAAAAAGCACCATTGGTCAATGTGAGTTTTTGGGAGGATCTCTTGGGCAAGTAAGAAACAAAATTATGTTTCTTTATCATCTACAGAAGCTGAGTATATTGCTCTGCAAGCTGTTATGCTCAAGTCCTATGGCTCAAACATCAGTTGAAGGATTAGGAATGGAATTTCCAGAAGTGCCAATCCTCTGTGATAACACAAGTACAATCAGTTTAGCCAAGAATCCAGTTCATCACTCAAGAACTAAGCACATTGACGTCAGACATCATTTCATCAGAGATCATGTTCAAAAGAAAGATGTCAAAGTAGAATTTATTTACACTCACTTGCAGCTAGCAGATATCTTCACCAAACCTCTGGCAGTTGAACAATTCATGTTCATTAGAAGAGAATTAGGAATGGTAAATCCCAATGAATTGTAAAACTGTATCTAACCCTCAACTCATCTGATTTCATTTAAATTATGCTATGGTTTGATGATAAGATACTAGCTTAGGCATCAGAGTGTCAAATCAAAATCTTGCAGGTTTCAGTAATCCAAGTGAAAAATCCATCGTCCAATCGATTAGACAGCCCTGATCGATCACAGAAAACGTTTTGTAATCGATCAGGCATCAATGAGAGAATAATGGAACATCGATTAGGAAGGAGACTGCAATCGATCAAAGCACTCTGATTGATTACAAGGAAGGAGTAATCGATTGGGCATCGATTACTCAGCATGGACCTATCGATCACAACAATTCCTAATCGATCAGACGCATCTAATCGATTAGAGACTACACCCTGTAATCGATTACAGGAGACAAGTAATCGATGAGGTGTCAACAGTAACTTTGTAACGTACATTTTTTCTGACAGTTGCATACTTTTCTGTGCTCACTCTCTCATATATACTTGACATATGTAACTGTAGCATCATTTCGCACCATATTGCATTCACTCTCAACTTAATCTCTTCATTTCTCATCAAACCCTAACGTTAGAATCATCAAACCCTCTCGTAACCATCGTAACCGAAGCCATTATTCGAGTCATCATCAGCCATAACTCTTCCCAACCGGTTACATCTCTTCGAATCATTAGTCATATCTCTTAAAACCTCTATATAAACCTTCCCATGGCACCCAAAATGCATATACCAAAGAACTACAGAGCCCAAGTCCTTCCTGATTGATTGCACCATACTTTTATACGCTTTTCATAGTTAAAATCATTGGATTATTGCATAACTTAGGGTCTTTTGTGCTTAAAAGGGCAAATTCTGGCACTTGCATGCCTACTTGAGATTTGTGCAAATTGAGGACAATTTGGGCATAATTAGCATGATTTATTGTTTAACCAATCTTTGAGAAAATTTCAATGCTACCTTAAGTCCAATTCTATTGCAGATCACGGAAGAAACAAGCCCAAGTTGAACAACCAAGCTTCAAAGAAAAGCTGGACAGAGCATAAAGAAGAGGCCAACCTCTCTGCATAGTGTGCCACGGCACACAAACTTGTGTGCCACGGCAAATCATCTCTGCCTCATGTGCCGCAGCATGCAAACATGTATGCCGCGGCAAACACGTACAGAACAGCCCGAAAATTCTGGTTTTTGTCCGAGTTTTTTTGGGTACCCAATGCAAGATCCGACCCAAACAAACCTAGACCCGACTCCTAAACATAAATTTCGACCCAACCCTTCATTTTACTCATCTTTCCACCTCCATTCACTCATAAAACTCTAAATTCCTCTCAACCCTCTCATCCCTCCTCCACCTCCATCTTCTTCATCTTCCACCTTCTTCCACCCTCTTCTTTCATGGATTTTCAGATGGAGCTTCTTCTTGGGGTTCCTCTTGGAGTTTCTATGTTGGATTGAGGAATTCTTCATCTCTTGAGGATGGGTTGATGGTGGCTCAAGCATGGGTTCTTCATTAGGGGAGTTTTTCTTTGTTCTAACATATGTATTTAGGATTTCTTCTATGTTTATTTGAATTTCTCTTGGAGATGTTTGGATTTATGTATTGGAATGAGATTTTAGATATGTATGTGTATGAACTATATGTGTTTATTTTGGGCTTTGAACACTTGAGTTATGAATTCTTATCTACATTGTGGTTGCATGAAGTTAATTTCATTTTAGTGGTTGCTAGTGAGCTTAATTGATTGCTTCCATTCATAATTGTTGTGATTGCACTTTTATGAGAGCCACAAGTGTTTTGACTCAAAGTATTTCACACATCAAGTGGACCTTAACTCTAACCCTAAGTAATGGCTATGAAAGTGGTTGCTAAATTAGTCATTAATTAGGGTTAGTGGACCCCTAGTGGTTGCTTGGGGATTATTTTCTTAGACTTGATGAATTGAACCCCCAAATGATTTGAGCCAATGTTTTCCACCTCACCTAAACTCAAGAGATCCATTTCATTGCATTAACTTTACTTCACCCATCCAGCCATTCCATCTCATTAAGGAAAATATCAAAAATATTGTAGTTAGGCTCATTTTGCATGTTTCATACTAAAACCAACAAAACCCCCTTTTTTATATCTCATTCGCATGGCATTTAGTTTCCTAGGTTAGTCATTAGGCTCCTTGTGAGACGATCCGGGATCGCACCACTATAGTGCAATCCTTGGTTAATAAATAATTTTGCATTTAACCCCCAAGGCGTACTAGGAAAAGGTTAAATCACTGATACAGTACCATTACCCCAAGGAGATCCATCCTTGACATACAGACATCCTTCCCCTCCTTCAAACCCCGTTCCCTCAACCTCTCAACCATCACCATCAATGGCCAAAACTAGGGGCAGTGCATCCAAGTCTCAAGGGAAAGGTCCCTCTAAAGTCCGAGTCAGAGAACTCATCTCAGGGAATACAGAAGTTCCCATTGACTCATCTTTTGCTCAAGGCCCTATTGAAGATGCCTCAGAAGATATTCAGAGGAGATCTATGCAACCAAGGTGTTGGTATATGGATATTGCCTATCTGGAGAAAAATGGCTATCCTGTGTCTGAATGGTTGGAGCCATATAAGCACTTGATAGGTATCAAAAATCACTACAATGAAAAGGTCATCAAGGCATTCTACTCCAATATGAAGATTCAAGCTACGAGTCAGAGGGAAAAGTCACAAGGATCACAATATCATCAAAGGTCAGAGGAAAGAATCTCTCTTTTAACTGGAAACTTCTGAACCAGTGGCTTCACATGGATGGACCAGGGATGGAAGAATACAAAACCTGGCAAGACAAAGAAAAGTTCTCTGATGAAGAACTCAAAAGAATTTACAATCCAGACAGTCCAATCCAGGGAAATCTCAAGCCTGCCCAACTGCCCCCTGCCTACAGAGTCATCCACTATGCCTACTCCAGATGTATTGTAAACAAAGCAGGCAATTTCTCTCTCATTCTTGACATTGACAACCCTATTCTGCCTATGCTGATCAACAAAGTTCCTATCAATCCTGGACAAGTCATTTGTGAGGAGTTTCTGCGGTTCCAAAAGACCAAGACTGTGAAGACTCCCCTCCCTTTTGCTCAGTTTATCTCCTTCATCCTCCCCAGCAACAAGATCTTTTGGCTTGAAGAAGATCAGAATAAGGAGCCCCCTCGATGTGATCTAACTACCCTAAAGAAAATGGGGTTGCATCCTTTTGGCAAAAGTCACACCCCTTCTATACCTCAACCTGTAATTCACATTGAAAAGGGACAACCTCAGGAGGGACTTGAACAAGGCGAAGTGAATCCCTCTGCCTCTCACTCATCTGAACATGATCAAGATCCCATGGATCAGGAAGAAGTAGCACCTGCACCACCAGTTCACCCTGAACTTGCTGCACCTGTTCCAGAAGAAAGTGCCCTACTCCTTACCAACATGATTAATCAACTTGTAGAGCAAGTATCTGTCAGGGTTGTGGAAGAAATGACTCTGGAGCACCAGGCTATGGAAGACAGACTACTGAAGCGTTTGGTGGCTGCTCTCAATAAATCTATGGTTAAGTCAATCAAGGAGAGCACTTTGACCATCTTCAGGGACTATGATGCAATAGTAGACATGCACAAGTTCCTCCATAATCGCTTGGTTGGAATTGAAACTATTTTGAGGCAGCAACATCAAATTAACCTCCCTGGCCCTCCATTGTCTCCCTTTCTTGGTCATGAGCCTCATGAGGTATCTCCCATCCATTACTCTCCCTCACAAACTCCCTCACAAACTCATCCCACCTCTCCATCTACCAAACCATAGTCCTCTCCCTAAATCACTCTTTCATCATCAAAACCTTCCTCTCCTTCAAGAAATCCTCCTCCAGTTCCTCAGATAACCAAGACCCTCCTCCCTCTCCTATGATCATCTCTACACCCATCTTTCATCCTCAACCCTCTCAGCCAACTATCATATCTCATCCTTCTCCATCAATTCATCCCTCTGCTCTAGCCTATACCCCTAAGTCTGACCCTGTTCAGACCTATGCCAGGAAGGGCAAACCTGTGATAGTTGATACCACTCCAATTCCTCCCTCTATCCCTTTTGATGATGCCAAAAAGGGGGAGAAGAGATTCAGTGTGACAACTGCTGGGAAAGCAGCCACATTTAAGAGAAGGCTGTGGAGGCTGCTACTATTTTATCCTCCATTGCTGCTAAAGTTACTCCAAAGCCTCAAGTCTCTGAAGACATTCCCATAGATCAGACACTTGGGGATATTCATGAGTTGCCAGAGGCAATCAAGCTAAGCATGGCCCAAGAGGAAGTTGTAGTAGAAGAAGCCTCAGATTCTGAAGTGGAAGCCAACACCAGCATTCCTCTAGCAGATGAGAATGTTGTGTTAGAAGAAAACATGAGCATGGCCATGGTAGTCTATGAAGGAGAGCCTAAGCCTGTTGCCGTTGATCTGTTGCCATACATTCGTCAACAAGCAGAAGAGCTTCACTCTCAGGTTGTAGAATTGTCTGAGAAACAGACCAAGAGCCAGCAAGAAAGGGAAGCCAAGGACTCTGCTAAGGCTGAAGATAAAGAAGAGGTTTTGGTTAAAAAGGCAGAATTGCCTCATCCTGCATTTCCTAGTTGGGGTGTCCAGAAGCAAGTGAAGTTCAAGAAGATTGCTCAGAAGAAAGTAGTGGATCCTGTCCAGACTACATCAGAGTTCTTGAAATCTGATAAGGAGGAAGAAGGGCCAAAGGTATAGTCAGAAGTCAAGAAGAAGAAGATAAAGATGACAGCTCCTAAGCCTCAACCAAAGGCAGCTGCAACCAGGGCAAGCGCCAGAGCATCCAAAGGAATTGTAATTGAAGAGCCCAAATCTATCCCTAAGTCTGTACCTAAGAGGAAGGCTGCACCAAAAGGAAAAGGGAAATCAGTCAAGCCTCCTCCGAAGAAGAAGCAGAAGCAATTGAGTTATGGGGAAAGGATTCTAGCCCAATTAGCACAAAAATCTCCATCTCCTCCTAAGAAGAAAGCTGCCACTAAGAAGAAGAGAGCACCTGCTAAGAAGAAGGTGGTTGAGTCTCAGACTGAATTCCTAGAGGAACCTTCAACTGACTCCGGGGGAATTAGCAGTGAATCTGGGGACTATGACTTAGATACATCAAACTGGAAGGATGACACAGAGTCTGACTAAATCAGAAAACCTCCACAAGTCCTCAACCTTCTCATAATGCATCATACTCATCTCACATGTTTATCTGCTTACTAAGTTTATCTATTTTTAGCTATAACACTTTATTCTCTTGTTTAATGCTTGAACAATGTTTGCACAATATCTATAATATCAGTTCAAAGTTTCTGTTTAACATCATTTGCCTTATCGTTATATTATTTGCTCTAATGTTTTGTCATCATCAAAAAGGGGGAGAATGTTAGAATAATAAGTTTTGATGATAACTAAACATAACTTAGGCATAAGGAGAGGCTATGATAAGATCAAAAATAACTTAGAGATAATCTGATAGAAAATTATAAGATGTTGCCTAATCGATTAGGGAAAGATTACAAGACAAAGATCTTAAAGCCTAATTGATTAGAGTTAGATCAAGTTCAGATTAGAAGTTAAGAATATGGGCGCCTAATTGATCAGAGAGACCTGTAATGATGAGAGTAATTAGTATAATCGATTAAAGACATATAATCGATTAAGGGATTCTAGCATAATCGATCGGAGAGCAATAATCGATTGAGAAGAATTAGTCTAATCGATTAGAGAGCTATAATCGATCAAGACATAATAGATCAGAGGACTATAATCGATTAGAGGATACTGTGTGATCGATTAAAGAACCATATAATCTAAATTACAATCGATTAGATATGCCTAATCGATCAGGGATAGCTGTAATCACTACTACAAAAAACCCCTTTTATGTCACCAATTAACGTCACTTATTTAAAAATGTGACATTGAAAACAAATAAAAAAGAAACAACGTCACACTTAATTTTAAGTGTGATGTTGAAACTTTTAAAACTACTTTCCACGTCACAACAAATTTTAGTGTGACGTTGAAAGTGTTTTCCACGAAATAAAAAAAATGAAAAAATGGGGGGCGGGAATGAAAAAAAATGGGGAAATGAAAAAAAAAATGCAGGGGGTGGGGGTTTCCACGTCACACCAAAATGTTGGTGTGACGTGGAAACAAAGTTTCAACGTCACACCATTGTGGTGTGACGTTGAAACATAGTTTCCACGTCACACCAACATTTTGGTGTGACGTGGAAACCATATTTTTTTTTTTCATTTCCCGCCCTTCTCATTTCGCGCCCCACCACCCCAAAAAACAAAAACCCTCAGCTCCCTCACCACCCCACTAGATCAAAGCCCTCAGCTCACCCCCACCAACAAAAACCTTCAGCTTCCTCACCCCCCCCACCAGATCAAAGCCCTCAGCTCACCCCCCCAACAAAAACCCTCAGCTCCCTCACCCACCCACAGCTCCCCCTGAAAAAGTGACGTGGAAACCCCCAAAATTTGTGACGTTAAAAATACTTTTTGTAGTAGTGAATCGATTAGGAGAATGATTTTCTAACTTGATATTCAGTGATGCAGGATGTAATCTATGTGTATTCGATATGTGATCAATCAGAGACCATTTCCTGTGATCGATTAGAGACTGTAATCGAAGTGGCGATAGGAATTATTCAAAATCAATGGCTAAGTCTATTTTAAGCTTTCCAAGTATAGAATTGCACAGACCTACTTAAGGAAGTTAACGTTAGCACACAATCTGATCCTCAGAGCCGTTGGAACTCACCTACCACTTCCAACGATAAATCAACAGAGATGAGCAAAAGCAAGACAAGTATAATGGAGTTAATGCTTCTCAGAATTCAATCAAAAGCACTCCATATCATATTATCCAACTCTCTGAACAAACATACAACGACTATAACATTCACAACGGGCAAATCTCTCCAAAAGACTATAAAAGCTTATGTGAAGAAGTTGGTAGACAAATTAATTGCTTACATTGATTATCTGTGTTAGTTACACTTGCTGCATTCAATACTCTTCCAATCAAAAAGGTTCATTAAGTGCCTATTGTACTTCAGTGTGTAACATCATCAGTTCATAGAGTGAACAAGTTTCTTCTGTAATCATCTCTAAGTGAGGCATACTCTTAAGATAGTGGGATCTTAAGAGTAGGGTGTAATCTTACAAGTTGTAAGGGGGAGTGATCAGTGAAGAGAGAAGCTTCTTGCTATCACTTGTAAAGGTTGTCAAGAGGTTGGTTTAATCTTGAGGTATTAGTGGAACCCAACTGAAGGTTGGAGAACTGGACGTAGGCCAGGTTTGGGCTGAACCAGTATAAATTGTGTCTTCAATCAGTATAAATTTCAAAAGCACAATTCACCCCCCTCTTGTGCATTCCTGCCAATTACACAACATTGTTTGAATATTGTGATGTGATATTTGGCTGCCTTGATGAATTATGTTTGAAGTGATTATGTGTTTCTTATAATGCTATGGCCATATGTGATTATTCAAGAACATAAATGCTCACATGTATAAGTTATTGGTATTGCCACAGCTTGTCCAATGTTAAATTTCCATGGTTGTTTGTTGAGTATTATGCTACTGAGATTTTCCCCAAAATCTCACCCCCCCCAAATCTAAACCATTATAGGAGCAAGCTCATCAAAGGAGAAAGAGAAGAAGCTAACCTAAGTCATGATGAAAGATTCAATATTTCTTGTTTTTGTTGTGCATCTTTGAGATTATGATAAATCTGTAATGTTGTCAAGATGCCTTGAATTTGTTTTTATTATGTTATCTTTTTGCATTTATGTATGTATGGGGCCATTCATGGCCATTTGGAACATGTTTAATATATGCAAGTAATATCCTGTTTTTCTGGGTTCCATTCTGTGCAATGTCTATTGATGAAGTTATTCGAATTAGTAAATGAATGCCTTTAGCTATGAACTTTTTATGTAAAATACTAACATATAGTGCTTTCTAGAAAACTAAAAACGAAGTAAATTGGAGTTATGTAGCTCTAATTAAAAATCACGCAAGAGGGCTAAAATTTCTAGGAGTGAAAAAAGAAGGCAGGTTGGGAAAATAAAAAATCTGTATTACATGGGTTGGTTCATGATCTGTTTGACATTTTTCCCAGATAGAGGACTCTTCAAAATTTAATTTGAGACTTGAACCAAGTCAAAACCAATTTTCTAAAATTAGTTATAATTTTTCAAAGTTACTGGAAAAGTTACCGCATTTTCAGTATTTTTCCAGAAATAAAGAAAAGTTTTAAAAGCTTGTGGTTTTGATGTTCTGAGTCTCATATGAGCTTGAATATGATTCCCATTGATCACCTAGCTTGGGAATGAGTCATAGAAGTAGGTGTTACATTGTTCGGTATCAGAGCAAAGGTTCTGGCAAGGATAGTTAGACCTTTGTTTTAGAAAGAGATGTAGAAAGTTTTAGTTTCTACATATAATTCACTAAGTTTGGTTTGGTTATGGTGACTAAGTTATGATAATTAGGTAAAGTCTTTGTGATAATATCATATTCTTACTGCCTCTAAATGAAGATTTTTCTTATCAAAGTTAAGAGTCCAATCCAAAATGTTTAGTTGAAATAGAATCCCATAGTTAGCTATTGTAAAAATTGAAAGACAATGGAACATAGATTGGAATTTGATTAAGAATCTTGGATGGACTATAGAAAAGACATGATGAGTGAGTTAGTGATAAGGAATTATGATGGTGATACTTAGAGAATTTCCCAATAGCTCATGCCTATTTTAAAGATGTCCCTTTAGATGTAGAATGGTAGAAAGAGTGAGAGTTAGAAACTCTTACTGAATTCCTTGGGGAGGAAATTATAGAGAAGTAGACAAAGATATGTGATAAAGATGATTGTTATGGAATATTTTACCTATGATACTTAGTAAACATTGGGGCTAGACAATGTACCTATGATAACCATAAAGTCAGAGTACTCAGGCCAATAATGAATCAAAAGATGATTCAAAAATGGTAAGCAAGTGAAAAGAGTTATGATAAGTAGCAAGAGTTTAAGTACTAGACTTATTACGAGCAAGTTTTTGGCCAAGGAGTGTTTCCCATGATAGTAACAATAGGTTCGCCAAGAGAAAGAGATAAGGCAAGGCAAGGCAAATGGAGTTACCTTATTGATAGTAAAAAAAAATGGTCAAGAAAGAGATCAAGAAGAAATATCTCTAAAGTCTAGGATGCTAAATGAATGTTTCAAAAGCCATGCTACTACCATAGAAACCAGATTAATGCAACTGCTTTAGAAGTTAAATAAGTGCCACAACTAGATGAGTTAAGTGGAGAAACAAAATGAATGATAGGAAGGCACCACCTTAAAGCTAAAGAGACTTTCTTGTAAAATAGCTCAAGTTAAGTACGCCAAGCAAAGGTATGAAATTGTGCTTTATCACAAGGGTAGTGTGGTGACCTAAGCCTTTATAGAGTTAAGATGACCTTAAGAAAGGATAGGCAAAAATTGCAAGTTCTTTCCCTAAACCATCTAAAGTTAGTAAAAGTGGTCAAATTCTTAAGAATTAAGATAGGGCAAGCATGGCATAGATATGAAGCTAAGCCTTGTAGCCACAAAGATGAAGAAGTGGCATAGATAATTAGAAAGGCACAAAGAAATAATAGATGAGAAGGCCTGAGGAAATATAAAAGCTAAGATAAAGGAAATGTGTAAAGGAGTAGATTCCAAAATTACCAAAGAAATAATTGAGACCGTTAGAAGGGCAATGTTGCCATTTATGATTAGTATTGGGGAATGAGTAGTATGGTTGCCAATTGAGAAGAGTTGAGTTACCCTTTAACTTAGTCCTATGTTTCCTAAAGATCCTAATTTGGCTAAAAGAGTTCTTCGAAAATCTCATGGTCAAAGTAGACATGAAATAAAGATGTTTAAGGGAGATCACAGTAGATCTCACAATCATAGTTGACCTAGCAAAGTAAAGTGATTGAGCCATAAGAATAAGAGTATGATAGCTCTTTTCGGAAGACTTTGACCAAGGATAAGTTTAAACTTATGTTATTCTTTGGTGAACCTCATTTGGCACATTATTTGTTATTTGACCAATTACAAGCAGATTTCTCACAAATATTTTATTTTGATCTTACAAGTTTTGATATGATGTGGCACTTGTGAGAGAAAAATCAAGGCTCCATTTACCTTTACATTTTACTACCTTGAGGGGAAAAAATTAACACTTCATAGCGGCATATCTTATTAGAGAAATATTAAAATATTTCTTAGGTATTTGTTTGCATTGTGATTGATCAGACTACAAGTGATGTGGCACACAAATTTCAACTAAGAATTTATCATTAAAATTGCCATTACTATAAATTCAATCACCTTAACTCTAAGATTTGATATTAAAATTTAAAATGAATAGTTTAATGAAGGAAATAAATCAATGCGATGGGAAGGATATTAATGAGTATGGTCAAATTTTTTTTAGAAGAAACTTCAAAAACACGCACTTGATCATTTTCTCTCAACTTCATAAAATTTGTATGACCGCGTCCACCTATTTAAGGTAATTAATTTCAATCTTTATTTTTTAGCCAATTTGTGTGATAATGCCATACTAAAATCTCGGTAAGATGTCGGAATCACAGCTCAATTTATATTATTATCCAATAAAATTACTAATTAATTTTTCTACATCACTCGTAATACTTAAAATAGCTATTACTATAAATCCGCCAATTATCTTAATTCAATCTAAGATTTAATGTTTAAATTCAAAATAGACACTTTAATAATCCACCAAAAAAATCTATCAATTACTACAATTGGATTATTTGTCACTGAAGGATTTCAATTTATAAAAATAGACTAATATCATTGTTTGACTTTATAGCTTGATCCATTTTTGGTTTTGGTCATGTAGTTTCAAATTGTTGATTTTAGTACTTATAGGCTATAGTTTCATACGGTGTAAATTTGAATTTAAATAGAGACCAAAACCAAAACTTATGAAAAGTATGGGGATAACTTATCAATCTCAAATCCAATTTTTATGAAACTATAGGGATCAAAACCTAATATTTAAAATTAGAGGGAATAAAACCAAAATTATATCCAACTTTAAGGATTAACAATGATATTAACACTTTAAAAAAAATAAAAAATTAAATTTTTTATTATGAGGCTAACAATTACTATTCCAAGGACGGGCAATTATCCCAACTCTTTCTTTGCTGCAAATTTAGGGTTTGCTGAATACACAATGTCTGACTATCTTCCTCCAGAAATTTGGGACAAAGTATTTCAAAGTTTACCTATCAAAACCCTACTCATATGCATATCAGTCTGCAAAATATGGAAGTCTCTTATCATCAATCAATCCTTCATACAACAATCCGCCAACAAAAGCAATAAAAATTATCACTTTTTTGAATTTCGCTACGCAGCTCAGAGTGTGTCTCTAGGGTCTCAAAAGAGGTATATTAACTTCTTTTTTTCAATATATCCAGACGGCGAACAATTAGTTGATCACCTCTCAGTTTCAAAAATTGCACTTAGTGATGAAGCTTTTGGTATTTTTAATCGCTTCACTGTTATTGGCACTTGTACTGGGCTAGTGTGTCTCAATGATTGTATTTATTCTTCACGACATCCTCGTTCTACCACTTTTATACTTATGAACCCATTTATCAAAAAATATGTGGTGCTTCCCAAATCCACTGCACGGGAATGGACTATGTCAGGATTTGGTTTTGATTCCAAGAACAACGACTTCATAGTTGTCAAAGTTTTCCTTTCTTATTGGAAAAGAACTGCTCCATCAGTTGAGGTTTACTCTCTTAAGACTGGTCAATGGTGAAGCATCTTTGGAACAGATCCTTCATATTGTATTTTTGCGTGTGGGATCACAAGCTATCGAGTGTTTGTGAATGGAGCCTTACATTGGCTTATTCGTGTAGACCATTTTGGTCGAAAAAATAATGTTATATTATCGTTGATTTGGCTACAAATGCATTAAAAGAATTGACATTACCACTGCGTTTGGGTTTTTAATCACTTGGGAGGCTATCTCTTTTGAAAGGAGGCAACTCACTTGCTTTGGTTCACAAAAATCGGTTCACAGGCTTATTTGATATTTGGATAATGAAAGAATATGGTAACGTGGATTCATGGAATGTGATATTTTCTTTTGATTCAAGAAGTTATGGAGAGATAGCACGAGTAATAGCCATGAGGAATAGTGGAGAATTGATGCTAGAAACATGTAGGCATGAGATAATTTTTTTGGATCCGAAGGATAATTCAGTCATGGGTTCTGTACTTCCTGCAAATGGGCTTTGTTATGTAGGAGATCTTGAGGAGTTTGTTTCTAATAGATGAAGTAAAACTCGGTCACGTATTAGCAATGTTGTCGATAAATTAAATTTCGGAAGATCATAAATTGAAAAGCCAGAAGGGTTGTTGATTTGAAAGGACAGACTTTTTCCTCTAAATGTTGTAAGTTTGGTTATTTCTTTATCAAATGTCGTTTTTTGTATTCCATGTTATAATTAATATTATACAAGTATTATTCTTATTCATAATTATATTTTTTTGCCAACATTCTTTTATCATATTATTAAATTACGCTTGATTGTTTACTATTTCTACTACGGTAGAAAAGTGTTTTCACGTCCGTTATTTTGGGGTTTTCACTTCACTTTTGTAGGGGACGTCTATCTGAGTGACGTGGAAAACTAAACTTTTAACGTCTCTATATATCACAAATCATGCAAGAAAAAAAGACGTTGTTTCTATCTTTTAATGTCACAATTTAAGTTGTAAGTGACGTGGATATATCACAAAAGAAAAGTTGTGGTTTTTATTTCAGAGAAAAAACGTCACTTATTATATAATAAGTGACGTAGGTTCTTCAACGTCAGAGAAACCACTTTAATTTTTATATAATAAGTGAAATGGTTTCTCTGAAATAACGTCCATTTTATTAAATAGGGACGTCATTTCCAATAAATAACGTAACTTCTTATGTAATAAGAGACGTGAATTCTTTTTCTTTTTAACATTTTATTAATTTCTTTTAGTTTCCCATCTGCATACATTGCAGATGTCACAGAAACAGATACCTATGCAGAGATCAACAGATATATATATTATTCACATAACACATGTACAATAACCTAGCTATATAACTAATTAATCAAACTAAACATATATACACACACATGTGGGAGGTCTAGCTACTACACACAAACAATAAATTCCATGTTTACACCATGAGTAGGGAAAGTATGAACAAATACATCACACTATTGATGAAACTTAACGTTCTAAGTTAATTGAAAAAATCCTTGAGGATACAATCTGAGCAACACATCTTATGATCACTGCAAGAATAGATAAGAAATTAAAGAACCCAAAGCATTCAGCTGCAAATCAATGACTGTCACAATTCCAACACCCGCAAGGAGGATAGAAAGGGAAAGTTGGATGCTTTTACTGCAATGACAGAAAAGAAAACAGTTTATGCAGTCTAAAAATTGATGAAAATAAAATTAAAGGCAATTTCAACGATGCAAACAAAATATGCAGGATATTGAATAATTTGAAAATGATCTCTAGGTCCAAACAACGTGTTAAAGACCAGAGGTGGTTACAGAGAACAGGGTGGTAGTTTGCACGCAGAACAATATCTTGAAGACTTGACAATTTTGTGAGATATCACAGAACATGTCTAACAATTAAAAGGAACCAGAGAAAAAGTGGCACCTGAATTTCTTTCCCAGAAAAAGGGTCTCCAAGAAAACGGTACATGGGATGAAAGCCAGCTTAGTCATCTGTAAGCAAATTATACGTCAGAAGCTTAGAGCACGCAAGAGAACCTGCCTAAACAAAAACCAAGATATAGTGCACAAAAAAGACAGAAACGGCACAAAAATAGTACTCCCTCCAATCCTAATAATAAGATCACTCTGACTTTTTTTAAGAAATTAAGGATGTAAAATTTATCACTTTAAAGTGTCTATTATTATCTTTTTTTCCTCAAAACTAATTTATATTACTTATAAATATCATAGAATATAATTACATGTAAGATACGTTAAAATTATGTGATCTATTTGGCTTTCTTAATCTCAAAAAAAAAAAAATCAAAGTGATTTTATATTTAGGACCGGAGGGGGTACCGATAGAAGCCAACGGAATTGAAGCCCAAACTCAAATTTAAAAACCCAACGGAGATTCCATTTAGAATCCCAAATCCCATTACAGCTTTCTGTTCCAAAGGTTTGTGCTCGAAGAATTTCAATTTTAATGCCACATGAAGAGAACAAAATGTGACAAGAAAATGCCAGCTTGTCAATGTAGTAGCTGCATGCATACAAAGGACAAGTAAAAGCTCATCAAATTTTTACTTGAGTGCAAGTAATCAATAGCGTTAGCAACAGCATCTGTGGGTGACAGTTTTTCCTTCATTGCAGAAAATTGATAAAGATTTAGTGAATTATGTTAAGAAATGTCTGTCAGTATAGTTATTATGTGGACTTAGATATATTCATATTCTAATGAGGCGAACATATATCCTACGTAAATGATCTGCATAGATTTAAGAATTTTTGGTAGGAAGAGAAAAATCTTTCACTAGAGAGGAAATGTGATTTTACCTTACTTCCAAAGAGCCATATCTTATGACGGTTCCAAGAGCCGGCCAGAATTGAAAACTATAAAGTCCAGCAGCATAGTAGCTTTCTTCACATAAAAAATCAATGAGAAAAATACTATTTTCAACAAACAACACGGAGAGAAATTATTCACTAAAAGCAATCAGCCCAAATCAACAAACAAAAACTATATCCGTGTCAACCATACTAAATAGTGATGGTGGAATACCTGCAGCATTGCTTTGCATGTAAGTTTTATTGTCAGCATGTGTTTGAACATAATCATCTTCGCAACAGCCAAAGCAACCCATGATCCTCTTCATTGAAGTGAAAAATGAGACCCATGGCCAATATCAAATTTTTTGAATAACGTTAAGTAGTATATCATAAGAATCCAACCAACCAACAACCAAGCCTTATCCCACTAGGTGGGGCCGGCTACATGGATCACACGACGTCATTGTGCTCTATCAGTAACCAAATCCTTAGATATATTATTCACTAAAAGATCTCGCTCTACAACTTCCCCTAGTGTACGCCTGGGTCTCCCTCTTCCTTTCTTAATCGGACTCCAAACTGTTTGATTTACCCTCCGTACTAGCGTATCTAATGACCTTCTTTGTACATGTCCAACCACCTTAAACGATTTTCTACCATTTTCTCACTGATAGGTGCCACTCCAACTCGATCGCGTATATGGTCATTCCTAATAATATCCTTTATTGTATGACCACACATCCATCTCAACATCCTCATTTTAGCTACTCCCATTTTATGTTCATGTTGTCCTTTCAAAGCCCAACATTCACTACCATATAAAACTGCTGGTCTTATAGTAGTGCGATAAAATTTCCCTTTTATCTTATCAGGAACTTTCCGGTCGCAGAGAACTCTAGTAGCTTTCCTCCACTTATACCACCCAGCTTGAATTCTTTGATTAATATCATCATCAATCTCACCATCTTGTCATATAATTGATCCCAAGTACGTACTTAAACTTTGTCACTTGAGGGATTGATTGATCCCCTAGTTTAACTTCCAAATCATCTCTAAGTTGTCTATTTGCAAAATTGCAATGCATATATTCTGTCTTACTCCTACTTAGACGGAAACCCTTCGACTCCAGAGTGTTTCTCAATATCCACTACTACAAAACAGGCTTTTTACGTCACAATTTTTGGACTTTTCACGTCACTTTTCAATGGGACATAAATTCTAGTGACATGGAAAATTGGACTTTTAACGTCACATTAAAATGTGACGTGAAAAGTCCTATTTTTCACGTCACAAATAACCAAATTGTGACGTTGTTTCTCCAAAATTAGATGCTAATGATGTGGAATGTGTGAGAGAAACCACGTCACAATTACCAATTTGTGACGTTGTTTATTTTTTTAAAAAAAGAATTTTTTAATTATTTTGGTTTCCTGCAATTTGTATTTATTGTAAATGTCACAGAAATAGCAGATCGACCGTTCATTCACAACATTATAACTAAATCAAACTAAACATATATACATACAAAAAATTCCATATTTACACAACTAATAAGTATTTTGTGCAATGATCACTTTTTAACCAACCACAATGATATTATTTACAACACAATGGCAGCATTTACAATTTACAATTGAGAAAAAAAAGAAAAAAATGGCAACATTTACAATTTACAATTGAGAAAAAAAAAAGAAAAAAAATGGCAGTATTTACAATTTACAATTGAGAAAAAACAACAAAGAAGATCAGAGCATACCACAGGCAGAAAAACAATGAGGAATCGCACGATTGAAGTTGTTGAACCTGATAGGAAAACAGAGCTGAAAAGGAAACTTTGAACAAGTAAAATTTTTTCCCAAGACAATACTTTTGCAGAATTATTTATCAGAAAAACCAAAAAAACAAAAACCTAGACTACGGAAGCTACGAACAGAGCTGAGGGTGGGTGGGGGAGGAGGGAGTTGAGGCCGGCAGGATGGGGGGAGCTAAGGGTGGGTGGGGGGAAGGGGGAGAGGCAGGATGGGGGGATTGAGCTGAGGGTGGGTGGGCGGGGATCGAGTTGAGGGTGGGTGGGCGAAGTCGAGGGCGGGTTGGGGGGGGTCCGATCTGAGGGTGGGTGGGGGGAGGGGGAAGGGGAGCTGAGAGTGGGTTGGGGGGTTCGATCTGAGGGTGGGTGGGGGAGGGGGGAGCTGAAGGTGTGGGTACTGATGGGTGCGAAATGAATCTGAGAGCGGGGTGTGGGGAAAAAGAAGGGAAAAAAAATTGCTGTGACTTTCAACGTCACACTTTAATAAAGTGTGACGTTGAAAGTCACATCAATTTTTTTTTCGTTTTATAACATACAACGTCACACATATTTAAAGTGTGATGTTGAAACTTTCAACGTCACACTTTAAATTAAGTGTGACGTTGTATCTCCCTCCACCTCCAACTTAATTACGAAAATGCCACCGCGTTTTTTTCCATGTTACTTTTATAATTATGTGACGTAAATTGGTGACGTGAAAAGCCTGTTTTGTAGTAGTGATCTCTAATTTACCATTAATATCCTCTCTTGATTCAGTTAAAAGGACTATATCATCAGTAAAAAGCATGCACTTAGGGACCTCTTCTTCGATAGGCTCAGTTAGAACATCAACTACTAAGTTAAACAAATATGGACTCAAATTTGATCCTTATGTAGGTCAATTCCTATAGGAAAGTCTTTTGTTTCACCTCCCGGAGTTCTAACTTTAGTCAACATACCATCATACATATCCTGCATAACTCTAATATATGCAACACACACTCCTTTCATTTCCAAGGCTTTCCAAAGTAAATCTCTTGGTACACGATCATACACCTTTTCTAAGTCAATAAAAACCATATGTAAGTCTCTTCTTCTACTTCGATACGTCTCCATCATCCCTCTTAGTAGATAAATCACCTCTGTTGTGGATCTTTCTGGCATGAACCCGAACCATCTCTCAGAAATACTAGTCTCTAATCTTAACCTATGCTCAATCACCTTTTCCCATAATTTCATTGTATGACTCATAAGTTTAATTCCCCTATAATTAGCACAACTCTGTATATCTCCTTTATTTTTATAAATAGGAACTAAAGTACTTTTTCTCCAATCATCAGGCATATTTTTGGACAGTAAAATCTCGTTAAACAATTTAGATAACCACAACACACCCTCTTCACCTAAATATTTCTAGACTTTAATCAGTATACCATCCGGTCCAATAGCTTTACCATTCTCCATTTTCTTAAGAGCTTCCCTAACCTCTCCAACTCTAATTCTACAATAAAACGACCTATTAAGTCTATCTTCACTAATTGTCAACTCCCCCAACTCACAAGGTGGACTTTCACCTTCATCATTGAACAACTTAGAAAAGTAAGCCTCCCATCTATTCTTAATATCTTCATCAGTGACCAAAACTTTACCTTCCTCATCCTTTATACATCTTACTTGATCCAAATATCTCGCCTTTCTCTCCTTAATCTTTGCAATTTTGTCACAATAATCAGTCACAAATTTTTCCCTTCAAGCACAGATTTAAAAGACGGAGAGGAATGCTGCTTATTTTGATTTCTATCTCAATCCAAAATGGTGGGATTTTCCATTCAAACACATGCTGATATTCTATTCATACTTTGGTTAAACAAATTAAGAATCAAGGGCAAAAACTGAAACTATGCCAAACAGTTAACACATTCAAAAACTAAGATAAGATATACTCTTTTTCCACATCCTCTGGCCCTTCACTATGAAATTTTAACTTGCCATGGGGACTCAAAAAAGAAACATAGATGCAACGTTAAGGAAATTAAGCCCTAAAGCAACACCAATAAAACAAACAAAATTTATTATAGAGAAGATGGACTAATGAGGTATCTACTTATTTTTTGGGTGAATCCCAACAGATAACTCTGCTTATGCATAAAAGATAAGATTTTTTATAAAATTTAACAAGAAAATTCATCTCTTATCTGCATAATTGAAACTCCTAAACATTAATAGTACTGAGAGAAAGAAGGAAAGGCAGAGGACCACTAGGAGTAAAAATGGTTTCAGAAAGAGGACATGAAAATTAGATCTTGCCTTCAACTTGACAGTGCAAATCATTGAATATGAGAGCCACGTAGAGAAAGTAAATTTGGAAGCGAAAAGAAAATGCAATTATAGCATGCTTATATTTACTCTACCAGTAGCTTCAAACTCTGCATTATACAATGAGAGCAAGCATAGATACAAAACCATTTTCCAACTACCACTCAATAGAATGAACAACCCAATCTTAAAAAAAGCATTCTCAGTCGTATCCCAAATAACCAAGTCATTGTGATGCAAGATATCAACTCACCAAATCACAGTCGTTGATATCAAGACTTCATATTATACTGATTCGTAACAGCAGGAAGAAATAAAGAGAGTTCACTTACTTTGATAGGAAGATCGATTCGCAACCTCTACGATCTACAGAAGGAAACTCGAACTCAAACTCAGTCTCTCGTTCACCTTCAACTTGAAGAAGAAGAAGAAGAAGACGGGCTACTGCAGGAAGAAGGAACAAAGTCTCTCACCTGCAAAATACTCTCTCACCATATTTTGATCTTCATCCTCAACAACTCTCCATATAGCCAGCGATCTCCTCGCCTGCATAGCCTCATCAACCATCACAAAATCAGTCATAAATGGCACGAGGTGTTGGGTGAAGGAGACATGGTTGACGATGTGGTAAGGGTAAAGCAAACCCAAATCCTCGCTATCGTCTCTTACCATAAACGAATTACCCTAAAACATAAATTAGGGCAGAAGAAGGATTTGAGTAAAAAAAAACAAATGTAGGAGGAAGATACGACGGTGAGAGAGCGAGATTGAAGGCGAGATAGGGAAAATGGTGAGTGGGCGCACGAATGCAATAGGTGTGTTTGATGAAATTAAAAGACAAACGACATCACTAGTAAAAATAATCAGAGACGTAACCACGTCACATATTTAAAATAAGTGAAGTGGTCTCTTCAAAACAACATCACATATTAGTTTAATTGGGAATGTTGTTTCTAAAGTTGACTCTCATATAATTACAAAATTGCCACCTCCTTTTTTTAATGTTAGTTTTATAATTAACGAACATCAATTATGACATTAAAAGGTTTTTTGTAGTAGTATTTGTGTTTAATAATGTTTGGTGACTTGTGAATATTGATGACTTTTATTTATCTACCGATATCTGACGATACTAGAAACCTCCTAGTCCGATTCGTAGGATTGTAGGCCTATAATAGGGAACCTCATACTTCTATATAATTATCACGACTACATACCTAGAGCTTGAAATCGAAACCACTAGTTAAACTTATAGAACAACCCACAGCAAATGGACATTTTAATTATTTTGGAATATTGAGCTACAAAATTATTAGGAATATTTTATTATATAAAAATAATAATAACTTAATTTAGCTCTTGCTGCTGACAACAATCTAATCACTACATCTATCTTGAACTTGCTTAATTAGATTCAGTTAATTTTATCATACAAAGACAAGCATAAAGCTTGAGAAATACATTAGTCATAAATTAGTCATAAATCAAGAACCTATGATCATCTCAAAGCCCCATAATTAGAAAACATTAGTGCCCATTTGGTTTGCAGAATCAAAGAGAAAGGAATGCAATAGAATGTAATGTATAAAATGATTGGGTTTTCCCCAATTCTTTCCTAATTTTTATGTCCTATCAAAATAGGCAATCTTAGGCCAATTTAGATAGTTTATAAGTTGCTTGTTATAGCACATGTGGGCGAGGCCGCATTTCCATCCTTCCTACACCCATTCTCTCTTCCATTCAATAATTCTTCACCAGTTCTTCATGGAGCTTGAGTTGCAGCTGCTCTTAGGCAACTTCTCTTCATCTTTGATGAACTAAATCGGCCTGGTGTTCTATTGGATCATGAGATGACTGAAACAAGCATTGGATCCACTTTAGTGGAGTCTTTCGTTAGTTCTAATTATGTAGTCTTGAATTTCCATATGTATTTTGGATACTCGTTTATCTTGTGTTCAGATTTCATTTGTGTTTGAGATTCTAGATCATGTAGTTGTTGAATACTACTTGCACATATTGATTTGGTTTTGTTCTAATTCTATTTATCTTCCCAAATTACCATGTTATGCTTAGGCTTCATTGATTTCATTGTCTAGCATGATTGTTAGGTGATTTAATCCACTGTGCTTCATATAATTGTGTAGTTTGGGAATGATTTGTGGGTTTGAGTTTGTTGATATTGAGTTTCCATAGCGTAAGTAATTCCATCAATCAAATTTGCCAAAGGAACTAGACCATTAAACTAATCTTCATGCATGAGTATGATTAGGTTAAATTTCATAAGTTGGATGATTTGATTACAGTCTAATATAAATTAATTATTGGATCTGAAGAATATTGGTGATTTCCACGGGACCCAAGTTATTCTATCTTTTGGACATAATTTCTAGTTAATATTAGATTATAACTAATCTAATCGGTCTATTGAGGTTGAGTAGTGTCTTAATTGACATATTCCTTCAACTAAGACTAATTGTGTCAATTGGTGTGAACTTAGCCTAATTGACTCCCTAATTCCCTAAAAGTGTGAATCAATGGTTTGTCATTATCATCCTTAGCCAAGAGAGTATCCCATCATTTACATTCCATTAACTATCCACTTTCATCCTAAAAATAACAAAAATAAGTCTTTAAATTTACTTTATGAAAAATACCAAAAATACCTACCCTCAACCCCTTGTTTTTCTTATGGTAAAAAATCCCCAGTTTTATAGCATTTCATGCATTTATTTTTCATAGGTTTGTTTATTAGACTTGTTGAGAGATGATTTGGGATTACACCACTATAGTGCAATTCTTGGTTAAATAATATTTTGCAACGAACCCCAAGGTGTATTAGGAAAGGCTCAAACATAGCCATAGGACTTGTGCACAGCAACTAGCAGTAGCGATGCATTCACCTTCTGTGGATGATAGTGATACAATGTTCTACTTGCTAAACCATGACACCAAGGAACTCACATTGACCACTGGTACTATTTCTATCGGTCTTGTATTTAGCATGGTCTGAATCTGAATAGGCAATGAGATATTTCTGAGTTCCTTTAGGGTACCATAGGCCAAGCTCTTGTGTGCCAATCAGATATCTCATAATTCTTTTCACATTCTTCATATGAGATTCCTTAGGCTTTGCTTGACATCTAGTACACATCTCCACACTGAATTAGAAGTCTAGTCTACTTGCAGTTAGTATAGAAGGGATCCAATCATTTTTTTGTAGGTGGACTGATTGAAGTCCTTTCCTTTTTCATCAACACCCAACATGGCAGTGAAACTCATTGGTGTGTCTTCTTCTTTAGATAGGTCCATTACAAATTTATTCAGAATCTCTTTCACATACTTGGTTTGAGATACAAAGATGCCATTTTTTCTTTGTTTGATCTGGAGACCTAGGAAAAAGTTTAATTCCCCATCATGGACATCTCAAATTCTCCCTGCATCATCTTAGAAAATTCTTGGCAAAGATTTTCATTAGTAGCACCAAAGATAATATCATCCACATAGATTTGTACTACAAGTAAATTTTTATTCTTGTCTAGTATAAGTAGAGTTGTATCTATTTTTCCTCTTGTAAATCCTTTACGAATAAGAAAATTACTAAACCGTTCATACCAATCTCTTGGGGCTTGTTTGAGACTATACAAAGTCTTTTTAAGTTTGAAAACATGGTCTGTCTTTGTAGTGTCTTCAAAACCGGAAGGTTGCTCAACATATTGTTCTTCTATGATATAGCCATTAAGAAATGCAGTTTTTACATCCATTTGGTAAAGTTTAAAAGTTTTTATAGATGCAAAGGCTAGAAGAAGCCTTATTGCTTCTAATCTTGCAACTAGAGCAAAAGTCTCTTCATAGTCTATCCCTTCTTCCAGGTTATACCTTTTGTCCACAAGCCTTGCCTTGTTTTTCAATATCATGTGTAACATCCTAAATTTTTTTAAAAAATATTAAAATAGTTCTGACCAAGATCATAAAAATTATTTATTATAATATATTAAAATAAACAAATAATAAAAAAAGATCTCATTAGAATATTTGATTCAAGAATATTTATTATTTAATAACTAGGAATGAACTAAGAATATTAAAATAGGAAAAAAAAACTAGAAATGAGTTATCATTAGGTTTTGGATGTTGGGATACTAACAATTATGAAATAATATTTTTATGACCAAACAGTTAATTTAAAAGGCTGGAAGTTGCAGGCAACCTCTAGCCTCCCAAAACGGCGTCTTTTTGAGATGTATTATAAAAAAAATCGTACGGCCTTCTTTGTCTGGGCCCAATTCATTTATTAAAAAAACTAAATGAAGTCTGGTGATTTAACCTTTGCCTAATGCGCCTTGGGGTTAAAATCACAATAATTACCAAGGATTGTGTAAAGTGGCACAATCCCGGATCGTTTCACTTGAGGAGTCTTTCTAAACTACCTAAGTTAACTAAATGCAATTAAAGCAATAAAAAGGGTATGGGGGTTTTGGTTCGAAGATTCATTTACTAAAGCTATTAACAAAAGCAGTTACTTGTTTTTGGTGTTTTAGATTAATGAGTAAAAAGTGAAAAGAGTTTGGATTAGGGGTGATTTTATAAACTGGGCTTTGGTAGTGTTTCGGTGACTCAGACGCTTCTTTCAAAATGATAAGTGGGAGTTTAATTTACCAAATCTAATTGAAAAATCCCCAAGCAACCACTAGGGGTCCACTAGCCCTAATTAATGACTAATCTAGCAACCACTTTCATAGCCATTACTTAGGGTTAGTGTTAAGATCCACTTGGTTTGTGAAATGCCTTGAAACAAATGCAATTTAACTCTCATGAAGTGCAACCACAACATCCATGCATGGAAGAAATTGACTATAACCACTAGCAACCACTAAAATGGCTACAACCAAGAATACAACCACAAGTAGATAGGAAATTATATCTCAATCACATTAAATTCAAAGCATACACAATATAGTTCACAAACATGGATAGCAATCACATATCCCAAGTCTTAAATCCAAATACAAGACCAATACAAAAGAGTATAAGCCAAATACAAAGGAAATAAGAAATTGTAAACTAGAAACTCCCCTATGTTGGTCCATGAAGCTAGAGCCACCTTCACACCACCAAAGCGCCAAGAACTTAGCCTCTCATGTCTTCAAACTCGTGCCCAAGAGGACCCATGATGATAGCTTCCATGAATGAAGAAGATAGAAGGAAATGTGGAGTGGAAATGGAAGGTGGAAGGAGAAAGAACAAGAAAATCAGCAACAATGGAGGTGGAAATGAGTGGGGATGAGAGGATTTGAGTGAGGAATGAAGAAGAACAAGAGGAACCCTAGGAGAGGGCTGGTTTTCGGACAGAGAGGGCTTGGAGAAAGGATTTTTGGGTGTTAGAAACTATTTATAATCCCTCAGAAACCCTAAAATCGCGTCATATTTCTGCAGAATCTGGGGATTTCGCCGTGGGCTCGCCGCGGCGAAAGCCACGGCGAGCTCATGTTGGTTCTGGAATTTGCTGGGGAGTTCGCCGTGAGTTCGCCGCGGCGAAACCCACGGCGAACTCACACTGGTTCTGCCTCTTCTTTTCTTTTTTCGCCGTCAGTTCGCCGCGGCTAACGCCGCGGCGAAGAGACATTGATTCTGTTTCTCTCTTCGCTCCCTTCTTCTGCTCCGTCCCGAATTCTTCGTTGCAACTTGGCTCCTAAATTTGGGCATGTTTCTTCTATGACCTGCATATAAAATGGACCTAAGGTAGCATCAAAATGTTCTTGAAAATAGGTTAACAATAATTTATGCTAATTATGCCCAAATTGCCCTTGACTAGAATAATTTCCAACAAAGTGTGCAAAAGTCAGAAATTACTCTAATTAGGTGCAATTACTCCAAGAACATGCAATGATCCAATGATTTTATCAATGAAAAGTGTATAAAAATATGGTACAATCATCTGGTAAATGGGCTAAATCTGTCTGGCCCAAGAAATTAAAAAAAATAATGAAAATTTGTGTTTCATTAAGGTGGTGGATTCGACTTGGGCTATTGGACCGGTGTGGGTATTTGACCCAAACCGGATTTAATAAAAAAACACACACTTACAAAAATGAAATGGGCTGAAAAATTGGCTGAGCCCAATTCATTTAAAAAAAATTTTGGGCTTAAAATATTGGGTCGAATAACTTAAAAAAATAGAATGTTGTTTTCAAGAATTTTTTTCCTCTACTTCTAAGGACACTTCAAGGAGCATTTTAACACCAATAGAGGTGCGGTTTGTTTCTAAAAATCCCTAAATTCAAGAATTACATTTAGACATATTATTTGTCTATTTTAAGGCATTTTTTGGAACCATATAGAAGAATTTTTGTGATTTTTTATTATTTAATAAGTTTGAAAATTCTAAAATTTTTATGATAATTCATAAAAATTTTATTTGAGGCAAATTATGAACCTATAGAGTTATAAAAGCACCACCGAAAGATTTTTACTCTTTTGGAAAACATCCAATGGAAAAACTTCAACCTAATATGATTTACATAGTGGTAAATCAGAAAAGCAATAAGTTATTGGCTATTACCTCTAAGTGTTGATCCATACTTAAACTATTTAGAGAAATATGAGCCTCTAAGTCATGAATGAAATAGGGATTTGCGTATTTGAGTATGAGACTCAAAAATAAAACATAGAAGGAGAAGATCCTTAAGAGGATTAAGAGAGAGATAATTCAAAGTAAGGCTCATTTGAACCTGAAATGAAACAAGAGATGTAACATGAAGAAAATATTGATGATGTACTAGAGGAGGAATCTGAATAAACAAAATCCTAAAGATTAGGATTAGGATCCAGATTAACCTCAAGGAGGTTAAAATCAACAATCAGATACTAAAGAGACGGTATCAGATCAAAGGGAGATGAAATCTCAAATTGAGAAATTTTTATGTCTTAACTCTAAATCATAATAAAACTCATGAATAATATACACCTCCAGTATGACTTGAAGGCCCACCTTAGGAGAAAAGAGAATCTTAAGCCCAGTCCAGTCACAACCGATTGAACCAATAAAAGACTTAATGTTTTCTGTGAGGAAACACATATAAATGGTATAAGACATCTGGAAGATTTCTTTGAGAAAATGAAAAAAACCTCTAAGAAATTACTGAAACAATATGGCACAATTTCTATCATGTCACTTAAGAATATGATATTCCTAAAGTCTTACTGAATAACAGTGATTGAAAACCTACCGAATTTGTTTTTGGGAAGTAAAGAGACTTTACCCTTCCATTTTGATGCTATATTCTGCTAACATTAACTTCATAAAATCATGTGAATAGTGAAACCAAGAAAACTCTTAAGTCTCCCCTTAAGGAGTTAATAAGACTTTATAAAGTTAATGTAACGAAGGACATGAAGAAATAAATGTCAAATACTCTGTAACTGGGAGCAAATGTCAAATGCTCCATCTGATTAGGAGTTCTTAGGGAGCAAATGTCAGATGCTCCATTACACAAGTTTGAAAAAGGCTATCAATTAAGTTTGACACATATATCTTGAGGCTTAACACCCTTTACGAGACAACATCTACATGAGATAACCAACAAGATAATGAGATTAAAGGAAGTTGATTATATATTGTTGAATGAACAACGAGTACAAGTTGTTAATAAGGTTGCTTCTTTCCATTCGGGAGCACATGAAAGGTAAGTTGAATCAAAGTGAAAACTTTGTTACTTTTAATGATGCATCAAAGTACTTGGTGCTTAATCATTGATGTGTAGAGTTTGTATACATACAACCTCTTTGGGCTAGCTTCACACAGAGCAAATACGTTCTCTACACTCTATACCTAATGAGATAAAGGTAAGAGGTTTTACGAATGGGAATAGGAGGACCACCGTAACATCAGATGAGCGATAAACTCTTGAAGGAGAAGAATGACCTAAGTAAGGTCAAATGCTTTTCCTACCAGAGAATAAACCATTTTGAAATAGATTTTCTTTTCAATCAATAGTGAAGAGAAAAAGACTGGCTATCAAATTTAAGCAAGAGGCTTTATATTGGTAACAATGTGAGAATTAAGGTAAAAGGAATTAGAGCCTACAAGTCCATTTTTCATTGAAAAAAACCTTAATTTCTTCATGATATGATTCATGCATCTGACTTATGGGTTATAAGCGAACTATCTTGACCTTCATGATGAAATCAATTGTTTGTGTTCCAATCTTCCTTGAGATTTCTTTGTTTTTCCGACATTTTTGGTAATCTTTGTGTGCTTGACTGCTTTACCACTCCTAATTCAAGTGTTGACTTGGCTGCATGTCATGTTGGACAAAGGGTATATAAATTGAATTGGCATTTTCAGGAATGCTATGTTAAAATCTTAAGTTTTGATGAGGACTGGACCCTATAGATAACATAAGTAAAATGAACAGATAGCATATAACTTAGTCTGAAAAGAATTTCACTATCGCTAAGAACTTCACTATCACAAATGAAATGGTTTGAGCTAGTCTAAGAAAAGAACAATAGATCACTATCGCTAAGACATGTCTCTATCGCTAAGGTCTCATTACAGATAAAAGACTCATTAGAACAACTCAGTATTAAACCATAGTCACTAGCGATAGCACGAATAGCTATCGATAGCAGAACACTTAGACATTCAGATGAGTTACTATGTAGAGCTAATGACAACCTATCAATAACATTGCTTCTAGCGATAACGAGTTTAGCTATCATAATGAAATCACTTGCTGAAATAACTTGACATTCTGATAGCTAATATATTGTCTGTATACACTGAGCTAATGAATCTTACTAGCAATAACACCAACTGTGCTTCACATGAATACTTGTTTAGCTAAACAGTCTAAGTGCAGGATTAACACTATGAAGCTAGCGAAAGCTTGGGATGCTAGCACTACTGAAAAAGCTGCTACGCAAGTACAATGTTGCAGGTAGTTGTTAGACACTGTCCCTATCTCTCATAGCTCATCTTCTGCAAGAATTAAATGAAGCAAGAGAAGAAAGACAACTAAAATGAAGACCAGCATTAAGTGCCAACGGCTAGGAGCTTCAAACGGACATATTCAAACGGATTCATAAAGCTGAAAGAAAAAGGGCAAAACTATAAAGAGATATAAATACCAAGACTTGAGCATTTATGAAGTAGAGAACAAACTGACGAACATTCATTCATTATTCTAACCTACTCTTTGCTCAAAGTTGTTTACTCTTAGTATGTTTATTTGTACTTTAGTGATTATCAAAATATGTTCATTAAGTGAACTCATTTATTGAAATCCTCTACTGTTTGAGGTTGTTCTAAAGTCTGGGACCTTAGAACAGGGTTGTAGTCTTACAACTTGTAAGGGGGAGCGTTTAGAGGTAGTCTAAAGCTCTATTTTGTAAAGGTTGGCAGGTAAACCCATGTTGTAAAACCTGTGGATTAGTGGAACCCAACGAGGAGTTGGAGAACTGGACGTAGGCAGTGTTTGGCCGAACCAGTATAAAGGATTGTCATTGAGTTTACAGTTTAATTTTTGAATAGCACAATTCACCCCCCTCTTGTGCATTTTGTCATTCACATTTGGTATCAGAGCAGGTCTTCTCCTTTTGATTCCAACGAGTCTGAGAAGCAAAGATCAAAAATGGGATCGTACGAGAATATCTTGCCTGAAGGAAGTTCCATCAACAAACCCCCTGGCTTTGATGGAAAGCATTATACCTTATGGAAACTCAAAATGAAGATATACATCAAAGCAAATGGATATAGGCTATGGAAGATTATAGAAGAAAGAGACATTGTGCCTACAAGCATTCTAGGCAATCCAAAGAGTGAAAATGAATATACTCATGAAGACATTGCAGATCTTGAGTTAAATAGCAAGGCAATCCTCATGATCCAAAGTGCCCTTAGTCAAACTGAGTTCTTCAGAATTAGCCACTTAAACACAGCTAAGGAAATGTGGGAGACTTTGCAGATTGCTCATGAAGGAACCTCAGGAGTAAAAGACAGAAGAGTGGAAATGCTTGTTGAAGAATTCCACAAGTTTGAAATGATGGATGGAGGAAAGATAAGAGATCTGGAGATCAGATTCACTCATCTCATCAATAATCTTGCTGCACTAGGAAGAATAATTCCAGAGAAGGAATAAGTCAGCAAGATTCTGAAAGTTTTAAAGGATGATTGGCTTATGAAGGTCACTGCTATTCAAGAAATGCAAGGTGAATCAACCAAATCCATCACTGCCCTATTTGGGAGTCTTGCTGAATATGAGCCAACCCTGATAGCTCAAAGGGAAGCTCAAGGAATTCCTAAGAAGAAGTCTCTTGCCCTTGCTGTATCTGAAAGAGATGAAGATAGTGATGATGAAGATCTTGATGATGAGGATATGGCCCTCATGGTCAGAAAATTTAAAAAGTTCTTCAAGAGAAGAGGAGGTTTCCAGAGGGGTAGTCCTAGCTTTAGAAAGGATACTCAGAAAGAAAAAGCTCCTGTATGTTTTGAATGCAAGAAGCCTGGGCACTTCAAAGCAGAGTGCCCAAGTCTTCAAAGATTCAAGGAAAAGGAGAAAAAGAAGTCCTTTGGAAAGAAGAAAGCATATGTATCATCCATCTGGGGTGATAGCTCAGATGAGGAAGCTAGTGATAATGAAGAAAGTGCAAATCTCTGCCTGGTTGCTCAAGAAGAGCTAAGCGACACTGAGGTATATGATTCTAAACCTACTTACTCTGAACTTCAAAGCATGTATAATGAGATGCATACTGAATTAACTAAGCTAGCTAAAGAGGTTATAGGTTTGAGAAAAGAGAATAAGGAACTTAAGAAAAATATTTCCTCTTTTGCATCAAAAGTTCCTTCTGCGTTATCGATAGAAGAACAGCTAGAGCAAACTCCCAGAATTAAGCTATCGATAGCCACTCCTCCATCGATAGCAAATCCTCCAACAAAGCTTGACAGTTGTTCTAACTGTGAAAAGTTGTTGAAGGAAAAAGAAAAGCTTTCAAACGCCTTAGAAAAATTTACAAAAGGCTCAGATATGCTAAACATAATTTTAAAGGATCAAAAAGCATTTAGAAACAAAACTGGCATTGGTTATGAGCCAAAGAAAGCTTCAAAGAAATGGGAAGAACCCAAGGTGAACCTTACTTGAAATATTTTAGAAAATCTTCAGAATATTCTTCACCTTATAGTTTCTGCAATTATTGTAATAAAAAGGGTCATACTCAATCTACCTACAATCCTAAAAAAACATGGAATTAGTGGGTCATATAAGTGGGTTCCTAATGGAACTTATATGCCTAAGGTTTTCACAAACTCAGAGGCCAAGACTAATCCTAAAGGATCCAAGAAAGTTTGGGTACCTAAATCTGTCTAGTTTGTGCAGGTGTGCCTTAAAGCATCCCACAAAGGAAAGTGGTACATTGATAGTGGATGCTCAAGGCATATGACTGGTGACAAGGACAAGTTCAAAATCTAGTGATAAAAGAAGGAGCCAAAGTCAGCTTTGGAGGAAATCAAAGTGGAAAAATCATTGGAGTTGGGGAAGTTGGTCCTGTCAAAGATGTATACCTGGTGGATGGTCTATGCCATAATCTACTGAGTGTGAGCCAAAGCACTGACCATGGTAACTGGGTAATTTTTGTTCCAATGAATGTCTTATTGTTGATAAAAGGGACTTAGAGTTAAATAAAACTAATCTTAAGTGTAAATTGAAAGCAAATAGAAATGGTAATTTATACACTTTAGATTTATGTCAACAACTTGATGAAAAATGTTTTATTTCAAATGATGAAACCTGTTGGCTATGGCATAAGAGACTAGCTCATGTAAATTTTATTCAACTTGATAAGCTAGTTAAAAAGAAACTAGTCATAGGTATCCCTAGTTTTAAATCTAAACATGATTTAATTTGTGAATCTTGTTAAAGGGGTAAACAAACAAAGTCCTCTTTTAAAACCAAGAAGACAGTCTCCACAAGTAGGCCATTGGAACTAATCCACATGGATCTGGTCGGGCCTACAAGAATGAAAAGTCTAGGTGGAAGTCTATACACTCCTGTAGTTGTGGATGACTATTCAAGGTTTACTTGGACTATGTTTCTTTCCTTAAAGCATGAAACTTTTGATGCCTTTTGTGTGCTTGCTAAGAAATTGCAGAATGAAAAAGGCACCAAGATTATAGCAACAAGGATTGATCATGGAGGAGAATTTGAGAACAAAGAGTTCATGGAGTTGTGTGATGAAAGTGGTATTGAACACAACTTCTCTTCCCCACGTACTCCTCAACAAAATGGTGTTGTGAAGAGGAAGAATAGAGTGCTCACAGAAATGGCAAGAAGCATGCTGAATGAGAAACAAGTTCCTCAAATGTTTCGGGCAGATGCAATGAGCACAGCATGCTACATTTCAAATAGAGCATATATCAGAAAGGGGATGGAGAAGACTCCATATGAGCTCTACAAAGGGAGGAAGCCCAACATCAGCCACCTAAGAACTTTCGGATCCAAGTGCTACATTCACAACAATAGGAAGGTAAACTTAGGTAAATTCGATCCTAAATCTGACACTGGCATATTTATAGGATATTCAAATAGGATTAAAGCATATAGAGTATATAACAAAAGAACTCAAACTGTTGAAGAATCAATGCATGTAGTATTTGATGAATCTCCTCGAGAAAAACAACACTGTGTTGATGAGGATGAAGAATTTTCAAAGTTTTTGAAACATTCACTATCGATAACCCCGAAGCCATTGATAGCAAACGCTGAAAATCAAAATTCTTCAAACCTTTCAAAACCTCCCCTATCGAGATAGCACCAAAACCATCGATAGTGAATTCTGAAGAAAATGCTGAAGATGATCAAGATGAAGCTAATGAACCTCAATCTTCCATAAGACATCTTAGGCACCATCCTCCTAAACAAGTAATTGGAGAAATGTCAAAGGGAGTTAGAACCAGAAGGCAACTACAAAATGAAATAGAATTTTCTGCCTTTATTTCTGAAATTGAACCAACCTGTGTTGATGAAGCTCTTGTTGATTATGACTGGATAGTTGCAATGCAGAAAGAACTTAATCAATTTGAAAGGAATCAAGTTTGGGATTTAGTACCTAGACCAAGAAATCATCCTATTATTGGTACTAAATGGGTTTTCAAAAACAAACTTGATGAATCTGGTCAAATTGTCAAAAATAAAGCGAGATTAGTTGCCAAAGGATATAACCAAGAAGAAGGCATTGACTATGAAGAAACTTTTGCTCCAGTTGCAAGAATTGAAGCAATAAGGATTCTACTAGCTTTTGCGTCCATCAAAAATATGAAACTTTATCAAATGGATGTTAAGAGTGCCTTCCTTAATGGGTATATCAAAGAAGAGGTATATGTTGAACAACCTCCTGGGTTTGAAGAAAACTCTAAGCCTGACCATGTTTACAAACTTAAAAAGGCTCTTTATGGTCTCAAACAAGCACCTAGAGCTTGGTATGAGAGGCTTAGCACATTTCTCATTGAAAAAGGTTTTTCTAGAGGAAAATTAGATACTACATTATTCATCATGCATAAAGACAAGCACATGCTTATAGTTCAAATATATGTTGATGATATTATTTTTGGTGCTACTAATGAAAAGCTCTGTGAAGAGTTTGCTAAGATGATGCAGGGTGAATTTGAAATGTCTATGATGGGAGAATTAACATTTTTCCTAGGCCTCCAAAGACCATGTTGCTTACCATACCACGAACTTGTTCCATCACCTCATCCATAAACTTGCTTCGTATCTTGGCCACAAGTTCCTCACTAGGTTTGGCTTTGTAACAGGCAGGAATGCACAAGAGGGGGGTGAATTGTGCTTCTTGAAATTTAATCCTGAAGATAAACAACACAGTTTATACTGGTTCAGCCCAAACTTGGCCTACGTCCAGTTCTCCAACCTGCAGTTGGGTTCCACTAAATCCTCAAGATTAAGTCAGGCTCTTGATAGCCTTTACAAGTGACAGCAAGAACTCCTCTCTTTACTGATCACTCCCCCTTACACTTTGTAAGATTACACCCTACTCTTAAGATCCCACTATCTTAAGAGTAATCCTCACTTTAATAATGAATACAGAATAATTGTTCACTTAATTGAACAGATTGTGTTACACACTTAATAATATGAGAGCAGAAGGTGTTGAGAGTATTAAAGCAGTAGATACAGATAATCAATGTGGCAATCAATCTCTCCAACTAACTTCTTCCCAATAGCATTTATAGTTTCTCTTGGAAGTATGTCCGTTATAAATATAACCGTTGAAAACCTCAGGAGAGTTGAGTGATTTGGTGAAGTATGGAAGATGAAATCTGCTATGCATTTACTCCATTGTACTTGTTTTTGCTTTAGCCCATCTCTCTTCTTCTATCGCTGACAGAGTAGGTAAGTTCCAACGGCTCTTTTGATCAGCTTGTGTCTTAACGTAAACTTCCTTAAGTAGGTCTGAACAACTCTGTACTTGGAAGGCTAAAAATAGGCTTGACATTGATTTTGAATATTTCTCATCGCCACTCAAATTACATGCCTCTGATCGATCACAGGGTCTGGTGTCTAATCGATTACACATCGATTACCTATAGATTATAACCTGCATCACTGAATATCAGATTAGTAATTCATGCGCCTGATCGATTAGACAGGTTCAATCGATTACATATAGATTACACATACTTCTCTAATCGATTGCAAACAGATTATACTCAGATTACTTAATCTTCTCTTAATCGATTACAAGGCTCTAATCGATTGGGCATTTGACTCTTAATCGATTGGACGACTCTAATCGATTGGGCTAAATCTTCTCATCGATTACAGGGGCCTCTAATCGATTGGGCGCTATGTGATCTGAACTTGATTCATCTCTAATCGATTAGGCTAGTTTCTCTCATCGATTACAGAGGCCTCTAATCGATTGGGTGCTATCTCTGATTCTTCTCTAATCGATTAGACATAAGATATTTGACTTATAATCTATCCCTGATCGATTGGTCAAGACTTAGGATTCTCTATCAGATTATGCCTAAGATATTTCTGATCTTTATCATAGCCCTTCCCTATGCCTAAGATATGTTTAGTTATCATCAAAACTTATCATTCTAACAGGCTTCAGTACGACGACCAAAAAACTTGGACAGACCAACTGACCCATACTCCCCTCTAACGATTCCGAGGGCATCTGGTTTCCCAATTGTTGTAGCCAATATGTCCATTCTACCAGTCTGAGAGAATGACCCTTGGGAACTTTGCTCCTCAAGCTCATCCTATAAGATGCAGAAAAACAATCATTCGCAATTGTTCAAGGGAAAAAGTTAGGATTTCAATTTATTGAACATCAATTGACAAATAACTTACAATCTTTCTTGCAATCTCTTCTACTTGCTGGTTTATAAATTTCCCTCCTCTCTTCCTTCCTTCTACCCATTTTTTATGACGTGGGATAGGTGGAAGAGGTTCAAGAACAATACTAGGATTTGATTGGGATGCTTCCTCCATTGACTTCAATTGTTCCTTTGTCATCTTCTCTTCTATCCACAAATAACCCCCGCGAGACATTGTGTGTGTATATACATTCAACTTTTGTCTCTCTTGCTGTTTTTTACTAATTTCTTGTGCAAAGAAACCAAAGTTACCATTATGTAACAAATATGTAGTGAGGAAACAAGGTTAATATGAAACAAAGAAGATAGACATCCACCTGAAAATTGGGATCTATTCGTGATGCATAAAATTTCTTCCAATCTTCTCGAGAAAGAAATGTCCATTGAAGACAAGGATCTAGATGTCTCTTAGGTCCTCGAACATATTCTCTGGTAAGTCTACTCTTGAACATATAGGTAGTATCTCATCTAGATTTAAAGTTGGAGCACGGTCTTTTTGTTTTTTACTTTGTAGAACTATGGACATTTGAGGATTTCCAGGATCGGTCACATAGAAAACTTGTTTTGCCTGACTCGCTAAAATGAATGGCTCATCTTTGTAAGCAACCCTATGAAGATCAACAGACGTAAACCCAAACTGGCGATCAATCTCAACTGCATTATGGTTAACCCACTTACATTTGAATAGTGGAACTTTGAACTTGTTATAACTTACTTCCCATATTTCTTCAATAACGCCATAATAAGCCATGGAAGCCAATTTTGGATTTTTATCCTTCGAACTAGAAAAGTGCATTGCTTCGGCTACAACCATTACACCACTATTTTGCATAGTGCTATTATCATCTTGTGTTTTTGTGTAGAAAGAATACCCATTTATATCATATCCGCTCCAAGTGACAACCTCAAAACGAGGGCCATCAGCTAAGCAATTAATTGTATCTGACACATTGGTTTCCTTTGCAACATTTTCCTTGAACCACACAATGAATGTCTTGTTATGTTCATTAACTACCTGTTTTTCATTTTTCTTTGGATTCTTTTCCTTTAGGCTCCTTTTATGCTCATCTAAATAAGGTTGAACTTCTTCCATATTATTTAGGATGTATAAGTGGGCTTGCAACACCTCTTCATGACTCATACTTCTTAGTCTGATGCCTCGTGTTCCCTTACTGATGCCATCTTCATGTCGTGGCTTTTCCTCCGCCTCTTTTAGGTATGATTTGCAAAAGTCCATTGCCTCTTCAACTAGATATCTTTCAACAATAGATGCCTCGGGTCGATATGGATTCTTAGAATATCCTTTTAAAACTTTCATAAATTGTTCAAAAGGGTACATCCACCTTAGATAAACAGGGCCACATAGTCGTATCTCTGTTACCAAGTGAACAACTAAATGAACCATTATATCAAAAAACGCTGGAGGAAAATGCATCTCTAATTGGGATAGAATAATGTGACCTTCATTTTCCAACTCGTTCAATTTCTCAATGTCGACAACTTTACTGCATACAGCATTAAAAAACATACACAGTCTAGTTATAGTATTCCTCACATTATCTTGCATAATGCCCCTGATAGCAACTGGTAATAGTTGTTGCATCAAAACATGGTAATCATGCGACTTCATTCCTACTAGTTTCATATCATCCATACGCACAAGTCTACTCACATTAGAAGAATACCCTTGAGGCACCTTAATCTCATGCAAACACCCACACAAGCCTTTTTTCTCCTGTTTGGACAGTGTATAAGCTGCTGGTTCCATATAAACCCTCTTGCCATTATCACTTACTTTTGGATGAAGCCGTTGTCTTATTCATATTTCCACCAAGTCTAATCTGGCATTGAGTCCGTCCTTAGTCTTCCCTGGTATGTGCAAGAGTGTTCCGATAAGACTATCACACACGTTTTTCTCTACTGCATCACATCAATACTGTGTCTCACATCAAGAAAGAGCAAATATGGCAGATCAAAGAAGATTGATCTCTTCTTCCATATATTATTCTCACTTCCACTCCTTTGTTTCTTACCAAATATGACATTAACATTCTTCAACCGATAATAAACTTCCTCCCCTGATAATGCCTTAGGAGCTAATCCATGCTCCGGCAAACCATTAAAATTCTTCTTCAGCTTACGGTAAGGGTGGTACCGGTGAAGAAACCGCCTATGACCAAGATATATAGTCTTCCTCCCGTGCTTAAGTTGGTGGTAATACGTGTTTGCTTCACATATAGGACATGCCCTATGCCCCTTCACGCTATATCCTGAGACATTTCCATATGCAGGGAAGTCATTTATTGTTGTGAATATCATAGCACGCAATTTAAATGACTCCTGCTTGTATGCATCAAACACATCGATGCGTTCTTCCCACAACTTCTTCAAATCTTCAATCAAAGGCGCCAAGTAGACATCGATATCGTTTCCTGGCTGTTTTAGCCCCGAAATCATCATTGAAAGCATCATGTACTTACGTTTCATGCACAACCAAGGGGGTAGGTTGTAAATGACAAGGAGAATAGGCCAAGCACTATGTGTGCTACTGAGGCTTCCGAAAGGGTTGAATCCATCGGTACATAGACCAAGCCGAAGATTCCTCGGCTCATAGCCAAAGTTAGGAAACATTTCATCTATCTTCTTCCATTGAGGAGAATCGGCTGGGTGCCGAATGTATCTTCCATCAGATATTTTATCTTCATAGTGCTATCTTAGATTCTTCGATTCCTGTGCATTTGCATACAAACGTTTGAATCGTGGCACTATTGGAAGGTACCACATCACCTTCAAAGGAAACCCTTTATTTTCCTTATCACCACCGACATCCTTCCTAACTTTATATCTTGGAGTTTTGCATTTTGGACACTCTGTTAGTCCATCGTACTCTTTCCTATACAACACGCAATCATTAGGACAATCGTGTATCTTCTTATACTCCAAACCCATTTTATTGAGAATTTTTTTAGCCTCGTACATTCCTTTCGGAAGAACATTATCATCTGGGAACATATCACTTAAAGCTTCTAGCATCTGTGAGAAACATGTATCCACCCACCCATTACTTGCTTTTATGTTCAATAAGGTCAACACACCGGTTAAACGTGTATACTTATGACACCGGGGGTACAATGGTGTCTCCACATCACTCCTCAACTTGTCATATTCTGAAAGTGGTGTGGATGATTCCGCCTCAATATCATTAATCATGTCCTCCATTCTTCCAACACCCACATCATCCACAACTTTCATGTTTTGGGATGTGGAAGAAACTGTTGTTGTTCCTAATTCACCATGCCAAACCCATTTTTTGTAATGAAGATTGATTCCATTACAAAAGAGGTCATCTCTTATATCATCAATACTCTTTCGACTACGATTTAAACACTTCACGCAAGGGCAAAAATACATCCCGCTCGTACTAGGTGCATTTCTTTTAGCAAACTCAATAAAACTCTTCAACCCCAAGCTCATACATATCACTAGTTCTCAACGCATTCATCCAACTTCGATCCATTATTCTATTTAAACCTACGCCATTAACCACAAAGGTATAAGTTTAGATCATCACTAACTCATCATGTGATTGATGAATTGCCTTACAAATTTTCTAAAAATTTTGGCAGCATTTCCCCATAATAGTAACAATACCAAAATTTTTATATACAATCCAAAGCATACAGAATATTACTTGCAATAGAAAATGAAAAAATTACACTAGCTAAAAACTGTCTCTAACACACTTCATGTGGGTATGACCATGGTAACTCATCTATTGGTTATGCTGACACACATACTGTCTCTAACACACTTCATTTATCATTTTGCCTGCAAACATGTATCCAGGAGTTTATACTACAGACATTGCATATGATTTTATTATATACAGTTATTATAAAAATTATATGATAGGACAAAACTAGCTAAAAACCTCAAACTAACTATTATTTCTGAATTAGCTTGTTTCAAAATTCTAACAATGCCCCATCTGTATCCAAAACAAATATAACTCTTGTCACATTAAGAACTACATAAAAGATTGAGTACATTAATTCTGACTAAAATATGATTATCTAATCAATGGTCATAAAAGAAAGTATAAAGGTAATTTTTTTAGAGGAAGATGAATCCTTTGATCAGTGGTGCGTTAATGAGGTGGGGTAGGAGAAAAAAAGGGTTGGCAGAGGACACTGGCTTGACAGACACAAGCAGCATATGCTCCCAACTTTTCTGAGAGACAAATTAATTAACATGAGATGTTGATATTGCATTTGTAGGTTGTTTCTTGCTTTGCTTACCTCACTCACTCTCTCTCTCTCTGTCTCTCTCACGCACACACACACACACACACACTCAAAAACTCACTCAAATGTTGTCTCTGCACTCATTCATTGATGAGAATCTTGCAGCATATTTTTATTGTAGAGAAGAAAATGACCAGAACCATACAATTTGGACTCCCTCAAATTAAAAAAATAAAACGGACACCTTGTGCAAAAGGAAATCGAACGAGTCCAAAAAGAAAGAATACAAACTCGGATTCTGTATTTTCAGCCGGTTTAACGGATTATGTATTTGCCGACACCAGAATTAAACAACTACTTCAGCCACTCTTAAATTGCAAAATTTGCAGAGAGAATCGGCAGAAAATTTAAAACCAGCAGTTCAAAGATTTCCCCTTAATCGCAGAATACAGAGCATACAAAAGAGAATGAGAGAATGAAAAGAGAAAGGTACCTAGAATGACTGCAATTAGAGAGCGAAGCACTGCAATGGCATCTCCGATGGACTGCAATGGCATCCTTCGCTTAACCCAGTAAAGCGAATGGCGTCCTTCAACGCTTCGTCCTTCGGCCAGGGGGATTTGGAGTCACCGATTTGCAGTTTTGGATAGTGCGCCGCCCAAGCTTCGTCCTTCGTCCTTTGCTTAGCCCAGCAAACCGAATCGCTATTGCAGAAACAGTTTCTCCAAGTTTCGAACCAGAAGACCAGAATAGACTCAGAATCGTTCTTCGCTTAGCCAAAATAGACTCAGAATCGTTCTTCGCTTAGCCAGAAGCCAGAATAGACGATACTGGGAGCAATTTAGTTTTGCAGGGGATTCTTCACTACTGCAATTAGGGCACGCTTAAAAATTAGCAATTTTTATTTGCTCTTTAAAAATTGTTAATGTGATGTGAGTTTTGTTCTGAGAGCCAAAGTGAATTTAGGATTTAGTTTTGTTTAAGAGCTGGGCGCCAAAAACTGAATTTAGGGCAAATTTTTTAAATCCATTTATATAAAAATGGACGTAAATATTGTAAACATAAAATTACAATATATGCCACCGTCTTTTTTTTACGTCCATTATATTGAAATGGATGTCAATTATCTTTTATTTATGAAAAACAAAGTCCATTTTCACAATAATGGACGTTGTTTTTTCAGAATTTAATTACAAGTATGCCACCGTCTATTTTTAACGTCCATTTTAAAATAATGGACGTGAATTAGGGACGTGAAAAGTGTTTTTTCTAGTAGTGTTTGCATTCATTCATGAACACTCATTTTCTCTTCTAATCCAAAAATTCTCTGAGCATTCAAGCACACATTCTCAAATCTCTTGTTTTCAATACCCTAAAATGGCAAGAACCAAATTCCTACTGTCCCAACGACTTCTAGCGCTAACCCATCCTCCAAATCCGCGAGCAAAAGGGCACGTGTCCAGAAAACTGTTTCATTCTCCAAAGAAGTGAATGAAGACAACCCCAAACGTCTGAAAGTAACTGCATCTGACCTATCTTATGCGAAAGATCCTCTGAGAGCTCCAAGCGCATTCTTCGCAGAGAAGGGAACCCTAGACAGGGCTACTGTATGGGTAGACTTGGAATACTTCAAGCAGCAGGGTTTTGATCTTGATGCCTGGTTGCTTCCCTACAAAAACTGGCTGAATGTGAAGAATGACTACAATGAAGAAGTGCTGAGGTCATTCTACTCCAGTCTAAAAGCCATTCCAGAATACAAGAAAGGGAATATGGTAAACGTCTCTTTTCACGCTACTGTAAGAGGAAGAGGCATCATTTTTGGTTGGTTGGCTATCAACAAAATCTTGGGGATCTTTGGGGAAGAATACAACAAGTGGTACCTGCCTGAGAAGTTCTCTGATGATCAACTAGCAAAAATATATGAGACAAACACAAATAAGCTAGCAGACATGCCAGTCATCAACAGGATTCTTCACTACGTGTATACAAGTATCATGACTCACAAGTTTGGCAACTTTAGCAGCTTCCCAAAAATAGACAACCCGTGGCTGCCAAACCTTATTCAGAAGATTCCTCTGAATCCTGGCCAGATGGTGTGTATGGAGATACTCATATTCCTATCAGACAAGTCTCCAAAGGCTCCTCTCCCCTACCCTAGCTCATATCTCACATCCTGGAGTACTCTAAGATCAAATCATTAAGGAAAAGTAAGAACAAGAAATGCAAACAGCTGACAACCACCACTCTCAAGAAAATGGGGATTCCTGTGAACATCAATGGGGGTGGCTCTGCCTCTCAATCCCAGGCCTCTCATGCTCCCTCTTCCCAAGCTCAGCCTAATTCAGTTGAAGAAGAGGCTCAATCAAGAAGAACTCCTCTTCCTCCTCCCTCAGTCAAAACCTCTGGCTTCTCTAGTGATGCCATTGAAGAAATCGTCTTCAGACTCTCTACTGAGTTCCACATGGCCTTAGAAGCCTAGAAAGCAGAGCTCATGAAGCCAATAATGGAACTCAAGGCTCAGATCAAGAATTTGGAAGACTCCCTGTGTCTTGTTCCTGAAGATATCCTGCACAGGGCAGCATCTCCTCACAAAGGTACATCATCATCACCAAACCTCCCCCCTTCTCACCACTCTCACTCGCCTATTAACCATTCCTTCTCACCTCTACACTCCCTAAACCGCTCCTCTACTCCCTCTCCAACCAGTCCACATAATTCTCCTCTCCAAACTCACCACTCACCAACCTCAAAAACCACCCAAGTCCCAACACCTCCTGAAACTCAAGCCCCTATCGCTAACCCATCTCCTAGCTCTAGCCACCACACACAAATCCCCACCTCTCCTATCGCTCATACCTCTCCCAGCGCTAGCCCCCACTCACCAATCCTCCCAACTAACCCAACTCTTATCACTAATTCCCTTATTAGCGATAGCATTCCAAAACTTGCCACTACCACAACTTCTCTCTCCTCTCCCTACCTTGACCCAACACTTTCCCCTGGCTGTGATGATGCCAGAAAGGGGGAGAACGATATTGATGCCTCCATGATTGCTGAAGAAGTTGAAGAAGTTGTCAAAGAAATAGCTCATAGCTACATGGTATCTAAGGATCACATAACTCCTCCTCAAACTTCCAATAAGCCTCAAGCTCAAGCTGCTAAAGCCCCAGAAGTAGACATCTTTGCAGAAGCATTTGTGATAGCAGACAAGTATGGGATTCCTCTAAGTGTCTTAACTGCCAAGCCAATCCTAGTTTCTGTACTTCCTCCTGGAACTGATGGGGAAATAACAATCCAGGACAAGCCCAGCACCGGAGATAAGTTTCAAGATAACATTCAGAAATTACTAGTGTCTGAGGCTAAGAAAAACAAGAGAAAAGAAAGGAGCAAGAGGAAAGCCAGAGAAGAAGTCTCCTTCAAAGTCATCCCAAAGGCTACCCCTGAGGCTCCTAAAGCTCAAAAGTTGAAAAAGTAGCTCCAACTCGTCCTCGCAGGCTATCAAGAGAAGAAAAGAAAGCTCATGCTGAAATCTTGAGACAAAAGAAGGAGGCTTTTGCTAAGGCTATGAAGGATGCAGAGGAGGCAAAGAAAAAGGGCAAGAAGGCTGCTGAGGCAAAGAAGAAAGCAGAAAAAGAGGCTGCTAAAGCAAAAGAGGAAGCAGAAAAAGCGGCAAAGAAGGCAGCAATCAAGAAGAAAAAGGAAATTGCTCGAGGGAAAAAGGCATAGGTATACAAAAGAAGGTTTCATACATCCAAGGCTAAAGATGCTACAGCTATCTCCATTACTGAAACTTCTGAGAATCCTGAGCAAGCCAAGTCTGAGCTAGTAAGAGCTAAGAAAGAAAAAGCTAAGTGAGACAAACTCGAGCAAGACAGTTTCTTCTACTCATATTCCTCTATTTCTGACTATCCTGATGAGGAATACATGACCACTCCCTCCAGTGCCAAATTTGACAATGAGAATGCTTTAGTCTTTAAAAATCATTCTGCATATGCATCATACATGGCTAAAACTAATGTACTTCCCTTTGCAAAGCTAATATGACATATACTCTTATGTGTTATACTGTTTTTATGCTCTGAATATATTTTATCTTATATGTGTTTTTACTTATGTTTTGTCATCATCAAAAAGGGGGAGAATGTTATAATCTTAAGTTTTGATGAGGACTGGACCCTATAGATAACATAAGTAAAATGAACAGATAGCATATAACTTAGTTTGAAAAGAATTAAGATAAGAATCAAGATATATGACTAAGGAAAAGTATAAGTTATCTAAACGTTGAACGAGTAAAGTCCTATAGATAACAGATACACTATCGCTAGACTGAGAGCATATTGCTAATAGATGAAATGATAATGATAATATTAGCTAATGAAGTCTTGGCAATAAACTGAAAGTAAATATTCCTATCGCTAAGAACTTCACTATCGCAAATGAAATGGTTTGAGCTAGTCTAAGCAAAGAACAATAGATCACTATCGCTAAGACATGTCTCTATCGCTAAGGTCTCATAACAGATAAAAGACTCATTAGAACAACTCAGTATTAAACCATAGTCACTAGCGATAGCACGTGTAACATCCTGAATTTTAAATTACCAATAAATGTGTATAAATCCCAAATTTAGGAAAAAGGTAATAAGGAGTCATTTAAAGTTTTCAGGTGCCTCTAGAAAAATACAATAGCTTTATAAACAAATTCACAAGTTCACGGTATTTTTGGAGGATTTTTTTAAAACTGATTTCCAGTATAAATTAAGAAGGAATGACTGGGTATTTATATCTAATTTACAAAAAATTAGGGAAATTATTATTTTTTAAAGCTTAAAGGAACTTTAGGGGGGATAAATTTACTAATATAACATAAGAATGAATTTCAGGAAAATAATATAACTTGTTAGGCCTTAATTGTAAACTATTTCAATTTTCAGGGCACTTTAGTAATTTCCCCCCACCTACAACCCTAATATTCCCTATATATATATACCTACTCCACGTTCAGTCTTCTTCTTCCCTGCATGAGCCGCACGAACACACACACACTGCACATTCGTTTCTTCGTCCATCGTCCAGCGCCGCATATACACACACTTACCACTCATCTTCCATCTCGCTTGCAACACACTCTCGCTCCCTGCACGTTCCTTCTTCCACTCGAGCACACACGCACGACTGCTGCCTTCATTGACGCCGCGCGAGAGAGGCCGCCGGCGAGAGAGAGAGTGAGAGGGGGGGAGAGAGAGAGAGAGCTTGACTTCATCTTCCTCACTTTCGGTCTCCAAGCAAAAGGACGTGGGAGGGCGAGAGAGAGAGGTCACCGACGAGTTTGAGAGCCGTCGTCAGTCCGCCACTGTCCGTGCCGCCGCTTGCCACCGTAGTGCCGTCTCTCTCCTTTGTCTTCCTTGTTCTTAAGGATGCAACCTAAATCTTCTTATCTCCCTCACCATTTTTGCTGTCTTCGATCTATGTAAGCAGGTTCCTTACCCTCTGATTTCTATTAGGTGGAAGTGTTAAGGTAGGAGAGAATTTCATAAGGATTCTATTGCTGCTGTGAACCTTGGATCATGGCATTTTAATGTCGAATTAATTGAGATAATGATGATTTACAGATTTGATATAGCAAGTATGCTCTGTTGGGTTTTCTTCGAACTGTTTAACGTGAAATAAAGGGGGACTATAATTTGAATAATTGAAATTCAATTTTTATTGAGGAGCTAGATGGCAAATTCTGAAAATATAAATTAATGGAGAGTTATTGTTTAGTATGTATAAAATTTGGGAATTTTATTCGGTGTGTATGGGTGTGTGAGATAATAGATGGTCGGAGGTGGACATATTTTATTGTAGGATTAATTCCCTAAGTTTTGAATGGTAGTACTTGATTAGTTACTAATTAGGTGCTTGTATATAATATTAATTGTAGACTGATTTTGTGCGACATCGAGCACGGGGGGGTGTCTACGGTAACTAGAGGTTTAACTTCACGGAGGTAACTACTTCTGTTTGTTTGAGTGTGTCTGTGGGTTAGTGAGTATTTGAAACTATAATTTTTGTGATTGGCTATAGTCTTGATGAATATAAATTTTGACAAGCTTATTTTTTATAATATAACCTGTTTAATGGAGTACGTGGTTTTGAATGGCATGATTGTGTGAACTTGTATGTTTTGGAAATTTATAATATTTGTTAATTATATCTGCATGATTAAATCTGAGAATTTCTGGACTGGGCCTTGTGCCATGTGTTGGATTTGTACATTTATGATGTGCTGTGCTGATTGTGTGAACACCGATTTAATAAATAAATAAATAAAAATGCCATCGCGCGATGAGGTTCCTTGTAGGCCCACAAGGACTAAATAACATAAAATGGAAAGACGAAGTGGGGAGAACGCCCCCGGTCTCAGGCGAGGGTTGTGAGTCCCTACTGGACCGTATAATAATGGTGTTCCTGATTGTTTGATTTTATTTATTTGTATGTTGGATTGTAATATATGAAGGTGAATATGTGATTTTATGTGCGATTTGTATGAAGGTGAATATGTGACTTTATGTGTGATTTATATGAATGTGAATATGTGATTTTGTGTGTGGTTTTGAGGAACTGTATCGTGATGATAATCCGTGTGGAAATATATATATATATATATATTATGATATTATCTTGCATTTAAATGGTAACTGTCTCATGTATTCAATTCAGTTATACTTAGTAATACTCCACTGAGCACCTTGCTAACACACACCGCACGTAGCCGAACAGTTAGTGGTTACTTGGGTCTACCCCCACTTTATCTTATTTTTACAGGTCCTAGCAACGCGGTAGGGAACCAAGGGAAGGATCCGGGGCCGTCTCACTAAGCTAGTGAGTCCTGGACTGGTTGCTGGATAATATTGCCACAAATAGGGATTCATATCACTTATTTTGGCTTCCGCTTATATTTCCACATTGCGTTTCTTTATTTTCAAATTGAGGATTTTCTTTTAGAATAATTATTTTGGTAACATGTTATTTTGTTTTCTGAAAGACCGTTCTAAACTTTATTGGTGTTTCAACTATGTTGGTTTTATTGTGGACTATTGGGATTTTGTATGTTTTGAAAATGTTGGATGGTTGAGAGATTTAAATTTATAATGGTTTTAGTTATTTTTGTGAAAGTGTTTAATGGTCAAATACGTTATTGGTTGTTTGTGAATGGGTTGATTAGTTAGGTGGTAGGTTGGCTTTATTTATCCATGTTAGCCATTGTTGTATTAGAGAATTTCTTTTCTAACATGGATAATCTTCCGTTATATTATGTTAAATTCTTTCTAACCATGATAGTCCTTTTTATAGTAGAAATCCTTTTCTATCATGGTTAGGGTAATTATGTTATGTTAAATTCTTTTCTAACCATGATAGCCTTTTAATATTAGAAATCCATTTTTCTATCATGGTTAGGGTATTTAATTGGTATTTTTATTCAAATGACGAAAAGCCTTTTCTAACTATGTTAGTGTTTGTTTTGATAAACCTCTTTTTCTAACATAGTTAGTCAATAAATAATTTTGTAATTGTTAAATGGTAATTTATAATGTATTAAAAAAGTATAATTAGGTAGCGAATATTACAGCACGAATAGCTATCGATAGCAGAACACTTAGACATTCAGATGAGTTACTATGTAGAGCTAATGATAACCTATCAATAACATTGCTTCTAGCGATAACGAGTTTAGCTATCATAATGAAATCACTTGCTGAAATAACTTGACATTCTGATAGCTAATATATTGTCTGTATACACTGAGCTAATGAATCTTACTAGCGATAACACCAACTGTGCTTCACATGAATACTTGTTTAGTTAAACAGTCTAAGTGCAGGATTAACACTATGAAGCTAGCGATAGCTTGGGATGCTAGCACTACTAAAAAAGCTGCTACGTAAGTACAATGTTGCAAGTAGTTGTTAGACACTGTCCCCCTCTCTCATAGCTCATCTTCTGCAAGAATTAAATGAAGCAAGAGAAGAAAGACAACTAAAATGAAGACCAGCATTAAGTGCCAACGGCTAGGAGCTTCAAACAGACATATTCAAACGGATTCATAAAGCTGAAAGAAAAAGGGCAAAACTATGAAGAGATATAAATACCAAGACTTGAGCATTTATGAAGTAGAGAACAAATTGACGAACATTCATTCATTATTCTAACCTACTCTTTGCTCAAAGTTGTATTACTCTTAGTGAGTTTATTTGTACTTTAGTGATTATCAAAATCTGTTCATTAAGTAAACTCATTTATTGAAATCCTCTACTGTTTGAGGTTGTTCTAAAGGCTGGGACCTTAGAACAGGGTTGTAGTCTTACAACTTGTAAGGGGGAGCGTTTAGAGGTAGTCTAAAGCTCTGTTTTGTAAAGGTTGGCAGGTGAACCCGTGTTGTAAAACATGTGGATTAGTGGAACCCAACGAGGAGTTGGAGAACTGGACGTATGCAGTGTTTTGCCGAACCAGTATAAAGGATTGTCATTGAGTTTACAGTTTAATTTTTGAATAGCACAATTCACCCCCCCCCCTCTTGTGCATTTTGTCATTCACATGCTATGTTTGTTACCCAATACAAAAGTGTCTAGTAGTTATAGTGTAAAATCCTCCAAATTTTTAAATATGTACAACCATCCTTTGCATCTAGATAACACTAATATGTTACTAACTACGATAGAAAAGAGAATTGTGAAAACCGAATGGTCTATCGTAGTTAAAAAATAATTTTCATTAATTTAAAAACCATAACTATGATAGAAAAGAGACTATCATAGTTATTAAAAGCTTGGCGGTATTAGTAGAGGTTAACTACGATAGAAAAAGAAGAATGTCAAATATAAAAGCCTATCGTAGTTAAACAAAAAAGTTTAGTTATTTATAAAACCTAACTATGATAGAAAAAAGATCTATCATAGTTATAAGGAATAAACTACTAATTGAAAGTGAATTTTATCCATGATAAAATGAAAACAAGAAGCCAAATCAAAGTAAAGAACTATCAGCAAAATAACACAAAAATAAAGCCTTCGGGCATAGATGCCAGAAGGGGACCGTCTTCATGAAAATTAGTAACAGATACAGTAATCCAAAATAATAATTAAAATGCGGAAGCTACATGCATACATGCCTAGTCTATAGTACGTGGCAATATACATGAAATCCCAAATAATAAAACAACAACCTCAAATCAATGAGGTTGGGTTGGCTCATTTCCTTCCCGTCTACCCTCCGAGTTAGGACCTAAAACTGAAGAGTAACCAAATGACACAAAGTTCCAGTAACACTTATTCTTCCTATACTGTCTACATGCATAAATGTATGTTAATACAATTAAGTGGAGCATTTAACAATAATTACACATCACAAATACAAAAGAAGAACATCCGATAATAAAATTTTATTACATGTATCATCACTTTCCTCAATACTCAAAGAATGAAACCATATATGAACATTGATACAATCAGAATTTGCATGCATCACCAAATATTTACACGTTATGCAAATAATCCTCCGAAGAGGGTAACACACACTTTGTGCCCGACGGAAGCCACTAAAACCAAACTTAACCGTTGTCACAAGATATGATGGAACCAAAATCCTCTAACCGTGAGCCACCGAAACTAGACTCCACAGCCCAACAGAAGCCAACGAAACTAGACTTCACTGTCGATAAGTCCATACAGGACATAAACCCAAAGGTAACCCGATGGCCTTTGGGCACCTCATTACGTGAAGAGGGTGAAACCACAGTTATACCAGGCACCAATACCAACAAATAACAATATACATGTTACTTCAAATAGAATGATCATCTACAGGCTGGTTATTAATACAATATGTCATCTATCACAATTAATCATACATACTCAAGTGCAACCATGCATATGTATAGTAATGATTTTTATAAAAATACAATTTCCACATAACAGAATGGTAGAATAAACGTTCACCGTTACCCATTTAGTATGGCATGCTAGCCCCAAGCTCTACAACCAACCAGTAGTTGAGTTTACCGACTCATCACACAATAATTAGAGACAAGGAAGTGGTTACCTTATGGAGCAGTTAAATATTACCACAAAAGCTATTCTGGTGCTCTACGAACCCGGATTAAAATCTACAACAACAATCATGCAACCAAAATTTGAATTGCCAATTTAAGGTATTAGAAACATTCATTTAATTTCAATGAAATCTCATAAATCACAAAAATCAGTTATCAATGCTCATCTTCAAAATACACCCAAAGCCTCACATTTTTAAGACTTTGTTATGCCAAAATTCAATTAACTAGTATATATAGAATTTCCATAATTTAAAAAAAATCACTAGTCATCACTCAATAATCTTCTTGAAAATATAAAACTGTCATTACAAATTTGGATCTTTGAAATCAAGATCAACCCTAAAACTTTTAACTTACAAAAATTATTTTAAATCCTCAGGTCACCCAATAAATAAATCTAAACCCATGAAATTATCCTATTAATTTATCTTAACAATTTTATGGTCACTTATTGTCAGTAATCAACACCCACTTTAAGCCTACACCCAAAATTTTGCTCTAATCACTTCAACAATTTGTTCATTAGAAAGATCTAAATGAGTAGAAAAACTTTCATGAAAAGAGTTTTGTGAACGGAAGTAGTTTTACTTACTAAAATACTCCCTAAAGATGTAATTTGGACTGAAAATAGCAACAAAAGCTAAACTACACAGTCGAACTCTCTCTCTCTCTCTCTCTCGTATTGTACGTGTGTGTGCAGAGGGTTTGGGGCATTAAATAACCCCCCTTTCCGTGGGCCCCAGGGCTCCTATATAAGATATACTATATCATATCTTTTTTTTAAAGAGGCAGCCACGTCCTCCTCTCCAATATTTGTTTTATATATATATATATAATTTAAAGGGGGAGCCATATGTGCTCCTCCATCTAAACTTTTTTTTTTTACATATTCATATTTTTCTTTAACTTTATTCAATCACTAAAATTTAAATTTAAATGTTAACATACAACTTCCCTAAAATTCACTCAATCAGTTGAATTTGAACCATATCCAAATATTTTTATTTTATAATATTCAAATATTTAAAATTCCTAGATTTTAGGAAATCTCAAATTAAAAAATTTAAATCTCCTATTATTTATCTAATGGTTAATTATTCATATTCTTTCTCTTGAATTTAATTAATCCCTTAAGAATCACCTTAAACCATCAAATATCTATTTAAAATCTCAATTAATAATTATCTACAAATTCGGGATGTTACATATAGCAATAAGAAAACTTTTCTTAGTAAGGGAACAAAGAAAGAAAATTACATTTATTCCATCCAATTACATATGGTCCAATAATGGTAAGGGCATGACACGCAGCTTAAATTAACTTTGTTGTTGATTACTCACCTAATTATCATTACTTTATTTCACACAAGTTTGAAGTTCAAGCGCTTTAGACAATAAGTGGATGAAGTTAAAAACCAAGTGCATACAAAATTTAAGAATTCTACGCACTAATAAAGGTTGTTTCTGACCAGTTTTAGTGAGCTCTGTGAAGAGAAAGAGATATTTATTCAATTAAATGATCCCTTATGCTCTGTCATTAGATGGAGTTGTTAAGAGGCGTAATGAACCTCTGCTAAACATGATCATGAATATATAATGGTTTAAGCTAACCCACCAAAAGTTAGTGGGAGAGTGTTTTCAAGTCCACCTCTGGTGGATTAGTATGCATATTTGATTGATCAATTATGGTTTTCTCTTTAAGGGAGATACAAACTTTATACTTAACCATGTGTCCTCCGAAGTGGTTATTTCCAAAACCCATTAATTATGGTCAAAGAACAAATCAAATTTGAGTTCATGTATACCATAATGTTTGGTTGTCATTTCAACCCAAGTCTGTTTTTGAGTTCCCATAGCCATAAAGGTCAATTATGCGATCTCATAGTCATTGTAACTGGGAGCTTATTATGGTTACATTTTCATAAGTGAAAATGAAGATGGATTTTTGTTTGAAAAGAATTGAAGGGAACCATATTTGTTATTGATGAGTTGTTCCAAACAATGGTGAAGATCATCATTTTTTTTTCTATATCTCTTTATGAGATGCAGTGGCAAGGCAATGCAGAACAAGCCAATAGTCCTCATTTGCTTATGTGAGTAGGAGTTTGTAAAAGGTCATTTAAGGGTCTAAATATCATAGATGAGAAAATTAGGAAGCTCTAGCAAGAAGGAGTAACTTAGAAGAACGTTTATAGTTTCTCTAGACAAGGATAATAGAAGCATTCTATATAACAGACCCTACATACTACTTAGAAGGAATGGAAGAAAGCAATATTAAAGGACGTAGATTCATTGAGAAAAAATGAAGTCTAAAAGTTAGTTGATCCACCACAAGGACGAGAAGTCATTTGTAAGTATATGATTTCTCCAGATTAAGAATAAATTAGTTAGATCAATTAACACAAGGCTCATTTGGTTATAAAAAGGGTATACATAGTAGGAAACTATACATTATGAGAATACATTCTCACGTATTATGTGCTTAAAATTGGACTCATTTTGGAAATAGCTGACTAATTGGTTTTATTTTTACATCAAATGGATGTGAAACTTATATTTTGAGTAGTGATTTGGATGAAGAAATATATATGCTTTGGCTATTAGATTTCGTTACAATTGATGTTTGAGGATTACAAAGTGATCACCACATATCATATATTATTTGCTAAGTCATTTCATGGACCGAAGCAATCATCCAAATAATGGTATTTAAGGTTCAGTATGAGTGGCAACCTAATATAAATTTTTTTAATGCTTGAAAAAAAAACATGACCTAAACGGTTTGTGATATTGTCTTTTAAGGGGACGATAATGATTGTACTTTGATTATTACATATTTTTATCCACTAATTATGGGGAATTACACTTGGTATAGGCTATTACATGATAGTTTAGGCACTTGTGTACTTAGAGTCCCAAGGCATTGAGTTAATTGCATTTTGATCTTAAATTGAGCATTTTAAGGCATAAACTCATGTATTTCTTAATATGGACTTTGGATATTATAATTGTGCTTGATTTTCATTGTAGGTCAATTAGTAGAATTGAAGAAAGAGGTTGAAAATGTTAAAAATAAGCCCAAAAAGTGAATCTGTCAAATTTGGAGAAAATTACGAAAAAGGCCCAAAATTTCAGAAAATGTGTAAAAATGCCCTTCTTGGCCGTGGTGCACCACGGCGAGGGCCCGATTCTAGATAGTTTTTGGAAACTTCCTATTTTATTGATTGTATAATTTTGAGCGGTTGGTCGGGCCTAAACCTTTCTTAATTGATATTTTCAACCTTCCCAAGTAATCCTAACCTAATTTGGATAGTTTTTAAGTTGTCTAATGTATCACATAAGAAAAAATCCGAATTTGCACTCTAACACACCAATTCTCTCTTCCATTCCATAATTCTTCAATGGTTCTTCATGGAGCTCAAGTTGCAGACCTCCTTGGGCGTTTCCTCTTCCTCCGTCATGAACTAAAATTCACTTAGATGCTCTCTTGGATGATGGGATCATGTGAAGCAAGCTATTCTTCCACCTTAGGGGAGTTTTTCTAGTTCCAATTATGTAGCCATGGATTTACATATGTTCCCTTGAATTTTTTTTCTTCTTATGTTTGGATTTCATTTATGTTTGAGACTATAGGCTTTGTAATTGTTGAATTTCATCTTTGTGTTTGTATTGGATCTAGTTTGGTTTTATCTATCTTTTCAATTGACATTATCTTTACGAGTAGTAGTTGATTTTATTGCCTATAATTATGTGTGGTGATTTACTCCATTTATTTTATCATGATTATGTCCTTTGGATGATTTATTTGGTTTGAGAATGTTAATGTTGAGTTTCTTCTTTAAGCGCTTAAGTAATTCCATCAATTAATCTCACCTAAGAAACCATAATATTGATTCAATATAATCACATGGGCTTAATTAGGTAAAGTTCTACAAGTATGAGGGTTTGATTATAAGCTAATATTGATTAGTTATTGGATCCGAAGGATATCGAGTAAATTGGATGGGACCCAAGTTATTCTATCTATTGGAACATATTCCTAGTTGATGTTAGATTATAATTAACCTAGTTGGTCTATTGAGGTTGAGTGGGTTGTCACCAACTTATTCCTTCAATTAAGGCTAATTGTGTTTATGCGTCCATGAAGTTGGCCTTTCCCAAGAGTGTGAAATATATGCTTGCCACATATCATCCCTAGCCAAGAGAGCATCTCATCATTTACATTCCATTAACTATCCACTTTTATCCTAAAAATAACAAAAATTAGTCCTTAAATTTAATTTATGAAAAATACCAAAAATACATACTTCAACCCCGACTTTTATAGCTTTTGCATGCATTTAGTTGATTTAGGTAGTTATACTCCACATGAGACGATCTGGGAGAACACCACTTGTGCAATCCTTATTTTAATTAAATTTTGCATTTGCACCCCAAGGCATTTAGGGAACGTGGCAAACCAATGGCGTCGTTGCCCGAGAGTCATTGTGTACTCCCTAGGTTAACTAAGTGTCAATTGCTTATTGACAAGGGTGTTAGTAACATTTTAGGTTAGTTTCAGTTCATCTAGTTGCATTCTAGGTTTAAATTAGTTCTAGGTTGCATTTGCATCAATAAAATTGAAAAAAATATATAGTGTTCTTGATCTTGTGCTTGTGGTGTATTGCTGATTTCTCGCACCATTTGAGTGAAATTTGTTGGACTAGTTGATGCTTGGTGGTATTTGCTTTTATTGGTTGAGTTTTTACTTGTGCATCATATACTCATAATTGGCATTACACACAATTTTTCAACAAAAACCACTCAACTAAGTCACTTTCTATTATTTGGATTTGTTGAGGCCATTTGCACCAAATTTTAAACTCAAATTCTCAAACTTGTGCATTTGATAAAATTTTCAAATGAGTTTTCTTGCAAATTTGCAACTTAAGTGTTCAAAAATGATTCTAGGTATCTTTTGTTAGAATAATAAGTTTTGATGATAACCAAACATAACTTAGGCATAAAGAAAGGTTGGGTAAAGATCAGGAATAGTTTGGAAATAATCTGATAGAAAATCCTAAGTTTTGTCTAATCGATAAAGATCAGATTATAAGTTAAAGAATCAATAGCCTAATCGATCAGAGACAGATCAGAAGTAAGAATCATAGGCGCCCAATCGATCAAGGACCCTGTGATCGATCAGGGACTTTATGTAATCGATCAGAGAAATTAGAAGAACTTAGTATAATCGATTGGATAAGCCTAATCGATTAGAGGCTCTTTGTGATCGATCAGATGAACCAAAATGTAATCCAAACATAATCTATAACTAATCGATCAGCCAGGCTTAATCGATCAGAGGAAATTGTGTGATCAATCAAACATATGCATAATCTGAATGTAATCCGATGTAATCGATTGGACAAACCTGATTGATCAGGGACACCCTGTGATCGATCAGACGAAATACTTTCTGACTTCTTGTTCAGTGATGCAGGTTCTCATCGATGTATAATCTATGCGTGATCGATTAGTAATCAAGTTCTGTGATCGATAAGAGGGTGTGATCGAAGTGGCGATGGATTTAATTCAAATTGATTTGATAGTCTATTTTAAGCTTTCAAAGTATAGAGTTGGTCAGGCCTATTCTGGGAAGTTATCGTTAGACACAAAATCTGCTTTAAAGCCGTTTGATACACTAACCACCTTTTAGAATTAATGAAGAAAGATGTTTTAAAGCAAAACCAATACAATGAAGTTAATGCTTTACATAACTCAACCAAAATACTCCATCAACATCATCAGATTCAAACAACAGCTATAATCTTCTCTCAACGGGCAAAAATTTCAGAGTCGAGTATAAAAGCTACTGTGAAGAAGTTGGTTGAAAACATTGATTGCAACATTGATTATCTGTATTAACTACTGCATTCAATACTCACCAATCTTTAGAAAGCTCATTGATTGATATTCTTCAATGTGTGACACAATATGTTCAATAGTGTGAACAAGCATTCTGTATTTACAATCAAGTGAGGATTACTCTTAAGATAGTGGGATCTTAAGAGTAGGGTGTAATCTTACAAGTTGTAAGGGGAGTAATCAGTGAAGAGAGAGGTTTCTTGCTGACACTTGTAAAGGCATTCAAGAGCCTGATGTAATCTTGAAGTGTTAATGGAACCCAACTAAAGGTTGGAGAACTGGACGTAGGCCAAGATTGGGCTGAACCAGTATAAATCTTGTTTCATTCAGTCTTGATTTTAAAAGGCACAATTCACCCCCCCTCTTGTGCATTCCTGCCAATTACATTTGGTATCAGAGCCAGGTCTTCTCAGAATATACTGATCCCACGATCAGGAGAAGTAAAGATCCATAATGGCAAGATACGATAATGTACTTCCTGAAGACAGTTCAATTACCAAACCTCCTGGATTCAATGGTTAACATTACACCGTCTGGAAGATGAAAATAAATTTTTTTATCAAATCATCCGGATATCAACTCTGGAAGATAGTAGAGGAAGGAGACATCATTCCTATGAAGACAGAGAATGGAGCTCAAATGCCAAAGCTACCACAAGAACTCTCAGATGATGACAAAGAAGATCTAGAATTAAATAGCAGAGCAGTCCTGATTCTTTAGAATGCTCTAAGTCAAAAGGAATACTTTAGAGTATGTCTTCTGAAGATTGCCAAAGAAATGTGGGAGCTCTAGCAGTTGCCCACGAGGGAACCAGTGGAGTAAAAACAAGGAGAGTTGAGCAACTACTATCTGACTTTCATTTATTCAAGATGAAAGAAGGAGAACCAATCAGGGAGCAAGAGATCAGATTCACTCATTTAATAAACAATCTTACAGCTCTTGGAAGAAGAATTTCAGAGGCAAAACAAGTCTCCTAGATCTTAAAGTTTCTTACTCCTGAATGGCAAATGAAGGCCACTGCAAATTCAAGAAATGAGGGGAGAATCAATGAGCTCCATCACATCTCTATTTGGGAGTCTAGCTGAGTATGAAACCACAATTAGGACTCAAACAAAGCTATGGAGACTGGTAGAATCTTAAGTTTTGATGAAGACTGACCCATAGAAAACATAAGTGTAAGTTACCTCAGAAATAAATAAGTGAAATCTAATAGGTAACAGAACACTATCGCTAGAGTTAGAGTCTATCGCTAATAGATAGAGCCATAGCAAGTGAAGACTTAGAAACAACAAAGTTGATATCTATCGCTAAGTCATTCACTATCGATAAAGAAAGAATCTATCGCTAGAAGCTCATTGATAACTCAGCTAGCAGAAAAATAAGCCAAGTCCTTGAACTAATGAAATCAGCTAGCGATAACAGGTCAAGCTATCGATAACAGAAGTGCTTCAGATAATAATCATTCAGATAGCTAGTGCCTGAGAGCAAGAATCAAATGAGCTAACATTGTTGTAGCGCTAACAAGTTTAGCTATCAATAGTAAAATGTTTATTGTTATGATCTTGCTAGAACTCAAAGCATTGAACTCAAGGGATGTATTAGCGATAATGTTTATGTCTATCGATAGAGAATGCTTTATGAAAAACCTTAGCTGATATAAATATTGTCTATCACATTTAGCTAATGGACTATGCTTGCGATAACACCTACTATGCATTATATGTTTATTTGTTCAGCTAACAGCTTAAGTGCAGAACTCACTCTATGGAATTAGCGATAGCATATCAAGATAGCGCTAATGAAAAAGCTGCCAGAAAGTACAGGTGTTCAGAACGCTCAGTCTAGCCTATTCTACGCAATGAACAGTTCAGAAGTTTGAATCAGCTGATAAATAGTATCTATCCCCAACGGCTATGGACTTCCAACGACTATATTCTAACGGTCATATGAAGCTGAATCAAAGGACAATCTGTGAAGATATAAATAGAACAAGATCTGCTTCCAGGAACGAGAGATTTTAACGAACGTATTATCAACAAGAGATGAACAGAGCATTGTACGAATTGCAAATTCCTCAGATTGAGAGTGTTAGAAAAATAGAGCTAGAACTATTCATTGTTTAAGATATTAAGCTCTAGCTTCTATTCCATCATATATTAAGTTGTACTTCAGTGTTTATCAAAATCAGTTCATTAAGTGAACATATTTATTGAAATCCTCTTCTGTTTGAGGTTGTTCCAAAGTTTGGTGCTTTAGGAACAGGGTGGTAACCTTACAGGTAGTAAGGGGGAGTGTTTAGAGAAATTCTAAAACTCTGTAAAGGTTGGCAGGTGAACCTGTATTCGTAAAACCTGTGGTAGGCTTCTCTTGTGCCCGGTTTAGACAAGAGGATAGTGGAAATCTCAGGTGGAGCCTGAGGACTGGATGTAGGTCTGGGTTGACCGAACCAGGATAAATTCTGTGTATTATTTCTTCACTAATCTCTCATAGTTTCCAACATATCTGCATTATATATCTCTTGCGCATTCAATAGTTATTGAAAGAGCTTGCCTTCAATATATTTTACGAGGAATTTTTAAACCAAATTATTCTATCACCCAATTCACCCCCCTCTTGGGTGACAGCCAGCACTTTCAATTGGTATCAGAGCAGGTCACTTGTTTAAAGGATCCAACGATCTCAAGTGAAAAGATCATGGCTGATTTTGGGTGCATTATGTTTTCTGAAGGTTTTGATCATACTATTCCACCGCTTCTTGAAAATATTGATTTTCGGTTCTGGAAAGCTAGAATGAAAAGTTTTATAAAATCATGTGATTATCATATGTGGAATGTTTTTATAAATAGTTTTGATTTCAAACCTAGAAGAGATTGGACTGAAAAAGACAAGAAGATGTTTTCTTTAAACATTAGAGCTATGCAAATTCTGCATAAAGGCTTAACTGAAGAAGATTTTTAGAAAATCAGATTTTGCTCTAATGCTAAAGATATCTGGGATACACTTGAATCTACGTATATCACTAATCATCTTGTTGAAACTGAAAGTGTTAACAGTTCATCTGAATTTCAAAGTTGCATATCTATGGATGATGAACATCTGGAAGCTGAAATTGAAGAAGGAGAAATCATAGAGCTCTTCCAAGATTCAATCCACACAGAAGGTCAAGAAAAGAATGACTGTCAAGAACTCTACCTGAACGAATCAGATCAATCATTCTCTGGAGTTTGAGATACAACTATGGTATACAGTTCCAAGTCCTGTATTTTTGAGAAAAACAATTTTGATCTACATAAAACTGATTTTCAACCTATCACATATCATATTTCAAGGACTACAAATGTTTCAAATTATGCTGGAAAATGTTTTGGGAAGAAAGATCTTTTGAATGAAAACAATTTGAGCTTGCACTCCTCTGACCATCACAATAATTGCATAAAATCTCATGCTGCATATCATTCTATTATTTGTTATTATTGTGGTAAATCTGGTAATATTTCTCACACCTGTAATATTAGAAGAAATTCAAATGTGAGAAATAAATTTGTCTGGGTACCAAAAGGACATGTAAAGTCCAAGGTTAACAATGGAGGACCCAAGTATCAATGGGTACCAAAATGTCCATCCAATGCTTTATTTGTGCAGACTAGCCCTAAAAGGAATGTACATCATGGTACAAAGACAACAAAGAAGAATCCAAAAGATTCTCGTGCCTCAAGAAAGAGATTCATAGAATCTACGTCTAGAAGAAGAACTCATGAAAAGTCCACTGCTGTAACATCTGGTTCAAATCATAAAAGGCAGCAGATAGCAACAACAAGAGCAAGTTCTACCTCAAAGACAAGCTATCACAAAGTATCATTCAATTATCTTGAGGAGAACCAGAGAAGTAGAATCCCTCATACTTTAAAAGGAAGATTTCTACTACCAGATGCTAAGCATATCAGAACTGTGTGGGTTAGCAGAAGCAACTCTCCATATACCAAAGGTAGAGGTATATCAAGGGTAAAATCTCCTACACAATTACCAGTAATATTTATTGAGATTTTAAATTTTTAAAACCCTAGGAATGTACATTGAATCATATATGGAAAGATAATTGCAAAATTCCTACAATGTTCATAAATTAACTCTTATACACATGCATATTGAACTGAAAAAGAATATATTTGTACAAATCTTTGTGCATGTAGTTATGGCTGATTCATTATGCTTAATTATCCTAAATCAATTACATTTCTTGAAGCATGTGAATTATATTGTTAATACCTACGAACTAACCATGAAAAGATCCATATGAATTTGGATACTAAAGAAAAGAAAAGAATTATAGTTTTGTAGGTTACAAGGACAGAAAGCTTCAAGACTATGATCTACATGGAGATTTACTCAAGTCTTGATGAGCTGAGTCTCATGCTTGGTTTTTGGTGTTAAACCTATAAAAGAAAATGTCAACATTACTCTGCCAAAATCAAGCTACTACCTGACAAATGGAATTATGGTGATATCATTCTTATTCTATCCTATACTTGAAATGTATGAATTATCAAATGACAGATATTGTCAAATTGTGCTTATCAGAATCACATATCTATGCAATCAAGTGGATTTATCCTATATGTGCGTACTCTGTCAAAATCTCTCATTTATGCAGGACTGACCAATCGATAGTAAGAAGCACTATCGCTAGTCTCTGCTGAACAGAGTGTATTAAGCTTAGACTTCCATCAGTAAAGCTAAAGCACTATTGATAATTAAATGGAAGATGAAACTGGCTCTCCAAGTTTCCTCTGAAGAAAAGCCCTTTCAAAGAGCAATTCTATCTCTACTCTTTAATATTAATTAATATTATTCTGGATAGATTCTCTGTCAGATCTTGATTGGATTAAATAGCATAAGATTGAGGTCATCACTTTGAATGATTGACATTTATTTTGTTCTATAAAATCTGCTCTGAATGTTAAATCTTAAGTTTTGCAAAACTAACCCATCGATAGTGAGTTTCACTATCGCTAATTGTATGCAGGACAAAAGCTGGTTGAGCAAAGATTGCCATCGCTAGCTAATAGCGTTATCGATAGCAAAGTCAGTTATCGATAGATGGAAGGAGTAAGTGACAAATCTTAGTCACTTACTCAGCGTGGGATCATGCCTGCTAGCGATAGCTGCTCTTACTAGCGATAGCAAGTCACTTAAAATGTCCAGAATGCGAACCGTTAGTTGATGTACTTCACATGGTAAAACCCTAAACCCTAAAACTTATAAAGGGGAATCATTTTGCATCAACATTCATTTTACATTCATTCTCTTCTTCTCCCAACGGTCTGAACATACTCTGCATTTTTCATCTCTCAACTGCTATTTCTCTCTCAAAACCCTAAAACCCTAAACCCAAAAATGGCCAGAACCAAAATTCCAAGTGTGAGTGATGTCGAGGCAACCTCTAGCGCTAAACCCTCTTCTCAATCCGCTAGCAAGAGGTCCAAATCCCAGAAAGAAGTAGTTGAATCAGGCTCTAAACGTCAAAAGCGAACTACCTCCGATTTGCCCTACTCAGAAGAACCCCTTGAAACCCCAAGCGTTGTCTTTGCAAAACGAAAAACCCTAGACAGGACTGCAGTATGGGTGGATTTGGAATGTTTCAAGCAGAATGGTTTCGATTTAGATGCCTGGCTTGTTCCATACAAGAACTGGCTTAGTATTCAGAATGTCTACAATGAGGAAGTTCTGAGGTCATTCTATTCGAGCATGAAAGCCAAGCCAGAATACAAGAAAAAGGAGCTGGTCAATATCGTATTTGAGGCGTCAGTGAGAGGAAGGGGGATATCTTTTAACTGGTTAGCTATCAACAAAATTCTGGGGATATTTGAAGCAGAGCATAACAAGTGGTACTCCTCTGAGCCCTACTCTGAGGAAGAACTTGTAGAAATTTATGAAACCTCTTCCAATAAGCCAGCTAGCATGCCTGTAGTCAACAGAATACTACACTACGTGTATACAAGATTAATGACTCACAAGGCCGGGAACTTCAGTAGCTTTCCCGAGATAGACAACCCCTGGCTGCCCAATCTGATTTCAAAAGTTCCTTTAAATCCAGGGCAGTTGATATCATTGGAGCTTCACCGATACCTATCTGAAAAATCTGCCAAGGCCCCTCTCCCATATCCTCAGCTCATGTCTTATCTCCTTGAGTTCTCAAAGATCAAGTCTATCGGAGAAAAAGACAATAAAAATTGCAAACAGCTTACAATCTCCACTCTCAGAAAAATGGGGATTCCTGTTAAATCAAGTGGTGTTGTATCTGATTCTGAGGCCTCTCATGCTCCTTCTACATCAGCTCAGTCTCAGCCTATTGAGGAAGAGACTCAATCTCAGAGAACTCCTTCTCCTCAGCAGCAGCATAATCTTGGTCAAGAGACTCCTCCCTCTGCTCCTATTACATCAAGCACAATTTTCTCCAAAAATGCAATAGAAGAAATTGTCTTCAGGGTTTCTGCCGAATTTAATTTGGCTTTAGAAGCTCAGAAAGCAGAATTGATGAAGCCTATTCGAGAGCTACAGGATCAAGTGAAAAATCTGGAAGAGCATCTATGCCTCGTCCCTGAGTATGTTAAACAAAGAGAAACAGCTCCTCCATCAGAAGGTACTTCACAACATCATCATTCCCCTCTCCATTATCACTCATCCTCTCATTTCTCTCCCAATCACTCACCTTCAACCTCTTCTCTTTCCTCTTTTCACCTATCACATTACCCATCTCCTTCTACCTACAAACATCCTAGCGATAGTCATCCTTCTCAAACCCAAATACCTACCCCTCCACTTTCTCCTCAAATCAAAATCCCAACACCCACAGATTCTCCTACCGCTAACCTTTCCCCTAGCGCTAGCCCTCAAACACAAGCCTCACCCTCAACAACCAAAGTCTCAACACCACAAACAACCATTATCGCTAGCACCATCCCTAGCGATAGCACTCCCACTTCTCCACCAACTCAGCCAATTGCTACTACTATCGCCAACCCTCATTCTCCTATCACCTCTTCCCAAATTCATGAACATACCTCTTCTCCTACCTCTGCCCATGATGATGACAAAAAGGGGGAGAATCATAGGGACAAAAATGTGGCAGAAGAGGCTTAGTAGAAGCCCTAGTAGAGGATGCATCTGATGAGGAAGACAATGCATCAATCAATCCAGATGGCTCTCCTGATAATGAAATTCAAAAGGAAGATTTAAGCATGGCCATGGTTCTATATGAGCAAGAATTTCAACCAGTTTCTGCAAATCTTCTTCCTCATTATTTTCAGCAAGCACAAGAACTGCATGAGGAAGTTAAAGAATTGTTAGAAAGGTCTGCTCAATCTCAAAAGGAAAGAGAGGATAGAGATGCAGCAAGGGCAGAAGCTGAAAAAGAGAAGGAAAAGGAAAAAGATCCTATTCAGACTACCTCTCAGAACCTGGAACTTAGTGGAAAAGAAAAAGCATCAAAGGTCCAGTCTGCTCCCAAAAAGATAAGGATCAAGAAATATGCTCCCAAACCTCCAGGAAAGAAATCCAGGGCATCTAAAGGGATTGTGATTGAAGAACCCAAATCTGCTCCCAAGCCATCAAAGAGAAAATCTGTGCCTAAGGGAAAAGGAAAATCTGTTAAGCCTCCTCAAAAGAAACAAAAGCGCCCATCCAAATTGGATGAGCTTCTGTCATGGATTCCTCCCTCTCCTCCAAAGAAGAAGAAGGCTGCTCCTAAGAAGAAAAAGAAATCTGAGGTCGAAATTGAAACTGATCCTGAATTTCTGGAAGATCCTTCAACTGATTCTGGGGGAATAAGCAGTGAGCCTGGAGATTATGAGTTAGACACCTCAAATTGGAAGGATGATTCTGATTCTGAATAAACCAAAAAGACTGAATCATTCCCTAAAACCTGTCTCATATGCATTCTACATAAACTGAATGATTGACAGTTTTATGCTTTATGTGTAGTATTTTCTTTTGCAACACAAGATACAAATGTACATTTCTCATTCCAATGATTAATCTGAACATGCTCCATTCATGCATTATTATTCCTTTATGATTAATGCTGATATATGTTCTAGACGTGCTTTAATGTATATCTTTTACTTATGTTTTGTCATCATCAAAAAGGGGGAGAATGTTAGAATCTTAAGTTTTGATGAAGACTGACCCATAGAAAACATAAGTGTAAGTTACCTCAGAAATAAATAAGTGAAATCTAATAGGTAACAGAACACTATCGCTAGAGTTAGAGTCTATCGCTAATAGACAGAGCCATAGCAAGTGAAAACTTAGAAACAACAAAGTTGATATCTATCCCTAAGTCATTCACTATCGATAAAGAAAGAATCTATAGCTAGAAGCTCATTGATAACTCAGCTAGCAGAAAAATAAGCCAAGTCCTTGAACTAATGAAATCAGCTAGCGATAACAGGTCAAGCTATCGATAACAGAAGTGCTTCAGATAATAATCATTCAGATAGCTAGTGCCTGAGAGCAAGAATCAAATGAGCTAACATTGTTGTAGCGCTAACAAGTTTAGCTATCGATAGTAAAATGTTTATTGTTATGATCTTGCTAGAACTCAAAGCATTGAACTCAAGGGATGTATTAGCGATAATGTTTATGTCTATCGATAGAGAATGCTTTATGAAAAACCTTAGTTGATATAAATATTGTCTATCACATTTAGCTAATGGACTATGCTTGCGATAACACCTACTATGCATTATATGTTTATTTGTTCAGCTAACAGCTTAAGTGCAGAACTCACTCTATGGAATTAGCGATAGCAGATCAAGATAGCGCTAATGAAAAAGCTGCCAGAAAGTACAGGTGTTCAGAACGCTCAGTCTAGCCTATTCTACGCAATGAACAGTTCAGAAGTTTGAATCAGCTGATAAATAGTATCTATCCCCAACGGCTATGGACTTCCAACGACTATATTCTAACGGTCATATGAAGCTGAATCAAAGGACAATCTGTGAAGATATAAATAGAACAAGATCTGCTTCCAGGAACGAGAGATTTTAACGAACGTATTATCAACAAGAGATGAACAGAGCATTGTACGAATTGCAAATTCCTCAGATTGAGAGTGTTAGAAAAATAGAGCTAGAACTATTCATTGTTTAAGATATTAAGCTCTAGCTTCTATTCCATCATATATTAAGTTGTACTTCAGTGTTTATCAAAATCAGTTCATTAAGTGAACATATTTATTGAAATCCTCTTCTGTTTGAGGTTGTTCCAAAGTTTGGTGCTTTAGGAACAGGGTGGTAACCTTACAGGTAGTAAGGGGGAGTGTTTAGAGAAATTCTAAAACTCTGTAAAGGTTGGCAGGTGAACCTGTATTCGTAAAACCTGTGGTAGGCTTCTCTTGTGCCCGGTTTAGACAAGAGGATAGTGGAAATCTCAGGTGGAGCCTGAGGACTGGATGTAGGTCTGGGTTGACCGAACCAGGATAAATTCTGTGTATTATTTCTTCACTAATCTCTCATAGTTTCCAACATATCTGCATTATATATCTCTTGCGCATTCAATAGTTATTGAAAGAGCTTGCCTTCAATATATTTTACGAGGAATTTTTAAACCAAATTATTCTATCACCCAATTCACCCCCCTCTTGGGTGACAGCCAGCACTTTCAATTGGTATCAGAGCAGGTCACTTGTTTAAAGGATCCAACGATCTCAAGTGAAAAGATCATGGCTGATTTTGGGTGCATTATGTTTTCTGAAGGTTTTGATCATACTATTCCACCGCTTCTTGAAAATATTGATTTTCGGTTCTGGAAAGCTAGAATGAAAAGTTTTATAAAATCATGTGATTATCATATGTGGAATGTTTTTATAAATAGTTTTGATTTCAAACCTAGAAGAGATTGGACTGAAAAAGACAAGAAGATGTTTTCTTTAAACATTAGAGCTATGCAAATTCTGCATAAAGGCTTAACTGAAGAAGATTTTTAGAAAATCAGATTTTGCTCTAATGCTAAAGATATCTGGGATACACTTGAATCTACGTATATCACTAATCATCTTGTTGAAACTGAAAGTGTTAACAGTTCATCTGAATTTCAAAGTTGCATATCTATGGATGATGAACATCTGGAAGCTGAAATTGAAGAAGGAAGAAAAAGAAATAGAGGAAGATTCAAGAGAGGTAGATCAAGTAACACTAGAAGGGACTTCCAGAAAAATGCTCCTGTATGCTATGAATGCAAGAAGCCAAGACACTTCAAATCAGAGTGCCTGAGTCTTCAAAGGTTTAAGGAGAAGGAGAAAAAGAAGGAGAAGTTCCATGGCAAAAAGAAAGCCTATGTTTCTTCTATGTGATGAGATAGATCAGGTGAAGAACTAGTGATGCTGAGGAAGCCGTCAACCTCTATCCGGTAGCTCAAGAGGAATCATCTGACAGTGAGGTATATCATACTGACTAATCTTTTCAATAACTCCAAGATGCATATAATGATATACATGTTGAATTTGTGAAACTAGCAAAGGAGGTGTCTGTTTTGAGAAAGAAAAACAAAGAACTTGAAAAGAAAACTAAGGAATTTGATTGCTTAAAATGTAAACTAATTTCAGAAGAAGTTCTTCAAAAGAAAGAAAATTTTGAATGCAAAAACTATGAAAAACTTTTGAAAGAAAATGAAAAGATTTCTGGGATTTTGAGGAAATTCACTAAGAGCACTGAAACACTTGATATTATGCTAATGAATCAAAAGGCTTATAGAGATAAAACTGGGATAGGTTATGATCCAACTTCCAAATCCTTGAAAGAGAAAAATTATGCTCCTAAAGAAAAATCTTACTCAAAGTTTTTCAGAAAAGCTTCAGAATGTTCTTCACCATTTAGTTTTTATAATTTCTGTAACAAAAAGGGGCATACTGAATCAACCTGCTATCCTAAGAGACATGGAATATTCGGATCATACAAATGGGTCCCTAAAGGGACACATCAGCCTAAAGTCCATCAGGATAAAAGGCAACAAACTAATCCCAAAGGACCCAAGAAAATTTAGGTACCTAATTCTGTTTAGTTTGTGCAGGTTTGTCTCAAAGCATCCAACAATAACAACTTGTATATAGATAGTGGATGCTCAAGACACATGACTGGAGATAAAGAGAAATTGTACAATCTGATCATGAAGGATGGAGCGAAAGTCAGTTTTGGTGGAAACCAGTCAAGAAAAATTGCAGGAATAGGAGACATTGGATCAAAGACATCTAACTTGTGGAAGGTCTCTGCCACAACCTGCTAAGTGTCAGTCAGAGCACTGACAGAGGTAACTGGATAATCTTTGACTCAAATGAATGCCTTATAGTAGATAAGAAAGAATTAGCTATAGATAAATCAAACATTAAATGTAGATTGAAAGCAAACAGAAATGGAAACTTGTATACAGTTGATCTAAATCAGCAACTTTCTGAAAAATGCTTTATAAGCAATTCTGATAACTGTTGGCTGTGGCATAAAAGATTAGCTCATGTGAACATGACTCAACTAGATAAACAAATCAAAAAGGATCTTGTCATTGGCATACCTAATATGAAAGTAAAAATTGATTTACTGTGTGAAGCATACCAAAAGGGGAAACAAACAAAGTCCTCTTTTAAACTGAAGAAGGAAGTCTCCACTACTAGACCCCTGGAACTGATCCATATGGATTTAGTTGGTCAAGCAAGAGTAAAAAGTCTAGGAGGAAGTCTATACACTCTTGTGATTGTGGATGACTATTCTAGGTTCGCTTGGACTATGTTTCTTTCCTCTAAACATGATACTTTTGATACCTTTTATTTGTTTGCTAAGAAAGTGTAGAATGAAAAAAGCAAGAAAATCAGCTCAATTATAATAGATCATGGAGGAGAATTTGAGAACAAAGACTTCCTGGAGCTATGTGAAGAAAATGGTATAAATCACAACTTCTCAGCTCCCAGAACACCACAACAAAATGGAGTGGTGGAAAGAAAGAATCGTGTACTCACAAAAATGGCCAGAACAATGCTTAATGAAAAGGAAGTATATCAAGTATTCTGGGTAGATGCAATGAGTATGGCTTGCTACATATCCAACAGAGCCTACATACAAAAATGAATGGATAAAACTCCTTATGAACTTTACAAAGGAAGAAAGCCAAATGTAAGCCATCTCAATGTCTTTGGTTCCAAATGCTTCATCCACAATAATGGAAAGGTAAACTTAGGTATATTTGACCCTAAAGCTTATTCTGGAATTTTTATTGGTTATTCTAACAGAAGTAAGGCCTATAGAGTATTTAACAAAAGAACTTCTACTATTAAAGAGTCAGTCCATGTAGTATTTGAGGAAACTGACTTTGAATAGAAGCCATTAGTAGAAGAAGAATCTGATTTTTCAAACAAAGCTAAAGCCTTAACACAACCAATATCATCACCGGATGAAGAAGGCTAAGAGAATGATTCTTATGATGAACCAGCAAGTCCCTCAGCCTGGAGACATCATAAGGATCATCCTCCTGAGCAAATAATTGGTGATGTTAGTGGGGGTGTCAAAACCAGAAGCCAGATTCAAAATGAAATGCATTTTTCTGCATTTATTTCTGAAATTGAACCCTCTTGCATTGAAGAAGCACTAACAGATTGTGACTAGGTAGTTGCTATGCAAGAAGAGCTCAATCAATTTGAAAGAAATCAAGTTTGGGACTTAGTTCCAAGACCTTCAAACTATCCTATTATAGAAATCAAGTGGGTTTTCAAAAATAAACTTGATGAATCTGGAACTGTGGTTAGAAACAAGGCAAGACTTGTGGTAAAAGGGTATAACCAAGAAGAAGGCATCGATTATGAGGAGACTTTTGCCCCAGTTGCAAGATTGGAAGCAATAAGACTCTTATTAGCCTTTGCATCCCTCAAAAATTTCAAACTTTGTCAAATGGATGTGAAGAGTGCCTTTCTTAATGGTTATATTATGGAGGAAGTATAGGTTGAACAACCTTCTGGCTTTGAAAGCCCTTCTAAGCCTGATCATGTTTTTAAACTTCAAAAGGCCTTATATGGACTTAAGCAGGCACTAAGGGCCTGGTATGAAAGATTAAGTAACTTTTTATTTGATAAAGTTTTACAAGAGGAAAGGTAGACACCACTCTATTTATTTTGCATAAAAAGGAAAGCATGCTTGTAGTACAGGTTTATGTAGATGATATCATTTTTTGTGCTACTGATGAATCTCTCTGTGAAGAATTTTCTAAGACTATGCAAGGAGAATTTGAGATGTCCATGATGGGAGAACTTAATTTCTTTCTAGGACTTCAGATTAAACAAAAGAAAGATGGAATATTTTGAAAGTGGCAATCGCACAAGAGGGGGGTGAATTGTGCTATTAAAAAAAATTCTAGGAGAAATTAACTCAACACAAAATTTATACTGGTTCGGCCAACACTGCCTAAATCCAGTTCTCCAACACTCTGTTGGGTTCCACTAACCACAGGTTTTACGAGCACAGGTGCACCTGTCAACCTTTACAGAGTTTTAGAATCTCTAAACACTCCCCCTTACTACCTGTAAGGAAATATCCCTGTTCTAAAGCACCAAGCTTTCAGAACAACCTCAAACAGTAGAGGATTTCAATAAATACGTTCACTTAATGAACTGATTTTGATAAACACTTAAGTACAGATGAAATCTCTAAGACAATAAATACAGAGTAATGAATGAGCTTGTGAATATTCTCGTTGTTCGTCTCTACTCAATAAATGCTTGAGTTCTGTATTTATATCTTCTTCAGATTTTGCCCTTTTGATTCAACATTCAAGAAGCCGTTTGAATTTAGTCGTTGGGAGCTCATAGCCGTTGGCATTAAATGCAGCTTCTTTATCGGGCTTAACTCTCTGCTCTAGCTTCAACTACTTCTTGCATAGGGTGAGTTAAGAGAGAGACAGACTCAGCGCTCTGAGCATCCGTACAAATAGTACTTTCTGGCAGCTTTCTATTAGCGCTAGCTTGATCTGTTATCGCTAATCTCATAGTGTGATCTGCACTTCAGATGTTAGCTAAGCAAGTGATCATATAAATGCACAGCAGTTGTTATCGCAAGCAAAGCTCATTAGCTCAATGAGATAGATAATATAAGGAATTTCAGAGCTTTTTATCGATAGCATATTCTCTAGGATTAGAAAGCATTTCATCAGCATAGATTATCTCTATCGATAGCAAATTCATTATCGCTATTATCCTTCAGGATACAAACATCCAAGTATTCAGATATTTCCAGGTATCCTATTGTCGATAGCTCAATCCATTATCGCTAGCAACTACTTTAGTTCTATTTGACTCATTAGCTTTCAGGCACTAGCTATCTGAATGATTATCTATCTGAAGTACTTATGGTTATCGATAGCTTAACCTGTTATCGCTAGCTAATTTCATTAGATAAAGGACTTGGGTTATCTTTCTGCTAGCTGAGTTATTTATGACCTTCTAGCGATGGATTCTTTCTTAGCGATAGAGAATGACTTAGCGATAGATATTTTCATTTTTATTGATCTGCTAAGTTATCATTTCTTATTAGCGATATTTTTCATAGATAAGTCTTCATCAAAACTTAAGATTCTAACATATTTATCTCTCAGTCCAAATATGTAAAAGAGATCTTGAAGAAGTTTGGAATGGACTTGTCCAAGGAAGAAGACATGCCCATGAGTTCTACAGCATTACTGGATGCTGATGTAAAAGGAAAATACTTCAATCAATCCACTTACGGAAGCTTAATAGGATCTCTCTTATACTTAGTGTGGGGATATGTTCCAGATATCAAGTTAAACCAAAGGAATCCCACCACATATGTGTTAAGAGAATCTTAAGGTACTTGGTTGGAACTCAAGATCTGGAATTATGGTACCCCAAAGGGACTCAGGAGTACCTCATGGCTTACTCAGATTCAGATCATGCTGGGTACAAAACTGATAGGAAAAGTACTAGTGGTTAGTGTGAATTTCTTGGAGGTTCTCTAGTTTCTTGGGCCAGTAAGAAACAGAATTGTGTCTCCCTATCATCTACAGAAGCTGAATATATTGCTACTGCAAGCTGTTGTGCTCAAGTTCTATGGCTTTAACATCAATTGAAGGATTTAGGAATGGAGTTCCTAGAAGTCCCAATCCTCTGTGACAACACCAGCACAATCAGTTTGGCCGAAAATCTAGTGCACCATTCAAGGACTAAGCATATTGATGTCAGACATCATTTCATCAGAGATCATGTGCAAAAGAAGGATGTCAAGGTGGAATTTATTCCCACTCACTTGCAGCAAGCAGATATCTTCACCAAACCTCTGGCAACTAAACAATTCATGTTCATTAGAAGAGAATTCGGAATGGTAAATCCCAATGAGTTGTAAAAACTGTATCAAACCCTTAACTCTTCTAAATTTATTTAAATTATACCATATATTTGATGATAAGGTACTAACTTAGGCATTGGAGTGTCAAATAAATGTTTTACGGGTCTAGGTTCAAATTCATTGTCTGATTGATCAAAGCGTTCTGATCGATCACAGAGCATGTTCTATGATCGATTAGGCTTCGATCAGAAAAGAATAAGGGAATCGATTAGGGTAAAGCTACAATCAATCAGAGCTATCCAATCGATCATAAGGAAGGGGTAGTCGATCAAACATCGATTATTCAGCATGAACCTATCGATCACAACATCCCCTAATTGATCAGATGCATCCAATCGATTAGAGACTACACTCAGTGATCGATCACAGGGCACATGTGATCGATCAGGCGCTAACGGTAACATTTGTAACGTACACTTTTTCTGACAGTTGTATACCTTTTCGCACTTACTCTCTCATATATATTTGACACATGTAACTGTAGCATCATTTCGCATTCACCTGCATTCACTCTTGACCATTTCCCTCCTTTATTCATCAAACCCTAACAACCCGATACATCAAATACCTTCATAATAATCGTAACCAAAACCTTCATTCGAATCATCATTCGTCATAACTCCTCAAACCCGGTTACAACCCTTCAAGTCATTAGACATATCTCCAAGCTCTATATATAAACCTCTCAAATGGCACCCATGATGCGTATACCCAAAAATTACAGAGCATAAGTTATTCCTGATATTCCCTTGGCCCCAGGAGATCCTGCTCTAACATTCAGAAACCATTCACCTTCTTCAAACCCCACACCCTCAACCTCTCAACCATCACCTTCAATGGCCAAAACTCATGCAAATACCTCCCAGTCCAAAAGCAAAAGTCCTGCCTTAGTGAAAGTCAGAGATCTCATCTCCGGGGACTCTAAAGTTCCCATTGATTCAACTTATGCTCAAGGTCCCATTGAAGATGTATCAGAGGATATTGGCCGAAGATCTATTCAACAAAGATGTGGGTATGTTGATATTGACTCTCTAGAGAAGAATGGATATCCTGTTACTGAATGGCTGGAGCCTTACAAGCAGTGGATAGGGATCAAAAACCACTATAATGAGAGAGTCATCAAGGCATTCTACTCCAACTTGAAGATTTCTACAACCGAGTCTGAAGGAAAGATTTCAAGAATCACTGTCTCTTCTCAAGTCAGAGGGAAGAAATTTTCTTTTGACTGAGCAGACTTGAACAAGTGGCTCAACATGGACAGGCCTGGAACAGAGGCATATAACTCTTGGCAGGATAAGGAGAAGTACTCTGATAGTGATCTAGTGCAGATTTATCAACCAAACAGTCCAGTTCTGGGAACTCTTAAGCCTGCTCAACTGTCTTCACCTTATCGGGTAATCTATTATGCATATTCAAGATGTATGGTGAACAAGGCAGGAAATTTCTCTCAGATCCTTGAGATAGATAATCCAGTCCTAGCCATTATAATCAATAAAGTCCCTGTCAATCATGGGCAATTAATCTGTGAGAAGTTTCTAAGATTTCACAAGACTAAGACTGTCAAGACTCTTGTTCCCTTTGCCCAATTTATTTCCTTCATTCAATGCAACAACAAGATTTTCTGGCTTGACAGTGATCAGAACATTGAGCCCCCAAGATGCAATCTGACCACCCTAAAGAAGATGGGTCTGAATCTATTTGGTCAGGGATACATCCCTCCTCCTCCTCAACCAGATGTTCAAGCTCAAGAATGCCACCCTCAGGAGGCACCTGAAGATAGGTTCATACCCCTGCCTCTCATTCCTCTGAGCATGTTGCTCTAGAACAAGTGGAACAAGAACCAACAGTCCCTAAACCAGTAGCCCCTATTCCTAAAGGAGGAATCCCTCTACAAGACCATGCGATCAATCAGATTGCAGATAGAGTAACTACCAGGATCATGGAAGAACTTCCTCTAGAGCATCAACCCATGAAAGACAGGCTTATGCAGAGGCTGATTGCTGCTTTAAATGATACGGTGGTTAAAAGGGTCCAAGAGAGTACAGTGACCATCTTCAAAGGATATGTTGCAGTTGTGGGCATGCACAAGTTCCTCCACAATTGATTAGCAGGCCTTGAAGATATCCTCAGGATAAAGTATAATGTTGGTCTTCCTGGTTCACCATTGGAACCATTTTCTGGGCATGAGGCCCATCAGGTTTCTCCCATTCACTATTCTCCACATCCCTCTCCCACACATTCCCACCCTACCTCTCCATTCACCAAAACATAAGCCTCTCCCAAACACACTCCTCCTTCACCTAAACATACTTCTTCTTCCTCTCCCTCAAGAAAAACCTCCTCAGATTCAGACAACCAAGACCCTCCTCCCTCTCCTATGCATTTCACCACCACTCTACTTGTTCATTCTAAATCCCCCCAAACATAAGCCCCCTCTCCACCATCTCACACCAATCCATCTCCTTCTCATCCTTCTCATATTCATCCCTCTCCTCCTCACTATACCCCTCGGCCAGAACTTGCTCAGACCTATTCAAGAAAGGGGAAAGCTGTGGTAGTTGATACTTCTCCTACTCCTCCCTTTGCTCCTTTTGATGATGCCAAAAAGGGGGGAGAAGAGATTTAGTGTAATAGTGCCTGAATTGCCATGTATTAGCCTAAAATGCAAATAACTCAATGCACTGGAAGTCTAAATGTAAAAGTGCCTGAATTGCCATGTATTAGCCTAGGACAAGTGCTAATTTACCATAATTAGTGGGTCAAAATACAAAATAATCAGGTGCAATCACGGGCACTTCATATGAGAAAGGTAAGTTGAGTTTTATTTTAACTCAAGGGATTATTAGATTGGCCTTGAGAAAGGTATATATGCGTAAATCTAGGATATCTAAGGCACTATACTAAAATTATTGGGTTGCACTACAAGGTTGTTTTGTGCTGGCCTCTGTAAAATGGATTCCTAGTACAAGAAACCCATAAGGAGACATTGTGCCCGTGCGATTATGGCAAAGCACCTAGTATGAAAGAAGGATAGAAAAAAGAGATTTGACCCTTAACATCTTACCCACCAATTGTAAGTTGGAGATGTAGAGAAATACTCGGTCTACACTTGGTGGATTAGGACCCAAACCCAATTAAAGTGGAGTTACTATGTAAATAAGAAAAATTATGGGATAACTATGGTTGTTTTCCCTTAAATAATTTGAAATTCAAATGACAACTGACTTTTCATACGTTATTTATGGGGAGTGGTTTTGGACAGAGTGAGTTAAGATATGGGAACAAGAAAATGACTCATGTATCCTTTTCTCTCTGAACTTTATTCACATCCTTTTTGTGCATCTATTGTATAACTTGATCAGAGTCCAAATTGGTGCTCAAATTTTGTGGGTAACCAGTGAGTCTACCAAATTCCAGGTACACCCGAATACTTACAAAAATATTTGGTTGTTCCCCTCCACCATAAGCAAGTATGAAGGATACATTTAATGATGTTGTAGACAAAGTCAAAACTCAGTTGTCAAGGTGGAAATGCAACTCATTATCCATGGATGGTAGGTCCACCTTAATCTCCTTTGTCTCCTCGACAATCCTAGGATATGTAATGCAAACAACGTACCTTCCTAGAATTGTTAGTGAGTTATTGGACGAGTGAAATCAGAAATTCTTGTGGGGCAGCATGGATAAACATAGAAGAATTCCTCTTCCCATGAAGAATGGATGGAAGATGGTGACTGAACAGGATGACTTATGGGTCCGTGTGGTGAGAGATAAGTACTATTGCAGCAATGATGTACTTCTGAGGATTGATGCTATTCGAACAAGTTTGAACCTATAGTTGGGATGAAAAATGACCTGGGCAAAAGTACGAGAGGGCATTGATCATAATCCAACATCAGGACTATTAAATAGAAATGGACCCATGATGGAAACTTCAAGATAAAGTCCACTTATGAAGCCCTTTCTTGGGATGAAATGGTAAATGGTGAAGGTTGGCAAAACCTGTGGAAGGTTCGTGCACCACAACAATGCAGGAAAATAACCTTCTATGTCTTGCTGTGAGAAAAAGCTTGCTGACGAATGTCTTGGTATAGACATGGTCTTATGACTAATGCAACATACCTAGTATGTGGGGTGGGTTCATAGGATATTTCTCATGTTTTTAGAGAATGCAAGTTTTCGTGCAATTATGGAGGAAGATCGTAGACCTGGCTAAGTGGAGAACATTTAGCATCCTTCAACTGATACATGGTTTTAGTGGAACATTAAGACTAGTACGGGACAAAATAAGGAGTAGGCAATTAACTATGTTCACCATTGTGTGTTGGTGGATATGGCATAGGAGAAATATGCTTCTATTGGAACAAAAGAACATCTCAGACAAAGTTATGATTTCAAGTGCAAGCAAGATGGTAGGAATATGAAGCAAGTGAAATATTCTTTATTGGGGGCACGAATTGATGGTTCTAATCTAAATCATGTGGGGCTGTAACAAGATGGATTAAATTGAATGTCAGCGGTTGATTGCACCGTATTTTTATACACTTTTCATTGATAAAATCAATAGATTATTGCATGTTCTTGGGGTAATTGCACTTAATTAGGTTCATTTCTGACTTTTACACACTTTGTTGGAGTTTATTCTAGTCAAGGGCAATTTGGGCATAATTAGTATAATTTGTTGTCTAACCCATTTTCAAGAACAATTGATGCTACCTCTGGCTTGGTTTTATGTGTAGGTCATAGAAGAAAAATACCCAAATTAAGGAGCCAAGTTGCAGCGAAGAATACTGGACGGAGCAGAAGGAGAAAATGGAGAAAGAGGCAGAATCATCTGCCCCTCGCCGCGGCGAGGTGACGGCGAACTCATTGGCAAAAAGCTCCAGAATAGATGCCTGCTCGCCGTGGCTTTCGCCGCGGCGAGGTGACGGCGAACGAGCCTAAATTCAACCAAAACCAACATGAGCTCGCCGTGGCTCTCGCCGCGGCGAGCCGACGGCGAAGTCCCCAGAATCTGCAAAAATCTGACGCGAATTCTAGGGTTCCTAGGGGGTTATAAATAGTTCCTAACACCCGGAAACCATTTTTCTAAGCCCTCTCTGTCCGAAAACCAGCCCTCTCCTAGGGTTCCTCTTGTTCTTCTTCATTCCTCACTCAAATCCTCTCATCCCCACTCATTTCCACCTCCATTGTTGCTGATTTTCTTGTTCTTTCTCCTTCCACCTTCCATTTCCACTCCACATTTCCTTCTATCTTCTTCATTCATGGAAGCTATCATCATGGGTCCTCTTGGGCACGAATTTGAAGACATGAGAGGCTAAGTTCTTGGTGCTTTGGTGGTGTGAAGGTGGCTCTAGCTTCATGGACCAACATAGGGGAGTTTCTAGTTTACAATTTCTTATTTCCTTTGTATTTGGCTACTACTCTTTTGTATTGGTCTTGTATTTGGATTTAAGACTTGGGATATGTGATTGCTATCCATGTTTGTGAACTATATTGTGTATGCTTTGAATTTAATGTGATTGAGATATAATTTCCTATCTACTTGTGGTTGTATTCTTGGTTGAGCCATTTTAGTGGTTATAGTCAATTTCTTCCATGCATGGATGTTGTGGTTGCACTTCATGAGAGTTAAATTGCATTTGTTTCAAGGCATTTCACAAACCAAGTGGACCTTAACACTAACCCTAAGTAATGGCTATGAAAGTGGTTGCTAGATTAGTCATTAATTAGGGCTAGTGGACCCTTAGTGGTTGCTTGGGGATTTTTCAATTAGACTTGGTAAATTAAACTCCCACTTATCATTTTGAAAGAAGCGTTTGAGTCACCGAAACACTACCAAAGCCCATTTTATAAAATCACCCCTAATCCAAACTCCTTCCACTTTTCACTTATTAATCTAAAACACCAAAAACAAGTAACTGCTTTTGTTAATAGCTTTAGTAAATGAATCTCCAAACCAAAACCCCCAAACCTTTTTATTGTTTTAATTGCATTTAGTTAGTTTAGGTTGTTTAGAAGGACTCCTCAAGTGAAACGATCCGGGATTGTGCCACTTTACACAATCCTTGGTAATTATTGTGATTTTAACCCCAAGGCGTAAGGAAAAGGTTAAATCAGCGGTGCATACTCTCACGTAATGAGTTCAGCAGGGTGTGGTGGATTGATTCTAGACACATCGGGCAATTTGGTTCAAGGCTTCATTTAGAGACTTGATAATGGTGATGCTCTTATGGTAGAAATCTGGGCTTGTGTGCATGGATTGAAACTTGACTAGGACTTTGGGGTACAAGAAGATTATATTAGAGTCAGACTCAACTTCAGCCATTGAACTACTACTGATACATCAAAACCACGAGCATCATGGTGGCTTCACTCTTATTCTAAAGGTGAAACAACTAGTTGGTAGGGAATGGGATGTTCATGTGGTGCACGTCAATGGAGAAGCGAATGCGGCAGTAGACCTCCTAGTTAAAATGGGATTAGAAGCTGTTTCAATTCTTTCCAGAGCTTACAGGAATAATGTTGACAAATTGTAATGGGTGCAATAAACCCCTAGGCATTTGATGAGGTTTCTCATTGATATGAAATTTTTTTTACTATTTTTGATTCTGTATCATTTCTATTAAAATGAGATTTTAAAATATTTTAATTTTGAAATTCTAACAAAATTTGTGTCAATCTTTGGTAAATGTAGGAGAGTTGGCCAATTTCACTATCGTCAATATACACTCTAATTCCCATAGTGACGGCATCAGAGGAAATCATTATCCGTTAGCGCAAATACAATGTATTCTTAAATGCCACTAATTTTTGCCGTTAACTTTTTTATATTTATGATTCCATTAATTTTTTGTTATTGTTTTCCAATTCCCATTCCATTAAATTCAGTCTATATTTTTTTTGTATTTAATGTTATTTCTTTCCAATTCACATGCCATTAAATCCGGTCTATATTTTTTTGTATTTAATTGTGCATTGTTGGTTATTTCCGTTATTAATTTTCAATTCCCATGCCATTAAGTCTGATGCTGTTAATTTTTTTCTTATTTCTTTCCAATTCCCATTCCATTAAATCTGCTCTATATTTTTTGTATTTAATGTTATTTCTTTCCAATTCCATTCCACTAAATCCGGTCTATTTTTTTTTTGTATTTAATGTTATTTCTTTCCAATTCCCATGCCATTAAATCCAGTCTTTATTTTTGGTATTTAATTGTGCATTGATGGTTATTTCCGTTATTTCTTTTCAATTCCCATGCCATTAAATCCAATTACTCCATCAATACCACACACTATACACTACACTCTTGCCACTACTGCAGAAAATGGTTTTTATGTCCGTTATTTTGGGGTTTTCAAGTCACTTTTGTATGGAACGTCAAAACAAGTGACATGAAAAAATGGACTTCAAATGTCACTATAAATAACAGACGTGGAAAGTCAGAGTTTCCACATCACAAATTATACAAAAAAAGGGACGTCAATAGTCCCCACAGAGGCCCTCTCTCAAAATCTGTCAGTGAACATTTAACGTCCCTTATTATCAAATAAGGGACGTTGAAACTCTAGACGAGACTTTCCATGTCCCTTATTATAGCTAATAATGAACGTAGAAAGTTTAATTTAAAAAAAATAGGGGCATTTTTTGTATTGGAATCACCCACAATCCAAAAAATGTCCCTACATGAATATTTGGATTAAAAAAATAGAGGCAATTTTTCATATTGAAATCACCCACAATACAAAAAAAATGCCCCTATAGGAACATTTGAATTAAAATAGGATAGTTATTAGTAACAACTATGAAATTGCAACATAAGAAATATATGTTCATTTGAAGAGAGCAATTTCTCTTTAGTCACTAAATTTGGACTAGATGCCAACAAAGATCCTCCATGCCAAACACCTAATATGGGATTGAAGAAGAAACACAAGTTATGGCATGAAAACTAACAAACACAAAACAGAACAATTCAAGAAATATATTTACTTTTGTTGAGAACTTATCTTCACATGGTAGTCACCAGGAACTAAAGCCAGTAGCTCCATCTCTCTGCAATCCAATTAGAACCAATGACTCAGGAAAAGAACCTACAATCTCTCACTAAATTGAGGAAATAGGGTGCTTCAACCTGTTAAAATGATGCTGACATGAAATACAATTGGTGTTAAGAAATAAACTAACTACTCAGGATGTAGGAAACTGCAGTAACCTGCAAATAGATCCATCAGATTCAATTACTTTGAAAGAATTACTTCTCATAGAGTACAGGGTGGAGGTTTGGATGGCAACAGTTAACAACTCGCACAATACATTCTGCTAATCCAGCCTCATTCATTCCTGCAAAGTGGAGGAAGCACAAGTAGAAGACAGAGGATCAAATTAGACTAAGATACTACCTGCCCTTAAGTAGCATTAATTGGCAAGCCTCAATGGTCAATGGTTTCATCATTCTTGTGATTCAATCATAATGCCCAGATAATACTCAAATTTGGCAAAAACAAAATATTTTCCTCATGTGATAGTTTTAAGCAAGAGGGCAAGCAACTTGAATTGTGTTTCAAACAAAAACAATTGATAGCTAAACTACACAGCTAATCCAAGATACATTAGAGGCTTGACTCTATTTCCATATCTATCAAAATGTTGGCTCTATTGTCTAAACGGTGTGTCCATAGCATTTTCTAGAATAACTGAGTTCATTGCGAGAAAAGAGGATAACACTATTTTCTTTAACTTTCCAAAAACTAGCTAAACTAGACATGTGCTAGCAATCTTGTAAACAACTAAAAGCTACCCAAATCCTATATTGTTGTAACAAGTGCACCTTATTCCTACAACAACACTGACCTAGAAAAGGGAAACCTACTCCAAAAGCTTTCTATCAAATGAGTGCATCAAATCCACAAACCTTATCATTTATTGCACCCTATAGCCCACATACATTAAACATTAAGCCAAAAGGAATTACAAGGAAAGAGATTCTTAATGCTGATAATGAAATTATACCAAAACGAGCTATACCTTTTCAGTAAGGTTTTATTACTCTATTTAGCCTTGTTGCCTTTCATTCTATAAGAAAATCTAAAGAAAGTCAGCAAAAAAAAAGTTATGAAGCACATAAAATATATAACAGTGAATCAAGCACTGTATAATCATAGTATGTTGGTAAAATCAAGAGTTGAACTATTGCTTTTTAAAGTAAGATTTAAACCATGAGAATCTTCCATGTGCTTTTATAAGGCTACTAGTAAACCCCATCGTTATATTCACAGTAAATTAGTTTCTTGCATGAACTTAATCATTAGAACCGTATTTTCCATTAAGGAAAAAACATAACAAGAAGGTCCTCATGTGCAACTAAGTAGATCTAAACTATTGCTTTTTCTTCTCTCGATCTCTCTTTTCCACAGAAAAATTGAAAAGATACATAACGTGCAAATATTAACTGCCCAGCAAAATTTTAGTTTTTTAACTTCTAGAAAATCCAAACTATAATGAATAACTAAAGGTTAAATTAATACCTCGGGCCTTTGTATCAGAGTTAATGCTGAGGTAAATACCCATGAATCTAGATATAAAGTGAACAGAACACATATTTCATCGTTCCTCTTCCTCACAGCCTTCTATCTCAACGTGGCACTTCAAAGGATTTGTACACTTCATATAGTGGACCAAAATGCCCACAAAGCTCATAGAGAACTTCAGTGCACAATGCAGTAAGTAGAGCAATCACAATCAAAGAATAAGCTAATCTTGTATGAATAAGCAATGTCAAATGGGACAGATTGATACCATCTTCATAACAAAATTGCACAACATAAAAGAGGAAACAAAGATCCCACTCGAATAACAATTTAGTGGGTCATTAAGATGCAATTAAATCAATAACCAGTGGATTCATCAGCATCCACAAACAAGAAATTCCATTATGGCAATCAAACAACAACAATTTATTCTCCCAGGAAAAGGAAATAAACAAAAATACAGAAATGAAATAGCAAAATCACCTCCAGGTCTGATCATTTCTTCCATCCAATAGGAACTGGAAGGTGTTCCCCTCTCAGGACGAGGCGCAAGCAGAACCACTAGAAGATGAAGATTTTTCTACCACAGAAACAAAGGAATTTCTGAAGAATTAACAAATAGGGAAGCTCCAGATTCGACTATTACCAAATAGAAATAATAATAACATGCAACCGCCACAAATCATTCCCCGATAAAATCTTCATTGTCATTACAATTCCTTACTCGACTCTTCCCTTACTCATAACCAAAATCCGAACACAGTAATAAATGGGTCAGTTAAAACTACCAAATCCAGCTTCAAATTAGACATATAAGCAAACAAATTGCTACTAACATATTCATATTTCTAACTCAAAAACTGAAATCACAGCAAGAAATAAGTGAATAACTTGCTAACCCAAAGAGAAATTAGAAAGGACGAGTGATTGCACCATATTTTTATACACTTTTCATTGATAAAGTCAGTAGATTATTGCATGTTCTTGGGGTAATTGCACCTAATTAGGGTAATTTCTGGCTTTTGCACACTTTGTTGGAATTTATTCTAGTCAAGGGCAATTTGGGCATAGTTAGCATAAATTATTGTTAACCTATTTTCAAGAACATTTGATGCTACCTCTGGCTTGATTTTATTTGTAGATCATAGAAGAAACATGCCCAAATTAAGGAGACAAGTTGTAGCGAAGAATTCTGGACGGGGAAGAAGAAGGAAGCGAAGAGAGAAACAGAATCAATGTTAACGCCGCGGCGAACTGACGGCGAGAAATACAAGAAAAGGCAGAACCAGTGTGAGTTCGCCGTGGGGTTCGCCGCGGCTAACTCACGGCGAACTCCCCAGCAAATTCCAGAACCAACGTGAGCTCGCCGTGGCTTTCGCCGCGGCGAGCCCACGGCGAAGTGCCCAGTATCTGCGAAATCTGACGCGATTTTGGGGTCTCTGAGGGATTATAAATAGTTCCAAACACACGAAAATCGGAGACAAGCTCCCTCAGGCACGAAACTCAGCCCCTCTCCTAGGGTTTCCCTTCCATTCCTTCATTCCCCACTCATCTCCATCTCCATCTTCATCTTCTACCTTCTTCCACCCTCTTCTTCCATGGATTTTCGGATGGGGCTTCTTCTTGGGGCTCCTCTTGGAGTGTCTATGTTGGATTGAGGAGCTCTTCATCTCTTGAGGATGGGTTGATGGTCTCTCAAGCATGGGTTCTTCATTAGGGGAGTTTTTCTTTGTTCTAACATATGTATTTAGGATTCCTTCTATGTTTATTTGAACCTCTCTTGGAAGATGTTTGGATTTATGTATTGGATTGAGATTTTGGATATGTATGTGTATGAACCATATGTGTTTATTTTGGGCTTTGAACACTTGAGTTATGAATTCTTATCTACATTGTGGTTGTATGAAGTTAATTTCATTTTAGTGGTTGCTAGTGGACTTAATTGATTGCTTCCATTCATAATTATTGTGATTGCATTTTTATGAGAGCCACAAGTGTTTTGACTCAAAGTATTTCACACATCAAGTGGACTTTAACACTAACCCTAAGTAATGGCTATGAGAGTGGTTGCTTAATTAGTCATTGATTAGGGCTAGTGGACCCCTAGTGGTTGCTTGGGGATTTCTCTAACTAGACTTGATGAATTAAACCCCCAAATGATTTGAACCTATGTTTGTCACCTCACCTAGACTCAAGAGATCCATTCCATAAGTTTCACTTCATCCATCCAACCATTCCACCTCATTAAAGAAAAGATAAAAAAATATTGTAGTTAGGCTCATTTTGCATATTTCATATTAAAGCCCAACAAAACCCTTTTTTTTATACTTCATTTGCATGACATTTAGTTTCCTAGGTTAGTCATTAGGCTCCTTGAGAGACGATCCGGGATCACACCATTATAGTGCAATCCTTGGTTAAATAAATATTTTGCATTTAACCCCCAAGGCGATTAGGAAAAGGTTAAATCAACGAGACAGATGAAGAAAATCGAGTCCACAGCTTTGAAGACAAGGAAATATGGAGGGAAGAGGTGGCGAAAACACGTGATGAACCGCAACAAACGAACGGTGTCACAATCGTGGATGTGAGACTCGCGATTGAGGCAGAGAACGGCGAATTAATGATTCTCAGCGATTAATGGTGTTGGAGGCTGAAATGGGAGATGAAATCGAAATAAGAGTCAGGTGTTGGGAGGCCACAAGGCGACGTGTGCTTTCCAAACACAGAAGAATTGATGATTACAGAACAGATACCTGCACGGTGAGTCACCTTTTTTGTCTAGTGGCGTTGGAGTTTAGAGTATACAAGAATCCGGCAAGCAAAGCAGGAAACTGAGGGAGAACTCAAACTCAAAGGGAGAAGATGGCAGTGAGAGAGAGAGAGAGAGTAATCGTCGAAGGAGAAGTAGAGGAAGAGATGGAATCGGAGGAAGAAGGAGAAAGGGTGTCAGGGAGAGAGATGTTGAGAGCAAATGAGAAGAGAGGTTACGGTTTCAAGGGAGTAGGTGAAAATTAACCACGTTTCTCATATAAAATTGAGTGACGTTGTTTCTTCTCAGAATCAGAAACAACGTCTCTCATTTTAAATGGGAGACATTTCTCAAAAACCACGTCACTCATTTGCAGTAGGAGACGTGGTTTTCCAAAAACAACGTCACGCATTTTAAATGGGAGATGTGGTTACTTACGACGTCCCTAATTATTATAATTAAGGACGTCATTTCTTCCTCCACTTACCAATTAATTACAAAATTGTCACCGCCTTTTTTTAATGTCAGTTTTATAATTAAGGGACATTTAAAAGTGACATTAAAAGGGTTTTTTGTAGTAGTTGTTAGAATCTTAAGTTTTGATGAGAACTGGATCCATAGATAACATAAGTAAAATGAACAATTAGCATATAACTTAGTCTGGAATAAATTGAGATAAGAATCATGTTAAATGACTAAGTAAAAGAGTGTAGGTTACCTTAACATTGAACAAGTAAAATCTTATAGATAACAGGTACAATATCGCTAAGCTAGAACCTATCGCTAACAAATGGAAAGGTTAGGATAACAATAGCTAATGAAGACTGAGCAATAATCTGAAAAAAAGTCAATATCTCTATCGCTAAGACCTTCACTATCGCTAATATAATGAGTTGAGCTACCTTAAGCAAGTAAAGAACAATAGATCACTATCGCTAAGCTTTGTACAAGTATATCACTATCGCTAAGGCCCCATAGATAACATGGATAACATAAAGGGGGAGAATGTTAGAACAGCTAGCAGTAATGAACTAAGTCAGCTAGCGATAACATGAATAGCTATCGATAGAAAAATACTTGTTGAAATAACTTAGACATTCAGATAGCTAATACAGTGTCTTTGAGCAAATGAGCTAATAAGATAACTAGCGATAACATGAATAGCTATCGATACAAAAATACTTGTTGAAATAACTTAGATAATCAGATAGCTAATATATTGTCTATGAACATTGAGCTAATAAAATACACTAACGATAACACCTACTATGCTTCACATGAATACTTGTTTAGCTAACAGCTAAGTGCAGGACTTACACTATTAAGCTAGCAATAGCCAAGGGTGCTAGCGCTACTGAAAAAGCTGCTATGCAAGTACAATGTTGCTGGTGATCGTTACTCATAGTCTCTATCTCTCTTACCTCATCCTCTACAATATTAATTGAAGCAAGAGAAGAAAGTTGACGTAGATGAAGAACAACATTAATTGCCAACGGCTAAGAGCTCCCAACGACTAATTTCAAACGTCCTCTTACAGCTGAAAGAAAAGGCAAGCTGTGAAGAGTTATAAATATCAAGACTTGAGCATTTATGAGAACTTACTCACTAACTGACTCACACACTGGTGCGAACCCACTAGGGTTAGACCCCAAGAACCCACAACCGATCTGAGATACACTCACCCCAAGAAAGCTAAATAAAGGACAGTAATGATCCACTCGAACCCTTGAACACGGAAGAACAAAGACCCGAAGTGTTGGAAGACGCCACAAGGTTGATCAAGCCTTGATAAGTCTGTTAGTTCTAAGAAGAACCCTAGAGAGAATCCTCTCTCAAGTCACAAAGTGCAGAAAGCAACTTTTTCATTCAAATTCAAATCTGCCTTCAAAATGAGGCTAAAAAAGCATTTATAGGTGTCTTCATAAATTTGACCTAGTTTGCATTAAATGCATTCTAGAGAGTTCTAAACAACAATTTCTAAATAAATAAATAAATAAAAAGTCCAGATTGCCAATTAAACTCTAATTTTCGCACAAATAAAAATATTAAAATGTAGTCATCACTTAAGCCCAATATGTGATTATTTAGGCCCAAATGACATTTGCTACGTTTTCAGCACTTTTGCTCCTAATTGTTGACCCAATTGCCATTTGCTTTGTCCATGTCTCTTGCACTAGCCCGATCAATGCTTCCTTTATTCTCTTGGCTCTTGCTCTTGTGATTGGTCCACTTGGAATTTGCAAAGGATCATTTGATTTTGAAAAGTCATCTTGCTGGATCGCATCATTCCCTCTCTCCTCAAAAGGATTCGTCCTCGAATCTTGACCTGCATCAAAAGGAGATAAATTAGCCACATTAAAAGTAGCGCTTATATTATACTCACCAGGCATGTCAATCTTGTATGCATTACCATTTATTCTTTCAAGCACTTGAAATGGTCCATCTCCTCTTGGAGCTAGTTTAGACTTTCTATGAGCTGGAAATCTTTCTTTTCTCATATGCACCCACACCCAATCTCCAGGTTCAAAAATAACACGTCTTCTTCCTTTATTGGCCTTGAATGCATATTGTTCATTTTTCTTTTCAATTTGCTGTTTCACACGCTCATGAAGTTGCCTCACTGTTTCAGCTTTATTTTTCCCATCAAGACTTGGTCTCTCATCAATAGGTAATGGTAACAAATCCAAAGGAGTAAGTGGGTTAAAACCATAAACTATTTCAAAAGGAGAATAATCAGTAGATGAATGCACACTCCTATTATATGCAAATTCAATAAATGGCAAACAATCTTCCCAATTTTTTAAGTTCTTTTGAATCACAATTCTAAGCAATTGAGACAAAGTTCTATTAACAACTTCAGTTTGACCATCAGTTTGTGGATGACAAGCAGTAGAAAACAGCAATTTAGTACCAAGCTTTCCCCACAAGACTCTCCAAAAATGACTCAAGAATTTAGAATCCCTATCCGAAACAATGGATCTAGGAACACCATGAAGTCTCACGGTTTCTTTGAAAAACAAGTCAGCAACATATGTGGCATCACCAGATTTATGACAAGAAATGAAATGTGCCATTTTAGAAAATCTATCAACAACTACAAAGATGGAATCCATCCCTCTTTTTGACCTAGGCAAACCCAAAACAAAATCCATAGATATATCAACCCAAGGTTCACTAGGTATAGGTAATGGGGTATACAAACCATGTGGCAAGACTCTTGATTTAGCCCTTTTACATGTTATGCATTTAGCACAGATTCTTTCCACGTCACGTTTCATTTTAGGCCAAAAGAAATGCTCATGCAAAACATCTAAAGTCTTTTTCACACCAAAATGTCCCATTAATCCTCCCCCATGTGCTTCTCTCACAAGCAATTCACGTAAAGAACATTGAGGCACACATAATCTGTTTTCTTTAAACAAGTACCCATCAACCCTATAAAACTTGTCACATGCTTTATTTTCACAAGCAAGAAACAATTCAGAAAAATCAACATCACTTGCTGATTTAACCTTTTCCTAATCGCCTTGGGGGTTAAATGCAAAATATTGATATAACCAAGGATTGCACTATAATGGTGTGATCCCGGATCGTCTCTCAAGGAGCCTAATGACTAACCTAGGAAACTAAATGTCATGCAAATGAAGTATAAAAAGGGGTTTTGTTGGGTTTTAATATGAAATATGCAAAATGAGCCTAACTACAATATTTTTTATCTTTTCTTTAATGAGGTGGAATGGTTGGATGGGTGAAGCGAAATTGATGGAATGGATCTCATTGAGTCTAGGTGAGGTGACAAACATAGGTTCAAATCATTTAGGGGTTCAATTCATCAAGTATAGTTAGAGAAATCCCCAAGCAACCACTAGGGGTCCACTAGCCCTAATCAATGACTAATTTAGCAACCACTTTCATAGCCATTACTTAGGGTTAGTGTTAAAGTCCACTTGATGTGTGAAATACCTTGAGTCAAAACACTTGTGGCTCTCATAAAAGTGCAATCACAGCAATTATGAATGGAAGCAATGAAATAAGCCCACTAGCAACCACTAAAATGAGATTAACTTCACACAACCACAATATAGATAGGAATTCATAACTCAAGTGTTCAAGGCCCAAAATAAACACATATAGTTCATACACATACATATCCAAAATCTCAATCCGATACATAAATCCAAACATCTATCAAGAGAGGTTCAAACAAACATAGAAGAAATCCTAAATACATATGTTAGAACAAAGAAAAACTCCCCTAATGAAGAACCCATGCTTGAGACACCATCAACCATCCTCAAGAGATGAAGAGCTCCTCACTCTGACATAGAAACTCCAAGAGGAACCCCAAGAAGAAGCCCCATCCGAAAATCCATGGAAGAAGAGGGTGGAAGAAGGTGGAAGATGAAGATGGAGGTGGAAATGAGTGGGGAATGAAGGAATGGAAGGGAACCCTAGGAGAGGGAGTGTATTTCGTGCTCAAAAGTCTCTGTCTCTGAAGGTGGAGGTGTTAGGATCCATTTATACTCCTCAGAAAACCTAAAATCGCGTCAGATTTCTGCAAAATTTCGTGACTTCGCCGTGGGCTCGCCACGGCGAGCTCATGTTGGTTCTGGAATTTGCTGGGGAGTTCGCCGTGAGTTCGCCGCGGCGAGACCCACGGCGAACTCACACTGGTTCTGCCTCTTCTTTTCTTTTTCGCCGTCAGTTCGCCGCGGCGTACGCCGCGGCGAAGAGACATTGATTCTGTTTCTCTCTTCGCTTCCTTCTTCTGCTCCGTCCCGAATTCTTCGTTGCAACTTGGCTCCTAAATTTGGGCATGTTTCTTCTATGACCTGCATATAAAATGGACCTAGGGTAGCATCAAAATGTTCTTGAAAATAGGTTAACAATAATTTATGCTAATTATGCCCAAATTGCCCTTGACTAGAATAAATTCCAACAAAGTGTGCAAAAGTCAGAAATTACCCTAATTAGGTGCAATTACCCCAAGAACATGCAATAATCTACTGATTTTATCAATGAAAAGTGTATAAAAATATGGTGCAATCACTTGCATACAAATCCTTGATATGTTCAAAGCCAAGCAATCTAGTACTAAGAGAAGAAAGAAGAGTATACCTTCTGGACAATGCATCAGCCACAACATTTTCCTTACCTTTCTTGTATTTGATGACATATGGAAATGTCTCAATAAATTCTAGCCACCTTGCATGCCTTTTGTTCAGCTTACAGTGACCCTTAATGTGCTTTAAAGATTGATGAGCAGTGTGAATGACAAATTGTTTAGGCCAAAGGTAGTGTTGCCAATTCTCCAATGCTCTCTTGAGTGCATAGAGCTCCTTATCATAAGTTGGATACTTCAAGGCTGCTCCATTTAGCTTTTCACTAAAATAAGCAATTGGCCTTCCTTCCTGCATCAAAACAGCTCCTATCCCAACTCCAGATGCATCACATTCAATCTCAAATGTTTTGCTAAAATCAGGCAATACTAACACAGGTGCAGAACACAAGTTTTCTTTAAGTTTAGCAAATGCATCATCTTGTGCCTTATTCCATTTAAAACCAACAGATTTCTTAATGATCTCAGTGAGTGGAGCAGCAAGTGTACTAAAATCTTTCACAAAGCGCCTATAAAAACTAGCCAAACCATGAAAACTTCTCACCTCAGTTATGCTTTTAGGTGTTGGCCATTCTCTTATAGCCCTTATCTTTTCCTCATCAACTTCAATTCCTTTAGCACTCACCACAAAACCAAGAAAAACAATTTTATCCATGCAGAAATCACACTTTTTCAGATTTGCAAACAATTTTTCCTTCCTCAAAACTTCAAGCACACAATGCAAATGATTCAAATGTTCATCCAGATTCTTGCTATAAATTAGAATATCATCAAAATAAACCACAACAAACTTTCCAATGAAAGCACGCAAAACATGGTTCATCAATCTCATGAAAGTGCTAGGTGCATTAGTTAAACCAAATGGCATAACTAACCATTCATACAATCCATGTTTTGTCTTGAAAGCAGTTTTCCACTCATCCCCTTCCCTCATTCAAATTTGATGGTATCCAGATTTCAAATCAATTTTAGGAAACACAATAGAACCATGCAATTCATCAAGCATATCATCTAACCTAGGAATGGGATGGCGATACTTTACAGTGATATTGTTGACAGCTCTGCAATCAATGCACATCCTCCAAGTTCCATCTTTCTTTGGCACTAAAAGCACTGGAACTGCACAAGGACTCAAGCTTTCTCTCACATATCCTTTTTCCATGAGATCTTCCACTTGCCTTTGAAGCTCCTTTGTTTCTTCTGGATTGCTTCTATATGCTGGTCTATTAGGAATTGTTGCTCCAGGAATGAAATCAATTTGATGCTCAATTCCTCTAATGGGTGGCAAACCAGGGGGAATTTCTTCAGGGAACACATCATCAAATTCCGGCAACAAAGAACCAACAACACTAGGAAAGGAAGTTTGAATGTCATTAGTGTTCAAAAATGATTCCTTGTAAACAAGGAGAAGCAAATGTGTTTCAGCAAGAAAAGCACTCCTCACATCACTTTCTTTTGCATAAAAACTCATTTTCTTCTCTCCTTTTTTTCTCTCTTCATTCTTTTCCTTTCTCTGAATTTCTTTTTTTGAGCTCTCACATTTTCTCTTTTTTTCACTCTCTTTTCTTTTTGATGTATCTCCCTCATTTTTCTTATCTCTCTCTCTCTCTTTTCATCTTAAGCTGATCCTCATAGACTTGCTTTGGAGTCAAAGGTACAAGAGTAATGGGTCTATTGTTCATTACAAAAGAATATCTATTTGTAAGCCCATCCTTCTTTACTTTTCTATCAAACTCCCAAGGTCTTCCCAAAAGTAAATGTCCAGCATTCATAGGAACAACATCACACAAAATATGATCAAAATATTTTCCAATTGAGAAAGAAACCAAAACCTGCTTATCAACTTTAATTTCCCCACACTCATTCAACCATTGCAACTTGTATGGTTTAGGGTGTCTAATGGTTGGCAAATTCAGTTTCTCAACCAAGGTAGTGCTTGCAACATTTGTGACACTTCCACCATCAATGATCAAACTACATACCTTGTTATCAATAAGGCAACGAGTATGGAAAATGTTCTCCCTTTGCTCATTCACCTCATCTTCCTTCACTTGACAATTCAAAGCTCTTCTAACAACAAGGCATTCTCCTTCCACAGCATACTCAACTCCATCATCACTTTCATTTTCAAATGGTGGGTTAGAAACATCATCACCCTCACTTTCACTTTCAGTCACAACTTCATTATTTTTCAACATCATAACCCTCTTGTTGGGACATTGAGAAGCTATATGACCTATACCCAAACACTTGAAACATTTTATATCTCTATTTCTAGAAGTTTGGGAACCAGATTTACCTTGTCTCTTTGATGAAGCTTCTTCCTTGCCTTTAGTGGTCTCCTTTTGGCTACTTCTTTCTCCTTTCTTCCAATTCTGTTTCAGAAAAGAATTTGATCCAGAATTGAATCTTGAAACACCTTTACGCTTGAGTTGTTTTTCCACCTTCATTGCCATATGCACCATGTCTTCTAACTCCACATAATGATGCAACTCCACTATGTCAGCAATATCTTTGCGCAGCCCATTCAGAAATCGAGCCATTGTAGCCTCTCTATCTTCTTGCACATTAGCTCTTATCAAAGCTAAGTCCATCTCTTTAAAATATTCATCCACACTCTTAGAGTCTTGTTCAAGAGTTTGCAACTTTTGATAAAGCTCTCTGTAGTAATGGTTGGGAATAAATCTCCTCCTCATAAGAGCCTTCATTTCTCTCCAAGTTGCTACAGGCCTCTCACCATTATTCCTCCTATTAATGCCCAATTTATCCCACCAAGCCATGGGGTAATCAGTGAATTCTATTGCTGCCAACTTCACCTTTTTAGCTTCAGAGTAGTTATGGCACTCAAAAATCATCTCCATCTTCTTCTCCCACTCTAAATATGCTTCAGGATCACCCCTACCTTGGAAAGCTGGAATTTTCATTTTAATGTTCCCAATGTTCCCATCCAATCTATTTCTCTCCCTTCCATGTCTTCTTCTATTCCTATCTCCTCTACGCCTATTTCTTTCCCCTTCATATTCAGATTCAAAATCTCCCTCACTATCATTTTCAGATTCAGACCCATCCACAAAAACCTCCCTTCGCCTCTCATGCCTTCTAAATGGTTGCTCTCTTTGCAGATTTGCAATCCTCTCATCTTGCCTATCCATCCTATACCTTATTTCTCCAAAAACCACTTCCATTCGTGCAAAGTGCTGCTGCATTGCTCTGAGGTTGTCATCTAAATTTCTTGGACCTCCACCACCATTGGATGATTCACCTGCACTAGACATGGTTGCTACAAGAAAAGATGTTAGTGAAATTGAGTTCCTCACAAGTTTCCTCACGTGTTTCCCTCAAGAATGTCACTCTACACCCGTGTTTCACTCAATCTGGCTTTTAAAATTGATATATGTCACTCTTTCCTTTTTCCACTCTTAAATTCCTCTTGAGGCTCTTAAAAGAACTAAGCAATTTAACCAAAACTTTACACAACTTGTTAAATCAACACAACACTTAGAAACTCCAGATATGAGTATTGAACATTAAAGATCAACAAAAATAAGCGTTCAAACTAACTCAGATTGCAAAGATTGAAGAAAAAAATTTTGGGTATGAATCCCCTTTCTAAGAACACTTTCAGCTCAACAATTGCAACTTTCTTTCTTTTTTTTTCAATTCTTCTTTTTTTTCAATTTTTTTCTTTTCTAATTTTTTTTCTTTTGTTTTTCTTTCTTTTTTTTTCGCTGCAATATAACTGAAATAAAGAAAAAAATACCACAAACAGAATTAAAATCAAAACTGAACCCAGAAATCCAGAAAACATGGCCTTTTTGAAACGCGTGTATCTCGCAACAAACAACTCGGATTTGAACGATTCCAAAACGAGAAGAAAGATCAGATCCTGAACTATGAAATCGACATACTAAACGTTGGAAAATTCAAGGTAGAACGCTTCGAACAAGGACATAAATTTTGATCCCGAATAGAAACAGAGAAGATGAACAGACAGGAAACAAAGACATGAAACGATGAACGAAAATGAAATCAAAGAATAGAAAGATATGACCTGAGTTTAGATCCGAAGCTCTGATACCAAGATGGTGCGAACCCACTAGGGTTAGACCCCAAGAACCCACAACCGATCTGAGATACACTCACCCTAAGAAAGCTAAACAAAGGACAGTAATGATCCACTCGAACCCTTGAACACGGAAGAACAAAGACCCGAAGTGTTGGAAGACGCCACAAGGTTGATCAAGCCTTGATAAGTCTGTTAGTTCTAAGAAGAACCCTAGAGAGAATCCTCTCTCAAGTCACAAAGTGCAGAAAGCAACTTTTTCATTCAAATTCAAATCTACCTTCAAAATGAGGCTAACAAAGCATTTATAGGTGTCTTCATAAATTTGACCTAGTTTGCATTAAATGCATTCTAGAGAGTTCTAAACAAAAATTTCTAAATAAATAAATAAATAAAAAGTCCAGATTGCCAATTAAACTCTAAGTTTCGCACAAATAAAAATATTAAAATGTAGTCATCACTTAAGCCCAATATGTGATTATTTAGGCCCAAATGACATTTGCTACGTTTTCAGCACTTTTGCTCCTAATTGTTGACCCAATTGCCATTTGCTTTGTCCATGTCTCTTGCACTAGCCCGATCAATGCTTCCTTTATTCTCTTGGCTCTTGCTCTTGTGATTGGTCCACTTGGAATTTGCAAAGGATCATTTGATTTTGAAAAGTCATCTTGCTGGATCGCATCACACACACACATAGACGAACCAGCATTCAATATTCCTATCTACTCTCTGCTCACAAAAGCTCAAAGTATTTATTACTCTTAGTGAGATTATTTGTACTTAAGTGTTTATCAAAACCTGTTCATTGAGTGAACTCATTAATTGAAATCCTCTACTGTTTGAGGTTGTTCTAAAGCTTGGGGCTTTAGGATAGGATTGTGTCCTTACAAGTTGTAAGGGGGAGAGTTTAGAGGAAAGTCTAAAGCTCTGTTGTAAAGGTTGGTAGGTGAACCCGTTTTTGTATAACCTGTGGTATAGTGGAACCCAACGAGGAGTTGGAGAACTGGACGTATGCATTGTGTTGGCCGAACCAGTATAAAAGATTGTCTTGTGTTGTTTAGTTTTATTTAATTTTTAAAGAACAATTTAACCCCCCCCTCTTGTGCGTTTTTACCATTCTCATTTGGTATTAGAGCAGGTCTTCTCCTTTTGATTCCAACGAGTCTGAGGAAAAAAGATCAAGATGGCATCGTACGAGAATATTCTGCCTGAAGGAAGCTCCATTAACAAACCCCCTGGTTTTGATGGAAAGCACTATACTTTTTGGAAACTCAAAATGAAGATCTACATTAAAGCCAATGGGTATAAGTTTTGGAAGATTATAGAAGAAGGGGATATTGTGCCTATGAATATTCTAGGCAATCCAAAGAGTGAAAGTGAATTTACTCATGATGACATTGTTGATCTCGAGTTGAACAGCAAGGCAATTCTCATGATTCAAAGTGCTCTCAGTTAGACTGAGTTTTTTAGAGTCAGCCACTTGAGCACTGCTAAGGAAATGTGGGAAGCTCTGCAGGTTGCTCATGAAAGAACCTCTGGAGTGAAAGATAAAAGAGTGGAAATGCTTGTTGAGGAGTTCCACAAGTTTGAAATGATAGAAGGTGGAAAGATAAGAGATTTGGAGATCAGATTCACTCATCTTATCAATAATCTTGCTTCTCTAGGAAGAAAAATTTCAGAGAAAGATCAAGTCTACAAGATTCTAAAAGTATTAAAGGGTGATTGGCTCATGAAGGTCACGGCTATTCAAGAAATGCAAGGAGAATCAACCAAGTCCATCACGGCCTTGTTTGGTAGTCTTGCTGAGTATGAGCCAACTTTGATAGCTTAAAGGGAAGCTCATGGAAATTTTAAAAAGAAGTCTGTTGCCCTTGCTGTATCTGAAAGAGATGAAGTTGATGATGATGATGAAGATGAAGATCTAGATGATGAAGGTATGGCTCTCATGGTTAGAAAGTTTAAGAAATTCTTTAGGAGAAGAGGAAGGTTCAAGAAGGGTGGTCCTAGCTTCAGAAATGATTCTCAAAAGGATAAAGCTCCTGGGTGTTTTGAATGTAAGAAGCCTGGTCATTTCAAAGCGGAGTGCCCAAGTCTTCAGAGATTCAAGGAAAAGGAGAAAAAGAAGGAGAACTTCTTTGGAAAGAAGAAAGCCTATGTATCATCCATCTGGGGTGATAGTTCAGATGAGGAAGCAAGCGATAATGAAGAAAGTACCAATCTCTGCCTAGTTGCTCAAGAGGAGCAAAGTGATTCTGAGGTATATGATTCTGAACCTACCTATTCTGAACTTCAAAGCATGTATGATGAAATGCATACTGAATTAATTAAGCTTGCTAAAGAAGTTGTAGGTTTAAGAAAAGAAAACAAGGAACTTAAGAAAAATATTTCTTCTTCTACATCCAAAGTTCCTTCTGTACTATCGATAGAAGAGAAGCTATCGCAAACTCCTAGAGTTGAGCCATCGATATCTAATCCTCCATCGATAGCTAATCCTCTTACAATAAATTCTGACAGTTGTTCTAGCTGTGAAAACTTGTTGAAGGAGAAAGAAAAGCTTTCAAATGCTTTAGAAAAAATTTACAAAAGGCTCAGAGATGCTAAAAGTAATTTTAAAGGAGCAAAAAGCTTTTAGAAACAAAACTGGCATTGGTTATGAGCCAAAGCAAAAAGCTTCAAAGAAATGGGTAGAACCCAAGGTGAAACCTTATTTAAAGTATTTTAGAAAATCTTCTGAATACTCTTCACCATATAGTTTTTGTAATTATTGTAACAAAAATGGCCATACTCAATCTACTTGCAATCCAAGAAAATATGGAATTGGTGGTTCTTATAAGTGGGTTCCTAAAGGAACTCATGTGCCTAAAGTTTTTACAAACATAGAGCTCAAGACTAATCCTAAAGGACCCAAGAAAGTTTGGGTACCTAAATCTGTCTAACTTGTGCAGGTGTGCCTTAAAGGATCCAACAAAGGAAAGTGGTACATTGATAGTAGATGCTCAAGGCATATGACTGGTGACAAGAAAGTTTGGGTACCTAAATCTGTCTAGCTTGTGCAGGTGTGCCCTAAAGCATCCAATAAAGGAAAGTGGTACATTGATAGTGGATGCTCAAGGCATATGACTGGTGACAAGGACAAGTTCAACAATCTAGTGATAAAAGATGGAGCCAAAGTCAGTTTTGGTGGAAATAAAAGTGGGAAGATCACTGGAGTTAGTGAAGTTGGTCCTGTCAAAGATGTGTACTTAGTGGATGGTCTCTGCCATAACTTGCTAAGTGTCAGCCAAAGCACTGACCATGGTAACTAGGTTATTTTTTATTCCAATGAATGCCACATTATTGATAAAAAGGATTTAGATATAAATAAAATTAATCTTAAGTGTAAGCTAAAAGCAAATAAAAATGGTAACTTATACACTTTAGATTTATGCCAACAACTTGAAGAAAAATGTTCTATTTGAAATGATGAAACTTGTTGGCTATGGCATAAGAGACTAGCTCATGTAAATTTTACTCAACTTGATAAGCTAGTTAAAAAGGAGCTAGTCATAGGTATTCCTAGTTTTAGGGCTAAGCATGATTTAATTTGTGAATCTTGAAAAAGGGGTAAACAAACAAAGTCTTTGTTTAAAACCAAGAAGACAGTTTCCACAAGTAGGCCATTGGAACTAATCCACATGGATTTAGTTGGGCCTACAAGAGTGAAAAGTCTAGGTGGAAGTCTATACACTCTTGTAGTTGTGGATGACTATTCAAGGTTTACTTGGACTATGTTTCTTTCCTCAAAGCATGAAACTTTTGATGTCTTTTGTATGCTTGCTAAGAAATTGCATAATGAAAAAGGCACCAAGATTGTAGCAATTTGGACTGATCATGGAGGAGAGTTTGAGAACAAGGAATTCATGGAGTCATGTGATGAAAGTGGTATTGAACACAACTTCTCTGCCCCTCGTACTCCTCAGCAAAATGGTGTTGTTGAGAGGAAGAATAGAGTGCTCACAGAGATGGCAAAGAGCATGCTGAATGAGAAGCAAGTGCCTCAAATGTTTTGGGCAGATGCAATGAGCACAGCATGCTACATCTCAAATAGAGCATATATCATAAAGGGGATGGAGAAGACTCCATATGAGCTCTATAAGGGAAGAAAGCCCAACATCAGTCATCTGAGGATCTTTGGATCTAAGTGCTACATTCACAACAATGGGAAGGTAAACTTAGGTAAATTTGACCCTAAATCTGACATTGGCATATTCATAGGTTACTGAAATAGGAGTAAAGCATATAGAGTCTATAATAAAAGAACTCAAACTGTTGAAGAGTCAATGCATGTAGTATTTGATGAAACTCCTCATGAAAAGCAACATTGTGTTGATGAGGATGAAGATTTTTCAAAATTTTTAAGACCTCCTCTATCGATAGCACCAAAGCCATCGATAGTGAATACTGAGGAAAATGCTAAAGATGATCAAAATGAAGCTAAAGATGATCAAGATGAAGCTAATGAGCCTCAATCTTCCATAAGACATCTTAAGCACCATCCTCCTGAACAAATAATTGGAGAAATGTCAAAAGGTGTTAGGACCAGAAGGCAACTACAAAATGAAATGGAATTTTCTGCCTTTATTTCTGAAATTAAACCAAACTATGTTGATGAAGCTCTTGCTGACTATGACTGGATAGTTGCAATGCAGGAAGAACTTAATCAATTTAAAAGAAATCAAATTCGGGATTTAGTACCTAGACAAAGAAATCATCTTATTATTGGTACTAAATGGGTTTTCAAAAACAAACTTGATGAAGTTGGTCAAATTGTCAAAAATAAAGCCAGATTAGTTGCCAAAGGGTATAACCAAGAAGAAGGCATTGATTATGAAGAAACCTTTGCTCCAGTTGCAAGACTTGAAGCAATAAGGATTCTTCTAGCTTTTGCATCCATCAAAAATATTAAACTTTATCAAATGGATGTTAAGAGTGCCTTTCTTAATGGCTATATCAAAGAAGAGGTATATGTAGAACAACCTCCTAGTTTTGAAGAAAACTCTAAGCCTGATCATGTTTACAAACTTAAAAAGGCTCTTTATGGTCTCAAACAAGCACCTAGAGCTTGGTATGAGAGACTTAGTACATTTCTACTTGAAAAATGATTTTCTAGAGGAAAATTAGATACTACTTTATTCATCATGCATAAAGATAAACATATGCTCATAGTTCAAATTTATGTTGATGATATTATCTTTGGTGCAACTAATGAAAAGCTTTGTGAAGAGTTTGCTAAGATGATGCAGGGTGAATTTGAAATGTCTATGATGGGAAAATTAACATTCTTCCTAGGCCTGCAGATAAAGCAAAAGAAACATGGCATCTTCATCTCCCAAACCAAGTATTGTAAGGAGATTCTCAATAAGTTTGGGATGCAGCAATCTAAAGATGAGGACACTCCCATGAGTACCTCTATCAGCTTAGATGTGGATGCCAAGGGCAAAGAAGTTAGTTAATCTCTTTATAGAGGGATTATAGGTTCTTTACTTTATCTAACTGCTAGTAGGCCTAATATTCAATTTAGTGTAGGAATGTGTGCTAGATATCAAGAAAATCCTAAAGAGTCCCACTTGACCAATGTAAAAAGGATTTTGCGATATTTACAAGGAATTCAAGAGCTTGGGCTGTGGTATCCCAAGGGAACTCAAGAGTACCTTCTTGCTTATACTGACTCTGACCATGCAGGTTATAAGACAGATAGAAAAAAATACAAGTGGTCAATGTCAATTCCTTGGTGGCTATTTGGTCTCTTGGGCTAGCAAGAAGCAAAATTGTGTCTCTGTTTCATCCACAAAGGCTGAATATATTGCAGCAGCAAGTTGTTGTGCTCAAGTCTTATGGGTTAAGCATCAACTAAGAGATCTAGGTTTGGAATTCCCAGAAGTGCCTATTCTGTGTGACAACACCAGCACAATAAGCTTGGCCAAGAATCCAGTTCATCATTCCAGAACCAAGCATATTGATATGAGACATCACTTCCTAAGAGATCATGTTCAGAAGAAGGATGTCAAGGTGGAGTTCATCTCAACAAATTTGCAACTATCTGATATCTTCACCAAACCTCTTGGGTCAGACCAATTTAACTTCATTAGAAGAGAATTAGGAATGGTGAACCCAAATGAGTTGTAAATATTTTTGACTTAATCCTTGATTTGATTTCATTTTATTCATATAGATCAATCACTAACTTAGGCATCGGAGTGCCAAATCTTAAGTTTTGCAGTACTGACCAATCGATAGTGAGTTTCACCATCGCTAGCATATGCAGGACAAAGCTAAGTTTGAGCTAAGATTGACATCGCTAGCCAAAATCATTATCGATAGCAAAGTCAGCTATCGATAGCCGGAAGGAGTGAGTGATAAGCCTAAGTCACTTACTCAGTGTGGGATCATGCCTGCTAGCGATAGCAACTCTTATTAGCGATAGCAAATCACTTAAACAAGTCAGAATGTGTAACGTCAGTGAGTGTTCTTCATTATGGTAAACTCTAAACTTATAAAATTAGGTCATTTGCATTTGCATTCATCATTCACGAACACTCACAATTTCTCTTCTACTCCAAAACTCTCTAAGCACTCAAGCATACACATCCTCAAATCTCTCTTTTCCCTAAACCCTAAAATGGCCAAAACCAAAGTTCCTATTATCAAGGCAACCTCTAACGCTAATCCCTCTTCCAAATACGCTAGCAAAATGTTGCGTGCCCAGAAAAATGTCTCATTCTCTAAAGACGTAGTTGAGAGCAACCCCAAAAGACAAAGAAACCTCCTCTGGTGTACCCTATTTGGAAGACCCCTTGAAGCTCCAAGCACATTCTTCGCAGATAAGGGAACCCTAGATAGGGCTGCAATATGGGTGGATTTGGACTACTTCAAGCAGCAAGGTTTTGATTTAGATGCTTGGCTGCTTCCCTACATGAATTGGCTGAGTGTAAAGAATGACTATAATGAAGAAGTATTGAGATCATTCTACTCCAGTTTGAAATCTCTTCCAGAATACAAGAAAGGGAAGCTTGTGAACATCTCCTTCGAAACCATTGTGAGAGGAAGAGGCCTCATTTTTGGATGGAGGGCTATCAACAAGATTTTGGGGATCTTTGGGGAAGAGTACAATACATGGTATATGCCTGAGAAGTATCCTGAAGAAGAGCTTGAGGAGATATATGAGACAAACACCAACAAGCCAGCTGATATGCCTATGATCAATAGAATCCTTCACTATGTCTACACAAGGAAATGACTCACAAGTCAGGGAACTTCAGCAGCTTTCTAAAGATTGACAACCCATGGTTGCCTAACCTCATTCAAAAGGTTCCCCTTAATCCAAGCCAGGTGGTGTGCTTGGAGATGCATAGGTTTCTGTCTGACAATTCTCCCAAGGCTCCTCTTCCCTATCCTCAACTAGTATCTCACATCCTGGAATTTTCAAAGATTAAATCATTACGGGATGGAGAGAATAAGAGGTGTAAGTAGCTCACTACCGCTACCCTAAAGAGAATGGGAATTCTAGTGGGCGCCAATGGGGGTGTTTCTGCCTCTCAATCTCAAGCTTCTCATGCTCCTTCTTCCTCAACTCAGCCTGATTCTGTTAAAGAAGAAGCTCAGTCAAGAAGGGCTCCTCCTCCTCCTCCTGCTTTATCAAAGTCTTATATTCTCTCAAGAGAAGCAATTGAGGAGATCATCTCAGAGTCTCTGCCGAGTTCAACCTCACCTTGGAAGCTCAGAAAGCATAATTGATGAAGTCTATCCTGAAGCTTAAGGCACAAGTGAGAAACTTGGAAGACTGCCTCTGCCTTGTCCCTGAAGATCACAAGCAAAGGGCAACGTATTCTCACCCTCAAGGTACATCATCAAACCATTCCCCTACTTACCACTCTCCCTCACCTATTCACCATTCTCCTACCCAAACTCACCACTCTCCAATTCCAGAAACCACCTAAGTCCCAATAACTCAAGAAACCCCTATCGCTAACTCCTCCCCTAGCGATAGCAACCACTCCCTAGTCCCAACCTCACCACAAACCCCTATCGCTAACCTCTCTCCTCGCGATAGCAACCAAAGCACACACACTCCCCAAATCTCACAACCAACCCCTATCGCTAATCCCTCTATTAGCAATAGCACTCCTATCCCTACCATAACCACTAGTGATACTAACCCTCCTATCTCTTCTCCAAACCTTGGCCAACCCTTATCCCTGGTGATGATGACAAAAAGGGGGAGAATATTCCAGCTAATATTCCAGCTCTTATGGGTGCTTCAATGGTTACTGAAGAGATTGAGGAAGTAGTCAAAGGCATTGCTCGCAGTTACATGGAGTCTGAGGACCATAGGACCCATCCTCCTCAAGCTTCTGATGCTCCTCCTCCTCCTCAAGAAGAAGAAGAAGCTCAAGCTCCTAATGCTTCAGAAGTTGACAGTTTTGCCAAGGCAGTTATGATTGCAGAGAAGCATGGCATTCCTCCAAGTGTCAAATCTGCAGAGCCAGTTCTAGTTTCTGTCATTCCTCCAGGAGCTGATGTTGAAATAACAATTGAAGATAGGCCTAGCACTGGAGATAAGGTTAAAGATGATATTCAGAAGATGCTAGTGCTTGAGGCTGAGAAAAGGAAGAGTAAAGCTTCAGCTGAATGTTTGAAAAGGGAAAGGACCAAGAGGAAAGCCAGAGAAGAGGTATCTTTCAAAGTTATTCATATGGCTTCTCCTGAGGCTCCTAAGGGAAAAGCACAAAGGATCAAGCGAGTGGCTGCTAAGAATCCTTCTCCATCTGAAAAGCCAGCTCCTCCTCCCAAGTTGACAAAAGAAGAAAAGAAGGCTATTGCAGAGGCCTTGAGAAAAGAGAAGGAGGCTGCTGCTAAGGCTAAGAAGGCTGCTGTTGAGGCAAAGAAAAAGACAGAGAAAGAGGCTGCAGAAAGAAGAAAGAAATTAGCAAAGGAAATTGCTCAAGGGAAGAAAGTAAGGGTATATCAAAGGAGGTTTCACAAGTCTAAGGCTGCCTCCAAAGATGTCTCTTTAGCTGAACCCATTCAGACCATTGAACAAGACAAATTCTTCGACTCTGAATCCTCTATTTCTGATGGACCTGATGAAGAATACATAACCTCAGCCTCTGTAGCAAAATTCAACAATGAAAAACCCCTAGCCTTTAGGAACCATTCTGCATACACTTCATACTTAGCTGATCCTGATAATTTTGATCCTGAAAAGATATAATCATTTTGCAAAGTCAATACAATTTATATGTTTGTCTTAATTTATGCTCTATACATGCTTTATCTTATATATGCTTTTACTTATGTTTTGTCATCATCAAAAAGGGGGAAAATGTTATAATCTTAAGTTTTGATGAGGACTGGACCCATGATAACATAAGTAAAATGAACAATTAGCATATAACTTAGTCTGGAATAAATTGAGATAAGAATCATGTTAACTGACTAAGTAAAAGAGTGTAGGTTACCTTAACATTGAACAAGTAAAATCTTATAGATAACAGGTACACTATCGCTAAGCTAGAACCTATCGCTAACAAATGGAAAGGTTAGGATAACAATAGCTAATGAAGACTTAGCAATAATCTGAAGAAAAGTCAATATATCTATCGTTAAGACCTTCACTAATATAATGAGTTGAGCTAGCCTAAGCAAGCAAAGAACAATAGATCACTATCGCTAAACTCTGTACAAGTATATCACTATCGCTAAGGCCTCATAGATAACATGGATAACACAAAGGGAGAGAATGTTAGAATAGTTAGCAGTAATGAACTAAGTCAGCTAGCAATAACATGAATAGCTATCGATAGAAAAATACTTGTTGAAATAACTTAGACATTCAGATAGCTAATACAGTGTCTTTGAGCAAATGAGCTAATAAGATAACTAGCGATAACATAGTTACTAGCGATAACATGAATAGCTATCGATAGAAAAATACTTGTTGAAATAACTTAGACATTCAGATAGCTAATACAGTGTCTTTGAGCAAATGAGCTAATAAGATAACTAGCGATAACATAGTTACTAGCGATAACATGAATAGCTATTGATAGAAAAATACTTGTTGAAATAACTTAGATAATCAGATAGCTAATACATTGTCTTTGAACATTGAGCTAATAAAATACACTAGCGATAACTCCTACTGTGCTTCACATGAATACTTGTTTAGCTAACAGCTAAGTGGAGGACTTACACTATTAAGCTAGCTATAGCTAAGGGTGCTAGCGCTATTGAAAAAGCTGCTATGCAAATACAATGTTCCAGGTGATCGTTACTCACAGTCTCTATCTCTTTTAGCTCATCCTCTCCAATATTAATTGAAGCAAGAGAAGAACGTTGACATAGATGAAGAACAGCATTAATTGCCAACGGCTAAGAACTCCCAACGACTAATTTCAAACGGCCTCTTAAAGCTGAAAGAAAAGGCAAGCTGTGAAGAGTTATAAATATCAATACTTGAGCATTTATGAGAAGTTACTCACTAATTGACTCACACACACACAGAGACGAACCAGCATTCAATATTCCTATCTACTCTCTGCTCACAAAAGCTCAAAGTATTTATTACTCTTAGTGAGATTATTTGTACTTAAGTGTTTATCAAAATATGTTCATTGAGTGAACTCATTATTTGAAATCCTCTACTGTTTGAGGTTGTTCTAAAACTTGGGGCTTTAGGACAGGGTTGTGTCCTTACAAGTTGTAAGGGGGAGCGTTTAGAGGGAAGTCTAAAGCTCTGTTGTAAAGGTTGGCAGGTGAACCCGTTTTTGTAAAACCTGTGGTATAGTGGAACCCAACAAGGAGTTGGAGAACTGGACGTAGGCATTGTGTTGGCCGAACCAATATAAAAGATTGTCTTGTGTTGTTAAGTTTTATTTAATTTTCAAAGCACAATTCACTCCCCCCTGTGCGTTTTTGCCATTCTCAGTAGTGTGCCAAACCTTTTTATACTTATCATGGAATCTAATTGGAACAAATAATGGTGGATTGACTTACAAAGAGAATATATGTTTATGCTTTCTGATTTGATGTGAACTATTATTATTTCTGATATACAAGAAGGCAACTTTCTATGTTGCTTTATTAATCATGGAATAATTCTGTCATTATTAATAATCATTCATTAACATTGGTTAACAATAAAGAGTGCGGAACCTTTTTGTTAATGTATTAAATATTGGAAGGTTAAATATTAATCAATTTGAAGGAGAAATTGGAAGAGGCTTACTGAAACTTTAGGAAGGGGAAGAGAAAACGGCAGCAGGAATTGCAAGAGGCTCAAACATCATTATTATAGCTTGATTGCATTATTTCTTCATAGACCAAAATAAATATATAAATAAAAGATGTTATTGAATCAATTAATGATTTAAAACTAGTACAATTATTTTAATTATATTAGTTTTAAAAAAAATTGTTTATACGATTTATAGGTAGGTGGAAAAATTAAAACAGATTCCTTAATTGGAATTACATATTCACATCCAAGTAAAACTAATGTTCTAATAAAATTATTAAAAGCACTAATATAATTTAACTAATTATCTATATACATTATTTCTATTAATTATTTTAGGAATGTGTAACGTGATAATTTGATCAGCCCCTTGCAATTCTAAGAAAATGCTTCCACTTCCGATTTTAATGCTTTCATATTCTTCCTTCAACATTCCTTCAGTGGTTCTATATATTTGTGTGAGCAAAAGTTAACCACACTCTCGCCCTATCGTTCAGCTTCTTTTTCTGATTTCTTATTTCTGATTTTGAATCTTTATTCTTTCAGCAATAAATATTGATGATGAAATCAACAGCAATATTTGTGTTTGTGTTATTCGATTATTCTGGGTGTTCGATCAAGAATTTGATGGCCACATTACATCCCTCAATGCTATATGTGATGAAGAGGTAACTTCCATTACACTAAAATTATTTATTGATTATTACTTATAGTAGTTTTTTTTTAAAAAAAATGTGTACTTGTACATTTCTAATAAGATGCTTTTATGTTTGTTAATATTATAGAGAGCAATGAAGGTGTTCTCTTGCGACACCAATGATATGTTCCACATGAATAGTTTTTGGCCTTTGCTCCGTGAAGATAATTCTTATATCCTGCTTTTTGTGAGGGTCACCATGAACCTGAACACTTTTCTAGTGGATTCTCAATGGTTTTTAGTCCCAACTTTCCGCACAAGAATTAGTTTCTCTTAAGTACTAGTCCCAATGTCTGAATTTCACCTATTCAACTTGTGGCATCTCAAGCTTGGGCACAGTGCTGAACACAACCTAATTAGTATGAATATTACAATTCAAAGCTTCATTTGAGTCATATATATCATAACATTTTAATATTAATGTGATAATTCTTTATGTTCTAGATGTTATTGGATTAATAGAGGATGTACAACCATTGGACTTGGTAGCAGATGGACAAAATGAAACATGGGAACTAAAATTTGGCTTGGCAGATGAAAGGTTTGTTATTTCCAACTCAATAATTTTACCCATTATATACCCCACAAAAATTTCTTAAGAGGACGTTTTTATTTTTATGAAACAAATTGCACATAGAACTGACATCATGATATCTTTATTTAATAGTCATGACAATTATATTCAATGTTGCTTGAGAGGTTCTCCTGCATGGTTTGCCTATCATAAGTATGAAAAGCTAGAAGACAAAACTAAAGTTGTGATCCTTATCAAATTTGCAAAGATTGTATAGCTAAAGGTATCACATCTATTACAATTTGAATACCATTTAAAAAAACACAAAATTTACACATTGAATTTCTAATGTGGTGCACCTTTGTAGGGGTCAAATTACTAAAGAGTTATGAAAATGCAACAAAAGTGATGTATGATTCGAATCACCCCAAGTTTCAATCTTTAGTGAGCATGAACAAGAGTTCCAAGTTGAAGACAATGTCAACTGTGGTGGAATACACAATTGATGTGAAATCACAGATAGGGAGATAAATAAACCATCTTCGTCGTTCCAACATCCATCTTCCCTCCATCTTTTCATTAAAAATCTACACACTTTTTATCTATCATCCTACATATTCAATAAAATATTTTCTTTGGGTAAAGATGTATATTCTGTCATCATACAAAAAAGCCCACCTGAAACAAGTTAAAGCAGCAATGGCATCTTATGCCATTATAAATTTCAAAGGTTGCTTTGGTGTTGGGAGCTCCATTGTAGTCCCTACAATTTTTATTCTCCCTAAAAATAATTTCTAATATACAATACCATATGAGTGGTAACTTTAGATTCTTATTATTTGGCCAAATGGGGTAATTGTAGTTTAATATTAGTGAATTTACAAAATAACAATGTGCTGCTTAAAATTTAAGCATTACAATACAATTTTTTTGTTAGTATAATATAATTTAATTTTAATATTAGCCATCATTGTTGGTAATACAACATATAGTTACATTATTTGTTGTTATAAAATTGATCCTTCCTAGCCTTTAGAAGGAAAAAATTAAAAAGAAAAAAGAATCAAGCAATGTATCAACATGAAATTACTTTTTCTTATCAAAAGAATGAAGAAGTTAATACCAAATAAATTTGTGGAACATAAAATTTTTATAATTTTTATAATGCACTAATATGGAATTAGAGGAAGTTAATAGGTGTTTTATTTTCTACTCTTTGGTTCTGTCATTGTTTATAGTTTTGGTTAGTTTCCCTAACCAATTTGCTTTAGGGTAAAAATTTTGGACAATGAATGCATTATAGAAATACTTGGTTCATAAATTATATTGGACAATGAGTACATTATAGAAATATGTGGTTTATAATTATAAAGATATTCCAAGATAAAAAAACAATTACTAAAATTATTGACACAATAAAAAGATACACATTGAAAATTCAAGCAAATTATCTTCAAATAAAACACCCCATCCATCGCACGGGGATATTCATCTTGTTGTAATAAAATTTGAAGATAATCAACAACATTATTATATTAATAGTGTTTTAACATTAAACATCTTCATTTATAAACATGATATCACCTTCTTTTTTAATACTTTTCCTTGAGATATCACCTTCTAAAACTCTAACTAGAATTTTCTCCACCATGCGGCTACACCCACAGATAGATTTGAAATGAATCTCTAAAATTTCAAAGATAAAGATGGAATCAAAAACATTATTATATCAATATTCTTTTTAAAAATTATACATTTTCATGTATAAACATGATATCACCTTATTTTTCTTTTGTTTTGTCAATACTTCACATTGATATCACCTTATAAAACTCCAATTAGAATTTTCTCTTCCGTGGGAATGGGCCATACATATCGGTAGACTTGAAATGAATCTGTAAATATATAAAACTATAATAGATGTCATTATCAAACAATATGTGGCCCAAAAAGCACAACATAATATAAAGACATATCACCTTATTTTTCTTTTGTTTTTCCTATGTTATCAGACCCAGACAGGCCATCTAGACTGGAACCTGCCCAACCGGGATGGGTGGGGTGCCAACTAATAGGGGCAATGAACCGGAGTTGACTCGGTCACCTCAGCCCAACCCAGATACAACCCGATTGATTAGCCACGTTGGGCGAGCCAGTTTGGTCGCTTTTTGTTCGTTCTGTGGAAGTTTTCACTGATTAGATTCTCGATGTCATCTTCATCCTTGCATAACGTAGGTGGTAGCTTGACTTGTTTCCCGCCTCAGCTGAGGGATGAAGAAAGCGAGGATGAAGATGATGAAGAGAGTAAGGTGGTGAACCTTTCATGTCTGCTTCTTTGTTCGTAGAAGAATGATGAAGGAAGAAGGAAGAGGGAAGATGAAAGAACAAAGAAGCAAGATGAGAAACCTTCGCTTGATGAAATAAAAGAAGCAAGAGGAAGACAGATTGAAAGAAGAAAGAGGAAGAAGATGTGTGTTTTGTGACTTGTGTTAGGCAAAAAAATCTCAGTGATTCGTGTCTTTCTCCTCGTGATGTGTGTTTTTTGTTGATGTGTTAGTTGTTGAAAACAAACAATATTGATGGTCAATTAAGGAAGCAAAATGAACCATTACATTTTAACATATTCACATGTTATAAGGAAGGAAATATATTTTAATTTTTTATTCCTTAACGATCTGACTCCTGGGTCAATTATGGTCTAACCCACTAATCCTTGAGCCACTACCTTGACCAACTCAGTTGCCAGTCCGGGTTTGATTATCTCAGTTTTTTAGTTTTTTCAATACTTCACCTCGATATCACCTTATAAAACTCCAATTAGAATTTTCTCTACCACGCGACATGGGTCATACATATAGATAGACTTGAAATGAATATGTACATATATAAAACTGTAATAGATGTCATCATCAAACAATATGCGGCCCCAGAAGCACAACACACAATATAAAGACATTTATTGTTTTTTCATTTACAATGTAAAAAGAATCTTACAGTTGCATATTACTAGAAAAAAGATTTCATTTGCGAATTTGTATTTTAGGTTTTTGCCCTACATAAAGTGAAAACCCTTTTCATTTTTGTTTTGCTTTGCTTTTTTGATTCTTAGTGTTTAAAATAGTATGAGTTAATTAGTAGCCCATTGATATCTTAATTAATAATATTACTAATTATACTTTACAATTTGTAATACGATTTATTGACTGCAAAGGGAACAAATAAAGAAATTTTAAGAAGTAATCAAATCATTTTCGATTGTAATTATTTAATCAGGAAACTAAAAAATATAAATAAAGGATATTAGGAAAGAACCAATAATAAAGTGAATTTATTGATTGATGGACCTGATACAACCATTCTTAAAACGGCTATTACAAGTTTTTTAAATTGTCAAAGGTATTCATTTTTTTAATATAGATATATCTATATATATTTATCACACATTATTTATAATAATAAATTATATAAAATTATAAAAATATATTGAAACATAATTGTACCTGGATTAAACAATCATCTATTTACAATTGAAGACAACATTCCGAAAATATAATTAAATTAAAGAAAACAGTACTTTCAAAAGAAGTGAAAGATGTAAAGATAACAATGAGTGGGGAGAAACTAATCAAATTAGTAAGTATTATTGACAAGCAATAATCGTAATCAGTACTAATTAAAATTAAAATTTTGAAATAGTAGAATGAGAACGTGTCTTCTATTGAAGTGGATCAATATTATTCAGTAGTGTCTTTCCATAGTGCAATATCATATTCTTTTAAATTGCAATATCTCTTAGGCTATTTTTCCACCTAATGATATTCGCCAGGGTGAAAACCTTTCACCTTATGTTTATATCCTCTCTGCAAATGTTTTGTCATTTTTAATCAACCATCAAGAATCTTTAGGTCATTGGAAATGAATCAAACTATGCACTAATGCTCAAGCTATATCCCATTGTTTGTATGCGGATGACTCCATTCTCTTCTTCGAAGCCACTCAACAATGTTAAGAATCAATAAACATGCTTCAAATTTATATTATGGTTAGTCTGGTCATGAATTAAATTTGGCTAAATCCTCCATAATTTTTAGCCAAAATGTTCCTCATGCTGTTAAAATTTAACTATCCCAGCTCTTGCAAATTGGCTTCTCTGCAAGGTTAGGTAAATATCTAAGGACTTAGATTGATTCAGGACAAGATAGATCCTAGATATACAATCATGTCCTGCATATAGTTGAAAGGCGCATAGCTGCATGGAAAGTGCTTTGTTCTCTCAATTATCTTGATTGCAACTTATCAAAAGCATTCTTTCATCAGTTGATATCCATATTATGTCTTGTGCGTCCTTACCAAAATTATTTGTGATAGTATTAATTTTCGTTACACAGATTTCTTTTGGGGAGACACTAGAGACCAAAAGAAGATTCATTTGTTAAGGACAAACTCTTTTTACCAATAAATGAAGGGGACTTGGTAATTCGTTCTTCTCATGTGGTAAACAAAGATCTGATAGCAAAACAAGTATGGAGAGTGTTCACATCTTCTTATAATACATCATGGATTTGGACAAGAATATTAATCATGTTTATATCATTTTCAATAAGCTTCAATGGAAAATGGGATCTAGATCTTCCATTCCTCTTAACCACCCTTTATGGTAGTAGATGCAATTAGGGTCAGCCTCATCTGAGCACCCTCAAGTAGTGGTTGATATCTTACTACATAATACTTATCCATCCCTTCTTGCATCTACTCTGAAGGTGAAATACATTAATACAAATCAATCATTAATCATAGAAAAGCCCTATGATGCATCATGGATTTAGACAAGAATATTGAATCATGCTGATATTATTTTTAGTAAGTTTCAATGGAAAGTGGAATATGGTTCTTCCATTCTTCTTAACCACCCTTTATGGTGGCAGATGTAATCAAGATTAGCCTCTTCTGAGCACCCTCAACTAGTGGCTGATCTCTTACTACATAATTCTTTTAGATGGAATCCTATACAATGGAATTGTCCTTTGGTTCATTCTCTTTACCCTCCAAATGTGGCTTGTTCGATTACAAATATTCCATTATCCTTCTTTGATATTCCTGCTCAATTATTTTGGGTTGGAAATAAGTCTAGATTTTATGCGGTCAAGGATGGATTTTCCTTAAGTCTCAAACAATGCTATTCTGTGATATATAATTCTTTTTGGAAGTACTTGTGGTCTATTTCTCTTCCTCCTAAATACATTATGTTTATTTGGAAATTGATGCATAAGGCCATCCCTTCTTGTGATATTTTGAGACATCATCATCTTAATGTTTCAGGGCTATGTTTGTTTGGCTGCCATCAAAAGGAAATTCTTGAGCATTTATTCTACCTATGCCCCTTATTTGAACATTTCCTTAATTATGTCTTGGGGTTCAAATGCAAGTTAATTATTCTACCAAAGATTGCACTAAATTGATGCAATCTCAGATCATCTCAAGGAGTCTTATACTACCTAAGAAAATTATATGCAATGAAAGCAATAAAACTGGGCTAAGGGGTAAATAATTTTGGTATTTTTCATAAAATAAATCTAAAATTGATAGATTAGTAATAGGTGAATGATATGATACTCTCTTTGCCAGGGTTGACATGTGGAAAACTATTGATTCGCACTTTTAGGGAATTAGTAAATTAATTAGGCTAAGTTCATGAAAGAAGATACAATCAACCTCAATTGGAGGAATAGGTTGGATAACACCACTCAACTTCAATAGACCAATTAGGTTGGCTATAATATAAAACCAACTAGAAATTAGTTCCACTAGATAGAATAACTTAGATCCGATCCAATTACTTAATATCATTAAATCAAATAACTAATTAACATTAGACTATAAACAAACCCTCTTACATGGAGAACTTTACCTAATTACACTCATACACTACCGCAAAAAATGCCTACAGTGGTGCTTTTTTAGACCCTATAGCGGTGCTTCATAAGCGCCGCTATAACCAATGCCGCGATAGGCCAAATAACCTATCGCGGCGCTTAATAAGCGCCACTATAGGTAGGCCTATAGCGGCGCTTTTTATGTAAGCGCCGCTATAGGCCATTTAATTTTTTTAAAAAAAAGATTAAACCAAAGGCATAAAGCGGCGCTTTTCATGTATAAGCGCCGCTATATGTAGCCTATCCCTGCGCTTAGCGCCGGGATACGCCAATGCCTATAGCGGTGCTTATAATAAAAAGCGCAGCTATAGGTTATTTTTTTAAAAAAAATACTTTTAATTTTTAATTCTATCCAGGTCAGCATCAATTCAAAAATTACATTTTCAATAATGTTAGGTTCTTTTATGATTGATCATCTGTTACAAAAGTTTGTACCCATGACAACAATTTAAGATTACTACAGAACTTGCCTCACATATAGGGTGTTTGAGGTTTGGTCAAAAATCAACACAGAATTGATTCTGTACCAGTCTAAAGAGAGAAATAAAATGTAGAGCTTTCAAACTGTACGGAACTACACAACTATGTAAGCTATACATTCCCACAACATTATTGTTCTTATATGTAGGTTATATTTTTATTTTATTACAGTATGGCATGAAAATGACCAGAGATTAAAATCGAAGATTAAAGAGAATAAACATGTAAGAATGGACCAAAAGCATCTTATCTAAGAGCCTATGGAAATAAAAACCCCAGCTCATGAAGCAAAAGATGGAAGATGGATAACTGAAAAAATATGAGGAACATCAACTTTAGAGAGAAATAAAGGAGTGGGGCTGAAGCAGGAAATCAGATAACTACTAATTCTTTAAAGAAAATTGTTAGAACCTGGAAATGTGAAGTAGAAATAAGGAAAATGGGAGGAGATATAAGAGAAAGTAGAGAAGAGGAACTCTAGAATCTGTAATCCTAGAGGAAAGAAGGGATAAGATAGGAAGAGGGAAGAAGGGAGAGACTAGAATCAGAATCTAGTTCTATAGAAAGAGAATAAAGAATTATCTCAATAATAACTTCATTCATTCATCCATTTGACAGAATACATATATGATATTTATAGCCTAACACATAAACTGTTTACCTTTGTCCTATCCATGTAAACAAACAATAATGTAACTATGTAACTAACACAAGACACATAATAAAACATATAGCAAAAATAACGTCCTAAAATAAATTATTAAAAGCCACTTGGTTCCTATCACAAATTGTCTCAACAAGCAGAGTACTTGTCTCAAGAAAATCCCCGTCACAACACTCACTCAACAAATCAGGGAACTGAATACTTACATGATCCTCAAAATCTGGGCTTGCTAAATTGATAGTCAAGTTTCTCATCAATAGTAGTAGTACTTGAAATAGACCCAAAAGGATAGAAAGGACAATTTTTGTCAAAATTTCTGAAGCACGAGCCTAAGGATACGGATGAGCAACTTTCTTTTGGGCTTGGGTGGAGGTAGATGCTCATTTGCTCCACTCTTCTGAACTTTTAGAAAATATTTTTGTGCATGTCTATGTACCTGCAAAAGTCAAATGAGCAGAAGTCACACTTCAGCCTTACATATGTATTGATATTAGATCTCATGAGAAAATAACACAAACCAACCTAATGATATTAAAACATTCGTATGAAATTCAGGGGCGTACACTACACAAAAGATATGACTTAGATGGCTTAACATCTTTTCTAAAAATTGAAAAGGGGGTTTTATTTAAAAATACAAAAGGAGTTACTTTTAATAGGAAACAAAATAAAAAAAAAATCATCTCAGTAATAGGAAAAACAATTATAAAGGAGTTACTTTGTACTAGAGAAATAATAGGAAAAAAAAATTTAAATTCTACCATACAGTAAGCCTGGGAGTGTAGGTAAAAGGACATAAGCAATAAAGGCCAAGTGAACTTACCCACAATTATAAAGAATACTGTGGATGAGATTAGTCCCACTTCTATGATCCATGTATGGCATGAAGACCAGTAACAAGCATGGGCATTAAATCACTGCCTTCAAACAATGGTGTTGTGTTGATCCTTCACAAGCACACACCTTATAGGTGTAGAATCTGTAATTTAAACCCCAACTCCTGTCTCTTATGACTCTAACTTTCAAATTTTCATATCACAACAATATATAATCACAAACAAACCTTTTTTCCTACATGGAAAAGGAATTTCAATTACACAAACAAAGTTCAAGTCAAAACAGTTGCAATATTGACATATTATATAATTTAAAAGAAATTAGAATTTAGTGCCAGGTCTTGGACTAAAGCATAAAGCAAAATAAGCAAGGGAAGAAGCTTGTAAATGTTGTCATGACAAAACATGAATTCCATATTGAAAGATCTAGTTGGAATTATAGAGTGTTCAAGTAAGATAACTTTCTATTTCACAAACATGAATTGTCACAATCACAGAACACCAGAAACAGCAAATATCATTCATGGTCTTCCTTTGTCACAATCTTAGCCATTTGTATCAGAGACTCAACAAAGGGGCTGGCTCTTCATACCCCTTCTTAATTATTATCTCTCAATGTTGTTCTAAAAAGAAAAGGAATTTGATTTGTAGTGTGAAAGAGACAACCAACAAAGCCATTAAATTTGGCCCCTTAGATCTGAGAAGGACAAGCACTACTCTGGTAAGAAAGCAATCAACACTTTCATGGAAAAAGGCAAAAGAAAGAAACAAAAATTTCTTCAGATAGTGTGAAGGAAAGGAATGGCAGGCCCAAGCAAGGCTGTATTTCACACCCACAGAAAATAGTATTAAGTTTGACAGTCACAATACGGAACAATAAATAATAGTCTGCCACTTCACTTCATAACAATGGAGTCAAGTTTCTAACTTCATTTCACATCAATTGTTTAGGTTTCTAACTATAAGCTCCAAAAAAATAACAAACATTAAATATGGTATTCAAGCCATAACTACTTGGTCTAAAAGGCAGGTTGCAACAAGTGGCCCAGAAAGCAATTTATACTTTTATGAAGAAGGATCTAAGTCTCTGCAAATTGTGTGAAGGGAAAATCAGTGTTAGGACCAAGCATGTACTTTTCTGCCTCCCTCCCCACAGAATAGTACATAAGTCACAGTCACAGTCACAGAGACTCAGTGTAAGGTAAAAAAACTTGTCCATAAGTTTACTACACTGTGAAACAGCAAACAATTTGCATGGACTACGGCATAATATATGTCATCAAATCAAATCAAAGACTCAAACAGTTCAAGGGTGTTAATGAATCATGAGTTAAACTTCAAACATAGAAAGCAGTAACAGTCTTTGTATAAGAATTCAATTGGACTTGATAAAAACCAACCAAATGATCAGAGTAAAGGGAAATAACTGATATTGTAGATTGGTACTCTGGGAAGATGCATATCACATAACACAGAGCTTGACCATGATCCTACTCAAAAGCTTATGAAGAATTGAAGGGGCTATAAATAACTTTCAGTATAGAACAATTCCTGTCCGAATCAGAAAGTAAAAATGAAAATCCTTTAATATTAAAAGACCAATTAAATGCATAAAACAAATTCAGATTTACAGAGTTACAGGCACCAATATGAGAGAGAACTCCTTTCCTCCTATTTCTTCATTTGCAATCCCTTGTCCACTAATTGTCTAATCAAGTCTTCAAACCTAAGGAACACTAGAACATGAAATCAAAACACTACAAAAAACAAAGCAAAATAAATTGAAAAGAAAACAAGAGAAAGGGAAACTTAAGACCAAGCTGCAGAAAGCACATCATATTGGTAATCTCCCTCCTATAAATCTTCAACAGGGCTTGTATTGCAGTTCCCAGGTTTTTCCAAGATTAATGATGTAGAAACCTGATTGCCAAAATAATTAAAATCAACAAAGTAACAGACGAAAGCAAGCATCCTGCCACATACAATTACGTCATAATTCTACATTAAATTTGAAGTTCTGAGATGGAATATATTTAAACTTCAAAATTATGAAGCACGGAGATCCAAGGAAATCATAACACCATTACGACATAAGCAGCCCCTAGGTGACTATAGGACTCACTATTTCTTTCTTTCTTTCAACATCAAAGCGAGAACATAATTCACACACAGAGCACAATGAGGGGAAAACAACAAAAGAAAGAAAGAAATTTTTCAGGAAACGAAGAGCTAAGAAAAATATCTTCTAGGTACTTTAATACGAAAATACTTCAATAGATCCATGAAAATGCGTAATCAAACTTCAGTAAAAATACTTCAATCCCACGCCAAAAACTCAAAACAATATACAATATTGAGACATTAAATATATATAAACTGAAAGATACAAGGCAATTTCATCGATCCATCATTACATGTAGTACTCTGAAACATATAATTCGTAATCAAACTTTTTTCAGTGTAAAAAAAGATATCTGTAATTTTGAGAACGAACCATCGTTTCGGCGCTTGAATACATAGCATTCCATTTGGAAGTTGCAGTTTTTGGTTCTGAGGTGAACTTCAGCAGCCAACATCAGCTGGATATCTTCCTTCTTCTGAGAGAACTAGCGCGGAGGAGTGATGGCGGCAGATGCGGCGGTTGTTGTGGTGGCAACCATGGGTGGTTCTTGAGAGAAGCTTTCTTTCGCTCAAGATTCACAAACTCACTCTATGAAGATGAATGTGAGAGCCATAATGTTTGCTTAGGGCTTTAAAGCTTCATCACTATATCTGTAGATGAAATATGTGGAAGGAAACCCTAGTTTGTTAGATTACGATTATACCCATTTCAAGAGGGCTTGTATTGCAGTTCCATGCTCTGCACAAATGACTTCCCAAAACTTGGCTCCATTCTTCCGTAAGCCGATGTGGTGGTTGTTGACGAGAGAAGAAGTCGATGGTGGTGGTTTGGGCTAGAGATGACGCCAACGATGGTGCCGGTGAAGCTGGTTGGAGAAAATGGTGGTGCTTAGAGTTATAAGCGCCTATTGATGCGTCGCAATAGATTATTTCTACAGTACTGATACATGTAGATTAGACTAATGATCTAGTTCTTTTAGGCAAGTTTAATTAATAGAATTACCTAAGCACTACAGAAACTCTCAACATGATCAAACTCAAACCCATAAATCAATCCCAAACAACATAATCACATGAAACATAATGGAGTAAATCATCTCACAAACAAGCTAATTAATGAAATCAACAAAGACTAAGCATAAATATTGTCATTTGGAAAGATAACTAGAACTAGAAAAAATCTGATCAAACCATGTAAATAGAATTCAACAATCACATACTCTAAAATCTCAAACACAAATGAAGTCTGAACACAAGATCAACAAGAATCCAAAATATCTATGGAAATCAAAGGCTACACAATCAACTACAAAAAAACTCTCCTAAAGTGTACTCAAAGCTTGCTTTATGTCATCCCATGTATGGCCGGATATGGAAGGGGTTGGAAGGGTGTGTGTGTGTGAATGTGAGAAGAGTGGCTGTATTTTCGATGATGAATGCGGTGTTTTCCTTTAATTGAAAAAGACATGTGTGTTTGACAGGTGATGTGGCGTGTCCAATCAATAAAGAGGGAATATATATATAGGAAAAAGATATTTTTTTAGATATTATCTTTTTAGAGGGAGAGAGGCACGTGAATTAGGGAGTGTGTCTCTGTGTTCCTAAAGTTTTGGGGGAAGGAGAGAGAAAAATACGAGGGAGTAGTTCATAAAATTTAGGGAGAAGGGGAGAGAGAAAGATATGTTCCTAAATTTTAGGGATTTGTTTCAAATTAGATGGGAGAGGGAGAGAGGCTGTGAATTAGGTGTCATTCCTGAAATTTAGGCCTCCCAAATCCTAGCACAAGAGAGATCTTAAATACATTCAAAACAGGTTAGGGTTTAGTCAATCTAATAGGTCCAACCCAATTAGGAAGGTTAAGAAAATGTCCAATTAGCCCAATTAATCAAATCAATTAGATTTTTAATTTATAAAATGCCCAATAGGCTTGTTGTCATCCTCCTCCTCTTCATGTTGATTTGTCTTTTCTTGATTTTACTCCTTATTCCTTGCTCCAAAAATGAAATATTCAACGCAAATGTGAAATATATCTAGTCCATGAACACTAAATGCATGAGTTAATGCCTTAATATGCTCAAACTAGGATGAAAATGCAATTAATTCTCTAATTTATGAACTTAAGTATAAAAATGCCTAATTCCCTAAAATATAATCTAGAACAAATGTTAAAATCCCTATAATTAGTGGCTCAAAATATATGATAACCAGGTGCAATCAGCCCTTTCATCAAAGTAGCTTGGTTTGAATGCTTCCTCATAAAATTTGACAATTTTAGCATTCATCAATTTCATCGGTGGTTAAAAGAAACACTTACTCATTTATATCAAGATAATCATTTATCTATGTTGAAAGGTAGTATAATTCTCATCAATGTTATTTGGAGGAAGAGATACATGTCTTATATGAGTGTATAACATCTTTCGCTCTCACTATTGTGTAAAAGATCAAGAGTATTCTATCATTCTCTGAGCTAGTCCACTCTCAAGATCAAGATAATACTCCTGAGGCTCCAATAACTCTATGTAGCCTCTGCATCAAGTCATGAAAAGTATTGGTTGGACCATTGTTCTTCATAGAGTCAAGTTACTTTGTGCCATGCCTATATATGCCTCAAGGGTCAATCTTTACAATATTTTAAATGATTCTGAAGACATCAAGGGGATAACCTATTTAATTACAAATGCCTTTGTTCATCTCTTTCTTGTATTATAAAATCCTTCTTATTCCTTATTTTCTTCCTGGGGTCATCACTTCAAGTTGTAACTTCAATCAAGCTACTTGCTCAAATTATTAGTCAGAGGAAATGATATGGAAATATAGTTTTACTAGATATTATGACATTCTTATCCTTTTTTGCTAATTTAGATCTAGCAATAGCTAAATCTTACTGTGTGTTTTCTCTTCTTCTTTATTGCCTTTCACATTATCTTTATAATATACTTTAATTTTTATTGTTAATCTCATATAACCTTTTCTAAAGAAAAACATTTTCGACATGACCCCACACAACCTCAGTACTTTCCATCATAGAATAATTATTAAACCTGCGGGGTGCCAAACCAATCCAGAAAACGTCACACTAACATGTTGAGAAATTAAAACAGAGCAACCAATGATGGTTGAGCCAGATACAGATAACCCAAATTGCCAAACCCATGTCCTTGTGTGATAGCAACACTCCACCCAAAATTATCGTTTGTCACCATCACAATCAACATACTCCACCTTAAACCCCACCCAGAAAACCAAATAAAAATATCCTGCTCTTTCCCAAAAGAAAAAAAAAATGAAATTACCCTAATGATTCAAGGGGTATGGGTCATAATTTTTCTAAAGGGATATTCTTATCATAGATGTCCAATTTTTTAAGGTGAAATGCACTCAAGTATCAAGAGAGATAATTAGTATCAAATAAATCTCTATGACTTGTTAATGACAAGGGAAAATGTTACTGTTAACAAATTAAAAAACATAATTGAGAAATTATTTGGACTTGTTTTGATAGTTTCTCCGTTCCTAAATATAGGATTTAATTGACTTTTTTAGAAAATTATAAGAAAAACTAAATAAGTTAGTTATAAATTGTTTTGCCTAAATTTTTCTCTAAATTAGTTTATTTAACTTATAAGTTAACATTTACTCTAATAATACACAAATTACATTATGATTAAGTAAATCATTTAATTAGCTTCCTTAATTTCTTAAAAGAGTTAATCTTCTTTAGAACATGAATACAATTCTTTCAAGTTTAAATTTTTAAACATGAAGCAGTTGCTCAAACATCAAAAACTCTCAACTCACTACATGTGTAAGATTGACGATATACATATAATGGCTTCTTAAGTACTTTTGACTTCTTTTCACCATGTACTAGGTCATCAATTATTCAATTTTCTCATCAACATCTTTAGTCTTATTTATTCATGTTGGAATTAAGTTGAATGATTTTTTATTGGGAAAAAAGTAAAATAATTTTATGATTTTCTTTTTAATAATACTACATAGACTCTTTTTCATACATTTAGAAGGATATCTTTAAAATTACGTACAATATTACCACTGAGCATTCAGCCTAATAAGTAATAAAAATATCAAGTTTAAACTCACATATCTCAAAAAGTCCTCTATTTAAAATGAAAATATGCTTGCAATCCAAAAAAAAAAAAAGTAATTAGGCTGGCACATTCGGGAGACATGGAAAAATATACAATTTCTGTCTCTAATATGAAAACTAGTTGAATTGTTGGATTTAATTCAGAATATTAGATCATAATCCAGCCCAATTAAGGCAGGCTTGGTTTTCCTCCTCTTCTCCATTCCTCCTCCTCTTCTCCTCTTCTCTATTCTAACCCTTAGATTATAATTTATTCGACGGTCCAGATTCATTCTCCTTCCTTCCCATCCACTCCCTCATTCAAGTCTCCACTGATGCAAGCTCTAGTTTCTCCAGTTTCCATCATAGGCACCTCCACCTCTGGAATAACGAGATCCATCGTCACCACCACCATCATCGTATTCACAGTCACAACCAACACCATAGCCACCACTGTAGCCATCGCCACGGCCACAGTTGCGGTTGTATCCACCTTTAAGGTGGCCACCACCACCGTACCCACCTCCACCACTGCCACGGCTATATCCCCCGCCACCGCCGCCATATCCCCCGCCACCACTACTATATCCACTGCTGCAGCCGCTGCCTCGGCCACGGCGACACTTTTGAGACAGAAGCAAGTGTTAAACAAAGTTCATGAAAGTAGCAAATGTTGATTCATTTGATTTTAGACCAATTGTTTCCTTGCTCTCTGAATCAATTGTTGAATAGAGTTCACGGAAGCAAGTGTTGAACAGAGCAGCGGAGGGTATCCTCATGAGGCTAACGACGCTGGGGAGGCAGGGAGGGAGGAATGTCATTGGGCATCCTAACACAACAACAGCAAAACAGTGCATGGGCTTGAATTAGAGGAGATCATATTTTATCGTAAAATGTCGTCATTTTCTGAGGAGAGGAGGTAAAATGTAGAGGAGGCTAGCCGCTCCCAATTAGGGCATGATTCGAATTGCCTACCAAAGGCAAATTAGCTTGAATTTGAGATTTAATATCAAATGAGATCTTAATCTATTTTATTTTATATATATATATATATCTAATTTTTTCCAAACTAAGTTATACTATAAGCTGATATAATATATAATTGAATGTTAAAATGAAAAATTGGTATAAATCACCACTTAACAAATGATCCCTCCAGTATTAAATATAAGAGTTAATATGTCAAATTTTTTGGTCCAAAATATAAAAGGTCGCATGTAAAAGTCAAAGTAATAAATGCACGTTTTCTATTTATACCCTTGTATATTAGTAAATATAAAGAGGGGAGAGAAAAAATGTATAATAAATGAGTGAGGGTGAAAATGGAAAATCTTATTAAACCTACCCATAATAAATGATTCCAATATGTTTTGTTGGTATGTGTAAAAATATTGATTATATCTTATAATAAGGAAAGGAAGGAGTATATGGACATAAAATATATTAAATCTTGAGGTCCTTGAGTGTCGATAAGTGTAAAGGAAGAAAAAGAACAAACTACCTTAAATATTAAATATTAATAGATGAGAAAAAGAGAAGATCCATACATATATGATAGAAGATCACTTACGAATGACAGATGCAAATTTGACCCTTCACGGCTTCACCTCAGGCTTATTAACCCTAAACACCATGAGGGATTGACATATTTTGAGTCTCTTGCTTAAAAAAACATATTTTCAGTCTCATACTAAAATTAATTTGGCAAATAGGGTTCATCCCCAATTTTTCACGCTAAAGGAGATATTTTAGTGAAACCATTTCATATTTGTTCAAATTAGCATATTTATTTCATCTTCTTAATCCTATTAGTTAAGTAGCTCATAGGTTAAAAATAGGGGAGAGTATCCTATGATTTGATTAAATTTAATTTGAATAATTAGTTGGAGTTTAATATCACATCGAACGTTGGTCAAAAAAAAAAAATCACATCGAATAATACTCTCATTTAAAAAAAAGGATAATATAACTTTTAGTCCCTGAACTTTCAGATCGATGATGGTTTTGATCCTTGAACTTTCTGTCAGTTTGGTTTTGATCCCTGAACTTTAACATCGATAGTTTTGGTCCTTGAATTTTCAGTCAATTTTGATTTTGGTCGCTGAACTTTCAGTTAATTTTGATCATTGGTCCTTGAACTTTAAAAAAACTTAAAAAAATCAGAGACCAAAACCACAATTGAGTGGAAGTTCAGAAACCGAAACCAAAATTGATCGAAAGTTTAGGATCAAAATCAAAATTAACTGAAAGTTTAGAGACAAAAACTATATTATCCAAAAACAAAAAAACAAAAACAAAACACAACATATTACTAAAAGCAATGTATGGAATTGTGTCAGTCAAGCCACACATAAGAGAGAAGCAGCTTTATCTTGTGCTTTTACCCTTTTCTTCTCCCATCTCTGACATCGCTTCCAATCCCCTTTCAGTGTAATGATTCTGCAGCAGCAAAATTGCAAAAAACAACACACCCTCTCTTCCTCCTCCTCTCTTCTCTCTCCCACGCACTCATTCACGCCTTCCTCAACACAATTCTTCTCCTTTTCGCGTTTACCAATTCTTCGCTCCTAATCAGACTTTTGCTGCAGAAAAAGTTGTGTGTGTCTCTAACTCTAATCCCCGTATAGAGTGGTCCTAACTCCTAACTTTCTCATCCCCACCAAACTTCCCATCAATTCATATTCACTGCTTTTTATTGTATTTCTTGGTCTTATCTTTTGGGCCTTTTTTACCAGAAAAATTTAAAAAAAAAAAATGCAAGAAGCTGCTGGATTGGGATTTATGGGTGGTGGTTTGAGCGGAGAATTGTCGCCGTCCGGCGAGCTTCTCCGGCAGCTGAAGGCGGAGATATCGGCGCATCCTCTTTGTGAGCAGCTCATGGCGGCGCATATCGGCTGCCTACGTGTCGCCACTCCGATCGATCAGCTTCCTCTCATCGATGCACAGTTATCTCAGTCTCATCAGCTTCTTCGTTCTTACGCCTCGCTTCTCACTCATTCCCTTTCTCCTCAAGATCGCCAAGAACTCGACAATTTCCTGGTGCGTACTGTGAATTTCTTCTTCAACTTCCATGGATTTGTGGATCTACATGCTTTTTCCCTCAATCTTCAATTTCTTACTGGTTTGAGGTTCGCTGTTGACAGTAAATCCTAAAGGATTACATAATCATGAGAAAACGTCTTGTTAAGATTGAGATTTTGAAATCTGATTTAATTATTATTTTTTTTTTATGAAAAATTTTGCAGGCACAGTATTTGGTAGTGCTGAGTAGCTTTAAAGAACAGCTTCAGCAGCATGTTAGAATTCATGCGGTGGAGGCTGTTATAGCCTGTCGTGATATCGAAAATACCTTGCAAGCACTCACAGGTACTCCTCCACCTGTATGATTTGGTGCTCTTGTTTCATTCATTGCTTTGATTTTTGTGAACAATGATTATGTCATAACATTACATTATATTAGCTTGTTAACAAAATATTCGTCCATTTTTAACCCCAATTCATATGGTAAGGAATTAATTTTATCATGATTATAAACCCTACATTTCTGATTCATGTGTTCAATACAACTCATTATCAAGCAGTTCATAATATTTAAAAAAGAATAGAACAATATTTATAACTGTTGTCTTAAAAGCTATCATATTAAACTAATCTATAATTATATAGTTTGATAGTATAATAATATTAATATATAATGAATCATACGGTATATCCCGTATTTTATAATTTTTTGTGGAATTTGGGTATGTGTGAAAGGATGGTTGTATTATCTGGACGAATCTGTACAGAATATATGGATTGTGGGAAGATCTGGAGGTCTTAGTTTGGTGATAGAGTGATATTCTCACGGCATTCTCAACAACCTCTATTTATTGTACGTTCAAGAAAGGGGCTCTCATACAATGCATTTTCTTTTACCGAATTGCGTGTAACTAAAGAATTTGATACGCTTATAACATTTGCAAACTACACCATTTACCAGTTATATGAAAAAAGATAAATTAAAAATATGCAAATCCATATATGGTGTAGCCTTTGCTCTTGTGTCATTTCTGATTAGGTGAAAATTGTTTACATGTCATAATCTGTTTTGGCATGATTGAAACTGTATTTTGAAAAGATGTTGGGAAACATAGGAGATAGACCGAACCTTTATCTTGTTTATCAGTCATAGCAATCGGCGTCAGGATCAGCACAACCCACCAACTATTCCTGAAATAGGAATACTGTTTCCACTGATTGTTCATTGGTTAACAGTAGTCTCATCATAGAATTATAGGCAATAAATGACTCTTTGAGATGTATATATACTATATAATAAAGAGTTTTTTTTTCCATTCCATTTTGATCGGTTTCACCCTCCTTTTTCTGAATGTATAGGAAAGTCGAGTACAAACTCTTGAAGTAAAAAAAGAAAAAAAAAAAAGAAAAACTAATAAAACACGCTAGTCCTTGGAGTTGGGAATCTGCATGCACCCCATTGCCCCATGATTGGGGCAATTTTACTGATTATTAAAAAGGATCTATTTCTTTATATATATACATATATATATAGTTTTCATATGCTGACATTTAAACTTTGCATAATACATTTAGATGAGATATAAATACAATTATTTATTTTATCGATAAATTGCTAATACTGCTTTGTGCAACTTTTTTCATTTTTCTTTGAGATGAAATTGCTATTAGCTAATATTATCAACATGTTAATATATAATAAGTTGAATAAAACGTGATTGTGCTTTTACAAAATAAAGCAACTTGTGTGTGTTTAGATGATGCCTCATTTTTTAAAAATATAGCAACTCCCTCCCTTCCTCTCTTTCACACAAAGACACACCCTCTCTCTCTCTAAATATATGTGTGTATTATGCTTACAATTTCATTCATGTTTCCCTATTTCAAAATCATTTCAATTGGGTGATGTTATTTTAAGTGAAAAATCTGTGTTTCATGAAATTAAATAATATGCACACATCCCCAGGAAATCACTATTTGTTTTTGATGCGTGAAAGTTTCTAATTTCTACAGAGAAAAATGTTTTTTTCCCCATTAACTGAACCAAGATTCAAACCATTGCATAATAAATCAGGAAGTTAATTAGAGATTTTTAGTCTGATGCGTGTTTGTGACAATTTTCCTCTAGCATCAAGGCATATGCATCACATAGTAATTGATATTATTAGAAACACATAAGATTATCTTTTAACAATAGATGATATATGGCAACTTAATATGAAGAGACTGTGTGTGAGGGGGGGGGGGGGGTGAAGGCAGATTCGTCGTAGGATTTGTATTTAACATTCTTTCTTACATCAAAACATATTAAAATCCTCCTCAAAGTCTTTAAAGTAACATGAGCTAAGAGAAATTACTTAGTTGGCCTTGTAGTTTTTTCTCTTTGATTTATAAGAAGAGTACCAAAAATGCAAAGAATTCCCTATATTTAGAGGATGGCACAATTTTTTCTTTTCAACCTTAGGTGGCTGAAGATCTTCAAACATTTATTTTGTAATAGTTTTCTTTTATTCCAAAGCCTAAGTCTAAGACTGACTATATATGTAAAAGCCAAGTTAGTTAAAAATGAAAAGAAAAGAAAGAGGAATCCAGTTTGTAATTGTAAATGGCCAAAGAAGGCCTTTTGTCTGTCCTCATAGAAAAATAGTGAAAGAAATGAAAAGGTTGTCATAGGTAACTTGGGATGACAAGTTGAATATATATTAGTTTTTACTTGCTTGGCTTCATTATTAAATGAACGAGTGGTAAGTAAGAAGAAATTAAGCTTCGATCACTCAAAACTGCAAATTTTAAAGGATTTTGTTCAACTATTGAAGTTGGGTAGATTATGTTACACAACCCTTTAATTTGAGGAGATCCTCTTTGCATTCTGGCCTAACGGATATTAAGTTAATATAGCCGATCTTTGGCTGTATATCTAATGTCGACTAAAAATAATTACCTTCCATGATAAGCATGACATATGCTAAAATACCCAATCCACTGACATAAAGGGAACGTTGATTAGTTAGGTTGGCTTTTTATGTCTTTCACTTTTTTATTTGCTAGATATAAGTAGTTAGGCCTAGGAATATCTTCGTATCGGGTTTAATTATTTTGTAATTTATTTAAAACTTTCTCTATGTGATATAAGCAAGTGTCCATCTGCATATTTATAATCATGTGACCTGCTTCAGTTGATTGTTATCTGGCGCAAAATACATATCCTAGCAAATTTGCAAAATATATGTTTGGTGAGATGAGGTTTTTTTATTCTTGTGGTTGTTTATATATTAGGAGCGACTTTGGGAGAAGGAAGTGGAGCAACAATGTCAGACGATGAAGACGAGTTGGCGATGGAATTCTCAATTGATCAGTCTGGCATTGAAGGGCATGACATGATGGGATTTGGTCCATTACTTCCTACAGAATCTGAAAGGTCCTTGATGGAAAGAGTTCGTCAGGAACTAAAGATAGAACTGAAGCAGGTCATTTTGACTTATTATAAAACCGTTCCTATTAATTATGTCACTTTTCTAATCACTTCGTTGAATTAACCTGGCTTTTTAGCATGTGCAGGGATTTAAGTCTAGAATTGAAGATGTGAGAGAGGAAATTCTAAGGAAAAGAAGAGCTGGGAAATTACCAGGTGACACGACTACAGTGCTAAAGAATTGGTGGCAACAACATGCAAAGTGGCCCTACCCAACTGTAAGTGTTCATCAACAGCAAAGCATGAATATTGATTCTAATCACCTAAAATTAATGCTGTCATGTCAACGTTTCTAGGACAAAACCTTAGATTCTTAGGATGAAAGGCTATAATCATTTACTTGGATGGAAGGAAAAGTGAGAGGAAAATAAAGGGAAAGGATATTAGGAAGGAAAACTTCACATAATATTATTATTATTTTTTTTTTGTACTGATTTTAGAAGTCCTCCTAGCCATCTTTCTTCTCATCCAAATGTAGGGGTCAGTGATACAGCAATTAGTATGTATTTGGCATTCAGCATTCACAACCTCTGATATTTTCAGGAAGATGACAAGGCGAAACTTGTGGAGGAGACAGGATTGCAGCTGAAGCAGATTAATAACTGGTTCATCAACCAAAGAAAACGAAACTGGCACAACAACTCACAGTCTGTCACCTCGTTGAAGTCCAAGCGCAAGAGGTAGACTTCCCTGGATGCTTATATATGGAACAAATACGACTGATATATATAGACTAATAGTCCCACTAAGATGTTATATATATATATTGGATGTTGTAAGATTACAGCGAAAGAAAGTTGACATCTATAAAACTGTGTAGATATATATATATATTATAGGAAAAAATTTAAGTGGCTTATTTTGGGTGTGAAAAGTGGTTGGTTTTTTTCACTGTGGTTTGTAAATTGTTTACTGCGTTTCTTACCGGGTGAACAAGAAATGTTGTATATGTTGCTTGAAGGGTTCTCAAATATATTTGAAGGTTTCCACGTAAGTTGTTGACTCTTGAGTAATGATATCCAGGTTTATATTAAAATATATATATATATATACACACATATATATTTGAAGGCTCCCATTTCCATTTCTGGAGCGCAGGCATTTATTTTAAGATTCAACGGTATTCTTTGGAGTCCATGAATGAGAGGATTGAGGATTTTTTTTTTTTTTTAAAAAGTCTGGGAATAGATTAAAGAAAGCAATGATTAAGATGTATGTGATTATCAGTCTCCTTTGCGTAGCACTTGAGAATGCGCCATTTTATTATGGCCCGATATTCGAGACAACTAATAATTCAGAAAGTGGGTAACATATGGCAAGCTAAAAAGAGCGAGATTTTTTTTTTGTTGCCATAGCTGGACACTTTTGCAACTGTACTTTGGATAGATTTAAACTCAAAAATGTAATTTTGTATATACATATATTTTGTATTTATTAATAATTTTAATCTTCAATTATTATTTTCAAATTCACATTTTAAAAACTTTTATTTTATTTCTTATCCTAAAAATGACATAATTTAGATTGCCTATGATGAAACTTTGAACAGTTAAAGACTTTAAAAATAGTAACACATCATCCCAATTTGCTACAAAGCTGGCATGGAGATATAGTGAAGCTTGACTCAAATGTAGTTCGACAGTATATTTTTATAATAAAAATAGAGAAAATTAATCTTTTAGTTCCTAAATTTTTGACTCGGCGGTTTTTATATTTTGATTAGTTGGAACTCAATCATTATAATTTTGACGCAGTTATACAGCCTAAGAGTTTAACTCATTACAACTCTGTCTCTATATATTAAACCATTTTATTATTTATACCATATGTTTTATAAATATAAAATTATATATTTAATTAAGGCAGGAGCTTAACTATAAAATGGTCTAAACTATAGGAATAAGTTGCAATGAGTCAAAGATCATTGATTGAGTTAGAACTGAGTCAAATTTATGAGGATTTAGTGGCACCGATTCAAAACATAATGACTGAGTTACGAGTCAAAAATTTAGAGGCCAAAAGATTGATTTTCCCATCAATATAGCTAACGTTATACTCCCAAATACGGCCTTAATAATGTCTTACTCCTAATATGTGGGCCCAATTTGCAGTTAAATGGCCTCTTATGCTCTTTAGGAAGGATAGTGTTTAGGAAATGGCCAATATGTGGGCAATGGCATTTGGCGGAGACGGCCCAAGCTCGCTTAGAGAAAGATTAATACAAAACCTAAAGTCAAATTGCTCGGAGTCTTCGTCCTTTACCCAAAAAACGATTACCATGCCATTTTCTTATTGGTCAAGACTAAACAGCGAAGCAGACCGATGGCTAGGCCACTGAACTATAGCCCACGGCATTTGATTTTTCTCCATAAAATGACAAAAAGAAATTAAAGAAAGCAACGTTTACAATTTACATATATAGATAAAATACAAACTTTCGAGCCTAAGAAATTATAAAAATATAAAATGCAAACATTGAAATAACGACCCCAATACTAGTAATAGAAAAATCAAAGAGCAATGCTAGAATTTCCTGCCATATAATGTTAAGATTTGATGAAGGTTCCAAAGGAGGTTTGAGGAAGCATTTTTCCACACAATGAATAGTCAAAGATGATGGAGAACCATAATGCATAAGCCCTAAATTACGAATCCAGAAGAGTGTTGCCCAATAACATTTAGATAGAAAGGTGTTTCCTGGTATTGCTTGATTCTGCTACAAAAACTCTTTAATGGGAGAGCCATTATGACAAACATGGCAAATATATTTCCCCAAACTTTTGTATTTATGAAGAATAATGTCCCAACCTTCATTCCACAAAGACAAACAAGGAGCAACAGGGGGATTTATTCTTGTAACCCATTGTTGTTCTGAATAGTTGGAAAACGCCAATTCTTGAAGGCAACAAAGTTCTTGATTTTTCTAATTATTGTTATGGGGCTTTCACTTCATCCATGGTGTAGTGCTAGTTAGATTAGTTAATGTTTGCACTTTAACACTTGCCGTCGACTTGGCTTTCAATTTTTATTACTCCCATTGATCCTATATACTCCTATTAAATATAAATAAATGAAGAGTCAATACAACTTTTGAGTCTTGAACTTTCCTTGATCATAATTTATGCTAGCTTGAGTTTATTGATTGGTTAAAACCATTCTTCTTTGCATTGTACCCTTTGTCCAAGAGTACAAAGGTCTAAGTGTGAGGAAAATGATTACTCCATATTTTTATACACTTTTCATTGATAAAATCGTCAGATTATTGCATCTTCTTGGGGGTAATTGTACCTAATTAGGATAAGTTCAGACTTTTACATACCTTACTGGAGTTTTTACTAATCAAGGGTAATTTAGATATAATTAACATGATTTATTGATTAACAAGTCTTCAAGAACATTTTGATGCTACCTTAAGTCTATTTTTATGTGCAGATCATAGAAGAAGAAGGTTGATTAAGGAGGCAGAGCTTTTGACCTATGGCCACGGCGAGGCCACGATGAGGGAAGCCAGAAAGGCATGCTCTCTGTACCTCGCCGGGCCCCAAATTGGCAAGCTCTCTGTAACTCGCTGTGGGTATGCCACGGTGAGGGCCCGATATTAGCAAACTAGAAACGATTTTCTAGGCCAACCTGAGTCCATACCCGACTCCTACTCACTTGACCAGACCTGGGGACCTATTAGGTCGAATTTCAGCCTCATTTGGAGTTCTTGGAGCCCCAAACCCTAGTTCTCACTTCTCTCTCAATTGCTTATCATCTCCATCCAGTGCTTCCTCCATTTTTGTTGATTTTCAGCATTATCTCCCATTCTTCTTCCATTTCCACTTCATCTCTCCTTCAATCTTCTTCATTCATGGAGGCTATCACTATGGATACCCTTGGGCACGAATTTGAAGACATGAGAGGCTAGATTCTTAGTGCTTTGGTGGTGTGAATGTGGCTCTAGCTTCAGTGGGCAAAATAGGGGATTTATTTGTTTTCTCAAGCTCTTTTCCTTATGTATTGAGTTGTGTGGTTGCATTTCTCTTTGTATATTTGGATTTGAAACATGATTTTCCTTTCTAGTTGTCTATGAATTGAAATACTTGTGTTGGATATTGAGTCATGTTAATTGAATGATATTTATGTTTAAATTTCCTATTGAGTCTATGATGCTATATGATTTTTAGTGTTTGCTAGATTGTGTAGCTTAATTTATCCAATTGAATGTTGTGGTTGCATATTCTTGAGAGGAATCGATTTTCAAGACCTAATTTCTAACACACATCTAGTACTAACCCTAAGTAATGGCTATTAAAGTGGTTGCTAGATTAGTCATTAATCAGGGCTAGTGGACCCCTAGTGATTGCTTAGGGATTTTTCAATTATACTTGGTAAATCTTTAACTCCCAGCATCAATTTTAATGAAGCGTGAGAGCCACCGTAACACTACCAAAGCCCATCTTATAAAATTCTAATCCAAACAATTTTCACCCTTTAATCCAAAATTACCAAAAACAAGTATTTTCATTTTTTACCGGTTTCATTAAATGACTTTCCAAAACCAAAACCCAGACTTTTTATTGTTTTAATTGGATTTAGCTAGTTTAGGTAGAATAAAAGATTCCTCAAGTGAAACAACCCAGGGTTGCAACCTATATTGCAATCCTTGGATTAAAATTTTATCTTAACCCCCAAGGCGCATTAGGCAAAGGTTAAATCAAATGGGCAATGGTTGAAGAAGCCCCGGGTATGCCGTAGTCTCATACTTGCAACGTGCACAAGTGTCGCAGTGCTTCACATAAGTTGCTACATCTTGGTTAAGTCCCTTCCACCAAAATAGGAACTTTACTCGGTGATAGGTAGCTTGGATACCTGAGTGTCCCCCTTGTGGACTAGAGTGAAATAACTTCATAATTTCATCTCAAAGGGAAAAGTCTGCACCAACCACTAACTTCCCTTTCCTTCGTAGCAAATCACCATCCCAAGAGAAGTGCTTCAAAGTACCACCATTCTCTTGTATCTTATTGATTAATGGCTGTAAAAAGCCCATCATTCACCTAACTTTGGTTCAGTTTCAGCAAGAAATATGGATTAAAAGTGTCAGAACAATATGCATAAGCTGTAATTTCAGCATCTGAGAGAGAGCATCAGCTACAGAATTATCCTTACCTTTCTTATAATGAATCTCATAGTCAAAACCAGCTAACTTGGCCACCCAAAACATCTGAAATGAGGTATTTAGCTGCTGTCCAAGTAGATATTTTAAACTCTGATGATCTGTCCAGATTATGAACTTTTGCCACTCCAAATATTCTCTAATGAAGCACGACCAACACCACATCCATCAACTCCATCTCATACAAAGATAATTGTTAGTTCCTAGAAGCTAAGGCTTTGCTGAAAAATGCAAGTGGTTTTCCATCTTGCATAAGCATCGCACTAATCCCTACTCCACAAGCATCTAACTCCATTATAAATTGTTTAGAAAAGTTTGGTAGAGCAAGCACTGGGGCTGTTGTCAAAGCTGTCTTTAATTGTTCAAAGGCACTAGTAGCTTTGGGAGACCACTTAAAGGCATTCTTCTTCAATAAAGAGGTGGGTGGCCTAGCCAAGGTACAATAGGACTTGATGAAATGCTTATATATAGCAAGCCCCAAAAAACCATGGAGTTGCTTGATAGTGGTGGGTAGTGACCTATCCGCCACGGCTTGAATCTTCTTGGAATCGATAAGAACGGTCCCATTAGTAATGAAGTGCCCCAAGTATTCAACACAAGAGGCAGCAAATGTACCATTGGAAAGCTTAACAAAAAAGTGGTTGTCCCACAAAATCTGCAATACCATCTTTAGATGCTTGGCATGTGCTCAAGAAGAGTAGGACTATAATCCAAGATGTCAGGAAAAAAACCAACATGAACTTCCTTAGAAAATCTTGGAAGAGATCATTCATTATGGCTTGCAAAGTTGCAGGAGCATTTGTCAAGAACAAAGGAATGACTAACCACTCAAAATGGCCGGAATATGTCTTGAAAGCTGTCTTAGGTACATCCTCCAGCACCATACGAATTTGATGGTATCCTGCCTTGAGATCTAGCTTGGTGAACCACTTGGCTGACCTCAATTCCTCAAAAAGCTCATCAACAAGGGGTATAGGATACTGGTTTTTAATTGTGAGCTTGTTGATTGTTCGATAGTCAATACACATCCTCCATGTCTTGTCCTTTTTCTTCACAAGGACAATAGGAGATGAAAAGGGGGAGAAACTAGGTTGTATAAACTCAGCCTACAACAATTCATCCACCAACTTCTCTATGACATCTCTTTGAGCAGTCGAGTATCGGTAAGGCTTCAAACTAATCGGATTTGTCCCTTGTTGCAAGAGTATAGGATGACTATGTCCTTGTCTTAAGGGAGGCAGGGATTTTGGTGTTTGAAAAACATCCTGAAATCGGTCAAGGATTTTTTGAATTTCCCTAGGCATAAAATAAACATAAAAAATCATAGCCAAAGAAGAAATTTATGTATCATGAGCTTTAACTAAATGCAAAAAGAAATTATGTGAATTAGAGTTAATTGAGAACTTCCCTGGCCGAGAGAGATGCCATTCATTAGGAGGTGTGGCTTGTAGCTTCCTCAAGTTTCCCTTATACCAGAAATACATTGATACATTTTTAATACTCTTCAGCCACTTTAAACTAAGGACCACATCATAAGTCTTCAGGTCAATTACCCTTAAATCAAAGGTAAAATTTAGTCCCTACATTCTCCATTTAAAGTCCCTCATGATGCCTAGAACTTGTAATTTCTGACCACCAACAACCTCAACAGGGGGTAAAACAGGATCAGATTTACATTATCCCAATTTAAGAGCCAAATTCAAGTCCACGAAATCATGGGTGCTACTATTATCAATTAAAATCTGTATAATGCGTTTACCCACTGAACCTTGAATTCTCATACTGGTACCCCCATCAACACCCTCTATGGCATGAAGAGAAATAAGAGGTTGCTTATCTTTATCACCCATAACCTTAATATTTTTAGGAATGTCTTGTAACTCATCAGAATCATCAAGGGAAGTGTCATTGGGACCTTAATCAGATTCAATATAATGAAGCTAAAATTTCTGGCCCTGTGGCCATTTCTGGTCTCTTGAAAATTTTTAGTGACAAGATCAGGGGAGAGCACCTAAAGTGCTCTTTTTTGCTTATTCGAACTTGCAGATGCTAAAATAGGGTTCCAAGACACTATTAGCCCATTTGCTTGGGGGCCCATAGTGAGGAGGGCGATTTTGTAATTGCCCATTGATTTCTGGGGTTTGACCGAAACTCCCTGGGGGTTGAAGCTCGATGATGCACTGGACTTTTGGTGGGTCCTCTAGTCTTCAAGAAGTAGCTCCTACATGTGAGCTTAGCGGCAAGCATCATATAAAGTGTGTGGGTGAAAGATACGCACTGATCCTCCAATTTTAGGCTTCAACTCTAACAAATAAGCATTGAGCAAATAGTCCTCCTCCAAGTCGAGCTTCACTGTGCATAAATCCCAGGCCGAGTGGAATTCTTAAAGAGACCCAGTCTGCTGAAGGTGGGTGAAATCTCCTAAGGCTGTTCAAAAAGTTCATGTCCCGGTCCTATCCCTGACCTGTTGGGACCAGAATTTCCCGGGACCGACGGGATCTGGTACCGGGATCAACGGTACCAGGACCAAATTGAAACCGGGATGGTACCGGGATATGGTCACATCTACAGGATTCTGGTTCCCGTCTCGGTACCATAAGTATAGTTACTTATTTAATTTTTTTTCCTAATTCAACTATGCTTTTATTCCTTTATTTTTTTAATTAATTAATCAATCCCTTACACAAAATTTTTTTCTTTCTTCACAAAATCATTTAATTATATTGATGATTAATTGATTCAATCATTCAAGGTTTAGGGTTTAACCTTTTGAAAGGCACACCACTTTTTTCTCTTCCACCATTCCACAATCCTAAACGAAGAGGAAGGATCGAAGAAGTAAGGAATGACTAAATTGTTGGCTATTGCTTTGAATTTTTTTTTTCGAACAATGATGTTGCTTTGAATTTGAATGTTTCATTATAAACTTATGGTTGTTGTCTTGTTTCATTATAATATTTTGGAGACTTTACAAGTAATTAAAAAGGATTTGTTGGACTGAATGGTTGTTGAATGATTAATCTTTTTTTACACATAAGTATATATGTGATATTAAAAAATTAATTATATTATATTATTAGTAACTAAAGTATAAACATACATAGGTGCTTTGTTTTTTTTTGTTTCTTGATAAGGTAGATTGTGTCAAAAAGAATCGGGACGTCCCGGTCTTGGTTCATGTCCCAGCCTCATCCCGATGGGTCCAGGACCCCTTCAATACCGATACTGGGACTGGGACACAAATAACGTCCCGGCCTTCTTCAAGTATCGAGACTTGGACAAGGGGTGTCCTGGATTCGTCCCGGTACTTGAGCAACCCTAAAATCTCCCATCGGGGTCTTGAATGGTAGTCCGAAGGTGTCTTAAAGCAGAACGGCGTATTCTTCCCATAGGGGAAGCCTCCCACGTGATCTGGGAACCAGCGCTTAGTGCCACTGGTAGGTCTTTTTGCCCAGATGGGTTGATGTTACTTGGACCTTGTTTTCTTCAAGCGTATGGTCAAGCTCAAAGAAGCTCTCACAACGGAGAAGCCATGAAAGAATATCTCCTCCATCATATTTGGGGAATTCCATCATCATTAATGAAGGTCGTTGGGAGTGGTAGTGGCCATTCTGACGATCGCCATTTTGAGGGCCACCATTTTGATCATGGGCTTGCTATAACTCGAAATGGAAATTGTCCATTCTTATGGAAAGGTCAACAATTAATTACTCAAGGCGATCGATTCGATCAAGTAAGGTAAGTCTCTTATTGATGTCAAGTAACTGGGTGTCGATTGCATTTAGGTGTTCTTTGGCCATTCTAGTTTCTTGGAACCTGGTATTAACCATGAACAAAGCAGGGAAGACGTCAAACAAAGGCTGGCTTTGATGCGACTTATAGAGGTTTGAAAACCTGTATTTTTAATTTAGGAAGTAGAGGGTAGAAAGGTAGGAGAAGGGAAGAATTAGAGGGTTAAAGAATAAGAATTTCAGATACGGCAAAGATAAAAGAGGAACTCATATATGATTTCATTTATAATGCAAGACAAAAATATAATATGCCCTAATCAGGTTTATATACTGACCTGATTAGTATTACATTTAGACCTAACTAAAAATAAGCTCATTATGCCCAATTCAGCATTACTAGCCAAAAACATAATAATAATACCAAAACATAATAATAATCCCAAAATATAATAAGTTTATTACGCCCATTACTTAATAATCAGTACTAAGGCCGACTCTACTCAACTAACCAAATTAACTAACCATATTCCTAATTATATTATCACATTATTTTGATTAGAAAGTTAATTGCATTTCAATCCTAGTTTGAGCATACTAGGGCATTAACGCATTTAATGTTTATGGACTTGATATATTTCACATATGCCTTGAATATTTCATTGTAAGAGTAAGGAATAAGGAGCAAAAGCAAGAAAAGAAAAATCAATAAGAAGAAGAAGAGTAAAAATGCCTATTGGCCTTTCTTTTAAAATTAAAAATCTAATTGATTGGGCTAATTGGGTCTTTTCTTGACCTTCCTAGTTGGGTTGGGCCATAAGAATTGGGTAAACTCTAGCTCATTTTGAATATATTTAGGTTGTCTCTTTTACTAGGGTTTGGGAGGCCTAAATTTTAGGAGCCACTCCCTCTCCTACTTCCTCATTCACGCCTTCCTCAAATTCTCTCTCTCCCTCTCCCTAAATTTTAGGAAACACACACACACACACACACACACACACACACACTCTCTCTCTCTCTCTCTCTCTTTCTTTCGCTCCCTCCCTCTCTCCCTCTCTCCTCCCCTCCCCCACAAGATTTTAGGAACTACTCCCTCATATCTTTGTCTCTCCCTATTCCCAAACTTTAGGAACTACTCCCTCATATCTCTCTCTCCTTCTCCCATCAAAAAAATTCATGCCTCATATCTCTCTTCCTCTCTTCAAATTCGGCTTCACACATATACAAACATATACGCCTCTTTCTCTCTTTTATTTTGGTGACACACACACACATTAAATCTAACAAATATCTTTCTCTCCTTCTCCCATCCTCATTCACATTTTCTCTCTTTCTCTCTCGAAAAATAAATCACAAGCCTCTCTCTCTCTCTAAAATTATCTCACAAATATCTTTTCGCCAAAATAATCATATACTTCTCACGCCTCTACCTTTCTTCTTCTGTATTAATTTCACATCAAACAAGTGACCCTAATTAATCCCTGATTAATCATGTGACCATCACCATCCTCTTCCACCATCATCAACGTCATTCCCCCTCCTTCCTTCATCCATCAATTTTGCCTCATCCTATTTCCGTTTTCCCTCTTGGTACTCCATGTAGTTCGAGTTGCAGGTCCGTTAGGGTGTCTTCTCTGCCCATATGAAGAACTAATTTTGCTAGATATTCTCTTGGACCATAGGATAATTGTAAAGCAAGCTTTGAATCCACTAAAGATAACAAAATTTAGTTTCGATTGTGTTTCCATATGTATTTTGGATACTTGTTCATCTTATGTTCAGACTTCATTTGTGTTTGAGCTTTTAGACACTACTACAATAAATCATTTTAATGTCACCAATTCATGTCAGTTAATTATAAAACAAACATTGAAAATAATGCGGTGGCATTTTTGTAATTAAATTCGGGGCTAAGGGAGAAACTAATTTTTAAAATTTGAGATGTCGTATGTAACGACATCACATATGAAAAATATGTGACGTGGTTACTTAGAAACAATGTCACATATGAAAAATATGTGACGTGGTTTCTTATAAATGACGTCACATGTTAAACACATGTGACATCGTTTTGAGAAACAATGTCACATGCGTTTAATATGTGACGTGGTTAGTGACGAAGCCACATATTAAACAATTATGTGACATTGTTTCTAAAAAATGAGCTTTTTTTCTTTCCCTCAGCTCCCCACTTTCAAACACTCAGCTCCGCCATTCCTCCTCTCCCTCTCTACCCCCATCTCCGGGATTCTCTTGGCCCAACATCTCTTGCATCCTCTCTCTTGGCCCAACATCTCCGGCGTCCATTACAACATTTCCCCTGGCCTCATCCTTCCTTGACTCCCCTGTTCTTCTCTCCAATCTCAAGGTCTCCTGTCTCTCTCTCTCTCTCTTTCTCTCTCTCTCCCTCCCTCCTTCTTTAATTCTAATTTTGCTCCATAATGTATCTAGCTAGGTTCATGGTTTTTTTTCATCATGATTTTCTTGCTTATAGTATACGACCAAACAAGGCGTATCTAGCTAGGTTCATGGTTTTTTTTTTGCTTTGCTTTTCTGGGCTCTTTAATTGTTCTCTTGCACTTTGACTTCAGATTTTGGTTAAGGTTACTATTTAGATCTCATTCTCGGTTATGATTAATATTTGAAGTTTACAGACTTCAAATTTTTGTTAGGGTTCCAATTCAGATCTTGTTCTCGAATAAGTTTAATTTTTTCAAATTTTCATACTTCAAATTTTGGTTATGGCTGGTGGTCTATTTTGCATTGTCATTGTCAGCGTTAGCTTCTCCGTTGTTTGTCTTCTTTTTCTTGGTTCTCTGTTTTGTGTTGTCTTTCCATTGATTTTGGTGTTGATGCTAGAAAGAAAACTAAATTAGAAAGCAGGAATAAAAAAACCTGAATAGAGAAAAAATAGTGGTTTTTTGTAAGGAATGCTAGAGCTCTCCAACCGAACCTTACCCTATGTCTTTTTTTTCATGTGTAGGATTATACTCTTGGAAGGAATAGTTGATGACTTCTATGACGTGATTTTAATGCTGATGAGCTAAGATGCTCTCTTTCTTCTTTCTTTTATGATCAAATTCCATGTTCTTGTTGGGTGCGCCGTATATGCCTATTGTTTCTTCCCACATCGAAGAAACTCATTTGGTGAACTGAGGGAGAGGGTTTCAGTTTAATTTCTTCCTTTCATCTCATTTGTGCGTTGATGTTTGTTTTTTTTTGTTTAAGCTGATTCATTTCTCACACAACGATCAATTGCAGCGTAGGTGACAGGAACGTTGTCGAGCAACTTTCGTCTTGTGTAGTGTCTGAAGTTTACAAGGTGTTTCTGGTATACAATGTTCAAATTGTTCTGCTTTTGTTGGAAACCTAGAATGATTCAACTCAATTGAAGAAAAGGCCTCCATCTGATGAGAAGGTTCTTTCATCTTATTTTCCTTGACTAATTGTTGTATGGTTTCCATTTTTGTCTTGAGAAGTGATTTTGGTTGCAATGTGATTTGGATGGTTGAACTATTCAAGCAGTACACATTGGTTGTTTAAGCTTAACTCGTATTTGAAGCAACCTTGCTTTCTAGTTTTTCTCAAAGCCATCGCAATATACATGATTCTCCATTTGACATTCATTTATTAATATATATTGAGCATAGCATGCAAATATAGTCTGTGTATTTTGGTGGTTATACTTTTAATACTTCCTTTTACAATTGAGGAGGAGCTATGCTGTACAAACATATAAGAATATGTTGTAATGCCCAATTATGTTGGTATGCACAAACTGAGGACATCTAGCCTTCATTTTCTATTTTTTACCCAATAGGTTGAGTTTTTTTGTTTTATTTCCAAACTTTCAGCTGCTATGTCAATCAAATATGTTGTAGAAACATTTAAAGGAACCTAAAAATCCCCCATCTTTGATCATTGTACAAAATACTAAGTTGTGTAAAAGTGGAATTTTTTGTTTGTGTAGTACTAGCAAAAGTCACATGTATATATGTTTAGTTTGATTAAATTAGTTATATAGAAGGTTGATGTTTACATCTGTTGTATAATCTGTTTCAGAGACATCTTCAATGCATGAAAATATGGGGGGGAAACCAATAAGAAATTAATTTTTTTTAAAAAAAGGAATTGACATCACAAGTTATAAAATATGTGACATGGTTTTGAGAAACCACGTCACATACTAGTTTCTCCGGCTCAGAACCACGTCACATATTAGAGTAGTAAGTGACGTGGTTTCTCCGGCTAGAATAAACCACGTCACTTATTTTATAACTTATGACATGGTTTCTCGGAGATCTAATAGCAAACCTCATCTCTCTGCGACTTATCAACGCTCTTTCTTTCATAAAGTGTGACGTGGAAACTCTGACTTTCCACGTCTGTTATTTATTGTGACGTGAAAAGTCAATTTTTCCACGGAACTTTCTTTAACGTCCCATACAAAAATGACGTGAAAATCCCAAAATAATGGACTTAGAAACCCTTTTCTACAGTAGTGAGACTATGTGATTGTTAAATTCTATTTACATGTTTTGATCGGATTTTGTTCTAGTTCTATTTATCTTTCCAAATAACAATATTATGCTTAATCTTTGTTGATTTCATTATCTATCATGTTTGTGAGATGATTTAACCCATTGTGCTTCATGTAATTATGTCATTTGAGACTAATTTATGGGTTTGAGTTTGGTCATGTTGAGTTTCCATAGCATTTAGGTAATTCCATTAATTGAACTTGCCTAAAGGAATTAGATCATTAATCTAATCTACATGTATGAGTGTAATTAGGTAAAGTTCTACAAGTAAGAGGGTTTATTTATAGTTTAATGTTAATTAGTTATTGGATTCAAGGATATTGAGTAATTTGGATGGGATCTAAGTTATTTTGTCTATTGGACCGAATTTCTAGTTGATTTTAGATTATAGCCATTGGCCAACATAATTGTTCTATTGAAGTTGAGTAGCGTTATCCAAACTATTCCTCCAATTGAGGCTAATTGTATCTTCTTGCATGAACTTAGCCAAATTATTTCCTAATTCCCTAAAAGTGTGAATCAATAATTTGCCTCATGTTTACTCTAACAAAGAGAGTATCCCAACATTTGCATATCATCAGCTATCCATTTTTACCCTTCTTTACATTTATTTTATAAAAAATGCCAAAAACGTTTACCCTCAACCACAGTTTTATCACTTTCATTGCATTTAGTTAGGCTAGGTAGTGTAAGACTCCTTGAGAGACGACTAGGGATTGCATCATTTTAGGGTAATCCTTTGAAAAATAATTAACTTTCATTTGAACCATAAGCCATAATTGAGAAAATATTCAAATCAGTTATAAAATAAAATTAATTGATGCACCCATTCCCTCCCAATATTGTCATGTACCAAATGTGATTTTAAAGCATCTTTCCTATACATATTCCCACTCCCACTCATAATCCCACTCCTAGTCCAAATCCCAATCCCTTCAAATACATAGTTCCGTACCAAACATGGCCATAATAAGTGTAACGTCCCAATTTTTATTAGCTTGGAAATTACATTTTATAGGCATTAGTTTTAAGCATGATGAAGTTTAAGTATTTGTTGATAATTTTCCTAAGAGTTCTCGTAAAACATTAAGAAGAATTTATAATGATTAAGTAGAATTTTGCATGATAATGAGATAATGTTATTTTCTTAGAAACCCATCTAGTTTAGGGTTGGGCTTAGAAAATGGACTAGAGAAGACCTTAGCTCATGAGAAGTGATAATTCCCCTTGAAGGAGCTTAGGATGGCGCCACATGTCATGGAAAAAGAAGGAATTATGTGCAAATAATAAATAGAAAAGAATTGTAATATGTGTAAGCATAAAATTATATTAGAAAGAAAAAGATTATTGATGACCAATAGAAATGCATGCAAGGGAAAAGAAGAAGGGGTCATCATGACAAGATAGCCAATAGAAAGACATGCAAGGAAGAAAATCAAAATAGGAAATAAGATAAAATGAGAGAGCCAATGGAATTGCATGCAAGAGGTAAAAGAAAAAAAATAAGAAAATAAGTAACCAATGAGAAGACATGCAAGCTTAGAAAGATGCATGTGAGTGATGTCACCATGTCTCATGCAAAATAAGAAGAGAAGTCTCTCTTCCTTCCCCAATAGGCCAAAGATGGTGCATGGGAGGGCTAAAAGAAGAGGAAAAGAGTTAAAATAATGACCCTCCAATGAACTAAAAGGAAATTGTTAATTTGATAAAATATGATAATAGGCTTTAGGTCCAAATAGACTAAAGGTGCCTCTTATTAGGGATAAAATAATCTTTATTAAGAAGATAGAAAATAAAATAAAAAGTAAGAAAAGAAAAGAAAAATGCATGAGTGGTGCAATAGAGGAGGCTAGCCTAAGATAGGATAAGTGTGCAAGAGAAATCTCAAATCTATTGGGCAATGTGTGAGGTGACTTGGGGTGATCCTTGCCCTCATTTCCCCTATAAATAGGACCTCTTCCATCCCATTCTACACACCAAAATTCGTAGCCCCAAGGAAAGTGAGAGAAAAAGGAGTGTTCTTGAGTGGTTTTTAGTGTTCTTGAGGAGCTTTGAAGGTTGGGACTCCAAGAGAAGTTGTAAAGCTTTAAGGTAGTACTTACTCTCTTACATTTCCAGCATTGTTTCAATATTGTGATGTGATATTTGGCTGCCTTGATGAATCATGTTTGAAGTGATTATGTGTTTCTTATAATACTATGGCCATATATTATTATTCAAGAGCATAAATGCTCACATGTATAAGTTATTGGTATTTCCATATCTTGTCCAATGTTAAACTTGCATGGTTTTTTGTTGAGTATTGTGCTGCTGATATTTTTCCCAAAATCTCACCCCCCAAATCTAAACCATTTTAAGAGCAAGTTCATCAAAGGAGAAAGAGAAGAAGCTAGCTTAGTCAAGATGAAGGATACAATGCTCTTTGTTTTTGTTGTGCATCTTTGAGCTTATGATAAACCTGTAATATTGTTGGGATGCCTTGGATTATGTTGTTATTATGTTTCCCTTTTGGATTTATGTATGTATATGGTCATTCTTGGCCATTAAGAACAAGTTTTAATTCATGCAATTGAAATACTGTTTTCTGGGTTCCATTCTATGCAATGTCTATTGATGATATTATTCGAGATAGCAAATGAATGCCTTTATCTTTGGACTTTTTATGTAAAATACTAGACATATAGGGCTTTTTGGAAACCCAAACACGAAGTAAATCGGAGTTATGTAGATTAAATTAAAAATCATGCAAGAAGGTCAAAATTTCTGGGCCTGAGAAAGAAGGCAGGTTGGGAAAATCAAGAATCTGTATCACCTGAATTGAGGCATGATCTGTTTGGTATTTTTCCCATATAGAGGACTCTTCAAGATTTAATTTGAGACTTGAAGAAAGTCAAAACCATTTTTCTACAATTAGTTATAATTTTTCAAAGTTGCTGGATAAGTTTCCCCATTTTCAGCATTTTTCCAGAAATAAAGAAAAGTTTCAAAAGTTTGTGGTTTTGATGTTCTAAGTCCCATATGAGCTTGAATATGATTCCCAATGATTATTAAACTTGGGAATGAGTCCTAAAAGTAGGTGTTACAATAAGGAACAGATTGGTAGTGCCCAAGAATTTAATCTTATTTATGATAAATCCACCATCTTTAACACTTGTTATCGTACTTAATATAGAACCTATTTTGGGAATTAATTTTTGTCCTTATTAAATAGTAAATCTTTTTTCTAATTTTTCCTACTTTTTTCAAATTATTACTATCGATGCTCTAACAATAATAAACAAGCAATAGAAGGGTGATAAGAATAAAAGTAAATGGTCAGGTGTTTTAGAAATAACATATCCTTTTAACTAATTTAACTAAATTATTTAATCTAATCAAATGGGGTAAATAAGTCTTATACTCCCACCGGTCCATAATATAAGAAATAACATGGAAAGTTTTTTGGTCCACAATATGAAAGGTAATATGTAAAAGTCAAGATAATAAATGCTTAATTTTCATTTTTGTCATTGCATATTAAGTTTAAAGAGGAAAGAGTGTGTGATTGTATAATAAATTATATAAGAGTAAAATTAGAGAACCACATTAATTTTACTCATAATAAATGACTCCATTATGTTTTCTTCATCTATGTAAAATGGTTGATTACCTTTTATAATGTGAACCGGATGGAGTATTTAGGATCTTATATTATTTTTCGATTATATGTACCACACTAATTTTATTTGTGATTTAAGTTATTCGATGCATTCTAAATAAATTAGTAGTTTCAAGCACAATAAAAAATGTAAGGATGATTAGCACACTATGAATAAGTTTAGGGTGCTATAAACAACTGAAAAAATAAAATCATGTTCTTGATCCTAATCCTACCAGATCCTATAAAATATTACCTTATATTCCTTCATATAAGGCTCATATAAATTTGACTATTTAAAGAGTTTAATAAAACTAAATAAATTACTTAATTATAACATATATTACATGATATTTATGAAAAAATTATATATATATATATGGGGTTGATTCATTTTTTTGTTTCTTGAACTTTCATTCAATTTTGATTTTGATCCCTGAACATTAAATCAGTGGTTTAATCCTTGAACTTTTGGCTCAATTTTGGTCATGGTATTGAAGTTTAAAATCGATGGTTTTTGTTCTTGAACTTTCAGTTAATTTTAGTATTGGTTCATGAACTTTAAAAAAATTGAAAAATCGGGGACAAATGGATATAAATGGTACAAAGTTGAGGGACCAAAACCATCAATCTAAAGTTCAAGTGTCAAGACCAAAATTTACATAAAATTCAAGGACCAAATCCACAAATTTTGAAGTTTAGAGACCAAAAGCAAAATGAACTAAATCTTTAAGGATTAAAATTTGTATTAACCCTGTATATATAATTGTATCATTAAGTATAACAGTTAAACAAATAATTTTATAGAAAAATGGTAAATATAAAAATTAAACTAAAAAAGGTTTTAGTAGGACAAATGATGATAGAGGCAATTTCAAATATGAAATATCGCTGTGACAATATGTTTCATATGTTAAAGTATACATTTTTTAGTTTAATTTTTATATTTACCATTTTTCTATAAAATTATTTGTTTAACTGTTATACTTAATTATACAATTATATATACAGGGTTTCTCTCATTTTTCCTTCTCTCCTTTTCTTTTAGAATTTCTTCTCCACTATTAGATTAAAATAATGAATGGTCTAGATTTGCTCTTTTGTAAAAATCATTATTATAATCATAAATAAATAGATTTAAACTCATAAAATCATATCTATTTAGTTCATAATTGCTAGGGCTGTTCAGGCTTGTCCCGTCCCGGTCCGTCCCGTCCCATCCCGAAATTTTTCGGGACGGGACAAAATAAGGGTTCGGGACGGGACGGGACGGGGTCGTCCCGATCCCGTCCCGTCCCGAATATATATTTTTATAATATATATATTTTTTTCACAAAATATATAGAAAAATCTAATTGTTGAGACATGGTCTTGATAGGAATAATAGGAAAGCGAATAGGGTAGGGAATAGAGAATGAATAAAGTGAGAAAAGAAGCTGTGATTTTGATTGTGGTTCACTGGTTTTGTAGAAATTAAGAAGAATCTGTAAGTGAAGCTGTAGAGATAAGTTGAAAAATTGTGCTCTTCTCTATTTTATTTTTCCATTTGTCTCTTCCTTCTTCTCCCTTTCCTTCTTACTCGTTCCTCTGCAGTAGCAACTCTACAATTCTCAATTTGTAAAAAATAAAATAAAATAAAAAAATTAAAAAAATAAAAAGAAAATTAAAAAAAAATAATTCGGGACAGTCCAGTCCCGATCGGGACCGGGACAAGTTCGGGACGGGACGGGACACAGGACGGAATTCTCGTCCCGCGTCCCGGTCCCGTCCCGTCCCGTCCCGTCCCGTGAACACCCCTAATAATTGCAATAAAAGAAATAATAAATAAATTTTAATGTATAAAATGTTATCATAACACTTTTATAAAATACTAAACCTGAACCATTCATTCCTTCATCTAAGGGTTGAGATGAGATTCTGAAAAGAAAATGAGAGAAAGGAAAATGAAAGTATTATATCCCTTTGTTTGTATCAAGTCTCTCCTTTTGGTCTCTCAATTTTGAAAAGTGTACAATTGTACATTTAGTCCTACGGTCCTACCACTTGATTTACACTTATGTAGATTTAATTTTTGTTGTAACTCTTGAGAAAGAATGTAAGAACTTGTGGCCTATAAATAATTGGCATATATCAAGTGATGGTAAGCTTGAAAGAAATAAGAATTCTCCCTCCTTCTCTCTAATTTCTCCTAGTCTTTCTTCATCTCCCTTGTCTATATCTCTACTATTTTCTTTATTTTCATAGCAATAATTTTTTTTTTTTAAAATAATGCTGGAGGCGCGGGTGCTTCCCCTCCCACATTGACTCATTCAATTCAACCTTCCAAGCCCACTTTGTGTTGCTCTTACATTCCTGATATTAAATCGATGTAGCCTTCCTTCGTCTTCCTCCACTAGTTCTTAGTCAACAATGTATATTTGCATTTGATTTCTTAATTCTTCCATCATTTTCTTTGCAATTACCAGGTGAGGCAATAGGAGGATTACTCATATTCCATTGTCGATTGTTTTTTTTTCATATTATGATTTCAGTATATGAAGAATTCAATCATTTTCTTTTTCTGATGTTTGGTTTTCTCGTTTCTTATTATTCAGATTGAGATTGCTGGTTCTTCCATATCCAATTAAGTTTTCACCAGATCTATTTTGGACACTTTGCAGCAAAAGAAATATTGTTAATCAGTTCTTCTGACATGGCTCATTTCAATTTTGGTGAAACGCTATCCTTTGGAGGTTCAAACCATGGACTAGGCCAATTAATTGTTCCGTTTAAAACCACTACGAGCTCCCTGAAGGTCTTGCTTCTCCATGGAAACTTAGATATATGCGTGAAAGAGGCAAGAAACCTGCCCAATTTAGACATGTTCCATCAGAAAGCAGGGGATATGATTTCCAGATTACCTGGAAAACTTGGCCAAAGAATTCAAGGGCATATGTCCAATACAATCATTACTAGTGATCCATATGTGACTGTATCTCTGGCTGGTGCTGTAATTGCAAGAACATTTGTGATCCAGAACAATGAGAACCCAAATTGGATGCAGCATTTCAATGTTCCCGTTGCACATCATGCCGCTGAAGTACATTTCGTTGTGAAAGACAGCGATATTGTGGGCTCACAAATCATGGGTGCGGTTGGAATCCCAGTGGAAGAGTTATTCAAAGGCACAAAAATTGAAGGGTCCTTTCCGATCCTTAATTCAAGTGGGAAACCTTGTAAAGATGGAGCTGTCTTGAGTTTATCCATTCAATACATTCCTTTTGATAAGGTGGCTCTTTATGGACATGGAATAGGAGCAGGCCCTAGTTATGAAGGGGTTCCAGGTATTTACTTTTCCCTTAGGAAGGGTTGTTGAGTTAGACTCTCTCGTACCTTATTTTAATTGTTGTGAAGCTGGTTTAAACTATTTTAAAAGGGCCTGGTTTTTATCATTCCATTAAGAAGTTTTCCATGTTAATAACTTTGGTGTTTCCCAATTTTATTTCTCCCATATATTTATTTAATGTTTCCGCCACATACAAGTCATTGGCTTGAGTTGTGTTTTTTGCATCACTAGGTACATACTTTCCCCTTAGGAAGGGTGGTCGAGTCAGACTTTATCAAGACGCTCATGTACATGGAGGTTCCCTTCTTCCTAATTTGAAGATGGAAGGTGGTGTGAGTTATGAGCATGGAAACTGTTGGCGTGACATTTTTGAGGCAATAAGTCAGGCGCGACGATTAGTATACATTGTGGGGTGGTCTGTGTACTACAATGTTAGATTGGTTCGAGATGGTAAAGATGATGCTAAAGCTTGCACTTTAGGTGAGCTTCTCAAAATCAAATCACAGGAAGGTGTGAGAGTGCTGCTACTTGTGTGGGATGACCCTACTTCTAGAAGCATGATAGGTGGATATAAAACGGTAATGAACTTTAAACTGTGTTTCATACCATGCCATTTTTATATATCACATGGATGGAATTTCTGCGGAATTTTCCAATTGGGAAAAAATGTAGAAAATTCTTACTGATATATTCGCTTCATATATACGGCGGCTCTGCTTTATTTGGTTACTCCGTGGTTCAAATGATATATTGATCAATTTCTTCCTGCTCTATCTTTGAATTATTATGATTTGCAGACTGGACTCATGAACACTCATGATGAGGACACTCTCCAGTTTTTCAAAGGCTCTTCTGTTCAAGTTCTGCTTTGCCCACGTTCAAGTGGAAAAGGACATAGTTGGGTCAAACAACAGGTTTAAATAGAAATGCCAAATATGCTCGTTAAATTATTCCAGATATATGCTGATTTTTCTTCAAAATGTCAAACTAATAACATTCTTTCAGCTGGTTTTTATTTTTATTATTTTATTCTATCTGGTGTAAATTGTTCCCCAGTGTGATCTGTTTTAGTATGTAGTGTTTAAACATAGATAGTGTAGTAATTTCTTATTGATACTTGTTAGGAAGCCGGAACCATCTATACTCATCATCAGAAAACAGTCATTGTAGATGCTGACGCAGACCACCATAGAAGAAAGATTATATCTTTTATTGGAGGTCTTGATTTATGCGATGGCCGATATGATACGCCACAACATCCTCTCTTCAGTACGCTGCAGACAACACACAAAGATGACTATCATAACCCTAACTTTGTGGTAAATCATCTGCACAGCCACTGTAATTGTCTCTATAGTTATATAATGTAGATATGTAATACGTTTGTTTTTCTGTCAAAGTAACTTAAGTCGGCTGATAGTACCTACCTCGACTTTATATTCATTCAATTCAATGTAACTAACCGATGCGGGACTCTCTTAATATATTCTAATAATCTGCATTGTAATGTTTCATTTGCAAATTAAACATCAGGGGCCTGTTGATGGTTGTCCAAGACAGCCGTGGCATGATTTGCACTCGCTAATAGATGGTCCGGCTGCTTATGACATCCTTGCCAATTTTGAGGAGCGTTGGTTAAAGGCATCAAAGCTGCATGGTCTTAAGAAGATAAAAGGGTCACATGACGATTCACTACTTAAAATCGATAGAATCCCTGATATTCTTGGTATTGCTGATGTTTCTAGTTTGAATGATGATAACCCAGAAGCTTGGCATGTCCAGGTATGATTGATTGCAAAAGAATTCTTACTCCACATGAGAAACTTCTTCAATCTATATCTAGTTTTTTCTGCTTTCTTACAATATTCTTCCAACTGAAGGTCTTTCGTTCAATTGATTCCAATTCTGTCAAAGGATTTCCCAAGGATCCTAAAGATGCTATAAAAAAGGTGGAAGCTTTCAGCCAGTTCTGTTTCCTTGTATCTTGAAAACTAAGCTTTATTATCTGATTATGAATATAAACTAATTTTGTTTAATATGCAACAGAATTTGGTTTGTGGAAAGAATATAGTGATAGACATGAGCATACATTCTGCTTATGTCAAGGCCATCAGATCTGCCCAAAAGTTCATCTATATTGAGAACCAATACTTTCTTGGCTCGTCATATAATTGGGATTCTCACAAAGACATAGGTAACTATTTAGTAGATTTTGAAACAAATTTTAAAAGTGTGCTTTTAAAAGAACTCCAGCAGAAGGACATTGTAAAGCATATGTTAATTTCCTTTTTAATTTTTTGTTTATTTTTACCATATTCTTTTCCAGAAAAAAATGCCATACCAGGTTTTTCTCAGCATTATAATGTTGAAGGTCTCTAGGTGTATTTTTTTCACATCTTTATGTAACTTCCATATAAGTAACAAAGCTAGAGGCAGTATGCAGATGTTGTTTAGAAACTGGAGAAAAATTAAATCAGGAAGAATAATTAGTGTATACCAGTAGCTATGTTGCCACGGGCATCCAACCTAATATAATCATTTCCCCCATCTTTTGATGCAGGCGCAAACAATTTAATTCCCATGGAAATCGCTCTTAAAATAGCTTCCAAAATCAAGCAACATGAGAGATTCACTGCTTATATTGTCATTCCTATGTGGCCTGAAGGTGTACCAACAAGTACAGCTACTCAGAGGATTCTCTACTGGCAGGTTGACTTATGTTAAGACAACTAATAAATATCACTGGGTTTGAGTCCTGCATCTATTCCAGTAACACTTGTTGGTTTCTGCAGTTCAAAACAATGCAAATGATGTACGAGACGGTTTACAGGGCCTTACAGGAGGCTGGACTTGATAATGAGTACGAACCACAGGACTACTTGAATTTCTTTTGCCTCGGCAATCGTGAGGTTCCAGAAAACCAAATCATCGTACGTGCCAGAAATTCCGCTGGAGCAAGCACTGCTCAACCTCAGGTATATTCCTTATTGTATGTATGTTAGAGTTGAAAGTGAATTAGCTACTAAGTAGTTAGTTGTTTGTAATTACAGCTGTCAATCATAACCTATCCTAGCTATATATGAATGCTCCATATCAATAGATGTGATGTACATAACTAGATGATTTGAAGTATTATTCAATGAAGAAATTCTTTTCTCCTATTCTCTCTTGTCGTGTCATGGTATCAAAGCAGAGTATTAGACTCCGATTTCTCTTTCTCTTCTGATTCTCTCATGATATTACAGCTGTCAATCACAACTTATATTATCTAATTATATTATGAAGTGAAGTGTTTTCAACTGCTCAATATATACAAATGAAGTGAGGTGTTTTCAGCTGCTCAATCTATGACGTGTATGATGTTACATCTCTGTCAAGTTAATGTTTGTAAAATCTGATAAAGTAGGCACTTACCCAAAAGAACCGGCGATTCATGATTTATGTTCATTCAAAAGGATTGATAGTGGATGATGAGTATGTAATACTCATCATTGTCAAGTTAATGTATGATGTTACATCACTGTCAAGTTAATGTTTGTAAAATCTGATAATGTAGGCACTTACCCAAAAGAACCGGCGATTCATGATTTATGTTCATTCAAAAGGAATGATAGTGGATGATGAGTATGTAATACTGGGATCTGCAAACATCAACCAAAGATCCATGGAAGGCACCAGAGACACAGAGATAGCAATGGGTGCATATCAGCCTCTTCGTACTTGGGCAAGCAAGCACTCTAGACCTCATGGACAGGCAAGATTCATAAACTTAAAATATATTGTTTCGTTATGATCTTGCTGCGCAATTTGGTGTTTAATTTAATTTGTTGCTGACTTGGAGAATTATATGAATTCAGGTGTATGGATATAGAATGTCACTGTGGGGTGAACATATTGGGAGCATTGAGGAATGTATGAAGGAACCGGAGAGTGTTGAATGCGTGAGACGGGTGCGGCACTTGGGTGAGCAAAACTGGAGACAGTACATGGCTGAAGAGGTAACAGACATGAAGGGGCATTTATTGAAATACCCACTTCAAGTTGATTCGATGGGGAAAGTGAAACCTCTTCCTGGCTGTGAGACATTTCCTGATGTTGGTGGAAACATCAATGGTAGTTTTATTCCCATTCAGGAAAATCTCACCATCTGATTTCCTCATCCTCTTCAAGTACATAGTGATTATTTGTAACAGTTGAAGTGAAGGATTTGTTTTGTACATTTTTGCTTTCAAGTTTTCAGATCAAACCATTTTTGGGCCTTGGGAGGATAGAATATTACACTAAGATCCATTTCGCCATATGTTGCTGCTGTGCTGTAGCCTTTAGGTGTTACCACTGTAGTACGTTTGATCGGCTCCACCAAAGTAATACCACTGTCGAGTAAAACAACATATAATACTTCTAGATGTGAACTTAGGCCCAACATAGCAACGAGACTCAACATCATAATATATATGTATATATATATTGGTATAATCATAAATCATAAATCATAAATCATAAAATATATTAAAACGAAGTAAAATGATACACTCAAATTGAGCCTATGTACAGGAAAAAAAAATGCCTGACATAGAAGGAGTTGGCTTCTCCCCGCTGCCACTTACGTTTATTGCCCTCCAAAAACGCTGCCGTTTCACCTCAAATGAAGCACCAAAAGTATCCTGTCCTTCCAGTAATAAGAAGGGAAAGTTCAATATTATGCCCCCAACAGCCCAACTTGATGAAATTTATTAAAAAAATAAAATGCAATAATTATTTAACAATTTGGCCTAAATTTAAGAAGTTTAAATTATAACTTTGTAATGTGATAATACCTATGTTCCTCAATATAAAATACATTTGACTAATATAGTAGATTAAGTAAATTAAATAAATTACTTAAAAATATTTATATTTATCGTTTGTTCAAACTAATTTATCCCATTTATTAACTGATATTTAATATAATGACACATATAAATATTTTAGAGAGATCACGAAAGCTAAATAAATTATTTAATGTTTGAAGGGCAAAAAATGACCATGTACTTATATCCAAGGTGCATCTGGTACCTTATACTTTTTTTTTGGTTCAAAATTGTTTATCAACTTTCAAATTCGAGCCAATAATGACTCTTTCGTCAAACTGGCCCAAAGAATGTTTCAAATTCGGGTTAATAATGACTCATCCGTCAAATTGGCCCAACAAAAATCATATTCCTGTGAAATTCCAATGTGGGACCTACCCATTAAAAAGTAACAGAAATTGGGCCAATTTGACTTATGAGTCATTATTGGCCCTAATTTGAAACGTTCGTTGGGCCAGTTTGACGGAATAGTCATTATTGAACCGAATTTGAAAGTTGATGGACAATTTTGAGCCAAAAAAAAGTACAAGGTGTTAAATGCACCTTGGACATAAATACAATGTCATTTTTTACCATTTACCCTTGTTTAATTATAACATATATTACATGATACATCTAAAACACTTATGTGTATCATTATATTATATATAAGTCAATAAGTTAGGACAATTAGTTTTAAAAAATGATTAATATAAATACTTCAAAGGCTTAAAATATACATTTAGTTCTTTAAATTTACACAAAGTTTTACTTTGATCCGTTAATTTAAAAAATGTTTTTATTCCTTTTACCCTAATTTCATTACAAAAAAAATGTTTATATTAAGAATTTAAATAGGAAAAAACCTTTTCAAATGCTTACATGGTTTAATTTTCAAAATAACAATAATAGTTGAAAAAGGTTAAAGTATACTTTTTGTCCTATATGTTTGCATCAAGATTCATGCTAGTCCTCTAAATTTGAAAAATACATTTTTAGTCCTTTTAAGCCAACACCGGTAGTTTTATTTAACAGAAAATTGTGATTCAACAAATCTAAAAGGTGATTTAACAATTTAATCACAAAATTTTAAATATATTTTGTCAACATTTAATCATATAATCACTATTTAAATTTGTTGAGTAAAGATTTTCCATTAAGTAAAACTAATGGTGTTAACAAAAAGGATTAAAAGTACACTTTTCAAATTTAATGGACCAAAATGATACATAATACAAACATAAATGACTAAAAATATATTTAACCTTAAAAAAATTATCATTCCATTCTAACAATACTAGGGTCAAAGGAGTAAAAACCATACTTTATAAAGTTAATGGATTAAAATGAAATATTCTATAAAGTTAAAAAATGAATATGTATTGTAGCCTAATTTAAATTAATTTATTTAATTTCTTTAATGTACTAAATTAAATCAATTGTGTGTTATATTAAAGACCATAAGTACTATCAAATCAAAAAAAGTTATAATTTAAATTTCTTACATTTAGGCCAAATGATTAAATTATTATTGAATTTTATTTTATTTTTTTAATAATATTCATCAAGTTGGCGCTTAAAATGAAATTTTCCCTTCTTATCACTTAAGGACAGATACTTATGGTGCTTCATTTGAGGTAAAATGGCAGCGTTTTGGTGGTAAAGGAGGGCAGTGAACGAATGTGGCATCGGAGAGAAGGCAACTCCAACAAAGAGACCCAGTACACTCAAAACAAAGAACAAAGGACAACTACCATAGCGTGACGAAAACAAAGATGAAAGACTAAGAGCCAATTTACCATTGCATTTCAGAAACAGTGCATACCAAGGGCATCGATGGAAAGTGCAAGGTGGCAAGGTGCTACCTTAGTTTTATAGAGAGTGCATAGCGACTACCATCTAGATGAGGTGTTAGGGGAAAGGACTCGGATATTCTAAAGCATATTAAAAGTGACTAAGTGAGGCTAGAAAAAAGATCCAGAAGCAAAGGGTATGGGCGGCTAAAAGGTCAAAGTAAGCCAACAATTAACCTCATATGACAATATCCAAAGGTAAATAATAACATGACATAAACTAACAAACAACATATTCTCTCAACACAAGCAAAACAAATATTTGGTTTGGTATTCGTTTCTAGATCAATGAACATTAACTTCTCTTGTTCCTTACACGTGTAGATTATATTAATTTTTAAATTAAATTTATTAATAAAAAGATTATAAGTTTTCAAACTTTTATTGGGATCAGGTTTTTAAATGAGAGGTTCAGATACTAACCGCTTGAAATTATAACTAGAATCAAATATTTATTTTGGTATTCGCTTCTAGATCAATGAACATTAACTTCTCTTGTTCCTTACACGTGTGAAAAATATTAATAGTAGAATCCTACTAAATTAAGGCTTCAAAGAAGCCTAATGCAACATTAAAATTGGCTCATAAACAGTAAAATGAGTGAGTGGTCCTATATAGATCATATTTTGAGAGAAAGTTGGATGCAAGAGTACTTAAAGTAATAACAAAATAATGAAGCGAACTGAGACCCACCCAGATATACCGTCCCAATTCCTGAACTCTCATGTCCAATTCCATGCCCAATTGCCCATCCAATTGGACCCCACCATCCACGCAAGTTGCGTCATGGCGGCTCCAAAGTCACCTTCATCCTCCTCTCCCTTCTCTCTCCCCGTCCTTCATCCACACCATACCCTTCATTTATAACCTATGGGCTATGGACCCCATGGACCCCCGCCTTCCACTCTCCTTCCACTACCTTTCTCTCTCTCCAAACCCACCTCACTCTGTTGGGTCATTATCATTTTATCATATAAAAATGGTAAATTTTTGAAGTTAATGGTTTTTTCTGCTTGTTCTTTTACTAAACTCAATATCAACTAAATATAAGTTAACATCAATTCAATGAGAGCTTAATTTTAAAACCAACCCACTGACAAAGTTGCATTTGCATATGTAGAATTGTTAAATCATTCACACTTCAACTTACCTACGCAAAATACCCAACACTTGTTTAAAGTTAATCCCCTCCACTTAATTCTTTTAATTAAAAAACGACTTTCTTCTCCTTCTTCATTGACTTGCCTCTTCCTCACCGTTTCAAATCTTCTGCCGCTTCCTCCTCTGATCGCCGACCCATTAACTGCAATTCCTGCTTATCGCAAATCTCCAAAGAAAAATCCCTCAACTTCTGAGCCTTGCTTCCACTAATACTCCCACTTGAGCTCACGCTTGGTGCCATTGTTGAACTCTTCGCCACCTTATGCCCCACCATGCTAGTACTCACCCCTGAATTAGACCTGCCGGCACCAGAAACTTCCACTCCAGTAGAAATACTTGATGTTCCTTCCATAACTCTCGCCGACATATTGTATACATTTGGAGACAAAGCCCATACCTGAGGTTGTTGATTCGCCGATGGAATCATCCAGAAGGCGTTCGCTGGGACCACCATACCTGTATTCCCCACAGCCCAAACCGGAACCAGCCCTTGAGGAACCGCCTGTTGGACCGGTTGGACCGGCGCCAAACCGTAAGAATGCGAAACGGCGTCGTTTACGTCCACAAACTCGCTATTTGACGGTCGTCTCCGTTTCTTATTGGCTTCGTCATTGGAATTATTACTAGACGTCGTTGGAATCTTAAGGGTTCCACCGACAGAGACGGCGATCGCTGGTACAGTGCCTGTGCCGGTGGCTTCGATGATGGCTTGTTCGGCGTGTTCGAGGAGCCACCGTACGGTTTCGCCGTCGGACTTGTGGCCTAACTCCCGAGTGAGCTGAAAGATCCTGGCCGCACACGTGGCGGGTATTCGGATCCTACGTCCACGACCTTCCACCTTGGTGTGACGATCCTTCGTTGATGGCCGTCGATTTGTCGGCGCTGGCAAATGCATTGGCATATCCGTATGCATCGCCGTGTGATGAGCCTCACTCTTTCGGTCTGAGTCCGACTCGTTTGGCTCGTTCTTCAACGGCAAAACTTGAAACGCCGTCGTATTACTTGTTTCCTCATGGTTGGTACTGATGGTTGTAGGGTCTTGTTCTTGATCACTGGCCATATTACTGAGCTCTGAGTCGCCGTCGTGATCCTTCTCATATTCCCTATACGATGCCATTTTTGAAGCGACCAGCGAAAATATACGTCAAAGACACAAAATTTGGTGAAGTTTGTGAATTTTTTTCTGTGGGGTTGTGTTTCAGTGTGGTGGGCTTCAGTGAATTTGCCTGAAACAGAGAAGGGGGTGGAATAGAAAAGAAGAAAATGCAATATAACAGAAGAAGGAAGGGACGTGTTTACCCAGCCAGCAAGGGGAGATTATGATTGGTTCAATAATGTTTATTTTTAGTGAGAAACGTGAGATAATCGGACGGTTATGATTTGATCGAAAAATAAGGAAGGTGGGGCTACGTGTGGGTCCAATTTCGGTGACCCTCCCCATTTGTCATTTTAATCCCAAATAGTGGGGACCACCATGCTGGGGGGACAGGTGGTCTCGATTCCCCACCGCTATTGCCAGAAGGTGATGTCAGAGGGACCTGAAAAAGTTGGGCCCTTTCTGCCTTATTAAATCTGTTTTCATTGGTAGGCACCACCAATTTATGGTGGTCCTTGACCCATCAGAAAATTAAAAAAGTATAACCTCATTTTGCCCACCATGCTGTCAGTCATGTATGCTTAGACCAAGTTTAAAGGACACTCCTTCCTGTCCTTATTATAAAAGCTGAAAATTTGAATTGTTTAATCTAAAATATAAGAGTTTATCTTGGAATCTATCATTATTTAATGTTATTTTTACTATTTTACCCCTACTTATTAACACTCTCTTTCATTATATTCATTAATACTTCTACCTACATTTCTCTCTACAGTCTCATCATAAATTAGAATAATATTGTAAAAGCAGTTATTTTTCAGACATATTTATAGCTCCAAACTAACTTTTATATGTTTTCTTAAGAAACGTTATTTGGCAGCTGAACTCTTATAATAAGACTAGAGAGAGTACTCTATTAGATTTGTTTAACTTCAAGTTATTCTCAATGTTTTTAAAACTAAAGGATAGGCACCCACCGCATAACTGTACAAGTGAAATTGAATCCATGACTTTTCAGTTACAATTCGATTCATTAGCTACAAAAGAACAGTTGTAATTTGCACCATATTGTTGAAAGCTTGGGAAGAAGATGACAAGACAGTTACAAAAAACATCATAAAAGCTCCTATACGTGGAGTACAATTCATGAAGAATGTAACCTCATGATTCTACTAATCTTACAACAAAATGTCAGATTTGATATTATGTAAATGACTATCATAATGCAAGGTAAAAAATGATTATCATAATGTAAGCCCCACTTTTGGCTACTTCTCCCAAGAAGAGCTGCATTTACAAGATCCAAACATAGGAGGCAGGCCCATTCAAGAAAGTCCATTTTAGGAGGGGATACGTTCGCTCGAGGCCCAACAGCCACTAGATAATCATCTGAGGCCAATGAATGCCTAATCACAAGAAGCCTATCCTACTGAGATTCATGCCCAAGCTTGCATAACATAGATATCCTCCTTTCCACCAAGTGTCAACAATCTGATGGAGTAACTGGGGATCAACAAGGATCTCAGAATAGGGCCAAATATTTCAAAAGAATGCGTCTTAAAAAGGAGTAGTGGGCAAGATCATGGCTAAAGAAGAGGAGTTCCAGTTACCACGATCTGAGGAACGGCTTTTCAAAAATCCACTTGATAAAACAAAGTGGGGGAATGAGAGGGAGACACATGTACGCGTCTAAGAAAAGAGATTACTCACAAAAGCATCCACAACATCCTGTCTACTGAAATTTCACTCATTACTATTCTTGTTTTTATTCCTTTTTTAGTTCATATTTCCCTGTATTCATCCCGATTTATTCAATTCTTGTAAGTCATTGTATCATCTCGATGATTCGTTCTCGGATTGCTGGTGACCCGTTTATTTTAATTCTTGTAATCCATAAAAAAAGTAAAAAACTATATAAATACTTTAAATTTTACTTTATCCATTTTTTGACCACCACATTTTGGCGCCGACCGCAAAGACTCAACAGTTAGAAAAAGCTCCGAGTCCATTACGAGAAGTGCAATGGCTGATATTCCAGAGTCCTCAAACGCTCACGAAACTCCTCAGGAAGTTTGCGATCCTGTGATGCAGGTATTGGAGCAGTTGTGAGAGCAGCAGCTTTAATAGTTCAAGATCCTTGAGTCACTGACGAATGAGAACAGAGGGTTGCAATTGCAAATAACGGAAGCCAATCCCACAAGGACCTCCCGCAGGTAATGGAATTCCTAATGCTAATAATGGAAATGTCTGTGATGATGCAGGAGAGAACAACGAAGATGATGATTACTAAATGGCTTCCGATGGATTTAAAGATGTCAGCAGTGAGAGCTCCGATGATTCAGCACAACCGGTGGAACCACCACCACCTCCACCGTAGGAAGACAATCCCGTTCTGGCTCGTTTTGAGTAAGAGCTAAAGATCTGAAGTCTGTCATGTTGAAGATGCTGGGAATCCCCTTCTAGTGAAGAAGAATGCGCTAACCAATTATGCATATTCTCCATTCTTCGACAGGATTTCCGTAGTGAAACTTTCCAGAAGGTTCATGAACTACCCTACCCTGAACTTGTATGATGGGAGCACAAACTCATATGAGCATATGGCCTATTGCAAGCAGAAGATGATCGAGCAGTCAATTCCACAAGATGTTCATGAAGCTTGCATATGCAGAGGCTTTGGAATGAGTCTCTTGAGACCTGCCCTGAAGTGGTTCACTAACCTCCCCGTCGAGTCCATCACCACTTTCGCATAGCTTCACGACCAATTTGCACATCAATTCTGTAGCAGCAGAAAGGTGGAGAAGACTTTTGATTACCTCTATTGTCTATGCATGAGGCCAGGGGAGTCTATGAGGAGTTATGTGACCATATTCAACAAGGAAAGGCTCTGCATCACCAATCCGAACGAGAGAACATCCATCAATGCCTTCTGAAAGGGCCTCTTCCCTTACTCGGACCTCTATAAAGAACTCACGAAGTATTCTTGTCAGATTTATTTGGAAATAATGCAAAGAGCCTGGGTCCAGACTAGGTGGGAAGAAGATGATGCAAGCTACTACGGGAGACATGCACAGACTAAATATCATGCTTCAGAGAGGAAGAGCAGCAATTCAGACAAGGGAAATCATTTATAGAGGGTAGAACCTTATCCTACAGTGCAGCAAGAGCAAGCTGAGGGGTCGAATAAATCCTCTCCCCCCAAGAAGCAGCTCCTCCTGAGAATTAAAGAGCACAATTTCAATGTCTCCCTTAAGGAGTTAGTTTAGACTCTACAAGATGGGTGACACTGTGAGATGGCCACCTAAGATCAAGTCTCCCCCTGACACTAGAGATACTAACAAGTGGTGTGACTTTCACGAAGACCATGGTCACAAGATTGAAGACTGCATATCTCTGTGTCTGCAAGTTGTTTAGCTCTTAAAATGAAGGCATTTGGCTCACCTGTTGGGCAAACAAGGCAAAAGGCCTCCCGCCAAGGGTTCTTCCAACTGGCCAAGTTATTGCCACATCACCACCTCCTGTATAAGGCAAGACCATCAACTTCATAACAAGAGGGTCCAAGATCAGTGAAACAACATACTCGACTGCTAAGAGGCATACCCGAGTCTTGCCAATTGTTTCTAAAGCATTGTCACTCAAGGAATCTGAAGAAACCCCACAGAAAGGTCCCATTTCCTTCTCAGAAGAGGAGATCGTAGATGTCCCTGACCACCCGCATGATGACGCCTTGGTCATATCTCTTGCCATGGCCAATTTTGAAGTCAAGAGGATCTTGATCGACCTAGGAAGTTTGGTCAACATCTTATACCTCTCCACCATCAAGAAGATGGACTTTGAGTCTTCCATGTCATATTACCCAACTACTTTGGTTTTCAGAAATGGCATACTAAACAAGTCATTGGGCGTTATCAACCTCATAACTTACGCTGTGGGGATGAACAAGATGTTCACTTTTCATGTGATGGATTGCCCCTCATCTTATAATACGATCCTCGGCAGCCCCTAGATTCATCATATGAACGCAGTCTCGTCAACCATGTATCAGAGGATCAAGTTTAATACTCCCTGGGAAGTGAAGTAAATTAAGGGAGAGCAGCGGACAATACGAGAATGCTACCAGGCAACCATGAAGGTTGCTAGGAAGGCTCCAAGATAGCAACCACAGCAGTCATCCCTGGAATCCTATACCATAGACGAAGAAGCAGAGGAGTTGGTGCCCTCATCCATCGACCCTCAAGTCCTAGAGTGAAGAGTATTTCTGGAGCAGATTTGTCCTCGAGATCAAAGATTAGCTTACAACAATATTATCTTCAGATTGAGACTGCTTTGCTTGGTCACACACAGACATGACAAGAATATATCCTAGCATTATCACTCATCGACTTAACATGGACCCAACATTCAAGCCGGTCAACCATAAGCAGAGAAAGTTTTCCCCATAGAGAAACTGAATCATCAACAAGGAGGTCCATAAACTCTTGGACGTTGGTTCAATCCAAGAAGTCCAATACCCAGATTGGTTAGCCAATGTAGTCATGTTGCCCAAGAAGAATGGAAAGTATCGTGTGTGCATCGATTTCACATATTTAAATAAGGCTTGTTGATTTGACCTTTGTCCTAAACGCGCCTCGGGGTCAAATACAAACTATCTAAACCAAGGATTGTGCAAAGTGGCATAACCTTGGGTCATCTCACTTGAGGAGTCGATTATTGATGCCTAGACTAAACTAAATGCAAAAGAAAGCTATAAAACCCTGGTTTTGTCATTGAAATGATATTTTTGGTATTTTTCAGTTGTATGAATGCAAATAAGACTTGTTTTTTGGCTTTTTGGATCATAGAAACCAAATAAATGGTTTGAAAACTCTTTTAATGGAAGTAGGGCCTTTTGGTGGAAATCATGCAACCTTCCTAGCCTCTATATGGGAGTGAAAAATCCAAGTCCAAGTGTAAAAACCAAAGGCAATTTACTAAGTCCAATTGACTTAGTACTAGTTGATTTAATGTGTTGCTTGCACAATTGGTCAACTAAGCAATTGTTAGAAAACCACTTGGTAGTGAAAATCCTTGACAACATTTTAAGAATCTCTTCTTGAAGGTATAATCTGACCCTTCAATAATAGATTTAGTGTTTAATGCTCAATGTAACAAACAAATGCATTAATCCAAACAAAGAATCCAAAGTAGATAATCAATGCTACCACATCAATTGTATTATGCCAAGCAATTAACACTAAAGTTTATGCACATAAAAGCAATCGGTTAATTACATGCATAACCCAAAGGAAAACTACCACAATTAATAGAAATCCATAGTGTATCATGTTCCAAAATCACTTACACATACAAATTACAAGAATCTTGAACATGCAAGTGAAATTAGACATAGAAGGACACTAATTAACTCCCTTATATGAATCCTTGAGGCTCTGATTTCACAATCCACCAAGAATCCCCCAATCGCTCTAGCCACTCATCCTCTTTAGGCCACAATCAGTGTGCTCCACAAATTACTCCATGATGGAATGTGTGAGGCCGTAGGTGAAAGTTGGGTAAATAGGGTGATGAAGAGAAGAAGAATAAGCTGAATGGTGTGTTGGAGATGAGATTGGTGAAGATGATAGAGAGTGCCTTTATGCAAAAATGGTGTGAGGAGATAAAGGTGTGAATATGTTGCTCTATGTGTATGGTGGAGCTTAAGCAGAATGGAGAAGGAGATGGCGGTGGCGGTGGCATGAAGAAACGGAATGAAGAAGGATCAACGGAGTTGTGTATGTGTGCTTGAAGATCGTGGAGGAAGTGTGTGTATGTTGCTGTGTAGATTAGCATGAGAAAGAGAGGAATCTATTCAAAAATAGCATGATGGGAGGTGGAGACTGCCAGCCTTAGTGGGGAAGATGGAGACGGAGTGAAGGCTAACGATGATGGTGAGCGATGGTGGTAAGGTGCGATGATGGAGAGCTTCAATGATGTGTGGCGTCTGTGATGGTGTATGAGGAGTGAAGCCTTTCAGTTATGGGTAAGATTTTAGGGATTAAAGGAGGTCAGGGGCTGTTTGGTTTATGGAAATTAAGCACATGATCTAAGGGTTTTGGTTGAGTACCCAATTGAACATCCGAAAAAGGCCCTACTTTTGCAATCTCTAATTAAAAAAATATGAAAATAAAGTCAGCATTTTTGTTACATTTTGCCCTCCTTTAATCTCCCAAATTACCCAACTTGTCCTTGCCCAACTAAGATATACAGTGCCACGTGACTTAGATTTAATTTCTGAAATTCCAGCACTAAACTGTAGTTTCTGGAATTTGGGCACATCTTCATCAAGACTTCCTACAATGACAAATTCAAGCACAATTGTAATATCCCAGGTCCATAAATCATAAATGCATGAGTATAAACCTTAAAATGCTCAATTTAGCTCCAAAATGCAAATAACTCAATGCATTGGAACTTTAAGCGTAAAAGTGCCTAAATTGCCATGTATTAGCCGAGGACAAGTGCTAATTTCCCTATAATTAGTGGGTAAAAATATAAAATAATCAGGTGTAATCACTTTCCCAAAAACTCCTTCCCGTTACCACATATAGATTTAATGGTGGATGCAACTTTGGAATTTACTATTACAAGGTCATGCCTTTCAAATTAAAGAACGCAAGAGCCACTTACCAAAGACTCATGAACAGAATGTTCGTATCTCAGCTCGGAAAGACTGTGGAAGTATATATTGACGACATGCTAGTCAAATCGTTAGATGCCAACCAACATGTGGAGCATTTGTGCAGACATTTGACCTCCTGAGGAAGTACAACATGAAATTGAACCAAAAAATGTTCTTTTGGAGTCACCTCCGGGCTAGGCTATTTGGTGTCTCGTCAAGGAATTAAAGCACATCCTACACAAGTGAAGGCGATCTAGCAGATCCCTTCTCCTACCTGTATCAAAGATGTCCATAAACTAACGAGACGCGTGGCTACACTTAACAGATTTATTTCCAAATCCTCAAATAAGTGCTACCCATTCTTTGAAGCATTGAGGAAGAACAAGAGCTTAAAGTAGTACGAGAAGAGCGAGAAATCTTTAAAGGATCTCAAAGATGGAGAAGTCTTGTTCATCTACCTCTCAGTTACTGATCAGGAAGTAAGTGCTGTCTTGGTATGAGAAGAGTCAAGGAAATAGATTCCCATATACTATGTCAGCAAGACCCTCTTGGATGCAGAAACGAGATACTCCCCTATCGAGAAGTTGTCCTTGTCATTAGTTTCTGTATTCTGGAAGTTGAGGCCCTATTTTCAATGCCATTTGATCATAGTTATCACTTCACACCCCTTGAAGAACATTTTGCACAATCCAGACCTCTCGGGAAGATTGATAAAGTATGTCGTAGAACTCAAGTAATTCGATGTCACATATGTCCCATGCATAGCAATCAAATCTTAGGCCTTAGCAGACTTTGTGGCAGATGTCAGCCCCAAAATGCAAGGAGTCGTACAAGAGATCTTGTGTGTCATCAATCCACCACGTTCGGACTTTGGATCTTGTATGTTGATGGCTCTACCCATACGAGAGGCACATGGTTAGGAATTGTCCTAGAATCACCAATAGGGGACATCATTGAGCAGTCCTTTCATTGTGGTTTCAAGGCCACTAACAACGAAGAGGAATTGAAGCATTGATCATAGGATTGCGAGCAACCCAAGAGTTGGGTGCACAGTGCATCGAAGTAAGGAGTGATTCTCAGCTAATTGCAAGACAAGTTGACATAATGTATCAGATGCGGGACTTTCGTATACAGCATTATCACGAACTCATGACCAAGCTCGGCAAGACCATATGGGAATTCAAGATCACCCAGATTGGTAGAGAAGATAACCAAAGATTCATTAGCTAATCTCCGATCATCTATCCCATCCTAGAGGACCAGCGCAGTCCCTATTATCCATATTCCAGTTCCTTCAATCTCCAAGCCTTTGGGGATTAGTCCTATCTCACAAACTCACTTGGGATTAGCATACCCTTATCCAAAACTACTTGGAATCCAGTTCCTTCCCTGAAGACAAGAATGAAGCCCAAAGAGTGAAAATATGAGCAACACGCTTCTACCTCATGGGGGATGACTTGTACAATAAATCATATACGGGAACCCTCCTGATATGTCTTGGGTCGTAAGACACTACATATGCATTAAATAAAATTCACGAAGGGGAATGTGGGGATCACTCTGGAGCGAGAAGTCTAATATGAAAGATCCTAAGGGCTTGGTATTACTGGCCAACACTCAAGAAAGACACGGCAACTCTCATAACAAGATGCAACAAATGTCAGAGGTTCTTGGTGACTACTCATTAACACCCAGAATTATTGTACACCATTGCTCCCATATGGTCCTTCATGCGATGGGGATGGACATTGTAGGAAAGTTACCACAAGCTCCTAGATGTAACAGGTAGGAATGCACAAGAGGGGGGTGAATTGTGTTTTTAAAATCTAACTCTGAGAAACAACACAGTTTATACTGGTTCAGCCCAAACTTGGCCTACGTCCAGTTCTCCAACCTGCAGTTGGGTTCCACTAATTCCTCAAGATTAAATCAGGCTCTTGACAGCCTTTACATGTGATAGCAAGAACTCCCCTCTATACTAATCACTCCCCCTTACACTTTGTAAGTTTACACCCTACTTTTAAGATCCCACTATCTTAAGAGTAATTCTCACCTTGATAATGAATACAGAATAATTGTTCACTCAATTGAACAGATTGTGGTACACACTTAAGAATATGAGAACAGTAAGTGTTGAGAGTATTGAATGCAGTAGATACAGATAATCAATGTGGCAATCAATTCCTCCAACTAACTTCTACACAGATGCATTTATAGTTTCTTCTAGAAATATATCCGTTGACAATATGGCCGTTGAACACATCAAGAGAGATGAGTGATCTGGTGGAGTATTGGAGATGTATTCTGCTATGCATTTACTCCATTGTACTTGATTTTGCTTTAGCTCATCTCTCTTCATCTATCGCTGAAGAGGTAGGTGAGCCCCAACGGCTCTTTTGATCAGATTGTGTCCTAACGTAAACTTCCTTAAGTAGGTCTGAACAACTCTGTACTTGGAAAGCTAAAAATAGGCTTGTCATTGATTTTGAATATTTCTCATCGCTACTCAGATTACAGCCTTTAATCGATCACAGGACTTGGTGACTGATCGATTATGTATCGATTAAGCATAGATTATGTCCTGCATCACTGAGCAATAGATTAGAAATTCATGTGCCTAATCGATTACAGGGAAGTCTAATCGATTAGGCAAGTTTGATCGATTACACATAGATTACATTCAGATTACTTAATTTTCTCTAATCGATTACACTTCTCTAATCGATTATACTAGAAAAATGCTCTGATCGATTAAGGTTCTCTAATTGATTAGGCTATCTTGAATTCTAATCTCTAATCGATTGGGCTAACTTTCTTGATCGATTACATGACTCTAATCGATTATGCTTAGAAGCGTTCTAATCGATTACTCATGTCTAATCGATTAGGCTTAAATCTTTCATCGATTACAGGGCTGTCTAATCGATTGGGTGACCATAACATAACTTGATTTCTAAAACTGAGCTCTAATCGATTAGGCTTTTACTCCTTATCTCTCTGATCGATTATGCTATACTTGAGATTTTATCAGATTATCAGATTATCTCTAAGTTATTGGAGATCTCATCAACGCCTATCTTTATGCCTAAGTTATGTTTAGTTATCATCAAAACCTATCATTCTAACACTAGACGCTTGACCTTCTTGTTAATGGTCATGGATTACTTCATGAAGTGGATAAAAGTATGAGCTTATGCCCAAGTTCAAGAATCAAAGGTTGTAGACTTCGTCTAGAAGCATGTTGTTTGTAAAGGTAGCTCTAGCTTCATGGACCAACATAGGGGAGTCTTTAGTTTGCAATTTCTTATTTCCTTTGTATTTGACTTCTACTCTTTTGTATATGTTTGTGGACTATTATGTGTGTGCTTTGATTTAAATGTGATTGAGATATAATTTCCTATATACTTGTGGTTGTATTCTTGGTTGCAACCATTTTAGTGGTTGCTAGTGGTTATAGTCAATTTCTTCCATGCATGAATGTTGTGGTTGCACTTCATGAGAGTTAAATTGCATTTGTTTCAAGGCATTTCACAAACCAAGTAGACATTTACACTAACTCTAAGTAATGGCTATGAAAGTGGTTGCTAGATTAGTCATTAATTAGGGCTAGTGGACCCCTAATGGTTGCTTGGGGATTTTTCAATTAGACTTGGTAAATTAAACTCCCACTTATCATTTTAAAGAAGCGCTTGAGTCACTGTAACACTACCAAAGACCATTTTATAAAATCACCCTTAATCCAAACTCTTTTCATTCATCAATCCAAAATACCAAAAAAAAGTATTTTGCATTTTTCACTAGTTTCATTAAATGAACTTCCAAAACCAAAACCCCATACCTTTTATCGTTTTAATTTGCATTTAGTTAGCTTAGGTAGGTTAAAAGACTCCTAAAGTGAAACGACCCAGAGTTGCAACCTATATTGCAATCATTTGATTAAATTTTGACTTTAACCCCCAAGGCATATTTAGGCAAAGGTTAAATCAATGTATAACCACTAGCAACCACTAAAATGGCTACAACCAAGAATACAACCACAAGTAGATAGGAAATTGTATCTCAATCACATTTAAATCAAAGCACACACATAATAGTTCACAAACATAGATAGCAACCACATATCTCATGTCTCAAATCCAAATACAAGACCAATACAAAAGAGTAGAAGTCAAATAAAAAGGAAATAAGAAATTGCAAACTAAAAACTCCCCTATGTTGGTTTATGAAGTTAGAGCCACCTTCATACCACCAAAGCACCTTGAATTTAGCCTCTCATGTCTTCAAATTCGAGCCAAAGATAGCCCATGACCAAAGCCTTCATGGATGAAGAAGGTAGAAGAAGAACTATGGTGGAGATGGAGGATGAAAGGAGAACAAGAAAGTAAGCAAGAATGGAGGTGAAATCAAGTGGGAAGATGAGAAATTGGAGTGAGGGATGAAGAAATATGATGAAACCTAGCAAAGGCTCTTCAAATTCGTGCAAAAGTGCTTAGAAAACTCAAATTCGGGGTTTGGGTCCTATTTATATCATCCCAAGAACCCTAAAACTCGTGACAGCACTTTGTTGATTCGGGCACGGCGAGCAAACACCAATTCTGGAGGTTTGGGGCTGTGAGACGGTGAGCTCACAATGAGCAGACATCAATTTTGCCCTTCTTTCAGCTCCCTCTTCTGCTCTGTTTCCATCCAGCATTCTTCTCTACAACTTGGCCCTTTCATTGGCTGTGTTTCTTCCATGATCTATACATAAAATAGACCTAAAGTAGCATCAAAATGTTCTTGAAAATGGGTTAAACAATAAATCATGCTAATTATGGCCAAATTGTCCTTGACTAGAACAAATTCCAACAAAGTGTGCAAAAGTCAAAAATTATCCTAATTAGGTGCAATTACCCTAAGAACATGCAATAATCCAATGATTTTATGAATGAAAAGTGTATAAAAATATGGTGCAATCATTTGGTCTCCCTAAAGAGATCATCAGCAATAACGATTCATAATTCATTAGCTTGAAGTTCTAGAGATTTTGCGAGAAACGGGGATTTCAATTAAAGTTCTCTATCCCCAGGAATCCTCAGTCAAATAGACAAGCAAAGTCTAGCAACAAGACCATTATCAACTCTCTGAAGAAGCGTCCTAACAAGGAAAAAGGCAAGTGGGCCGAAGAACTTCCAGCATTTCTTTGGGCTTACATGACCACATCTCGTACCGCTACAGGAGAGACTCCATTTTCTCTTGTTTATGGGGACAGAAGCAATGATCCCAATTGAGTACAAAGTCCCCAGTCTCACATATCTATGGGCAAAATAGGAAACAAATTCTCTCAGACTATAATACGAGCTAGACCTCCTGGACGAGCAATGAGAGCAAGCATTGATTCAGATGGCCACATACCAACAACGATTGGCCAAACAATAGAACAAGCATGTCAATGAGAGACAGTTCGAAGTTGGGAAGTGACAAATCCCAAGATTTGCACACATTTCATATCATTTTGGAGGTCTTTAATTATATTATTTGGGCATTATTGTATATCTTGTGAAGAAATCAATTCTAGAGTAATTACATGTACTTAGTTTTAAAAAGGGCATTTTTGAAATGTTTTTGTGATTACTCTTAATTTGAATGTTTATTGGGAGCTATTCCTATTTCTTGATGTCATTTTATATTTTAGGAACCTAAAAGAGGGGAGAAATTGGGGCAAGAAGTTGAAAATCCAAGAAAAAAAAAGGCAAAACACAAGTTCTGGATAAATTGTGAAAATTACAGAAAAGGACCATGAAATTTCAAAATTACAGAAAAGGACCCCGAAATTTCAAAATTACAAAAAAGTCCCTCACCGTGGCACCCCACAGCGAGGGTCCGAGAGTTTTCTTTGCTTCTGGCCTTGGCCGTGGCACCCCACAGTGAGAGCCATGGCGAGGCCCTGAAATCTGCAAAAAATCAACATATGATTTGGGCCAAACCGGGTCCAAACCAAAACACCAACTCTTGACCCGATTTTTGAGGGGGTATTAAGCACGAAAATGAACCCTAAAACTCAGATTGGGAGTCCCCCAAACCCTAGCTCTCATCTTTCTCTCTTCTCCTCTCTCATTTCCTTCCATTTTCCCTTCCATTTTCCACAAATTTCCTTCATCCATCCACCATGGCTACACATGTATTGAAGCTTGGAGATCATGGGCTCTCTTCCATGAGTAGCTAAACACCTCATAGCTCTTTGGAATTATTGGAGATGGATTGAGCTCATGTTCTTCATAGGGGAGTCTTGTTTCTTTTCCCTTCTCTTTGTATTTATGAATTCCTAGGTTTAGGTTTATCATTTATGCATTTGAGACTTGGATTATGAGTTTGATTTGAGTTTGTTGTGATTTTGGTTTGTAATGAGGATTTGAACTCATCAATATATTTGGTTATATATATGTTCTTTATAATCCCATTGATTTCTCTCTATTTATGCATGATTATGGTAGGTAGTTTGGATGAAATGGATTGTAAATGAACCTAATGCATTGCTAGCCACTAATCACACTCTAAGGTATTTAATAATGCCTAATTGAATGGGTCCATGAGATTAGGTGTTAGACTTGGCGATTGGTGAGGTTTGGTATTTTAGGAAACTTAGAGAAAACTCAAGGTGCTAAAGGGCTTAACAATGTCTAATTATATGGCGTTCCATTAATTAGGCATTGGACCCATTGGTTAATGGGGTTTGGTATTTTAGTGACTTGGTGTCTTTTACTACCAAAATATCTTAATTGAGCTAGGATAGCCATTGAAAATTAATTTCCAAGATCATTTTCATTATTTCATCAAACACCACTTTCTTTTCACTCTTTTAATTAAAGTACCAAAAATATATATTTTCATTGCATCAATCATTTGCACCATTTGAAAACCCAACTGCAACATGTTTCTACCCATTTCATTTTGCATTTAAACATTTAGTTCATTAGGTAGTTTAGTTAAACATTGGCTCCTTGAGAACGACTCGGATTGCACTACTATTGCTACACTCTTGCATTCCGATTTATAAATATCTTTGCTTTTGACCCAAGGGTGATACAACGACGGTCGAATCAGGAAGTTGGTCCTCAGGAGGGTATTTCCCTAATACTATGTTCTGTGCATTGCTGCCATAACACAGGAACTCAGATTCTCATAAAACGAGATCCCTCAAAACATTCTCAGAACCTAAGCTCTCATACAAGAGACCTCTCAGATAATCCCCATATCTTCTAATGACACACTTAATGTCATACGCACAGAAACCTCTTAGATCATAGAAAAGAAAAAGTCATGACACAGACTTCACCCCAATTCAGAAGGTTTTCATCTCGTTCTCAGATTTCCTATGTCAAGTTTCACTTTCCTGATTTTAAAAATGAGAGACTAACTATATGGGGTAGTACATGATGAGCTATGCCAAAAGGCTTAAAGCCACCAACTCATAAAGAACTTATGCTATATGCTATATAGTTTTGTTGTGGCAAGGGCAGCTGGTACTAATAATACCCTATCAAGATTATGTATTTTGCATTCTCTTCTATTTTCTAACATTGCAAGAATACTATCGGAATTGCCAAAAGATTTTGTGAGCGAACAATATCAAACTAAAGATCAATGATCTTGAAAACAAGAAATTACGCTCAGAACCCTCTCAATAAGTACAAACACTTGAAATGTCACAAATACCTCAAATTCCTACGAATCTCATAAATACTTAGATTTACCAGTTATATTCTTACATACGCGAACGAGAACTTCCCTAAACCTCTCATTATAAGCAAAAGCCATGCTCACAGATGCCCAGATTATTTATGAGGTATGAAAACATTTTCTAAAACTCTCAGGTTGTTATGCAAATTAAAGCGAAGGTATGGAAGTACTAAGAGTAGCCTATTTGCTCGTTACTTGTATTTTACTACAATTGAGAAACATCTCAGGGTTTATGCTCTTACATTACTGACTAGAATTACGGAAGGTATAGTCCTAGATACATAATATTTACAAAACAAACAAGGGAGATCTAGCCCAATAATCCTAACACACTTCATGAAAACAAGAACAATAATCTTGTAAGCCTCAAGACACAACACAGTTCTACTGAGGGGGAGGGTTCTTCTCTGCATTGGCCTATGAGAAGTCCTTGCTTTCATTAGTATCTTCTTGGGTAATGCCCTCTTGGGGAATGACAACCTTCTCCTAGAGATGTCCGAAAGTGACATCTTCTTCTTCCTCACTACCCTCTACCACATTGGTGAGAGTGAACTCTTCGTGGTACTCTGCCTCTTATTTTTCCAAATCCCAAAAACTAGATTTTCCCTCATTAACCACTTAGCCATATTAATCTGAGTGCGGAGCATAAACCTCATCACCACGCTTTCCTCTCAGCCTGTAAAACATCCTGGATGTTCTTCAGATTAGAGATCTCATCTTCTTAAGCCACCTTCCCGGATTATAAATGCGCAATATCGACTTCTCTTAGCTTTACCTCTTCTTTGAGGTCCATGATTTTATTCTTGTAATTCTTCACTTCTTATGCTTCTTCACCAGTCCCTAAAATTGCTCAAAGACAACCTTTATATCCCAAGCGTCGTTCTCGATCTTTTGAACAACGACTCGTAAGTCTTCTTCAGTCTTCCTCAGTTGTTGAATCTCATCATCTTTCTCTACCAGCACCATCCTCATTCTAGCATATTCTTCACCTTGATTCTTAGCCTCCCACTTGAGGAACACATTCAATTGATAAAGTTGTACAGAAGTCAAACGTCCAATTCAAGTGTCTTAAGTCTCGGATACTTAGAACAAAAAAGGTAGAAATTACCTCAAATGACTTCTAAAGAACTAATTCTTGCACTCCTCAAGACCCCATCACAGTAAATGCCACATAATCCCATTGGAACAAGAGCTTAGCGGGTTCCCCCTTGATGCGTTCAAAATCTTCATGAGATGAAGTACCTTGGGAAAACCTCAGCAATAGGTCATTAGGACATTCTTGCCAGTCCTCCAACTTGAGACTTACCCCAATCTCTACCAAGGCCATGTCCACGTTAGGTGTTTTCTTAGAATTAACCTCTAGGGAGGCATCCACATTAATAGTCTCTTTCCTGCAGGACCTATTGTTGGTTACCTTAAAGGTGAAAGGAGGTTCCGGTTCAGGGATTGAATATTTACGTCTAACAGTAACAGTTTCCTAAATAATACAGACTGTTGTAAGGGGATCGAAGAACGACTCATAAGAGAGAGAGGAAAGAGAAGTCAAGATAGCACGACTATTTATAAATAAAGTTTTCATTTGAGCCTCAAAATCAATATCTTTGCAGGAACGCTTTTACATGTTTCCCATTCTTGTGTAAGTTAGTAGCAGGCTTGTATGTGGAGATTGGCATATGTTGAGATGGGACTGGTCAGCAAAAGTCTACTGTGGGGTGATGTAAGAGGATATGGCAGGTGATGGCAAAAGTAAAGAGTGATAGGTAGAAGATACAGTTTATGCTTAATCCAAAGCAATCTTTTTTTGACCTTGAGTCCAAAGCAAGATGAGATGTTGAACTTTAGTCAAGAAAGATTCAAATTACATAAACCCCTTCCTAGGCATGATCTAATTCAACTGAGATTGAACTAAACATTTTATATGGTCTGTTACACATTTTAACTATTACTTACTCCTAACTTTTGAAGTATTTTGAAAGTATTTAGATGGAATATATATAATGCCCAAATTAATCAAATGACCGTTTATAGGACCACAACATCTATATATATATGGGGGAAGTTACTACCATCAGATGCGATTACCAGAAACAATTTAAACTATACCTCATCTATGTCAAGTGTAGCACCTTCATTTGAGGAAGATTTGATCAACTATGTATTAAGTACCATCTTCTGTATTTACAAATGTTGTATTTTAACTTTGTCAAGTGTAGCCCAATTCAATTTCAACTTTGTATTTATGAATGCTGTATTTTATTGCTGAAGAACACATAGTATAACAACATGGGCTTTTAATGATGGGCTTTGTATAACGAAACAGACCTTAATGATCGGCCCATGAAATGAGAACACAACACAAACTTATTGAATTCAATTTTTTGGATAAGTTACCAAATATCTGAATGTGAAATACAGAGGACTTAGGGAGTAGTCATTTTCTCATTTATTTCGATAACTTACACATGAACTGTGAGTCAAATGAATTAGAGAAAACATGAATTAGATAGGGTTATCCATGCTTGAGATTGGAATAATAAGGAAAAAAAAGAACGTACTCTCTCATGTATCTGAATGTGAAATACAGAGGAGTAGTCCTTTTTCTCCATTTAGCAAAAAAAAGTCCTTCTTCTCCTTTTTTCCGGTCGAGTTTTTTAGTATATGAGTTTGGAGGCATGATTTAGTTACCATAAAACAACACAGTTTGAACTAATACTACTTATCTGGCTTTCAAATACATAGAAGTCTTATCAGAAATTTCTACATCAAGACAGCAGTTAATGTGTAGGTAATACACAGACATAATATTTCATGCCACTACAAAACAAAAACATGAAATATGGATAAAGGTAGAATAAGATTAAAAATAGAGTTCCTCCTAAATGAGACTAATCAAAACATCCACAATGATGGAACATGAAGCGCCGGACTTTAAATGTCAGCCATATACTATTTGAGATGCTGAACTTGGGGTATGGGTGGATTAATATCCAGTTTCGGAGCATCACTATATGATCTTACTACTGGAACTCTTACTTCAAAAACAATGGGTGGGAAATATCAAACCACAATGGAAATAACAATAAGAATGTATATGTCAAGCACAGTAGCTCTAACTACACTATCAGAAGGATAATGAACTCACCTGATCTATGTGGCTCGCAATTGACTTATCGAAGATAAACAAAAATAGGACTACATTCATTCATTGGTGGCATCAACAACTTGGCAATAGCTTCCACCCAAGACTATTGTACTTGAGTTTGTATATAGGTGAACAAATCTTGACAAAGGCAACTACATCTGATTTTAGACATTAAAAAAAAGCAATGATTTTATGATTGAAGTTGTACTAGGAAGTTGCATAAGGTTGAAAGAGGACATAGTTTGAAAAAACTATCAAAAGAAGAAAACTCCATGACAACATTCTTTGCAAGAGCGAACTTTGATTAGAAAGAAGAGCCCCAAAACTACCCCGGGGCACTCATATTCGAAATAATTGATGAGTGCAACAATTAAGCTGTGGACTACTTGGAAATGAAGCGTGGACAAAAAATTAAATGAGATTGAAAACGTGTCATAATTTAGACAAATGGTGACCCCCATTTTAAAATCAATTTTACATGAGGTGTCTTCATTTCAGAATTGAAGCGTGTTACTCTCACAAAAATCATCCACATGGTCACTAATAGTGCATCTGTTACAACGCCTAAAACATCCACAGCTAAATCATACACATAACCCTAGAAAGCAAACTTATTTTGTCGGATCTAAACAACAACTTCTCATCAAGAACAAAGAAAACTCTAAAACTTGGGAATTTTCACAAATATAAATCAAGTCGACTACAGAAGTATTTGTGTAAGTATGCTAACCAAAGAAATCTTGGTCTATTTCCTTTGCAGCTGTCAGATCATCTGCCGTCTTAATCTTATAGGGAAACGCAGGGAAAACTAATGAAGAGTCCCTTAAATGAGTTCCGGCATGAAACAGAAGATGGTACTTGTCATGAACACCTTCACCTCCAACCTCAATAGCTGGATTGCCTACCTCTTATACTACGCTTGAATGAACCATCCATATGAAATGATCCCTTGCTTCCTCTGATGCTAGCTTGGCAACCATCTTCGTCCCCTGTTTGCAGAAATAGAATATGATTATGGAGTTGAATGAAGAAAAACCATGAATAGGGGAGTGAAATTATGAATATTGCATGCAGTGAAGAAAAACAACGAACTCCAAAAGATTCACCTCTTGATCATAGACAACAATTTCTACAAAGACCACCTCTTTCATTGGGCATGAGTTCGGACGATAAACCTGATTACCTCCTTGTTATACGATCTATTTATCTTCACTGTGACCTTGAAATCTGGGAATGCTGGGTGGATCCTTGACAATGAAGCCTCTTCGAGATGATCCATGGCAGTCGTGAGAAGGAAAATATTGGTTTTGTGATAGGAAGCTAGAGACTGAGGAAAAGGCGATTGGCAGGGGGCTTTGTATATGTACCACTTCAAATGAAGGTGAAGTGTTTGAATTTGAATTTGAAATTGGAAAATGGGCAGGAGGGGAAGGTACAAGTGTGTCTAAAGCCACGGCTCCAATAGAGCCTAATGCACATTGGTTCCACTTGTGAACAGTGATTTGTGTCACAAGCCAACCATTTTGATCGGCTCCCTTTGGCTCTGTTTGGTTCAATTGAAGGGAGGGGAGGGGAGGTTCATTAAAGGGAGGTGAGAGGAGGGAAAGGTGGATTATGAACCTTGTTTGGTTGGAGAGGAGGGGATGAGAGGTTTAATTTCTTGTTTGGTTGAGAAGGGGAGGGGAGGGGGTAATTTATGAAAGAGGCAATCGCACAAGAGGGGGGGTGAATTGTGCTTTCAAAAATTAAAATGATAACAAATAAATGCAACTCGAAAACTTTATACTGGTTCGGCCAACACTGCCTACATCCAGTTCTCCAACACCTTGTTGGGTTCCACTAACCACAGGTTTTACAACACAGGTTCACCTGTCAACCTTTACAGAGTTTTAGAATTCTTCTAAACACTCCCCCTTACTATCTGTAAGGTAATATCCCTGTTCTAAAGCACCAAGCTTTCAGAACAACCTCAAACAGTAGAGGATTTCAATAAATATGTTCACTTAATGAACTGATTTTGATAAACACTTAAGTACAGATAAAATCTCTAATACAATAAATACAGAAAACAGAGAGCAATGAATGAGTTCGTGAATATTCTCGTTTTTCGTCATCTTTTTCATAAATACTCGAGTTCTGTATTTATATCTCTTTTCAGATTTTGCCCTAGCGTTCAACTTCAAGAAGCCGTTTGAATTTAGTCGTTGGGAGCTCATAGCCGTTGGCATTAAATGCAGTTTCTTCATCGTGCTTAACTTTCTACTCTAGCTTCAACTACTCTTGAGTAGGGTGAGCTAAGAGAGAGATATACTCAGCGTTCTGAGCATCCGTACAAACTGTACTTGCATAGCAGCTTTTTCAGTAGCGCTAGCACGTTTTGCTATCGCTAACTGCATAGAGTAAATCATGCACTTGAGCTGTTAGCTAAACAAGTAACTATTTAATGCACAGCAGATGCTATCGCAAGCTTTGTCTATTAGCTCAATGAGATAGAGACAATATATATCAGCTAAGATTGTCTAAGTTATCAGAGCATACTCTTAATGATAGATATTAAGGCTAGCATGTTCTCTTGGTTCAATTGTTCAGCGTACTAGCTATATCATATCAGCAAACATTCTTCTATCGATAGCTAATCCCATTATCGCTAGTTACTTGATTGCTTATTAGCTTTAAGGATACTGAGATGATTATTCAAAGGTATTTCAAGGTATCCTATTATCGATAGCTGAATGTGTTATCGCTAGCAACTATGTTATCACCAAATTCATTTGTTCTCAGGCACTATCTGAATTTCTATTATCTGAAGTACTCTATTATCGATAGCTTAACCTGTTATTGCTAGCTGATTCCATTTGCTCAAGGATATGGTTCTTTGTTCAGCAAGTTATTCTTCCTTTTATTTATCCATGTTCTTAATGAGCTTCTAGCGATAGGATCTTTCTTAGCGATAGTGAATGACTTAGTGATAGATATATTTATTCTTAGTGTTCTGCTAAGTTTCCATCTGTTATAGTTGATTCTTTCAATAGAGATAGTCTTTAGCTCTTAGTGATAGAAATCTGTTACCTATCAGATTTTACTTGTTTAATTCAAAGGTAACTTGCGCTTATTTACTTATGTTATATGTGGGGTCAGTCTTCATCAAAACTTAAGATTCTAACAATTTATTAGTTGACAATTATACCCCTCACTCTTATATTCTTATTTTATGATATACCTTTGCATTGTTCTATCTAGTGCCTGTTTGGATAGTCCAAAAAAAGTGCTTTTTCTAACCACGTTTGATAAATGACTATAAATCTTCTATTCATCCTTTTTCTAAATGCATGATATTCAACTTTATTATAGATGTAAACTAATGAAAATTGTGAAAAATCTGCATGACAAAATCATCGGCATATATATGTATGTGTTGGTTACTGTAAAACATATACATATATTTTTATTATTATATTAAAATAAAAATAAAATATAGCAATTATACATATACTTAATGATTTTTTTTTGGTAATGGATATGTGCTTGATAAATGTTTGAATTAAAATAATACTAACATCCAAAACATAACCCATTCTACTAGTAATCCAAAATATTAAAGCATCACATAATAGTTCGCATATATATATATATATGAGAATCAAACCCACCCAAAGCAAAGTGTGGACTCGTATATAACAGGACAAAAAAAAAAAAAGCAAAGTGTGGACTCGTATATAAGGGGAGTGTTAACTAGTTTTATATATATAACAAGAAAAAAAAAGCAAAGTGTGGACCCGTATATAAGGGGAGTGTTAACTAGTTTTATATATATAACAGGACAAAAAAAAAAACAAATCAAAAGTGTGGACTCGTGTGTGTGTGTATATATATATGAGAATCTAACCCACCCAAGGAACAAGTATTCAAAGTGTGGACAAAAAAAGTAAGAATCAGCGAACATAGGGTTTTAATAGATGAGGGTAGCTTTGGAATATAGAAAATATGATATAGGCAAATTGGTCAAGATTGGGCACTGATTTTCTCTCCCCTCCAAAAAACCCCACTTTTGGGGGTGAGGAGAGAGAGAGCAAGGGGTCAGAAAAAGACAAATTTTTCCCCTCCCCTCCCCTCCATTTTTTTTCGACCAAACAATGCCTTTGGAATAGAAGAGAACAAGGTTCAAAAACCCGGATCGGGTATCGACTCGGTCGAGGCACTGGGTCAATGGTTAGGGGTTCAACCGAGGGTCAACTCGGGGTCGAACCGGCATCATTAAAATAATAAAATTTAATAGTTAATACTCCATCCGGCCCTAATTATATAATCAAGTTGACTTTTTTGAAGAAATTGGAGGTGCAAAATAAATCACTTTAAATTATTTCAATTTATCTTTTTCATCAAAACTAATTTATTTTACTTATAAACTAACATATAATCTAATTATATGTAACATATATTATAATTTAATCGCCTAATTTATTTCTTTAACCTCAGAAAAAAAAGTGAAGTTGATATTATTATAATTAGTAGTGGAGAGAGTACTTGCAACCAATATATATACTGCCAAAAAGTGAATCCAATATGTATATATGTACTTATAAAAAGAGATTCCAATAATTGAAAAAAAAATTAATTATTTCGTGGCCAAAGATCAAAACAAATCCTCGGTAATCACAAAGGAAAAAAATCACAACTCACCTCCTTTTTTTTATTATTATTATTATAATATAATCAAAGGAAAACTAAAAAAGCCAATTACACAAACACGTTTCCTCTGTCCAATGGCAGAGACATCAAATCTTCCTTAGACAACTCACCTCTTCCCTCTCGCCTCTTGCATCACTTATTCCCTCTCGCCTCTTGCGTCGCCGCTTCCCTCTCACATTCGATTTGCCATCATCGTCTTCGATTAGGGCTGGGTGAAGGACTGAAGAGGTGAAGCCATGAAGGAATTAGGAAGGAAGTTGCTATTCTGGGCTGGGTAAAGGACTGAAGAGGTCAAGCCGTGAAGGAGCTAGGAAGTAAGTCGCGATGCTGGGGCTGGGTGAAGGACTGAAGGGTGAGTGAAATTTTTTTATTTGTCCTAAAACAGAACAGAGAGGAAATTTGTTCACCCGGCCAACCCAGCCCCACCCGCTGGGTTGGCCGGGTTTTGAGGGACCCTGGAGGGTCCGGTTTGATTCCTCCCCCGAGTAATGCTTGAATATACCAGTTCTCTAGCTCGGGTTGGCAGGTTTCCGGTTCAACCGGCCGGGCCGGACCGGGTTTTTGAACCATGGAAGAGAATGACCTAGGATAGATAGATAGATGCCGCGATAGGCATTTCTTAATTAATTGTTCTTCTTTTAAATTTTGAATGCCTACCCTGGTGCGCGATTTCATCCCCATTTCCCTAGCATCTCTGTAAGGGCCCGTTTGGTTGCCTGAAAATATAGGCTGGAAATGGAAAATTTGGCATTTCCCTCAACTGAAGCCTGTTTGGTGCGCAGAATGGTGGCATTTTCCATTTCCCGCGCACTCCGCATTTCCATTAAAGACTTGAAATGAGCTTCCCACCAAAAATGGTGGGAAGCCAATTTCAGGCGTTTGAGGGAAAGTGATTTGTACCAAAATGCCCTTCATTTAAATAAAAACCACGCTGGTTAGAGGTTTGGGTTCTGCCATTCGGACATAGACGCTGGTGTGAGCTTGTCTCTAAGCTGAAGGGAAGATCATCGGAGCTAGGGGTTTTACCTCTTCTGTTCCCCTTCTCCAGTTTTACCTCTTCTTTTGTTCAGTCGGTGTTTTCCCCTTCATTCTGCAACTTCCTTTTAATTTTGTTCAGTCCGTGTTTTCCTCTTCTTTATTGGGGAATAATAAAAGATATGAAAATTTATTTTGTAGGTGTTGTATTTTTTTTGCCCTGAATTAGTATAGATAATAGAGGTAAACAGAGTTCCACATATAAGATGGATATTTGTTCTGTGGGTGTTTTTTTACTGCTCTATTTCAATATGTAGATAACAGGGGCAAATGGTTCTACAATAAAAGCTAGCTAGCAATATTTGTTTATGCAAATTGGAATTTGAGGCGTTAAATTCGATTTTGAGGGGTTCAAATTCGATTTTGACTCGTCAAATTCGATTTTGAGGGGGTTAAATTCGATTTTGACGCGTCAAATTCGATTTTGAGGGGGATAAATTCGATTTTGAAGCGTCAAATTCGATTTTGAGGGGGATAAATTCGATTTTGATGCACCAAATTTTATTTTGTGGCGTCAAATTCGGATTTTGAGAAGAAATTGAATTTAAATTTGCATAATATTCCAATTTCTTTGCTATGTAAGGTCATAAGTTTTAAAATAAAATAGAATCCACCCCATATCCTAACAAAACATGATCTTCATATTATTATATATTTTTCATTTATTTAATATTTTTATTTTTTAATTATTTAATAATATATATATATACGAACATTTTTCTGGAGATATATGATAATTTTAATTGATTTGAAAATTTAAATATATTTTATTGTATTTTTAAATAATTATATTGTATTATTCTTTTCAATATTAGCGTGTGTGTACTAGTAGTATTTTTTTTAAAAAAAAAGTGGCAAAAAAAAGTAATTTTTTTTAAAAAAATTGAAGTCGTTAAACTTTATAAGAGGATATGAGTGAGAAATTTTTGGGATACACCCACTTTGAAGCCACAAAATTCTCATCATCTAACTATAATTTAGGCATTTTTTACTAAATAATTTATTATTTGATTCATTTAATTATTGATTAATTTGTTAGATATGGTGGTAAGTGTCTTCTATATCTGCAATAAAAAAAAAGTATCTTCTATATCTACACTAAAATTATTTTGGTGGTATTTAAATTAAAATCTAAGTCATTCTTGTATTTACCAAAATATTTTATTTATTTATGAAAATTAAATTTTTTATTAAAATTTAATATTTATTGAATTTATAATTAGTGAAAATAATTTATTCATTTATTTTTATGGCAATATAATTTTAAAATATTTTAAAATTCAATATCAGTGATTTTAATTAATAAATATTCATTAAGGGCAAAATGGTCATTTACACATAATTCTGAGTTTCCTTACTCCCATTTTCAACCAACCAAATATAAAATTTTCAATTCCATTCCTTTTCTTTCCTGTGCGTACCAAACGAGTCGACCTTCATTTCATTTCCATTCCTTTCCATCCATTTCCTTTCCTTTCAATTCCGTCCAAATATTTTCTATGAACCAAACGGCCCTAACTCACCTTCATCACCATCGCTCCGTTGATCAAGAGGAAGGAACGGAGGCTCCGGTGCCATCATACCCATCTCATTCTTTCTTCTTCCCCAACCCGGCTCCACCCTCCATTCCTCCAGTCTTCTTCGTTCTTCTTCTCCCTCAAGGACTGAGAGCAAGGGCAAAAGAGAGAGAGGTGGTCGTCGCCGGAAATTGGGGTCTACTTCGCCGGCGATGTACGGCAAGGGTGAGTCTTGTAAGTGGTGTCATCAACTTCAGTGGGTTCCTTCTCCCCATTCTTCACAAGCCTCCCTTCTCCGCGTTAGGGTTCAGAATCGCAGTACAGAAGCTGATGGACAGAGCCAAGTATGTGGCATTGTTGGGAACTGGGGCTCTCTTGGGTTCTGAGTCTACCATCTTCGTTCTTAAGCTTCTTCAAAAGTGAGCCTTTCTCTACCTGTTTGTCTCCTGAGACCTTTATGAGTATAAAGATTATATTTTTGGATGCATAAGTTTGTTCCCAACCTGTTTCGTGCCTTTTTTTTTTTTTTTTTTTTTTCTTTTGGGTCTAAATGTATATGTGACGGAGATAATGTGAGTTCTGGGAAAAAAAAAGTTGGGTTTTAAATGCAAAGAGGAAAACTTCTACCCATTAAATTGGGAGTAACCAATAATGTAATCTTTATGTCTTTTAAATGCATGATGTTGCCTGCGAAGAGGAAAACTAAGGGTGGGAATGGAGGACTTCTCAAATTCTATGAAACGTTTAATGGTTGCCTCTTGCTTTGGATTCGGAATTTATAATATTTCAATGGTACTGACTATACTTTTTTGCAGACGAGGTGCACGGCAATGGAGTAAGAATGCTACTGAATTAAACGGTAACTGATCTGCTTTCTTCACGTTATATGGTTTCAGTTAATATTATTCTTATTTTATACCCTTTATCTTTGCCAATGTGGGAAATATAAGAAAAAGAAAACAAGCATATGCAGTAACAATCAGATGATCATTTATATGAGAAAGATAGAGTACTTTGTTGTTGCCACATACACATAATAAATTTATGCTTAACAATGGGTTTTGTAGGGGCTGGCTAATGAAACTGTAGGTTGAATCTGAATATGGTTGTATGGGATATAGTAAATTAGTTAGATGCTGTCCCTTCCATTTATCATGTGGCGTTTGTACTTTTTCTTAACAAATACATTAGTTAAGATAATTTTAGGTTATTGATCACAGTGATGGCACAGAGATGTCTATGCCTATTATGGCAGTTATCATGCCCTTCTGTTGCAGGGTTATGCACATTTTTTGCATTCAAATATGCTAAGGAATATTTTGAATGTGTTCTACTTATAAACTAGGCTGTAAAATGAAATTTGTTCTGCTAGATGTAGTAAATTCTACTTCATGCTATAGAATTAATATCGGCTGTTCCATGTTATATTATAACTCTGGTCATTGTTTTGTACAGGTATGGATGGATGCACTGCTCCTCACAAAAGGAATGATAAGGTGACTAATGAAGATTTTCTGAATGATGAGATTGTTTCTGAACACCTGACTAGGTATGTCAAGTTGTCACTCTTAATCTCAATTCATTTAAGAGATTATTTCTCTAGCTCCCTACGTTTTATAGTGTGGAACTCCTTGGCAAAATGTGTATGCAATCTCATTCAAAGTAGACCATTAGCTAATAACCTTATATTTGCGTAGGCCAATGTCAAATCTCATGAATCAATTTAGTTAGCCTTTAGGTAATTGACTGGTGTAGTTGTTATTCTATATGTCTAGGCATTAAATTTAGTCTGGATATCACTTCAAAGATTCCCCTCATGCATACTGTTTCACCAACTTTGATAGGCAATTAAAGATTGCTACTTGTTTCTTATTTGATTTGATGAGTCTTGAGACTAATATACCCAATAAATTTGAGTTACCATTATTGCACAGGCTTGTGGCATGTTTCTTAGGCCTACTTAAAGTGAACAAGCTTATTAGCTAGCATTTATTATTTTTTAGCTAATTGATTGAGTATCCAATCAATAATAATGCCTACAATTTATAGGAAGCCACACTATTTATAAGTCAAGAACAATGTGTGCAATGCACAGGACCCACATCTAGTTTGAGTAAACTAAGTAATATTTACTATTCTATAATTTCAGAGTTATGGGGAGTGTGCGTTAAATGATGTTATCTTCCTCTGTCAATAACTGAAAATGATCCCCCTATATTGTAAATGTGTCTAAATTGATGATGGTCCTCATTTACTGTAGTTACCATTGTTTTCATTAAGGTTGGTTATAGTTGTTACATGTTAGGCAACTTTAATGTCTTTATTTAAGTTTAGTGAAATAACATAAATGTGGTTTATTTTTTGTTTTTGATAAAAATACAACTTAAGTTGTCTTTTACTTTTTCTATTGATTCTAGATTTCCGTAGTTTCCACAAGAACTAAAGAAGGAGCAGTGATTTTTATCATCTGGATAGCAACTAACTTGATAAATATCAACATAATGTTTGTCTTCCAATCAATGTTCACAATTCCAGCAGAATGAGTACAAAAGAATCCAATCATCCTTGAGGTATCAGACAAGATGTGTTGCTGCTTTTCCGGATCAGCAAGGTTTTTTGGTATGTATTGACTTATAATTTACATTCACACAGAGCAAGATTTTTTATGTCTCCTTTAAGAATATATTTGATGCTCTTATCCCCTGCTCTTGTTATTCATTTCAGTCTTCTTTGACAAATTTTCTTCTTTTATCATGATGAAAAATGAGGATATGATGTTTTTCTAGTTAAGACAGAAAGAAGAAATATTGAACAAAAGTAAAATCATCAAAGAATAAAGCTCCTATGTTCTTTTGCATCTATGATGGGCAGGCTCCCTCCAAGAAATTTCTACTCTTTGACATGAGCTAGTTTTGTTCTTTATAAAGTGTATTTTTTTATATTTGAAACTTCACTTATCTGGTTACTAATATATGGTTAATTTTTATGCATACAAGATGGCTCAGAAGAATATGAGAATGTGGACAATGCTAGTTCCACTGGGTATGTTTCTTCTAGCTTGAAGTCGCGTGCTTGAGATTTTAATTCCCAGTTCACCAAGTTAGGGAATCCCATTGGTTGTTTGAGAGAGACTAATTGAATTCTAAAATGTTTAGTGAACTTACAAGTTCTAATTTACTTAGTTGTCTATTTTTCTTTCTAATTTACTTAATTATGTATTTTTCTTTCAAGTATATAGTAGTTAATTAATTAAAATGCTTGCTTCAAATGTATTCAATCTCTAGACATATGGCTTTTTGGTGTATATATGTATTAGAAATGTATGTAATTTTCGAACTAATGTAGACATGAGATGGTCTTAAAAATTAAAAATATTTTTTATTAAAAAAAATTCTATCGCGGCGTTTTGCTGAGAAAGCGCCGTGATAGGTAAATTGTTTTTTTAAACAAACATATCACGGCGTTTTTTTAAATAAGCACCGCTTTTGGTAGGTCTAACGCAGCATTTTATGTGATAAGCGTCATGATAGGCGTACCTATCGCGGCACTAACTATTGCAACTTTTTGAAAGCGCCGCAATAGGTCTTTTGTGTTGTAGTGTAGTGTCTTAAGCTGTGGGAAAATGGCAAAAAAAAAAAAATAATAATAATAAAATAGAAAAAAAATGTAGAATTTTTTTTATGGACTTTTTGACTTCTTTGTGGTTTGTTTTCTGAGATAGGTTATTGATATGAATATGTGTGTGGAATGTGATATTCAGAGACGTTTCCAATTCTTATTAAGAATGAAAAAGCTATCTATTAAGCAGAACAATTGCTGTCTAGTTGCATCTCCAAGAAGAAAAGAGAACTATCCGAAAAATTGCAGGAGTTGAAACAAGGTTCCATGAGTGTAGAGGAATATTTTGAAGAGGTGAAGTTGGCCATGATCAGCACTGGAGTGAAGGAAACTCCGAAAGCCACTGTCAACCGTTTTGTAAATGGTCTTAACCCTAAAGTATCATATTTTGCAAAGAGGTGGAGCTTCATAGACATTGACATTCTAGCTCCATTTGTTGCTGACTATGAGAGAGAAATAAAGAAAAAGAATGTTTCAAAAGGCAAATCAAATTCAAAGAAAATTGACACAAGTGTTGTTATCCATGTTCATGAGGAAGATGTCGAACCAATCAAGGAGGAAGAACTTTAAGTTGAAAATCATGTTGTGACATGTAGAAGAAGACCCCTTTATTCCATGTGTTAATCCTCTCAATCATGAAAAGAATAGTGAAAATATGAGTTAGAGTGACTTGAGAAGCAATAATAAGAATGAAAGTGTTGATGAGGATAAAAAATGTGTAAATGTTGTTGATGTTAACTATTATTTTCCTAGTGTTGTTTTATCATCTCTACTGGGCTAAATTATGACGGCACATCAATGAATATTCCATATGGCGAATATGAGATTCAAGAGTCGAGAATGACTCTTCAAGAGGGGAAGAACGATAAAAGCTTTATAAATGGTGGGATGTTCAAGGCTTTAGATACAACATTTGAGCTTCAATCACATCAACTGTCCATTATGTTAGTATACATGTTGAGGATGTAAATGGAGCTTTAACCATGAGTATTTAGGCCTATATGCATGCTTTTACAACCCAAAGGAGTTTGAGCATGTGGCAAAGCATGGAGATCCATGAAATTAGTGTAACTTAGAGAAACAAGCCTAAAAAGATGATGTACAAGGCTTGTGTGCAATCCTGGTTGGAGAATTCACAATACCATGCGGTAAGCATGTGCCTTGGGGGAGGAGCATGAGTGACGTCCAAAAATCTTAAAGAAGCATCAAGAAGGCGTCATTATGCATTCATTGTGATTAATTTTCGTTTTTGAGAAGTTCCTAGATTTATTTCCATTGAATAAGGCCTTTTCGTCAATATTTGTTTTAGAAGACTGTTTAGTTTCCTATTATGAAATTGTTTGTTTTAGTTTCCTATTTTCATAGGTAAATAACTTTTGCTTCAAGTTTAAGTAATTTCCTAATTCATTTAAGATTGATTGGTGTCAATCTGGTCAATCAATTATCATTAAGGCATTATTAATGGCATTTATGTTTTAGGTTTTAGTTTCCTTGACAATTAAATATGGAATTTCTTTTACTATCATAGTTAGGCCAATTTATAGAAAAAGGAACTATTTTGCATAAGGTAAATTCTTTTCTAACTATGATAGACCTTAATTTTATTTAGGAACCTTCTTCTCTATCATGGTTAGCTAACCATAATTTTGGACGTTAATTAATTTTTGAAAAGTCTTTTCTAACTTTGATAAGGTCTTTTATTAAGTTAAAACCTTTTTCTATAACAGTTAGTAACTAATTGAGGATATTTGAGTGAAATTTTACTTGATTAGTAGATTTAGAAAACAAATGTTACACTCTATTCATTTATCAATTGGTCACTTCTTTGTGATTTCTTCAATCACTTAAGATGCAATACTAGCTCAGTTACCCTTCTCTAATTTACATGATTTGCCAAAAGCAAAATAAGTTGTGCAACTTGCAAGTTTATTTTATCTGTGTTTAAATGAAATATTACAAGTTTTATAGGAGTAATTTATCACAGTTTTTATGATGAAAGTAACAGATAAAATCTAGTTTTATAGGCATACTACTTTTTAACACATATATAGGCATTTATATAGATTTAAATGTCTAGCAAAAAAAAAAAAAAAAAGATTTGAATTGTAATATATGGAAGTTAATGTACAGGCTTTTAAGTATATTTAAAGGCCTACAGCCTATGTAAGCTTTGAAAAATGATTCAGATTTTGTTAGTTTTTTTGAAGGTTTAGGCTCATGTTGAAAAAAGAAGCCCAATTACAAGCTTTGACTTTATATTTCTATTTCATGCCCAAGCCTATTTAGTTAAAACTTAGCTTAGCCTATCCTATTTTCACCCATACTTGTCCCAAAGTCCTTGGCCTCATACATGTGCTCCATTAGCTTAATTTTTTCAACAAATTTATTTTTCGGAGGAAACTGCATTTAAACCAATCATGTACTCTTTAATAGATTATCTAATTTAGTATATATCTGTATATTAGGATATGTAGCATAATGTCACGAAACCTACACTATAATGTAATTGGGAGGTCGTAGGTTAAACCATGTTTGTAACTTTAAGTAATTAGGGCCGGCTTTCTAATAAAAACATAGCTAAAAACCTTCTTTTTTATGAAGCCAAACGCGTTCCAAAGATCAATCCTCATGCCTTGACTTCAATTTTCCAACAATGTCCATCGCTAGCGTTTGATATGCTAAATGGATGTTGACCACCATGTAATTGCAGGGAAAATACTGTGGCATAATGATTGTATCACTCTCTTGCCTGAAAGTTGCAAGATGAAAAATGTACCTGAAGGCATAATAATAAACCTTGGATGTTTGGGCCTCAAGTAGGGTTGGAACACTCACCAATGTGCTATGTTTACTGTGAATAAAGGATACAAAAGCAGCATACAGAGATGCAATGTATATATTGCCATCTTGTTTTGGTATTATAGAGATTGGTTCCACCTTAGCATCATGTAGAGGTTTCGCAACTTGCTGGGATACTGTAAATTAATAATATTCCACATCATCTTCAAAAACATGTTTTGTCCATTTTAAAAGAAGGGTTAATATAATGTTTGGTCTTTATAGTTTGCTTATATTAGTCTTAGTCCTAATAGTTTCAAACAATATATTTTGGTTTTGCTAGAGGCAAATGGTCTAGATCTTTATTAAATTACAAAAATCAATATTTTAGACAAAAAGAAACTTGTAAAACTTACAGGTTGAAACTATAAGAACCATAACAAAAATGAGGGCAAATTATGAGAACCAAATATTGTATTAACCCATAAAAAGAACAATATGGCAAAGCAAGGAACTCAATACTATTGTCCTGAAATATTTTTAGTCTTTTAGAGCTATGATTTTAGACCATTTCAAGATCTTGGCTTTGATAGCTCTAATCATCAAATAAGTTTGAGAAAGTTCCATCTTGTCTTTAGCAACCTCATTAACAGAGCTGAGATACCATTCTGTTCATGAGTCTTTCCGAGCTGAGATATTGACGAGTCTCATTAACAGAATGTTCAAATTAAAAAACGAGTTTCATTTTTCTCAATTTTAGTTTACTTTTTGAGTAATTCCTTGATTCATATTGATTATTATTATTTCCTTCGCTTAACTCAGTATTAAATTCTCAAGCCTGGACTGACACATATCCTCACATACATTCGGCCCTACACTCGGGTCTCATTATACCCTAGGTTAGTAGAGATTTCTAACGGTTTCCCTGCAGGGTTGTACCCTCTGAGGCTACTGTGAAGATCTCACTCAGGTTGTTACTTATTTAGCAAGAATAATCCCTGCGGACTGTAGAGTTCCCTGAGAGTTAGACTTGTTAAGTAGGGTTTTCACCTTTTTGGTGGAGGCAACTTGGGAGCCTTTTTCTAAGTCTTTAGAACCACCCTAAAACCCTAAGAGACATGCTATCCCGTTGTAACTATGGGCTTTAAAGGATGCCCATGTCGAGAATGTCAATGCAAATATGGCCCTCTTCCTTGGTATATTCAGCATCGACATGATTATGAAAGCTATCGAAGATATGAAGATGATGAATACCGATATGAGTACCCAAATTATCAACAACAATATGACTACACTGGCCGTCGTCAATATCATTACGTTGACAACCATCAATACGAAAAAGAAGAATGTTATCACTGTAACACTTGGATTTTTACTACTATATTATAACAATTTAATTGAATTACAACCACTATTTCAGTTCCGAAAGCCCGAAAATACGAATAAATTTAAACCTTTTTCGTTTCAAACAATGTTCCAACTTTATTGCAGTTGGAATGGGCTTTTCGAACAACTTAGAATTTAAAACTTTTTATAAAACAAAGTGGTTCATAAGACAATTAAAAATTCATTAATCCTCTTAAGGTATTTATTTTCAATTTACAGTACTTGGGAAATTTAAATCCCTTTTATAAATTTATACAATTCTACTTTTTTATTCTTTCTACTATTAATTTAATAACTTAAAATTACATCATATACAATTAACCTTACTTTTTATAACGTAATCCTAAATTCTTCATCTAATCTTCCTCCAGTTTTCCTGCCTTATCTCAATCATCTTACCATCTACCAGCTTATCTGAAACAACAATTTAACGCAGTTCATTTCATTCATTACCATGCATAATAATTAATAAAATATGTATAATTAAAAACATGTCTGTATGGGTAGGGATGTTGCCCTGCTGTGAGCCCCCGCACTCATCCCATACGAGTAAACATTAACCTTGTTGCTAGTGCACTTAAGGCACTACTGTGAGGTTTAACCTCTTGAATATAACCTTTCGGTCATAACTGAACTGTACTAGGGGTAGCTAGCCCTCTAGTCATCGAGTACTCGGATCCCATGAATATTTCTGACAAGGTTAAAGCTACTATAAATTTATAAAACATGCTATGCAATTATCATACATGATAAATGATATTGAATGAAACTGCTACCTGGTTTCTTTAGACCTTAATCTTGTACTTTCTCCCTTTTCTTTCTACTGGCCTCTCCACTTATGTCACTATCAGGACCTATTAACATTTAATATAAATAGTAAATTAATACCTAAACTTCTATATAATTATTCAGCGTCTCTCTCGGGGTTCTAATATACTTAATACTACCCATTCTTATATCTCATATAAGTAGGTTTTACTTTAAATATTTTGACCCCTTTTAAAATCAAAAGACTACTTAAGATAATTCGTTTCAATTTAATCATTCTAATTCTCATTATTATCTTTTTCGAAATTAAATATAAAAATCATAATGACTTAACCATAATTAGTCTATTAATCATTACAATCTTTCAACATTTATTACTTCCTTATTTTCTATTCGTTACAAAATCTCAAGAATGAATAAATTAACAATGTAGATAATTTTCAAACCTCAGCAATAAAATTCATTAAAAAGGTTACAAATCATCAACCCATTTTCTTATCTTCTAACAATTGCATTCACATTTCTTTGGGCACTACCCACAATACAAGAAAGGTTTTAGATTCAAGATAAGTAAAGAAATCATCTCTTTAATGTTTCTAAGTGACCTCTAAATCGTATGAAGCTAACTTAATATGTTACATACTTTTAAACCCATGTTCACTTATAATTCCTTACCCAATCATTTAGCCGAGTTACTAGAAAGACCCTTAAAACCATCCAAATAACACCTACGTCCTCCTTAGCAAATCCTAAAACATGAAAAGCAACTTCCTTAATCAAATTTACTAACTATCCATAAATCAACAACTTAAGTATCTAACTTCAAGAAACCCTAAACTTCTTAAATCCTTCTTTTAAAATCTCCATTTACTCAATCCAATGAGTAGATCACATCCCAACACAAACGGTAACTCCTTCTTACTTTCACCACATTCACTTTCCATTATCTATCGTATAAATGATCTCTTCCTAGTTCCTAACATTTCTAGAAACTTTGATAATTACAATGATGTAATTCCCAATAGAATCCTACGCTTCTTTAATCCTTGAACCATTTTAAATAAACTATAGAATCACTTAACAATTAGCAAATCAGTCCCTTGGTTAACATTTGGGATCTCTAATTACCCTTTAACTAGAAGAATTACTTATTTATATTTTTCTTCTTTTGAGGACTTTAAAAACACCATTTCAAGTCATATGAGTCTTCAAATTAGTTTAGATACATTAATGTTAAGATTCAAGAATCTCAGCCAATTTGAAACGGAACTCCTATATGCCCACTTATTTAATTCTATTGGAAGAGTAGCACACTGAATAAAAATAAGATTAAAGTCAATTGTCAACTTATCATAGTACCACCATAATAAATAGATCAACCACTCTTTAAAGCACACATCCTCAATAAAAGTCAAGGTTCTTTTAATACCAACTTAAGTCACTTAAAACATCAAAACAATAATACAATATACCATTAAAATCACTTTTACCCATCCTAATAGAGACATTGAACTCCAATTAATTCAAATTATATTTTCTCTTATTTCGGTTTATTTCAAACCCATTGAATACTTACAAGAACTTTACTACAAAGGAACTATTATGCTTTCTACATTTCAGATTCTATCTCAAACATTCATTCTAGTGACACAAAGTTCCATATATATTCATAAACCTTATACTATCCTCATCAACTCCATTCAACCCAAGTCCTGACTTCCAATCATTCTATTAGACAACATCTAATCACCTTATCACACTCTTATCAATCCTTAAACAGAACCCAAAGATTTGATCCCAGTCTTAAAATCAACTCCCATTACTTAGAATCATATTATCCTTACATTCCTTTACAGCCAGAGTCACATGTACAAATCCCTAACTATTCCACTTCAACCTAACATCACATAAAATAAAATCCCAATTAAACCTCAATATCACCCGATTTCCTTCCTCTTCTCCCCTAACACTAAGACCTCACAGCCACAACAAGGAAACATGACAGAACAAGGTGAAAGGAAGCAGAAATTATAATCAAAGAATTTCAACTACCCAAATTGAAACTCTAATCTAATCCCAACATCAACAGAACTTCCCCCTTCCCCATTGTAACCTGTCGACCAACACAAGCAGAACAAAGAAAATTACCACACATATACATACACAATTAAATCTCAACCCTACATCATCAAGCATCATTAGGCACCAACTCCATTTCCTTTTCGTCATACATCAGAATATAATCACAGAGTAGGGACGAAAATTCAGCCAAAAACAGAGCAAAACGAGACAGGGAAGATTAAGAAAATGAAACAACTTTTATTAGGGTCCAATGACCACGCGGCTGCAACAATTCCAGAGCAAGAAATCAAGAACAGAAAACGGAGAACAAAATTGAATCAACATAAAAGAAACAAGATTGACGGAACATGGGAGAAGAAGAAGTTCTTCAAAAATTCTCAAAACCTCCGAAATCACGCATGCAACCTCAAACAACTTCTTTAATCCACACTTAACTTCACTTGAACACCAATGAATCAATAGAAAGGACTTCGGATGAACAGTGACTGAATGAAAGAATTTGGGAAAACTTGATTAATACCACTGATTTAACCTTTTCCTAATCGCCTTGGGGGTTAAATGCAAAATATTTATATAACCAAGGATTGCACTATAATGGTGTGATCCCGGATCGTCTCTCAAGGAGCCTAATGACTAACCTAGGAAACTAAATGTCATGCAAATGAAGTATAAAAAGGGGTTTTGTTGGTTTTTAATATGAAATATGCAAAATGAGCCTAACTACAATATTTTTTTATCTTTTCTTTAATGAGGTGGAATTGTTGGTTGGATGGGTGAAGTGAAATTGATGGAATGGATCTCTTGAGTCTAGGCGAGGTGACAAACATAGGTTCAAATCATTTGGGGGATTAATTCATCAAGTCTAGTTAGAGAAATCCCCAAGCAACCACTAGGGGTCCACCAGCCCTAATCAATGACTAATTTAGCAACCACTTTCATAGCCATTACTTAGGGTTAGTGTTAAAGTCCACTTGATGTGTGAAATACTTTGGGTCAAAACACTTGTGGCTCTCATAAAAATGCTATCACAATAATTATGAATGGAAGCAATCAATTAAGTCCACTAGCAACCACTAAAATGAAATTAACTTCATACAACCACAATGTAGATAAGAATTCATAACTCAAGCGTTCAAAGCCCAAAATAAACACATATAGTTCATACACATACATATCCAAAATCTCAATCCAATACATAAATCCAAACATCTTCCAAGAGAGGTTCAAATAAACATAGAAGAAATCCTAAATACATATGTTAGAACAAAGAAAAACTCCCCTAATGAAGAACCCATGCTTGAGACACCATCAACCCATCCTCAAGAGATGAAGAGCTCCTCAATCCAACATAGAAACTCCAAGAGGGACCCCAAGAAGAAGCCCCATCCGAAAATCCATGGAAGAAGAGGGTGGAAGAAGGTAGAAGATGAAGATGGAGGTGGAAATGAGTGGGGAATGAAGGAATGGAAGGGAACCCTAGGAGAGGGAGTGTATTTTGTGCCCTGAAGCCTCTGTCTCTAAGGTGGGGGTGTTTTTGATCTATTTATATTGCCCTAGAAACATTGAAAACGCTTCAATTTTTCTGCAGATTTTCGGGGGTTCGCCGTGGGCTCGCCGCGGCGAGCTCATGTTGGTTCTGGTTGAATTTAGGTTCGTTCGTCGTCAGCTCGCCGCGGCGAAGCCACGGCGAGCAGGCACCTATTCTGGAGCTTTTGGCCTGAGTTCGCCGTGATCTCGCCGCGGCGAGGCCGCGGCGAGGGACAGATGATTCTGCCTCTTCATTTTCTTCTTCTGCTCCGTCCAGAATTCTTCGTTGCAACTTGCCTTAGTTTGGGCTTGCTTCTTCTATGATCTACAAGTAAAATCAAGCCAGAGGTAGCATCAAATGTTCTTGAAGATAGGTTAACAATAAATTATGCTAATTATGCCCAAATTGCCCTTGACTAGAACAAATTCCAACAAAGTGTGCAAAAGTCAGAGATTACCCTAATTAGGTGCAATTACCCCAAGAACATGCAATAATCTACTGATTTTATCAATGAAAAGTGTATAAAAATATGGTGCAATCAACCACTCTAATGTTCAAATTCGTTCTTGGGGTTTTCTAATCGAACCACAAGCTTCAAATTTATGAGTTTAAAAGCTTCAAAATGCCAAAGGAATTCGGATCCCTCCCCCTACCACGCTCAACTCGCGCCAGAAAGCAGAAGAAAACAAAAAGGAATAGCTTACCCAAAGCTACCCGAGCTCTCTTGAACGTCCTCCGCCGCGTTTGGCCGTCGTTAGTCGCAGTGGGAGCCGTGGCCGCCGCTGCAAGTTGAAGCGCAGAGGGAGGAGAATGAAAGAGAGAGGTTTCGGGTTTGGGGAAATGAAGGCAGAGACAGAGGAATAGAAGTGAAATGGAAGGAAGTAGAAAGAAGTGGAAGGACACGTGGGGCTTATATGATAAAAGGCAGAAGGTGATATTTTTATCAGGTATTTTACTATCTTGCCCTTTCCCTTATAATTGAAGATATTTTTAACTAGGGGCAGATATTGTCTTTTTCATTTCCTATTTTCTATTTCTCTCTCAAATCATAATTTTATTTACCATTATCATTTAGGATTATACCTAAATCTGTCCCCAAAATAATTTCTCTAGATATGCTTAAATTTATAAATTTATTTATAAGACTTTTTAATTAATAATCAATACCCCAAGATTCTAAATATTCCCTTGTTTAAATTTATCTCATAACTATTTTTCCTTAACTAATTAAGAAAATAAACTTTTAAAAATTATTAAAAATATACCTGGCCTCATAAATTTGTTTATAAGGCTTTTTAATTTTTAAATGCCTTTTTAAGATCTTAACTACATCCTTATTATCCTTTTTCTCCAAGTTAAGTTTCAACTCCTAATTATTTCTCTTTATTTCTTTAGAGAAAATAAGCCTTAAAATTATTAAAAATACCTAAATATTATAAATTTATTTTTCAATGCATTTTAATATTCGAGTTACCTTCCTTAAAACATCAAATAACTCCCTATTTCCTATTTTCTAAAATTTGGGATGTTACAATCACCACCCTAAATTCTTCCCACGTGCAGTTAAAGAAGATTATATGAGGGTTGAAAGACGTTGCAAAGCTGAAGAAGACTATGAAGCCTTTTACAAGTATGTTAAAACTGTTGAGAAACGACGCCAAGATAAAGAAGAATATGAGGCCGCCATGGAACGTTATAAAGCTGAAGCTGAAAAACAACGACTGTTGGATGACATAATGACTAAGGTTAAAGAGATGCAGGATTCATTGCGTGAGTTGAGAGCTGAAAGGAAAGAGACCTCATCCCAAATGAGGAAATTTACAAAGGTTGAAAATCCTTCTTCAAATGCAAAAGATGCAATTTTAGCTTTAATAGAAATGTTTCCCCCGGTTTTGGAACCCATTAATACAATTGAAGTGACCCCTCCAGTATCTGTCCTACAACAGATACCGTTGGATAATCTTGTGATCTGTGAAGACTCTAACCTCATTTTAATCAAAGATCAAGATTATTCTAGCAAGGATCGAGACGTTCAATCTACACAAGTGCAAGTAACCCCTACTCAAATTATGGCCATCAAAGATCAGCTTGATCATACGATTGTTATTAGCGGTAAAACTAATCATGTTGACTTTAAAAGTGAGGAGTTTATACTTGGTAAGTATGTCTCCTACACCACACCAATGAAAGTAACTCATTCCTTGATTGAGACTATGAGCATTCAAGATCATCAAACTACAACCTCATCTTATCAACGTTTTCAATAAGCCAAATTCAGTACTCCTTTGTTGAACAAGTCACTCCAACAATACCTTGTTTGTTGGAAAGGCTTTCCAAATTTTCTCAATGGTCAAACTACCTACTCTATCAAGGGTTCTCTCTTTTGGTACCTTACATGTTGGAGAGGGCATCCAAATGAAAATGCCGCATTGAAGTTTTCGCAAGTTCACTCTTCTCTTGGGTGTATCTTTTGTTATCTCATTTGTTGGAAAGGTTTTCCAGAGATTCAATGTTATCAAACTGCTTGTAATGGTTTTCTATTCTGGTATCTCACTTGTTGGAAGGGATTCCCAGACGAATACATCGCTTTGATTGTCCTTCCCTCCCAAGATTGACACATTTCTATCAACTCGTCGGGAGCCGAGTTTTTTCTAGCGGGGGAGAAATGATGGGATATGGAAATTAGGAAATTATCATTTGCTGAGATTTCAAGATATTCTTTATAATTATCATTATTAGAGAAATAGTTGTTTCTAGAATGTTCTAGTTTTATTTTGATTTAATTTTCATCAATCACATTAATTATGATTTGCGTCTCTAGAATGTTCCGTCATCAATTCCTAGGGTTTGGTTGAGGTCTATAAATAGCACATCAACTATTTGCTTTGTACGTCTTATGAATTTGAAATAATAATATCAGTTTTCCTTACCTCTGTCTCTCTCTCTATCTTTCTCATTTCTTCTTGCTCTACCTCTTTCTCTCTTCTCTTCTAAATTCTCCCTTCCTTTGTCTCTTATATTCTCATTCATCTCCCTTTCCCCATACCGTTCTGCATCAAAAGTAAGAGCAGTTCTCCAGACAATGGAGAAAAATGCAGAGAATCTGGGATTGCTTAAGAAGTCATTGAACAAGAAACGAGCTAAACATCTCTGCACAAGCTGCAACAGCTCCAAATATCAATGATATATAAAGAGACATGTTAAAAAGTACAGAATATACATTTAAACTCAGGTAAACAAAATATTGAAAAAGAGACAGAAAGAGAGAGCATATAATATAATGATTGTATTAACTAGGTTTCATTAATAATTCTAAATATTTTACATATAAAATCAAATATAACTAAAAAAGTGAAATATAATTAACTGTATTTAAATTTCTCCTTTAAAATTAAGCATCCTTCAGTTTTGAATCGGCGTCCAACTCTCCTTAATGTCTTCAGTAAAGCTGTCATTATGATATGCTTCAATAAGTCCAGAAGGACGGGGCCAAATCATACAGTTCTAATATAAATTCTCCATTATTTTTTCTCAGAATCACTCTTGCAATATCACCTTTTCCGCCCGGAATATGCTCCATGACTCTGATACCATGAACCATATTTTGTCATCTGCCATGTATTAAAGTTGCCCCTGGCCATGTGAATCAAACCAAGTGAATTGCATCCTCTCAAAAGAAATAGCTCTGAATGTGATAGAGACTTTAAACACGGTGGAACTAAAATTTTTCTAAATGTATTTGTAGACCAATCAAACGTTACTATAACATTATAATGACCGCTGCCATAATCAAATAGGTTTCCACAGACAAGCCAATGTAGAGCCCCATTCACAAATACCATTGGATCTCTTATGTTTCTACATGCCGGAGAAAAACGCATTGGAGTACCTCTTCCTCTGATGCTTCTCCATGTACGAGTATTAAGAGAGTAGACCTCAAGCCATGGTATTGTCGAAATCCGATATCTAACAGAAACTTTGACAACTACGAAGTCATTGTTCTTAGAATCAAAATAAAACCCTGACAAAATGCATCGCCAATAATTGTATTTAGGACCAGCGGTGGATTTGGCAATCACCATATATTTGTTTAAAAACGGGTCCCCAAGTAGAAAAGTGTCGTGATTACAAGACGGACTACTGAGACATGCTAGTCCATTACAAGTACCAATGACAATGGAATCATTTAAATAAGATTGATCTGTGGGTGGAAGTTTCGAAATTGGGAGGTAATCATAAGGTAACTGAGTATCTAAGTTTGTTGGGAAAACATCGCCATACCTCGCATAACCATGCGTACCATAATGAAGCTTAAGATAGGGAGAAACATTGGCATTGTTGGCGAGTCGTCGTATAAAGGATTGATTGTTGATGCGAGACTTCCAATCTTTGCAGATAGATATGCATATGAGTAGGGTTCTGGGGGTTAATCTGAGAAAAATGTCCTCCCATATTTCAAGAGGAATATAGTCAAACATTGGTCTTTCATTCTTTGTTTTGATAGGCAAAGGTATCATCTTATTGGTGGTAATCCTCTTTGAGTCACTGCAGGGGCTTGATTTGCCACCTTCCTAAACGTCTTCGGGTGCAAATGTAAAATATTTTTAACCAAGGATTGCACTATAGTGATGCGACCCCAGATTGTCTCTCAAGGAGCCTAATGAACAAACCTAGGAAAACTAAAAGCAATCAAAGCTATAAAAATCGGGAGTTAAGAGAAGATATTTTTGGTATTTTTCATTAAAGAAATATAAAGACTTATTTTTTGTATTTTTAGGATAAATATGGATAGGTGATGGAATGGGATGATGGAATGCTCTCTTGGTTAGGGATGACACGTGACAAACTATTAACTCACTCTTGGATAGGAGCTAATTGGGCTAAGTTTAACACAAATGGATACAATTAGCCTTAGTTGAAGGAATAAGTCAATTAAGAACCACTCAACCTCAATAGACCAATTAGATTAACTATAATTCTACATTAACTGGAAGTAGGTTGCAATAGATAGAATAACTTGGGTCTCGTTCAAGTCACTCAATATCCTTCGGATCCAATAACCAATTAATGCTAGACTATAATCAAACTATCCAACTTATGGAACTCTACCTAATTATACTCATGCACATAGATTTGATTTATGACCTAGTTCCTTTAAGCAAATTGATTAATGGAATTACCTAGCGCTATGGAAACTCAACATCAATAACTCAAACCCACAAATCAATTCCCAAATAACGCAACTATATGAAGCACAATGGACTAAATTACCCAACAAACATGCTAGACAACAAAATCAACAAAGACTAACATAACATGGTAATTTGGGAAGATAGATGGAATTAGAAGAAAACCAAATCAATACATGCAAATAAAATTCAACGATTACATTGTCTAGAATCTCAAAACAAATGAAGTCGGAATATAAAAAGAACAAATACTCAAGGAAACAAATGGAAATTTATGACTACATGATTGAAACTAACAAAACTCCCCTAAGGTGGAAGAATAGCTTGCTTCACATCATCCCGTCGTCCAAGAGAGCATCGAGCCGAATTAGTTCTTCATAGAGGAGGAGAAATCACCCCGAAAGGATCTGCAACTCGAACTCCATGGTGAACCGGTGAAGGATTGTGGAATGGAGGAGGGAATTGGTAGAAGAGTGGTGTGTTGTATGTGTAAATTCGTCCTCCCCCTGTGAAATTCGTTAGTCTCATATATATAGCACAAGAGGCAACCCTAAACCTTCCAAATTGGCCTAGGATGTCCTATTCTTACTAGGATTAACAAATAGGAAATGTTTGGGGAAATAATTATGGGATGCAAGAGAGAATGAGTGAATGAAATAGGAAAATTCGGATTCCCCCCTTTATGGCACAAGAAACCACTCAAAAACTATCCAAAACAGCATCCAGTTGCCTAATTTGGCCACCCATAATATATAAGAAAGATTTGGGGAAGACCCAAGTACTTTATCTCAAGAATTCTAGTCAAAATAGGAAGTTGTGATTAGAATAATCAATTAGGAAATTTCTTAGCTTCAATCAAGCCTTGGGTTGTCTATTCTTGTAGAAATAACAAAAAGGAAATATTTTAGGCAAATCCAATCAACTAATCCAATAGGAAATTTCCTATTTTGCAAAAGTTTCCTTTTTTGTAGAAGTTTTCTATTTTATTTTGTTCTTTCTTTGACTTGTATTCTTTATACCTATGATTTAACCTTTTCCTAATCTCCTTGGGGGTTAAATGCAAAATTATTTATTAACCAAGGATTGCACTATAATGGTGCGATCCCGGATCGTCTCTCAAGGAGCCTAATGACTAACCTAGGAAACTAAATGTCATGCAAATAAAGTATAGAAAGGGGTTTTGTTGGTTTTTAGTGTGAAACATGCAAAATGAGCCTAACTACATGATTTTTGATCTTTTCCTTAATGAGATGGAATGGTTGGATGGGTAAAGTGAAGTTAATGCAATGAAATGGAATCTCTTGAGTTTAGGTGAGGTGGCAAACATAGGTTCAAATCATTTGGGGGTTCAATTCATCAAGTCTAATAAAATAATCCCCAAGCAACCACTAGGGGTCCGCTGGCCCTAATTAATGACTAATCTAGCAACCACTTTTATAGCCATTACTTAGGGTTAGTGTTAAGGTCCACTTGATGTGTGAAATACTTTGAGCAAAAACACTTGTGGCTCTCATAAAAGTGCAACCACAACAATTATGAATGGAAGCAATGAATTAAGCCCACTAGCAACCACTAAAATGAAATTAACTTCATGCAACCACAATGTAGATAAGAATTCATAACTCAAGTGTTCAAAGCCCAAAATAAACACATATAGTTCATACACATACATATCTAAAATCTCATTCCAATACATAAATCCAAACATCTCCAAGAGAAATTCAAATAAACATATAAGAAATCCTAAATACATATGTTAGAACAAAGAAAAACTCCCCTAATGAAGAACCCATGCTTGAGACACCATCAACCCATCCTCAAGAGATGAAGAGCTCCTCAATCCAACATAGAAACTCCAAGAGAAACCTCAAGAAGAAGCTCCATTCGAAAATCCATGGAAGAAGAGGGTGGAAGAAGATGGAAGATGAAGAAGATGGAGATGTAAGAAGGATGAGAGGATTTTAGGGTTTGGGAGTGAATGGAGGTGGGAAAGATGATGGGAATTGAGTGTTAGGTCGACTTTTATGTTTAGAAGTCGGGTCTAGGTTGTTTTGGGTCGGATCCTACCAATGGGTACCCTAAAAACCAGAAAAACCAGCTGAAATCGCGTATCTGTCAGCTCGTTCTCGCTACAGCGAGCAAATCTTCTCGCTGCAGCGAGCTTGACAGAAAGTTGGCCAAAGCTTCTGTCCTCCTGGCTGCAGCCAGCAAACTTCCTGGCTGCAGCCAGATGCTCGAAAAAGCTATGATCAATTTCTTGCTTTGGCCAGCTTTCTTCTTCGTAACTTACTCTTCCTTGCGGCCTACTTCTTTTATGACCTGCACTCAAAATTACACTCAAGGTAGCATCAAAATGTTCTTGGGAATATGTAAATCAATAAATTATGCTAATTATGACCAAATTGCCCTTGATTAATCTAAACTCTAACAAAGTGTATGAAAGTCAGAATTTATCCTAATTAGGCATTATTACTCTTAGAACATGCAATAATCCAATGATTTTATCAATGAAAAGTGTATAAAAATATGGTGCAATCAACCTACAATGGAAATTTTAAACATATGTGAAGTATTTCAAGTCCAGAAACAATAAATGCATGAGTTAAATGCTTAATATGCTCAAATTATAATGAAAATGCAATTAACTTTATAATCTTGGACCCTAAATATAAAAGTGCCTAAATCCCCATTTAATAGCCTAGAACAAATGCTAATTTTCTATAATTAGTGGATAAAAACACATAATAATCAAGTGTAATCAACGATGATGAAGAAGGAAGACGGTTAATGGTGGTGAGTAGAGGGAGAGTTGAGAGTGGATGGTTTTTTTTTTGGTGGCTGAGGGAGGGAGAGATGGGGGTGGGGTGGAATTTTTTATTAATTAATATGGGACCCACCCTCAGAAATAATATTATCTAAGTCCCAAGGGACCTCAAATTAATTTGTGCATTTCATGGGACCTAGTTTATATTATGTCCCTTACAAGGGACCTCTAATTAATTACCGCATTATTTTGTTTATTTTTACAGGAATTATTTTGTTTATTTTTCTTTTATGCCAACAATCAACATTCCCCATTTACTTGTTGGTTATTAATCAACATTCATCCCCTTGGCCATAATGAACTGGTGGAAATTCGCAGCTTGGACGTTTCAGTAATTAATGGATTAGTAAAACCATGCCAGAGGCAATACTTTTTATTTACTTTTAATGCCCATTTGCATGAAAATACTTTTAATGCCAGTAATTACACTTCATTCCTTTATTTACATGCAATCATTATTCCCTAATTATATTTTTATTTATATCTTCTAGCCTTAAGTATCTTTCTATTTGTTTATATTTGATAGTAATAAATTTTATCTCAAATATTGTTTTAATTTGTGAAATATAATGAAGAATTTAGATATAAAACAAGGAGATCATTAAAAAATTATCCAATGTAGATGTGAGTAAAGGAAATGTAGGGATTTAGTTAGGGGTAATTTAGTTTTTTTTTTTAAATTGACTATATTTGGATATTTTTCTAATAAGTAGTCGTATTAATTTTACCCACAGAATTTTTGTCACCTATTTGCCATAGAATTTTTCATGGCTAATTTATTATAAATAATATACTATTTTATAAATATATATTATTTTAATTTATTTTAATAAATAGTTTATAAATAATTATATTAATAAATAATATGTTATAAATATTAATAAAAATTAATATATATATTTATTACAAATTGAATTTTAATTTTTTCAAATAACATATTTTTAATATTAGTACAAAAAATAAAAAGGAATTATATTTTAATAATATATCTAATAAAATAATAATTAAAAATTTCATATAATAAAAATAATTAAAAGATATTTATTATAATTATAAAATTGAAATACTAAATATAATGTAAAGTATATGAATATAAAAAATAATTTATATAAAATAATGCAATTATTATTATATAAAGTATAAATTATATATTAATGATTAAGAAATATTTCATAATATATTAATTTTTTTATACTTCAGAATATATTAAGTTAAATATAATATAAAGTATCTATAAGATGAAATATTTGTTATTAGGTGACACGTGGTAGCCACAAGGAGAGACGCATGACCGGCGGCTATTTTGCATTTTAGTCGGAGTTTTATTACAAACATATATTGTTTAGTTATTTTGAGATTTTTATTATATTTTTGTGTATATCAATTCATATAAGTTATTTATTAATAATATGGGCAATAATAAAAAACAATTATTATTAAGGAGTTCAAAGGAATGAGTTACACCTTTTCAAATTCCCTTGAATAGTGGATTGTAATCTATAAAATAACCAATTTTTATTTAACAATTAATTTCATATTTAATTAAAAATATTTAATTACAATTAAAGGTTTATATAGTAAAGGAGTTAGTTACAACCTTTTACATTCCTTGAAATGTAGAGTGTTATCATAAAAACAAAGAACCAACGTTTTGATATTTCACATATTAACATTTATGTAATCGTTGTCATGTATGCTTTTATATTGTGGTTAAATAACTCAAAGCTTTTATTAATTTTCAACTCACTCAACATAATATGAAACATAACTATGGTTAAACTCAACAAATATATTCTGTATGATTTGATTATTTTTACTTGTACAAATTCAAGTTATTATTGAGTTTTTCATAAATACACAACAAATAGAAAACAAGATAAAAATTATATAATAATCGATATGACTCGTGTAATGGGGATTTGAATCTAGTTATATTAATAGTTTTAGTTTGTGACTTTGGGTGAGTGTGTTTGTGTTTTTTTTTACTTTGAATAACTTTATTCAGAAAAAATATGTCTTTACGCCCCAAATCAAGCCTACTAGGCCGTCCCATCCCCAAAAAAGGTGTTCGGTATGAGAACCCCGTCCCGTGTCCAGTCTCGTCCCAAACTTATCCCGATCGGGATGGGATAGGAAAGTCCCAAAAGTTTTTTTTATTAAAAACAACTACTAGTAAAAAAATATGGCCCTTTGAACTTTTAACAAACAAAGAAATATGCTCAATATTGCTCCCAAAAAGCTGTCTTATACAACACAATAAGCCCAAAAAAAAAACAATAACACATCTAAATTGAGTTTGAAAGAAATTTTCATATTAATACATAAACTTCAAATTAAAAACATGTCTTCAAATGTGAGGTGCTGCACATAGAGTATAGTGCAGTGGACAGGAAATATGTCATATATGCTCACACATGAGACATATGACACATGTATTTTTTCTTTTTAAAAAATGCATATGTGACAAAACCCTTAAAATTTGTGGTTTCATGTCGGGCTGTGGAATAGGAAATTGGTGACTCACTGTTAGAGGAAGTTATTTGACGTTGAGGCAGTAGAGTCGGTAATTGGGGCTCCTGCCGGGTACCATGTGTGATTGGTCGGATCACAAATGACGTGATGCACTTGGTTCACCTGAGAATATTTGAGATAGTGTCTTTTAACCAATGAATATTGTACTAATATGAGTACAATGCATCCTTATATTCGTTGGTTACTGGATAATCAAAAGCTTCACCTTTTATCATAATATCCTTCCTCTTTCTCTTCAGTTTCGTGTTCAAATTTTAGATCTCTAGCCTGGCATCTATCATTCATTTTAAAAGCAAAATTCAATCACTACCCTCATTTTATCTCTATTTTTGTGGAGCTCAGGTATGATCATATGGTCTTTTTTATTGCTGGGGAGCTATTCTTTTTTCTGTTCACACCAGAGTCACTTTTTTGTGTGAAAAAAGATGACACATGAAAAGCCTTTGGACCATCCGGTTATTAAAAATTTGAAATGGGTCCCATCCTAAAAGCAGAATCTGGTCTAATCATGGTTAAAAGTGTTGGATATGATTAGTTTTGATGATGTTAAATATAGATTTAAATATAGTAAGCAAAAAGTTTGTATGAAGTGTTTATTTCCTACTTTGACTATCTATTATTTTATGTTGCTATCTTATATAGATTAGTCGAAGAAAGATTGAAGCTATTGTGTTTATTTATAGACAATTATTAGTTTTGATATAGACTTAAATCTAATAAGAAAAAGTTTGCATAAAGTATTCATCTCCAACTTTGACTAACCATTATTTCATGTGAATATCTTGTATAAAGTAGTCAAAGAAAGAATAAGGCTATTATGCTTGCTTGTGGAGAATGATATGATTAAATAAGATTAGAGATTGAATGAGAAAATCATGAATCATGTTATTAGACTTAATATTAGAAGTTTCTATACTCAATTGGAAGTTAAAAGAATCTCAAATGAAGTCCAAATCATCAAACCATGAGTTCCCATGCATAATCGATCATTCCCATGCATAATCGATCACAACAGAGTATTTGTGATCTATCAAATCACTCCAATCGATCAAAACATGGTAATCATTAAAACAGTAACCGTATGATCGATTAGAGGGTGACTGTGATTGATCAGAATATGCATATGATAGATCAGACAGCTACTCTGAGTTTTCGTTCAGTCTGACCCTTGTCTAGTATTTCGATCATATCTCATAGAATATAACTCTGATTTAGATGAAACTTGTTTAGTATGAAACTAGACTTCTAACACGGTTCATGGACACAAATTTCACCCTCAAATGATTTATATCCAAGGAGCTATAAATTTTTCAATTCTTACATCAGACAGGCAGTCATGTTTTGGATCATATCTTTCAAAATACAAATCCTGTTGGGATGAAACTTGTTTGATATGATACTAGACTTAATACCTGTTTTATGAACACAAGTTTCACTTTAAAAGCTTTTAAAATGAGGGAGATATGAATTTTTAAAGTTTGCCCAGTGAACTGTCAATGTGCATGAGTCTGACAGTCACAGTTTTAATCATAACTTTTGAATCTCAAAGAATTTGGCAATGATTTTTTCTTCATTAGAAACTAGATTGAATTAACTTTCCATGGATATATTATATGCTAAATTTGGAGATAAATTAAGAGAGTTATGATTTTTCAAAGTTTATCCTTAAATTGAACAATGCCCAATCGATCAGTCATAAGTATTAATTGATCAACATTGCCTAATCGATCAGGATGTTCTGTGATTGATTAGGTGAGGCAAGTATAATCTAAGCATAATCGATCATAGATGCCTAATCGATTAGGATGTCCTGTGATCGATCAGGTGAGGCAATTTTACATGTTCTAATTTAAGCATGATCTACGCCTAATCTAAGCCTAATCTAAACATGATCGATTAAGGAAGCATAATCGATCAGGGTCCCCCTGTGATCGATCAGGCTTGACATTATCTAATCTCATATTAAGTGATGCAGGTCATGATCGAAGCCTAATCTATGTGTGATCGATCAGACAACAAAAGATGTGATCGAATGGAGTCTTATGATCGATCTGGGGATAGATTTGACTATTCAGCTTTTTATGTACAGAATGTGTCAGACCCATTTTGGGAAGTTATCGTTAGACATACAGAGTCAAGAATTGAGCCGTTTAAAACAAGATTTGCCTTCTGCAATTAATAAAGAGAGAAGATCTAAAGATAACACAGTACAAGGGAGTTAATGCTACACAAGAATATCATTAGTTCAATTCTCCATCAAGATTTATCATCTCTCTCTCTCTCACCAATGGCTACTTCTTCAATGGGCAAAAATCTATCAGATTATATATAAAGAGTTGAAGACATCAGAAGAAAGATGGCTCGATGAAGTAAGTTCAATGCAAACAAATTGAGAGCACAAGTGACCCAGAAATGAAAAGATCATGATGAGTCAAGTGAATTGGAAAAGAAGAGCTAGAGGACACATTGTTCAAATTGTTAAGCTCTAGAATTGTTATTCATCATATATCTTCTGTTAGAATAATGATTTTTGATGATAACTAAACATAACTTAGGCATAAAGAAAGGTTGGACAAAGTTCAGGAATAACTTAAAAACAATCTGATAGAAAATGCTAAGTATAGTCCAATTGATCAGGATCAGATTATAAGTTAAGGAACTATACGTCTAATCGATCAGGGACAGATCAAAGACATATTAGAAGGAGATCATAGGTGTAATGTCCCACATCGGCTGTTACAATAGGGCGAGGCTTGGGCTGTTACAATAGGCGCCCAATCGATCAGGGACCTCTGTGATCGATCAGAGTAGTGAAAAGTAAACTAAGAGACTCAGTATGATCGATTAGAGGAATTAGAAGAACTTAGTGTAATCGATTGGATAAGCCTAATCGATCAGGCCTCCCCTATTATTGATCAGAAGTAGTAAAGAATTATTCAAACCTAACCTAAGCCTAATCGATCAGAGGACAATGTGTAATCGATAGATAGTAACTATAATCTGAATATAATCTGAGTGCAATCGATTGTATAAGCCTAATCGATCAGGGACCCCCTATAATTGATCAGGCGAGGTATTTTCTAACTTCATATTAGTGATGCAGGTCATGATCGATGTGTGATCGATCAGGAACCAGAAGCTGTGATCGATCAGAGACCTATGATCGAAGTGGCAATAGATTTAATTCAAACTAAATTGATAAGCCTATTTTAAGCTTTCAAGTACAGAAATTGCTTAGGCCTATTTTAGGAAGTTATCGTTAGACACATAAGTCTGCCATTAGAGCCGTTTGACTCAACAACTAAGTTCTGCGATTAATGAAGTGAAAGGATCTGAAGCAAACCAAGTGCAAAGGAGTTAATGCTACCCAGAATACACTCTTCTCAATACTCCATCTACAATCATCACTCACAAAAAATCAAGCAACGGCTATAATCTCATCAACGGGAAAAATTTCATATACGAGTATAAAAGCCTTGATGAAGAAGTTGGTTGGGCATTGATTAAAGACATTGATTATTCTTGCCAAGTTACAATAACTACATTCAATACTTACCAACTATAAGACAGATCATTCATTATCTTTGTACTTCAGTGTGTATCACAATCAGTTCGTTGAGTGAACAAGCATTCTGTAATCACATCTATAGTGAGGCTTACTTTTAAGATAGTGGGATCTTAAGAGTAGGATGTATTCTTTCAATTTGTAAGGGGGAGTGATTAGTAAGAGGGAGTTCTTGCTGTGCAATCACTTGTAAAGGCACTCAAGAGCCTAGTTGAATCTTGAGGGATTAGTGGAATCCAACTGCAAGTTGGAGAACTAGACGCAGGCCAAGAGTTTGGGCTGAACCAGTATAAGGGTCTGTGTCTTGATTCATTCAATTTTTCATTGGCACAATTCACCCCTTCTCTTGCGTTCCTGTCAATTACATTTGGTATCAGAGCAAGGTCTTCTCAGAGTATACTGATCCCACGGTCAGGAGAAGTAAAGATCCATAATGGTAGGATATGATAATGTACTTCCTGAAGGTAGCTCAATCTCCAAACCTCCTGGATTCAACGGAGAATACTACACCTTCTGGAAGATGAAAATGAGAATCTTCATTAAGGCAACTGGGTACCTCCTCTGGAAGATAGTAGAAGAAGGAGATATTATTCCTATGAAGACAGAAAATGGAGCTTAAGTACCAAAGCTACCCCATGAACTTACAGAAGATGATAAAGAAAATATGGAATTGAACAGTAGGGCAATCTTGATTCTTCAAAATGCCCTAAGTCAAAAAGAATATTTTAGAGTATGTCATCTAGAGACAGCCAAAGAAGTGTGGGATGCACTAACAGTTGCTCACGAGGGAACTACATGAGTAAACAAAGAAGAGCTGAGCAATTGATATAAGATTTTCATCTATTCAAGATGGAAGAAGGAGAACCCATCAGGGAATTGGAAATCAGATTCACAAATATGATAAACATCTCACTGCTCTTGGTAGGAGGATTTCAGAGGCTGAACAAGAGTCCAAGATATTGAAGATCCTTACACCAGAATGGCAAATGAAGGCCACTGCAATACAAGAAATGAGAGGAGAATCCATGAGCTCAATTACATCCTTATTTGGAAGTTTAGCTGAATATGAGTCTACTATTAAGATTCAAAGAGAGCTCTATGGAGACAACAAGAAGAAGAGTCTAGCCCTCTTAGTTCCTACAAAAGATGATGAGGATGGGGAAGAAGAAGAAGAACTAGATGATGATGAGATGGCCTTCATGGTCAGAAAATTTAGAAGATTTTTCAGAAATGGAAGAATATTTTAGAAAAGTAGCTCCAGCAACACTAGAAGGGATTCCTAGAAAAATTCTCCTATGTGCTATGAACGCAAGAAACCTGGACACTTTAAATCCGAATGTCCAAGTCTTCAGAGATCCAAGGAAAAGGAGAAAAAGAAGGAGAAGTTCCAAACCAAAAAGAAAGCCTATGTCTCTTCCATATGGGGAGATAGCTCAGATGAGGAGGCCAGCGATGCTGAGGAAGTAGCCAATCTCTACCTGGTAGCTCAAGAGGAATCTGACAGTGAGGTATATCATTCTGATTCATATTTTCATGAACTGCAAGATTCGTATAATGAATTACATATAGAGTTTGTGAAACTAGCAAAAGAAGTAGGAGCTTTAAGAAAGAAAAACAAAGAAATAGAAAAGAAAGCTAAGGAACCTCCTTAGGAGGTTGAAAAGGCTGAATGCAAAAATTGTGAAACACTTTTGAAAGAAAAGAAAAAGATTTCTGATGTTTTGAAAAAATTCACAAAAAGCACTGAAGCACTAGATATCATGCTAATGAGTCAAAGAGCCTTTAGAGATCAAACTGGATTAGGTTATGACTCAGCGTGCAAGTCTGTGAAAGAAAGAAAACTAGTATCTAAAGAGAAGCCTTACCTAAAATTCTTTAGAAAAGCTTCAGCATATTCATCACCATTTAGCTTTTGTAATTTCTGTAACAAAAAGGGACATACTGAATCTACCTGCTATCCTAAGAAATATGGTATATCTAGATTATACAAATAGGTTCCCAAAAGGACACATTAGCCTAAAGTCCATATGGACCAAAGGCAGTAAACTAATCCCAAAGGACCCAAGAAAATTTGGGTACCTAAATCTGTTTAGTTTATGCATGTATGTCTTAAAGCATCCATCAACAATAAGTGGTATATAGATAGTGGATGCTCAAGACACATGACTGGAGATGAAGAAAAATTTGACAATCTAATCATGAAAGATGAAGCCAAAGTCAGCTTTGGTGGAAACCAGTCAGGAAGAATTGCCGGAATAGGAGATATTGGGTCAGTCAAAGACATCTATCTTGTGGAAGGTCTATGCCACAATCTACTGAGTGTCAGTCAGAGCACTGATAGAGGTAACTGGGTAATCTTTGACTCAAATGAATGCCTCATAGTAGATAAGAAAGAATTAACCAGAGATAAATCCAGCTTTAAATGTCGATTGAAATCTAATAGGAATGGGAACTTATATATTGTTGATTTAAGTCAATAATTCTCTGAAAAATGTTTTATAAGTAACTCTGATAATTGCTGGTTGTGGCATAGAAGATTAGCTCATGTGAACATGACTCAATTAGATATACTAGTAAAAAAGGATCTTGTCATTGGCATACCTAACATGAAAGTAAAAACTGATTTATTGTGTGAGCATGCCAAAAAGGGAAACAAACAAAGTCTTCTTTTAAACCAAAGAAGGAAGTCTCCACCACTAGACCCCTGAAACTAATCCATATGGATCTAGTTGGTCCAGCAAGGGTGAAAAAGTCTGGGAGGAAGCTTATACACCCTTGTAATTATGGATGACTATTCTAGGTTTACTTGGACTATGTTTCTTTCCTCTAAGCATGATACTTTTGATGCCTTTTATTTGTTTGCTAAGAAAGTACAGAATGAAAAGGACAAAAGATCAGCTCAATTAGGACATATCACAGAGGAGAATTTGAGAACCAAGACTTCTTAGAGCTGTGTGAAGAACATGGGATAAATCACAATTTCTCTACTCCTAAAACACCTCAACAAAACAGAGTAGTTGAAAGGAAAAACAGAGTACTCAATTAAATGGCCAGAATAATGCTCAATGAAAGAGAGGTATCTCAAGTATTCTGGGTAGATACAATGAGTACATCTTACTACATATCCAATAGGGCTTACATTCGAAAAGGGATGGATAAAACCCCATATGAGCTTTACAAAGGAAGAAAGCCAATTGTAAGCCATCTCAAAGTTTTTGGTTCAAAATGCTTCATCCACAACAATGGAAAGGTAAACTTAGGTAAATTCGATCCTAAGGCTGATCCTGGAATTTTCATTGGTTATTCTAACAGAAGTAAGGCCTATAGAGTATTCAACAAAAGAACCTCTACTGTTGAAGAGTCAGTCCATGTAGTATTTGATGAAACTGACTCTGAACAAAAATCTTCAGAAGGAGAAGAACTTGAGTTTTCAAATAAAGCTAAAGCTCCTACACAACCAATATCATCACCAGATGAATCTCATATAGAAGGACAAGAGGATGATGATCTTCATGATGCATCAGCTGGGCCCTCAGCTTGGAGACATCACAAGGATCACCCACCTGAGCAAATCATTGGTAATGTTAATGGGAGTGTAAAAGCCAAAAACCAGATTAAAAAATGAAATGCTTTTCTCAGCTTTCATCTCTGAAATTGAATCCTCTTGCATTGAAGAAGCACTAATAGACTGTGACTGGATAGTTTCTATGCAAGAAGAGCTCAATTAATTTGAAAGAAATCAAGTTTGGGATTTGGTTCCTAGACCTTCAAACTATCCTATTGGAACCAAATGGGTTTTCAAAAACAAACATGATGAATCTGGATCAGTGGTCAAAAACAAGGCAAGGCTTGTGGCTAAAGGATATAACCAAGAAGAAGGAATAGATTATGAAGAGACTTTTGCCCCAGTAGCAAGACTGGAGGCAGTAAGTCTACTCTTAGCCTTTGCATCCCTCAAAAAATTCAAACTTTATCAAATAGATGTGAAAAGTGCCTTTCTTAATGGATGGAAGAAGTGTATGTTGAACAACCCTTTGGTTTTGAAGATTCATCTAAACCTTATCATGTTTTTAAACTTAAAAAGGCTTTATATGGACTTAAACAAGCACCAAGAGCTTGGCATGAAAGGATTAGTAATTTTTTGTTGGGAAAAGGTTTTCTCAGAGGAAAAGTGGATACTACTCTATTTATTCTACATAAAAAGAAAAGCATGCTTATAGTACAAATTTATGTTGATGATATTATTTTTGGTGCTACTGATGAATCTCTCTGTGAAGAATTTTCTAAGATTATGCAGAAAGAATTTGAAATGTCGATGATGGGAGAACTAAACTTCTTCCTAGGACTTCAAATCAAACAAATGAGAGATGGAATATTTATCTCTCAGACCAAATATGTGAAAGAGATCTTGAAAAAGTCTGGAATGGATCTATCTAAAGAAGAGGACACACCTATGAGCTCTACAGCATTACTAGATACTGATGTAGAAGGAAAGACTTCAATCAATCCACATACAGAGGTCTGATTGGATCTCTTCTATACTTGATTGCTAGCACACCGAACATCCATTTTAGTGTGGGAATGTGCGCTAGATTTCAAGCCAAACCAAAGGAATCTCACCACAAGTGTGTCAAAAGAATTCTAAGATATGTGGTAGGAACTCAGGATCTAGAATTATGGTATCCAAAGGGAACTCAAGAATATCTCATGGCCTACTCAAATTCAGACCATGCTTGGTACAAGATTGACATAAAGAGTACCAGTGGTCAGTGTGAATTCCTTAGAGGATCCTTAGTCACATGGGCCAGTAAGAAGCAGAACTGTGTCTCCCTATCATCAACAGAAGCTAAATATATTGTTTCTACAAGTTGTTGTGCCCAAGTTCTATGGCTCAAGCATCAATTGAAGGATTTGGGAATGGAATTTCCAGAAGTTCCAATTCTCTGTGACAACACAAGCACAATCAGCTTGGCCAAGAATCCAGTGCATCACTCAAGAACAAAGCTCATCGATGTGAGACATCATTTCATCAGAGATCATGTTCAAAAGAAAGATGTCAAAGTGGAATTTATTCCCACACACTTACAGCTAGCAGATATCTTCACCAAGCCTCTGGCAATTGAACAATTTATGTTCATCAGAAGAGAATTGGGAATGGTAAATCCCAATGAGTTGCAAGACTGTATCAACCTCTTAATCCTTGTTGAATTATTTTAATTATGATCTTGTTTTGATGATAAGTATCTAACTTAGGCATTAGAGTGCCAAAATAACACTTTGCAGATTCTGTGTCCAAAAGTGAAAATTCATCGCCCAATCGATCAGAGAACTCTGATCGATCATAGAACATGTTTTGTGATCGATTGGACATCTATCAGAAGAAAATGAAAGGAGATAACCCAAACGATTAGGGAAAGGAGGCAATCGATCAGAATCACCTGATTGATCATAAGGAAGGGGTAATCGATCAGGCATCAATTACTCAGTGTGGAGCCAATCGATCAAAACCATTCCTAATCGATCAGACCTATCCAATCGATCAAACACCAGCCTCTTTGATCGATCACAGGGGACACGTGATCGATCAGGCGACAACGGTATCTTTTGCAACGTACATATTTTTTGACAAGTCACACCTTTTTACTCGTACTCTCTCATCTATATGTGACCCATGTAACTGTTGCATCTTTTCGCATACACTTGCATTCATTTTCAATCATTTCCTTCCATCTCTTTCAAACCCTAATGGACTGAACCATCATCTTCCTCCATTAAACCTTCTCGTAACAGTTATAACTGAAGCCAACCATTCTTCGAATCGTCATCAGGTGTCACCCCTCTCTAATTCGAACCCATTAGACACACCCTCTAGCTCTCTATATAAACCTTCAAATGGCACCCAAAATGATTCTACCCAAACATTATAGAGCCCAAGTTGTTGCAGATATAGTTCCTCTTCCTCCAAGAGATCCTTCCCTCACGTATAGACATCCATCTCTACCCTCAAATCCTCATCCCTCAACTTCTCAACCATCATCAACAATGGCCAAGACTCGAGCCAGTGCCTCTCAGTCCAAAAGCATAAGTCCTACAACAGTGAAAGTCAGAGAACTCATTTTTGGGGACACAGAAGTTCCAATTGATTTTTCCTTTGCCCAGGATCCCATTGAAGAACCATCAGAAGACATTGGGAAAAGATCCATCCAACAGTGATGTGGTTATGTGAATATTGACTATCTGGAAAAGAATAGCTATCCTATGACAGAGTGGTTGGAGCCATACAAGAAATGGATAGGGATCGAGAATCTCTATCATGGGAAAGTCATCAAAGCCTTTTACTCCAACATGAAGATTTCTGTTACTGAGACTGAAGGAAAGACTACAGGAATCATTGTGTCATCCCAAGTCAGAGGGAAGAAATTTTTCTTTGATTGGATGAACTTAAACCAGTGGTTTGATATGGACAGACTTGGGATGGAGGCATACAACACTTGGCAGGAAAAGGAGAAATTCTCTGACACTGATCATCTGAATGCCTATCAACTAGATAGTCCTGTTCTGGGGACCCTCAAACCTGCCCAAATGCCACCAGTCAACCTAATGATCCACTATGCATATTCTAGATGCATGGTAAATAAGGCAGGGAACTTCACTCAGATCCTTGATATTGACAACCCAGTCCTAGCCATGCTCATCAACAAAGTCCCTGTCAATCCTGGACAACTGATTTGTGAGAAGTTCTTGAAATTCAACAAGACCAAGACTGTCAAGACTCCTTTTCCTTTTTCACAACTGATATCCTTCATTTTATGCTAGAACAAGATTTTTTGGTTAGAAAATGAAAACAACCTGGAGCCCCCGAAATGTAATCTTACCACCCTGAAGAAGATGGGTTTGAATCCCTTTGGTCAAGGGCAAGCTTTTATCCACCACCAGTAGGAGTTCTTGAGGAAGAAGGTCAACCTCAGGATGCACATGCAAAAGAAGTCCATTCCTCTGCCTCCCACTTATCTGAACCAATTGCACCTGAACTAGCAGCACCTCAACCTGAAGGAAGTGCCCCTATCCCAGACAATATGATCAATCAAATTGCAGTTAGAGTCTCTAAAATTGTTCTGGAAGACTTAACCTTGGAGCATCAAGCCGTGGAAGATAGGGTCATGAAGAGATTGTTGGCTGCACTCAATGACACTGTGGTGCAATCAGTCATGGAGAGTGCTATGACAGTTTTCAAGGGGTATGATGCAGTTGTGGACATGCACAAGTTCCTTCACAACCAAATTGCTGGACTTGAAGAAATTCTCAGGCATCATCTTGAAGTCCCTGGCTCACCCCTGGAACCATTCCCTGGCCATGAAGCCCATCAAGTATCTCCCATCCACCAGTCTTCTCGTCAGACACCTCCTCCCTCTCATCCTTCTTCTCCTCCTCTCACCCAAACTCAAGTCTCTCCCAAAAACATTCCTCCCAATTCCAAACCTTCCTCTCCTACCAAGCATACTTCATCAGGTTCCTCAGATAACCAAGATCCCCCTCCCTCCCCTATGAACATAACCACCACTGCACTCATTCAACCATAAGCCTCCCCAAAATCTCCCCATACACAAGTCACTTCCCATGTTCCAGCCCAATCAACTCACACCCCTCCCTCCATCCGAACCTACTCAAATCCATCCCTCTGCCCTCCACTATACACCCAGACTAGATCCCACGCAGACCTATGCTAGAAAGGTCAAGGCCATCATTATTGATCCCCCTCTACCCTCTGTGTCTTTTGATGATGCCAAAAAGGGAGAGAAGATATACAGTATACCAACTCAAGGAGAAAGCAGTATTGTCCAAGAAAAGGCTGTTGAGGTTGCTTCAATTCTTTCATCTATTGCTTCTGACGTGCCTAAAGTTCCTGAGGATGTCCAAATGAGCCAAACACTTGAAGAAATCCATGATTTAGCAGAAAGGATCAAACTAAGCATGACCAAAGAAGGCATGGTAGAGGAAGCATCAGATGAAGAAGTTAAAACTACCAATGTCCCTCTAGAAGATATGATGTGGTACTGGAGGAAGATTTGAGTATGGCCATGGTATTGTATGAAGGGGAGCCTCAACCAGTATCAGTTGACACTTGGCCCTTCATTCATCGCAGAGCACAAGAAATCATTAAGGAAGGTGTTGTAAGAATCAAGGCAGAAGAAGAGGCAATGGCCAAGGCTGAAACAGAAGCCAAGGCTAAGAAGGAGGCTGAGGCCAAAGAAAATGATGAACATGCCTCTCTAGCTAAGTCTGTCCTTCCAAGCTGGGGGGTCCAGAGGAAGGTACGATTCAAGAAAACTGCCCAGAAGAATGTAGAGGATCCCATTTAGACCACCTCAGAATTCATTAAGTCTGGTGAAGAAGAAGAAGGGGCAAAAGCTCAATCTACTGCTAAGGGGAAGGGAATCAAGAAAACAGCTGCTAAGCCCCCAGCAGTGTCAACAATTAAAAGCACTAGAGCAATTAAGGGGATTGTGATTGAAGAGCCTAAGCCTGCCTCTAAGTCTACAACAAAGAGGTAGGCTGCTCCCAAAGGAAAATCATCCAAGCCTCCTCCAAAGAAGAAGCAAAAGAATCTGACCTATTTTGATAGGATTTTTGCTAAATCCTTTCCTTCATCTCCTCCCAAGGAGAAAGCTCCAGCCAAGAAGAAAGCACCTTTCAAGAAGAAGAAGGCTGAGCCCATGGATGAAATTCAATGGGAAGAACCCTTACCTGACTCTGGGAGAATTAACAGTGAATATGGTGATTACGACCTGAATACCAAGAACTGGTCAAGTGATATAGACTTAGATTAAACTAGCCCAAGCCTCATCACCATTTGCATCCATAATTTCACATATGCATCTTTTATACCTTATATTTTTTCCCTATTAACTTATTATTTATTTGCTAAGAATGTCATCATATTTATTTTTCTGCCAAATGTACTGAATGACTTGGTTAATTAAATTTTCAATGTTTATCAGTCTATTATTTCATGCCTTCTGTCAATTTAAATCCTATGTTTTGTCATCATCAAAAAGGGGGAGAATGTTAGAATAATGGGTTTGATAATTAAACATAACTTAGGCATAAAGAAAGGTTGGACAAAGTTCAGGAATAACTTAGAAACAATCTGATAGAAAATGCTAAGTATAGTCCAATCGATCAGGATCAGATTATAAGTTAAGGAACTATAGGTCTAATAGATCAGGGACAGATTAGAAGGAGATCATAGGCACCCAATCGATCAGGGACCCCTGTGATCGATCAGAGTAGTGAAAAGTAAACTAAGAGACTCAGTATGATCGATTAGAGGAATTAGAAGAACTTAGTGTAATCGGTTGGATCGATCAGAAGGATTAAAGAGTAATTCAAACCTAACCTAAGCCTAATCGAACAGAGAAGGTTAATCGATCAGAGGACAATGTGTAATCGATCAGATAGTAACTATAATCTGAGTGCAATCGATTGTATAAGCCTAATCAATCAGGGACTCCCTGTGATCGATCAGGCGAGGTATTTTCTAACTTCATATTAGTGATGTAGGTCATGATCGATGTGTGATCTATGTGTGATCGATTAGGAACTAGAAGCTGTGATCGATCAGAGACCTATGATCCAAGTGGCGATAGATTTAATTCAAACTGAGTTGACTGATAACTCCCAGGAATTCATGTCATTTTAGCATATTTTCCTTGATGTTTTATTCAATCATTGATAAATTTTGGATAGTCAAGATAGGAAAATGCTCATATGAGTTTTGGTTGCACATCATTGTTTATTTGTGTAGATTTTGATCATATTTGTAGTTGCTTTCTTTTGTTGTGTTATGTAATTATTGTAGGAATATTTTGATGCAATAACCAAGTGATGATAGCCCCTCCACCAAGCTAACAAGTGAACAAAGCTAAGACGAAACAAGAGTAAAAAAAAAACCTCTCCGTGACTTTCGCCGTGGCGAAAGTGACAGCGAAGTCACGGTGAGCACAATTCATTTCTGGATGTTTTGTGAGTTCGCCTTGGGCTTGCTGCAGCGAAACCCACAGTGAACTGCGTATTTGCTACGCGTTTTGACAGAAAAGACGGACTGAAATGAAATAAAAGCTAGGGTTTTGATCTCATTCGACATTCTTCACTTCTTGGGCATTCTTGGGGGTGTTTGGCTCTGCTAGGGCATGGATTTTGGTGGGGATTGAGCTTGGGCTTAGAGCTTTGAAGAGATTCGGGCTTCTTCTCTTGGTTTATCCTCTACATCTTCATTCTCTACTCTTGTTCTCTTTTGTAATGATGTATATATATGCTCTCATGGAGTTGTTGGACATGAGTGGCTAAATACTTTGATTCTAAGATTATTTTGAACCCTTGTATGGATTAACTCTTGATTCCTCCTCTTATTTTGTGATTAATGAGATGTATGTGTTTATTTTACTCTTTTCCTAATGCTTCTAAGTGATTGATCACCATTTAGATGTTGGGTTCACTTGATTGATGCTTGAGAGGGCTAGATTGAGTGTAGAACTTGGGTAAAATAGTGTAAGAACTTGAAGTTTGCATGATGAATGGATGGTTTTGTTGGTAAGATAGAGATATACTTGCTAACCTTACATAGTCACATTATGATTGGAGCTTGAAAATTGGGTTTTATTAATTGTAGCAAGAGATTGTGTGATTAATGAGATCAAACACTTGTTCTTGACTTGAGAGAGTTTTTACAAGTACTCTGTGAATCCTAGATTAGCACATTGTTTCATTGAGAACATCTTTGAGAGGAGGTTAATTGAGCTTTAAGAAGTACAAGGGGGGTACATAATCTTAGGACCCATTTTATACTTGAAGTTGAAGAATCACTTGTGTATAATTTTATTTTCATTTAACATTTGTTTATTTTCGTAGTTAATTTCTCAATCTCAATATTTGACTTACTCAAATTGGGCGAGAGTGTGACAATCATTGCTTGACCGGGTTTTAGACCAAATCCTCGTGGGAATGATACTTTACTTATCACTTTATTACTTGGCGTGACCCGTGTACATGCGGTGGTTCGAACATTGACAAGCCGATTTTAAGCTTTCATGTACAGAAATTGTTCAGGCCTATTTTAGGAAGTTATCGTTAGACACATAAGTCTGCCATTAGAGCCGTTTGACTCAAACTAAGTTCTGTGATTAATGAAGTGAGAGGATATGAAGCAAACCAAGTACAAAGGAGTTAATGCTACCCAGAACACACTCTTTTCAATACTCCATCTACAATCATCTCTCACTAAAAATCAAGCAACGGCTATAATCTCATCAACGGGAAAAATTTCATATACGAGTATAAAAGCCTTGATGAAGAAGTTGGTGGGGCATTGATTAAAGACATTGATTATTCTTGCCAAGTTACACTAATTACATTCAATACTTACCAACTCTTAGACAGATCATTCATTATCTTTGTACTTCAGTGTGTATCACAATCAGTTCGTTGAGTGAACAAGCATTCTGTAATCACATCTCTAGTGAGGCTTACACTTAAGATAGTGGGATCTTAAGAGTAGGGTGTATTCTTTCAAGTTGTAAGGGGGAGTGATTAGTAAGAGAGAGTTCTTGCTGTGCAATCACTTGTAAAGGCACTCAAGAGCCTAGTTGAATCTTGAGGGATTAGTGGAACCCAACTGGAAGTTGGAGAACTGGACGTAGGCCAAGAGTTTGGGCAGAACCAATATAAGGGTCTGTGTCTTGATTCATTAAATTTTTAATTGGCACAATTCACCCCCTCTTGTGCGTTCCTGTCAATTACATCTTCCTGTAATTTAGTGAGTAACAAAATCTACTTCTTAGAGAGAAGTAAGCTTTCATTGTAATCATTCTATATTTGTGAGTGATACTCAAGATTGGGAGATCTTGAGTGGGAAACAGATTGTGTCCTTACAAGTTGTAAGGGGGAGTGGTTCTCAAGTACCCAGATTAAACTTGAGGGAGAAAAGGCTTCACAATTGCCCGGCTAAACTTGTGGGATTTTAAAGGCTTCTCTTGTGCCCGATTTAAACAAGAAGGTAGTGGATTGAAAATCTCAGGTGGAGCCTGGGGACTGGATGTAGGTCAAAGGAATAGACCAAACTAGGATAAACATATGATTGCATATTTCTTCTTCCCTTAGCTCTCATATTTTTCAGCATATTTGTCTTGCATATCTCATAGTGCATTTCATAGTTTGAAATACTCTCAGTAAAAACTGAAAAGGACTTTAAACATTGATTATTGTTTTTCACTGAGGTTTCAACAAGAGATTATAAGTTTTATTCCATCACCCAATTCACCCCTTCTTGGGTGACAGCCATTACTTAGAAAAAGGCGGCTCATCATTGTCCAACTTGCAAAATGGTTTTCACTTGAAAACAAAACTGTCATAGAGTCCAACTGACGATCTGAGCCAAATTCTCAAAACCAACAATTAGGCTTTACAACTTTGACATAGGGATTGACAATTTTACCATAACTATTTGCAAGTTGAGCATAACATTTAACAACTAACTAACTAACTAACTAACTTATTTTTGCAATGACCATAGTAATTCACGACTAACTACCTTTCTTACAACTAATTAGAGTTAGTTGTGAAGTACCATGATCAACTTGGAATTCGTTATATTAAAGTTGGAAATCCCTATGTAAAAGTTGTGACAAGTATTATATGTTGATTTTCATCTTAAAGGCCTTGTTAAATGGTCATTATAAAAGCAAGGTTTGATAAAGTTGTGAATTGTTATGCTCAACTTACAAATTGTTATGATAAATTTGTAAATTCCTATGTCAAAGATGTAAAACCCTAACTATTTTCCTTTACCTACACTTAAGAGTAAAAGTTTCTATTAAAAACATTTAAAAATCCCAGATTCTTTCCTAGGGTATGATCTAGGATTTCCAAAATTTGAGGAATTGAAGAAATGTCATTTTTTTAATTTCAAAGCTATTTTTTTGTCTTTTTTCGTAAATAAAATTACATTGTTTTTTAATATGTAAACATGCTCGCTAGACCTAAAGGCTTACACGCCAGGCCTTAACAGGATATGCCAGACCTATTTCTGTATTTAGGCCTTTGAATAGGCCTTAGTCTATCCTTTCTACTAAACAAGCCAGGTCAGGCCGTAGGCTGTCTGAAAAAAGCCTACCTTATTTCCATCCCTAAGAATAGGCACATCTTTTTAGAGTGTCAGACTTAAATCCGCTATGTTGTAAGAATTTCCCTATCTGTAAACACAAGTTCTATTGAATCAGGTGCTTCATGCTAAAATTCAAAAATCTAAATGTTCGTAGTTATGAGTGCTTGGAGTTTTTCTTTTCTAATCTACGCGATGGCTTCATTTTAGTAATCTTGAATCTTGATATTAAGATGACGGTTGATAGGTATTTTTTTAAATCCCACAAAAATCCCCGTAAATATCAAAAAGGACAAATCAATATCTTAAATCAGATCTTAGGGAGGAAAATAGGATTTTCATGTAATACCAAAAGATAGAAGTTGTAAATTAATAACATGAACTTGAAAATCTTTATGATCAGGTTGAATTTTTTTTTGTTGAATTTGTGAATCATTTCTAATGGAAAAAGCTGGAATTGTGATTTGCTAACATAAACTTGAAAATCTTTGACAAAAAAAAAAAAACATAAACTTGAAAATCGTAATGATTAAATTGAAAATTCTTATATATATTGAAGTTGTGAACCCTTATAGTATGTCTTTTCAATTCTTAACGGAAAAAGATGGAGTTATGAATTGTTAACATAAAATTGAAAATTATTATTATGAATCAAGTTGAAAATCCCTATGTTAAAGTTGAACTTGTGAATACTTATCACGTATTTCATATTTGATAATTATATGGGCATTTGTGTCCTTTCATAAGATATAGAAATTCAAGATTTCTCTCTAGACTTTGATTTGAGATTTTTCAAATTTAAGGGATTGATTTGGAAAGGATGCTATCATTTTCCTTTTTCTCACTTTTTTCTCAGAAACTCACCTCCACTGATCAAGAAATAGATGGTTCATTTTTAATATTCTATTAAAGTATTATTGTAACATGCATTTTGTAAATTAAAATTTATTTATTTTATTTCTATTTTGGTTATAACCTATATAGATATTTAAGAGTTTAAATCTATTTATTTATATTTATAGTAATAATTTTAACAAAATAGCAAATATAAACCATTCATTTTGTAAATCAAATAGTGGATAAGAGACTATTAGAGAAAGGGAAAAAAAAGAAAAAAAATGAGAGAAACCCAACCCGAAATTGATTTATCTTTTCCATTATCAATAAAATCTTTGTGGTGTTTTTCCCATTTTTTTTTAAAACATGTTATTCGATTATTCAAATATTTTCTTCCAATAAAAGTTTCTTTTCAAATAATATGAGTGATATTTTCTAAGGATATAATTTATAATGAATAAAAAAATTAGAGAGATAAATTACTTAAGTGAATTTGAACGTAAGAAAGAGAGACTATATATTACAAGGATGTATAAGACTGATTTTTAAAATAAAAGATAACAAATAAATCTCTTTTTGTTCAGCCTCATATAGTTTTTTTCCCCTCAAAAAAGAGTTATTCACGTCTCATATTTTTATCATAAAAAAATTGGTCAGCAGGAAACAAAACAGTATCCAGCTCAAACTTCAAGAGTTTCTTGATTGAGAGCCACGTACCTCCATCTTTCTTTCTCCACAAAATCTGCATCTGAGAACCTGGAAATAAATACCCAGAGCTTGTACACATCTTCAAAATTTGTCAAGAAATTTAATGAAGCCGTCAAAACTGTTATGCCACAATCCTGTTTTTTCATCATCATCGTCTTCTTATTATTAGGTTGCCTCACACCTTCCATTTCACACCAATCTTGTTCATTCATCTTCAGGTTCTGCAGAATCGCATTGCTCAAAGATACGTTGTTCCTATCAGCTAGTTTCTGCACAAGAAATGGATCAATCTTCTCTCCTTTCCAATCAAATACATTGAATGCAATCGCATGACCTCTATGAGAGTTTACTTTGGATCCATAGATCTTTATCAGTGGAAGGCCTGTTTCTGAGTTTGGATGTTGCAGACTCATAAGTGCACGAATTAGCCAGTTCACCAGATACCTTCCTCTATTACTGATTCCTATTAGTCCCACTTCTTCTGCATGATCCAATCCTCTCAATTCTACTTCTAACCTCCCATAAGGTTCAATCTTTTTGCTTGATTTTGACACTGATTGGGTTTTAGACTCTATTTCTTCTTCATCAGAAATGGTTTCTGCTTTTCTCAGTGCTGGGATAAGGCTTACAATTCCGATGCTGGTGGCGTTTGGGGACTCGTTTAAAACAGAGATGCTTGATTTCTTGACAAATAAGCAGCCAAACCCTGAAGGGTTATTTCCAAAAACTTTGTAAAATGAACAAACAAGGAAATCAGGTTTGAACAGAGACAGACCTAAAGTGTCCATTTCTTTAGGCGCTAATGCACAAGCATCAAGCAACACATGCCAACCATTTTCTTGAGCCATGGACATCCACATGTATGAATATGGTGATCCAGTGACTCTGGAGTGAACTGGGAAGACAAAAAGGCCTCTTTTTTTCTTATCCCTTTTGCTCAAAATCATCTTCCTTAGCTTCTTCATGTTGATTCGAAGATCAGGCCACGAGAATTCTGCTGACATAATATTTGTTCCTTGCTTGTTACAGCTCTTGATCATCTCATCTAATGAATCACTTTTGTGATCATAAACTGTTAGGAGGTTTCCATTAGGTGTGAATTGGAAAGAATCTGCAAGAAGCTTAAAAGCACATGTGTGATTGGCAGTGAATACTAGAGTGTAATCATCGCCGGAGAAATTCATAAAGGCCATAATTCTTTCTCTGATACTGGTCTCTAATTCTAATTCCTCACCCCCGTAAACTACCTGGGAATGCAAATTCACAGACTTATAAGAAATTTCAAAGAATGGAGGTTCTGGAGGAATTAATGGAGGAGGTTGAGATGAAGACGAAGCCATTGAAGTTGCAGGGCAGGATTGTTGCTGCTGAGCATAGGAGAAAAGGCCATATCCAGTATAATCAAAGCAGAGGTTAGAGAAATTCAAGTGATAATACTCTTGAGCTCTTATCTGATCAGCCTTAAGAGTAGTGTTTGAATATAGAGGATAAGCTTTTGTGAAGTTCAAATATGATTCTTGCAGAGAAGGAAGAGCCTCATGATTAGTGAATTGAGCATTTGGATGAAGTGTTGAACAAGTAGCCGCCACAAAATCATACCCTGATGATCTGCTTTCATTCACAGATATATCAGTATGAGACTCCTCAGAAGCAAGAACAGGAGATGAAAAACAGCCATTAAAGCAAGGTGTTGATGCTTCTCCAGAACAAGGTGAGTGCATTTTCTTCCCTTTTCCCTCATAATTTTCTCACCATCCATATCAATTCCTCCGTCTCATGCTCATAACACAAATAATATGAACAGTACAATACCTTCTATAAAACTTATGTTTTGAGGCATAACAAAAAGCACCTTGAAAACATATTTTGACTTTTGCCTACTTTGGAACCAATAGAGTCGGGGAAACCAATGTTACCTAAAGAAAGGGGTGATCAATTCTTTACAACTTTATTATTAGAGACAGTGACACAGGATGGATCGTCACGTTAATGAGTGTGGGTCAACGATACGGATATGTTGAAAATCAGTGTCTAGACAGCAAAATAGCTCATAAGGGTGGGCCCTTAAGGTGATACATGGGACCTTCATAATTTAAGATGGAAAATTTGGGTGGTTGAGGTTTGCCTTGTGTGAGGGATAAAGGCTTCAACGATGGCTTTTCACAGCTTTGAAGAAATGGTCATGGAAGATGCGGCTTTAGAACACAACAAGAGCTAGAGGTCAAAGGGGTGATTTTCAGAGTTTGCTGGCAAATACTATTTTAAAATCCGTGCTCTGTGATTGTAACGCTTCGATGTTAAGCGTTTTGTTAACGCACTTTGGGGTGTGTGAATGAACGAATGTCTGTCATTATCCAACAAGAGGGTATACGTAAAATGATTGAAACTCTCTCAATTCATGGATTCCACTTAGAATGAAAGGCTCAAGTATCTCTTACTTCAAATTTCAGTTTAGTCTCTTAAATTTAAAAAATACATTTGTAGTATTTAATTCTTAAAATATCAACTTATCAAATTAAAATGGTGATTTCACGTCTAAATGTTATTGAAATATACTTAAAATATTAAGTACTATTTGGAATAATTCTCTATTTGATAAATTAATTGAGAAATATATAATACGTGATATGTGTTAAGCATGATTAATTTCATGTAGGGCTGAGTAAGCTGCCTAAAACCCCGTTGAACCCGCTAATTTAAACCCCCAATTTCCCCTTTTTGCCCCCCAATAAGGGCCCATCACGGGCGGGCTCAAACCTGCCCATTTAAGGCTTACACGGGTATGGGTATGGGCAAGGGCACGGGCTGCCCATACCCGCCCGTTTATGCCTTCCCCTGTTTATTTTATTTTACTTTATTTTTTATTTTTTTGACTCATGTTAGAAATAAATAGACTTTGAACTTATGAATGTTTGTTTATGAATGTTGGATGTTTGATATTGGAACTAAGTTGAGGGTAGTAAATTATGTGTGTTGTTTATTGTTTATGTATGTTAGAAATTATGTGTTATTTTAACATGTTATCAGGTCTTAAATTGAAAATTTTGTTTATTTGGTTATATTCATATATTCTCTTGGATGTTAGCATATTGGAAACTTCTCGTTGGAATTGTAATTTATCAAAGTCGAATTTGCTTTTAAATTTTGTTTGGTTATACTTATAAATTTTGTTGTCGCAATTTGCTTTTAAAACATCTTGTAAATTGAATTGGAGGAAATACTTGGAGTTTCATTCATATTCTTTTATCAAAGTTATATAAATAGGCTTGCAAATCTTAATTATTAAAAGTCTACACCAGATACATATAAAACTCCCAATATATGCGGCCTAATTTTTTTAAAGTTAATGCTAAATGAGCCGTCCAGTACCTGTTTTCCCCTCCCGCCATACGTAAGCCCATTTAACAACAGGCTTAAATGGGCATATAGTAGGTATGGGCATGCCCATATCCGTTTAGCTTACACGTGTATGGGTATGGGTAACCCCATGGGCTGCCCATACCCGCCTGTTGCACAGCCCTAATTTCATGTGTAAATGTTAGGTATATTCTCAATCAATTTTGAAATGGGGATTATCTCCAATTTCCCATAAATATTACTTATTAAATATAATCAATTTTAGATTTTAAAATTTAATCATTCTTTAATAGCATTTTTTTTATAAACAAGAAAATCTTCCCAGCTAACTAACCATCGCCAGGAACCCTATTACAATCAATAGAAAACACAAGTAAATCATGTGGGGGAGTTACAATGGGATGATACCCTGGCACTGTTCCCAACAATTATTTGGTTAAGTTTGCGGCTGAGTTAGCCGCTCTAGGAACATGATTCAGCTCAATCTCCCAGTGTCTGGTAGTCCATGACCAGCATCCGGGTGCTGGCTAATGTCTTCTTGATACAGCAGTTTCACCACTTCTAAAGCATCTGATTCAAAAATAGCTCGTCACTTTCCCCTTTACCATGCAAGCTTAAACCCACATATTAAAGCCCACACCCCTGCCACTAGGCTATCTCCCTCTACAGGATTGAACATGAAACCCTCTAAGAAATTCCCACTGTTGTCTCAGAGAACCCTGCCACATCCAATTCTCTGTGTTGAAGAAATGGCACTGTCAATATTCATTTTAACCCACCCATGAGGAGGCAGACACCATTTACTATTTGAGTCACATACTGGAACCCCATTCAAGTTTGTACCCCAGTTCTTTAATAGCATTTAATTGCATAATCACCATTAAAATTTGATAGGTCATAATTTTTCTTTAAATAAAACAAAGTGTCTAGATTAGATGAGTGTAAACCCACTTTTTAAACTTAAGGATCAAAAGAATACTTAATGTGAACTTAAAAGGACCAAACACATACTTTAACCTAAAAGAAAAGAGAGCTTTGATGGAAAACATAGAGAGTGTGTGTTTAACTTCAAATGGGATCAAACATTGATGGGCCACATTATTTGATTAGAAAAATATATATTCTGTTCAAATAAGAAAGTAAATTAACATTAATTTCATTGACAGAATCACAGAATTTGTCACTGAGAAATCTCATTAATATAAAAACTAATGAGTACTTAATTTCCTTATTTCTTATCAAAGGGCAAGTAAGAATCATCACGCAATAAGTGGCAGATACATCTCCTAAATAGAGGTCATCCTAGCTAACCAATAATTAGGGTCTGCCTTCCGCGCTTGCTTCTTGCTATTGTTCGTGGTGCATATGATATGCAATTCCCGTTTTGGATTTGGTTTTTCTCCTTTGCTCTTACCGTGTCCTCTTCACTCCTCTTCTTTCATCCACACCCTTTAATTGAAATTTTAACCGGTTACATTTAATGTTTTGTAAACTACTAATAAAATACTAAAATTTTTAATTAATAAGTAAACAAATTTCAAACTGCTAAATTTTAGATATGCATGATGGTTTAAAATATCAACAAAAGAATATTTAAAATATATTTTTTTACAAAATTTTGAATCTTGACCACCCAAGTTTCAATCAAACGTAAAATGAAGCCTAAATTTAGGTTGTAATATTTTAAATTTGTTGTAAACTTCAGTGGTTCGAGGTTTGACTCTGACCCCCATACCATTCCCTTCATCCTTTACTATCTGACAGAAAAATGAGACTGGTGGGCTAATAATAACTCAATTTGACCTATTACACTTTGCTCTATTTTCTACATGAACTGATGAATATTAGTGTGGTAGTGGCTCCACAATAGGACTGCAATTTTGGAAGTTTGTTTGGCAAGTGGAAGACTTGGAGGGTCAAGTCGCATGTGAAGTGTAATAAATGCAAAGCTGCGTACTATCAATGGCTTTTCGGTAGGATAATCTGAGGGCTTTCACACGGTATTGCGCATCTCTTTCTTCTTTTAATTTATAGATCCACCAAGTCTTTTATGGATCCAAGTAATCCAAATTTTGTTAGTAGTGTGCCCACAAATGTGTGCGTATCTCCTACGTGAAATTAAAGTAATTAATTTTTAGCGGGTGTTTGGGAAATTTTATTTTTAAAATAAAAAATGAAAGGCAGTGTAAAACACGCAGGATACTAAAGAAGTAATAATGCTCTAGGATTAAAATTTATAATGGGAATGACTCCATACTCCACATGGGGAATATTCATTATGAAAATTTAAATACTCCCTCAGATCCTTATTGTAAAAGTCTGACAATCTTTTTTTATCAAAGATCAAGGTAACTCTCCACCCGATAGGTGAGAGACTTATCCTCCGCTGATTTGTAGACACCTCAAGTGTGGGACAGCTGGCCCAAGACATTTAATGCTTTTCCATACCCAACGCCAAATATCGAACTCTCAACAGTTGGTTAAGGGTGAATGAGTTCTTGACACTCAACCACACACCTCGGGTCCAAATTGCGCTTTTTAATAAAACTATTAAAACTTAGTTAAAAATAATAAATATATCTAAAATAGAAATTTTTTCTCAATATTATCTTTATTTATATTTTGCTATCTTCTCATTTAAAACACTATTTTCCTCTGTCTTCATAAATTTAAGCATCTCCCATCATTTATTTAGTGGAATATTTTAAATTAGTTAGGGCTAACATAGGAAAAATGCATTAAATGATGGAACAACCCAATCAAGCTCTTATATTTTTTACTAAACCAATTCAAAACACAAACTTTTATAATAAGAACCAGAGGGAGTATATTTTTATGGCTATGTCAGCCTAAGAATTGATGCAACCGTCAGCTTTTAATTTCTTGATATAAGCTCAAATGAAATAATTATGTTTTGCATTTTGAAGAGATTTGTCTGATCTAGCTATTGATGAGTGGATTATTTTATATTAAATTGTTGTTGATCATCGCAATGACATGTGCATGATTCCAACTTTAACAAAGTTCTTAATCAATTCCATAATCTCTGATAATAAGGTGAATGCATCCCAATAGTTATTGCAACAAAACACTTGTTTTGTAACGGTTATTTAGTCACGGTGGACCAAAACCGTGAAAAATGTGTGCAATTTGTCATAGCTTGACACTCAAACCGTGACAAATGCAGAGAAAAGATATGTGGCAAAAACATTTGCGACATTTGTCGCGGTTACTAGAATATGACCATGACAAATATTGCAGGAAACTTCATGCCACATAGCACGAAGCATGTGCAAACCGTGACAAAATTGAATGTTAGTAATGGTTCTTTTAACCATTACTAGTGCATCATAGAAAACGGGAAAAAAATCAAACGTTAGTCATGGTTTGTATAAGTTTAAGAAGGGATTAGAAACCAGAAAAATCAAAGAGGAAAGGCTAGATTTCGGATCTCCTCATAAACCCTCAGAATTTTCCAAGAAAAACTCAAGAAACCTAGAGAGAAGGAAGAGGAATGAGAGGGGAGAACTTTACCTAGAAGATTGGAGTTGAAATTTGCCCTTGGAGTCTCTAGATTTCTGCCCTAGTAGAGCTTGAAAGCCTCTTTCTCTCAAACCCTCTCAACTCTCTCTTAGAATTGTATATTTCTGATTCATGATTCTAGCTTTTATAAGAGTGCTCGCCATGGTGAGCGAGTTAGAATCCTGAAAGTTACATTCTTGTTCATTGTAGTGAGTGATTGAACTTGATTATTACATGTTTTGAACCACTAATTTTGGGAAACTAATGCATGTTCTAGGCTTATACATAGATATTTAGGCAGTTTAGCATTTATGGTTAAAGAACATAGAGTTCATTGCATATTGGTTTTATTTCTAGCATTATAGGCTTGAACTTATGTATTTTAACAGTTTTAGACTTTAGATGCTTCACATGTGCTTGGATTCGCTATTGTAGGTTCAAACAATGGAGAATTAAGCAAAGAAAAAAGGAAGAATTCGAAAATCAGTGCAATTTGTTGTGGACCCCACAATGAACTGTGCGATGAAAGGCCAAAATTGGTGTGCCGTGAGCCAAGACATAGCGAATGCAACAACGCAATAAAATGCTTGTTTGCTGTGGAACCTTATGTCGAAAGCCCGAAAAATGAAATAAAGCATGGTTCACCGTGGGTGCGCCACGGTGAACCCACGGCAAAAGCTCGACAAAATACTGTTTTCTCGAAATTCGGGCCTAGCCAAACTTACAAAGGTCCTGACCCAGTCTGAAATTATCCTATATGGCATCATAACCTAATTATTGAATGGGAGGCCAAAAATCACTATCATTCATTCCATTTCTAGCTCTCTCCATCTTCTTCTCCATCCTTAGGTCATATTTCATCTCCAACCTTCAATTCTTCATGTGAGCCCATGGAGTTCGAGTTGCAGAGCTTCTTTAGCATCTCCTCCTCCTCTATGGGTGCTTAGTTTGGCCAGAGGCTCTTTTGGATCATTGGGTGACGTGAAGCAAGTGATTATTCCATTCTACAGGAGTTTTTCTAGTTCCATTTTATGCAGCCGTGGATTTCCATTTGTGTATTTAAATATTTGTGCATCTCATGTTCATATTCTACTTGTGTTTGAGACTATAGGCTATGTAGTTACTGAATTATATCTTTGATTATGTATTGGATCTTTTATAGTTTCATTTATCTTTCCATTTGACAACTTCTTTATGAGTAATTGTTGATTCTATTGCCTAGCAATTGTGTGTGATAATTCAGTCTATTTTAACTTGTCTTGATGATGTTATTTGGTTGGATTTAATTGGTTAGTTTAGTGATGTTGAGTCCTTAAGCGCTTGAGTAATTCCATCAATCCATCTCACCTAAAGGAACCATGCCAATGATTCAATCTAATCATATGAGTGTAATTAGGTAAAGTTCTACAAGAATAAGAGTTTTCTTATGGCCTAATGTGTATTAATAATTGGATTCAAGGATATTGAGTAACTTGGATGGCGCCCAAGCTATTCTACCTATCTTAACTAATTTGTAGTCAATGTTAGGTTGTAGGTGACCTAATTGGTCTATTGGAGTTGAGTGGTACCATGACTAGCCTATTCCTTCAATTAAGGCTATTGTTTCCACTTGTATGTACTTGGTCCAATTACCTCCTAAAATTCCCAAGAATGTGAAATGTATCCTTGCTACATGTTAACCCCAATCCAAGAGAGCATCCCATTATTGCATTGTATTACCTATCCCTTTTTATCCTAAAAATACAAAAAACAAGTCATTTACTTTTCTTATAATCAAAAAGATAAAAAAGTGTGTTCTAAATGATTAAACCCCCATTTTGTTGATTTCTTATGTATTTGGATCAGTCTAGGCATCAATAATAGACTCTTCAAGTGAGAGTGACCCAAAGTTTTGCCACTTTGCACAATCCTTAGTTTATATTAATTTGCATTTGACCTCGAGGCGCAATTAAGGACAAGGTCCCACTACTGCAGAGAAGGGTTTTCACGTCCATTATTTTAGGGTTTTAACTTCGCTTTTGTAGGGGACATCACACTGAGTGATGTTGAAAAGTGGACTTTTAATGTCCCCACAAATAACGGACATTGAATGTCAAATTTTCAATGTCCCAAATTATACAAAAAAAGAGATGTCAATAGTCTTAGAAGAACCTGTTATGGTGTTTGATTTCAAAGAAATGACATCCCCTGTTATATAACAGGTGACGTCATTTCTGAAAAACAATGTCATATATTATACATTAAGAGACATTGTTTCTGTTGTCAGAGAAACAACATCTTCTTTATCATAATAAGAGATGTCGAAACTGTTTTTTAACCATTTTATTCATTTGTTTTGGTTTCCCCATTTGCATGTAGTTTAGTTGCAGATCTCACAGTCACACATATATAGAAACAGATACCTACATGAATAGAATTATATATACACATTATTCACAACTCATGTACATCAACCTTGCTATAACTAATTAATCAAACTAAACAATAAATATACATGTGGGAGGTCTAGCTACTATACACAAACAAAAAATTCCATGTTTACTCAACTAAGTATTTTGTACAACGATCACTTTTTACCCCAAACTTGAAAGGAAAAACTCAGCAATACGATCACGAATTGGATCAAGATCTTCTACTTAATTAAATGAGTCAGTTCCACTTTCCTTAAAAGAATTTGCAAAGCTAACATGGATAATTAAAATCGACCTAATTACGAAAAGTAATCCTTAACCACCACCATTAAATCTCAACATCCAATAAAACTTATTAATTAAATTACTAAGACATCCATATCCATCATAACTCATAGTCTCCAAAACTATCATAATATCCTCAATAGAAATCTAAAAATCCAAACAATTTAATAAACGACCAAATAACATAAGTCTGCCAGAACTATGACCAATCCCCAGAAATAAAAACACCAACATAATTAAACTAAGATACCATGAAAAAGTCTACAACTCAAATTAAAACAACAATCCTGAAAACAAAGCGGAAGCACGAACTACATGCATGAACCTAAAATGTGGCAATAAATTCTGTCCTGCTGGTCCAGAAACTCACTATCTCAGTGAGAAGTTCCCAGATCCTTCCCTTGGTTGCCTACTACGTCGCTAGGACCTGCAAAAGTGATATGAAGGGGTGTAGACCCACGTAACCACTAACTACTCATCTATGCATGACGTGTGCTAGTAAGGTGTCCAGTGGAATACTAATAGATATATCATTTCTAAACATATGACAAATAATCAAGTAAATGCATAACATAAACCAACATCTCTTTTCTAAACTCTCTTTAAACCATTTAAAAATATACAATAGTTGTGAAATGATAAACCAATAAATCATTCCAAAGTCACAAGACACAATAGCATTCATATCAATCACAGATACACTGATATCACAATATGATTCAGTAGGGACTCACAACCCTCGCCTGACACCAGGGGCGTTCTTCCCATTGTCGTCTTTCTTTTCTATTAGTCCCCATGGCCCAACAGAGAACCTCATCATATCATGGCAATTTATTCCATTTACCGGTGTCACACACAATCACAACCACATCATATCAGTATGCAACACCAACAACCATAAGGCACAAGGTCTACCCAGTATTTTTCCATGGTATGTTCATGAGAATTTTCAAAGTCAATATACATTGTGGTTTCAAAAATGTCAATACACAACTTTATGACAGTTCAAAATAATATATAACACTAGACAAGTCATATCATGAAAATAGACGTTCGAAATTCATACCCAAAGCTATTCAATCATTACAAGTTCAAAAATACTCACTAACAGACACACACACACAAACTAGCAAAATGTAGTTACCAGGTAGCTCGCACCGTTCTCACAACAGCGCAGCTCCCCTGTGCTATTTTAGCACGAGTCAAACTCTACATAGCATAACAAATACAATTACTATCTTCCAAACGAAAATAGAAGTTGCAAATTAAATTCCTAGCTACCCATTCCCAAATTCATGTCTACCACCTAATTTAAGCCTATAAGATAACACTAACTTACCCAAATCAACACCTACACTGTATCTAACCAATTCTATAACATCCTGAGAAATTTATTATGCTTTAACCATATTAATTAGGCGCTTAATCATGGAATATTGAGGAAATTCAATTAGGAATGAATTATCTTAGATATATTGAGACTTATAGGGATGGATTATAGTGAGAGGATTAAGATTTAAATTGTGGAAAAATTGATATTTTGAGGTTTTTGAGGATTAATGTGAGGTGTAATATTTGGGAACCAACTTATGATCATTGGTGAAGAAATAAAGTTGAAAGTATGAGAAAGGAAAGATGCAGGAAGAGGGGCAAAAGAGGATTTCTTTTGTTTTGGGGGGGGGGGGAGGGGGTCGCCGTGGCTATCCCTGAAAATTTGTTTTGATTCTTGATCTCACCATGGGCTAGCCACGGTAAGGTCCACAGCAAGGGCGCCAATTCTGCAGCTTATAAATAGCGTTTTAATGAGAAAAATTTAGGGTATATCATTTGAGTTTCTGCTAGAGGAAGGAGGGTTCGGTTTCCTCTGCTAGGGCATAAATCTTTGGAGGGTTTTAGAGCTTTTAATTGTCTCCTATTGGTAAGAGACCCTCTCTACATCGTTATTCTTCGATCTCTCTTTAGTTCTTCCTTCAATTTTCATGGGGTAGTGGGGATTTTGAATTTGATATTGTGATAAATGATTTTTAGGTGATTTCTAATGGGAATTAGAGTATCCTTTTGGGATACCCATAGGCTATGGATCATGAATTATGGATTAGAGTACGAATAATTATGGATTAGGCTTGGAATTTTGGGTGTAGGCTTGGAATCCGAAATTGAATGATTGGGTCTGTGATTTTACTGTATCATTTGGATTATCGAAATTGGATAAATGTAATTAAGTAATTAATTGAGGAAGAATAGAATTGTTGGGTGTTCTATCATATTCAAAGGAAGCATATAGGCTTGAACTCGGTGAAGATAAGTTGTAAAGAATATAGGATGAGTTCGGGGAATGGGTAGCAGGAGCTTGAATTGTGATTGGAATTTTGTTTTAGTAGATAGTAATTGTTTGTGTTTGATATGTAGAGTCTGAGTCGTGCTAAAATAGCACGAAGGGGGAGCGGCGCTATTGTGGGATTAGTGCAGGCTATCATGTAACTACTTTTGCTCATATGTGTGTGTGTGTGGGTTTGTAAGTATTTAGAACTTGTAATTTTGGTGATTGCCTATAATCTTGAAGAACATGAATTTGAAATCTTATTTTATAATATAACTGTTTGGTGGAGTATGTATGTTGAACTAGCATGAAGATGTGTATGGTAATCACTAGAAAGATATTGTATATTGAAGGTTTATTCATGATTAAATTTTAAGGATTTTTGGAATGGGCCTTGTGCCATATATTTTTTGATGGTTGCATATATTTGTGATTTTATTGTGGTGATTGTGTATGAATATCAGATAATTAAATAAGGTCATCACGCGATGAGGTTCCTTGTTGGCCCACATTGACTAACTGAAAAGAAAAAAGAAAATGGGGAGGACGCCCTCGGTCTCAGGCGAGGGTTGTGAGTCCCTATTGGATCGTATGATATAAGTGTGGTGTGTTATTCTGTGACTATTGATTATGACATTAGTTATATTTGAAGATATATATGACATCACTATGCATTTATTTTGTACTTGTCATGTAATTTAATTTAATGTATACTTTATAATGCTTGACTGAACACCTTTCTTGCACACACCACATGTAGATTACTATTTAGTGGTTACATGGGTCTACCCCCTGTTTATCTCACCTTTTACAGGTCCTAGTAACGAGTTTCTCACTAAGTTAGTGAGTTCTGGGCTAGTTGGACAAAAGACATTGCCACAATTATGGATTCATACAATTTTAATTTGCTTCTACTCATTTTCCACATTTTTCTTCTTTATTTTTTTAATTGAGGAATTATTTTAGCACTTTTAATGTGGTTACTTGATGTTTCTTTTCTTTTTGAGAGACCGGTCCTATTTTGGTGAAGCTTCGGCTATTTTTGTTATTATTAAGAACTGTTGGGATTTTGCATATCTTTAAGAACAATATATGATTGAGAGATTTAAAGGCATATTGGCTATGAATACTTTTCGTATAAGTTGTTTAATGATTACATCTAATGTTGGGGTTATATGAATGGATTGATTAGCAGGGGTAGCTGGTTCTATTTATCCATGCTAGCCATAGGTTTGTGTTAGGGTAAATTCTTTTCTAATGTGGATAACTCTCTTAAATTATGTTAAATCTTTTTCTAACCATGATAGGTTTCCTTATTAGTTGAAATATTTTTCTATTATGGTTAGACTATCAAATTGTTTTTTATTAAAATTATGAAACATCGTTTTCTAACTATGTTAGTGGTTTTGCTAAGTTATATTCTTTTCCTAACATAGTTAGTCTGCAAATGGTTTTGTAATTGGTCAAAGGTAATTTAAAAATGTATTTAAAAGTGTAATTAGGCAGTAAATGTTACAAATTACACCTTACTGGTATTACCATTATGCCTGAATTAGTCCTTAGATTCCATTGATACACTTCAATTGTCCATTTACATAGACTTCCCAAATTAAAATCAAGAATATGCTATCTTTAAAAATAAGAAAGCACCCATACAGATTAAATCTATCCAAATTAACTTTTTCAACACTTTTAATCTACCTAGATAACCCAAAATGTAAACTATAATCCATTACCCAATCAGTAATTTTCAAAATCTTTCATGAATTCAAAGTTTTTCAATTAAGAAAATTATTTTAAATTCTCAAGTCGCCCAATAAACAAATCTAAACCCATAAAATCAATATACAAATTTACCTTAACAAATTTATGGTCACTTATTATCAAAACTCAACTCCCACTTCAAACGTAAGTCCCAATTTTTTGTTCTAATCACCCTAATATTACTATCTTTGGAAAGCTAAACTTACATGTAAAAACTTTCATGAAGGAAGTTAAGTCAAAAGAAGTGATTTTGGTTATCTGAATTATCTGTAAAACTCACCTAAATTAGATAAAAATCAACTGCGCACACGAAGACAAGAATGAATGCTCGCGGCGGCTTTACACACTTGACAAGGCTTAAGGGGTTTGGGTATATGTATACACTCCACGTGAATGTGAAAGGGGCCGCGGTACCCAGAATATTATTTTATTGTTATTATTTATTTTTTTAGTATTATTTATATATATGTATATATTTTCTTTCACACATTTTTTTGTTATACGTATATATATTTAAAAAATAAATCTTAACATTAATTAAGTAACTCTCCCAAAAGTTTAGATAATTAGCTAAGTTTTGGACCCCATCCAAATATTTGTTTTTTTTATTTATTTTTTTTAAAGAACAAGGATATCATTTTCTATTTCCATATTTACCATTTAAATTATCAATATGATCTGCTAATTATTTTCAACCTACTTATTATGTAAAATTAATCTTTATTAATAAATCTTAACTCACATAGAAATTTCTCCTTTCATGATAAATCTCTCCACTTTGAAAGTAGTTGAAATGCACAAGAGGGGGGGTGAATTGTGGTAATTAATTAAAATTCTAAGCAATGAAACACAAAGCTTATACTGGTTCAGCCCAATTCTTGGCCTATGTCCAGTTCTCCAACCTTCAGTTGGGTTCCAATAAAATAATCATGATTCAATTAGGCTCTTGACTGCCTTTATAGTGATCACTCCCCCTTACAACTTGTTAGTTTATAGCCCAGTCTTAAGATCCCACTATCTTAAGAGTAATCCTCACTTTAGAATGAGATTACAAGAACTTGTTCACTCAATGAACAGATTTTGATACACATTGAAGTACAAAGTATAATGAATGAATATAACTGAGAGTAGGTGAGTATTAAATGCAGGAAGTATTGATTGCTTGAGAGTGTATTCAATGTATTCAATCAATTGCTTCACCAACGTCTTCACTAATGGCTTTTATAGATATCTCTAGAATTATGGCCGTTGGTGAGTTTATAGTCGTTGTATCTGAGGTGGATGAGAGATGATAAATCTTGATGGAGTGCTGAGTTGATGATGTTCTTATGTTGCATTAACTCCCTTGTACTTGGTTAGCTTAAGTTCTTCTCTCTTCATTAATTGCAGAAAGCAATTCTTGTTTCAAACGGCTTAATTCTTGAATCTGTGTGAGTAACGTTAATTTCCCAAAATATGTCTGACATACTCTGCATATAAAAGGCTTAAATATTCAAATCCATCGCCAAATCGATTATAAGGCTCTATTCAATCACTGCTTCTGTTCTCTGATCGATCACACATAGATCAGGCTAAGATTAGGACCTGCATACTTGAACATGAGATTAGATAAAATGCCATGCCTGATTGATCACAGGGTATCCTGATCGATCATGCTTCATTAATCGAATAGCTTAAGTTATGTTGGCCTTACTTCAATTAATCCTAGACTATCATAATTGATCACAGGACATTACTCACATACTCCCTGATCGATTAGGCAACTATGATCGAATAAGCTAAGATAAGGACTTGAATTACAACCAAGACTTCTTGATCGATCACAGGATGTCCTGATCGATCATGTCCTTTCATTCGATCATGCAAAGATTACTAAGTTTGATCTCTAATTAAGTTTTAGCTTCTCTGATTGATCACAGGGCCTCCTAATCGATTAGGCAGCCATACTTATAACTTATACTCATTCTAACCTTATCCTGATTGATCATATCATTAGATTCTTATTCAATTATCTTGTCCTGATCGATTAGGCAATGACTTAGGATTTCTATAAGATTATTCTAAGTTCATTCTAGTTCTAAGTCCAATATTTCTTTATGCCTAAGTTGTGTTTATTTATCATCAAACTCCATTATTCTAACATTCTCCCCCTTTTTGATGATGACAAAACATAAGTTATAATCTACGATTAGCAGGAAGCAAAAATAGACGAGTAATAATCTAATAAACATGAAAACTGTTGATAAGCATTTTAAGTCATATATTCCAACTGATAGTATGATAAACATAATAATAGAAACACATAAGGAAAACATCTACACAGAAGGTTAAAAGACAGAATATGAATGATGCAGATGTAAAATGATGGATGCAAGTGAGGAGGCTTTTGCTGGTTTAGTTTGAGTTAGAATCACTCGAGTGTTAGAATCTTAAGTTTTGATGAGGACTGGACCCATAGATAACATAAGTAAAATGAACAATTAGCATATAACTTAGTCTGAAATAAATTGAGATAAGAATCATGATAAATGACTGAGTAAAAGAGTGTAGGTTACCTTAACATTGAACAAGTAAAATCTTATAGATAACAGATACACTATTGCTAAGCTAGAACCTATGATAACAAATGTAAGTGTTATGATAACAATAGCTAATGAAGATTTAGCAATAATCTGAAGAAAAGTCAATATCTCTACCACTAAGACCTTCATTATCGCTAATATAATGAGTTGAGCTAGCCTAAGCAAGCAAAGAACAATAGATCACTATCACTAAGCTCTATACAAGTATATCACTATCGCTAAGGCCCCACAGATAACATGGATAACACAAAGGGGAAGAATGTTAGAACAGCTAGTAGTAATGAACTAAGTCAGCTAGAGATAATATGAATAGTTATCAAATAAGTAGTCTCAAAACTTAAGTGTACATACCACATCAACCGGCGGGTCCGGCCCCTTTTGCGGGCTCTTGTGTACAAGATATCTAGGCCACAAGATGAATGCCCCAACCACCTCGCCTAGTTTCGTGACTTCATGATCGGGAAAGGGTACATCTGCCCCCGCCTCATTCCTCTGGACAGCTGTAACAGACACCTTCACTTGGTCCTCATCAATAGGAAAATTATGTATGAGGGAGGCGTTCGGGAACTGGCGAGCTTTGGCGACTGCGCGCAGGCGAGGGAAATCGAGATAGAGATAACACTCCTCTCCAAAGTCAGGGTTGTTTTCTGGTGTGGGATTTGAGTCGTCCTCATGAATTGATCCTAACTGTCCAGGCTGATTGCAGTTGTCTTTGCCGCTTGGACCGGCGGCACCGAGAGACTCCTGCAAGGGATGAAAATATACAGAGTAAGACTATAATTGATGAACCCGGAATATGGAAATCAACATATTTAGTAGATGATCAAACCTTACTATTTTGTGCAGAAGAATTCGACGTGAGTCTGAGCTGTACGGTAGATGCTCGGACCTGTGCCTCAACCTACATCCGGATCTGCTCCGCCATTTGCCCATTAAGCTGATGGATATGTGCATCCAATTGTTCCTGGAACTCGGCCTTCATCTCCACCCGAGCCCTGGCCACAATCTCCTAAGTGGATTCTCTACGGGCGTAAGATCGGGGTTTGCGACCAAAATACTTGCTCAGCCCTACATTCCTCGGCTCCTTGGTAACTTGACCGTGGTGGTCGAGCTTCCCAATTGCCGTGGCCAGGATGTCCATCCTCCCAGAAGGTGTGAAGGACCCTTGGGTGGCTTGCTCCTCAAGTTCTTCCTATAATGACCAACAAAATCATAATTTGCAATGTGCTACAAAACCACAAGTTAAATGCATAAACAACCAAGTAAAATAATTACAATCCTCTGTGCACTTTCTCAACCTCCGGAGTCACAAATTTTCCTTCTTTATTCTTCCTTCCCTCAGCCCATTTCGTATGACGTGGGAAGGGCGGCAGAGGCTCTACAACAAAGGTAGGATCGGACTGTGCCGCTTCCTCCATTTCTGCAATTTGTTTCTGGGTCAACTTTTCTCTAGCCACTTGTAACCACCCCGAGACATCGTGTGCTTATAGATATTCTTCGCTTGTCGCTTCTTTTGTTTTTCGCTCTCCTCCTGTGAAACTAAGACTAAGTTAGTTAACTAATATAATGTGTTAACAGTGCAATTTTTAACCAAAGTTAAAAAGCTATTTATGAAATATATAGACCTTGAACTTTTCGTCTAGCCGTGATGCAACAAACTTCTTTCAAGTGTCTGGGTCAATATTGGGATAGCACTAACCCGGATCTTGACACTGCTTGTCTCCAAAGAAGTATTCTCTGGTCAGGAGATTCTTGAAATTCTTCCACATCTTGCGCCCTTCTCCCAACCAAAAATCCTTGAAAAATTGTGTGTTTGTGACATCGAAGTTTTGCTGAAAAAAATGACGAACACATTAGTTGAATTAAGTGGAAATAAGAATACATACATATTAGGAACAAACAGAAGTATAATGATAAAACATACCAAAATATCTTACCAACATTGATCCTTAACGTCTTTGTTGACTCTCCGCCAATCGTTATCCAATATGCTTATCCGGTTCCTCACCACAAAACCGACGTAGCTGACGAAATTCGCACCAACTTCCCCGATAGGATTCATGTCATCGTCAAAATCCACACGGATAGGCTGCACATTTGTCCCCTGACGGACAACAACTTCATTGAGCTTCGTCGGACCTCTTCCCTTTCTCCGAGGGGGATTGTTCCGTTGCTGATTGTTATCACCGTCTGCCATGTACCTGTTAACATATCAAAGATGTGATGAGTCACAATTCCACAACCTTCACAAAACCAAAACAAAAACATTAACAAGAATTAATACATGATAATTCAAAAAGGTTCTTACTTTATATGTTATCCCATACCTCCTCACAATGATCTTTTCTAGAGGCAAATTGGTCATCATCATCTACCAATTCAAATTCACTTGGTTCAGGTGGTCCTGCGCCTAAAGGTTGTATCTCATCTAGATCTAAATTGGGAGCATGGTCCTTCTGCTTTTTACCTTGCAAGACTATGGACAATTGCTTATTTGCGAGATCTGTTACATAGAACACCTGTTTCATGTGACTTGCTAAAATAAAAGACTCATCTCTGTACCCAACCTTCTGAAGATCAATTGAGATCATACCAGTATGGGGATCAATCACAACTGCGCTATTGTTAACCCACTTGCATTTAAAGATTGGAATTTTGAACTTTGTGTAACTAACTTCCCAAATTTCTTCAATTACGCCATAATATGCCATGGAAGCCAATCTTGGGTTTTTATCTTTCGAACTAGAGAAGTGCATCGCTTCGGCTACCACCATCACGCCACTGTTTTGCATGGTGCTATTTTTGTCTTGGGGTGTAGAAGGAATAACCATTTATGTCAAAAGAGCACCAAGTAACAACCTCAAAACGAGGCCCTCCGGCTAACCATCTTATTGTATCCGGCGCACCAGTCTCCTTTTCAACATACTCCTTAAACCACCCAATAAATGTCCTATTATGCTCGTTAGAAATCTGCATGTCACTCTTTTTCAGGTTCTTTTCTTTCAAGATCCTCTTATGCTCGTCCAAATAAGGCTGCACTTCTTCCATATTATTCAATATGTACAGGTGTGCTTGTAACACCTCTTCACGGCACATAGTCTTCACTTTAACGCCCCGTACCCCCTTACCGATCCCATCTTCATGTCGGGGGATTTCCTCAACCCCTTTTAGATACGATTTGCAAAAATCCATTGCCTCCTCAACTAAGTATCTTTCAACAATTGATGCCTCACGTCGATGTGGGTTCTTGGAATACCCTTTCAAAACTTTCATGAATTGCTCTAAAGGGTACATCCACCTCAGATAAATAGGGCCACATAGCCTTATCTCCCTTACCAAATGAACAATCAAGTGCACCATAATATCGAAAAAGGCTGGAGCAAAGTACATCTCTAATTGGCACAATATAATGTAACCCTCATTTTCCAACTCGTCGAGCTTTTCAGTGTCGATGACTTTGCTGCAAATCGCATTGAAAAACATACACAGTCTTGTTATACTCATCCTCACATCATCTTGCATAATGCGTCTTATAGCAACTGGTAAGAATTGTTGCATCAATACATGGTAATCATGCGACTTCATTCCAACCAACTTCAAATCATTCATAGACACAAGTCTACTAACATTAGAAGAATAACCCTACGGCACCTTGATCCCACGTAAACACTCACAAAGACTTTTTTTCTCCTGCTTAGAGAGTGTATGAGCAGCAGGTTCCATATAAGCCCTCTTTCTATTTTTACTAACTATAGGATGCAACCGTTGTCTTATACCCATTCAAACCAAGTCTAACCGTGCACTGAGTTCGTCCTTAGTCTTCCCTTGTACATGCAACAACGTTCCCAACAAGACTATCACCAACATTTTTCTCCACATGCATCACGTCTATACTGTGCCTCACATCCAGAAATCGCCAATAAGGTAGATCAAAGAAGATTGACCTCTTCTTCCAAATGATCTTTTCAGAACCGGTCTTCTTCTTCTGTTTCTTACCGAATACCACATTAACATTCTTAACACGGATGAAAACTTCCTCCCCGGTTAAGGGGGTCGGAGCAGATCTATATGCAGATGAGCCATTAAAACACTTCTTTAGTCTACGATAAGGATGAAACCGATCAAAAAACTTCCTGTGACGAGGTAAACTGTCTTTCTTCCATGTTTAAGCTGGTGGCAGTTTGTGCCCAAGTCACATATAAGACATGCCATATAACCCTTCACATTGTAACCAGAAAGATTGCCATATGTAGGGAAGTCATTCATTGTAGTAAACAGCATAGCTCGCAACTTGAATGTCTCCTGCCTGTACGCATCAAACACATCGATGCCTACCTCCCACAACATCTTCAAGTCCTCAATCAAAGGTGCAAGATAGACATCGATATTGTTCCCAGGCTGTTTCGGCCCAGAAATCATCATAGACATCGTCACATATTTGCATTTCATGCACAACCAAGAAGGCAGGTTGTAAATGACCAGCAAAACTGGCCAAGCACTATGTGTGCTACTGAGACTCCCGAAAGGATTGAATCCATCCGTACACAGTCCAAGACGAAGATTCCTCGGCTCACCACCAAATTTAGGAAACATTGAATCAATTTTCTTCCATTGAGGAGAGTCAGCAGGGTGCCGGAGATATCTTCCATCGGAGATTCTCTCATCACAATGCCATCTCAGTTTCTTTGCTTCTGCCTCATTTGCAAACAAGCGTTTAAACCGTGGTACAATTGGAAGGTACCACATTACCTTCAAAGGTACCCCTTTCTTTGATCCATCATCATCACCAACAGCATCCTTTCTAGGCTTGTACCTCGGAGTATCACATTTAGGACACTCTTTCAGGCCTTCATACTCATTCCTGTACAACGCGCAATCATTAGGACAAGCGTGTATCTTCTTATACTCCACCGCCATCTTGCTTAGAACTTTTTTAGCCTTATACATACGCTTCGGAAGCACATTGCCGGCAGGGAACATATCACTCAAAGCTTCAAGCAACTGTGAGAAACCCGTGTCCGCCCACCCATTTTCTGTCTTTATTTTCAACAATTTTAGGACTCCGGTCAACCGAGTATACTTAGTACATCCCAGGAACAATGGTGTCTCTGCATCACTCCGCAACTTTGTCAAACTCATTAACCACAGAAAATGACTCCGCCCCAATGTCATTGATCAACTCGTCCATTCCATCATCACAAACATCATCCACTGCTGCTTCTACATTTTGTGACGTGCACACATGTACGGTACTTCCCAATTCCCCATGCCAAAGCCACTTCTTATAACGGAGATTGATCCCATCACAAAGAAGGTGATCCCTTATATCATCCACGCTCTTACAATAAGCATTTACACACTTCACACAAGGGCATCGATACATGCCCACTACTACAGCAAAAGCCTATAGCAGCGTTTTTTTTGACCCTATAGCAGCGCTTTTAAGCGCTGCTATAGCCAGTGTTGCAATAGGTCATATGACCTATTGCAGCGCTTATTTTGTGTTATGAGCGCTGCTATAGGTAACCTATAGCAGCGCTCATAATATGAAAAGCGCAGCTTTAGGTCATACATAAATGAATTTTTTTAAAAATAAAATAAAATAGAATACCTATAGCAGCGCTTATTACGTAAAAGGCGCTGCTATAGGGTAACCTATACCAGCGCTTATTACATAATAAGCGCTGGTATAGGTTCATATACCAGCACTTATTATGTAATAAGCGCTGGTATAGGTTACCCTATAGCAGCGCCTTTTACGTAATAAGCGCTGCTATAGGCATTATTTTTTTAAAAATATTCACTTATTTTTGTTTCACAACCTCCGTATCAGTGCAAAAAACCAGCAACACTATCCATTCCAGCCAAACCATATATACATACACACCAGAAAAGTCATACTAATATTGTACAATAAAACCAACCATTGTAAGTTGAAAACAAAAGCATACCAATTAATGAATGGATCATCTAATGTTGGAGAAAATAGGGTACACATAAGTGCACCATTCTTCAATTATTGCATCCATTTTTTCCCTTGACAACATGAAGGAGCGAGCGTCTGGGTAATACTGCACAAACACATTTAAATGACAAGTAAATTTACTTGAAGTCTAACAAATACAAACACATTAGATTTGGAAAAATATAAAACTTACTGTCAGTGGGATGCCGAGTCGATCATGTGTAACGATATCTCGCATGTATTGCATCACATAGTAACCACAATCGTTGTTATTGGGTTAGTAGGGGCACTATAACAAGAAACACCAAATATATCATATAAGAAACATTTACGTTATATTTTAACTATGGATATATTGTTTCAAAAATTGAATAACTTTATAAAACCTGGACGTGTTGCCACTTATAAGCATCTTTCGGGTCAGGGGCTCTGGAATACTTCAACTGAACATCGGCCCGAAAACTAGTCAATACTCTGAAAAAGAAACATATTAAATTAATTTTATTGGCTAGGATCGGGCATAAAGTGACAAATAATACAACGCATTCAAATAATGTTGACATTCACTTACCCATTGAAGAGACGCATCAAATCTAGGCGATTATCTGGGAGAGCAGATTCCACAGGATCCAAATAGTAAATTATGGGTTCTTCATGTGCCATTGGATTGATGACAAGCAAAATCCAATGTAGCCTAAAATGTTTTATAACGTTATGTCAGTATATATATCTATGATGCTCGTAACTAAAAATATGTATAGACTTACCCTGTATTAATTGGAACTTGTGCTATCGAATAAGGGCTTATGAATTCAAACGAAACGTTGCGCCCGGCGATCATGACATGTTCATGCAGATACCTTCATAGAAACCATACCAACTCCCAATTAGTGTAAAACTTATGACATTGAATGAAACCACAATGGAAACGCATATATACCTGATCCATATATTGATAACCGTCGCACCGACCCATCTTTGGTTAAGCACCTCCATTACCTGATCTTTAGACAGAGCGTCAGTGAAATTTACCTCGTCAAATATAGGCCTGCTGAATGGAATGAAGACAATAGCATCGCGAGAAACGGTAGCTGCAAATGCTCGCAACCGAGCACGATATGGCGTTTCGACGCTTGTATCTTCAATCACAGGATCAGGCACTTGAACTTTTTTCTTACCCTTAGCTTTTGGTGCCTATAAACCATGTAAATAGAAAGTTTAAAAATTCATTCCAATAATTAAGAAGAGTGCTAGTTTAAATTAATTAGCAAATAATCACCTGTGGTAACGGATCGGTACGGTACTCTTTTTCTTGATTTGAGCAGCTGAACCACGGGTACCTTTGACATTAGCCACTTGTGCTTTCTTTCCCATAAATTGGGTACCCTGTAAAAACATTTAAATAAAAGAGCGTTATTCAAAAACAATGAATGCTATTGGAAATGTTATTACTAAATAATTACCTGTGGTATTGGCACAATCAAAGCAATGGGCCAAGTAACGTATGCACCGACAACGTCTCCGACCCTAGTCATCAAATCAGGAGTAGGGAATGGTAACCAGGCCCAGTCGTTGTACGAGTATTCAATCAATACCCTTAGTGCATTTTCAGGCAACGGTGAATTGTGCAGGGTCATGTTCGAAGTGTTGTAGACCTTGCCAACCGCAACTACCTCACTGAAAGATTGATCCGTATACAGCTTGCACTTTGTCTCGCCCTACGAAAGAGTTGTCAACATTAGGTCACAATCGATAATATAACAGAATCACTGTTAGTTTGTTAGTAGAAAATGTATGAACTACCTGAGGAATGTCAGCCCTGGGCATCGTACAGCTATCCTTGATGCTTGGACTCTCGACGGAAGGAATGTGAGTTTGATGCACGAAGTTGGACTTTTGTGATGCAACATTGCTTTGCTGGAAGAATTCGTACATCTTCTCGTATCGTTGTTGCATTTCTTCATTCCGTCGTTCCATTTCCTCGTGCCGTCTTTGCATTTCCTCATTCCGTCGTTCCATTTCCTCGTTGCGTCGTTGCATCTCAAGCATCTCCTCCCTCATAGTGAGAACTTCATCTTGCAACGCTCTAACATCGCCTTTTGATGCCCTCTTTTTGCGCCCAAAGTAAGATGAGGGCGTGACACCTACACCCGCACCCCGAACACGGCCTGAATACTCAGGGCGATCGAGTGCTCTACTGAGGAAATCGCCACTGCCAAAAGTGTTGACGTCGTCAGGGCATTCTTGCGTTAACAAAACCTATAACAAGGAGAAAGGATTATTAGTTATTCACTTAGCAAAGTCACCGTTTAGAAAAGATTTAGAAATTCCAAGAGAATGACTTACACATCGTTCATGGACTCTTCTGACCTCTTCATGAATGATGGTACCGTCCGCCTGCGAGTGACCTCTGACCCAGAGGCCATGCCGTGGTGGCCTACAGTCTAGGCCCTGTTCCTCAATCTGTCATGGTAAACCAGTTGAACGTATAAATTAATCACGTAAACATTTATTCATAATTTTGGAACCAAAAGTGTTACTAACATACCATATCTTCCTCCAATTCAGGAAATGTCTTTCGTCCGCCCATATACGGATACTGACTGCTCTTAGCCGCTTGGCTATTTTTTTTACTTCTTTCTTGGAACTCCTCAGTCAAACGTTATCGCACAAATTCATCCCAATGTTCTTGAGTAATTAACCCAGCATATATAGATGGTGGCGTTGGAACGATCTCCCCTTCGTCATCTCTCAGGTAATATGTGGTCAAGTTGGAACGATATCCCCGGTGCATTCTCGAAGCTTTCTGCAGCACATAATCCCTGTGAGTATCGTCGATGTCAAAGACAGTCTGTAACATCAAAAATCATATTCAATTTGTTAATTACAATGTTATGATGACATATATGCCATTAATTGTAAAAATGTAGTTTACCTTAATCTCTAACCAAACCTCCTCATGTTTGTCGCCTGCTCTTCTCCAATCCGTAATAGTAATAGGGATTTTGTCCCGAACAGTGCACCCAATGTAACCCGAGAGGAGCTTCGCCGACTTTCCAATAGCTTGGTTATTTGGATTCCATTTAAGTCTTGTCTTTACTCCCTGAGCTCTGCGTGTGAGGAGTTTGCGCATAAGGGTCATGCCACGAACAACATTCGCCTCATGCCTTGCTCTACCTTCAGCAATAGCTACCTGTTCACTAGGTTGTTCTTCTTCCTCCTGGCCACTATGTTGTTCTTCTTCCTCCTGGTCACTATGGGGATCCATTCTCCTGAAAAAAAAAATTAGACAAGAAATGATTTTAGTGCATATACATATAATCATGCTAATTGTATGCGAACTGAGGGCTAAAAATTCATAATGTACAACATAAATACATACAAACTGAGGGCTTTCGCCTCTTTTTCCTCTTTGTTATATTGTCTACAATTGTCTGCTTCCTCTTTTTTGTTGGATTTAGGGTTGTGTTTACCCAAATGCCTTCTTCATGATCACGTCTTACATAAACGGGCTCATCTTCGTCATCATACCCGTCTGCATCAAAGTCTTCTGACAGTATTGTCTCAAAGGAAGGAACATCTTCTATCACATTCATATCATCATCACTACTTTCATCATCAACTTGCTCGGAATAATTTTTGTTCGACTGCATGACAACAGACCAATTCTTCTTAGAAAGATCCTCAACGTAAAACACTTGTGCTGCTTGAGACGGTAGAATGTAAGGATCATCCTTATATCCAACTTTAGAAAGGTCGACCGATATAAACCCAAATTCATCTAACCGCCGTCCACTGTGGTTGTTAACCCACTGACACCGGAACACGGGAACTCTGAACATGGTGTAATCGAACTCCCAAATGCAATCAATCACACCAAAGTATGCCATCTGCGCATATATGGGATTTGTATCTCTTGCACTGGATATATGCCACCCCTCGGCAACAAGCGTGACTCCACTATTTTGCATGGTGCTTTTTTCATCCTGGCCTTTTGTATAGAATGTGTAACCGTTGATTGCATAGCCGGTATAAGAAAATGCGTGCAAACCCGGTCCTTTCGACAGCCAGAACAATCTTTCACCAACCGATCCGGCATTAAGCTCAACCTGCTGACAAATGCGTGCATTGAACCATCTAATGAAATGTTTGTTGTGCTCCTTTGTGATCAAACTCTCATTCCTATCACCGTGTATTTCACGAAGGAGATTTTTGTGTTCTTCAACGAATGGTTCAACCTCAGGAGTGTTGTGAAGAATATACAAGTGCGCCAACTCTCTTTCAGCATTCGAAATGCGTAACAGCTTGAACCCACTTATTCCTTTCCCCGTTAATGGCCCATCGTGACGAGACTTGGGAAAGCCAACAGGTTCAACATTTGATAAGTAATCGGCACACAAATCACTCGCTTCTTCAACGATGTATCGTTCAGCAATACAACCCTCTGGTCGATATCTGTTTTTGACATACCCCTTTAAAACTTTCATGAACCGCTCAATCGGGTACATCCATCTCAAATAGACTGGGCCGCACAGTTGAACCTCTTTGACCAAGTGTACAGTAAGGTGAACCATGATGTCAAAGAATGAAGGGGGGAAATACATTTCAAGTTCGCACAGGGTACAAACGATCTGCCTTTGCAAATCCTGCAACTTCGTTGTATCAACCACTTTACTACAAATAAGCTTGAAGAACATACAAAGTCTGGTGATCGTGGTCCGCAGTTTCTTGGGTAAAATGCTGCGTATGCCAACCGGTAAGAAATTTTGCATCAAGACGTGGCAATCATGAGATTTCAGGTTCTTCAACTTCAACTCTTTCACAGATACAAGGTTCTTTACATTTGAGGAGTAGCCCTCTGGAACTTTGATTCCACTAAGAAACTCACAGAATAATCTTTTCTCTTTCCTCGAAAGGGTGTAAGTAGCTGGAGGTAAATAAGTGCGGTATCCCTTCTCGACAGGTGCCAACTCTTGTCTTATTCCCAGCTTGAGCATATCTAACCTTGAATTGACACCATCCTTACTTTTTCCTTGCATATTTAGTAACGTGCCAATTAGGTTATCACATATGTTTTTTTCAATATGCATCACATCAAGAAAGTGCCTGACATATAAGGAATTCCAATACGGGAGTTCGAAGAATATGGACCTCTTCTTCCAGCCACTTGTCAATACATTTTTAGCAAAAGGCTTGCCAAAATGATTCTCCACCGCATTCACCTTTTCAAGAACGTCTTCCCCAGTCAATAATCTTGGTGGCCTACCTTCTTCTGAGCTCCCGTTAAATGCCTTCTTCCACCTCCGCCAACGATGCCTTAACGGCAAGAACCTCCGATGTCCCATGTAAACATTTTTCCTGCAGTGATCCAGTCGCATCGAATGGGTATCATCTTCGCATATAGGGCACGCACCATACCCTTTGACGCTGTATCCGGACAAATTACCATACGCTGGGAAGTCATTTATTGTGCCAAACAACATGGCCCTCAATTTGAAACTTTCTTCCTTACAGCCATCAAAAACTGTCTCACCCGAATCCCACATATGCTTCAAGTCTTCAATCAAAGGATCCAAGTACACGTCTATATCGTTGCCGTGCTGTCTAGGCCCGGAAATAAGCATGGAAAGCATCATAAACTTGCGTTTCATGATTAAATTTGGGGGGAGGTTATATATCATCAGAATCACCGGCCATGTGCTATGAGTACTACTCTGAACCCCATGGGGGTTGATTCCATCGGTTGCCAATGCAAGCCGTAGGTTTCTTGGTTCTTCACCGAACTCAGGGAACTCGTAATCAATTTTTTTCCATTGGGGGGCGTCGGCGGGGTGCCTAAGCTTGATGTCTTGAATCCTCTCATCAGCGTGCCATGTCAAAAGTCTTGCAACATCCGCATTACTGTACATGCGCTTGAATCTTGGAATGATCGGAAAGTACCACAAGACTTTAGAAGGACTCTTACCTTTCTTTCCATACCAAGATGTGCTGCATTTAGGACACTTCTCCAACGACGCATACTGGTTCCGGAATAAAATACAGTCGTTGGGACATGCATGTATTTTCTCATATTTCATACCGGTCGACCGGAGAATTTGCTTTGCCTCGTATGTTTTCGAGGGGAGTACGTTCCCTTCTGGGAGTATATCTCGCAGAGCGGATAGCAGAGCAGTGAAACTTGCATCACTCCAACCGTAACGCGCCTTCAGGTTATACAATTTAAGCACCACACGCAATCTGGTGTATTTACTGCATCCCACATACAGAGGCGTCTCTGCATCGCTCTTCAGTGTCTCAAACATTTCAGGATCCTCCTCACCCACCACATTCAACATTTATTCAAGATCATCGCTCTCATCACACATGTCTGTGTCAACCACGTTTGAAGCGCTACTAACATCAGGTACCCGGTCTCCACCAGAACACTCATACGTCTCACCATGCTTTGTCCAACGTGTATAGGACGGATCGATCCCATGACAGAATAAATGGCCCAACAAGTCAAGAGGACGGAGAAGCTTTCCATACAAACACGACATACAGGGGCATACAATTTTGTTAGAATTCTCTGCATGCTCAGCGGCAAATTCAATGAATTCTTTTGCTCCATCTATATATTCCTTTGAACGTCGATCACAAGACATCCATTTCCGATCCAACATTATAACCTACTAAAGGAAAGTGGAAGTAAGATCGATGTGCATGACTTAATCATTAGGTAGCCACCTTACGATGTTACCTTATTTTTTTAACAAAAATTCGGCAGCATAACGGCTACAAAATGAACATTCCCAGGCTCAAGGCCCTATCTTTTTAATTAGAAATGGATAGCCCACCACAACAGAACTCATCACATAGCATATATTCACAGGCAGAAAAACTCAATTACAGCTCACAAATCCAGTTCCACACGGCAATCATTTCATAAAAGTACATTAAATGACCACACAGTAGTTTTAGCACCTAACATAACATATATTGTACCTGATTCAATTCTCTAATTTGTCTTTAGGTGGACAATGAAAATATGGACCACGAAAATGCTTGTTCAAATTCCTACAACATATAAATAACATAATTAGATCAGAGTCTTTTCCTTTGCTCTTTTGTGCGAGAATTTTTTCTTTCCTTTTTGAACCCTTCTTTGAAGACTCACCAACGGTTTTAAGTCGAGGCATGACCTGCAGGGGTGCACACAAGACAAACAACACAAACCAAACAAAGACACTTAGCACAAAAAGATAACAACACATATCCTAACTAATCTTAAGATTGAAAAGAAAAATCTTAGAAGAAAAAGTCCCAAGTAAATAAGTCCTAGAAGAAAAACTTCTAACCCCAAACTTGAACTAAACTAAACCTACTGACTTCCTCAAATGGTTCGAAGTCTAATTCTAGTCCATATGCTCTGCTCTTCGGCCCACCCACTAATGTTGGTACTTCAAAAGCAGGGCCTAAAAATAAGAATCATCAATAATTGCCTAAGGGTCCCACATTGCTAAGCATGGTCTAATTTCTCAATTCTTTAATTACATAGGTGCAACTCAAAACAATCACATCAATTCAAAGATACATTCAACTGAACACGTGCTTAGTAGAATTTCCCAATGATTTACACCCTTCTAGCACCCTTATTATAAAGCAAAATTAGGCCTACAAGTGTCCCAAAACTTCATCAAAATAGTCCAATCTACCCCAACAGAAGGTGAGACCAAAAGCAGAATGGATAATTTCTCATAGTGTATTTCAACACTATAATTTGAACCTTTCAACATCAGTACTCCCCTGTTCAAGTCTAAATAACCACATGTAGGTCTGCAACAAAATTTCCATGCTAATTCACAGAATGATCAGACAAAATAAGGTCCAAAAATCTCTCACATTAAGCATCTCAAAACCAAATAATTCCCTGTTCAACCTACAATAAACAATTGTTCCACGTTGCCCAAACCCCATCAATCTAAACTAACCTAGTCTAAATGATTATAACTAACAAGAAAGCATAAATAAGGAAGAAAATTACCAAAACTAGAGGAATGGTGGAGAAATTCGAAGTGGTTGGAGAGCTTGTCCAAAATCGGGCCTAGGACACAACTTATGAAGGCAGAGGAGAAGAGATTGCTTGGAGCCTGAGGATTGTGGCTGAGCATCGAACTTGAGGGTGGTGGCTAGTGTAAGAGAGAGGCAAAAAACTGGGTTGAAAATTAACAATTACCTGCGAAGAAGAAGCTGAACCACGAAGCAACAACCACCACGGATTTGAGAACGGAGCAAAACGACTTTAATGAGCTTGATGACTTTGACGAAGCAAGAACGGATTTGAGAGTATAATGGGAGGAATGGGAGTAAAATGGTGGGCTGGGTTTATAGATCTGGGTTCACGAAGCAACAAGAAGAAGAAGAACAAGACAGAGGTTGAAGATGAGGGAGTTCCATCGGCGGTCTACGGCGGCGCGAGCTTCGGACCTTTGGGTTGAAACAAGAGGGAACAACACGGGAGGGAACAACACGAAGCTTTGGGTCTCGGGCTTCAAAGCTTTGGGTTGAAATAAGATGGAGAGTAAACAAGAGGGAACGAGATCGAGTTTAATTTTGACAGGGAAAAAGATGGAGGGAAATGACCTATACCAGCGCTTTATACATATAAGGCGCTGGGATAGGTCCTAGAAATTTAAAAAAAAATATATTAAATAAATCAGAAAAAATTAAAAAAAGAGGGAAAATAAAAATAATACCTATACCATCGCTTTATACATAAAAAGCACTGGTATAGGTCATTAAAAATTAAAAAAAAACTGGGGGAATTTAGAAATTATTAAATAAAATAGATAAGTTTAAATACTCAGGCAATAAAATACAACCCATAAATGATCTATACCAGCGCTTTATACATAAAAAGCGCTGGTATAGGTCATTAAAAATAAAAAAAAAAACTGGGGGAATTTAGAACTTATTAAATAAAATAGATAAGTTTAAATACTCATGGCATAAAATACAACCCATAAATGATCTATACCAGCGCTTTATACATAAAAAGCGCTGGTATAGGTCATTAAAAATATAAAAAAAACTGGGGGAATTTAGAACTTATTAAATAAAATAGATAAGTTTAAATACTCATGGCATAAAATACAACCCATAAATGATCTATACCAGCGCTATATACATAAAAAGCGCTGGTATATGTCATTAAAAATAAAAAAAAACTGGGGGAATTTAGAACTTATTAAATAAAATAGATAAGTTTAAATACTCATGGCATAAAATACAACCCATAAATGATCTATACCAGCGCTATATACATAAAAAGCGCTGGTATATGTCATTAAAAAAAAAAAAACTGGGGGAATTTAGAACTTATTAAATAAAATAGATAAGTTTAAATACTCAGGGCATAAAATACAACCCATAAATGATCTATACCAGCGCTTTATATATAAAAAGCGCTGGTATAGGTCATTAAAAATTAAAAAAAACTGGGGGAATTTAGAACTTATTAAATAAAATAGATAAGTTTAAATACTCAGGGCATAAAATACAACCCATAAATTATCTATACCAGTGCTTTATACATAAAAAGCGCTGGTATAGGTCATTAAAAATTAAAAAAAAAACTGGGGGAATTTAGAACTTATTAAATAAAATAGATAAGTTTAAATACTCATGGCATAAAATACAACCCATAAATGATCTATACCAGCGCTTTATACATAAAAAGCGCTGGTATAGGTCATTAAAAATATAAAAAAAAACTGGGGGAATTTAGAACTTATTAAATAAAATAGATAAGTTTAAATACTCATGGCATAAAATACAACCCATAAATTATCTATACCAGCGCTATATACATAAAAAGCGCTGGTATATGTCATTAAAAATAAAAAAAAAAACTGGGGGAATTTAGAACTTATTAAATAAAATAGATAAGTTTAAATACTCAGGGCATAAAATACAACCCATAAATGATCTATACCAGCGCTTTATATATAAAAAGCGCTGGTATAGGTCATTAAAAATTAAAAAAAAACTGGGGGAATTTAGAACTTATTAAATAAAATAGATAAGTTTAAATACTCAGGGCATAAAATACAACCCATAAATTATCTATACCAGCGCTTTATACATAAAAAGCGCTGGTATAGGTCATTAAAAATAAAAAAAAAAAACTGGGGGAATTTAGAACTTATTAAATAAAATAGATAAGTTTAAATACTCAGGGCATAAAATACAACCCATAAATGACCTATAATTCCCCCAGTTTTTTTTTTAATTTTTAATGACCTATACCAGCGCTTTTTACGTAAAAAGCGCTGGTATAGGTCATTAAAAATAAAAAAAAACTGGGGGAATTTACAAATTATTAAATAATAATACGGACACGTATAATATATTCAGGGGATTAAATATTGTTCAGATAAGGTTCAGAGAATTAAGTTCAAAGGAAATCACCTATATAAAGACAAACCTAGGAGGTAATTTAGACATTATTAAATAAAAGACATTTTTAAATTAATATTCAGGGAATTAGCTGTAATTCACAATGACCTATACCAGCGCTTATAAGTATTTTTAAAGCGCTGGTATAGGTCTTATATACCTATCCCAGCGCTTACTTTTGTTGTGCGCTGCTATTGGTGTGCTGCAATAGGGCATTTCTGTAGTAGTGGCCATTCTTACTAGGCACGTTTCTTTTGGCAAATTCAATAAATTCTTCCACCCCCTTTTGATAATCTTTAGTGGTTCTCAATGCATGCATCCAACTATGATCCATTCTAATTAACCTATGCCATATGTCCAACAAATTAGTCAAGTTTAGTTCACTACCTTGTGAAGAAATGGGCAAGCCATACACTTAACTTCACTTCATGCAAATTTTTTAAAAAATTTGGCAGAGTTTCCCCTTGTAAATGTGACATCCAAAAATTACATTTACAATCCAATTTCAGTCCAGTAAATACAAAAGCATACCATTACTAATTCAACACCAATCAAATGGGCATGCCATACATTTAACTTCACTTCATGCAAATTTTTTAAAAAAATTTGACAGAGTTTCCCCTTATAAATGTGACATCCAAAAATTACATTTACAATCCAACTTCAGTCCAGTAAATACAAAAGCATACCATTACTAATTCAACACCAATCAGTAATTACAAAACCTATAATTTCACCCTCATTAGATGGAAATTAAACATTGCTCTACAATTAGTAAATTAAATACTCACTATGGAAAAATTGATAAGTAATTGTACAAAGTATGAAGGATATGATAAAGTAAATTATAACCCAGAGTAGAGAGCATCTAAACAACAGCCATTGAAGTAACAAAAATTATGATAAAGTAATTGAAGTAATAACAGCCATTGAGCAGAGAGCATCCCAAACGCTGGCAAAAAAAATGGAATTCCAAACAAAAAAAGAGCAATAACCACGCATTCTGGGCAAGAGCCAAGAATAAGCCCCATTATGCAAATTCAGTGCAAGAGCCAAAAAAAATTACAAAATAAAATAAATTACAAAATAAGCATACCTGTGTGAGCGGACGAGCTGAGGAAGTGAGAGACCTGAAGGACGAGCTAAGGGAGAGAGCTGAGGGAGCGAGATGATGAAGACGAAGCTGAGGCAGGGAGATGAAGCTCGGGGGTTTTTTTTATTTCTTCAATGCATGCAGATGAAAACGAAGTTGAGGGGTGAGGGAGAGAGGAGAGAGCTGAGGGGTGAGGGAGAGAGCTGAGGGGTGAGTTCAAATTTTTTTGGGCAAGCTGGGGGGGCTTTTCTGCGCGCGGTGATGAAAATTTGGGAAAGCTGATAAAGGTGAAGGGAATTGAAGCTGAAGGTTTTTATATTTTTTTAAGGAAACCACGTCACATATAGGAAATATGTAATGTGGTTTCTTCTAAACGACGTTATGTGACGTCGTTTAGAAGAAACCACGTTACATATTTCCTATATGTGATGTGGTTTTCTTCAAAATAATCGTTTTTTATTTTTTTTAATAAACCATGTCACATATTAAAAATATGTGACATGGTTTCTTATAAAAAAAATTAAAAATTTAATTTGGAGCAAACCACGTCACATATTCAAAATATGTGACGTGGTTGGCTCCAAATTAAATTTTTAATTTTTTTATAAGAAACCACGTCACATATTTTTAATGTGACGTGGTTTATTAAAAAAATAAAAAAAAGATTATTTTGAAAAAAACCACGTCACATATAGGAAATATGTGACGTAGTTTCGTATAAAATAAAAAATAAAAAAAACCTGATTAAACCTGAAGAAAACCACGTCACATATTAAAAATATGTGACGTGGTTTCTCACAAATTTAAACCACGTCACATTTATCCCATTATTGTGACGTGGTTTCTTCCTCAGCCTGAAATTTAATTACAAAAATGCCACCGAACTTTTTTCAATGTCAGTTTTATAAATTAGTGACGTGAATTAAGGACAAGAAATGGGTTTTTTTGTAGTAGTGTTGGGTGCCATTAGAAGGTTTATATAGAGTGCTAGAAGATGTGACTATTGGTTTCGAAAGAGGGAAAGGTTACACCTGATGATGATTCGAATAAAAGCTTCGGTTACGACTGTTGTAGAGAGGTTTGATGAGGGGAAGTGATGGTTCAGTTCGTTAGGGTTTGAAAGAGGAGGAGGGAAATGAATGCGAGTGAATGCGAAATGATGCAACAGTTACATGGGTCAAATATAATGAGAGAGTAACTGTAAAAAGCTATTCATTTGTCACAGAAAATGTACATTGTAAAAGTTACCGTTAGAGTCTGATTGATCACGTGTGCCTTGTGATCGATTAGAGAGTCTGGTTTCTAATCGAATGGGTGCGTCTGATTGATTAGGGATTGCTGTGATCGATTGGCTCTATGCTAGGTAATCGATACCTGATCGATTACCCCTTCCTTGTGATTGATTAGGTAACCTTGATCGATTGGCTTCATTCCCTAATCGATTGGGCTATCTCCTTTGTTATCTTCTGATCGAAGCCTAATCGATCATAGAACATGTTCTGTGTTCGATCAGGGTTCCCTGATTGATTGGTCAATGGAAAATTCTCTTTGAACACAGAACCTACAAAATGTTAATTTGGCACTCTGATGCCTAAGTTAGTATCTTATCATCAAAATGTGGCATAATTTAAATAAGTATAAGAGAGTTAAGGGATTGATACTAATTTACAACTCATTGGGATTAACCATTCCCAATTCTCTTCTGATGAACATGAATTGTTCTGTAGCTAGAGGTTTGGTGAAGATATCTGCCAATTGCAAGCGAGTTGGAATGAACGCCACTTTGACATCCTTCTTTTGCACATGATCTCTGATGAAGTGATGTCTGACATCAATTTGCTTTGCTCTTGAGTGATGTACTGGATTCTTGGCCAAGCTTATGGTACTTGTGTTATCACATAGAATTGGTACTTCAGGAAACTCCATTCCCAAATCCTTTAATGATGCTTGAGCACAACAACTTGTAGTAGCAATGTATTCAGCTTTTGTAGATGACAGGGAAACACGGTTCTACTTCTTGCTAGCCTATGTCACCAATGATCATCCAAGAAACTCACACTGACCATTAGTACTTTTTCTATCAGTCTTGTACCCAACATGATCAGAATCTGAGTAGGCCATGAGATATTCTTGAGTCCCATTTGGATACCATACTCCAAGCTCTTGAGTTCCCACCATATACCTTAGGATTCTTTTAACACATTTGTGGTGAGATTCTTTTGGTTTGGCTTGGTATCTGGCACACATTTCCATACTAAATTAGATGTATAGTCTTCTAGCAGTCAGATAAAGGAGTGATCCAATCAGTCCTCTGTATATGGATTGATTGAAATCTTTTCCACCTACATAAGCATCCAGTAATGCAGTAGAGCTCATGGGGATGTCTTCTTCCTTGGATAGGTCTATTCCAAACTTCTTCAGAATTTCCTTTACATACTTTGTCTGAGTGATGAATATTCCATCTTTCTTCTGCTTGATTTGAAGTCTTAGGAAGAAGTTCAATTATCCCATCATAGACATCTCAAATTCTCGCTACATAATCTTAGAAAATTCTTCACAAAGAGATTCATCAGTAGCACAGAAAATGATATCATCTACATCAATTTGTACTACAAGAATGCTCTTATTTTTATGTAGAATGAATAAGGTGGTATCCACCTTTCCTCGAGTAAAGCCTTTTTCCAAGAGAAAATTGCTAAGTCTTTCATACCAAGCTCTTGGTGCTTGTTTGAGCCCATATAAGGCCTTTTTAATTTAAAAACATGATCAGGTTTAGTAGAATCTTCAAAACCAGAAGGTTGTTCAATATAGACTTCCTCCATAATATATCCATTAAGAAAGACACTCTTTACATCCATTTGATAGAGTTTAAAATTTTTTAGGGATGTAAAGGCCAAGAGTAATCTTATTGCTTCCAATCTTGCAACTGGGGCAAAAGTCTCTTCATAATCTATGCCTTCTTCTTGGTTATATCCTTTAGCCACAAGCCTTGCCTTGTTTTTGACCACTATTCCAGATTCATCAAGTTTGTTTTGGAAAACCCATTTGGTTCCAATAACAGAATAGTTTGACGGTTTAGGAACCAAGTCCCAAACTTGATTTCTCTCAAATTGATTGAGTTCTTCTTGCATAGCAACTATCTAGTCACAATCTGCTACTGCTTCCTCAATACAAGTAGGTTCAATTTCAGAGATGAAGGTAGAGATATGCATTTCGTTTTGAATCTGGCCTCTGGTCTTAACACCACCACTAACATCACCAATTATTTGCTTTAGGTGGATGATCCCTGTGATGTCTCTAGGCTGAGGGCTCAGCTGGTTTATCATGAGAATCATCCTCTTGGCTTTCTTTGTGAGATTCATCTAGTGATGATATTGGTTGTGTAGAAGGCTTAGCTTTATTTGAAAAATCATATTCTTCTTCTACCAAAGGCTTCTGTTCAGAGTCAGTTTCATCAAATACTACATGGACTTACTCCTCAATAGTAGAGGTTTTTTTGTTGAAGACTCTATAGGCCTTACTTCTGTTAGAATAACCAATGAACATTCCAGAATTAGCTTTAGGATTGAATTTACCTAAGTTTACCTTTCCATTGTTGTGGATGAAACATTTGGAACCAAAAACCTTGAGATGGCTTACATTTGGCTTTCTTCCTTTGTAAAGCTTATATGGAGTTTTCTCCATTCCTTTCCGGATGTAAGCTCTGTTGGAGATGTAGCAGGCTGTACTCATTGCATCTGCCCAAAACACTTGAGATACTTCTCTTTCATTAAGCATCGTTCTGGCCATCTCAGTGAGTACTCTATTCTTCCTTTCAACGACTCCATTTTGTTAAAGTGTTCTGGGAGCTGAGAAGTTGTGGTTTATTCCATTCTCTTTACACAGCTCTAGGAAATCTTGATTCTCAAATTCTCCTCCATGATTTTTCCTGATTGACTTGATCTTTTGTCCTTTTTCATTTGCACTTTCTTGGCAAACAGGTAAAAGGCATCAAAAGTATCATGCTTAGAAGATAGAAACATAGTCCAAGTAAACCTTGAATAGTCATCTACAATCACAAGAGTGTATAGACTTCCTCCTAGACTTTTCACTCTTGCTGGACCCACCAGATCCATATGGATCAGTTCGAGAGGTCTAGTAGTAGAGACTTCCTTCTTTGATTTAGAAGAGGACTTTGTTTGCTTTCCCTTTTGGCATGCTTCACAAATTAAGTCTGTTTTCATTTTTATGTTGGGTATGCCAATGACTAGATCCTTTTTAACTAGTTTATCTATTTGAGACAAGTTCACATGAGCTAATCTCCTGTGCCATAGCCAACAGTTACCAAAATTACTTATAAAACATTTTTCAGAGAATTGCTGATTTAAGTCTACTTTGTATAGATTCCCATTCCTATTAGCTTTCAATTGACATTTAAGATTTGATTTATTTACGTCTAGATCTTTCTTATCTACTATAAGACATTCATTTGAATCAAATATTACCCAGTTACCTTTGTCTACACTCTGACTGACACTTAGGAGATTGTGGCATAGACCATCAACTAGGTAGATATCCTTGACTGTCCTAATCTCTCCTACTCCAGCTATTTTTCCTGACTGATTTCCACCAAAACTGACTTTGGCTCCATTTTCATGATAAGATTATCAAACTTCTCCTTATCTCCAATCGTGTGTCTTAAGCATCCACTGTCTATGTACCACTTGTTGTTGCTGATGGATGCTTTAAGACAAACCTGCACAAACTACACAGATTTAGGTACCCAAACTCACTTGGGTCCTTTAGGATTAGTTTGATGCCTTTTGTCCAGATGGACTTTAGGCTGCTGTGTCCCTTTGGGGACCCACTTGTATAGCCCAGACACACCATGTTTCTTGGGATAACATATAGAATCAGTCTATCTTTTTTGTTACAGAAATTGCAGAAGCTAAATGGTGATGAATAGTTTGAAGCCTTTCTGAAAAATTTTAGGTGTTGAATTAGATACTGGTTTTCTTTCTTTCAAAGAATTAGACGTTGAATCATAATCTATACCTGTTTTATCTCTAAAAGCTCTTTGACTCAGCGGCATAACATCTAGTGCCTCAGTGCTTTTAGTGAATTTTTTCAAAACATCAGAATCATTTCTTTTTCTTTTAAAAGATTTTCACAGTTCTTGCATTCAAAATTTTCACTTTCCTAAGAAACTTCTTTCATTGAAATCTATTGACATTTTATGCACTCGGGTTTCTCAACTTTCTTTTCTAGCTCTTTGTTTTCTTTCTCAAGATACCTATTTCTTTAGCCAGTTTCAAAAACTCGATATATAAGTCATTATATGCATCTTGGAGTTCATGGAAAGATGGTTCAGAAGGGTATACCTTGCTATCAGATTCTTCTTGAGCTACCAGGCAGAGGTTGGTTGTTTCATCAGCATCACTAGTGTCCTCATCTGAGCTATCTCCCCATATAGAAGAGACATAAACTTTCTTTTTGCCCTGAAACCTTTCTTTCTTTTTCTCCTTTTCTTTGAATCTCTGAAGACTTGGACTTTGAAGTATCCGGGTTTCTTACATTCATAACATATAGGAGCATTCTTCTGAGAGTCCCTCTTGGTGTTGCTTAAGCCACCTCTCTGGAGTCTTCTCCCATTTTTGAATAATCTTCTAAACTTTCTAACCATGAAGGCCATCTCATCATCATCAAGATCTTCTTCCTCTTCTTCATCCTCATCATCCTTTACTAGAGCAAAGAGAGCCAAATTCTTTTTCTTTTTATCTCCATATATCTTTCTTTGAGTCTTAATTATTGACTCATATTCGGCCAAGCTTCCAAATAAAGAGGTGATTGAGCTCATTGATTCGCCCCTCATTTCTTGAATAGCAGTGGCCTTCATCTGTCATTCTGGTGTAAGGATCTTTAGAATTTTGGACACTTGCTCTGCTTCTATGATCCTCCTACCAAGGGCAGTGATATCGTTTATCATATGAGTGAATCTGATCTCCAACTCCCTAATAGGCTCACTATCTTCCATCTTGAAGAGATGAAACTCTGAGATTAACTATTTAGCTCTTCTAGTTTTAACTCCAGACGTTCCTTCATGTGCAATCTCCGCAGCATCTCACATTTCTTTTGCAGTTTCAAGATGACATACTCTAAAATATTCCTTCTGGCTCAGAGCACTTTAAATGACCAGAATGGCTTTGCTGCTCAGCTCCATATTGTCCTTGTTATCATTTGTGAATTCTGTTGGGAGTTTAGGAATCTGTGCTCCATTTTCTATTTTCATAAGGACGATATCTCCATCTTCTATTATCTTCCAAAGCATGTACCCGTTTGCTTTGATAAACATTCTTATCTTCATCTTCCAGAAGGTATAGTGCTCTCCATTGAAGCCAAGAGGTCTGTTGATTGAGCTACCTTCAGGGAGAATGATGTCATATTTTGTCATGTTAGATCTTTGCTTCTCTTGATCATTGGACAAATATGTTTTGAGAAGACCTTCTCAGATACCAAATGAAAGTGGCAGGAATGCACAAGAAGGGCTGAATTGTGCTAATTAAAAAATTTAGGACACTAAGACACAAGCTTATATTGGTTCACCCTAACACTTGGCCTACGTCCAGTTCTCCAACCTCAGTTGGGTTCCACTAATAACTTCAAGATTAAACCAAGCTCTTGAATGTCTTTACAAGTGACCTCTCAGTAAGAATCCTCTCTTATAGATCACTCCCCCTTACACTTTGTAAGATTACAACCTACTCTTAGGATCCATTATCTTAAGAGTAAACCTCACTTGAAATGTGATTACAGAAAATTTGTTCACTCAATGAACTGATTGTGATTCACACTGAAGTACAAAGACAATGAATGAATATATCTGAGAGTAGATAAGTATTGAATGTAGTAAGTATAACTCGAAGGTATAATCAATGTGAGCAATCAATATTTTCACCAACTTCTTCACCAATACTTTTATAGGTGTTTTTGGTTTTTGCCCGTTGGTGACCGTTTATAGCCGTTGCTTGATCTTTTGATAAAAAGATGATTAATCTAATGATGGAGTATGGAGATGAAGATGTTCTGTGTAGCATTAACTCCTCTGTACTTAGGTATATTCATATCTTCTCTCTTCATTAATTACTGGAGGCAAGTCCAGCTTCAAACAACTTAATTTCTGTGTCTGAATGTAACGTAAACTTCCCAAAATATGTTTGACACATTCTGTACATAAAAAGCCTCATGTTTGAATTGCATCGCTACATCGATCACATGACCTTAATCGATCATTGATTCAAGTGTCTGATCGATCACATATTTGATTAGGCTCAGATCAGATCCTACATCACTTAACATCGATAAAAATTCAAGGTGCCTGATCGATCACAGGGATCCCTGATCGATTAGGCTTGTGTAATCAATTAAGCTTAGATTACTTCATCCTCTTATGATCGATTATTCATCTTTGATCGATTAGCCTGAGATTAGACTTGAATTACATCTTGGACTTCCTGATTGATCACAGGGAAGGCCTAATCGATTAGACTCAATAGTTCGATCACTCCAAGTTATTCATATTTCTCTAATCGATCATACTGAGATTACTTAGCTAATTTTTTTTACTTTTCTGATCGATCACAGGGGTACTCTGATCGATTAGGCGCCTATGTTTCATAATTTTCTATCTCTGATCTACCTCTAATCTAACCCTGATCGATTATTACCTTAGACTTTCCACCGATTATTTGACCTTGATCGATTATGCAATACTTAGTGTTTCTATCAGTTTGTTTCTAAGTTTATTCCTGATTTATGTTCAACTTTTCTTTCTGCCTAAGTTATGTTTAGTTATAATCAAAACTCATTATTCTAACATCTTGGAGAATTGATTGGAGCCCTTTAATCATTTTAAGTAGCCCAAACCCCATTCCTCTCTTTTCCTCTGATTTTGGGTTAGATTTCAAATGAATTTGTTAAAGCTTTTTGGTGAAACCCAATTAGGTTACATTCTCGGTGCATTTAGCTACTATAAATCGTTCATATGAGCTTATCTAAAGTTTATCACGTTTAGTTTTGCTAGTATGGGACTTATCGGAATTTTTGGTAATTAAAGTTTGAAATAAGATAGGTTTAATCAAGAAACTTTTTGAATATGAGCCTTTAAACTTGAATTATGGTTTATAGGTGACGGTTTATGTTCTACGATAATGTTGGTAGGATTTTTTTGTTGGATTTAGAGTTGAATGAGATTTTGAAGTCTTGGGTGCTTATGGAAGAGGAAGAATTTGAGATTGGTTATGTTGAATATGAAATGATGATTTAGATGAATTAAATGAGGAAGTTGGACTATGTTGAGTGGGATTGATGGAGAATTGTGAATTAGAGAAGTTGTGGAGAAATGATTGACTATAGGAATTGATTGCACCATATTTTTATACACTTTTCATTGATAAAATCATTGGATTATTGCATGATCTTAGGGTAATTGCACTTAATTAGGTTCATTTCTGACTTTTGCACACTTTGTTGGAATTTGTTCTAGTCAAGGGCAATTTGGACACCATTAGTATGATTTATTGTTTAACCCATTTTCAAGAACATTCTGATGCTACCTTAGGTCCAATTTATATGCAAGTCATAGAGGAAAATACCCAAATTAAGGAGCCAAGTTGCAGTGAAGAATTCTGGACGGAGCAGAAGAAGGAAGTGAAGGAAGAGGCAGAAGCTCCCGAAGCCGCGGCGAGATCACAGCGAGAAAGACCAGTGAGGCAGAAGCAATCTGAGTTCGCCGTGGGTTTCGCCACGGTGAACTCACGGCAAACTCCCAGCAAGTTCCAGAATGGATACCATCTCGCCGCGGCGAGATCACAGCGAGCCCCCGATATCAGAGAAAAATCTGACGCGTTTTTAGGGTTTCTAGGGCAGTATAAATGGATCAAAACACTCCCACCTTCAGAATCCAAGCCTCCTCAGCTCGAAATACACCTGCTCTGCTAGGGTTTCACTCACCTCCTCCATTCCTTACTCAAATCTTCACCATCCTCACTCAATTTCATCCCCTCTCTTGCTGATTTTCTGGTTTTTCCTCTCCCACCTTCTATCTCTTCACCATTTCTTCCCCATATCCTTCCATTTTCATCCAGCCATGATGTCAACACTTGGGAGGGTGCTTGAGCTCGAAATTTCATCAATGAGAGGCTAGAACTTTGGTGCTTTCGTGGTGTGAAGGTGGCTTGAGCTTCAATAGGTGAAATAGGGGAGTTATTTGTTTCCTCATGCTCTTTTCCTTATGTATTGAGTTTTGTGGTGCATTTCTCTTGTATATTTGGATTGGAGACATGTTTTTCCTCTTTCATTGTCTTTAAATTGGAATATTTGTGTTGGATATTGAGTTATGTTAAATGAATGATGTCTATGTTTGAATTTCCTATTGGGTTTGTGATGCTATATGATTTTTAGTGGTTGCTAGATTGTGTAGCTTAATTTATCCAATTGAATGTTGTGGTTGCACATTCTTGAGAGGAATCGGTTTTCAAAACTCATGTTCCAGCACACACCAAGTAGAGCTTAACACTAACCCTAAGTAATGGCTAAGAAAGTGGTTGCTTGATTAGTCATTAATTAGGGCTAGTGGACCCCTAGTGGTTGCTTGGGGATTTTTCAATTATACTTGGTGCATCTTTTAACTCCCAATATCAATTTTAATGAAGCGTGAGAGCCACCGAAACACTACCAAAGCCCATTTTATCAATTTCCCTTAATCCAAATCATTTTTACTCATCAATCGAAAATTACCAAAAAGAAGTCTTTAAATTCTCACTACTTTTATCAAATGACCTTTTCAAACAAAAACCCCATATCTTTTATACTTAAATTGCATGACATTTAGTTTCCTAGGTTAGTCATTAGGCTCCTTGAGAGACGATCCGGGATCACACCATTATAGTGCAATCCTTGGTTAATAAACAATTTTGCATTTAACCCCCAAGGCAATTAGAAAATGATTAAATCAGGAATATGTAAGGAAAGAAAGGAATTGAGTTATGACCCTTTTAGTATATTTGAGGATGATTGTTACTTTTGGGTTTTGATATAAGTTAATTTAACTTAATCAAGTCAATTAGACAAGATTTGAGCTTTGATGTAAATGATGACTCCAAAGGGGATAAGTCTCAAAATTGTATGATTTAGGGCATTTGATTAAGTGTTAATCATGTGTTATGTACTTTTATGATGATTGTAGACACCAGTGGTCTAAAGTAAGCATGGGGAGTCCGACTTTGTGGTAATTGTCTTTAGTTTCTACTACAAAAGGTAACCATACTCCCCTCACTATACTTGTGTGTTTGATGATAGTTGGGATTTTCAAAATCCCTTATCTGTTAAATGGTATGAAAGGGATTTCAAAATGAAAATTTTTGTATTAAAATCATCTTTTGGGTGCCATTTATATAAATGGGAATGTGGTGCTAAATATGAGATTGAAAGAAGTATTGTGTTGTAATTATGTGAATATCAAAGTTTATGATTGGATGTTGTAAATTGAGATGGTTAGATATTGGGTACACATGTGGATATTAACGATATTGATGAGTGGTTGTACTGAATATTGCAAATCAGGAATTATTTGATATATGTAAATGCTTGGATATATACATATATTGATTAATTGTTGCATATAACACTGCTTGGTACAAGCGCACAATTTAACCCTTAGTTGGCCCATTGAGTGGTTATCTGTACATCTATACAAGTCTCTGATTGTAGAACGAGACCTTCCCTTGATTGGAGAAAAAGAAGTCCCTATTTTGATTGTAGATAGGGGCACAATGTCATCATCATGTTATATAATTGTTGTTTTAAACATGACTTGCTTACATATGGGAATATGACTACTATAGATTGATGTTGTGAATAATCGTTGCTATTCTAATGACATTTTCTTAGCTATTGGTACCCTTTAGACATTCTGCTAGCACACACCTACTTATGTATTGAGTTAAGGCAGTGGTTATTAAGACAATTTGTCTCTCCCTGTCGTTATTTCATATTTTGTAGGTGATCATGCAACATAAAGGATGCAGGGGAAGGGGCTATCCGACCCACACTGACCCTATGAGTCAGCAGCGGTATAGGTTTTTGGAATATTGTATATTGCCAAACTCTTTAGGCTGCATTGTTTCGCTTTTGCATCTTAATTTATCTTAATTATGGACGATTGTTTATTTTAATATCCTATTGTTGTATGCTTGTAGTCTGGAACCGATGACTAATTCCGGCATATGGCCATTGGGACTATATATTGTTTTATTACTCACATTCATGTGATAGTGTGTACAGTGTATATCTCATGTTGGTGCTGTGGATTGGGCTGATTGCTGATTATTCGGGGATTGTAAACCTGAGGCCCTTTTTATAGTTATATTCTATGTATGGGTAGGTTCTATTAAATAACCATGTGATTGCACCATATTTTAATACACTTTTCATGATTAAAATCATTGGATTATTGCATGTTCTAGGAGTAATTTCACCTAATTAGCATTAATTCTAACTTTTGTGCTTGTTGTTAGAGTTTATTCTAATCAAGGGAAATTTGGGCATTATTAGTTTATTTTATTGTTTAACCAATCTTCAAAAATATTTTGATGCTACCTTAACTTAAAATCTAATGTAGGACATGCAAGATATTAGCCGAGTTGAAAAGCGAGTTGCAGAGAATGAGGCAGGTGAAGTGCAAAATTCACCCCAAATTTCTGTGTATCTCGCTTTAGCCACCAAATTTGGTGGCTACAGCGAGAAGGACAGAAACTTGGGGCCAAGTTTCTGCCAAGCTAGTTGTAGTGAGCAAAAGTGCTCGCTATAGCGAGAATGAGGTGACAGATGTGTGATTTCAGCTGGTTTTTTGGGTTTTTAGGGTACCCATTGGTGGGATCCGGCCCAAAATGATCTAGACCCAACACCTGAACATAAAAATCGACCTAAAACTCAATTCCCATCATCTTTTCCACCTCCATTCACTCACAAACCCTAAAATCCTCTCAACTCTCTCATTCTTCTTCCACCTTCATCGACCCTCTCCTTCCATGGAATTTCACATGAGGCTTCTCCTTGGAGCCTCTCTTGGAGTTTCTATGTTTGATTGAGGGGTTCTTCATCTCTTGAGGATGGGTTGATGGTGGTTCAAGCATGGGTTCTTCATTAGAGGAGTTTTTCTTTGTTCTACATATGTATTTAGGATTTCTTCTATGTTTATTTGAACTTCTCTTGGAGATGTTTGGATTTATGTAATGGATTGTTATTTTAGATATGTATGGTTGATGTTTGATTTTACTAATTTGGATTGGGATTATGTATTAATTACTTTATTGATTATATATGTATGTTTGATTCCTTGTGCTGATGATTCTATCAAGTTGATTTGTTAGGATATGTGTATAATTGTATGAGCTCTCTTTTGTGGGACATTCTCCCATTAGATTGAGCTTGGTAAAGGAAAGAAACATTAATTCAATCTAAATTAGATAATCACATCATGTATGAACTATTTGGTGTTTATTTTGTGCTTTGAACATTTGAGCTATGAATTCCTATCTACATTGTGGTTGCTTGAAGTTAATCTCATTTTAGTGGTTGCTTGTGGGCTTAATTTATTGCTTCCATTCATAATTGTTGTGATTGTACTTTTATGAGAGCCACAAGTGTTTTGACTCAAAGTATTTCACACATCAAGTGAACCTAAACACTAACCCAATGGCTATGAAAGTGGTTGCTAGATTAGTCATTAACTAGGGCTAGTGGACCACTAGTGGTTGCTTGGGGATTACTTTATTAGACTTGATGAAATGAACTCCCAAATGATTTGAACCGATGTTTGCCACCTCACCTAGACTCAAGGGATTCCATTTCATTGCATTAACTTCATTTGACACATTCAACCATTCCACCTCATTAAGGAAAAGATAAAAAAATATTGTAGTTTGGCTCATTTTGCATGTTTCACACTAAAAACCAACAAAACCCCTTTTTATACCTCATTTGCATGACATTTAGTTTCCTAGGTTAGTCATTAGGCTCCTTGTGAGATGATCTGGGATCGCACCATTATAGTGCAATCCTTGGTTAATAAATAATTTTGCATTTAACCCCCAAGGCGACTAGGAAAAGGTTAAATCATCATGTTAGATCAGTCCTTTATAACATGGCTATGTTAGATGTTTGTTATTTTGCAATGACGATCTTAGGGTGGTCATTTATTAACCATGTTAGAGCAGTTCTTTTTCTAACATGATTATCTATTAATTGTATTAAGTTGTTGCAATTACAAGTTAGTAAATTCTTTTTCTAACATGGTTTGATTTTTAATATCCATGATAGTAATTATAGTTGTTAGGAAGTGTCTTTCTATCATGGATAAAGTTTCCAATTATTAATAAATTGTTTTTCTAACTATACTAGTTTTTACCATATTTATAAGCGAAACTCTTTTTACTATCATAGTTAGCGTAATTGTGTTTTGAAAATGACTATTGAGGTTAATTGTAGGTTAAGTAAGAAGGATTTTACAACTAGAAAACCCAACACAAGAGTTTAATTCAAAAACCGATTTATCTAATCAAATTTTCAAAACTTTAAAAGACCAAAATTTGAGTAAAATCACCATCAAAAAATTCAAAGCATTAGAAACCAGCTTCCAACATCAATAAGCATATTCAACTCATCAAAATCCTTCAACAACATATATATTCAATACAACCTATAATCCTAAAGATTTTGAAAATTTGTTGAGCCAAAATTTCAATTTAGCCAAGGCCCAAAGAGTTTAAAGGTTTAGAAATCATGAAACATCATTATTGAACTTCTTAGAAACATCAAACGCCTTTTTGCAGCATCAAATTTCAAAATAATGACAAAACCCTAAAATTTTCCAAACTTTGTTGTGTCAAAAATCATTCTAGATCAAAACTCAAGTACCCATAGCATTTAAAACCTTTATTAGGTAGAGATAAGACCATTGAAACAAGAAAACTAAATAACAATGTGAAATTTTCGGATTCCCATAGAACACTTGGCAAAAAAAGCTTAAAACCACTTCAAATCAAGGTTTAAATGTTTCCCAACAAGGATTATTTATAAACATAGCTTAAGAAGGATTAAAAGAAGCTTAGAAATCAACAAAATACCCAATCAACCCAGATATGGAAATTACAGAAAACCCCAAAATATCATCAAGAACGCTTGAAGTAAAGAAATGAAAAGGAAGAGAAAAGGGAAGAGAAGTGATTACCAAAGATAAGGAAACTTGAAATCGAGCCTAAGAACCCTAAGAATCATGCCCTAGCAAAGCAAACCTCCCTTCCTTTCAGCCTTTCTCTCAAACCATGAAAATAAGCCCTAATTTTTAGCTAAAGCTTATTTATAGGCGTTAGCAACTTTCAGACCTTTTGCCATGGGTTCACCTCAGCGAAGCTATAGCTAACAGCCAAAATTGCAAGTTTGCCAAGGGTTCGCCATGGCAAACAAGCCTCAAAATTTTTCTTACTCCAATGTTCGCCGTGGGCTTGCCAAGGCGAACCACGCCCAGAAATTCCCCTTAATTTGGGCCCCAAATCAGCCCAATTCTACCGAACACCTAATACATAAATGATTCATAATTTAAGCCAATTTCTATGCCTCAATTTTCATCTTGGAACCTCAAGAACCATGAAATTAGATCCAACCAATAATTTCCCCAATAAATCACCTATCCAACAAATAAAAATCAAACCAGAAGATCCACAACTTAACTAAAATTCTATAAGCCGAATTTCGTTCTTAAACCTGAAGTATCACAAAGTTGTATCCTTCAACAAATTAAAATACCACAATTTCCTTAACTACAATCATCAATCAGGATCTAGGGCCCAAATTAAAATGTACCATCAAAATCACCTCAAATTATCATCAAAACCCACTTAGATTATATTTAATATATAGTCTAAAACTTGGGATGTTACACTTTGAGCCACTTGGGACTTCAAAGTTATTTCATGATTTTGTGGGACCTAGTAGTAAAAAATTCTCTCAATCAGGATCTGAATGGTAATTCACCCAAGGTTAAAGCCCCCTCTACAAATATGTTTCCCAAAACTCACACTTTTATTCCTCTTCTTTCAAAAGGACAAGAATGCTTAACCATTTCAACCCACAAGTGCAGGTGGTACTACTACTTCAGCAAGGGTGAAAGAGTTTAATGAGTGATATTTGAAATATTATCTATATTTTATATTTTTTTCATCAAAATAATATGTTATTAAATGTATGAAAACAAAACAATATTAAATTTATCTCCAATTATGTTGTCAATACCATATTTGAGAGTTGAAATCATCTCAATTTTTTTATATGTTTCTTGGAACGTCTTATACTGTATGGTGCTAAGGCCAATCATAAAAAGTACACCACATTTATATAATTTTAGTAAATGAGTAAAATTACATTCAGGTTAAATAATCACAAACAAGTTTTTTGATATTATCAAATTACATTGAAGTTTTATGGGACTTGGGGCAGATTAATTCAAATTGAGAAATGATCACCTTACTCTTGTTATTTCAAAACAAAATCTTAAGGGAATTAACATGGACAAAGTGGCCTTTTGGTTCAAATTAACAAGAAAGTGGTATTTTCTTAAGTCAAATCAATCTAACATTTGCTCTTGTTAATTAGAATCAAAAGACCACTTTATTCTTGTTAGTTTCCCCAAGTTTTTTTTTCAGATTAACAAGGGTAAAGATGTATGAGTGATTTTTTTATTTAATTCTAATAAATCTAGTCAGGTCACATGGTATTTCAATATACTTTGATGATTTTAAGAGACTTCTTGTGATTCTTTCCATTCCTTAGGATTTATCTGTGATGTCCCCGTAAATTTATCCTCTTTTCTTTTTCTTTTTCTTTTTCTTTTTTTTAAATAAGGCGTACTTGAACAATGGATAAGAAATCCAAATCGTGTGTAGGTTATTTATTCACTTATAACCAACCACGTTAAGTCGAAATATGGTATATGTTATAATTAGTCGAAACCAACCCCCCCCCCCCCCTCCCCCCACCAAAAAAAAAAAAAAAATCAGACCTTCAGAGCGAGTGTAGAGTGTATAAAAATGAACCATCCAGTCTTCCTATTAATCTCGTCAATTACAAATTATAACCAGTTTTTTCTTAGCAACTTATTGTTGTATAATCATCCTGAGTCCTCACAAGGTACGTTTCTCGGATGTCATGCACGCTTAACCCAACATCAAATTCGACAGAAACAACAAGACAGATGAAAGAACGGCTCCAAGCCAAATCCAACACTCATTGATCAATAAATCAACATCATCATCACCATCACTCACCCGCAAGCCTCTCTTTCAACATTTTGACTCCCATGTACCTGCACCATGATCATCGAATTTAATCAATTCTTTCATAATCTTAAGGCTGAAAATTAACTACTACAATTTTGAGAGGTTAAATGAATACAAACCTTCCAAGCATCATGACTGTTGCTTGAGGATTAGTTCCCGGAGAAGAAAGGAAGGTGGAGCCATCAATTACACGAAGACGATTCACACCCAGAACCTTATAATCACGATTCACGACCTTCCCAACCTGGCAACCTCCATGGTAATGCCATATCGTCATCACAGTATCTCTACAAAATTGCTCCAACGACGTCGACGTGTTCGAATGACGGGGCAGTAAGTTCACTGGAGATTTCGCCGTCAGATTCAGCAACAATTCCACTGGCATATTCTGGAAACGAAACGGCGCAAACGCCTTCGACTCTATGACCTTCTCTATCGTACTTATCCCTTGCACGCACCTTTCCAGATCCCTCGGATCCTGAAAGTAATTGAATGTCACTGACGGATTCTCGTTCGGGTTTCGATTCCTGAGCTCCAAATGTCCGGTTGAAATTGGACCCATTATCTTCTCAAAGATAAATCCACCTTGAAATGCGACTCCATCTAAGCTCTCCATCAATTCTATTGCCTTTTCCATGGCTTCTGGCGTTCTCTGCTTCGGCGGAAGTTTAGACAGTTGACCGATCTGCAATTTCACTATATTATTTATGTGTTTGGTTGGATTTTTTGGGAGCAAATAAATTCTTATTTTGGTTAAAAAGAACTTAAAATGGGAAAAAGGTATTTTTAGTGTGTTTGGTTGGGCTTGTGAAAATAAGTTCTTATGGCTTATAAGTAGAAATAAGTACAAGTTGTTTAAAGTGACTTATTTTTTAAAAATAAGAACTTATGGAGGTGGAGCCACAAATTCTCACAGCTAATCGCGACTAACCCAAACATACATCTCATTATACAATTTGATTTATGGAAAACAAGTCACTTATAAGTCATTTTTTTCACAATTAACCCAAACGTAAATCTCTTTATACAATCTAACTTATATATAAGTCACTTTTCCAGAAATCATTCCAAATGCACCATTATATTTCCTTCCGTTACTAAATGAAAAGACATAGTTGACTATATTTGGGTTAATTATAACATATACTCTGTATTATTGGATTATATATTAGTCCTAATTATAAAATTAAGTTGACTATTTTATATTAAAGAAGTAAATTAAACCACTAATTTATAATATATACTACATATAATTAGATTATAGGTTATTTTATAAGTAAAATATATTAGTTTAGAAGAAAAAAGATAAATTTAAACAATTTAAATAGATTTATTTTGCATCCTTAATTTCTAAAAAAAAAAATTAACTTAATCATATAATTATAATTAGAAGCGAAGGGAGTAGCTTTTAAGTCCAATAAACTAATTTAAAAAAATATAAGGCAAATCAATTTACAAACAATTTATTTAACTTTCTTAAAATTAAAAAAAATGTAGTCAATTATATCCTACTAGAAATAATTATTAACAAAAGCCATGGATGTGATCAAAGCTAGAGATGAATGTAAAAAGGTGGGTTCAGTACCTTTGGGGAGAACATTCCATAGTCTTTGGGAGATCCACCGGCGAAATTTTCACCGCTTGCGGCTTCGATGAAGGAGCCAAAGCTGGTGATTCCGACGACTTGAAGGAGGGAAATCTCGACGGGGATCGGTGATGGGATGAAGATGGCGTTCATGGGGTTATCGGACATTCCCTTACCTACAAAAGGTTGATCCAAGACCAGAGTAATGTTATGGGCCTTGAGGTGGGCCTGAGGCCCAATTCCGCTCAACATCAAAAGTTGTGGGCTCCCCAGAGCCCCAGCTGATACAATGATTTCGTTCTTAGGCCCTTTCTTGAGATACGCCTTGTGCTTTGCCCCGGTTGAGTCTCTGAAAATGATTCCACGAGCCGTAGTGGGTCCTGATTTGCCTGCTCAATTGCAGACTTCAGAATTAGAAATTCCAAGTAAAAAAAGAAATTAATAGATGAATATGAAAATAGAAAATGAGGTAGTAAGGTGTTAGCTGTCCCCTTGAACATCCTGTCCCCTAGGGCTTGTCTGGTGGTACTAGGAATTCTGAGGGGGTTGAGAAATTTTTTGCGCATTTAATGTGAAAAAAACTGAAAAAGTGAGGTTGTAGATATTAAACAATCATTTGATGTAAGATGAAAGAGGAAGGATAATAATTACAAAAACCTTTTAACCTCATTTCTCTAATTTTTTTAAATTTATCCCAATTTTTTTTTCTTCTCTCCCCTCATGCCAAACATACCCTTCAATTTGGGATCCTTTCCAATGTTTTATTATTGTGTTTCTTTTCACCATTAGAGTTAACAATTTTAAGAGTTACAATTTGATATTTTATTGAGGAAAACGGTGATGCTTTTAATATTTCGATGCTTTTCAAAAATTCAACATTCTAAGTGAAAAAAAAAAAACAACAACAACACAGTTATAGAGTGTTGAATATTTGGAAAAATATAAAAAAAAAAAAATTCACCATTTTTCTCCATAAACTGCCAAAATATAACATATTTAATGTAAAGTCCAATAGTAAAAAAACACATTTAAGAAGGACAGTAAATTTATGAAGCAGCTGACACTCAAACGCTAAAATAAGAATGGACCTTTCGATGGATTATTGAAGAGGATCTTGTGGACAGTAGCATGGAGAAGGACAGTGATTCGAGAGGGATTGGCGTAACGAAGGAGGTCGGCGGCGGTATGGCGGCGGCCGTCGGGGTCGAAGATGGTGCCACCAACCTTGGTGCCGCTGATGTGGTTGTAAGTAAAACCATTGTAAGGAACAACGCCACTTTGTATAAGCCCATCCCTGACAGAAGATTGCCAAGGGCCCATGACAGGCTCGAATGCAACCACCTTCTCCACCCACTCGTATGAGTCGTTCACTGCTTTTCCCTCCCATCCTGCTTCCCTGAAATTTCAACCCCCAATCCCTTTCATATCTGTCATTCTTTTTCAATAATCAAGTTTTCTTCCTTTCCTATGATACTCATTCAATATCAATTAATTTCACTTTGACAAAGTTTTTCAAGTACTGTCGGCCGGGAGAAAAAATGCATATATCCTACCATTCTTTTTTTATTTAAAAAAAAGAAAAGAAAATTAGAGATACAAGATCATTACAATGAATTGACTTTATAAACCAATTAGACTCGCGACCTCCTAATTCAAAAAGGAGTTTTTATATCACTATTTAGGTTATAAGGCAACTACTCCTACTCCATAATTCATAATATAGGTCTAATTGAATTAGTTAGTGAAAATATTACTAGTATTAGTTAAAACGTAGTTATAATATTAAATATAATTATTTTAAAGCTGTTCAAATATGCCTTTGACAGATGTAAATACTCTTTTTTTTTTTTTTTTTTTATAACATGACAAATGTAACTACTTCCTGGAGGAAAAATACAAATGTCAAAACACATTAATCATAATGAATTAAATCTTTATAAACTTTAATTGTATAATGAAGACAATATAGAAACAAATATTAAAATGTTCTATATATTGTCAAATTGAACTTATATTTCAAACAAAATTAAGTTTTGAGAAAAGACTTATATAAGGAATATGAACATAAATTATATGATAAATAAGAATAATATATATAATGACTGTCATTCTTTACACAGTGTGTGTGTATATTTTCCATCATTTACCGCACAGTAATGATTATTAATTATTAATCTAGTCTATGCATGCAAGATGCAAGTATACCCACACCATGACCGACTTACATCCACAAATTGCTATGGAGACACTTGCCCCAACTAAATTAATTAATATTGTATTTATGAGGGAAAAATTTACACATTATCTATTTTAAAATTTCGCTTCCAATAAAAAAATTTCTTTTTGTTCTCAAACAAAAAATTTCCTTGTTTATCCCTAGTTAATTTTTGCGAACACTATTTAATATTGTGGGTCCGTTATTTTTAAATGCAATACGATATATGTTTGTTGAAGGGTAGATTAATTACGTGACATAATGAGGGCTAGCGCGAGAGTAAAAACCGGCGTTAATGCAGCTTCCTCCACCAAGCACGCGAGCTCTTGAGTTGATGACACCATCTTGTGATATGAACCGTTGCGCCGGAGACGTGGGCCTCAAGTCGGAGAGGGCTGCGCCGAAGGCCACGGCCTCCGTTACGTTAGGGTTTCCGTACGGTGAACCGCCACGTTCAAGTAGCAAAACGCTGTAGTTTTGGGACAGTGTGGCGGCCAAAGGGCAGCCTGCTGTGCCTCCACCGATAACAATGTAGTCGTAGTATGATGTCTTTGGAGCTGCCCTTGCGTTCATCATGAAATTGTAATCATTCCCACCTACAAAGTACGTATCGTCAATATTATTTGTGTGTGTTCTCGATCCCTATATAGTCACAGCATCTTCAAAAAGATGCTGCTAAGAAAATATTAGAGAGTATGAATTAGTCGCATTGTGTTACTTTCAACATGTTTTACTGAAATTAAGAAAAATCTTAAACTTAAGCGGTTATGTCTTAAAATTTGATACTTTTTTCCATTTTGAATATATTCATATATTTATTTAATTTGATTATATTAGGGTTATTCTCACATCCTCTCTCCTCTCTCTTCATTGATTATTGTCTAAGAAGTATAAGGATGGGTAATTTACAAAATATTGACAAAAATGAAAACTAAGTCATATATTTAGAATTAAAATAAAACTCACAAAATATGCATTGTATTAACAACGTGAGGTAGTGACTTCTTTTTATTATTATTATTATAATAGAGATAGTGACTTTTTATCTTTACCTTTAGTTAATTTATACTTTACTCCAAGAGCCTCCGATACAAAGTCTAGACAATAATAAATTAATTATAAATAAGTATATTCGTAAAGAAAATTTAATAATGTGACTTTAAATAAGACTGAAAAGTATTATCTGATTATTTCTCCTTTATAAATAGGATGAAAGAAGCATAATGTTGGAGTTTAGTGTCATATAAGGATGATATTTAAAATCACTTAAATTTTATTACAAATTAATTTAATGGTTTTATTAATTCATAATATGTGGTTGTATATTTTGTTAATTGTGCGTTTAATAGAGTTGATAATCTATCGATACTTCGTTTTTTTGTTCCTTTTTAAAGCAATAAGAAAACGATTCATCATGGGCTGTTTCCTTTTCAGGCTTTTTTTTTTTTTTTTTGGGATGTTAAAATGAAAATAAACCTGCTGCTATCTCTTTTCAAAATATGCGATTCTTTTAATTTTTGCCATCTATAGAAATAATTAATATATCCAAATTCTTTCTGTTTTCCATCAATCAAAATTATTTTTCAAATTTTAGAGTTTAATTTGCTCTTAATTACTCTACTTAGCCACCTCATGCACTGTAGACTAGATCATATAAGGATCGGAAGTAGTAATTTATATTTAATATTAACTCGTTTGAGACTCGTGAGAGAAGGAAAATCTGTCATTTTCACTACAGTTGATAACCTTATTAAATGCCTACAAATTCTGGTGGATATTTATTAGAGGATATATCGAGGCCCCATGATTCCAGATACTACTTTTCTCTTTTCCAGTAGATTTTCGCTTTCTACTCCCTTGAGTTCTATACACACACATCTCCCCCTTCCTTGTAAGTATAACTTATACAAGTCACTTATAGGAAAAAGTTTTAATCCTAAATTATTTCAAGTTATTTTATAGTTGCTTTTCAATTTTGTTCTCATTTAATTCTCATTAAAAAGCGAGGGGAGAGTGGGCTAAAAATGATTTGTAAATGCAGATAGAAACAACTTCATCAATAAGGGATAAACATGGAAAGTGTTATTAAGCTTTCATTAGTATGTGACAATAAGTTACTAATGATTTATTTTGACCAAAAAAAAAAAGTTACTAATGATTTATAAAAAATAGTAGAGTGGTATATTCATCAGATCCTGTTGACGCCTTTACTGGATAGCAGGGGAGTCACGTAGTCCTTTGGTGGTTTTTGTTTTTTGTTTTTAACTTTGGTTTGTTTTTGTTCACTTTTGTTTTCATAATATATTTATATATATAAAGAAGTAGAATGATGCATTAGAGAATATTCTTTTTGAAATATATGGTCCTCTCTATTTTCATCTTTCATCTTTTAGTTTATTAATTAGTCTCACTGCATTAATTATTATTTGATCATTTTCTCCCTAATTCACTCAATAAATAAGAGTATTACTTATATTAAGAAAATAAATTACAATTTTTACCTTTTTATTAATTTTAGTCAATTGTAACTATTTTTTTATTTACATAATGCGATTATTCTTATATTATGAAAAAGAATAATGGGAGGGAGTAGTAAAATTTTAAGATTGTTCCTCTAGTAGTGAATAAAAAACGAGAATATAAATAATGTCAAATTCTTCCATTATGGGACCACAATTTCTTCTCCTTATATTCAAAAACCTACTGGGTATGCAAATAAGTCCTAAAAAATTATAGTTTCGTTTATAAAAAATCAACAGCAAAAGAACTCAAACAAGTAAGTAATCAATTAAACATCACAAATAATTAAATTGGATTCGTAGCAAACTACTGTCGTCGTTAACTGAATTCCAGAAACTGAATCTACAGCTAAGGTGTTGAATTCACCAAATAAATCAAAATGGATCGAGTTTGTAGAAGAATGATAAGTAGAGTAATTATCATTTTCAGAATGTAATCAAGTAATATAATCTCAGCGCGCAACAAGAAAAATAAAGAGAATATTTTGAATTACCTCTGTGGACGGAAGCACAAGGTTGAAGAAGAGAGAAGAGAGTCCCAGACACAAGAACTAGAATCAGCCTCCACCACACAACACCCATACTCGTCTCTCTTTCTATCTGATATCACCAAAAATGCTTCAAATCTCTCTTAATAAACCCAAACTCTCTGCATTAAAGATCACTTGCTTCTTTGTCTCTTAATCTTAAAACCCAGAATGAATGAAATGCAGATAGTCTGTATCACTCCTTTCAGAGCTCTTTCCTTTGTCCATTTATAGGGCTATCATTATGAGTATTGCTTGCCAGCTCCCTTCTTCTTCCCCTCTCTCTCTCTCTCTCTCTCTCTCTCTCTCTCTCTCTCTCTCTCTCTCTCTCTCTCTCTCTCTCTCTCTCTCTATACATAAATTACTAGTAGCGTCCTTTCATTTTCGTGTGGGTGGTATATCTCTCTTTATTGTTTACAGTTCAAAAATTCAATTGCCCAATTTTTTGGGTTCATAGTACTCCCTCTGGTCCTTATTATAAGGCACCAACTACCAATTCTCACAAACCAAGGAATGGTAGTTGGGTCCTTAAATCTAGGCTTAATTGACCATATTTTCCAACTTCACCCTTCATTAAATGATACAACTTAACATTTTAAACTATGAACATTCATTAATGACAAGGGTAAAGTAGGAAAAATGTAATTAATGTGGCGGTTGGTGCCTTATAATAAGGACCAAAAATTTTGTTAGTTGGTGCCTTATAATAAGGACCAGAGGGAGTAACACTGAAGAATACAGTTGGATTTGGTTAATTGCACCCCTCAAACAAACTACGAAAGCAACCTTTTATGTTGGAGTTTCGTCATGACCATGCAGGCTGTAGAATCGATAAAGACATGGTCCCAAATATAGGTGACATTATAGAAGAAATTTTAGGTAGATAATGTAACTCACTTGGTTGCTATTAATAAACATTTTCCAAACAATACCCCTCCCCTCCATTTCAATTATATTCAGATTCTCAATAAAGTTGGTACTATTTTTTTTACATAAAAATTAGGAAAACCTTTTTTCCTATATTGCGTAAAAATTTTAATTAGATCATTAATAAATATAATTGTTAAACGATAAATTAGGGATTTGGTATAATGAGGGGTACATTAGTAAATAAGATTTATTCTAATAATATTTTTAATTAAAAATATATTTAAAATTGTTTTAGAATATTCATTAACGGTCTTAATGGTTTGAATTAAAATATATATTTTCGAAATAAAAAGGATATGACGTTTGTTTAAGTAAAGAAATACGATAGAGTAGTTCGAATATTTTACCCTAATATTTATTTTGTCAACTTTACCCATGAAACTAATGCTTAAATGTGGTTTTCTCAGCTTGTGTTTTTCTCTTATTTTCAAACCCTCATTTAATATGGAGAAAATGGGAATTTTTGTCGATGGTAATGAAATTTAAAGATTGAACGGTCATCCGACTCTTGATTTTGATTAATTAATTGAAGTGACTTATATAGTTGATCATATGAACTACATACAGATTAACATTAATGTCCATGTACACACATAATTAAGCTTGGCTTGACTAATTAAAAGCTAAATCATTAGTTGTCACTACTACAAAAAGCCCTTTTTATGTCACCAATTAACGTCACTTATTTAAAAATGTGACATTGAAAACACACAGGAAAGAAACAACGTCACACTTAAAATTAAGTGTGATGTTAAAACTTTTCACGTCACACCAAAATTTTGGTGTGACGTTGAAAGTGGTTTTCCACGTCACACTAAAATTTTGGTGTGACGTGGAAAACTTCCCCTCCTTTTTTTTTCATTTCCCGCCCCCCCAATACTTTCAACGTCACACGAAAATTTGGTGTGACGTTGAAAGTGGTCTTCCACGTCACACCAAAATTTTGGTGTGACGTGGAAAACTTCCCCCAATACTTTCAACGTCACACCAAAAAGTTTTCCATGTCACACCAAAATTTTGGTGTGACGTGGAAAACTTCCCCCAATACTTTCAACGTCACACCAAAATTTGGTGTGACGTTGAAAGTGGTTTTTCACGTCACACCAAAATTTTGGTGTGACGTGGAAAACCACTTTCAACGTCACACCAAATTTGGTGTGACGTTGAAAGTGGTTTTCCACGTCACACCAAAATTTTGGTGTGACGTGGAAAACTTCCCCTCCTTTTTTTTTTTCATTTCCCTCCCCCCCATTTTTTCCATTTTGGCGGCCCCCCAAACAAAAAGCAGCTCCAGCTGCTCTTCCTACCCCAAACAAAAACCCCCCACCCCCCGTGCCCTCAGCTCCCCCACCCCAGCAGCCCACAGCTCCCCCCTTCCCTCCCCCTCCATAGCTCCCCCCAGCCCACCCCTCAACCCACAGCTCCCCCCTTCCCTCCCCCTCCATAGCTCCCCCCCAACCCACCCCTCAACCCATAGCTCCCCCCTTCCCTCCCCCTCCATAGCTCCCCCCAACCCACCCCTCAACCCACAGCTCCTCCCTTCCCTCCCCCTCCACAGCTCCCAGCAGCCCTCAGCTCCCCCTTCCCCACCCCCCACAGCTCCCCCCAGCTGCCCACAGCTTCCCCATCCCCCTCACCCTCCAGCTGCAGGTTCATTTCTTCTTTTCTTTTTCCTTTTTTTTTCTGGTAATTAAATATGCAATTTCTATAGGGTTCTTGTTTATTACTTGTTCAAGGTTTTTTTCAGCTCTGTTTTCCTCCTATCGGGTTCAACAATTTCAATCGTGCCTCCGTTCGCAGCTTCACTTCATCCAGGTTCCTTTTTTTTCCTGATAATTAAATCTGCTGCCTTTTTTTCTCAATTATAAATTGCAAAAAATGCCATAGAATATTTAATGGTTTTGTAAGTCTTGTAAATTTGTCTGCCATAGAATGTTTAATGTTCAATTGTAAATTGGTTTGCAAATGCTGTTACATTGTAATTGCTGCAAATTATAAATTAAATCTTATATTTAAGAATGGAGCTAATATTTGGTAGTTAGAGTGGAAATGAAGGGAATCTCATCCCCCTTTGCTAGAAGATTTCTTTTCCTTGATGAATATTTTTTAAATTCAAATTTTCAATATAATGCTCATGTGTTTCATGATTATTTCTATTACTTTTTAGACTGAAATATATATATATGCACATTTAAAACTAGACTCAGTTTCAATGTTATTTAATATTTGTTTAGGAAAAAAAATGAGTTTGGTTGCTGATTGAGCATTAAATATGGAGCGTTCATATTAAAACTGGACTTAGCTTCAATGTGTTTTTATTTAATATTTCTAAAAGATTTACATTTTTAAATAAAAAAACGTATCTGAATTGTCACTCTAATAAAATATATGAATATATTATGTAACATTATGCTTGAAAAAATAATGTCTTACTACTCTTGCATATTATTATGAACTGAATGAGTACACCACAAGGATTCTAAGTGTCTTAAACTAATCAAAACAAAGCTTTAAAATCTAACTCATAAATATTCACTTCACCTTCAAAATATAAAACTGTGCCATATCAGAGATAGCCTAGTTCATTTTGTGACCGAGTTCCTGCATTAATCACACATTAATTATTCCCTCAATCTCATAATTATATTGCATACTTGCCAAAATGTTTTATAAGTCTTGTAAATTGGTTTGAATAGGTTTTTGTTCTCAAATTGCTAAATATCAACGGGGAATAGAAAAATTAAAAACGTTTTTTTTTAAAAAAAAAAGAAACCACGTCACAAATAATATCTTGTGTGACGTGGTTTCCTGGAAACCATGTCACACATATATCGTGGTTTCCAGGAAACCACGTCACACAAGATATCTTGTGTGACGTGGTTTCCTGGAAACCACGTCACACATAAATATTATGTGTGACGTGGTTTCTCCGAGCTACTTACAACGTCACACATAATATTATGTGTGACGTTGTTTCTCTGACTTTTTATGTCACTTGTTTATGTGACGTTAAAAGTCTATTTTCCATGTCACTTGATTCAATGTCCCTTGAAAAAGTGACGTGAAAACCCCCAAAATTTGTGACATTAAAAGTACTTTTTGTAGTAGTGTGTGTTCTTTTCTTTTCTTTTTTATCAATAAATCATTAGTTGTGAATTAACGAGTTATCAATGATAGTTAAATAATTACTTTATCAATACTTTCTCTGTTTCCATACTCATAAAAAAAAAAGAGTCGGAAAAGTTAAACATATCTAAAAAATCTATATCTCATTTGGACAGTTTATATTTAAATTTTTAAAGTATTATAAGAATATTTTAATAGATACAAAATCTAAAATCAAATTTAGACCATCAATATTTAGATCCAGATAATATCGATATGTTTAGCTCTCCATACCCATTTTTTATTGGTGGGAAAACTGGTTCCTTTCTCAGTTATACAATATAAGTCATTTTTAGAAGAATATATTGATCCACATATAAGTCATTTAAAAAGTATTTTATACTTATTTGTCGATTTTGCCCAACTAAGGCATATTGCATTCAAGGGTGATACTTTTTTTAATCCTCATTATATGGCACAACAATTACTCATATGTCATTATTTATAAGTCACTTTTCAAATATTTCATTGGAATGAAGAAAAATTGTTAGAATCTTAAGTTTTGATGAAGACTGACTTATAGAAAACATAAGTGTAAGTTACCTCTGAATTAAACAAATAAAATCTGATAGGTAACAGATCACCGTTGCAAGAGTAAAAGATATATTGCTAGATGAAAGATTCAAAAATAGCAGATGGTAACTTAGCAGAACAATAAGAATAAATATCTCTATCGCTAAGTGTATCACTACAACTAGTAGTCAGAGCCATAGCAAGTGAAGACTTAGAAATAATAAGATTAATATCTATCGCTAGGTCATTCACTATCGCTAGAAGTTCAGTAAAGAACATAAGCGGACATCTAGCAGAAAAAGAGACCAAGTCCTAGAGCTATTGAAATCATCTAGCGATAACAGGTTAAGCTATCGATAACAAAAGTGCTTCAGATAATAATCATTCAGATAGCTAGTGCCTGAGAGCAAATGAGTCAAATGAGTTAACATAGTTGCTAGCGCTAACTCGTTTAGCTATCGATAATAGGATACCCTGAAACACTCTTTGATAATCATCTCAGTATCCTTAAAGCTAATGAGCAATCAAGTAACTAGCGAAAATTGGATTAGCTATCGATAGAGAAGTGTTTGTTAATATAATATTGAATGTGTTAGCAATAATACTCTTGTCTATTGATATGATACAGCTAGTACTCTGAACCTTGAGCTAAAAGAATATGCTATCGATAATACACTTTCCTATCAATATAAAATGCTCTGAAAGACCTTATATTGTCTTTATCTCATTTGAGCAAATAGACTAAATTTGCGATAGCATTCTCTATACATTAAATGATTATTTGTTCAGCTAACAACTTAAGTGCAGAACTCTCACTAGTAGGTTAGCGATAGCAGATCAAGCTAGCGCTAATGAAAAAGCTGCCAGAAAGTACATTTTATATGGATGCTCAGAACGCTGAGTCTGTCTCTCTCCTAGCTCACCCTACGAAAGAAGTAGTTGAAGCTAGAGCAGAAAGTTAAGCCCGATGAAGAAGCTGCATTAAATGCTAACGGCTATGAGCTCCCAACGACTAAATTCAAACGGCTTCTTGAAGATTGAATGCTAGGGCAAAATCTGAGAAGAGATATAAATACAGAACTTGAGTATTTATTAAAAAGACGACGAAAAACGAGAATATTCACATACTCATTCATTGCTCTCTGTTTTCTGTATTTATTGTTTAGAGATTTTATCTGTACTTAAGTGTTTATCAAAATCAGTTCATTAAGTGAACATATTTATTGAAATCCTCTACTGTTTGAGGTTGTTCTAAAAGCTTGGTGCTTTAGAACAGGGATATTACCTTACAGGTAGTAAGGGGGAGTGTTTAGAGAGATTCTAAAACTCTGTAAAGGTTGACAGGTGAACCTGTGCTCGTAAAACCTGTGGTTAGTGGAACCCAACAAGGTGTTGGAGAACTGGACGTAGGCAGTGTTGGCCGAACCAGTATAAAGGTTTAGAGTTGCTTTTTTTGTCATTGTTTTAATTTTTAGAAGCATAATTCACCCCCTCTTGTGCGATTGCCTCTTTCAAAAATTATAAATATTTTTAGCTCTCTTTTGGTTCTATTTACAAGTAAATTCCATTGTGTTTCACCAAAACTAATAAAAACCTTAAACTTTTATTATCTATATATGAATATTTAACAACTTTTAACTTATCCCTATTTAATGTACACTATACCCAACAAAAATAATGTTTACATTATAATAAATGAAGGATAAAAGTTTACATTGACATAAAGAATTTAATAACTTGAATCATAAATATGACAAAAATGTTTTTTCTCTGCCTTATAAATAAGACAAAAATATTGGAGTATGTATTAAAATTTAATCCCTCTTGTTTGAAATATAAGATAAAGATTCCAAGAAGGATATGTATATAAGGTGAAAATTGTATTTGTCTTATCATTTAATATATTTTATTATTTTCACCCCTAATTAATTATATGTATCCCTCATCTCTTTTCTTCACTTATTGTCTCTCATCTCTCTTTCCATTTACCCTCTTCATAAAGATATTATTGGAAAATAATTTGAAAATTTTTACATTTTAATTATTTTCAATCAATTTTAACCAACTTTTTGACTTGTGCAAGTTAATTTTCTTCACCTTATATTTCAATCCGGAGGTGTTATCTTTCAAACTTTAAGCTTATTTTACATACACTCTATTTCAATAGTACTAATTCTATACAGTAATAAATAAAGGATATAATTGTTCATTTTTGTGAAAAATTATTAATGACATATAAATAGGACAAAAAATATATCTCCATCTTATAAGTAGAACTAGAAAAGAAACTTCATAACCATTTGAACAAGTGATTGTTGATCGATATCTTAAACTTATAAAAAGAAAATCGCATTCAAGTCTCAAAATAAGATAAATTAATACTACTAGGTCCCTTGAAATCTCGAAATTATTGACAGGTCTCAAGGGACCTTTGAATAATATAAGGGATAAATACCAATTTTCCCCGGAAGTTTTGCTGGGTAGCGATTTTTCCTTGGAAATATTTTTGGGACTAATTCCACCCCGGAAGTACGAAAAGTGTAGCAATGTCACTCTGAAGTAACGGAGCTATTAACGAACGCCAGGTTATGGTTCATGTCAGGATGGAGATAAATCATTTTTGCTCTGGAAGTTTTCATTTAGGAGTGATTTTGCCTCAAAAGTATATTGAGGTGCAATGTCGCCCTTGAAGTTTAAAACACTTCTGGGGAAAAATCGTCTCAAGAAAAACTTCCAGGGTAAAAAAGGTTTATCTTCATCCTGACGTGGATCATGACTTGGCGTCCATAATAGCTCTATTAGTTTAGGACGACATTGCTACACTTTTCATACTTTAGGGGTGAAATTGTTTCCAAAAAAACTTTCAAGGTAAAATTGCTACCCACCACATACTTCTGGGGAAAAATTGGTATTTAACCCATAATATAATATAATTATAAAATTACCAAGTTACTCTCATCAATCAGTTTTTAATACATGTTGAGACAATTGTTAATATAGTTTTGTTTAGTTGTTTAGAAGAGATATGGTGAGTATATTGATATTACATGTTAATAACAATTGTCACTACTACAGAAATGTGATATCGCGACGCAACAATAGCGGCACTTCTGTTAAAAAGCGCCGCTGTTGGTGTATGTATGGCCTATACCGGCGCTTACCAGAATAAGCACCGGTATAGCTCTACACCTATACCGGCGCTTATGACCAAAAGTGCCGGTATAGGTGTCCAACTCACCTTATCAATTAATCATTAATTGATTTTTTTATATGCAAAAGCCTATACCGGCGCTTTTAAAAAAAGCGCCGGTATAGGCCTGCGTCATTTTTTACTTTTTTTATTTGAAAATACTTATCCCGGCTCTTATAGAATAAAGCGCCGGTATAGGCATTACTCTGCAATTAAAAAAATAAAAATAAAAAGGCCTATACCGGCGCTTTCTTTTAAAAGCACCAGTATAGGTCAGCGGGAATATTTCACTTTTCCCTCCACCAGAATTAAAAATAAAAACAATTGGCTTAACTTTTCACTTTCCCCGTGCTTCCTCTGGTCCTTTACTCACTCTCACCCTCAGATTTCGCTGTGCCGTTCACCTTAGCTTCAACCTTACCTCACCTTCAGTCACGCCGCCGTTCTCGCTGTTCACGCCGCCTTAGCTTGGTTCTTCAGTCACGCCGCCGTTCACGTCGCCTTAGCTTGGTTCTTCAGTCACGCCGTTCACGCCACCTTAGCTTGGTTCTTCAGTCACATCGTTCACCTTTGCTTTGCCATTTCATATGTGGAAATGAGATAAACTTAAGCTCTGCCATTTGCCACAGAAAATCTCGACCCAAGCACCCAAGCCTCTTCCCCAAATCTTTGCTTCCTTCTGTGAGTTTCCCTCTGCTTTTGCTTTTTTTAAGTTGTTTTAGTCTCTGGGATTCCCATATTTTTGTTGTTTGAGAAACAGATGTTCTAATATCTGATTCATTGTATTTGAAGGTGGGTTTTATGCAAACAAAGCTGGTGGGGATTTTACGCCTCATGCTTAATAGATGAGTTTATGTGAAGGTGAGTTTATGTGTCTTTTGCATTTTTTCTTTTTTTCATTTTTTGTTCTGCGTCACTGTAAGCCCTAAACAAATCTGATTCATTGTTTTTTTTATTCATTGTTTGTACTTATACATATCATGTACTCTCTTATCAGGTTTTAGTTTGTGCAATAAAAATGTTCAATAATTAATTGTAATTTGGAAATGGACGCTTGTGATGCACTATATATCACTGCTGTCTTGTTGAATCACATATCGCTCAGGCAAAGATTTGGATTTGGATTCTAATAAAAAGTTCACGATTAAAATATTAGAAGATAGTTTTCTTTGGGAAAAGAAAAAAAAAGAGTTAATAGCTTCCTCTGCCTTTAGTTTGTGCATATGATTATATTGATGCATTATTGGTCAAAAGCTTCACGTTATATACGACTATGTTGTATTAAAATATATATAGATACTTGAAGAGTTAAAAAATATTTAACTCTATTTTTTAAGATTATTTTAAGTCTTATTTTATGGAATGTTCTATGTGCTTTAAAGCACATACTTCTTAGTTTAAAATATTTCTTCATGCTATAACTTTTTCTATTTCACGTGTATTTCTATACATGTATATGTAAGTACTTGAATGTTGCTAACAGAAAAATGCATGCACACACATATATATTATATTATAATAATAACACATTTTTTTAACTGACATAACATACATCTTTAAGTGCTATTTTTTAAACAAGAAATTGATGAGTTATTTATTTATGTTGTAGGGTTCTCATCTATAACCTTGGCCTATATATATATCAAAGCTTGCCTTCAGTTGCTCAACATAGTATATAGGTGGGAATCAATCCATATAACTTTGCTGAATGAAGTTGTTCACTATAAATATAAAAACTAATGAGTTGTTTATTTATGTTGTAGGGTTCTCCGGAAGTATTTGCTTGGTCCACATTATTTGACAAAAACAAATTAAAGTAAAAGAAGTCATTCAGGTATGTAAATTTTATGTCGGGTGATGAAAGAAAACTGTGTGGTGTTTTATTTTACTCGTATGAAATTTTTGTTTTGTGGAACTATTAATGCTCTATGTATATAAATACTCTGCGAATTCTATTACGGTGGCCTTTGGAAATATATTCAGTTGATAATGTTTATATCCATTTCTATGTTAAAAAAAGAGGGCTTTGAGCCTGGGAATGTTCATTTTATAGCTGTTATGCTGCCGATTTTTTGTTAAAAAAATAAGGTAACATCGTAAGGTGCCTACCTATTGGCCAAGGCGATATCCTCAGCAGAGCACTTGACCGTCCTGAGTATTCAGGCCGTGTTCGGGGTACTGGTATAGGGGTCACGCCTTCAGCTTACTTTGGCCGCCAAAAGCGGGTAACACAAAGCAAAGTTTCTGTGTTGAAAGATGAAGTCAATACTCTGAGGGAGACTGTGCTTGAAATGCAAAGAAGGAATGAGGAAATGCAAAGACGGCAAGATATGATGTACGAATTTTTCCAGCTTAACAATGTTGGATCACAAATGTCGAACTTCTTGCAACAAGGTAACGTTCCTTCTTGTGAGAGTCCAAGCATCAGGGATAGCTGTACGATGCCTAGGGCTCAAATTCCTCAGGTAATTCTTGTCTTTTGTACTTATAAACTTGTAGTGATACTGTTATATTATCGATTGGGAGCTAACGTTGTTAACTCTTTTGTAGGGTGAATCAAGGTGCAACCTGTATAACGATCAATCTTTCAGTGAAGTAGTTGCGATCCGTACGGTCTTCAACACTTCAAACAGGACCCTGCACAATTCTCTGTTGCCTGAAAATACATTGAGGGTTATGATTCAAGTCTCCCAGAATAGGGATGCACCGTTACCATTCCCTACACCTGATGAGATGACTAAGGTCGGAGATGTTGTTGGTGCATATGTTGCTTGGCCCATCAGTTTGATTGAGCCAATACCACAGGTGGTTATTTACAAATAACGTTCAGACTAGCATTCTTTGTTTTGGAATAACACTCTTTTACTATTTATAAGTTTTTACAGGGTACAGAGTCTCTGGGAAAGAAAGCACAAGTAGCTAGTGTAAAAGGTACCGGTGGCCCAGCTGCTCAATTGAAGAAAAAGAGTTCACGAGTTGGTCCAATGTCACAGGTGGTTATTTGCTAATTAATTTAAACTAACACTCTTCTTATTGGAAGAATTTTTGAAACTTTCTATTTATATGGTTTATAGGCAACAAAAGCAAAGGGCAAGAAGAAAGTTCAAGTGCCTGCTCCTGTTATCCAAGATACAAGTGCTGAAACGCCAAATCGTGCTCGATTGCGAGCATTTGCAGCTACCGTATCTCGCGATGCTATTGTCACAATCCCATTCAACAGGCTTATATTTGGCGAGTCAAATTTCAATGAGCTTCTTTTTAGGGATCAGGTCATGGAGGTGCTTGACGAAAGATGGGTCGGTGCTACGGTCATCAATTTATGTATTAGGTATATATGTGTTTCCATTGTGGTTTCATTCAATGTCATAAGTTCTACACTAATTGGATGTTTGTATGGTTTCTTTGAAGGCACCTGCATGAAGAAGTCATAGTCTCCGAGGACAATGTCTCGTTCGAATTCATAAACCCTTATTTAATAGCGCAAATTGAGGGTGCGAAACGTGATGATCAGTTCAAAGCGATAAAGAAGAGTTTCACTTTAAAGGCAACAGGCATAACTTTATTCTTAGCTCCAATTAATACAGGGTAAGTGTATAAGCATGATAGCTTTCATCTATCGTATTCTTAGCTCCAATCATCATTGATATTTGCTAATTAATTTAAACTAACACTCTTCTTATTGGAAGAATTTTTGAAACTTTCTATTTATATGGTTTATAGGCAACAAAAGCAAAGGGCAAGAAGAAAGTTCAAGTGCCTGCTCCTGACATAACATTATAAAATGTCTTAGGCTACATTGGGTTTTTCTTGTCATCAATCCGACAGTACAGCTGGATCCACTTATTTAGTATTTGGATCCTGTGGAATCTGCTGAACCAGATAATCACTCGGATTTGATGCGTCTCTTCAATGAGTAAGTGAATGTCCACAGTATTTGAATGTGTTATATTATCTGTCATTTTATATGACCGACCCAAGCTACTAAAATTAATTTAATATGTTTTGTTTCCAGAGCATTGACTAGTTATCGGGCTGCTAATGGGTACAATTATTCCAAAGTCCATGACCAGAAAGATGCTTATCCGTGGCTCAAAGTTCATGTTTTACAAGTTATTCAATTTTTCAAACAATCGTTACTTAAACCATAACGTAACTGCTCTTATATGATATTCTGTATTTTTTGTTACAGTGCCTACATCAACCCAATGACAACGACTGTGGATACTATGTCATGCATTATATGAGGGATATCGTATCACATGATTGAGATAACATCCAATTGACAGTAAGTTTTATATTTTTCCTAATCTAAGTGTTTGTACTTGTTAGATTTCAAGTAAATTTAATTGTCATTTAAATTTCTTTACGCAGTATTACCGAGACGCACGTTGCTTCATGTTGTCAAGGGAGAAGATGAACGCGCTAATTAAAGAATTGTGTAGTTATGTACACCCTCTGTTCTCTCAAATTGGACAGCCTGACTAGTAGTATGCATGCTTTTTTTCTTAATTGAAGAATATAGCTTTTGGTCTTATTGTACATATTCTTCTCTGTTTGAGTTACTGGTGTATATGGACTGCCTGGAATTGTATAGAATTGCTGGAATTTTTGTAATGATGCAGGTGGGTGTGAATTAAAAAACAAATTGTATATTTTAAAAAAAAATATAACCTATAGCGGCGCTTTTTACGAAAAGCGCCGCTATAGGCCTTTTCAATTTTAATAATTAATTATCACATGACCTATAGCGGTGCTTTTGGGTAATAAAGCGCCGCTATATGATCTCCTATAGCGGCGCTTTTTCCAAAAAGCGCCGCTATAGGCCTTTTCAATTTTAATAAAATTAATTATCACATGACCTATAGCGGCGGTTTTGGGTTATAAAGCGCCGCTATATGGTCACCTATAGCGGCGCTTTATAAGCGCCCCTATAGGTCACCTGACCTATTGCGGTGCTAGCTAAGCGGCACTTCAAAAGCGCTGCTATAGGGGTCAAAAAAGCGCCGCTATAGGTGTTTTCTGTGGTAGTGTGTAGTTGTCAATCAAAGGCGTCTTAGGGGGTGTTTGGCTGGACCTATATAAGCCAAATAAGTCCTTATTTTCACAAAAAAAGGACTTATTTTCAGAAAAGTTAAATTGAGCATGTTTGGCTGCACTTATAAAAATAAGTAACTTATAGCTTATAAGTCAAAATAAGTGATTGCACCATATTTTTATACACTTTTCATTGATAGAATCATTGGATTATTGCATGTTCTAGGAGTAATTGTGCCTAATTAGGATAAATTCTGACTTTCATACACTTTGTTGGAGTTTATACTAATCGAGGGCAATTTGGTCATAATTAGCATAATTTATTGATTTACATATTCCCAAGAACATTTTGATGCTACCTTGAGTGTAATTTTAATGCAGGTCATAAAAGAAGTAGGCCGCACGGAAGAGCAAGTTACGAAGAAGAAAGCTGGCCAAAGCAAGAAATTGATCATAGCCTTTTCGAGCATCTGGCTGCAGCCAGGAAGACAGAAGCTTGGGCTAACTTTCTGTCAAGCTAGCTGCAGCGAGAAGATTTGCTCGCTGCAGCGAACTCTTCGTGACAGCAATTTTGCTGTCACGATTTTTAGGGTTCCAGGCGGGTTTTTAAGGGTACCCATGCCCGAAAAACATAAGCTAAGCCTCCCCCAAGCTCGAAAACACATTCCTCTGCTAGGGTTTCCATCATTCTCTTCCATCCTCACTCAAATCCCCACATTCCCACTCACTTCCACCTCAAATCGTGCTGTTTTTCTTGTTCTTCATCCTTCCACCTTCCATTTCCACCTCACTTCTTCTCCATTCTTCCCCATTCATGGAGGCTGTGGCTGTGGGCTTTCTTTTGCACGAAATTGAAGACATGAGAGGCTAGAACTTGGGCTCTTTGGTAGTGTGAAGGTGGCTTGAGCTTCAATGGGCGAAATAGGGGAGTTATTTGTTTCCTCATGCTCTTTTCCTTATGTATTGAGTTTTGTGGTTGCATTTCTCTTGTATATTTGGATTGGAGACATGTTTTTCCTCTTTCATTGTCTTTAAATTGGAATATTTGTGTTGGATAATGAGTTATGTTAATTGAATGATGTCTATGTTTGAATTGCCTATTGGGTTTGTGATGCTATATGATTTTTAGTGGTTGCTAGATTGTGTAGCTTAATTTATCCAATTGAATGTTGTGGTTGCACATTCTTGAGAGGAATCGGTTTTCAAAACTCATGTTCCAACACACACCAAGTGGAGCTTAACACTAACCCTAAGTAATGGCTAAGAAAGTGGTTGCATGATTAGTCATTAATTAGGGCTAGTGGACCCCTAGTGGTTGCTTGGGGATTTTCCAATTATACTTGGTGCATCTTTTAACTCCCAATATCAATTTAATGAAGCGTGAGAGCCACCGTAGCACTACCAAAGCCCATTTTATAAATTCCTTTAATCCAAACCCTTTTCTCCCTTTTAATCAAAAGAAAATTACAAAAACAAGTAATAGCAATTGTCAATAGTTTTTTTAAATGAATTTTCAAAATCAAACCCCCATACCTTTTATTGTTTCAATTACATTTAGTTAGCTCAGGTAGTTTAGAAGGACTCCTTAAGTAAAACGATCCGGGATTGTGCCACTTTACACAATCCTTGGTAATTATTGTGATTTTAACCCCAAGGCGTAAGGAAAAGGTTAAATCAATAAGTATAAGTTCTTTTTTCAACTTATGACTTATGACTTATAAGTCACTTACGGAAGTGGACCCCACAATTCTGACTTATTTTACATATCTAGTCACAACTAACCCAAACATAAATCACTTTTCCAGAAGTCCATCCAAACATACATCTCATTATACAATATGACTTATGACTTATAAGTGACTTATAAGTCATATTTTTAACAGCCCATCCAAACATAAATCTCATTAATTACACAATCTGACTTATTTTCAATTTGACTTATATATAAGTCACTTTTCCAGAAGTCCATCCAAACACACCCTTAATTTGTTCATGAAGGTACTCCTACTTGTCAATGTTCTTCTTTATTTGTTAGTACAGGTAATGGGATAATTTCACAATTGTATTATTTAAAGGACTCTATATAATTAATTTTACTTATGATTTGAACGCAATTTTCCCTGAAAATTAATACTTTGATCTTATTTATAAGGCTGATAGAGAATATTTCTTTTATCTTATTTGTAAGTTATACTTATTTCATTAAATTTTCCATATAAATGTAATTTATTTATTTTTATATAGATTTTGTTCTTATGAGATTTAGTGCATATTAAATAAGAGATAAAGTTAAAAAATAAAGTTGTTAAATTTTAATGTAATGTTTATGAGACTTAAGATTTTGCTTAGTTATTCTAATAACTCATGTTCAAAATGACTTATAAATATAATCTTAGGATTATAGGAGTATGTGGCTTTCTAACTTTGACTTTTATTAAAGCTAAGGATCATAATCAAGTGTTATCCATGATCTAAAAGCATACTAAAAACCTGTTGTATTTAAGAAGAGACAATTATTGACCAAAAAAGGAGAGACAATTGAAAAAAAATAACGTGCCACATATTTTTTTTCTTCTAATTTTATCAAGTTGAGTTTTAAACCCTTGCCCAATAATAATTCGGATCGGATGAAGTAATTATCAACTAAATGAATACAATAATATTCTGATTTGAAATATGATACTTACATTATGTTTGGATAGAGGAAAAAGTGAGAGGAAAATATGTGAGAGTATTAGAAAGGAAAATTTCCAATAATAATAAAAAATTAATATTTTTCAGAATTTTTCCTTTTGGTTGTGCCCGATGTTAATATCTATAGATTAGATGTACAAGTATTTCTGGCTTGCCATATTCACTCAAAAAAAAGATGTACAAGTATTTCTTGCATACATACATTTTAGAGTCTCAAGGATAAGAGAATCATTACTAAAAAAACACAGTGAATTAGTATGAAATTCGTTGGAAGATAGATCTTTGTGAAATAATTAGCCACCTAATTCATCATTCAATCGTGAAATTGTCTTTACTGACGGAATTCTATGGCTATTTTTTTTTGTAGTGAATAGTAGATAGATTTTTATAAAGTTTATTCTTATATTGAGATTGGTTATTGAGAGTTATGAACAATAAGGGTGAAAGTGAAAGACAGTATGGATGTGACGTAATGTTAGAATCTACTTTTGGAGACTCATTAATAAAAGAATTGTATGGTATTCAAAGAATCCACGTACTTGTGCTCTCACCTTCAATATTGTTTTTCTTAGATATATATTGGGAAAAAGACAAATAAATACCTTCCAATTAGCAAAATCCCATTAACAACTTCATGATAGGTATTAACAACTTCATGATAGGTTGTTGTGTTGTTAATACCTATCATGAAGTTGTTAATGGGATTTTGCAAATTGGAGGGTATTTATTTGTCTTTTTCCCATATATATTCCATCAAAGTAACATAAAAGCATATAAACAAACCACTGTATATATATCATATATATATATATAACAGTTTGAGCCTTTTCACTGTATATAGCACCTCTTCACTTCCTCTCTACTCAATATATTTATCATTGGAATTTGTTTTTAATGATCGAGATCTATTACAATTGGGAAATATTATTATTTGTTTATTGTTGATTGTATAATATTTTATTTTCAATTATAATAAATCTGGATCATTGAAAACAAATTCAATAATATAGATACATAATAGAGAGGAAGTGGAGATGTTATATATTGAAAAAGCACATGACCGCATATATATAAAGTCAAACATTATTAGGAGAAACACTTAGTTACTTAACCACACAAAATTATGATTGTTTTTAACAAGATGGTAGATGGGGCAAGGATTTTAATAGGATTCAACTACTTCACTAATGAGTAGCTCAAATTCACTTAATGATACAGCAAGCAAGTGGAAACTTCTTCATAAATTCCTTACGATTTTTTTTTTTCCCCGGACCCGGGGGGAGGGGGGATTGTGCTCGATAGCACCATATCTTTTAAATAAATCCTTTTAAATCTCATCATTTCATTTTTTGCAATTAATACAACTCTCCTGACAAATAAATAAAATCTTTTATGGGAAAATTCCAAAAAAGACCCTCAAAATAGTTAAAGGACAGTTTGCTACACTGAAATTTTGAAAGGACAATTCAGTACAATTGACTGGATTGTCTGAACCAAATTTAAGTAAAATATCTAAAATATCCTTGGTTCAAATTATCATTAACAACTTCCTTTGTTCATTCCCAGAATTGTATAGGGGATTACCAAAACCAGATAGGGGACTACCAAATTGGGATAGGAGATTACCAACACGTTTCATCCAATTACAACATCATTACCAACTTCCTTTGTTTGTTCCCATAATTGTATAGGGGACTACCAACTTGGGATAGGGGATTACCAACACATTTCTGTCCAATGACAACATCATCATTACCAATTTCCTTTGCTTGTTCCGAAAATTGTATAGGGGATTACCAATACGTTTCGAAAAAAAAATAATATGAACCAAGGACATTTTAAACATTTCACTTAAATTTGGTTTGGACAATTTAGTTAATTGTACTGAATTGTCCTTTCTGAATTTCAGTGTAGCAATTACTGTCATTTAGCTATTTTGAGGGTCTTTTTTTGAAATTTTCCCATCTTTTATAAGTACACTCCCTCTATGGTCATTTAAGTAGGTTTTCTTCTGGAAGGAATTGATGGTCTCAAATACAAATCTCTTGTGAGGTTATTGATTAATTTTTTTTTGAATATTACCCCTATTACAATTTGATGAGTGGAGACTTGAAGATACATGGAATGTAGCGATTTTCTATATCCTTAAAGTAAAGGTAAATTTTTTTTAAAAAAAAAATTCAGACCAACTTAATGAGTGAACAATCCCTTTTGTGGATGTGAAAGAAAGAATTATCTTTCATTAGTTTTGGTGATGATTATATATGTGACTTATAGTAAGAACAAGATGAAATATACAACTAGAATATAATGCCAAGTAAAATTCCTTTTTCATATACACACACAATGTTTTAAAAGTCGGGCGGATGTCTTAACTTTAAATAAAGAAAATAATGGAACATTTAAAAAAGTAAATACACATAAACAGAAAAATAAGTGACGAAATATATTTTGTGAAACAAGATGATTAGATAGTAATTAATTTAAAAAGTAAAAGAATAGAAATGGTTGGTGAGAATTAACCTTTTTTGACCTGAAGTTGGTGACTTAACTTTAAATATACAAATGGTATGGAATAAATAAATATTTTACATTGTTAAAAATTTATAATAATAATTAATAATCCAATATGCATTTATTTGAAATTTTTCTCAGTCCTTTCAAGTTTCAATGTCAAGGCATATGGTCATTATTGTTTTTTCATTTGTACTCTCTTTATCCTCCCCACCATCTGATCATGGTTTTCAAATCTCAAGAAATAAATCATCCCCCATCTGTACTCTCATATACCTTTCTCACCATCTGATCATGATATTACAAATCTCAAGATGGAAAATTTGGTCATTTTTTTTCCTTTCGACTCTCGTTCCTACTACTCACAGACCCATATCTCACCTACTCCTTCACTCCTCTCTTCTTTCTCTGAAGTGTTCTCCTGCAAGATTTATATTTGATGAATGGCAAAACAAGAGTAGAGAAGCAAGTGTGGAATAGTAAGGAGCGAACCCCCACGTCATATCATTGTGCACCAGCAAAGCCAGCTCCGGCGGAAGTTGAAAGTGGGTTTTGGAGGTGGAAGCTTGGATGAGATTTTGGTCGGACGGTTTTCACAAACTCGCTCCGGTTCCTGGCTTTATGGTGGTTGACGGCTCAATAGCGACTCAATGCACTACCAAAAAAGGGTGCATTAATAGCGGTTATTAATGCCGATTAGTAGCGGTTGTAACCGCCACTAACATGTTACTAGCGGTTTTTAATTCCGCCACTAAATCGTCCGTGACAAACATTTACTAGCGGTTATTGAAACCGCGTGTAACAAAGTCAAAGACGCTACTAATTAGTAGCGGTTCTAATAACCGCTACTAAATAAAAAAACCGCCCCTAATGTAAAAATTAGCATAATCGCGGGAAAATTCCATTCTCAATTTAGTGGCGGTTTGAACAACGGTTTGAACCGCCACTAATTAAAAAAACAAAAAAAATAAAAATAAAATTGGCCATTTTTTAGTGGCGGTTTGAGCAGCGGTTCTCAAACCGCTACTAATTAAGAAGGAAAAAAAATAAAAAAAAATTGGTCCAATTTATTAGTAGCGGTTCGAAACCGCTACTAAAGTTTAAGGATTTTAAAAAAACAACCAGATTAGATATTAAATAATCAATGTCATATGATTAAATGTAATCAAAAAATAATGATAATAAATTAGTCTATTACAAAATGTTTTTATTGTTAAAATAAAAAAAATTTCTCAACTATATTAACAACCATATGTATAAAAAAACAATATATTAAACACTTAAAAAAGAAATAATTATAAATAAACAACTAATTATATTTGTTGTAAGATTAATATGAATAATTAATTAAAACATTTTTATAACTAAAAATGGGAAATAATTCGGATATTGTTACCTGAAAAAAAATATATTAGCAAATAAATTAATTCAGAATAGAAAATAAAACACACTAAATAATAAGAAATATGAGGTAAATTGTTTTCAGAACAAAAAATAAAGGCATTAGCGGTCAGACTGAGGATAAATTGAATGGAAAGGGAGAAGGAATTGAATGAATGTGTGAAGAAAATTGAGGGGAGGGGGTGGGTATTTATAGTGGTTTGTGCGGGATTTAGTAGCGGTTTGGGCAGCGGTTCTAGAACCGCCACTAATAGTTATCCTCAGAATTAGTAGCGGTTCTGGAACCGCTACTAGATGTCTTTAATTAAAAAAAAACTCAACCTACATTAAAAAAAATATGATATATGAACGTTTGATACAAATTTTTATGAAAATTTTGTAAACTGAAAAATAATTATGGTTGGCTGCTTCAATCATCTTCTTGCTCCTGCCTAAAAAGAACATAAACAAATATATAAATTTCTATTGCTAAAGGTGTTGAAATTTGTTTAAATTATTTGTAGTGAAAATCCTCACCTAACTACTTGTAAATGACCGTCTTCTTCAGAAATTAGATTGTCGAAGTTTTCAGGTTCAAAATGTTGGCTGCCTAGTTCCAGATCATCTTCGTCACCCATGTCGTAGAGGTCACACGGCTTCATATGAATCACCATGTGCCAATCTTTATGTGTCCGATCTTCCACATAGTATACTTGCTGCGCCTGTGAGGCAAGAATATACGGCTCATCATCTGCCATTTCCCCTGTGTGAATGAGCCTCGAGAAATTTACGGACGTGATGCCCAAGCTGTCCAATGTAATGCCTCGAGAAGTTCTGGTGTCTGCCCACATGCAGTTGAAGAGAGGCACGGTGAAATGACCTTGATAGTTAAGCTCGATGATGTCCACGAGCTTTCCATAGTATGATACGCCTCCAAATCGCATGTCTGTATCCCGTGAGCTGGCATAACTCCTTGTCCCGAATGTGCCAAAGACTCCGGAATTCTGGGTGAGAGAACCTTCATCCCTTGCAATGGTGCAGAACTTGAAGCCGTTGACGTTGTATGCCGTATATCTCCTGACATGGTCGAGTGGACCGGTTGCTAGATTTATCATATCAGGCGCATGGGGATTGTTGTCATTGAGTATCCTCTGTGCAAATCAATCCGGAAACTCTCGATGGACCTTTTTGTCCACCTCTGCAGATGACCTTGTACGGCTTCGTAGTTGGCGTTTAACATAGCGGCGGAAATCCCTAAATTCCAATGGAACATATCAGAGGGTTATGTGGTTTTGAAATAAAAAAAATAACATGATACGTGTATATAGTGTTAGAATTCTTACTGAATGTAGGGCTCCACTTGAGGGTAATTTGTCAAGACATGTCTGTGTGCTTGCAACCTCTCAGTGGGAGTGAGCCTGTAATACTGACTTCCTCCAACTGGCTTTCCGACTGGCGGGAATAATGTGTTGGAAGGTGACTGGACATTGGTGGGGCTGTCATCGACACGAGGAGGGCGGTTGAATGAAGTCTCGATGTCATCATCAAAATAGCGCGAACAATATGTTAACACCTCGTCACCAGAATAACCCTTTGCTATAGAACCCTCTGGAGATGCTTTGTTCCTCACATACGACTTCAATTTCCCTAAGTATCTGTAATTACAAGTACAATCAGGTAACTGAAACAAAATCATGAAACCACTGGAAAAATGAATCAACGGACCTCTCTATGGGATACATCCAGCGGTATTGAACCGGGCCGCCCATCTTTGCGTCTTGAACGAGGTGTACAGTGAGATGGACCATGACCGTGAAGAAAGACGGGGGAAATATCATCTCCATATGACAGAGCGTTAAAACAATTTTTTCCTGCAATTGATCCAGCTCTGCTTTGTCCAAAACTTTTGCACACAACCGTCGGTAGAAAGAACTGAGTTGAACCAAAACATTAGACACCTCCGGGGGCAATGTGCTTTTAATTGCCAGAGGTAGGAATTGCTGGAGCAAAACGTGGCAGTCATGGCTTTTCAACCCGGCAATCTTCTTAGAGTGCATGTCCACACATCTTGAGATGTTGCTTGAATAACAATCAGCGACCTTGATGTCCTTAAGTGTGGAGAGGAAGACTTCCTTGTTGGCTCTTGTCAGTGTGAATGAGGCTGGGGCAAACTTGTCATTCTCATCCGGCCATGCGTCTTCACGTATTCCCATCGCCATCAGATCTTTCCTTGCTTGAAGATGGTCCTTGGACTTTCCAGACTCGTTGAGTAAAGTGTACAAAATATTGTCACACACATTTTTTTCGATGTGCATGACATCAAGACAGTGGCGAAGTAGATTAGATTTCCAGTAGGGGAGCTCGAAGAAAATGCTCTTCTTTCGCCATTGCTGCACGTTTTCCCCCTGGGACTGGCCGCGTCCCCTTCTTCCCCCAGGCTGAACGCCGTCTGTCTTCCCGAACTCTACGTGAACATCTTCAAGCTGTTGAAGAATATCTGCGCCAAACAAAAACGTAGGAGGATCCCTCATTTCCTGCGATCCGTTAAATCTAATCTTCTGCAGCCGGAACCTATGACCTCCAGGAAGGAACCGCCGATGACCCATGAAGCACCACTTGCGACTGTGAGGAAGGCGGACCGAGTCTTGGTCAAAGTTGCAGTTGGGGCAAGCTCTGCCTGTATGCACGTTCCAACCAGACAATGTGCCAAGTCCGGGAAAATCGCTCACTGTCCACATCAACGACGCACGGAGTGTGAAGAGCGTCTTACTGTAAGCGTCATACGTCTCAACTCCGTTGGTCCAAAGTTCCTTCAACTCCTGTATCAACGGTTGAAGGTAGACATCTATATCGTTTCCAGGAGCTTTCTTCCCCGGAATAATCATCGAAAGAATGAATGAGCTATGTTTCATACACATCCAAGGGGGTAAGTTGTACGGTATCAATACCACAGGCCATATATTGTACGTAGAGCTAAGATTCCCGAACGGATTGAACCCATCTGACGCGATAGCGAGGCGGACATTTCTCGGGTCACTGGCAAATTCCGAGAATAGAGCATCAAACGCTTTCCAAGCCTCAGCATCCCTAGGATGTCTCAACTTCCCATCGACGTTGGGCTTTGATGAATGCCACCGCATGTGCTCTGCCGTTTTGGATGACACATACAACCTCTGAAGTCGTGGAGTCAGGGGGAAATATCTTAGAATCTTTGCAGGCTTCTTGGTTGCTATTCGACCCCTCTTCGCCTGTTTGTACCGAGACGCATTACACCGCTTACATCTGTCCAACTCGGCGTCGTCTCCCCAGTACAACATACAATCATTCGGGCAGGCATGGATTTTAGTGTAGTTCAATCCCAACTTGTTAATAGTCTTCTTTGCTTCGTAGAATGATGGTGCGATTTCTGCCTGAGAGAATGCATCTCCCAATAATTCTAACACCATCGACATCCCCTTATCGCTGAAGCCACACAAGCACTTGATATGATAGAGCTTGACAAGAAATGATAGTTTTGAATATTTACTGCACCCTGAATAAACATTATTCTTATTCTAAAATGAACGTTTATGTGACAAAACTAGAAACGAAATGAGAGGCAGTTTTTAGTAGAACCTGGAAACAATGGCTTATCTGAATCCGTCATAAGGTCGAAAAAATTCTTTGCAGCTTCATTTCGAAAAAACTCCGGGAGTGGTCCTTCAACCCCTTCCTGACTCCCGATGCCGTCACCTTGCAACCCGAAAGCATCACGCACAACATCGTTAAATGGATCCACATGATTGTCGTCATCATCGTCATCGTCGATCTGCATTCCAACCTGAGATGTTCGAGCAACTACCTCACCACCATCATCATTGTTCTCGCCTTAAATACCCCAGAATGTGTAATTGGATGGGAATTGTTTCAGTATAAGATGCTCACGCACAACATTTCTGGGATGCCACTTCTTAAATTTACATTTCAGACAAGGACACAATATCTGATTGTTAACACCGGTGCGGTTGAAAGCAAAATCTAAAAAGTGGTCAACACCAACCAAATAGCGGGGCGACGTCCTTGGCAAATTTATCTAAGATTTATCCATCATATGACTGAAGATATTATCAAAGAAGGAAAGAGCTTAATAGTTTGAATGAAATGTGAAAATGAATTGGAAAGAATCAAGGGCTTATAAAATGAAATTTAGACATTAGTAGCGGTTCTTTAACCGCTACTAAAACCGCAACTAACTCAATCAGGCCGTTGGAAAATTAACAGGTGGCAGCTGTCTGATTGTACATTAGTAGTGGTTTTAAAACCGCTACTAATATTAAATTATTTTTATAATTAGTAATTTAGTGGCGGTTTAAAACCGCTACTAAGTTTAAATTTTTTTTAATATTTCTTCAGTTAGTAGCGGTTCTGGAACCGCTACTAAATGTGCTATTTTGTGTTTTTAACGTTATTTATATCTTCTTTTTTTCAAATACTATATAAGAAAATAAACAAATAACAACAGTTTATTTAGTAAGTCAGGGAGAAACTTTTTTGTTTAACTGTTAAAAAAAATTATCGCCATTTGTAAAGTAAAAAATAAAATCAGATAATAACAACTAACAAAATTATGCAACATTAAAGATATGAAATGTTTAAACAACTAATATTCAAATTAGCAAACATTTAAATATAAAAATGTTCAACTGAAATCCTGAAATAAAAAACATTCTAATAAAAAAAGACCCTAGAGCTACGCCGCAGGAGGCTGATCGTCGTCTTGATGCTCCGGAGAACGGTTGCGAGGCTGCTTCGGTGGACGTGGAGGTAGTGGTACTCGCAAAGGAGATCTATCCGGGTCGAACATCCGCTGTATCCGTTTCAACGTGCTATTGGCGTTGTGCACCCAGGAGTCCAGTCGGTCGTACACCTGATCAGTCACCCGTTCCGTAATCTCATGAGTGAGTCTCTCCCTCATTTGAGCCTCAAACTCTGCGTCTCCCCTAATAGGGCCACTTGTTGATGGTTGGCTCGAAGCTGTAGACTGGGCGCTGCCTGGGTCGCCTGACCTGCCGTACACCACCGTAGGTCGGGCTCCGAATCCCATCCCGCGAACCCGGCCAGGGTGCTCTTGAGTCCCTAGGGCAGCCCTTAGCGAGGCAGTGGGGTCTACATTGTCCCCCTGCGACTCGGCGATCGCTCTCTCCACAGCCTCAATCCTAGCCTGCACACACAAACATATTAACAATTTTATTTTGATGTCGTTGTTATTAAAAATATAATAATATAAAAATAAATAAATAAATAAAAATTTTACAATTTGCTCCTTAGCCTCCCTGGATGTTGGGCTCCCGTCGGCGTGTCTGTGCTTTATTTGGTAGAAACGACCGTAGGTAGCCTTCTGCCCTTTCTTCGCAGCCTCTTCCTCCTGAAAATTAAGATACAAACAGTTATTAATATATAAAGATAAATTATTTTTAAATCAAACAGTGAAACTTCATTCCTTCATACCATCTCTTTGTACCCAACCAAAAACGGCTTCGTCCCAGCCGTATGATGAACCTTCTGATGGGCCTTTGCGGCAAGACCTTGTTGCGACCTCTTCTGTTAACATAAAATAAAATTAAATAATCATCAGTAATTCAAAAATATTTTTTCAATATGATATTTCAATATCAATTCAATAATATTATTCATTATACCTTCCCAATGTCTCCCCTCCTCCAACCCACATATCTCTCCCACGCATCCGCAGGGACGCCACCAGGGACATCATCGACCAACTCCTGAAGCGGCCTACTCCCACCCCGATCTCTTTCTTTGAACATATCCAACCGCTTGTTCTTCCAACTGTCCCCCATCTTTGATTCTGTCCAATTCTTGCGGCTGTCCCTCACATCAAACTTCCTCTGTAAAATATTAAATTTAAGTATGTTTAATTAGAAATTAATAAATAATAAAAAATTCGAATAATAACATAAAACAAATAAGAAATAATAAATACATTTCCTATAATATTTATTAAAATCAAATTCAAATAATAACAGAATAGAAATAAGAAATAATAAATATATTTCCTATAATATTTATTAAAATCAAATTCAAATAATAACATAAAAGAAATAAGAAATAATAAATAATAAACAATACATAATAACAAGAATATTTCTTATAGTATTAATTAAAATCACATTCTAATAATAATAAATAATAAACAATAAATAAGCTCAAAGTTAATTCAACAAACCTTAACAATTTCGTCAAACGCGAACTTTTTAGAGTTCGCGTCAATCTTCCTCCAGTCCAAAGCGTCAATCGGAAATCGCTGCTAATTCTGGCCTACACCCCCGACGAACCTCGAGTACAGTTGCCCCCCTTGTCCAACCGGTAATTTGGTCAAGTCGTCCCACTCAACTATAACTCTGTGCCCGCTCGGAAGGTTCACCGCATCTTGCACCGTCAACCTCTTCTCACTTATGCTAGCAGAAGGGTCTGTAAAATTTAGGGAACAATTTCAATTTAATGAGCGATAAAAAATTATAATTATCTCATAAAAACAATAAAAATTGAATTTCCTTACCCTGAACTTGTACTTCGTAACCGGTGGACCTTCCGGAGGATCGTTTAGGGTGCCCCGCCTCGTCAAATTCCTCACCGTCCAACCAACGTTCCATATCCTCAAAATCCGCTCCTCCTCCAGTCTCGTCGAAGTCCTCTCCCCCGCTCCAGAATGCGTTGATTACATCTTTTGGAATCGGATCGTTCTGCACACGGATGCGCTCTTGTTCTATACGATCCCTCTCGGCCTGCTCAGCCAGTTCCTTACGTAGCCGCTCCTCAGCCTCCATTTGTTCAGCGGTCATAGGCCTCTTATTGCGATCGCCCTTTTTCACCATGATTTTGATATCTTTTTTCTAGTCGAAGTCACGTCAGGTCACTTTCTTTCTCAAAAAGCTCGTGCCTTTTCTCTGAAAAGGCACGAGCCTTTTTAAACTGTTTATTTTAGTAGCGGTTCTGCAAGAACGGCTACTATTAGTCGCGGTTTCAGCAAAAACCGCTGCTGAAACCGTGACTAAATCAACCAGTAATAAATGCAGTTGCATTTATTTCGCTGAATTAGTGGCGGTTTTGGGGGAAACCGCTACTAATGTACTAAAACCGCCACTAATTTAAGGTCCTTTCATTTTCTAGCGGTTTTCCCCTCCAGAACCGCGACTAAATTTACGCCACTACTCATCCCGCCAAAGCGCGCCAAATTTGTTGCGGTTCTTTCCCCTAAACTGCTACTAGTGTCCGCTACTAACTACTTCTGTGGTCAAACCGTCGTATTTACTTGCGGTTTGTGCTTATAACCGCTACTAATGTATAATTACTAGCGGTTTCAGTGTTCCGCTACTAAGGTAACCGCTACTAAAAGCCCTTTTTTTTGTAGTGATGACGAACTAAAGCGGCTCAATCTCTTGAACGAGTTTCTCAGCTGAACCAGGCTGGAAGAGCTTCCGGCCGACGGTTGGATCGGCCGGCTCGGCTCTCTAAACATTGTATACATATATAAATGATCATACTTACATCAAGTGATGTTTATATCAATTATATCAAGTTCTACTTCAATCCTACATGGTCAAGTGTCCTAATTTATTTTATATAGATTTATATTCAAATTACAATATTTCAAAAATAATACATATGACTGCACGTGATAGGAGAACTTGATGAAATAAATATAAAGAACTAGATTTAAATATTTTCCATGCGTGTGTATTAAAATGCCCTAACCAACCATATATTTTTTTTTACCTAAATTACTAAAATCGTCACTCTATTTTCGAAACATATATAAATCTCTAATGAAATAAAAATTATGTTATACAAACCTCCTTGTATGTTGTTTTTCGAAAATTAATTACAGGTCCTATAGAAGGACCTTAATTAAGATAAGGTCCCATGAAATTGCATAATTAATCTAAGATCCCATGAAGTTGTCATCACCAACTCAAAAGTTGTTATCGTCAGACCAAAAGTTGTCACTAACAACATTTGACTAAATGATAACAACTTTTTTTCCTCATGATAAGATATTTTTTGCCTCACGATATGCCTGACGTCTACAACTTTCTGGAAGAGACCTTAGTTTAATAACACGATTTTGTGAGACATTATCTTGATTAAATTCCTTCAACGGGACCTGTAATTAATTTTCCCTTGTTTCTTTCAAGGGATAATATAACTTTTGGTCCCTGAACTTTCACTCAATTTTGGTTTTAGTCCCTGAACTTTCATTCAATTTTGGTCATTGGTCCTTGAACTTTAAGAAAAATTTAAAAAAATCAGGGACCAAAACCACAATGGAGTGAAAGTTCAGGGACTAAAACTACAAATATAAAGTTCAGGGACCAAAACCAAAATTGATCGAAAGTTCAGGACCAAAACCATTGATTTGAAAGTTCAGGGACCAAAACCAAAATTGAGTGAAAGTTCCGGGACCAAAAGCTATGTTATCCCTTCTTTGAATGTTATCCCTTCTTTGAATTTAATTTCCACTCAATTAACAGTTAACTGGCCATTATTAAGTTTGATTCTCCAAAACTTATTTTTGACCAAAATACTTTTGTTAAAAATTAGAATTATTATCAAACATTGGAAACTGTCAAGAAACATTGTTTTTCATACAATCAAAAAATAACTCTATTAGACCGACAAGTTATTGGTAAACAACTTAACCCCAAAAAGAAGTGAACCCAAATTCAAATATCAAGAAGTGCACGTCTGGAGAGACAACAACCCTTTGTGCAATAAGCTTCAAGAGGGAATTGATACACTTAACCAAATAAAAAATAATTATGATACATATATTTTTAAACTTTCTAATATTGTAAAATGTATTATTTTTATTGGTAATTAAAATGTATTAGTTTTGATTATAAAAAATTTTTATAATTTAAATTTTCATCATATTTATAATTTATTAAAACTTATTAATTTTTAGGTTTCTTTTGAATTACTTAAAAGATATTCCAAAAACATATTTTTGTTGATTATACATTATAAATAATAAAATTTTGAGAGATCAATTTCAATTTAAATTTTTAAACATTTTAAAATATTTTTTCTACAAACATTTATATACATTTAGTCAATTATATATTTATTAAAGTTTTCACTTAGTTGTTATTTATATATCCTCTAAATTTTTTGAGCTTATGTATCAATTCGTATGATATGAAAATATTAAATTTAAAGAAAAATAGTCAAACTTAAAAATTTAGTCTCAAAAAGGGTAATTTAGTTAAGGAAATTTATTTTAATATAAAATTAAATTAAAAAATATTTATATTATATTCTTTATAAAATTGTGTGCTTTCGAAATAGAAGAGATATTAAGGCAAAAATGCAATTGAGGTAAGATATTTTACACATAAATATATCATATTCGACGCATTTTCTAGATCATATTGTCATATATTTAAGTAACTGATTACTCATGTTTTGGGATTTGTAACTTTTTTTTCAAACACAAAGGTCTCCTCTAAACCTTGAACTCAAGATATCAAAGAATCTAGCTGAGTCTTAAACCTCTAAACCAACTATATGTTGATTACCAAAATTTTTCTATACACAAATTTCCAAAAGTTAATCAGGATAATAAAACATTTCAAAATAACTTTTATAGCGATACAATCATACAATACACACACATATTGATGAGATTACGTATAAGATTCTTTTTAAAAAAATTAAGTTGGAGAAAAATGTTTTTAATCCATGATTTAAAGCCCTGAAAGTCTAATTGAGGAAGTTTAACAAGAAAATAACCAAACCATAAAAATCTTGATAAGGGTCAAGAGAAGAAAAATAATCTAAAGTTTTCTTTGTCTCAACCATTTGAGCAACTTCTAGAAGTAGTAAGATGATGTTGTTTCAGAATATCACAAGAAGTAAGCGCATTGCTCAAGAATTTCTAGATGAAAAGGAGAAACTTCACAGGTAGGGGCACTACTACAAAAACCCCATTTCTTGTCCCTAATTCACGTCACTAATTTATAAAACTGACATTGAAAAAAGCTCGGTGGCATTTTTGTAATTAAATTTCAGGCTAAGGAAGAAACCACGTCACAATAATGGGAGAAATGTGACGTGGTTTAAATTTGTGAGAAACCACGTCACATATTTTTAATATGTGACGTGGTTTCCTTTAGGTTTAATCAGGTCTTTTTATTTTTTTATTTTATACGAAACCACGTCACATATTTCCAATATGTGACGTGGTTTCCTTCAAAATATTCGTTTTTTTTAATTTTTTAATAAACCACGTCACATATTAAAAATATGTGACGTAAAAATTTAATTTGGAGAAAACCACGTCACATATTAAAAAAATATGTGACGTGGTTTTCTCCAAATTAAATTTTTTATTTTTTTTATAAGAAACCACGTCACATATTTTTAATATGTGACGTGGTTTATTAAAAAATTAAAAAAAAAACGAATATTTTGAAGGAAACCACGTCACATATACGAAATATGTGACGTGGTTTCTTCTAAACGACGTCACATATGTTAATATGTGACGTCGTTTCATAGAAACCACGTCACATATTTTCTAAAATGTGACGTGGTTACATATTAAAAAAAATAAAAAACCTGTGTATTTAAAACCTCATCCCTCGTCTTCTTCACTCAATTTTTCATTGCCGCACTAGAAACTCACTCTTAGTTCTCTCTCCCTAGAAAAATTCATTTGAACATCACCCGGCCGGCCCTCAACTCCCTCGCCCCTTAGCTCTCTCCCTCAGCTCCCTCACCCCTCAGCTCTCTCCTTTTTCCCTCAACCCTCAGCTCTCTCGGCATTGAAGAAATTAAAAAAAACCCCAGCTTTCTTCAGATCTCTCGCTCCCTCCTCTATCTCCCTCAGCTCCTCCTTCAGGTCTCTCGCTCCCTCAGCTCTCTCCCTCAGCTCGTCCCTCACAGGTGCGAGATATAAGCCATTTCTTTTATTTTTTATTTTTTTTATTTTTTTGGCTCTTGCACTGAATTTGCATAATGGGGTTTATTCTTGGCTCTTGCCCAGAATGCGTGGTTATTGCTCTTTTTTTTGCTTAGAATTCCATTTTTTTGCCAGCGTTTGGGATGCTCTCTGCTCAATGGCTGTTACTTCAATTACTTTATCATAATTTTTGTTACTTCAATGACTGTTGTTTAGATGCTCTCTGCTCAGTGGGTTATCAATTACTTTATCATATCATTCATACTTTGTACAATTACTTATCAATTTTTCCATAGTGAGTATTTAATTTACTAATTGTAGAGCAACGTTTAATTTCCATCAAATGAGGTGAAATTATAGGTTTTGTAATTACTGATTGGTGTTGAATTAGTAATGGTATGCTTCTGTATTTACTGGACTGAAGTTGGATTGTAAATGTAAATTTTGGATGTCACATTTATAAGGGGAAACTCTGCCAAATTTTTTAAAAAATTTGCATGAAGTGAAGTTAAATGTATGGCATGCCCATTTGATTGGTGTTGAATTAGTAATGGTATGCTTTTGTATTTACTGGACTAAAATTGGATTGTAAATGTAATTTTTGGATGTCACATTTACAAGGGGAAACTCTACCAAATTTTTTAAAAAATTTGCATGAAGTGAAGTTAAGTGTATGGCTTGCCCATTTCTTCACAAGGTAGTGAACTAAACTTGACTAATTTGTTGGACATATGGCATATCTTAATTAGAATGGATCGTAGTTGGATGCATGCATTGAGAACCACTAAAGAGTATCAAATGGGGGTGGAAGAATTTATTGAATTTGCCAAAAGAAACGTGCCTAGTAAGAATGGCATGTATCGATGCCCTTGTGTGAAGTGTGTAATGCTTATTGTAAGAGCGTTGATGATATAAGGGATCACCTTCTTTGTGATGGTATCAATCTCCGTTATAAGAAGTGGCTTTGGCATGGGGAATTGGGAAGTACCGTACATGTGTGCACGTCACAAAATGTAGAAGCAGCGGTGGATGATGTTTGTGATGATGGAATGGACGAGATGATCAATGACATTGGGGCGGAGTCATTTTCTGTGGTTAATGAGTTTGACAAGTTGCGGAGTGATGCAGAGACACCGTTGTTCTCGGGATGTACTAAGTATACTCGGTTGACCGGCGTCCTGAAATTGTTGAAAATAAAGACATAAAATGGGTGGGCGGACACGAGTTTCTCGCAGTTGCTTGAAGCTTTGAGTGATATGTTCCCTGCCGGCAATGTGCTTCTGAAGCGTATGTATGAGGCTAAAAAAGTCCTAAGCAAGATGGCGGTGGAGTATAAGAAGATACACGCTTGTCCTAATGATTGCGTGTTGTACAAGAATGAGTATGAAGGCCTGAAAGAGTGTCCTAAATGTGATACTCCGAGGTACAAGCCGAGAAAGGATGTCGTTGGTGATGATGATGGATCAAAGAAAGGGGTACCTTTGAAGGTAATGTGGTACCTTCCAATTGTACCACGGTTTAAACGCTTGTTTGCAAATGAGGCAGAAGCAAAGAAACTGAGATGGCATTGTGATGAGAGAATCTCCGATGGAAGATATCTCCGGCACCCTGCTAACTCTCCTCAATGGAAGAAAATTGATTCAATGTTTCCTGAATTTGGTGGTGAGCCAAGGAATCTTCATCTTGGGCTGTGTACGGATGGATTCAATCCTTTCGGGAGTCTCAGTAGCACACATAGTGCTTGGCCAGTTTTGCTGGTCATTTACAACCTGCCTCCTTGGTACATGAAACGCAAATATGTGATGATGTCTATGATGATTTCTGGGCCGAAACAGCCTGGGAATGATATCGATGTCTATCTTGCACCTTTGATTGAGGACTTGAAGATGTTGTGGGAGGAAGGCATCGATGTGTTTGATGCATACAGGAAGGAGACATTCAAGTTGCAAGCTATGCTGTTTACTACAATAAATGACTTCCCTGCATATGGCAATCTTTCTGGTTACAATGTGAAGGGTGATATGGCATGTCCTATATGTGAGTTGGACACAAACTGCCACCAGCTTAAACATGGAAGAAAGATTGTTTCCCTCGGTCACAGGAGGTTTCTTGATTGGTTTCATCCTTATCGTAGACTAAAGAAGTGTTTTAATGGCTCATCTGAATATAGATTTGCTCCGACCCCCTTAACCGGGGAGGAAGTTTTCATCCGTGTTAAGAATGTTAATGTGGTATTCGGTAAGAAACAGAAGAAGAAGACCGGTTCTAGAAAGATCATTTGGAAGAAGAGGTCAATCTTCTTTGATCTACCTTATTGGCGATTTCTGGATGTGAGGCACAGTATAGACGTGATGCATGTGGAGAAAAACGTCGGTGATAGTCTTGTTGGAACGTTGTTGCATATACAAGGGAAAACTAAGGACGGACTTAGTGCACGGTTAGACTTGGTTGAAATGGGTATAAGACAACGGTTGCATCCTATAGTCAGTGAAAATGGAAAGAGGGCTTATATGGAACCTGCTACTCATACACTCTCTAAACAGGAGAAAACAAGTCTTTGTGAGTGTTTACGTGGGATCAAGGTGCCGCAGGGTTATTCTTCTAATGTTAGTAGACTTGTGTCTATGAATGATTTGAAGTTGGTTGGAATGAAGTCGCATGATTACCATGTATTGATGCAACAATTCTTACCAGTTGCTATAAAAGGCATTATGCAAGATGATGTGAGGATGACTATAACAAGACTGTGTATGTTTTTCAATGCGATTTACAGCAAAGTCATCGATACTGAAAAGCTCGACGAGTTGGAAAATGAGGGTTACATTATATTGTGCTAATTAGAGATGTACTTTGCTCCAGCCTTTTTCGATATTATGGTGCACTTGATTGTTCATTTGGTAAGGGAGATAAGACTATGTGGCGCTGTTTATCTGAGGTGGATGTACCCTTTCGAGCAATTCATGAAAGTTTTGAAAGGGTATTCCAAGAACCCACATCGACCTGAGGCATCAATTGTTGAAAGATACTTAGTTGAGGAGGCAATGGAATGTTGCAAATCGTATCTAAAAGGGGTTGAGGAAATCCCCTGACATGAAGATGGGATCGGTAAGGGGGTACGGGGCGTTAAAGTGAAGACTATGTGCCGTGAAGAGGTGTTACAAGCACACTTGTACATATTGAATAATATGGAAGAAGTGCAGCCTTATTTGGACGAGCATAAGAGGATCCTGAAAGAAAAGAACCCGAACAAGAGTGACATGCAGATTTCTAACGAGCATAATAGGACATTTATTGGGTGGTTCAAGGAGTATGTTGAAAAGGAGACTGGTACACCGGATACAATAAGATGGTTAGCTGGAGGGCCTCGTTTTGAGGTTGTTACTTGGTGCTCTTTTGACATAAATGGTTATTCCTTCTACACTAAGGCCCAGGACAATAATAGCACCATGCAAAACAGTGGCGTGATGGTGGTAGCCAAAGCGATGCACTTCTCCAGTTCAAAAGATAAAAACCCAAGATTGGCTTCCATGGCATATTATGGCGTAATTGAAGAAATTTGGGAAGTTAGTTACACAAAGTTCAAAATTCCAATCTTCAAATGTAAGTGGGTTAACAATAGCGCAGTTGTGATTGATCCCCATACTGGTATGATCTCAATTGATCTTCAGAAGGTTGGGTACAGAGATGAGCCTTTTATTTTAGCAAGTTACGTGAAACAGGTGTTCTATGTAAGAGATCCCGCAAATAAGCAATTGTCCATAGTCTTGCAAGGTAAAAAGAAAAAGGACCGTGCTCCCAATTTAGATCTAGATGAGATACAACCTTTAGGCGCAGGACCACCTGAACCAAGTGAATTTGAATTGGTAGATGATGATGACCAATTTGCCTCTAGAAACGATCATTGTGAGGGGATATGGGATAACATATAAAGTGAGAACCTTTTTGAATTATCATGTATTAATTCTTGTTAATGTTTTTGTTTTGGTTTTGTGAAGGTTGTGGAATTGTGACTCATCACATCTTTGATATGTTAACAGGTACATGGCAGACGGTGATAACAATCAGCAACGGAACGATCCCCCTCGGAGAAAGGGAAGAGGTCTGACGAAGCTCAATGACGTTGTTGTCCGTCAAGGGACAAATGTGCAGCCTATCCGTGTGGATTTTGACGATGACATGAATCCTATCGGGGAAGTTGGTGCGAATTTCGTCAGCTACGTCAGTTTTGTGGTGAGGAACCGGATAAGCATCTTGGATAACGATTGGCGGAGAGTCAACAAAGACGTTAAGGATCAATGTTGGTCAGATATTTTGGTATGTTTTATCATTATACTTCTGTTTGTTCCTAACTTCGATGTGTTCATCATTTTTTTCAGCAAAACTTCAATGTCCCAAACACACAATTTTTCAAGGATTTTTGGTTGGGAGAAGGGTGCAAGATGTGGAAGAATTTCAAGAATCTCCTGACCAGAGAATACGTCTTTGGAGATAAGCAGGGTCAAGATCCGAGTCAGAGCTATCCCAATATTGACCCAGACACTTGGAAGAAGTTTGTTGCATCACGGCTAGACGAAAAGTTCAAGGTCTGTATATTTCATAAATAGCTTTTTAACTTTGGTTAAAAATTGCACTGTTAACACATCATATTAGTTAACTAACTTAGTCTTAGTTTCACAGGAGGAGAGCGAAAAACAAAAGAAGCGACAAGCGAAGAATATCTATAAGCACACGATGTCTCGGGGTGGTTACAAGTGGCTAGAGAAAAAGTTGACCCAGAAACAAATTGCAGAAATGGAAGAAGCGGCACGGTCCGATCCCACCTTTGTTGTAGAGCCTCTGCCGCCCTTCCCACGTCATACGAAATGGGCTGAGGGAAGGAAGAATAAAGAAGGAAAATTTGTGACTCCGGAGGTTGAGAAAGTTGCACAGAGGATTGTAAGTATTTTACTTGGTTGTTTATGCATTTAACTTGTGGTTTTGTAGCACAATTCAAATTATGATTTTGTTGGGTCATTACAGGAAGAACTTGAGGAGCAAGCCACCCAAGGGTCCTTCACACCTTCTGGGAGGATGGATCCTGGCCACGACAATTGAGAAGCTCGACCACCACGGTCGATTTATCGGGGTGCCAAGGAATGTAGGGCTGACCAAGTATTTCGGTCGCAAACCCCGATCTTATGCCCGTAGAGAATCCACTGAGGAGATTGTGGCCAGGGCTTGGGCAGAGATGAAGGCTGAGTTCTAGGAACAGTTGGATGCACATATCCAGCAGCTTAATGGGCAAATGATGGAGCAGATCCGGATGTAGGTTGAGGCACAGGTCCGAGCATCTACCGTACAGCTCGGACTCACGTCGAATTCTTCTGGACAAAAGAATCAGGTTTGATCATCTACTAAATATGTTGATTTCCATATTCCGGGTTCATCAATTATAGTCTTACTATGTATATTTTCATCCCTTGCAGGAGTATCTCGGTACCGCCGGTCCAAGCTGCAAAGACAATTGCAATCAGCCTAGACAGTTAGGATGAATTCATGAGGACGACTCAGATCCCACACCAGAAAACAACCCTGACTATGGAGAGGAGTGTTATCTCCATCTCGATTTCCCTTGCCTGCACGCGGTCGCCAAAGCTCGCCAGTTCCCGAACGCCTCCCTCATACATAATTTTCCTATTGATGAGGACCAAGTGAAGGTGTCCGTTACAGCTGTCCAGAGGAATGAGGCGGGGGTAGATGTACCCTTTCCCGATCATGAAGTCACCAAACTAGGCGAGGCGGTCGGGGCATTCATCTTGTGGCCTAGATATCTTGTACACAAGAGCCCGCAAAAGGGGCCGGACCTGCCGGTTGATGTGGTATGTACACTTAAGTTTTGAGACTGCTTGTTTGATATTTTTCTGGTTTAGGCATAACATAACAATGATTTTTTCCATCGCCCTGCAGACCTTTTCAGACGAATATCCTTCTCTCCAGCTCCTACGGGAGATGCAGCCGAATTTGGAGTCTGTGCCCTTTACAATGCCTCCAGGAGTAGTCAGTCCTGATCGTACATACAAATTTTTGCTTGACAGTTCCCGAGATATCAGGGAGTTTTTGAAGCTGCAAGAAATTGATCTTGGATGGCTTGAGTTAGCGGTTATGTAATAAATGACCGTTACTTTTTATGTCTTAGCAGTATTTCTTCTTAAATCCGTTTTTGATTTCAACTTCTCTATGATATATAGGTACTTCCACAGCTTGTGTCACAGATTAGGTAGGGGACAATACAGATTCTTCAATCCAATGGCATTGGTTATGAGGGATAATTTCAATACCCTGCCGGAGAAGAGGAATTATGATGACAACCGTCAACCATCAAATGTCAGTGAACCGGGGAATTATCTATTTTGCACCTATTCTTGCAGAGTAAGTTTGATTGTTTCATTTTGCTAACTTTTCATCATTATACACATTTGTAAATGTTATGATTATTTTTAATGTCTTTCAGTAAGCACTGGGCATTAGCTGTCGTTTGCCCTAGGAGTCATTGTCTGGTTTGGTTTGACTCGTTGAGGTGTAATATAACCCCTATCATAGAACTCTCCTATCGATGTGAGTAGTGTTAATATCTTTATTATATACTAGTGTCCCAAATAAATTAGTCCCATATATATGTACTAATTTTCGTTCCATTTTAGGGGTATATCTCAGTGGCATTCAATGGAAAAAACTGGTCAAGAACATCAAGACGTAGTGCTACAAAGACCTAGAGTAAGTACTTTTGATTTAAATTCCTTCAATGTTAGTCAATTGAGATTTATTAAATTGATTGCTATTAATTTATACCATTTCTTGTGATTGAAGTGCCCTAGGCAACCGACCAATAATGAGTGCGGATATTACGTCATGAAATATATTTCTGACATTATTATTAGTGAACGAACCAGATCATTCTCATAGGTATAAGTTAAATTCTTGTATGATTGATACAGTTAATACATAAATATATAATGTTTTATATAATTTCTTTGCATTGATCATCACATCTTTATTATTGCAGTTTTATGATACCAACACATTTACAGATGAAGATCTTGATTCAATTCGTGAGAATGTTGCTGAATTTTTGCTTTCGGAATTGGTTAGTAGAGATGATTGATCATTGTACAAAATACTAAATTGTGTAACACTAATGGTTTGTGAAGTAGTAGTAAACACAAGTTATATATGGTTAGTATGATTGATTACTTATGTTAGCTTGGCTGATTGCTATTTGTGGTGAATCTATTTTCTGAGACACAGCAAAAACAAGAAAAAGAAAATGGGATCAAACAAAAATATTAAAATTTAATTTAAAAAATAATAATAATCCATGTCACATGTTTAGAAATATGTGACGTGAAATATCCTGGCAAGAAACCACGTCATTTATTAGCCAAATAAGTGACGTGGTTTTTGAGAAACCACGTCACATGTAACCATAAAATGTGACGTGGTTTCTCCGAAATCACGTCACTTATTTGCCAAATAAGTGACGTGGTTTCTTCACACCACATTCTACGTCACATGTTTTCTAAACATGTGACGTGAAATCTCAGCCATTTAATAAAAAAAAATTATTCAGGGACTTATCTACGTCGCTTGTTTCATAAGTTGTGACGTGGAAAATATGACTTTCCACGTCCCCTATTTTAAGTGACGTAAAATCTCTATTTTTTCTAAGTCACTACTTTTTACGTCACATAAAAAAGTGACATGAAAACCCTGAAATAACAGACTTAGAATCCCCTTTCTGCAGTAATGGGGAATCTTTTAGGGAATTTTCCAAACAATTTATTCATTGGCATTATGAGAATTTGTTGTCTAAGAGAGAAGAGAAACTTCATCTTTGACTAAATATGAGCAAGAAGCATTACCACTCCGGTAGAAACTATCAAATGAGTTCAATTGAGATACAGGTGTCTTAACAATAGCTGAAGGAACATCTTGGTGGTATACGGTGCGAACCAGAGGCAAGTTCCATGAAGTGGAGTTCCAAGAAGAAGGGACATGCAATAATAGATCAGCAACCATATGAAAGTTCATCATGGCGGCTTGATCAGATTGAATGGGCCACCATAGTCGGTGGTTAATTGGAATGGAAGCACCATTATCCACTTTCCATTTTAGCTTCTCAATGATGATGTTTGCATTTTCAGCAATATCTTTCCACATCCAAGAAGAATTATAAGGTTTCTTACATATGGAAGGGGAGATGATGTCAATATATTTAAACTTAAGAGTGGATGCAAGAAGTGAAGATGAGTCAGATGAGATTATTCTCTAAAGAGCATAATCATTCCAGAGAGCATAATCTCTCTTCTAGGCATTTTGTTTGGCGCTTTTCTGGTGTTTTTTGAACCTTAGAGTTTTGACGATAACCAATTATGACTTAGGCTAAAAAAATTATAGGTCTCTTAATTGAAAAAATATTTTGGAACAAGTTTTTGAACCTAAATTAAGAATGCTCGATGACTTGGTAAACCATCGAGCATTGCAAGACTTCAATCACTGATGGGACATAGAGCATATATCGAGTATTGATTATTTCAAAGAAAATATTTGACTATTAAACATTTCATGATTGTTAATGCATTTTTCAAAACCAATACTCAATAATAAAATGAATGCTCAAAGTATTCTTGAGGAAGAATACTCAATCACTGAATTGGCCATCGAGCATTATGCATCACTTGATGATTATGTTTTGCCATCAATTAACATGTCCTAACTTGGAAAATTTCGAAAGTGTATTTGATCATCGATTGAGAATTCATTCATCAAGCAATTCAGTTTGATTCGATGGATGAATCAATGATCAAGCATTGGCCGGCCTTGTTCAATCAATGTTTAACAATTTATTAGAGCATTATAGGTGGAAATCTTCAGAGCATTGAACAATTCATCAAGTTTGGAAGAATGATCAAGCAGTACTGGTTTCAACAATCGATTGAAGCTCTTAAAGAACAATCAATGATTGAGAGATCCAGGGAGCATTGATACTGAACTTTTGAACTCCAATATGAAACTCTCATATTCTTGTTCCTCATTTTTAACTTAGTATTTTTGGAGCTTCTTTTTGATCCATTTCAAGGAAGAAGAACGTTAGAGACAAGGGAGACAGAAAAGTAAAAAGATGATGTCGTGAACAGTGTCTAGCAGCTAGCAGCTTAACTTTAGGAACACAATGGATAAAACCTCTGTAATCCAGTTTTCAACCAAGGAATAAAGCTCAAATTACACTAATCAAATGTAAAACTTATCACAACCATTCATCATAGCCAAAACGCTCCAGAAGTTCAAATGATGATCAAGCAACGACTAGATGATACAAGTAAGCAACGGGAAAAATATCAATTGACTATACAAAGAACAGGAGCTGCAATTGAGAAAATAGAGAAGTTTATTACGATTCAAAGATAAAAAATCTATTATATCTTCTACTATTTCTCTCTAAGTGCCTAAGTAAGTTTTATCAGCTTAATGTGTGTGAGCAAGCATCTTGTACTCTTTTCTCTATTATTGTTCCTTAGGATGTTGGAATCCTAAGGAAATGGTGTATTCTTACAAAGTGTAAGAGGGAGGGAGTGTGGTGAGAAAGAGAGTTCTTACTGAGAAAATTCTCTCTATTGTAAATGTGTTCAGGTACCTGATTGAATCCTGATTCACACTAGTGGAACCCAACTAAGGTTGGAAAACTAGATGTAGGTCTAAATATTTGCTAAACTAGTATAAACCCCGAGTCCTTTACTTCTGCACTTTGAGTTCTTCAGAAAGAGTGTGTCAAAAGAAAGTTTTTTGAAATACCCAATCCACTCCCTGATTGCACATGATAATTACATGATTTTATTCACTAATAATTGAAAATTAGCATTGGTCATAGGCACATATATATTAGGAATCTGACACTTGTGTACTAAGAGTCTTAAGGGATTGAGTTAATTGCATTTGATCTTAAATTCAGCATTTTAGGGCATAAACTCATAGATTTCTTAATATGGACTTGAGATATTATAATTGTGCTTGACTTTCATTGTAGGTCAATTGGGAGAATTGAAGAAAAAGGTTGAAAATGTCAAAAATAAGCCTAAAAAGTGCATCAACCAAGTTAGCAAAGGGATAGCCGTGACGAACCCAAGTCAAACGCGTGACTTGACAAGTTTTTGTTAACTTCCTATTTTGATCCGAATTACAACTTTGAGTGATTGGGTCCGGTTTAATTGTTTCCTAATCAATAGTTTTGACCTTCCAAGTAATCCTAACCAATACTCTCTTCCATTCCACAACTCTTTATTGGTTCTTCGTGGAGTTCGAGTTGCAGACCTCCTTTGGCATTTCCTCTTCCTCCGTGATGAACTAAATTTGTTAGATGCTCTCTTGGACCATGGGACGATGTGAAGCAAGCTACTTTTCCACCTTAGGGGAGTTTTTCTAGTTCAAATTATGTAGCCATGGATTTCCATATGTTTCCTTGAATATTTGTTCTTTTTATGTTCATATTTCATTTGTGTTTGAGACTATAGGCTACATAGTTGTTGAATTTCATCTTTGTGTTTGTATTGGATCTAGTTTGGTTTTATGTATCCTTTCAATTGACATTATCTTTATGAATACTTATTGATTTTATTGCCTATCATTGTGTGTTGTGATTTAGTCCATTTAACTTGTCTTGATTATGTTGTTTGGATAAATGATTTTGTTTGAGCATGTTGACATTGAATTTCTTCCTTAAGCACTTAAGTAATTCCATCAAGTAATCTCACCTAAGAAAACCTTGCTATTGATTCGATATAATCACATAAGCGTAATTAGGTAAAGTTATAGAAGTATGAGGATTTAATTATAAGCTAATATAGATTGGTTATTGGATCCGAAAGATATTGATTAATTTGGATGGGACCCAATTCATTCTATCTATTGGAACCTATTTTGTGTTGATGTTTGATTATAATTAACCTAGTTGGTCTATTGAGGTTGAGTGGGTTGTCACCAACATATTCCTTCAATTAAGACTAATTGAGTTTACTTGCATGAGCTTGGCCTAATTATCTTCATAATTCCCCAACAGTGTGAAACATATGCTTGCCACATGTCTACCCTAACCAAGAGAGCATCCCATCATTTGCATTCAATTAACTATCCACTTTTATCCTTAAAATAACAAAAACAAGTCTTTAAATTTGTTTTATGAAAAATACCAAAAATACCTACTCTCAACCCCTAGTTTTATTGTTTTAATTGCATTTAGTTTTCCTAGTTTGGTTCATTAGACTCCGTGAGAGACGATCTGGGATTGCACCACTATAGTGGAATCCTTAGTAAAATAATATTTTGCATTTGAACCGCAAGGCGTATTAGGAAATGTTCAAATCAATTGCTCTATTGCTGGGGAGTCTTTTTTACTCTCTAGGTTAGCTAAGTGTCAATTGAGGCATTTATAAGGGGTAGGGGTAGGAGTCTTTAGGTCAGGTTTAGGTCATATTTTACATTCTTGGTTTTTAGGTCATTTAGTTGCATTTACATTTTTAGTTTAGTTCTAGTTTGCATTTGCATCAATAAAATTGAAAAATTCAAAAAAAAAGTTATTGTTCTTGAGCTTGTGCTTGGTGTTTGCTATTGTGCTTGTGGTGTATTACTAGTTTCTTGCACCATTTAAGTGAGATTTCATTGACTAGTTGCTGCTGTGTGGTATTTGCTTTGATTGATTAAGTTTGTACTTGTTCATCACATACTCATATTTGGCATTACACTCAATTTTTCAACAAAAACCACTCAACTAAGTCACTTTCTATTATTTGGAGTTGTTGAGACCATTTGCACTGATTTCTAAACTCATTTTTATCACTTTGTGCATTTGGTAATTTTCAAAAGGATTTTCTTGCAATTTGGCAACATAGGTGGTCAGATTTGATTCTAGGAAATTTAAAAGTGTTTTGACATTTTTTCTCAAGTCCCCCTTGTTAGTACTGGCTATCACCCAAGAGGGGGTGAATTGGGTGACAGAATAAAACTTTGAAATTCTTTTAAAAAAAACAATTAAAGTAATAAGTAAAACTCTTGAAGATCTTTTTCACTATTCAATGAAAACATCATGAACCGTGAAATGCTAATCTAATATGTAAATCAGTTATGCTAGAAAATATGAGAGTTAAGGGAAGAGGAGATGCAAACAGAGATTTATCCTGGTTCGGACTATTCCTTTCACCTACATCCAGTCCCTAAACTCCACCTGAGATTTCCAATCCACTACCTTCTTGTTTAAACCGAGCACAAAAGAAGCATTTACAATCCCACAAGTTTAGCCAGGCACTTGTGAAGCCTTTTCTCCCACAAGTTTAATCTGGGCACTTGAGAACCACTCCCCCTTACAGCTTGTAAGATTACACCCTCTCTTAAGATCCCACTTTTTTAAGAGAAATCTCACTTTATATAGAATACAAAGTATTTCTCGTTCACTCAATGAACTGATAGTGTTACACACTGAAGTATAGAAGATCTGATTGATCTGATAGAAGGTTAAGCTTAAAATGAATACGTTCAAGTGTATCCATCTCTGTCTCTTCCTTTGAACTTGGGCACCAAATGCTTTTATAGTCTTCTCTTGGATTTCTGCCCGTTGGAGACCGTTTATAGCCGTTACTTGATATTGGGTGAGAGATGATTAATCTGATGGAGTTTTGAGATGTAGATGTTCTGTTGATGCATTTACTCCTTATACTTGGTTAGCTTCATCTTCTCTATCTTCATTAAATTCAGGAAGCAAATTTTTGCTTCAATGGCTCTAATCTCAGGTTTATGTGTCTAAAGGTAACTTTTTAAAAGTAGGCCTAACACATACTCATATAAAAAGAAAAGTTAGCAGAATAATGTAATTCTATCTCCAGATCGATCAATTAGCTTCGATCGATCATTGCTTTGCCCCTTAATCGATCATGCTTAGATTACTTAGATTAGATTAGATTAGAACATGCATCACTCGATCATAGAGTTAGTGTTCAGTTACAATTTGCCTTACCTGATCAATCACAAGACATCCTGATCAATTAGGCAATGTTGATCGATTGGACATAGGTTATATGTAATGAAAGTGGCAGGAATGCACAAGAGGGGGTGAATTGTGGTTTTAAAAATTTAATTGCTGGAACACAAGACTTATACTGGTTCAGCCCAAATCTTGGCCTACGTCCAGTTCTCCAACCTTAGTTGGGTTTCACTAAACTTCAAGATTAAAACAGGCTTTACAAGTGATCTCTCAGTAAGACCTCTCTCTTACAGATCACTCCCCTTTACAAATTGTAAGATTACAACCTACTCTTAAGATCCCACTATCTTAAGAGTAAACCTCACTTGAAATGTGATTACAAGACTTGTTCACTCAAATGAACTGATTTTGATACACACTAAAGTACAGAAACAATGAACGATTATATCTAAGAGTAGGTGAGTATTGAATGCAGTAAGTATAACTCAAGGTTGTATTCAATGTAAGCAATCAATATTGTTCATCAACTTCTTCACCAATGCTTTTATACATGTTTCTGGTTTTTGCCCGTTGGTTACCGTTTATAGCCATTGCTTGATTCTTGATGAGAGATGGCTAATCTGATGGAGTGTTGAGATGAAGATGTTCTGTGTTAGCATTAACTCCTATGTACTCAGTTTGCTTCTGTTCTTTTCTCTTCATTAATTGCAGAAAGCAATTGTTGTTTCAAACGACTTAATTTCTGAGTCTGTAAGTGTAACATAAACTTCCCGAAATAGGCCTGACATATTCTGTACATATCGATCACACTTAGATTAGGCTTCGATCATGACCTGCATCACTTGAATATGAGATTAGATAAACACCTCACCTGATCCATCACAGGGGATCCTGATCGATTAGGCTTCTATGATCAATTATGCTAAGATTACGTTCCAGTTAATTTTATATTTTCATGATCGATCACAGGACATCCCTTACTACTCTCTGATCGATTAGGCATCTCTGACCGAATAGGCTGAGATTAGACTTGAGTTACACTTTAGACTTCATGATCGATCGCAGGGGACCCTGATCGATTATACTCATTTGTTCGATCATACTAAGTTTATCTCTATTTCTCTAATCGATCACATTGAGATTACTTAATTTGATTTTCACTTCTCTAATCGATCACAGGGGAGGCCTGATCGATTAGGCGGACAATTTATAACTTAAACTCATTCTAATCTTACTTAATTTGCCTTTTTCTCCCCTATTTGACATCAGCAAAAAGTTTTTAAAAAAAAGTTTCTACCAAGATTTAAAATGATGAAGTTCTTGAAGAATTAAGAAAAGTTGAAACAAATTTGAAAGGTCTGACTCTACCCACATGAAGGTTTACATAGATATCCAGAATGTGCAAATAAGATGTACAGATTGACATGATGATGAATTGATTCATGAAGTATAGTGCCTCCATCTCTTGCTATAATATGTTTGATAATCCTACAATGATACTGATTGTAATTTGAAAGGTTGGAACCAGTAAAGACTTCCTCGAATTGGATAATGTGCCATTGTTGAGAATTGAGGAAGGCTCTAATTCATATATGTTAGAATAATGAGTTTTGATGATAACTAAACATAACTTAGGCATAAAGAGAAGTTGGACATAGATAAGGAATAACTTAGAAACAATCTGATAGAAAATAATAAGTATTGCCCAATCGATCAAGATCAGATTATCAGTTAAAAACTAAGTCATTAATCGATCAGGGATAGATTAGAGACATATCAGAGTTAGACTAGAAGTTTCAATCATAGGCGCCCAATCGATCAGACACCCCTGTGATCGATCAGAGGAAGTAAAAATGAATTAAGTAATCTTAGCATGATCGATTGGAGGAATTAGAGTAACTTAGTGTGATCAAACTGTTGCATCTGATCGATCAAGCCTCCCCTGTAATCGATCCGAAAGACAAAAGTATCATTCAAGCCTAATCTAACTCTAATCTATCAAGCAAGGTTAATAGATCAGAGAGTAGTGAGTAATCGATCAGAAAATACTTGTAATCTAAATATAATTTAAGTGTGACCGATTATGTAAGCCTAATTGATCTAGGACCCCTGTGATCAATCAGGTGAGGAATTTTCTAATGTCATATTAAGTGATGCAGATTATGATTGATGAGTGATTGATCATGAAACATGGAGTATGATCGATCAGAGACCAATGATATATGTGGCGATAGGATTTAATTCAAACTGAATGGTCAGCCTATTTTAAGCTTTCAAGTACAGAGGTTGTTCAGGCCTATTTTGGGAAGTTATCATTAGACATACAAAACTACCATTAAAGCCGTTTGACACAACAACTATGGTCTACGATTAATGAAGAGAGAGGATCTGAGGAAAATCAAGTACAGAGGAGTTAATGCTTCCCAAAATACATTCACCTTAACACTCCATCTATAATCATCTCTCATATAAGATCAAGCAACAACTATAACTTCATTAACGGGCAGAATTTCAGAAAATAGTATAAAAGCCTTGATGAAGAAGTGGGTGAGGGCATTCATTACATACATTGATTATTTCTTGCTAAGTTATACTTAGTACATTCAATACTCACCAACTCTTAGAGAGATCATTTATTATTGTACTTCAGTGTGTATTACAATCAGTTCATTGAGTGAACAAGTTTTTCTGTAATCATATTCCAAGTGAGTTTTACTCTTAAGATAGTGGGATCTAAAGGGTAGGTTGTAATCTTACAAAGTGTAAGGGGGAGTAATCTTTAAGGGAGAGATCTTACTGTAATGTCACTTGTAGAGGCTTTCAAGAGCATGTATTAATCTTGAGGTTTTAGTGGAACCCAACAGAGGTTGGAGAACTGGATGTAGGCCAAGATTTGGGCTGAACCAGTATAAGCTCTCTATCCTAGTGCACAAATTTTTAATTAGCACAATTCACCCCCTCTTGTGCATTCCTGCCACTTTCAATATCAAGTTATCCTGTCATAAATGTTCATCTTTCTTGCAAGGAGAGTGATTAGTATAGTCAAATATCAAACAGAGTCCTTTCTGTAAAATATTTGCATGTTAGGATCAAGTAGGGGAATATATAGGATTAACATCTCATCATCAAAACTAACCCATTGTTTCACAGTATATTTAGATGAGTATGCTAAGAAGATTATCCTTCAACAAAGGAGATGAGCTTTTAAGTTATACACATGTGAGTGTGAAGCTCCCCCTTAATCAGTGCAATTGATGAAGACATATTAAACTGACATCCTTACCAACCGAACATATATATAAAAATGATAAGGTCTAGATGTTACCAAATTTGGAGACATGGAAGGATTTATTGTTGGATGAATTCTGTTTCTTCCTTCATGTTGTCTCTACCAAAAGGTTCTCCAACTCATTTCTCTTAGGAGCAAGCCAGTTGACTATTTCCTTAGTAGCTTCATCGTGCCCATAATAGTGTCGAACAGATATTTCAGATAATGGCAGCAAAAATAGCGACAAAATGGTTGCTACATATTTCAGCAAATACGACAGTATTTTTAGCAAGTAAGGCAACAATAATTCAGCCGCTTTCCAAAAGTTTAGCAACCAAAGATCAATCTAAAAGATTACAGACTAATGCTCAGTCTCAAATGAAAGTAAAGCTAATTACTCATGAAATTTCAAATCCTTGAATGACCAAATTTTGCAATATGAACAAGTGTAAGCAAATTTCACGACAAAACTTCAATTACTATTACTAGTGACAGCAAGTAATTCTCCAATTCAAGTTCACAAATTATCATCAACCAGTAATGTTCTTTAGCTACCTAATCCTTTTCAATTTATAGCCATCAATACCAAGCTGAATTTTAAGACTCCACCAAATTATAGTCATGAAATATCCAAAATTTCAGTAGTTACACATTGTTTCATACCAAAATTAAGTTAGATCAATGAGCTAACACTACAACCAAGTCCAAGTTTCTACATTAGCTTCTAATAGCACATAATAACAAATTTTATAGCAGGGATTTGTGATAGCAATTAATACTATGGATTACCAACTATATCAAAAAAACTTGAACTTAAAAAGGTAGTAAGAACATCAACAAAATGATTCCCGCAATGTCAAAAATTTCAAAGTCAAACCATATTTTGAAATAATTAGAATTCACATAACCTCATTCAATTCTAACAAACTCCCTTGAATAACTACAATAAATCCTAAAAATAATCAAAGAGATATCACAATTGGAGTATTGAATGATTTGCAAATTTTCAGGTTTTCATAAGCCGACACAACCCAATAAAGATGCAACAAGGTGTTCAAGCTTAATGTAATCACATGAATTAGTTTGATAGCTAAAATGGAGCTCCAACTTTTAATGCTCACCCAGAATTTGATTTAAGCACAACAAGGCTTATAAAGGCAGTACAATCACCGAATTTGAGCAAGTGACAGTAGCAAGAATAATCCACAATTCCAAACAAGTCTTAGCTTAAGTTCTCCCAAATATGATCAAATATAACAATGACTACATTGCTCTTAGAACACCAACAAGCATAAAATATAACTCAGAGTATACCAAACTTGTTAAAAAGTACATAACTTTTAGCAAAGTAACAATTTTCAACCCAACAATTTTCCAAAGATCACAAAAAAATGAAGTAGCAACCGAAATTATTAAATAATAGCAAGAACCTTTAGAAAATTTCAGTTCATAAACAAGTTATCAGCACCCACTTAAACATTCATTTGCATCAATCCCTAGTGACATTGAACTTTGAAATAGTTCACTTTCATGTGCACATACGTTCTCAATGATTGCTCAAAAATTCATAACTAGTCAATTTTGCTTTAGTCAGCAATTTGAAGAATAGATGACAGCTGATTGCACCATATTTTTATACACTTTTCATTGATAAAATCAGTAGATTATTGCATGTTCTTGGGGTAATTGCACCTAATTAGGGTAATTTCTGACTTTTATACACTTTGTTGGAATTTATTCTAGTCAAGGGAAATTTGGGCATAATTAGCATAAATTACTGTTGACCTATTTTCAAGAACATTTGATGCTACCTCTGGCTTGATTTTACTTGTAGATCATAGAAGAAGCATGCCCAAATTTAGGGGCCAAGTTGCAGCGAAGAGTCCAGAGCCAACATGAGCTCGCCATGGCTCTCGCCGCGGCGAGCCGACGGCGAAGTCCCCAAAATCTGCAGAATCTGACGCGAATTCTAGGGTTCCTAGAGGGTTATAAATAGTTTATAACACCCGAAAATCCCTTCTTCAAGCCTTCTCTGCCCGAAAAACAGCCCCTCTCCTAGGGTTTATCTCATTTCCGCCATTCCTCACTCCAAATCCTCATCTTCCCACTCATTCTCACCTCCATTCTTGCTGGTTTTCTTATTCTTCCTTGCTTCACCTTCCATTTCCACCATTTTTCTCCTTCTACCTTCCTCATCCATGGAGGCTGTGGTCATGGGCCATCCTTGGCTCGAATTTGAAGATATGAGAGGCTAAGTTCTTGGTGCTTTGGTGGTGTGAAGGTGGCTCTAGCTTCATGGACCAACATAGGGGAGTTTCTAGTTTACAATTTCTTATTTCCTTTGTATTTGGCTTATACTCTTTTGTATTGGTCTTGTATTTGGATTTAAGACTTGGGATATGTGGTTGCTATCTATGTTTGTGAACTATATTGTGTATGCTTTGAATTAAATGTGATTGAGATACAATTTCCTATCTACTTGTGGTTGTATTCTTGGTTGTAGCCATTTTAGTGGTTGCTAGTGGTTATAATCAATTTCTTCCATGCATGATGATGTGGTTGCACTTCATGAGAGTTAAATTGCATTTGTTTCAAGGCATTTCACAAACCAAGTGGATCTTCACACTAACCCTAAGTAATGGCTATGAAAGTGATTGCTAGATTAGTCATTAATTAGGGCTAGTGGACCCCTAGTGGTTGCTTGGGGATTTTTCAATTAGACTTGGTAAATTCAACTCCCACTTATCATTTTGAAAGAAGCGTTTGAGTCACCGAAACACTACCAAAGCCCATTTTATAAAATCACCCCTAATCCAAACTCTTTTCACTTTTCACTTATTAATCTAAAACACCAAAAACAAGTAACTGCTTTTGTTAATAGCTTAGTAAATGAATCTTCAAACCAAAACCCCCATACCTTTTTATTGTTTTAATTGCATTTAGTTAGCTTAGGTAGTTTAGAAGGACTCCTTAAGTGAAACGATCCGGGATTGTGCCACTTTACGCAATCCTTGGTAATTATTGTGATTTTAACCCCAAGGCGCATTAGGCAAAGGTTAAATCAACAGCAAATAACACACAAACTGTAGCAAAACAAAATGTAGCACAAAAATCATCAGAATTGGACAAGAAATAGAGTAAGATTAATTCAAAGCATCAGTAATAGCATTAGTTTCAGCATCATTCTCAGCTTTCAGTTTCCTTTTTTTTAATCAAAGTTTATACTATTCATCGAAATCATTAGATTCAAGTTACTAATTATAAATATTTGATGGTTTCATGATCAGTGACAGCTTAAAAATAATGTTTCTGATATGAGTCTTATGCAAGTATGTCAGATCAAGAGTTAATGGCAAAGCTGTCCAAAAATAATATTCAACAATAAAGGAGTGAGGGAAAGAGGTGCTCATTCATGATTGGTAAGGCTTTCTTCAATGGATACTTAAAGTAGTCAGTATCATAACATCTAGAGCTTTTTCCTCTGTAGTGATCAGTGGCTTAGACAGTCACTCTTTTCTATCCATCTTGAATTGGCTTGATTTCTAAGCTCATCTAGGACACTTTAAGTTCCTATAAATGGCCATCTCCTGTTTGCTCAATCAATGATAGCCTTCAACCTTGCTCATAATCTAAAATCATACTTAATAAAACACAGCTTGTTTTGAAATCATTAGAATGGTTCATTTCTAGTAAGAGCATTGAAATTTAAAATAAACTTTGAGACAGAATGCTTATGCTTTTATGTTTGAATTTAGATAAAGATATATTTCATAAAGCATAAGGGTCATTTGGAAAACAAATTTGCATAGCATAAGTTTAATGATATCATGAGGTATAAATGAAATACAAATTTAAAATACAAAATCATTCTTAAGAATATGTTGACAACTAGTGCTCATGAAAAAAATGATGGAAATCTGTAATTTAAAAGATATGTCAGAAAGCTTCATTTTTTTGAAACATATGAGACACTCAAAGTTATATGAATAACATAATTCTGCTTAAGGCTTTGTGCTATAGACAAATAAGCATAATGACTTTTCTGTAGCATAGAGATCTTCTAGACTCATAGAGTTGTGTTATGAAGTATCAAACTATTTAAGGTTAAGACATGAACACAAAACTCTATCTACTCTTGAACATAAATGATAGTGGCTGTTAATGTATTTGAGTAGCAGAATGAGGATAAGGATAATTGAACACTGAAGCACATATTCTTTGACTAGTCATGAATTTATATATTTGTCTCAGTGCTTTCTTGAAAAGATGCTCAACTTGTTAGACATGAAGTCTAACTCATTATAGAATAAGTTTGAGTAGATTAGGCACTGGATAGATGAAAGTTGGAAGAAAACTTTAGTGCATGTTTTTGAAGCATTTCGAACTTTTAGTTCATAACAGATATTACCTTCCAGTTTTCAAAGACAATTTAAATGCAATTAAAGTGAGCATATTTTCAAAATATGTGAATCCAATTTTATGAACCACGATGAGTTGAAATCTAAACAAATTTTGGATTGTGCATTTCAAAAACTTCACAATAGATAAACTATGCACAATTTCAACTTTTGAGTCATGTAGCAATCTAATAGATATTTCATGACAATAAAAGATTGATTGCTAATTGAAAAAGGAACAAGCATTCATTACCAAAATATATAATATATTTGAGTACACGATAGGGCAAGAATAAATATCATTATAATTCTTGTTTTTCATTAACTTGCTTGGCTTTAGTGGAGTAATGTTGATTACATTCTTTGTACATCCAGCGCCAAGATTCAAGCTCAGAAATCCAGCTTCATCAAGATTTGACTTAATTTTGATGTAGTCATAATCTTGAAGATTTCTATCCTTCTTCCTACAAAATTGAGTAATTCTTTCTCTTCCTTTAGTATCCAATTTCACTTGAATCCACTCATGATTAGTTTGTAGGAATTTTCATAATTCACATGCTTTAAAAGATATAATCAACTCAAGATAGTTAAGCATAATGAATTAATCATGATTTCATGCATAGAGATATATTGGCTTTTCAAATCATTATGCATGTATAAGGAGCTATATTATGAACATTGTGAGTCTTTTGTAATTGCCTTCAATACAGACTTCAATGCTCATTTCTAAGGTTGCAAAGTGTAAAATCTCAATAAATACTACTGATAATAGTGTGGGAGATTATACCATTGTACCTCTACCTTTGGTACTTAGAGGATTGCCTTTGCTCACCCAAAAGGTCCTAACAAACTTGTCCTTGGGTTGTAGTACTGTCCCATGTGACATAGAATTCAAGAATTTTCTTCTTGAAGCCTGAGGGATCCTACTTTTCTTGTTCTTTTCAAGATAATTGTATGGTACTCTATGGTAGTTCATTTTTGATGTAGAACATGCTCTTCTTTTTACTATCCACTGCCTCTTATGATTTGAACAAGATGTTGCAGCAATGGATTCTCCCAGAGTTCTCATTTTGAATGTAGATTCTATGAATCTTTTTCCTTCTGCATGGGAAACTCTTTAATTCTTATTTGAAGTCCTTGTATCATAATTTCCATTTCTAGTTGAACCAATTTGCACACATAAAGCTCTAGATAGACATTTTGGTGCCCATTTATACTTGCGTCCTTCATTGTTAGCATTGGACCTTACTTGTCCTTTTGGAATCCAAACACGTTTATTTCTCACATATGAATTTCTTCTAATATTACATGTGTGAGATATATGACCAGATCTTCCACAATAATGGAAGATAATAGAATGATGTGCAATATGAGACTTTATGCAACTATTACGATGGCTAGATGAGTATAAAGGCAAGTTGGATTCTCTTGTATGTTCTTTCTTCCCAAAAGATTTTCCAGTATGATTTAAAACATTTTCTCTTTTTGAAATATGATCTGTCATAGGCTGTAAATCAATTTTATGCAAACCAAAGTTATTTTTTTTAAATACACAAGAGTTGGAATTGTATACCATAAATATATCTTGAGCTCCAGAGGATGATTTATCTGATTCATTCACGTTGAGCTCTTTTAGGATACAATCTTCCTCTTGTGCTTCTGTGTTGACTTGATTTTGGAAGTGTCCTATGATTTTATCTTCTTCAATCTCAACTTCCATTAGTTCATCATGCGTAGATATGGAACTTTGAATTTCAGAAGAGCTGTCAACACTTTCAACTTCAATGATGTGGTCAGTATCATATTGATTTAACCTTTTCCTTACGCCTTGGGGTTAAAATCACAATAATTACCAAATTGTGTAAAGTGGCACAATCCCAGATCGTTTCACTTAAGGAGTCCTTCTAAACTACCTGAGCTAATTAAATGTAATTGAAACAATAAAAGGTATGGGGGTTTGATTTTGAAAATTCATTTAATAAAACTATTGACAATTGCTATTACTTGTTTTTGTAATTTTCTTTTGATTAAAAGGGAGAAAAGGGTTTGGATTAAAGGAATTTATAAAATGGGCTTTGGTAGTGCTACAGTGACTCTCACGCTTCATTAAATTGATATTGGGAGTTAAAAGATGCACCAAGTGTAATTGAAAAATCCCCAAGCAACCACTAGGGGTCCACTAGCCCTAATTAATGACTAATCAAGCAACCACTTTCTTAGCCATTACTTAGGGTTAGTGTTAAGCTCCACTTGGTGTGTGTTGGAACATGAGTTTTGAAAACTGATTCCTCTCGAGAATGTGCAACCACAACATTCAATTGGATAAATTAAGCTACACAATCTAGCAACCACTAAAAATCATATAGCATCACAAACCCAATAGGAAATTCAAACATAGACATCATTCAATTAACATAACTCAATATCCAACACAAATATTCCAATTTAAAGACAATGAAAGAGGAAAAAAATGTCTCCAATCCAAATATACAAAAGAAATGCAACCACAAAACTCAATACATAAGGAAAAGAGCATGAGGAAACAAATAACTCCCCTATTTCGCCCATTGAAGCTCAAGCCACCTTCACACCACCAAAGCACCAAGATTCTAGCCTCTCATGTCTTCAAACTCGAGCCCAAGAGGACCCATGATGACAGCCTCCATGAGTGGGGAAGATAGAAGGAAAATTGGAGTGGAAATGGAAGTTAGAAAGGGAAAGAACAAGAAAATCAGTGGAATTTGAGGTAGAGATGAGTAGGGATGAGAGGATTTGAGTGGAGAATGAGGATAAATGATGGAACCCTAGGAGAATTGAGGTATTTTCGTGCTAAGGAGGCTTAGATTCTGAAGGTGGGGGTGTTTGGATCTATTTATACTGCCCTAGAAACCCTAAAAACGCGTCAGATTTTTACAGATTCTGGGGACTTCGCCGTGGGCTCGCCGCGGCGAGCCAACATCCATCCTGGAACTTGCTGGGAGTTCGCCGTGAGTTCGCCGCGGCGAAACCCGCGGCGAACTCACATTGGTTCTGCCTCTTCTTGTCTTCCTCGCCGTGGGTTCGTCGCAGCTTCTAGGAGACATTGATTCTGTTTCTCTCTTCACTTTCTTCTTTTGCTCCGTCCAGAATTCTTCGCTGCAACTTGGCTCCTTAATTTGGGTATTTTCTTCTATGACCTGCATATAAATTGGACCTAAGGTAGCATCAGAATGTTCTTGAAAATGGGTTAAACAATAAATCATACTAATGGTGCCCACATTGCCCTTGACTAGAACAAATTCCAACAAAGTGTGCAAAAGTCAGAAATGAACCTAATTAAGTGCAATTATCCTAAGATCATGCAATAATCCAATGATTTTATCAATGAAAAGTGTATAAAAATATGGTGCAATCACATATATAGAGTCAAGTGTATCCCAAATATCTTTAGCACTAGAGCAAAATCTGATTATCTGAAAATCATTTTCAGTTAAGCCTTTATACAAAATTTGCATTGCTTTAATGTTCGAAGAAAACATTTTCTTTTCTTTCTCAGTCCAATCCTTTCACTTGAGATCGTTGAATCCTTTAAACAAGTGACCTGCTTTGATACCAATTGTTAGTACTGACTGTCACCTAAGAGGGGGGCGAATTAGGTGACAGAATACTAATAAGAAAAACAAAGTTAGCAGAATAATGTAATTCTATCGCCAGATCAATCAACTAGCTCCGATCGATCACTGCCTTTGCTCTTTAATCAATCATGCTTAGATTACTTAGATTAGATTAGATTAGAACATGCATCACTCGATCATAGAGTTAGTGTTCAGTTACAATTTGCCTCACCTGATCGATCACATGGCATCCTGATTGATTAGGCAATGTTGATCAAGTGGACTTAGGTTATATGTAACACTGGTTCAATTTATCCTAAGCTTTCATGATCTATCACAGGGCATCACTCACTTACTCTCTGATCGACTATACGACTATGATCGATTAGTCAACTATATTACTTATGACTGATCGATTGAGCATTGTTCAGTTTAAGGATAAGCTTGAAAAATCATAACTCTCTCAATTTAAATCCAAATTTAACATATAATATATCCATTGGAAGATAACTCAATCTAATTTCCAATGAAGAAAGAATCATAGCCAAACTCTTCGAGATGCAAAAGTTATAATTAAAATCATGATTGTCAGACTCATGCACAATGACAGTTCATTGGGAAAATCTTGAAAATTCATATCTCCCTCATTTTAAAAGATTGTAAAGTGAAACTTGTGTTCTAAAACAGGTATTAAGTCTAGTTTTATATGAAACAAGTTTCATCCCAATCAGATTTATTTTTGAAAGATATGTTCTAAAACATGACTGCCTATCTCATGCATGACGTGGAAATATTGGGCAGATTGAAAAATTCATAGCTCCTTGGATATAAATCATTTGAGGGTGAACATTGTGTCCATGAACCGATGTTGGGAGTCTAGTTTCATAAAAAACAAGTTTTCTCTAAATTGGAGTTATATTCTATGAGATATGATCAAAACACTAGACATGGGTCAAACTGAACGAAAAACATAGTATATTATGAACATGTTATGATGGATCACTTGCATATTCTGATTGAGAACACCCTATGATCGATTGATAATGCTCATGATCCATCACAAACACTCTTTTACGATAGATTATCATGCTTTGATCAATCACTACTGATTGCAAAACATAAAATTCATCTATGAGCATGCTATGTAAGGATATATGCACGGGATCTCATGGTTTGATGATTTGGACTCATTTGAGTTTCTTTTAGTTCCCAATTGATAATAGAAACTTCTAATATCAAATCTAATAACTTGATTCTTGATTTAATCATTCAAATCTTCTTCAATCTCATTAGTAATCATTCTACATAACCAACAATATTAGAATAATGGATTTTGATGATAACTAAACATAACTTAGGCATAAAGAAAATCTAGACTTAGATCTAGAATGAACCTAGTTTGAACTGATAAGAAATTCTAAGTTATTGCTCAATCGATCAGGAAGAATCATTCTATTGGAAGTATAAAGTCATGATCGATCAGAATCAGGTTAGAGAACATAAGTTAAGTAACTAGGTGCCTAATCGATCAGGGTAAGGTTAGAGTATGTATAAGTTATAAGTTTGGTCATCTAATCAATCAGGAGGCCCTGTAATCTCTCTGACAACACAGGTACTATCAGCTTGGCCAAAAATCTAGTATATCACTCAAGAACAAAGCACATTGATGTCAAACATCACTTCATCAGAGATCAAGTGCAAAAGAAGGATGTCAAAGTGAAGTTCATTCCAACTCACTTGTAGCTGGCAGATATCTTCATCAAACTATTAGTTACAGAACAATTCATGTTCATCAGAAGAGAACTGGGAATGATAAATCCCAATGAGTTATAAATCAGTATCAATCCCCCAATCCTCTTAGATTTATTTAAATTATGCCATATTTGATGATAAAATACTAACTTATGCATCGAAGTACCGAAATAAGTCTTTGCAGGTTCTGTGTCAAAAATAAGCTTTTCATCATCCAATCGATCAGGAATGACTGATCGATCAGAGGTAAAACTGAGAAATTAAGGAGGAGTCAGACTAATCGATTAGGGAATGGAGCAATCGATCAGGATTACCTAATCGATCACAAGGAAGGGGTAATCGATCAGGCATCAATTACCCAGTGTGGAGCCAATCGATCACAACAATCTTTAATCGATTAGATGCATATATTCGATCAAGAACCAGGACTTGTGATCGATCACAGGGCACTCGTGATCGATCAAGCGCTAATGGTAACTTTTACACCGGTCACTTTGATTGTTAGGGTTTTACATTTACTTTCTCATATATATTGAACTATTATAACTGTTGCATCACTTTGCATTCATTTTTGGCACTCGAAAAGCCAAGAACCAACATCTCCTTTCATCAAAACCTCTCTGTACAATCATAACTGAACACATTACTCGTCATAACCTCTCTGTAACTGTTGCATCCCTTTGAATAATCAGAAACACCCTCTAGCTCTCTATATAAACCTCCAAATAGCACCCAAGATGATCATTCCCAAACACTACAGAGCCAAATTCATTGAAGATACTGTACTTCTTCCTTCGAAGGACCCTACTCTTACATACAGACAACCATCTCCACCCTCAACTTCTCAACCCTCAAACACGACAATGCCTGAGACTCGAACCCAAGCCTCCAAATCTAAAAGAAAGAGTTCTTGCACTACTTTGAAAGTCAGGGACCTGAATTTGGGAGATACAGAAGTCCCAGTGGACCCTACTTTTGCCCAATGCCCTATTGAAGAAGCATCAGAAGACATTGAGAAGAAAATCATTCTACAAAGATATACATATGTGGACGTTGATTACCTAGAGAAGAATAGCTACCCAGTGACAGGTTGGTTGGGGCGATACAAGAGGTGGATTCGCATCAAGAAGCATTACAATGAGAAGGTTATCAAAGCCTTCTATTCCAACATGAATGTCTCTGTAACAGATTTTGCGGGAAAAATTACTAGAATTCGAGTGTCATCCCAAGTCAGAGGAAAGAAGTTCTCTTTTGATTGGAAGGATTTGAATCAATGGTTTGATATGGATAAGCCAGAGTTGGGAGCATACAACGTTTAGTAAGAAAAGGGGAAATATTCAGAGATTGATCTCATGAGGGCTTATCAACTTGACAGTCCAGTCTGAGGAACCCTTCGACTAATTCATATGCCCCCAGTCAACAGAGTGATTTACTATGCCTACTATAGATGCATGGTGAACAAGGTAGAGAACTTTATTCAGATTTTGGATATAGACTATCCATTGTTGGCTATGCTAATCAACAAAATCCCCATCAACCCAGGCCAACTAATATGTGAAGAGTTCCTCAGATTTCATAAAACCAAGACTGCCAAGACCCCTCTCTTATTTCCTCAATTGGTATCTTACATTCTGGCCAGCAACCACATTTTGTGGTTACAAGGAGACAAAGACATTGAGACTCCCAAGTGTGATCTGATCACTCTCAAAAGGATGAAGCTCCCACCATTTACACCAGACTTTGCTCCACGACAAGTTCAAGAAGGAGTGCCTGAGGAATAAGGTCAACCTCAAAAAGAGCATGAAGAAGTGCATTCATCTATCTCCCAGTCCTCCTAACCATCGGTACCTAAGTCAGACAGGTGGGTACCTCTCACAGAAGAATTGGTGGGCCAGGTTGCTGTCAAAGTCTCAGAAAAGGTCATGCTTGCTGTGTTGACAGAACTATCCTTGGAACATCAAGCCATGGAAGACAGACTTCTCAAGCGATTCGTAGCTACTCTCAATGACATAGTGGTACTTTCTGTCCAGGAGTGTGGATTTCAAGTATTCAAAGGATATGACACAGTGGTCAACATGCACAACAAACTTGCTAGACTTGAAGAAATTCTCAGAGAAAAACTTGATGTTGTCCTTCCTGCTCCACATCTAGAGACCTTTCCTAATCATGAAGCCCACAGAGTCTCTCCCATACACTACTCCCATCACTCATCTCCTTCTCCATCTCATCCTACCACTTCCCCTGTCATCCCCACTCAAACCTCACCACAATCTCCTCAGGAACCTACCATCTAAACATAAGCCTCACCTAAAACCACTCCCCCTACATCCAAACCATCATCACCAGAAAAAGCCATCCCTCCCTCAGAACTTTAAACAGTACCACCCAAACCTATGCCAGAAAAGGGAAAGCTCAAGTTACTGAAACCTCTCCTACCCTTCCCTCTACTCCTTTTGATGATGCCAGAAAGGGGGATAAGATCTACAGTATTCCAGAGATAGGGGAGAGTAGCAATGTTCAAGAAAAGACTAATGAAGCTGTTGCTATTCTGCAATCCATTACTGCTAAAGCACTTCAGAGGCCTACTACAAAAGTCTCTCCTAATGCCACTTTGAGCCAAGTTCTCCTAGACATTCATGAACTAGCAGAGGGAATCAAACTGAGTATGGAGGAACAAGTCGTGATAGAGGACCTATCCCATGAAGAACCTGAGCATGTCAACATCCCTCCTACAGATGCAACTGTAGTACTTGAGCAACAAGAAGAGGATCTAAGTATGGCCATGGTTTTATATGAGGGGGAGCCACAGCCAGTATTAGTGGACACATGGCCTATCTTCATTGAAGAGTGCAAGATATGGTTGAAGAAAATGCTGCAAGAGCCAAAGCATAGCAAGACCAAAAAGCCAAGGCTAAGGAAGAAGATGAGGCTAAGGCTAAAAAGGAACAAGATGATCTGCCTAAGCCTGTGATTCCCAGTTGGGGAGTCAGGAAGCAAGTGATCTATCATAAGCCTGCCAAGCCTGTCCAAAAGGACCCTATCCAAACTAGCTCAGAGTTCCTTCAGTCTCATAGAGAAGAAGAAGGGCCAAAAATTCAATCTGTTGCCAAGGGGAAAAAGATCAAGATGACTGCCCCCAATCCTCCACCCAGAATGATTATAAGGAAGGGTTCCAAGGCTTCAAAGGGTATTGTAATTGAAGAACCTAAACCTGCCCCTAAGGCTGTAACAAAAAGGAAGGCTGCACCAAAGGGAAAAACATCCAAACCTCATCCAAAGAAGAAGCAGAAGCAGCAGGCCTACTTTGAGAGGATGCTTGAGAAGTTCAAGCCTCCATCCCCTCTTAAGAAGAAGAAAGCTCCTGCCAAAAAGAAGAAGGCTGAGCCTAAAGTTGAGATTCAATTTGAAGAGCCTTCAACTGATTCTGGAGGTTATAGTAGTGAATCTGGAGACTATGACCTGAAGACAAAGTATGGGAAGGGCTCGAGTGACTAGACTCTGACTAAACCTGAAAACCATCCTGACTTGCATACATCCTCTCATATCTGCATCATATATGTTTTTATGTTTGTTTTGAAGTAATTCATTAGATGTTTCTATACTTCTAATATGTTTTATCATGTTTATAATGTTTCCTGTTGAATTGTATAACTCATGATATCTATTAACAAGTGCCTATGTTTATCAGAATACTCCTTGTCCAAATTTTAGCTTTCTGATTAATCATTGATTCTATCTTATGTTTTGTCATCATCAAAAAGGGGGAGAATATTTGAATAATGAGTTTTAATGATAACTAAACATAAATTAGGCATAAAGAAAGGTTAGACTTAGAACTGGAATGAACTTAGAAATAATCTAATAGAAGTACTAAGTTATTGCCCATTCGATCAGGATCAGATTATAAGTCAAAAGTCTAAGACAATGATCGATTAGAGTAAGATTAGAATGAGTTTAAGTAATAAGATTTGCCACCTAATCATTTAGGCCTCCCCTGTGATCGATCAGAGAAGTAGAAATCAAACTAAGTAATCTCAATGTGATCGATTAGAGAAATGGAAATGAACTTAGTATGATCGAACATTTGGGTATGATAGATCAGGACATCCTGTGATCGATCAGGAAGTATAAATTGTAATTCAAGCCTAATCTCAGCCTATTCGATCATATATGCCTAATCGATCAGAGAGTAGTGAGTGATCTATCATTAGAGTATGAAATTAACTTCAAGTAATCTAAGTATAATCGATCATAGAAGCCTAATCGATCAGGGTCCCCTGTGATCGATCAGGCGAGGTGTTATCTAATCTCACATTCAAGTGATGAAGGTCATGATGAAAGCCTAACCTAAGTCTGATCGACCAGACAATTAAGGCAGTGATCGATAGGAGTATTGTAATCGAACTGTGTTTAAATAATGAGTTTTGATGATAACTAAACATAACTTAAGCATAAAGAAAGGTTTGACATAGATTAGGAATAACTTAGAAACAATCTTATAGAAAATGCTAAGTATTTCCCAATTGATCAGGATCAGATTACTAGTTAAAAACTAAGGTATTGATCGATCAGGGATAGATCAAAGAATGAATAGAAGTTTGAAATTAGGTGCCTAATCGATCAGGCTTCCCTTATAATCAATCAGGGAAGTAAAAATGAACTAAGTAATCTCAGTGTGATCGATCATAGAAATAGAAGTAACTTAGTATGATTGAACTATAGCACCTAATCGATCAGGCCTCCCCTGTAATCGATCAGAAAGTTCAAAGTATAACTCAATTATAATATAAGCCTAATCGATCAGAGAAGCATAATAGATCATAGAGTAGTAAGTAAACGATCAGAGAAATGCATGCAATCTGAGTGTGATATGAGTGTAATTGATTATATAAGCCTAATCGATCAGGGACCCCTGTGATCGATCAGACGAGATTTTATCTAACTTATATTTAAGTTATGCAGGTTGTGATCGATGGGTGATCGATATGTGATCGATCAGATAAGAGGCAGTGATCGATTATAGATCAATGATAGAAGTGGTGATAGGTTTTGATTCAAATTCAATAGCTAGCCTATTTTAAGCTTTCAAGTACAGAACATGTTCAGGTCTACTTTAGGAAGTTATCGTTAGACACACAAAACTGCCATTAGAGCCGTTTGACACAACAACTACGTTCTGCGATTAATGAAGAGAGAGGATATGAGGCAAACCAAGTACAGAGGAGTTAATGCTACCCAGAATCCATTCATCTCAACACTCCATCTATAATCATCTCTCATCAAAGATCAAGCAACGGATATAATTTCACCAATGGGCATAATTTCAGAAACTAGTATAAAAGCCTTGATGAGGAAGTTGGTGAAGGACATTGATTGTTCACATTGATTACTCTTGCTAAGTTATACTTACTGCATTCAATACTTACCAACTCTTAGAGAGATCATTCATTTTGTATTTCAGTGTATATCACAATCAGTTCATTGAGTGAACCAGTTTTTCTGTAATCTCATTTCAAGTGAGGATTACTCTTAAGATAGTGGGATCTTAAGAGTAGGTTGTAATCTTACAAGTAGTAAGGGGGAGTGATCAGTGAGAGAGAGTTGTTGCTGTGTGATCACTTCTAAAGGTATTCAAGGGCTTGATTAAATCTTGAAAAATTAGTGGAACCCAACTGGAAGTTGGAGAACTGGACTTAGGCCAAGAGTTTTGTCCGAACCATTATAAAGGTCTTTGTCTTAAGGTCTAAATTTTATTTGCACAATTCACCCCCCTCTTGTGCATTCTTAGCAATTACATTTGGTATCAGAGCTTGGTCTTCTCATAATAGTTGATCCAATGGTCAAGAGAAGCAAAGATCATCATGGCAGGATATGGCAACATTCTCCCGGAAGGAAGCTCAATCAACAGACCTCCAGGTTTCAATGGAGAACATTACACCTTCTGGAAGATGAAAATGAGGACGTTTATCAAAGCAAATGGGTACATGCTCACGAAGATTATAGAAGAAGGAGACATTGTGCCAATGAAAATAGAGAATGGAATCAAGTTCCTAAGCTTCCTGCTGAATTCACTAGTGATGACAAGGACAACTTGGAGCTGAACAGTAAAGCAATCCTTGTCATTCAACGTGCTCTTAGCCAGAAAGAGTACTTCAGAGTGTGCCACCTTGAGACTGCTAAAGAAATGTGTGAAGCTCTAGAAGTAGCTCATGAAGGAACCACAGGAGTGAAAACAAGAAGGGCTGAGCAGCTTATATCAGAATTCCATCTTTTCAAAATGGAAGATGGTGAACCTATCAAGGAGTTAGAAATCACATATCTGATTAATAATCTAACAGCTCTGGGTAGGAGGATCTCCAAAGCTGAACAACTATCCAAGATATTAAAGATCCTCACACCAAAATGGTAAATGAAGGCCACTGCTATACAAGAGATGAGAGGTGAATCCATGAGCTTAATCACATCATTATTTGGAAGTTTAGTTGAATATGAGTCTACTATCAAGACTCAAAGAGAGCTCTATGGAGACAAAAAGAAAAGGAATTTGGGTCTCTCAGCCCTTATAAAGGAGGATGATGAAGAAGAAGTGGAAGAGCTTGATGATGATGAGATGGCCTTCATGGTCAAAAAATTTAGAAAGATTTTCAGAAATGGAAGAAGATTCCAGAAAGGGGGCACCAGCAACACTAAAAAGGACTTTCAGTGAAGTGCTCTTGTCTGTTATGAATGTAAAAAGCCTGGACATTTCAAATCAGAATGTTTAAGTCTTCAGAGGCTTAAAGAAAAGGAGAAGAAAAAGGAAAAGTTTCCAAGCAAGAAGAAAGCCTATGTCTCTTCTATATGGGGAGATAGCTCGGATGAGGAAACGAGTGATGCTAAGGAATCAGTCAATCTGTGTCTGGTAGCTCAAGAAGAATCTGATAGCGAGGTATACCTTTCTGACCCCTCTTTTCACAGAGTTTGTGAAATTGGCTAAAGAAGTAGCTGTTTTGAGAAAGGAAAATAAAGAACTAGAAAAGAAAGTTGAGGAATATGAATACCTGACAGGTCAATAGATTCCAACTAAGGAGGTTTGTAAATCTCTTAAAAGAAAAGGAAAAGATTTCTGATGTTTTAAAAAAATTCACTAAAAGCACTGAGGCTCTAGATATTATGCTAATGAATCAAAGAGCTTTTAGAGATAAAACTGGTATAGGTTATGATTCAATGTCCAAGTCTTCAAAAGAAAGAAAGCTAGCATCTAAAGAAAAACCTTACTTAAAATTTTTCAGAAAGGTTTCAAACTATTCATCACCCTTTAGTTTCTGCAATTTTTGCAACAGAAAGGGACACACTGATCTACATGTTATCCCAAGAAACATGGTGTGTCTGGACTAAACAAATGGGTCCCTAAAGGGACACAGCAGCCAAAAGTCCATCAGGGGCAAAGGCATCAAACTAATTCCAAAGTACCCAAGAAAGTTTGGGTACCTAAATCTATTTAGTTTGTGCAGGTCTGTCTCAAAGCATCCAACAACAATTATAAGTGGTACATAGATAGTGGATGCTCAAGACACATGACTGAAGTTAAGAAGAAATTTGACAATCTAACCATGAAAGATGGAGCCAAAGTTAGTTTTGGATGAAACAAGTCAGGACGAATCTCTGGAATAGGAGAGATTGGGGCAGTCAAAAACATCTATCTAGTTGAAGGTCTCTGCCACAATCTCCTAACTGTCAGTTAGAGTATTGACAAATTTAGCTAGGTAATTTTTGATTCAAATGAATGTCTTATAGTAGATATGAAAGAGTTAGCCATAGACAAATCAACCATTCACACTACTACAGAAAACACTTTTCACGTCTTTTTTTGGGACTTTTCACATCTCTTTTTGCTGGGACGTGGATAGAGGAGACGTAGAAAGTCAGAACATTCCACGTCCCACTTTCCACATCTCACATTTTAAAGCGAGACGTGCAAATTGGCCACTTTCCATTTGTCTCTTTTTTAAAAATGAAACGTGGAAAGTGAGACTTTCCACATCTCTTATTCAAATAAGAGACGTGAAAAGTCCTTTTTTTTAAAAAAAATGATATTTTTTTAATTAGGATGATTAATCCTAATCCAAAAAAAACCCCCAATATTTAATCGAAATAATAGAAATACAGCATTTAAAATAAAAAAATGAACTGATTTTATTATTTATATCTAAACTAGTATTACAAAAATGTCACAATACAACTTTGATCTAAGATGAAAATCAAGGTATTGATAGTGCTGGCTGTCACCCAAGAGGGGGGTGAATTGGGTGATAGGGTAAATTCAAAACTTCTCTTTTCTAAAACACAGTGAAGGTAATCTTTAAAATCTTTTTCCGGATTATCACAGAGTATTTCAAACCTGTTAAATGCACTAAGAGATATATAATTTAGATATGCTGGAAACTAAGAGAGTTTAGGGAAGAGATAATGTAAATAGAATTTATCCTGGTTCGGTCTACCCTGACCTACATCCAATCCTCAAGCTCCACCTGAGATTTCCACTACCCTCTTGTTTAAACCGGGCACAAGAGAAGCCTTTACAACCCACAAGTTTAGCCGGGCACTTGTGAAGCCTTTACCACAGGTTTTACAATACGGGATCACCTGCCAACCTTTTCACAGAGTTTTAGAATTCTCTCTAAACACTCCCCCTTACTACCTGTAAGGTTACAACCCTGTTCTTAAAGCACCAAGCTTTAGAACAACCTCAAACAATAGAGGATTTCAGATAATATGTTCACTTAATGAACGGATTATGATAAACACTTAAGTACAGAAGAATACATGATGAATTTACAACTCTAGAGCTTAACGAATTGAACAATGAATACTCTAGCTCTCTTTTTCTAATTTACTTGACTCAATCAGTCATTCATCATTTCTGGGCTCACTAGATTTCGCTCTTAATTAGTGTAATCCATAATTCTACATAAAGCCCTGTTCATCGTTGTTTTCGTTAGTTCTTGAGAAAGCAAGTCTTGATCTATTTATATCTTCATAGCTTGCCTTTTTCTTTCAGCTTCATGTGGCCGTTTGAATATAGTCGTTGGAAGCTTATAGCCGTTGCCAATTAATGCTATTCCTTCATCGAATTCAAACTTCTGATCTAGATTTTACTGTTCATGCATAGGCTGGGCTAGGAGAGAGATAGACTGCGTGTTATGAACGTTTTCAACAACTGTACTTGCATAGCAGCTTTTTCAGTAGCGCTAACATGCTTTGCTATCGCTAACTGCATAGAATAATTCCTGCACTTGAGCTGTTAGCTAAACAAGTATTTATGCAGTGGATATTATCGATAGAGCATTTCATTAGCTCAAAGAGATGGAGACAATATATCAGCTAAGGAATTTCAAAGTATTCTCTATAGATAGCAAATCATGCTATAGATAGCGAAACATGTTATAGATAGCAAATCATGCTATAGATAGCAAATCATGCTATCGCTAGCATATTCTTTTAGTTCAATGTTCAGCGTACTAGCTGTCATCTCAATAAGCATTTTTCTATCGATAGCTAATCCCATTATCGCTAGTCACTATGTTAACTGATCTAACATTCTTCCCCGAGTATTTATTCATGTTACCTGAGGGGCCTTAGCGATAGAGACAGAGTCTAGCGATAGGATCTATTCTTATTTGCTTAGGCTAGCTCTACACATTCCATTAGCTATGGTGAAGACCTTTAGTGATAGAGATTTTGCTCTTTCAGTGGATTATTGCTAAGTCCTCATTAGCTATTATCCTAAGCTTTTCATTTGATGGCGATAGGCTCTTAGCTTAGCGATAGAGAATCTGTTCTTTACTATGGCTCTTTGTCTATTAGCGATGATAAACATGTTAGCGATAGAACTTCTACTTAGTCATCATGATTCTTTATCTCAGTTTATTCCAGACTAGATTATATGCTCTTATGAATGCAATCTGAGCCCAAATCATAAGAAATCATCTATGCAATGCTTTCAATCACAGTAAATATATAGCAAACATAATTTAATAGATAGTAGGAGATAAACACTTTATCCACACTTTTTGCTTACTACATTTAACTCTATATTTGACATCATCAAAACTAAGCATATCCAACATTCTCCCCCTTTTTTATGATGACAAATACATGGTGAAAAATATGTAAGAGTAAGATCATGGAAGTTAATGTAGATGCAATATATTGTTCATGGCTTTCTCTCTTCCTATCAATATATTTTTCATGCTTTTCTCTCCCCCTATTTGACATCAGCAAAAAGTTTGTGGAGACTTTAAATGTAACAAAGCTTTTCTCTCCGCAATGTAACAAAAGTTTTGATCAAATGTAGGGGATATCAAAAGGTTGTGGAAAACAATAAAGTTCTGAAGGAATACCAAATGTAAAAATATTGGACTCTATGTTTTCTGAAGTTTTGCCATAGATATGCAAGATGCTCAAACAAAGCAAATAGAGTTGACAATGCAAATTTATCAAAGAAAACTTTAAATGTAATTTGGAGAAGGAGGGTTTAGAAATGCTCATTGATATTCGGCAAAAGAATTAATTGATCCATGAAGCTTAGTGCCTTCCTCTCTTGATCTGTTGTATGTGATAAGCCATTATTGATACCAATTGTTATTGGGAAAGTGTAAGCCAATCAGTGATTCATTGTGCATTTGCATCAATCCTCAGATTTGATAATGTGTCCTTGTTGAGTATTGAGGGATGCTCTTGCCCATACTGAGTTCTCCTGTCATCAATGTTTATCTTTCTTGCAAGGAGAGTAGTTAATATAATCAAGGATTGTCAAAGATTGGTACCAAATGTAAAGATTAAAAAAAACCCTTAATGTAAGATAATGTCATATTGAGAGCATGAAAGGAATCTATAAGAGAGTACATCTCATCATCAAAACTAATAGATTATTTCATTGTTGTTAATAGTAAAAACAACAAGTATTATCACCAAAACAACAATGAGGACAGATTTTGCATAATTCTGTTCAAAATCTTGATTATGAGAATACAGAGGGAAAGTGTACAGTACAATTCAATGTCAAAGCTACACTGGCTGGAAGTTTCAAGCAACTTCATATTCTTAATTCTATGCCCTTGATAGCTAGACATAACTAAAGATTTAGATTCCCTAGTAGTTTTCTTTAAAGCAGATTTTTGAACAAAAACATGGCAGCAATAGTTGTCCTATATTTGTTCAGAAATTTCAGACTTATAGTCCCAAAAGGATTTGTCAATGTAAAGCATCATTCAACTATTCAGCCATAATTCAATTCAACATATCTGAAAGATATTCAATAGCAAATCAAATGCAGAAAGTTGAATAGGCAAGATGAAAGCACCAATCAATCATGGTGTATTCTCAAGACGATATGTCAAGCCGCAAATCTGACAGCAATATAGCAAATAATCAAATTTGAGCATGTAAATCAGATCTAGTTAGATTGAAGCACATAGCAAGCAAGGATGTGTAAGTGAAGGCTGCTATTAGTAAGAAATTGGTGTTCAGGTTTTGTCAACACAATCAAGGTAAATTCAGTCACAAATTTCTAGAGGTTGCAATCAAAATTGAAATGCATAATTTGTAGAAAGAAGATTGCAATGTCAGTATGAACAAAAATTAAGAAATCTGATTTGAGGTATTTGAAATATTGAAATTGATTTGTTCATTTTGCCAGGTAAAAAAAATGTCAAATTGTGTTGCATATAAGCAAAATACTGATGGCAAAATCTGACACCAAGTGGGCAGCAATTATGAACAGACTCTGATATGCAATTTTAAAATCAAGCTTGCCAAGTGGTGACCACACCAGATTCAGACATTAAAATAGTTTTTACACCAACTTGCAAAATGATGATAATAGCATATTTAAATACTAAAATAAGTTTAGATGGAAATCAAAATTTTTGTGCATATGAGATCAATTCATAAATTTTGAAAGCAAGTCAATTCCAGGAAGCAGAATAGAAATAAAGCAGTACAAAAACTCAGAGATCACAATGGATAAATCAAACCAAAATTCATAGAAGAATAAGCTTGATTGCATTGGCTTGATGACCCTGGTTCTCTTCTTCTTCAGGCATTGAAGCTGGATCTTTTGAACTATCGATAGAATGATTGCAATCGATAGCTGCTTCTCACGTTCAATTGATGGACCATGAAGCTATCGATGGCTGAGCACCATGAAAACTACTTGCTATCGCTAATAAGAGTTGCAACCTGTGTCAGGCAACTTGGTACCCATCCTTGGGTCCTCATACTATTAGTTACAATGGCTCCTATTCTCTTTCATAAATAACCAGCATAATAATTCATCAAGGTCTGTACTTGAACCAAAGAATATAATTTAATAAAATCATTAGATTCAAGTTACTGGATATACAGAAAGAATGATTTGATGGTTTTTCTTGATCAATGACATTTTAACAGAAAATATTCTTATTTAAAAAGATGTCATTGACCTGAATTTTATGCAAATAAATCTAATTCATAGCAAGTGGCAATTCTTCCCAAAAATGATATTTATCAACTATAAAGGATGAGGGATAGAAATGCTCATTTAAGATTTGCGGGGCATTCTTCAATGGATACTTGAGGTAGCCAGTTTCATCTTCAGCTAGAGCTTTTCATCTTGACCACTTCAAGTTCCTTCAATTTGCCATCTTTTATTTGCTCAATCAATGATAGCCTTTAATCCCTTTTTCATAACCTGTAGAATCATACTCAAAATACAAGCTTGTTTTGAAATCATTAGTATGATTCATTTTTCCAATAAAAGTATAGAAAACTCAAGATAGGGTTTGAAACAATTTGCTTATGCTTTTATGAATAAATTCAAATAAAAATATATTCCATAACGCATATGAGACATTTGATAAATAACTTTCTCATCATGGGTTTAAGATATCATGAAGCATAAATGAGATGCAGGTTTAAAATGTAAAATCATTTTTCAAACGTTTTAACATCCGATGCTTATGTAGGAATCTGTGCTTTGGTTCTTATCGCTAGGAGAGGAGTTAGCGATGGTGGCTGGCAATATTGAGATGGAAGTCAACAATGAAGAAAATATGCTAAAATGCTTCACCTTTTAAGGATTAGAGAACATATCCAAAGTCTCATGATAAAGAAGGCTTTGTGCTATGGACATGATAGACACAATGACTTTGATATGACTTAGAGATTTTCTTGACCTTTAGAGCTGCGTTCACAGTGATATGAATATTCAATATTAGAATAAACACAAGACTCTAGATACTCTGAAATGATAATGACTGATAATGCATTTGAGTAATAGGATGAAGGATGGATTTTTGAATAATGGAGTATATGCTCATTAGTCCATATAACTAGTCAAGAATTTAAGCATTTGCCACAAGGCTTTCTCAAGTGATGCTTAATTTGCGGGACATAGGATTTAGCTCATCATAGAATAGGTTAGCACAGATTAGGTACTAACAACATATGGAAGCTAGAAGAAAACTTTAATGCATCAGTTTGAAACATTTTCAACTTTTGGTTCATAACAGATATCACCTTCCAATTTTCAAAGATAGTTTAAATGCAATTGAGGTGAATATATTTTTCATAATGTGTGAATGCAATTTTATGAACCACGGTGAGTTGAAATCTAAACAAAATTTGGATTGTGCATTTCAAAAACTTCACAATAGATAAATTATGCACACTTTCAACTTTTAAGACATATAGCAATCTGACCGATATTTTATGACAGTTAAAAATGGATTGCTAACGAAATGGAAGACAAGCATTCATTATCCAAACAAAATTGTATTCATTCAAGATAGGATAAGAATGATATCACCATAACTGCACTTGTCTAGGCAGAAGCTTGCTATCGGTAATGAGAGTTGCTATCGCTAGCAGGCATGATCCCACACCAAGTGACAGGCTTTCACTTCTTCCAGCTATCGATAGCTAACTTTGCTATCGATAGAGCTTTTGATGGCAATCAGCTCAATCTTAGCTTTGTCCTACATATGCTAGCGATAGTGAACTTCACTATCGATTGGTCAGACTGAGCTTGCCCATGCAGTACCTTGATTTTGGCAGAATAATGTTGATATTTTCTTTTACAGGTTTAACACCAAAATCCAAGCATGGAGTTCAGCTCATCAAGACTTGAGTAAATTTCCATGTAGATCATAGTCTTGAAGCTTTCTCTCCTTGTTACCTACAGAACTATAATTCTTTTCTTTTCTTCAGTATCCAAATTCATATGGATCTGCTCATGGTTAGTTCGTAGGTATTAACAACATAATTCATATGCTTTAAAAGATGTAATCAATTTAAGATAGTTGAGCATAGTGAATTAATCATGACTACATGCACAAAGATATATATATTCTTTTTCAAATCAATATGCATGTGTATAAGAGCTAGATTATGAGCATTGTAAATATTTTGCAATTTTCTTCAATACAGAATTCAATGCTTATTTCTAGGATTGCAAAGTATAAAATCTCAATAGATATTACTGATAATAGGATAGGAGATTTTACCATTGCATACCTCTACCTTAAGCATTTAGAGAATTGCTCTTGCTCACCCAAGTGGTTCTGACATGCTTAGCACAGGGTTGCAGAGATCTTTCACGTGAAATAGAATTCAAGAATCTTCTTCTTGATGTATGAGGAATTCTATTTCTCTTGTTCTCCTCAAGGTAATTGATTGGTACTTTGTGGTAGCTCATTCTTGAGGTAGAACATACTCTTCTTGTTACTGTCCACTGCTTCTTATGATTTGAACCAGATGTTGCAGAAGTGGCTTTTCCATGAGTTCTCCTTCTGTATTTAGGTTCTATGAATCTTTTTCTTGAAGCATGAGAAACCCTTGGATTCTTCTTTCTAGCTTCTGCACCATAATGTCCATTTCTCCTTAAATCAGCAGTCTGCACACATAAAGCACTAGATGGACATTTTGGTACCCATTTGTACTTGGGTCCTTCATTGTTAGCCTTGGACATTTCATGTCCTTTTGGAACCCAAACAAATTTATTTCTCACATTTGAATTTCTTCTAATACTACATGTGTGAGAAATATGACCAGATTTACCACAATAATAGCAAATAATAGAATGATGTACATCATGAGATTTTATGCCACTATAGTGGTGGTTAGGGGAGTACAAACTTTGGTTGTTTCTTTTCGAAAAATCTTTCTTCCCAAAACATTTTCCAGCATGTTTTAAATCATTTTTATTTTTTGAAATATGATTAGTGATAGACAGTAAATCAGCTTTATGCAAATCAAAATTGTTTTTTTCAAAAACACAGGAATTGGAACTTATACCATAGCTGCATCTTGAGCTCCAAAGAATGATTGATCAGACTCGTTCAGGTAGAGCTCTTGGCAGTCATCTTTCTCTTGTCCTTCTGTGTTGACTGAATCTTGGAAGGGTTCTATGATCTCTCCTTCTTCAATTTTAGCTTCCAATTGCTCATCAACCATAGATATGCAACTTTGAAATTCAGATGAGCTGTCAACACTTTCAGTTTCAACAAGATGATTAGTGATATACATAGATTCAAGTGTATCCCAAATATCTTTAGCACTAGAGCAAAATCTGATTTTCTGAAAATCATTCTCAGTTAAGCCTTTATGCAAAATTTGCATTGCTCTAATGTTTAAGGAAAACATTTTCTTTTCTTTGTCATTCCAATCCTTTCTTGGTTTGAAATCAAAATCATTTGTAAAAACATTCCACATATGATAATCCAATGATTTTATAAAACTTCTCATTCCCGCTTTCCAAAATGAAAAATTAATATTTTCGAGAAGAGGTGGAATGGCATAATCAAAACCTTCAGAAAACATGTTGCACCCAAAATCAGCCATGATCTTTTCACTTGAGATCGTTGGATCCTTTAAACAAGTGACCTTCTCTGATACCAAATGATAGTGCTGGCTGTCACCCAAGAGGGGGTTGAATTGGGTGATAGGGTAAATTCAAAACTTCTCTTTTCTAAAACACAGTGAAGGTAATCTTTAAAATCTTTTTCCGGATTATCACAGAGTATTTCAAACCTGTTAAATGCACTAAGAGATATATAATTTAGATATGCTGGAAACTAAGAGAGTTTAGGGAAGAGATAATGTAAATAGAATTTATCCTGGTTCGGTCTACCCTGACCTACATCCAGTCCTCAAGCTCCACCTGAGATTTCCACTACCCTCTTGTTCAAACCGGGCACAAGAGAAGCCTTTACAACCCACAAGTTTAGCCGGGCACTTGTGAAGCCTTTACCACAGGTTTTACAATACGGGATCACTTGCCAACCTTTTCACAGAGTTTTAGAATTCTCTCTAAACACTCCCCCTTACTACCTGTAAGGTTACAACCCTGTTCTTAAAGCACCAAGCTTTAGAACAACCTCAAACAATAGAGGATTTCAGATAATATGTTCACTTAATGAACGGATTATGATAAACACTTAAGTACAGAAGAATACATGATGAATTTACAACTCTAGAGCTTAACGAATTGAACAATGAATACTCTAGCTCTCTTTTTCTAATTTACTTGACTCAATCAGTCATTCATCATTTCTGGGCTCACTAGATTTCGCTCTTAATTAGTGTAATCCATAATTCTACATAAAGCCCTGTTCATCGTTGTTTTCGTTAGTTCTTGAGAAAGCAAGTCTTGATCTATTTATATCTTCATAGCTTGCCTTTTTCTTTCAGCTTCATGTGGCCGTTTGAATATAGTCGTTGGAAGCTTATAGCCGTTGCCAATTAATGCTATTCCTTCATCGAATTCAAACTTCTGATCTAGATTTTACTGTTCATGCATAGGCTGGGCTAGGAGAGAGATAGACTGCGTGTTATGAACGTTTTCAACAACTGTACTTGCATAGCAGCTTTTTCAGTAGCGCTAGCATGCTTTGCTATCGCTAACTGCATAGAATAATTCCTGCACTTGAGCTGTTAGCTAAACAAGTATTTATGCAGTGGATATTATCGATAGAGCATTTCATTAGCTTAAAGAGATGGAGACAATATATCAGCTAAGGAATTTCAAAGTATTCTCTATAGATAGCAAATCATGCTATAGATAGCGAAACATGTTATAGATAGCAAATCATGCTATAGATAGCAAATCATGCTATCGCTAGCATATTCTTTTAGTTCAATGTTCAGCGTACTAGCTGTCATCTCAATAAGCATTTTTCTATCGATAGCTAATCCCATTATCGCTAGTCACTATGTTAACTGATCTAACATTCTTCCCCGAGTATTTATTCATGTTACCTGAGGGGCCTTAGCGATAGAGACAGAGTCTAGCGATAGGATCTATTCTTATTTGCTTAGGCTAGCTCTACACATTCCATTAGCTATGGTGAAGACCTTTAGTGATAGAGATTTTGCTCTTTCAGTGGATTATTGCTAAGTCCTCATTAGCTATTATCCTAAGCTTTTCATTTGATGGCGATAGGCTCTTAGCTTAGCGATAGAGAATCTGTTCTTTGCTATGGCTCTTTGTCTATTAGCGATGATAAACATGTTAGTGATAGAACTTCTACTTAGTCATCATGATTCTTTATCTCAGTTTATTCCAGACTAGATTATATGCTCTTATGAATGCAATCTGAGCCCAAATCATAAGAAATCATCTATGCAATGCTTTCAATCACAGTAAATATATAGCAAACATAATTTAATAGATAGTAGGAGATAAACACTTTATCCACACTTTTTGCTTACTACATTTAACTCTATATTTGACATCATCAAATCTAAGCATATCCAACAGGTATCTGACCTGACGCAAATAAATAAAAATAACATCAATTTACAACACTTGGCAGTTTCATTATTTTGATAGTAGACTAAAATGTCCCAATTTATGGATCAAGCTAATAAAATAAAGACAACCTAAAGCGCAAGCTGTGATGCATTCCTACTCATTTGTAATGTAGCTCTCCAAAATATCTGTCCACTTTTTTAGAGATTTCACTGCCATCAGCATAGGAGATGCAAGATTAAACTCAGTTGTTCACAAACATTTAAGTGCACAGTCTTCAATTGTCTCTGGCAAACATTAAACTCGGTTGTTAACTTTTGTACTAACCAATCAATTTCCAAGTATACAAATAACTTCAAAAGCATACATCTAAAGGTATGCATATCAACATGTTCAACTACACAATTAAATTTGTTAGCATGCAAGAGAGGAAATATTATAACCAAGCTTAGGCACCCATGTGTTAGAATCTTAAGTTTTGATGAAGACTGACCCATGAAAAATATCGCTAATAAGAAATGATAACGTAGCAGATCAATAAGAATGAAAATCTCTATCGTTAAGTGAATCTAAATAGAAAATTGATAGAAAGGAATAGCAAGTGAAGACTTAGAAATAACAAAGTCAATATCTATCGCTAAGTCAATCACTATCGCTAAAGAAAGAATCTATCGCTAGAAGCTCATTGATAACTCAGCTAGCAGAAATATAAACCAAGTCCTTGAGCAAAAGAAAGTAGCTAGCGATAATAGGTTAAGCTATCGATATCAGAAGTGCTTCAGATAATAAACATTCAGATAGCTAGTGCTTGAGAGCAAGAGTCTGAGCTAGCATGATTGTCTATCGATAATAGGATACCTGGAAATACCTCTGAATGCTTAGATGATAGTATCCTGAAGGATAATAGCGATAATGAATTTGCAATCGATAGAAATAATCTATGCTGATGTAATGCTTTCTAATCCAAGAGAATATGCTATCGATAATATGAAAAGCTCTGAAATTCCTTATATTGTCTTTATCTCATTGAGCTAATGGATTAAGCTTGCGATAGTATCTTCTGTGCAATATATGACTATTTGGTTAGCTAACAGTTTAAGTGCAGAACACACTCTATGAAATTAGCGATAGCAGTTCACGCTAGCGCTAATAGAAAGCTGCCAGAAAGTACTACTTGTACGGATGCTCAGAGCGCTGAGTCTGTCTCTCTCTTAGCTCACCCTATGCAAGAAGTAGTTGAAGCTAGAGCAGAGAGTTAAGCCCGATAAAGAAGTTGCATTAAATGCCAACGGCTATGAGCTCCCAACGACTAAATTCAAACGGCTTCTTGAAGATTAATTGTTAGGGAAAAAATCTGAGAAGATATAAATACAGAACTCAAGCATTTATTGAAAAAGAGATGAACAACGAGAATATTCACAAGTTCATTCATTACTCTGTATTTATTGTCTTAGAGATTTCATCTGTACTTAGTGTTTATCAAAATCAGTTCATTAAGTGAACGTACTTATTGAAATCCTCTACTGTTTGAGGTTGTTCTGAAAGCTTGGTGCTTTAGAACAGGGATATTTCCTTACAGGTAGTAAGGGGGAGTGTTTAGAGATTCTAAAACTCTATAAAGGTTGACAGGTGAATCTGTGCTCGTAAAACCTGTGGTTAGTGGAACCCAACAGAGTGTTGGAGAACTGGACGTAGGCAGTGTTGGCCGAACCAGTATAAATTTTGTGTTGTATTAATTCCTTTGTAAATTTTTTTTAATAGCACAATTCACCCCCCCTCTTGTGCGATTGCCACTTTCACCATGAAGCCTTTTGTTCAACAAAATCCAATAAAAATTGTTCCAAGGAAACAGTACATCAACTCCAAGCCAAATGCAGTGCACTATAGTCCTAAGACGCTTAAAAGTCTCCCCCTGAACCTCAATGTTACTGCATTTCTTAAAAATATTCCTTAGCCATGATCTATGAACTCACCAAAATGAAAATAGGATAGAACAGCAAAATATATCTCTATAGAGAGCAAATATAGTAAGACCATGATATAATCTCACATAATTTTAACTAGACTTTTGGCCAAAATCGTCTGTAAAGAAATAAATCTTGCCTCAAAAGATCAATTTCAGCTACTGCATCATCGATTAAATAGGGATTTAAGATAGATATAAGCACCATATGTTGTAACAGAATGCAGAATCAGGTAATAGATGTAAACTACCCAGAAAATTCCAACAAATATCAGAAGGGGGATAGGGGACTACTGGTGCCGCATCAAAAACTGACATTTTTGGTGAAATTAATGCTTTAGAATTATGCTAAGATCAAAATTCATAAATTATAGGCAGAGGAGTAGTAAAGGATTTGTATATCACTGACTCTTGATTTAAGGTGAACCGAACAACATTTGCAAGTGTATGACCCTCATCAGCCAGGTAAAAAATTGATATTCCAACTTAAATGTTTATGAAGCAATTTATCAACAACTTTTATGCCACTATAGTGGCCCCTTGAACATTAAATCAAATGATCATTAAAAAAGCAAAAAGAAAAAAATAAGACGTTCCCTCATGATGTTAACAAAGATACAAATTGTGACAGATAAAACTCTGAAGGACAGGACAAAAAATATACAGTAGCTTTTGAATTTCATACATAAATTAATATAGAACCATCACCAAAGTGGAAAAAGCAATTAGAGTAACAATTGAACCAGTGAAGAGATTGATGTTTCATCAGCATCTGGATTATGTATGCCCAATTTACCTGTAATAGATTAAGACTCTAAATTATATCCACCAACTTTTTTCTTGTGTTTCTTAGCATTTTTTAAATAAAAAACAAGGACAACAGTGTAAATATAAATTACCTCTCTGTATTTGGCCAGGTAAATCTTCAGGGCAATATCTGCTAGAGGAAGCAGTCTACTATTGTGAAGTAAAGGATAATACAAGCTCAAAATCTGGACTCAGCAGTGGCACAATTTTGTTTTGATACAGAAATCAAACCACAACAAATACAACCATTTTCTATATTCTTCAAATTTTATAAACAAATAAAGCTTCAAAACAAAGATAAGAAATTATAATCACAAAAAAACATTAATGAAGTGGTCTTAAGGAGGAGGAAGAAATGCTAGGGCGGAGTAACAAGTTTCAGCAAATTAAATTTCGCACATAATAGTATAATGAAAGACAACTTACAATTATACGGCCTTCAATTCACAAATCCTTCTGCTCAAAAATCCAAATTTGAGTGCACCCTTTCTGTGAAACAAAAACTCAAATTCTGAAAAGAAGGGAAATCCAAATAGAGTGAATTAGTGGTAGATGAGAAAATATAATCGATAAAAGACATTAAGTAAAGAAAGAAAAGAGTAAATGAACTTACGATGGGTTGGGTCACAATCCTCTAGACCTTGGTGCTCACCGTGGCTGCTGATTTTGGTGCTGAGAAGGAGAAAGAGAGATGTTTTTTGGAGTGAAATTGAAATGAAACCCTATGCACCACTCACCCTCAACTCGAAGGCTGAACAAAAACCCTAAACCAGCGAAATGGCTTTCTTTGCAGCTGGCACTCAATTTATTAAATCATGTCCACGAAAGGGTTATGGTCACCGCTGTCATGGCTATCTAGTCTGGCTGAAGCATTAGACATGGTCACTAGAACCCTAAAGAAACAACGAGATCAAAGAAAAAAGGGTAGGAGAAGATAGAGGAGCCTCACCGTCACTGTGAGAGAACAAAACCCAGCGTCGTCCCTACGCTTGGAGAACACCTAGACAAGGAAGACTTAAATGTTCTCCCAGTCTCACCTTCTTCCTCTTCATTTTTTTCGATGCTCAAAGCTGTAGAGGGTTTTTTTAAATGAGACAGTTTTCAACGTCTAACAATTATTTGTGAGACGTGGAAAGAAATCTTCCATGTCTCACAAGATTGTGAGACGTGAAAAGATGTAGAATTTTCTTTTTTTTTAAATGAGAGAGTTTTCAACGTCTCACAATTATTTGTGAGACGTTGAAAAGCTGTAGAATTTTTTTAAATGAGACAGTTTTCAACATATCACAATTATTTCTAAGACGTGGAAAACTGCCAGTTCACCCTCCCGCCCTTTCTTTTGCCTATTTTTCATCTGGCGCACTTATTTTAACAAGAATCCATATCTCATAAATATAAATGAGACGTGGTTTATGTAAAACTTCTCCATATATTTACGATTTTGCCAACGCATTTTTTTTCTAAGTCTAACTTTTAAAAAAGAGACGTGAAATGTGTTGTAACTCTGCATTTTGATGATAACCAAACATGACTTAGGCAATAGGATCATAGGAACTTAACTTAGAAAAATACTTTGAAAAACTGTTTTTCTGAAATCTAAGTTAAACAATCGATTGGGAGAACAGGCAATCGATTGAAGAATTTATACCACAATCGATGGCATATCGATTGCATATCGAGTGCAGGCTATCAATTAATAGAAAGCTAAGCAATCGATTGATGCACAGAATTACACTAAGTAATCAGGACTCAATCAATCGATTGATTAGAATGGAAATCGAGTGAGATAGCAATCTATGAGCAATCGAATGGCAATCGATTGGAGCTTAATCAATCGATTGACAAGAGGCAATCGATTGAGAAATCATGCAATCGATTGATAGTCTCAGTTTTTATTCGGTAGCTAACACTTCAATCGAATGATGCAGGTGAAAAACTGAAGCAATCTGAAGGCAATCGATTGAAGACCAGAAACAGCAATCGATTGATACACCTTGCAATCAATTGACAATCAAGAAAATTCAAATTTGTTTCTCTTCTCATATCTAACTATCTTTATATTGCAAAATGTACTTGTTGCTATTTTGGGCAGTTATCGCTAGACACAGAAAAGTTGCCGTTACTCTCAGCAACACACAATCTGGTACAATGCTGAAGAAAAAGAAAGAGGAAACATATATGTATGGACTCTGGAGCATTAAATGCAAACTCACAATCATCATCAATCTCCAGAATTATCATCTCTCTCTCTCTTCTAGCTTCAGAACGGTCTCACACTCAGACTTCACTTAACGGGTGGAAATCTCCTAAGTACTATAAAAGCATTGAAGTAGAAATTAGTTGGTAAGAGACAAAAAGTGATATCCAACGATCATTACCTACAGTAATCAATTATGTCTAAGTTCTCTCATCTGTTCTTCAGTTTATAATACTATCAGCTCAAGTGTGTGAGCAATCTTTTTATTATCTGATATACTTGTTGTACACTTACAAGTTGTAAGGGGGAGTGATCTGTAAGGGAAGTTCTTACTGAGAGAGATCACTTGTAAAGGCACTCAAGAGCCTGATTTGAATCTTGAAGATTTAGTGGAACCCAACTATGAGTTAGAGAACTGGACGTAGGCCAAGTAGTTAGGCTGAACCAGTATAAACCTTGGTTTATTCTGTCTAAATTTTTAGAAAGCACAATTCACCCCCCTCTTGTGTATTCCTGTCAATTACATTTGGTATCAGAGCCAAGTCTTCTCAGAACTATCTGATCCAACGATCAAGAGAAGTAAAGATCCATCATGGCAGGATATGAAAATCTTCTCCCAGAAGGAAGCTCAATCAACAGACCTCCAGGTTTCAATGGAGAACATCACACTTTCTGGAAGATGAAAATGAGAACATTCATCAAGGCAAGTGGGTACATGCTCTGGAAAATTATAGAGGAAGGAGACATTGTACCAAGGAAAACAGAAAATAGAGTTCAGATTCCAAAACTTCCTTCAGAATTCACAAATGACGACAAGAATGACATGGAGCTGAATAGCAAAGCAATTTTGGTAATTCAGAGTGCACTCAGCCAAAAGGAGTACTTCAGAGTGTGCCATCTTGAAACCGCTAAAGAAATGTGGGATGCTCTAGAAGTTGCTCATGAAGGAACTTCAGGAGTTAAAGCAAGAAGATCTGAGCAACTTGTTGCAGAATTCCACCTCTTCAAGATGAAATAAGGAGAGCCTATCAAAGAACTGGAAATCAGATTCACACATCTGATAAATAATCTTACTGTTCTTGGAAAGAGAATCTCTGAGGCTGAACAAGTCTCCAAAATTCTGAAGATCCTCACCCCATAATGGCAAATGAAGGCTACTACCATTCAAGAAATGAGAGGAGAATCCATGAGATCCATCACTGCTCTATTTGGGAGTCTGGCCAAGTATGAAACAACTATTAGAACTCAAAGAGAGCTGTATGGAGACAAAAAGAAGAAAAATTTAGCCCTCTCAGCTCCCATAAAGGAAGATGAGGATGAGGAAGATGAAGAGGAACTGGATGACGATGAGATGGCCTTTATGGTCAGAAAATTCAAGAAGTTCTTCAGGAATGGAAGAAGATTCCAGAGAGGTGGCTCCAGCAGCACTAGGAAGGATCCTCAGAAAAATGCTCCTATGTGTTATGAATGTAAGAAGCCTGCACACTTCAAGTCAGAATGTCCAAGTCTTCAGAGATTCAAGGAAAAGGAGAAAAAGAAGGAGAGATTTCAGGGCAAGAAGAAAGCCTATGTCTCATCCATATGGGGAGATAATTCATGAGGAAGCTAGTGATGCTGAGGAAGCAGCTAGTCTCTGTCTGGTAGCTCAGGAAGAATCTGATAATGAGGTATATCATTCTGACTCATCATTTCAAGAACTTCAAGATGCATATAATGATTTACATATAGAATTTGTAAAATTAGTGAAAGAAGTAATTGTTTTAAGAAAGAAAAACAAAGTTCTTGAAAAGAAAATTGAGGAACCAGATTGCCTAAAATGTAAACAACTTCCAACAGAAGAAATTCTTCAAAATGAAAATCATACTTGCAAAAATTGTGAAACACTTCTAAAGGAAAATGACAAGATTTCTGGGATTTTAAAGAAATTTACTAAGAGTACTGAGGCTCTTGATACTATGTTAATGAATCAAAGAGCCTATAGAAATAAAACTGGTTTAGGTTATACTTCAATGTCCAAATCTTTCACTGAAAAGAAACCTGTAGAAAAACCTTACATGAAATTTTTCAGAAAGGCTTCTAATTACTCATCACCATTTAGTTTCTACAATTTCTGCAACAGAAAGGGGCATACTAAATCAATGTGTTACCCCAAGAAACATGGTGTGTCTGGACACTACAAATGGGTCCCCAAAGGGACACGTCAGCCTAAAGTTCATCTGAACCAAAGGAAGCAAACTAATCCCAAAGGACCCAAGAAATTTGGGTACCTAAATCTATTTAGTGTGTGCAGGTTTGTCTTAAGGCATCCAACAAAGACAACAAGTGGTATATAGATAGTGGATGCTCAAGACACATGACTGGAGACAAAGAAAAGTTTGATAACCTAATCATGAAGGATGGAGCCAAAGTTAGTTTTGGTGGAAATCAGTCAGGTAAAATTGTTGGAGTTGGAGAAATTGGGGCAGTCAAAGATATCTATTTCGTGGAAGGTCTTTGCCACAACCTGCTAAGTGTCAGTCAGAGCACTGACAAAGGTAATCGGGCAATTTTTGACTCAAATGAATGTCTTATAGTAGATAAGAAAGATCTAACCATAGATAAAGCAAATCTTAATTGCCGTTTGAAGGCTAATAGAAATGGAAACCTTAATACTATTGATTTAAGCCAACAATTCTCTGAAAAATGCTTCATAAGTAACTCCAATAATTGCTGGCTGTGGCATAGAAGATTAGCTCATGTGAACATGGCACAATTAGATAAGCTAGTCAAAAGGGATCTTGTAATTGGCATACCTCATATGAAAGTTAAAACTGATTTATTGTGTGAAGCATGCCAAAAGGGGAAACAAACAAAGTCTACTTTTAAACCTTAGAAGGAAGTCTATACTACAAGACCTCTGGAACTGATCCACATGGATTTAGTTGGTCCAGCAAGAGTGAAAAGCCTAGGAGGAAGTCTGTACACTCTTGTGATTGTGGATGACTATTCTAGGTTCACTTGGACTATGTTTCTTTCTTCTAAGCATGATACTTTTGATGCCTTCCTTTTGTTTGCTAAGAAAGTGCAGAATGAAAGAGGACAGAAGATCAGCTCAATTAGGACAGATCATGGAGGAGAGTTTGAGAACCAAGGTTTCCTGGAGCTGTGTGAAGAGAATGGAATAAATCACAACTTCTCAGCTCCCAGAACACCACAACAAAATGAAGTAGTTGAAAGAAAGAACAGAGTGCTAACTAAAATGGCCAGAACCATGCTCAATGAAAAGGAAATATAACAAGTTTTCTGGGCTGATGCTATGAGTACAGCCTGCTACATATCCAACAGAGCCTACATACGAAAAGGCATGGATAAGACTCCATATGAGCTCTACAAAGGAAGAAAGCCAAATGTAAGTAATCTCAAAGTCTTTGGTTCCAAATGCTTCATCCATAACAATGGAAAGGTAAACTTAGGTAAATTCGACCCTAAAGCTGACTGTGGAATTTTTATTGGTTATTCTAACAGAAGTAAAGCTTATAGAGTATTTAACAAAAGAACCTCTACTATTGAAGAGTCAGTGCATATAGTATTTGATGAAACTGACTCTGAACTAAAGCCATTAGCAGAAGAAGAATCTGATTCTTCAATCAAAGCTAAAGCCCCTACAAATCAAATTCCACCACTAGAAGAAAAAGTGGAAGAGAATGATTCTCATGATGAGCCAGCTGACCCTTATGCCTGGAGACATCATAAGGATCATCCTCCTGAACAAATAATTGGGGATGTTAGTAGAGGTGTCAAAACTAGAGGTCAGATTGTAAATGAAATGCAATTTTCAGCATATATCTCTGAAACTGAACCTTCTTGCATTGAAGAAGCACTAACAGACTGTGACTGGATAGTAGCTATGCAAGAATAGCTCAATCAATTTGAAAGAAATCAAGTTTGGGACTTGGTTCCAAGACCTTCAAACTACCCTATCATTGGAACCAAGTGGGTTTTCAAAAATAAACTTGATGAATCTGGAGCTGTAGTCAGAAATAAGGCTAGACTTGTTGCTAAAGGGTATAACCAAGAAGAAGGCATAGATTATGAGGAGAGTTTTGCCCCAATTACAAGACTGGAAGCAATAAGGCTCTTGCTGGCTTTTGCATCCCTCAAAAATTTCAAATTATATCAAATGGATGTAAAGAGTGCCTTTCTTAATGGTTATATCATGGAAGAAGTCTATGTTGAACATCTTTCTAGTTTTAAAGACTCTTCTAAGCCTGATCACGTTTTCAAACTTAAAAAGGCCTTATACGGTCTTAAACAGGCTCCAAGGGCCTGGTATGAAAGATTAAGTAATTTCCTGATAGAAAAAGGCTTTATAAGAGGAAAGGTTAACACTACCTTATTTATAGTCCAAATCTATGTAGATGATATTATTTTTTGTGCTACTAATGAATCTCTTTGTGAAGAATTTTCTAAGACTATGCAGGGAGAATTTGAGATGTCCATGATGGGAGAACTGAACTTCTTTCTAGGTCTTCAAATTAAGCAGAGAAAACATGGGATATTCATCTCTCAAACCAAATATGTGAAGGAAATCTTGAAGAAGTTTGGAATGGATCTATCCAAAGAAGAAGAGACTCCCATGAGCTCCACGGCATTGCTAGATGCTGATGTAGAAGGGAAGGACTTCAATCAGTCCACATACAGAGGATTGATTGGTTCCCTCTTATACTTAACTGCAAGCAGACCAGATATTCAATTTAGTGTGGGAATATGCGCCAGATATCAGGCTAATCCTAAGGAATCCCATCACAAATATGTTAAAAGAATTTGAGATATCTGGTTGGAACTCAGGAATTGGGATTGTTGTATCCAAAGGGAACCCAGGAGTATCTCATGGCCTACTCAGACTCAGACCATGCTGGCTACAAGACTGACAGAAAAAGCACCAGTGGCCAGTGTGAGTTTCTTGGAGGATCCTTAGTCTCTTGGGCGAGCAAGAAACAGACCTGTGTTTCCCTCTCATCTACAGAAGCTGAATATATTGTTGTTACAAGCTGTTGTGCTCAAGTGTTGTGGCTCAAGCATCAATTAAAAGATTTGGGGATAGAGTTTCTAGAAGTTCCAATTCTTTGTGACAACACAAGCACAATTAGTTTGGTCAAGAATCCAGTGCATCACACAAGAACAAGCACATTGATGTCAGACACCACTTCATCAGAGATCATGTGCAGAAGAAGGATGTCAAAGTAGAATTCATCCCCACACACTTGCAACTAGCAGATATCTTCACCAAACCCCTAGCAACAGAACAGTTCATGTTTATCAGAAGAGAATTGGGAATGGTAAATCCCAATGAACTGTAAGAGATGTATCACTTCCTTAAGTCTTGTGATTTTATTTGCTCTCAGTTGGATTTTGATGATAAAATACTGACTTAGGCATCGGAGGGCCTTAAAACTCTCTTTACAGGTACTATCACAGAAAATGGCATTGCAATTAATTACAACTTCTTTTGCCATCGATTGCATCTTATGTCTCTCAATCGATGGGACTTCGATTGTATATCGATTGATAGTTGTGTAGTGAAAGGCTTCTGGTAAAAAGTAAAAGGGGCCAATCAATTAATAATAGCCTAATCGATTGGACAGCCCAATCGATCGCAACATGAACCAATTGATTGCAAAGATCCATAGTATGAGGCTTGGGAAGGGGCAATCGATAGTCAATCAATTGCTCAGCGTGGGATTCATTCGAGCACAGCTCAATTCAATCGACTGCTAGCACACCAATCGATTGCAAAGCCTTGCCATTAGTAGTAAAACAACTCTCACAATCGATTGCAATCATCCTCAATCAATTGCAACCCCAACGGTAACATCACAGTGGTAACTTTTCTCTCTCAAAAAATTTACATAAATGCTAATTTTTTGTCTGTTGCATCACTTTGCATTTACTATTCATCATCACCCTCACCAAAACAGAACCCTAAGTGACGCTTCACTCTCTCATCCAAATCTCTCAAACTCTTGCCCTAACCATCCTGATACGAACTCAAAAATACATATTTTCCTTCTGCAAAAGCCACAATGCCTCCCAAGATGGTCCTACCTGGTTCGCAATTAGCCAAATCCTCTTCCCAGGGCAACTCTTCCTCTAAAAAGCAGGTTACTTTCGCTGATTCTGTCAACACTTCTCAACAACGTTCTGATAAGGGGGAAGTGTAATCCAAATCATTTCCTTCTCTATCTGGCAAGAAGAAGAGTCAATCCAAGGCCAGAACTCTTGAAGAAGCAGTGAATCCTCCAGCAGATTTTGTGACAGAAGGGAATCTACCTGTTGGTGATGTTTTCAAACACAGGGGCATCAACAAAAGGACCTATTGTTTCGACATTGATCATCTTCAGCATTTGGGAGTAGACCTATCTCCCTGGTTATCTGATTACAGGGAGTTTCTGAAGATAAGTCTCCCTTACAGTGAGCAAGTGGTGAGAAGTTTCTACACTTCAATGGAGATTAACAGCACCCACACTACCAAGAATGAGGTGGTTGACATTGAAGTCACCTCCACAGTCAGGGGAAAGTCCTTCTCTTTCAACTGGAGGACATTAAATGAATGGTTCAAGATCACAAACCCTCTGTGTAACCAATGGCAGAAGAAGGAAAAGTACTTGGACCATGAGCTTCTGAGCATCTATCAACCTTCTGGAGAGGCTAGAGACCCTCATAGTGTAAAGCCAGCTGACATGACCCCCTACAGCAGACTCATTCATTATGCCTACTCTCGCTGCATGGTCAATAAGGCAGGAAATCTGAGTTAGTTGAATAAAGTTGACAACCCTGTCCTACCTGCTTTAATCAAGGGGGATCTCTCAATCTAGGGCAGATACTTATAGAGGAATTCACGACCTTCAGAAGTTCCTCAAGTACAAAGACACCTCTGCCAATTCCTCAACTGATATCATTCATTCTCCAAAGGAATGATATCTGGTACCTGGAGGAGAATGATGTGCATGAGGTTCCTCTTTTCACCAGCACCTACTTGAAGAAAATGAAGATTGATTTACCTGGTGCTGCTGCTCAAGTTACCTCTGTTCCACCTCCAGTAGCCACAAAACCTCAGGCTCCCTCTGCATCAAGGCCATTCAAGGGCAAAAGTCCTCAGGAAGAAGCTTCAAGAGCAGTTTAGGATGACGCCCAGTCCTCAGCTCCTACCACTCAAGCCTCATCCATGTTTGGATCAGCCATGAGGTCTATCATCTCAGATGAAGTGATCACCTAGATGGCTGCCAAGGTGACAGCAAATTTGCAAGGCATGATTCCTCATCTGGTTGAGCAAAGCAACACTAACTTGATTGATGAGGTATCTCTCCAGATTCAGGGTGTAGAGGATAGGCTGCTGAAGAGACTTGTGGAAGGACTCAACACATCTCTGATTCCCTCAGTTGACAGCTGTGGCAAATTTGTATATGAGGGCTATCAGATTATGGTGGACATAGTTGATCACTTGGAAGCCAGAGTGAGCAACATTGAGAAAATGCTGGGGTATCTCCACCCTAGTGAAAGGGAAGCAGGCCCATCTAGGCAACCTAGTGCACCCACTTCACCAGATTCTTCTCCTCATCACTCTCCCATCAATCAAGACACTCCACCTATCCCAGAAAGCCAAACACACGCCCCACAAGATCCCTTTCCTCACCACTCACCCATCCACCACTCTCCTATCCCACAGACTTCTCCACCTCATCCCCTTTCTCAAACTCAACCTACAACTCCACCTTCACCTATCCCCCATCTCTCCCCACAGAAAACATCACCTCCATCTCTTTCACTCCTAACAGAAACATCACCTCTTCCCTCTCAGCCATCCTCTCAGCCTCCTCCTCCTTCTATAATCCATACCCCCAGATACACTCAACATCCTTCTCATACCTTTGCCAAGAGAAAACCCAAAGCTCCCGTCACCTCTCCTAACCTTCCCTCCCCTCCTTCTCCTACCAATACCTCCTGTTCTCCTTCCTCAGAGTCCTCTCCCTCCATTCAGCGAACCCTCTTTGCTGATGACAAAAAGGGGGAGACAGAAGTAGAAGAAAAAGAGGAAACAGAAAAAGAAGCAGAAAAAGAGCAATTCGAGTCCATCCAATCTGAGGCAACTCTGAGACAAATTTTGCTAGAAATTCATCAACTGGCAGAAGGCCTTTTGGAAAAAGAACAGATTGAAATTGAAAATGTAACTCATGAGGAATCAGATCCTTCAAATGTTCCTCCCTCAAATGATGATCTGGTTCTGGAAAAGGAAGGATTTGTTGAAGTCAAAGGTCTAAGTCTGTCAATCATACCATATCAGGAGCCTTAATCAGTAACAGTAGACATTATCCCTCATCTTCATCAACAGGTGCAAGAATTCTCTGAGCATTTGTCAAAAGATCAGCAAGAAAGGGAAGCCAAGGATTTGGCAAGAACAGAGATTGACAAATATGAACTACCTCCTCAAGATGTAATACCTAGTTGGGGTGTCAGGAGAAAGATCTCGTTCAGAGGCAAGCCTACTGTAAAGGATCAAATTCAGACCAATTCTCAATTCATAGAGTCTGGAGAAGAAGAAGAGGGCCAGGAGGTTTAGTCTGCACCTAAGGCCAAAAGAATTAAGAAGATTGCTGCTAAACTACCTCCAAGGGCCTCAACCAAAAGGGGGGCCAAAGCTTCAAAGGGCATAGTGATTAAAGAGCCCAAACATGTTCTAAAGAGGAAGGCTGCACCTAAGGCGAAAGAAAAATCTATCAAGCCTCCTCCAAAGAAGAAGCAAAAGCCAGCTCCTCCTCCTAAGTTAACAAAAGAAGAAAAGAAGGTTGTTGCAAAGGCCTTGAGAAAAGAAAAGGAAGATGCTGCTAAGGCTAAGAAGACTACTGCTGAGGAAAAGAAAAAGTCAGAGAAAGAGGTTGCAGAAAGAAGAAAGAAATTGAAAAAGGAAATTGCTCAAGGGAAGAAAGCATGAGTATATAAAAGGAGGTTTCACACGTTTAAGGCTGCCTCAAAGTCTAAGGCTGCCTCAAAATATGTATCTCTTGCCGAACCCTCTAAGACCTCTAAGCAAGAAAAATCTGAGAAAGTCAAATCTGAGCAAGACAAATTCTTCTACTCTGATTCTTCTATCTCTGATGGACCTGATGAAGAATACATCACCTCAGCCTCTGGTGCCAAATTCAACAATGAAAGACCCTTAGTCTTTAGGAACCACTCTGCATACATTTCATATTTAGTTATTTCCTAATAATTTTTTATCCTGAAAAATGTGAATATTTTTCAAGTCAATACGATTCATATTTTTGTCTTAATTTATGCTCTGCACATGCTCTAATTTATATATATTGTTTACTTATGCTTTGAACATGCTTTATCTTATATATGTTGTTACTTATGTTTTGTTATCATCAAAAAGGGGGAGAATGTTGGAACTCTACATTTTGATGATAACCAAACATGACTTAGGCAATAGGATCATAGGAACTTAACTTAGAAAAATACTTTGAAAAATTGTTTTTCTGAAATCTAAGTTAAGCAATCGATTGGGAGAACAGGCAATCGATGGCATATCGATTGCATATCGAGTGCAGGCTATCAATTAATAGAAAGCTAAGCAATCGATTGATGCACAGAATTACACTAAGTAATCAGGACTCAATCAATCGATTGATTAGAATGGCAATCGAGTGAGATAGCAATGTATGAGCAATCGAATGGTAATCGATTGAAGCTTACCTTGAAACAATGATATATGCAATCGATTGGAGCTTGATCAATCGATTGACAAGAGGGAATCGATTGAGAAATCATGCAATCGATTGACAATCTCAGTTTTTATTCGATAGCTAACACTTCAATCGAATGATGCAGGTGAAAAACTGAAGCAATCTGAAGGCAATCGATTGACGACCAGAAACAGCAATCGATTGATACACCTTGCAATCGATTGACAATCAAGAAAATTCAAATTTGTTTCTCTTCTCATATCTAACTATCTTTATATTGCATAATGTACTTGTTGCTATTTTGGTCGTTATCGTTAGACACAGAAAAGTTGCCATTACTCTCAGCAACACACAATCTGGTACAACGCTGAAGAAAAAGAAAGAGGAAACGTATATGTATGGACTCTGGAGCATTAAATGCAAACTCAGAATCATCATCAATCTCCAGAATTATCATCTCTCTCTCCTCTAGCTTCACAACGGTCTCACACTCAGACTTCACTCAACGGGTAGAAATCTCCTAAGTACTATAAAAGCATTAAAGTAGAAATTGGTTGGTAAGAGACAAAAAGTGATATCCAACGATCATTACCTACAGTAATCAATTCTGTCTGAGTTCTCTCATCTATTCTTCAGTTTGTAATACTATCAGCTCAAGTGTGTGAGCAATCTTTGTATTATCTTATATACTACTTTACTGAGTTATTTCCTTGGGATAGAGGGATCCCAGTGGAAGGGTTGTACACTTACAAGTTGTAAGGGGGAGTGATCTGTAAGGGAAGTTCTTACTGAGAGAGATCACTTGTAAAGGCACTCAAGAGCCTGATTTGAATCTTGAAGATTTAGTGGAACCCAACTGTAAGTTGGAGAACTGGATGTAGGCCAAGTGGTTGGGCTGAACCAGTATAAACCTTGGTTTGTTCTGTCTAAATTTTTAAAAAGCACAATTCACCCCCCTCTTGTGCATTCCTATCAATTACAAAATGGGGACGTGAATAGTGTTTTTTGTAGTAGTGTTAGTGTCGACTGAAAGCAAATAGAAATGGAAATTTATATACAGTTGACTTTAATAAGCAATTCTCTGAAAAAAATTTCATAAGCAATTCTAATAGTTATTGGCTGTGGCATAGAAGATTAGCTCATGTAAATATTACTCTCAATTAGATAAGATAGTAAAAAAGGATCTTGTCATTGGCATACCTAACATGAAAGTAAAAACTGATTTATTGTGTGAAGCATGTCAAAAGGGGAAACAAACAAAGTCCTTTTTTAAACCAAAGAAGGAAGTCTCCACTACTAGACCTCTGGAACTGATCCATATGGATTTAGTTGGTCTAGCAAGAGTGAAAAGTCTAGGAGGAAGTCTATACACTCTTGTAATTGTGGATGACTATTCAAGGTTTACTTGGACTATGTTTCTTTCTTCTAAGCATGATACATTTGATGCTTTTTACCTGTTTGCCAAGAAAGTGCAGAATGAAAAAGGTCAGAAGATCAGTTCAATCAGAACAGCCCATGGAGGAAAGTTTGAGAATCAAGACTTCCTGGAGTTGTGTGAAGAGAATGGGATAAACCACAACTTCTCAGCTCCCATAACACCTCAATAAAATGGAGTAGACGAAAGAAAGAATCGAGTGCTCACTAAGATGGCCAAAACAATGCTCAATGAGAATGAAGTATCTCAAGTATTTTGGGCAGATGCAATGATCACAGCCTGCTATATCTCCAATAGAGTTTACATTTGAAAAGGAATGGATAAAACTCCATATGAGCTTTATAAAGGGAGAAAGCCAAATGTGAGTCATCTCAAGGTCTTTGGCTCCAAATGTTTCATCTACAACAATGGAAAGGTAAACTTAGGTAAATTTGACCCTAAATCTGATCCTGGAATTTTCATTGGTTATTCTAACAGAAGTAAGGCCTATAGAGTATTCAACAAAAGAACCTCTACTGTTGAAGAGTTAGTCCATGTAGTATTTGATGAAATTGACTCTAAACAGAAGCCTTTGGTAGAGGAAGAATTTGATTTTTCAAATAAAGCTAAGCCCTAAACACAACCAATATCATCACCAGATGAAGAAGGCCAAGAGGATGATTCTCATGATGAACCAGCTGAGTGCTTAACCTGGAGAATTCATAGGGATCATCCACCTGAGCAAATCATTGGTGATGTTAATGGAGGTGTTAAGACCAGAAGCCAGATTCAAAATGAAATGCATTTCTTTGCTTCATTTCTGAAATTGAACCCTCTTGCATTGAAGAAGCGCCAACAGACTGTGACTAGATAGTTGCTATGCTAGAAGAGCTCAATCAATTTGAGAGAAATCAAGTTTGGGATTTAGTTCCTAGACCTTCAAACTATCCTAATATTGGGACCAAATGGGCTTTCAAAAAAAAACTTGATGAATCTAGAACAGTGGTCAGAAACAAGGCAAGGCTTGTGGCTAAAGGATATAACCAAGAAGAAGGCATATATTATGAAGACATGATAACAATGAATTATTTTCAGTATAAGTAAAAGTAGATTTGGAGAGTAATTTATGCTGCAAGAGTATAATAGGATTCTATAAGTAACATTGAAGATAAAATAATTAACTTAAGTAGATTTTTGCTATGGCTATTATCATAGAACTGCATTTGCTGGAAAAGAACTAAAATCACAAGATGACACTTGAAAGCAATTCATAAACATGCATGATAAGCATAACTACAAGTTACTGATGTCCCATCTCACAAATAAAAATTATGGGCAAATGGAGAACCTTCACTTTTCCTTAAATTCTAGCTGAAATATATACACATCAAAATAACACCAAAGTAGAATGACTGATAAAAATTTTCTATGTCAATCAATTATTTTGTTTGCAAAACAGCAACCGTAATGTCAGGTCATCGGTCAAAATATCAAGGCAAACGATACTCTTAAAAACTTAAATGAATTTCTGCTAAGGTTTACTTTATGAATAGAGTTCTCAGGATATGTTAAAAATTCAAAGTAGAATAAGGTAAAAAAAGATCCAGGGGTTAATGTTTTGACCAATTCAAGGTGAAAGAGGGGGTAGATGTGACGTCCCAATTTTTATTAGCTTGGAAATTACATTTTTATAGGCATTAGTTTTAAGCATGAGGAAGTTTAAGTATTTGTAGATGATTTCCCCTAAGAATTCTCATAAAACATTACGAAGAATTTACAATAATTAAGTAGAATTTTGCTTGATATTATTTGCTTAGAAACCCATCTAGTTTAGGGTTGGGCTTAGAAAATGGACTAGAGAAATACCTTAGCCCATGAGAAGTAGTAATTCCCCCTTGTGGAGCTTAGGGTGGCGCCACATGTCATGAAGAAGGGAGGAATTATGTTGCAAATAATACATAGAAAAGGAATTGTAATATGTGTAAGCATAAAATTATATTAGAAAGAAAAATATTATTAATGACCAATAGAAATGCATGCAAGGGAAAAGAAGAAGGGGTCATCATAACAAGATAGCCAATAGGAAGACATGAAAGGAAGAAAGTCAAAAAATTAAATAAGATAAAATGAGAGAGCCAATGGAATTGCATGCAAGAGGTAAAAGAAAAAGAAATAAGAAAATAAGTAGCCAATGAGAAGACATGCAAGCTTGAGAAGATTCATGTGAGTGATGTCATCATGTCTCATGCAAAATAAGAAGAGAAGTCTTTCTTCCTTCCCCAATAGGCCAAAGATGGCGCATGGGAGGGCTAGAAGAAGAGGAAAATAGTTAAAATAATAACCCTCCAATGAACTAAAAGGAAATTGCGAATTTGATAAAATGAGATAATAGGCTTTAGGGTCCAAATAGACTAAAGGTGCCTCTTATTAGGGATAAAATAATCCTTATTAAGAAAAGAGAAAATGAAATAGAAGGCAAGAAAAGAAAAGAAAAGAAAAATGCATCAGTGGTGCAATAGAGGAGGCTAGCCTAAGATAGGATAAGTGTGCAAGAGAAATCTCAAAACTATTGGGCAATGTGTGAGGGGCTTGGGGTGATCCTTGCCCTCATTTCTCCTATAAATAGGACCTCTTCCATCCCATTCTACACACCAAAATTCGTAGCCCGAAAGAAAGTGAGAGAAAAAGGAGTGTTCTTGAGGAGCCTTGAAGGTTGGGACTCCAAGAGAAGTAGTAAAGCTCTAAGGTTGTACTTACTCTCTTACATTTCCAGCATTGTTACAATATTTTGATGTGATATTTGGCTGCCTTGATGAATCATGTTTGAAGTGATTATGTGTTTCTTATAATGCTATGGCCATATGTTATTATTCAAGAACATAAATGCTCACATGTATAAGTTATTGGTATTGCCATATCTTATCCAATGTTAAACTTGCATGGTTGTTTGTTGAATATTGTGCTGCTGAGATTTCCCCAAACTCTCACCCCCCCAAATCTAAACCATTTTAGGAGTAAGTTCATCAAAGGAGAAAGAGAAGAAGCTAGCCTAATCAAGATGAAGAATTCAATGTTCTTGTTTTTATTGTGTATCTTTGAACTCATGATAAATCTATAATATTGTTGGAATGCCTTGGATTATGTTGTTCTTATGTTTCCCTTTTGGATTTATGTATGTATATGGTCATTCTTGGCCATTAAGAACAAGTTTTAATTCATGCAATTGAAATGCTGCTTTCTGGGTTCCATTCTGTGCAATGTCTATTGATAATATTATTCGAGATAGAAAATAAATGCCTTTAGCTTTGGAATTTTTATGTAAAATACAAGACATGTAGCTTAAATTAAAAATCACCCAAGAAGGCCAAAATTTCTAGGCGTGAAAATGAAGGCAGGTTGGGAAAATCAAATATATGTATAACCTGGGTTGATGCATGTTATGTTTGATATTTTTACCAGATAGAGGACTCTTTAAGCTTTAATTTGAGACTTGAACCAAGTCAAAACCATTTTTCTACAATTAGTTATGATGTTTTAAAGTTACTGGAATAATTCCGCATTTTCAGCATTTTTCCAGAAATAAAGAAAAGTTTTAAAAGTTTATGGTTTTGATGTTCAAAGTCCCATATGAGCTTGAATATGATTTCCAAAGATTATTAAACTTGGGAATGAGTCCTAGAAGTAGGTGTTACAGTAGCTCCCTAAGCAAAATTGGGATTAAGTTGAGCCACAAAATTCAACTGCAGTGGTAATGAGGCCTTGGTAATATGTGGTTACAGCCTCATCCAAAACCACTTCACTTCAGTAGATCCCAAGCAAGCATTCACCACCTTTAGAACACAAGGGGTAATTCTATGGGGTTTTACTGGATGTTGAGGCAGAAATCAAGACGCATAAATAAGAAGAACAAACTATAACTCCTTGATAATCCTTAATCACTTGAAATTTCATTCTATTATTCAATTACCATCTCACATTGTGATAATCCAACTATGAAAATCCCTGAAAGTATGGCCACAAATAAGTACAAACAATCTTGACAAATATATAGTTTTTCATGTTTAAATATTAAACAGCTACATACACAGCCTGAGTGAAAGCCAATCCCACCAAATAAATACAAACAATTCTGGAGTATAATTTGACATTATCCAAAATCCAAGTTAGTTTTCAGAAGAAAAAATACCTTTGATAGCATGATTACAATAAAACTGTTTTCAACTACTTTATTTTCCGCCAAGGTAGTGCCATCTTTGAGAACTTTCCCTTGATGAATAAGCATTTGTTGTGCAGAAGGATAGACAACTGCACCCTGGATAGTTTCTATATGTTTCTTCACTTCAGCAACCTGAATGAAAATTGACTTGCACAATAAGTTCCCAGATTATTCAATTTCCGTGTATGAAACTAGACTGTCTGGCTAGAATTTCATAACATGAAATAAATTTACAATTTCTAAAAAAAGAAAGAACAAAACAAGATAGAACCACAGAACTACCACAGAGGATTACTAAAACACAAAATAATGATAAAAATTATCACATTTAGATAGCTCAGTCACTAGAGATTTGCCGGCAAAAGGATTAGAAAATGCACATTTCAAAAATAAGTCAAATTTCAAAGCTGGAAACGGGGGAGAAATTGAGAGAGATAGAGAGAAACAAAGAGAATGAAAGGGAGACACAGCCATGAGAACGAGAAGAGGAGAACAAGAAGGAGATGAGACTTAGGGTTTTTTGAGGTTTTTCACGTCTCATTTTTAAAAGTGAGATGTGGAAAAGCATTTTTCACGTCTCATAAAATTTATGAGACATAAAAACAAAATCCCACCTTCTTTTTCACTTTTCTCGTGTTTACCGCCACTTTTTTTTGGTACAATCAACGTCTCATATTTATAAAAGAGACGTTGAAACTTTTTCACATATTTATAATTTTGTCACCGCCTTTTTTCTACATCTCATAGTTAAAAAAGAGGTGTGAAATGGGGACGTAAATACTGTTTTTTGTAGTAGTGTTAGAGTGAAGGGGTTTTTTTATGTAATCATTTCACTAATGAATGAAGTTAGCTTTTATATAAGAAAACGTGATAGTGCTTCTTCCACATAGAATTCATACCACAACATTCTTAGGTGTTGCTTAACAACCCAAACTTATCACCGAAAAAAGAAAGAGAATAACAACTGAAAATATTAATGCTTTGCAACAACATTCCACCAATGGAAGAGAATAAAATAAGGGAAAAAGATATAAAGGGACGTTTAAAATATACGAAAGGAAAAACGGTGCATCCAATTTGCAATATTTCCCATGGACACAATAATACATTTTAAAATTTAAAGACTACAGTGGTCGATGATAGGAACCCATCGGCATCGAAGCTCCTATGCCGGTGAGTCTTTTTTCCTTGTTAACGAAAATTTAATTTGAAAGGGGTGGAGGAGGAATTTGATTTGTTTTGGCAAAAGTTTTGGTTTCATTATAATTGGGCCAAGAGTGCTTTCAATATATGATATGAAAATTGCCCAAGTACATTGAAGAGCATCGAAATGGGAATAAATCAGTGTAGTATTGCCTCGGGCCTCCCCTTCAAGAAATTGGGGACCAAGGGGATAGTGGAAGCTAACCCCCGGGTATCGTTCTCTTGAGAAGCCTAACACAAATGATATCCTAGTAGCTAAATGTAAAACTTACTAAAGATGGGTACAAACATTTTGTTTGGTTTTTTGGTATAGATTGGTATGAAAAGTATGATATGTTCAAAAATGAATTAAGATTGGACAAATGAGAGATTTGGATTAAAGCGTGAAAAAAACCTTTCTTGATAAATGAGAGTTTTGGGATTCATTGCTTCAAAAGATTTTCGGGTAGCTTTTTATTGATTGTCAAAAGAACCCTAGCGTAACCCCTCTAGGCTAGGCTTAGGTTAACTTAATTAATGCTGGAACCCTGCACATAACTTAATTTAACCTAAGTTGATTAAGCTCAAAAATCAAGAACCAACTAATTTTGCAAGACTTTAAATCCACAACTTGGGCCACCCCACAATTTCACTTAATTTCTCAATTAACCCTAATTCATTGACGACCATCCAAACAAGAACTAAGATTGAAAAGATTGATTACCCAATGTCTAAACACAATTAATTAATTCCTATGCTATTTCATTCATGCAAAATCACTTAACATTTTTTATCCACTAACCAAGCCACCTTGAATTAGCACAAGATATTCACAAAGAGTAACAAAATCATGAACCCATAAATTTTATTAAACTCAAAGTTCATGTAGCACAATGTCAAGCATTCAACAAGAAAGAAACAACACAAAATAGTTCCTAATCCTTATACAACATGTAGAAATTTACGAACACATCCAAATGTCATAATTATACTCCTAGAACCCCAGAAAAGTATAAATACAACAACAAGAAGAAGGATTAGAACTAAAACTCCACTAATTATGCTCCAAGCTCATCCCTTGACTCTTACCATCAAGAATGGAGGAGCCTAGCTGCTACTCTCCAAGAGGAAATCAGCAACAAGGAAGAACAAAAAAGTTGCCATGGGTTTAGAGGAAGGAAAGTGAAGGAATGAAGGAGTAGAAGAGTGGAAGATGAGAGGAATTGAACTAGGGTTTTGGCTGTTCCAAATCTGACCTAAATGAGCTAAAATTTCGTGTTTAATCTACCCCTAAGTCAGATCATAAGTGGGTGCAAGAGCTGGATCTGGATTGAGGCCCAAAAATTCGAATCTGATTACTGTAGAATTGGGGCCTCGCCGTGGCTACAGAGGCTTCTACCTCTTTTCTAGGCGTGTTCGCCGTGGGCTCGCCGTGAATGATCTTTTCTGCCTCTTTTCAGTTGGGTTCACCATGGATTCGCGACCACACTCTTTTGCCTCTTCATTTGGCCTCTCTTCATCTGGGATCTAATTTCTTTGGTCCTTGAGCGACCCTACAAGTGGAAACAAGATGGAGCAAGGAACAAATAGCCATATGAATTAATTCATATAAATTAATCTACAATTATCGCCAATTAATCCTAATCTCATACTTATCTCACTTTAAAATCTAAGATCTATATTAAGCATTATTGGACCAATATCGTATCTCAATCATGTTAATTGCCTCAAATTAGGCATGTGAAAACACTACAAATCAAAGATTTGTCATACATACTTTAATTTTACATACAACTTGTCTGCAGTTTTGAAAATGCATTACTAACTTTTTCTTAGGTGTTAACGAAAGCTGACTTTTGTTTGTCAAGTAACAAATCCAAATTTCAACTCATTTTTAGGTTTTAATAAGTCATTACTAAGTTGATATATAAATATATCAAGTTCAAATATCAGCTTTATCAATTTCAAGCATGATATATATTCCTGACTTTGGATATGCACTAATCAACTTTAGATATGAAAATACCAATTTGACATATAACATCACTAAACTCTTCTATTAGATTTACTAAATTTTTGGATATACAATTACCAATTTGGGATATGACATTACTAAGTTCTTCTAGTAGATTTATTGTGTTTGAACATGACACTCCCTCCAGCCCTAAATATATTATTTATTTAGCTAATTTGATTAGATTAAGGATATTAATTAGTTTAAATTAGTTAATATGTCATATTTTTCCTAGAACATCCCAATCATATTCATTAACTCTCTTCCCTCTTTCTTATTTGATTATTGTTGAGAGAGCATTGATGAGGGTTGTTTGGAAAAATTTTGACAAAAATTAGAATGGGTTATATATTTAGGGCCAAAATTAGCACCTAAATAGGTCCTATACTTAGGACAAGATTTCAGATTTGAATATGCAATTACCAATTTTTAGATAAGGAATTACCAAGTTCACATATGACATCCCCAAGTTGATATTTAAAATTATCAAATTCTTCAACCACAGGTTCCAAGTTAAAACATGATATCTAAAATTGGTGATTTTTCATTTCAATTTGGTAGTGCTATGTCTAAACTTGGTAATTTCATATTTAAACTTGGTAATTGCACATCCAAAATCTGGGATGTCATATTTATAATTGATAAATATGTTAGAAGAATTTGGTAATATAATATGTGAAATAGGTAATTTCATATTGAAAATTGGCAATTACATATTCAAAGTATCCAATATCATGGTTGAACTTAGTAAATATTATATAAGAATTTAGAAATTTTATATCTCAAATTGGTAATTTAATATCTAAAATTCATAATTGCACATCTAAAGTTTGAAGTATGATACTTGGAATTGGTAAAGTTAGTATCTAAAACTTGGGAAGTCCATATCTCAACTTGGTAATGCCTTGTTAAATCCTGAAAATGATTTAAATGTTGATTTGTTACTTAGCAAACAAATGTTGATAATTCCTTATCAAAACTTGAGAACAAATTGGGTGCGAAGAAACAATAATGTACTTATAGTTTTTTGCATTACAATGTTGAAAAGAATTAGTTGCCTAATGGCCACCAACGCTTTTAGCAAGCAAAGGGAATCTAAACAACCCCAAAAAAAAAAACAAAAACAAAACAAAAAAACAAAACTTTGCCATTAAATTATTTTGTTCACCCTAAAGAAAATAGACCTACTGGCGCTGGCTGGCATCGTTAGATCCTTATTGCTGGTCACCAGAGTTCCTCTCTAGTGACAGCCAGAGCTCCAGCAGTTCGTCAGGGGTGGGTATATAAGAAAATTGATATTGAAGTGAAGGGCAATTAGGTCATTTTCCTTAAACTTAGAAAATGATAATAAGTCCATGACACCTCAAATGCCTATTACAAATTGGGTGCACCTTTTTGTCTTTCACATATGGCAAGCTTCTTTTTATGTCTTTTCCCCCATCAAATAAAAATGTACACTTGTTAACAAACAAACAAAAAAAACAGATATTCTTCCTCCTTTCCTTAATAGGGTATCTAGCTGAGTTTTTTTATTAGAGAGATTAAAGAAGCTAAATAAATTACTTAATCATAACATATTTTACATATTATTATATTATATGTTTGCTTATAAGTAAAATAAAATAGTTTATACAAAAATTCAGATAAATCAATTTATAAGTAATTCATTTAACATTTTTAAGATTTCCTAAAACATTCAATTATGTCCTATATTTAGAAATGAAGAGACTCATTGTTGTAGCTTCGACCAATAACGAAATCAATACGATAATATTCTCTTAATATGTATTCAAGGTCCCCTTACAATTAGCAGGCTTTTGATCATTAATATTCATCAGAAATAACTATCAAGATTGACGTTGAAGGAAGCATACATTGACAAATTAACATATGGACGAATTATGGCGAATTACCAAAAGAGTTGAATGTATGGGATATAAAGATCATGCGAAAAGAAAGGAGAAAGAAAATCAGAACAAGGAGTTGTAGGTAGAGAAAGTGGCAAAAATGGAGGCTATGCAAACAAGGAGGGAAGGAAGAAGTGAGAGATTTAGGAGCTTGTTTACACCCAACATGCCTGCAAGTGTAATGGTTACATCAGCTATCACTCTGGCTATTGTACCAGCCTCTGTTGATAGAAGCCCTCCATTGTAAGTTCCTCGAGATAGCCTCGATGACATCACTCGGGAAAGCAGTGACAAGTTCACTCCTGCAAAATTATTGTCCATTATTCACAAGCCTACATATTCAAATTATGAATCCCTCTTTCTAGTTTGAGAAAGAGAAAGATGAAGAAAAAATATCTTTAAATTTAATCTAGCCATATTTGATGTTGGACTTTAAAAGGACACTATGAATATAAAATTGGGATTACTAGGATGAGGATGCTAAGATGGTTGTGTGGTCCTAAAAAAGGATAAAATTTGAAATGATTGTATTAATGGTATTAAATAATTTGAGGTGGTTCATAAATGTTTTTTTGGGGTGATATGTTCATAAATGCTTTCAAAAAAGGCTATTGGTTGTACATGTGAAAAGAGTTGATCAAGCATTATGGATTCATTTGAAAATGGGTAGTGGAAGATAAAAAGAGCACACAATAATGAAGTTATTGAGAAAGTCTTTTGGTCAACAATCCATCCAAATGATTTGGTTGTTGATAAATCACAATAAGGTTTTTCGATCCGTGTAGCATACCAAACCTAGTAGAATAAGATTTTGTGGATGTTGTTGCTGATCGATTAGCTCATAAAGTGACAAATGCATGATATAATATAGGTAGTATGGTACCTAAGGGTTCAAGTCCTCTTGTTGTAATTACCAAATAAGAAGTAATTCATCTAGTTTGATAAGCTTTCACATGGTACAAGAGGGTTTATCAGAATTGATACAATGAATCACCTAAATTTTCAGAAAACAAATTTAAAGGATTACAATGAGCATGTAATTTGTGGATTTTGGTTCTCCATTTATTTGTCCGTAACTAGAGTGAGTTTTGTATACCTACAGAGTTCAATATTAGTATGGGGTACACTATTCATTCATGACTTTGAACAGTGAGTTCATACAGTTTCTAACTTTCTCGAGATATATTGAAATTGATTTCTTTACTACTATTGTCTATCTGTTACTTACCTACTTTTCATACTATTTTGGAAATATTGTGTCATTCTGCTTTTAGAAATTTAATGTTGTATAGTTTTTCAGTCTAACTTGATACTTTAATTTTTACTTTTTTTCCTCAAAAAACTATTTTTGTCATCTTTGTAAACTTTAAAAATATTGTCCATTTTCCCTTAAAGTTAGTAACAAAAATAAAATAAAATCTGACCTTCAAGTACTTCAGCAGCAACAAACATGAGGAGACCCGCACAGATGTATTGTGGCTCAGAGTATGGAACCAACACATTGAAGCTCAAAAGTATGCCTAGACAAACCATCATTTCAGAAGCTAACAGAATTTGCCTGCGTCATAAGAAATGATCTATTAGCATTGACATGCATAATGCAGTATCATTCATTTTTCTGTTCACAACAGGACACAATGACAACAAGCTTTATCCCACTAGACGTGGTCACAGTATATGGATGGCACAATGCCAATCCGCTTTTTCAACAACCAGACACAGCAATATTCTCACGGAAAACGTCACCTGTCCTCAAACATGTTGCTTATGTAGCTTCCAACAATAATGTTGACAGGTAAAACTGTTAAGCCAAGACAAGCAAGAAATATTGCGACAGAACTTGTTGACCAGTTGAAGTAGTATGATGTGATGACGCTAGATTCTGAAAGTAAAATCTCCATGGAAAACTTAAGCATGAAATATATCAGCAACTGGACCTGTTCATGTTAAGAAAAGATTTGTTCAAGCATCAGATCAAATTTTCTTGTGCTTTTTTTGAGTGGAAAATTTTCACTTGCTTTAGCAAATCATAAGTTACTGGAAAGTAGTAGATCATATTAGTATCCCATTAGTTTCCAAGTGACACGGTTCTGGCCTATTCAGCACCAATTGATTTGACCTTTAGAGGTCAGGACCAAATAATGGAGACAAGTCTAGCCTAGTAACAAATACAAATAACTATTTTTGATACATGCTTATTAATTTTAGTATGATAGGTTGATTAAACATTATATGGATTGGTTATTCAAGATTCTGAGTTAGTCACAAACCTTTACAGAAGGTGTAAGGAGTCTGTATGCAGATGCAATCGTGTTGGCTGGCATGCGAGATTTCTCTGTATCTTCCTCACTATCCTGCTCACCATCTTCATCCACTTCATCTTCTGAAGTAATCAGCAATGGCTTTCTAATGCCCTTTTCGAGTGAATCATTTTCTGCTTCAAATAAGAACAAATTCACATACATGTAAGTGGGGAGATAATCATGTAATAGGTGTTTCTATTACATGTTTGAGTGACAGACAAACTATTGTAAAAGGATCATTTCAAGCAAAAATAAAACTACATTTCTCCATGATTTCTGTACTATAACAGTTCAGGATAAATTTTATAAATATACCAGGAACCAGAGTAAGATGTTTTATTGGCATTATTTATGGTATTAATGTATGATTAAGCTTTAGTTTAAGAGTCATCAGAATATATAGAGCATCATTTGATTGGACCTTTTGACTGTCCTTCAAATGTCATGTTATTAATGAATAAAAAATCTTAAGGGTAAAAAATACACATGTGACCCTAAACCCAATAAAAAAACATCAAACACTTCAATCTGATTAAGTAGAGAATCATAAATGAAACAAACTTTATGAACTTTTGTCTCTCTCTTCTAATACATTAAGTAATTGATATATTCTGATTAGAGACTGTTTTCATTGTTTGAGCTCTGAAGATGCTCAAATATGAGTGTCAGTATGACTGATATGTAGATCAATGATCTAAAAAGAACACTAGAAAAATCATAAATCATCAGCAAAACATATTTTTCAATATAGGATGAGTACCAGCAGCTTTAGGTAGATGAGGTGTTTGCTTCTTTTCAGTCTCAAGACAAGGTTCCTTAAAAGTGAACCACAACAACATTAAATATATGAGCCAAGCAACAGCCATAACCCACCCAGGCAAGGTTTCAGGGTTGAAGGTAAGCTTAAAAATCTTAAATTTGGTTTGAAGTAATCCAGCAAGTGCAGGACCACAAGCCACTCCAAGAGCACTAGCACTAACAAAACCAGCCGATGCTTTCATTCGGAGTTTTAATGGCACACAATCACTAATATAACGACGGTTCACAGCTCTAGCTGAACCAAACCTACAAATACAACCCAACATGAACACCTTATGTCATAATACGAAATTTCTAATATGAAATATTAGTATCATCATTAATGTGATGAAAGAGGAAGTGGAATACTCACCCACAGAAAAGACGACCAATTAAGAGAACCCATAGTGAATTAAGATCATAAGCCAAAGCATACATGATGTTGCCCAGAAAAAGAACAATACTACTGAATACAAGAGGCCTAAAGTAAGATTTATTTGACCATGCACTGAAGTAGACAGAGGAAAATATCTGAGCAACAGCCATTGCCCCAATCACTATACCACAAACTGTTGCTGCAGCCCCAAGACTGGTAGAGTAATTATCTGCCGTGGGAACAATAATATAAGTATTGACCATATACAAAAATGTGTTTACCAAATTCATCATGAGAGACATAAAATTGTATCTCTCATATCCAAATTGTTCCTCAGGTGAAAGTAGGTCATCCTGTATGATTAGTGCATGTTTCGCCATATAGTTCAGAAAGTTTGTCGAGCTAGTTAGCCTTTCTACTGCTGCATTTATGGAATCAATAACAGGATCCTGCATATAAGTCCCACTAAACATGAAGAATAATCACAACTTTTCTTCAATGATAAATACTCAGCCATTTCATAAATCAGCAGTATAAGAATGTCAAGAAAGAACAAGACAAATGAAAACGATTGAATGAAGTAGAGACAACAAAAGAAATAACCTGGAGAGGAAGATTAGGCTGGTCATAAATTGATAAATAGCTTCCTTGACGAGGTTGAAGTTCATGAAGATTGCGAGATAAGGCTCCCACAACAGCCCCAATCCCCTACAAGTTCAACATTGCCAATATTCACTCATGCGTTTTGTCTAATTATGCAAAGCTAAAATGGAAAAATGTGTGCTTGATGAACTATACACATTACCACTTGCTTGAGTACTTGTTGCAGCACAGAGTAAGGGTGTTCTGAACGAGTTCTAACATAGTAATCGGTGAGTTTATAGCCTAATCGTTTGTCGAACTTCTTCAAAATCTTACGCAAACCAACAACATTGATCTCTATAAAATGGAGAAGCTTCAAGAGATCTTGTCCTGCTGCTCTGTATGCTTCTCGTAGTTCAGATGCTTTGCTTATATCATATTGCTGGTGAATAGCTTCATGCTCCTCTCCAAGCTTCTCTATCTTGCTTGCCACAATCCCTTCTTGTTTCACAATAAAAAGCACAATCTTTTCAATCTGTATTGAGACAAAACAGTGAATGAAACACAACCCAATACAAGAATTGTTTCCATATATCAGTATCTTTGATACCAAGTGATTATGAGAATGCATACAACAAATACAAAAACAAACCTGATTATCAAGCATTATTGAGAAATCCCTGAGCACTTGCCGGCGATCTTGTGTTCCAAGCTGAATTTGCTGAGCATAATGTTTCACTTTCTTCTTCATCAACTTGTAGTTTATGTAATATCTGTACAAAAAAATAATGAAAATTGTAAATATGCATGAATATAAGCCTAGTTGTATACATTACAGAGGATTGTGAGCTAATATATGCTTATATATGCTCGTAACTCTCAAACAGGAGGCCTAATTATAGAAACATACCCTTGCCATTCTTCAATTCGTCGTTGTTGCAACTTTTTCCCAAACTCAACCATCTCTCTGGAATCTAAAAGCTTCTTCGCGAAATTCCTTTAGAAACAATCCAAAACGATATCGGAGGAAACGCAGAGAGGTTCTTCTTTTTCACATTTGTCTCTGTATCTAATAATGAATACCTGGGAAACGGGAAAATGGATCCAACATTTTCAAAAATTTGAGTGGTTTGCATTACATTTGACATTTACTAAAAAACACGCACGTTGTATCCATTGATGCATTTTTTTAAAGGATTGTAAGAGAAGCGACAGAGTAATCAATGTATAAGGGATTATATACAATGTATAATCATTACCGCATTGAGTTGGGTGCCCGGCGACGTTACGAACAACCAAATGCGAATTATAAGAAATAGCTCATTTGGTTCCATGTTTACCGTTATTTTTACCGTGATTAGAATAAGCACTAGAATAGATTTTTACCCTGATTTGTGATTCGTTCATATTTTTATTTAACAATGATATTTATTAGTAATCCCTCAGATTATAAGATCAAGTCCATTTTTTTTAGATGTTAAGGAAACAAATTATACCACTAAATTGTAACATATATTATATGTAATTAGATAGATTATAGGTTAATTTATAAGTAAAATAAATCAGTTTTGAGGAAATAAGATAAATATAAACAATTTAAAATGATTTATTTTGCATATTTAATTTCTCCAAAAAAAAAATTAACTTGATCTTATAATTAGGATGAGAAAGAGTATTTAGTATGTTGCATTTAGTTTATTGAAAAAAAAATTATTTTTTTAATATATCCCATAAATTTATTATATTTAATTTGAAAAAGTATTTAAATTTTAAATTTTCATTTAAATTTTGATTGGCCAAAAAACACATCAAACTTTAATTTGATACTTTAAATTTATAAAGCGTATTTTCAGACTTTATGTGTTAAGACATTTAGTAAGGTAAATTGTTTTTACCTTTTGGTCTGTAGGTTATGTTATTACTCTTGTAAAATAAATTATCGAAAAATTTTCTCCCCCAACCACATCAACGAAAACATAAATAGGAACAGAGTGGACCTGAAACGCATTAGATCGTATTTTTAACTCGACATGCATAGAACTTGGACCGCTTTAATTCTCACATATATATTTGTAAACAATATAATAAGGGGTACCATATGATGATGAATTGAAGGAAAACGAAGTGGACCGTAAGGGACTGTGTGAAGGGACCCTGCATGGCTTGGACAGATGCCCTTGACCAGAGTGTTGGGCAGAGTAGAGAGAGAGGAGAGGGTTATTCCGTTTTCAAGGGTAAAACTCAGAGTAATTATACTAGGTATATTTAATTAGAATTAGATCAAAATATATTGATTTTTAATTTAAATAATTTAAGAAAATATATAAGAAGAGTTAAATCTTATAAAGAAGGAATAAATATTTATATTAAATATATAATGAACACCAACATTTTAAGTTGAACAACTATGTTTCTTTCAAACACCATTCTATTAAACCCTAGAGTGAGAAGCTCTCACCTCTCTCTAAAATCCATGCACCGTCTGATGTGGACCCAATAGGAACCTGTCCTAGAAAACCCAGAAAATACAAATCGGTTAACAAAGGCGGAAGCGAATACACAAAAATAATAAAATAAAGGATTGGAATATTGTGACAAGGAACCCAATGAACACTCGTTCCAGAAAACACTAGGTATATTAAACCTAGTACCCAAAGGAAACATGGCTCAAGAACTCCATGTATAACAACACAAGAGTCTATCAGTCTCCTATGTGAGTGGCAAAACGCACAAGAGGGGGGGTGAATTGTGCTTTTCAAAAATTAAACTTTAAACCCAAAAACAATCCTTTATACTGGTTCGGCTAAACACTGCCTACGTCCAGTTCTCCAACTTCTCATTGGGTTCCACTAACCACAGGTATTACAAGCCAGGTTCACCTACCAACCTTTACAAGACAGAGTTTTAAATTTCCTCTAAACACTCCCCCTTACAAGTTGTAAGATTACAACCTGTTCTAAGGTCCCAGACTTTAGAACAACCTCAAACAGTAGAGGATTTCAATAAATGAGTTCACTTAATGAACAGATTTTGATAATCACTGAAGTACAAATAAACTCACTAAGAGTAATAAAGTTTTGAGCAGTAAGTAGATAATAATAATGAATACAAGTTCGTCTGTCTATTCTCTACATCATAAATGTTCAAGTCTTGGTTTTTATATCTCTTCACATTTTCCTTTTTCTTTCAGCTTCATGAATCCGTTTGAATATGTCCGTTGGAAGCTCCTAGCCGTTGGCATTTAATGCTGGTCTTCATTTTAGTCATCTTTCTTCTCTTACTTCATTTAATTCTTGCAGAAGATGAGCTATGAGAGATAGACACTGTGACTAACAACTACCTGCAACATGTACTTTTGTAGCAGCTTTTTCAGTAGCGCTAGCATCCCAAGCTATCGCTAGCTTCATAGTGTTAATTATGCACTTAGGCTGTTAGCTAAACAAGTATTCATGTGAAGCACAGTTGGTGTTATCGCTAGTAGGATTCATTAGCTCAGTGTATACAGATAATATATTAGCTATCAGAATGTCTTGTTACTTCAGCAATTGATTTCATTATCGATAGCTAAATTCGTTATCGCTAGAAGCTATGTTATTGATAAGTTATTAGCTCTACATAGTAACTCATCTGAATGTATAAGTGTTCTGCTATCGATAGCTATTCGTGCTATCGCTAGTGGCTATGGTTTAATACTGAGTTGTTCTAATCAGTCTTTTCTATTATGAGACCTTAGTGATAGTGAAGTTCTTTAGCGATAGGAATATTTACTTTCAATTTATTGCCAAGACTTCATTAGCTAATATTATCCTTATCTCTTTATCTATTAGCGATAGGCTCTCAGTCTAGCGATAGTGTATCTGTTATCTATAGGACTTTACTTGTTCAACGTTTGGATAACTTATACTTTTCCTTAGTCATATACCTTGATTCTTTTCAGACTAAGTTATATGCTATCTGTTCATTTTACTTATGTTATCTATAGGGTCCAGTCCTCATCAAAACTTAAGATTCTAACATTCTCCCCCTTTTTGATGATGACAAAACATAAGTAAAGACACATATCAGATAAAATATGTTCAGAGCATATAAACAGTATAACACATAAGAGTATATGTCATATTTGCTTTGCAAAAGGAAGTACATCAGTTTTGGCCATGTTTGATGCATATGCAGAATGATTTTTAAAGACTCTCATTGTCAAATTTGTCACCGGAGGGAGTGGCCATGTATTCCTCATCAGGGTAGTCAGAGATAGAAGAGTCTGAGTAGAAGAAAATGTCTTGCTGGAGTTTGTCTCGCTTAGCTTTTTCTTTCTTAGCTCTTACTAGCTCAGACTTGGCTTGCTCAGGATTTTCAGAAGGTTCAGTAATGGAGATGGCTGTAGCATCTTTAGCCTTGGATGAATGAAACCTTCTTTTGTATACCCATGCCCTTTTTCCTCGAGCAATTTCCTTTCTCTTCTTCTCTGCTTCCTTTTCTGCAGCTATTTCTGCTTCCCTCTCTGCTTTAGCAGCCTATTTTTCTGCTTTCCTCTTTGCTTCAGCAGCCTTCTTGCCCTTTTTCTTTGCCTCCTCTGCATCCTTCATAGCCTTAGTAAAAGCCTCCTTCTTTTGTCTCAATATTTCAGCATGATCTTTCTTTTCTTCTCTTGATAGTCTGCGAGGACGAGATGGAGCTACTTTCTTCATCTTTTGAGCTTTAGGAGCCTCAAGGGTAGCCTTTGGGATGACTTTGAAGGAGACTTCTTCTCTGGCCTTCCTCTTGCTCCTTTCTTTGCTCTTGTTTTTCTTAGCCTCAGACACTAGCAATTTCTGAATGTTATCTTGAAACTTATCTCCAGTGCTGGGCTTGTCCTGGATTGTTATTTCCCCATCTGTTCCAGGAGGAAGTACAGAAACTGGGATTGGCTTGGCAGTCAAGACACTTGGAGGAATCCCATACTTGTCTGCTATCAAAAATGCTTCTGCAAGCAAGTCCACTTCTGGAGCTTTAGCAGCTTGGGCTTGAGGCTTATTAGAGGTTTGAGGAGGAGTTATATAATCCTCATATGCCATGTAGCTGCCAGCTATTTCTCTGACAACTTCTTCAACCTCTTCAGCAATCATGGAGGCATCAATATCGTTCTCCCCCTTTTTGTCATCAGCATGGCCAGGGGAAAAGAGTGGAGCAGAAATGGTAGAAGAGGTGGGAAGTTGAGGAATAGGAAGGCTAGTGATAGTAGTAGGGATATGAGTGCTATCGCTAAGAGGAGGATTAGCGATAGGGGTTGGGTGAGTTGGAGGGACTTGGGAGTGTGGACTTGCGCTAGGGGAGGTATGAGCGTAGTAGAGGTGGGAATTTGGGTTTGGTGGCTAGCGCTAGGAGATGGGTTAGCGATAGGGGCTTGAGGTTCAGGAGGTGTTGGGACTTGGGTGGTTTTTGAGGTTGGTGAGTGATGAGTTTGAAGAGGAGAATTGGGTGGACTATTTGAGGAGGGAGTAGAGGAGCGGTGTGGGGAGTGTAAAGGTGAGAAGGAATTGTGAATAGGGGAGTGAGAGTGGTGAGAAGGGGAGAGATTTGGTGATGGTGATGTACCTTTGTGGGGAGATGCTGCCTTGTGCAGGATATATGCAGGAACAAGACACAGGGAGTCTTCCAAATTCTTGACCTGAGCCTTGAGTTCCATTATTGGCTTCATGAGCTCTGCTTTCTGGGCTTCCAAGGCCAAGTTGAACTCAGCAGATAGTCTGAAGATGATTTCTTCAATGGCATCGCTAGAGAAGGCAGAGGTTTTGACTGAGGCAGGAGGAGGAGGAGCTCTTCTTGACTGAGCCTCTTCTTCAACTGTGTCAGGCTGAGTTTGGGAAAAGGGAGCATAAGAGGCCTAGGATTGAGAGGCAGAGCCACCCCCATTGCTTGCATTTCTTGTTCTCACTTTTCATTAATGATTTGATCTTTGAGTACTCCAGGATGTGAGATATAAGCTGAGGGTATGGGAGAAGAGCCTTGGGAGATTTATCAGATAGAAACCTGTGTAACTCCATACACACCATCTGGCATGGATTAAGGGGAACCTTATTGATCAGATTAGGCAGCCAAGGGTTGTCAATCTTTGGGAAGCTGCTGAAGTTGCCAAACTTGTGAGTCATGATCCTTGTGTACACGTAGTGAAGCATCCTGTTGATGACTGGCATGTCTGCTGGCTTATTTGTGTTTGTCTCATATATTTCTGCCAGTTGATCATCAGAGAACTTCTCAGGCAGATACCACTTGTTGTATTCTTCCCCAAAGATTCCCAAGATTTTGTTGATAGCCATCCAACCAAAAATGATGCCTCTTCCTCGTACAGTGGCTTCAAAAGATACATTTACCAGATTCCCTTTCTTGTACTCTGGAATGGCTTTTAGACTCGAATAGAATGACCTCAGCACCTCCTCATTGTAGTCATTCTTCACATTCAGCCAGTTTTTGTATGGAAGCAACCAGGCATCAAGATCAAAACCCTGTTGCTTGAAGTATTCCAAATCTACCCATACAGCTGCCCTGTCTAGGGTTCCCTTCTCTAAAAGAATGCGCTTGGAGCGCTCAGAGGATCTTTCGCATAAGATAGGTCAGATGCAGATACTCTCAGGCGTTTGGGATTGTCTTTAGCTACTTCTTTGGAGAATGAAACAGTTTTCTGAACACGTCCACTTTTGCTCACGGATTTGGAGGATGGGTTAGCGCTAGAAGTCGCTGGGGGCAGAGGGAACTTTGGTTCTTGCCATTTTAGGGTTTTGAAAAACAAGGGTTTGAGAAAGTATGCTTGAATGCTCAGAGAGTTTTTGGAGTAGAAGAGAAAATGAGTATTCTTGAATGAATGCAAATGGCCTGGCTTTATAGGTTTAGGGTTTAGGGTTTACCATCAGTGAAGTACATCAGCTAACGTTTCGCATTCTGACCTGTTAAGTGACTTGCTATGGCTAGTACGAGCTTTTATCGCTAGCTGGCATGATCCCACGCTGAGCAAGTGACTTTTATCACCCACTCCTTCCTGCTATCGATAGCTGACTTTGCTATCAATAATGCTTGTGGCTAGCGATGGCAATCTTTGCTCAACCTTAGCTTTGCCCTGCATATTCTAGCGATAGTGAACCTCAGTATCAATAGGTCAGTCCTGCAAAACTTAACATTTGGCACTCTGATGCCTAAGTTAGTGATTAATCTGTATGAATAAAATGAAATTAAATTCAGAATATTTCAGAGATATTTACAACTCGTTTGGATTTACCATTCCTAATTCCCTTCTGATGAAGATAAATTGGGCTGGCTCAAGAGGTTTGGTAAAGATATCAGCAAGTTGCAAGTTTGTTGAAATGAATTCCACCTTGACATCTTTCTTTTGAACATGATCTCTCAGAAAGTAATGTCTTACATCAATATGCTTGGTTCTGGAATGATGAACTGGATTTTTGGCCAAGCTTATTGTGCTGGTGTTGTCACAGAGAATAGGCACTTCTAGGAATTCCAAACCTAGATCTCTAAGTTGATGCTTAAGCCATAGTACTTGAGCACAACAACTTGCTGCTACAATATATTCAGCCTCTGTAGATGAAAGGGAGACACAATTTTGCTTCTTGCTAGCCTAAGAGACTAAACATCCACCAATGAATTGACATTGACCACTTGTACTTTTTCTATTTGTCTTATAACCTGCATGGTCAGAGTCAGAGTAAGCAAGAAGGTACTCTTGAGTTCCCTTGGGATACCACAGCCCAAGCTCTTGAGTTCCTTGCAAATATCACAAAATTCTTTTTACATTGGTTAAGTGGGATTCTTTAGGATTTGCTTGATATCTAGCACACAATCCCACACTAAATTGAATATCAGGTCTACTAGCTATTAAATAAAGTAAGGATCCAATAATTCCTCTATAATGAGACTGACTAACTACTTTCCCTTTGACATCTGCATCTAAACTGGCAGAGGTACTCATGGGAGTGTCCTCATCCTTAGATTGCTCCATCCCAAACTTATTGAGAATCTCCTTACAATACTTGGTTTGGGAGATGAAGATGCCATCTTTCTTTTGCTTTATTTGCAGGCCTAGGAAGAATGTTAATTCTCCCATCATTGACATTTCAAATTCTCCCTGCATCATCTTAGCAAACTCTTCACAGAGCTTTTCATTAGTAGCACCAAAAATAATATCATCAACATAAATTTGAACTATAAGCATGTGTTTATCTTTATGCATGATGAATAAGGTAGTATCTAATTTTCCTCTAGAAATACCCTTTTCAATGAGAAATGTGCTAAGCCTCTCATACCAAGCTCTTGGTGCTTATTTGAGACCATAAAGGGCCTTTTTAAGTTTGTAAACATGATCAAGCTTAGAGTTTTCTTCAAAACCAGGAGGTTGCTCAACATATACCTCTTCTTTGATATACCCATTAAGAAAGGCACTCTTAATATCCATTTGATAAAGTTTAATATTTTTGATGGATGCAAAAGCTAGTAGAATCCTTATTGCTTCAATTCTTGCAACTGGAGCAAAAGTTTCTTCATAATCAATGCCTTCTTCTTGGTTATATCCTTTGGCAACTAATCTGGCCTTATTTTTGACAATTTGACCAGATTCATCAAGTTTGTTTTTGAAAACCCATTTAGTACCAATAATAGGATGATTTCTTGGTCTAGGTACTAAATCCCAAACTTGATTCCTTTTAAATTGATTAAGTTCTTCTTGCATTGCAACTATCCAGTCACAATCAACAAGAGTTTCATCAACACAGGTTGGTTCAATTTCAGAAATAAAGGCAGAAAATTCTATTTCATTTTGTAGTTGCCTTCTGGTTCTAACTCCTTTTGACATTTCTCCAATTACTTGTTCAGGAGGATGGTGCCTAAGATGTCTTATGGAAGATTGAGGCTCATTAGCTTCATCTTGATCATCTTCAGCATTTTCTTCAGAACTCACTATCGATGGCTTTGGTGCTATCGATAGGGGAGGTTTTGAAATGTTTGAAGAATTTTGATTTTCAGCGTTTGCTATCGATGGCTCAGGGGCTATCGATAGTGAACATTTTAAAACTTGAGAAAAATCTTCATCCTCATTAACACAGTATTGTTTTTCTTGAGGAGTTTCATCAAACACTACATGCGTTGATTCTTCAACAGTTTGGGTTCTTTTGTTATATACTCTATATGCTTTACTCTTATTTGAATATCCTATAAATATGCCAATGTCAGATTTAGGATCGAATTTACCTAAGTTTACCTTCCCATTGTTGTGAATATAGCACTTGGATCCAAAAATTCTTAGGTGACTGATGTTGGGCTTCCTTCCTTTGTAGAGCTCATATGGAGTCTTCTCCATCCCCTTTCTGATGTATGCTCTATTTGAGATGTAACATGATGTGCTCATTGCATCTGCCCAAAATGTTTAAGGTACTTGTTTCTCATTCAGCATGCTTCTTGCCATTTCTGTGAGCACTCTATTCTTCCTCTCCACAACACCATTTTTTTTAGGAGTACGCGGGGCAGAGAAGTTGTGTTCAATACCACTTTCATCACACAATTCCATGAACTCTTTGTTCTCAAATTCTCCTCCATGATCAGTCCTGATTGCAACAATCTTGATGCCTTTTTCATTCTGCAATTTATTAGCAAGCACACAAAAGGCATCAAAAGTTTCATGTTTTGAGGAAAGAGACATAGTTCAAGTAAATCTTGAATAGTCATCCACAACTACAAGAGTGTATAGACTTCCACCTAGAATTTTCACTCTTGCAGGTCCAACCAGATCCATATGGATTAGTTCCAATGGCCTACTTGTGGAGACTGTCTTATTGGTTTTAAAAGAGGACTTTGTTTGTTTACCCCTTTGACAAGATTCACAAATTAAATCATGCTTAGTTTTAAAACTAGGGATACCTATGACTAGTTCCTTTTTAACAAGCTTATCAAGTTGAATAATATTTACATGAGCTAGCCTCTTATGCCATAGCCAACAGGTTTCATCATTTGAAATAAAACATTTTTCTTCAAGTTGTTGGCATAAATCTAAAGTGTATAAATTACCATCTCTATTTGCTTTTAGTTTACACTTAAGATTAGTTTTATTTAACTCTAAATCCTTTTTATCAACAATAAGGCATTCATTGGAGTCAAAAATTACCCAGTTACCATGGTCAGTGCTTTGGCTCACGCTCAGCAAATTATGGCACAGACCATCCACCAGGTATACATCCTTGACAGGACCAACTTCCCCAACTCCAGTGATCTTTCCACTTTGGTTTCCACCAAAACTGACTTTGGCTCCTTCTTTTATCACTAGATTGTTGAACTTGTCCTTGTCACCAGTCATATGCCTTGAGCATCCACTATCAATATACCATTTTCCTTTGTTGGATGCTTTAAGGCACACTTGCACCAATTTAGACAGATTTAGGTACCCAAACTTTCTTGGGTCCTTTAGGATTAGTCTTTGCCTCTGAGTTTGTGAAAACTTTAGGCACATAAGTTCCTTTAGGAACCCACTTATATGACCCAGTAATTCCATATTTCCTTGGATTGCAGGTTGATTGAGTATGCCCCCTTTTGTTACAATAATTGCAAAAACTATAAGGTGAAGAATATTCTGAAGATTTCCTAAAATATTTTAAATATGGTTTCACCTTGGGTTCTTCCCATAGCCTATTCCAGTTTTGTTTCTAAATGCCTTTTGATCCTTCAAAATTATGTTTAGCATTTCTGAGCCTTTTGTAAATTTTTCTAAAGCATTTGAAAGCTTCTCTTTTTCCTTCAACAAATTTTCACAGTGAGAACAACTGTCAAACTTTGTTGGAGGATGATTTGCTATCGATGGAGGAGTGGCTATCGATAGCTCAATTCTGGGAGCTTGCGCTAGCTGCTCTTCTATCGATAGCGCAGAAGGGACTTTTGATGCAGAAGAGGAAATATTTTTCTTGAGTTCTTTGTTCTCTTTTCTCAACCCTACAACTTCCTTAGCAAGTTTAGTTAATTCAGTATGCATCTCATTATACATGCTTTGAAGTTCAGAGTAAGTTGGTTCAGAATCATATACCTCAGTGTCGCTTAGTTCTTCTTGAGCAACAAGGCAGAGATTTGCACTTTCTTCATTATCACTAGCTTCTTCATCTGAGCTATCACCCCAGATGGATGATACATATGCTTTCTTCTTTTCAAAGGACTTCTCCTTCTTTTTCTCCTTTTCCTTGAATCTTTGGAGGCTTGGGCACTCTGCTTTGAAGTGACCAAGCTTCTTGCATTCAAAGCACACAGGAGCTTTCTCTTTCTGAGAATCCTTTCTGAAGCTAAGACCACCCCTCTGGAAACCTCCTCTTCTCCTGAAGAATTTCTTAAATTTTCTGACCAAGAGAGCCATATCTTCATCATCAAGACCTTCATCATCACTATCATCTTCATCTCTTTCAGATACAGCAAGGGCAATAGACTTCTTAGGATTTCCTTGAGCTTCCCTTTGAGCTATCAGAGTTGGCTCATATTCAGCAAGACTGCCAAACAAGGCAGTGACGGATTTGGTTGATTCACCTTGTATCTCTTGAATGGTAGTGACCTTCATAAGCCAATCACCCTTTAATACTTTCAGAATCTTGCTGACTTGTTCCTTCTCTGGAATTTTTCTTCCTAGTGCAGCAAGATTATTGATGAGATGAGTGAATCTGATCTCCAGATCTCTTATCTTTTCTCCATCAATCATTTCAAACTTGTGGAATTCTTCAACAAGCATCTCCACTCTTCTGTCTTTTACTCCTGAGGTTCCTTCATGAGCAATCTGCAAGGCCTCCCACATTTCCTTTGACGTGTTTAGGTGGCTAATTCTGAAGAACTCAGTTTGGCTAAGGGCACTTTGGATCATGAGGATTTCCTTGCTATTCAACTCAAGATCTGCAATGTCTTCAGGAGTATATTCGTTTTCACTCTTTGGATTGCCTAGAATACTTGTAGGCACAATATCCCCTTCTTCTATAATCTTCCATAGCCTATACCCATTAGCTTTGATGTATATCTTCATTTTGAGTTTCCAGAAGGTATAATGCTTTCCATCAAAGCCACGGGGCTTGTTGATAGAACTTCCTTCAGGCAAGATATTCTCGTACGATGTCATTCTTCGATCTTTGCTTCTCAGACTCGTTGGAATCAAAAAGAGAAGACATGCTCTGATACCAAGTGTGAGTGGCAAAACGCACAAGAGGGGGGGTGAATTGTGCTTTTCAATAATTAAACTTTAAACCCAAAAACAATCCTTTATACTGGTTTGGCTAAACACTGCCTACGTCCAGTTCTCCAACTCCTCGTTGGGTTCCACAAACCACAGGTTTTACAATCCAGGTTCACCTGCCAACCTTTACAAGACAGAGTTTTAGAATTCCTCTAAATACTACCCCTTTTTGGAATCTTAAGTTTTGATGAGGACTGGCCCCATAGATAACATAAGTAAATAGAGTGTATGTTACCTTTGAATTTAACAAGTAAAATCTGATAGGTAACAGATCATTATCGCTAGAGCTAGAGCCTATCACAAGTAGACAAAGAGCCATAGCAAATGAAGACTTAGAAATAACAAAGTTAATATCTATCGCTAAGTCATTCACTATCGCTAAGAAATATCCTATCGCTAGAAGTTCATTCAGAACATGGATAAATGAAAGGAAGAACAACTAGTAGAACAATAAACCAAGTCCTTGAGCTATTAGAATCAGCTAGCGATATCATAAGCTGCTATCGATAATAGGATTAGCTATCGATATCTAAATACTTGAGGAAATAACATAACTCAGATAGCTAAACAAACTTGTGATAACAAAGGTCACTAGCTATAACGCATCTAGCTATCGATAGGAGAATGCTCATTGTGATAACAAACTGATAAGATGATACATTGAGCTAAAGGACTACGCTAGCGATAGCATCTGTTGTGCATTACATGATTACTTGTTTAGCTAATAGCTCAAGTGCAGGAATTATGCTATACAGTTAGCGATAGCAAAGCATGCTAACGCTACTGAAAAAGCTGCTATGAAAGTACAATTGGTACAGATGCTCAGAACGCTCAATCTACATCTCTCTTAGCTCACCCTACGCAAGAGCAGTTAAAGCTAGAGTTGAAAGTTAACCTCGATGAAGAAATTGCATTAAATGCCAACGGCTATGAGCTCTCAACGACCATATTCAAATAGCCTCATAAACGCAATGGCAAATCTGAGAAGAGCTATAAATACAGAACTTGAGCATTTATGAAGAACTGACGAAAAACAAAGTGTAACATCCCAAAAAATCCAATTAGTAAATAAAATCACTCAAGGAAGATAATAAATGTCTTTTACCAAATAGGAACAATATGTAATATTGTTGATAAAAAAAATCAAAGGTAAGGGTAAAAGAGCCAATTAAGTAAAATAAGGAGATGATTAAATTACCCCACCCAAATACTAAATAATTTATTATTATTTACTCCCTTATGTTCAGCCGAACACACACACACACATTCATTGATCTTCCTCTTCTTCCATTTCGTCTCTCTCTCTCTCTTACTCTCTAAAATGCTCCAACTTCTGCCCAAACTCCAGCAGCTTCCTTGGACGAATTTGGAGGAAGATTGAGGTGGAATTCACATGCAAAACAAGATTCAAACTCAGGTGAAGATTCTCTACCCATCTATGCCAAATTTTCTTCAATCAAGAGGTGATTTAAGAGAGATGCATGTCGGGTTTGAGGGAGAATTTGGGGCTGTTCGAACCTGAACTTCTGTGGCTAAATGGGAGGTTGTTAAAGGTGTTTATGTGAGTGAAAAGTGGTGGTTGCATGTGTATTTATATAACTTTGATGCTCTGTTTCTGTTTAAACGAGGGAGTCATGAAATCTGTCCGAAATTTGGGTGATTTTGGTCAGTTTTCTTGACCGATTAAAGGGAGATAATTGGCTCTAATATTTTCATCTTTTATCTATGAAAGTTACAACAAAAATTGGGGCTATATCTTGTAAATAATTGGCTGCAAATGGAGGCAAATTTGTGCTGAATATTGCTGTCAATTTGTGCAGTGGCAATTCTGTACAGTCATGAAGCTTATTATGTGTGTGCAGATTTTCTTTTAAAATTCACACAAGTTTAACATAACTTAGTTGTTTTATTGATGCTTAAAGTTGCTGTAAAATAGTAAGGAAATATAAAGTTATGGTTTGTGCATATTGCTGCAATTTGTGACAGCAACTTTGATTAAATTGATTTGATTGTACTTTGAGAAAATAGAAGATGAAAAGTGGTTCTGTTTTGGCCTAGAACGAAAGGGACTAATGGAAGTAAAAAGGGATGATTTTTATTGACTAAAAACAAGGTGAATGGCATTATGGTGTGCCCAATTTTGTTGCTGCACAATTATAATGCAAATATAGATAATGTGACATAGACTTTTATTGTATTACATTACAAGATGTTTGGTAATTTTGAGTACAAGTTGCTGCTGCCCTATTGTAAGTGGTTCTAATTAAATTAGGTTCGAAAGTTGTGGAAAATTGTGCTATAACAAGTGTTTAAAGGGTAATGCTTCTTGTACATAAATGAACTTAATTGTTGTTGTTGAATGACAATTAAATATAGCCATAAGTTGTGCTATATTAAACATCGATTGTGGAATTTCTTTCTTTAATAAGAAATACCAACTTTTAGAGTTGGAAAACGAAACTTGATGTTCTAATTGAGAAGTGAATGTGTTTAATCTAGTAAGAACTATTACTAAGGGGTGGGTAGTATACTAGGACCGAGAGAGATATCTAATATGTATAACAAGAGTATTGATCTCTATTATTACATGATGTAATAATAGGAGGACCAAGTGGTGATAAATCTCATAGGCAGCGAGAAGGAAAGGCTCCAGTGAAGTAGTACGTGGTTGTCAGGTGAGGGTTTACTTCATACACACCTAGAACAATGCATGATTTGATTGTATGATAACTAATTAAGATTGCTGTTACAGATATTTGATAAATGATTATTGCTCGTATGTTTTATTTACTGTTAAATTTGGAGTACTCCCAGGAATACGGTGGGTCGCTCCCCCTATGTCAGATTTTCTATCTATATGATATATCTGTAATATATTATTAAAACCCTGCAGGTATAGTCACTATTGATAGGGTATGTATCCTTATTAATAGGTGGCAGGTGCAATATGCACATTGAGATAATTAATCAATCTCCAAGTAAATGAATATATCATTACTCGGATGACCGGCGTCAGAGACGCGAAATATGAGAATAACATTATCATTATTTGTACAACTTAAATAAATTGTGATGGTGTGACTGTATGAATTTAGAGTGTATGAGGTAAACCTGAGAAAATTTTGGTTGCAGGGAAAGATAGGCCGGACTGCTTTTGGTAAGGCTGGTTTTAGCGAGGGCATATGTAGCCTGAGGATGTAGCATAAAATTGCTTAGGCAGTTTGTATATATTTTTGAGTATATGAATGTTAAGCAATACGAAGTACTTGCTGTGTATGTATATTTTGTAAACACTATGGTGGGAAGAAGTTGTCACATGTAAGTGAATATAGGGTAAAGTTTGTAGTAAATATCAACAGGGGTATGAGCCTCGATATATATGTAATACTCTGATGTACTTATCGTAGGAGATGGTGTGATGTTTGGGTCGACGTGTAAATGATAGCTTATATATATATGTTAGTGAAGCTTGAAGATTAAGTACTAAATATAAATTTAAATTTGCTAAGGGATTAAATGATAAATTGTTTTGACAATAACAAGGATTCAATAAAAGTTTTAATCAGGACAGTCTTTGAACTATTTAAAGAGGCTTTCTATAAGTTTTAGTTAGTTAAATATTGACCAAACATTAAGCAAAAACTACATAGTAGGTAAGAATTTGTCAAGAAGGTAAAACAAAGACTAGGTGTTACACAAAGAATATTCACGAACACATTCATTGCTCACTGATTTTTGTATTTATTGTTCTTAGTGATTTTATCTGTACTTAAGTGATTATCATAATCTGTTCATTAAGTGATCCCTATTATTGAAATCCTCTACTGTTTGAGGTTGTTCTAAAGCTTGGTGCTTTGAGAACAGGGTAGTAACCTTACAGGTAATAAGAGGGAGTGTTTAGAGGGATTCTAAAACTCTGTAAAGGTTGGCAGGTGAACCTGTGTTGTAAAACCTGTGGTTAGTGGAATCCAACGAGGAGTTGGAGAACTGGACGTAGTCAGTGTTGGCCGAACCAGTATAAAGATTGTGTTGCATTAATTAGTTTTTAATTTTTCAGAAGCACAATTCACCCCCCTCTTGTGCGATTGCCATTCTCATTTGGTATCAAAGCAGGTCTTCTCTGTTTGATTCCAACGAATCTGAGAAGTAAAGATCATAATGGCATCGCTTGAAAATATTCTACCTGAGGGAAGTTCCATTAACAAACCTCCTGGCTTTGATGGGAAGCACTACACCTTCTGGAAACTTAAGATGAAAATCTACATCAAAGCAAATGGGTACAAACTATGGAAGATCATTGAAGAAGGAGATATCGTGCCTAAAGACACCTTGGGCATTCCAAAGGCTGAGAATGAATTTACAGATGAGGATATTGCTAATCTAGAGTTGAACAGCAAAGCAGTTATCATGATCCAAAGTGCTCTCAGTCAAACTGAGTTCTTCAGAGTGAGCCATTTGGACACTGCTAAAGAAATGTGGGAAGCTCTGCAGATTGCACACGAGGGAACCACTGGAGTAAAGGATAGACGCGTTGAAATGCTAGTTGAAGAATTCCACAAGTTCGAAATGACTGAATGAGAAAAGATAAGAGACCTGGAGATCAGATTTACTCATCTCATCAATAATCTTACTGCTCTAGGAAGGAAAATTGCAGAGAAAGAGCAAGTCAATAAGATTCTGAAAGTTCTAAAAGGAGATTGGCTCATGAAGGTCACTGTCATGCAAGAAATGCAAGGAGAATCAACTAAGTCTATCACAGCCCTGTTTGGCAGCCTTGCAGAATATGAGCCAACCTTGACAGCCCAAAGGGAAGCTCAAGGAAATTCCAAAAAGAAGTCTCTTGCTCTTGCTGTATCTGAGAAAGACGAAATTCATGATGATGATGATGATGAAGATCTTGATGATGACCTAAAGGCCTTATTCAATGGAAATAAAACAAGAAACTTCCTAAAAATAAAAGTCAATCAAACTAAATGCATAATGGAGCCTTCTTGGTGCTTCTTGAGTGATATTGGAACTTCCATATGGGTCTTCATTTTACTATTCGTGTGCATTTTCTTGTATGAGCTTTTAAGACATCCATTGGGCTTGAATATAATAAAATAACGTTCAGGAGCTCCCATGGTCCATTACTTAATGCATTTGGGCCCGATTTGATATATTACAGCTCAATTGGACTCCTCCTTGGTCATATACTTGTATTGGGCCTTCAAAAACGTTGGAGTTGAGTTCAAATGCTCCTTTTGGGTTCCAATGCTTCACATGAGTAGTTGTCACTCATTGTATCCTGTGGGCACAGAAAAGAGATTACTTGATTGTTGAAAAGTTTTGATTTTTCCATTAATGCTTTCAATGGATATCTTCAACAAAAAAGTTGGGGATGAGTTGCTTCTCCAGTGACGTGGTTTCAATTTTCCATGTCTTGTTTGGTTTTTAGATGGGTTAACTGTGTTTTGGGCTAACTGCGTTTTCAACATTTGAAACTTAGATCCAAACATAAGATGAATGCCTGTGTGTGTATTGAATGAAATGTATAGGTGTGAATATGCAATTGATTTTTATTTTTATCTAGGATCTGGATGCTATTTAAATCCCCACAATGATCTTAGACGCCTTTAAATCATTAGTTGAAATGTTGTCTATTGGATTTTTTTATTTGGTAGAAAAATTGTGGAATCTTAACTTTGTAGGATGAGAATTCAACTCCTTTTATTCTTGAACACAAATCTATACAAGTTTTTAAATGCTCTGAATTACCCGTGTTATGGTTTCCTTTTATCTTTCATAAGTTTTTGATGGCCTAATTGGCATGTTCTTACTACCATCTATAGTCAACCACACCAGACAACTATTTTAGTGTCACAAAATTTGATTAGAATTTTACAATTTGTCTCCTGAGTGTATAATAAGTTCATTAAGTCAGTTCAACAGGGTGTTATCTATGGAGTAACCTCCTTTTTTTTGGTATGGTTAGAAGATGTTAGGATCTTAGTATATTGGACATGCTTTTTAATCTTAATTTTTGAATTGTTCAATTGCTCTCTTGTGTGCTTAAATTTGAATGAAAGACACTTTTGTTCACTTGCATATTAATCTGATTCACTTTGTTCACTTGAACTATGAATATGCTGAGGCTGTTTAGTTTTCTGGGAATATTGTGATTCAATCTAATGCTTGAAGTAATCAAAGAAACTGATTTATGGTATGTGATTGTAATTGTGTGTTCATGTTGATTGATGTTAAATTAGTAATGGTATGATTTTGTATTTACTGAACTAAAATTGGATTGTAAATGTAATTTTTTTATGTCACATTTACAAGGGGAAGCTCTGCCAAATTTTTTTAAAAATTTGCATGAAGTGAAGTGTATAGCATGCCCATTTCTTCACAATATAGTGAGCTAAACTTGACTAATTTGTTGGAAATAGAATATGTTTAATAGAATGGATCATAGTTGGGCGCATGTATTGAGAACTAAAAAAGAGTATCAGATGAAGGTGGAAGGATTTATTGAATTTCCCAAAAGAAATGTGCCTAGTAAGAATGACATGTATCTTTGCCCTTGTGTGAAGTGTGCGAATGCTGATCTTAAGAGCGTTGAAGATATATGGGATCACCTTCTTTGTGATGGGATCAACTTCTGTTATAAGAAGTGGCTATGGCATGGGGAATTAGGAAGTACCGTACATGTGTGCACATCACAAGATGTAGAAGCGGCAGTGAATGATGTTTGTGATGATGGAATAGACAACATGATCAATGACACAGGGTCAGAGTCATTTTCTGTGGTATGTGAGTTTGACAACTTACAGAGTGATTAAGAGACACTATTGTTCCCAGGGTGTACTAGTATACTTGGTTCACCAGCATCCTGAAATTGTTGAAAATAAAGACAAAAAATGGATGGGCGGACCTGGGTTTCTCAAAGATGCTTGAAAGAAAGGAACACTCACATGCAATTTTCCAAACGAATCAAGCATTTCCTTTTCAGTTTGATCATCAAATTTATTTTTACTTTTTATGAAAGCATTGGGAAAAGGAAGCTGAGAAAGCATTACATTTATAGCTGGAGATTTGGCTATGTCTTTGCTTGAACTTGTCTCTCCATGGTCATGGATGCTTAGGAGCTTAGATTGCTTGGGAGATGTAAGTACCTTGGGAGCTTGCTCAACCACTGGCTCTTTCATTGTGATACTCCTCCTTGCATATAGCTCTCTCTCCTTGGCACTTTGACATGGATCAAAGTGCATTGGGCTCAAGGGAGGACTTTCCACAACTAGGTCCTCATCAACCGGTTCCTCATCATCTTCATTCACCTCAAATCACCCACACCTTCTTTGGTGGTTGAATGGGATCAAGTGTTGTTTTCCTACTCATAAGGTTGATATCGTTAAGGGTCTTTGGGTTCATGACCGTGTTAGAGGGAGTGGAGCCCTCAAGTTGGGATTGAAGCTCACTAAAAGAATTGGACAGGTTGGTCACATACTCCTCAAGGTTGGAGTTTTGGGTCTCCAATTGTCACATTCTAGCATCATTCTTCTCAAAATTTGCCTCAACCATGTTCTAGATGCTTTGGAAACCTTGTTGACATGTCTTGGTGAGCTTGTCAACTATTGAATGGCCTTGCCTCCAAGAGTACTTTGGGGCTACATCCTTCATTATAGGTGTTGGAGTAAGGGCCCCATCTAGAATTTCCACCTCCTTGGAGTTGTTAACTTACTCCGGGGGTTCCTTTGTTAAGGTAAGCTCAATAAAGGAACCCTCAGATGTGGAATCAAGCTTGTCTTTGTCATTCTCACAAAGCCCATCATAGGAAGTTTTAGCCAATTACTCTTCAGGAAGTTGGTTATGTGGGCAATGTCTCAACAATTATTGGAATCTCACACAATAATCATACAAGGACTCATTCGCAACTTGCAAGATAGAATTGATTTCCTTTTGCCTTATGGATGTCCTAATAGACAGATAGTACTTGTCAAGGAAAGCCTTCTTCAAATTTGGCCATGAGCTAATTGCCTCCAGTGAAACCCTTGGCAAACTCATACGTATTCTTTTACCTTGCCCTCAAGAGTAAGATGAAACACTCTCTACATTACAGCATCTACATTAGCACCAATCTTTTTCATGGTATTGCAATGAATAAATATCTCATCCAGGTGCATATGCAGGTCCTTTGTATGTAAACCATGAAATTTAGGTAAGGACTGAATCAACAAACCTTTAATGTCATAATATAAATTTATGTTAGAAAATGCATGAGTAAATGGATTGTAATCAATGTTTGTGCAAGTGGCATCCCTAGTGGTTCTCCACACTGGAATGAGAATCTAACCTTCGTTTAGGACTTGGCCATGTGCCCCATTACCATTACCCCTATTTTGATTCCTAGGAGGCTCTACACCTGGATGTGGGACATTAGGCTCAACATGTATGTTAAGTATGGGTACGGCTTGTTAGAGACAGTTGTTTGGTGGATTCATGGCTAAGGGTGGTGGTTTAAACTCTATTTCAGTGTCTTGGTTATTGCACCATATTTTTATACACTTTTCATTGAATTGGATTATTGCATGTTCTTGGGGTAATTTTGCCTAATTAGGATAATTTCTTACTTTTGCACACTTTGTTGAAATTGGTACTAATCAAGGGCAATTTGGGCATAATTAGCATGGCTTATTGTTTAGCCCATTTTCAAGAACATTTTGATGCTACCTTAAGTCTATTTTATATGTAGATCATGACAGGAACACACCCAATGGAAGAGCCAAGTTGCAGAGAAGAATACTGGATGGAGCAAACAATGAGCTGAAAAATGTAGGCAGAACGCATGTCTGCTAGCTGTGGTGAGCCCACGGTGACCACCATTTTCTGCTGCGTGATTTTGTGGCTTTATCTTGGTTTTAGGGCTTAATTGGTAGGATCCGACCCAAAACTCACTAGACCTAACTCCCTCACTTAAATCTCAACCTAACCCTTCATTCCCTTCATCTTTTCCACCTCTATTTGTTAGAATAATGAGTTTTGATGATAACTAAACATAACTTAGGCATGAAGTAAGGCTAGGTAAAAATCAGGGATGACTTAGAAATAATCTGATAGAAAATCCTAAGTGATGCCTAATCAATCAGGATCAGATTACAAGTTAAGAAACTTAAAGCCTAATCAATCAGGATCAGATTAGAAGTTAGAATTGTAGTCCCCCAATCGATCAGAGACCCTTGTGATCAATCAGGGACTGTGACTAATCGATCAGAGGAAACAAAGGTAATCTAAGCCTAATCGATTGGAGAGCTTTAATCAATCAGAGGAAACCAAGATAATCTAGTCTAATCGATCAGAGAGCATTAATCGATTAGAGTATATTGAGTGATCGATCAGAGAAAGCATGTAATATGAGCATAATCTATCTGCAATCGATTGGAAATGCCTAATTGATCAGGCGAGTAATTTTCTAACTTGATATTTAGTGATGCAGGCTGTGATCTATGTGTAATCAATATGTGATCGATTAGAAACCATCCCCTGTGATTGATTGGAGGCTATGATCGAAGTGGCGATAGGACTTATTCAAAATTCAATGGTTCAGACTATTTTAAGCCATCAACTACAAAAAGTGCACATGCCTATTTCAGGAAGTTAACGTTGGCACGCAAACTGTCATTAAAGCTGTTAGACACACCAACTACTTCCAGTAATTAATGAAGAGAGATGAGCTGAAGTAAAACAAGCAAAATAGAGCTAATGCTTTCCAGAATACAATCCCAACACTCTTTATCAGATTAACCTACTCTCTAGACATGCAACAGCTATATCTTTACAACGGGCAAATTTCCAGAGAAAGTATAAAAGCCATTGTAAAGGAGTTGGTTAAAAACATTGATTGCCATATTGAGTATCTGTACCTACTGCATTCAATACTCACCAATATTTAGAAAGTTTATTGATTGATATTCTTCAGTGTGTAACACAATCTGTTCAATAGAGTGAACTAGTATTCTGTATTCACAATCAAGTGAGGATTACTCTTGAGATAGTGGGATCTTAAGAGTAGGGTGTAATCTTACAAGTTGAGTGATCAGTGAAGAGAGAGATTTCTTGCTGACACTTGTAAGGACGTTCAAGAGCCTAAGTTAATCTTGAAAAGATTAGTAGAACCCAACTGAAGGTTGGAGAACTGGACGTAGGCCAAGATTGGGCTGAACCAGTATAAATATTATTCCACTCAGTTTTGATTTTTTTTAAAGAGCACAATTCAACCCCCTCTTGTGCATTCCTACCTTTCTCACTATTCACTCCCAAAACCCTAATTCCTCTCAACCCTCTCATCCTTCTTCCACCTCCATCTTATGCATCTTCCACCCTCTTCTTCCATGGATTTTCGGATGGAGCTTCTTCTTGGGGTTCCTCTTGGAGTTTATATGTTGGATTGAGGAGTTCTTCATCTCTTAAGGATGGGTTGATGGTGGCTCAAGCATGGGTTCTTCATTAGGGGAGTTTTCTTTATTCTACATATGTATTTAGGGTTTCTTCTATGTTTATTTGAACTTCTCTTGGAGATGTTTAAATTTATGTATTGGATTGAGATTTTAGATATGTATGTGTTTGAACTATATGTGTGTATTTTTGGCTTTGAACACTTGAGTTATAAATTCCTATCTACATTGTGGTTGCATGAACTAAATCTCATTTTAGTAGTTGCTAGTGGGCTTAATTGATTGCTTCCATTCATAATTGTTGTGATTGCACTTTTATGAGAGCCTCATGTGTTTTAACTCAAAGTATTTCCCACATCAAGTGGACTTTTACACTAACACTAAGTAATGACTATGAAAGTGGTCGCTAGATTAGTTATTAATTAGGGCTAGTTGACCCCTAGTGGTAGCTTGGGGATTATTTCATTAGACTTGATGAATTGAACCCCTGAATTATTTGAACCAATGTTTGCCACCTCACCTAGACTCAAGAGATACATTTCATTGCATTAACTTCACTTCACCCATCTAACCATTCCACCTCATTAAGGGAAAGATAAAAAATATTGTAGATAGGCTCATTTTGCATGTTTCATACTAAAACCCAACAAAAACCCCTTTTATACCTCATTTGCATGGCATTTAGCTTCTTAGGTTAGTCATTAGGCTCCTTGTGAGACGATCTGGGATCGCACCACTATAGTGCAATCCTTGGTTTATAAATAATTTTGTATTTAACCCCCAAGGCGATTAGGAAAAGGTTAAATCACTTGGTCACTAGTTATGCTTGAGTCTATTGAGGAAGTGTGCTCAACAACTAGAGATGTTCTAAAAAGTGTGGATTTATTGGCTTTCCTCAATTGGGTGAGGTGTCTCTCAAGTTCTGGGATTCCTGGAACTAGTTTAGCCTCTCCTGGGTAGTTTCTAGTCATACACAAGGAATAGATAGCAAGTGTATGCAAGAAATGCAATGTCAAAGCAAGCAATTAGGAAAAATGCACCAACAAGTCCAATAGATGATACGAAGATGGAAAATGGATGAAAACAACTCAATCAAGTCACAAAGTATGCTTAGAATAATGTATAATATTTGGGAACAATTGGAATTGAAATGGGTGGAGATTGGTGAAATATGCAAAAATGGGGCAAAGTTTCTGATCTTCGCAGTAGGGTGGCTACGACTATCAGTATAATGAAGATAAAATTCCAGGCATTCTGATTAGCTGAAATATGTGTTAGCTATGGGGATAGTCATAGGGTTCATGGTAAATAGCACGCAATTCTGACAGTGAAGAAGGTTTCAGTACAGCTTTGGTTCAAAAAGTCCACCAATTTTTCCAAAAATGTTAAACCACTTGAAAAAAGCTTAGAATCAAATATGGTCACTTGGGTAGTCAAATTGCGCAAAAATGGTTTTCAAAGTGGACCAAACTTGCCAAGTGAGAAATTGGATTTTAAAACTTGTTTAAATGGTCCAACAAGTCCATAACCACCAAGCAGTAAGTAGTCATGCAAATCACATTTAAATTGTTCAAGAAGTTAGCAATACACTAATATCACAGTGAGCAAATTGCAAGAACACATAAGAGCACAATAGTTTTGGATTTCCAAAGAGTATGCAAAGTGAATGTAACCTACAACTATTTGACAACCTAAAAGCAACTATATGGACTAAAACTAACCTAAAATGATAATAATCCCTTGTAAATGCTCAATTGACACTTAGTTAGCCTAGGGAGTAAAAAATGACTCCCTCGAAATGGCTCCATTGATTTGACCTTATCTGGAATTCGCCTAGAGGTTAAATGCAAGAAAATATGTAAAACCAAGGCTTGTGCAATAGTGGCACAACCTCCGGTCGTCTAGCAAGAAGTCAATTATTTTGCTACCTAAACTAACCTAAATGCATGAAGAAAGCAATAAACAGGGGTTTGATCATTGAAGCGATATTTTTGGTATTTTTGAATTGTAGGAATGCAAAGAAACTTGTTTTTGTGTTTTGAAATAGAAAAGCAAATAAAATGATTGGAAAACTCTTTTGATGAAATTAGGGCCTCTTGATGGAAATAATGCAACCTTTCTAGCTTCTTTAAATATGTGGGAGTGAAAAATCCAAGACCAAATGTAATTACACAAAGGCAATCGCCTAAGTCCAATTAACCTAGTTACAAATTGATTCGGCGCATCACTTGCATAACTAATTAACTAGGAAATTGTTAAGAACCTCTTGTTGGTGAAAGCTCTTGACAACATATAATGAGTCTCCTCTTGAAGGTATAATTTGACCTTTTAAGAATGGATCTAGTGTCTAATGCTAAATGAAACAAGAAAATTCATTGATCCAAGCTAGCAATCCAAAGTAAATAGTCAATTCTACCACATCAATTGCATTATGTAAAGTAATTAACACCATGGTTCATAGTGTAAAATATTCCAATCATCACATACACATACAAACTACAAGAATATGAAACATAGTGAAATTGGACAAAGAAGAACACTAATAAATCCCCTAGATGATCCATTAAAGCTTTGGTTGCATTATCGCATCAAGAATCCTCAATAAGCTTAGCCACTCATCCCTTCAAGCTTGAATTTCATGTTCTAACTTAGATGCTCCATTGGGAATGAGTGTAAACTCAGAAATTCGGTTGAAACGATGGAGAAAAGGTGGAATGTGGAAGTTGAATAGAAAAATGGTATAGGAAATGATTAAAATTGGATGAAGAGAGGTGAGAGCTTGAAAAGGAAAGAATATTTTGAATATGGGGGTCTAGGGTTCATTTTTAATCGATTTTGCTATTAGGAGAAGTTTAGAGCTAGGATGGATTGGGTCAAAATTGAATCGAATTTAAAAACCTAACTTTGGGAAAGAATCGGGACTTCGTTGTAGTGCTCGCTGTGGCACCCCAAGACAAAGATGGATTGTCTGCTCACCTTGAGGTTCGCTGTGTGTTGTTGATTTAACCTTTGCCTAATGCGCCTTGGGGTTAAAATCACAATAATTACCAAGGATTGTGTAAAGTGGCACAATCCCGGATCGTTTCACTTGAGGAGTCTTTCTAAACTACCTAAGCTAACTAAATGCAATTAAAACAATAGAAAGGTATGGGGGTTCTGGTTTGAAGATTCATTTACTAAAGCTATTAACAAAAGCAGTTACTTGTTTTTGGTGTTTTAGATTAATAAGTGAAAAGCGAAAAGAGGTTGGATTAGGGATGATTTTATAAAATGGGCTTTGGTAGTGTTCCGGTGACTCAAACGCTTCTTTCAAAATGATAAGTGGGAGTTTAATTTACCAAGTCCAATTGAAAGATCCCCAAGCAACCACTAGGGGTCCACTAGCCCTAATTAATGACTAATCTAGCAACCACTTTCATAGCCATTACTTAGGGTTAGTGTTAAGATCCACTTGGTTTGTGAAATGCCTTGAAACAAATGCAATTTAACTCTCATGAAGTGCAACCACAACATTCATGCATGGAAGAAATTGACTATAACCACTAGCAACCACTAAAATGGCTACAACCAAGAATACAACCACAAGTAAATAGGAAATTGTATCTCAATCACATTCAATTCAAAGCATACACAATATAGTTCACAAATATAGATAGCAACCACATATCCCAAGTCTTAAATCCAAATACAAGACCAATACAAAAGAGTATAAGCCAAATACAAAGGAAATAAGAAATTGTAAACTAGAAACTCCCCTATGTTGGTCCATGAAGCTAGAGCCACCTTCACACCACCAAAGCACCAAGAACTTAGCCTCTCATATCTTCAAATTTGAGCCAAGGATGGACCCATGATGATAGCCTCCATGAATGAAGAAGATAGAAGGAAATGTGGAGTGGAAATGGAAGGTGGAAGAAGAAAGAACAAGAAAATCAACAACAATGGAGGTGGAAATGAGTGGGGGTGAGAGGATTTGAGTGAGGAATGAAGAAGAGCAAGAGGAACCCTAGGAGAGGGCTGGTTTTCGGACAGAGAGGGCTTACCTCTCGAAGGTGGGGCATTAGGATCCATTTATACTTCCCTAGAAGCACTAAAAACGCATCAATTTTCGCATCATCTCTGGAATTCTTGGGGAGTTCACCATGAGTTCGCCTCGGCGAAACCCACGGCGAGCTCAGGTTGCTTCTGCCTTACTGGTCTTTCTCGCCGTCAGTTCGCCGCGGCCATTGATTCTGTTTCTCTCTTCGCTTCCTTCTTCCCCGTCCAGAATTCTTCACTGCAACTTGTCTCCTTAATTTGGGCATGTTTCTTCTATGACCTACAAATAAAATCAAGCCAGAGGTAGCATCAAATGTTCTTGAAAATGGGTTAAACAATAATTTATGCTAATTATGCCCAAATTGCCCTTGACTAGAACAAATTCCAACAAAGTGTGCAAAAGTCAGAAATTACTCTAATTAGGTGCAATTACCCCAAGAACATGCAATGATCCAATGATTTTATCAATGAAAAGTGTATAAAAATATGGTGCAATCAGTTGTCCACGATGCACTTGATTTGGTTGTTTATTGTTGGCTTAACCATGGCAAGGGCCACAGCGAATAGGGTCTAATTGAAGTTCCTTGATTTTTCTTGCTTGATTTTTCTACTCTTTGATACTACAATGATAAATTCAAGCATATGTGAAGCATCTCAAGTCTAGAAATGATTAATGCATGAGTGTAGAGCCTCAAATACTAAGATTAAGACTAATGTGCATAAAACTCAATGCTCATGATGTTAGAAATCTTAAGTTTTGATGAAGACTAGACCCTATAGATAGCATAAGTAAAATGAACAGATAAGAAGATAACTTAATCAGAATAGAATTAAGGGAAGTGACTAAGGAAAAATATAAGTCATCTAAACGTTAAACAATTTCTATGGATAACAGTTATACTATTGCTAGAATAAAAGCCTATCGCTAGTAAATGAAGAAACAAGGATAATACTAGCTAATGAAAACTTGGCAATAAACTATAAGGAAATGATTCTATCGCTAAGGACCTCACAAGGAACAGCTAGAAGAAATTGCAACATAATCACTAGCGATAACATAAAGAACTATCGATAGCAGATGATGGATAAGAAGCAAAGTACACTAGCGCTAATATAGACTCTAGCAATATCACAAATGGCTAGCGAAAGTGGAACACTTGACATTCACATAAGTTGCTACAATAGCCTACCAATAACATAGGTGCTAGCGATAATGAGTTTAGCTATCGATAACAAAAATCACTTGCTGAGATAACTTAGTCATTCTGATATATTATCTATGTACATTGAGCTAATGAATCCTACTAGCGATAACACCTACTGTGCTTCACATGAATACTTGTTTAGCTAACAAGCTAAGTGCAGGACTCACTCTATGAAGATAGCGATAGCATGAGATGTTAGCGATACTGAAAAAGCTGCTACACAAGTATAATGTTGCAGGTAGTTGGTAAACACAACCTATCTCTCATAGCTCATCTTCTGCAAGAATTAAATGAAGTAAGAGAAGATAGATGACTAAAATGAAGACCAGCATTTAATGCCAACGGCTAGGAGCTTCCAACGAACACATTCAAACGGTCTCATGAAGCTGAAAGAGAAAGGCGAATCTGAGGAGATATAAAAGCAAAAAGTTTGAGCATTTATGAAGTAGCGAACAAGAACTGTGAACATTCATTCATTATCTTTGCCTACCTTCAGCTCAAAGCTTTATTACTCTTAGAAAGTTCATTTTTACTTCAGTGATTAACAAAATATGTTCATTTAGTGAACTCATTCATTGAAACCCTCTACTGTTTGAGGTTGTTCTTAAGTCTGGGACTTTTGAACAGGGTTGAAGTCTTACAACTTGTAAGGGGGAGTGTTTAGAGGTATCTAAAGCTCTGTCTTGTAAAGGTTGGCAAGCGAACCTGATTTGTAAAACCTGTGATTAGTGGAACCCAACGAGGAGTTGGAGAACTGGATGTAGGTAGTGTTTGGCCGAACCAGTATAAAGGATTGTCTTTGTATTTCAAGCCAAAACTAAAAAGCACAATTCACCTCCCCCCCTTCTTGTGCATTTTGCCATTTACACATGAACCTTAAATACAAAAGTTCCTAAATGATCATGTATTAGCCTAGAACATGCATCAATTCATCATAATTAGTGGTATAAAATCATGTAATTATCACATGCAATCACTTGGGTGTCTTGAATACAATACGTTAGACCCAAAGCACCTCATCAAGTCGCTAGCTCTAATCTTTCCTGCTTGGCTTCATAATCTTTTCCAACTTGTTCTTTACTTCACGATCCGACACTTCAACATGTTCATTTGTTTGTGAGTGGTAGAGACAAAAGACTTTGTCAGCAACCCCATATTTAGCAAGCAAGCCATTAAGAAGCTTGTTGCAGAAGTGGGTGCCTCTATCACTGATAGGGGCCTTCATAACTTCAAACCTAGTAAAAATTTGTTTTCAAAAACTTAGAAACAGTTGGAGCATCATCCATCCTAGTTGGAATAGCCTCAACCCACCTAGAGATGTAGTATATGGCTAACAAGATATACAAAAAACCACAAGAAGGAGAAAAATGTCTCATAAAATCAAAACCCCATTCATCAAATAGCTCACAAAATATTATCAGTTTCTGAGGTAATTCATCTCTCTTGCTCACACCCCTCCCAAAACCTTGACATGCATCACATGTCCTAACAAAATCATAAGCATCTTTAAAAATAGTAGGCCAATAAAAACCAGACTCTAGTATATTCCTAGCAGTTCTTAGTGAGCTATAGTGCCCTGCACAAACAACTAAATAGCATGAAGTGAGAATCTTCGCAAATCCTACATCGGGGACACGTCTCCTAATCACTTGGTCCTGGCAAATTCTCCGAAGGAGGGGATCTTCCAATATGTAGTTTTGGGATTCTTGTTTCAACTTCTAAACCTAAAAAGATGACATATAACTGGGAGTGCCTCACAATAAATAATTGACAATAGTAGCAAACTATGGTGTATCAACAGAAAAAGCAAAGAGAGAAGAATTAAGAAAGTCATCATAATAAAATCAAAACAATCAATCCCCCTTATGTTTTTTGAAGGCTACTCAACTGATCTACTACTAGGTTTGCACTGCCAACTCTATCTTTGATTTGAATGCTAAATTTCTGGGGCAAGAGTGCCCAATAGTGCAATCTCAGCTTAGAATGTGGCTTAGTGAAAAGGAATTTCAAAGCTGCATGGTCAGTGTGAACAATAATAGAATGCAACAGATATGACCTAAACTTAATGCAAAGACAATGGAATACAACTCTTTTTCAGTAGTAGTGTAATTTCTCTGTGCAGTACCCAATGTCTTAGATGCATTAGCAATCACTGAGAATGGTAATCGCACAAGAGGGGGTGAATTGTGCTTCCGAAAATTAATAACTAATTAATTCAACACGATCTTTATATTGGTTCGGCCAACACTGCCTACGTCCAGTTCTCCAACTCCTCGTTGGGTTCCACTAACCACAGGTTTTACAACATAGGTTCACTTGCCAACCTTTACAGAGTTTTAGAATCCCTCTAAACACTCCCCCTTACTACCTGTAAGGTTACTACCCTATTCTCAAAGCACCAAGCTTTAGAACAACCTCAAACAGTAGAGGATTTCAATAATGAAGTTCACTTAATGAACAGATTATGATAATCACTTAAGTACAAGTAAAATCACTAAGAACAATAAATACAAAGATCAGAGAGCAATGAATGTTAAATAGTTCCTAACACCCGAAAATCAATTCTCTAAGCCTCCTGAGCATGAAATTGAAGAGCTCTCCTAGGGTTTCACTCATTTCCTTCATTCCTCACTTAAATCTTCATCTTCCCACTCAATCCCATCTCCATTCTTGCTGATTTTCTTGTTCTTCATCTTCCTACCTTCCATTTCCACCAAACTTCTTCTTCTACCTTCTTCACCCATGGAGGCTGTGGTCATGGGCTATCTTTGGCTCAAATTTGAGGACATGAGAGGCTAGAATCTTGGTGCTTTGGTGGTGTGAAGGTGGCTCTAGCTTCATGGACCAACATAGGGGAGTTTCTAGTTTACAATTTCTTATTTCCTTTGTATTTGGCTTCTACTCTTTTGTATTGGTCTTGTATTTGGATTTAAGACTTGGGATATGTGGTTGCTATCTATGTTTGTGAACTATATTGTGTATGCTTTGAATTGAATGTGATTGAGATACAATTTCCTATCTACTTGTGGTTGTATTCTTGGTTGTAGCCATTTTAGTGGTTGCTAGTGGTTATAGTCAATTTCTTCCATGCATAATGATGTGGTTGCACTTCATGAGAGTTAAATTGCATTTGTTTCAAGGCATTTCACAAACCAAGTGGATCTTCACACTAACCCTAAGTAATGGCTATGAAAGTGATTGCTAGATTAGTCATTAATTAGGGCTAGTGGACCCCTAGTGGTTGCTTGGGGATTTTTCAATTAGACTTGGTAAATTATACTCCCACTTATCATTTTGAAAGAAGTGTTTGAGTCACCGAAACACTACCAAAGCCCATTTTATAAAATCACCCTTAATCCAAACTCTTTGCACTCATTAATCTAAAATACCAAAAACAAGTAATTGCATTTGTCAATAGCTTTAGTAAATGAATTTTCAAAATCAAACCCCCATACTTTTTATTGTTTCAATTGCATTTAGTTAGCTCAGGTAGTTTAGAAGGACTCCTCAAGTGAAACGATCCGGGATTGTGGCACTTTACACAATCCTTGGTAATTATTGTGATTTTAACCCCAAGGCGTAAGGAAAAGGTTAAATCAGTGATGCACCAATACAAACTCAACCAATCAAAGCAAAAACCACATAGCAACAACTAGTCAATCAAATCTCATTCAAATGATGCAAGAAAAGTAGCAATACACCACAAACAAAATAGCAAATATCAAGCACACAATCAAGAACAATATTTTTTTTTCATTTTTCGATTTTATGAATGCAAATAAAAAGTACAACTAACCTAAAACCTAAATGCATCTATATGAACTAAAACTAACCTAAAATACTACTAACCCCTTGTCAATAAGCAATTGACACTTAGTTAACCAAGGAAGTAAAAAATGGACATCCCGAGCAACGACACCATTGATTTGGTATCTTTCCTATTTCACCTTGGGGTATAAATGGAAAATTAATTAAAACCAAGGATTGCTCAAGTGGTATTCTCCCACATCGTCTCATGTGGAGTCGATTAACTAACTACTTAGACTAACTAAATACATGAAAAGCTATAAAATGGGGAGTTTTGAGATTTTGATTAGAGAAATCTAAACTACTTCTTTTTGTGATTTTTTATTTTAAAGAAAGAAAGTAAATTGGTTTTGAAAACTATGAGATGAATATAAGTCACTTGATGAATTTGGCAACCTTCTTAGTTTTTAGAATGATATGGGAGTCCTAGATCCAAATTCTATTACAAAACCTAAAGCAATCGCTCTAGTGCAATTGACCTAATTAACTAATTGATTTGGTGCATTGCTCATTCAATTATTAAAGAAGCAACTGTTAAGCAAAACTTGGTAGTGATTAATCATGATAAATACACAAAGGCAATAAAACTAAAGTTCATTTTTGGACCCCCCATGAACACTAATTATACTTGATAATTGTATGTTTTTATCCACTAATTATGGTGAAATAATGCATCTTAGAGGCTAATACATGGTTTTTTAGGCACTTAGCATTTAAGGTTCAAGACCATTGAGTTTTATGCATATTGATCCTAATTGTAGCATTTTAGGCCCTAAACAGATGCATTAATCACCCTGGACTTCAGATGCTTCACATGTGCTTGAATTTATCATTGTAGGGTCAAAGGATTAGGAGTTAAGCAAGAAAAAGACAAAAGGGGCAATTCTCTATCCACTCATCGTGGCACCTCACGGCAAGCTGGGAAACTCAAATTCTCGCTGGAGAGCCCCACAACAAGCAGTACAGTGAGGGCACAAATTTTGGGCAAATTCAAGCTGATTTGACCTGGATCAATTTGGACCTGATCCGACCCTCTAAACTTCTCTAAGTTGCAAAATCGGCCAGATAACCTTATAGAAGCTTCAGAATTTGTTCTTATCTTTCCTCTTTCATCTCTCACTTCCACTCCGATTTTCCACATTTCTTCCACAAATATTCATCCTACTGACATATTTCTCCTCTCATCTATTATTTCCACTGATTTTCTGGACCAACATTCATCTTCTATGGAGCAGCAAGCACTATTTCAAATTTGGATCCCAAGAGGATGAGTGGCTAGTCAATTTGGGGATTCTTGTGGGAAGATGCAACTGGAGCTACAATGGATTAACTAGGGGAGTTTGTTAGTGTTCTTTTATATCCAATTTCACTTATATGTTTCAGATTCTTGTAATTTGTATGTGTATGTGATTTTGAAACATGATACACTTGGATTTCTATTACTTGTAGTGATTTTTCTTTTAGGTCATACTTAGCATATTGCAATTGATGTGGTAGCATTGATTATCTATTTTGGATTCTTAGCTTGGGTTAATGCATTTACTTGTTGTATCTAGCATTAGACACTAAATCCATTCCTAAAGGGAAAAATTATACCTTCAAGAGGAGACTCATTGTATGTTGTCAAAGGTTTTCACTACCAAGCAGTTCTTAATCATTGTCTAGTTAATTAATTGTGCAAGCAATGCACCCAATCAATTAGTAACTAGGTTAATATGACTTAGACGATTTCCTTTAGGTAATTACATTAGGTCTTGGATTTTGCACTCCCATATATTTAAGAAGCTAGGAAGGTTGCATAAGTACCATCAAGAGGCCTTAATTTCATCAAGAGAGTTATCTAATCACTTTAATTTCTTTTCCCAATTCAAAAAGACAAAAACAAGTTTCTTTGCATCCCTACAATTGAAAAATACCAAAAATAATTGTCTCCTTATGAGAGGACCCAAGGTTGCACCACTTTGTTGCAATCCTTGGTTACATATAATTTTCTTACATTTAACCCCCAAGGCGTTTAGGAATGGTTGAATCAAACGCCCACAAAAATATCAAGAAAACAAGAGAAAAATTGATGAGGAATGACTTAGAGATGATTACCTACCAATAGGAAGCCTCAAGATGCTTTAGAATCACCCAAATCACAAACCATAGTACAGGAATTTTTGCCCTCCTTCACCAATCTTCGGACTTTCAAATAAAACCCTAAAAAAGCTAACTTAAGCCTATTTATAGGCATCAGCAAAATTGGGGGTTCACTGTCACTTCGCCACGGCGAAGCCATGGTGAAGCTTTGATTTTTCTGGATATTTGAGGCTTCACCGTGAGTTTGCTACGGTGAGTTAACCGAAGGAGCTCTCGGGTTGATTACATTCGCTATGGGTTCACCACGGTGAGGCCACAACGAATGAGCTCTCTACCCAAATTTTCCCTTAGTTTGCCATGGGCTTGTCACAACAGACTATGGCAAACTCGCCCAAACTTTCCACCTTACTTAAGCTTCCAAATCCTTGATTTTCACCTTTAATTAACCTCAATCCCATAATATCATGATTCTTGATTAATCCCCAATAATGATACACCTATTCAAATCCTCTAACAACACCTCAGATAACTCAAATATACACAATCATAGGTAGTTCTCCCTCTATTATCCTCTTGATTTAATCATCCAGTCACCTCAAATAATTTAAATATCATCATAATTAATCACTTTCCTTTAATTAACTTCTAACCATATACACTAGTCCTCAATTAATTTCCTAGGATGTTACATAAGCCATCGCAGGAAATGCGACATTGGTCTAGAAACACTAAATCTTTACATACACACACAAGTCACCGAGCCTCAATCTTTAAGGGGGATAGTATAGCTAATAGATGAACAGAATATTGGCGAATTTTCTTTGAAATAGTATAAACGAGAATGAGGTAAGAGTATAAACTTGACAATATATACAAATTCGTCGAAATTTCAAAGGGAAAGGGTCAGGATCACAATCACGGTGCTGGGAAAAAGCCAAATAAATATATTCACATAGAAGGAGAGGGATGAGAAGCTTACCATTATTCCGTAACAAAGTGATCAATGGCAAAGTCAGAGGATGAGGGAGATGATGAGAAGGAAGGAAGAGATGCAGAGAAGGAGGGAGGACCAGAGGAGAGAAGGATTGGAGGAAAGAGAAAAGTTTTTAAGTCCTTTTAAAAAATATTTAAAATTAATAATGCGGGCTCCACAAAAAAGTAACGGACACGCTTTTGTTAAAATTGCCCCAATTCATATGCATTTTTGTACCTCTCAAAACATACTTTTGATAGATGCTCCTGATACAACACTTTATTAACAAATATGAATCTTTACCCAACTATTTATTTATATGTTAAAAGATATTATATATGTATAATTCATTTTTAAATCTAAAGGTGTAAGGAGTATGAGAAGAAAATGAGAAAGACAATTATGAGAGGATCCATTTCAGAGAAAAAAAAAAGAATGGAATGAGTAAATAACATGGAAAAAGAGGAGGATGAGAGGAAATCTTAAATTAGGTCTTTAATTCCAAGTTTCATTAACTCAGGTGTCTAACTTCATATGGGATTTTTTCTTTCTTTTAATTGTTTTGTCATTTCTTATTTTTTGTTTAGAAATTTTGGAACCTTTTTTTTGGGGTAATTAATTACAGGTCCTATGTAAGGGACTTAATTAAGATGAAGTCCCATGAAATCACCTAATTAATCTGAGGTCCCTACCATAAGTTGTTATGGCAGGCTAAAAAGTTGTTATTGTTGGCCGAAAAGTTGTTACTGCAGGCCAAAAAGTTGTTAGTGATTAAGCATTCACTAACAACTTTTTGGCCTGCAATAACAACTTTTCGACCTGCAATAACAACTTGTGGCCTGAAAATCACTCTTGGTCTGTAACAATTTGTGACCTTGCGATAACAACTTTTTGACCTACAATAACAACTTCGTGGGACCTCATATTAATTAGGTGATTTCGTAGGACCTCATCTTAATTAAGTCCCTTACACATGACCTGTAATTAATTACCCCCTTTTTTTTCTTCTCTTTTCTTTTCTTTTTTTTTTTTTTTTTGGGATTGAATTAAGGGTAAACGGATGGCCAAAAAAAGCCCTCCATACCATAGGATAGGATTCAAAGCCACTTGACTTGATTTGTTGTTTTTTAGTCGATGGCTTTCCCTCCATTTGACTTGAGTTCTCATCGAACGTTCACCGTCCAATCTCAATATGTTTTATTGAAATGTAATTTTTTATAACTGTAAGCCAAACAGAGTTTTGCTTCTTTTTCCAAAGCTTGTTTGGATAAAAACATGTTTGTTTTTCTTTTTTCTATTTAAAAACTTGAGTTCTTATCGACCCTCCGATCTTATGTTTTTTTTTTTTTTTTGCCCGTATTGATAGAGGCTACAGGCAAGCGTCGGCTTGAAGGTTACAAAATTGTCACATCAAGCAACTTTGAAAGGGTGTGACCGTGTGGTTGTGCCAACATCAGAACTACAATATTCCTTAGTACTTTATTTTCAAAAGTAATAATTTTTAGAATAATTATCCGAATAGATTTGTTGTTTTTTGTTTCATTACTTTTGTCAAAAAATAATTTTATAAAATTGTTTTAAACACCAAAAATGAAAACAGAAACAAAAAACGCAAACTTTTATATCTATACCTAGATTAATATCTAGAGGTTCCAAACTCATGGCCTATAAAAATATATCCTCCTCCACTTACAGGAACAACACACTAATTTTATTCATAATTTTATATTTTTACGACTCTTGAAATTGTGTGGCGAATGTACAGGGTCATAGAATATTATTTATCAGAATCACTCCGACACAATCCACAATCCAGAGATTCAGAATTCATTCTATGTATGAATTTCAGAGATTCAGAATTGACACAAAACAACAGAAACTGCAATATGCCTACGAGATTGGTACAACTTCCTGTTTGTGTGTAGCATCAAATTCCAAGTTCTGTAGCATTACATGTTCATCTAACTTGAATCCTGCAGTCTCGGCCTCCCTGCAAATATCTCTACACTTTGCTTTCCTCCCAGACACCCAGTAAATTTGAAGCAAGTCCGTGTATATGTCATAGGTAGGAGAAAATCCAGCTTCTTTAAGTTTTGAAAAATATCTCACAGCTCTGGATAGATCATTCAAAGCAACAAATAGCTTTATTATCACACGATAAGCTGGAAGGTCAAAGAGACAATTTGATGCCTCCATTTCCCAAACCAATGCCACTGCCTCTCTGTATTTTCCCTCTTTGTAATGACTGTGAATTACAGCAGTAAACATCACTATGCTTGGATCATGGCCAGAGTTTTTGAACCAACTGAACAGGTTCTCCACCACATCAAATTTCCCTATCTTGGTGCACACTTTCATTATAGCAGTACAATCTTGCTGGTTCAAATTCAATTCTTCTCTTTCACCAAGTTCATCTAACAAGGGCAAGACTTGCCCGTGATTATCAGGGTTCTTTCCAAGTTCTAGTACTAGTTTTGCATAAATACTAGGGTCCACCATTCTATTACATTCTCTGGCAAAAACTAGAAGCTTCCACGCGAGCTTAAGGCTTCCTCCTTTAATGAAACCCCTAACCATTGCCTCCAGTACAGCCCGGCTCGCCATCCGGGTAAATGTTTTGAGGTTGAAAGGAACTTTAAGATCATGGTTCCTAGCTAAGACTTCAACTGTTGAAGCTAGAATTCGATCATCTGGGAAGAGTTCAGGCTGCTTTTGAGCCCAGCAAAATGTTTGCAAGGCTCTCCCAGGATGTCCCATATGACCTAATTCCCTTATTGTCAATGACAGAGAACCCTTGCTCAAGAACTGTACTTTCTTGCAAAGAACTACAGATATATCTTTGTCTGGATCAAGTTTGCTGATCTCTCGGGCTAATTCAACTAAAAAACTTGGATCTTTGTACAATTTCTTAGACATAGATGGACGATGAGAAACTGCAGTTTTATTTGTCAATCTGACTTGTGTTTTAGGTGCAGGTAGCCCTAAAGGTCGAACTTTGTGGGGAAGTGGGAGAGGAAGAGGTCTTTCTCTGTTTAACTTCCCAGGTTTTTGAGGAATTCTGCCTTTAAAGAGTGATGAAATAGCTTCAATCTCATCTGCTTCCCAAACAACATGAGTATCTTCTTCCTCTTCATTAGCCATATTTAATCCTTCATTGAAGCTCAAATCCTCCTGAACAGGTTCTGAAATGTCGCTACTATTCTTCTTCTTCAGGAACAAATTAACACCAAACTCTGGTGGTTGCTTTGGTCGTCGGGGACAAGGAATGTTCTTAGGGAGTCTTCTCTTACCATTTGAATGGGCCATTGAACTAAATCGATGATATCTAGGCAAAGTTCTAACCTTGGGAGAAATAAGCCCAGTATGCAATCCATTACCCAAAAGTGGAGGGTATGGAGATAAATTCATTGACAAAAGAAATAATTCAGAAAGTCGCAAAATCTCATAGCACGAAAGTTATGAACGATCCTTATTCAACAGTTGAATCAATAAGAGCTATACATTGCCAAAAGAGTTGAAACCACAAAAGATATGCATCAATTAAAAATGGGGGAAACCATAATCGTACTCGAATGTGAGCAGTAAGTTTAAAATGAAAGGCGAATAGAACTAAGATTCCTAAAAACCCATCCAAGATTTAGAAATTTTAAGTAGAAGTGAAAGGTAGAGTAAGTGAAGGCAAAGAAAAAGAACCTATGAAGAACAACTCCGACGGCAGATCTAAAACCCAAGCAGCAAAGACGCAAAGATGATAAGAGACAAGTGTTGTGCAGGGCAGGCGGTGGATGCTTATTTTTATTATATTGTTCCGAAAATACCCTCAGCTTTAATTTATATTGACAGAGATATCCAACATATTTTTAAAAAACAAAAATAGATGTGGCCCATTTACTATTGGGAAAATTTCAGTTTGGCTCTGTCAAAAAGAGCTCCAAAGAAATTACGAAACATCACTGCACTCAATAAAAAAAATAAAATAAAAGCTAAAAGGTTAAAATACTTTATTGCCCTCATCTCTTTTCTTTTTTTTTGATAGAAAATGGAAACACAAAACAGAACTACACTAACTTCCTATCAGCTTGCAGAGCAGCATTCAGAAACTCAGGTGGACTCCCAAATATCGTTAGATGCATAGGTTGCTTCAGAGCATTTTTTGCCAATAGGTCCGCAGCGTTATTTGCTTCACGGCAACACCATTCCAGACTAACATCCCAACTTCTACTTAGAAACTGTTTGATCTCCGTCAATATAACTACTTCTTGATGATCTTCCTCCCATCCCTCATGAAGTAATTCAACAGCTTGTAGACAATCAGATTCAATCAGAACTCTTTCTTTTCTTAAATCCCATGCCAACCGCAGTCCCATCAAAATTGCCCAGCACTCAGCCTTCAAACAATTTCCTCCATCCAGTCTGACCATGAAACCAGCAACCACTGCTCCGTTCTGATCTCTCATGACACCACCACAACCCGCCAGTCTTCCCTTCTCACTACTCGCTCCATCAACGTTCACCTTCACCCATCCCTCTAAAGGAGGATTCCAAAAACCACTCCTATTTCTCAAATATCGAGATTCACATAAATTCACATCAGACCAATGAGCTTGAGCTACGACTTGCGCTAACATTTGGACTTTCCCCGATGATCTCCCAGAGAAAACACCCGAATTTCTATTCAACCAGAGTTGCGGACACAAAATTGCACACAGTACTGACCATGATACCTCCTTAACTTTACAGCTCTGAATCAAATTCCAATAAAGCCACGCACAAACATTATTGAATTGGAAGAACGTACCTCTCAAATGCGGAGGTATTATTTCCTCCCAACACTCCTTTGCTATCGGACAATCTCTAAGGACATGCATAGTGCTTTCTTCTATCCCTTCACATTTAAAGCAACTGGACGAGTTCTGTAATCCACGAACTGAACGAAGAGCGTTCGTCATTAACCTTTCACGAGCCGCCAACCATAGAAAAGTCTTACACCTTTGTGGTGTCTTGACCTTCCATAACTTCTTCCATAAACCCCCATTAGATGTACCAGGATGCTGAGCAATTAAGCCATAAGCTGACTTGATTGTAAATGTTCCTGAAGCAGAAGGCCACCTCATCTCTTTTTGGAAGAAAAAAATTTGTCACGTCCAAGACAAACATAAGAATTTTCAAGACAAGTTTGTGAATTTCCAATACAAATAAAGATATTGAAAATAATGTTTAAGAGAAAAGAAGTATACAAGAAAACTAGTCAGTTATAAAACAAATATAAGAATTTTCAAAACAAATATACTTATTTCCAACATACATTCGTACATATTGGAAATAAACACATTTGTATTGAAAATTTTCATATTTATCTTGTAAATGTCACATATTCTTGTAACTAAGCAATAATAAAAATTTCTTTAACTGAATCAATTAAATCATGAAACAACATTAAGGGAATGGTGAGACTAGAATGGAGATTTTCATATTTGAAAGGTGACAATACTCCAATATAAATAAAAAAAATAAATTATTATGTATATATAATAATATATAGGGTTAAACCAACTTTTGGTCCTTATAGTTTAATGAGATTTGAGTTTTGGTCCCTGAAGTTTTAAAGGAGGGGTTTTGGTCCCTGATATTTGCTCATTTTAAAACCGTTAGTCCCTGTAGTTTTAAAGGACCTAATGGTGTTAGTCTTTTATGATGTGTCGCTAACTCCGTTAACTTTGCTGATGACTAGGCTTGATGATTGGACATGATCACTTGAAATAATTGTTTGAATATATGATTTAAACATAAAATAAAGGATATGTTTTCTTTAAAAAGGGGGAAACTAGAAATTCCAAAAACCCAGATCCATCTTGAAGAAGGGAGAGGGGTTAGGGCATTGTAGATCCATCATTGGCAGCTAATCTCATTGAAGTAACTTTACCCAATTCTCCACACTAACTGTAGGATCTTTATTTGTCTTTTTCTTCTTCCTCTTTCTTCTTTCTTTTTCCCATTCTTATGCCCAGGGAAAACCCAGAAGCTTATTAAAGTTAATGAGCTTTTTCAGGGGTACTTTCGGTGGATATCGGTAATATTGACAAACTCCAATGCATTTAGAATCTCTTTGACCATCAAATGAGTTTTTAGGTTTCTATTCTTCATCTCTTCATCTGGGGTTGTGGTGGAGAGAGTGAATGGGGTGTATGTTGTCTCAAATAGTGGCGAAACTCCTTCAACGTATCAGCCCAAAATGTGAGAAGACAGCAAGCTCACAGTGGTGTCCCTGTTGTCGCTAGCGGTATCCATCCCTCACGCAGATGACAATTCCTTGGACATTTTGTTGGTCGACACATCTCTCCCCTCTCCTCCAAGATTGATGTGGTTTCTAGGTTTCTAGTTTCCCCCTTTTTTTAAAAAAAGCAATATCCTTTATTTTATGTTTAAATCATATATTCAAATAATTATTTCCAAGTCACCCTGTTCAATCATCAAGTCATGTCAGCAAAGTTAACAGAATTAGTGATGCATCATCACAAACTAACACTGTTAGGTCATTTTAAAATTACAGGGACTAACATTTTTAAACTGAGCAAACTTCAGGGACTAAAACCTCCCCTTTAAAACTTCAGGGACCAAAACCCAAATCCTAGTAAACTATAAGGACCAAAAGTTGGTTTAACCCTAATATATAAGTAAGAAATATAATATCTAAACTTACTAGATAGTGGAGTAGGATTTTCTTCCCAAGATGCTAACTGATTTATGATTTATTGTAATCTTCAAGCTTAATGCTTGGTTTCTTACAAAAAAAAGTGTCAAAAATGCATGATATGTCAGATTATCATTATATTAAGTATTAAATTGGAATTTTAAAATTTTAGGTAAAAACTAAAAAATAAGTAATTAATTTTAAATATATTACATCTAATTATAAATAACTGTTTATGTTTTTATCAATAATAATTATAAAATATTTATTATTTAACATTCCCTCCGTCCCTTATTACAAGAGCTCAGAAGGAAAAATCAGAAATATTAAGAATGTAGTTGAGAGAGATAAATATGTCACAAATAAATTTATTTTCCCAAGTTTGCCCTTACTTATGGGATGTATCATGTTGAACCTCAGAGTTTTAATGAAAACCAAACATGAATTAGTCTAAGAAAATTATTGATCCCTTAACTTTGAAAATATTTTGGAACAAGTTTTTGAAAATAAGTTAAGAATGCTCGTTGACTTGGTAAACCATCAGGCATATCTAGACCACAATCATCAATAGGCTACAAAGCATGTATCGAGTGTTAATTCTTTCACAGAAAATATTCGATTGTTGAACATCTCATTGATTATCATGGTACTTTTCAAAGCATATACTCGATGATCAAAGTGATTACTTAGAGCAGTCTTGAAAAAGAATGTTCGAGCACCATTTTTACCATTGAGAATTAAAGAACGATTATGATCACATGTTCAGATGATTAGTCTAAATTAGAAAATTCTCAAGTTTTCGATTTATCATTGAGCATTATATTAGTCAATCGAACTCATGACTTGATGGTGACTGGTGAAATTGCTTCCCTTTCACCTCATGAAGGCCAGGTTCGAGCACACTCACATCGAGCATTATCTTAGCCATTGATTATTGAAAAATCCATCGAGCATAGATATGATATATTCTATCGATATCTAATTGTTCCATCGAGTATTACAGGCAAAATCCTTCAGAGTAGTGGACTCTTCATCAAGTAATTGAGATTGATCAACTGCCAAATACAACAATCGATGGAAGTAAACAAAGAACTATCGATGATTGTCAAAATCATCGAGCATTGAATTGGAACGTTTGAATTTAGACTTGCCATTTCTTTGTTTGATTTCTTGATGATTAACTTTGTATTTCTAGAGTTTTTGTTTGGTCCATTTTAGAAAAGAGAACGTTAGAACCACAAGTAGACAAAAAAGCAAATGCTAATGTCATGAACAATGTCTAGCTACTAGTAGTTTGCACACTGGATAAAGGTTCAAATATGCAGTTTTTAGCCTAGGAATAAAGTGCAAATCTCTTAGATAAAATGCATGGGATCATCTCAACCATTCATCATCATCAAAGATGCTCCTGGACTTCAAATTAAAGAAAGACAATGGCTAGCTGCAAAGGTCAAATACTATCAAACTATATAAGCATTTGCTGCAAACTTGAGAGGGCAGAGAAGCTAAGTGCACTGTAAACAGAATTTAAAAGCTTTCTGTTAGAATCTTAAGTTTTGATGAGGACTGGCCCCATAAATAACATAATTAAATAAAGTGTAAGTTACCTTTGAGTTAAACAAGTAAAATCTGATAGGTAACAGTTTACTATCGCTAGAGTAAGAACATATCGCTAATGAAAAGCTCAACAATAGCTGATGAAAACTTAGCTGAAATCTAAGGTAAATATTTCTATAGCTAAGTGTATCCCTATCGCTAATAGACAAAGAGCCATAGTAAATGAAGACTTAGAAATAACAAAGTTAATATATATCGCTAAGTCATTCACTATCGCTAAGAAATATTCTATTGCTAGAAGTTCATTGAGAATATGGATAAATGAAAGGAAGAACAACTAGCAGAAAAATAAACTAAGTCTTTGAACTTATGGAATCAGCTAGCGATAAGAAATGGTGCTATCGATAACAGGATCAGCTATCGATATCTAAACACTTGAGGAAATAACACAAGTTACTCAGATAGCTAAACAAACTTGCGATAACAAAGGTCACTAGCGATAACGCATCTAGCTATCGATAGGAGAATGCTCATTGTGATAACAAACTGATAAGCTGATACACTGAGCTAAAAGACTAAGCTTGCGATAGCATCTGCTGTGCATTACATGATTACTTGTTTAGCTAACAGTTCAAGTGCAGGAATTATACTATGCAGTTAGCGATAGCAAAGCATGCTAGCGCTACTGAAAAAACTGCTATGAAAGTACAGTCGGTACAGATGCTCAGAACGCTCAGTCTACATCTCTTTTAGCTCACCCTACGCAAGAGCAGTTGAAGCTAGAGCAGAAAGCTATCATCAATGAAGAAACTGCATCAAATGCCAACGGCTATGAGCTCTCAACAACCATATTCAAACGGCATCATGAACACAATGGCAAATCTGAGAAGAGCTATAAATACAGAACTTGAGCATTTATGATAAACTGACAAAAAACAAAGAATATTCACGAACACATTCATTGCTCTCTGTTTCTTGTATTTATTGTCCTTAGTGATTTTATTTGTACTTAAGTGATTATCATAATCTGTTCATTAAGTGAACTTTATTGTTGAAATCCTCTACTGTTTGAGGTTGTTCTAAAACTTGGTGCTTTAAGAAAAGGGTAGTAACCTTACAGGTAGTAAGGGAGAGTGTTTAGAAGGATTCTAAAACTCTGTAAAGGTTGGCAGGTGAACCTGTGTTGTAAAACCTGTGGTTAATGGAACCCAACGAGGAGTTGGAGAACTGGACGTAGGCAGTGTTAGCCGAACCAGTATAAAGATTGTGTTGCATTAATTAGTGTTTAATTTTCGGAAGCACAATTCACCCCCCTCTTGTGCGATTGCCATTCTCATTAGTGAATTTAATTAAGTAGAGCTAAGGCAAAGTTTGGATTGAAGATTTAACATTTTCAAAGATTAACGCTAAAAGTATATTTATAATTAAGATTTTTAATCACAAAGGTTACAGAGTAAATGTATGATTTAGAAACATTTGTTAAGGCAATTATAACAACCTAGGGTTACTTATCCCCATTTGACTTTGTGAACTAGTAAATTCCTTTCCTTTAGGCATCATAATGAATCAATGTGTGAGTTCAAGGTTCAATTTCATTTGAAGAAGCTTTCTCAAGTCAAAATCAAATTTACACTTGCATTAATTGCACAACCTCTTGCCACAATCAATGCAAGTCATAAATACTTCACCAACCTTATATGAACAATGTTAGGTTAGTAATTATATCTCTATATTACCAACTAACCATCCATTTAACACTATAAATTTCAAGTCTAACATGATTTCACCCAAGTTCTAAAACAAAATACTCTCTCTCGAGTTATATTCCATTTAACAAATCAAGTGGTGATTAAACACTTGTATAAATAATAGTAAGATGAAAATCCACACATAAAAATTCACTCAATGCATTAAAGAAAGGAACTACAATGTTCAATCCATCAAATGGTTCAAGGTAACCCTAGACAAGGGATTTAGTGACACATGATACAATTAAAAACGAAAATAAAGATTAAGAGAGAACACATGACAGAAAAATAGAGAAGAAGGAAGAAGATAGGAACCCAAGAACAATGAACTTGAATATCTCTAAGATCCTCTAAGCTTCCAAGCTCTTCCCCACTCTCTCTTCAAGCTCCAAAATGTCCCAAAATGTGCCCTAAATGCGTTCTGTCCGTCTTCCCACGAAATCAATGCTTTTATCTCCTTTCAGACAGCTCACTTTAATTGAAATGCACAGTATTTGGATAGTTCGCCGTGGGTTTTGTCACGGCGAAGTCCACGGCGAACTCAGTGATAATGAGGCAGAGTTGAAAGACACTCGCCGTGACTCTCGCCGTGGCGAAAGTCACGGCGAAGTGCTGTTACTTCTGGTCCTTCAGTCTTTTCTCAACTGATCTTCAATTCGATTGACGTGTGTGTTTTTTTTTCCTCTGAGCTTTTTCACTTGAGCACCTCTTCCTTTGCAAGAAAGAAAGAGGGTTGATGAGTTTTACAATTTACTACATTATAACAATTCATTAAGCTCCAAATTTCATACAATTTACAACTTTTTCTTAGTCCCGCTTTCTCATTAAGTTTTTGATTCCTTTTTGCCATTTTAATCACCCAATTATTCACAGGTACGGGGTAAAACATGATGATTTTGTAATGAAATTTAGGAGCTTATCAGTGATCTTGAAGAGTTGATGATGTTTCTGCAGACTTAATTAATGCTCCAGAGTAGTATTAGAGTAATTTAAGTGTTGTAATGTTCTTTCTCTCTCTTGTTGGATTAAGTTATTGTCCAGCGTAGTACAAGTAACAGCTCACTGTTGTCCTCTGTACTGTGTTGAGATTGGTTTTTGTATCCAACATAAACTTCCTGAAATAGGTCATATAAAAACTTCCAAATATAAAGTTAGTTAGACATGAGAAGAGTAATTAATTTTGAAATTTTTAGTTCAACAATCGATTGCCTGAACACCAATTGATTGCTGGCTTTGCTTGTCAATTGATTGCCTTCAGATTGGTCCTACAACACCAATGGAAATGTTACTTATCGAATAATTTCAGAGTATGTCAATCAATTGACTATGTTCCCCAATCGATTGCTGGCTATGAATCAATTGCCTAACGACCTATCGATAGCTTTTAGTTTGCTTTGATCTCAAGTAGTGATTTGAGCATTTCCTAATATGCCTTGGGGTTCAAATGCAAAATATTTTCAACCAAGGATTGCACTATAGTGGTGCGATCCAGGATCGTCTCTCAAGGAGCCTAATAAACTAACCTAGGAAAACTAAATACAATTAAAGCTATAAAATGGGGTATTAAGAGTAGGTATTTTTGGTGTTTTTCATAAAAACGAATATAAAGACTTGTTTTTGGTATTTTTAGGATAAAGATGGATAGATGATGGAATGGGATGATGGAATGCTCTCTTGGCTAGGGATAACACATGACAAGCTATTGACTCACACTCTTAGGGAGGAGCTAATCGGGTTAAGTTCAACATAAGCAGATACAATTAGTCCTAATCGAAGGAATAGGTCAATTAAGACCCACTCAACCTCAATAGACCAATTAGATTAACTATAATCTTACATCAACTAGAAGTAGGTTCCGATAGATAGAATAACTTGGGTTCCATCCAAATCACTCAATATCCTTCGGATCCAACAACCAATTAATGCTAGACTATAATCAAACAATCCAATTTATGGAACTCTACCTAATCATACTCATGCACATAGATTTAATTAGTGATCTAGTTCCTTTAGGCAAGTTGATTAATGGAATTACCTAGCACTATGGAAACTCGACATCAATAACTCAAACCCACAAATCAACTCCCAAACAACACAATTATATGAAGCACAATGGACTAAATTACCCAACAAACATGCTAGACAATAAAATCAACAAAGACTAACATAACATGGTAATTTGGGAAGATAGGTGGAACTAGAAGAAAACCAAATCAATACATGCAAATAGAATTCAACGATTACAATGTCTAGAATCTCAAAACAAATGAAGTCCAAATATAAGAAGAACAAATACTCAAGGAAACAAATGGAAATTCAAGACTACATAATGGAAACTAATAAAACTCCCCAAAAGTGGATTCAATGCTTGCTTCAAGTCATCCTGTCATCCAAGAGAGCATCGAGCCGAATTAGTTCTTCATAGAGGAGGAGAAATCACCCAAAAGGATCCGCAACTCGAACTCCATGGTAAACCGGTGAAGGATTGTGGAATGGAGGAGAGAATTGGTGGAAGAGATGAGAGAACTTGTGATGTAATTTCGTCCTCCATCCTCCTAGGCACATTAGGCAACATATATATAATCTAAATTAGCCTAAGATCTCCTATTCTGACTAGGATTATCAATTAGGAAAGGATTGGGGAGGACCCAATCACTCAATCTTCAAGAAAGCTAGTCAAAATAGGCAATAATGAGTAGGATAATTAATTAGGAAACTTTCTAATCCATTTAGGCCTAGAATTAATTGGGAATGTCGACAATATTGATTAGGAAATAACTAGACATGAACCAACTACTTAAATTACAATTTCGCTTGAAATAAGAAACTTTCCAAAAACTGCCCAGTCACGCATTCTCGCCGTGGCGAGCCCACGGCGAGGAACCTTCTTTTCTGTTTGCCTTTTTCCTCTGGTCGCCGTCACCTCGCCGTGGCGAACCCACAGCGAGGCAATTCGTCTATTTTATTGTTTTTTTCAATTTGGTCCTCCTTCTTTGCACCTATAATAGGAAATTAAAGCAATTGTGAAGTATATCAAGTCCATAAATATATAATGCAGGAGTTAGGGGCCTAAAACACCCAAATTATGATCTTTATGCAACTAAGTCAATAATATTGGACCTAAGTGTAAAAGTGCATAATTCCCAATATATTTGCCTATAATAAGTGCTAAATTCCTTACAATAAGTGGACAAAAACACATAATAATCAAGTGCAATCAAGTAGCAATCGATTGCTCATCGATTGTTGGTGCCAATCGATTGCCTTTCTTTCAATTGATTGCTCTTTTGCCTGTTTACTTTGAAAACCAAAGATAATCAATCGATAGTTGTATCAAACAATCGATTGAGCCCTCTACCAATCGATTAAGACATGGCAATCGATACGCAATCGATATGCCATCGATTGCTATTACACAAATTCCATCAATTCTAAGTTAAGGTGTCCATAATCTTCATAGCCTAAGTCATGTTTGGTTATTATCAAAATTCTAAGGTTCAACATATCGCAGCTTCTCCTTGTCCATGAGATGGATCCGTGCCGATTTGTAATTACCAACGTCAAGGGAGGGAAGATTTGTTAGACTACTGGCTTTATTAGTGGATCAACCACCGATCTTAGTCGACTCCTGTGACTCAGATGAAGATTTGTTGGTGTTTCATGGTGGGATGTTTGGTCATTCGGTTTGCAGAGAGATGAAGAAGGGGAACGTGACAGTTATGGAGATAGTGAGGAGGAGGGAGACACCAAAGGGAGTTAAAGCAGTCAAGGATTATTTGTTTAAAATGTACACGTGGCATACATTCATTATGGACCGGAGAACCAGTACACATGGAACTTGATGTAAGTCTTCTCCATCACATTATATTCACCCATGATTTCAACCCAAGTTTGAATCAACAAAATATTATAAACAATATTTCACATCCACATTTAAATTTTGATATTCACAATAATCATGCATATTTATAACAATATAAATATTCACCACAAATCATGAAAATTAAACCACAATTATCTCTTAAATTTTCATGTCAATTAATAATTAATGTCTGTTAAAGCCATACAAAAATTTTCTTCGAGCGGCAAAGAACAAAGCCTCCACTAAACCTCCACGTTTTTCAATTATTAATCACAAAACACAATTTTTTATTTATTAAATGAGGAAAATAAACACATTATTTTCATATCAAAAATTTTTATTAAGTACCCCACATATTAGGCTCCCCCAACACTTTTAAATAATCCAATTATATGTTCACATGTTATAAATAATAATTATAATTTAATTAGAATCTCACACCACATAATTCCTTTTGTTTCTAATTAATTTAGAATTCTCAACATATTTTTTAACCTATCATTCTGTCACCATATAAGTCTCCACATTAATTTCAAATACTTTATATTTTTCCTTCAAATATCTCAAATATCAATATTCAATGATAATGTTTTATATATCAGTTTAATTTTTTTTTACATATATATAATTTAATGCCAGAAATATTTTTCTTAATATTTATTATATTTGAACTACATACAAAAAATATTATGAGCATGTTTTAGCATATTCTACCAATTGGAAATATGATTTTCAAGAATTTGTTTTTATGCATTGATTTCCAAGATTCTGATTAATTACTTCCTCCGTTCCTAAATACAAAACCCATTTGACATTTTTTTCGGAGAAATTAAGGAAGTTAATTGAACCACTTAATTAATTGTAACATATTTTGTATATTACTAGTTTCTATGTTAGCTTATAAGTCAAACAAACCAATTTAGATAAGAGTTTCAGGAAAATCAATTTATAAGTAATTTATTTACCTTTCTTAGGATTTTTCAAAAAAATCAACTAGGTCGTAGAATAAATCCCATAGTTTACAATCAACATTTTTTAATGAAACTAAAAGATCTATATATACATTAGATAGTGGCTAAGATAAAAATTTAAAATTAACATGCTTATTCAAACACAAAACATCATTTTTTTCCAGCCTCCAATTATTATCATATTAATAATAATTTTCAAGAACACAAAAAAAAACTAACAATTTATTTATCCAATATGATTCAATCAATATAGCAATCCACATTTAACAAGTGTATAACTGATTATTAATTTAATAATTCAATAAATCAGAATAACCAGAATTGTATCAGAATTTTAAATCTACATACACTACTACAGAAATGGGCTATAGCGCCGCTTTTTTTTGGGTCATTAGCACCTCTATAAGCAACGCCACGATAGGCCATTAACCATAAAGCGGCACTTGCTAGGCCATAGCGGCGCTTATTTTGCGCAAAGAACCACTATAGGCCATAATATTTTTTAAAAAAATTAAAAGCAGAGGCCTAAAGCGGTGCTTAACGAAAATAAGCGCAGCTGTTGGCCAATTAACCTATAGCGGCGCTTATGAACGAAAAGCGCCGCTATAGGATGATCTATTAAGCGCCGGGATAAGCAAATTAATTTTTTAAAATAATTAACCTTTAGCGGCACTTTATCTTTTTAAGCGCCGCTATAGGTCACTTATACTGTCAATGGAATGCTATTTCGATCATGTGTAACGACATCCCTCATAAACTACATCACATAGTATTCACAGTCGTTGTTATTGGGTTGGAATGGGCATTGTAACAAAAAACAATAAATATCATATCAGAAACATTTACGTTATAATTTAACTAAATCATTTTAAAAATTGAATAACTTGTAAAACCTGGACTTTGAGCTACTGATAAGCATCTTTCTGGTCAGGGGCTCTGGAATAACTCAAGTCAACAGAGGACTTAAAACTAGTCAATGCGCTGAAAACAAAACAAATTAAATTAATTTTATTAGATAGGGTTATAAAATGCCAAATAAATACAATGCATTCTAAGAATGTTGACATTCACTTAGCCATTGAAGAGGCACATCAAAGCTGGGCGATTTTCTAGTTCAGCAGATTGCAGAAGATCCAAATAGTAAATCATAAAAACACGCATAATCAAAACTGGAATATACAAAGTAAATCATAAAAACAAGCATAATCAAAACAACACAATTATCTTTATACTAGATAAATGATTAAATTTTCAAGTCACGTTATCAAACTTGTTTCAAGCCATATTAAATGGTGTCATTGTTGGGGATGTTTATAGACATTGAAATGATACCTTGAAGTAGTGCCTCTTGAACCACTATGTCTCTTCAATCAAGCATTCACAACTATATGCCTTATTCATAAACCTCAAATTTAATTCATAAATAAACATAAATTCCTTAATTTATAAAGATATAACTTATCCACTGAATCTCCGTTTAAAGACATTTCAATAATACTGGAGAGACATTTTCTTTCACTCACCTATACACAATTTTTACAACAGATGGTCCAACAAGTACGTTCACTTACCCTACTAGTTCCAATTCCAATTATAGAGTTGTGTTCTGTCCTTTATGTTCTTCTCTTGTCAATCTTGAGATGCCGGCAAGTTCAAGATGAGGTTTTCTCTGGTACTCTTCTGAAGGGATTATAATGAATAAGCTCTGGATCATTTTATGTCTATTTATATATGTAATTAGCTTTTGTGTAACACATTATCTTAACATATAATTACAATTTTTATGGTCCTCATCAATAAATGTCATTTTTCCAAGTTTATTCTCCATATACTAAACATATCATTAATTTAATTTAAATCCTCCTCTTGTTCTATGTACACTCTTGGGATGAAAAAGAACCCGTAACTCCCTAAATAACCACTCACTACTACATAAATATTATATTGCAATGCCACAATATTGTAAGCACCACTGTTGGTGTGCATGAACCTATTGCAACGTTTATGTTTATAAGCGCCGCGATAGGCTAATAGTTTTTTGTTTTTTCATCTTATCTAATATGCAAAACCTATCCCGGCGCTTATAAATATAAGCGCCGGGATATGTGTTGTGTGTTAAAAAAATTTAAAAATTAGAAAAACCTATCCCGGTGCTTATAAATTGTATGCGTCAGGTTAGGCTTATTTTATTTTTTTTAAAAAATTATTTTTTGAGACTTTTAGACTTATTCTAATTCTTATTATTATAAGTGCCGGGATACGCTATAATTTTTTTTAAAAGAATATATGCCCTAACCTATTGTATTTTTAAGCATTGGATTAGTCATCCTAAAACACGCCAAACACTTCGTCTTTCCCTTAAAATTTTCCCTCCCAAAAAATTTCATGTTTCCCTCCCTAACTTTCATCTTCCTCCCCTCTCATGCCCAAGCCTTAACCCCCAAATCCCTAAACCTATCCTCTCTTCCCTTTCCCCTGTGCGCACACATCTTCACCCTTCTTCCTCTTTGGGTTGCAGAGATGCAGAGATAGCGAAGGAAAGAGAGAGGAAGTGAAGCAATCGAGCCTCTCGCCGTGGTTGCCGCTTTCCGCCGCGCATGTCGCCCTTCTCCGTTGACAGCTCGGAACGACGTGAGGATGCCAGCGTTGTCGGCTGGGAAGGAGAGGCCCGTCCCAACCACCATCGTGTCTTCTTCTTCTTCTTCGAGAGCAAGCGCGCAAGAGGGAGAGGCCATCGGAGAATCACGTGCCGCCGTTTGTCCGCATCACCCCTTGGAACAGCAAACCCCGATTCGAGCTCCCTCCACAGTTCTTCGCAATGAGGCAGAGAGAGTTCCAGAACGAGTGAGGACGCCGTACATCACCTCACCCCTGTTCTTGCATACTGGTGTTTGGTTAAGGAGGATGAGAGAGATGCTCCTAGTTTTCTGTTTGAGTCTGTTGAACCTGGACTCCAGGTTTCCAGTATTGTATGTATTTCCTTCCATTTTATTAAATTTATGTTGTTTGAAAAGATTTCTCTGGTTTGCCCTTGATTTGGATTAATTATATTGGGGGCGGTACAGTGTATGGGAGCTCAGACAACAATGGAAATTGTGGCAAAAGAGAACATGGTTTGAGCGGCGGACTTTTGCGGACCCATTTGAAGTCTACAGAGCTTTGAGAATTGTTAAACCTAGTCCCTACATGACTTATCTACAGGTTTGCCAATTTCTCTTTTTTTTTTTTTTTTGTCCTAATATTACTGTTGCTACTGCTCTTTACAAATTCTCTAATGGAGATGTATCTAATGGAGGGAGATGACAATGAGGGAATGTATCTAATGGCTGCATGTGTAAATAATGTATCCAATGGATCTGATTTTGGGGTAGGATTTTTTTTAAGTCTGAGCATATGCCATCGCAGTTAGTGGTCGGATCCGCTTCTTTTGCTCTCTAAGAAACCTTCTCTGCTGATGTTCAGGTCATTTTCATATTTTTTTCTGCCACATAATCTGTGCAAAATGGTGGTTTATGCTGTGTGTGAATGTTACTTTATATGCCATCGCAGTTTGCTTAAATGATCTATTTATATAGAATGATGAGTGAAAATGGTAATGTTACATTATGTTCCTTGTATGATTAGAATGTGTAATGAACCAAAAAGAATTTGGTGAAAGTTTGTTACTGGTTTTATTCTGTGCAAAAGCCATTTGCTTATTTAAATATTGTGATAAAGTAAAGAAAAGGTGAATGGAGATTGAAGTTTTAATGTGAACCCTCTTGGTGCATCAAGCTCCTCTTAATATTGAAATATTTTTCTGTATTAAATGGATAGATGCAGAAATGTTTAATTTGACAAATCAACATTGATAAGCTATATGATTTAATATATGTTTGTCTTCACCCACTATAAAGTCACTTAGAATTGAAAAGGCTTGGTCCTAAAGTTCTTCACAGTCTCGAGAGCAATGAATCTTCAAGGGACCCTTATGATATCTTGACCATTGATGGTAAAGTACTAGAATATCCTGGATTTATTTATTCTAGTTTATTGGAATTTTGGTCTTTTGGTTAAATGTATGTGATCATTTAAAGATGAAGTTGTTGGGTTAAATTTATTGCCACAATGATACCCTATGGTAGAAGTTTTATTTGTTTAGATTTGTTCCCCTAATTGTTCTGATTCACTTCATTAGAAATATAATTAAGTGGTATGTTGAAATTTATTTAATGGCTTTTTGGTTTAAATGTTTCACACATGTGCTTAGTCCAAGTGTCCAACATATAAGTCCATTTTAATGGGGAGATTTTAGACAAGATTTTTGTGTTTAAAATTTAATATGTCAAAGTTACCTTATTATTATTTGTTTAGCTAGTTTTACTAGAAGCTGTGGTAATAAAAACAATGACTTGTTATGCAGTTCTGTAAATTAGTTTCCTTAATTTCTTTTCTTTTAGCCCTTTTCTCTTTAGAGTTCCCATTTCTTCTTGTCCTCCTCCTCCTCCTCCTGTTCTATTTGCTTTATTCAAAGACTAAAATGAGCTAGCATTTATTTGTCCAGATATGTGGTGACTGATTTGGCAACTGACTTAGTCATCGATGTTGGAGACAAGAAATTTTACCTCCAAAAGGTAAGAACCTAGAAATTAACTCATCTTTATATACCCTGCAGTTCATATTTATCAAAGATTCAACTTAATCAGGTAGCAAACAGCTTAAGCTATTGGTTTGTTAAGGTCACTATATTTTCTTAATAGGTTTGTGTAATATGAGAGTGGGTGTGGTGAGTGAGTGTGTGTGGGTCATTTATTTTCTGTTTTGTTTGGAAGATGAGAAAGTGTAGAGTATTTATGTTTTTTTGAAGAGATTTGGTTCTGTGGTTTTTCAAGTGGTTTTGAATTGGGATTTTATACTCTATTGTGAATCTTGTTCATTAATTGCCTTCCATTGCTATCATTCTTGGAAGTAATCTTGTTTTTCTGTCATTGGGATCAATTTTTACTGTGCACAAACTACAAAAAAATTACTGTGGGGGTAATTAGATTGCATGCTGAGATTGTTGCCATGGCTATTTCCTGTCATTGATGTGAATTGCTGTAAGACATGGAAATGCTGATTTCATTCTTCTAACTTTTATGTCTTTTGAAGTGGTGTTTGAGTTAAATAATTATCCATTCATTCGAAAATGAATGTCTTGAAATGTAGTTGACATCAAAAATGGGTATGGCCTAACACCTTGAACGTCTATGTAATTGTGCTGTACTCTTTTCGCTGGTAATTTATTGTTTCTTTTGGAGAGATCACAACTGATATCATTAATCATAGATGATCATTGACATTGAATACAGCAAATGGCAAAAGTAGGGTGAAATTCTGATGAGGTACTTGTAGAAAGACTAAAGGATAGCTGTGCGATTTTCCCCCTTTGTTAAAAAGTTAGTGAAGTTAAAGATCAAAATAGATGCACATTGATATTGATTTCATCAGCCTTATCTATGGGCAGTGCACTTAGCCTGTAGTATTTTCATTGCTTGAATCTGTCATTTTGGTCACAGATATGAGGGAAACTTGTGTAGATCCCACCTTCATTCATGCACTTCCTTGTTAAATTAGATATATTCTATATCCTTTTCGTCTGCGTGCTTCATTTCAGCAAGTCATTTTGATATTCTATCATTTTTAGGATCATATTTGCTGGTTATAAACTGTTAGAATCAAAGATATAATTTCCTAATTATGTCTTGATTATTATTTCCAATTATGTTCTATCAGATTCTTACTCATTTAATGCCTTGATTATGGGCTGATTGTAATTCCTTTTTATTTCCTTTTCTACTCCCTCTTCTTTCCTATAAGTTGTAACCCCTTTGATCATTCTAATCAATCAATAAGAGCATGATTTCTCTCTAAATTCAACATGGTACCAGAGCTCAGGGGTTCTGTTTGGACCCAGAAAATGTGAGAGAAATAGTGTGAGGGAGAGAGGCCGCCAGATCTGAAAAACAGAGAAGGAGAGGCGCACCCTAGGGTTCCGTTTTTCCGGCGAGTGAGACAACACCGCCACCCTAGGAGTGATCGGAAGCCTCCGATCGGCCAAACCCCAGAAGCCGGCATCGATCTGAGCTGCGTGTGAAGCTCATGCGCCACTTAGTCAGAGCGCGTGTCGTCCACGCGCCGCCGTCCTCCGCCGCCGGAAATCGCCTCCGCCGCGCCGGAAATCACCTCCACCGCCGGAAATTGTAATTTTTGCCCAGAAAGATGAATCCAGATGATTTTCCTCCCATTTTTGGTTCCTATGCTCCTAAGTCTGATATTCCAGATCCAAATTCAAAGGCCTTCATGTCCGGAAGTTCTTCAAAGACACCGGAATTTGTTCCAGATTCTCAGGTGATGATCATTAATCACAAATTGAATGGCAGCAACTATCTCCAGTGGTCTCAAAGTGTATTGAGATATATTAGGGGCAGAAGGAAAGAAAAATACATTAATGGAGAGGCTCCTCAACCTGCTCATGATGATCCACAATTTGACACGTGGTTTGCTGAAAATAATCAGGTAATGACTTGGTTATCTAATTCAATGACTGATGAAATTAGTGAAGGTTATCTTCTTGCAAATACTGTTAAAGAGATTTGGGATGCGGCCAAGCGCACCTATTCTTCTTTGAATAATACTGCAGCTTTGATCCAACTGAAGCGGCAACTCCGAGATATGAAACAAGGAGACATGACAGTGACCCAATACTACAGTGCCTTACAACGAATCTGGCAGCAACTGGATTTGTTTGAAGTTCATCCCTGGAAGAATGTTGAAGATGCTCAGTACTACAAGCAATTGATTGAACAGGGAAGGATACATGATTTTCTTCTTGGACTTAATGATGTATATGACGATGTGCGAGGCAGAGTTATGGGACTCAAACTTATTCCGTCTTTGTTTGAAGTCTTTAATCTCGTACAGTTTGAGGAGAGCAGAAAGCAATTGACTCAGAGCAGTCAACCTTTTGTTAAAGGATCTGCCTTAGCTATCAAAGGTGCATCATCTGAACAAAGAGAAAAGAAAGACAACAAGTATTGCAACTACTGCAAAAAGAAGGGTCATGTCAAAGATGATTGTTGGAAGCTGCATGGTAGACCACCCAACACGAGGTCAAAGTTTCAACAAGAAGGGAAGAGTCACTTAACTACATCGGAGCAGAAAGATGATGAGGATAGTTTAAGCAAGGAAGAAATGCAGATGCTGCGGAAAATTCTTGACAAACATAATAGGTCACAAACTGTTCCTAATGTGAACCTAGTTCAATCAGGTAATTCAATAATAGCCCTTAATGCTGTGATGACTGATGATGATACATGGATTGTTGACTCTGGAGCTACAGATCACATGATAGGAAATAGAGGTTTATTCAAAACTCTTAGATTATGCCATGAAAATCTTAGAGTTAAAGTTGCAAATGGAGTTGTTACAAATGTTGCAGGGATTGGTTCTATTATGTTAACAGAATACTTAGAAATCCATAATGTTCTCTTTGTTCCTGCTCTTACTTGTAATCTAATATCTGTAAGTAAATTGATTAAAGGCAAGAAATGTCGAGTGATTTTTGATGACATTGGGTGTGTTTTTCAGGATTTAAACTCGGGGAGGACGATTGGGAGTTCTAAGGAATGGGATGGACTCTACTATCTTGAAGGCTTGCACCAGAAGAATCGGGAAGGAAAGAAGGCCCTTGTTAGCTCCAATTTCAATAATGAAGATGTACTTTTGTGGCATCATAGGTTAGGCCATCCTAGTTTTGATTATATGAAGCATGTATTTCCAAATTTATTCAATAAAAACTCAATACCTTTCTCTTGTGAAACTTGCCAATTTGCAAAACACAAACGATCCTCCTATCCTAAACAATCCTATAAACCTACCACACCATTCACATTAATCCATAGTGACATTTGGGGGCCTGCTAAGATTAAAACCCTAACCAGTGCCAGATGGTTCGTAACTTTCATTGATGACCACACTAGAACTACTTGGGTTTACCTAATGAAAGAAAAATCTGAAGTGGGCCGAATCTTCCAGAATTTCTACTCCTTTGTTAAAAACCAATTCCATGCCTCTATCAAGATCTTAAGGAGTGACAATGCTAAGGAATATTTGAGTGGTTCCCTAAAAGAGTTTCTTACCCAGCAAGGTATCCATCACCAAACCTCTTGTGTGTATACCCCTCAGCAAAATGGAGTAGCTGAAAGAAAAAACAGGCATCTATTAGAAGTAACTCGAGCCATCATGATGGGAAGGAATGTTCCTGACATATTTTGGGGTGATGCCATCTTAACTGCTGCTTACCTTATAAACCGTATGCCATCCAAAGTCCTTAATTTCTCCACCCCTATCCAAAAACTCCTTGAAACCTACCCTAACTCTCCTCTCATTTATACTCTTCCTCAAAAGATTTTTGGGAGTGTTGTATTTGTTCACAAGCATGGTGAGGGAAAACTTGGTCCTAGAGAGGACAAATGTATATTTCTTGGCTACTCTCCAAGCCAGAAGGGTTATAAATGCTATTGTCCAACTACTCGGAAAACCATTGTCTCACAAGATGCAGTGTTTTATGAAAATGAGGCCTATTATCCCAAATTACCCATTCAGGGGGAAAACTGTAGTACAGAATGGCTAATTGTGAACCATGAAATTCCTGAAAGTCAACCTGACCCAACCACAGCCATCCCAGAAATACCCGATCCAACCACAGCAATCCCAGAAATACCAGTCAACCAGGATAACACTGAACCTAATCCTCAACCCATAGGGGAAATCAATGCTGAAATCAATACAAGGATGGCTGATGAAGAACAACATGAACAGGAGGTGCAATCAGGTGATGAAGACACTGATAGTAGAGTTCCTCCCTCTCCAACGAATCACCATGAATCTGACTCGGGAATAGATCCTGAAGAGATGGGCTGGCCTATTGCACTCCGAAAAGGGGTAAGATCTTGTACTCAGCATCCTATTCAGAGATTTGTCTCTTATGGTAACCTGTCTGCAAAAATGCAGAGTTTTGTGATTAACACTGCTCAGGTGAAAGTCCCAAACAACTTCCAAGAAGCCATGACCGATCCTAACTGGAAGTTAGCTGCAGAGGAAGAATTGAGGGCCCTTAAGGAGAACAAGACATGGGAGATCACTACTCTTCCAAGAGGGAAGAAACCGGTTGGATGCAGGTGGATATTTACTTCTAAATTCAATACTGATGGGAGCATCAATAAATATAAGGCCAGATTGGTTGCAAAAGGGTACACCTAGACATATGGAGTTGATTACCAGGAGACATTTGCTCCGGTTGCCAAGTTCAATACCATCAAGATATTACTCTCAATTGCAACCAACCTGGATTGGTCCTTACATCAATTAGATATTAAAAACGCATTCTTGAATGGTGACTTGGAAGAAGAAGTGTATATGGAGATTCCTGAGGGCGTCAAAGGTCCTAATAATACTGTGTGCAAGTTAAACAAATCGTTATATGGCTTAAAGCAGTCTCCAAGAGCCTGGTTTGACAGGTTTGATAAGGCATTGAAGAAGATGGGTTACATTCAGGGACAAGCAGATCACACCTTGTTCACTAGACATAATGGTGACAAAGTGACGATCTTAATTGTTTATGTTGATGATATTGTCATTACAGGGAATGACGAAAGTTCCATAGCTCAGCTGAAACAGGCTCTAGCAAAAGAATTCCAAGTTAAAGATCTTGGCCAGATGAGATATTTTCTTGGCATGGAGATAGCCAGAACCAGGAAGGTCATTAATGTGTCTCAACGCAAGTACACACTGGACTTGTTACATGAGACCGGCATGCTAGGAGCAAAACCGGAAGAGACACCAATGGATGAAAAATGCAACCTGGAAGTCAAAGAGGATGGAGTTCCTGTTGATGCAGAGAGATATAGAAGACTTGTTGGAAAACTGATATACTTGACTCACACTGGTCCAGATATCAGTTATGCAGTTGGAATAGTAAGCCAATTTATGCATCAACCTCAAGAGGATCATATGAAAGCAGTAATGAGAATCCTTGGCTACTTGAAGTTAAATCCAGGTCGAGGTATTTTCTTTAAGAAAGGCACAGCTCAAAATATGGAGATTTACACTGATGCTAGTCATGCAAGAGACCTAGAGAATAGAAGATCTACAACAGGTTATTGCACATATCTCTGGGGAAATCTAGTTACATGGAGAAGTAAGAAACAAACAGTTGGATCAAGAAGCAGTGCTGAAGCAGAATTAAGAGCTGTAGCTCTTGGTGTATGTGAAGGAATCTGGGTTATCAGATTACTAAGTGAGTTAAGAATTCCATTTGAAGGGTCACTTCAATTATGGTGTGACAACAAGGCCAGCATTGAGATGACCAGGAATCCAGTTTATCATGATCGGACTAAGCATGTTGAGATTGACAGACACTTTATCAAGGAAAAGGTGGAAGCCGGGATCATGAAATTGACATATATCCGATCATCTGAGCAGATTGCAGATATGATGACAAAGCCTCTTGCCAGAGTAAAGTTTGAGGGTTTTCGAAGCAAGCTGGGAATGATAGATATCTATTCTCCAGCTTGAGGGGGAGTGTTAGAATCAAAGATATAATTTCCTAATTATGTCTTGATTATTATTTCCAATTATGTTCTATCAGATTCTTACTCATTTAATGCCTTGATTATGGGCTGATTGTAATTCCTTTTTATTTCCTTTTCTACTCCCTCTTCTTTCCTATAAGTTGTAACCCCTTTGATCATTCTAATCAATCAATAAGAGCATGATTTCTCTCTAAATTCAACATAAACGATGGTGAATATGTTGGATCTTACTTGGGTCATCCAATTAATAATACCACTGCTAAACAGGTAAGACTGCAACAATCTCACTTATTTGTTTATTTTTACTTTCTATGCCCACTATATGTTTGGAATTCATACGAGACTAACTTAACATTGAGGTAAACTAGCATTATGGCTGTCATCCTAAATTATGTGTGTATAGAGTAGAATGTGGTATTGATTCTTAAGTTTTCTTTCTTGCCTATATCAAGATGTAATGAGACATAAAAGAAGGAAGCCGTTCATCAGTTAATGAGTGCAATCTTTAGCTACTTTTAGCCTGGCACTAAAAATGAATTCATATAAGTCTCTAGGATTAAGCAATCAAATCTTATTTTAGTTCAAGCTTGTTCAGGTCATCCATAAAAAATGGAGTATGTCTTGATATATTTGTAAGCTCATTCTGGATTACCTTATGCAGAGCTGAATTTATTTTCACTGGTCAGTTGTAAACCTGTAAATCGCTAATAGGATAGGAACTTGATTTAATATATTTCTATCGCTGATCTTTTTCTTTTCAAGGAGAGGAACTGAGCATGCATTTTGGGAATCTAGGTGTATTGTAGAGAAACTACAGGTCATTGCAATCTTGGTTTTAAGTTTCAGTTTAGTGGCAGTAATAATCGGTTAGTTAAAGTGAGAACCCTTCAACTGTCTTGATTGTTTTATGGTAACTTTGATTCAAAGCTCAAAATAGAATAACTTTCACAGTTCAGGTAGTGTTCCCACCAAAGTTGTAATTATCATCCTCTTATGTACCTGGCATCTCTGCAAAAGTGATGGCCATACTGATTCCTCCGCTGCTCTCTGTCAATGAAATGCTTAATTTATGGTCTGTGTGAACCAGAACAACGTTTTGGGGGAAGTATGATATTAAGAAATTGAAGTTTGTAACAAATTCAGAGGTAGCTCATTGGAGACAGGTAGCTCATTGCCTTTTGTTTTACCACTAACCTTCTGTTTTAGAGAATTTATCGCGATGGGTGGGATGGGGCTGGAGTACTAATCAAGGTTTACTACCTCCTGAGATAACATGACGGCTATGTAAAATATTGATAGTGATTGATACCTCATGATATCTATGTAAAATGTCTAGTATGGAACTATGGATTAGTCCTCTCTGCAACTGTTAGCTTGCTATTCATATCATGCCTCCAAACTCTTCTTTGCAATATGAGCCTCGATTGCTATTGTTTTTGTCATTTAATAGATGTCTGTTATGATATTACAAACACATGGTTAGTGGGGTATTGACTGGTTTGGGCCTAGCATTAGAAGCTTATTATTGTTCATATAAAAGGAACAAGGGCTCTAACATTTCTGTATGCTTTGACTAATTGACTGATGATGCAGACATGGGGTGGTAATAAATTTAAATATTTTTATAAGAAAACCTATAGCGGCGCTTTTTCTGCTTAATGAAATTAAGCCCCAGGGTAGGTAACCTAACACCCATTTAGGCCTTTGTTTTAATTTTTTAAAATTTAAATTGCTTATAGTGGCACTTTTTAATCATAAGCGCTGCTTCAGCGCTTATGATTAAAAAGTGCCACTATAGGCCACCTATAGTGGCGCTGGCTATATATGAAGAGCCGCTATTGGGTCAAAAAAAGTGTTATTGGCATTTTCTGTGGTAGTGACTAGAATAAATCAAATGTATTTTTGGATTTTCTATTATGTTTTTTAATTTTGGTTTTTAGTGATCAGTACAATTTTTATTTTTCTTAAATTTTGGTGTTCACTTAAAGGAAAAAGATAGATTTGAACCTAAAAACCAACATCAAAGAAGCTGCAAAAGATATTTAAACCCAATTTTTTTTTTTTTTTTGACTTAAAAACCCAATTCAATTTGGTGCGTGTAAAAACCAATATAAAATATAACTTCAGAAATGAAAAAAATACATCGAGGACTTTCAATTGATTTCATGGATTTTAACCTCTTTTAATAGCATATCTTTTCAAGGACCATTATTCAAAGCGAAGTCACAAGGCACTCAAGGATGTAGACTAAAATCTTTCTTACCATTGATTGAAGATAGAATAAGATTCACTACTACAAAAGACACTTTCCACATTCGTTTTTAGAATGCATCTATTTGAGTGATTTGGAAAGTAAAGTATCCAAAACAAACGAAAAAAGGTCTGTTTGTTATTATAAAGAATAACAGACTTGTAAAGTGAGCTTTCTAAAATATTTTTTGACGTGCTATGCTTTCCTTCTTTACAAAACAATATATATAACATGTATCCTACTTTACCACATAGAACAACACAATGTAGCATAGAACAGGAACTTTACAACTTTGAGTTATTCATAGACTATTAAAGAAAACCTTACAGTACATAGTAGAGTTATTAATAGACTATATATATATGCAAATATGCCCAACTATCAACTAAAAACCACAACTCAAACACGTTTTAAAATAGGGTTGAGATGCATTCTAGCTAATAAAGTGTTGCTGAAAGAGCGATTGGCACAATTTTGTTTTAAATGATTATTGTATGCCAATAAACTTTTCGAAATGGTGCTTTTTGGCCAATGCCCTATTTTGAAAAGTTTATTATCATATAAAAACCATTTAAAATAAAATTGTGTCAGACACTCTTTCGGCAGAACTTTATTAGCCAAAATGTACCTTAACCCTTTAAAATAAAACTGTGAAATCAATCATCAAAATGTGTGACTGATGCTACATTTTAAACTACAAATTGTGACAATTCATTGCGAATAAAGTCAATTTACCAAAAATATGTGACGTGAAAAAATAAGAATTAATTGATTTAAGAAAATAAAGTAACTACTTATTCAATTCAATAATAAGAAGAGTAAAAATTCAATCAAGATAAATACTTCTATCAAATTTTCATCAGTCCCATTCTGAATAATGTTATATATATATATATATGTATGTATAACATAATATCTGCATTCTATGCTCGGATTGCCAATGTGAATTTAAATTACTAGAAAATGGTAATAATTAACACACACACACACACACACATCAAGTGATTATTTATCAAAGAAATTCAATCCAAAGTACTCACTTTTGGTTTATCCTAAATGATCACGCCATTTGCATTATTACACTTTGTACAGTTTACCACCCATCCCAATTAATTTTACGTAATCACAATTGCTTTGTAAATTAAAGTCCATTAACCATGATGAAAAAAGATTAACCCAACTGTTTCTAACGACTATCATGGTTAAGAAAAGGTAAAACTAATACTTTAAGTTATCCATTATAGGAAATGAAAATTCTAAACTTTGAAAGTTTTCATGGATATTAAAAGCCCTTCTAACTTGGCAAAGTTTGTCCAAAAAAAAAAAGTTGGCAAAGTTAATCTTGTTAGAAAAGAAACAAAGCCCTAACATAGTTATTTAAAATCAAATCCTTAAGAAAAGGTAAAACTAATACTTTAAGTTATCTATTATAGGAAATGAAAATTCTAAACTTTGAAAGTTTTCATGGATATTAAAAGCCCTTCTAACTTGGCAAAGTTTGTCCAAAAAAAAAAAGTTGGCAAAGTTAATCTTGTTAGAAAAGAAACAAAGCCCTAACATAGTTATTTAAAATCAAATCCCTTTTTTCGGCCTTGGACGTTATGAGGCCTAGTACAACATCCAACAATAAACTCAATAATAATTATATATGAGAAGTAATTTCTTCTTTTCAACTATAACCAAAACATATGGTCAAAAAAAAAAAAAAAAACTATAACCAAAACATAGAGGAAAATTTCATTAGAACCCATAAGAGGGATTTTATTTCAATCAAACCTCTAAAAGACTATGAAAAGTCAATGCACCCCCAAGGGGCTAAAGTAATATTAAATGTTTCAGCTAATAAACCAAAATGTCCTTGAAATTTTTAACCAAAACCCAAGGCACACTACAAAAAAAATCAGTTAATTAGAGACGGAATTACTAACGGAATACATTTCTGTCGGTAATTTCTGACGAATTTCCGATAGAAAAATTACCGACGGAAATATTTCTGTCAATAATTACCCACGGAAATCCAGTTGCAAACATTTATAGACGGAGTTTCGGTAGAAAATCCTTAGGTAATTACCCACGGAAAATTCCGTAGGTGACTTTCCATGGGTAATTACCTATGGAAATTTCCGTCAGTAAATTAGTAAATATTTTTTAACAATATATTATTTTAATAAATACTTTATAAATACATTATTTTAATAAATAATATGTTATAAATATTCATAAAAATTAATATATACATATATATATATAAAATTATTACAAATTTAATTTTAAATTTTTTAAATAATATGTTATTAATTAATAAATATTAGTACAAAAAATGGAAAATATTTATATTTTAATAATATATATTTAATAAAATAATAATTAAAAAATTTCATGTAATAAAAAGTAATTCAAAAAAATATTTATTATAAGTATAAAATTTAAATACAAAATATAATGTAAAGTATATATAAGATAAAATATAACTATAATAATGAGAGTTTAGATATTATAAATATAATAGTTTACAAATAATATGACATAGTCTTCATAACTCAACAAGTTAAGGCATTAGTATGTGCGCAGAAGGTTAAGGATTCAAATCTCCACTTCGTCACAATTGAAGACGATTTGTGGAGGAGACACATGGTAGTGTGTGCAGGTGACACGTGGCTGTTGGCCGCCGGCAGCCATGTGGCATTTAATTTAAAATATTAAAAAAAATTTAAACATTGATTTTCGGTGGAAATACTCAGAAAATTCCATTGGTAAATAATGATGGAATTATGTCGGTAATTTTAGCCATGGAAAATTACTGACATAATTTCTGTCGGTAAATTCCGTGGGTAAATTACCGACGGAATTTCCGTCTGTAATCCGTGGGTAATTACTGATGAAACCAAATTTCCGTCGCTAAACTATTTAGCCATCGAAACATTACCCACGGAATGGTTTCCGTTGGAAAACTCATTTCCGTCGGAAATCCATCAAAAAATTTGATTTTTGATAGAATTTTCGTGGGCAAATTCCATCACTAATTCTGTGTTTTTTTATAGTGCAACATGTGGAGAAATTCCAACTCGTTTGTATTTTGTTTTCAACATCAATGTGGGTATTTTCACATCTCAAAAATCATGAAACCCAATACTAAAGCATCCAACATTTCATAGCTGGATTTTCAAGATATATACGGAGAATTTCTGAAACGTTTGTACTTATTTCCAACATCAATGTGAGTATTTTCAAGTCTAAAAAAATCATGAAATACAATACCAAAGTATCCAAAATTTTACAACGAAATTTTTAAGACAAATATGGGGAATTTATAATATGTTTGTGCTTTTTTCTAACATCAATGTAAATATTTTTAAGTCTCAAAAATCATGAAATCCAACATTAAAGCTTCCAAAATTTCACAACTAAATTTTCAAGACAGATATGGAGAATTTTCAAGACATATATGAAGAATTTTTAAGACGTTTGTGCTTCTTTCAATAAGGGCATTTTAGTCTTTTAACTGAAGCATTTAATATCACTTTGGCGCTTGGGGGTTGCAGTGAGTTTTCAGATTTTTTTGGTGGTTCACTGAAATAAATTTCCTCCTATGGGGTTTAATGTAATTTTCCCAATTATATAGTCCGTTGTTGTTTGTGGATCCACGATTCAAAAATAATAAAATTTGAAGGCAGTAGCCTTAGTCAGGATTACCATCAGATCATTACTTTAAAAATTTATTCAATTATAATATGATATCAGAATAAAATAAATGAGCTCTACATGTATAGCAATATACTTCTATCACATCACATATAATTCAAACGAGGCTTTATGGATAAAAAAATGTCTCTAAAGCCTCCCAACCAATGTTTTAAAAGTCGGACAAGATATTGAGCCGAAAAGATGAGCGGTTCATGGTTCAAACTGTTGAAACGGTCGGGCCGGTGACGTGATAATTTAATAAAAAAATTATATATAAAATATAATTAATATAATTTGTTTAAAATTTAACAAAGGTCACAAAATACAAAATATCGTCAATGGTAGTATGATAAGTCAACATACTTCAAATCAATTGAGACCAATTTAAAAACATTATCAGCCCTTAAGTTCTGTTGGATTACTACTGTAATTCCAACATATTTTAAGGTACAAATCCCTAACAAAATCCCTATACAAAACCTTCCTTTATCGCTTAAGATATACTTTTAACATTCCACTACATATCTCGCAAACAATTATATGCATCAGATTGTTTTCCCTGCATTGTTGAGAAGAAGATAAAAATGGGGGAAATAAAAGTAGTGAGGTATTCAACAATAAAGAGCATAGGAACAAGGGGAATAAAACCAGCAAAAGCCATCATCTTCCTGTTTCTACCCAGCAAAAGCCTTCGTCTCTAGCTTGCAAGCAGCCATTGCTGGCGGAGGAGTGAACTGAATGGAAAAAGACAGCAATTTCAATTTTTTTTAGGTTCTAGGGCACCAGAAAAAGGTGAACTAATCGGGAGAGTGTTTATTTTATTTTTGGGCTTTTGGGTTTTTTTAAATAATTCCATCAGAAAAAAAAAATTGCTTGAATTTTGATTTTTTTTTACCCGCCCAATTCTTATATAACTGGTCCGGTTTCCGGTCCAATAGCAGCTAAATAGCGGTCCAAATGGCTAGACGGCCCAAAACACAAATCTGACCCACTCCTGTATCCGGCCAACGGTCCAACCGGTTGGACCATTCGGCTCGGTCTGGTGGTTCTGAAAACCTTGCTCCCAACGGGCACCTACCCATAACCTGGAAAATAAATTTATGGAAAACAATATTTTCTCGTCCTGTGAATAGAACTTGGGGAAACAAGTGATCACGTGTTAGTAGGCGGCTACGTGATTTAAGAAAGCCAAAATAATTATGGCGCTCAATATTTTTGAATTCTTGTTTGAAAGATCTTGCCCAATCATATGGATAGCCGCCCCCCCCCCCCCCCCATCATTAATATTATTAAAGAGAGTCTGCCAAAATCATATGAATAGCCGCCCCCTCATTATTAATATAGTCCCCCATTCCAAGATATTCCTTCTACTACTTTCAGTTCAATAACTAAATAATGTTCCAAAACAAAAATCGTTAAATTAGTTCAAAAGGAAAAAATAGGGAAGCAATTGAATTTTTTCTAAGTATGCCTTTATTTACAAGAGAAATTTAGAAACCTATTTCTCTACTCATAAAAGATAAGTATGGACAACTAAATATATCTAGAACAATTCGATCTGATTTTCACAATTTAGATTTGATTTCTTTATTAAAGTTATTTTTTTTAAACAAAAAAATTATATTGTTTGAAAGATCGATAGTTTATATTAATTTATATATTGTACCTATTAAAATAGTTTTCTTTAATAAAAATATATACATTTAAAAAATCAAAGCTGAACCATTTAGACTAGATCTAGATGGTTCAAAACTACTTAACTCTCTCTACTAATAGTTTGATTGCGTATGGAAACTGGTTCAAAACAAAATGGTAATAATGAAAGAAAATATGAAGAAAATATAGTATTGGATAAAATTGAAGAGAGGGAATAGAAATATTTAGAGAAAAATGATAAAAAAAAAATAAGCTAAGGTAAATGTTCAATCATACACAAACATTATATACTCCCTCCGTCCTACATAATATAAGGTTTTCTTAACCGAATATAATTACGATTTTCTAAAAAATAAGTTAAAGTTAGTTAAAAACAATAAAAATATGGGAAATATACCATTTTTTCCTAAAACACTCTTATTTATGAATGAGTAAGAGAAATGATAATTATGAAAAGAATGTGTAGGAGAAATTAATAAATGGGTACTATGGGTAAAAACATATTTATTACTCAAATAAAGTTACATATTTTGGGACAATATCATTCAAAAAAATGAAACTTATATTATGGGACAAAGGGAGTATATACTTAAGAAAATCAGAGTTACAAACTAAGGTAAATGTCCAATTGATTGTTATTTTACTCGAACAATGTGATTTCGAAAAAAATGGGAATAAAACAATATAAAATCCAGTTCTGTCGACTTCTCCAAGATTCTAGATTGGATTGGCTAAGAAATTGGTTCATCACTTTGGTAACATGGTACCACGTTCTGACTAGACTATTTGTTAAATCTTATTCCCTCCGTCCTTATTATAGGAATCTAGAGGGTAAAATCACATATATTTAATATAAGTGTTTTTTCTTATGTTTATCCTTATTAATGAAGTTGTATAAGAGAGAAAAATATAGAGTAATAATGATAGAAGTTAATGTGAAATATTTAGAACTGATGTGGGATAAAATGGGTAAAGAGTCATTAAATATTCTAACCATCTCATGCTATTACAATAAGTGACAAAACAATTCAAATTTTTTTACTCTTATAATAAGGTACAGAGAGAGTAAATCAAATACTACTCCTCCTTCCCTATTTTGTTTAAATGTTTTTTTTCCTTTTTATAAGATTCTATTTGACTCTTTTTGAGTAATAAATATGTCTTTCCCATTTTACACATGCATTAATTCCTTCCACATATTCTCTTCCATATTCTTTTCATAATTACTTTATCTCTCTCACTCATTCATATATAAGAGCACTTTTTAAAAAAAAAAAAGAAAAAAGAGTACATTTCCTAGATATTTATTATTTTTACGTAATTTGAACCTATGTTTTAGGAATTGCAATTCCTTTAAAAGGACTTGACTTATCTACAAGGCAGGTAGGATTACCCTATATATACACAAACATCCGCGATAGTTCTCATCTCTTTAAAACCTTTTTCTCACAAAACATGTCTTCCTCTTCCACTCTCTCCTTATTCTCCCTCCTCGTCCTCTCCTCTCTCATCTCCACTCACGCAGCCAACTTCGAGATCGTCAACAACTGTCCTTACACTGTATGGGCTGCCGCTAGCCCTGGCGGAGGTCGCCGCCTTGACCGTGGCCAGACATGGAACCTCTGGGTCAACCCCGGAACTGCCATGGCTCGCATCTGGGGCCGAACCGGCTGCAACTTTGATGCCAACGGCAACGGCCGCTGCGAGACCGGCGACTGCACCGGCGGCCTCCAATGTACTGGTTGGGGCGTCCCTCCGAACACACTCGCAGAATTCGCCTTAAACCAATATGCCAACCAAGATTTCTATGACATATCCTTAGTTGATGGCTTCAATATCCCCATGGATTTCTACCCTCTTAATGGAGGTTGCCATAGGATAAGCTGTACAGCGGACATTAATGGACAGTGTCCAGGAGAGTTAAGGGCACCTGGAGGATGTAATAATCCTTGCACGGTGTTCAAGACAAATGAATATTGCTGTACTAATGGACAAGGAAGCTGTGGGCCCACAAACTTTTCAAGTTTCTTCAAACAAAGATGTCCCGATTCATATAGTTATCCTCAGGATGATCCAACAAGTACTTTCACTTGCCCTGCTGGTTCCAACTATAGAATTGTTTTCTGTCCTTTGGGTTCTTCTCATGTTCATCTTGAGATGCCTGGCAGCTCGAACGCTGAGTATTGATGAAGAGATGTTCAATTACATTTGAGTTCCATGTGCTTCAGAATGAGGTTTTCTTTACTGAAAATCTTACTTTTGACTATGGTTAGTAATAAGTTATGGAGTTTGTTATTGCGTGGTTTTAAGTTTGTATGCGATGGTATGTGTTGAACAGCAAATAAAATGAAGTTTGTGTTATGGATAAGTTTTACTTTTTATGCCACCTTATCTAGCCACTGTTGAAACTGAAGTTCACTACTTTCTTGTTGATAACTTTTTGTGTTGGTAGATACACTACTACAGAAAATGAAATTTAAACCGCATAAAAAAGGCTTTCTAAACCGCTTATACAAGCGGTCTAGAAAGAGGTGGTTTAGAAAGTATGATTATTTTAAACCACATAAAAAAACGGTTTAAAAAGTATTCTTTTAAACCACTTTTTTAAAAATGTGGTATAAAAGCATTTACTTTTTACACCGCATTTTTTAAAAAAATGGTCTAAAATCATATATCTTTTAGACCGCTTTTATAAAAATGCGGTTTAAAACCATATAATTTTTAGATTGCATTTTCATTTATGCGGTCTAAATAAATGAAATTTTTAGCCATATAATCAATTATGCGGTCTAATTATACATGCACTTTTTAGATACATGCCTTTTTTACTATTTTTTTTAAATATATAGATACGCATACATAAATTAATCTATCCTTTGACACTTTACAAGTTGGAAAGAAAACTAACCACCCAAAAATACATAACATTCATAAAATTTAATATTTCTAACTACAATTCGAAAACTATGCTTCCAACAATGTGAATAAATCCTACATAAATCCAACAATAAGGTGAACTCAAAGACTTAAATGAGTCCATTAGTGTAAACTCACTAAAAGGTCAATAAAAAATTCACTCCAACACTCGCGAATATAGTCAATATCTCCTTCAGAAAAGGGATCAACTCGATCAAACATCTGATTTAATAAAGAAACAAAAATCAGCAAATATCAAAATCCCAAATAGCAAAAATTGAATAAAATTTTATGAAATTTACATTTACCTCTTGAGTAAACTCAGTCGTGCCTTTGGAGATAACATTAAATATGTGCCTTAGTACATAAAAGCCACATAAATTGGTATCCATTGGTTGCCTCCGACTCTATAAGAAAAAAAATTAGAAAATCATATATCCGTGAACAAAACAAGTGAAATTTGCACCAAAACAAATATTCAGTAAAATCCAAATTCTGATGCTACTATGAACAAAGAATATCAATCAGCAAAGTTGGAATCAAATCAGAATGAAAACATGCACAAATCACAATGAAACCAACAAGCTTAAATCAATATCAACTATAGACCGAAGGTGATTGGGAAAAATACTCCAATATTTTATTCATTCATAGCAGCTGCACATATATACACAAATCCTCCAGTACTGATGGAGTAAGTTACGGAACCTAATAGGAATAATAGGAAACTAATAAAAAACTAATTAGGAAACAAATACAAAATAACAATCTAATCATATCAGCCTATCAATCTGAAATTAATATATTCCAATATATTTCGTAATAGATTAATATATTTCCTAATATTTACATATTTCCAACATCAACCAAGGATCATATATCTTCAAATAGCCACGTTTGCAAAAAGAGTCCAAAACAATTTAAAAAATTCTGGAGCAGATTGCAAATCAAATTTCAGATATGTGATTGCAAACCAAAACAGAATTAAACCCACCACAATGCAGACTTTTGCAGAATCTGATGAAGCCAGCAAATGAAGAATCATATTAAAATGTAAAATCACAATGCAAAGCAAAATCAGAGAAACAAATCTGATTTAAATGTAGAGCCACAATTTCAGATGCAAATGCGCAATAAGACCAGAAAATGCCACAAGAAAAGGACATGACATTGCTGTTATAATTAACATTTAGTGACCTAACTGCTTCTGGCCTTGTATTCCACAACATTTTGAACTACTTTTAATAAACACCAGCAGGCATGCATTGATCAAATCCTAAATATATCTTCAAATGAAGAATCATATTCATATTAAAATGTAAAAACACAATGCAGAGCAAAATCAGAGAGACAAATCTGATCTGATTTAAATGTAGAGCCACAGTTTCAAATGCAAATGCTCAATATATAATGCCACCAAAAAAGAAGTTAGAACATCAACTTACTTTTGGTGTGATCCATTGAGTGCCCTTCACCTCATGTGAGTGCTTTCGTAATACAGTAACTTGGTATGTCCTCATGGCCCTATCAACATAATCACATGGTTAATAACTTACCACAAAGGTTATTTGTTTTACATAAGTAAACTTACGAATCAATTGTCTTCTTCAATTCCTTCCCCGGTTGTTTGTGAAGGGAACATAGGAGGATGACGCGATTACTCTTCACAGATAAAAGGACCAACTGCCAGTGATAACTGAAAAAAAGGAATGAACATCAAACAAGTTCAAAAGAATTACGATGGAAAGAACTTTTATTCTTACTCATGATAATATGGTGCTAAGAAACACTTAATTTTGTCTTCACATATCCTCCGTGATAAGTATTCATGTCTTAAAGAAGCATTGTTTCCTTTCTCGTGCATGTGAACTGGGCAAATAAATCCAAATTTATCCAAGTTGTTTGAGGAAACTAACTCCCGATGCATGTACCTATTATAAAGCAAGTTAGTAAGGGTTAAATTCTTTAATCAATATATAATTGTACAATAAAACACTTACATCATAAACACTTGGATATTTGCAATGGTAACTAGTTGGTTAGGAGCTACAAGGGCTACTAAGCCCTTCTTATCAATATAGACCGTTATCCCTTGCTTCCCTACAACTCCTGGATCCATTAACAATGATTTTAACCCAAATGATGTATCATATGACATCAAAACCACTTGTTGCAGGGCATTTAATCGAGGTTGTGGCTCGGATAGCAAATGGGGCTGTCGAACTGGTTGATTTGATGAAGTTACCTTGGCTCTAACCATATTAACAAGTCTCTTTGGCCACAACACAAAAGTTTTTACAGCCTCACCCACAGTACGTATTTCTTCGTTGATAGGGATGGGGACAGGAGCATCAGCAACTATCACCTCTTCAACCACAACTCTTACTTGATCATCTGGTATTTCTCTGTGATGGATGGTTGTGCCAAAGTTATAGACACTACCACGTGCTACTAATCGCCTACTAGGATCCTCCAAATATAGATCACAAGGTTCACCATTTTGAATATCATCAACCTTAGATGTATGCTCAACAATAAAAAAACTCTCTTTAGTGCTTGGAAAATTTGTAGGCTCATGTAACTTAGGGGCAATTGGCACCTCTCTTGAACTCATCATGCACATCATTTCCTCCCTCATCTTTCTTAACTGATCATCTAACCTCGCTTCTAATTGGGCTTCTAGTCGTGCATCAAATGAAGCTTCTGCCTCTGCCCTTGCCTCTGCCTTCACAGTAGTCAACAATGCTTTCACCTCATCCCGAGACACCACACTTGAGGAATGACGTGAATGTGGTCCAAAGTAGTCTTTTAAGCCAATATTTCTTCCAACTCCCCTTACACGCCCTGGATAATCTGGCTTTCCTGTAGCAGCAGTCAAAATATCATTTCTCCCCTCTGTGTTGAAAGAACCCTTAACTTGTTGCTGTTGAAGTACTTCCTATTAAAAAGATAACGAGCATGAGAATTACTATGTTACCAGATATAACAAAATTAATAGGCTTACTTACAATATTTTCAGCAATTATGCGAGCACGTTCACTTGTATAAGACCCACTCCTCTTTTTGTGAGCATACATCCAACTATCTTCGCGACGTACTGGAGATGGTGGAGAAAGAGTAATAGTTGGATCAGATTGGGATTGTTCTTCTAATCTTTTTTGCTTGGCCGGCATTAGGTCTTTCTCAGCCTTTGCATAACCTCCGCGAGACATTGTATGGGGGCAATCATTCTTGCTTCCATTTTCTATTGCTTTGACCATTTTTTCCTATAAATATGAATATATATGTGATTACAATTAATAATTAACAAATATTGCAATTCATAACAAAAATAAATTCATAGATGTTAAAATATTAAAACAAATCAACTAACCATAGCTTGTGGAGTAGTTCGAATCTTGCAGAAATCTTGCCAAGTATTTTCATCAACAAATGAGTATTTACTACAAGGAGTAGCATCTTTCACTTTCTTGTTATGCAGATAATAGCGAGCTAATTGTGTCTTGAATGACCTCCAACGAGTTGAACAATATGATAGTGTCTTTTTCTTCAAAGATTCACTTTTAGGAACGTCATAAGTAAGCTGCAATTTTTCCCATTGAAATAGTTATTGACAATAATAACAATCTATTGCTTATAAAATTGATGATAATACTAGTATACCTGGATAGTGTCCCAAATATTATTCTTGATAGGATCTTCTATGTTTTTCCACTCTTCAACCAAGATGCTTGCCTTACTACGTGCTAGAAGACTAACAAAACTAATATACTTTGTCGCATTAGGCCCAATCGGTTTCCAATACCTATCAAACTGTATTGATATCTTTTGCCCGTTCCTACGACCTAAGGGAACATCTTTCAATCGAGTTCCACGTCTACCTTTCCTCTGTGTAGGCTTGTTGCTTTGATTCTCACTCAAGGTTTTGTTAGACCCACTCTGATCAACATTATAGGGTTCAACGGAAGTATTACTACCCTCACTTTGATTAACATTAGGGGGCTCTCTCAAAGTATTGCTTGGCCCACTCTTATTAACCCTGGGGGTCTCACTCAGAGTATTTTTAGGCCTACTATTATCCTCCATGTTCCTGTTTAGGCAATAAAATAAGGTTAGTCAAATAGTAAATTATCACATGAAATAAGAATATAGATAATTCAATCATAATTCAAACACAATCACTATATAAGTTGAAAATTATTACAATAAGAAAACAAATAACTAACTTTCATATAGGGATATCCTCCCATATCCCTTCATGGTGATCATTTCTTTTGCCATGTTCATCATCCGCTTCTTCTTCATTCAATTTAGGTAAACCTCTTGAGAAAGAAGGAGTCTCAGCAACATCAAAATTTGAACAATTCTTCTCATCCATATCAATGACCCTTTTACCTTGGAGAGCCACAAACCACCTTTTATCTGCAGGATCTGTTATATAGAAGACTTGTTTTGCCTGGTCAGCCATTATGAACGGTTCATCCCCAAAAATTCTATTATTTAAATCAACTAATGTAAATCCTAGTGGATCAACTAGAACACCATTATTGACATTTACCCACTTGCACTTGAAGACAAGTACTCTAAATTTAATGTAGTCAACCTCCCAAATATCTTCTATGATCCCATAATAAGGAATAGCTGCCACTTTAGGTTTCTTGTCTTTCGAACTAGAAAAGTGCGTAGATTCAGCCATTAACATAACACCACTGTTCTGCACAGTACTCTTATCATCCAAAGACTTTGTATAGAAGGAATACCCATTGATATCAAATGCAGTCCAACTTATCACATCAAACTCAGGACCATGCGCTAACCATTTAACTATATCAGAAACACATCCATCTTTCTCAACCTTCTGTTTAAACCATTGTGCAAAAGTTTTGTTATGCTCCTTAATCAACCTTTGCTCAGTCATTCTCATTCGACTATTTTCTTTCCTTACAAGTTCTTTATGAGCATATATATAGTCTTGAACTTCATCAATATTATTCAATATGTACAAGTGTACCTTCTGTATTTCATCAAGATCCACACTCTTCATTGTAACCCCACGTTTACCCCCTTCTTCATCACGATGTTTACGAAGTCCAATAGGTTTAACTTTCGACAAGTAATGCTGACAAAATTCCATAGCTTCCTCGGAAACATATTTTTGAACAATAGATGCCTCAGGTCGATTTGGATTCTTCACATATCCTTTTAAGATCTTCATAAATCTTTCAATTGGGTACATCCATCGTAAATAGACAGGGCCACACAACTTAATCTCTCTTACTAAATGAACAATGAGATGCACCATGATATCGAAGAATGCAGGAAGAAAGAGCTTTTCAAGTTGGCACAAAATAAGATATGCTTCATGTTCCAATTCATCCAATTTATCAACATCAAGGACTTTATTGCATATAGCATTAAAAAAGAAGCAAAGTCTTGTTAAAATGTGTCTTAAATCATTTTCAAAAATGCCTCGTATTGCCACTGGAAGTAGTTGTTGCATTAATACATGACAATCATGAGACTTTTGGCCTACTAATTTCAAATCTTTCATTGATACGAGCTTCCTAAGATTTGAAGAATACCCTGATGGCACTTTAATGTTGTATAAACACTCACAAAAACTTCTTTTCTCCTCCTTGGATAAAGTATGAGCGGCTGGAGGACAATAAGTCCTCTTACCATCTGATCTTGGATGTAAGTCCTCCCGTATGCCCATTTCTTGTAAATCCAGTCTTGCCTTCACACCATCCTTAGAACTACCTTGTATGTTGAGAAGAGTTCCAACAATACTATCACAAACATTCTTCTCTACATGCATGACATCGATGCAATGTCTTACATCTAGTTTTTGCCAATATGGAAGATCAAAGAAGATAGACCTTTTTTTCCATATTTTTGCTTCATTTTTACTTTGCGAAGGCTTCCCTAAAACAACATTGATGTTTTTAACCCTTTCATAAACTTGCTCTCCAGTCAATGCCTCCGGAGCATCTTCATGCTCTTGCCCGCCATAGTATGCTTTCTTCAATCTACGATATGGGTGTCCTTGTCGAAGAAATCTCCTATAACCAAGGTACACTGTCTTCCTTCCATGTTGAAGATGATGGGAGCATGTTCCTTCTTCACAAATCGAGCATGCTTTATACCCCTTAACACTATACCCTGTCAAGTTACCATATGCAGGGAAGTCGTTTATTGTACAAAAGATCATGGCCCGCATTTTAAAAACCTCTTTTAGATTTGCATCAAAGACATCCACACCATCTTCCCATAATTCTTTCAAGTCTTCTATCAATGGTCTTAGGTAAACATCTATGTCATTCCCTGGTTGTTTTGGTCCAGATATCAACATAGATAGCATTATGTACTTGCGTTTCATGCATAGAAGAGGGGAAAGGTTGGTAAATCACCAAAAGAACGGGCCATGAACTATGTATGCTACTAAGGCTACCATAAGGATTCATGCCATCTGTACTGAGTCCAAGTCTGAGATTTCTTGCCTCTTTGCCAAAATTTGGAAACAGTCGATCAATTTTCTTCCATTGAGGTGAATCGGCTGGATGCCGAAGCTTTCCATCAACAATCCTATCCTCCGCATGCCATGTCAGATTTTTTGCATCATTTTCATTAGCAAATAGGCGCTTTAACCTTGGTACAATTGGAAGATACCATAAAACTTTTGCAGGAGCCTTCTTCGATTTGTACCTTGATGTCTCACATATCGGACACTTCTCCATCTCTTTAAACTCTTTTCTGTATAGTATGCAATCATTCCGGCATGCATGTATTCTTTTATATTCCATTCCTAGTGGACATAGTATTTTCTTCGCATCATAAAAGCAATTTGGCATCACATTTTCTTTTGGAAGCATGCGCTTCAACAACTCAAGCAACTCTGTAAAACTTGTGTCACTCCACCCATTTCGTGCTTTTAAACTTACCAATTCCAACAAAGCATTCAATAATTGGAAATCTTCGCACCCGGGGTATAAAGGCTTCTCTGCATCATTGCGCATGTTACCATGTACTTGCTTGAAAGACTCTTGTCCAACATCACGAATCATGTCTTCAATATGATCACGCATATCTATATCATCAAAGGCCTTATCCTCTTGTTGGGATGAGCTTTGCCTTTCCTGTTCACCATGCCATATCCACACCGTATAACTCTTGCAAAACCCCTCACAAATTAAGTGTGTGTATATATTTGCAGCACCTAGTCGCCTCTGATTAAGACATTCCATACAAGGACAATAAAACATCCCACTACCATCGTCAGCATTTCTTTTTGCAAAGTCCAAAAACTCCTTCACCCCATTATTGTACTCCTTACTCGTTCGTTTAGCATTTATCCAACTACGATCCATATATATTCAAATTTGTAAAGACTAGAAGAGATTTGATTTCAAGTCACCTAAACACATTTTAAAGAATATATCATGTTATCAAGTGACCAATGTCACTAAAGAATGACTTTAAAACTAATTCCTACATGGATTTAACAATGTAATCACATATAAAAGCCACTAGACCTCATTGCTGATTTAGCTATTGTTCTATTCAAATTAGTTTATTCAAGCCAATTTTTGGTTAAAAAAATATCAAAAGTCATGGTAAAAACCTATCAATTGGCAATCATGAACCAGCACTTCATGGCCTTTTCAAAACATCATAAATCATACTCAACACAAGACACAAGCAACAATTAACAACTTGAAAAAAAGGAGGCAGTATTTATCAAACTTACGTGAATGAATTTCCGTGACAGACAATTGGAGGTCCAATCCAGCAATGACACAAAAAGCAATTTGCAGCTGCATCATCCCAAAATAATTAAGAAAAGGAATAGCAAATCATTTATACATGATAATACCAGCATTATGTGAAAGATTGACCTATCAAGTGAAAACAATAATACTAATTTCATAATAATAACAATGATCATTAGTAGAGGTATGGGGTAAAGTGATGCATATAATTTGACAGCCTAAAAGTATAAAATCTCTAATGCTTAAGAGTAACCCTAGCAAAGAGCCAATTACAATATTACCACCAAAATCTAGAACTTAATAAAATAATTAGATTTCTATTGGTTCTTCTGGATTGGTCTCTTAACATTCAACCAATTAATGAGAAAAAGAAAAACCATTAACAATGCAATAAGCATTGAGCACGAATAAGCACCCAATTATCTATTGCAATTTATAGCTCTTCAAATGCCATTTTCAGGTTAAATTAAGGCTGTCAATAAGCGCAAGATCCAGCTAAATGCACTAACCTCAGGAATTGACTAAAATGTGCAGCTGAATCAAGAATTATCTTTTCTTCACAACAGAAAAAAAAAATCTATAATCTACAGTTCTCTTAAATCATAACACCAGAAAACAGACCTTAGCAATGCCTTCAATTTGATCTAACAAGGAGATAATGTGTCGCAGAGTCACTGACCAATACCATAACTGATGCAATTGCTTATTGGCACTAAGGCACTTCTTTGCCTTTGCTAAATCTTGCTTCAAGACAGCAATACTTTCAGTGGATTCACTGAACAGCTTCAAGATCTGTGGAGAAAGACAAGTAATCATAAAAACGAAAGTACAGGGAGGGACCAACTTTAAACTTGCTACTTTCAAAGATTTTCAGGAAAAGACTGAAAACTAAGAAATTTTAGCGATGCAGGAAGAAATTTTGAAAACCAGAGGGAAGAAATAGAAATGATAATACAAGAAAACGCATCATAAAGGGAAAAATTATGTTGATCTATACAATCATTTTTTATAATTAAGGTACATCCTAACATTTCATCATGTTAGTGGGTGTACTTTAATATCCACCACTATCCATGACTTGTTAATCAAACATTAAATAAAACAGAGAAACAAATTTCACCTAAAGATCCTTTAATTTAAACTCTATCAATAATAATAAAGTTATAACAAAGGGATGGATAAAAAAAATTTCAACCATTGAAATGTTAAAGAAAAAGAAAAAAGTGGTGGAAGGTCTTCTTTTTAATAATATACTTAATCCGATTCAAATTATAAGACACTTTCACACCTCATCCAAATTAAAGAAGAGAGTTAACTTAATAAATTTGTCTCAAATTGAAAAAGTCAACTTTTACTCTATTAAAATGCATCTTACTCCTCTCCCCTTTCACAATATATGATATGTATTAGCAATAAATAGGGTGAAATTAGAAAATTGTAAATAATAATCTCTTAGTAACTTACATTATATAAGAATTTCTCTCGAAAGACCCCATATATTTTATACCCACCAAATAAAATTGGGGGGTAAATGCCACAGAAAATGATGTTAGAATTTTGAGATATAAAAAGCAAAACCAACCTTAACTCAAAAGGCATTATGCTCTCTTTTTAAAGTTCCCATGCACCTTAAGTAACGTAACAAATCATTCTCTTTCTCTCTATCTCTAAAACCAAACTCACCAAATTACATTACACCTCACACCCAACACACCACCAAAGTTGTTCAATTCTCAACTCACATTTCATTTCTGGGCATCAAATTAATCTTCCAATTATGGCTCTCAATTTCACATTCCTTCTTCTCCTTCTCTGTCTCACTCTTCAAACCGTTTATTAATAAAGAAACTCCATTAAAAAAAGACATGAGCCAAACACCAAACAAAGGCCACAAACACAACAGTTACTCAATGCAACTATTTCACTAGAAGTTTGGTAGATGTATTCTAGATAGTAAAAGACAAACAATCACATTTTTCTACATGGTGAAGTGGCTTGGCAAGTTTGGAACTGGCTTGGCAAGTTTGGAACAGGTTTTTTAGCATCTTGAATGAGAGTTGGATCTGTCTGGCTGACTTACAAGTGTTCAAGAAAGCAAGTTTGTAGCAGGATAGCAGTGCATTTAGTTAGAACAGAATGCAAGATTTTGAAATAAATAATTCCAAGACTAAACATATTACTACTCATAATTCAAAGCATAAATTAGACCATTCAAGCAACAAGTTAAAGTTTGAACATACTATTGCTCATAATTCATGAATCTATGACATCACAATGAATCCTCAATTATCATTAATGACAATTGCAGTAGCGGCTGCTTCTAGCTTGCTGAAAGACTAACAACAGAACACTAAAACTATAATTAAACACAAAATACAGGAGCAGCAAGAAAGACTTTAATTAAACACAAAATAATGCAGAATTCTATACAGCAGAAGACATGCAAAAGGAAAACTGAACCGAATCATCTATCATTGCAGCAGAAGACAAAATAATGCAGAACTCTATACATCAGAAGACAAAAGCAAGACTTTACTGGGAAGGAAGCGCAGATAACACTTTAAAGAGTCATATATAAATGGCAAACAAGGACGAGAACAGGGAAAATTATCAACGCAACAAGTCTCAGCAATCCCTAATTGCAATATTCTCCGATTGAAATTGTCAAAATTAAACGAAACATTTCTCTTATACAAGTGCTCAAACCTCAAAACCAAGTTATGAAATTCATAGAGCTTCCTTTGTTTGCTAATCAGAAGTTATAATTACTGCGAAATTACTAGAAATTGAACAGCAAGATGGAGAAGAAAGAAGGAAGGAAACCTGCTGCTCAGTACGGGCAAGACGTTTGAGAATGATTTCGCCTTCAAGTGCACGTCTTTCTTCGATGGCCTCGCAGCGATTCCGATCTGGGCGGCAGCGACGAGCACGGAGAAGGTAGGGGTGAAGGCGAAATCGACTAGCACAGAGAAGGTAAGACAGAAGGCGAGATCGACACATTAGGTTTGAAGAAAATGGGATTCGATGAAGAAGAGACGGAAGGGCGAAGCAGTTGCAGGAAAATCGGAGGAGATGCAAATTGAGGCTGTAGTGATCGATATGTGTCCGCTTTCATCGATCTGGTAAAAAAAACAAAGATTATATTTTATTTACACAATTACACCACATATGTAAAAATGTAGTCTAATAAAAGTTCACAATATTTACAAAAATGCCACCGTTCATATTTTTTAAACCACATATATAAAGAAGCAGTTTAAACAAAGTTAACAATATTTACAAAAATGACACCGCTCATATTTTTTAAACCACATATATAAAGAAGTGGTTTAAACAAAGTTCACAATATTTACAAAAATGACACCGTTCATGTATTTTAGACCACTTTTATCTAAAAAGCGGTCTTAAAAATTCATATTATTTACAAAAATGGCACCGTTCATATTTTTTAAACCATACCTCATATATGTGGTCTAAATAGGGTGGTTTAAATAACACTTTTTGTAGTAGTGATATGGTGGGCAATGAAGGCATCTATATTTTAAGATTGGACATAGCAAACCACGGTTAGAAACAAGTTAGAACTAGTTTAAAATAATATATATATATATATATAATGTTTAGAAAACAGTAATATAATATTTATTAGTGATAAATAGTATAACTTGTTAGAATCTTAAGTTTTGATGAAGACTGACCCATAAGGAACATAAGTAAATAAGAAAAAGTTACCTATGAATTTAAACGTGTAAAATCTGATTGGTAACAGATAACCATTGCAAGAATAAAAGATAGATTGCTGAATAAAAGATTCAAAAATAACAGATGATAACTTAGCAGAACAATAAGAATGAATATTTCAATCGCTAAGTGTATCTCTATAGCTAATAGACAAAGAACCATAGCAAGTGAAGACTTAGAAATAACAAAGTTGATATCTATCGCTAAGTCATTCACTATCGCTAAAGAAAGAATCCATCGCTAGAAGCTCATTGATAACTCAGCTAGCAGAAAAATAAACCTAGTCCTTAATCTAATCAGCTAGCGATAACAGGTTAAGCTATCGATAACAAAAGTGCTTCAGATAATAATCATTCAGATAGCTAGTGCCTGAGAGCAAGAGTCAAATGAGCTAACATTGCTGTAGCGCTAACAAGTTTAGCTATCGACAATAGGATACCTTGAAATACCTCTGAATACTTGTATCTGTATCCTTAAGGCTAATAGGCAATCAAGCAACTAGCGATAATGAGATTAGCTATCGATAGTAAGATATTTGCTGGTATGATATTGCTAGAACTCTAAGCATTGATCACAAGGGATGTATTAGTGATAATGCTCTTGTCTATCGATTGAGAATGCTTTCAATATAACATATGTTAATTGTCTCTATCTCATTGAGCTAATGGACTACGCTTGCGATAACATCTGCTGTGCATTATATGATTATTTGTTCAGCTAACAGCTTAAGTGCAGATCTCACACAATGAAGTTAGCGATAGAAGATCAAGCTAGCTACTGAAAAAGCTGCCAGAAAGTACAATTCGTACAGATGCACAGAACGCTGTGTCTATCTCTCTCCTAGCTCACCCTACGCAAGAAGTAGTTGAAGCAAGAGCAGATAGTTAAGCCCGATGAAGAAGCTGCATTAAATGCCAACGACTATGAGCTCCCAACGACTAAATTCAAACGGCTTCTTGAAGATTGAATGCTAGGGCAAAATCTGAGAAGAGATATAAATACAGAACTCAAGCATTTATTGAGTAGCGACGAAAAACAAGAATATTCACAAACTCATTCATTGCTCTGTATTTATTGTTTTAGATATTCTATTTGTACTTCAGTGTTTATCAAAATCAGTTCATTAAGTGAACATATTTATTGAAATCCTCTTCTGTTTGAGGTTGTTCTGAAAGCTTAGTGCTTTAGAACAGGGATATAGCCTTACAGGTAGTAAGGGGGAGTGTTTAGAAAGATTCTAAAACTCTGTAAAGGTTGACAGGTGAACCTGTGCTCGTAAAACCTGTGGTTAGTGGAACCCAACTGATTGTTGGAGAACTGGACGTAGGCAGTGTTGGCCGAACCAGTATAAAGACTGTGTTGTTTTAAATTTTCCTAGATTTTAAATAGCACAATTCACCCCCCTCTTGTGAGATTGCCACTTTCATTTGGTATCAGAGCCTGGTCTTCTCTGTCCTAGATTCCAACGAATCCGAGAAGCAAAGATCTAAATGGCATAGCTTGAAAATATCCTCCCTGAAGGAAGCTCCATAAATAAGCCTCCTGGCTTTGATGGGAAGCATTATACTTTCTGGAAGCTAAAGATGAAGATCTACATCAAAGCCAATGGATACAAGCTCTGGAAGATCATTGAAGAAGGAGATATTGTGCCTAAAGATCCCATGGGTATCCCAAAGGCTGAGGATGAATACACTGATGAGGACATTGCCAATCTTGAGTTAAATAGCAAAGCAGTCCTCATGATCCAAAGTGCTTTCAGCCAAACAGAGTTATTTAGAATGAGCCACCTTGACTCTGCTAAAGAAATGTGGGAAGCACTGCAAATTGCTCATGAAGGAACTTCTGGAGTTAAAGATAGGCATGTAGAAATGCTGGTGGAAGAATTCCATAAATTTGAGATGGCTGAGGGTGAGAAGATAAGAGATCTGGAGATCAGATTCACCCATCTCATCAATAATCTTGCTGCTCTGGGGAGGAAAATTACGGAGAAAGAGCAGGTCAACAAAATCCTGAAAGTCCTGAAGGGAGACTGGCTTATGAAGGTAACAGCCATTCAAGAAATGCAAGGAGAATCAACTAAATCCATCACTGCCTTGTTTGGCAGCCTTGTTGAGTATGAGCCTACCCTGATAGCTCAAAGGGAAGCACAAGGAAATTCCAAGAAAAAGTCACTTGCTCTTGCTGCTACAGAAAAGGATGAAATTGATAATGATGAGGAAGATCTTGATGAGGAGGACATAGCTCTTATGGCCAGAAAATTTAAAAAGTTCTTCAGAAGAAGAGAGAGATTTCAAAGGAGTGGTCCTAACTTCAAAGACTCCCAGAAAGATAAAACTCCTGTATGTTTTGAATGCAAAAAGCCTGGTCACTTCAGAGCTGAGTGTCCCAGTCTTCAAAGGTTAAAGGAGAAGGAGAAAAAGAAAACTTATGGAAAGAAGAAGGCTTATGTATCCTCCATCTGGGGTGATAGCTCTGATGAAGAAGCTAGCGATAGTGAGGAATGCGCCAACCTCTGCCTTGTTGCTCGAGAAGAGCAAAGTGATTCTGAGGTATCTGACTCTGAACCTTCTTACTCTGAACTTCAAAGTTTATATGATGAAATGCACATAGAATTAATGAAACTTGCTAAAGAAGTAGTCAGACTAAGAAGAGAAAACAAAGAACTTCAGAAAAACTTTTCTTCACAAAAGGTTTCTTCTTCTCTAGCGATAGAAGAGGAGCCATCGCAAGCTCCTAGAAAAGAACTATCGATAGCTAAGCCTCTATCGATAGCAATTCCTTCAATTTCTGAAAATTGCTCCAATTGTGAAAAATTATTGAAGGAAAAGGAAAAACTTTCGCATGTTTTAGAAAAATTTACAAAGGGCTCAGAAACTTTAAATGTGATTTTAAGCAATCAAAAAGTTTTTAGAGATAGAACAGGTATTGGCTATGAGCCTAAACAAAAGTTTTCAAAAAGATGGGTTGAACCAAAGGTGAAGTCATACATGAAATATTTTAGAAAATCTTCTGAAAATTCTTCACCATATAGCTTCTACAATTATTCTAATAAGAAAGGCCATACTCAGTCCATCTGTAATCATAGAAAATATGGCATTAATAGCTCTTACAAGTGGGTGCCTAAAGGAACTCATGTGCCTAAGGTTTTTACAAACTTAGTGCACAAGACTAACTTTAAAGGACCCAAGAAAGTTTGGGTACCTAAATCTGTGTAGTTTGTGCAGGTATGTCTTAAAGGAAAATGGTATATTGATAGTGGATGCTCAAGACACATGACTGGTGACAAGGACAGAATCAACAATCTGGTGATAAAAGATGGAGCCAAAGTTAGTTTTGGTGGAAATCAAAGTGGAAAAATCACTGGAGTGGGTGAAGTAGGTCCAGTCAAGGATGTTTACCTAGTGGATGGGCTTTGCCACAATTTGCTGAGTGTCAGCCAGAGCGCAGACCATGGTAACTGGGTAATTTTTGATTCAAATGAATGTCTTATTGTTGATAAAAATGATTTAGATATAAACAAATCCAATCTGAAGTGTAAAATAAAAGGAAATAGAAATGGAAATCTATACACTTTAGATTTATGCCAACAGCTTGAAGAAAAATGCTTTATTTCAAATGATGAAAATTGTTGGTTATGGCATAAAAGATTAGCTCATGTGAACTTCTCTCAACTAGGCAAATTAGTTAAGAAGGAATTAGTCATAGGAATTCCTAGTTTTAAGTCAAAGCATGATTTAATTTGTGAATCCTGTCAAAGAGGTAAACAAACAAAGTCCTCTTTTAAAATCAAGAAGACAGTCTCCACTAGTAGGCCATTGGAACTAATTCATATGGATCTAGTTGGGCCAGCAAGAGTGAAAAGTCTAGGAGGAAGCCTATACACTCTTGTAGTTGTGGATGACTACTCAAGATTTACCTGGACCATGTTTCTTTCCTCTAAACATGAAACTTTTGATGCCTTTTGTGTACTTGCTAAGAAATTGCAGAATGAGAAAGGCACGAAGATTATAGCCATCAGGACTGATCATGGAGGATAATTTGAAAACAAAGAGTTCATGGAGCTGTGTGATGAGAATGGAATTGATCACAACTTCTCTGCCCCTCGTACTCCTCAACAAAATGGTGTTGTAGAGAGAAAGAACAAAGTGCTCACAGAAATGGCTAGAAGCATGCTAAATGAGAAACAAGTGCCTCAAATATTTTGGGCAGATGCTATGAGTACAGCTTGCTACATCTCTAACAGAGCCTACATCAGAAAGGGGATGGAAAAGACTCCATATGAGCTCTACAAGGGAAGAAAGCCTAATATCAGTCACCTGAGGATTTTTGGATCAAAATGCTACATCCACAACAATGGAAAGGTAAATTTAGGTAAATTTGATCCTAAATCTGATATTGGCATATTCATTGGGTATTCAAATAGAAGTAGAGCATATAGAGTTTATAATAAAAGAACTCAAACTGTTGAAGAAACTGTACATGTAGTATTTGATGAAACTCTTCAAGAAAAATAACAATCTGTTGATGAGGATGAAGATTTTTCAAAGTTTTTAAAACAGCCTCTATCGATAGCGCCTCAGCCATCGATAGCAAATCCTGAAAACAATGCTGAATATAATCAGGATAAATCCAAAGATGATCTAGATGAAGCTAACGAGCCTCAATCTTCCATTAGACATCTTAAAAATCATCCTCCTGAACAGATTATTGGAGAAATTTCAAAAGGAGTTAAAACAAGAAGGCAACTACAAAACGAAATGGAATTTTCTTGCTTTCTTTCTCAAATTGAACCAACTTGCATTGATGAAGCTCTTGCTGAATGTGACTGGATAGTTGCAATGTAGGAAGAACTTAATCAATTCAAAAGAAATCAAGTTTGGGATTTAGTACTTAGACCAAAAGATCATCCTATTATTGGTACTAAATGGGTTTTCAAAAACAAACTTGATGAAGTTGGACAAATTGTGAAAAATAAAGCCAAATTGGTTGCCAAGGGATATAACCAAGAAGAAGGCATTGATTATGAGGAAACCTTTGCTCCAGTTGCAAGACTTGAAGCAATAAGAATTCTTCTAGCTTTTGCATCCATCAAAAATTTTAAACTTTATCAAATGGATGTTAAGAGTACTTTTCTTAATGGCTATATTAAAGAAGAGGTGTATGTAAAACAACCTCCTGGTTTTGAAGAAAAGTCTAAGCCTGACCATGTTTTCAAACTTAAAAAGGCTCTTTATGGTCTCAAACAAGCACCACGAGCTTGGTATGAGAGACTTAGCACTTTTCTGCTTGAAAAAGGATTTTCTAGAGGAAAATCAGATACTACATTATTTATTATGCAACAAAATAATCACATGCTTATAGTTCAAATTTATGTTGATGACATTATTTTTGGAGCAACTAATGAAACTCTTTGTGAGGACTTTGCTAAGACAATGCAGGGAGAATTTGAAATGTCCATTATGGGAGAATTAACATTCTTCCTTGGTCTGCAAATAAAGCAAAAGAAGGATGGCATCTTCATATCCCAAACCAAATATTGCAAAGAAATTCTCAACAAATTTGGGATGGATCTATCCAAAGAAGGGGACACTCCCATGAGTACCTCTGCCAAGTTAGATGCAGATGTTCCAGGAAAAGAAGTAAATCAATCACATTATAGAGGAATCATTGGTTCTTTACTTTATTTAACTGCTAGTAGACCTGACATCCAATTTAGTGTAGGGGTATGCGCTAGATATCAAGCAAATCCTAAAGAATCTCATCTAACAAATGTAAAAAGGATTTTACGTTATTTACAAGGTGTAACAGGCAGGAATGTACAAGAGGGGGGTGAATTGTGCTTTTTGAAATTTAATCCTGAAGATAAACAACACAGTTTATACTGGTTCAGCCCAAACTTGGCCTACGTCCAGTTCTCCAACCTGCAGTTGGGTTCCACTAAATCCTCAAGATTAAATCAGGCTCTTGATAGCCTTTACAAGTGACAGCAAGAACTCATCTCTTTACTGATCACTCCCCCTTACACTTTGTAAGATTACACCCTACTCTTAAGATCCCACTATCTTAAGAGTAATCCTCACTTTAAGAATGAATACAGAATAATTGTTCACTTAATTGAACAGATTGTGTTACACACTTAAGAATATGAGAGCAGAAAGTGTTGAGAGTATTAATGCAGTAGATACAGATAATCAATATGGCAATCAATCTCTTCAACTAACTTCTTCCCAATAGCATTTATAGTTTCTCTTGGAAATATATCCGTTATAAATATGGCCGTTGAACACATCAAGAGAGTTGAGTGATCTGGTGAAGTATGGAAGATGAAATCTGCTATGCATTTACTCCATTGTACTTGCTTTTGCTTTAGCTCATCTCTCTTCTTCTATCGCTGACAGAGTAGGTAAGTTCCAACGGCTCTTTTGATCAACTTGTGTCTTAACGTAAACTTCCTTAAGTAGGTCTGAACAACTCTGTACTTGAAAGGCTAAAAATAGGCTTGACATTGATTTTGAATATTTCTCATCGCCACTCAGATTACATGCCTCTGATCGATCACAGGGTCTGGTGTCTAATCGATTACACATCGATTACTTATAGATTATAGCCTGCATCACTGAATATCAGATTAGTAATTCATGCGCCTAATCGATTACAGGGGAAGCCTGATCGATTAGGCAGGTTTGATCGATTACATATAGATTACACATATTCCTCTAATCGATTGCAAGCAGATTATATTCAGATTACTTAATCTTTTCTTAATCGATTACATGGCTCTAATCGATTAGGCATTTATCTCTTAATCGATTGGACGACTCTAATCGATTGGGCTAAATCTTCTCATCGATTACAGGGGGCCTCTAATCGTTTAGGCGCTATGTGATCTGAACTTGATTCATCTCTAATCGATTAGGCTAGTTTCTCTCATCGATTACAGGGGCCTCTAATCGATTGGGCGCTATCTCTGATTCTTCTCTAATCGATTGGACATAAGATATTTGACTTGTAATCTATCCCTGATCGATTGGTCAAGACTTAGGATTCTCTATCAGATTATGCCTAAGATATTTCTGATCTTTATCATAGCCCTTCCCTATGCCTAAGATATGTTTAGTTATCATCAAAACTTATCATTCTAACACAAGGGACTCAAGAGCTTGGTCTGTGGTATCCCAAGGGAACTCAAGACTACCTCCTTGCCTATTCTGACTCTGACCATGCAGGTTATAAATCAGATAGAAAAAGCATGAGTGGTCAATGTCAATTTCTTGGTAACTGTTTAATCACTTGGGCAAGCAAGAAGCAAAATTGTGTTTCTCTTTCATCCACAGAGGCAGAATACATTGCAGCAGCAAGTTGTTGTACTCAAGTCTTATGGCTTAGGCAGAATCTAAGAGATCTGGGTTTGAATTTTTCGGAAGTACCCATTCTCTGTGACAACACCAGCACAATAAGCTTGGCCAAAAATCCAGTTCAACATTCCAGAACCAAGCATATTGATGTGAGACATCACTTCTTGAGAGATCACATTCAGAAGAAGGATGTCAAGGTGGAATTTATATCAACTCACCTACAACTTGCTGATATATTCACCAAGCCTCTTGAGCCTGATCAATTTCTCTATATCAGAAGAGAGCTAGGAATGGTAAATCCAAATGAATTGTGAATATTATTATAATTCTTAATTTGTTCTATTGATTATTCATATGAATTATTCTTAACTTAGGCATCGGAGTGCCAAATCTTAAGTTTTTGCAGGACTGACCAATCGATAGTGAGTTTCACTATCGCTATCATATGCAGAAAAAGCTAAGATTGAGCTAAGATTGCCATCGCTAGCCTAAAAGATTATCGATAGCAAAGTCAGCTATCGATAGATAAAACTTAGAAGGAGGAAGTGATGACCAAGTCACTTACTCAGTGAGGGATCATGCCTGCTAGCGATAGCTGCTCATATTAGTGATAACAAATCACTTGAAAGTCTCAGAATGCGAAACATCAGCGAATATTATATCATTTATGGTAATTTCTGAACTCTATAAAAGTAGTCATTTGCATTCATTATTCAGTTGGATCATCTCTTCATCTTCAAAATTTCTCTGAGATCTCAAGCCTCTCTTCTCTCTCAAAAACCAAAAACCCTAAACAGGGCCGGAGTCAAAAAAAATTCCAAAATGAGTGATATTGAGGTAACCTCTAGCGATAAACCCTCATCTCAATCCGCTAGCAAGAGTTCCAAAACCCAGAAAGCTGTGTCATTCTCCAAAGAAATGATTAAATCCGGCATCCAGCGTCAAAAGCAAGTCTCCTCTGAATTAATCCTCTCAGAGGAATCCTTCCTAACTCAAAGCGCCCTCTTCGCAAATCGCAAAACCCTAAGTAGGGCTGTAGTTTTGGTGGATGTGTTCTTCTACAGAGAACTTGAGGAGACCAAAAATCTTGAGGAAGACGAAGCGGCTCCTGTCCAAGATTATTCTGATGATTTTAGTATCGGCTCAGGGGTACTATTCGTCCAGGGTTTGGTGGGCTAAATCATCTCTCTCCAACAAATGATGACAAAAAGGGGGAGAAATGGTATAAGCAAAGCAAAAAGGGAAATCGAGATCCATGTTGAATCAAAAGCCTATTTCCTGAAACCCTCATTTGCATCATTCATTAATAGATAGCTTATGTTTTAGCGTTTCCTTCTGCAGAATGTACTTTGTTCTGAATATAACTATATCAGATGCTCTGTACAAGTATTATTGTTATTCAAGTTCTGATATATGCTTATGCTGATATAAATGATTATGTTTTGGATGTGCTTTAATGAAAATCTTTAACTTATGTTTAGTCATCATCAAAAAGGGGGAGAATGTTAGAATCTTAAGTTTTGATGAAGACTGACCCATAAGGAACATAAGTAAATAAGAAAAAGTTACCTATGAATTTAAATGTGTAAAATCTGATTGGTAACAGATCACCATTGCAAAAATAAAAGATAGATTGCTGAATAAAAGATTCAAAAATAGCAGATGATAACTTAGCAGAACAATAAGAATGAATATCTCAATCGCTAAGTGTATCTCTATAGCTAATAGACAAAGAACCATAGAAAGTGAAGACTTAGAAATAACAAAGTTGATATCTATCGCTAAGTCATTCACTATCGCTAAAGAAAGAATCCATCGCTAGAAGCTCATTGATAACTCAGCTAGCAGAAAAATAAACCTAGTCCTTAATCTAATCAGCTAGCGATAACAGTTAAGCTATCGATAACAAAAGTGCTTCAGATAATAATCATTCAGATAGCTAGTGCCTGAGAGCAAGAGTCAAATGAGCTAACATTGCTGTAGCACTAACAAGTTTAGCTATCGACAATAGGATACCTTGAAATACCTCTGAATACTTGTATATGTATCCTTAAGGCTAATAAGCAATCAAGCAACTAGCGATAATGGGATTAGCTATCGATAGTAAAATATTTGCTGGTATGATATTGCTAGAACTCTAAGCATTGATCACAAGGGATGTATTAGTGATAATGCTCTTGTCTATCGATTGAGAATGCTTTCAATATAACATATGTTAATTGTCTCTATCTCATTGAGCTAATGGACTACGCTTGCGATAACATCTGCTGTGTATTATATCATTATTTGTTCAGCTAACAGCTTAAGTGCAGATCTCACACAATGAAGTTAGCGATAGCAGATCAAGCTAGCGCTACTGAAAAAGCTGCCAAAAAGTACAATTCCGTCGGTAACTTTAATTATTTATTATTTTATCAATAAATTGTTATTTTAATTTATAAATAATATATAAAAAATATTATATTAATTTATTTTAAAAATATTTTATAAATAAATAAAATATATTTAATAAAAATTAATATATATACACGTATATAGATATATATTTATTACCAAATTTAATTTTTAATTTGTTATTAAATAATATTTTATTTTTTAATAAATAATTAAATATTAGTAATAAAAATGAAAAATAATTATAATTTAATAATATATATAATAAAATAATTATTTAAAAATGTCATAAAATAAAATGAAAAATAATTATAATTTAATAATATAAAATGAAAATATTAAATATAATGGATTGTATATGAATATAAAAAGTATTTAGAAAAAATAGTAAAATTATTTATATGTAAATTATATATTAATAATTATAAAATATTTCATAATATACTAAGATTAAAAATAATTATAATAATGGGAGTTTAAATATTATAAATATAATAGTTTGCAAATAATTTCAAAAGGTGTTTGTAGCACAACTGGTTAAGGCATCAAACACACCCCAACAGGTTGCAGGTTCGAATCTCTCTAACGACGAAATTGAAGGCAATTTGTAGAAGCGACACGTGACGGCACGAGAGAGTGACACATGGCGAGGTGTGGGCAGGGACACGTGGCAGCACGAGACAGCGACACGTGGTGGCTTAAATTTTTTAAATATTTAAAAAATTACGAAAATAATTTATTTATAAAATAATATTATTAAATTACTGACATATTTTTTTTTCGTTGCTAAATTCCGTCAGAAAATCGTTGTTTTTTGTAGTGATTTATCATAGTCAGCACTCCAACAAAATAAGGAAAAATACAATTCTTGAGGTAATGAAGACATAAGGGAAGCCACACCCTAAAGGAGAGGGATCAACGCACACCTTCCTCTGTTTTGGTCACATGGGGTATATAAGCATAGTGCCTTAAACTGTCTCTATGAGAGGAGGTACGTATGAGGTGCCATTGAAGCAAGAGTTTGTTAACAAAAGCTGAATTGATAAATTTTTCTTGTTACTCAAATTATTATCTTTGAAAATAGAAATTCTTCTGCTTAATAAAATATCATAGGAGAATTCTGTTAAAGAACCAATGTAGCTAAATAATTTCCATTCACCCCCAACTAAATATGAAATTACATTGCAGTCTCTTTGGGGGAAATGAAATTTTCTTGTGCTGTAAAAGACATTGTTGCCCCTTATAACTATAAAAATATTCTGAAGCTTCACCAACTTATTTTTCCCTCTATCTCTCTTTCTCTCTCTCCAATCTTCCTACCTTCATCTCCTCCCGACATTTCTTCATCTTCATCGTCTAACCTAAACATATTTAGCCATATTCATAGTTCATGAGCTCGATCTTGTCTTTGGTGATTCTGTGACTACCCTTAATCGGCGCTTTCTTCCATCGTCTTGCTTTTTCAGCAGCTTATATCTCTCTGATGAGTCCAAGCTCCCCTTCGCATTGATTTCTTCTGCCTCCGAGCTTGTTCGCAAGCTCTCATATCCGGACACTACATCCCGTCCCTTCATGACAACCGTTTCACTCTCAATGTTAACCTCACACAACATTGTTTAGTCTTGCCTCCGACTTCATTCCCATGTCGAGCCTCTGATTAGCTTCAAGATGTTGGAACGCCCAAATTCTTATAGTAACATCCCGCTTTTCCTTCCCGAAATACCCACATACATTTTTTATATTTTTTCAAGAATATAGTTTATTTGTGATGTTTGGGGCTTGGCTTATACAGTTTGGATTTTAGACGATAATCACTACTAAAGAAATTGCCTATAGCAGCATTATTTTGGCCCTACAGCGGCACTTTTAAACGCCGCAATAGCCAGTGTTGCGATAGGCTATTAAGCCTAACGCGGCGCTTGCTAAGCGCCGCAATAGGTAACTTAAAGCGGCGCTTATTTATTTATAAGCGCTGCTATAGGTCAGCCAAATTTTTTTTTCTAAAATTATGTGACCTAAAGCGGCACTTATAATTTAATAAGTGCCGTTTTAGGGTACCCTAAAGCAGCACTTATTGCTTTATAAGCGCTGCTTTAGGTAATTTATTTGTTTTAAAAAATACCTATAGCGGAGCTTATAACGAAATAAGCGCAACTATTGGTTTTTTTTTAAATATTTATTTAATTTTATATATACCACATCTGCATCAGTGCTAAATACCAGCAATTCTATACACAATTCCAGGCAACGAATATACACCAATAACTCATTCAGAGAGCAATATACAATTAAACTAACAATTCTAATTGGGAAACAAAAAGCACTAGCTATACTACTATCTAAATTTGTACTTATTGAAAAAGAGGTAATACATAAGCGCACCATTCTTCAATTAGCGCATTCATTTTTTCCCTCGACAACATCGGGCAACGTGCGTCTGGGTAATACTGCACGAACAAAGATATTTGAATGGCAATCAAATCTACTTGAAATCTAAAACAAGTTCAAATACAGTTAGAGTTGGCAAACTATAAAACTTACTGTCAATGGAATGCTACATCGATCATGTGTAACGACATCCCTCATAAACTGCATCACATAGTATCCACAGTCGTTGTTATTGGGTTAGAAGGGCACTATAACAAAAAACACCAAATATCATATGAGAAACATTTACGTTATGTTTGACTATATTGTTTAAAAAATTGAATAACTTGTAAAACTTGGACTATGCTCCACGGATAAGCATCTTTCTGGTCAAGGGCTGTGGAATAACTCGGGTTAATGGAGAACCGAAAGCTGGTCAATGCACTGGAAATAAAACAAATTAAATTAATTTTATTTGCTAGGGTCATAAAGTGACAAATAATACAACGCATTCAAAGAATGTTGACATTCACGTACTTATTGAGGACACGCATCAAAGCTGGGCGATTGTCTGGTTTAGCACCTAGCACAAGATCCAACTAGTAAATCAAGGGTTCTAGTTGTGCTTGCGGATAGGTGACAAGCAAAAGCCAATGGTTCCTAAAATTTTTTAGAACGTTATGTCAGTATATATAAATGATGGTTGGAGCTAAGAATACGATGAAACCTATAATGCGTATCGTCTTACCTTGTATTAATTGGAATTAAGAATAAAGTGCTACTTGTTGCCTTTAAAGAAAAGCGCCTTTTAAGAGTTGCGGACTGCTCGTCATATCTCGTGCCCACAATATGTGCTATGTCATAGGGGCTTATGAATTCGAACGAGACAAGCTCCCCGGCGATCATAACATCTTCGTGTAGGTGCCTTCAAAGAAACCATAACAACTCCCAATTAGTGTAAAACTTTAAAAATTCAGTTTCTTGGGCATCAATTCAATCATGGTCATATTAAAATCAAGTCTTCAAAATTCCTTAACTATTAAGTCTACACAATATTGCATCCCTGAAACCTTTCAACTCCTTTCTTATTTATTAAATCATCATTCTAACAACTTAAAACATTGTTAGAGCAACTACACTATCATTTGTTCTAAATTGCATCAAACAGTACCTGTTGGGACTTTCTAAATTAAACCCAAAAAATAAAAAATAAAAGATCACAGATTTTGAAAAAAGAAGAAGCTTACAGGACGAATCACAGATTTCTAAATGCAGTCATACCCTTATTTTTATTTGCAAGTAACGAAAGCCATGGATGAACCAAACTGATGAATTTTGAGAAATATGGATTCAAATGTTAGACTCCAAAGGCATAACATAACTACAAAAAGACCCCTGATCATAAAAAAATAATAAAAAAGTAGAATTAAAACTTGAAACTAGTTATGTCTCACCTTCCACAATAGGAAGATATATCTTCAGAATATACCCAAGCTTCTTGTTTATCTATCACGAGATGAACAGAAAATCAGGAGAATGATTTGCGAATAATCAGCCAAAGTGAGTAAAAAAAGAAAGAAAGAAATGGAAGAAGATAGATGACGCAGGGAAGGGAAAGGGAGATGACGTTGGCGAGTGAAGCTAAGGAAGATGAGCTTTGGGTTTCTGAAGGAGTTGTGGGCTTTGGGTGTGTGCGGATGGCAGAGCTAAGGGAATGAGGGTTTAGCAGAGAACTTTGGGTTTCTGAAGGAGCTGTGGGCTTTGGGTGCGTGCGGCGCGGCGGAGCTAAGGGAATGGGGGTTAGCATAGAGCTTTGGGTTTCTGACAAGGAAAGGAGCGGCGGATGAGCTCAGGGTTAGGAGCTTAGGGTTGATTAGGAGGTAAGGGATTCGGGCTACTAGAGGGAAATAAAAATTGATTTTCGTGCCAGCCTATCTTGGCGCTTATATAATTTAAACGCTGGGATAGGTAAGTTTAAAAAAATTAAATAAAAATTAGGAATAATAAAAAACGAAAAAAAATTTAAATTTTTTTAAATATTTTAAATAACTATCCCGGCGCTTGTGACATCAAAAGCGCCGGGATAGGCCCATGGGATTTAAATATTATTTAATTTGTTTCACATATTTTTTAAATACTCAGTTTTTAATTTGTTTCTATAATTTTTTAAATAAAATTTAAATTCCAATGGGCCTATCCCTGCGCTTATGACTTCATAAGTGCCGGGATAGGCTCCTTGGGATTTAAATTTTATTTAAAAAATATGTAAAAAAAATTTTAAAAATACCAAGACATTTTTAAAAAAAGGCAAAACTATTTAAAAATACTTAAATAGGCCTATCCCAACGCTTCTGATGTTATAAGCATTGGGATAAGCCAATTTATGTATTTTTAAATTGTTTCCCTCTTTTTTAAAGGCGTCAATATTTTTAAAAATTGTTTCAAATATTTTTTAAACAATAATTAAATTCCTTGGGGCCTATCCCAACGCTTATAATGTCATAAGCGCCGGTATAGGCCCCCTGGGATTTAAATTTTATTTAAAAATTATGTATATCAAATTTTAAAATTATGAAGCATTTTAAAAATAAGGCAAAACTATTTAAAAACACTTAAATACTCTATCCCAACGTTTCTGACGTCATAAGCATTGGAATATGCCAATTTATGTATTTTTAAATTGTTTCCCTCTTTTTAAAAAGGCCTCAGTATTTTTGAAAATTGTTTCAAATATTTTTTATACAATAATTAAATCCCTTGGGGCCTATCCCAATGCTTATGATATCATAAGCACCGGAATAGGCCCATTGGGATTTAAATTTTATTTATAAAATATGTAAAACAAATTTTAAAAATACTGAGGCATTTAAAAAATAGGCAAAACTATTTAAAAATACTTAAATAGGCCTATCCCAACGCTTCTGACATCTGAAGCGTTGGGATAGGCCTATTTATGTATTTTTAAATTGTTTCCCTCTTTTTTAAAAGGCCTCTGTATTTTTAAAAGTTGTTTCAGATATTTTTTAAACAATAATTAAATCTTTTGGGGCCTATCCCAACACTTATGACGTCATAAGCGCGGGTATAGGCCCCCTGAAATTTAAATTTTATTTAAAAATTATGCAAAACAAATTTTAAAATTACTGAGGCATTTTAAAAATAAAGCAAAACTATTTAAAAATACTTAAATAGGTCTATCCCAACGCTTTTGATGTCATAAGCATTGGGATAGGCCAATTTATGTATTTTTAGATTGTTTCCCTCTTTTTTTAAAGGCCTCAGTATTTTTTAAAAAAAAATTCAAATATGTTTTAAAGAATATTTAAATCCCTTGGGGCCTATCCCAACATTTATGACGTCATAAGTGCCAGTATAGGCCCCATGAGATTTAAATTTTATTTAAAAATTATGTAAAACAGATTTTAAAATTACTGAGGCATTTTAAAAATAAGGCAAAACTATCTAAAAATACTTAAATAGGCCTATCCCAACGCTTTTGATGTGATAAGCATTGGGATAGGCCTATTTATGTATTTTTAAATTGTTTTCCTTTTTTTGAAAAGGCTTAAGTATTTTTAAAATTTGTTTCAAATATTTTTTAAACAATATTTAAATCCCTTGGGATCTATCCCAGCGCTTGTGACTCATAAGTGTCGAGATAAGCCCCTGGGGATTTAAATATTATTTAAAAAATGTGTGAAAGAAATTAAAAAAATGAATCATTAAAAAAAAGGGAAAACAAAGTAATAGTTAATAAATACGTAAAATAAAATTAAAAAACAAGGAACCCTTTTCTTTTTTGAACAAATACATGGAACACTTTAAATATATATATATATATTACTAAAAATAGTAAAGAGCTTATCCTGACGCTTATAATTATTAAGTGCCGGGATATGCTTATACCTATACTGGCACTTTTATTTCTAAAGCGTATAGGTCATCTTATACCTATCCCAGTACTTATGTTTTGTAAGCGCCACTATTGTTACGTTGCAATAGAGTATTTTTGTAGTAGTAAACGAACAATTGTAATGGTCTTACGAATAACATAAATTAATTTCTTAAACAAGAACATATAGGAGCATGGAAAAGTCAAGTCTCATCTCCAAGTGGTAAAGACATCATGATCAAGTGAAATAGCTTAATGAGCAAGGGAACTTTTTTATTTTTTGATATTAAGTGAACTATTCCTCATGAATATATAAGTGACTAAAATTTCATGAACAAGTCGTCATGAACAAGTGGACTATTAGTCATGAATAAATAACTAAAACATCATTAACAATTACTGTTATGCATGAACAAATGGCTAATTGTCCATGAAAATATAGTCCACTTATTCATGCTGTTTTAGCCACTAGTTCATAACGTTTTAGACATTTTTTTAATGAAGTATTAACCACTTTATTCATAAAGAATTATGGTCCAGATATTTATGATCTTTAAACCACTTGTTCACAAAGTTTAAAATGAGACTTTTTATAATCATATGTTTTTTTATTGACAAATCAATCTGTGTGGTTCATATATTTATTGCACTTATTCATGATGATGATTTGGCCAAGATGTTCATGATGTATTGAATACGTTCAAATGACAAGGACAAGAAGAAATGGAGCTTTGGTAAATCTGCTAAGCATTCAAGAAAGCTCACGGTTCTAAAAATAAAGGATATGATCTCATTGACTTCAGTTCCTCCACAACGTTCTCCAACTCTCTCGATGCCAACATCGTCATTGCGACTAAGGTTGCACAAGCCGCTGCCCACACAGCCACAGAGGTACTTCAACTAAGTAGTGTTCCACCATCACTTGACCGATGAGTGTGACTCAGGCCACCATTACCCAAAGCCGATGGGTGGAGGAATCGGTGGTAGTTAAAATACAGTCCGCATTACGGCCTTAAACTAAAAAAGAATATTGGGTCAAACTCTTTTCCTTTTCAAATGCAAGGGGCAATAAGGTCTTCTTATTGCATAACTTAATGAAGGGTTTCGAGCATACTTGGAATCCGGTTGACTCACTCGGTACTCACACGAAAACGGAGCATCGATTTAGACCCCAATTACATATACAACATATGCACATAGGAGAGGAAGAGAAGAGACTTGGAAAACAGAATGTTTTCCTGCGTGAGTTGGGTTTTCTTACCACAAACCCTTTTATTTATAAACAACATATGGAAAAATGTATCTTTTCAATTTCAATTACTAAGGGAAAATTACTCATTTTTTCCAATGTCTCTCTCAATAATTACATATTAGCCCCAATTCTCATTGGACATCACATATTAGCCCTAATTCTCATTGAGATTGGGCCCTAACCCATCAAGGGTGGATTAGGTATATTCTTACATCTCCCACTCACACTTGGTGGGTAAAATGTTAAGGGTCAAGTATCTTTCTCTTCCATCATTCTTTCATACCGTAACCATGTGGGCACTACGTCTCCTTTAGGTGTCTTGTATTGGCAATCCCTTTTACAAGGACCAGCACAAAACAACCTTACAGTGCAGCTCGATCTATAGTGCCTCAGATATCCTAGATTTATACAAATACACTTTTCTCATGGCCAATCTAATCCCTTTAGAGTCAAGATAAAACTCAGATTACTTTTCTCGTATACATAGTGTCCACACTTGTGAAATTAGTACACTAACATCATAATGGACCGATCTCAGACACAAGCATAAGTGTGTGTATTTCAGGTAATCTTCCTTTCGCCCAAATATCACTTCAATGTAAATTAGCAGCTTTCATATCATAAAACCTTTAGATCACATTTATCATGACCATAGGATAAACGCTAAGGTAGTAGACACTAAAACATATTTCCATGAAATTTTCAAAGTCAAAGGACATCAAGAAAGTATGGAACCTTTCTTGGACTCACACATCAATGAAACAGGGATCCATTCACTTGCTTGGAGTTTGCGGTAATTTTAACACACATGGTATGAATCGCATGCTACAGTGTTACTCTTTTTCTATAAGAGCGTACGTCGATTTAATTTTATCATGAACACCGTACAGAATTTAGTCTAGATACACACATTATCTAAACCCAAATTATTCAACTCTTCTCACATTGTATGACGTCAATTTTGAAGAATTTGTTGTCTGACTACAGGTATTACGGATGTAGGTATCAATAATTTGATCCATTTGTGTGTAACCATAGATCTCATCTCGACTAGCCACACTTTTAAGTCTCTTCTCTACCGTATCAATTACTATTGTTGATTTGCTGGTGAACACATTGTCTCTTCTTTGCACACTTCTCTTGAGTGTTAAAGGCTGTCACTTGTGTGAAAGAGGCGACCTCATTACTTCATACCTATGCTTGCCAAAAGACTTATCATGTTTCACATGTATATCCTTGGCCATAGGCTCAATTAGGGGACTTTGCATAGGAACTTATTGTTTAGCAACAACCTTATGTGCTACAACATATCTCACATATTTATCTTTTTATTTTAATCATGCTATGATACTTAGGGTCTTTTATTTAGGCATTGTTTAGAAAACTCATCCATAATAAATATGGTTTCTTTCAATTTTTTTAAGACACAAAACCATCTTCATTTTCACTTATGAAAATGCAACCATAATAAACTCCCACTTACAACTACTATGAGATCGCGTAATTGACCTTTATGGCCTACGGAAACTCAAACAAAACTTGATTTGTTCTTTGACCATAATTCATGTGGTTTGGAAGTGACCACTTAGGAAGGCACATGGTTAAGTATAAAGTTTGTATCTCCCTTAAAGAGAAAGTCATACTTGATCAATCAAAACCATAATTGATCAATCAAATATGTGTGTACTAATCCACCAAAGATGGAGTTGATAAAACTCTCACACTCACTTTTGGTGCGTTAGCGTGAACCATTATATACATGACCATTTTTAATAACATTTCATTACGCCTCCTAACAACTCCATTTGGTGACAGAGTGTGGAGGATAATTTAACTGAATAAACAGCCCTTTTTCTTCACGAAGCTCAGTGAAACTGGTCAGGAACAACCTCTATTAGTACGTAGAATTCTTAACTTCTGTATGCACTTTATTTGCAACTTTATTCACTTATCTTCTAAAGCGCTTCAGCTTCAAACTTGTGTGAAATAAAGTAATGATAATTACATGAGTAATCATCAAAAAAGTGAATCTAAGCTCTGTGTCATCCCCTTACATTCATTGAACCATATATAATCGAGTGGAAGAAATGCAATATTTTCTCTATTTTAGTTCCCTTACTGAAAAAACTTTTCTTATTGCTTTACCTATTAGACACTTCCCTATTGGGTAATGAACATAGAATTCTTGAAAATGCCAATTCAAATTGTGTCCTTGTCCAGCATGACAGTATTCAAGTCAACACTTGAATTAGGATGGTAAAGCAGTCACACACACAAAGATTACCAACAATGTTGAAAAAACAAAGAAATGTCAAGGAAGACTATACCACAATTAGCTAATTTTGTCATGAAAGTCAAAATAAACATCATTTAGAACCCATGAGACTGGTACATGAAACAATGAATTTGTAGACTCTAATGTCTTTTACCTCAATCCTCACGTTGTTACCAATATATAAAGCCTCTTACTTAAATTTGATAATCGATAACGTAAGGATCTTTAATCCTTATTCTTTTGGTATATGGAGCTTAAGTCTTTCTGTTTCCTATTGATAGAAAAAGAAAATCCATCTCAAAATGGTTTATTCTCCATTAGAAAAAGCATTTGATCTTGCTTAGGTTAATCTTCTCCTTTGAGAGCCTTGTTTCTTTTGTAGAACCTCTTACCCTTTTCTCATTTGGGTCTAGAGTATTGAGAATGTGCCACCTCTACAGTAAGCTAGCCCAAAAGGTTTGCATACTTCCTAACATCCATGTTCAAGTTCCAAATACTTTCATACATAATTGAAAAGTAACAAAGTTTTCACTTTGATTTCACTTGACTTTCATGTGCTCCCAAATGGAAAGAAGTGCCCTTATGAACAACTTGCACTCATCGTTCATTCAACAATATATAATCAACTTCCTTCATTCTCATTGTCTTGTTGGTTATCTAATGTAGATGTTGTCTCATAATAGGTGTTAAGCCTCAAATTATATGTGTCAAACTTAATTGACAACCCTTTTTATCTTGTGTAATGGAAGTTTTGTCAAAATTTTTCCTTTTACACAATTTACATGGCTCTTTGTCATTGGATTTCTATCATGTTTGTACTCTATAGGGTAACTTATACTACATCGCTTCCCCTTTTAAGCCATGTAGGTCTCATGTCTCTTATAAGCCGAGTTGAGATGACTTTTCAACTTTAACTTTATCATGACCCTTGGTCAATGATTTGACAACATCTTCTACTTAATTGTATGAGACCTTTCAATATCATATATCATATTCGTCCCCATTAAATTTATAGTTGTGTTGTTGTTCTTGGCAACCTTTATTGGCTTAATTACTTCAAATCATCCCACTTATTTGGCTATTCACAATTTGATTTGATCCAAGAACTTATTTGTAGCACATTGAAGTATACAATGTCATGCACTTGTATTATTCTTGACTAGAAAAAATAATAACACTATTGGGTCCACGATCAGGAGAATACATTTGTACCTCCCATCACACATATTCCAATAATAATATTATCATTTATCAGGAATTTTATACAAGTACTTTCTACAATATGCTCAGTTATGTCTCTCAGAAAACTTAGTTTCTGAAAGCTCCCACTTAGATAGAGCAATGTCATTAGCTCCTACTCAGATAGATTATTTGACATTGGCTCTTACTTATATAAAGCAAGTGAAACTCTAAGAAGACTTATTTTCTAAGAGCTCCCACTAAGATAGAGCATATGACACTCTTAGAATACACATTTTCCAAGAGCTCCCACTCAGACGAAGCATTTGACATTTTGCTCCCACTCACAAAGTGTATTTGACATTTACTTCTTCATGCCTCTCTTTACATTATTTTCATAATGTCTTATTAACTTCTTATTTGAGTGACTTAAGATTTTTCTTGAGTTCTACTATGTTCTTATGATTTTGTGAAGTTAATTTTAGCTGAATATATATCAAAAATGGAAGGGTAAAGTCTCTTTACTTCCCAAAACCAAATTTGATAGGTTCTCAATAAACGTTATTCAGCAAGGCTTTAGGAATCTCATATTCCTAAGTGACATGATAGAAGTTGTGTCATGTTGTTTTGGTAATTTCTAAGAGGTTCTCTATTTTTTCAAAGAAATATTCAAAATGTCTTATGCAATTTATCTTTGTTTCTTCCTCATAAAAGGTCTCCCCCGACTCTTGCTTAAAATAAAGCAATTCTCCTCTTTGAATAGCTCTCAAACCCGTGGGAAGAAATCTTGTCTTGAACTTCGTAGCTAGTACATCCCACGTAGTGATGGAGTTAGCTGGCTGAGCATTGAGCCACGCTAAAGCTTTCCCTTCCAAAGACATAGGGAATAGGCAGAGTCTCAAAGCATCATTAGACACTCCAGCATTTTTGAAGTTGTTGCACAGCTGCACAAATTTTGTGATATGCTCAACCAAGTCTTCTACTTTTAAGCCCTTGAATGTTCCCATCATCTGAAGCATTTGGAGCATCACCGGTTTCACTTCAAAATTTCGAGCAATGATAGCTGGGTATTGAATACTCGAAGAGTAAGTAAACTCCTCCCTCTCAAGAAATTCTTCCATTGATATATCTTCTTCATCATTGTGGTCAGCCATATCATTATGTGGACCGGGTTGCGCTTGAGGGATTGGTTGTTCGGGTTCCCAATCAAGAAACTCTTGCAGATCTCCTTGCATGCAGTAGGTACCAAGACCTACAAATTCACAACAACCCAACAATTATCAACCTTATCAAAAGAAATAACCAAAGCAACTTAGGTAATGCTATCTCTAACACTCACAGTAATTAGAAACAACACACCTAAAATCACCTAAAGAAATTTGTACTCAAATGCAATTAAACACACAATTAGACTAATCAACTAGAAAAATGACTCAATTCACAATCCCCAGCGGTGGCGCCATTAACTTATCGGCCATTTGCGATCATTACCGTAAGCGTACAGGTCGTCAAATAAAAGATAGTATTATAGGAAAAAGTGTCATTCCACAAGTATTGAGATTTGAGTAGGTTAATTAGTACTAATTGGGCAATTAATTAGAAATGAGTAGGAAATGATGGAAATTGAAATTAAAGAGAAATGGTTGCAAGAAGTTATAAATATAGGAAAATAATAAACACACTTGTTTAAGACAATAAAAGCCTAAGGTTATTTATCCCCATTTTTACTTCACGACCTAAGTAAATCCCTTCCTTTTAATACCTTAATGAATTAATGTATGAGCCCAAGGGTTAAATACATTTGAAAAAGCTTTCTCAAGTCAAAATCAAATTTATGCTTGTATTAATGTCACAATCTCTTGCCACCATTAATGCAAGCCCTTTTTCTCAACCACCCTCATAATGACAATGTTAGGTTAGTAACTATATCTCTATGTTACCTGTAACACCTGGACTTTCACTACTATATTATAGTAATTTAATTGAATTATAACCACTTTTATGAATATTCGAAGCCCAAAAATACGGAAAATTTAAAACTTTTCTTTTAAAATATTTATCCAACCCAACCTTCTGTCAGTTGGAATGGGCTTTTCGAACAACTCAGAATTTAAAACTTTTTATAAAACCAAGTGGTGCATAAAACAATTAAACTACTTAAGTTCCCTTATAATTTTCTCCCCTTGATGATAGTGTGTGGGGAGTGAAAACCCATTCATGGGTTCTCTGTATCTATTTATGGGTTTCTACCTTTCCGATATTAAAACGCTGGGGTTACCTCGGTTGATAACCCTTCTACCAGAATACGCAGCGTCATTAGGGTAATACATACATTCCCATACGGTTAAGTATTAATTCTCTATATTCATTCTCACAGATAATTAAATTCTAAATTAACTAACTAGGGTGGTACATAGCTTAGCAGGCATTCCTACTTCTTCTTATATTATCTTACTTCCTTCCCAGCTAGCTTCTCCCATCCTGCGTACTGAAAATGTTTGGGGAAGGGGGTGAGATTGGAAATCCCAATAGCAGTTTCTTTCATTAACATATATGATCATAATAGCTTTGGCATGTATATATTTCATAAAGCTGTACAAATGATGATAGTCTTACTCCTATTAATCTGTGTGCTAAAAGCACCTGCCAACCACTAATAACAATATATTCGTTATAGTGGAGGCTTTACCTGCAGGGTTTCTCGTTAAAGCACATAAGGCTAAAACGTAACTAATCTCGCAAAGGTGTAGCTAATCACCTAAGCCTGGAGTACTCCATCTGAGGAATAACAACTTATCAACTAAATGCAACAGTTATTACAAAATAATACATGCAATTTAATTGTTACTGAAATAAACTGCTACCTGGAATCCAAGCTTAATCCTAAGCTCGCTCCTTTCTCTTCCACTGATCACCTCAATTTATGTCATTATCAAACCTATTTACATATAAATCATAAATTAATACCTATATTTATATGTAATTATTCAGCGCCTCTCACGTTTCTATAAGGTTACCTACATCTCTACCCAACCTTTTTAATATATTTCTTAAATCAATATTTCTAACTTTAATCACATATATATCTAGACCACCTTTATATTCCTTAAGCATAATTATTAACCATCTTAAGCATTCAATATATAATTAAGAATCATTCATAAACAATCAACACCAATTCCCAACAACCACAATCAAGTTCCCTACATAAATAACTTTTAATAAAATTTTAATTTTAACATTTAAAACAATTGAAACACAAGTTGTCTACGCAAAGAAGGAAAACATAGAAACTTTATTAATTTAACTTTACAAGACATTATCTACTTCCAAACTCCAATTGGACATAAATATAAACTCATTTTAACTTAGACAAAACATTAAGATATATGTGTGTATATATATATATCCTATTCATAAAATCTTTATCTTCAATTTAAAAGCATTAGCAGATATGCACTCACAATCCATTTCACATTTAACCAGAGACAACCAACATCAAACAATACACACATCCACAATCAACGATTCATACAAGTTCAAATCCCATACCATTTAATATTCAATTTAAAATGTATATGTCCTTTCTTTATCACAACTTAAAAATCCTTATTTGATTACAAAAGGTCCCAACTTAAATTTTACTAAAACTGTAAACAATAACTTTAAGTATATTTACAACTTTTTAAATCATTAGTTCCGTGATATATCAATACTTCCCATGTGTGAACTGATTATAACACCCTTAGAAATCAATTCTATATTTGAAATCTTGTTCAAACATTTCAGACTTTCTCATGCAGTAATATATTCTTCCTCTTAAAAATCTGGAAATTTCCCAACTTTATTCATCATCTTAACACTTTGACACAAGAATCGTTTTAATCTATAACTTTTCCAGATTCACTTAACAGTACCTTATTTATGAATATTACTACATGTTTTCTTTAAGAACTATGAACCAATTTATCATTTAAGAACTCCAAAATACCAATATACTTAGATTTGTTTTAATAATGCAATTACTTAGTCCATATCCATTTAGAGTCTTTAGCCAAATACCTTCAAGTTTCACTAATAACGACAACTTCCAGAAATTTCACAGCTTCCAACCATAAAAACCAAGACTTACAATACTCAAAGCTTACGTAGAAATAGAGCAACAATCAGCTTTAGGAAAAATCATCTAACTGCAACTTTCCCTTCAAGCATAAACAAAGCAACACTCCGTTCAGATTCCAATCAATTAACCAAAACGAGTACTTTAGTTAACTATAATAAAACAAGGTAAAGTTGTTAAATATACAATGATCACTTCCCAGCAACAATCATCCCCAACTAATTATTATCTCTTCATCTTAAAACAAACCACAAAGCCAGAGCAGAATTTCGGCCAGCACAGAACAAGGATACGGATCATCCAAAACCACCAAACCTCAACACATATCACAATCATAAGCTTTATTATTTCCCATTCCAGATCAATGAAAGCAGAGCAAGAACGAAGAACAAAGGAAGAACAAATTCGGCTGAACAGAGGGCCACGATTCGGCCAACCCAAACCAGAACAAGGGAAACCAAAAACAACCATATAAGACTCATCTATAGCATCAATCTTACTCCAAAACATACTTAATTAAACTTTGGAACAAGGAATATCTGGAAATCAGAGGAATTAGGGTCGGATGAACAGTACTCGAAGGAAGAAATTTGGAGAAATCTTGGTTAATGTTATTCTAATGCTCAAATTCGTTCTTGGGGTTTGTTAATCGGATCCTAAGCTTCATTTTCCTAGATTTTGAAGCTCTAAAAACAGCCCCAAAATTCGAATCGCCCCCTCTCACTGAAATCAGACGGAAAAAGAGAGGAAGAACGAAGGAAAGACTTACTCAAGACTATCCCAAACTCCTCCTTGAACGTCCGCCGCTGATCGCCGTCGTTTCACCGTCGGCCGCCGCTGCTACTCGAAGAACAGAGGGAGGAGACGAGGGAGATTGAGAGAGAACAGAGAGGGTGAGAGCTGAGAATGAAGGGAGGAAGAAGGGAATGGGATCGGGAGTGACTGAGGGAGTAATATATAATAGATGAGGGGAAAATTAAATTTCTGACACCTAAGATTTTCTTCTTTTCGATTTAATCCCTACAATCAACTTCTAGTATTCTCAATTTAGTCCCCTTTTTTTTTTTAAAAGAAATTCCTAGACTTAAATCCTTAAATCCAAATAATTATTTTCTTCCTCCATAATTAAATTTTAAGTCTCAAATAGTCTCTCAAAAATTCCCATATTTAATTTCTTTTTGGAAATTAAATTTTATCTTCTAATTATTTTTCTTTATTTTCTAAAGAACATAATTCCTAACATTTATTAAAATGCTGAAAATATCATAAATTTATTTTCCAATACTTTTTAATATTTTAAATAATATTCCCACAAGATTAAATAATTACTTATATCAATTTGGAGACTTTCTTATCCCTAAATTCTTTAAACCTCCAAATAAATTTTCTTAAAGTTCCTAAATTAAAAATTTATATTATAATTATTATTTTACTTTTTTGTGTAAATAAAATAAACCTTAAAATTTATTAAAAATGTCTAAAACTTCATAAATTCATCTTTATTGCTTTTAAATATTTTTAATAATATTTATTAAATCTTAAATAATTCCTTATTTCTATTTTTAAAATTTTGGGGTGTTACAATTCTCCCCCACTAAAATAATTTCGTCCTCGAAATTCAGAAGAATTTTCTTATTACTAAAACTCTTAATATTATTTTATATTATTGTTCTTAAGGGACTTACTAATAACTTAAAAGTTAACATATTTTCATCAAATCAATTTATCATTAATTGAAATAAGCTATCCTACTTATAATTAGGTTCTTACATTACCTGTTTAAAATACAAATATGTATATATATATATATTGCATCAATATTCATTAATTATAAAGATGGATATTTATTTAGCCTTTAAAGACATTTACAATTAGATTGTTTTTTTTTTTTTAATTATACTTCATATCTATTATTGATCCTAATATTATCACTAAACTTATACTCTATAATAGTAGCCATTTAATATATTAGTTCTTTAACACAAAATTCTAATCTTTTAATCAAATTTCTAAAACAGACAATGGAAATTAAATTTTCTTAGCCATACTATAGTCTTAATTAAAAATACTTACTCTCTCATTTAAACAAATATATTAAGATTTGTGTTTTCAATTTATTTCATTTGGATATATAAGATATATATAACAATATACCCATTATTAACATGTTTATCCCAAAAACAACACTAACCAAAACATAACATATACAATTATATACTAATTTTATACTTATCTTATTATCATTATAACAACATCATTAATAATTTAGCGTTAATTAAAATAAGCTAACACATTTAATTAGATTCTTATATTACAAGTTTAGGATAAAAATATTTACATTGCAACAGCATTTTCATTAATCATAAAGGTATATACTTATTTAGCCTTTAAGGATTTTTAACAATACTTTTACTATTAAATTTATTCTTCAAATTTGGTATATATATTAACTATTTTAAGATATCGAATAAACAAAGTTTGACCCAAATGCTCAAGTACCTATCAATCATGAACAATCATTCATTCATCTTAATAAGACTACAACAGAAATTCCATTTCATTTCCTACTCAAGCCCATCACCAAATACACTATTATAGAATAATTATCACACGCATACATGCAACACCCATGCATAAAAGCAATTTAAAATACACTTAAGCACCACATGAATAACACAAATTAGAATAACAATCAACTTAAGTGAAACAAACCTCAACCACCCCAGAGAGGGCAATACAGACAGAACATACACATGTTATTAATCAAACATAAAAATATTTACCAGCGCATAATAGCAATTAAATAAAAGTCAAACCAAATAAAATCACATATTACATACTTCCTAACCAAAGACATAACAAAGCAGAAGGTTTTACACATAATTATTTATAAAAAAATCAGCTTCTTTATTGGAAAATAAGAATATGAGATTTAAATTACGCAAAACACAACCAACATAGCTTATGATTAATACAAAATTCCACATACAAGATCATAAAATTAAACAAATTTCAAGCTTTATTACCTTAATTTATCAAAATTTTATTTATTTATTTATTACTTTTATTTTCTAGCATAGAAATTTAGATAAAGCACAAAGAAATCATGTAAAACAACAAAAATCAAACACATACACAATATTTAATTGTCATTTTAACAATCCTAATATAGTTTTTTCTTAGTATTTCTTATGACTTGTGGGTTATAGGCCTACATTTTTCTACCTATTTGTCACTTTTCTTAATACTTGATGATTTTTCATGAATTTTCTTCTTTATTACTTTGTAAATATTTATGAATTTCCTAATCCTTACTTACTAATACCACTATAGATCACATTGGTCTACTAGAAACCTAAATTAAATACCCTTGAATGAACATAAACTCGACTTTTTATTACTCTTAGTCAATCTTTCCTATTGCATTAGCATTAGTTTCACCCCTCTTGCCTTGCCTCGGCTGCTTTTTCTCTCTTGGAGAAAACCAACTACTAATACAGTTAGGGATATTCTTTAATTGAGCTGTATTCATTCTAGGCTTTGCTTGGTAACTCTTCTGTATTAACCGCTCTAGGTAGGGATGCTCCCATAGCTATGGGCCCCACACTTACCCTATCACGGTTCTGTTTCTCATGGTAGGGATGATGACACGCAGCCCCCCACACTCACCCATGGAAACACTTCTTTCTCCTGTATCTACTGCGATCCCCTTTTCTTTCTTTTCTTAGATCTACTTCTATTGCTATTGGCCAATCTGTCCCGCTACATTGATATTAAGTTTTCCCCTTTTTGCCTGGCCAGGTCTTCTTTTTCAATAGAAGGAAAACCAAATCCCAATGCAGCTAAAGATATTCTTTGACCAACAACTATATCTCTTTTAAGTTTTGCCTAATAACTTATTCTGTGAACCTTCAATACTAATAAATCTCAAATTTCTCATTCATTAATCTTAATCTCAACACTAATACTAACTAATTCAACTCAATACCTTTACTGATCCGATAATCCACCCAAGGACCATGGGACCACCACACTTTTGCTGCGCAACTCTGATCTATTCCTAACAACATTTTATACCATCTATTACTTTCTCTCTGTCTGTTACTATCTTGATTTTCTATAATACGTATCTATGCATCTTAACTGTATAAATTATAACTCTAGTACTCTAAAGGTGTTCTAACGGTATCTTTAAATATCTAACTAACTAACGAGCAAAGGAATTCTAGCTAACCTATGCCAGAATCCTTGCTCTGATACCAAAATGTAACACCTGGACTTTCACTACTATATTATAGTAATTTAATTGAATTATAACCACTTTTATGAATATTCGAAGCCCAAAAATACGGAAAATTTAAAACTTTTCTTTTAAAATATTTATCCAACCCAACCTTCTGTCAGTTGGAATGGGCTTTTCGAACAACTCAGAATTTAAAACTTTTTATAAAACCAAGTGGTGCATAAAACAATTAAACTACTTAAGTTCCCTTATAATTTTCTCCCCTTGATGATAGTGTGTGGGGAGTGAAAACCCATTCATGGGTTCTCTGTATCTATTTATGGGTTTCTACCTTTCCGATATTAAAACGCTGGGGTTACCTCGGTTGATAACCCTTCTACCAGAATACGCAGCGTCATTAGGGTAATACATACATTCCCATACGGTTAAGTATTAATTCTCTATATTCATTCTCACAGATAATTAAATTCTAAATTAACTAACTAGGGTGGTACATAGCTTAGCAGGCATTCCTACTTCTTCTTATATTATCTTACTTCCTTCCCAGCTAGCTTCTCCCATCCTGCGTACTGAAAATGTTTGGGGAAGGGGGTGAGATTGGAAATCCCAATAGCAGTTTCTTTCATTAACATATATGATCATAATAGCTTTGGCATGTATATATTTCATAAAGCTGTACAAATGATGATAGTCTTACTCCTATTAATCTGTGTGCTAAAAGCACCTGCCAACCACTAATAACAATATATTCGTTATAGTGGAGGCTTTACCTGCAGGGTTTCTCGTTAAAGCACATAAGGCTAAAACGTAACTAATCTCGCAAAGGTGTAGCTAATCACCTAAGCCTGGAGTACTCCATCTGAGGAATAACAACTTATCAACTAAATGCAACAGTTATTACAAAATAATACATGCAATTTAATTGTTACTGAAATAAACTGCTACCTGGAATCCAAGCTTAATCCTAAGCTCGCTCCTTTCTCTTCCACTGATCACCTCAATTTATGTCATTATCAAACCTATTTACATATAAATCATAAATTAATACCTATATTTATATGTAATTATTCAGCGCCTCTCACGTTTCTATAAGGTTACCTACATCTCTACCCAACCTTTTTAATATATTTCTTAAATCAATATTTCTAACTTTAATCACATATATATCTAGACCACCTTTATATTCCTTAAGCATAATTATTAACCATCTTAAGCATTCAATATATAATTAAGAATCATTCATAAACAATCAACACCAATTCCCAACAACCACAATCAAGTTCCCTACATAAATAACTTTTAATAAAATTTTAATTTTAACATTTAAAACAATTGAAACACAAGTTGTCTACGCAAAGAAGGAAAACATAGAAACTTTATTAATTTAACTTTACAAGACATTATCTACTTCCAAACTCCAATTGGACATAAATATAAACTCATTTTAACTTAGACAAAACATTAAGATATATGTGTGTATATATATATATCCTATTCATAAAATCTTTATCTTCAATTTAAAAGCATTAGCAGATATGCACTCACAATCCATTTCACATTTAACCAGAGACAACCAACATCAAACAATACACACATCCACAATCAACGATTCATACAAGTTCAAATCCCATACCATTTAATATTCAATTTAAAATGTATATGTCCTTTCTTTATCACAACTTAAAAATCCTTATTTGATTACAAAAGGTCCCAACTTAAATTTTACTAAAACTGTAAACAATAACTTTAAGTATATTTACAACTTTTTAAATCATTAGTTCCGTGATATATCAATACTTCCCATGTGTGAACTGATTATAACACCCTTAGAAATCAATTCTATATTTGAAATCTTGTTCAAACATTTCAGACTTTCTCATGCAGTAATATATTCTTCCTCTTAAAAATCTGGAAATTTCCCAACTTTATTCATCATCTTAACACTTTGACACAAGAATCGTTTTAATCTATAACTTTTCCAGATTCACTTAACAGTACCTTATTTATGAATATTACTACATGTTTTCTTTAAGAACTATGAACCAATTTATCATTTAAGAACTCCAAAATACCAATATACTTAGATTTGTTTTAATAATGCAATTACTTAGTCCATATCCATTTAGAGTCTTTAGCCAAATACCTTCAAGTTTCACTAATAACGACAACTTCCAGAAATTTCACAGCTTCCAACCATAAAAACCAAGACTTACAATACTCAAAGCTTACGTAGAAATAGAGCAACAATCAGCTTTAGGAAAAATCATCTAACTGCAACTTTCCCTTCAAGCATAAACAAAGCAACACTCCGTTCAGATTCCAATCAATTAACCAAAACGAGTACTTTAGTTAACTATAATAAAACAAGGTAAAGTTGTTAAATATACAATGATCACTTCCCAGCAACAATCATCCCCAACTAATTATTATCTCTTCATCTTAAAACAAACCACAAAGCCAGAGCAGAATTTCGGCCAGCACAGAACAAGGATACGGATCATCCAAAACCACCAAACCTCAACACATATCACAATCATAAGCTTTATTATTTCCCATTCCAGATCAATGAAAGCAGAGCAAGAACGAAGAACAAAGGAAGAACAAATTCGGCTGAACAGAGGGCCACGATTCGGCCAACCCAAACCAGAACAAGGGAAACCAAAAACAACCATATAAGACTCATCTATAGCATCAATCTTACTCCAAAACATACTTAATTAAACTTTGGAACAAGGAATATCTGGAAATCAGAGGAATTAGGGTCGGATGAACAGTACTCGAAGGAAGAAATTTGGAGAAATCTTGGTTAATGTTATTCTAATGCTCAAATTCGTTCTTGGGGTTTGTTAATCGGATCCTAAGCTTCATTTTCCTAGATTTTGAAGCTCTAAAAACAGCCCCAAAATTCGAATCGCCCCCTCTCACTGAAATCAGACGGAAAAAGAGAGGAAGAACGAAGGAAAGACTTACTCAAGACTATCCCAAACTCCTCCTTGAACGTCCGCCGCTGATCGCCGTCGTTTCACCGTCGGCCGCCGCTGCTACTCGAAGAACAGAGGGAGGAGACGAGGGAGATTGAGAGAGAACAGAGAGGGTGAGAGCTGAGAATGAAGGGAGGAAGAAGGGAATGGGATCGGGAGTGACTGAGGGAGTAATATATAATAGATGAGGGGAAAATTAAATTTCTGACACCTAAGATTTTCTTCTTTTCGATTTAATCCCTACAATCAACTTCTAGTATTCTCAATTTAGTCCCCTTTTTTTTTTTAAAAGAAATTCCTAGACTTAAATCCTTAAATCCAAATAATTATTTTCTTCCTCCATAATTAAATTTTAAGTCTCAAATAGTCTCTCAAAAATTCCCATATTTAATTTCTTTTTGGAAATTAAATTTTATCTTCTAATTATTTTTCTTTATTTTCTAAAGAACATAATTCCTAACATTTATTAAAATGCTGAAAATATCATAAATTTATTTTCCAATACTTTTTAATATTTTAAATAATATTCCCACAAGATTAAATAATTACTTATATCAATTTGGAGACTTTCTTATCCCTAAATTCTTTAAACCTCCAAATAAATTTTCTTAAAGTTCCTAAATTAAAAATTTATATTATAATTATTATTTTACTTTTTTGTGTAAATAAAATAAACCTTAAAATTTATTAAAAATGTCTAAAACTTCATAAATTCATCTTTATTGCTTTTAAATATTTTTAATAATATTTATTAAATCTTAAATAATTCCTTATTTCTATTTTTAAAATTTTGGGGTGTTACAATTCTCCCCCACTAAAATAATTTCGTCCTCGAAATTCAGAAGAATTTTCTTATTACTAAAACTCTTAATATTATTTTATATTATTGTTCTTAAGGGACTTACTAATAACTTAAAAGTTAACATATTTTCATCAAATCAATTTATCATTAATTGAAATAAGCTATCCTACTTATAATTAGGTTCTTACATTACCTGTTTAAAATACAAATATGTATATATATATATATTGCATCAATATTCATTAATTATAAAGATGGATATTTATTTAGCCTTTAAAGACATTTACAATTAGATTGTTTTTTTTTTTTTAATTATACTTCATATCTATTATTGATCCTAATATTATCACTAAACTTATACTCTATAATAGTAGCCATTTAATATATTAGTTCTTTAACACAAAATTCTAATCTTTTAATCAAATTTCTAAAACAGACAATGGAAATTAAATTTTCTTAGCCATACTATAGTCTTAATTAAAAATACTTACTCTCTCATTTAAACAAATATATTAAGATTTGTGTTTTCAATTTATTTCATTTGGATATATAAGATATATATAACAATATACCCATTATTAACATGTTTATCCCAAAAACAACACTAACCAAAACATAACATATACAATTATATACTAATTTTATACTTATCTTATTATCATTATAACAACATCATTAATAATTTAGCGTTAATTAAAATAAGCTAACACATTTAATTAGATTCTTATATTACAAGTTTAGGATAAAAATATTTACATTGCAACAGCATTTTCATTAATCATAAAGGTATATACTTATTTAGCCTTTAAGGATTTTTAACAATACTTTTACTATTAAATTTATTCTTCAAATTTGGTATATATATTAACTATTTTAAGATATCGAATAAACAAAGTTTGACCCAAATGCTCAAGTACCTATCAATCATGAACAATCATTCATTCATCTTAATAAGACTACAACAGAAATTCCATTTCATTTCCTACTCAAGCCCATCACCAAATACACTATTATAGAATAATTATCACACGCATACATGCAACACCCATGCATAAAAGCAATTTAAAATACACTTAAGCACCACATGAATAACACAAATTAGAATAACAATCAACTTAAGTGAAACAAACCTCAACCACCCCAGAGAGGGCAATACAGACAGAACATACACATGTTATTAATCAAACATAAAAATATTTACCAGCGCATAATAGCAATTAAATAAAAGTCAAACCAAATAAAATCACATATTACATACTTCCTAACCAAAGACATAACAAAGCAGAAGGTTTTACACATAATTATTTATAAAAAAATCAGCTTCTTTATTGGAAAATAAGAATATGAGATTTAAATTACGCAAAACACAACCAACATAGCTTATGATTAATACAAAATTCCACATACAAGATCATAAAATTAAACAAATTTCAAGCTTTATTACCTTAATTTATCAAAATTTTATTTATTTATTTATTACTTTTATTTTCTAGCATAGAAATTTAGATAAAGCACAAAGAAATCATGTAAAACAACAAAAATCAAACACATACACAATATTTAATTGTCATTTTAACAATCCTAATATAGTTTTTTCTTAGTATTTCTTATGACTTGTGGGTTATAGGCCTACATTTTTCTACCTATTTGTCACTTTTCTTAATACTTGATGATTTTTCATGAATTTTCTTCTTTATTACTTTGTAAATATTTATGAATTTCCTAATCCTTACTTACTAATACCACTATAGATCACATTGGTCTACTAGAAACCTAAATTAAATACCCTTGAATGAACATAAACTCGACTTTTTATTACTCTTAGTCAATCTTTCCTATTGCATTAGCATTAGTTTCACCCCTCTTGCCTTGCCTCGGCTGCTTTTTCTCTCTTGGAGAAAACCAACTACTAATACAGTTAGGGATATTCTTTAATTGAGCTGTATTCATTCTAGGCTTTGCTTGGTAACTCTTCTGTATTAACCGCTCTAGGTAGGGATGCTCCCATAGCTATGGGCCCCACACTTACCCTATCACGGTTCTGTTTCTCATGGTAGGGATGATGACACGCAGCCCCCCACACTCACCCATGGAAACACTTCTTTCTCCTGTATCTACTGCGATCCCCTTTTCTTTCTTTTCTTAGATCTACTTCTATTGCTATTGGCCAATCTGTCCCGCTACATTGATATTAAGTTTTCCCCTTTTTGCCTGGCCAGGTCTTCTTTTTCAATAGAAGGAAAACCAAATCCCAATGCAGCTAAAGATATTCTTTGACCAACAACTATATCTCTTTTAAGTTTTGCCTAATAACTTATTCTGTGAACCTTCAATACTAATAAATCTCAAATTTCTCATTCATTAATCTTAATCTCAACACTAATACTAACTAATTCAACTCAATACCTTTACTGATCCGATAATCCACCCAAGGACCATGGGACCACCACACTTTTGCTGCGCAACTCTGATCTATTCCTAACAACATTTTATACCATCTATTACTTTCTCTCTGTCTGTTACTATCTTGATTTTCTATAATACGTATCTATGCATCTTAACTGTATAAATTATAACTCTAGTACTCTAAAGGTGTTCTAACGGTATCTTTAAATATCTAACTAACTAACGAGCAAAGGAATTCTAGCTAACCTATGCCAGAATCCTTGCTCTGATACCAAAATGTAACACCTGGACTTTCACTACTATATTATAGTAATTTAATTGAATTATAACCACTTTTATGAATATTCGAAGCCCAAAAATACGGAAAATTTAAAACTTTTCTTTTAAAATATTTATCCAACCCAACCTTCTGTCAGTTGGAATGGGCTTTTCGAACAACTCAGAATTTAAAACTTTTTATAAAACCAAGTGGTGCATAAAACAATTAAACTACTTAAGTTCCCTTATAATTTTCTCCCCTTGATGATAGTGTGTGGGGAGTGAAAACCCATTCATGGGTTCTCTGTATCTATTTATGGGTTTCTACCTTTCCGATATTAAAACGCTGGGGTTACCTCGGTTGATAACCCTTCTACCAGAATACGCAGCGTCATTAGGGTAATACATACATTCCCATACGGTTAAGTATTAATTCTCTATATTCATTCTCACAGATAATTAAATTCTAAATTAACTAACTAGGGTGGTACATAGCTTAGCAGGCATTCCTACTTCTTCTTATATTATCTTACTTCCTTCCCAGCTAGCTTCTCCCATCCTGCGTACTGAAAATGTTTGGGGAAGGGGGTGAGATTGGAAATCCCAATAGCAGTTTCTTTCATTAACATATATGATCATAATAGCTTTGGCATGTATATATTTCATAAAGCTGTACAAATGATGATAGTCTTACTCCTATTAATCTGTGTGCTAAAAGCACCTGCCAACCACTAATAACAATATATTCGTTATAGTGGAGGCTTTACCTGCAGGGTTTCTCGTTAAAGCACATAAGGCTAAAACGTAACTAATCTCGCAAAGGTGTAGCTAATCACCTAAGCCTGGAGTACTCCATCTGAGGAATAACAACTTATCAACTAAATGCAACAGTTATTACAAAATAATACATGCAATTTAATTGTTACTGAAATAAACTGCTACCTGGAATCCAAGCTTAATCCTAAGCTCGCTCCTTTCTCTTCCACTGATCACCTCAATTTATGTCATTATCAAACCTATTTACATATAAATCATAAATTAATACCTATATTTATATGTAATTATTCAGCGCCTCTCACGTTTCTATAAGGTTACCTACATCTCTACCCAACCTTTTTAATATATTTCTTAAATCAATATTTCTAACTTTAATCACATATATATCTAGACCACCTTTATATTCCTTAAGCATAATTATTAACCATCTTAAGCATTCAATATATAATTAAGAATCATTCATAAACAATCAACACCAATTCCCAACAACCACAATCAAGTTCCCTACATAAATAACTTTTAATAAAATTTTAATTTTAACATTTAAAACAATTGAAACACAAGTTGTCTACGCAAAGAAGGAAAACATAGAAACTTTATTAATTTAACTTTACAAGACATTATCTACTTCCAAACTCCAATTGGACATAAATATAAACTCATTTTAACTTAGACAAAACATTAAGATATATGTGTGTATATATATATATCCTATTCATAAAATCTTTATCTTCAATTTAAAAGCATTAGCAGATATGCACTCACAATCCATTTCACATTTAACCAGAGACAACCAACATCAAACAATACACACATCCACAATCAACGATTCATACAAGTTCAAATCCCATACCATTTAATATTCAATTTAAAATGTATATGTCCTTTCTTTATCACAACTTAAAAATCCTTATTTGATTACAAAAGGTCCCAACTTAAATTTTACTAAAACTGTAAACAATAACTTTAAGTATATTTACAACTTTTTAAATCATTAGTTCCGTGATATATCAATACTTCCCATGTGTGAACTGATTATAACACCCTTAGAAATCAATTCTATATTTGAAATCTTGTTCAAACATTTCAGACTTTCTCATGCAGTAATATATTCTTCCTCTTAAAAATCTGGAAATTTCCCAACTTTATTCATCATCTTAACACTTTGACACAAGAATCGTTTTAATCTATAACTTTTCCAGATTCACTTAACAGTACCTTATTTATGAATATTACTACATGTTTTCTTTAAGAACTATGAACCAATTTATCATTTAAGAACTCCAAAATACCAATATACTTAGATTTGTTTTAATAATGCAATTACTTAGTCCATATCCATTTAGAGTCTTTAGCCAAATACCTTCAAGTTTCACTAATAACGACAACTTCCAGAAATTTCACAGCTTCCAACCATAAAAACCAAGACTTACAATACTCAAAGCTTACGTAGAAATAGAGCAACAATCAGCTTTAGGAAAAATCATCTAACTGCAACTTTCCCTTCAAGCATAAACAAAGCAACACTCCGTTCAGATTCCAATCAATTAACCAAAACGAGTACTTTAGTTAACTATAATAAAACAAGGTAAAGTTGTTAAATATACAATGATCACTTCCCAGCAACAATCATCCCCAACTAATTATTATCTCTTCATCTTAAAACAAACCACAAAGCCAGAGCAGAATTTCGGCCAGCACAGAACAAGGATACGGATCATCCAAAACCACCAAACCTCAACACATATCACAATCATAAGCTTTATTATTTCCCATTCCAGATCAATGAAAGCAGAGCAAGAACGAAGAACAAAGGAAGAACAAATTCGGCTGAACAGAGGGCCACGATTCGGCCAACCCAAACCAGAACAAGGGAAACCAAAAACAACCATATAAGACTCATCTATAGCATCAATCTTACTCCAAAACATACTTAATTAAACTTTGGAACAAGGAATATCTGGAAATCAGAGGAATTAGGGTCGGATGAACAGTACTCGAAGGAAGAAATTTGGAGAAATCTTGGTTAATGTTATTCTAATGCTCAAATTCGTTCTTGGGGTTTGTTAATCGGATCCTAAGCTTCATTTTCCTAGATTTTGAAGCTCTAAAAACAGCCCCAAAATTCGAATCGCCCCCTCTCACTGAAATCAGACGGAAAAAGAGAGGAAGAACGAAGGAAAGACTTACTCAAGACTATCCCAAACTCCTCCTTGAACGTCCGCCGCTGATCGCCGTCGTTTCACCGTCGGCCGCCGCTGCTACTCGAAGAACAGAGGGAGGAGACGAGGGAGATTGAGAGAGAACAGAGAGGGTGAGAGCTGAGAATGAAGGGAGGAAGAAGGGAATGGGATCGGGAGTGACTGAGGGAGTAATATATAATAGATGAGGGGAAAATTAAATTTCTGACACCTAAGATTTTCTTCTTTTCGATTTAATCCCTACAATCAACTTCTAGTATTCTCAATTTAGTCCCCTTTTTTTTTTTTAAAAGAAATTCCTAGACTTAAATCCTTAAATCCAAATAATTATTTTCTTCCTCCATAATTAAATTTTAAGTCTCAAATAGTCTCTCAAAAATTCCCATATTTAATTTCTTTTTGGAAATTAAATTTTATCTTCTAATTATTTTTCTTTATTTTCTAAAGAACATAATTCCTAACATTTATTAAAATGCTGAAAATATCATAAATTTATTTTCCAATACTTTTTAATATTTTAAATAATATTCCCACAAGATTAAATAATTACTTATATCAATTTGGAGACTTTCTTATCCCTAAATTCTTTAAACCTCCAAATAAATTTTCTTAAAGTTCCTAAATTAAAAATTTATATTATAATTATTATTTTACTTTTTTGTGTAAATAAAATAAACCTTAAAATTTATTAAAAATGTCTAAAACTTCATAAATTCATCTTTATTGCTTTTAAATATTTTTAATAATATTTATTAAATCTTAAATAATTCCTTATTTCTATTTTTAAAATTTTGGGGTGTTACATTACCAGCTAACTATCCATTTAAAACCATAAATTTCAAGCCCAACATGATCCCATCCAAGTTCTAAAACAAAATACACTTTCTCAAGCCATATTTCATTTAACTAAAGCAAGTGGTGATCAAGCACTTGTAAAATAAAGAGCAAGATGGAAATCCATACATGTAAACTCATTAATAGCATTAAAGGAGAGGAAATAAAAAATTAATCCATAAACATGGTTCAAAGTAACCTTAGAAAAAGTTTTAGTTACACATAAATGTTTCTAAGCTAAAAACAAGAATTGAAATGGAGTTCATAGTACAAAAGAAGAGAAGAAGGAAGAAGAAAGGAAACCAAGATGTAAGAATCTTCAATCTCTCCGAGCTCCTCTAGGTTTTCCATGCACTTCCCAAGCTCTCTCTTGCAACTCTTAGCTCCCGAAATTCGTGCCCAAGTGTGTTCTCTCGTGTTTCTTCGAAACCCTCACTTAAAAATGATTTCTGTCAGCTTCAGTTTACTCAAAACGCGCAGCATAAGCTTTCGCTCGCCGTCACCCCGCCGTGGCCTCGCTATCATGGGAATAGAGGCAGAATTGGTGCTTCCTTGCCGCGGCGATCTCTTGTCTTTTCTGGCTCCTTGTTTACTTTGTTCCACCGGTTTCCTTTCAGCTTTTTCCACTTGTCCACCTCTTCCTACATAAGAAATAGAAAGAGGGTCGATGAGTTCTACAAATAACTCAAGTTGATTTCCATTAAGCTCCACATTCCATTCACATATAAAATTCCCCTTTGTTTCTTTATTTTTATTGACTTTTAGTTTCTTTCAACCTTTTTATTCACAAAATTATTTACAAGAGTGAGGAAAAATTGCTATGAAATGGATTAAATATAGGAGCTTATCAACAGTTTTGCTCGATTAATTTCATTTTGATGCATTATCCAGCTACCTAATCTTTATGAAGGTGTGTACACTGAGTAGTCCTTAACCCTTTTCCGGCCGTATTTTCATTTTTCTTTATCACATGCTCTGTGTGTTCACTACAAGATGAGTATGGGGAGAAGGCAAGCAGGCAAATATTTGCTCTAAGTTTTCATCCTGGTGAGGAAACCATTGCTGAGATCTGTTCTGGTGCCAGTGAGTTGTCATGATTCGTTGGCTCCTACAAAAGGGAGAAAGAAAAGGAAAAAAAAAACTCGGTTCAAAAAATTTGGGGGCAAAATGGAAAAATGCTTCCCATTTCATTTCCGAGAAGAAAAGGGATTTGTTTTAAGGAAAGAATGGAATTTTTCTACATGCCCTATTTCTGAAAAAGGTTCATATTCTAGGTTGGAAATAGAGATGCTCTATTTCTAATTTTCTTTTTGGAAGAAGATGAGAGTTTTAAAGAATATAATGCCCATATGAGAAATCATTTTTTGAACAAATTGTTGAGGGATTGCAAAAACCCAAGTGAAAATGAAAGCAATGCAGGTGAATGGAGTTGATTAGGGAGAAGCCATGAGAGAATTCAAATCAGATTTTTTCTTTGAAGGAGTAATTTTATTTGTTTCTAACTCTAATAAGTAATTATGTCACAATCTAAAACACAACAGCCGGAAACATCAAATCCATGACAAAAATGAAATGGAAAAACACAATACATTATTAAATCATACATCCACCCACCATTTTTCCTATAACGGAATCACAAGTGAGAAGAAAAACAAAGAGTGTAGAAAGGAGTCACCTTTGATGTGGTGAGGAAGAGAAATGACGATACAGTTACGAATTATAACAAGTATCAACATACTTTCACCTAGTCCCTTTTCCCATCCACCCATTTTACATTTTCCTTCATTTTTTGTTGTGTTGGTGTTCACTGCCGATCAATAAGGAGAGAAGGCAAGCTTGAAAACATTTGTTCTTCATTATCTTCTCAAAATCAGAGCTTTCCTGACTATAAACATTGAAAAGGGGGATCTCACTCAAGAAAATCTTAATCATATTAAAAGAAGGTGTAGAAGAATGGAGGAAATTTCACTGAGCTACAGGCAAGTAGTGTTCACAGCTCTGAGACGGATCGAACAGCCTCATCCTCCGGCGATTATGATAACCTAAACTAGAATTAAGTAGTGTCCACAGATCCGGAAGGTGTGGCGCGTGAAATAACCACAACTCCATGGATCAAAGTGGGAATATGGGAGAATCAAACGGGAAAAACAAAAAATGGGGCTGTAAAATAGAGAAGAAGGAAAAATCAGTGTCTGAGACCTTAGAAAGGATAGTAGAGGGGAGAGAAACTAATGGGTGAGTAATAATGAAAAAGTACAGGAAAAATGAGGGAGGAAAGTGAGTGAGATAAAACTATGGGCAGTTCAGAGTTGTACAAGAGGAGACATAAATTTTAACTGATGGTTTTGGGGAAAGTGAGAGTGAAAAGATGAGTGTGAGAGATTTTTTTTCCCCAAAATTATTTTGAATTCAGAAAGACCTCTGAAGCTAACATGTAGAATGAAAAGGAAGCAAAGAGTTGTGGAAGAAAGACGTTCTTGTTATGAAATTATATGTTAGTGAATGTCCATAACCCATTCCTCTTAGAATTCCTCCTAGGATTCTTTTCTCCCTAAATGTCCTTAACTTTGTAACCTCTCAATGAATTGCTTGTAAATGCCATAAACTTTACCATTATTCTCTTGTAACATCATGCATAGTCTTCAATGACTTAGGGCCTATAAATAGAGGTCATGTACAAGGCATTTGTACCATTGAATCATAAGTGAAAAGTGATATCTTCTTTCTCTCCATCTTCTTCTTGTCTTCTTCTCATATTTTATTGTCTTGATATTCTCTTTTCTATCTCTTCGTCTTTCTCCTTTCTCTTTATTTCATAATACGTTATCAGCACGAGTTTGCTGTGAAAGTTTTAGTTATACCCCCTAAAACTTTAGTAGTAATTTCGTGTTCAATTCCTTTAGTAGTATTTTATTTTTATTGTTTATTATGCATGGTGTTTATTCTTTCAATAGTATTTTTTTTTTATTTTTTTTTTGTTTATAATAGAGCACATGCACACATGCGTTATATGTATATATTTATATATTTTTAAATATCTTTCTCATCTTTCTTCATCTTGCGTTATATATTTTTGTTTATTGTTTTTGTTTATAATACAGCACATCCAATATATATATAAATATATAAATATAATATATGTATATATAATATATTGCATCATATCCTTACCTCTTCTGGAGAATTAGAGAGGCTATCACAATGAACTAGATTGGCAGGTTCTACTGCCTTTAGCTCATACGTTCTTTAGTTCTTACGGAACACCCCGTCTGCATATTTATTTTATTCTCTTTATTTTGTCCATTTTAATTTTATTATCTTATGCCTTTTATTTTGTTATTTATGCCTTTCATTATCTTATATTATGCATTTTGTTATTTAAGTTGCAATTTATATTATTCTAATTTTCTGTTATATTATCTTATTTACCTTTCCATTATTACATTTAATGTTAATCGTAAGTTACTATCATGCAATTTTATTTATGAATTTATGCTTCTATTTCAGTTTTTTTTATGCTTTTATTTATCTCTTCATCATGATACCATTTCATATTATTGTCTTTTATTATTATCATGCTTACACTCTTATACATATACATACGCACACATATATTACTATCTTATTGTTATTTTAATTATTGTTTTATTATTATTATGTTGATGCTACTTTTGTTATTTATATTTTGTTGCTCATTTACATTGATTTAAATTTATTTATAAGTTTGTTTAATGATATGATATATTGTGAATTCTAATGCTTTTATTCATGCTGCTTTATTTTATTTTGTTTATTTTATCATAATTTTAATTTCATTGTTGTTATTGTTTTAGTTTGTATCATGGCAAATCTTACCAAACTCGAGTTTACTGCTCTTGACATTACCGGAAAAAATTATCTGTCTTGGGTGTTAGATGTTGAAATTCACCTGAATGCTAATGGTCTAGGAAATGCCATTTTGACCGGCAAAGAAGTGAGTGGCCAAGATAAGGCCAAGGCCATGATTTTCCTTCACCACCATCTCCATTAAGGGCTGAAAGCTGAGTACCTAACGGTAAAAGATCCGTTAGAATTGTGGACTAATTTGAAAGAAAGATATGATCATCAAAAAATGGTGATTTTACCAAAAACCCGTTATGATTGGATCCACCTAAGGCTACAAGATTTTAAAACTGTATGTGAATATAATTCAACAGTTTTTAAGATAAGTTCTCAGTTGAAGTTATGTGGTGAAAAAATAACTGATGAGGACTTATTAGAGAAAACCTTCTCCACCTTTCATGCTTCAAATGTGCTCCTGCAGCAGCAATATCGTGAGAGAGTTTTTAAAAATCATGAGATTCGTCCCACTGGGTCTGCTCCATTCCCTGAAGTGAATGTGAATGTGCGTAATAATTACCATGATGATGGTCGAGGCTGTGGCCGCGGACATGGCCGTGGATGTGGTCGTGGTAGGGGACGCAGAAATTATCGTAATCATGGTGGTGGAAGTAACAATTTTAATCCTAATGCCCATCAGAAAAAGAAATATAATGAATGGCAGAAAAAGGACAAGAGTGGTCCTTCAAAAGCTGTTGAAAAACAATGTTTTCGGTGAGGCATGAAGGGGCACTAGTCACGTACCTGTCGTACACCTGAACATCTAGCAAAACTTTATCAAGCCTCCATGAAAAAGAATGCGAATAATGTGGAAGCAAATTTGATTTTCCAAGATGATGATGTTAAGGCACATAAAAATGACCATGCCAATGAGCTAGATGATATTAATGGCCTTGATGCGATGGCACATTTGGAGGTGGCTGACTTCTTTGATAATCATGATTAGACAAGCTTTATTGGAAAGATAATAAGAATATTTTAGTTATATTTTCATAATTCAGTTATGTTTTACTTCCATTTTCTCTTTTTACTTCCTCATTTTCATCCTGTAATAAGAGCATTATTGCTTGCTATGCTTATCTTGTATCGAATTTGCTTTAATGAATTTCTTTTGTTTTGTATTTTTTCCCTTTTATGAAGAATATGGATGTTCACCATGCTTTCATTGGACACAAGGATGAAGACATATGTCTTATAGACAGTGCTACAACACATACCATACTTAAAGATAGAAAATATTTTTCTCATATAAGTAAAGGAAGGACAAGTATCAGTACTATAGCAGGTAATACAAGAATAATTGAAGGCTCCGGAAGAGCAATTATAATATTACCCAAAGGGACAAAATTTGTCATCAATGATGCTCTATATTCCCCCAAGTCTCAAAGAAATTTATTAAGTTTTAAAGATATCCGTCAAAATGGATATCACATTGAGACTATCAGTGAGAAAAATATTGAATATCTACATATTACAAATGTTAAATATGGGGGAAAATGTGTCCTACAAAAATTACCTACACTATCTTCTGGTTTGTACTATACAAGTATTAAAACAATTGAGACAAATGTCATAGTAAGCCAGAAGCTTGCTGATAAAAATACATTTATTGTTTGGCATGACCGGTTAGGCCATCCCGGATCAACCATGATGCGAAGAATTATTGAAAATTCACATGGACATCCATTAAAGAACCAGAAGATTCTTCAATTTAAAGACCTTTCTTGTGCTGCTTGCTCTCAAGGTAAATTAATAACAAGGCCTTCTTTAACAAAAGTTGGAGTTGAATCCCTTACATTTCTAGAACGTATTTAAGGGGACATATGTGGACCTATTCATCCACCATGTGGACCATTCAAATATTTTATGGTTTTAATAGATGCATCTACAAGATGGTCACATGTGTGTTTGTTATCAACACGTAATTTAGCATTTGCTAGATTACTTTCTCAGATAATTCGGTTAAGAGCACAGTTTCCAGATCATGCAATTAAGACAATTCGTCTTGATAATGCTAGTGAATTTTCATCTCAAAATTTTAATGATTATTGCATGGCAACTGGAATAACTATAGAAAAATCTATTGCTTATGTCCACACTCAAAATGGTCTGGCAGAATCATTTATTAAACGCCTCCAATTGATAGCTAGACCAATGCTTTTGAGAACAAGACTTCCCATATCAGCTTGGGGACATGCAATATTACATGCAGCAACAATTATACGCATCAAGCCAACAAGTTATCATAAATTCTCCCCACTACAATTGGCTTTTGGTCAGGAGCCAAATATTTTCCATCTTAGAATTTTTGGATGTGCTGTATTTGTGCCTATTGCTCCACTACAACGAACAAAGTTGGGACCTCAAAGAAGGTTGGGAATATATGTTGGTTATGAATCTCCTTCTATAATAAAGTATTTAGAACCATTAATTGGAGATTTGTTCACAGCACGTTTTGATGATTGCATTTTGATGAATCAATTTTTCCAACATTAGGGGGAGATGATAAACAGCTGGAAAAAGAGATCACATGGAAAACATTATCTCTATCTCATCTAGATCCTCGTACACAGCAATGTGAACTTGAAGTTCAGAAAATAATTCATTTGCAAAATATTGTTAATCAATTGCCAGATGCATTTACTGACCTCAAGAGAATTACAAATCTCACATTCCAGCTGAAAATGCTCCAATTAGAATTGATGTCCCTCAAGGTCAACCAAAAGTTGCAAATGAAACTAAGCCTCACCTGAAGTGTGGTAGACCAATCGGTTCCAAAGATAAGAATCCTAGAAAGAAAAAGGGAGCAAACAATCAAGATGGTCAAGTTGAAGAGGCCGACCTTATAGGTGAAACCCAAGACATAATTAATCAAAAGACCTCGGAAGAGGTTCAGGAACCTGAAAATTATGAAGAGATCTCGATAAATTATGTCACAACGGGAAAAAGATGGAACCGAGAAAATACAGTTGTCGACAACTCATTTTCATACAATGTTGATCTTGAAATAATTAATCAAAGTGAGGATCTTGAACCTAGATCTGTTGAAGAATGTAGACATAGAAGTGATTGGTCAAAGTGGAAAGAAGCAATTCAAGTAGAGTTAAATTTACTCTCAAAACGAGAAGTTTTTGGACCTATTGTCCAAATACCAAATGGTGTACAACCCGTTGGATATAGATGGGTATTTGTGCAAAAACGAAATGAGAAAAATGAGATTGTTAGATATAAGGCACGGCTTGTAGCACAAGGATTTTCACAAAAGCCTGGCATTGATTATGAAGAGACATATTCTCCTGTGGTGGATACAATCACTTTAAGATATTTAATTAGCTTGGCAGTAAGCAATAAACTTGACATGCGTCTAATGGATGTTGTCATGGCCTATTTTTATAGCTCTTTAGACACTGAAATTTACATGAAAATCCCTGAAGGATTTAAGTTGCCAGAAGCATATAAAAATTCTCGAGAAAATTATGCGATCCACTTGCATAAATCATTATATGGATTGAAACAATCTGGAAGAATGTGGTATAACCGTCTTAGCGAATATTTATTGAAAGAAGGTTATAAAAATGATCCAATTTCCCCATGTGTTTTTATAAAAAGGAATGGATCAGAGTTTGTCATAATCACTGTATATGTGGATGATTTAAATATAATTGGAACTCCTGAAGAGCTTCTAAAAGCAGTTGATTGTTTAAAAAGAGAATTTGAAATGAAGGATCTTGGGAGAACAAATTTTTGTCTTGGATTACAAATTGAGCATCTCACAAATGGAATCCTTCTTCATCAATCAACTTATATTGAGAAAATATTAAAGCGATTTTATATGGATAAAGCTCATTCATTGACTACTCCAATGGTCGTAAGATCACTTGATAAGGAAAAATATCATTTTCGTCCTCAAGGGGAAAAAGAAAATCTTCTTGGTCCAGAAGTACCATATCTTAGTGCTATAGGTGCACTAATGTATCTTGCTAATTCAACATGTCCCGATATTGCATTTGCTGTAAATTTATTGGCAAGATATAGTTCTTGTCCAACAAAAAGGCATTGAAATGGAATCAAACATATATTTAGATATCTTCAAGGGACAAGTGATATGGGATTATTTTATTATAATGAATCTGGATCACAATTGGTTGGTTATGCAGATGCAGGATTTTTATCAGATCCACACAATGGTAGATCACAAATAGGATATTTGTTTATTTGTGGAGGTATAGCTGTTTCATGGCGTTCAACGAAACAAACTTTGTCAGCTACATCATCAAATCATGCAGAAATAATTGTAGTTCACGAGGCAAGTCGAGAGTGTGTGTGGTTAAGGTTAATAACTCAACATATTGAATCGATATGTGGTATGACTATTGCACAAAAGATTCTGAAAGTATTATATGAAGATAATACAGCATGCATAGCTCAACTGAAAGGAGAATATATCAAAGGAGACAGAACAAAACATATTTCTCCAAAATTCTTTTTCACTCATGATCTTGTAAAGAGTGGTGATATAGATGTTCAACAAATTCGCTCATGTGACAATCTTGCAGATATGTTTACCAAGACACTTCCAACAAGAACATTTGAGAAATTAGTGTATAGTATTGGAATGCGTAGACTCAAAGAATTAAAGTGATGATATCATCAGGGGGAGATATTGTAATGCTGCACTCTTTTCCTTAACCTAGGTTTTGTCCCATTGGATTTTCCTGGTAAGGTTTTTAACGAGGCAGTTTCAATAAATATTGTGTACTCTTTTTCCTTCACTAGGTTTTTGTCCCAATGTGTTTTTCCTAGTAAGGTTTTAATGAGGCACAATAATGTGGAAATTCAAGGGGGAGTGTTATGAAATTATATGTTAGTGAATATCCATAACCCATTCCTCTTAGAATTCCTTCTAGGATTCTTTTCTCCCTAAATGTCCTTAACTTTGTAACCTCTCAATGAATTGCTTGTAAATGCCATAAATTTCACCATTATTCTCTTGTAACATCATGCATAGTCTTCAATGACTTAGGGCCTATAAATAGATATCATGTACAAGGCATTTGTACCATTGAATCATAAGTGAAAAGTGATATCTTCTTTCTCTCCATCTTTTTCTTGTCTTCTTCTCATATTTTATTGTCTTGCTATTCTCTTTTCTATCTCTTCATCTTTCTCCTTTCTCTTTATTTCATAATAATTCTTTTTTATTTTATTTTACTATTATTATTTTTATGTGGAAGAAAGACGTTCTAGGAGAGAGGAAGAAGGAAACACGAAGTATCTGTCAGTGATACTGATGTGATATCTACTTTTTCGACTTACATAGCTTACCATAATACTATAAACAGGAAAAAAAATTACTCAGATGCTACAAAGTGAAAAGTATTTACCGGGATACTACAAGAGAAGTTGTTCAAGCTCTGATGAAGTTTAAATTTGTGATGAAGTTGTTCAGGTCCTGATGAACTTTCAACTGACATATTTTTTTAAAAAAAAAAAATTGAAAGTGTTGAAGTTGTTCACCCATTGAACAACTTCATGTGCTTTTTTCCCAATGCCTGGTTTCAGTTTTTTTTCCTTTTTGCAACTTTTACAATTAAGAACCCTATTTCATAAATTCGGTCCTTCTCTCTCAGTTTAGGTGTTGGGAGAATTACAATTGCTTCCCCACATCCCTTTCCTTTATTTTCCGTGCCAGTGGTATTATATATGGGTTATTAGTTAAAGTTTATCAATATCCTAAATTATTATTATTAGATTTATTTAATATCCGAAAATATTAATATCCTCAAATATTTTGTGCACCCAATCTACTGTTGGAAACCAAGAATAATGATTAGAAATAGAACATATGAAAATAGGTTTATAACTACAATATGAAAAATGAGTAATAACGTATTTCGTAAATCCCAAGTATATGCAAGTACAAAATAAAAAAATGAGGTTAAAGTATACATTTCCTTATTTAGGTTTGCATCAGATCACTTTTTGATCATTTAAATTTGAAAATACAATTTTCGTTCTTTTTTGTTAACATCGTTTGTATAATTTAATGGAAAGTATTAATTCAACAAACTTAAATGGTGATTCTGTAATTAATTGGTAATAAAATATGTTTAAATTTTAATTCTCTAGTATCAAAAAATAATTTAAGGTGTTAGAAATACCCAAAAATTATTTTATTACATTGGGTGCACAAAATATTTGATGATATTAATATTTTCGGATATTAAATAAACCTAATAAAAATAATTTAGGATATTTTGATAAACTTTAACTATAATAACCCATATATAATACCACTGGAACGGAAAATAAAGGAAAGGGATGTGGGGAAAGCAATTGTAATTCTCCCAACACCCAAACTGAGAGAGAAGGACCCAATTTATGAAATAGGGTTCTTAATTGTAACTGTTGCAAAAAGCAAAAAAACTGAAACCAGGAATTGGGAAAAGAGCACATGAAGTTGTTCAATGGGTGAACAACTTCAACACTTTCATTTAAAAAAAAAAAAATCTGTCAGTTGAAAGTTCATCGGGACCTGAACAACTTCTTCACAAATTTATATAGGTAAATACTTTCCACTTTGTAGCATCTAGGTAATTTTTTTTCCTGTTTATAGTATTGTCGTAAAGTTGCCAGCTTAATCTGTCATTTTCTTACCTGCCACTTTGAAAAAAAACAATTTTGAAAATGTGAAGGATATATAAGTGCAGATTTTTTTTAAGCCTTCGGTTGAGTGAAAATTTAAATATAGCAACTTTTTTGGACTTCCATAGCTATGTCGTGGTAACTGGTAAGTGGCAACCCTTTAATACAAATTATTTTCATAATTTTTATACAAAATAAATTAATTTTAAATTTTAAATATTACCATGAAAATTATTGTCATGTAGTGATGCTACATAATCTACAGGATTAAGGTCTATTTTTTTCTAGAAAGTATACTTCAACACAAATTCTCATTTTATTGTCCAAATTTTAACGATCGATATCAAACTTTTTGGTTAACGTGAAATTCTTAATCGAATAGAGTAATATTATTATGTTTTGAAACTTTTATGATAATTTTAAATTTAAAAAATAATTTCGGAATAAAATAACTCACGAGTGAAAGTTTCGGATAAAATAGTTCTTCAACACACGTGCGTGTGTGCGTGTGTGCGTGTGTGTGTGTGTGTGTGTGTTTGTTTTTCCATATCTGTAAGACAAAAATTAAAATAAAAGAGGGGAAAGTAATATGAGTAAGGAGTTTTTTACCTTCCAAAATAGAAGAACATTTCCTTAAATTCAAATGTGTGTATGTTAACTATATTTTAATGGATATAGAACCTAAAAAAATCTCTTAACCATCATAATATTTTTAAAGAAGTTTGTTTCCACAAAAAGTGAGCTATTTAAAAGCAAACAATTTATATACTTATAAAAGATGAGTAGAGACTTAAGCATCTCTATTTGAGTTGTTTTAAAAGAATTGATTATTTTCTTTAAAAAATGTTTTAATAATTACAAAAAAAATAATATGTTTATCATTTTTTTAAAAGAGATATTTTATATAAAAGCGAGTTATTCCTTTTTTTTTTAATTGTATTTTATTATATTTTTAAGTGTTTAAAGTGATGCGTTTGGGCAAGATCAAATATTTACTACATACTTTAAAAGAAAAGTTATTTTTTAAAGGAGTGGTGCAAAAACTGGTTGCGTTTCAATTTTCAATCTGTGAACATCTCACACGTACCAATGTGGTAGGAAGAAAGTATTGCAGAGAAACCTATACGCAAGTCTTTCCCTTTTGCTAAATTCATTTGGTTTTTGACTTAAGAAAATGGTATTAAAGTTGCTGTATTTGGTTAAAAAAAATTATTAAAGAGAAGTGATAACTTATAACATTAAAGGACCTAATTTACATTAGGTAAATCCTTACTTAATTGTTATCTATCATTAAAAAGAGCTAATACGATTTTTTTTTAAAAATAGAGATAATCTATTAATTATTATTGTTTTTGGAACCAAGGCTTTGTTGATACAAGGAAAAAAGGCTTTTGCATGTGAAGTTACCTGTTTGAAAGAGAATCCTTGGATAGTTAGGCATATCTAGATTATTTTGATATTTATTTAGACAATTTGAATTTTATTTTCTTAAAATTTATGCTCTTTTAAAAATGATATTATAATAAATATAAAATCAGTAAACAAAGTATATATTATATAAACACTGTCAATGCTTCCCCTGTAAGGTTGTTCACCTAATTGAATATTGAATGGACTAACAGCATTTTCTTACGGATGGAAATAGACTAGCTAAATTTCATTCATTTAATGAAAAGGTAATTATTTTCTTTAACGAATAGTTCAATAAATTAAAAATAAAAAATAATGGTAATCTCATAATGACAATTGTTTTTTTTTTCTAAATTAATGGATATAAAATATAAAATTAATCTTTTAGCTTTCAAGGTCAAAAACAAAAAATTTACAGAGAAAACAAGCTATTTCAAAGGGGACTAGTTTTCTACTCACATAAAAATAAGTAGTGAAAGTTAAACATATTTATGATATTTGAATCTCATTTAAACTATTTAATTTTTTTTTTAAAGTAATGGATTCTTTTTTTTTTTTTTTGACCTTTGATTCGTGTTCAAACTTATTTAAATAGATATAAAATCTATATGGTCTCTTAACTATTATTATATTAAACAAAGTTCCAAGTACACAGCTAAGGGTGTGTTTAGATTGCCGTTGGAGAAGTGACTTTTTTTAGAATGACTTTTTTAGAAATGACTTTTGGATAAAAGTCATTTGTGTGAAGTGATTTATGTTTGGATTTGTGATGATAGAAGTGACTTTTTTTCAATCTGATTTTTAGAAATATGTTTGGATGATTATATTGAAAAGCACGTTTAGATGAAACATTACTAAAAAAGGCATCATTATCATTAAATAATACATATCTAATATGCATATATTCTTATTAAAGGCTTAGTTTCTCCCTTATTTTCAGGAAAATAATTTAAAAAATAATATTTTTAGCTCAAAGGAGTATATTGTGGGAAAAAATAGTTAGAAATTGTTATGGGAAATTTTTGGAGATAAAAAGAAAATTTTAAATTAAAAGAAATTATCTTATTTGAGAATTTTAGGGGTCTAACAGTCTAATTTTCCTACCCACTTTATTAAATAATACATAACAAAAGGCGTGGGACCCACTAGAAGTCAGAAGTCAGAAGCCAAAAGTCACTTTTTTTTGCTTCTGACTTTTCACGTTGCAGAAGTCATTTTGGACCAAAAGTCATTTTCAAAATAAGTGAGGCCAAACATAATTTTTTTTCTCAGAATGACTTCTGATTTTGGGATCCACTTCTGGCCTCCAGAAGTGAGATCCAAACATGCCCTAAGGTGTTCAAAGGGGCGCATTTTTTTATTTATAAAAAATATGAGTAAGAATAGCTTAGAGATATTAATCAATAATAAGATAAGATTAGAAAAAATAGATATAAGCCTATGAGAAGTGTGTACTTTTGTCTTTTTAGTTTTTATATAATATTGTAATATTTTTTTAAAAAGTTATAAGAGGTAGCTTGTGTTAGTGTGTGAAAGGGTGAGGCCGTGAGGCTACAGTGATGTGAAGGCCTGAGAGCGTCAGGCTACAGTAAAGACTCTACTTTTTTTTTTTTTTAACCCAGTGGCAAGCTTACGCTTGAAACATCTACAGAAAAATAGCACTAGGACATGTTCCTAGTTTAAACCCGCAAAAGACTCTACTTTTAATTGGGTGAGAAGAAGTGTGAGTCATTGAACACGATAAAATTGCACAGATTAATAATAAAAGATTAGTTTAAAAAATGCACTATCTCCTATCCTAATTATAAGATCATTTTAACTTTTTTAAAAAATAATGATACAAAACTAATCACTTTAAATTTTCTATAATTATCTTTTTTTCTCAAAACTAATTTATTCTACTTATAAACTTACTTATAATATAATTACATGTGACATATGTAATAATTTATTGATCTAATTTGTTTCCTAAACTTCCACAAAAAAATTAAAGTGATCTTATATTTAAAACCAAACAAAGGAGTAGATTGATAGTTTGCCATAGTCACTTTTCAAACTTTTAAAATTTGGTTTTGGTGATACAAGAAAAGTAGAAACTCTCTTTCTTCTTTTCTTTATGTTGAGGTTCTTCCATCTCATTAATGGCTTCTGCAGATTAAAAATAAGATTAGATAGCTTCTTCAAACTAATATGTGTTCTGAGATGTTGCTAAAAAATTTAAAAATAGTTTGATTAAATATATGTAGATTATCTTAATCTCATTTAAACGGTTTACGATTGATTTTTTTAAAACAAAATCAATTTTATGTGTATGATTATTCAATATATTTCAAAGGTATTTGGTTTTTTTCTTTTCTTTTTTCTAATAGTCGGTTTTTCTTCAAATCTCTAATTTCCCTTGAAGTAATAGATAGAAGAGGTTCCGATCAATTGTTCCAGCTGGGTATTGAATGCTACTTGCAAAATGATTTTGGTTTGTTAACTTATGAATGCTCATGTGTACAAATAATTTGGATTGATAATGAAGACATCGAAGCCCTGTGTTCACACATTGAGTGAGAAGCATGGATGAAATGAAGATTTGTCCCCGAAAGTGTTGAAGATCCTTGCTGTAGAACAAAGAATGCTATGTGAAAAAAAAAATTTAGGAATTTGAAGAAATGATTCAATATGTAATGGATTTATGATCATCTATTAAGTTGCATCTTTAAAATTGATTATTGTACTTAAAATTAATGCTACCCGAGCAACGCACAAGGTCATAATACTAGTTTATAAGAACAATAATATATTGTTTATTATTAACCAATAGTGTAACTAATATCTTATGATTTGATCTGAAGCACAATAAAATACATCTAATAATTAAAGCTAAAATGGTTGGTTCAAATGGTAGTTTTAATTATTTATCTTACTAAGAAATAACATTAGTACATAACAGTATTTATTTATAACTTTGAAACTCAATTTGTATAAACTTTTTTTAATTTAGTACTCATTTAATTTGTAATTATGTAATCAACTGATCGCCAAAAATTAATGGGAGGCAACATTGCACTTTTTCATGTTTGTTTCAGAGTGAATTGCACCATTTAATGGTTTATGATAGTCAGCATCCGAACAAATTAAGGAAAATTACTTCCTCCGTTCTAATTATAAGATTATTTTGACCTTTTTGACTTTTTTTCAGTCCAAAAAAAAGTAGTTTCAGTCCAAAAAAAATCTTTTTTCCTCAAAACTAATTTATTCTACTTATAAACTAACATATAATCTAATTTTATGTGACATATGTTATAATTTAGTGGTATAATTTGCTTCCTTAACTTCCACAAAAAAAATCAAAATAATCTTATATTTAAGATCAGAAGGAGTATAATTTTTGTGATAATTAATTAAAGGCATAAGGGTAGCCACACCCCAGAGGAGAGGGATCAACACACACGTAGCTCTGATTTGGTTACATGAGGTAAATAAGCATAGAACCTTCAACTTTCTCTACAAGAGGAGGTACGAATGAGATGCTACTGAAGCTGGCTAGAGTACGTTGACAAAAGCTGAATTGATCAATTTTTCTTGTCACTTAAATTATCACTTTAGGAAATAGAAATTCATCCGCTCAACGAAAAATAAAACAAAATATTAATGCTATTTTTGAACGGAAATTGGGTGTATTTGGATTGGTTTATAGAAAAGTGACTTATATATAAGTCAGATTGTGTAATGTGATTTATGTTTAGATTAGCTGTAAAAAAATGACTTAGTGACTTATTTTGTATAAGTCAGATTGTGTATATTTAGGTTAGTTGTGATTATATGTGAAAAATAAATCAGAATTTGTGGGGCTCCACCTTATAAGTGATTTATAAGTTAGAAATAAGTTGTTTTAAACAACTTATAGCTTATTTTGACTCATAAACTATAAATTATTTATAAGTCAAATTTACCATAAACCCAACCAAACATACAAATTTACTTCCAACAATTTAAGTCAGATTGCCCCAAAATAAGCAATTATTTTGTTGTTATAAGCCCATCCAAACACACATTGTTGGGTATTTCAGAATGGTAGAGACTACAAATGATATCCAAATGCTCGCAATTCTTATCATATGTCAAGTATAATTCATATTACGGCAGTCATGTCGCTGTGGCATAATATACAATATATTAAAAAAAGGGTTAAAGGTCATATTTGCTCCAGAAGTATGCACGGTGGATCATATCTGCCCCGAAAGTTTTTTTGGGTCCAATTTTGCCTCGGAAGTGTGTAAAATGGATCATATTCGCCCTTTACGGTTAAAAAATTTTTACCTGTAAAGGGCGAATATGATCCACTTTTGCACACTTTTGGGGCAAAATTGGACCCAAAAAAAGGGTAAAGAGTGAATATGATCCAATTTGCACACTTCCAGGGCAAAATTGGATTAAAAAAAACTTCCAGGGCATATGTGATCCATCGTGCATATTTCCGGGGTAAATATGATCTTTAACCCTAAAAAAATGACGTCCTGGGTCAATTGTCCCACCCTTAAAGTGCCTACAAATCATAAGAAGATTAGTCTCACACCTATCGGATAAATGATACATTGATCTTTGTGAGAGAAAAAAAAAAAGCAATGACGTCCCATATATGATACTAAATCTTCAGTTGTTTAAACAATATAGTCCCTTCACTATATAGTATATAGCATATAATAAATAGCTACAGACAAAGACTTCTAATAGAGTCATTGATTAGAGGACAAAGTCTCTTTTTTATTCATTCAATTGACGTGAACCTAACGATAATGTTATCCATTTACTGCTACTTTACAAATCTAATCCGTTAAAATAAAAAGTATAAACATATGGGAGGAATTTATCATTCTTCTCTCCATATTATTTTTTATAGCAAAAAAGTTTGTGATTTGACTCTCCAAAGGTCATCAGGAGTAATAGATAAGGTAATCTCAACATAGATTATCACTCACCATCAAGGTGATCATATCGGCAACCAAATTTTAATTCACTACCTTATAAGTTACTCATCCGATCCTATTTATAAGGCACTTTCAGCATATTTCACACAGACCAAGGAAAGCCTTAAAACTCATTAACTTTCCACTAAAATCCAACAAACTTATAACTTTACCCATATGAAATATCCACTATATCACATGAAAATAAAGTCAACACATAATAAAAGAAGGGTAAACTTGTAGATTCACATTAAATATTTAATGAGGTGACTTATATATAGGACCAAATAAAACCTTCTCTCTCTACCCTATAAATAGGACCAGAAGAGTATGTGTTAACCCGTCACCAAATACATCAACGTTTATTGGCCTCTCTAATTTTTTAACTTCATAATTTCCCACTATGAAAATATTTCATATTCATGTCCCAAAATTAGTTTTGTGAAAATATATTATTATTCTTCTTCTTTGAGAAATATTTGCTATTCTTCATTTATTTTAATAAATTTATTTCTCTCTCTCTCTCTCTCAAGCATATATTTATTTGATTAATTTATTTGGTACTTTTTTCTTTTAATCCATATATTTGTTAAATAATACTACCTCTAATCCTAAATGTAAGACCATTTTTAATTTTATCTCCTATATTTATAATTTTTCTAAAAACTAATTGGTATAACTTATAAAATGATATATAATCTAAGGATATATATATAAACGTTTCAAATAGATAAAGTAAGTAATTTATTTAGTTTGTTTAATCTCATAAAATTAGTCAACTAATTCTTATATCAATAATTGAAGATTATATAATTTTATGTGCGCACATATAACAATTTTATTTTAAGCATGGTTGAATCATTGAACTAGTTGGTGTTCTTTATTTTGATTCAATGAACAACACCTTAAAATAATAAGAAAAATAAATAATCTGATAAAGAGAATATAAATTAAGCGTGAAATGATAAATTGTCTCATTTCACGTATATACATACATATATATACAGACGTATTTGACCGACTTGTTAGGCTCATATAGCTGTCCGTGTGTTTAGCAAGTCCAGGGTTAGGTGAAACATCAATTTGGACAAATTTACTATAGGATACCTTTTGGACAAAAATTATTATAGGGAAACTTTTTTATTCTAAAACAAACTCTCTTGACTCTTCCATCCATTCCGATACTCTATCCCTCTTTTACCCTTATTTTCTCTTCTACACCACTGGATCTTGATCCGATGGTTTAAGTTAAATATATTATAAAAATAAGTAATATTATCATTTTTAAGTAAAAAAACAGAAAAATTTAAACAACAAAAGCTTGATTTGAACAATTTACAACAATATATTATTATAAATTGTATTATGATCTAAAATAAAAATTTTAAAAAATAAATAAATTTAAAATGTCAAAATGTGACCTGTAAAAAAGTGGGAAAATTAATTTATTAAAATTGTCTACATTTACTATCGGTTCAGATAAATTTTTAAGTTTAAATTTATTTCTATAAAACTTTTAATTTAAACCATTCGATCATAATCCATTAAAAGACGAATGAAAGGTAAAGGAGGTAAAGGATGGGCTCATCTTCCCCCTTTTCTCCCTTCTTTCTTCAAACTATTTTTCACCAGATAATAGTTATATACATTAAATCGGATTTTCTAATCAAATCTTGCCACGTGTAATTTCCACTATTAAATAGTTATTCAACAGAGTCTAGAAGTTTTACAAATGAACGTTTTAATTATTAGTTTTTATCCTTTAATATATTGATTGTTTCATATTTGATCGTTTTTCAGGCCATATAGTAGGAATATTCTTAATATGTTGTTTTAAAAAAATCATGAAGTTTAAAGCTCCAATTATTTAAAGAATGTCTAGTTTTAATTTCCCTTTAAAATATAAAGGGATGCTTTATTGGCATGCATGTTCGAATTCAATGGGAAAGCAACGTTGTTTGAAACGCTTCTCCTTGGAAAATGCAAACTCATAGAGGCGAAAAATCTAGAGGCAGTGATAAGCGATATATAAGTTTCAATAATTTAGAACTGTTTTTTTGTACTAAGGTTTAGAGCAATAATATTCTGGAGGCTCTAATTTTTCATGATTTTCTAAGTTAGATTTTCCTTGAAGGGTAGTTTTGTATGGGATTATGCATTTCTATTGCTATAGACAAGAAGATTTTCTGCCAATAATAATTAAAATCATTTTCATAGAAAAGTCATTTGAGTCATTGTAGCGCAGTTTCAGAATATTATCTTATTCATTTTTTAACATAAAAATAACTCTTTATTTATAAATTTATAAAGTTAACTAGTCATTACCCATAGCTAAGTATCAATCAAGTACTCATAGAAAGCCGACCGTTGAATTAAACGTTGAAGCTTTTGACAAAGATAAACTCAATTTTAGCGCTAAAACATTTATCAAGTTTTTACAATAGGATATCGTCGTTTCTAACTTAATCCACACTGTATAACTGAATCAATATGTTTGCATCAGACGTAAATTTGATCGAATTTCTTACAATAAATGAAATATAATGGACAGAACATAACAGAGTATATTAAAATTGATTTCATATACCGTAAGAACTTGATTTCAAGAGAGATAAAAAATAAACTGAAGCTCGAAACAAGCTAAAAATTGAGTTTTGCATATCCAAGGAACAATTTGCAGTCTCAGATTAAGCATAGCAACTTATAAACTTGAGTTTGACGAAGACAATTCAAATGTCAATTTTCAGCTGACATAACGTAACTTTCTCAATTTAAAATAAAATTAAACAAATAGTTTAATCTATCATTGAAAAAAATCTTCAAATCTAGTTTTTTAATTTAACACACCCGTTATAAAAATTGCTATTGGTCGTATTGTAGTCGTCTGTGTAGCATCGTAACAAAAAAACAATGACGTCCCACATCTGATTATTAGATATTCTTTTAAGATAGAACGATTTGTTTAATCTTAAATTACTGAAACCGCGAGACATACTTCGGCATATTGCATATTATTTACTCACAGACAAAATTTAGATTTTTTTTTAACTGAAGACAAAATTTAGATTGAGCAATTGATAAGAAGACAAAGTCTGCTCTATTCATATGATTGACTTCCTGGTTAGCTTATCCGTTCAGTATTTTAAAGTTTGAACATTTTAGGTTTTAAGACAGAAAAAAATCGTAAGAGCTTGCATATGTAAACTTATAAGAGATATTTGCCTTCTTACTTTACTAACACTACTACAGAAAGTACTTTTAACGTTACAAATTTTGGGGGTTTCCACGTCACTTTTTCAGGGGACATTGAATCAAATGACATGGAAAATGGACTTTTAACGTCACATAAAAAAGTGACGTAGAAAGTCAGAGAAACAACGTCACACATAATATTATGTGTGACGTTGTTTCCATATTATGTGTGACGTGGTTTCCTGGAAACAACGTCACACATAATATTATGTGTGACGTGGTTTCCAGGAAACCATGTCACACATCTTACATTGTGTGACATGGTTTCTTTTTTTTTTTTAAAAAAAAAAACGTTTTAATTTTTCTATTCCCCACTGATATACATACATTGCAAATGTCTAAATGCAAGTCAACAAATAATACAATATACACAAAATTCAAGTTCCAAGCCAAGTAAGAGCAAGAAGAAGAGGAAAACTGGATGGCAAGTCAGCACAAGTTAAAGAGTGAATCTGGACCTAAAATGAGGCGAGAGGAAGAGGAAAGAAGGAAGAGCAATGAGAGATATATAAAGCGAAATTAAACAAGCAACATTAAAGTCAAGATCAATGAACAAACATTAAACAAAGGAGAGAGGATGAAACATTCATATATTTGATTTTGAAGAAGCCTAATCAAACTAAACATTAAAGTATACCCAATCAACATCAAAACTAACCAATGCAAAATGAAAAGAAGCAACATAAAACCGAAATTGAGTAGATGGGAGGGTCTGAATTTTAGATACAGGAAACAAACATAGAAGCAAGAAATGAAAACTACTTTAAACACGGCCATTGGCTATAACTGGTGGCTCCGGCGTGGAGGAGGACGAGTAGGAGGGAGAGTCGGGCGGTGAGGGAGCAGAGGAAGAGTCGGTGGGGGTTGAAGGTGTTGGTGGTGAAGGGGGAGTGGAGGACGCCAGGGTTGTCTATAACTGGAGCTCAAAATTATCTCACGGGGTAGGGAAGGTTAATTATAGGGTAGGGTGTGAAAAGAACGTGACTGCTCTCACTCCATTGGCTATTTTGTAGGGTTCGGATTGCCAACGTGTAAAACTTTATTCATTCATATTGTTATATTAATATATTTATAAAGTGGGGGGCGGGAAATGAAAAAAAAATGGGGGGGACGTTTTTCACGTCACACCAAAATTTGGTGTGACGTTGAAAGTGGTTTTCCACGTCACACCAAATTTTGGTGTGACGTGAAAAACCACTTTCAACGTCACACCAAATTTACGTCACACCAAAATTTGGTGTGATGTGGAAAGTTCTTTTCAATGTCACACTTAATTTTAAGTGTGACATTGAAAAGTTTCAACATCACACTTAATTTTAAGTGTGACATTGTTTCTCTCCTGTATGTTTTCAATGTCACATTTTTAAATAAGTGACGTTAATTGGTGACATAAAAAGGGCTTTTTGTAGTAGTGTAATTTTGAAATATTAGTGCGTGCATGGTGATATTTTTTTTTATGTGGCTAACTGATTTGGTCAAATTCAATTATCAAAGGACCCAACACTACTACAGAAATGCCCTATTGCAGCACACCAATAGCAACGCACAACCAAAGTAAGCGCTGGGATAGGTATATAAGACCTATCCCAGCGCTTTATAAATATTTATAAGCGTTGGGATAGGTCATTGTGAATTATAGCTAATTCCCTGAATATTAATTTAAAATAATGTCTTTTATTTAATAATGTCTAAATTACCTCCTAGGTTTGTCTTTATATAGGTGATTTCCTTTGAACTTAATTCTCTGAACCTTATCTGAACCATATTTAACCCCCAGAATATATTATACGTGTCCTTATTATTTAATAATTAATAAAATTCCCCCAGTTTTTTTTTAATTTTTAATGACCTATACTAGCGCTTTTTACGTAAAAAGCGCTGGGATAGGTCATTTATAGTTTATATTTTATTCCCTAAATATGTAAACTTATATCTTTTATTTAATAATTAATAAAATTCCCCCAGTTTTTTTTAATTTTTAATGACCTATACCAACGCTTTTTACGTAAAAAGCGTTGGGATAGGCCTCATTAAACAATTTTTTAATATAAATTTTTATTTGTTTTCTTTTTACTTATCAGATTTTTTTAGAATATGTTTTTCAATATTTTTTAATTTTTCATGGCCTATCCCAGCGCTTTTTACGTATAAAGCGCTGGGATAGGCCTCATTAAACAATTTTTTAATTTAAATTTTTATTTGTTCTCTTTTTACATATCAGATTATTTTAGAATATTTTTTTCAATTTTTTTTAATTTTTCATGGCCTATCCCAGCAATTTAGGCCTCATTAAACAATTTTTTAATTTAAATTTTTATTTGTTCTCTTTTTACTTATAAGATTATTTAAGAATATGTTTTTCATTTTTTTTTCATGGCCTATCCCAGCGCTTTTTACATATAAAGCGTTGGGATAGGCCTCATTAAACAATATTTTAATTTAAATTTTTATTTGTTCTCTTTTTACTTATTATATTTTTTTAGAATATTTTTTTTAATTTTTCAAGGCCTATCCCAGCGCTTTTTACGTATAAAGCGCTAGGATATGCCTCATTAAACAATTTTTTAATTTAAATTTTTATTTATTCTCTTTTTACTTATCAGATTTTTTTAGAATATGTTTTTTAATTTTTTTTTATTTTTCATGGCCTATCCCAGCGCTTTATAGGTAAAAAGCGCTGGGATAGGTGATTAGCTTTATATTTAATTAATTATCTGAATATTTAACCTTATCTTTTTTATTTAATTTTTTATAAATTCCTTTTTTTTAAATTTTTATGACCCTATCCCAGCGCTTTTTACTTAAAAAGCGCTGGGATAGGTGCGCGAGAAATTTCCCTCCAAAAATCTAAAATTTTCCTTTTCCCTCTCATTTCCCCACATTTCCCTATACCCAGCACCATACTTTCACTTTTCTACATCACCACCCATTTAATTAATCACTCTTATTCATCTCCTCCTTGCTTATTCATCTCCTCCTTACTTCTTCATCTCCCCCTTACTTCTTCATCTCTTCCTTCTCTCCGATCATCATCATCGAGGTCTCTCAGATCTGTATGGATCAAGTCCAGATCTACATGCTGATGGTGGTTTCTTAAGGGTAAGGGTCCTCTTTCATATTACCTTTTTCTCTTTTCTTCTTCCCCTTCCAAATTTTTTTTGTCTTTAGTTACGGATCAGATTTTGTGCTCTGTTTTTTCTTCTTCTTCACTACTCTTAACTTCGCTTATGGACTTCGCTTCTTATTCATGTGTTAATTTTTATTTTATTTGAAACTCGTTATTTTTGGTAGCTATGGTTACAATTTTGATGCTTTCTTGCTCTTTAGTTTCTGGATATGGCAAGTTGATAGTTTAATTAGAAGAGATATTTTGGTTGTTTCTCTTCTTAGTTTATGTTCATTCCATCATATTGATATGAATGTATCATTGTCTGATTCTTCTTATTCCATCATATTGATTGTTAATATGCATTGGTTGATGTTTTCCGAGGGTTGAATTTATGAAGTATTCATTAGGAATTTTGCACTGATGCAGGAGGGTGTAAAACAAAAATAAATGAATATTTTTTTTAAAAAAAATAATGCCTATAGCAGCGCTCAGCGCTTATTACGTAATGAGCGCTGCTATAGGCATTATTTTTTATTTTTTTAAAAAAATAATTCATTTAAGTATGACCTAAAGCTGCGCTTTTGAGATTATAAGCGCCGCTATAGGTTACCTATAGCGGCGCTTATAACACAAAATAAGCGCTGCAATAGGTCATATGACCTATTGCAGTACTGGCTATAGCAGCGCTTAAAAGCGCTGCTATAGGGTCAAAAAAAGCGCTGCTATAGAATATTTCTGTAGTAGTGCAATTAGAATAATTATTGTAATTTTTTTTTTGCAATCTAATGAGCTTAGCCTTAGGATTTATATTTAAACAACCAAATTCCATATTCCTAGAATTGTTAGTTCAGTGGTAAGTGATCTCGTCCCTTCTTAAAGAATAACACAAATTTAAATTATATGAAGTGTACTTATTGAAGGAAGCAAAGACCTTTTGTGCTCTAATCCAAATATATATATATATATATATCCTCAATTCCAAAGTGGTTAGAGGAAATCTTAATATAACTAATAATATTATCAAAACACCGTAACCATATTACTTTATTCTTACCATCTTTCTTTTACTTGTTTATTATCAATTCCATTAATTACTTCCTAATCACCCCTAATCATTCTCAATAAATTCCTAGGATGTTACACCAATAATATGCAAATTTGTCATAAGCCTTGTAGCTACTATTCGGTCAATTTCCCAAAATCTGCTATGAAATTTGAAATCCCCAAAACCCCAAAAAAAATGAGGAACAAGTGAAATCCAGCAGCTGAACTTGAAATTTAAGAAGAAAATGCAAAAAAAAAACAAAAAAACAAAAAAAATCTGAACTTTTATCAATATCGATGACATAAAAGCATTGAATATCAATGGAAGAAAGAAGGAAAAGCTTCACTAGCAACATCAAATTCGACGCCATGCTTTCAACAGATCTGCATTCTCCTGTGACTAGATGGTGATTATGCTATTCAGACTTAAACATGAATAATCACCCTTTGAAAACAGAAATCTGAAATCCTGAATATAAGTACTAATCAACATTGATTTTAAAGCATAAATCATCGACTAAACCACTCTAAACACATGCTAATCGCTGGAAACACCCAAAAACCCAAACCAAATCGAAACCATTTCAGACACACCCAAATTTCGAGCAGAGAGAAGGAAGAAAATGGAGAAAAAAGATCTAAAATAGTCGACCCACTACCTGTACAAACGGTGTTCGCTCATAGCAGAGAAAAGGAAAAATGGTGATGGTTCAGACGGCTCTCTCTCACTGCTGCTCGATCAAAGAAGGAGAGGAGGAAAACGGAGCTTTGCCTTTGAAGTTATAATGGAGCTTTGCCTTGTGATGGTTCCAGGGAGAGAGCAGCAGATGTTAGGGAGAAATGGAATTCATAGCGGCGAGGGTTTAAGGAAAATGAGTAGACTAAATTTGGGCGATGAGTTTCGCGGGAGAACGAGGGAAAATTTGGAAATTGGAAGTCTATGTTTCATATTAAGATATAAATAAAATTTCAAGTAAATTTTACCAAACCTAGCTAACAGGTTTAGTTGGCTTTAATAGTGGACTACTTGGCTAAAGTACCCAAGTTCGATCCATTGAAGAGGAGGTGTATTTTTTAAGACTTTATGTGTATAACAAAGTCACCGCCAAAAGTTAAACTTTAAGCGACGACACTGCTTCAACGATGTCACTGCTAAAAGTTTAACTTTTAAAGTCGCCGCTGAAACCATCACTTTTAGCTCATGACTTTTTTTATCGCCGCCAAAAGTCCAGTTTTTTGTAGTGAGTGCTAGGTTTCATATACGTAGTGTTTTCTGGGACAAGTGTTTATTGTGTTTCTATTTTCTAGATCATTATCCTTTCATAAGAGATTGATCGACTCTTGTGTTTTTATACTAGGATTTCTTAAGCCATTGTTTTCTTTTAGTGTTGGGTTTTGTATATTCAGTGTTTTTTGGAAGGTGCATTCATTGGGTTCCTTGTCGCAAGATCCCTAACCTTTATCTTTACTTCCACCTTTGTTAACTAATTTGTAACTTTTGGGTTTTCTATGACAGGTTCCTATGGGGTCTGTAACACCTAAAATTTTCTACTATATTATAACATTTTAATTGATTTATAACTACTATTTCAGTGCCAAAAGTCTAAAAGTACGAAAAATTTAAAACTTCTTCTTTTAAAACATTAACCATCCTTCTGTTAGTTGGATTGGGCTTTTCAGACAAATTGGAACAATTTAAAACTCTTTAATAAATAAAGTGGTTAATAAAACAATTAAAAGTACACTAACCCTCTCAGGGTATCTATTCTTGATTCATAGTACTTGGGAAATTTAAATCTATATGGGGTCTGTAACACCTAAAATTTTCTACTATATTATAACATTTTAATTGATTTATAACTACTATTTCAGTGCCAGAAGTCTAAAAGTACGAAAAATTTAAAACTTTTTCTTTTAAAACATTAACCAACCTTCTGTTAGTTTGATTGGGCTTTTCAGACAAATTGGAACAATTTAAAACTCTTTAATAAATAAAGTGGTTAATAAAACAATTAAAAGTACACTAACCATCTCAGGGTATCTATTCTTGATTCATAGTGCTTGGGAAATTTAAATCTATATGGGGTCTGTAACACCTAAAATTTTCTACTATATTATAACATTTTAATTGATTTATAACTACTATTTCAGTGCCAGAAGTCTAAAAGTACGAAAAATTTAAAACTTTTTCTTTTAAAACATTAACCAACCTTCTGTTAGTTTGATTGGGCTTTTCAGATAAATTGGAACAATTTAAAACTCTTTAATAAATAAAGTGGTTAATAAAACAATTAAAAGTACACTAACCCTCTCAGGGTATCTATTCTTGATTTATAGTGCTTGGGAAATTTAAATCCTTTTATAGATTTATACAATTCTATTTTCTATGCTTTCTACTATTAATTTAATAATTTAAATTTTGTATCATATACAAATAACATCGTTAGGATATTAAACTACCATCATAAAGATCTTCTGCTGATATTCTTGCTTCCCAAAATTTAATCTTATTTTCTTTGTCTATTCTTCTACCAGCGCTCTTGCCTTATCTCACCCATCTTACTATCCACCAGCTTATCTGAAACAGCAATTTAACGCAGTTTATGTCATTAACTGTAACTTTTATGCATGCATTGACATGTATACATTTTATAAACATTTGCAAATTAATGATAATATTTATCCTATTACTCTGGGTGACATAAGCACCTACCAACCACTGATAATGATGTCTTCGTTAATTAGTGGAGGTTCTACCTACAGGACTTATCGTTATAACATTTAAAGTTATAACTAACTGGTTTGGCAAAGGGGTAGCGAACCACCTAAGCCTAGAGTACTCCAACTGAGGAATAAAAGACATACCACTATATGCAACAAGTATTACAAAATTATACATGCAATTTAGTGCAATGAGATAAATTGCTACCTAGCTTCTTTAGACCTTAATCATGTACCAGCTCCTTTCCTTTATGTTATTTTGATGAACTCCAATCACTATTCAGAACCTATATACATATATAAACTTATTAAAATCCCATTTATAAATTATTATATGCATCTCTCACGAATCCTAACTTAATTAATACTACCCAAGTCTTTTCATTTAAGAAAAATATAATCTATACATACTTAATTAGGATCTTGACCTTCCGAGATTGCTTTGATAATTTACCTATATTAAACTTTCTTATTCTCAATGTTTGACAGATAATCACTTTAAGAATAATCCCTTACAAATTAAAAACCGTATTTAATTTCGAAAGCAACTTCACTATAACAATTAGCTTCTTTGAACTTCCCATAAGAATACGTAACAAGAAATGCATATTTCTTAAAGATCTAATTATATCAATCAACAAAAGGTCCTTCTTCTAACATCTTGATTTTTATTCAAGGCTCAAAGACATTTGTTTAACCATAAACTCAAACTTAGAATCATGGGTTCAAAGCTAAATTAAATATAAGATCTCAGCCTAACCTCTCTAATCAGCTATGTAGATGCTAAAATAAGTTCTAATTAGACCATTAAACTTTCAAACCACTTTGATTTAAAAGTCGGTCATCAACCTCAGACCATATCTCGATCAGCCCATTCCAAAGTTTCCAGTTACGTAATTGTTATTAATTGGTCATTCCAACACTACTAACTATTTAAATTAGCTAAATTAATTATTCTACAACCAGAGATATCAAAATAGCATTTTTAATTCGAGCTTTCATCACATCCTCAAATCAGATTTCTTTGGACAATACCCGCAATACAAGAAATGCTTCCGATTCAAGATAAATAAATTACCTCGTTAATGTGTTCTAAGCAACTTCTAAACTATATGAAGCCAATTTAATATGTTACATTCTTTTAACCTAATACATAGATTTCATTCCTTCATATCATAAATCAATCCTTATTTCCACCAAGTCTATTTTCCTCATCCCTCTTTAATATAATCCACTAAACAAAAGAATTAATCTAATACTAACTGCAATTATCAACATCATCAATTTGAAATTATAAACTAACTCAATTTAATTAAACATCAATCATCCCTTTTCTCAAAATCTTCTTCTTTATCAGACAACCAGATAAAGAATCAACACTCCAATAAATCCAGAATTTCCAAAATTTCTCATAAATTATAAGATTTCAACATACAAGTTATAATTCCAACTTACTCCTCACAATATTAAAGCCATATATAGAACATGAATTTCCAATCCATAAACCTCAATCACTTATTACATCCAGATTTCCTAAACTTTTAAGTCATCAATTATTCCATTATACTTCTTAACTTTATTCCTTTTTGCCTCTTCCACTATCATTCACCATGCCCACTAATAAATAATCTTCAAACAGTCATTAATATCAGATTACTCAACCTTAATAAATTTGAATTCAAATATCTAACCCTTTAAACATTTATGCTACAGCACCTAATTGCCCTTAAAGCTATTGTAACCAACTTACTAATTAGATCCTTGAAATTAAAATTCAATACAAAGATTTATCCCTCCAAGTTTAATTTCCACAATTAAATCAATCAAGCCTCAACAATCACCATTAACATAATTCTCCCTTATATTTCTTCCAAGAATACCTCAATAACAATGCAATTCCTTAAAGGGTATAACCAATCATTAAACCTCACCATCTTACTTTATTCTTCCTTCTTTAGACATAAGATTAAAATCTTGTAACTCTTTTACACATAGCGTACTAACTTTCTTTTCATTTGGCTAAAGAACCCAACATTACACTTAAACAGGATAAGAAACTTTGGGTCCACAACTCATCACTCTTCAAATTCCAAAAGCTCAACCAACAATGTTTGTTTCGATGCATTAAACCATTAAAACCGCGAAACTAAATCAGTTTCCCCAAATTTTACTCATATCTAACCAGATTTCAAATAGTGTACAATCATTAAATCTATAACTTAAACATTCTCCTACTTCATATCTTTACAGAAACCTGAACTGCACAATTATGTAAAATAAAATCACCTCTTCAAAGTTTAAGCCAGAATAAAACCAATCACCAACACCATATACTTAATCTAAGCTACCTTCATTATCATTTAATCATTATTTGTCTTCCTTCCTCCTCTCCTTTGCCACCCGAATACACACCAAAGTGAGGGAAACCAGAATTTCCCATCATTATCCTAGCTTTCAGTCACACAGAATAATGCTCTAATCAAAACCCAACACCAACCAAATATTTCCCCTTCCATTAATAATCAACCATACACCATCAACCAAACAATCCACAATAACTATATTTTCTTCTTCTTCTTCTTCTTTCTGCAAACCTGTACACACACACTATAACCACTTGTCCCAAAACAGATCAGTGCAACATATAGCATCACAATTACTCTTCTTTACTCATCACCAAACAAAACAGAAAATAGGGGAGATGGAATTTCAGAAACCCCTCTAAGCTCAGAAAAATTTAACATGTAATTTCATATATTAGTTCTATCCTAACCTTGACTTAGATTAATCAACAATTACAAACATCACAAACCAAGAAATCAGCGGCATACAGGGAACAAGATTTGGCCAAGTAAGCAGGGAAAGAAAAGAAATGAACAATCAACATCAATTTCAAATCCTAAAACAGAGCATCACACCTATCTTGTATTTTATTTTCATACATATCAAGTCCCATTAACCCAACAACAATCGGACCAACAGAGTAGAAATCGGATTAGAACAGAGGGAGGAAATAGAAATTTGTAGAGCTTCCAAAATACACACCCAACTTGATTTCTTAGTTAACTCATGTTCTTAATTAAGTTTAGTTAAGGGTTTGAATCAATTTCCACCGGAAAACACCATTAAGGGCGTCGGTGAACAGTGACCGAAGAAAGGAAATTGAAGAAATCCGGCCAATACTTCACAAAGCTCAAATTTCTTCAGGGAAACTTTATTTCTATGCTTAAGCTTTGCTTTGATCGGTTCATGGACTTCAAAACACCCAAATCCCCAAATTGGACCTCACACAGAACCTCCCACATCGGAACAAGAAGAGAGAGAAAATCGAAAGGAAAAGACTCACCCATAACCACCCAAGCTTTGTGTGTCTTCGTCGCCGCTTGCCGCCGTCGAGGGTCGTTGAACCGGCTGGAGTTTGGTGCTGGAACAAGGGACACGAGGGAGAGCAGGGGAGGCCGAGAGAAAAGAGAGAGCAAGAGAGTGAGACTAAGGGGGAGACGGGAATGAGAGATGAGAGGGAACACGTGGGAGTTCAATAATAAAGGAAGGAAGGGGATATTTTAATTAGTTATTTTACAATTTTGCCCCTCCTTTTACAACTTGAGATATTTTTAACTAGGGACAGATATTGTAATTCTCATTTCCCTTTTATTATTTTGCCCTTCAATGGTAATTTTATTTACCCTTACCATTTTCCAATAAGTCTGAATTTACTCCCAAAATAATTTTTCTTGATATGCTTTAATTTCTAAATTTATTTATAAGACTTTTTAAATGTCAAGTAATACCCCAAGGTTCTAAATATTCCCTTATTTAAATTAATCTTCTAACTATTTTTCCTCAATTAATAAAGAAAATAAGCTTTAAAGATTATTAAAAATACACATGGCCTCATAAATTAATTTATAAGGCTTTCTAATTTCTAATTGCTACTCCAAGACCTTAAATAAATCCTTATTTTCTATTTTCTAAAATTTGGGGTGTTACAGGGTCCACATCATTTTTCCCCAATGCTGTTAGAATGCACTTAACGCCCTCCTTTTGTGCTGACGTAACGAGCCATGTATCTGCTGGTGTGTGAACATGGTGAAACATGTGTCAGTTGGTGTGTTGACATGTGTCATGGCATGTCAACACTAACCGAGGCCGTTAAGTAGTCGCTAATGGTGTTGACAAAAATGCCCTATTTTAAAAAGTTTATTAACATATAAGAACCATATAAAATAAAATTGTGGCAACACTCTTTCGACAACATTTTATTGGTCAAAATACACCTTAACCCTTTATAAAAATATTGAGAAATCAATCCTCAAAATGTGCGATTAACGCTGCATTCTAAACTACAAATTGTGACAATTCATTGCAAATAAAGTCAAAATAATAATGGCGCTCAATATTTTTGAATTCTTGTTTGAGAGATCTTGCCTAATCATATGGATAGCCGCCCCCTCCATCGCATTAATATTATTAAAGAGAGTCTGCCAACTCATATGAATAGCCGCCCCCCCCCCTCCCAATTATTAATATATCACTCTATTTCTTATTATAAGTCCAACTACTATAATTTTTTCAGTGCAAAAAAAAAAAACTACTACAATTTTTTTGTTCTTAAATATAAGTCCACTTTGGGATCAATTAATGCTGCTGTGACTATTTTACCCCTATGTCGGAAAAAGAAGGATGAGAGAGAATGTTTATAATGTATAAAATATTATTTTAATACATATTCTTAAATAAAGGCAAAGTTGGAAAATTATTTAAAAATATGATATATTTAATGCTATAATTTCCATTCATTGGTATGTGAAAAGTAGTTAAGGTGGACTTATAATAAGGAACAGAATGGTAGTCTCCAACTCTCCATTCCAATATATTCCTTCTAATACTTTCAGCTCAATAACTAACAATAAATATACTAAATAAAAACAGAGTTACAAGCCAAGGTAAATGTCCAATTGATTGTTATTTTACTCAAACAATGTGATTTTGAAAAGATGGGAATAAAATAATATAAAATCCAGTTCTGTCTACTTCTCCAAAATTCGATATTGGATTGGCTAAGAAATTGGTTCATCAGTTTAACAACATGATACCACGTTCTGACTCGACTTTATTTGTTAAATCTTAATACAATATCCAAATCAAATACTACTCCCCCTTTATAATATAAGGTCATTTTATTTAAATAGTTTGTCCTTTATATAAGATTATATTTGACTTTATTTAAGTAATAAATGTGTTTTCGTCATTTTACATGTGTTAATTTCTCCCACGTACATATTCTCTTCCATCTTTTTTTTCATAATTACTTTCTCTCTCACTCACTCATAAATAAGAGCACCTTTAAAAAAAAAGAATATGTTTCCTATATATTTAGTATTTTTATCTAATTTGAACATATATTTTAGGAATTACACTTCGGCTCTATTTTTTTACAGGTAGAGATAAGACTACCTTACATATACACAAACATCCCGCGATCCTTCTCATCTCTCTAAAACCTCTTTCTCAAGAAACATGTCTTCGTCTTCCACTCTGTCCTTATTCTCCCTCCTCTTCCTCTCCTTTCTCATCTCCACTCACGCAGCCAATTTCGAGATCGTCAACAACTGTCCTTACACTGTATGGGCTGCCGCTAGCCCTGGCGGAGGTCGCCGCCTTGACCGTGGCCAGACATGGAACCTCTGGGTCAACCCCGGAACTGCCATGGCTCGCATCTGGGGCCGAACCGGCTGCAACTTTGATGCCAGCGGCCGCGGACACTGCCAGACCGGTGACTGCACCGGCGGCCTCCAATGCACCGGCTGGGGTGTCCCTCCGAACACACTCGCAGAATTTGCCTTAAACCAATTCGCCAACCAAGATTTCTATGACATATCCTTAGTTGATGGCTTCAACATCCCCATGGATTTCTACCCTACTAACGGAAATTGCCACAAGATAAGGTGTACAGCGGACATTAACGGACAGTGTCCAAGAGAACTAAAGGCACCTGGAGGATGCAATAATCCCTGCACAGTGTTTAAGACAAATGAATATTGTTGTACTAATGGACCTGGAAGCTGTAAGGCTACCAACTTTTCAAGGTTCTTTAAACAAAGATGTCCCGATTCATATAGCTATCCTCAGGATGATCCAACAAGTACTTTCACTTGCCCTGCTGGTTCCAACTACAGAGTTGTTTTCTGTCCTTTGGGTTCTTCTCATGTTCATCTTGAGATGCCTGGGAGCTCGAACGCTGAGTATTGATGAAGACAGGTTCTGTTATATGTGAGCTCCATGTGCTTCAAATTGAGGTTTTCTTTACTGAATACCTTACTTTTGACTATGGTTAGTAATAAGATATGGAGTTTGTAGTTGCGTGGTTTTAAGTGGGGTTATGTATGCGATGGAGTGTGTTGAAGAGTAAATAAAATGAAGTTTATGGCGTTATGGATAAGTTTTTAGTTTTTTTGCCACTTTATCTATCCACTCACTGTCGAAACTGAAGTTCACTACTTTGTGGTTGATAACTTTTGTCTTGGTCGATAAGGTGCGCAATGAACGCATCTATATTTTGAGATTGGACGCAGCGAATCACTGTTTGAAACACGTACGTTAGAACTAGTAAAAATTAATAAAATATATACTAGTACAAAATTTATAAGAACAATAATATATTGTTTATTAGCAATCAATATCAATAGTGTAACTAATATCTTATGATTTGTTTTGAAGCAAAATAAAATACATGTAATAATTAAAGCTAAAATGGTTGGTTCAAATGGTAGTTTTAATTATTTATCGTGCTAAGAAATAACATTAGTACCTAATAGTATTAATTTATAATTTTGAGACTCAATTTTTATAAAATTTTTTCAATTAATCACTTATTTAATTTGTAATTATGTAATCAACTGATCGCCAAAGTAATATATAATTAATGGAAGGCAACATTGCACCTTTTTATATGTTTGTTTGTTGAATTGCACCGTTTAATGGTTAATGATAGTCAGCATTCGAACAAATTAAGGAAAATTGTAATTTTTGTGGTAATTAATTAAAGGCATAAGGGTAGCCACACCCGGAAGGAGAGGGATCAATACACACCTAGCTCTATTTTGGTTACATGAGGTAAAGAAGCATAGAAACCTCAACTTTCTCTACGAGAGGAGGTACGAATGAGGTGCCACTGAAGAAAGAGTTTGTTGACAAAAGCTGAATTGATCAATTTTTCTTGTTACTCAAACTATCACTTTAGAAAATAGGAATTCATCCGCTCAACAAAAAAATAAAATAAAATATTAATGCTATTTTTGCACGGGCATTGTTGGGTATTTCAAATTGGTAAAGATTACAATCGATATCCAAATCCACACAATTCACATCATGTGTAAAGTATAATTCAGATTACGGAAGTCATATCGCTGTGGCATAATATACTATAAAAAACAATGACGTCATAGCTGATACTAAATCTTCAGTTGCTTAAACATTATAGTCCCTTCAACATATTGCATATAATAAATAGCTACAGACAAAGACTTTTAATAGAGTAATTGATTAGAGGACAAAGTCTCTTCTATTCATTCAATTGACGTGAACGTAACGATAATGATGTTATCCGTTTATTGCTATTTTACAAATCTAATCCGTTAAAGTATAAACACATGGGAGGAATATATCATTTTTCTCTCCATATTCTTTTTTATATATAGCAAAAAAGTTTGTGAGTTGACTCTCCAACATTCATCAGGAATGGATAAGGTCATGTCAACATAGGTTATCGCTCACCATCAAATTGGTCGGCAGTGAGATTTTAATTCACAATCTTATGAGTTATGTGTCAACTTTTTACCAACTATATCAACATTTATTGGCCTCTCTAATTTTTTTAACTTATAATTTCCCACTATGAAAATATTTCATATTTGGTACTTTTATTTTAATCCATATATTTATTAAATAATACTACTTTTAGTCTTAAATGTAAGACTATTTTTAATTTTATCTCTTATATTTATAATTTTACTAAAAACTAATTTGTATAACTTATAAAATGATATATAATCTAATGATACATATAAGTATTTCAAATAGATAAGGTAAGTAATTTATTTAGTTTGTTTAATCTTATAAAATTAGTCAACTAATTCTTATATCAATATTTGAATAATTAAAGATTGTATAATTTTATATGCACATATATAAAACTTTTATTTTAAGCATGGTTTGAATCATTGAAGTAGTTGGTGTTCTTTATTTTGATTCAATGTACAACACTTTGAAATAATAAGAAAAATAAATAATTGAAAATTTTAAAAAATCATATTAGTTTCACTTTTTTATAAAAATTTGACCGACTTGTTAGGCTTATATAGCTGTCCGCGTGTTTAGCAAGTCAAGGGTTAGGTGAAACATCAATTTGGACAAAATTATTATAGGGTACCTTTTTTATTCTAAGACAAACTCTCCTCTGTCCATTCCCATACTCTGTCCCTCTTTTACCCTCCTTTCCTCTTCGCATCATTGGATCTTGATATGATTGTTTAGGTTAAATATATTATAAAAATAAGTAATATTATAATTTTAGGTAAAAAAGACAGAAAAAATTTAAACAACAAAAGCTTGATTTGAACAATTTACAACAGTATATTATTATAAATTATATTAAGATCTAAAATAAATATTTTTAAAAAATAAATAAATTTCAAATGTCAAAATCTGAGCTATAAGAAAAAGTAGGAAAATTAATTTATTATAATTATAATAGTCTACAATTACGATAGGTTCATCTAAAATTTTAAGTTTAAATTATTTATGTATATTTTAAGTAAATTTATGATAGTATATTTATTTTTATAGAACATTTAATCTAAACCATTCGATCTTAATTAAAAGAGAGGAATGAGAGGTAAAGGAGGGGTAGACGATCCCTTTTCTCCCTTCTTTCTACAAACTATTTTTCACCAGATAATATTTATATCCATTAAATCAGATTTTCTAATCAAACCTTGCCACATGTGATTTCCACTATTAAATAGCTATTCAACAGAGTCTGGAAGTTTTACAAATGAAAGTTTTAATTATTAATTTTTATCCTTTAATATATTGATTGTTTCATATCTGATCGTTTTGAGGCCATACATTAGGATTACTCTTAATATTGTTTTAAAAAATCATGAAGTTTAAAGCTCCAATTATTTAATAGAATGTCTTGCTGTTTTCCTTTTAAAATATAAAGGGATTGTTTATTGGAATGCATGTTCGAATTCAATGGGAAAGAAACATTGTTTGAAACGCTTCTCCTTTGATTTTTTTTTTTTCCAACGCTTCTCCTTGGATAATGCACGCTAAAAGAGGCGAAAAATCTAGAGGTAGGGGGAAAAGTTTAAATAAATACCCATTGAATATCAAAAGGACAAAAAAGTACCTCAAATATACAAAATGATATAAAAGGGATTGTTCTCAATTTAGGATAAACAATTTTAAGGCAAAAGACCAAAATGTCCCTGTCTCCGTTAACCACTCAGGTATGGCCATTAACACACCGTATAGCGATTAACCACTCTAGTATAGCCATTAACCACTTCGCTAATTTATTAGTTAGGCTTGTTTTTGTAAAAGTTGTTAACTACTCTAGTATAACAATTAAACACTTCAGTATAGCGATTAACTACTCCAGTATAGCCATTAACTACTTCACTGATTCATTAGTTGGGCTCAAATACTCTTATATTTGTGAAAGTCGTTAACCACTATAGTATAGCAATTAACCACTTCAGTATAGCGATTAACCACTCTAGTATAGCCATTAACCACTTCACTTTGAAAGTGAATGGGTACAAGAGCATTTTGTGTAACAATTGCTACCTAATTCTACTTTTCAATGCATTTTAAATTACCATTTAACAATTACAAAATTATTTATCGACTAACTATGTTAGAAAAGGATTCAACTTAGTAAAACCACTAATATAGTTAGAAAATAATTTTTCATAATTCTAAATAAATTACAATTTATAGTCTAAACCATGATAAAAAAGAATTTCATTACTAAAGAAAGTCTATCATGATTAGAAAAGATTTAACATACTTTAAGCAAATTATTCATGTTAGAAAAGAATTCTTCTAAACAGGGTAAAATGCTAACATGGATAATTAAATATCAGACAATCATTTAAATAAATCAACTCATAAATTTCCAATAACAAATATTCTATAATAATAATTAAAACAACATCCATAAGCATTAATCCTTATAAGATCTCAACAACTCGTATAATGTTCATATTCAAACTCTAAATTTAATCGTTCAATGATAATTATCAAATAATAAAGTCCATTGAACAAGGACCGGTCTAAAAGAAATAATTAACAGTCAATTAAACCAACTCTTGCTAATTTAAAATCTTTAGTTCAAAATAAACAACAAAACTTAAAAGTGAGCGGAAGCAAAGTCAAATGCAAGATGTCCCTAAATGTGGCAATAATCTCTGACCCAGCGGTCCAGATGCTCATAAGTTTAGTGAGGCATTTCCGGATCCTTCCCTTAGTTTCCCTTTATGTTGCTATGACCTGTAAAAATAGATAAAATGGGGGTAGACCCAGGTAACCATTAACTACTCGCCTACGTGCAGTGTGTGCTAGCAAAATGTTCAGTGGAGTATTACTATATATATAGGATTAAATCACGTGACAAGTACCAAATAAATACATAGTCACATCATTAATTGACAACTCATACATCCCAAAACATATGATCATCTCAGGATCAACAATCACAGCATCACATAACTCTACACACATTATCATGATCTCGTAATAATTTCCTCAAAGCTCATACATAAATATATATCTCAACATTACTTGTTATACTCTGATACAAGGTAAAACATAAACAATCAACCATAACACCGATATCATACGGTCCAGTAGGGACTCATAACCCTCGCCTGAGACTGGGAGCGTTCTCCCCAATTCGTTTTTCTGTTTCATATTATTTAGTCTTTGTGGGCTGACAAGGAACCTCATTGCGTGATGACATTTTTATTTATTTATTCGGTGTTCACACAATCAGTACAACACATCATAATTGTACACATACAACATATGGCACAAAGTCCATTCCAAAAATTCTTAAATTCAATCATGCAGATATCTTTAATAAATACTATAAATTTAAAAAACATACAAGTTCATACTTTCATGCTATTTAAAAATACATACTCCACCAAAATTTTATATAATAAAATAAATCTTCAAATTCATGTTCGTCCATTCCATAGAAAATTCACAAAAGTCAAGTTCCAAAAACTTACTAACCCACACACACACGCAAACAAGCAGAAGTAGTTACCTGGCAGCCTGCACCGATCTCACAATAGCACAACCCCCCGTGCTATTTTAGCACGACTCTGCTCTACATATCAACGTACAAGCAATTACTATCTACTAAAACAAAACACAATTAACAATTTAAACTCTCTATTACTTATTCCCAACTCCTGCCTACATTCTTTACAATTTAATTCCACCAGATTTAAGCCTATGAGATAACCCAATTTTGCCCAAATCAATTCATACACCAAACCTAGCCCATTCAACATTACCAACACTATCATTGAGTCCAAATGATCTCTTAAATTCCACAATTTCACCTCAAATACCTAAATTCATAGATTTCTTTGATTAAAATCAAGTATAAAGCTATTCAGATCAAGAAAAATCACTAGTGTTGGTAATCAACCTAGATAACCCAAACGATAAACTATAATACATTACCCAAGCAATAATTTTCAAAATCTTTTATAAATTCTAATTTTTCAAATTAAGAAAATTATTTTAAATTCTCGAGTCACCTAATAGACAAATCTAAACTCATAAAATCAACCTACTAATTTACCTCAACAAATCTATGATCAGTTATTATCAAAACTCAAGTACCCAAGTCCCAATTTTTGCTCTAATCACCCTAATATTAATGTCATTGGAAAGTTAAAATTATATGTAAAAACTTTTATAAAGAAAGTTAAGTCAAAGAAGTGATTTTAGTCATCTAAATTATTTGTAAAGCTCACCTAAATCAGATCAATTCCACTGCGGGCTTGCCGACCAGAAGAACGAAAGCTCAGCGGTGCTTTATTCTTAATTGAGAAGACTAATGTGTTTAGGACTTTAGGTATGTATATATATACACACAGTTCACGTGAAAGTTGCCGCGAGGCCCACGAATTATTTTGTTATTATTATCTTTTTCTTTTCTTTTCTGTTTATTAATTTAGTAATATATATATATATATTTATATCTTTTCTTCCTCACATTTTTTTTGTTATATACATATCTAAAAATAAATAAATCTTAACATTAATTTAGTAACTCTCCCTAAAATTTAGATGATTAGCTAAACTTGAAACCCTATCCAAATATTATTTATTTATTTATTTTATAAGAACAAGGATATCATTTTCTATTTTCGAATTTCCCATTTAAATTATCAATATAATTTCTTAATTATTTTCAGTCTACTTATTTTATAAAATTAATCTTCATCACTAAATCTAAAGTCACCTAGAAATTTCTCTTTTCACCATAAATCTCTCCAACTAATCTCCACAAAATCTTCAAATTCAAATTGACTCCTAAAATCTAATTTAACTCCTCAAATCTAATTCAAATACTCAAATTCAAATTAAATCCTCAAATCCAAATTAATTCTTGAAATTCAAATTAAATAATTAATTATCTTTCTTAAATTAAAGAAAATACTAAGCCCTAAAATCTCAATAAACCTCAATTTCCCTTAAGATAGCCATAATTTCCCAAACTCATCATTAAAATCCTAAATAAAAATTACTAAACCTTAATTTATTTTTCAGGATGTTACATTTTGATCTTCTTGCCTTAAAATTGTTTATCCCAAATTGGGAACGATCCCTTTTATATCATTTCGTATATTTGAGGTACCTTTTTGTCATTTTGATATTTGAAGGGTATTTATTTGGAATTTTCCCTAAGGGATATATAAATTTCAATAATTTAGAAGTGTTTTTTGTACTACGGTTTAATTTAGAGCAATAATATTATGGAGGCTCAATTTTTTTATTATTTTCTAAGTTAGATTTTCCTTGAAGAGTAGTTTTGTATGGGATTATGCATTTCTATTGCTATAGACATGAAGATTTTCTGCCAATAATAATTTAAATCATTTTCATAGAAAAGTCATTTTAATCATTGGAGCGCAGTTTCAGAATATTATCTTATTCATTTTTTAACATAGAAATAACTCTTTATTTATACCCATAGCTAACTATCAAGTACTCATAGAAAAGCCAACAGTTGAATTAAGAGACAATTACACATAGGTTCTTAGTAAAAGAATTAATTTTAGAGAGGTCCCAAGAAGTTATTAATGACAAGTATTGACAACTGAATAACCTTGGTTAATAAGTGAAAAAGTTGTCAATGAACCTCTCTGATATTAAATCTCTTACTTGGGACCATAATGCAATTCTCCCTTAAATTAAACGTTGAATTTTTGTTCTTCATCATTTGGATAATGTTTTGGTTTTATTTAACTGCTTAGTTATTTGTAATACATTTTATCTTTTAATGAAATTGTCCTTTATTAAAAAAAAAACCTCAACTTTAGCGCTAAAACATTTATCAAGTGTTTGCACTAGGATATCGTCGTTTCTAACTTAATCCACACTATATAACTGAATCAATATGTTTGCATTTGGCGTAAATTTGATCGAATTTCTTTCAATAAATGAAATATAATGGACAGAACATAACAGAGTATATTAAAATTGATTTCATATACAGTAAAAACTTGATTTCAAGAGAGATAAAAAATAATAAACTGAAGTTCGAAACAATCTAACAATTGAGTTTTGCATATCTAAGAAACAATTTGCAGTCTCAGATTAAGCATAGCAACTTATAAACTTGAGTTTGACGAAGACAATTCAAATGTCAATTTTCAGTAGACATAACGTAACTTTCTCAATTTAAAATAAAATTAAGCAAACAGATTAATCTACCATTGAAAAAAATCTTCAAATTTAGTTTTTTAATGTAGCACACCCGTTATAAAAATTGCTATTGGTCGTATTGTAAAAGTCGTCTGTGTAGCACACCCGTGAGACATACTTCGGCATATTGCATATTATTTACTCACAGACAAAATTTAGATTGAGTAATTGATAAGAAGACAAAGTCTGCTCTATTCATATGATTGACTTCCCGGTTGGCTTATCCGTTTAGTATTTTAAAGTTTGAACATTTTAGGTTTTGAGACAGAAAAAAATTGTAAGAGCTTGCATATGCAAACTTATAAGGGATATTTGCCTTCTTACCTTACTAATTTTGAAACATTACTGAGTGTATGATGAATTTTTTTTTATGTGGCTACTGATTTGGTCAGATTCAAATATCAAAGGACCAATTAGAATAGTTATCGTAAAAAGATGTTTTTTCTTCAATCTAACGACCTCAAACATAGGATTTTTATTTAAACAGCCAAATTCCCTATTCGTAGAATTGTTAATTGAAGTGGTTAGTGATATCACGCCTAAGAATAACACAAATTTTGAAGGAAGCAAAGACCTTTTGTGCTCTAATATAATTGATGACTCCCCATATTTAATAAATTTTTAGAAATATTTTATTATATTTGGGGAGTTATCAATTAAAAAATTAAGAGATTTTATTACCGATATGAGATATTGTTTGGGGACTTCTTTTAGGAAAGTGAAAAAAAATAAAATCATTGAAAATAAAAATTAAAGGTTTTAAGTTGATTTATCTTATTTTGGTGGCATCAAATATTCTTGCATTTTAATTGCCTATTTTGTTTTAATTGACAGTCACTCATCATCAATCAATAATTATTATGCAAGAACAGGAAAGAAAAAAACGCACTCTTGCAAGGAAGAGAATGAGAGACTAATTGATTATAAATTCACCACGCACACACATCGATTTGGGGGGGCTAATTCTTTCAATCATAAAACACACTACCCAAGGACACACACGCAAGAAGGGAGGAGGCAGCACTTAGAGAAAGAGAGCACCACGTCTTCGATTTTCTTCGCCATTAACGACGGCCGGAGTGAGGATGAGAAGAACTTCGGTGTGCTTCAATGAATTTATTTAAAGGCTTGTGTGGTTAAACTTTTGTCTTAGATTATTATAGTTGATTATGGATTAGTGGATGATAATTTCAAACTTTATTTGTTTTAATGTTATATTTGTTGATTTAAGTGTGTGCTTTATTGTCCTGAAAGAAGATACATCTGATTAGGATTAAATTTGGTGTTCTAAAGGAGCCTAGACATAGGAAATTTAGATTAGACCTTCAATTGAATCTTGTAGGATTATAAGTTTTTGAACTTAATTTGCTTGTAGGATAGACATATACCTAACGGCCCTTCATAATCACATTAGGCCTGCATTTAATTTAGTCTAATTAAGTAGTCACATAAGACATTAGGGATTGAATTAATTTAGAACGCCTTTTAGTGATCGACAGACACTCTTAGGTAATTAAGAGTCCTAGACTAGTAAATATAATGTTGATTGCAATTAAAGGGAGAAATTAGACATTAAGAAGTAATTAAAGCTATAATAATCAAGTCATCACGTTTCTTCATTAACCGTAGTTAAGAATTGTTTTTTTATATATATAGGATTTAATTTTCATTTGATAATTGCTTCTTTTGTGTCTTGCTCAAATTAAGCAAAAGTGTAAAATTAATGCTCAATCTAGTTGTTAGTACCGAGTCCTCAAGGGAACGATACTTTACCTACTCTTAATTACTTGATACAGCTTGTGCACTTGCGGAGTCTTAGGCTACAAAATTTGTGCCTATCACTAATAAAAAAAAAAGAATATTCTCAACTCCAAAGTGGTTTGAGGAAATCTTAATCTAACTAATAATAGGGTTAAGGGTAAAAAATACACATGTGATTTTGTCAAAAGTTCATCTAACACCAAATGTTATTTTTTGGACCAAAAATACACATGAGCTTTCAAATTGGATAAAAAAAATACACATCTACAGTTAAATTAGGGTCAAAAATACATATGTGATTTTGTAAAAAGGTTCATCTAGCACCAATCGCTTTTTTACGGAATATAACTGTAAATGAGACTTATGATCCAATTTAAAAACTCATGTGTACTTTTAATCCAAAAAAAAACATTTGGTGTTGAATGAACTTTTGACAAAATCATATGTGTATTTTTGACCCTTAACCCCTAATAATATTACCAAAACACCATAACCACTTTTCTTTATTATTACCTTCTTTCTCTTATTTATTTATTATTAAGGATCATTAATAGAGTTTTTGTAGGGAAAATATGAGAAAAATTAGAAAGATATCAAATCTTTAGGAACAAACTCAAGTTATAATTTAATATGTCATATATTTAGTAACTAAAGTACTACTTATTCATAGTATACAAATTAAATATATTGACGGACAATTAGAAAAACAAAGTCAAGCTAGGATTAGGTTTAGATGGACAATAATATCAATTTGGACAAAATCATTTGATCATTTATTACGGAATTAACAACAACTGGATATTATTTTTAAAAACAAAAATTGATCAAAAAGTGTACTTTTGAAACTTAAGACTTAAGAGACTTGATGCAAATATAATATACAGGATCAAAAGTATACTTTAATCGTTTGTATTTGAGCCTTGTTATTAGTAAAAATACAATAACTCTCTTAATATGACTTTTTTATTTATAACAAATTTAAACCCTCAATTTTATATTATTTTGGAAAAAAATAATTGTTAAAAGCTCAAGAGGCTGCGTTGATAACTCAGGAACCTGATTATGATTAATTCCTTTATTTGAAACCTGGTTGTGATTTTCCCAAATACCACCATCATGGTCCTTTTTTTCCTTAATTTTAATTTTAATTGTAGCATATGTGTTACATGATTTTTATAAAATACTTTTGTGCATCATTAAACTATATATTAATTTATATGTTATATACATATATTAATTTAGAAAAAAAATGATAAATATACATACTTTAGCATAGTTTATGTAGCATACATAATCTTTAAAAATAAGTGAATCGAGACTTACATTATTAAAAATATTTAGTATTACTTTTAACACGTACATATATGCTTGCATTCAATGAACGCCAACAGATTAAAAAAATCAATGAACTCCACGGTTTGCATTTCATTGTCACCACCGGATAAGAAGAAACAAATGTTTGAGACGCTTCTCCTCAGAAAACGCCACGTTCAATATTGATTTTTTTTTTTTGAACTGAAACGTTCTATATTGATCTCAATCGCTCCAATATATATATATATATATACATATTATACAACGCTCTAATATATTTTGGGTCAAAAGAATCTCAACAACGTTTTCTAGGGGTACACATCATCACAATTCTTTATTTATTGGCCAATTATGAATTCCAGTACTTTACAAGTGTTTTGCAAGGGATTGTTAAAAATAAAATTCATAATTATAAATTATGCATTTATTATAAATTAGAATTGAACTAGCTAGAATTATTGATTTGTGCAGTACATTAGACGACAATATTAAACAACTCTGAATGAAAAATTTTTACACAAAAAAATGTTCAAATTAAATCCCAGTCAGGAACTCAGGATTGATAGGATTAGATAACTTCGTAAGAAATGCTCTGAGATATTTGTCCAGGTGAAGTCTCATTAAACTCTCATACTCTAGGCCGGACGCCAATTTCCGTTTTTTTGTTGTTGTCATGAGACACCAATTTCCCGAAGTATATTAAAATTGTTTATCTATCATATATATAAGGCTCATTCACTATGCATTTATTAGATAAGAAATTACCTTGTTAAGTTTTTTGTTTGATGTGCACAAAGTAAAAATACCTTATATACTCCTCTGCTCTTAAATATAGGAGCTAGTTAACTTTTTTGGAGAATCGTAAGAAAGCTAAATACGTTACTTATAAATTGATTTACTTAAATTTTTTCTTTAAACTAGTTTATTTGACTTATAAACTAACATATCATTTATTAATACAGAAAATACGTTATGATTAAATAACTCAATTAGCTTCGTTAATTTCTCTGAAAAAAAAAGCTAAGTTAACTGAATCTAATATTTAGAAACCAAGTTTATTTGTTTGTTACTGTGGATTTGGAGGGGGAGACAGGATGAAAAATTTTCATGAGATGAATTTAAAAATTTTGAAGATGTGAAGCTTCAATTATTTAAACAAATAATAAATAATTAGTGTAAAATAAAAGGTTAGAAAAACTAATTAAAAATTCTTACTCCTTTATTTTTCTTAAATGTATCTCAAAAATATTTTCTCTCGGCCAACATTTCCTCCCCTCCCCTTACCAAATAGACTTAGGAAAATTTGTGGATAAATGCCATGAGACAAATTAACTGACAGCTAGGACCTGACATGCATTAAATATGAGTGTTATGTATGATTTAATATGGTCTATCCCAAGTTAATTTATCAAATAAGGGTCTGTGCCACCTAGAAAATCAAAATACCATCTATCCCCAATTTCCACTTGTTTTTATTATGTAACAAATTAAATATAGTTTACGCTATCCCAACCATAGTATATTATACATCAACTATGCCTATCCATCTCATTACTGACAGTTCTAATCACACATATAGTTACACACCAAAACATGTCTTCTTCTTCTTCTTTTGCTCTCTCCTTATTCTCTTTCTTCTTCCTCTCCTTCTCTATCATCTCTGCTCACTCAACCAACTTTGAGATAGTCAACAACTGTCCTTACACAGTCTGGGCCGCCGCTAGCCCCGGAGGTGGCCGCCGCCTTGACCAAGGCCAGACATGGAACCTCTTAATATCTGGAAGCACCACAGGTCGCATCTGGGGTCGCACCGGTTGCAAGTTTGACGCTAGTGGCCTCGGCTATTGCCAGACCGGCAACTGCCCAGGTGGCCTGAATTGCACCGCTTGGGGTGTCCCTCCAAACACACTCGCCGAATTCGCCTTAAACCAATTCGCCAACACAGATTTCTACGACATATCTTTAGTGGATGGCTTTAATATCCCCCTGGATTTCTCCCCTCTGAACAGTGCATGCAGGAAGTCGAGCTGTACGGCGGACATTAATGGACAGTGTCCTAAGGAATTAAGGGTTCCCGGAGGATGTAACCATCCATGCACAGTGTTTAAGACCGAGGAATATTGCTGTTTTAAAGGACCAGGAAGCTGTATACCCACAAGTTATACAAGATTCTTCATAGTTAAATGTCCAGATGCTTATAGTTTTCCTCAAGATGGTCCAACAACTACCTTCACTTGCCCTACTGGTTCCAACTACAGAGTTGTGTTTTGCCCTTTACGTTCTTCTCTTGTCAATGGTCTTGAGATGCCGGCAAGTTCAAGATGAGGTTTTCTCTCTTAAGATCCTCTGAGGGATTATAATGAATAAGCTCTGGATCAGTTCATAGGTCAATTTATTTTCTGTGTAACATGTATTATCTTAGCTATGTTGACTTTTTCTTGTTTGGTGATAACGTGTTAAGTAATAGCAATTCAGATTCAGATGCAGTAAGCATAATAAATTGCCAACGACGTCCCATATCTAATACTAAATCTCCAATTGCTTAACATTTATTCACTTTGACCAATATTTAAAAACCCAAATATATAAGACCAATACAAAAGAGTAGTACTAGTACAAAAAACTTTTTCAATGTCATTAATTAACATCAGTTAAATAAAAAATTGACATAAAAAAATGCGGTGACATTTTTGTAAATAAGTTGGAGACGAATGGTGAAACAACGTCACATATATTATTTATATGTAACGTTAAAAAAAAACGTCACATATTTTAAAAATGTGACGTTGTTTGGAAGAAACCACATCACTTATTTTAAATATGTGACGTGGTTTCTTTCAACGTCCGTTGTTATTTTCATGGGAGTCGTTGTTTAACTCCTTTAAAACACCAATTGCATTCGCGTGGGCCTCTCATCATTTTCCCTCTCTCATCTCCTCCTCCTACCCTAATCCTTCCTCTCCATGAGAGCAAGGATTTGGTTTTGCTTTGCCCTAATCCTCCTTGTGAAGTCACCGCATAGTGAAAATCTTTCACTTGTTAAGCTTGGAGAAGAAGAAAAGCCTTGAGGTTCCAAATTAAGTGTTCGATCTTCACTCCCAAAGACACAAAAGAAGGAAAAAAAAAACCTTGGCCCATCGGAGACGAAATCGAAGCAACAATCTTCAGGAACCAGTACGATTTTAAGAAATTGGTTTCAATAGCGTACCCCTTGGAAAGTGACTGGCTTTTAAGAAATTGGTTGAGGTAAGACCATATGGTAAAACTTTCTTCGCCCACGTCACTTCAATTTCCTGTAAGGACTCGTTTTCTTGGAAATGGAAGCGTCAAGTTTGGCACTTCCTCGCGGCCTCAGATTCTTCCTCTGGTAACCATTCTTGCCTTCAATGGTTGTAATTTCATTTATTTTTTGGCTTACTGCTGAGTTGAACTCCAGTGTGAGAGCTTTGTACTTGTTTTTTCTACAAAGGCAGATTAAGCTTCTGGCGATTTTCTTGGCTTCTTTTTTGTTATTTATAGTTATTGGCCTCATGTTCAATACATAGTCTAATTTGGTTTACTTGCTTCCATTTTTTTCGTTGAATTATTTTTTAATATTTTGTGATTTATCTGTGTGGGGTCAGGCGGAAGGGTTTTCTTGCTCTTTTGGGTTTATGGTTGACATTGGAAAAATATACTTGGATAATTTGACACTTGAACTGGTTTCTAAAATAGAAAGTGAATGTGGGTAATATTCGAAAGGATTATGATACATATACGTATAGCTATTTTTTGTCTGATTATTAAAACTTGGATCCTTCGTATCTTAATTTAATGATACAAAGAAATGAAGTATATTGGTTTTTCATTTAGAAATTTATGCAGGCTTCTTTCTATTAATACCATGGATGGTGACTTGCACACCTCTCTCTAATGCTTTTATTCCTTTTATCCTGGCTCATATCTGGTAAGTACATGGTACAACAACTGTGAACTAATTCTGATTGATGCTTCCTATTTAATGGGATATACAATTGATTTGAGATGTTTGAGCGTTAAATGATTGGTTTAGAAGTTGATTGTTTCAGTGTGCTGAATCTTTGCTTATGCTGATAGCTGATCTGACCTTCTTTGCGTGTTTTTGCATCTGCAATGGTTGGCTTAATCTCGGCTTTCACTGTAAACGAAGAGCTGACAAGCAATTTTGAAAAATTGTTGTTGTAGGTGGAGGCAAAGAAACAAACTTTTTCCTCATTTGATGACTTGCTTGCTAATTCTGAAAAACTTGTATTGGTTGACTTTTATGCAACCTGGTAATTTATTCTCTTCTCGCTGTCTCTCTTTTTATAGTACTATTGAACTGTATTTTTCAATAGTGTACCCCTTGGAAAGTGACTGGCTTTTAAGAAATTGGTTGAAGTATGACTAGAATGAATGCTGGAGTATGTGCATTCTATGGGTTCCGAAGAAATCAGTTTTTTCTTTCTGTTTTCATTTCAATATTATACATGTTTCACTGAAAGAGAATGTTGATGCAGATTTGAAGATGAACCACTGGAGCCTCAGATTGAAGTAGGGAATTCTGTCTCTTATGCTTTTTTAGCCGCACACATTTTTGTGGGACTTTATTATTGAATTACTCCTATTATGTATTGAAATCACTGGTGAATTAATTGATGAACAGGAAGGTGCAGAGGAGGATGTGGACATGGCTGATGAGCCTCTTGAAGCTGAGGATAGGGAAGAACAAGAACCTGTGGAACGACAGAGGAAGACATCTAAATATATGACAAAATATGAGCGTTCCCGAATTTTAGGCATCCGTGCTCTCCAAATTAGGTTCGTCATTCTTAACTTTGTTAACTCAAAATTCTATGATCATATCTTTGTCATAGTATGTCAACTTTTTTTTCCCTGGTTGAGCAGTATGAATGCACCTGTTATGGTTGAGACCGGGGGGGGGGGGGGTGAGACTGACCCTCTTAAGGTAATACTGCCGTACCCTCATTTGGTTAGATCAGTTCTTCTGTATATCATGACATTTTTGTTTTGATTCAATCTCTGCATTCTGCACGACTTAAATATAATTTCCATTCTAAACTTGTAATCTCAAAATCAAGCTTCCAGCTATTTTTCAATTTGGCCTGGTGCCATTCATTTGAAATGTGGGAAAGTTGTCTCTAGGCCTGTCTTGAATTCGCATCCTTATTGGGCTGTGGTTCTTGCATTGCACCCACCTCGTCAGGAGCCTTGTAGTGTTCTTTCCTTTATGTTTTCGTTATCTAGCTCATTTTTGGGGACATGGTGACTTTTAGGGGGAAATAATAATGGGAACATTGGAATATGAGTAGGAAATGAGAAGATTATCTGAAAGATTGGAAAGCTGGAGAAGCAAGGGAACCACAGTGGATACAGGATTGCTATATGAACTAAGAGGTGGTTGTTCATGGGTTGCTTAATTGTATGAAGACAGAAGAAGAATGGATGGGTTGTCCAAGTTGTTATGAATTCTATTAGCAGCCAAATTTTCATTTGCATAAGAAGAGCCAAGCGAGGGAAAGTCAGTTTTCCTCACTCATGGGTCTATCTTCCACTTTATATCATACTCATAATCTCTGCTTCTACAGCAGATTTTTAGCTGGTTGTTGGTCCATGACCACTGTTTTCCCCCTCCTTGTTTAATTAAGAATAGATTTGGGGTTACCTCAAAAAGAACAAGAATATGGATTTGGGTCCTTTAGTGTTGGATAGTTCAAAATCTGAAGTAGCATGTAATCCACTTTGACAACTATAGTTGTATTTATGATTTGCTGTATGTGTTTTAACTTCAATGATTTAATTTTGCCGTGGCTTCATATGTTTTGGTTTGTGCAAGTATGGGTAGCTACAGAAAGTGGAAACGTGGAAGAGACTTGTACACACAACGAGGAAGATGTATGTATGAACTCATTTTTCTCTTGTATATTTAGACCCTACTTGTCTATTTTGAAGTGACTTATCTGTGTAAAAGTTTTGATTTTGTAACAGTTGTAATGGACATATATGAAATGTTGAGTTTGTATTGATTTCCCATTGTTGTAATAGACATATATTTCTTATATTGTAGTTTCATAGTTGTGACCAATAACTATCATATTTTGCCCCCGTTTTTTTTATTCAAATGTTCATGTAGGGGGCATTTTTTGGATTGTGGGCGATTCCAATCCAAAAAATTGCCCCTATTTTATAATTTAAATGTTCACGTAGGGGGCATTTTTTGGATTGTTAATGATTTTAATACAAAAAATGTCTCTATTTTTTTTCAAAAAAATTGGACTTCCAGGTCACTTATTATATAATATGTGACGTGAAAAGTCCGGTCTGGAGACTTTTCAAGTCACTTATTATATAATATGTGACGTGAAAAGTCCAGGCCAGACTTTTCACGTCACTTATTATATAATATGTGACGTGAAAACTCTGACATTCCACATCACATATTTTGGGGATGTTAAAAGTCCTCTTTTCCACGTCACATATATTAACGTCACTTGAAAAAGTGATGTGAAAACCCCAAAATAAGTGATGTGAAAACTCTTTTCTGTAGTAGTATATAGAAGTCAAATATAAAGGGATTAAGCAATTGCAAACAAGAAATTCCCATATGTTGGTCCATAAAGCTTGAGCCGCTATCACATTGCCAAAGCATCAATGATTCTAGCCTTTCATCTCATCAGTTTTGTGCCCAAGAACATCCAAGATCCACCTCCATGAATTAAGAAGAATGGAAAAGAAGTATGATAGGAATGGAAGAAGGAGCGGGTATAAATCAGAAAATCAGCAAGAGAGGGGATGGAAACGAGTAGGAAGATGAAGATCTGAAGAGGGAATAGAAGGGAAATGGAGAGAAACCCTAAGAGAGTCTTGTATTTCGAACTTGGGAGGCTTAGGGATATGAGCTTTTGAGTGGCCACATGGTTAAAACACCACCCCAAAATGCTAAAATCGCAACTGAATTCTTTGCCTATCAGGATGTGCTTGCCGAGATGAGCACTTATACTTACCGTAGTGAGCTGCACAGAAGGTTGGGGGTTAGGATTTTTCATTGGCTCGCCGCAGTGAGCTGTAAAAAGCTGGAGGGTGGCTGAACAAGGTTGGTTCGCTTGGCGAACTGCATAAAAAAAGGGAAGCTAAATTTTTTTCCCACTTTGGCTAGCTTCCTTCTTCGCACTCGTTCTTTGACTCAGCTAATTTCTTCCAAAATTGCAATAGAATCAAACTCAAGGTATGTAATATCAAACTGTTCTTGAAGATTAGTGATGACTTCCCAATTTTAGGTATTTGGATACATATTTTATTATATTTTGGGAGTCATCAATTCAAAAAAAAAAAGATATTTTATTGTGATTTGAAAAGATACCGAATTGAGACATTATTTAGGGATTTCTTTTTAATTATCTTGTTTTTAATGAAAATAGGAAAGAAAACAAAAATAAAGGAAAAGAGGTTTTTAGATGATTGACTTTTAGTATTATTATTTGTAGAATCATATTTCCTTATTCTCCTTTTATGATATAGGTGTGCAGATTTTTTTTAAAAAAATTATAGTAAAAAAAAAAGGTGGGTGGGGTGCAGCGTTTTGGAGAGATTATTGGAAGAGCCAATTAAAGTTAGGGGTGAGCAAAACTAAACCGAAACCGAAAACCGAACCGAACCGAATGAATTTCGGTTTTTTCGGTTCAGTTTTTTCGGTGTTCGGTAAAATTTCGGTTTTACAATTTCGGTTTTTCGGTGTTTCTGAAAAAAATTCGGTTAAAATCGATAACCGAAATAATATTAATTTATCTGATTATTTTTTCATTGATCTGTTACATATTGAAATTTTTTTCTTTAGCTTTTATCTTTTTTTATTTATTGTATTTTCCCCAAATAATTTGGATCACTCATTAGTCATTCTCTCCACTCTCCAGTCTGATTATCTCCCAGTCCCACTCACATAATCAGTTCCTTTTCTTAACCTAAAACCCTAAATCCACTTTCTTCATCTTCAACTCTGCTCTCACATCGCGGCGACTGTGCTTGAAACCAGAAAGACCAAAGGTTTGTTGTATATTCAGCCTTGAAATTGGGTGACTTGAAGTGCTTGAGTATGTTTGCTCTCTCCTTTAAGAAGATTCCTCTTTTCTGGTACCACAGGAACACGTCTACACACATATATATAAATATATAAAAATATCATCTTCATCTCTTCTCTCGCATCAGACATGTGCGTGTGTAAGGCTTTGTTGTATTTAAAAATGAAGTGGTCCCCAATATCTTAGCTTCTTTCTTTATTTGCTGGTGGTCCCAATGTCAAAGCATGTATATCTTCTTTCTTTGATTGTACAAGACTACAAGTGGTCCCAAGCATTTGTTGTTGTCTTTGACTCTTTTCTACAGTTTAGATTTTTTTTTTTAATTTCCAATTGTGTTTTTTGATTTCAGAAGACCCAAATCCGCCCATCAATAGATCAAAATATATAAGTGTTTCCATTTTCCTTACAAATGGATTTAATTAGGAGTCAAAGAAGGAATATGACTCTTATGTTTTTCTCAAATGACATTATTAACACTAATTCATAAGCAAATTAAAACTGAATCATACGTGAGGTTTATAAGGGGGAACAAGATCATTAGATCCTAATCACTATATTTTTATACCTATTTAATACTTGTTACAATCCATTTCATTTTAATAATTCTTTTGTCCTTGCTGATTCTATTATGATAAAGCAAACTATTTTTCCAGATTTGACACTATGGATGATCAAAAAACTGGAGGAGGTGAAATTACTCAGTCAAGTGCAGAGAAAAATCAACCTTCAGAAGCAGCTCGGGTTGGAAAAAGAAAAGCCATGAAGCCAAGATCAAAAGTTTGGGAACACTTCACTAAGTTTGTGAATGATGCGGGTGAAGTTAAAGGTAAGTGTAATTACTGTGAAAAAGAGCTTGCATGTGATCCAAAATCCAATGGAACCACATCACTTAACAACCATATGAAATCTTGCAAACTTAAGCCTCCTCCTGAAGAACTTGCACAATCTCAATTAAGTTTTAATGTAGATGATAAAATGGGTCTTGTAACTTGGAGATTTGAACAAGATGCTGTTAGAAAATCCTTGGCATGCATGATAATTATGGACGAATTGCCTTTCAAGTTTGTTGAAGGGATTGGGGTCAAACAATTCATGTCTCGTGCTCAACCAAGATTTATCATTCCATCAAGATAGACTGTAGCTCGTGACTGTTTTGGAATTTACATTGATGAAAAGGTTAAACTTAAAGAATATTTGAGCAATAGAAAACAAAGGGTTTGCCTCACTACTGATACTTGGACTTCCATTCAGAGAATAAATTACATGTGTGTTACTGCTCATTTTATAGATGATACATGGACTTTGAGGAAAAGGATTTTGAATTTTGTTCCTATTTTTAGTCATAAAGGGGTAGATATTGGAATGGAACTTGAAAAATGTTTACTTGAATGGGGAATTGAAAGGGTGTTAACAGTTATAGTAGACAATGCTAGTTCTAATGATGTTGCATGCCAATATTTGAAAGAAAAAGTTGTAAAGTGGGGTTATTCAGTTATGAAGTGTCAATTCTTGCATGTGAGATGTGTGGCACATAAAGTCAATTTAATTGTTACTGATGGATTGAAAGAAATAGGGCGTTCAGTGAAAAGAGTTAGAGAGGCTGTTCGCTTTATTAGGCAATCACCCCTTAGAATGAAAAAATTCAAATAGAGTTGTGAGGATGAAAAGATTCTTTGTAAGAAAATGCTATGCTTAGATGTCTCTACTAGGTGGAACTCTACATATTTGATGTTGGAGACAGCTTTAAAATTTGAGGCAGCCTTTAAAATGTATGAGCTTAAAGATCCTTTCTTTCAACTTGATCTTGAAGGTGGAGATGGAGAGGGGGTTCCTCAAACTGAAGATTGGAACAATGTTAGGAGGCTAACCTTGATGTTGAGTCATTTTTATGATCTTACTTTGCGTATATCTGGCTCTTTATTTGTAACATCTAATGGTTTCTTCCATGAAATTTATCAGTTGTATCGTTTTTTGGATGAGTGGACAAAAAGTGATGTCATTGAATTAGCAAATATAGCAGAAAAAATGAAAGAGAAATATGATAAGTATTGGGGAGATCCTATGAAGATGAACAAACTTCTTTATGTCGCTGTTGTTCTTGATCCTCGATATAAATTAGATTGGGTGCAGTTTGCTTTGTCTAAAATGTATAGAGGTGCAATTGGTGAACGGATGGTGATGCAAATTAAAGAAGTTTTGATTTCTTTGTATAATGAATACAATCAAGGTGCATGTGCTTCTTCCTCAGCATAATCTGAGAGGGAATCGATGCATGACTCTCACGTAGACTTTCATGATGATGATGATGACCCTAATTTTAAAGTTAGAAAGTTACTTGATATGGAGAAGCAAGCATTCATGAATAGACGCCTTGGTGGAAAGACTAACAGAACAGAGGTTGATAGATATTTGAATGAAGAACCAGAGGAAGAGATAGATGGTTTTGATATTTTAAGTTGGTGGAAGCTAAATAGTCCAAGATTTCCCATTCTTTCTCTAATAGCTAGAGATGTCTTGGCTATGCTAATTTCCACGGTTGCTTCAGAGTCTACATTTAGTACTGGAGGTCGAGTTTTAGATCCATTCAGGAGCTCACTAACTCCTAAAGTTGTGCAGTGTTTAATTTGTGCTCAAGATTGGATAAGACAATCTGTATTATATCTTGTAGAAGAGAGGGATGATGACATACAAAAGATAGAGCTTGGTAATATTTTACTTATACTTCATAAGTCAACTTTTTAGGAATAATACTATATTTATTATGATATATGAGCTTAAACCCTGTCTTGTTTTTTAATTGCTAGATCTGCAAAAAATTGCATTGGAAACAAATGTTGATATTGTGTAGATGCAAAATGGGACAAATTGCAAGATTTGTAAGTAATTTTTATACTCTTTTATATTATTTTGTGCCAACAACAGAGAGCCAAAAGCCCAAAACATTGATGCATGATTATTCATTTATTCTATTAGGCGATTCAGTAATATGGGACACTTATTATTATTACACTATTTTTTGTTTGTCACTAATGATATTCTTTCTTCTTTCAATTATAGGTGGCATTCAGGGAGAAAGGCATTCAAATATTTTGGATAAATTTACCTTCATTATTTATAGTTTGATTTTGCTTTCTAAGTGTTTTGTATTAGTTTATTAGGTAATGTTGAATGCATTGGGTTAATATGTATTTTGAATCTTTTGGAATCTTTTGTACTTTTGATCCCTCATTATTGAAATATTGGGGTTAGAGTTTATAAAAAAAAAAGTGTTCTCATAGCATACAGAATTTCGGTTATTTGAAGAAAAACCGAAACGAAATATTTCGGTTATTTCGGTTCGGTTACCGAAATATTTCGGTTTCAGTTCGGTTGTTAAAATAAGAACAATTCGGTTTTCGGTTTTTTCGGTTATTACCGAATACCGAACCGAATTACCAATTGCACTCCCCTAATTAAAGTTTCTACACTCACACGCGGCACAGTGGAGGAAGCAATTGTGGGGCAGCAACCGAATGGACAAAACGCACAGTTTAATTAAAAGGGTAGACCTAATTGAATTGATGGTGGAACACACAAGAGGAAGAGAGGCGGCCCAATTTGGTTGGGTTGAGAATCATCACCACAGACACTATTCATTCACGCCGCTGGAGACAACACGGAGGGGGGAAGTAAAATGAAGACCTAATCAATATACACATGCCGTTGGAGAAAGAGCGACGCATACATACACGGCCGAGGAAGGGGAGCAGCTCGCAAGGTGTAGCTGAAATTGTGGGGTATTGTTCATTGTCTTATCCATTGCTCAAGAAGAGGATTCAAATCAGTTCACTTCCTACAAAATTTTCTCTTGAATTTTCTTTATGACTTTGGATCTAGATTTTGAATTAATTACTGTGATTTTGTTGGAAGCCATGAGTAGCTAGTTTCCTTTTACAACCTAACCTAGAGGAATTATGAACTTGTTTGTGAGTTAGATATTTCTCCCACTTATTAATTATTTTTAATTTTAATTTAGTTTATTTAATCTTGTTATTATCGATTATTGTTTAGTGACTGATCACCATTGAACATGTTTAGGGAATTTAGGATTGAATTTGACGAAGGGAATTCTAAATAGACCATGGGATTGAATAATGTGGAATTAGATTTTTAATCTAAGGTAGATTTTAATCTAATTTGCGTCTAGGATAGATATATACCTAGAAGCTCCGCATAGTCAAATTAGAGTGTTACCGATATAAGTTGTACCTAGTTAATACGTGTGAGACATTACACAATTAATCGAGGTAAGGATATAAGTGGACCTACAGGCATTTATAGACACTAGGACTCTAGATTAGCTGATTAAGTTAAGGCATAATTAATTTAATGGGAATAAAATCTAAGAAGCAAACAAGGGATTAGTGGCTCTAGGTTGTTCATTCAACGTTTGAATTTAATCCGTTTTAAAGTTTGTGATTTTTATTAGAGTTTAGTTAATTTTTCTTCATTACTTGCACGCATTCCTGTTTCACTCAACTTAAACAAAAATAGGAGATTTAATGCCTAGTTATTAATTATCTTGAGTCTTTATGGGATCGACCTTGATTTGCTATTTTACTATTTCTGCAGCCCGTACACTTGCGGAACTTTAAATAAAATTTTGGTAGCATCAATTAGTTAGACAACTCAGGCTAACTATGCCTAAATTGCCTTTGATTAGTGAAAACTCTAACAAAGTGTGCTAAGGCTAGAATTAATCCTCTTTAGGTGCAATCACTCTTAGAACATGCAATAATCCAATTAGTTTAACTATGAAAAGTGTATAAAAATACAATTCAATCACAACACCTACACAATAAACCTCATGAACGCAAGGAGTTACCTTTTCTAATAGTGACAATGTCTAACACAATAATCAGCAGAGGAATCCGTAAAAAATGCTCACATCACTGTAATAGAATAAGCCCAACAATAAACGTTGGTACTACTCAGGTCACAAAAAAAAACCTTAGTAATATAATTCAAATTCCAACAAGTAATGTAGTTGACAAAAACATACATAGAGAAAAATCTTGGTTACCAGTAAAGGAGAATAAGCAATTTCCTTGCACACAGAATTATTCACACAGTTCAATTCAGTTCAGCAATTTCCAACCAGAAACTTTAGCCAACTAAGAATTAAACTATATAAAAAAAAGAATATCTATAGACGTGTGTTTTTTTTTTAAGAATCCGTAGGGCCCAAAAGGATTGCTAGGGAAGCTTAACAAGTAAGGATCCCCGGCAATGGTGCCACTTTGATAAGCATATCATTGTTTCTATCAAAAGAAACTAAGCTAAAATGTTGTAAAAGTGAGTCTAGCCTAGGTCATTCTCTGTAAGGAACCTAAATGAGATCAAAGTTTCCTAGCAATTCCAAAATCCACAAATTATCAAGTTAACAAATGCAAACGATGAACACTTTCTTTGATATTCTGTTGTAATACGTATACCTGTTCTACTGTTTCTAACTTTCTGCTAAGTGATAGAAGAAAATTAAATTGAGAATGATTGTAATGTATTTGTGAAACTATGGTTCAATTGTTCTCTCAGAGATACTTACAGCCTTCCTCATCCTCTTAAAATGAAGAGTCAAAGTGACTGAATTCATTGAGATGATCAACAACTCATTAATCACTTATTGCAGAACTCTATTAACATAGTGATTCTAACTCAAGTTTAATTCATTCAATCAAGGACCACAGAATTAACTAGAAAATTCTTCTATTACAACCATTACCATGATCTGTTTCAGATTTAATTGAATTACCTATAAACACTATCCAACTCGGTCAGAATTCATAGAACAAAACAATTTCATGAACAGAAGAAACATATCCAACTCGGTTATGCAATTTTCTAGCTATTGAATTAATCCTTTCAAATCCATGAGCTCTAGTCATACATATATTCAAACAGATCAAGAACTCAAACTGAACTACACAACTCGCACAGATCAGAATACTAATCCAAAACTTGAACCAAATAAAGAAGAATAGAAACTGAGCTTCTTAGGCTCGCATTGCTTGGTCAAGAGCTGCTACTACATTCAAAAGCTGTGAAGCCATAGATAAAAGACAGAGGTGCTGAGAACGGAGTGATCGAAATGATGGATGCAGATGGTTGATGGCGGAGAAGTCGAGAGTGGTCATCATGATACTCCAGTCTGGTCTGTCAAAGTCCCCAAAAATGAAAAAATATATAATGGGTCGTGAAGTGAGGGGAGTTGGACATCTCGAAATCTGATACTTTATCTAATTTCCTATGGAATATCTATTTCCATTAAGTGATGGGATCAGTTTAGTTTACTAGTTATTGTGGAATGACATTCCTTGGTAATCCACTTTCTCTTATAACTAGAATCCCCTTGCATCCATGTATAAATTCCAAATTTTCCCCTTAAGTAACGACAAAGCACAAATGGAGAATGTCTATTTCTAGAATTTAATCATGAAACTAAATAAATCATTATTTTACACACAATTAATCTTCAAAGTACATTTCCAAATTCATGTGTCAATAATGAGAATAATATCTAATCAATTCACCAACTTCAACCCAAAATGCACATATAACAATAGTAAATTCATGATTCATCAACAATTATCCTTTCTTCATCTCTTCTTCACCTTTCCATAATGGATGATGAATTAGAGAGCTCTTTGGAGTCTTCAAGCTCTCCATATGTGACTAGGTATTCCTCAAGATCTCTTGGTGATTGGTCGAAGTGAATCAAACTAGTTCCATAACAGGGGAGTTACTCTTGTTTCAATTTCTGTAGTTTGATTTCCAATACATGTATTCTTGTTGTTTATTTAGATACTTGTGTTGATGGATTGGATGTTGTATTAATCACTTTGTCTTGTTAGTATTAATTTCTTTTAGAGTCTTTATGATTTTATTATGGGATAAGGGCCTAAAATTCCCCGAAAGTATCTATGAAGGAGTACTGGGTTTCTGGGAGTTTTTGAAGAGGCAATTGTGCCTCAAAAGTTTAAAAAATGGGGGCAATTTCACCCTTACCCTAATAGATTCAAACAATCAATGTTTGTTGACCAATTATGGTGAAGTAGCATGCCATGCGGCAGCAACCTCTCACTTTTTTGTCCAACTAATTTTATAAGTTAGGAATTCTTTTAAAAAGAAAAACAGTTTCTGCCTCACCAGAATCATTTATTCTCACAGTGATATGCTATTTTTGATGCCAAATACCTCCCAAATAACCAATCTCTTCTCCCCAAACAATCCCAACTAGAGACAGAGTAATAGATTTCGGAAAATTCAAAAGCAAGATGCTCGGAACCCTACCTTCCACCTACCTCAAATGGATCTCAAAGAATGTGCGCGCACGCGACTTCGAGTAATGGGCAAATTTAGCAGATCAAGTCATGCGAGATCCAATTTACAAGGTCAAATCTAGTGGGAATTCGCAAAGAATATATTGAACAGAAATCGATCTAGATCTAGAACCATGTCTTCTTCGAGAGATGGTCATGATGCTAGCACTATTTCTAAATTGTTAGAGATAAGCGAGAGATTTGGTTGGGAAAATAATGATAAAACTGGTTGGGGGAAAATTGATTTTGAGCCTTTGGGTATGTCGAAGGGAGGTAGGATTCTGAGAGTAAAGAGGAGTGAATGAGAAGAAGAACAAGAAGATGATGAGATGGTGGTGAAAGAGAGAGAGAGAGAACGAAGGTTGTTGGAGGTTGAATCGGGAGTTACAGAGAGGTGGAAGGAGAGAAGAGGAAGAAGAAGATGATGAAACAATCTTATTGTTGCTTGAAACACAGTATTGATTTTCAATTTCACTTTACCTGGATGACTCCTCATCAACATGTTCTCAGTGATCCAGACATGATGGTGGATGAACCTCCAAAACTCTAAGTGATAAACCTCTTCTTCGCTTATTCTTGTTCCTAATTTTGTATTCCTTTTTCTGGTAAAGGTTGCTCATATTTTTTCCTGATTATCTCATCAATGATTTTATTTACTAATAGCTTAAATTTTCAGCAAGCGTTGCCCCCTTTTTCATATTTAGGAACAAACGGAGGGAGTAGCAATTAGCAACAAAGCATCTCAGATTCTTATATGTCTCCTTCAAGCTTCACAATTTGCTCGGCTATGGCAGCAAAGGCGCCTTCCAACCATCTTTTTAAACGGAATATGAGCAACCTTTACTAGAAAAAGGAATTAAAAAGAGGAACTAAGGTTGCTTTTCACTTTTTCAGGTGTTGAGGGAGAAGATGTTTTTTTTTTAAAAAAAATCCCCAACTTATAAAATGAGCTGGACAAAGAAAGCGAGTTGGATGCCACGTGGCATGCCACTCACCATAATTGGTCAACAAATGTTGACCATTTGAATTTGTTAGGGTAAGAGTGAAATTGCCCCATTTTTTAAACTTACGGGGCATAATTGCCCTTTGAAAAACTTCCAGACACCCAGTGCCCCTTCATGGATACTTCCGGGGCATTTTAGGCCCTTATCCCTTTTATTATCTAGCATGATAATTTGGGATGATTTAATCCATATGCTTATCTTGAGATTGATACCTATGAGTGATTTTAATGGTTGGGTTTGCTTATGTTGAGTTGCCAAGTTTAGTAGTGCATAAGTAATTAATCAATTGAACTCTCCTAACGGAATAATGTCAATATATATCCAATCTAATCTCATATATACACTACAAAAAAAGCGGGCTTTAGTAGCGGTTACATAAGTAGCAGAACATCAAAACCGCCAGTAATTATGGATTAATAGCGGTTACAAGCGTAAACCGCAAGTAAATATGACGTTTTGACTGAAGAAGGTTTTAGTTGCGGAATTTAGTCGCGGTTTAGGAAAAAAAACCGTGAGAAATCGAATGGCCGCTGAATTAGTGGCGGTTCAGAGACATTAGTAGCGGTTCTGTAAAAAACCGTCACTAATGTCTCGCGAAATAAATGCAACTGCATTTATTGCTTTGCATTTAGTTGCGGTTTGAGCCGCGGTTCTGGCTCAAACCACGACTATTAGTAGCGGTTCTATAAGAACCGCTACTAAATTCAATAGTTTAAAAGGCTCGTGCTTTTTCTTTGAAAAGGCACGAGCCTTTTTTAGAGAGAAAGCGACGTGACGTAACTCCCACAGATACGAGAAATAGCGAGCGTGTTTTGTAACACCTAAAAATTTTCTACCATATTATAGCATTTTAATTGAATTATAACCATTTTTCAGTGTCAGAAGCCCAAAAATACGGAAAATTTAAAACTTTTTCTTTTAAAACATTAAACCAACTGTCTGTCAGTTGGAATGAGCTTTTCAGACAAATTGGAACAATTTAAAACTCTTTATAAAATAAAGTGGTTAATAAAACAATTAAAAGTACATTAACCATCTTAGGGTATCTATTCTTGATTTATAGTACTTGGGAAATTTAAATCCCTTTATAGTTTTATACAATTCCATTTTCTATGCTTTCTACTATTAATTTAATAATTTAAAATTACATCATATACATATAACCTTACTTTCCAAAACATAATCTTAATTTCTTCATCTAATCATCTTCCAGCACTCCTGCCTTATCTCAACCATCTTACAATCTACCAGCTTCTCTGAAACAGCAATTTACCGCAGTTTATCTCATTAGCTATGGTATTCATGCATGTAAGAACATGTATATATTTTATAAATATGCACATATAATGATAGTATTTATCCTATTAATCTGGGTGACATAAACACCTACCAACAACTGATAATGATATCCTCGTTAACTAGTGGAGGTTCTACCTGCAGGACTTCTCGTTATAACTATCCCGTTATAACTAACTGATTTGGCAAAGGGGTAGCGAACCACCTAAGCCTGGAGTACTCCAACTGAGGAATAAAAGACATACCATTTTAAATGCAACAGATATACAAAATTATACATGCAATTCTTTTGAATGATAATGAAATAAACTGCTACCTAACTTCTGGAATTACTTTTATCTTGATTCCTTCCCTTCGCCGTCTCTTGGAGATTCAACTCTACTATTTCTTCCTATAAGTATTTATAATATAAAATGATATATTAATATTTATTCTTATTCTTAATAATTCGACATCTCTCACGGTTCTAATGTAATTAATACTACCATATTCTTTGTATTAGTGAAAGATTACAGTTTACTATAATTATCTTAACCCCTTTTTAAAATTAAAAGGTCAATTATAAATAATTTATTTCAATTAATAATTCTGATTCTTATTATCATCTTTTCCAAAATTAAAAATAAAATCCCAATGACTTAATCATAATTAATCTATTAAACATTACCATCTTCTACCATATACTATTTCCTTATTCGTGTACAGTACAATACAACTTTAATCTTATCAGAATTACAGCTTACAATTTATTCACTGTTGTCACTGAAAATATTGTTTAAGAGAACAGAACTAAAACAGAGATTTCAACTTATTACATTTAGTCCAACAAACAAACCGTAGCTAGATTTAAATTCTATTCCTATCATTACTTCCTATTATCAAAATATAAGGCAATCGGACATGGAACCAAGCACAGAAATAAATCTAGACTTTTAGAAATTTATAACTTCCAATTTAACAGCCTATGTCTAAACTTTAAGATCCTCAACCAAAGCATAATCATTAATACTAAATCCTTAGTTGTTATCTCTAATAGTCTCATAAAATCACCACTCCATTTCCAATTCCAAAAATGATATCACGCCTAATCAAGCTGATTAAATCCCCGAACTTCCCTTGTCATAGTGCGCAACATATAATCATCTTATCTCACCTTTAGCAGTCTTTCGAACAACAGGTATAAATTTCATTACATAAGTCAAACCAAATAAATTTCTAATCTTCAAACTCCTAACTTCTTGTATTTGTATCTCCAAATAATATTTAATAACAACCTCCACTGAGTATTGTTTTGGAAGTCGAAATCTTTGAATAACAAAGTAGGATCAGTCATTTGGAAATCATATCCATTTCAAAATCACTCCTCTTTTGCATAAGTCAGTAACCATGCCCTATATATGATTAAATTACAACTTTAAAACCAAATCTCTCACTTGCTCCTTGATCTTCCCACATATATTAAACTATTAATACTAAATTCAAACGTTCTAAACATAATCCTATTACAAAATTTAATACCCTTGAGTTATTGGATAATATTTGGGACTTCCAATTGGTAATAACAGTCAGAATTTAAACCTTAATAACTTCAGTGGTTGACCGTTTAAGAACATTCCCTTTTCCCCAATTCAATGATAATCAAAAGTCCTTGGGCAAGAACCACCTTTACTCTTTACCTTAATTAAGTTCATATCTTTATAACATCCTAAATTTCTATTTATAACATCACATATAGCAACACCACAAAGTACTTAGCCAATCAATTAAAATCCTTTCGTAACCTTTTGCTAATAATCTAAACTTTAAACCTATAATGAGCTATCATCTAACTTTTCTTCGTGCATAACAACATTGGATATCTTCCAAAATAGTTTTTCACTCCAAACTCTTTAAGCATAAGGGTTAACTCAAACTTCTTATATGAAATCAATAAAACCCATTTATTGCAAGTAAACTGATTGTACTCCATTCAAAATATTCACTCGGGAATTCAAAATAGCTACTAATGTCTAAGGCCTCAAATTAATTAGCCTAACAATTATTTAACATTTATAGATAAAATCAGAACCTCTTGACATAATGCCTAATTTGCATAACCCCTTAACATCTAAAAACAATAAAAGTAATACAATTCAGTTTCTAATCTCATTCCAAATAGAAGTCTTCCTTGAACAACCTAAACATCCCGCTTTCATAAACGTTAACCCCTATAAAATTCCATTCCATAAACCCATGAAATTCAAACCTATGATTACATCAATCCGTAAATCTATATATCATTTACTTACCATCAATAAATTCCTAATCCCAAATCAAAACATAAAACTAATCCTACTTCTTATTCTTAATCCATTAAAATTTTCATATTTATACTTAAGCTCCATTAGCTTAGCAAGAGTCAAATCAATGTGATAATCCTCCATCAAATTCTCTTCTTCTAAATTCCTCTTCTTTCTCTTCCTTACCTACAATCCTTGATTTCATTCTTACCTTATAATCCAACATCAACTAATTCCTTCAAATTTCGCGCCCTTTAATTCTCCCGTAAAAATCCAAAACATAAAATCTGGATAAGAATCGGATTTCTCATCTTAATGGCAACTAAAAACTAAATTTAACCTCAACCATTCAATTCATCAATCCTAAATCCCAAATTTCAGATTCTAATTTAAACCTCAACATGTGTTCATACCTTCAAACACTTTGCTAAACCATTAAATTTCACCTTGCATTTTTCACCATTATATCCTCACTCAAAATGATTTTCAAGGAAGCAACTCATAGCCAACATATAACCCTTCTGTTTCAACTACTCACATTCAACATTTCAACAACTCTAAGAATTTCGCACCTCATCCTTATGAAACCTAAAATTTTTCCAACTTCTGTAATGGTTATTAGACCATCATTTTTGTGCTTCAAAGCAAAAACTTATCACAAGTTTCTAGCTTTGTATAATTCACCTAACCACCTCAAACTTTCTCTTTTAAATCTGGAAATCTTCCAGCAACAATACATCATTATGATTATCCTAAAGAGGTAGTTCATATGTTTAAAAACATTAACAACATGGGACTAGCTCTTAGCCCCAACAATTCCCATTTCAGAAAATCCAACCTTATTCTAACATATTCCCTCTAACTTTCCCTGCAATCCACCAGCCAGAACAAATGAAGAAGAGAAAAATTGCAATTCAACATCACAAATTCCTCCCCCTAGCAGTGAACCCGTCGGCCAACACAAGCAGAACAAAGAAAATTACCACACATACACATACTCAATTAAATCTCAACCCTACACCATCAAACACCATTAGGCATCAACTCCATTTCCCTTTCGTCATACATCAAAACATAATCACAGAGCAGGGATAGAAATTCGGCCAAAAACAAAGCAAAACAAGACGAGGAAGATTAAGAAAATGAAACAACTTTCATTAGGTCCAATGACCACACGGCTGCAGCAACTACAGAGCAAGAAATCAATAACAGAGAACGGAGAACAAAATCGGTAGAAATCCGCAAAGCTTCTGAAATTCTACTTACAACTTGATATTTTAACTTCATCTCACTTTTAGCTAAGTTTAATTAATCTTTGGCTCAGTTTTAACCCAGAATCATTCCCAATTAGTGTCGGAACAGAGAAAAGAAAAAGGGATTTAATAGAAAATCGATCAAACAACAAAATACTACTCAAATTCTTTCCCAAAAGCCTCTAAATCGAAGCTTAAACTTCATTTTTATGGATTTGGAAACTTCTTGAACTCAAGAACTCGAATTGAACCCTCCCCCAAAACCTCACTCGATTCAGACCAGAAAGGAAGGAAAACGAAGGAGAAAAGGTTACCTAAGGACAACCTAAGCTTCTCACATGTTCCATCATCCTTCGTTGCCGGTCGCCGTCGTCGGAGGCTGATGTCACCGTTGAAATCGAAAAACAGAAGATGAGAGGGAGAGGAATAGAGGGAGAGTGAATTGAGAGAGAGGAACTCGAGGAAGAGGAAGAGAGAGTGAAGAAAAATAAAGGAACACGTGGAAGTATATAAATTGAAGGGAAGGAGTTGATATTTTTAATGGGTATTTTACCATCTTGCCCTTCTTTTTATAACTGAAGATATTTTCAACTAGGGGCATATATTGTAATTCTCATTTCCCTTTTACTATTTTACTCTTAAATGGTAATTTTATTTACCATTCCCACTTACAAATAAACCTGAATTTGTCCAAAAAATAATTTCTCTAGATATGCTTTAATTCCCAAATTTATTTATAAGGCTTTTTAAATACTAAACAATACCCCAAGGTTCTAAATATTCCCTTATTTAAATTCATCTTCCAAATATTTTCCTCGATTAATAAATAAAATAAGTTTTAAAAATTGTTAAAAATACATCTGGCCTCATAAATTTATTTATAAGGCTTTTTAATTTTTAATTGCCACCCAAAGATTTCGAATAAATCCTTATTATCTCTTTTCTCCAAATTAAGTTTTATTTTCTAATTATTTCCCTTTGCTTCTTAAGGAAAATAAACCTAAAAAGTTATTAAAAATGCCTAAACATCATAAATTTATTTTTTAATGCTTTTTACCTTAAATAATTCCTTATTTTCTATTTTCTAAAATTTGGGGTGTTACATTTTTTGTTCTATATTTAGTCAAAATCATGGTCAGAAAGAGCGATCGGTGTAGAGAGAAGAGGCCCATTACCACTGAACAACAGGAGGAAGATGAACGGCTTCGTAAGGAACTGGCTGAGCAGGCCGAGAGGGATCGTATAGAACAAGAGCGCATCCGTATACAAAATGAGCCGATTCCAGAAAATGTAATCAACGCATTCTGGAGTGGGGGAGAAAACTTGGATGAGACTGAAGGAGTGGATTTCGAAGATATGGCACGTTGGTTGGACGATGAGGAAGATGAAGAGGCGGGGCGCCCTGAACGATCCGCCGGAAGGTCCACCGATTATGAAGTACAAGTTCAAGGTAAATAAATTCAATTTTTACCGTTTTTATCAGATAATTATAATTTTTTTATCGCTCTTAAAATTGTTGCCTAAATTTTACAGACCCTACTGGTAGCATACGCGATAGGAGGTTGACAGTGCAAGATGCGATGAACCTTCCGAGCGGGCACCGAGTTAAAGTTGAGTGGGACGACGAGTTGACCAAACTATCGGTAGGACAAGGGGGTCAACTGTACGACAGGTTCTGCGGGAGTGTAGGCCAGAATTACCAGCGATTCCCGATAGACGCTTTGGACTGGAGAAAGATTGATAAGGATTCCAAAATGTTCGCGTGGAACGAAATTGTGAAGGTTGGTTGAACTAACTTTAAGCTTATTTAATGTTTATTATTTATTATTATTAGAATGTGATTTTAATTGAACATTTTTAGGAAATATTCTTATTATGTGTTATTTAATATTTATTTATTATTATTGGAATTTGATTTTAATATTAGATTTAGGAATTGTTTTTATTATGTGTTATTTCTTTTTTTGTTATTATTGGAATTTGATTTTAATATTAGTTTTAGGAAATGTATTTATGATCTGTTATTTCTTATTTGTTATTATTGGAATTTGATTTTAATATTAGTTTTAGGAAATGTATTTATGATAAGTTATTTCTTATTTTTTATTATTGGAATTTGATTTTAATATTAGTTTTAGGAATTGTATTTATTATTTGTTATTTCTTTTTTGTTATTATTGGAATTTGATTTTAATATTAATTTTAGGAAATGTATTTCTGATATGTTATTTCTTATTTGTTATTATTGAATTTGATTTTAATATTAGTTTTAATAAATGTATTTCTGATACGTTATTTCTTATTTTTTATTATTGGAATTTAATTTTAATATTAGTTTTAGGAAATGTATTTCTGACCTGTTATTTCTTATTTTTTATTATTGGAATTTGATTTTAATATTAGTTTTAGGAAATGTATTTCTGATATGTTATTTCTTATTTTTTATTATTGGAATTTGATTTCAATACATATTGTTGGAAATGTATTTATGATTTGTTATTTGTTATGTTTGGAATATGATTTCAATTATTATCATCATAACATTATTTAACCATAGTTAAATTTTATATTTTACATAGGAAGTTTGATGTGAGGGACATCCGCAAGAATTGGACAGAATCAAAGATTGGGGACGGTTGGAAGAACAATCGGTTGGATCTATTCAAAACAAGAGATCAGATGGGGAGTAGGCCGCTTCAGGAGCTAATCGATGATGTCCCTGGTGGCGTCCCTGCGGATGCGTGGGAGAGATGTGTGCGTTGGAGGAGGGGAGACATAGGAAAGGTATAATGAATAATATTATTGATTTGATATGGAAATATCATATTCGAGAAATATTTTTGAATTACTGATGATAATTCAATTTTATTTTACGTCAACAGAAGAGGTCGCAACAAGGTCTTGCCACCAAGGAGCATGAGAAGGTTCATCATACCGCTAGGATGAAGCCGTTTTCGATTGGCTACAGAGAGATGGTATGAAGGAATTGAATGAAGCTTTGTTGTTTAATTTAAAAATAATTTCATTTGATATAATAATATTTAGTTGTATCATAATTTTCAGGAGGTTGAAGCTGCGAAAGAAGGGGCAGAAGGCTTATCATAATTTTCAGGAGGTTGAAGCTGCGAAGAAGGGGCAGAAGGCTACCTATGGCGTTTCTACCAAATAAAGCACAGACACATGGACGGAGCCCAACATCAAGGGAAGCTGAGGAGCAAATCGTAAAAATTTTTTTTATTATTATATTTTTAATAACAACGACATTAAACTAAAATTGTAAATATATTTGTGTGTGCAGGCTAGGATTGAAGAAGCGGAGAGAGAGATAGCCGAGTCGCAGGGGGACACAGCAGACCCCACTGCCTCGCTTAGGGCTGCCCTAGGGCCTCAAAAGCACCCTGGCCGGGTGCATGGGATGTGTAAAATCTTTATTATTGAATTTTTTTAAATAAAGACGTGCAGCGGTTTTAATGTGATTGCTTTTAATGGTTACTATAACTTTCCTTATTATATATATATATTTAATATTATATATATTTATATTTTCGATTATATATATATACACTAAAACGTGCAGCAACTTTATATATATATATACACAATATTAACTATTAATAATCCTCTTGAAAACTATTAGTATTATTAATATATTATTATTTTTTATTTAAACGTGTAGTGGATTTAATAATGATTCCTTGATATATATATATATAGATAATACTTGTATTTGTAATCTGATATAATTATTTGTAAACTATATCATCATAATTTTGTTATGCATAATCTAACTCCTATCATTTAGGAGATGGCAAATCTGACCATTCAATGCCTATAAATATTATTATTATTATTTATTTAAACTATCAGAAAAACTCAAAACTACTATCCTATAAAATAGACCTGTCCAACTCAAATGTTTAACAATTGAATAACTTATTTAGTTATTTCCCAAATAATATCAAGATAATCTAACAAACTAAAAAAAACTATAGTTAATTAATTATATATATTATATTAAATATGCTAGTATATTTATGTTCAACCGTACATATGATAGAAATATTAATATTTATTCTTTTTTTTATAGAATGAATGTTAACGCATAAATAGACTAAACAAGAATACACACGTATAATAACACCATTTATATTGATATTTTACAAGATAGAAACACACCGTACAGAAAAGGAAACACACATATACAATATATATATATATTATAGTCATATATATATTTTTACATAACACATCATTTCTTTTTTTTTATATATATATTTATCTCACACCCAAATTAAAAACTAGTAGTATACTTCTAGTTTTGTGCTGGTGCCTTATTCTGGGAATCGACTTCATCCTGGGGATTAATTGATTCTGGAAGGATAGTTGCTAATGGTACAATAGCTAAAGCCATAGGACTCTTCAGAATTAATATGCTCATTTTCTGCTGGATTAAAGAACTCAGGAAAATCAAAGGGAGGACTTAGAGGTGGGTTGTATACAGGCTGATCAATAGGATTAGTGGTAATGATATGAAGGTTCTGGATGACCTGATGTTCACCTACTCGAGCCCACTCTATCAGAATTTCGACTTTGGTGATCGGCATCTGAAGTATTACGAAAATATGAGTGATAAACAAAAACTTTTTAACAAATAATACTTCAGCTGCTTAAGCAGAAAACATTTAAATCCTGTACAAATGGAGAAAATATGAGAGAGAAAAACTGCTCAGATAATATCATCAGTTTTCAAACACCCACGGTCACACAGACAAATCTAGGGCGTCCCCTAGGTGGATCCACAGTTAATCAGAAATTCAAAAGAAGAATTTCTTGGGTGTTCATATACACACAGCAAGTAGATATGTACCTGGCAATTTCTCAAAAATAATCCATAGATAAAGAATAGAAGAGAAGAAAAGGAAAAGAGATTTCAATAATAAAATATAAAAGGAATCCATTGTGTAGAGTTTATCACTCAGTAAGTCAGGAGATTTACCTTTTTCCTTTTTACTGCTGAGTACAGAGCGTATAATTTCTTTTTAGAGAATCTATTTTGCGTTGTTTCTTTTTCTGCCTTACTGTAGGCATATAAATATGTATTTTTATTCTAGAATTATCTATGCAGTAAATAGGGTTTTATCCTTTGCCAAGTCATTGCTTAATAGATCTTATCTAAATCTAAGGTTCTAGAATTAATGACTTCATTCTTACGAAATATATATATATATATATATATATTCCTATTTATTTATTTTCCATTATTATAAATATTATTTGCATAATTATAATATCTTTAATATTATATATATATTATCTAGGTTGTAAATTTAAATTAAATAAACTCTTATATAATTATATTTCTACTAAATGTTAACATAATAATAAAATATTTGTTTTTTTATATAATTACTATATATATATATATTTTTTCTGGATGTTACAGGATGGGATTCGGAGCCCGACCTTCGGTGGTGTACGGTAGGTCAAGCAAACCAGGCAGCTCCCAGTCTATAGCTCCGAGCCAACCATCCACCAGTGGCCCGATTAGGAGAGACGCTGAGTATGAGGCACAAATGAGGGAAAGGCTCACTCATGAGATATCGGACCGGGTGACGGATCAGGTGTACGACAGACTGGAGTCCTGGGTGGAAACCGCCAATAGCAGGCTCGAACGGATACAGCCGAGGGTCGACCCAGATGGATCTCCTTTGTGACTACCACTACCTCCACGTCCACCGAAGCACCCTCGTAGACATTCTCCGGAGCATCAAGACGACGATCAGCCTCCTGCGTAGCTCTAGGGTCTTTTTTTTATTATAATGTTTGTTAATTTCAGGATTTTAGTTGAACATTTTTATATTTAAATGTTTGTTAATTTGAATATTTTTTGTTCAAACATTTCTTATTTTCAATATTGCATAATTTTGTTAGCGGTTATGATCTTATTTAATTTTTACTTAACACATAGGGTGATAATTTTTCTTTACAGCTAAAAAAAGTTTCTTCGTGACTAATAAATAAATCTTTGTTATTTGTTATTATCTTATACGGTATTTAAAAAAAAAGACATACATAACATAACTGTTTTGTGAAAAAGAAAAAAAAAATAAAAATGTAATTAGTGGCGGTTTAAGAACTACACTAAAATCCATGCCAGCCCGAATGATTGTATGTTGTATTGGGGAGACAATGCCGGGTTGGAGAGATGTAAGCGGTGTAATGCGTCTCTGTACAAACAGGCAAAGAGGGGTCGAATAGCAACCAAGAAGCCTGCAAAGATTCTTAGATATTTCCCCCTGATTCCACGACTTCAGAGGTTGTATATGTCGTCAAAAACGGCTGAGCACATGCAGTGGCATTCATCAGAGCCCAACATCGATGGGAAATTGAGACATCCTAGGGATGCTAAGGCTTGGAAAGGGTTTGATGCTCAATTACCGAAATTCGCCACTGACCTGAGAAATGTCCGCCTTGCTCTCGCATCAGATGGGTTCAATCCGTTCGGGAATCTTAGCACCACGTACAGTATATGGCCTGTGGTATTGATACCATACAACTTGCCCCCTTGGATGTGTATGAAACAGAGCTCATTCATTCTTTCGATGATTATTCTAAGGAAGAAAGCTCCTAGAAATGATATAGATGTCTACCTTCAACCGTTGATACAGCAGTTGAAGGAACTTTGGAGCAACGGAGTTGAGACGTATGACGCTTACAGTAAGACGCTCTTCACACTTTGTGCGTTGTTGATGTGGACAGTGAGCAATTTTCCCGGACTTGGCACATTATCTAGTTGGAACGTGCATACGGGCAAAGCTTGCCCCAACTGTAACTTTGACCAAAACTCGGTCCGCCTTCCTCACAGTCGCAAGTGGTGCTTCATGGTGTTAGAATCTTAAGTTTTGATGAAGACTAACCACATATATAGCATAAGCAAATTTACCTTTGGAGTAAAACAAGAAAAATCTGATAGGTAACAGATTTCTATCGCTAGAGCTAAAAGACTATCACTATTGAAAGGATCAACTATAACAGATGGAAACTTAGCAGAACACTAAGATAAAGATATATCTATCGCTAAGAGTATTCCTATCGCTAATAGACAAAGAGCCATAGCAAGTGAAGACTTAGAAACAACAAGGTTAATATCTATCGCTAAGTCATTCACTATCGCTAAGAAATATCCTATCGCTAGAAGTTCATTGAAGAACATGAGTAAATAACAAGCAGAAAGATGAACCAAGTCTCTGGGCAAAGGAAATCAGCTAGCGATAACAGGTTAAGCTATCGATAACAAAGTGCTTCAAGTAATAGACATTCAGATAGCTAGTGCCTGAGAGCAAAAGAGTTAAATAGCGATAATGTAGTTGCTAGCGATAACACATTCAGCTATCGATAATAGGATACCTTGAAACAACTTTGAATAATCATATCAGTATCCTTAAAGTTAATAAGCAATCAAGTAACTAGCGATAATGGGATTAGCTATCGATAGAAGAGTGTTTGCTTATATGATATAGCTAGAACGCTGAACAATTGAACCAAGAGAATATGCTAGCCTAAATATCTATCATTAAGAGTAAGCTCTGATAACATAGATAATCTTAGCTGATATATATATTGTCTCTATCTTGTTGATCTAACAGATTAAGCTTGCGATAGCATCTTCTATGCATTACATGATTATTTATTCAACTAACAGTTTAAGTACAGAACTTACTCTATGAAGTTAGCGATAGCAGATCTTGCTAGCGCTACTGAAAAAACTGCCACAACAGTACAGTTCGTACAGATGCTCAGAACGCTAAGTCTATCTCTCTCCTAGCTCACCCTACACGAAAGTAGTTGAAGCTGGAGCAGAAAGTTAAGCCCGATGAAGAAGCTGCATTAAATGCCAACGGCTATGAGCTCCCAATGACTTAATTCAAACGGCTTCTTGAAGTTGAACGCTAGGGCAAAATCTGAAAAGAGATATAAATACTGAACTCGAGCATTAATGAAAAAGACGATGAAAAACGAGAATATTCACTAACTCATTCATTGCTCTCTGTTTTCTGTATTTATTGTTTTAGAGATTTTATCTGTACTTAAGTGTTTATCAAAATCAGTTCATTAAGTGAACGTATTTATTGAAATCCTCTAGTGTTTAAGGTTGTTCTGAAAGCTTGGTGCTTTAGAACAGGGATATTTCCTTACAGGTTGTAAGAGGGAGAGTTTAGAGTGATTCTAAAACTCTGTAAAGGTTGACAGGTGAACCTGTGTTGTAAAACCTGTGGTTAAAGGAATCCAACAAGGTGTTGGAGAACTGGACGTAGGCAGAGTTGGCCGAACCAGTATAAAGTTTTTCGAGTTGCATTTATTTGTTATCATTTCAATTTTTGAAAGCACAATTCACCCCCTCTTGTGCGATTGCCTATTTCACATGGGTCATCGGCGGTTCCTTCCTGGAGGTCATAGGTTCCGACTGCAGAAGATTAGATTTATCGGATCACAGGAAATGAGAGATCCTCATGTGTTTTTTTTCTGGCGCATATGTTCTTCAACAGCTTGAAGATGTTCACGTATTCGGGAAGACAGACGGCGTTTAGCCTGGGGGCAGAAGGGGACACGGCCAGTCCCAGGGAGAAAACGTACAGCAATGGCGAAAGAAGAGCATTTTCTTCGAGCTCCCTTACTGGAAATCTAATATGCTTCGCCACTGTCTTGATGTCATGGACATCGGAAAAATGTGTGTGACAATGTTTTGTACACGTTACTGAACGAGTCTGGAAAGTCCAAGGACCACTCCAAGTAAGGAAATATCTGATGGCGATGGGAATACGTAAAGACGCATGGCTGGATGAGAATGACAAGTTTGCCCCACCCTCATTCACACTGACAAGAGCCAACAAGGAAGTCTTCCTCTCCACACTTAAGGACATTAAGATCCCTAATGGTTATTCAAGCAACATCTCAAGATGTGTGGACATGCAATCTAAGAAGATTGTCGGGTTGAAAAGCCATGACTGCCACGTTTTGCTCCAGCAATTCCTACCTCTGGCAATTAAAAGCACACTGCCCCTGGAGGTGTCTAATGTTTTGGTTCAACTCAGTTATTTCTACCGACGGTTGTGTGCAAAGGTTTAGACAAAACAGAGCTGGATCAATTGTAGGAAAAAATCGTTCTAACGCTCTGTCATATGGAGATGATATTTCCCCTGTATTTCTTCACGGTCAGGGTCCATCTCACTGTATACCTCGTTCAAGATACAAAGATGGGCGGCCCGGTTCAATACCGCTAGATGTATCCCATAGAGAGGTCAGCTAATTCATTTTTCCAGAGGTTTCATGATTTTGTTTGAGTTACCTGATTGAAATTGTAATTATAGATACTAGGGGAAATTGAAGTCGTACCTGAGGAACAAAGCATCTCCAGAGGGTTCTATAGCAGAGGGTTACTCTGGTGACGAGGTTTTAACATATTGTTCGTGCTATTTTGATGATGACATCGAGACTTTATTCAACCACCCTCCTGTGTCGATGAAAGCCCCACCAATGTCTAGTCACCTTCCAACACATTATTCCCGTCCGTCGGAAAGCCAGTTGGAGGAAGTCAGTATTATAGGCTCACTCCCACTGAGAGGTTGCAAGCACACAGACATGTCTTGACAAATTGCCCTCAAGTGGAGCCCTACATTCAGTAAGAATTCTAACACTATATACACGTATCATGTTATTTTTTTATTTAAAAACATAGAACCCTATGATGTTCTATTGAATTTTAGGGATTTCCGCCGTTATGTTAAACGCCAACTACGAAGCCGCACAAGGTCGTCTTCTGAGGTAGATAAAAAGGTCCATCGAGATTTTTCGGATTGGTTTGCACGGAGGATACTCAGCGACAACAATCCCCATCCACCTGATATGATAAATCTAGCAACCGGTCCACTCGACCATGCCAGGAGATATACAGCATACAACGTCAACGGGTTCAAGTTCTGCACCGTTGCAAGGGATGAAGGTTCTCTCAACCAAAATTCTGGAGTGTTTGGCACATTCGGTACAAGGAGTTATGCCAGCTCACGGGATACATACATGCAATTTGAAGGCGTATCATACTATCAAGGTCATTTCACCGTACCTCTCTTCAACTGCATGTGGGTAGACACCAGAACTTCTCGAGGCATTACCGTGGACAACTTGGGCATCACCTCAGAAGAAGACGGTCATTTACTAATAGTTAGGTAAGGCTTTTTACTACAAATAATTTAAACAAATTTCAACACCATTAGTAATAAAAATTTATATTATTGTTTATTTTCTTTTTAGGTTGGAGCAAGAAGAAGATGATTGAAGAAGGCAGCTACAATTATTTTTTATTTTGTAAAATTTTCATATCAATGTGTATCAAACATTCATATATCATGTTTTTTTAAGGTAGCTTGAGTATATTTTTTTTCAAATTAGTAACAATTAGTAGCAGTTTAGTAGCGGTTCTTTAACCGCTACTGATGTTTTTTGTAGCGATTTATAACCGCTGCCCAAACCGCCACTAAATCCCGCTCAGACCACTATAAATATCCACCCCCTCCTCTCATTTTTTTCTCACACATTCATACAATTCCTTCTCCTTCTCCTTCCAATTTGTTCCCAAACAGACAAGCATTATTTTCTCCTTTATTTTATTATTACTTTATCTTATATATTTTTTATTTCGAGTTTTATATTTTATTTTCCGATTTCCTTAGTTTGCTAATTTTTTTTTCAGGTTACAATATTGAATTTTTCGTCATTCTTACTGATAAAATTTTGTTTGATTTATAATTCATAATGTTTACACAACATAGTTAATTTATTGTTTGATAAATATTTTTCTTATACATTTGGTGATTGTTAATATTGTTGAGAGATTTTTTAATTTTGAAAATAATGAAATTTATAGTTAATAGAATTTGTATTGGTTTTTTTTCTTCAATATTTTAGAAAATTTAAAATTGATTCTTGAATATTTAATCTTGTTAATTTTTTTCTGCACGTTAACATTTAGTAGCGGTTTATAACTGCTACTAATACCGTTGGCGGTTTAACCAGCGGTTCAAACCGCCACTAATTAAATGCAATTTTTTTAATATTTTCCATTAGTGGCGGTTTGAACTGCTGGTCAAACCGCCACTAATGCGAGGAGAAATTTTTTTTTGAAACTATTCTATTTTTTATTTAGTGGCGGTTTTTTTTAGTTTTAGTAGCGGTTTGGTAACCGCGACTAAGTTAGTAGCGTTGTTGACCTTGTTACCCGCGGTTTCAATAACCGTTAGTAAATGTTTGTTACGGGAGTTTTAGTAGCGGATTTGAAAACCGCGAGTAACATGTTAGTGGCGGTTGTAACCGCTGCTAAACGTGCTTTTTAACCGCTACTAAAGCCCGCTTTTTTTGTAGTGATAAGAGTAATTGGGATATTCTCTTTCATTAGTTATGATTTAATGCAACTAATGTTAATTAGTCATTGAATCTATTTATGTTGAGTAATGTAGAAGTGATTCTATTGGTAGGTCTATTCATTTGTGCTATATCAACTAAGTCATTAATTAATGATGAGTGGAGTTACAATGTCATGTGTTGACCCATTCCTATAATTGGGACTTGATGGAACTTGCTTGGATGATTTTATCCCAATAACCCTATTAATCTCCTAATGTATAAACATGAGCTTGTCACTAATGCCTTAACCAATAGAGCCTCCAATACAATTGATTTCTATCATCCACTTCGTTTTTATTCCTGAAAATCCAAAAATAATTATTTCTCTTGCATTGTATCTTTACTTTGAAATGGTTTTTAAAACCCATAATACCACAGATTTTACTTGTCTTAGTTGCATTTAGTTAGTTTAAGTAGGTCACTAGACTCCTTGCGAACGATCTGGAGTTGTACAACTCGATTACATTCCTTGGTTTATAAAAAATATTTGCATCTAGCCCCCAAGGATAAAGGAACAATTGATTCAGGCATTTTTTTGAAACCTTTTATACTAAATGTAACATTCCAAAAATTTAATCGAGGATTAATGGGTAATTATAGTTAAATTAAGGGGATTAATAGATAGTTTGGTTAGATTTTATGTGACATTTGATTGAGGATAGTGAATATGGTGATTTTGGGGTTGAGTATGCCTGAATAAGGGTCAATATGATTGCTTATTGATTATGATTGGGCTATTATCAGATTGATTGAGGATAGGAGAATATATGTTAATAGAAGGGAAAAATCTAGGCTCTTTGCGCGGCAAAGTAGGGAAATGATTTCAAGCCAAGAGCACCTAATGGTGCCTCGCCATGGATTCACCGTATCGAAGTCATGGCGAATTGTTGAGGCTGAGAGTGCAAAATTGCACTTTGCTGTGGGTTCACCTCTTGCTTCTGCCTAATACAACATCATTTTGCATAAAAGGAAGAGATGATTTCAAAGAGAGACGCGAAGAGCTCTGTTAGAGCTTGGGATTTTAGAGGTTTAGGAGTGATTCCAAGCTTCCAAACTCTTATGTAAGTGAATCTATCATGATTTCTACGTTCTTCATTATTTTCAAGATTTGGATTTTGGGATTTTAGGGTATTTGATGATTTCAAAATTTCTTGGTTGGTTGGTGGTTTTTACCTTATCGTTTTACTCATTGGAGCTTATTGAAAGGTTTTAATTGTTGAGTTTTGATAGGTTTCATCCTATGTAAAATTATTCTTGTTAAAGTTGAGATAATCTATTTTTAAACAAGGAACTACTTGAATATGACCATTTGAGTTTGATTGATGGTCTCTAGGGGTTTTTTATGCTCAATGATAATGTTGATTGGGTTAGTTTGGTTGTATTTCGAGTTGGATGAGGTTTGGAAGTTTTTGGTGATTTCGTGAGTAGTTGGATGTTGAAGTTGGTATGATGAATAGGTGATAATGGTTTAGATGGATGAAATGTGATATTTAGAATGTGATTAGAGATGGATTGAGCGAAAATTGTGGTTGAGAGTAATTGTAAAGAGATTTGGTAATTGCAAGAGGTGTTAATGAAGGGAAGGAAAGGGATTTTGATACAATAAAGGCATTTGAGGTTGGATGTTTGTTTATAGGCTTGATATGAGCTTAATTTAACTTAATCAAGCCAAATAAATTTAAATTAGACATTAATATGCAATTTTGACATCAAAGGGGATAAGTCCCAAAGTTGGGTTATTGATGTCACTTGATTATATGTTAATCACGTGTACATATGCTTACGTGGTGATTGTAGACACCAATAGATCGAATAAGATTGGGAGTCTGGCTTTGTCATAATTGTCTTTAGTTTCTACTTCCAGAGGTAATTACACTCCCCTCACTATGCTTGTGTGTATGACGTTAGTTGGGATTTTCAAATCACTTATATATTAATTATTATAATATAAAATGGATTTCAAAATTATACTTTTGTATTCAAAGTGTCTTTTGGGTACCGTTTATATAATTGTGATTATTGAGATAGAAATGATATCAAAGAAGTATGGTATTGTGATGTGTTAATGATATTGGATTATTACTTAATGTTGTGAATATGGAGTTGTTTGATATATAGATATATATATATACAATTAATGTGTTGATGTTGATTCTATGTTTATTTGCCTGCATATGACACTGCATTGTACCATCACATGATGTAACCCTCGATCGGCCTATCGAGCAGTTATTTGTACAGTCTCTGATTGTATATAAAGACACTTCTTTGATTGTAGACAAGTTATTCCTCTGATTGTAGATAGGGGGTTGCCATACTAGTTATAAATAAGGGCACAATGTTACCATCATTGTATAGAATTGTGATGATGGAATATGAAATGTGTATATGTATGGACATATATTGTGGATTGATGATGTTTACTTATCGATGTTATAACGATATTTTTAACTATTGGTACTTATTAGACACACTGCTAACACATACCCACTTGTTTAGTGATTTGAGATAGTAGTTATTGAGACAAATCATCACACCCCATGGTTATTTCATTCTTCTACATGTGATCATGCATCATCTGGGATGCCGGGGAAGGTGCTGCTAAACCACACTGACCCCTTGAGTCGAACAATGGTATATTTTGAATGTTGTATATTGCCATATATTTAGGCTGCATTGTGTGCTTTCACATATTTTGATTGTTTGGTTATGAATAACTATATTACCTTGATATTCTGTTATCATTTGTTTGGTTTAACTAGTGCCGATGATATGTTTCCGGTGGATGGCCTGTGGCTAAGATATGGTTATATTTTCTCACATGCATGTGATTCTAGGATATGTTGTGATATATGTTGTGATGATTCTTTGGCTAGTTATATTATTTAGTGATTGTACTGTGGATTGGGATATCGTTAATCTGGGATTGTAGGCTAGATGCCCCTTTGATAGTTATATCCTCTTTTGGGTAGATTCTATTTAATAACCATGTTAGAGTAATCCCTTCTAACATGGTTATGCTTGATTATCTGGTGTTTGTGATTGTGAATTTTGAGTAGTCCTTTTTATTGACCATGTTAGTACGATCATTTTCTAACATGGTTATCTGCTAAATTTATCAGTTGGTTTTTAATAACCATGTTAGAGAGTTTCTTTTCTAACATGGTTTAGATTTGTTAAGGATGCGAAATTTATAATATCCATGATAGTAGGTTATGTTGTACTAGTAAGTTTCTTTTCTATCATGGATAATGTTTTAATTATTAGTAAAGTGTTTTTCTGTCTAACTATGATACTTATTATTTTGATTATAAGTGAACCCCTATTTCTATTATAGTAAGCATCAAATGTGATTTGAAAATGATTATTTTGATTCAATCATGTTTTAGTAAGGAGTGTATTACACTAAACACAAGCAACACATATTTTCTTTTTGTTATCCCTTTGAGCCATGGGTTTCCTTTCAATTCCACCATTCACTCAAATGCTATGCTTTCATGCTTCATTACCTTCTTTTAGCACTATATCATGTAAATATTAAAAATTTTACCATTGAGAATATAATGTCAAGTGTCATGTAAACAATCAAAAGAAAGAAAAGCAAAAGCAAAAAAAAAAAAAAAAAAAAAGAAAAGAAGGAAAAGAATTAAAAAAAGGTCATATGAAAATTAAAGGAATAGAATGAAAGAATAAGGCACTCTATCTTGGTCAAACTACATATGTTATGGTTGAAGATTTTGTCACAATGGTTATATGTTATTGATTAGTTTTAGTTTCTGTATATCTCTTTTATGATGCATGCATAGTTATTTAAGTTGTTTCATTTCGTAGATACCATTTAGTCTTCTCAACATTATAACCCTTAAAATCCCCTTGATTATAAATATATGGAATGCTAATGGTGGATAGTAGAACCATAACAAGCCTAACGTAGGTGTTTGACTAAGTGGATTAAATGAAATTGTGCCCATATTGAAGAGGCAAGAGAAACACTTGTATCTATGAGAGCTCTATTATGTTTCTCTTTCAATCTTGAAGATACGTGTTCTAGTTGGTTCCTTTGCTTTATAAGGAACTCCATGACTTTTGATTGGTTACGAATTGGGATTATTTGGATTACTCACACTGTGTGCATTTGATGTCTATTTTGCATTGGGTAGTTTCTTAAAATATGTATGTTTTTTCCCTGGATTGCAAAAGATTAATTCAAGTGTGGGGAAGTTGACAAATCTCATTATTCATACATTTCTAGGGTGTTTTATTATGATACTTGTACATGATTACATATCTTATCACTACTACAAATGCTTCAAAAGGTAACGCCTTTTTTGTAGAATTTCCTAGAGAAAACTATAATTTCTAACAAACATCTTTCACGTCATGACTAGGTTGCTACATGTTTCTCAACATGATCAAAAATTTTGTGTATGGATAACATGGGTTTGCCTGGATTCACCCAAATGACGCAACATCAAAACCCCTCATTTTTAGGAGGTTTTAGTCTATGTTCGCCTTGGGTTTGCTCTAGTGAATCAAGACAAACACAATTATATTGCAGTGCAATCAATCTATGTAGTTGTGATTTTTCTGGTCTGCATTTTTTGGATCTTATTTTTTCAAGTGACCTATGAGAGAAATTCGTAAAAGGAAGCATCATTTTGTTCAAGAAATCAATTAACTAAAATTAACCTCAAAATACTTAATCCTAATTATCATTATTTTCTTGCAAGCAAATTTAAATCAAAACAACCACAAATCAATGCAATAAAGCCCATAATTTATGAACAAAACCCAAAATATAACATGAGTTAACATATAACAAGTGGGTATGATACCAAGGCTTTATTTACATTGGTGATTTTTCCTTTTTTGAACTTGTTAAATTTCATTTGCTATATATACTATAATTGCTATATAACATATGAAGTCAATCATATTCTAGATAATAGTCTTCACCATCTAAAAGACACAAGTTGTTTGGATCGACGAGGATGCAAATTCATGTATTGTGTCCCCTTAATTGGCAAAGGTATTCAAATTTACCTTAATGGTTTCCCTAATCCAATTTCCAGCAATAGTTAGGGCCTCCTCATTGTAATATTCAAGAGGTACTTATAAGGTATTCTCACTCACACAACCCCCTTGTCAATGGTTGGTCTAAATTTAGGTTTATATGGCCTCACTATTAAATAAGGGTAAAGGTGCAATTTTTCCAAAGGACTTTTACCAAAATATTGCTAGGCACAAAAAAGAGTTCGAAGGTGCTTAACTAGACATAAGGTTTACAAAGTGGTGCAAATTTACCAACGGCGATAATGGACTCCAAACGTCAGTCAAATTTATGACACTTGGCGATTACAACAAGGACACCTGGTAAGTGGTAAGATATGAGTCTCTCGACAAAGAAAAAAGAAATAAATGGTAACTGTTTTCTACCCCAAATTGAACACAAGAAAACCCTGAAGCATATGAAATCTGAAGGCAAAGATGAACACATCGTGACCCAAAAGAAGACGAACATGACGCAACCTAGCCGAAGATTATGCAACGAAATTTAGGGATGGCTTCATCATCTTCCTTGACGACAAGTACTAGACATAGAAGAATGGTTGTACTTCCTAGAGCCCAAAAGATTTGTCACCATCGATTGGTTGTTCCCCATGGAATTCATGGACAGACGGAAACCCAGGTAGGATGTTTTATGGGTTCCCATTCTACTTCCAGGTAAGTGGTGAAATTTCGATTTTGTGTGTGAGAGTGGTGGCGTTGTGCATGATGAGATAAAAAGGAAATTATTTTTGTCAATACAGATCGGGGGAATACATAATGGAGGATGTAGTTACTTCTCTTGCCATAATGAGGAATTTGGTGAGAGGGCAAATACTGTGATAAAATAGATCTTAGATGATTTGACAAATTGTATGAGGCAAATTTTAAGCTTCGAAGGCCAAATTGCCAAGAAGAGCTTAAACAACTTCTTAATGAAATTGGTGTGGAAATGCTGAAGATGAAACTAAAGATTCACCTGCAAGTTGAAGAAATTAGGAAGGGGGAATGAAAGTTCAAAATTGCAGCCTTTCTACTTGTAATAGCATGTATTTGGCTAGTTATAATTTTTATGTAATGTTGCAAGGTGTAAGTTCAATATTTAATGTAGGTATTGTAGTAGAAGTGGTGGATCTTTAAAGACAAGTGTGTAATGTTCAATGTAGGTATTGTAGTAGTGTATGGATATTATTATGTGATGTTTATTTATTTTGTAGAAGTGGTGGATCTTTTAAGACAAGTGTGTACTGTTTGATGTACCTATTGCAATGAAATTGCAGCAAAATGAAATGGTTCTACTATATAGTCATTTGTAATTAATTATTGTGTGAGGCATATCCTTGTTCAACTCTGAGTGCTTGCATACGCGTATGTTCAAAATGAAGATTAAGTGTAGGTATGTGTGTGTTTGTTGTACCTTTTTGTGTGTGGATCATTCGTGCTTCCAGGGAAATAATCACTGCATTAATTTGGAATAGAGGTTGAGATGTACCCCAAGTTTTCTACACACTAATGCTGGAGAGGTGTTACTTTTTATTGGAGGATCGGGTTCCCTTGTACTATGCAAAACTACTGTTCTAGATAAAATAGTGATGAAACCACATTGCTCAAATACAATAGTGCTTGTAGTTTGACCTGAATAGTCCTAAATGATAATAGTACAAAATACAAATTATAGCAGATGGTCTAACCACAAAATGTTTCCTAGACTGAGACATTTTCTCTCGTTAAATTTCTATAAAATACCAACCTTAAACATGATTGCATTGGCTAATATTGTGAAATATGTGAACAGGGCATAATAGATAGGAGACACAACTGATGTGTTAAAAGTATCCAATGCCTGAAACCATGCAAGTGTTAGTCACTAATGAAGCACAAATTGAAAATCAAATACAGCTGTAATGATAATAGAAACTTGTGGCAGCAAGTCCCCTCAATGAAATTAAAAGTTCAAGACATTAAGATTATCACCTTTATAAGGCCTCATCACAAGTATTACATTGATGCTATTTAGACAAAGAGACATACATATTGAATACCTAGATTTTACATCAAGGCTGTGATAATAATTTGGAATAGAGGTTGTGATAAAAATGCAATATGCATATATAAATACTAATTGGGAGAATTTTTACAAGGCACATAAAGTCTAAAAAAAGTGTCATTGTATCCCAAATTGACAGAATTAGCAAACATAAATACATACTACACCTACATTGACAGAATACCATTCCAAAATATCATGGTAAGAATACTAGATACCATCCATACGTGGTAACAATACCATTACAAAATAATGACACAAAATGACTACATACCAAATTTTTCAATACTAAACTATTATATTCTAAACTAGATAGAGAGCTTGTTTTTTGTTTCCTTGCTCCTTATAATCATTTTTTACATTTGTCCCTAGAGCTATGAGCTAGTAATACTGGGTTGCCCCTGCCACATCAAACCATTGGGTCTCGCTGCAATTGTTGGAGGCTGTGAAGATGTTTCCTGGATTGTAAATTGAATCCTTAACTGCAGTGGCTATTAGAGCTCGGAAGAGTCTTGCATCCCTCTCATTTGGAATTGGAAACTTTTTGCTTTGGTCACCCTTTTGTGCATGATTTCCCTCAGATAAAACCACTTGAGAATCCAGTCAAGGCTATTAAAATAATATCACCCACAGATTAAGATATATCTCAAGATGAACATATGATCACATATAAAGGGATGAATCAAAACATAAAAACACATATGGTATACTGTTCGGATAGTAGTTTTATCAATTTGAATACCGAAGCCACACGCCACTTTCCATTTATACACACATTTGTGTTGAGAGGAACTTGAGCCAGGTTGGGCAGTTTGGGCTTGAGTGTTAGTGCTGTTTGGGGAAGTTTGGGCCTAAGTGTTAGTGCCCTTTGGGGCAGGTCCTGGTTAAGGGTTAGTGTTGTTTGGGGCAGGTTAGGGTTGAGGGTTAGTAGTGCGAGTGGTGGTACTGCGAGTGGTTGTGCGCTGTGAGTGGTGTTCGGGGTAGGTTGGTTCTTCTTCTTTCTTCCTGGACGAGGACTAGTTAATGGGGTGCATAAAAAAGAAGACATGAAAATATCAGTATTAATATAATCACTACATTGAATGAATTGGACTAACATTATATTGAAATTATTGTGCACCTCTGCATGTACTTCTATTATGCCCCTCATGTCTACAAAACGTACACTTGTTAATGGTGCCTTTTCTACTAACTTTGTCTACCCGTTGTGCATTTGCTTGGGCTACATTAGAAGGAGTAGTCTTTTGTCTTCTTTGAGTATCTCCAGGTTGCTTGCAAACAAGTAGAGGGTGCATTGGGAGAAATTTATCAAGATCCCAAAATTGTTTGCCTCTAACTTATTCAAACTTTGTCTTATAGCTCTCGATGTATGTTTCCCAATGGTAGTAGGGAGAAATTTCAGTGAAAGGATCTAACTTGGCATCCCACATAGCACAAATTTCGTGCTAGAATGGAATGCCAGTTAGATCCCAAATACGACAAGTGCACTTTTTCTCATTTGCCACAAGTGTGCCTGTCTGGCCCCTTTTCCACCTCATACCTGACATCCCCATTAAATTGAACTGTGCATTTTCTAGCCAATTTCCTATTTTTCTAAAACTATAATTCCATCAGCTTAACTCTAATTCCATCAAACATTCTAATAACGGGCAAGTACCTAACTCATCAATCCGAGAATTAAAATGCTCACTTAAATTGTTGTCAACTATTCAACTCAAACATCTATTGATCAGAAATGCTCTTACCCATGTTTGGACATTGTATGACACGGCTACCCAGTTGCTGCATTATTATGGCTCTCCATTTGCTTGATATTGTCATTGAACTGTTCTGGGAAGGTACTCCAAGTACAGGCAAAAAATAAATTCTTCAACACAAACCCTCTTCACTGCTTGCTCTAGTTGGTATAAATGTGTCTTGCACACAACCTATGCTCAACCTCTGGTAGGATATCTTCCCCAGCATGTTTTAACCCCTGAAATAGTAGTTAAAATCATGTAAGTGTAAACATGTAACTTTGAATCAACATTCATAACTTCATATAAGCTTGAAACAGATTTTATAAGTTAGAATCATATTTCATACCTTCTGCATATCCGACATAATAGTAACTTTACTACCATTTCCAAGATCAAGAGATTTACGAAGCCATTGTAAGAACCAACTCCAATTGGTAGTAGTTTCCTTCTCAATCAACCCAAAAGCCATTGGGTACAATGAATCATTGGTATCTACTCCAATTGCAATTAACATGATCGCCTTCACTTTGCCTTTCAAAAACGTCCCATCAACACCAATGAATGGCCGACATCCAAGTTTCCATCCAACTTGTAACCATCAAATGTTTATTAGAAAAACTAACAAAGAAAGAATCAAAATCAATTTCATACGTTTAATACAAAGAATAACAAAGACCAAAATAAGTTCATACCTTGGATGCATTAGAACAAATGTACATTCTTCAAAAAACTTGTCTACCTTAATCCAAAGCCTCGTCAATTACTTAAATCAATACACATCTGATCCTGGATTAAAAACTATGAGCTCATTACAGTAAGCTTCTAACATAGCGAATTCATCTACAAAGCTGCCATCCATTTCTTGTACAATTTTCCTATTTGCCCACTTGCATTTGTGTGTACTCATATGCACCTGCAGCTCCCACTCAACATCTCTCTTCACCTCATTGATACTGAATCGAGGCTTCTCCTGTATTTTATCCTTGAAGTGCTCAGCTAGCCACCTAACACTTGCTCTTTCTTAAAAACCCTAGCACACTCAAGCTCATGATTCAGGGTCTTGATCATATATCCAATATTGCACCTATCCCTAGAAGCATACAATTTGAAAGGGAAACCCTCCTCACAAGTGGCAATCAAAAACTTCTTCTCACTTCTAACTATTTTCACATTCATCCTATTTGTAATGGCATCCTTATCAATAGCCCTCCTCAACTCCATCTTATCCAAGAATATCATACCCTGACATGAAGAAGGGCTTATTTGACCCATCACCCTCATCATGTCCATCTCCCTCGTGTACTGGCCCAATCTCATAATGGAGGCCCAAATCATCATCATCCCCATCACGAGATGCTTTATCTACTTTAAAATCATCCACCAAACTCTCTTCAATATCAGAAGTACCTGACAGTGCCATGTAACTATCATTCTCACTGTCAGAGTCCTCTTCATCCCCACTATTAGGCTTATCTTCATCAACAGTAGCCTTACCACGAGACCCTTCCCCTATATCTAAAATAGTATCACTTCCCTCACCATGAGACCTTCCACTGTATCCTCATTAATATAATCAAAACCATCAAATATATCTACATCATCTACATACTCAATGACATCTTGTTGCTTTAGTTTCAATTTTTCGATTACCCACTTTCCCAGATCTCAAAACACTTCCAGCAATACTAGCATACCACTCTCTCAGTATCTCATGATCTTTGTTCATAGTATCTTTGGCAACAGCAAATGCATTGCATACCTTCTTCGTCAACCTCCACAACTTTTCATCTAGTGACTCTTCCTTTTCTCCGTGCGTACTGTTCAATGCGTCTATACCTTCTTCGCTTGGAAGTTTTCCATCATCATTTGTCGCCATTAGCTTCATAACACGTAAATCAACAAATTAACAAAGGGCTTTCATGGTATTTTACTGTACAAAATACAAAACAACAATTTCTTGTCTAAATCGATGCATAACCTGTGAAGAATCTTCAACAAATTTACCTCGGTTGCTTTCTCACTTTTTCCTTTTCTCAGAAACCCTAGAACAAATAACTTCGTCTCTTTCTTGCTGTTTCCCTTTCTCCAAAACCCTAGAAGAATCTTCAACACCTTCGAAATACTTTCTCGCTTCCTTCACATCCATCATTTCTCAAACCCTAGCTTTTTGTCGCGATTTGCTTAATGGTCCATTGTTCACTTAGTGCTCCGTCATTATTTGCTTTTTCAGATTTCTAACTCTAAGTCACTTGTTCTCTTGCCCTTTTTTGCCCGAATCTACACTACACGTGATTTGTTTTTTTTACCATGATTTAGTTTTTTACAATTTTTTTTCTACATAACATGTTTGTGTTTTAAATTTCTTCAGCTTCTCCATGCCACGTAAGCAACAGGTGGGATGCATTTAATTTGACGTGTTCTTGTTGTAATTGCCACGTGTCACCAGGTGTCGCCAGGTGTTATAAATTTGATTGACATTTGGAGCCTATTAACACTGTTGGTAAATTTGCACCATTTTGAAAACCTTATATCTAGTTAAGCACCATCCAACTCTTTTTTGTGTTTAACGCTATTTTGGTAAAGGTCCTTTGGCAAAATTGCACATTTCCCATTAAATATTGATCATAAATCTATCATCCATGCCCCCAATTAATGCATTGAAGTAATAATCTCTGTTCGAAAGTTTTACAACCAATGACCAATATTGATTAAGGCAATAACCTCTCTTTTGCAACCATAAACTGAAGGTGAGATTGAAGAGCTTTGTAGCCAATGCTTCTACCCAGAAGCTTCACAATGACAACCTTTGGCATTGCTTTGCATAATTGTTTCTTCATTTTTCTTGATAAATATAATGTTGGGAAGTTTCTTTTAGGATCTTCTTTAGTTTTGCATAGCGGTTCCTCTTTATCTCAGAGTGTATTGTCATCATCTTTGAAATCATCGTATGAATGCTTACTGTCTATTCTTTTCAAATTTTCTGCCAATGAAGGATTTCCATTTCAAAACTTAGTCCCTTTAGAACCCAAATTTTTTGACAAAAAAAAAGAACACAAATTTGCCTGATGACCTTGAAGAATGTTGTCACCAATGGCTGGGAAGGTTAGGTAAGTCTAAGCTATTCGAGTTGGACCTGTAATTCGATGGCGATTGTGCTCTCTGGAAAAACATCATCTCACTGTTGTGTTCGTCGTTTCTTTAGTTATCCTTGATAAGTTGTCACTTTTTTTGCAAAACAACAGCAAAGTATTATCTCGGGAAAAATAAGCACGAACCCTAAACGCTCTGATACCATGTGGACAAGTTTGAGAGAAAAACAATATATTTCTCATTCCATATGAATTGATGTACAAAGAGAGCCTATTTATAGGCTAGAGGGAGAGACAAGCTAATAAATATTAATTAAGGCTAATAACTACCAATAAAGTCTATTAATGCCTAATCAATCACAGAGAGAATATTTACAATAAATACATAATATTCCCATACTCCCCCTCAAGTTGGATCATAGATATTGATCATGTCCAACTTGCTCATACAACTCTCAAAAGAAGGCTTGAGCAATGCTTTTGTTAACACATCTGCAGCTTGAAGGTTTGTTGGTAGATAAGTCAGACAAATGATCCCTTCTTCAACTTTTTTCCTAATGAAGTGTCGATCTATCTCCACGTACTTCGATCTTTCATGCTGAACAGGATTCAAGGCCATGCTTATTGCAGCCTTGTTGTCGCAATAGAGTTTTAATGGCAACTCCACTCTGACATGTATCTCATTAAGGACTCGTTTCAACCACAATTCCTCCATTATCCCTTGAGCCAATGCCCTTAATTCAGCTTCAACACTGCTCTTAGATACAACCCTTTGTTTCTGACTCTTCCAAGTAACCAGATTTCCCAACACAAAGGAGCAATAACCAGAGATTGATCTCCGGTCAGGGTTGTTAGTACTTGCTGTCACCCAAGAGAGGGCGTGAATTGGGTGATAGACTAAAATTCTTTTAACTCCTTAAACAAAATACAAGCGATGTTTAATCTTTGAAATCCTTTTAGGTTTATCACAGAGAATATTTCAAAACATGAAATGCATTGAGGAGTAAATAACTTTGGTATGCTTGAAACTAAGAGAGTTAAGGGGAGAGATAATGCACACAGAGTTTATCCTGGTTCGGTCAATCCAGACCTACATCCAGTCCTCAGGCTCCACCTGAGATTTCCACTACCCTCTTGTTTAAACCTGGCACAAGAGAAGCCTACCACAGGTTTTACGAACATAGGTTCACTTGCCAACCTTTACAGAGTTTTAGAATCCCTCTAAACACTCCCCCTTACTACCTGTAAGGTAATATCCCTGTTCTAAAGCACCAAGCTTTCAGAACAACCTCAAACAGTAGAGGATTTCAATAAATATGTTCACTTAATGAACTGATTTTGATACACACTTAAGTACAGATGAATATATGATGAAACTATAATTCTAGAGCTTATCAATTCTGACAATGAGAGTTCTAGCTCTATTTTTCTAACTCAATTAATTCATCATTTCTGGGCTCACTAAAATATATCTAATACTCTGAGCAGAGCCTCTTGTTTTCATCTCGCATCATCTCGTCATGAAAAATGCTTAGTATATTCGCTCGTTATCAATTCTGAAATCTTCAAGTCTTTATATATATATGGTGATATACTTTTCTATCCGTTGGAGACTTGGAGAACTAGCCGTTAGCACCTTTTCTTTCTTTTCATGCTTCAACTGATTTTGCAGAGGATAAGATAGGAGAGACAGAGACTGTGAGTAACGTTATCCTGCTGCTACCTGCCACTGTACTTGTATGTCAGTTTTTTCATTAGCGCTAGCATGATTTGCTATCGCTATCTTGACAGTGTGAATCCTGCACTTAAGCTGTTAGCTGAAACAAATACTCATGTAATGGATATTATCGATAGGGTATTTCATTAGCTCAAAGAGATAGAGACAATATACCAGCTAAAGTATTTTCAAAGCATTCTCTATCGATAGTTAATTCCATTATCGCTAGTTGATTAGCTTAAGGATACTGTTATATGGATATTCAAGAGTAACTCCAGTTATCCTACTATTGATAGATAAAAACTGTTAGCGCTAGCAACTATGTTATCGCTAGTTAACTCATTTGCTCAGGCACTAGCTATAAGTTTATGAGGTATTCTGTTATCGATAGCTCAACTCATTTTCGGTAGCTGATTTCATTTGCTCAAGGACATGGTTCATTGATTAGCTAGTTATTCTTCCTTTTATTTATTCATGTTCTTAATGAGTCCATGTTATCTATGAACTTCTAGCGATAGTGAATGACTTAGCGATAGATATTAACGTTGTTATTTCTAAGTCTTCACTTGCTATAGCTCTGTCTTTTAGCTATAGAGATACACTTAGTGATAGAGATATTTATTCTTAGAGTTCTGCTAAGTTTCCATTTGCTTTGAGCTTTTCATTAGCGACACTTTCTAGCGATAGTGATTTGTTACCTAACAGATTTAACTTGATTAATTCACAGGTAACTTGCACTTATTTACTTATGCTATTTATGAGATCAGTCTTCATCAAAACTTAAGATTCTAACAAGGGTGTGTTCCTCCCCAATCTGCATCTATATATACTTCAATCGTTCTACGTTCTTGTTTCTGGAAGAATAATTCTCTCCCAGGAGTGCCTTTTAGGTACCTCAGAATTCTGTAGGCCGCATCCATATGCTTTTTCTTTGGCTCACTCATGTATTGACTAGTCACACTCACTACAAAAGCTATATCAGGTCTTGTATGGGAAAGGTAAATTAGTTTCCCAACAAGTCTTTGATATCTTTCTTTGTCAGCCGCCTCTTCTTTCTCATCTACTACTTCCACTTCTTCATCTTCAATCTCATTCTCAGGACTGTTCTATTCTCCCTCCCCCTCCTTTGTAGGCTTCTTTTTCCTCTTCTTAGGAGGTACGATAGGAGTTGGTTCCGGACTACACCCTAACATGCCTGTCTCATCTAGAAGATCAAGTATATACTTCCTTTGAGATACATAGATGCCTCTTTTTGATCTTGCAACCTCCATTCCAAGGAAGTATTTCAAATCCCTTAGATCCTTAACTTCAAATTCTCTCCCCAGTGCGATCTTTATCCTTGTCATCTCATCAATGTGGTCTCCTGTAAGGATGATATCATCAACATACACAATAAGGATACATCTTCTTCCTCCCTCTGTTTTGACAAACATTGTATGATCAGACAGTCCTTGTTTGTAGCCTTCAGACTTCAGAACTTTTGAGAACCTGTCAAACCATGCCCTAGGAGACTGCTTCAAGCCATAAAGAGATTTTTTCAATTTGCATACTTTGTCACTTCTTCCCCTCTCAAAGCCAGGAGGCAGAGTCATGTAGACTTCTTCTTTAAGTTCTCCATTCAAGAAAGCATTCTTGATGTCCAGTTGATGAAGTGGCCAATCTAGGTTGGCTGCCACAGACAATAGGACTCGGATAGTGTTCAGTTTCGCCACTGGTGCAAATGTCTCTCCATAGTCTAGACCATATGTCTGAGTGAACCCTCTTGCTACAAGTTGAGCTTTTAACTTGTCAAGAGAACCATCAGCCATATATTTAGGGGTAAATACCCACTTGCAGCTAACAAGTTTCTTGCCTCTTGGTTTTTTAACAACATCCCATGTTCCATTCTTCTCTAAAGCTTTCATCTCCTCCATAACTGCAAATCTCCATTCTGGTATCTTTAGTGCCTCTTGGATGTTATTGGGAATGCACACTCTATCAAGACTGGTGACAAAGGCCCGATAGCTGGAGGAAAGAGCCTTATAAGACATATACTTCTGGATTGGATGCAGAGTACACGATCGAGGTTGTTTTCTGTGAGCAATAGGCAAATCAAGATCGTTATGTTCATTAACCGTTCAGGAACATGAGATACCTTTGGATCAATCCCTTCAGGAGCCACCACCAGTTCCGCCTCCTCTGGTTCTCCAGGAGCTATCACTGGTTCTGGTTTCTTGGATGCTTCAGATGTAAGGTTCCCTCCTTCCTTAACCTTATGCCTTCGTAAGTACACCAACATATCTTTATCTGGTTGTTTTTCTACATCTCCCCCTGCATTTAAATTTTCTTTTGTGATTGGCACAAGAGACGGTTGGTTTAGGGGTGAAGATGGTTCTCTCTGTGGTGACTCTGGCTGTGGTGGAAGAGGTGGTTCTGTTTAGGGTGGCTCTGGTTGAGGTGGTGGTGCTGGTGGTGCTGGTGTGGTCTATGGTTCAAAAAGAATATATTCCTGACTAGGTAAAGGCACCAAAGTCTGAGATTCACTTATTCTCTCCCCCTGAATTGAAGGCTTTGGATAGAAAGGAGTTGCTTCATGGAAGGTAACATCAAAGCTGACAAAGAGGTGTTTAGAGACAGGATCAAAACATTTGTACCCCTTTTGAGTATTAGAGTACCCGAGGAATATACACTTCACTGCACAGGGATCAAGCTTGTTATTTGGATAGGTATGAACAAAAACAGTACATCCAAACACACGAAAGGGAAGGTTATTTTCAAGATGAGTAATAGGGAAGACACTTTGTAACCTTTTAACAGGAGTTTCAAAGGATATGACCCTATTTGGCATTCGGTTGTTGAGGTGGACTGCAGTTAAAACGGCATCTCCCGAATAGAACTTTGGTACATTACAAGTAAGCATAAGGGCCCTAGTGACTTCCAAAATGTGCCTATTTTTCCTTTCGGCAATCCCATTTTGTTGAGGGGTGTGGACACACGAGCTTCTATGGATAATACCATGTGTTTGGAGGAATTCACTCAAGGTGCAGTTAAAATACTCAGTACCATTATCAGAGTGTAAAACTTTGATGCTTGTATTGTATTGATTTTTAATCATGGTGAAGAACTGTATGAAAGCAGATGGTGCCTCAGACTTGTCTTTTAAGAGGTAAACCCAACAAAGACGGGTATGGTCATCTATGAATGTAATGAACCCTCTTGATTTGGTACGGTTTGGGTTACGTGAAGGTCCCCGTAAGTCACTGTGAATGGTAGTGAAAGGCTCGGTGGGTATATATGGAGCTTTAGGATATGATGATCGGTGGTGTTTGGCTAATTCACAGACTTCACACTTCGTATTCAGGTTAGGGTTGGAACAAAGATCTGGAAACATACGGGATAGATATTGGAAATTGGGATGACCCATTCTCTTATGCCATAACATAGTATCTTCATTTTTAGAGATAGATGTAGAAGTGCATACCCTTGTAATGGGTTGATGACTTACACTGGCATCGTCAAGAAAGTAGAGTCCCTCACATTCTTTAGCACGACCAATCAACATCCCTGATAATAGATCCTAAAACACACAGTGAGTAGACAAAAAATTAGCAGAACAATTAGACTGCTTCGTCAATTGACTAACAGATAATAAGTTGCACGCTAATTTTGGCACATGAAAGACAGATTCCAGAGTGATATGCTCTGAAATCCGAATACTTCCTTTCCCAGCAACAGGAGTAAGTGAACCATATGCAATTTTCACTTTTATGTTGCCCGCACACGGAGTGTAAGTGGTGAACAATTGGTGATTATCAGTCATGTGGTCAGAGGCTCCAGAATCCATAATCCACACATCCCGTGAAGTCTTTAGGGCTTGAAGAAAGTTACCCCGTTTTGCTAGGAATATTGAGGACATAGTCTCCACAACAACGTGAGTTTTAGTTGATGAGTGAGTTACCTTCCTTGCTACCAATCTTAGGACATACATGGCAGCAATGAGCAAAAGGCCTGAGAGTATCATCTTCATCATTTCTGAAACACCAACTGGGAAAATACCTCCAACATATACAGAGATCAGGTAATACAACACTTGACCAGTAACATTAGACCTTAGAAACTGTGCACCCACACAGAGTACAATGGAGATCATTGTGAACATCAGCGGCATGAGAAGAAGGCGATTTTCTCGCAAATCTGTACGGACAACGTGAACAGTGATTCCGTACGGACGCGCGTGAACAGTGATTCCGTACGGGAGCGGTAAACAGTGCCGCAGAAAGAAACCCTCGAACGGGAAAAATAAGCACGAACCCTAAACGCTCTGATACCATGTGGACAAGTTTGAGAGAAAAACAATGTATTTCTCATTCCATATGAATTGATGTACAAAGAGAGCCTATTTATAAGCTAGAGGGAGAGACAAGCTAATAAATATTAATTAAGGCTAATAACTACCAATAAAGTCTATTAATGCCTAATCAATCACAGAGAGAATATTTACAATAAATACATAATATTCCCATAATTTCTTTTTCATTTTTTTGTAAAAAAGAAAAAAAAAATAATACTACCTACAATCCTTAATATAAGGCACAATTGACTAACTTAAGAATATTTTGAAGGTTAATTAACTACTTTAGTATATTACAAAATATTTCTAAGAAACGTATGTGTATACAAAATGATTTATACAAATAATTTAGATTATATAGATCAGTTTATTAGTAAGGCAAATAATTTATACAAAATGAATAAATATAGGAGGTAAAATAAAAATGACCTTATACACATTTAGGATAAAAATCAAGCCCAATTTACCCTTATTTTAAGGACATGAGATGGTAGAATATATGGATCCACCCATATAGACATGTTACTTTTCTACAATCCTTCTTCTCTCTTCCATTTTCTGATGATGAAACACTAACAAAAAAAACTTCAAAATGAGGCAAAAAAAAAAAAAAGTGATAAGATTTTGTAATTATTTTGTGTACTTGTGGTCAAATGATTATCAATAAACTGGTAAGAACATTTTGTTCATGCATACAATTAATTATTTCTACTTTAATTGTCTCGTGGCATCAAAAGGTTATCAATAATATACCCAACAAATTTATATATTTCGAATTCATTAAACACGGGAATAAAAACGAAGCGTAGCAAGTTATTAAAAAAAAAAAAAAAACGAAGCGTAGCAAGCCGCTGAGAAAAGTGCATGACATTTAAGTTTTCCTTCGCAAAGCATAGGACTGCTAGTTTAATATCTACACAGTTCAAAAGCTAACGACCATGGTATTAGTATCTTTTAAAAAAAATAAGAACACCATGATATGTACAAATTTAGTTATTTATCATCGATCCGCCAACACCGGACCAATATGTTAGTGATAAGGAATAGCAAAACCATCAAGCTTAATTTCCAGTTTCATCTATTCGTTTATTACTGGTATGACGGAGGAGTTACAAACATGTATCCATGCTAACATAGTGGGGGAAAATTATGGTACATCGTTCTGTGACAAAGGACCTAGCTAATGATTGAATCATCTCAAGAAAAAGGAAAAGAAAAAAACAAAATTAGATTTTGTAAGGGCGAAAATTGGAGCTCAATCCACTTTAATATTACAGTAAAAGGTTCAAGGGAACACTATTTTATCCCAACGCCTCTTTTTACCTCAAGATTCAGGGGCATGTTCTTGGATAACTGATGCCAGTTTATTTCTATCTTCTTCCGTTTTCATCCGGATCAAGAATGTACGGGCAACAACACTCTCGTTATCTCCACCACTCCCATCCATGTTATCCTGCAAAAATCTCAGGACTTTCATTTGTTTTTCAATGTAAATTCAATCTCATGAAGAACAGTGAAGCTGCTCATAAAGTAGAAAACGTAAATGAGTGGAAACTATTGATAATTAACAATAGTATATAATACTACCATAAGCAGTTGGGAACCACCCGTGCATAAGTAAAACCAGTAAAAGGCAAATATTTTTGTATATTTGTTTTCATTTTAACAGAAAGACAGGAATGCTTTCCCTGATTATTTCAATGATTCTGAAATATAGCATTTCAATCATTTTCTCATGAAAACCAATGGTGTGCCCTTTCTTTAGATGTAGTTCAAGAATAGCCACCCTGTCCCGGGAAAAATAAGTAAAAAGGAAGGAAAGAACAGCAAATGGTCATGTCAGAAACAAATAAGGCCATATAGCATGAGGAATAAGGGACAAAGGCAATTATTTCTGTGGGGTTCTCTTTGAATACTTTGCTGATTTAAATTTGTATAATGTAAATGCACATGAATCATAATGAGGAAATTTGCATCCCAGGTTCCTTACTGAAGTATGGAATATTGCCACAAGGGAGTTCTTTTGCTGATTTGTTTTAATGCCTGGATAGAGCAAAGCATTAAGAAGGATTTTTCCAACCTGTCATCAATAGAAGTAAAATAATTTGAAACTGAAAATGAATTAATTGGGGAACAATAAGTTTTCAAGATGCCAACACATAACCAATAACAGAGAGTAAAAAGAACAAACCTCATTTCTAACAACGATAGTAGGCTTGGACTCTTTGGTGGCCTTGCCGAAGCCCTCTTTGCATTTAATGGACAATTGCCCCATTCCTTTATCTTTCCATACATCCTTATCCTCTGGATCGGTTGACTACATATATCAAGGATGAAAGACAAAATCATTGTCATTAACATTATGAAACCAAGTAAAAGCAATACATGCCCATAAGTCTAGAAATGCATTGTAAAGACTTATCCATCATAAACGCTAATAATAAACTTTACACCGGGGTCATCATGTAACATAGTCTAAAACAATACCTTCACGTAAAGCTTGCACTTCACTTCATGAACAACTATTACTCCCTTCTCTTCTGACTTCTTCACAGATGGGCTGCTAGGCTGCTTCAATTCCTCTTCTATGATAAAAAAAGGTTGTAACATGGTAAGAGCTTACAGATGTCAATATCCCCATCACAAAAGATACTTAAATGTATAAAATAACAGGGAAAATCAACTATTCAAATATCTTCATCCATACTATAATTTTTATAATGAATCTCAAAAAAGGAAGCAGGCAGTACCACTGAAAATTATTGGGAACAACAAAATAACATTGGCAATAGAACAAAGAGTATTAAGAATAGAAATACACAAAAGTCTACTTCTTTCCAATGTGGCATGCAATAACAACACGATTATCTTAAATTATGAATCAGCAACAAACTCACGATCCATCATTTTTCCAAGCTCCCAAGGTTGTACCTAACACTAAATATCTAATGTACTTATATTACAAAAATTAGACTTCACTTAATTACAAATAAATCATTGAGCTTGTGAATTATTTAATACTTAAAATCTAATAAGTTGTAAATTATAAGGTTAACTTTTTATTAGTTTGAATATTCATTTAAACTTTTTGTAGGTACATTTTACTTTTATGAATTTGACAATTCCAATGTAAGTATACAGTTAACAGAGATATTACTATAGTCCCAATGTCCATTTTCTAGTACGCCTTTGCATCTCTTTTTCCTTTATGTGTTGTAAAACTTTGTTCAGTTGTAGTAAATAGTCCAATCATAATCTCACTAAAGTTGCAGATGCCACTGCTTTCTAAGCAAAGGTTTTCTCTCGTCATAAACATTATATGTATAGAGAGAGATACAATATTATGACTTAACATTCACACAGGCATATGGCACAACAGTAACAATTGACAGTCAGACAGTTACTGACTCCACCAAGCAAGAGAAGAAGATTTGTTGAACTATCTTAACAATGAACTAGGAGAAAGTTCCCAAGAAAAAGAACGACGACGTCAAATTCTAACCTTCATCCACATCACCAGAAGCATCACCTTTAGAGAGAGCTGAACTTTGATTCCCTAAAAAGTGAGAGCAGAAACTCAACAGTCAATCTTAAAAGCAAAAACAGAGACATGTTATTCAGCTAAAGTTCATGCTATGGCTTTAAACCACAATAGAACGAAAGAAAGAAAAGCTCATTTAGCATATAAGTTGAATTTTGTTAATTTCAATGCCATTTGACAACTAAGGAGTCCTTTATCTTGTTTTACAAATTAAAATGAAAATGCAATTTGAAGTTCTGTATCTGACATTGGCATTGGTACAAAGGATAAATAACTAGTTTTCCTCTGAAAAAAGATGGATTATGATATTCAGTGCTTCACAAGAACTACTTCGCCTCATTATAATTCTAGACCAGCAGATAAAATACTTATAAGCTAAAGGATGGAATTGAGTGATCTAAGCCACACGACTTTTAATCAGGCAATCAAATTTCACAATTTTAACAATTGCTTCTTCAGAGTACCATGCATTGAAGCACTAAACAAAATCATTTAGCAAATCACCAGTAGGATCTCAGTCTAGAGTTGCTAATGCACAGAAAACAACCTTATGAGGAATGTGGTGAGAAAATCTATAGAATAAATTACACCTACCAAATAAAACAGGGGCTTGATTGTTGGAAAACATTCCAGAAGGGCTCCACGAAATTGTAGAATTTGTTGCAGTACTAACAGGAGGGAACACAGTTTTCTGTCCAAAGATGTTATTTTCTTTGGTGAGTACTTCAGGAAATGATTTCTTTGCAGCAGGAGGCAAATTCTCCCCATTGACAGAATTTGATTTAATCCAGTTGACAACATCACTGAATTTTTCCTGAAACAATACGTGGTATATGCTTAACATTTAATGTGCTTCAATGGCAACATGATACTTGCCTATGGATCTTCCAAAACTAGATCGAATTATACAAACAAGAAACAAAATTTCACAAAAAGATCAACACCTATTCTCTAATATCCTCAGTCTCATCCCTTGTTTTACCATATGATTTGAAAGGCAGGAGAGCAAATCATCTAATTTATTGAATGTCTTAAACAATAAGTACGTGCTTGCTAACAGGACACGTATTCCATGTCATGGCAGAGAAAAAAAGACAGGCAGCACCTCAACAACCATAAATGACTCTTTCTCACTATGATCTTTCAAAACTTCCAAAAGATGTTTTGTATCTTACCGCCGCTCAACTAGACACTAGACTAACTTCTGACTAAAACAATCTTTCAGAAGTTGGCACAATAAACTGTGCAGATGTCTCATATTAGAAATCATCACTATAAAGTTACACAATTCATAAGCTGTGGACAGTGTAACTCATTCATCATACCCAACAATACACCATCTGGTTCCCAATATTCATTTTTACACACAATTCAAAGATGAAATTAACTTGCCATCTTAAATTAACAAATAATATAACTTTGAAACTTGCAAATCTAGCCATAAATCTACAATTAACATCACAGATGTATGCTATGTATGTTCGTCAGTGCAACTACAAAATATAATTCACAATGCATGCAAGCACAAGAAGTGACAGCAGGACTCAATCAGACCTGTGACAGTACAGCTGAGTACATTAGAAATACAAGTGATATAGATTATACAACTTCAGAGCATTAAGTAATATAAACATGTACCATTATGCTTGAAGCGTGAGTTAAGTAATCTCTAACACCATCTTCCCAAAGTTCATCAGGATGATTCTTCAGTTGGGTTTGAATCCAGCTATTAATAAGAACCCACAGCATGAAAAATGAGAAAAATCAATAACTTAATAAAGTTGAAGATCAATAGGAGGGAAGTAAGAGGAATGCATGTTGGTGGGAAGTAGGCATATGACATTGATAACCACAGGAACGGGATATCCTTCAAGCTGTAATTAAGTGAATAAGACATGAACTTGTATGATAACCACCAAACTAGATAAGATAATTACCGAAGTCAAAGTACAGAGGATTTTATTGTTTTGCCCTGCAAAGAGGTTGTGTGTGTGTGTGTGTGTGTGTGTGTGAATAGAACATGCATGCAAAAGCAAGTGTGACAGCATGAAAAAAGGATGGACCTTGCAAACTGAGTATTTAGAGCTCTCACATGCTGCTGTGATGACTCAGCCCTTTTCATATCCAATGGCTGTGTTGTCACCACTGGTGGTTGGGATGGTTCTGCCCTATGAAAACCAAAAGCAGATCCCTCCATTATTCTTTTACTCTGGAACTGCATTATATTAAAAATGAAGATATAATAAGCTTCAACAGAAAGTCACAAAGCATGAAGCCCAAATTACCATAAACAGGTTAGCAGCACCCAAAAAAAAAAAAAAAGGAAAACCCAAGGGGAAAAAAAAAGTTATGCACAGATTTATCATGCTCATCATAAGAGAGCCACTTGAGTTAAATTTTGTGCTTTTATGAAATGAACATTTTCACAATCTCGTAATCAAGCCACATTATCCCAACGCTCCAAAGCATTTAAAGATTACAAACATATATTTCTCAGTAAATCGTACATGAAACACCAGCATCAGATTATTGTTCAATTTTTTAAATGCAAGGCGTTCTTAGTTTTCTTAGCCTCTATTCTCCATTCCTCATACGCCAATACCACTGTTCCTCTCTTAACAAAACCTGATCATAAATGCACAAAAATAAATAAATTCTAGGTGCTAACTAGAAGCACTTCCAAAACCATCCCAAGGACACTCAATGTTATATAATTAAAAAAAAAAAAAAAGAAGAAGAAGAAGAAGAAACCAGTTTGCATTTTACCCTCATAGTTGAAAACTTCCCCGAAAAATTCCTTCTTCACAATTGAAGTGCAAGCGAAAGAGATTGAAGGAGGAAAACAAAATTGTCAAGCTATGGCAAGTACAAAGTAGTAGTTGCCAAAGCCAATGGGAACAATAGCAGAAGTGAAATTCCAATGCAGCTGGAGCTTCCAGAAACTTCGCAAAAATGAATTCCAGAGAAGACAACAAGATAAAGACAATTGCGAATAAACTTACGGCTGTCTCGTTGCTATCAGGGTTAAGGTCGGACGCAGCAAACCGCTTGGTGCCTCTCATGATGATGTCGACGCCGTTCAGAAGATACACTTTTTTGGGTTTGGGTTCACAAATAACTGGGAATTTGGGAAATAGGGTTTATGAACCTTCTGTACAAAATTTTAGTTCTACTTCTTTCTATTTTAGGCCCGGCTCTCCTTTAGGGAAAAGGTACTTTCCGCGTCATATTTATGGAAAAATATACTCCGTATTCTCCAAATTGAAACGAATCTATTTCTACCGTTGGCCAGGTGGGGCATTTACTTTCAAAAAATTTTTAGATATAAATTTACTTTCAATTTTGATCGTTCGATTTAGCACATAACAATCATAACATTTTAAATATTTAAATTAATGGCCCTAAAGTTTCATATCTTGACTTTCAACTCCCCTACATTTGAAATTGCTAATGTTAACAGTTTTTGAGATTTACAATTTTAATGTTTGTTATTATATACCATGTCTTTTAAAAAATAACCCTTAACAAGCGACATTTACTTTTAATTATTTTTTTATATAAAAAGGTCAGTCTCATTAATTGAAAAATATAAGTACATAATTACAGTTACACACCACATACTAGCTTACCACACCATTCACATGACAATTTCTACATATCTTAGAAACATCAACAAAATCTAAGTACACAAAGAGATCATGCATAACCGTTATCAAATTGAGAAAGAAAAGGATACAACAATCAACTCCCAGCAACATTAGTGTAGTTGTGGCAAGTAACCAATGCCCAAAGACTCAACATTTAACAAATGTCTAAAGAATCGATAGGCAAGGTCAATATCACATGATTTAGGTGTACCCCAAAATCAACACAAAGGAGTCAAGACATAACCAAATTTTATACCAACAACTTACCAAGGGGAAAAGATGGGGGAGGTCACAATGTGTGTGTCCCTTAGTCCCACATAATTCAACTCAGACTTGTAAGTCTCACAAGGACCACGATAAGGTCACACACAACAAGAACCTCATGCCTAGAATAAGTGAGGGACTATGGTTACATCTTTCCAACTACCTCTCTTATCTACCATTCCTGGGGGTCATACATGATCAACACATGGTACCGTCGGATGACCTCTTTTACGCAACACTTATTCACCACGGTTAGGATCCTCCTTGGCCTTGCTCAAAAACAATCATTGCCCAAATCTATTACATGAGAGGATTCCAGATGTTACAATTCAAGGACAAAAAATGCCATAACAAGGACCACATATGCTCACACTATAAGTACTAAGTGGAGCTAAGGGTATGACAACACATCTCTTCACACAATACAACAAGTGTGAGAGTGACACATCTGCTTAAGGACACAACAACATACAGTCATCGCTGATTTGAGCCTTTCCTAATACGCCATGGGGTTCAAATGCAATATATTATTTTACTAAGGATTGCCCTATAGTGGTGTGATACTAGATCATCTCTCAAGGAGTTTAATGAACTAACCTAGGAAAACTAAATGCAATTAAAACAATAAAACTGAGGGTTGAGAGTAGGTATTTTTAATATTTTTTATAAAGTAAATTTAAAGATTTATATTTGTTATTTTTAGGATAGAAGTGGATAGTTAATAGAATGCAAATGACGGGATGCTCTCTTAGTTAGGGTAGACATGTGGCAAGCATATATTTCACACTCTTGGGGAATTAAGAAGATAGTTAGGTCAAGCTCATGCAAGTAAATACAATTAGTCTTAATTGAAGGAATATGTTGGTGACAACCCACTCAACCTCAATAGACCAAATAGGTTAATTTTAATTTAACATCAACTAGAATAGGTTCCGATAGATAGAATAACTTGGATCCCATCCAAATTACTCAATATCCTTTAGATCCAATAACTAATCAATATTAGCTTATAATCAAACCCTCATACTTGTAGAACTTTACCTAATTACGTCAAGTGATTATATTAAACCAATAGCATGGTTTCTTAAGGTGAGATTTATTGATGGAATTACATTACCTAAGCGCATAGAGAAAGAACTTAACATCAACATGCTCAAACCAAATAATCCATCCAAATGACATAATCAAGGCAAGTGAGATGGACTAAATCTCCTCACAGAATGATAGGCAATAAAATCAACAAGTAATCATAAAGATAATGTTGAACCTTAGAATTTTGATGATAACCAAACATGACTTAGGCTATAAGAATTATGGGCATCTTAACTTAGAAAATGTTTTGAAATAAGTTTTAAAAGCTAAGTTAAGAAGCAATCGATAGCCTCAAAGACCAATCGATTGAATGTCTATCTCAGCAATTGATGGCATATCGATTGCCGAGTTTCAATCGATAGATAGATGGCACAACCGATCATTTGCTACATCAATTGATTGTTTCTTTTTATTTTTTAAAGTGAACAAACAAAAGACCAATCGATTACAATATGGTAATCGATTGATCACCAGCAATCTATAAGCAATCGATTGGTACTTGAGTTCAAAGTAAACAAACATCTATCGATAGGTTGTTAGGCAATCGATTGATATGCAGTAATCAATGGGGAACTTTAGCAATCGATAGTTATACTTATATTTTACTCGATAACTAACATTTCTATCGAGTGTTGCAGGACCAATCTGAAAGCAATCGATTGACAAGTAGAGCCAGCAATCGATTGACTACTTGGCCATCGATTGGGGAATTCAAGATTTCAAAATTGATTACTTCTCTTATGCTTCACTTATTTTATATTTGGAAAATTTTGCCTTGTCTATTTCAGGAAGTTTACGTTAGACACAAAAATCAACTTTCACACGGAATCAGAGAGAGAAAGCCGAAGCCATTGCTTATATACTCTGGATTATGTCTTTAACCAGCAAGAGAGAGATGCACACAACACTGGAGCATTAATTGCTACTACAGAAACATCATCAACACTCCATCAACACTCCAAAGTTAATCTCTCACAACGACTATAACAGACTGAGCAACAGGCAAATTTCTCAAAGGGACTATAAAAGCATTTGAAGCCCAAACTTGGTTGGCAAAAAATTAAGTGGTACCCAACTACCAATTCATACTATGTTCAATCCAAGTATTCTAAGTTCTCTCATATCTTCTTCAAACTGCAATTCTTATCAGCTCAGTGAGTGAGCCAGCTTGTCAATCTGTAATGATTTTCTTTGAGTGATTTCCTTGGGATAGTGGGATCCTAGAGGAAAGGGTTGTAATCTTACAAAGTGTAAGGGGGGAGAATTTGGTGAGATAGTGAGATATTACTAAGAAAAATTTCCGTAGTGTAAAGGTCCTGAGGAACCTGTTTTAATCCTGATTCACTAGTGGAACCCAACTTGGTTGGAGAGAACTGGACGTAGGTCAAGAGTTGGACCGAACCAGTATAAATATAGTGTTATTGATTCATATTTCAGTTTCAAAATTTTTAAGATACACAGTTCACCCCCTCTTGTGTATTTTCTTGCCATTTTCAGATAATGTCAATTGAAAGGATATATGAAACTAAACTAGATCCAATACAAACACAAAGATGAAATTCAACAATTACATAGCCTATAGTCTCAAACACAAATGAAATCCAAACATAAGAAGAACAAATATTCAAAGACACATAAGAAAATACATGGCTACATAATTGGAATTAGAAAATCTACCCTAAGGTAGAAAAATAGCTTGCTTCAAGTCATCCCATGGTCCAATAGAGCTTCTAACGAATTTAGTTCATCACAGAGGAAGAAGAAATGCCTAAGAGCAGCAGCAACTCCAACTCCATGGTGGAACCAATGTGGAAAATGAAATTTGCAGAGAAGATGATGGAAATTCAGGTCTTGGTCAGAAGGTATGAGTGAAAGGAGTGAATGAATGGTGATTTAATTGGAAATTCGGATGGTAATTTAATCACCACAATAGGCAACTCGAAAACCTTCCAAATTTGCATTAGATTACTTGGAACAAAATAGGAAGTTTCCAAAATCTGGAATTTTCGTGCGTTTACTGTGGCTTCGCTATGGCATACCCACGGTGAAAGTTCACCATGAGTTCACTGTAGTGAACCCACAGCTAACTTGGAATATTTTTGCAATTTTCTGAAATTTCTAGCCCTTTTTCTATAACTTTCTCCAAACTTGTCTAGTAGACTTTTTGAGCTTATTTTTTACATTTTCAATCTTTTTTTTCAATTCTCCCAATTGACCTACAATGAAAATCAAGCACAATGGTAATATCCCAAGTCCATATTAAGAAAAACATAAATTTAAGCCCTAAAATGCTCAATTTAAGGTCAAAATACGATTAACTCAATGCCTTGGGACTCTAAGTACACAAGTGCCTAAACTATCATGTATTGGCCTATATCAAGTGCTACCCATAATTAGTAGATAAAAATATGTAATAATTAAGTACAATCAACTACGAATTACATTCTCAAATTATTAGTCACTTTTTCATGCTCTTAACGGGCAAATCATAAGCCGCACACACAAATACACGAGGTCCTCAACAATTAATTGATATTGACACGCCCATCCATCCTGCTCGATAGCAGCTAGGCTCAAACTCATAACACATTACATCCTTTATTTACTCATAACTCAACCATACACTAGGCCCCTAAGGAACCTCAAGACAAGCTCAAATAGCGATTTAAATAATAATACCTTAGCTAGTCCACAGTTAGGCTAGAATGGCACGTGATCTCCATTATTAAATTCATCACGCTTATATTGACACTTTCCATTTTAAACCATTGCAACCATCCTTTTTAGGCCACTCGGCCATTCAATTTACACAAGATATTTGAGCTATTTACTTGATAAGATATTTCTAGCCCAAAATCTCATCCTTACTATTATTAACAATTTCACTTTTTACCATTTCAATCCTCAAAATATCCCATTCAAGTACTCAAATGACCGTTTGCTTCCTCAAATTTTGAGAGAAATCCATTTCTCTTCATACTAGCACTTAGCTTTGCCTAATGCTAATCTAAGGATTCCACACCAAATTCCTTTTTCATACAAGCAAAACCACGCTATCCAATTATATTTTACTTATAAGCTAATTAGACAAAGCCATGGGAGAAATGACTCCCCCTTAGCTCGAGAGAAAACCACCACAAAAGGCCATCATTAGCCACAACTTTATATTTCAATAAACCCTCCCATTGGATCCCTAGAAATCTTTCATAACTTAAAATAACAGGGGGGGGGGGGCTGCACAAATAATTCGCCTAAGCAACCCATCAATTGGCCGAGAAACCTTCATAATCAAAACAATTTAATAGATCACGATTCATTTTACATAAAATTCAGGTCCTACTAGCCCGCCATAATTAACAATCGAACCTTAACGACAAGGCTCACTACAATAGCATATAATCATTCTCAACGGTCATTTTTATCCTCAAAAATCATTCACACATCACAATCACATTTACCCTTGTATATATATACACACATTTTACCTCGAACACCTTAATGGTTCCTTACATCCCCATTGGATTGGGCTATTCACTACTACAGAAATACCCTATTGCAGCGCAACAATAGCAGCGCTTATAAAATGTAAGTGATGGGATAGGTATAATATGACCTATACCAGCGCTTATAAATAAAAGTGCTGGTATAGGTATAAGCATATAGCAGCGCTTAAGCGCTGCTATAGACCCCCTGGAATTTAAAAAATATGTAAAATAATTTTAAAAAAATTGGCAAATTGTTTTACAATTTTTTTAAATCAAAATTAAAACCCAGGGGCCTATACCAGCGCTTAAGCGCTGGTATAGGTCACTGGGGTTTATTTTTTATATTAAAAAATATTTAAAGCAATTTAAAAAATATTGAAAAATTTTTTTACATATTTTTTTCAACAAAAAATAAACCCCGGGGGCCTATACCAGCGCTTAAGCGATGGTATAGGCCCTTGGGATTTATTTTTTATATTAAAAAATATTTAAAACAATTTAAAAATAATTGGAAAATTGTTATACAATTTTTTTTAAATAAAAATTAAATCCCAGGGGCCTATACCAGCGCTTAAGCGCTGGTATAGGCCCCTGGGATTTAATTTTTGTATTAAAAAATATTTAAAACAATTTAAAAAAAATTGACAAATTATTTTACATATTTTTTTCAACAAAAAATCAACCCCAGGGGCCTATACCAGCGCTTAATCGCTGGTATAAGCCCCTGGGATTTATTTTTTCTATTAAAAAATATTTAAAACAATTTTAAAAAATTGGAAAACTGTTTTACATATTTTTTTCAATAAAAAAATGAACCCCAGGGGCCTATACCAACGCTTAAGCGCTGCTATAGGCCCCTGGGGTTTATTTTTTATTGAAAAAAATATTTAAAATAATTTAAAAATAATTGAAAAATTTTTTTACAATTTTTTTTAAATAAAAATTAAATCACAGGGGCCTATACCAGCGCTTAAGCCCTGCTATAGACCTAAATATGTATTTTTAAATTTTGTTTTCTTTTTTAAAATTAATTATTATTTTAAAAATTAGTTTTAGATATTTTTTAAATAAAATTTAAATGACAGGGGCCTATATAGGCCTATTAGGTATTTTTAAATTTTCTTTATGTTTTTAAAATGAATTAGTATTTTTAAAATTGGTTTTTGATATTATTTAAATAAAATTTAAATCACAGGGGCCTATAGCAGAGCTTAGTCGCTAAGCGCTGCTATAGGCCCCTGTGATTTAAAAAAAATTGACAAATTATTTTACATATTTTTTTCAACAAAAAATCAACCCCAGGGGCCTATACCAGCGCTTAATCGCTGGTATAGGCCCCTGGGATTTATTTTTTCTATTAAGAAATATTTAAAACAATTTAAAAAAATTGGAAAACTGTTTTACACATTTTTTTCAATAAAAAATAAACCCCAGGGGCCTATACCAGCGCTTAAGCGTTGCTATAGGCCCCTGGGTTTATTTTTTATATTAAAAAATATTTAAAACAATTTAAAAATAATTGAAAAATTTTTTTACAATTTTTTTAAAATAAAAATTAAATCACAGGGGCCTATACCAGCGCTTAAGCGCTGCCTAAATATGTATTTTTAAATTTTGTTTTCTGTTTTAAAATTAATTATTATTTTAAAAATTAGTTTTAGATATTTTTTAAATAAAATTTAAATAACAGGGGCCTATATAGGCCTATTAGGTATTTTTAAATTTTCTTTATTTTTTTAAAATGAATTAGTATTTTTAAAATTGGTTTTTGATATTATTTAAATAAAATTTAAATCACAGGGGCCTATAGCAGCGCTTAGTCGCTAAGCGCTGCTATAGGCCCCTGTGATTTAATTTTTTTAAAAAAAATTATCTAAAACAAATTTTAAATAAAATTTAAATCACAGGGGCCTATAGCAGCGCTTAAGCGCTGCTATAGGCCCCTGTGATTTAAATTTATTTAAAAAATATCTAAAACCAAATTTAAAATTACCAATTTTTAAACACCCGCTCAATTTTCCCCTATTTCCCTCCCTAATTTCATCCACCCTCCCTCCTCAATGACACACACACAAAAACTCTTCTTTTATTTCCCTTCCTCTATCTCTCAACACACACACACACAAGCTCCCTCTCTCACCGACGCACACACACTCTCATTCTCTCTTCTCTGTTCTTTGTCTTCCAGCGGCGGAATCGGCCCCATCGACTGCGTTTGACGGTGGAAAACGTTCGCAGAAGCTTGAAACAAGTTTAGGTAAGCCTTCTTCTCTTGTTTCTTCTCTTTTCTGCCGCTATTTTTGAGTAGATGGGGAGAAATGATTCGAATTTCTGAGATGTTTTTGAAGTTTCTGAAATTATAGAAATGGTGCTTGAGGCTTGTTCTTGATGTTTTGGGTGTCGATTTTGGGAAAGGAAGTTGAATAGGACCAATTTTTGCACAAAATTCCTCCTCTGGCACTGTTCATCCGAAGCAAAAATTGGGATTTTCGGATGTTTGTTGTTTTGAAGTTTAATTGCTTGTGATTTCTAGCAATTCTAAGACTATGGAATGGATTGAATGTGTGTTCTTGAGGTTAGGGAATTTTTGGGATTTAATTCTTGTCTCCCCTGTTCCTGCGCGTTTTCTGGGCTGAGAAGGGGAAAATGTCTGTAGTTTCTAAATTGATGTAGGGATAAAAATTAATTTTTTTTTAAAAAAATAATACCTATAGCAGCGCTTATCTGGATAAGCGCTGCTATAGGTATTATTTTTTTAAAAAATAAATTACCTATAGCAGCGCTTAAGCGCTGCTTTAGGTCACCTATCGCAGCGCTTAACAAACGCTGCGTTAGGCTTAATAGCCTATAGCATCACTGGCTATTGCAGCGCTTATAAGCGCTGCTATAGGGCCAAAATAAGTGCTGCTATAGGTATTTTCTGTAGTAGTGATTTCCCTAATCCGTTAGGATCTCGACCGATTAAATATCAACCATTAGGGGGTACACTTGAAAATAATCATTACTTTTATATCGACACTATCCACAATCGAACCACGATTCAAGGCTCAAACCAAATGCCCAGAACAGTTTGAGGATGATCATAAGAACAAAAGTCTTGAGGATAAGAGTCATCATCAGATATAGGAAGATGGTCTGAATCCAAATATTTAATAATAAACCCCCTAGCCCAATCTCTACAAGCCCTAGGTCTAATGAAAGTGGGCTGCAATATCAATTTTCTTGTTCCTCCAAATAAAAAATAATGCCCAAAGAAGAATTATTGTGCTGAGAATGATAACCCACTGAAGTTCGTCAACCAGTATAATACGAGTTACATCCTTGATGCTAGGTGCTACACTAGCTTCAGCAATAAAAGCCGAAAAAGGTTTATGTTTGGTATCCATTCTAAGATTATCACCATTGAAAGTTTGATTGAACCCCGAATCATAAGACATCATAATGACCTTCACATGGAGCCATGTCAGTGTTTGAATTGTTTGGGCTCCATGGAGAATCATCTAAGGATGGAAAAAATCGATCTGCATCCATATCTTCCCAATCCCCACTTATACTGGGTAACATGATTGAGAGACAGCGTCAGAACCCAAATTGATTATGTGTTCTTCCATGATGGGGTCACAGTGAATATTACCAAACAATTGTTCAAGAAGCGTTCAACACAAATAACTATTGGATTGTGCAAACGTAACAATAAACTTTTGAAAATGGAGCAATTTTATTAATGCTGTTAAATTAACTCCAACCATCTGTCTATTTTACCCTTCAAAAAGTGGGGCTCACAAAAAAATAGACAAAAAATAAACGGACATTTTGGCTTATAAATAGCATTGGTAAAATTGCTCCATTTTTAAAAGTTTATTGTTATATTTATACCATTCAATAATTATTTATATTGGACACTCCTCAGACAATATTTCATTAGTAATATTGTACCTTAACCCTAAATTTTAATTAAAATCAGTTAATGTTTTTCAAATGTTAAAATTACTCTCAAAAGAAAAATATTATTTTGATGTTTTAGAAGGTTGTTTAGTTAATTAAGAGGATATTTAATTGGGACATAGGTTATCATTAAGTATTATGAGAAATATTATTGTAATTAGAACAATACTGTTTTTGATCAATACGGACAGGATGATAGATAACAAACAACAACGTTTTTTCTTTCTTAATAGTCAATCATTTGACACTAGTCAAAGGTTAAGAAGAAGCTCCGGGGCTATTTCCTCTGTGTCATTTTCATGAAGCAACTTGTTCATTCATTCATATCCTAGTTTGTGATGCTGACTCATCAGTTTTACTTTTTGTATTGGTTATTCAAGATTCCTTCTTTTTTTCTTAATATAATCCAAGACAATTCTACAAATCAATTAATATTTCACAAAATAACAAGTTCCAGTAATGCTTATGAGTAACGTCTTAAGTCTCAATATTGCCACAGGGACACCTCAGTATCAACCCACATGTCATTCCAAATCCACATATGGCCTAACAGCGAGTGGTGATCGGATAGGCTCCTCCGCCATACTCACCAGCCAATGACGGAGCTCGTCAAACTCCGTCGACACTGCCCGAGTTTGATCAATACACATTTCTTCTTCCTCACTGTAATACTGTACATTACAGATATCTCCGATGACGTCGTCGTTGACCGCAATAACACTGCAAACCTCAAAATCGTCCATCCTCCGGGCTAAATTCGCGAGTAGCTAGACTCGCCACCCGCCTGATCTCCGTTTGACGAGCACATCTCTGACCAAGAAGATGAAGTGTTGAATGCGTGTTGTTTGAAAAAGTCCATTGGATTTGGATGAGATGTGAGTAGTAAGTAATAAATGAGAAGTTGTGCGCTGTTTGTTTGTTGTGTTCGTGGTGACTGTGGAAGTGAATGTGAATCCGTCTATAGGTTGGGTTTAATGCAAAAAGGGTGGGGCCCACTTTGGGCTTGGCTTCGATGTGAACACGGACGCTGAAATGGCTGGAGCCATGGAGATAACCCCACGGTTACCACTTGCTTTTGATATTGCTCCCCTGAATACTAATTCTCAACTTTTATTCCCGTGTTGGTTTTTTCTCTTGAGGCCACACGTTTTAAATCAGGTAAGAGTAGGGGTGTTCAAAAATTTCCTGTCTCACCCATCCCGTCCCGATCCCGCTTGTTTTGAGACAGGAAATCCCGTCTCAAAAATTTTTGGGACGGGACAAAACGGGAAGGGACCAATTTTTGGTTGTGGGACGGGAACAGGACGGGATGGGGTCATCCCATTCCCATCCTGTCCTATTGGTATTATATTTTTTTTATCAAAGGATTGGAGGAGTATGATGACAATACTTATGCACATAAACTCCAGCCACCATATTTACACTTGAAGTTAAACTGAGTTGGGTTGTGTAACATCCCAAATTTTAGAAAAAAGAAAATAAGAAAATATTTGGAATCTTTGGGTATTATTTGATATTTAAAAAGCCTTATAAATAAAGTTGCGAATTAAAGCATATCTAGAGAAATTATATTTGGGAGTAAATTGAGATTAAATTCAAAGGGAAATAGTAATTAAAATTAATGAAGAAGGGTATAATGGGAAAGAGTAAATGAGAATGACAATATCTGCCCTTAGTTGAAAATATCTTCAGTTATGGTATAAGGGACAAAATGGTAAAGTGCCTATTAAAAATATCCTATCCTTATATTTATTTAATCCCACACGTGTTCCTATTCCTCACCATTCCTTTCTCTCTCCCTATATTCCCTATGTCCCTCACTCTCTCCGTATTCTCTGCGGTTCCTTCGAGCTTGCTAGTGACGAACGACGGCCAAACCGGCGGAGAACGGCGGCGAAACACGACGGATGTGCAAAGGGAGTTTGGGGTAGCTTTGAGTAAGTTTCTTTCCTTCGATTTCCTCTCTTTTCTTGTTCGATTTTGAGTGAGTTTGGAGGGGAATCAATTCAGGTTTTGGGAGTTTTAGAAGCTATAAATCAGTAAAATCGAAACTTAGGCCTCGATTAATCACTTTTGGGAACGAATTTGAGTAAGGGAGTGGTATTTATAAGTTTTCCCCAAATTTTTTCTTCTCTTTCAATGTTCACCGACGCTGTTCTTGGTGATTTTCGGACAAAATTTGAATGAAAACTTAAATTAATCATGATTAGGAGTAGTATAAGTTCAAAGAAAGAGTATTACATGGTTGATTTGTTGAGGTTTGGGATTTTGTTCTGTTTGCCTGTTCATTCGAATTTCGTTTCCTCCTCTGTGTTGCTGATTTCTTGTTCATTGAGGGATGTTCTGTTTAGCTTTGGGATGTGAATTGAAGTTGCCCGCTTATGATTGATTATATTGGAATGTTAAATGTTCAATTTTTCTTTCCTTTGGCTTGTTCTGGCCGGCAATTACAGGAATTAGGAAGGAGGAAATATATGTTTAATGATGAAGGATTGAGGTTTAGTTGATTACATGAATTTGTGGAATTTTTTTTATTATATTTTTTTCTACTATGCTAGCCGATGGATTTAGTGATAGGGGAAGGAGAATTGTTAATGTTATTCTAATAGGATTGGTGTTTAATTGAGTAAGGATGAATAGTGAATTGAATTAGGAATGGAGTTTTTGGGATTGGATCTTTAAATCTGTAAGTTGATCAAAGCTTGATGTTGAGCTTGCTAAAGGAGGATTTGGGTTAGAGGATATAATGTGTTTTTAATGCTATGATGAGGGAATGGTGATTCGAGTATGGGGTGATGTGTACTTTGAGTTCTGGTTGGAAAGGAAATATTAATAGTGAGTTGACATTTAAGAAATTATAATGTAGATATGTGGTGGAAAAAATTTTCTTTAAATGGAATAATGTAAAGAGTAAGTGATTAGTTGTTTGGGTTCATAGGAAAGGATCATGGGAGTTGAAGGAATTAGTGATGAAATCCGCCACTTTAAAGGTATTATTGTTGAGGTTCTTGTGATTAGACTTCATTCTTTAAGGACATGATGAAGAATAGGAGTTATGGTTTTAAACCAAGAAGAGAAGGCTTTTGAGGATCGTACGATGTATGGTGGTGTTTGAAAACTGTTTAAGCTAAGGGTGATCGAATTTGAGTGTAAAAGTGTTCAAACCAGAGACTTTAAAGTTTAGACAACATTTACTTACTTGGTTTCTTTGATTGCTAGTGAAGTCCTAATCAAAGGAAATGTATTTTTATGATTTAAAACAAAATTTGTATATTAGAAAGGAGATGATATAAGCTTTAAAATTTATATCAAATTATTGTCCAGGATTTTCAAAAGATATGCTAAGCATATATTGTTGGAGTTGTTTGGTCATCATTTGGTTCATAAGGGATAAATGTTTAAAATCGACTTTCAATCATGTCTAGTGGCTTTAAAAAGGAAGGGTGAAACTGTGTTGGGTGGAGTTTAGGTTTGGATAATAGGAATCAAAATTCTAAGCTTCTTGAGTGTTGTTTAAAGGAGACATATGATGAATATTGAAGGAACTTTATTTCAATTAGAGGGATAAGCATTAGGTTGTGAGGAAAGGATGAATTGATTTAGATTAAAAGTTGTATTTAAGAGTTGGAGAATGCTTGCCAATATATGTTTCGCATGAGTATTACAGATGTCTCTTTAAAGGCTGGAATTTTAGTAAAAAAAATAGTGTTACTATTGTTTTCTCTAAAGGATATTTGATAAAGATGATATATATATATATAGATATATAAGCAAATACTTGATTGCCTGTTAGTGAAGAAGAGTATATATTGTTATATTGGCAATATTTAAACTAAAGCTAGATAATTAATATAGGTAATGTGATAGGAGGTTAGTTATTGTTATAATTGAAGTGCTTAGATTCAAATTCTAATTTAGTGATGATGGTGAAAAATATTTGGGTTCCAAAATGGTTCCAGTTAAGACCTTAACTAGATTATTGGAGTTTATGTTAATCTCAATTGGTTTTATATTTAGACTTTTAGGGATTAGTACTTTGTCACTTTATTGGAGAAAGTGACAGCAGGAAGATTCTTAAATGACTAAAACATATTTGGAAGCTAAAAGGATAATTACCCCTCTTTCTGGGTCACTTCAATTTTATAGATTAGGGGGTATGACTTGTTAGGTTAAAGTTTCTCTTAATATGGAATTGGAACTTGTTGTTTGATGCTTATTTATATTGAATCAGTGGTTATCTAGACTATGTAAGAGTTTTTAAGAGTTAGGAATTCTATTTAAAGGAGTATAGATAGTCATTAATCATTTTCTAAAGAATGATGAATTATATGTGCGTGACGTCCCTAATGGTATGAATTGAATCTTAATTATATTTCTCCGGGTTAGACTTATGGGTAAAGTCTCCAATTATAATCAAGTACTTTAAGAAGAGTTATAAATAAGTATGATGTTGAATAAATAGGCTTGAATTCATGATCTGAAATCTTAGGACATTAGTTATGACTCTTTAAAACAGTGAAATGACTTTTAAAATTAGAAGGCCAAATGGTCGCAAGTTTTATAAGTTGAAGGTGACAATGTTCGTTTTAGTATGGATAATGTTTGAATCTTATTTTTATTTACAATCTTGAGGTTTAAAGCGGTAATTGGGTGTTGAAGTATGGTTAGAGTATATTTTAGAAACATTTTAAGTTTTGCTAATTGTTATCTCTAAGCATTTAATATCTAAGTTTGAGGTTTAGTTCGTAGTTATAGGCTTTAAATGGGTTATTGATAATGGGCACAAAGATTGTCTGAATTAATTTATGGTCACTGTCGTGAAATTTTTCAAAGGGTTATATGAGTATTGAAGTGATAAATTAATGTTTTAGGCTCTCAATCCCAAGACTATTTTAAAGTATGATTTTTTTTAATAGATATTGTTAATTGGCTTATTATAGTAGAAAGACTTATGAATGGAAAATAATATTTAAAAGCTAGAAATTCCAAATTTTATCGAATGATGTGATTTGATTTATGATACTTTATGAGTGATGTTTAAATCTGTTATGTTTACTACTTAATGTCTTCCTAGAGTAAGTGATTTCCTAGCTACCCAATCAATTTCATATAAACTGAATGGTGAAGAAATGCAAAGGAGCCTTAGTATGAAGATAATGGATATAAGTACCGATGTGATAAGATGTATTCTTCTTGACAATTTTAAGATAATAATAGTAGAAGTTTAAAAACTAATTATAGTTGTTTTGGAATTCCTAATTGTTAGAAAGAATAGTTTACATTATTAGCCGAACATTGAAAATAAGACGATTAGTTGGAATAGATTAATTAAAGGGTCAGCTAATTATAACAAATCGTGATTTTTCACAGATATAAAGAATTGTGTAGAATTAAGAAAGTTAGGATTCGAGAGAGATGTATAAATTAATTGTAGATTAGATTCTAACATAAGAATACACAGGTATATAGGTTCTGATTCGTGATTTAAGTTTATCAAGATAGCAGAGAGAGAATGAGCTAGTTTTGGACTATGTTTTGGTATCCAGGTAGCAGTTTATCACATTACACTAAAATTGCATGTATAATTTTGTAATACCTGTTGCATATGAATGGTATGTCTTTTATTCCTTGAATGTTGGAGTACTCCAGGGCTTAGGTGGTTCACTACCCCTTTACCAGACCAGTTATGTTATGACTTTAAATATTATAACGAGAAATTCTGCAGGTAAAGCCTCCACTAGTTAATGAAGATATTGTTATTAGTGGTTGGTAGGTGCAGATTGCACACAGATTAGTAGGATAAATGCTATAATTATTTATAAGTTTATAAAATTTATACATAACAATGCATGCATGAAATTTACAGTGAATGACATAAACTGCGTTAAATTGCTGTTTCAGAAAAGTTGGGAGATAGTGAGATGGTTGAGATAAGGCAGGAGTGCTGGAAGAAGTTTAGACGAAGGAATTAATATTATGTTTTGAAAAGTAAGAATATAGGTGGGAGTACTTTACTATGGTAGTTGAATTTTTAGTAGTGTTATCTGTATATGATATATAATTAAATTAATAGTAGAAAGTATAGAAAATAGAATTGTATAAATTTATAAAGGGATTTAAGTTTCCTAAGTACTATGAATAAAGAATAGCTACCCTAAGAGGGTAAATGTACTTTTAATTGTCTTATGAACCACTGTGTTTTAAAAACAAAGTTTTAAATGTTTCATATTTTTGGGCTTCTGACACTGAAAAGTGGTTGTAATTCAATTAAAATGCTATAATATAGTAGTAAAATTACGGTGTTATAGGTTAAGCTATAAGCAACACAACTTCATTCAACACACTTATCAATATCAAAAGGACAATTGAAAACTGAGAGCAACCAGTGCAACTTAATAGTTTTTGTTTAATGTTAGACAATAATATTATCATGAGCTAAATAAGAGCTGTTACATCCAAATGAAATTGTTTGCATCCAAAACACACTTTCCATTATGAGATAGATACAAAGAATTGGATAAAGAATAAATTAAAAGGGGAAAAAATATTTATACATTGTTCTCTGATTTACATTAAGCTCCATTGACATAGAAAAGAAAGATTTTTGTTATTATATGTTGAATTTGATTATGGTTTGTTATGTTGTCAAGACAAAAAAATTGTTAGAACAATAGTATTTTGTAAAAGCCCATAGTCAAATTTTTTATGCAATATTGGACTCATATATTTTTGTGAAAAATTGCCTTTTATTTTTATTTGCAAAAACAAGGGGAAATTCCCATCCTGTCCCGTGTAATGCAGTACGGGACGAGAAATCTGTCCCATGCGCCTTTTGACGGGATGGGACGGGATGGAAATTCCATCCCGTCCCATAAACACCTCTAAGCAAGAGTCTCTACACTAATCTTCTTTCCTACTTCCTCTTCATTTAGTATATTCACTATTAGATTTACTTTTAATGATTGAGATTTACTAGCTCCGGTCAAGCCAGTTGACTTTTATGTGTGGAGATTAAAGAAATAAAATAGATCCACAAATCTTAATATATGCGACATGTAATTAGATTATCTGATAGATTATAAATAAAATAACTTAATTTTGAGAAAAAAAAATATAAGCAATTTTAAGTGGTGTATTTCGCATACTTAATTTTTCTAAAAAATTCATCTACTCTTATAATTAGGACCGGATGGAGTAATTCACTATAAAAATGTTATTATTATATTAAATATAATAAAAATCTACAATGCTAAATTATTCACATCTCAATCATTGTAACTAAATCCAAAGGTAGAGATTTAAAAAAAAATGAAGTGGAAAGGGAAGTTAGTAGAAACCATTGCAAGTAAATCAAATAGTAGAGATACTAAATAGTGACGAAGTGGAAAAGGAAGTTAGTGGAGATACCTCTTGCCCCTTTTTATTAAAATTCATTTGTTGTTTTAAAGCAAATTTATGGATGAGTACCAAGACGAGAAATTACACTACTACAGAAATGCCCTATTGCAGCACACCAATAGCAGCGCACAATAAAAGTAAGCGCTGGGATAGGTATATAAGACCTATCCCAGCGCTTTATAAATATTTATAAGCGCTGGGATAGGTCATTGTGAATTATAGCTAATTCCCTGAATATTAATTTAAAATAATGTCTTTTATTTAATAATTTCTAAATTACCTCTTAGGTTTGTCTTTATATAGGTGATTTCCTTTGAACTTAATTCTCCGAACCTTACCTGAACCATATTTAACCCCCAGAATATATTATACGTGTCCTTATTATTTAATAATTAATAAAATTCCCCCAGTTTTTTTTTTTATTTTTAATGACCTATACCAGCGCTTTTTATGTAAAAAGCGCTGGGATAGGCCTCATTAAACAATTTTTTAATTTAAATTTTTATTTGTTTTCTTTTTACTTATCAAATTTTTTTAGAATATATTTTTTAATTTTTTTTAATTTTTCATGGCCTATCCCAGCGCTTTTTACGTATAAAGCGCTGGGATAGGCCTCATTAAACAATTTTTTTATTTAAATTTATATTTGTTCTCTTTTTACATATCAGATTATTTTAAAATATGTTTTTCAATTTTTTTATTTTTCATGGCCTATCCCAGCAATTTAGGCCTCATTAAAAAAATTTTTAATTTAAATTTTTATTTGTTCTTTTTTACTTATAAGATTATTTAAGAATATGTTTTTCATTTTTTTTTATTTTTCATGGCCTATCCCAGCGCTTTTTACATATAAAGCGTTGGGATAGGCCTCATTAAACAATTTTTTAATTTAAATTTTTATTTGTTCTCTTTTTACTTATCAGATTTTTTTAGAATATTTTTTTTAATTTTTCAAGGCCTATCCCAGCGCTTTTTACGTATAAAGCGCTGGGATAGGCCTCATTAAACAATTTTGTAATTTAAATTTTTATTTGTTCTCTTTTTACTTATCAGATTATTTTAGAATATGTTTTTTAATTTTTTTTATTTTTCATGGCCTATCCCAGCGCTTTTTACGTATAAAGTGCTGGGATAGGCCTCATTAAACAATTTTTTAATTTAAATTTTTATTTGTTCTCTTTTTACATATCACATTATTTTAGAATATGTTTTTCAATTTTTTTAATTTTTCATGGCCTATCCCAGCGCTTTTTACGTATAAAGCGCTGGGATATGCCTAATTAAACAATTTTTTTATTTAAATTTTTATTTGTTCTCTTTTTACATATCAGATTATTTTAAAATATGTTTTTCAATTTTTTTTTATTTTTCATGGCCTATCCCAGCAATTTAGGCCTCATTAAAAAAAATTTTAATTTTAATTTTTATTTGTTCTCTTTTTACTTATAAAATTATTTAAGAATATGTTTTTCATTTGTTTTTATTTTTCATGGCCTATCCCAGCGCTTTTTACATATAAAGCGTTGGGATAGGCCTCATTAAACAATTTTTTAATTTAAATTTTTATTTGTTCTCTTTTTACTTATCAGATTTTTTTAGAATATTTTTTTTAATTTTTCAAGGCCTATCCCAGCGCTTTTTACGTATAAAGCGCTGGGATAGGCCTCATTAAACAATTTTTTAATTTAAATTTTTATTTGTTCTCGTTTTACTTATCAGATTATTTTAGAATATGTTTTTTAATTTTTTTTATTTTTCATGGCCTATCCCAGCGCTTTATAGGTAAAAAGCGCTGGGATAGGTGATTAGCTTTATATTTAATTAATTATCTGAATATTTAACGTTATCTTTTTTATTTAATTTTTTATAAATTCCTTTTTTTTTAATTTTTATGACCCTATCCCAGCGCTTTTTACTTAAAAAGCGCTGGGATAGGTGAGCGGGAAATTTCCCTCCAAAAATCTAAAATTTTCCTTTTCCCTCTCATTTCCCCACATTTCCCTATACCCAGCACCGTACTTTTACTCTTCTACATCACCACCCATTTAATTAATCACTCTTATTCATCTCCTCCTTGCTTATTCATCTCTTCCTTACTTCTCCATCTCCTCCTTACTTCTTCATCTCTTCCTTCTCTCCGATCATCATCATCGAGGTCTCTCAGATCTGTATGGATCAATTCCAGATCTACATGCTGATGGTGGTTTCTTAAGGGTAAGGGTCCTCTCTCATATTACCTTTTTCTCTTTTCTTCTTCCCCTTCGAAATTTTTTTTATCTTTAGTCACGGATCAGATTTTGTGCTCTGTTTTTTCTTCTTCTTCACTACTCTTGACTTCGCTTATGGACTTTGCTTCTTATTCATGTGTTAATTTTTATTTTATTTGAAGCTCGTTATTTTTGGTAGCTATGGTTACAATTCTGATGCTTTCTTGCTCTTTAGTTTCTGGATATGGCAAGTTAATAGTTTAATTAGAAGAGATATTTTGGTTGTTGCTCTTCTTAGTTTATGTTCATTCCATCATATTGATATGAATGTATCATTGTCTGATTCTTCTTATTCCATCATATTGATTGTTAATATGCATTGGTTGATGTTTTCCGAGGCTTGAATTTATGAAGTATTCATTAGGAATTTTGCACTGATGCAGGAGGGTGTAAAACAAAAATAAATGAATATTTTTTTTAAAAAAATAATGCCTATAGCAGCGCTCATTACGTAATAAGCGCTGCTATAGGGTCCCTATAGCAGCGCTTATTACGTAATGAGCGCTGCTATAGGCATTATTTTTTATTTTTTTAAAAAAATAATTCATTTAAGTATGACCTAAAGCTGCGCTTTTGAGATTATAAGCGCCGCTATAGGTTACCTATAGCGGCGCTTATAACACAAAATAAGCGCTGCAATAGGTCATATGACCTATTGCAGCACTGGCTATAGCAGCGCTTAAAAGCGCTGCTATAGGGTCAAAAAAAGCGCTGCTATAGAATATTTCTGTAGTAGTGTTAGTTAGCTAATTATATTCTCTGTGTGGCACATATTTTTTTGAAGGTATTGTTGTCTTTTAAGAAAATAGCTAAAACTAATTTAAGTTAAAAATGTATAGCAAATACACTCTTTTTTTTAATTGTTTTTATTTATGAATATTAAATATTAGAAAGAATATAATAATAATAAAGATGAAATAGAATGTAAGATAGAAATTAATAAATGGATAAAATTATATTTATTACTTCAGAAACTCAAAACGAGACGTTATAAAAAGGATAAACAAATTAAAAAAACTAATACCTTATAAATAGGGGTTGAAGAAGTATAAATAAAAATTTAGAGAATTAATTACTTTTTTATAAAAAAATAATCGTTTTCATGATCACATGTATATATACCTCTATTAGAGACAATATTAGAGACAATCATATTGAATGCACCTTGCAGCAGACCCTTTTTAAGTGAAGATTCCAACATTAGATGGTGAGTCATGTAAAAAACAATTTCATCAAAAGCTAAAATGATATACGCAGGTTTTTAGGTCCCTCTACAAAGATTCTATTATATTATAATCTTGATCTAAATCCCTTCCGGCCCTTACGGCAGTAAGTAGGGTATTTAAACCATGTCCTGCGTTATTGCACACTAGCAAAGGCAAGTTCGCAGTTTATTGTACCTGAACATGCACTTCCCAGATTCACCAGCAAGCCACTACACGACTGGTTTAAAGAGAATTTACAGACATACAAAAGTAATGCAGCGTGGTGCATTACATTTGGAACAATGTGTTGGAGGCTCGGGTACTACAGGAACCGCAACATTTTCTGTCAGGAGGAAATGGAAGCATGGCATGTGGTCAATGAAGTCATGGCCCACACGGACCATACCATGCGAGCCAACTCTTTTTTCATGAATTATTGTATCATCTGAATTGTGCAATTGACTTCAGCAAACTATTCTCTGTGTACCTTATGTAAATATAGATGAATAAAATTCTCTTTTCACTCAAAAAAAAAAATGATATTATTGAAGAAGAAACACTACTACAGAAATTGCCTATAACAGCACTTATTTTGGCCCTATAACAACACTTATAAGCGCTGCAATAGCCAGTGTTGCAATAGGCTACTAAGCCTAACGCAGCGCTTAGTAAGCGCTGCAATAGGTACACCTAAAGCAGTACTTATTTCTTTATAAGCATTGTTTTAGGTAATTTATTATTTTTAAAAAAATACTTAAAGCAGCGCTTATAACGAAATAAGTGATGCTTTAGGCAGTGTTGTGAGAGCCGAGTTGGACTAGACGGTCCGACCGTCGGCCGGCGCACCTAACGGCTTGGTTTGCATGGAAGGACTGCTTATGCGTTTTGTCCATTTTGAGCCGTTCAAAACCAGGGATTGAGCTGGGAACCGGAGTTTAACCGGAAACCGGAATGAATCTGGTAAAACCGAACGGGTCTAGAAAATGAAAGGGGTTGAAACTTGAAAGAGAAGATGAAGAAAGTTCAGGGAATATAAGGAAGATCTATGGAAGAAATATGAGAAACTGAGAATATTTTACAACAAATAACCAATCTATATCTGCTTCAATCACCAACCTAAATCCATTTTTAAAACCTCTGGAGATCAACAAAATGAAAAACCCACACTATTCCATCCCGTGAACGCAGGGTGGCGGCGAAAGGTTGAAGATGAACACCTGGTATAAAAGTCAAAATAAGTTACCTTTTGGGTGGCCCCATTCTCTCACCACTTGTCCTCTTAAATTTGATTTTAAAAATTAAAATTCCAACAATGAAATAACAGGGGAGTGGTGTAAGCGTAGAATTTTAATAAATGCCGCTTAATTTGCGAAGATTTTGTTTGTTTGTTATTTTTGCCTTTAATCTCTCCGTTTACGTCTTTTAAAAAAATAAATTAAGTAATAAATATCAAGTGTATTTGGTATTTTTCATTATAGAAATTTATTCAATTATTTATAACAAGATGTCGTATATTTCAAATTAATTTCTTATCACACTTTTGGTAATCTTAAATTATGGCTACAAAAAAATTCATTTACCATGGTAAATATTTCGGTTCTATGTCCAGTCCGATTTTTAAAACATTGCTATAAAACATTAGAATTCACAATCTTATTGTTTTCTCAACAGCTAAAAAACCATTATTTTTATCATCATCATCATTATTGTAATTATAATGTAAGCAACTTAACTCATCATAAAATTAAATTATTGAAGTTTATTTAAAAGGTATTTAGATTTTGATAATTTCCCTTTTCTTTGCCATTGATATTCTATTTTTTCCCTATAATATTTTAGAATTAAATATGTTTTTATTTAATTATTATGTTGGCGGTCGAACCGAACAATTCAACCGATTGAACCATGACCCGCTGACATTTTTAGCTCGATCTCCGGTCCGGCTTTTGAAACATTGGCTTTAGGTATACCTAAAGTAGCACTTATTTCTTTATAAGCGCTGCTTTAGGTAATTCATTATTTTTAAAAAATACCTAAAGCAGCGCTTATAACGAAATAAGTGCTGCTATTGATTTTTTTTTAAATATTTGATTTTATTTTATATATACCCCACCTGCATCAGTGATAAATACCAACAATTCTATACAGTTCCAGGCAACGAATATACACCAATAACTCATTCAGAGAGCAATGTACAATTAAACCAACCATTGTAATTGGGAAACAAAAAGCACGATACTAGCTATACTACTATCTACATTTGTACTTATTGAAAAAAAGGTAGTACATAAGCGCACCATTCTTCAATTAGCGCATTCATTTTTTCCCTCGACAATATAGGGCAACATGCGTCTGGGTAATACTGCACAGACAAATATATTTGAATGGCAATCAAATCTACTTGAAATCTAATAACAAGTTCAAATACAATTAGAGTTGGCAAAATATAAAACTTACTGTTAATGGAATGCTACATCGATCATGTGTAACAACTTCCCTCATAAACTGCATCACATAGTATCCACAGTTGTTGTTATTGGGTTTGAAGGGGCACTGTAACAAAGAACACCGAATATTATATGAGAAACATTTACGTTATGTTTGACTAGATTGTTTAAAAAATTGAATAACTTGTAAAACCTGGATTATGCTCCACCGATAAGCATCTTTCTGGTCAGGGGCTCTAGAATAACTCAAGCTAATGGAGGACCGAAAACTGGTCAATGCGCTGGAAACGAAACAAATTAAATTAATTTTATTAGCTAGGGTCACAAAATGTCAAATAATACAATGCATTATTCAAATACCTATTGACGACGCGCATCAAAGCAGGGCGATTTTCTGGTTCAGCATCTAGCACAGGATCTAAATAGTAAATCAAGGGTTCGGTTGTGCTTGCGGATAGATGATAGATGACAAGCAAAAGCCAATGGTTCCTAAAATTTGTAGAACGTTATGTCAGTATATATAAATGATGCTTGGAGCTAAGAATACGATGAAACCTATAATGCGTATCGACTTACCCTGTATTAATTGGAGCTAAGAATAAAGTCATGCCTGTTGTTAGAATCTTAAGTTTTGATGAGGACTGGACCCTATAAGATAACATAAGTAAAATAAACAGATAGCATATAACTTAGTTTGAAAAGAAGTGAGATAAGAATCAAGGTATATGACTAATGAAAAGTATAAGGTATCTAAACGTTGAACAAGTCCTATAGATAATAGATATACTATCGCTAGATTGAGAGACTATCGCTAATGGAATAGTTTGAGCTAGTCTAAAGCAAAGAACAAAATATCACTATCTCTAAGACATGTCTCTATCGCTAAGATATCATAACAGACAAAAGACATAGCTACTAGCGATAGCAGAACACTTAGACAATCAGATAAGTTACTATGTAGAGCTAATTATAACCTATCAATAACATAGCTACTAGCGATAATGAGTTTAGCTATCGATAGTGAAATCTCTTACTGAAATATCTTTTCTGATAGCTAATATATTATCTGTATACACTGAGCAAATGAACCTTTCTCCAAAGAAGCAGTTGAGGAAATAGTCTTTAGACTCTCTGTAGAATTCAATTTTGCTCTGGAAGCACAGAAAGCAGAGTTACTGAAGCCTATTCGGGAGCTTCAGGCTCAAGTAAGGAATTTAGAAGAATGCCTGAGTCTTCCTTCTCCGATCATTAAGCCAAGAGTAACAACCTCTCAAGGTACATCATCACAACCTCACTCCCCTCTTCATCATTCTCACTCACCCCTCCACTCCCAAAACCACTCCTCTACTCCTTCCCACCATAGCCAACCCCCTTCTCCTATCCAAATTCAGACCAACCCAGAAACACCTATCGATAACACAATCCCTATCGCTAGCTCTCACTCACCTCTCCCACATATCACTCAAGTCCCACCAACACAAGGACCCCCTATCGCTACCACAGTCCCACCACCTCAGTCAACCCCTACCGCTACCATTTCTCCTAGCGATAGGCCCCACTCTCCTAGACCTTCCACTACCTCTGCCCCAACACCTTCACCAACCCCTATCGCTAATCCACCTATTAGCGATAGTATTCCTCCTTCTCACACCACCCCTAGCGCTACTCCCATTCCTATCCTTCCACCAAACCTTTATCCCACTCCTCTCTCTGGCCATGATGATGACAAAAAGGGGGAGAAAGATATTGATGCTTCCATGGTTGCTGAAGAGGTTGAGGAAGTTGTCAGAGGGATAGCCAGAAGCTACATGGCATCTGAGGATCATATAACTCCTCCTCAACCTTCCAATAAGCCTCAAGCTCAATCTGCTAAAGCACTGACCTGTTTGAAGCACTTGTGATAGTAGACAAGTATGGGATTCCTCCAAGCGTCTTGACTGCCAAACCTATCCCAGTCTCTGTTCTTCCTCCTGGAACTGATGGGGAAATAACAATCCAGGACAAGCCCAGCACCGGAGATAAGTTTCAAGATAACATTAAGAAATTGCTAGTGTCTGAGGCTAAGAAAAACAAGAGTAGAGAAAGGAGCAAGAGGAAAGCCGGAGAAGAAGTCTCCTTCAAGGTCATCCCAAAGGCTACCCCTGAGGCTCCTAAAGCTCAGAAGATGAAGAAAGTAGCTCCATCTCGTCCCCACAGAATGTCAAGAGAAGAAAAGAAAAGGGCTGAAAAGGAGGCTGCTAACAAGAAAGCCCTTGAAAAGGCTTTGAGAAAACATAAAGAGGCTCTTGAGAAGAAGGCTGCTTTTGAGGCAAGAAGGAGGGCAAGAATAGAGAAGGAAGCAGAGGAAGCTGCAGAAAGGGCAGCAGAAAAGAAGAGAAAGGAGATTGCTCGAGGAAAAAGAGCATGTAGATACAAAAGAATGTTTCACTCATCCAAGGCTAAAGAACCTACAGCTATTTCAATTACTGAACCTTCTGAAAATCCTGAGCAAGCCAAGTCTGAGCTAGTTAGAGCTAGGAAAGAAAAAGCAAAGCAAGACAAACTCCATCAAGATAGATTCTTCTACTCAGACTCTTCTATCTCTGACTACCCTGATGAAGAATACATGACCACTCCCTCCGGTGAAAATTTTGACAATGAGAGTGCCTTAGTTTTTGAAAATCATTCTGCATATGCATCATACATGACCAAAACTGATGTACTTCCTTTTGCAAAGAAAATATGACAAATATTCTTTTGTGTTATACTGTTCTATATGCTCTGAACATATTTTATCTGATATATGTTTTATGTAACACCCCAAATTTTAGAAAATAAGAAATAAGGAAATATTTGGAATCTTGGGGTATTATTTGGTATTTAAATAGTCTTATAAATAAATCTGGAAATTAAAGTATACCTAGAGAAATTATTTTGGGACAAATTTCAGATTTATTTGTAAATGAGAATGGTAAATGAAATTACCATTTAAGAGAAAATATAAATTGGGAAATTAAAAAGACAATATCTGCCCCTAGTTGAAAATATCTTTAATTATAAAGGGAATGGCAAGATAGTAAAATACCTGTTAAAAATAAATATTAGATCTCTTTTAATATGCACCACACACGTGTCCACTCTTTCCTTCTTATTTCTTCTATTCTCTTCTAATTTCATTTCACTCTCATCTCTCCCCCCCAAACCCGACTTCACTCTCTCATTCTCCTCCCTCTGTGCTTCGTCTCGCAGTGGCATCCTCGGCTCCAACGGCGGCGAACGACGGCCACGCACGGCGGAAGACGCTCAAGAAGGCTCAAATAGCTTCAGGTAAGCTATTTCCCTTCATTCTTTTCTCTTTTCTGCCGCGATTTTGAGTGGAATGGGGGGCATGATTCGAATTCTTTGGACGTTTTTGAGACTTCTGAAATTATAGAAATGAAGCTTGAAGATTGTTATTGTTGTTTTGGTTGTTGATTTCGAAGATTAAGGTGAAATAGGTTTGAATTTGTTGAAGGAATTTCGACGGGTTACTGTTCATCCGAAACTAAATCTGGATTTTTGTGTATTTCTTGTTTCAAAGCTCAATTACTTACGATTATAAGCAAGATTAAGATTAAGGAACGGATTATATGTCAATTACTGAAGGTTAGTGAATTTTGAAGCAATTATTTGCCTCCCCTGTTTCTGTGATTTCCGTCGGCCAAGAAGGGGAAGAATTTCTGAAATGATATACACATGAATGGGAAGCTAGAATGGATGTCTGGGTGTGTGATTTGATGAAGTTGGGATTTTGTTCAATTTTCCCTGTTTTCCCTGTCTGGCCGAGAATAGGAAAAATGAGAGGAATGCAATTTTGAAAACTATAGTTTTAATATCTCACCTCTGTGAATGCCTTGCTTTGATGAATTGATGAAATATGTAATGGTTGGATTATTTTCTTCTTCTTGTTTTTTTGTTATGTTCGGCCAAAAGAGGAAATATGGCCGTTGATTCCTTGTTTTGCTTCTGGAAGATGAACTGAATCTGTTTAAGTATGGTTGATTAATATTAGGTTCTTAAAGGTGCAATTCTTGCTTATTTGATGCTCTGGCTGATTGGGACTGATTAGGGAAAGAAGAAAGAATGTTTTGGTAATTAGTTAAACCATAATTAAGTAATGGTTAGTGATATGTTGCAAGCCTTTAGATTGTAAATCCTAATTGTTGTTTGAATTAAATCAAATGGCTGTTGGTTTATTGGTAGTGAAGAGGAATAGCAATGTGATTAATTGGATAAGAAAATAGGAGATTGTTATGGTTGTTTGATTGAAAATTCTAGGTTCTAAAGGTATAATTCTTGGGTGTTCTGGTTGATGTTATTGATGTTGTTAGCTGCTGGTTAGTGACAAAGAAAGAGGAAATTGTGCTATTGGCACCATGGGAAGGGTTGTAGGTGTTGTTATAAACTTAGGTTTTAGAATTTTGATTATTGTTGTGATGTAATTTTTGGACTGTTAGCTGTGATGGTTAATTGGAGGAGGAAATGGGAAGTTAATATTGTTGGTTGTTGGTAAGGAGGAAGGTAATGGTTATTGAAGGTTGATTGTGAGTTTAGGGGTTGAAATTATAAACTTGGATTGGTAATTGATCATCAACTTCAATAGAGAATAAGGGAAGAGTATGAAAGTTAGAGTGGTGTCTTGGATTTTGATTGGATTCTCATTTAAAGTGTGAATTGAATGGTATTTCTAGTGGTTATTTAGGAATGGTATTGACTGGATTATTGGATTAAATTAGTGATTAGGTTGAATCTTAAATTAAGATGGGATTAGGTAGATGAAGGAAGTTGATTGGTGACTTATTGATTAAAGTTTCAAGTTAATATTTTCTTTAGTATTTATGGTTGGTAGAGTTAAGCTAAGGACTTACAAGTTCATTCATTACCTAAGGATTTTTGAAGGTTTAGGACAAAGCTTTGAGTTAAATTATAGATATGTGACATTGCATTAAGTGGGTGACCAAGGAGTGGATTGTTGCTAAGTTGAATTTAAAGACTAATAAGTTGTAATGAATGTAAGTTCATTGAATTATTAATTGGTTGATAAGGAAGATTAGTTAATGTGAAATAATAAGAGGTACTCTTGTGCTTATGTTTGTGTTGTGTGCATATTAATATGTATTTGTGCAATGTTTATTGATAATAGTATAATTAATCATTAAGTTAAAGATTTAGGTTTAATAATATTAGAAATAGAAAAGGGGGTAGTACCCTAGGGCTGTGAGAGACGTTTAAATATTATATTTAAGTTTAGATATTAATATATTACTTTTATTATAAATATTTATAGGACAAGATAGTGGGATAGAATTCCTAGAGTACGAAGCAGAGAAAGAATACAGCGAAGAGTAAATCAAGAATCAGGTAGCAGTTTATTTCAGTAACAATTAAAGTACATGTATCATTTTGTATTATCTGTTGCATTTAGTTGATAAGTTATTATTCCTCAGTTGGAGTACTCCAGGGTTTAGGGGTTTGGCCACCTCTTTTCCCAACCAGTTAGTTATAGTTTTAAATGCTATAACGAGAAATCCTGCAGGTAGAGCCTCCACTTTTTAACGAATATATCTTTACTAGTGGTTGGTAGGTGTGGATCGCACACAGATTAATAGGAATAAACTGTCATTATTTGCACTGATTTATAAAATGCATACATGTTAGTATATATTCAAGAGAATAAAGGTTAATGAGATAAACTGCGTTGAACCATTGCTTTTCAGATAAGCTGGCAGGAGTTAGACTTTTTGGGGAGTAAGGTAAAGTAGAAGAAAGCAGGAATGCCTACTTTATAGTGTATCTTGATAAGTTATTTTGTGGACTAGATTGTATATATATTGTACAGCTAAAAAAGTAAGTAAGCAGATAAGTATAAGTATATAACTGAGAAGCAGTAAGCTGTTAGGTAAAGTTGAAGAGGATCGTCGATCGAGATTGTTCCTCTAATTTATTTTAAGCCACGCTAGATAATACTAAGTATTACAACGGTATTAAAATGATTTTAATTATTTTAATTGCATTATAACCACCTAACTTTATAAATAGATTTAAGTATTCTAAATTAGTTCGAAAAGCCCATTCCAACTATAATAAGGTTGGAGCATTGTTTCCAAGGAAAAGTTTTAAAAGTTTTCATATTTTAGGGCTTTCGGTATTAAAAAGTTGTTATAATTCAATTAAAATACAGTAATATAGTAATAAAAGATAAGGTGTTACATTTTACTTATGTTTTGTCATCATCAAAAAGGGGGAGAATGTTAGAAACTTAAGTTTTGATGAGGACTGGACCCTATAAGATAACATAAGTAAAATAAACAGATAGCATATAACTTGGTTTGAAAAGAAGTGAGATAATAATCAAGGTATATGACTAAGGAAAAGTATAAGATATCTAAACATTGAACAAGTCCTATAGATAACAGATATACTTCGCTAGACTGAGAGACTATCGCTAATGGAATAGTTTGAGCTAGTCTAAAGCAAAGAACAAAAGATCACTATCTCAAAGACATGTCTCTATCGCAAAGATATCATAACAGACAAAAGACATAGCTACTAGCGATAGTAGAACACTTAGACAATCAGATAAGTTACTATGTAGAGCTAATGATAACCTATCAATAACATAGCTACTTGCGATAATGAGTTTAGCTATCAATAGTGAAATCTCTTACTGAAATATCTTTTCTGATAGCTAATATATTATCTGTATACACTGAGCAAATGAACCATTCTAGCGATAACACCAACTGTGCTTCACATGAATACTTGTTTAGCTAACAATCTAAGTGCAGGATTGACACTATGGTGCTAGCGATAGCTTGAGATGCTAGTGCTGCTGAAAAAGCTACTACACAAGTACAATGTTGCAGGTAGTTGGTAGTCACAGTCTCTATCTCTCATAGCTCATCTTCTGCAAGAATTAAATGAAGTAAGAGAAGAAAGATGACTGAAATGAAGACCAGCATTAAATGCCAACGGCTAGGAGCTTCCAATGAACATATTCAAACGGACTTATGAAGCTGAAAGGAAAAGGCAACTGAGAAGAGATATAAAAACCAAGTCTTGAGCATTTATGAAATAGAGAACAAACTGACGAACAAGCATTCATTATTTCTCATCTACTCACTGGTCAAAGCTTTATTATTCTTAGTGAGATTATTCTGTACTTCAGTGATTAACAAAATCTGTTCATTAAGTGAACGCATTTATTGAAATCTTCTACTGTTTGAGGTTGTTCTTAAGTTTGGGACTTTAGAACAGGGTTGTAGTCTTACAACTTGTAAGGGGGAGTGTTTAGAGGAAGTCTAAAACTCTGTCTTGTAAAGGTTGGCAGGTGAACCTGGTTTGTAAAACCTGTGGTTTAGTGGAACCCAACGAGGGGTTGGAGAACTGGATGTAGGCAGTGTTTTGGCCGAACCAACATAAAGGATTGTCTTTAATTTTTAATGTTTAAATTTTTGAAGAGCACAATTCACCCCCTCTTGTGCGTTTTGCCACCTTCACCTGTTGCTTTTAAAGAAAAGCTCATTTTAAGCGCCAGGGACTGCTCGTCATGTCTCGCGCCCGCAATATGTGCCATGACATAGGGGCTTATGAATTCGAATGAGACACGCTTCGCGGCGATCATGTTCGTACAGGTGCCTTTATAGAAACCATACCAACTCCCAATTAGTGTAAAACTTATGACATTAAACAAAACCCCAATGGAAACGCATTTATACCTGATCCATAAATTGATAACTGTAGCACTGAGCCATCCTTCATTAAACACCTCCATGGGCTAATCCCTAGAAACATGCTTAGTCATGCTTGACACACTAAATATTTGGCTGTTGAATGGAATCGTGACACTAAATTCAGGAGATATGGTGGCTGCACATGCTTTCAATCAAGCACGATTTGGCGTCTCGGTGCTTCTACGTTTAATAACAGGAGGAGGCGCTTGTACTTTCTTCTTGCCCTTGGCTTTTGTTGCCTACAAACCATGTAAATAGAATATATGAAATTTTATTCCAATAAAAAAGAATGCTAGTTTAAATTGATTAATAAATAATCATCTGTGATAATGGATTAGTACATGAAATCTTTTTCTTTATCACTTGAGCGGCTGAACCACCGGTACCTTTGACATTAGCCACTTGTGCTTTCTTTTTGGTAGGATGTGTACCCTGAAAAAACAGGTAAATTAAAGAGCATTCTTCCAACACAATGAATGCTAGTGTAAATGTTATTAGTAGATAATTACCTGTGGTGTTGGCTCAATCAAACCAATGGGCCTAGCAAAGAATGCACCGACAGCATCTTTGACCCTAGTCATCTTATCAGTAGGGAACGGTAACGGTGCCTCATTGTTGTAGGAGTATTCAATCATGACCCTCAGTGCATTATCAGGCAACGGCGAGTTGTGCAGAATCTTGTTGGAAGTATTGTAGACCTTGCCGTAGGCAAATACTTCACTAAAAGAGTGATCCTTTGATGCTGTATCCGGACAAATTACAATATGCTGGGAAATCATTTATTGTGCCAAACAATATGGCTCTCAATTTAAAACTTTCTTCCTTACAGCCATCAAAGACCGTCTCACCCGAATCCCACATATGCTTCAAGTCTTCAATCAAAGGATTCAAGTACTGGTCTATATCGTTGTCAGGCTGTCTAGGCCGAGTAATAAGCATGGAAAGCATCATAAACTTGCGTTTCATGATCAAATTTGGGGGGAGGTTGTATATCATCAGAATTACCGGCCATGTGCTGTGAGTACTACTCTGAACTCCATGCGAATTGATTCCATCGGTTGCTAATGCAAGCCGTAGGTTTCTTGGTTCTTCACCGAACTCAGGGTACTCGTAATCAATTTTTTCCATTGAGAGGCATCTGCAGGTTGCCTAAGCTTGATGTCTTTAATCCTCTCATCAGCGTGCCATGTCAAAAGTCTTGCAACATCCGCATTACTGTACATGCGCCTGAATCTTGGAATGATCGGAAAGTACTACAACACTTTAGAAGGACTCTTACCTTTCTTTCCATACCGAGATAAGCTGCATTTAGGACATTTCTCCAACGACGCATACTGGTTCCGGAATAAAATACAATCGTTGGGGCATGCATGTAATTTCTCATATTTCATACCGATCGATCGGAGAATTTGCTTTACCTCCTATGTTTTCTAGGGGAGTACATTCGCTTCTGGGATTATATCTCGCAGAGTGGACAACAGAGCGGTGAAAATTGCATCACTCCAACTGTATTGCGCCTTCAGGTTATACAATTTAAGCACCGCACTCAGCCTTGTGTATTTGCTGCATCCCACATACAAAGGCATCTCTGCATCGCTCTTCAGTGTCTCAAACATTTCCGAATTCTCCTCACCCACCACGTTCAACATTTCTTCAAGATCATCGCTCTCATCACACATGTCTATGTGAAGCACATTCGAAGCGCTACTAACATCAGGTACCCGGTCTCCGCATTCATCTTCATAGGTCTCACCGTGCTTTGTCCATTGTGTATAAGACGGATCGATTCCATGACAAATTAAATGACCCAACAATTCAAGAGGATGGAGACACTTTCCATACAAACACGACATACAGGGGCATACAATTCTGTTAGCATTCTCTGCATGCTCAGCAGCAAATTCAATGAACTCTTTTGCTCCATCTATATATTCCCTTGAACGCCGATCACAAGACATCCATTTCCGATCTAACATGGTAACCTACTAAAGGAAAGTGGCGGTAAGATCAATCAATATGACTTAGTCATTAGGTAGCCACCTTACGATGTTACCTTATTTTTTTTAACAAAAATTCGGGAGCATAACAACTACAAAATGAATGTACCCAGGCTTAAGGCCCTCTCTTTTTAACATAGAAATTGATAATCCACAAAATACATATCATCAACTCAATAGATTTACATAGCCCAACCACCACAATAGAATTCACAGAGCAGTATACTCAAATAATTAGAGAAAATCCTACAATAAGCATTAATTGACATAAAAAAATAAAAATCCTACAAGTAGTATACTCAAATAATTAGAGAAACACAAGTGTTTAACATATTCAAGTGAACACATTATGCACAAAACTCAAATGGACTTGTTCATAACATTAATGTTAAATTTAAACCTAAATTAGGATAATGTAAGAACTAATCTACAAAATCAACAAGTAGGAACAAACTGAATCAAGCTCAATACCTCTTGAGAGTATTCAATCTGCGTTACAGTATAGGATCTCTGGATACAAAAGCAAGTTCACAGACTTTTATTGCTATGTGTAAATCCTTCAAATGGCCCCACTTTGACTACCTGAGCAATCCTGCATATAGCACTACTACAAAAGTGTGCTATCGCGATGCAACAATAGCGGCGCTTAGAGTAAAAAGCGCCGCTATTGATATGAATGGGGCCTATACCTGCGCTTTATAAGAAAAGCGCCGGAATAGAGTGGTGCCTATACCGGCGCTTTCTACAAAAAGCGCAGGTATAGGGTTTTGGTTCACCATTTTTTTTATTTTTTAATCAAAAATACTGATGACTCCCCATTTAACATTGATTTAGGGCTTATTTTGAAGATATTTGGGGAGTCATCAATGCTAATTAAAGGAATTTTTAGAGCTTTTTAGAGCAAATTATGCAAATTTGTCATATAAGCTTAATTTAATTATTTTTGAAATAAATATGACAATTTATTAGAAAATTTGATTGGCATGATTCCCTCACATTTATGCATGATTTTGATAGGTACAAATGGATATTATAAGCTAGGAAGGAGAAGAAAAGCAAAGGAAAAGATTGGAGAAAGCTGGAGTTTAATTGCTGAAAATTGCCTCTGGTGCCATGGCACTGCACCTGAGTGCCATGGCACGGCGCGAAAATCCCTAAAAATTCTGACTTCGCACAGATTCGTTTTTTATCCTTTTAAAACACCTAGGGCACGAAAATTAGAGGAGAATCAGCCCCCTTTCAACCCTAGAACCCATAGGAACCATTAGACTCATCGATACACACATCTTTGGAGCTAGGGTTTGCAAAATTGGAGGTTGAGAAGCAAAATTGGAGGAGTTTCTTGCCCTAGGTGATAGATTCTTCTTGTTTTCTTCCATTCTTTGTTACTTTTGTGAATTAAACATGGGATTTCTTCGTATTTGCTGGTTTAATTCATTCATGAGTAGCTAAATTGTTTGTTCTAGGATTGATTCAAACCTTGTATGGATTGAAACCTAATTGTTTCCTTTTCTTTTAGAATTTAATGACTATTTATGTTGATTTATCTTGTTCTTAATGCCTCTAATTGACTGATCACCCTTTAGAGCGATTTGTTCATTTAAATTATACTCGAGAGAGATAGTTTAGATGTAGAACTAGGGTAAATCAGACTAGACTTGAAGTTTAAATCAACTAACGGATGGTTTGTCGGGTAGAATAGAGATATATCTATCGACCTAGTTTTGTCAGATTAAGATTGGCTCTTAAGGCATACTTTCATTAATTTGTAACAAGAGATTGAGCAAGTTAATGAGAAGTATAGAATTGATTTTGACTCGAGAGAGCGTTTCAAGTACTTTAGAATCTTAGGCAAACATAGATTGTTATTTAAAGACTAAAGGAAGGGAAATTAATTAGGGTTCATGAAATACAATGGTGAGAATTAATCCTAGGCTTAGTTCTTTGATATAAATCTTTCTTGTTTGTTTCTTTTTTTTTTATTTTAAAATTAGTTTTCAAAACCATCTTCTAAAAAAATTTGATTTGTTCAACTTAATTGAGTTCATTAGCCTGTTGTTTGATTGGGGTTTTAAAACAAATCTCTGTGGGACGATAATTTATTACTACGTTACGATCCGTACTCTTGCGGGTGAACAAGTTTTTGGCGCCGTTGCCGGGGATTTGTAAAAATCTCTTGGTCAACCCTAGGCTAGTGTTAGTAAATTTCGATTGAACTGTTAGGTTAGTTTATAATTTTCATTCATAGTTGTTTTTGTTTTGTTTTTATTCTTTTTCTAGTTTGATACTCGCGTTTTGGTTTTCTTCTTCTAGGTACTCTTTCGGCATATGCAGCGTATATATCCAGACGGATTGGAAGTGGTACTTGAAGGAGTGGAATTCATTGACAATACGCAAACTGAGACTGAATCTGAATCAGAATTTAAAGCTGAAACCATAGCTGACGATGAGTATGATAGAGCTACGGTCAATGACTTTGCTAGCCGTAATATGAGGGGCATGCAATCTTGCATTCGGATGCCAGAGATGACAGCACACTCTTTTGAGATCAAACCTGTTATGATCACAATGCTACAGTTACACGGAATGTTCCATGGGCTCTACAATGAAGATGCAAACAAGCATCTTATGTATTTCTTGGAAGTCTGTGACTCTTTCAAGCAGAACGAAGTTCCTCAAGATGTTCTAAGGCTTCGTTTATTCCCTTTGTCTCTACAAGGCACAGCTAGAGACTGGTTCAACAATCTTCCGGAAGGATCAATTAATTCTTGGGATCAGCTTGAAACCAAGTTTAGAGCTCGTTTCTTTTCTGATGATAAATCTGTGGAAGCTCGAGATGAATTTTTAAGTTTTAGACAACACCCGGATGAGCATCTTTATGCAGCTTGGGAGAGATATAAGATGTTGATGAAGCGATGCCCTAATCATGGGGTGGACAAATGGGTAGTAGTTCAGATATTTTGTAATCGCCTTAATCCTCAATCTAAGGCGATGGTTGATTCAATGACTAATGGAGGATATCGCAATGTACCTGTTAATGAGGTGATCAGACTATTGGATCAACTATCTGCAAACAATACTCAAGGCACTGATAGGAGGACTACACAACCTGTTTCCACCATTAAAGATGACTCTTCATCTCAAATGACCGCTATTCTCTCTTCAATAAATAAACGGTTTGAGTCTTTGGAATCCCAATTGAAGCAGGGAAACTCTCAAAGTGTGCAATCTATCTATGCTACCCCTGTTGTTTGTGATCAATGCAATGATGTTCATCTGCCACATCATTGCCCTCTTTACATGGCTTCTGAATCTGTCAACTACATGGGTAAATTTCAAAACTCTCAGAATAACCCTTACTCTCAGACTTATAATCCAGGATGGAGAAATCATCCAAATTTCTCTTGGAGTAATGGGCAGACCATGAATCAACTTCCTTCTTCTAGTGTTAAGCCTAATCAACCACCGGGCTTTCAAGTGCAATCCAGGCAATTTCCCACTAAGGAAGGAGAGTGTAGAATGGAGAAGATGTTAGCTCAAATCTTAGCTAACCAAGAAAGTGAAAGGGCTGAAACTAAAGCGACTCTTTCTCTTCACGAGACAGCAATTAAAAACCTTGAATTACAAATGGGGCAGCTGGCCTCACACATGAATGCTATGTCAACAAGAAGTCTTCCAAGGGATACCATCCCTAATCCTAAAAGTAATCATGTTGAGGAATGTAAGGCAATCAATGTAGGAAGTGGGAAGCAACGGCTAGATGCGGCTACACCAAGTAGAATGTGCGATAAAGCTAATGATAAAGTCACTCTAGACAAATATGACAAGTTCACGGAAGAAATAGTCATGGAAGAGGATGGCATCAAAAAGAGGAAGCAAGAAGAGAATGAACAGGATGCTAGAGCTAAAAAGCATAGAGATGACAAAAAGAAGCAAGAAAAGGCACCATCCTTTACTTCTTATATGCCTCCACTTCCGTTTCCTCAAAGATTCAAGAAGAAAGAGGAAGATATTCAATTCAAGAAGTTCGTTGACATGTTCAAGCAACTTCACATAAACATTCCCTTTGCTGAAGCATTAGAGTCTATGCCTGAATATGCCAAGTTTCTAAAGGATGTTTTGTCCAAGAAACGAAAATTCAATGAGTTTGAAACTGTTGCTTTGACTGAAGAATGTAGTGCAGTTATTCAGAGGAAGTTACCAACCAAGCTTAAGGATCCGGGAAGTTTCTATTTTCCATGCAATATAGGTACTAACTTCGCCGGAAAAGCTCTATGTGATTTAGGAGCTAGTGTTAATCTTATGCCACTTGCTGTCTTCAATCAATTGGGGCTTGGTGAGCCATGACCCACCACAGTCACACTACAATTTGCAGATCGTAGCATAGCTAGACCTCGTGGCATCATTGAGGATATGTTGGTAAAAGTTGATAAGTTTATATTCCCTGCAGATTTCATTGTCATAGATTGCGAGGTGGATTGGAAAATTCCAATCATATTGGGACGACCATTCTTGGCCACAGCAAGAACACTGATTGATGTTGAAAAGGGTGAAATTACCTTGAGAGTAAATGATGAGCAAGTTGTCTTTAACATGTCTTAGGCACTAAGATTTCATGAGGATGACCATAGTCAATGTTACTTCACTGATAGGTTGGGAGATGTGATTCAAGAGGAGCATCATGAACCAGTTATCAAAGATCCTTTGGAAGCACTCTTGACTGGACAAAAGGATTCTAAAGATGCCAAGCAGGGCAAATGTGAAGAGATATTCGGCATTGGAGCATTCCCTCATACCAAGTTCAAACCTTTTGAGCCACTTAAGGCCCCTAAGGCATTGAGCTATTCTTTGAAGCCATCTCGTGAGGCACCACCAATGCTTGAGAACAGTATTCTGCAACTCAATGAGAATGAGAAGCATCGACTCGTTACATATGAGCATGCTGGATTCGATAAAGACATGGCAAAGAAACCACCAGACAGAAGAATTGGACCTAAACGTTTTGAGCCGGGACAACAAGTACTTCTCTACAAATCTAAGCTGAAGTTGCTCCCAAGCAAGTTTAAATCAAGATGGTGTAGACCATTTACTGTGGTGCAAGCATCAGAGTTGGAGAATGTTGAACTTGAGAACAAGAAAGGTGAAAGGTTTCATGCTAACAGACAATGCTTAAAGCATTATTGGGGAGGAAGCGTGGATTGTCTGTTATCCACTATCCACCTCAAGAACCCACCATGAGTCCAGAAGAGTCAGGCTGGATGACTATAAACCAAGCGCTTCTTGGGAGGCAACCCAAGTTCTGAACTTTTCTTTTTCATTTGCATTTTTTTTCTTATTTTTGTAGGTAGATTTATGTTTGGTCTTTTCTATTTTGTAGGAAGAAATCGAATGCTGTGGAATCAATTTGAGGCAAACAAGAGCAATTACTAAAGATGAAGGCAACTTGTAGTCTCAGGGAAGTAACGTTGCTCTTATTTTATGCAAGATATCATGAGTCGTTTTGCTTTTCATACATGTGATGTGATTTATATATTCTTTGATCAAATTTGAATGATTAAATGATATGTGAATTGCTTTGGCTTGTGTGATCTTGAGTAATATGAGAGTAGTTCAATGTGATCAAGGATTTTATAGATGGAATACCAAATCTAGGTGGCATTTATGTGGTCAAATTCAATGTTTTAGGAGGGCAATGTGGAAATTGGGGTTCTTTTGTTTTGATTGTTTAGCTAGCATTTTGTTTTAGGTGCCACGGCGTTTTGGGATAATGTTGTGACATTATTTTTACAAAATTAGCAACCAAAATTTTACTCAAAAGAACATGCTTTCTGGTGCCGTGGCATTTTGTTAAAGTACCATGGCACCTCTTAGAAAATTTCAATGACATGCTCTCTAGTGCCGCGGCATTTTGCCAAAGTGCCATAGCACCAGTGAGGACACATATAAAGGTTGCTAAGCATGCTCTCTGGTGCCAAGGCATTTTCCTAAAGTGCTATGGCACTAATTTTGCTATTTTTTTAAAAAAAAATCAAAAAAAAAAAAATTCAAATTCAAATTCAAAATTTTAAATTCTTAGATTATTTAGGTTGTTTTTTTTCTTTCCTCTTTAAAAAAAAAATCGAAAAAAAAATCTGAAAACAAAAACAATCCAATTTTATTTTTCTTTTACTTTATTTAAATTAATTATTCATTATCTGTTTTAAAAAAAATCCCCAATTTACATTGAACCCTAACATCTTCCTTTCCTCACCACTGTTCATCGTCTTCATCACATCCAGAACCCTTCACCACCGTCATCCTAACTCTGGCCACCGTTCAGAACCCTTCACCATCGTCTCCATCACCATCGTCCGCCCTCTTCCTCCTCCTTTCTCCTGTTCGAACCTACCTCTCCCTTCCCTTCTCTTTCGGCCCAGACTTCCTTCTCCACCAGTCATCACACCCTGCCCCCTGTTCGAAACTCCCTCTCTTCCACATTTAACCATCGTCTTCGCCGTCGACCACTTAGGTCCCAGCCACCATCGAGTTTCCCTTTCAGTTCAGCGCCATCATTCTCCCTCCAGTTTTCGAAAACCCTCATCTCTTTTCTCTTTCGGCCTCCCCTCTTGCTCCCTGTTCGAAACTTCCTCTCACCGCCATCACCATCGCGTCATCTTCGAGTCCAGCAACATAGTCTACCAAGCACCACCATTTACCACCCACATCTCTCCACCGTCGTCCTTCACTTCTTCCGCCACCCAGAACCCCCTTCCTTCGGTTCAACCCTTTCTCCCTCCCCTGTATCCCCAAATTTTCGTTATTGTGCATCTATTTTTCAGGCCACCTAGAGGTATGATCTTGATCTTCTTTCATTGCATTGAACAATTAATGTGCTTCTGCTCTTCCCTATTTTGAGCCCTGTGACTGCCCCTAATTCTGGTGCCTAGAGATTGTTAGTGTGTTCTGATTAGAAAACGATTTTGTGACTAATTTGTTGTTGTGCTTTGGCTTGTTCAGTCTTAACAATGCACTTATTGGGTTGTGTCTTGCTAATGCATTTTTCTGCATATTATGCACACAATGACTCTCTTTGTGATGAGTATGCTCTTATTATGCAAGTGCTTCTGAGTTCATTTGGATTACATGACAAATTCTTGTGACTGCTTAGCCAATTCATATGGTTGCGTTTTGTGAGTTTGTTGAACACTATTAGTATTTGAATTGTTTGATCTACTGTCTGGTTCAACAGAACTCTAGTCCAGAATCTGATTTCATTGTCTGTTTCTTGACACTGCTCTGATTGTAAAATTGGTTTTGCGCTAAACATGGTGGTCATCTGTGGCCTGTGTATTTGGTTGATTATACGCTTGATTTGCCTGAAATTTTGTTTGCACTGATCTGATTTATGTCCTGAAAGTCTTTCGGCAATAATCTGAGTACTTGGTGATGATTTTGACTTTCTGATTACTTCCACATCATTGTGCGCTTGTCTTCCATTCACTTGCTTGAGATGTTCTGCTCTTATGACTGCTTCTGATGTGTTTAAGCTGCTCTAATTATAACTGGACTCTGTCATGAATTTGGTGCTGATCTTTCACATTTTTATTTGACAGTATCTATGCAATATTGGCCTATTCTTAAATTGTGATTGCTCTACTTCTTGAGATGTGCCTTGAGCATTCTTGACTTTGCTGGATATTTTGGACTACATTATGAGACTACCAATTTGAACTGTTCCATAACTCTGGCTTGTTTTAATCTGAATAGGGCTCTGCTTTTCAATTGTATGATACTACTGGGCCATATAATTTATTTTATCTTTTTGCTGGTTGTGGAACACAAATTCATTCAGTGCATTTTCTTGAGCTAGAGTGAGTAGGAATATTGCGATTATGATTATCCCTGTCTTGTGCAATTAATTGACCTCTAAAGCTTCAATTCTAAATTTTTATTTGAGAGGGAAATGATGCTATGGTTTGTTGAATGGGATTAATCTGATCTCTAGTCTCTTCTTGGACACTTTTATAACTTAAGAAGCTTTTGACATTGCTGCTATGTACTTTGATATACTCTTTGCTCATTCTTCTTGTGCATGGTAGCTACATCTCTGCTTTGATCTCACATTGTTTATCTCAGTTTTTGCAGATTTCCAATGGCAACTCCTAAATCAACCAATCGATCAAAAAGGAGTGGCATTGGTAAAGCTTCTTCATCTAAGCGTCACAAGAAAACCGCTCCGTCAAGAACTACTCATTCAGAAGAATCTACACATCAAGCTTTTGCTCCTCATGACCCTTTAGGCACAATCTTTTGTGTACCGGCTGCCCGTTTCAAATATGAAAACAACTTCTCAGATGGCCGGTTAATACAGGAACGAGCCTTTCCTCATGACCACCCACACCCTGCGTTTGATATTATTCAAGAGCGTCAATGGACTTCCTTGTTTACAAGACCGGAGGATGGTTATAGAACACTGGTTCGAGAATTCTTTGCCAATGCACTCTATGGGACAGAAGGTCACTATTTTGTCCGGGGCACCACAGTGAACATTTCTGTCGACCTTATCAGGCATTACTATAATCTCCCCGCAGTTCCTTCTTGCAAATACAAGGAGATGATGGCACCTGGTGCTACTATTCCTCATGGCCAAATTAAGAAGCGCTTATCAAATGGCAAACCAATTCACGATACATTCAACCGCTGTCATCTACGGGAGGCCGCAAAATTCTGGCACTATTTCTTATGCTCCAATATCCTCCCTACCTCTAGTACCACCAAGGTAGCAGTGGCTCGATATGTGCTTATGTATTGTATTATGGAAAACCATCCCGTGGATCTAGCTTCCATAATTTACAATAATCTGATAGATGCCATCCAGAAAATGGTCAACGAGAAGCCTGACTCAAAGCTTACTATGATTTATCCTCATATGATATCTGCCTTGTGCATCCAGCAAAAGGTCCCTCATTCTGTGTTGGATAAATTAGAGCCTCCTCAACCGTATCTGTTGGCCTCACCCGGAGAGGCCATTAATGAAGAAATTTGGCTCAATTCGTCTTCAAATACAGATATGGTTCCTTTTAGAGATACTCTTGACTCAGATGATCCTATTGCCTCTACGGAGCCAGAGCCACCTAAGGAAACATTTCAACAACGAATCCTCCGGGAGTTAGCTGAGCTTAAATCTGAGTTACATGCACAAGCAGAGTTGCAGGCACGCACTCTTGGTGAGCTGACAGAATTAAAGGCGATGGTCCGAGTTCTTTTGGAGCAGCAGGCGCCACCTCCTTCGTCTTAGAGTCAAGCATCCCCTCCTTTCCGAATTATCCAGCGAAGTATTAGTTCACTTTTCTTTACCTTTTTCACTTCTCTCATTATGAATTGATTGTCTTACTCACATTAGGGACAATGTGAAATTAAAGTGTGGGGGAGGGGTTGAAAATCATGCTTGCATTTCTTGTTCTTGTATGCAATTGAAAATGAATTTGTTAAAATTGAAATGAGTGCATTGCTTATGATTGATTTAGATTTTGAGCTTTTACCCATCTTTGAGAATGGCTATAAAAACAATTAAAATATTATAATAGGAAGAATGTTTCAACTAAGCCATATACTTTAGCCTTTTGTATAAATTTTGAGATGAACCTTGAAAAAAGGAGTAGTTTATAACAAGGCAAACAAATGGTTAATTTATGAATACTTTGATTCCTAATTCCTCTAGGAAATTTGACTATCTTTCTTGATTTAGTTATTTGTTTTAGGAGATGATTTAGGTTATAAAAAAAAAAGAAGAAAAAAAAAAGTGTAAAAAAAATAATAATTGGATACATAACTCCGCTGGCCTTTCTAGACTTAACTTAGTAACCGGGGGCACTTCATCACCAATGTTGGCACTCGCGTCAAATGGTTAAGTCACAGAGGGTTAAGAGTTGGGCTAAAAGCCTCTTGAGATAATGTTGGAGTAACTGAGTAACCGGTGCTGTACCACCCATGTGCAGGGTCGCGTCAAAAGGGGACCTACAACAACTCAAGATTGAATCAAAATAAAAATAAAAAGAAAGAAAAAAAAAACCTGAGGATCATTTTTGTATTGAATGCATACTGAATTAATTAAGAGAACTTAAATTTTCTATAGGAGTTAGGAAGCATAATATTCCTTTATTAATCATATTGTTGTCCTTGTTATGCTCTATTCCTTTGATCAAGGTGAGTTGATGGATGGTTACAATTGTTTAAAGTTGTTGGCTTGGTGATTCATTCTGATAAATCATTAACTGAAATAATAACTTATAGCAATATCAAAGTGTGGGGGTGTAACGCTCTTTGTTTAAAGATTTCATATGCATTGCTCTTCTTATTTGAAATGTGATTTTCTTTTGCTTGAGGACAAGCAAATGTGCAAGTGTGGGGGTGTGATGACTCCCCATTTAACATTGATTTAGGGCTTATTTTGAAGATATTTGGGGAGTCATCAATGCTAATTAAAGGAATTTTTAGAGCTTTTTAGAGCAAATTATGCAAATTTGTCATATAAGCTTAATTTAATTATTTTTGAAATAAATATGACAATTTATTAGAAAATTTGATTGGCATGATTCCCTCACATTTATGCATGATTTTGATAGGTACAAATGGATATTATAAGCTAGGAAGGAGAAGAAAAGCAAAGGAAAAGATTGGAGAAAGCTGGAGTTTAATTGCTGAAAATTGCTGGAAATTGCCTCTGGTGCCATGGCACTGCACCTGAGTGCCATGGCACGGCGCGAAAATCCCTAAAAATTCTGACTTCGCACAGATTCGTTTTTTATCCTTTTAAAACACCTAGGGCACGAAAATTAGAGGAGAATCAGCCCCCTTTCAACCCTAGAACCCATAGGAACCATTAGACTCATCGATACACACATCTTTGGAGCTAGGGTTTGCAAAATTGGAGGTTGAGAAGCAAAATTGGAGGAGTTTCTTGCCCTAGGTGATAGATTCTTCTTGTTTTCTTCCATTCTTTGTTACTTTTGTGAATTAAACATGGGATTTCTTCGTATTTGCTGGTTTAATTCATTCATGAGTAGCTAAATTGTTTGTTCTAGGATTGATTCAAACCTTGTATGGATTGAAACCTAATTGTTTCCTTTTCTTTTAGAATTTAATGACTATTTATGTTGATTTATCTTGTTCTTAATGCCTCTAATTGACTGATCACCCTTTAGAGCGATTTGTTCATTTAAATTATACTCGAGAGAGATAGTTTAGATGTAGAACTAGGGTAAATCAGACTAGACTTGAAGTTTAAATCAACTAACGGATGGTTTGTCGGGTAGAATAGAGATATATCTATCGACCTAGTTTTGTCAGATTAAGATTGGCTCTTAAGGCATACTTTCATTAATTTGTAACAAGAGATTGAGCAAGTTAATGAGAAGTATAGAATTGATTTTGACTCGAGAGAGCGTTTCAAGTACTTTAGAATCTTAGGCAAACATAGATTGTTATTTAAAGACTAAAGGAAGGGAAATTAATTAGGGTTCATGAAATACAATGGTGAGAATTAATCCTAGGCTTAGTTCTTTGATATAAATCTTTCTTGTTTGTTTCTTTTTTTTATTATTTTAAAATTAGTTTTCAAAACCATCTTCTAAAAGAATTTGATTTGTTCAACTTAATTGAGTTCATTAGCCTGTTGTTTGATTGGGGTTTTAAAACAAATCTCTGTGGGACGATAATTTATTACTACGTTACGATCCGTACTCTTGCGGGTGAACAAATACCTATACCGGCGCTTCTATAAAAAGCGCCGGTATTGCTTGTCAGTCATTTTGTTTTTCTTATTTTTTAAATACCTATACCGGCGCTTTTTGTATAAGCGCCGGTATAGGTTGTCATAAGTAAATTATATTCCGTTTCAATTTTTAATAATAATTAAAATAATAATTTAATAATACATATAACATAATAAAATAAATAAAAAATATTTATTTTAGTATACATATACCGGCGCTTTATAGGAAAAGCGTCGGTATAGGCCAAAAATTTTGGAGGGAAATTTCCCTCCAAAATTTTTTAGCCTACCTATACCGGCGCTTTTCGAAGAAAGCGCCGGTATAGCCCTTACTCGTGACTTAAAACTTTTCAGCTTCTTGTTATTTCTTGTTATTCTTCTTCACCATCCTCGAGCCGTCCCAACTCCCTCCTTCCCCCCTCCGGCAAACCATCGGCGCGCGCCCCCTCCGGAAGCTCGCGTCACCACCCTCCTTCGTCAACCTCGCCCGCCGTCTCCGTCCGGCCCCACCGCAACCTCGCCCGCCGTCTCCATCAACCTCGCCTGCCGTCTCCGTCTGGCCCCACCCTCCGCCCCCCGACGCCGTCCCTCTCCGGCCATGCAAACTTGAAGTTCTGTCTTCTCTTCATGCTCCTTTTCATTTCACAGTGATTCATCTGGGAAGGTAAAATTCTGTCTGATTTCAAACTTTTACTTCCTGATTTGCTTCTTCTTGTGTGTGATTTTGTCATTTTTTTTGAATCACTGTTGACTCCGGTCTCTGTTGTTTCGTTGGAAACAACCATTTTTGTTAAGCTTCGTTCTACTGGTTTATCTTATGAATAATGGAATGTCTGGTTAGTAATTGATTGTTTTGGTTCTGATTTGTTTTATAGTTTGTGGATCCGTGCTTTTTTAACGGTCATAGTTGTTTCAATTTTCCAAACCTATGCTTAATTCAGTGATATTTGCTATCAGCTTTTGTTATTTTGTTTATGTGAAACTCGTTGTCGACAGATCTGCCATAATTCATGTTTGATTTATAGGCTTGGTGTGATGGTTTTTGAAATTGAGAATTTATCTAGGCTTGCTGTCATGAGGATTAATTATGGTTAAGCTTCAGCTTTGATTAATTATGTATTAATTGTGTATAATTTTGGGTATTACTATGATACCTAAACTGAATGGAACGAGGCCAATTTGTATTGAGAAATGCATCAAGATTAATTAGATGGTTTGATATATTTGAGGTATTGAATTGAGTTGTTTAAGTGGGCATAGGTGACTGCTCTCTTGCTTTTTGTTTTCTTTGAACATTGAGTTAAATCAAATCTATTAGCTTTTTGTTTTCCTTATAGTATTTATAGATTATTGCTCGACACTTAAAGGTGAAGAATCCTATTGTTGCTAGCGGGCTTACTTTGAGCTAAAGGATCTTGAAGTAAGTCTTATCTTTTTTTTTTCTTTAATTTAGCAGGCTGGGACATATCAGATGATTGAGTTTTGATACTTTCCGATGAATCCTATTGTGTGGTGTTTTATTTTACTCGTATGAAATTTTTGTTTTGTGGAACTATTAATGCTCAATATATATAAATGCTCTGTGAATTCTGTTGTGGTGGGCTGTTGAGATATATTGAGTTGATGTTGTTTATATAGTTGGCAATCCATTTTTATGTAAAAAAGAGAGGGCCTTGAGCCTGGGAACGTTCATTTTTTAGCTGTTATGCTGCCGATTTTTTGTTAAGAAAGTAAGGTAACATCGTAAGGTGGCTACCTAATGAGTAGGTCATATACATCTTACCGACGTTTTCCTTTAGTAGGTTATAATGTTGGATCGGAAATGGATGTCTTGTGATCGACGTTCAAGGGAATATATAGATGGAGCAAAAGAGTTCATTGAATTTGCTGCTGAGCATGCAGAGAATGCTAACAGAATTGTATGCCCCTGTATGTCGTGTTTGTATGGAAGGCGTCTCCGTCCTCTTGACTTGTTGGGTCATTTAATTTGTCATGGAATCGATCCATCTTATACATGTTGGACTAAGCATGGTGAGACATATGAGTATTCTAGCGGAGACCAGGTACCTGATGTTAGTAGCGCTTCAAATGTAGTTGACACAAACATGTGTGATGAGAGCAATGACCTTGAAGAAATGTTGAATGTGGTGGGTGAGGTGGATCCTGAAATATTTCAGACTCTGAAGAGTGATGCAGAGACGCCGTTATATGTGGGATGCAGCAAATACACAAGATTGAGTGGTGCTTAAATTGTATAACTTGAAAGCGCGATACGGTTGGAGTGATGCAAGTTTCACCGCACTGCTTTCCGTTCTGCGAGAAATACTTCCAGAAGCAAATGTACTCCCTTCGAAAACATACGAGGCAAAGCAAATTCTCCGCTCGACCGGTATGAAATATGAGAAAATACATGCATGTCCCAACGACTGTATTTTATTCCGAAATCAGTATGCATTGTTGGAGGAGTGTCCGAAATGCAACACGTCTCGGTATGGAAAGAAAGGTAAGAGTCCTTCTAAAGTCTTGTGGTACTTTCCGATCATTCCGAGATTCAGGCGCATGTTCAATAATGCGGATGTTGCAAAGCTTTTAACTTGGCATGCCGATGAAAGGATTAAAGACACCAAGCTTAGGCACCCCGCAGATGGCCCCCAATGGAAAAAAATTGATTATGAGTGCCCTGAGTTCGGTGAAGAACCAAGAAACCTACGGCTTGCATTAGCAACCGATGGAATCAATCCGCATGGAGTTCAGAGTAGTACTCATAGCACATGGCCGGTGATTTTGATGATATACAACCTCCCCCAAATTTAATCATGAAACGCAAATTTATGATGCTTTCTATGCTTATTTCCGGGCCTAGACAACCCGGCAATGATATAGACGTCTACTTGGATCCATTGATTGAAGACCTGAAGTATATGTGGAATTCGGGTGAGACAGTTTTTGATGGCTGTAAGGAAGAAAGTTTCAATTTGAGAGCCATGTTGTTTGGCACGATAAATGATTTCCCAGCATACGGTAATTTGTCCGGATACAGCATCAAAGGATATGGTGCGTGCCCTATATGTGAAGATGATACCCATTTGATGCGACTGGATCATTGTAAGAAAAATGTGTACATGGGACATCGGAGGTTCTTGCCGTTAAAACATCGTTGGCGTAGGTGGAAAAAGGCGTTTAACGGGAACTCAGAAGAAGGTAGGCCACCAAGGACATTAAGCGGGGATAGCGTTTTTGAAAAGGTGAAGGCGTTGGAGAACGATTTTGGTAAGCCTTTCGCAAAAAATGTGTTGACAAGTGGTTGGAAGAAGAGATCCATATTCTTCGAACTCCCGTATTGGAAGTCCTTATATGTTAGGCATTTTCTTGATGTGATGCATATTGAAAAAAACATCTGTGATAACCTAATTGGCACGTTGCTGAATATGCATGGGAAAAGTAAGGATGGTGTCAATTCGAGGTTAGATATGGTCAAGTTGGGAATAAGACAAGAGTTAGCACCTGTCGAGAGAGGATACCGCACTTATTTACCTCCGGCAGCTTACACCCTTTCGAAGAAAGAGAAAAGATCATTTTGTGAGTTTCTGAATGGAATCAAAGTTCCAGAAGGCTACTCCTCAAATGTAAAGAACCTTGTGTCCATGAAAGAGTTGAAATTGAAGAACCTGAAATCTCATGACTGTCACGTCCTGATGCAACATTTCTTACCGGTCGGCATACGCAACATTTTACCTAAGAAATTGCGTAGCACGATCACCAGACTTTGTATGTTCTTCAAGCTCATTTGTAATAAAGTGGTTGATACAACAAAGTTGTAGGATTTGCAGAGATAGATCGTTTGTATCCTGTGCGAACTTGAAATGTATTTCCCCCTTCATTCTTTGACAACATGGTTCATCTTACAGTACACTTGGTCAAAGAGGTTCAACTGTGCGACCCAGTCTATTTGAGATGGATGTACCCAATTGAACGGTTCATGAAAGTTTTAAAGGGGTATGTTAAAAATAGATATCGACCAGAGGGGTGTATTGCTGAACGATACATCGTTGAAGAAGCGAGTGATTTGTGTGCAGATTACCTATCAAATATTGAACCTATTGGTTTACCCAAGTCTCGTCACGACGGGAGATTAACGGGGAAAGGAATGAGTGGGTTCAACTTAATACGCATTTCGAATGTTGAAAGGGAGCTGGCGCACTTGTATATTCTTCACAATACTCCTGAGGTTGAACCATTTGTTGAAGAACACAAAAAACTTCTTCGGGAAATTCACGGTGATAGAAATGAGAATTTGATTACAAAGGAGCATAACAAACATTTCATTAGATGGTTCAATGCGCGTATTTGTCAGCAGCATGTAACGTTGGATCAGTTTGTGAAAGATTGTTCTGGCTGTCGAAAGGACCGGGTTTGCACGCATTTGCTTACACTGCCTATGCAATCAATGGTTACACATTCTATACAAAAGGTCAGAATGAGAAAAGCACAATGCAGAATAGTGGAGTCACAGTTGTTGCCGAGGCATGGCATATATCCAGTGCAAGGGATACAAATCTCGTCTATGCACAGATGTCATACTTTGGTGTGATTGATTGCATCTGGGAGTTAGATTACACCATGTTCAGAGTTCCTGTGTTCCGCTGTCAGTGGGTTAACAATAATAGTGGACGACGGTTAGATGACTTTGGGTTTATATCGGTTGACCTTTCTAAAGTTGGATATAAGGATGATCCTTACATTCTACCGTCTCAAGCGGCACACGTTTTTTACATTGCAGATCCTTCTAAGAAGAATTGGTCAGTTGTCATTCAGTCGAACAAAAATTATGCCGAACAAGTTGATGATGGAAGTAATGATGAAGATATGAATATGATTGAAGATGATCCTTCCTTTGATACATTACTGGCAGAAGACTTTGATGCAGACGGATATGATGAAGAAGATGAGCCTGTTTATGTAAGGGGTGACCATGAAGAAGGCATTTGGGTCAACACAACCCTAAATCCCACAAAAAAGAGGAAGCCAACAATTTTGGATAATATAACAATGAGAAAAAGGAGTCGAATGCCATCATAATGATTTAAGTTTGTATGTATTTTCTTTTTTTTTACTACGAATTATTTCATTATATGCATATGCATGCACTAAAATCATATATTGTTTAATTATTTTACAGGACAATGGATCCAAACGTACCTGAGGAGGAGGAAGCACCACAGAGTGCCCAGCAAGTTATTGATGAGGGTAGAGCACATGTTGAGGACCAAGTTCATCGTGGCAAGATCATTATGCGTGATCTCCTCAAACGTAGAGCTAAGGGAAAAAAGACAACCCTTGTATGGAACAACAATGGCCAACTAGTTGGAAAGAGTGCGAAGGCCCTTACCGGTTTCGTTGGATGCACTGTTCGTAATAAAGTTCCTATTACAGTTACAGATTGGAGAAAAGTAAACAGGAAAACACGTGACGAGATTTGGTCAGAGGTTCAGGTAAGCTATTTTTTTACAATTAAGTTTAATTTCGTCATGATTGATAACATTGTAACTAACAAATTTAATAAGATTTCTATTGCTATAGACTGTGTTTCATATCGATGAGACTCACAGGGACTATGTCATGAAGAAAGCTTCAAAAATACACAAAAACTTCCGTTCAGATTTGTCGACATTATATATGAGAGATGAAAACGGGGAGGTAGTTCCAACACCCCCATCTACATATGAAGGGGTCATAACTCAAGCACAGTGGGATGAATTTGTGCAATCACGCTTATCAGAGGAGTTTCGGGAAAGAAGCGAAAAAAATAGCCAGGCGGCTAAAAGCTGTGCGTATCCCTATTTAGGCTGCCGGAAAACATTTCCAGAATTGGAGTACGAGATGGTATGTTAGTAACGCCCTTTTGCTTCTAAAATTGTGAATTAATGTTTATGTAATTAATTTATAAGTTCACCTGTTTTACCTTGACAGATTCAGGAAGAGGGTTTAGAAGGTCACCCTCCACGGTTTAGGGTCTGGATCAAAGGACACTTCAAAAGCGACGGAACCATTGTTCACGAAGAGGTTAGAAGAGTCTGTGAACAATGTGTAAGTCATTCTCTTGGACTTTGTATTTTTTTCTTAGTGAATTTCCTAACTTAATAACTAATAATCCTTTTTGTTATAGGAAATGTTAACACAAGAATCGCCCGAGGAGGTCAACATATTTGGCCAAGGTGATATCCTCAGCAGAGCACTTGACCGTCCTGAGTATTCAGGCCGTGTTCGGGGCACTGGTATAGGGGTCACACCTTCAGCTTACTTTGGCCGCCAAAAGCGGGTAACACAAAGCGAAGTTTCTATGTTGAAAGATGAAGTCAATACTCTGAGGGAGACTGTGCTTGAAATGCAAAGAAGGAATGAGGAAATGCAAAGACAACAAGATATGATGTACGAATTTTTCCAGCTTAACAATGTTGGATCACAAATGTAGAACTTCATGCAACAAGGTAACGTTCCTTCCTGTCAGAGTCCAAGCATCAGGGATAGTTGTACGATGCCTAGGGCTCAAATTCCTCAGGTAATTCTTGTCTTTTGTACTTATAAACTTGTAGTGATACTGTTATATTATCGATTGGGAGCTAATGTTGTCACTCTTTTGTAGGGCGAATCAAGGTGCAACCTGTATAAGGATCAATCTTTCAGTGAAGTAGTTGCGATCGGTACGGTCTTCAACACTTCAAACAGGATCCTGCACAATTCTCCGTTGCCTGAAAATACATTAAGGGTTATGATTGAATTCTCCCTGAACGGGGATGCACCGTTACCATTCCCTACTCCTGATGCGATGACTAAGGTCGGAGATGTTGTTGGTGCATATGTTGCTTGGCCCATCAGTTTGATTGAGCCAATACTACAGGTGGTTATTTACTAATAACGTTTAGACTAGCATTCTTTGTTTTGGAATAACGCTCTTTTACTATTTATAAGTTTTTACAGGGTATAGAGTCTCTGGGAAAGAAAGCACAAGTGGCTAGTGTAAAAGGTACCGGTGGCCCAGCTGCTCAATTGAAGAAAAAGAGTTCACGAGCTGGTCCAATGTCATAGGTGGTTATTTTCTAATTAATTTAAACTAACACTCTTCTTATTGGAAGAATTTTTGAAACTTTCTATTTATATGGTTTATAGGCAACAAAAGCAAAGGGCAAGAAGAAAGTTCAAGTGCCTGCTCCTGTTATCCAAGATACAAGTGCTGAAACGCCAAATCATGCTCGATTGCGAGCATTTGCAGCTACCGTACCTCACGATGCTACTGTCACAATCCCATTCAACAGGCTTATATTTGGCGAGTCAAATTTCAATGAGCTTCTTTCTAGGGATCAGGTCATGGAGGTGCTTGACGAAAGATGGGTCGGTGCTACGGTCGTCAATTTATGGATTAGGTATATATGTGCTTCCATTGTGGTTTCATTCAATGTCATAAGTTCTACACTAATTAGATGTTTGTATGGTTTCTTTGAAGGCACCTGCATGAAGAAGTCATAGTCTCCGAGGACAATGTCTCGTTCGAATTCATAAACCCTTATTTAATAGCGCAAATTGAGGGTGTGAAACGTGATGATCAGTTCAAAGAGATTAAGAGGCGTTTCACTTTAAAGGCAATAGGCAGAACTTTATTCTTAGCTCCAATTAATACAGGGTAAGTGTATAAGCATGATAGCTTTCATCGTATTCTTAGCTCCAATCATCATTGATATATATACTGACATAACGTTATAAAACGTCTTAGGCTACATTGGGTTTTGCTTGTCATCAATCCGACAGTACAGCCGGATCCACTTATTTACTATTTGGATCCTGTGGAATTTGTTGAACCAGATAATCGCCCGGATTTGATGCGTCTCTTCAATGAGTAAGTGAATGTCAACATTATTTGAATGTGTTGTATTATCTGTCATTTTATATGACCGACCCAAGCTACTAAAATTAATTTAATATGTTTTGTTTCCAGAGCATTGACTAGTTATCGGGCAGCTAATGGATACAATTATTCCAAAGCCCATGACTAGAAAGATGCTTATCCGTGGCTCAAAGTTCAGGTTTTACAAGTTATTCAATTTTTCAAACAATCGTTACTTAAACCATAATGTAATTGCTCTTATATGATATTCTGTATTTTTGTTACAGTGCCCACATCAACCCAATGATAACGACTGTGGATACTATGTCATGTATTATATGAGGGATATCATATCAAGTGATCGAGATAACATCCCATTGACAGTAAGTTTTATATTTTTCCTAATCTAAGTGTTTGTACTTGTTAGATTTCAAGTAAATTTAATTGTCATTTAAATTTCTATACGCAGTATTACCCAGACACACGTTGCTTCATGTTGTCAACGGAGAAGATGAAAGCGCTAATTGAAGAATGGTGTAGTTGTGTACACCCTCTGTTCTCTCAAATTGGACAGCCTGACTAGTAGTATGCATGTTTTTTTTCTTAATTGAACAATATAGCTTTTGGTCTTATTGTACATATTCTTCTCTGTTTGAGTTACTGGTGTATATGGACTGCCTGGAATTGTATAGAATTGCTGGAATTTTCGCAATGATGCAGGTGGGTGTGAATTAAAAAACAAATTGTATATTTAAAAAAAATATAACCTATAGCGGCGCTTTTTACGAAAAGCGCCGCTATAGATAGGCCTATACCGGCGCTTTAAGACATTAAAGCGCCGGTATAGATGGGCCTATATCGGCGCTTTTTACAAAAAGCGCCGGTATAGGCCTTTTCAGTTTCAATAAAAATTAATTAAAACAAACCTATACCGACGCTTTTGGGTAATAAAGCGCCGCTATATGGTCACCTATAGCGGCGCTTTGTAAGCGCCGCTATAGGTCACGTGACCTATTGCGGCGCTAGCTATAGCGGCACTTCAAAAGCGCCGCTATAGGGGTCAAAAAAGCGCCGCTATAGGTGTTTTCTGTGGTAGTGTAGGAAGAAATTATAGAACTTAAATTCAACAAAATACAACTTATATGCTCGTGAAAAACTACAAACTGAATATTTAGGACTCAAAATCAGCAATTTTCTATTAAATTTAATAATTATCCAATCCAAACATTTATTCTTTAAAATGAAATCTGAACACCGAAATTTGTTTGGGGAAATAACATATCCCAAAATTTGGCTATGAAGAACCCGGTGACCACAGGGAATGAAATCCAAATCCTTACATGCAAGTATATAAATCTGATTTAGTGTACTCATGGACACTTTTAATCACAAATTTCACTGGGTTAAGGTCATCATTTAGAGAAATTTGGCTATAAAGAACACGGTGAACAGAGGGAATGAAATCTGAACTAAAAACATATCCCAAAATGAAATATGAACACCAAAATTTCTTTGGGGAAATAACTTATCTAAGCCTTGGATTTTATTTAATCAGTGCCAAAGCTTCCCAAAATGTCCCAACCAAATTTGGCCTTCTCTAAAACACGGCTGAAATCAAAGAAAATGAGGGTAGGAATAAAGAGAGAACACTCACGGAAGTTCAATCAGCATTAATTCGGCCTTCTTTGGGTTTGAACGGCTACGAGCTTTGGGTTACAAGCTGAGCTCACCGCTGCTGCCAAGCTTGGAGGAAAACAGAGAGGTTGAGAGCGTGAGGGAGAGGAATAGTGAGGTTTGGGTTACGAGCTTTGGGTTTGAACGGCTACGAAGAAGACGAGGTTAAAGGGCTTTCTGCCAAGCTGTGGGTTTGGTAAACGAAGAAGGTGTGGGGTTTGGGAGCTCAGGGTTATTCGGCTCTGAGCTTTGGGGAAGGGTTAGGAGCTTGGTGGCTGGAGATCGAGCTAAGGGTCGGATCTGATGAGCTTTGAGCAAGAAGAGGGAAAATCACGAGGGAAATTAAATATTTGGGAACATAGATACGCGCCAAGCCTATCCCAATGCTTATTAACTAATAAGCGTTGGGATAAGCTATTAAAAAAAGGGAAAAAATATTTCAAAAAGATTTTAAAAAACTTGAGGAATTTTAAAAAAAGAAAAAAGAATTTAAAAATACATAATCAGGCCTATCCCAACGCTTATCAATTTATAAGTGTTGGGATAGGCCTGATTATATATTAAAAAATTATTTTCCGTTTTTTTAAAAAGCCTGATTATTTTTAAAATTCGTTTGAATTTTTTAAAATAATAATTAAATTCTTTGGGGCCTATCCCAACGCTTATTAATTAGTAAGCGTTGGGATAGGCCCACAAAAATTTAAATTTTATTTAAAAACTATTTAAAACCAATTTTCAAAATAATGATTCATTTTAAAAAAAAGGAAAAAGAACCTATCCCAACACTTATGAATTTATAAGCGTTGGGATAGGCCTGATTATGTATTAAAAAATTGTTTTTCATTTTTTTAAAAAGCCTGATTATTTTTAAAATTTGTTTGAATTTTTTAAAACAATATTTAAATTCTTTTGGGCCTATCCCAACGCTTATTAATTAGTAAGCGTTGGGATAGTCCCACAGAAATTTAAATTTTATTTAAAAACTATTTAAAACCAATTTTAAAATACCTGATGATTTTTAAAAAAAAATTTCAATTTTTTTAAACAATATTTAAATGCTTTTGGTCCTATCCCAACGCTTAGAAATTATTAAGTGTTGGGATATGCTTATACCTATACCATCACTTTTTTTTCTAAAGCGCTGGTATAGGTCATCTTATACCTATCCCATCACTTGAGTTTTGCAAGCGCTGCTATTGTCGTGCTGCAATAGAGTATTTATGTAGTAGTGAAAATCAAATACTCAAAAGCTTTTGTAAAAGTCTTTAAACATCCTGATGCCATTATCATCAAAAAATGCTGATAATGAAAGTTTGTAAGATAAATTACGGTAAAGTATACATTTAGTTATTAATCTCACACAAGGTTTTATATTAATCCTTTATAACTTTAAAAAGTAACTTTTTGGTCCTTTTACAACCTATGCCATTGACAAAAAAAGCTACTATCGAGATTTTAAATATATAAAAAAAAAACCTTTTGAATTATGTTGACATACCGAGTTTAATTTTCAGAACAATATACTACTATAAAAATCATTTTCTGAAACTAATGATATTAGGGTCAAAAGACTGATAAAATATTTTTAAAGTTAATGAACCAAAATGAGATTAATGGGTAAAGCTCCAAAAGCAAATGTGTAATGTGTAATAAGGAGGATGAAATAGATATATCAATGGCAAAGAAGAAGCTCCCTATCATTTCCACGTCATTTCCATAAAGCAACTTGTGCATGTCCAAATTAAATTTGTGATGCTGACTCAGTTTTTTTTTTATTAGTATATTCAAAAATCATTGTTTTAGCTTAATCCAATACAAAACCAATATAAATCAATTAATATTTCACAAACTAACAACTAACAAGTTCCGGACATTTATATGTGTAACGTGACAAGTCTCAATACTGCCACAAGGACACCTCAGTATCAACCTCCACGTCATTCCAACTCCACCCATATGGCCTAATAGTCAGTGGTGATCGGAGAGGCTCCTGCGCCATACTCACAAGCCACTGACGGAACTCGTCAAACTCCGTCGACACTGCCGGAGTTTGATCAATACATGTTTCTTCTTCCTCACTGTAGTTATGTACATTACACGATTCTCCTATGACGTCGTCGTTGACCGTGGTAATACTGTTACTGCAAACCTCAGAATCATCCGTACTCCGGCTAAATTCATGAGCAGCCAGAGCCGCCACCCGCCTGATCTCGGTCGCATTGGTTGACTCCGGTGTGGGCAACCGCCATGCTGAGTCAGCAAAATTCAGGCAAGCTGACTTGCCACGTAGAGCCAGTGCTGCCACGTCATGAGCACGAGCGGCCATCTCCTCTGTGGAATATGTTCCGAGCCAAATCCTGGTGTTACCGTTAGGCACACGAACCTCACAAACCCACTTGTCGTTGTTCCTCCGTCGTACTCCTCTGTAAATGGGATGCCTTGTCTCCTTGAAAACCCTCCGTCCCGCTCGCTTCTTGGGTCGCTCCGACGCCAGTAACATTATCGGCTCTCTGCTTGACGAGCTCACCTCTGATGAAGACGAAGAAGAAGCTTTTATTGTGTGTTGTCTGAAAAAGTCCATTGAATTCGGATGAGATGTGAGAGTAAGTAAGTAGTGAGAAGTTGTGTGATGTGCGTTGTATTTGTTGGTGGTGGGGGTGGCATTGAAGAGTGTGTTAGCTCAGTGAGGACTGATGGGGTTATTTATAGGTTGGATTCAATGAAGAAAGGGTGGGGCACACTTTGGGTTTGGCTACTATGTGAACACGGACGCTGAAATGGTACGAGGTAGCTAGCCTACACGGTTCCCACATGCTTTTGAATCATCACTTGATCGTACTTTTCTAATATTCTCAACTTTTATTTCCTCTTTGATTTTTCTGGAGGCCACGCCTTCGGCCCTGATTAGTTGTATATGTGTCATTGCGTTGGAGCAACTTTATTTTTTGAAAGCAAATTTGCGGATAACTTGGTAAGTTCCAAAAGGAGCAATCAGCTGACAAATTAAATAAAAAAATTAAGTAAATTAATTATTTTTTTTGTAAACAAAATTTTATCAAAAAACTATGCAAACAATTCAACCCTTGCCTTTTTTATACAAACCTTTGCCTTTATTATAAGCCTATTTGAATTAATTCTACCACATGCGATTCCATTTTTTCAGATGTTTTCTATATTTTATATTTTTTAGTAAATTTTAAGTTTTTTTATTAAAAGAAAACACTAATAGTCTTAGGTTACAAACATGATTGAACCCATAACCTCCCACTTATCAGGAGGATGTCATACCACTAAGCCTAGAAGGTGTTTGGTATTTTGATAGTTTTCTAAACTACACGATTCCTTTTTTTTTTTTAAATCATATAGTAAAGAGTAATCTAATTATAAGAATAATTCATAGATAAAAATAATGATAAAGAAAAATAAGGTGTTAGATTAGAAACAATATAAATTCAAAACTATTTCTATTATAAAAACATAAAAATAGTAATTGAAAAATTTGCTAATCCGATGCAGTAGTAGTGGGCCTAGTAGCAGCCACTAGTATCAGTTATAGTAAAAAAAAAAAAACAATGGAAGGACAAATGTTGAGTATTTATTTTATATTTTTATTATGATTGCATTAAAAAAAATAATTATACACTCTAGGAGAGTAGGAATGTAACGTGATATGAATCCTTCAATGAAAACTCAATAACTCATATTATTTTAATTTGAGTTTATTGATATTGAAATAATTACATTTTCTTCTGTTTTTAAGAAAAATGTTAGGTGATAATTTTGTTTTGTGTTTTTCAAATAGAGATGTTTATTTTTCTTTTAAAAAGAACTTGATATGTTTCATTTGTTTCGTCAACCATTGGAGATAAAAATGATCTGAGTTATTATACTTTTATAGGATAGAGTTTATATGACATGACTCTCGTTTGTATCTACATATTTCTTTTAGATTAGTATTTAAAATAAAATATGAAATTCCACAAAAATTTAATATAAAATATAGGAATTTAGCTATTGAATTAAATCAACTGTGAAAAAATGTTGTAAAAATATTCCACTCTAGATTTACATAAAGTAATATCCATTGTACAAATTTGACACTAGAGTTTTAATTTGGAATTCGGTTGTAGTACTATATTCTACAAGAAAAGTGGTGCTCTCATATACTCCTCCATTATTTATAATAAGATTCAGATTTCTAAATTTGACCGTCTCTTTTTATAAGATTTGCAATGGATATATCTTAACATTTAATATATTTTTACCCATTTTACATTAAATTAATATAATACCTCTCATAATATTTTCTAATATTTATATATTATCTTTTATATACCTCTCACATATCAACATATAAATAAAAGAATATTTGATAAAAAAAAGGAATTTTTGACATATTTATTAATTTCAACTAATTTTTAAGCCGTTGGATATGTTCCGAGCCAGCTCGCAAACCCACTTGTCTTTGTTCCTCTGTCGTACTCCTCTGTAAAGTGGATGCCTCGTCTCCTTGAAAACCCTCTGTAACAGTATCGTCTTTCCGCTTGACGAGGTTACCTCCGAGGAAGAGGAGGAAGAGGAAGAAGCATCGAAAGGGTATTCTCTGAGAAAGTCCATTGAATTTGGATTAGATGTGAGATGTGAGAGTAAGTACTGAGAAGATTTGATGTGTTGTGTTGTGTTGGTGGAGATAGTGGATGGGAAGTGAAGAGCTATATATAGTTTGGGTTTAAGGAGGGGATCAGGTGGGGCCGACGTTGGGGTGTTCCCCTACGATGGGGACGCGGATGCGGAAATGGTTGGAGATAGTTAGCTCCCACACGGTTCCCACTCGCTCTTGCTTTTCTTTCTTCCTTTTTTTTTTTGTTTGGTCAGTTTCTTTTTTGTTTTTGCCAGCCCAGTTGCTTTTGCTACTTGCTTAGTTAGCTGGTGGATATTCTTTTTTTGCACTGAAGGTAGTGGATATTCTTGAAAGTCTTGACTTTTACTGATTCTTTCGTATGAGCTACGTGGTCTTCATCATTGATTGATTGTATAGTCATGAATCATGATAATTATCACATGCGATGGAACAAACTTTAAAGCTGATTCGCCGTTCTGTGAGCATTATTATTAGTACTACCTTCTAATATGAGTATGAATTTTGAATTAGTTTAGTAAAAATATAAGAGTTAGTTTTAGGTTATCCGATTATTTAATGGATTTTTTTATTTTTTCGCTAACCAATTTGAAATATTACATTGAATAAATGATATATGATAATTATATTTATGAGGGGGGAGAGAGGGGAACACATTATTTTAAATGACATAATATAACAAAATATAAATAGGGGTAATCTAAGAAAAAATATTCTATTTCATAAATATTTATGGTTTTTAATTAACTTTCAAAAGTTTTTTTAAGAAACTTAATTTGGTTGTCTGGCTCTTATAATAAGGACCCGAGAGAGTAATCAGTAACTTTATTTATTGATTTTAAAAAACATTGAGAGTTCATATGCACTTGTAGTTTCATATATATATATATATATATATATATATATATATGTATTAGTTACAACTTTGCTCCTTTTCAAAAGTCTGTGTTACCTAATTTCCACATATCAAGAAAAGTTAGCCAAACTCATTAATGATGATATAAATTAACAAGTTTTTCCATTTTTATTATGTGCATGTTTGGTTTATCTTTTTTGGGCTCAGAAGTCCTTCTGAACCGGAGAAGCTAACTGAAAAGAAAAAATCATGTTTGGTTTATAAGCAGATGAAAAGATATTTTCCTCCAGAAGTCCGGTGGAGAAGTAAAAAGCCAGAAGTTAAAAATTTTGACTTCTGGCTTCTGGTTTTTGTCTTCTGATGGGCCCCACACCTTTTATTGTTTGTTCTTTAATAAAGTGGGTAGGAAAATTAGACTGTTAGACCCCTAAAATTTTTAAATAAGATATTTTCTTGTAATATAAAATTTTCTTTTTATCTCCAAAAATTTACCATAATAATCTCTAATTATTTTCTCCCACAATATCCTCCTTTGAGCTAAAAATATAATTTTTTTAAAATTATTTTCCTTAAAATTAGGGAGAAACTAAGCCTTTAAAATCCTTCAAAAACCCAAATTTCACTTTTTCTTTCTAAACTATAAGAATATATGCATATTATATATGTATTATTTAATAACAATAATGCCCTTTTTAGTAATTTTTCATCTAAACTTACTTTTCAAAATAATCATCCAAACATGTTCTAAAAGTCAGATTGAAAAAAAGTCACTTCTAACATTACTAATCCAAACATAAATCACTTCTACAATCTAACTTTTTTCCAAAAGACCTTCTGAAAAAGTTCTTCTGAAAAAAAGCCAATCCAAACACACCCATATCTTGGTATTTACTAGTTTCAAAATTACATACTTTCTCTGTCTTTAAATATAAGCTTCAACTAACTACTTTGTTTTTTTAAAAGAAAACTGTTAAAAGTAGTTAAAAACAATAAATATGTAAGATATATATATATATTCACAACTTTACCCCTATTTGTAAAGAGGATAAGTTAGAGAGTGAAAATAAAAAAAAGAGAGAGAAAATGTATGGGAATAAGAATATGAGAGAGTGTGTAGTAAGGGAGAATTAATTATCACTACTACAGAAAACACTTTTCACGTCTCTTTTTTGGGACTTTTCACGTCTCTTTTTGCTGGGACGTGGATAGAGGAGACGTAGAAAGTTGGAACTTTCCACGTCTCATTTTTAATGTGAGACGTGGAAAGTGGCCACTTTCCACGTCTCACATTTAAAAGTGAGACGTGGAAAGCGCCAGTGCCAACTTTCCACGTCTCTTTTTTAAAAATGAGACGTGAAAAGTCTCACTTTCCACATCTCTTATTCAAATAAGAGATGTGGAAAGTGTTAGTGCCAACTTTCCACGTCTCTTTTTTAAAAATGAGACGTGAAAAGTCTCACTTTCCACATCTCTTATTCAAATAAGAGATGTGGAAAGTCTTTTTTTTTAAAAAAAAAAAAGGACTTTTCACGTCTCTTATTCAAATAAGAGACGTGGAAAGTCTTTTCTTTTAAAAAAAAATATATTTTTTTAATTAGGATGATTATTCCTAATCCAAAAAAAAACCCCCAATATTTAATAGGAATAATAAAAATACAGCACTTAAAATAAAAAAATGAACTGATTTTATTATTTATATCCAAACTAATATTACAAAAATGTTATAGTACAACTTTGATCTAAGATGAAAATCAAGATATCTGACCTGACACAAATAAATAAAAATAACATCAATTCTGACAGCAGACTAAAATGTCCCAATTTAAGGATCAAGCTAATAAAGTAAAAAAAGACAACCTTAAGCGCAAGCTGTGATGCATTCCTACTCATTTGTAATGCAGCTCTCCAAAATTATCTGTCCACTTCTTTTAGAGATTTCACTTCCATCAGCATAGGAGATGCAAGATTAAACTCAGTGGTTCACAAACATTTTAAGTACACAGTCTTCATTTGTCTCTGACAAACATTAAACTCGGTTGTTAACTTTTGCACTATCCAATCAATTGCCAAGTATCCAAATAACTTCAGAAGCAAACATTTCAAGGTATGCATATCAACATGTTCAACTACAAAATTAAATTTGTTAGCATGCAAGAGAGGAAATATTCTAACCAAGCTTAGGCACCCATGAAGCCTTTTGTTCAACATCAGCCAGGGAAAATGTATGATCCTCATCAGCCAGGGAAAAAGTTGATATACCAACTCAAATGTTTATGAAGCAATTTATCAACAACAGTCAATTATCAACAACTTTTATGCCACTATAGTGGCCCCTGGAACATTAACTCAAATGATCCTTGAAAAAGCTAAAAAAAAAAAATAATAAGCCGTTCCCACATGATGTTAACAAAGGTACAAATTGTGACTGATAAAACTCTGAAGGACAGGACAAACAATATACATTAGCTTTTGAATTTCATACATATATTAATATAGAACCATCACCAAAGTGGAAGAACTTATAATCACAAAGAAACACTCATTAGCTTAATTCAATAATTTGGTTTTGGCGAAATGTGGCTGACATGTATGATAATTCATCTACAAATGCTAATTGGTGAACAGTAGGAAGAATATGGATAATCTGAAATTGAATATCCATTGATTTTTCTAAAAATTATTCTCTGGGAGAAAAAGTAGACAGAGATATATTATGCATTGTAGACTGAGTGACTAAGAAACTTGAATGAATAATGGGTGGATATTTAAAATGTTCAGATGATATATTGATAAAATTTAATGGTATTATTGGATGCTTGATGACAATCCACCAATTTTTTTTTTAATTTAGTATAACTTAGTTCCTACAATTTCTTAGCTTGACAAATTAAAACACTGATGGATTAAATCATAAATTGAGAGAAAGTTTAGGAACTAAAACTTAAATCATCCCATTTCTTTATGCTTAATTTAGCTTCCATTTTGCAAATTAATCTGATATGATTCTGTAGCAGAGCTTTGATGAGAAAAAAACGACAAATAGGATGGAAAAAGATTAAGAACTTGGACAAATAAACTCACTAGGTGGCCCCTAAATGCAGCTTGGATTCTGATGGCTGCAGAATTTTCTTTCACTGATAAATCATTCTTCCTCTGCTCCTCATCTTCTCCATCACCTAACAATGAGGTTTCTTTTGATGGAACAGCTATAGGAGTTAATCTCTTAACCATCATCCTGCCGTATCTCCATTCCCTTCTCTTCTCCTTCTGCTCAAAAACCCAAAGCAATAAAAAAAGTTATCTTTTTGTCCATAAGTACATAACTAACTACCAGTCTAAAAACAGACAGACTTATCTCAATGAAGCAGAGAAGAAGATTTGACCTTGACTTGTTCAGACTGTGTGTCCCATCTAAAAAGCCTCTTTATCAGAGAAAACCAGCTCTTCTTACCCATTCTAACATCACCACAAGAAACAAACTAGTATTGTCTAGTGCACTGGCAATTTCTGGGATCTGAAAATGGTTTTATATATAGAGAAATATCAGTTCAGCATTAAATGAGCAGGTAGGGGGTTAAAATGTACAATTGGTTGGTAAATAATAGGGCATGATAAGTAAAGAAGAAGCTGTACAGTCCCTCCTCAAATATCCTCAGACTTGTCCATAAAAGAAGGAACAATTTTGCAGGGCCATGTACACATTGACCATGACTTTGGGAAAAAAAACTGGACATCATATAGGTACCCAAGTACATCATACAGGTTTATACGTACCTTGAGGTGAACAATGCTAGAGGAAGATTTCTGGTTCTTCCGACGCATGGTACTCCCATTTATCTCTAAAATTGAACCAACTCCAAATAACTGGACACAGGAGGAAGAGTGGAAGGTAATAATCTCAAAAAAGTGAAAACAAATATAAGAGACAAGGTATAAAGAATATTCAGCTCTTAAAAACATTGAGCATTAGATTTCAAATCAGTTTCTAGTTTTGAAAATCTATCTCTACATCCTCTAATGCCAAAACACATTTCTAATTTATTTTTACAATGAATATCAAACTCAAAGTCCTAAGAATCCAGATTCTACCACAAACTATTACAGAAATAGAGCAAAACATAATCAGAACTAACTTCATATTCAAATAGAAATCACACATTTACAAAATATATATCAGAGTTTAACTTACAGCTATCCTGTTTTAACCAACCTAAGAACCAATCTTATTCAAAACAGAAACTTTACACCTTCCAGCTTCGATTCAATCACACCATGCCTACACAAACCATTGTAGTATTTCAAATTCATAGCAAATGCGAAGCTCACATACCAAATAATTCAAAATCACCATTAACTCTTACTCTTCATCACCGAACACAGACCATCGCAGAGTAGGAAGGAAGAAAATAAATTCACACATTCAAGGCATAATTGGGCATGCAATAACATATATAAGCTCTATTATTACTTTCTCTTACTGACCCAACCAAGCAGAGGATCGAACCACCACAGAGGAAGTACAGAAATTTCTAAAACCCTCAAATCTTGAGGAAAAATTCAACTAATCACTTCTACTAACTCAAGCTTAATCCTAATCACGTTTTATTAAACTTTAATTCAGTTCTCACTCAAGATTCCGCCCAAATCAACGGCGGTGAAAAATTCCCGTTTGGGGTTTTTTTGAACAAATCAACTAAATATCTAACCATTCTTCAAAATCCTTTGAAAATGCTCTGAATCAAAGTCCAGTCTTCCATTTACATGATTCCAATCTCCAAAACCCCCAAATCGTACCTGACTCAAAATCACTCAAATCGGAGCAAATGGAGGTATAAAGAAACGGGAAGAGCGAACTCACCCTTTGTTGTATGCTTCACCTGAAAAACGCTCGTGTCGCAGGCGGAGATCGCTGTGCTTGCAGAGAGAAGACGAAGAAAGCAAAGAGGGAACGTGAAATCAATAGAAAGAGAGAGTGACTGAGGCTAATGGGAGAAGTCGAGAGAGATGGAGAAGAAATAGGAAATCGAAGAGAGGATAATGGGATGCTAGGGGTGGACGATCAGTTCGAGCGAAGAAATGTGTGTTTCTCGCTTCTTCTTTTTTTTAAGAGAGAATCCACGTCTCATATAATTTATGAGACGTGGAAAAACACTTTTTCACGTCTCATATAACGCCTCATAAAATATATGAGACGTGAAAAGTAGGAGAATCCACATCTCTTAAAATTTATGAGACGTGAAAAGTTTTTTTTTAGAATCCACATCTCATATAATATATGAGACGTGAAAAGTAGGAGAATCCACGTCTCTTAAAATTTATGAGACGTGGTTTCCTAACTTTCCACGTCTCTTAAAATTTAAGAGACGTGGAAACTGTTTCCCGCTTCTTTTTTCATTATTTTTTCGTATTTTTGTGTTTACCGCCATTTTTTTATTAGAATCCACGTCTCATAATTAAAAAAGAGACGTTGAAACTTTTTTACATATTTACAATTTTGCCACCGCCTTTTTTTTACATCTCATATTTGAAAAAGAGACGTGAAATGGGGACATAAATACTGTTTTTTGTAGTAGTGTATAAATCACCACACTAAAATAGGAGAGGAAACAAACAATTAAAATGTCTGTGGAGGGATAAAAGTCAAAACAATTTTTAAAATGCATCTAAAGCAATTTTCACCTCGTGAATATAATACTCAGCCACTTCTTCACTTCAATGAATCATGGTAAGAGTTTGGTTGCGTTAAGTTATTTTTGAATGCCTAAATTTTTGATTCAATAGCTTTTAGATACATGGAAATGAACCAAATCGATGTATTCTGTTGAAATATTGAGTAAAGTTATTTTTTTTTAAAAAAAGACAATGTAATGTGTAATAAGGATATGATGAAACAGTTATAAAAGGTAAAGAAGAGGCTCCATATCATTTCCTCGTCATTTTCATTAAGCTACTTGTTCATGTACAAATTTGTGATGCTGATGACTCAGTTTTATTTTTGTATTAGTATATTCAAAAATCATTGTTTGACCTTAATCCAAGACAAAACAAATACAAATCAATTAATAATTAACAAACTAACAATTACCAAGTTCCAGTAATTCATTTCGAAAAAGAATAAGGGTTCCAGTAATTCATAGGAGTAAAGTGTTGAGTCTCAATTTTGCTCCAAAAACAAAAAACAAAAAGTGTTAAGTCTCAATACTGCCAAAGTGACACCTCAGTATCAACCTCCATGTCATTCCAAAACCACCCATATGGCCTAACAGAGAGTGGTGATCGGATAGGCTCCTCTGCCATACTCACAATCCAATGGCGGAGCTCGTCAAACTCCGTAGACACTGCCCGAGTTTGACCAATACACGTTTCTTCTTCCTCACTGTAGTTCTGTACGTTACAGGATTCTCCGATGACGTCGTCGTTGACCGTTGTAATACTGCTACTGCAAACCTCAGTATCATCCATACTCCCGCCGAATTCCTGAGCAGCCATAGCCGCCACCCGCCTGATCTCGGCCGCATTGGTTGACTCCGGTGTGGGCAACCGCCATGCTGAGTCAGCAAAATTCAGGCAAGCTGACTTGCCACGTAGAGCCAGTGCTGCCACGTCATTAGCACGAGCGGCCATCTCCACCGTTGGATATGTTCCGAGCCAAATCCTGGTGTTACCGTTAGGCACACGAACCTCACAAACCCACTTGTCGTTGTTCCTCCGTCGTACTCCTCTGTAAATGGGATGCCTCGTCTCCTTGAAAACCCTCCGTCCCGCTCGCTTCTTGGGTCGCTCCGACGCCAGTAACATTATCGGCTCTCCGCTTGACGACGAGCTCACCTCTGACGAAGATGAAAAAGAAGCTTTCATTGTGTGTTGTCTGAAAAAGTCCAATGATTTGGATGAGTAGTGAGAAGTTGTGTGATTTGTGTTGTATTTGGTGGTGGTGGGGGTGGAATTGAAGAGTGTTAGCTAAGTGAGTGAGGACTGATGGGTAGTTATTTATAGGTTGATTCAATGAACAAATGGTGGGGCCCACTTTGGGTTTTGCTACGATGTGAACACGGACGCTGAAATGGTACGAGGTAGCTAGCCTCCACGGTTACCACATGCTTTTGAATCTGCTCACCTCATCACTGGAGTACTTTTCTAATATTCTTAACTTTTTATTTCCTCTTTGATTTTTCTGGAGGCCACGTATTCTGCATTGATTAGTTGTATGTGTTGGAGTGTTTCCTGTTTAAGGGAGAGTTAGGGTCCGTTTGGTTGCGGGAAAATCGCACCATGGAAACGGAAAATGAGCAATTTCCTTCATCCTCCCACGTTTGCTTGGCAGATTGTTGCCAAATTCATTTCCGGCGGCGCGGCAATTTTCCATTAAAGACTGGAAAATCGGTTCCCACCAAAAATGGTGGGAAGCCATTTTCCTACGTTCGACGGAACGCCCAGAAGACTAAAATACCCTCATGGGCCTTCTTCATCCTTGTGCAACTCCGTCTTCGTCCTGGAGTCAGAGGATGAGAAGATGACTATGGGTCTTCTACATCCTTCTTATTATCCTTTCTTGGTTTATATCGTGACTATGTTGATTCCATTTAAACCCATTGATGTTTGTTTCGCTTCCATTTATCTTCATTCAGATTCGCTTTTCATAGATGGATGCTAGTGAGGATTTTAATAATGTGTTCAAAGAATTGCTGGATGTAATGTATGTGCTGACCAGGCTCTGCATATTTTTTTATAATAGCACAAAGTCTGTCCTTTTATCCCTTTTCTATATCATGTATGAATTCATTTAGTTGCATTCTTCCCATTACTTACCCTGTAATTCAGTTTTTCTTGTAATTTATTTCATTGTCAATCTGGGTGATGGAGATTATAGCTGAGATTCTACAGAATTTTGTGTAGGCAAATTCGGATGTGAGGGGTTAAAATCGAAAGTGAGGGGTTTAAAATCGAAAGTGAGGAGTTAAAATCGAAAGTGAAGAGTTTAAATTCGAAAGTAAGGCGTTAAAATCGAAAGTGAGGGGTTTAAAATCGAAAGTGAAGTGTTTAAAATCGAAAGTAAGGAGTTAAAATCGAAAGTGAAGAGTTTAAATTCGAAAGTAAGTGAGGGTTTAAAATCGAAAGTGGGTGTTTAAAATCGAAAGTAAGGAGTTAAAATCGAAAGTGAAGGTTTAAAATCGAAAGTGAGGGGTTAAAATCGAATTTGGTAGCTGCAACTTTTGCTGATTAATTATTAACATGTTTTGTTTAAAAATGAAGTCATCAGTTGTTTTGTTGTACAAATAAATGTGAATAGTGCAGATAAACTAAATGTAAATAGTGCAGATAAATTAATAAGTTCTTGAATCTAGCTACCTGAATATAAATCTGACGTGAATATGAAGTCGTTAAGCTTTATAAGAGGATATGAGTGAGAAATTTTTGGGATACACCCACTTTGAAGCCACAAAATTCTCACCATCTAACTATAATTTAGGCATTTTTTACTAATTAATTTATTATTTGATTCATTTAATTATTGATTAATTTGTTAGATATGGTGGTAAGTGTCTTCTATATCTGCAATAAAAAAAAAGTATCTTCTATATCTACACTAGAGTTATTTTGGTGGTATTTAATTAAAATCTAAGTGATTCTTGTATTTACCAAAATATTTTATTTATTTATGAAAATTAAATTTTTTTATTAAAATTTAATATTTATTGAAATTATAACAGTGAAAATAATTAATTCATTTATTTTTATGGTAATATAATTTTAAAATATTTTAAAATTCAATATTAGTGATTTTAATTAATAAATACTCATTAAGGGTAAAATGGTCATTTACACATAATTCTGACTTTCCTTACCCCTATTTTCAACCAACCAAACATAAAATTTTCAATTCCATTCCTTTCCTTTCCTGTGCATACCAAATGAGTCGACCTTCATTTCATTTCCATTCCTTTCCATCCATTTCCTTTCCTTTCCATTCCGTCCAAATATTTTCTATGAACCAAACGGGCCCTTAGAGTGTCAAGACCGTTCATAAATCATCTGAACCATTTAAATTTCATTCTATTAAAAATAATTTAATAGATATAAATCTAAAATCAAATTTAAACCATCTAAATGAAATCTAAATGATTTAGATATAGTTAACTCTTCTTACTCATCTTTTTGATGAGTAAGAAAATCAGGTTGCGTGTGTTAGAGCAACTTTAATGTTTGAAATCAAATTTATGGATAACTTGGTAAGCAAAAATAAGGTGTTATAATAGAAGCAATATAAATTCAAAACTGATTCTAATATAAAACGTAAAAATAGTAATTAAAAAAATTTGCTAATTCGATGCAGTAGTTGTGGGCCCAGTAGCAGCATTAGTATCAGTAATAATCAATTCCTTTTTAAAAAGAAAACAGTGGAAGAACAAATTTTGAGCAATTATTTTATATTTTTTGTTATGATTGCATTAAAAATAATTAGGAGAGTAGGAATGTAACGTCATATGAACTCCGTTCTATGAAAACTCATAACTCATAATATTTTAATTTGAGTTTATTGATATCTGAAATAATTACATTTTCTTCTGTTTTTATGAAAAATATTAGCTCAGTTTTATTTATTTTTTTCAAATGGAGATGTTTATTTTTCTTTTAAAAAGAATCTGATATGTTTCATATGGTTCGTCAACGAACCATTTGAGCTAAAAATGATCTGAGTTAATATATTTTTATAGGATAGAGTTTATATGACACGACTCTGGTTCTCATCTACATATTTCTTTTAAAATAAAATATGAAATTCCACAAAAATATAGTATAAAATATAGGAATTTAGCTATTGAATTAAATCAACAGTAAAAAAAATGTTGTAAAAATATATCACTCTACGTGTACATAAAGTAATATCCATTTTACAAATTTGACGCTAGAGTTTTAATTTGGAATTTGGTTGTAGTACTATATTCTACAACTGATGCTACCAAAATACCAAAATTGTAAATAAACCCGTAAGTATACGGCCATAGAAATAGTAATTTGGCAAATAAAGGTCAATCCTACAGAGACTTAAGATAATTAATAATTAGGCATTAAATCTCTTATTTTTGTTTATGTGGAGTAAAACAGAATTGATTTCGAAGGAATGAAGAAAAATTAACAAAGATCTAAAAAAACACGAACTTTCATATGGATTAAATTCAAGAGTTAAATGAAAAACTTAGAGTCACAAATCCCTTGTTTGCTTCTTAGATTTTGTTCTCACTAAATTAATTATGCCTTAATTTAATTAGCCAATATAGAGTCTTAATGTCTATAAATGCCTGTTGGTCCACTTATATCCTTACCTATGTTAATTATGTAATGTCTTACACAAACTAACTAGATACTCCCTCTGGTCCTATTTATAAGAGCTCAACTGCCAAATAACGCTTCTTAAGAAAACATGTAAAAGTTAGTTGGGAGCTATAAATATGTTTGAAAAATAACTGGATTTCCAAATATACTCTTATTTATGATGAGATTGGAGAGAGAAATGTAAGTAGAAGTGTTAATAAATACTATGAAAGAGGGTGTTAATAAGTAAGGGTAAAATAGGAAAAATGATATTAAATGATGACAGATTCTGATCCAAGGCGGGCTCTTATATTTTGGACCAAAACAATTCAAATTTTAGGTTCTTATAATAAGGACCAGAGGGAGTACAATTTATATTGATAACACTCTAATTTGACCATGTAGAATTTCTAGGTATATGTCTATCATAAACGCAAATTAGATTAAAATCTAATTCCACATTATTTAACTCATGGCCTATTTAAAATTTCTTTTGTCAAGTTCAATTTTAAATTCCCAAAACATGTTCAATGGGTAGCCAATCACTAAACAATAACCAGTAAAAGCTTGATTAAATAAACTAAATTAAAAATAAGCATAACTACTAAGTAGAAAAAATTTCTAAGTCATAAACAAGTTCATAGTACTATAGTTGTAAAAGAAAACTAGCCACACATGGGTTCCATCAAAATCATCTCAACAAATAAGAGTACAGATTTTCAAATCATAAGAAAAATAGGAAGAAAGACAATTAATTTTCCATAAAGATAATTGAACAATGGGCAGCTCTCCTTTTCTTTTTCACTCGTTGGATGGTGATAATTTCGCCCAAAACTGATTTTAGCGTGATTATGGTGAATTGCATAGTGGCGCCTCCTCTCTTACTTTTTTTTCCTCTGCCGTGTGAATCCCCCTCAATGATGATGATGATTGAATAATAATATACGTAGCCCATTCTTTCCTTTCTCACACTGCCACCTTAATTCAATTCAATTCAATTAGGTCTCCTTTTATTTCATTGCCAATCATAAACGCGTGTGAGTGTATATATATATATATGTAGTGGCTGCTAAGGAAGGGAATAGATCATGCCCTTATCAAGACACTACTACAAAATATACATTTCACGTCCTCAAACAACGTCTATTATATAGAAAACTGACATTAAAAAAAAAGCGGTGGCAATTTTGTAAATAAACTCAAAACAGAAAAGAAACAACGTCTCTTATTTCTGAAATAAGTGACATTGTTTGTTTCTCTGAGAAACAACGTCACATATTTCAAATAAGTGACATTGTTTCTCAGAGAAACAACGTCACATGTATGAAACATGTGACGTTGTTTCTTTGAGAAAGAATCAACGTCACATGTTTCATACATGTGACATTGTTTCTCAGAGAAACAATGTCACATGTATGAAACATGTGACGTTGTTTCTCTGAAAAACATTTTTTATTAAAATTTTTTGGAAAAAAAGGGGTCTTTTTTCCCTCTCTTAGTTAAGAAACAATGTCACAGGTTTTTGATATGTGACGTGGAAAGAAGAAACAATGTCACATGTTTTTGATATGTGACATGGTTTCTTTCTATGTCACATATTAAGCATACATGTGACATTGTTTCTTAATATTTTTGAAAAAAAAGGGCTTTTTCCCCCCCCTCATCTCCCTATTTCCCTCTCTTAGCTAATAACTTCTTTGACTCGATCAAAACATCAGCTCCCTCTTCTTCCTCCCAAACCCTCAGCTCCCTCACTTCGTCTTCTTCCTCCTCTTCTTTTGTTCTGTTACTTCTTCAGGTGTAGCTCCCATCTCTCTCCTTTTGGGTTTTTGCTTTCTATGTACTGCATTTTTGTATCTTTACATTTTTTTCTATCTTCTTATTTTGGAGTTCTAAGCTCTTTTGTCGAGCATTCTTAGTTACTGAAATGTGTACACCTTCTATGGCAGGTATGCGTCTCTGTTTCTTCAATGTCATTTTCCTGACCGATTTGTTACATTAAGTGATTTACTTTTTCAATTAGAAGAACCCGATGATTTCCAGGTTGTTCTTGAAATTGTTCTTGCTTGTTTCCCAATTTGATTCTTGACTTCTCTATATTTCAAAGTTAATTTTTCTTTCAGATTTGGTTAGTAGAAATCAGTGAGCATTGTACAAAATACTAAGTTGTGTAAAAATGGAATTTTTTGTTTGTGTATTAGTAGCAAAAGTCACATGTATATATGTTTAGTTTGATTAAATTAGTTATATCTCTAGTTGATGATTTACATATATTAACGTTGTAATAATCTGTTTCCATCAGCAATGCAATGCATGAAAATATGGGGGGGGAAACAAAAAAGAAACTATTTTTTTTTTAAAAAAAAATAGAATTCACGTCACATACTAGAGTAATAAGTGACATGATTTCTCCTGGCAGGAGAAACCACGTCACATACTATAGTAATAAGTGACATGGTTTCTCCTGGCAGGAGAAACCACGTCACATGTTTTTAACATGTGACATGGTTTCTCTACAAAAGAGAATTCACGTCACATGTTTAGAACATGTGACCTGGTTTCTCTTTTGTAGAGAAACCATGTCACATGTTCTAAAACATGTGACGTGGTTTCTCAGTCATTTAAGCAAAAAAAAAAAACATTCAGCGACTTATTTACGTCTCTTGTTTCATAACATGTGACGTGGAAAATCTGACTTTCCAGATCACATATTTTGTGTGACGTAAAATATCCATTTTTTCTAAGTCACTACTTTTCATGTCACATAAAAAAGTGACATTAAAACCCCTAACTAACAGACTTAAAAACACCTTTCTGCAGTAGTGAGAGGTGTACGGCTTAGCCTACAATAAACCTAGTCTAGCTTATTTATTAAATATGTCAAGCTTATATTCAGGCCTATTGTCAGGTCTATTTAAGTTAACAGGCTAGGCCTATTTAACTTGTTCATAATTTTTATTAAGATATATAATATGAAATTAATAAGTTGTATAAATTAATCATAACATTACCACTCTGTTTCTTATCATAAGTCCACCATAACTACTTGTTACATAACAAGGAATGGAAGTTATAGCATTAAAAATAACATATAATTTTTAAAAAAATTCCAACTTTGCCCTTATTTAACAATAAATGTTAAAATAATATTTTATGTATTATAAACATTTTCTCTCATCTTCCCTATTTCCAACACAGGGGTAAAATAGTCATATTAGCATTAATTGATCCAAAACTGGACTTATATTTAAGAACAAAAAATTTGTGGTAGTTAGACTTATAATAAGGAACAGAGTGGTACCAACTTATCTTTAGCTTTAAGCTTCATATCTCATCATTCATCATTCGTACACAAAGTTCAACCCTTTCACTCATTAGTCATTCACCTCTTTTTGATTCCTTTCAAATACTTAAGATGAATTGCTAACTCAATACTATTCTTTAATTTGTATGATTTTCTCAAACATAATAATTGTTACAACTAGCAAGTTTATTCCAATTGTGCCTATATGAAATATTAAAATCTCAAAAAGAATAATTTATCTTAGTTTCTACGATAAAAGTGATAGGAAAAATATAGTTTTATAGCTATAAAATCTTTTTAAGACATACACATGCGTTTTAATAGATTCAAAGGGTAATATATGGAATTAGAAATATATATTTTTAAGCCTATTTAAAAGTCTATATTTTAAGTAAGCTTTTAAATAGGCTTTCAGGCCTTGCCAGGCTTTTTGAAGGCTCATGCTCAGGTATAAAAAAAGCTTACATACAGGCTCAAGCCCAATTTTAAGTTTTACATTTTTAATCAGGGTTAAACCTATTTCGTTGAAGCTTACATAGGTCTAGCCTATTTCCAACCCTAGTTGCTGCCAAGAGAAGAAACAAAAAAGGAAACTTAAATCAACTCCAATAACAAATAATAATAAACTAAATTTTTTTGACATATTCTTATTTTTTATATTTTTGGTAACTTTTCTATTTTAATTCAGATTAAGATATTTTAAACAAAATCCTCAAATAATGTCTCAAACTAGTATTTCTCCAAATTACAACAAAATCTCTTAATTTTTGAATTGATGACTCCCCAAATATAATAAAATATTTCTAAAAATGTACTAAATATAGGGAGTCATCACACCCCCCAGCCACACTTGCATCAAATCTTGTTCTCAAAATTTTAAATTTTAAAACAACCAATAAGACTATGGAATCAAGATTTTAAAGTGAACATCAGTATTTTGGAAGCAATTCGAATTTTCAAAAATTAAATCTTCTTAGAAATCTTTTTCACCTTCCACAAATGCAACTAATAAGGCAATTAATTTGGCAAAGATAAATCATAATAGCTTGTCCCTCACTCGTCAAGTGTTTGCTCTCTAATCTCAACTTAATTAAGGGCTTGTGTATCCCTCAATTCCAATTATTGCAACCTATCTACCATAAGCTTGTTTATTATCTCAATCTCCACTTTATTATCTCATTGCATACACAAATCAAAAGGACATTTAAAGGTTGTAATGAATAAGGTAGGATGATAAAATAAAAGTGATGAATGGAGGAATACTTTAATAAGTGCTAAGCAGTTTTAATTATGATAGAGAATGAACGAATTATATATTTGAATGAAATCATACTTATTCTGAAGATGGATCCTATTCTTTTGAGCTCCAATTTTTTTTTCCTTTGTACCCTTTTTTCTTCTTCCTCTTTTTTTAAACCCTTTATTTTCATATTTTTTTCCTTTTTTCTTGATGTAAGGAAACTTAAATGAAAATTCCATTAATTTCTTAAATAAAGATATACCCGACTAAATACGTTTTAAATGTTTGTATAATTATTTTAAAAATTTAAATTAAAAATGTAGTTATTTATAAAACCTCTTAAATTATTCATACTATAAAATAAAATATGTTTAAAATTTTTTATCCATTTCAAAAGACTATAAATAATCTTCAATAAATAGATGAGTTGAAAAATTAAAATCACCAAATTTTATAAATGTTTAAACAATTTTTTTGTTAACATTGTAGTCAAAATAAACGTGTAAAAGTTTTAATGGTATAGAAAACTAAGGTGTTATTGACATTAAGTCGGCGTTTTATTTATTACTAAAATGTCATTCTCCCTACTACAAGACAATATTTACATGTCTGTAACAAGTTACAGTAAATTCTCCTACAGCTACTAGTAATGCCTCAAGCTCTCAATACTGCCACAGTGATACCTGAGGATCAACCTCCACGTCATTCCAGCTCCAACCATATGGCCCAAAAGCGGGTGGCGATCGGAGCGGCTCCTCCGCCATACTCACTAGCCAATGACGGAGATCGTCATATTCGGCCGTTGACACTACCAGAGTTTGATTAACATACGACACTTCTTCCTCACTATTACCCTGTACATTCCACGCATCAACCATGACGTCATCGTTGACCGTTGTACTACTACTACTGCCACTGCAAACTTCAAAACCATCATTAGTCTCTCTGAATTCTTGAGCAGCTAGAGCCGCCACACGCCTGATCTCCGCCGCATTTGTTGATTCCGGCACCGGCAAACGCCATGCTGAGTCAGCAAAATTCAGGCATGCCGACTTGCCACGTAGAGCCAGTGCTGCCACGTCATGAGCACGAGCGGCCATCTCCACCGTTGGATATGTTCCGAGCCAAATTCTGGTGTTACTGTTAGGCACACGAACCTCACAAACCCACTTGTCGTTGTTCCTCCGTCGTACTCCTCTGTAAATGGGATGCCTCGTCTCCTTGAAAACCCTCCGTCCCGCTCGCTTCTTGGGTCGCTCCGACGCCAGTAACGGTATCGTCTTTCGGCTTGACGAGGTTACCTCCGAGGAAGAGGAGGAAGCATCGAAAGGGTATTCTCTGAGAAAGTCCATTATTGAATTTGGATTAGATTTGATGTGTTGTGTGGGTGGATAGTGGATGGGAAGTGAACAGCTATATATAGTTTGGGTTTAAGGAGGGGAAACAGGTGGGGCCCACATTGGGGTGTTTGGCTAAGATGGGGACTCGGACGCGGAAATGGCTGAGGATAGTTAGCTCCCACGGTTCCCACTTGCTTTTGCTACTTGCTTGGTTAGTTATGTTCTTGGAAGTCTTGACTTTTACTGATTCTTTCGTATAAGCCACGTGGTCTTCATTGATTGATTGTATAGTCATGAATCATGATAATTATCGTATGTGATAGAACAAACTTTAAATTGGATGGATTAATAAAGCTCGTTCGCCGTTTTGTGAGCAGTACTCTTAGTAATCAGTAACTTTATTTATTTATTTTAAAAAACAATGAGAGATCATGCACTTGGGATTTTTTCATATATTTATTACTTTTCACTTTGCCTTTTTCATAAGTTCATATTAATTACCTAATTTTCACTTATCAAGAAAAGTTAATTAACTCATTAATGATGATCTAAATTAACAAGTTTTTCCAATTCTACTATGTCCTGATTTTATTAGTTTTGCAATTATTTCCTCTAGCACTAAATATAAGTTTCAAATAACTACTTTATTTTCTTTTAAAAAACTATTAAAAGTAGATAAAAACAATAAATATATAAGAAATATATATTTTTCCCAACTTTGTCCCGATATTTATAAAGAGGATAAGTTAGAGAGTGAACAAATGACAAAACAAATGAGAGAGAATGAATGTATGAGAAAAGAATATGGGAGAGAGTGTATAGTAAAGAAGGGAGAATAAATATATCACCAAACTACTAATAGAAGAGAGAACAAACAATTAAAATTTGTATGGAGGGATAAAAGTCAAAACTATGAATGGCAAACCGCACAAGAGGGGGGTGAATTGTGCTTTTCAAAATTAAACTGTAAAAACGAAAACAATCCTTTATACTGGTTCGGCTAAACACTGCCTACGTCCAGTTCTCCAACTCCTCGTTGGGTTCCACTATACCACAGGTTTTACAACACGGGATCACCTGCCAACCTTTACAAAACAGAGCTTTAGACTTCCTCTAAACGCTCCCCCTTACACGTTGTAAGAATACAACCCTGTTCTAAAGTCCCAAACTTTAGAACAACCTCAAACAGTAGAGGATTTCAATAAATGAGTTCACTTAATGAACAGATTTTGATAAACACTGAAGTACAAATAATCTCACTAAGAGTAATAAAAACTTTAAGCTTTTGAGAGCAGAGAGTAGGTGAAAGTAATGAATGATTATATTATCGTTCTCTCTTTCTTAAATGCTCAAGTCTTGGTATTTATATCTCTTCACAGATTGCCTTTTCCTTCAGCTCTAAGATGTCGTTTGAATATGTTCGTTGAGAGCTCTTAACCGTCGGCAATAAATGCTATTCTTCATCTTAGTCAACTTTCTTCTCTTGCTTCATTTAATTCTTGCAGAGAGTGAGCTAAGAGAAACAGAATCTGTGAGTAACGATAACCTGCAACATTGTACTTGTATAGCAGCTTTATCAGTAGCGGTAGCATCCTTGGCTATCGCTAGCTTCATAGTGTTAGTCCTGCACTTAAGCTGTTAGCTGAAGCAAGTGTTCATGTGAAGCACAGTAGGTGTTATCGCTAATGAAATTCATTAGTTCAATGTTTACAGACAATGCATTAGTTATCAGAATGTCTAAGTTATTTCAATAAGTATTTTCCTATCGATATCCAATCTTGTTATCGCTAGAGACTATGTTATCGCTGGTTCATTTCATTAGCCCAAGGTATTAGCTTATCTGAATGTCTAAGTGTTCTGTTATCGATAGCTATTCTTGTTATCGCTAGTGACTATGGTTCATTATTGCTAGCTGTTCTAATCAGTCTCTCCCTTTGTTATGTGTTATCTATGAGGCCTTAGCGATAGAGACAGAGCTTAGCAATAGTGATCTCTTCATCTGTGTAGACTAGCTCAACTCATTTAGCGATAGTGAAGTTCTTAGCGATAGGAATTTTTACTTCAGATTATTGCTAAGTCTTCATTAGCTATTGTTAACCTAAGCCTTTCATTTGTTAGCGATATGTTCTAGCTTAGCGATAGTGTATCTGTTACCTACAGGGTTTTACTTGCTCAATGTTAAGGTAACCTACACTCTTTTTCCCTTAGTCATATAACATGATTCTTATCTCAATTCATTCCAGACTAAGTTGTATGCTATCAGTTCATTTTACTTATGTTATCTATGGGTTTAGTCCTCATCAAAACTTAAGGAAAAGAGCATGAGAAAACAAATAACTCCCATATTTTGCCCATTGAAGCAAGAGCCACCTTCACACCACCAAAGCACCAAGATTCTAGCCTCTCATTGATGAAATTTCGAGCTCAAGCACTACCCCAATAGCTGACTCCGTGGCTAGACGAAAATGGAGAAGAGTGAAGGAGAAATGAGGAGAGCATGGAAGGAAGAAGAAGGATAGTGCAGAATTTCAGCAAAATGGAAGTGAAGATGAGTGGAAATGGTGAGGATTTGAGTGGGAATGAGGAAGAGACCAAGAAACCCTAGAAGAGCTAAGGGTTTTCGACTTTGGAGACTTCAAGAAAGTGATTTTTGGGGCTGGGTATCATTTATAACCCCCCAAAAGCCCTAAAAATCGTGACAGCGAAGTTGCTGTCACAAAGAGCTCGCTGCAGCGAGATTGACAGAGAGTTCAGGCCTGATTTAAGGCATGACTCACTATAGCGACAAAACTTGGTGGCTACAACGAGATTGACAGAGACTTCAAGCCTGATTTAAGGCTTGGCTGGCTACAACAACCAAATTTTGTGGCTGCAGCAAGTTGAAAGAAAGTTTGGACCATTTGTTTTTACACTTTTGCCGGCTTCCTTCTCCGCAACTCGCTCTTTACTTGACCAAATTCTTCCATGACCTACATTAGATTTTAACTTAAGGTAGCATCAAAATATTCTTGGGAGTATGTTAATCAATAAATCATACTAATTATGACCAAAATGCCCTTGATTAGTATAAATTATAATAAAGTGTGCAAAAGTTAGATTTAATGCTAATTAAGTGCAATTACTCCTCGAACATGCAATAATCCATTGATTTTAACTATGAAAAGTATATAAAAATATGGTGCAATCAATGCCACTGATCCCCCCTTCCCTTTCTCTGCGTATGTGTGAGTTTTTATATTAGGCATCTCCTTTTTTTTCCAATTGCTTACTATTTCCTATTTTTGTGCGTGATCTCCTTCACTACTACAAAAAACCTTTTTAACATCGCTATTTAACATCAGTTAATCATGAAACAGATGTTAAAAAAGAGGCGGTGGCAATTTTGTAATTATGTGGTATGTGGAGAAAGAAACGACATCACTATTTATAAAAATTAGGGATGTCATAAGTAACGACATCACTCATTAAAAATGAGTGATGTTGTTTCCAGTTAAAAAAAAGGCGGTGGCAATTTTGTAATTAAGTGGTATGTGGAAAAAGAAACGACATCACTATTTATAAAAATTAGGGATGTCATAAGTAACGACATCACTCATTAAAAATGAGTGATGTTGTTTCCAGAAAACGACATCACTCATTAAAAATGAGAGATGTTGTATCTTAGAAACGACATCACTCATTTTTAATGAGTGATGTCGTTTCTAAGATACAACATCTCTCATTTTTAATGAGTGATGTTATTTGTCTGGCACCCAATTTTCCCCTCTTTTTCAATTCCCGCCCCCTCTTCCCCACTTCCCCTCCGCCCAGTTTCTCACAATCTATTTCAATTTCAAAGCCCTAAGTCCATAGCCCTAAGTCCTATGCTTCACAGCTTGCTCTCCCTCTCTCTTTGCTTTTCCCTCTCTCTCACGCTCTCACCTTGCTCTGCCTCAGGTTCCTTGTTCCAGCAGCGTTCTCCGGCCAGAACGGTGGCATGAGGAGGAGCAAAACATTTAAGACACTGAGGCTAACTCTAGGTAAGCTCTTTCCTCCTATTTCTCCTTCTCTTTAGTCCGATTTCAAGCTTGAATGGGAGATAGATATTCGAAAGTTGGGGGGTTTTTGAAGCTTTTAATCCCATGAAAATGAAGCTTAGGGCTTGAATAAGAGTATTCTTGAAGTGATTTTGTAAAGGAATGATGTTTGGTGTTCGATTTCCGTTGATGTGAGCTTCGGGTACTGTTCATCCGACGCCATTTTTCCTGATTTTTGGAGCTTCATTGTTTTGAAGCTTAGTTAATCTTGTTTAGGAGTAGGATTAATGCTATAAATGGGCTTTGTATGTTTATTATTGATGTTTGGGAATTTTTGGAAAATTTCCTCCTCCCTTGTTTTACTTTGATCCGACAGGTTCAAGGGGCAAGATGTTTGAAAAATTTATGATGCTTGATGATTTATGGTTGATGCTAATTGAAGGTGTAATTGTGGTGATTTATTTTTCCTCCCTGTTTCTGCTCTGTTTCAGTTGACATGCTAGGTTGCTATGATAATTATCCTATTGTGGTCCTTGCTATGGGATCTTCTTACTAATCTTTTGTTGCCTTTCTTTCCTGTACATTTTTAAAATCATCTGGATGAGTCTCTCAAAATTTAATGGCATTCTATAATTAGATTTTTTGGCTATAGCCTAGCATTTGTACACATGAATTACAACATATCATATTCTTAGAGACCTTTTAATTGTTGTAATTTTGCAGAATGCTGCACATGACTCATTGAAGGAAGCACTTACATCGGGAGAATTTAACATGGTGATTTTATATGTTGTACTTTGGAACTTGCTTCTATTTCTTGAGTATCTTTAAACATAATTTTCATTAGAAATATGCTTTCATGTCATGGATTTGATTGGTGCATGAGGAAAGACCTTAGAGAATTACATTCATCATTCTTTGAAAAATTTTAATATTGTTTTAAGTACTCTTGATATATCTAGAAGAAAAATTAATATAAAGCCATACTGATGTGATCTCAATGCTGAATCTAATACTACCTCTGGTCCTAAATTAATATAAAGCCATACTAATGTGATGTGATCTCCACACATTTTTTTAGCATCCATTTGCTTATGCTTACACCATAAAAAAATTCGCTGCTTCTTTTATTATCTTCAATAATGATACACTTATAATCCATTCATGATTAGAAGTTGGTGGGATCGGTAATGGCATTTAGAGCTTAATAAGGATTCTTGCTAACAAGTGACAAGTGGGCCTTTTGTGGTTGGTTTAGGTGGATAAAAACGAAGAAATAGTGATATGTATGTACTTTTAATTCTGAGATTCTTCCTCTTAATAATGATATCTCTTTCTTAGTACTTTTGTCCATGTTTCATCTATTTTTTGTCCACATATATATGTACATGCTCATTAGTTTGATTAGTTAGTTAGTTAGGTTGATATGTATTAAACTTGTGGTGAAAAATGTATTAATTCTGTTGATATAGATATCTGTCTCTATATGAATGTATATGTGTAATTGTGATCAGTAAAATGCAGATGGACATCAGAACAAATAAATAAAACTAAAAAAAAAAGAGAAAAGTTTTGACATCTCTCATTAAGAAAAAAAGAGATGTCAAAAAGAAGAAATAACATCACCTATTATATAATAGGTGATGTTGTTTCTCTGACGGCAGAAACGACATCACTTGTTATTTTAACAAGTGATGTCGATAAACAGAAACAACATCGCCTATTATATAATAAGGGATGTTGTTTCTCAGAAACGACATCTCTTATTTTCTTAGCGTGTGATGTCGTTAGTCCCTGACAATATCTTAAAACGGCTTTTTCTGGGACTATGACATCCCTTTTAGTATAATATGAGATGTTGAAAGTCTGACATTTAACATCCGTTATTTAAAGTGATGTTAAAAGGTCAACTTTTCAACATCACTCAGATAGACATCCCTTACAGAACGGATGTTAAAACCCTTTAATAACGGATGTTAAAACCCTTTTCTGCAGTAGTGCCTTTCCACCATGATGATGATTAATTCATTCAATTTTGTTTGTGGTTGCTGCCAAAAACAAAAGAGGAAACTAAGTCAAATCAAATAATAATAATAACATAAACTTTTTTTTTATTTTTGATAACTTTCCTATTTTAATTCAAAATAAGATATTTTAAAAAAATCCCCCAAATAATGCGTCAAATTGATATCTTATCAAATCCCAACAAAATCTCTTAATTTTTGAATTGATGACTCCCTAAATACATCACAATATTTCTAAAAATCTACTAAATATGGGGAATCATCAAGCAAGGTGTTCATGTCATGCAAGTATAACCCTCCATATTGTTCAAAACAAAATAGATGACCAAAAAAATAAAAAAAAACACAACCGATTCAGTGTGACAATTCAACGAATCTGAATTGTGAATAGGAAAACGAGGTTTTCTCCATGGAAGGATGATTTAATAAAAAGGGTAAAGGGTCAAAAATGACTGTACTTATGTCCAAGGTGCATTTGGCACCTTGTACCTTTTTTGGCTCAAAATTGTCCAACAACTTTCAAATTCGGGCCAATAATGACTTTTCCATCAAACTGGCCCAACAGATGTTTCAAATTTGGGCCATTAATGAATGCTCCGTCAAAATGGCCCAATGGACGTTTTAAATTTGGGCCAATAATGACTCCTCCTTCAAAACTGGCCCAATTTTTGTTACTTTTTTTGGGTAGGTCCCACATTGGAATTTCACAGTAATCTAATTTTTGTTGGGTAGGTCCCACATTGGAATTTCACAGGAATCTAATTTTTGTTGGGCCAGTTTTGATGGAAGATTTATTATTAACCCGGATTTGAAACGTCAATTGGGCCAGTTTGACGGAGCAGTCATTATTGGCCTGAATTCGAAACGTCTGTTGGGCTAGTTTGATAGAAGAGTCATTATTGGCCCGAATTTGAAAGTTAATGGACAATTTTGAGCCAAAAAAAGTACAAGGTGTCGGATACACCTTGGACATAAGTACAGGGTCATTTTTGACCCTTCACCCTAATAACAAAGCAACAAGGTTTGTGTTGGGAAGGGCCGAATGAGTGAGAGAAATGAGTGGGGTTATCAGTGAAGTGTCAAGTATGAAGTAGAATTGTTTCAACTTTCAGCTTTACCGTTTTCTTTTATCTTTGGCAAGGTTGTTTTTGTCCTTTGTCTCCACAAGTTAATTTCATTTGGTCCTCACATGGTTGATGTGATGTGCCACATTTTTTAAGGGGTCAATTGGGAATTATCTTGCTATAGAACGGGTCAGCTAAAATTTTCCCATAATAATATTTTATTGATATGATTGGTAATTTCTACTTTGATTCTTAATACTCCCTCTTGCCCATAATATAAGAACTAAGACGGGATTTTTTGTCTACATTATAAGATGTATCATATAAAGTTAAGATAATAAATGTTTGATTTCCTTTTTTGCCCTTGTATATTAAATGAAAAGGGGAAAAAGACTGTGAATATATAATAATTATATAAGGGTAAAATTAGAATATCACATTAACTTTAGGCTTAATAAATGATTCCACTATATTTTCTTTTACTTGTATAAAATCGTTAATTACCTCTTATAATATAGGCTGGAGAGAATACCTTACAATTTCTCGGTAAATATCTTATGAGAATTCTCAAGGAACAATCATCAAATAGGCCCTTTATCTTACTCATGTTGTCAATTACTGGCTACGAAAGAGAAGAGAAAAAAGGCTGACAGTGAGAGCATAATACTTGGATATAGCTTTGTCCCACTTAAGGAGAAAAATAAACGAAATTTAGAAGCTGAAAATGTATCTATACTTAATAATAGTATTTTTATATGAAGACTAGTTCACCATGACTTCATTGCCACATGTCATTCTCACATTTCACAGTCGCCTAAGCCCGCGGTGCCGCCCCCCGGGTTGGGGGGGCTCGTACCAAACAAAATTACCTTCCATCAAGTGGGAAGCTTTGGCCAATAAGTTAGCCTCTACAACCTCTTCCCTGTACCTATGATCTATCAAAACTTGACACTTCAATGTCAGCATGGTTCTAGTATCATCCACCACATCTCTATGGTGGTAGTCATTGTGACGTCCCTTTGTACAGAAATTTATAGCTGCAATATAATCAATATTAAGAATTATATTCCTATAACCCTTGTTCCAACACAATTGTAACCCATTTATAATGCCTCTGAGTTTTGCAATTATAACTGAGGCTAGTTTACAAGAGAATCCTCCTAGCCATTGTCCTTGATTGTTCTTTAAGACCCCACCACATCCACTCATACCATTTGTCAAAACTAAGCCTACCTCTAGTCGAACATGCGGGGTTGTGATGTTGTCCTCTATCTTGTCCTGCAAACCATCACTAGAATAGAATTTGCAATTCTCAATTAGGTCCATATCCCAATATGCTTTATAGAAAGAATCTTTAGCGTTCATTGAGATTGTAGTCGTTTTTGGCTCAAAAAGCATACGGCGCCTAGATGTCCATATGTCCTAGCGCACATATCCAAAGAGAGTTTGCCACTTGATCTTCTTGGTGTCCGCTTTGCCCACCTCTTGTGTAAGATTCCATCGAACCCATTTTATTCCTTGCAAAGTTTGGAATTTATGCCATAGACTGGGTTCAATGAATGACTACCATCTATGTGTTGCATTCTAGCAGTCCTTGAGGAGGTGCTTTGCTGTTTCCTCGCTTTCTCATCCAAATGGGTATATTGCGCTGTTTGTTAGTCATCTTCGCTTCCGTAGCTCCAATGTATGAACTTTATCATGCATGACCAACCTCATGAAGTGTTTTATCTTCTCTGGGGCTTTCCATCTCCATAGTCTCTTCCTAATGCTCTCTGCTTCACTTCTTCCACCTACAAAAAGAGAATTATGGGCAGATTTAATAGAAAAATATCCATCAGGTGACTTTTTCCAAGTATACTTATCCTCTCCTCTCTCCTCATAGGGTGGGTGTGCACACATAATTTGCTCAACAATTGACATAGGAAGCCAGATTCAATGTTTCTCCATATCCCAATTTCCCCTTTCATCAACATAGTCAACCACTTTCTCTTCACAATTGATCATCCCTAATTGGCCTGGGATTCTATCTATAAGCAGTGTGTTTGCTTCTGACCAGTTCTCAAACCAGAAATAGGTTGATTTGCCATCACAAATCTTTTTTACCATTTCACTTCTGAATACAAACCACATGTGACAGATGGCCCTCCAAGTTGACGAGGCACTATTTTTCGTTGACACCTCAAGTTTATGCAGGTAGTGCACTTGTACATGGCTCTCAAGACTTTAACCCACAAGGCTTCTCTATTTGTCAATAATTTCCAACATAACTTGAGGATAAAGCTTCGTTCTGTCTTCTTAGGTCTTTATGCTTAATCTACCTTCCTTCTTGTTCTGTTTGATCGTGTCCCAGTCTATGAGATGAACCTTTCTCTGGTCCTCCCCATCTCCCCATAAGAACCTTCAAGTGAGTGGCTCATTATACTGCACATTTTGATAAAGAAAGGCGGACTAAAAGGGATATAACCTAGGGTTTTCGAGCTAACTGGGAGATAACACACTTGGGCACGATTTTGGGAGTCTTGGAGCTGCAAGAGAGAGCTTGGGAAGTGCTTGGAAAATTGGAGGAGCTTGGAGAGATTTAAGATTCACACATCTTGGTTTCCTTTCTTCTTCCTTCTTTTCTTCTTTTTTGCCATGAACTCTTGCCCAGTTTTTTGTTTGTGTTTTAGATACATTTATGTGTAACTAAAACCCTTTTCTAGGGTTACTTTGAACCATTTTATGGATTGAATTTTGTATTTTCTTCCTTTGATGCAATGAATGAATTTATATGTGTGGATTTTCGTCTTGCTCTTCATTATACAAGTGCTTGATCACCCCTTGTTGTGTTAAATGAAATATGGCTTGAGAAAGTGTATTTTGTTTTAGAACTTGGTTGAAATCATGTTGGGCTTGAAATTTATGGTTTTCAATGGGTGGTTAGTTGGTAATGTAGAGATATAGTTACTAACCTAACATTGTCATTAAGAGGTTGGTTGAGCATTATAGCTTGCATTAATTGTGGCAAGAGATTGTGCAATTAATGCAAGCATAAATTTGATTTTGACTTGAGAAAGCTTTTTCAAATGCATTTGAACCTTGGGCTCACATATTAATTCATTAGGATGCTAAAAAGGAGGGAATTTAACTAATTCATGAAGTAAAATGGGGATAAGTAGCTCTAGGCCTTTATTATCTTGAACAAGTGTGTTTCCAATTACCTATATATTTTATAACATTTAACAAGTAAACTTTTGTTTTAAACTCAATCCCCAATTGTTTCTTACTCATTTCTAATTAATTGCTCAATTAGTGCTAGTTATCTCATTCAATTATAATCCCTATGGAACGACACTTTTTCCTATACTACCTGTTAATTTGACGACCCGTACGCTTATGGTAAAGACCGCAAATGGCTAATAAGTCAATGGCGCCGTTGTCGGGGATTGTGGATTGAGTCATTTTTCTAGTTGATTAGTCTAATTGTGTGCTTAATTGCATTTGAGTGCCATCTTACCTTTCTTTTTGCAATTTTTGTGTGTTTTTTCTATTCACTTAGAGTGTTAGAAATAGCATTACCTAAGTTGCCATGTTTTGTTTGTTTCTTTTGATAAGTTTGATACTTGTTGGATTGTTGTGCGCTTGTAGGTATCGGGTCTAGCTATATGCAAGGAGATTTTCAAGTGGTTCTTGACCTAGACACTCAGGCACCAATCCGTCAAGTGTAACCCGATCCACAAGAGGATCAACCACAAGTTCAAGATCCTCCACCCCTATTCATTGACCCACCTAACAAAATGGCGGGCCAAAACAATAAAGAAGACCTGTCCATGAAGGAGCTTTTGGAAAGAGAGGAGTTCACTTACTCTTCTAGCATCCAATACTCGGATATCATCGTTAGAAACTTTGAAGTGAAGCCGATGATGATTCAGATGCTTTAGATGATGGGTACCTTCAATGATCTTAAGAGAGAAGACCCTGTTGAGCATCTCAATAAGTTCATGCAGCTATGTGGTAATTTCAAGCATGCTAGGGTGTTCAATGATGCATTGCGACTTCGCCTTTCCCTATGTCCTTGGGGGGGTAAGGCTTTACCTTGGCTCAACTCTCAGCAGGCTAATTCTATCACTACTTGGGATACATTGGCTTCTAAGTTCAAAACAAGGTTTCTACCTACGGATTTAAGGGCCACCCATAGAGGAGAGCTTCCACTACTACAAAAAATAGCATTTACGTCCCTATTTCACGTCTCTTTTTGAAAAATAGTCTTAGAAAATAATGCGGTGGCAAAATTGTAAATATATTGAAAACTAGGCGATGGCAAAATTATAAATATATTAGGAAAAAAGGCAGTGGCAGAATTATCCACGTCTCATAATATAAATTAGGCGTAGAAAATCTATTAATCCACGTCTCACAATATAAATGAGACGTGAATTAATTTTTCCACGTCTCTTTTACATGAATGGGACATGTTTTATTTTTTTTCAACGCCTCCTTTTGCTTTATGAGACGTGGATTTGGTGTTCATTCTGGGGAAAAAATTAAACCATTGCGCCAACAAAACTCAAGCCCTCTTCTCCTCTTCTCTTCGCCAAACCCCAGATAGTTCCTCAAGCTTTGAAATGTCTCTGTGAAATGTTGCTGTGAATAAGCCCAAGATAGTTCCTGTTCTGTTCGTTGTGAAATGTTGCTATGAATAACCCTAAGATCGTTCCTTTTCGCTTCGCTATGAAATGTTGCTGTGAATAACCCCAAGATCGTTCCTTTTCTCTTCACTATGAAATGTTGTTGTGAATAACCCCTCACCTCCTTCATTCGCCTCCCTTGCCTCCTTCATTCACCTCACCTCCTTCAACCAGCCCTCCGTTCTTCAAGCTCGCGAGATGCCGTCTCTCACATTGATTGCCAACGGCGTGGCCGAAAAGAAGTTTCTGGGTGCATCGGAGGAACGCAGAAATTTTCAGGTGAGGAATCAATCACTTATCTACAATGGTGACTCTGTTTTTTCTGTTTTTGTTTTTCTGCTCTTCTATAGTTAGTTGATAAGTTTTCTTCACAAAAACTTTAAACCTGTCTAAGAAACAATTGAAGCACCGTGTAATTTACAAAGCATTGATATTTACCTCTAATGGCCACTAAACATCTTGCATTACAGCACATGCTATCTAGTAAAATGAACATATTTAATGTAGTGTTAACTTTTTAGATCTTTTGGTTCTCCCTAATGGTCTTGGTGATTCCATCACCCATATGGTTGCCTCAGTCATGAATTATGACACTTTTGCAGGTTCATGGGTTCTAAAATGAGTAATTTGGTGCTGTGGTTATGAATGTATTATATTCTCAGTGCTGTCATCTATTCCTAAAATATTAAAAACAGATAACTTTACTTGGTGAGAGGGTGAAGAAGTCTTGATTTTATTATTACTCTGAACTATTTTTTATTGACCTATCTGCATTGCTTTAGAAAGAAAATATCATCATCCATGGCATTGTTAGAGTGATTAATTTGTTTTGAACTTCTAAGGGCTGTGTAATAGCGACTTTGAACATGGAGTCCTAATTTGTTTTTTCCTCTGTTGTTATGTTTCTTTTTCTTTTGGAGGGATCTGGTTTAAATTTGTTATAGCTAATCTGTTTTACCAGGGCCAGCAGGAAGGTGTCTTGTTATTCATGCAAATATCAACTTATATATATAATTATATATTGCAGGCCATAAAGCTTTTGCTACTTGTTGGAGGCAACTAAATACTGTTTTCCATTACAAATATAAGAACAAGATAATGAGCTTGTTTTGATATTCAATGTAAGACTTTAATTCCCTTAATCTCTAAGATTTTAATTCCCTTCATCTCCCGCATTTATTTTCTTTTTTTAAAGATTAATTACATGAATGAATTTGTGCAACAAATAAAGTAGGTGTCTTGCATGTGTGTGAAACCATTATACCTGATCTGATTTTTAACAATGAAAAGTGAATATCTTTGTGGCATTTATTGAAGTGAGGAACCCCTGAAGATACTGTGTTTTTTTTATTTGTAGGCATCTGAGATGTGATACTTGCTAGTGTTTGTGGAGGCCTCTGACTGACGTAAAAGCATTTTGTTCCTGCAACACTGCTGCAAGTTAAAAGTTGAGATTTTGGGGGGGGGGGTTATCTATGCAATTGAAGTATGAGCATAAAGAAGGGTTTTTGCTAAAGGAATTTTGAATGTAAATGTTTGTTAGAATATGATTGAGTAATAGGATTGGTAGAATGTCCATGATTTGAGATACGGATAGCCTAGATTGAGTAATAGGATTGGTAGAATGTCCTTGATTTGAGATACAGATAGCCTAGATTGAGTAATAGGATTGGTAGAATGTTCATGATTTGAGAATACATTGTTCTTTCTAAAGAGCACGGGATTATTGAACAATTATTTCTCATTCTTTGTGACAACTTCTATGATGTTTGGACAAGTTTCTTAAAAATACAGATATATGTAGGACCTACTGACATGAACATTCCTACCCACGCATGTTATACCTCACTTTACCTTTTAAGAACTAAATCATGTGGCTAGGTTAGAGTGGATTATATACATTCTTAGTGCTAAAAAAATTGTTCCAATTCATTGTATCTAGTTTGTAGCCAAATGAGTTGATACACAGATGTAATGGTTTATCATCTTGAGACAGAATAGAATGTTGATAAATGCCCCCCACACTCTCTCTCTCGTCCTTTTCCCTTTTCTCCATTTCACAAATTGGACTTCCATTTTCATTTCCATTTCCCCTCTTCTCTTATTTATGGAAGGTCATTATTGATTTGCAGATTACTTTAGCTTCATTTTCGTTGAGGTGAATTCAATGTAGGTGGTGATCAATGGTTCTGAGGTGAAGGTTGTGATAGAATTAGAGAAGGGCATTCAAGAAGGCTGGAAATCTTTTCAAGCCAAGTTTCTCAGAGGAATACCAACAAAAATATCATTTTGCAAAGTACTGGAATATATCTCTTTCATTTACAAGCTTCATCTTAATCATTGTAAATATGTACTTGGCTTTATACAAAATTTCATTTTTTTTTCTTTATATGAGTCAAATTCATTCTTCATTGCAAGTATTCTGATGTAGAGGGGACATTTAAAAGTAAACAAAAGAAATTCCCAAATGTATCCGGTAAGGCCGAAGGGGTACCTACAAACTTTGGTTATTTGATCCATACCTTACGCCACCATCACAATCCTTGATTCTCACACGGTAAGATGTGCCTCTATTGTGAGTCTAAAAAGTTTTTTCTTTACAATTTGTGTTAGGTAATGATGGTTTGTCTTGGTTCCTGATAGCATTTTGAAGTTTTGATAAGTTAGGGAATTTTTCATTAATCATATATTCTTCTAAAGTTGTGATGAAGAAAAGATTTTTTTTTATTCATAGATAGTTAATAGGCCGTTAGATCTAATTTATTGGATTTTTGAGTATCAGTTATCTACTTTTTGAAATTGGTGTTTTGATATAAAATGTTTTGTAAGTAGAATATGTGATGATTTGGTGGTTGTGATAGTAAAGTTATACTTTGAAGTTTGATAGATTGGCAGCACATAATGGTTACTTCTAACGGAGGCGCTGTCAAAATTTTTGGAAAATGTGTAAGCAATTCAATCACTTTGATGAGTTAGTGATGATCTAAACTTGACTTTTATGGAATGTGGTGTAGGTTTGAATAGAATGGATCGTAGTCGGATGAATAAGTTGATAACTAGTAAAGAGTATGAACTTGAGGTGGAAGAGTTTACTGAGTTTGCTAAAAGGAACCCGCATAGTAAAAGTGGGCTGTATTTTTGTCCTTGTGTGAAGTGTTTAAATCAGAATCGAAAGAGTATTGATGATATAAGGGATGGCCTTATTTGTAACGGGATCAACCTCCGATATAGAAAATGGGTTTGGCATGGTGAATTAGGAATAACAACGCCTTCTTCAATTCCCCAAAGCATGGAATCTGTTGATGATATGGTTGTTGATAGAATGGAGGACATGATTAATGATATTGGGGCAGAGTCATTTACACCACTTCCAGAACATGACAATTTACGAAGTGATGCAGAGACTTCGTTGTTCCCTAGGTGTCGTAAGTATACACGTTTGACCGCTGTGTTGACATTATTGAACATAAAGGCATGTAATGGGGGGCAGACTCAGGTTTTTCAGAGTTGCTTGAAGCTTTGAGTGATATGTTTCCAGACAATAATGTCCTTTCGAATCAAATGTGTGAGGCCAAAAAAGTTCTCAACAAGATGGGTTTGGAGTATAAGAAGATACATGCCTGCCCTAATGATTGCATGCTGTATAGGAATGAGTATGAGGGACTAACAGAGTGTCCAAAATGCAGTACCCCAAGGTATAAAATTAAGAAGGATGTGGTTGGTGATGGGGCAAAGAAAGAGTCACCTTTGAAGGTGTTGTGGTATCTTCCAATAGTACCGTGGTTCAAACGTTTGTATGCAAATGCTTAGGAAGCGAAGAATCTGAGATGGTACTCTGATGAGAAAATATCTAATGGAAGATATCTTCGGCATCTAGCTGATTCTCCTCAATGGAAGAAGATAGATGAATGTTTCTTGACTTCAGCTGTGAGCCAAGGAATCTTTGCCTTTGTCTGTGCACTGATGGATTCAACCCTTTCGGAAGCCTAAGTAGCACACATACTGCTTGGCATGTTCTTCAAGTTATTTACAACCTACCTCCTTGGTTGTGTACGAAACGCAAGTACGTGATGCTCTCAATGTTGATTTCAGGGCCAGGGAACGATATTGATGTCTACCTGGCACCTTTGATTGAGGATTTGAAGAAGTTGTGGGAGGAAGGCATCGATGTGTTCGATGCATACATGCAGGAGACATTTAAGTTGCGTGCTATGATATTCACCACAATAAATGATTTTCCTGTATATGGAAATCTATTTGGATACAGTGTGAAGGGGTACAAGGCATGTCCTATATGTGAAGCAGACACATATTCCTATCAACTCAAGCACGGAAGGAAGACTGTTTACCTTGGTCATAGACGATTTCTTGATCGATATCATCCTTATCGGAGACTAAAGAAGAATTTTAATGGTTCAACGAAGCACGGATTGGCACCTAAGGCGCTAACAGGGGAGGAAGTTTACAACCGTGTTGAGAATGTCAATGTGGTATTTGGTAAGAAACATAGGACTGAGAGTGAGAAGAACAAAAATAAGAGGTTAATCAGTGAAAAGAACATGTGGAAGAAGAGATCAATCTTCTTTGATCTACCATATGGGCACTTTCTTGATGTGAGACACAGTATTGATGTGATGCATGTGGAAAAAAATGTCTGTGATAGTATTGTTGGAACACTTCTGCACATTCCAGGGAAGACTAAGGGCGGAATCAATGCGAGATTAGACTTCGTGGAAATGGGAATAAGACAAGGGTTGCATCCAAAAATAACTGTTAATGGTAAGAGATTTTATATGGAACCAGCAGCTTATACATTGTCTAAACAGGAGAAAAGAAGTTTGTGTAGGTGTTTGCATGGGATGAAGGTCCCACAGGGCTATTCTTCTAATGTTAGCAGACTTATGTCTATGGGTGATTTGAAGTTGGTGATAATGAAGTGGCATGATTACCATGTATTGATGCAACAACTATTGCTAGTTTCTATAAGAGGCATTTTGCAAGATGATGTGAGGAACACCATAACTAGATTGTGTATGTTTTTCAATGCTGTATGTAGCAAAGTTATCGACACTGAGAAATTGGACGAGTTGGAGAATGAAGGCTACATTATCCTTAGCAAATTAGAGATGCACTTTCCTCCAGCATTTTTTGATATTATGGTCCACTTGGTTGTTCATCTGGTAAGGGAGATAAGACAATGTGGCCCTGTTTATCTAAGGTGGATGTACCCTTTCGAGCAATTCATGAAAGTCTTAAACGGATATTCTAAGAACCCTTATCGACATGAAGCATCCATTGTTGAAAGATATGTAGTTGAAGAGTCTATGGACTTTTGCAAACCATACTTGAAAGGTGTAGAGGAAAAGTCCATACATGAAGACGGGATCAGTAAGGGAAGGGGCCTCAAACTGAAGAGTATGAACTGTGAAGATGTGTTACAAGCTCACCTATACATTCTAAATAATATGGAAGAAGTTTACTTAGGTGACCACAAAAAGAGTTTAAAGGACAAGTACCCAAGGAAAAATGATAGACAAATAGCTAATGAGCATAACAAGACATTTATTGGGTGGTTCAAGGAAAATGTTGCAAAGAAGACCAATGTGTTGGATAGAATTAAATGGTTAGCTGAGGGCCCCCGTTTTGAGGTTGTCACATGAAGTGGATATGATATAAATGGGTATTCTTTCTACACAAAAATTAAAGATGATAACAGTACTATGCAAAACAGTGGTGTAATGGTTGTAGCGGAAGCGATGCACTTTTCTAGTTTGAAGGATAAAAACCCAAAATTAGCTTCCACAGCTTATTGTGGAGTTATTGAAGAAATATGGGATGTTAGTTACAATAAGTTTAAAGTTCCACTCTTCAAATGCAAGTAGGTTAACCAAAACGCAGTTGCAATCGATTGTCAGTTTGGGTTTACCTTTGTTGATCTTGATAGGGTTGCTTACATTGATGAGCCTTTCATTTTAGCAAGTCATGCAAATCAAGTTTTCTATGTGACTGATCCTGCAAATCCTAAAATGTCTATAGTCCTAGAAAGTAAAAAAAAAAAAGAGACCGTGCTCCAACTTCAAATCTAGATGACATACCACCATTTTGCTCAAACCCACCTCATCTCAGTGAATTAGAATTGATAGATGATGACCAATATGCTTTTAGGAATGATCATTGTGAAGGGATATGGGATAACACATAAAGTTAGAACCTTAATGAGTAAGGACTTCTTTTTATATATTTTATTTTGAAATTATTACATTTGTAAACATTAAATTATTTTATAGTACTTACGCATATTGTATTACAATTTGTAACAGGTAAATGGAAGACAGTTCTGATGAAGATAACTCACATGGGGAGCACTCAAATGATGAAGAGCAACTACATATTGATCCTCCCTAGAGAAGGCGGGGCAGAGGCTCCACCAAGCTTCCTCACATCGTTCTCAGGCAAGGAACCAGCAATTTTGAACCCCTTCATATTAATTTCAGTGAGAACATGAACCCACGTGGTCCAAATAGGAAGAAGTTTGCTAGTTACCTCGGATTTGTAGCACGAAGCGGAGTAAGCATTCTTATACATGATTGGAGATTAGTACGCAAGGAAACTAAGGACAGAGTTTGGACGGATATTTTGGTATTTTCTGAACTTTTCCTTAAATTGGTTGACAATTTAATTTATTTGTTACAACAATTAACTAAACATTTTAATAATTTGGCAGCAAAACTTTACTATCCCAAACACTGAGGCATTTAAAAAGCATTGGTTGAGGGAAGTACGTAGGCGATGGAAAGATTTCAAGTCTACTCTTACCAGAGTATATGTTTGAGGACGTAAGAGGAACAAAGATCCTTGTCTTACATATCCATTTCTTAATCTAGAGGATTGGAAGAAGTTTTATGCATCGTGGTTAGATCAAAAGTTCTAGGTATGTCTATTCTAACTTTGTTTCAAATTAACTTTGTTTACTAAATACCTGTGTATTACATTATGCTAATTGTGTGTTCTTTGTGTAGGAAAATAGTATAAAACAGCAAGAGAAGCAAAAGCTAAATGTGTATCCCCACACAATGTCTCGGGGAGGTTATTTGTGGATAGAAGAGAAAATGACTAGGGAACAATTAAAGGCAATGGAGGAAGCATCCCAATCAGACCCTAGCATTGTTGTACAAGCTCCCCCACCTATCCCACGTCATAGAAAATGGGCAGAAGGAAGGAAGCGTGGAGGGAAATATATAAACGCTGAGTAGAAGAAGTTGCTAGAAAGATTGTAAGTAGCTTGTTAATGTTTAATAAATTGCAATACTAATGCTATACTAAATTGTTCTTATAAACAAGTGTAAATGGTTTTTTTTTCTTGCAATTTATAGGATGAACTTGAGGAGAAAAGTTCCCAAGGGTCATTCTCTCAGACCGGTAGGATGGACATTCTTGCTACGGCACTTGAGAAGCCTGATCCCCCTGGACGGGTTAGAGGGGAGTATGGGACAGTTGGTTTGAAAAAAAATTTTGGTCATTCTCGAAGCACTGTTCAGTTCGAACCAAGTCAGGAACTTTTAGAAAAACTCTAAGAAAAAATTTGGGATCAGGTGATCGAACAAGTTCGGGGTGAGATGAAGAGTATGATGCAGGCTGGTGTTACACCACACATGTGAGTATCTAACATTGTCTATGAATTAATATAGATTTTTACTTTCAATCAGCTTATCTTTGTAATTTTTCAGCCGCAGGAATCCCCTGGATTTCGAAGCACAAAGAGTAATTGCACTTAGCCGATCGACCCCCTGGTCCTAGCTCAGTAGATGAGGGAGAACCTTGCTTTCTCCATTTGGATGTTCCAAATTTACGAGCAGTTGCCAAAGCTACTCGGTATCCAAAGGCCTCCACCATCCATAATATGTCCATTCCAAAGGACCAAGTCAAGGTTTCTGTCGTAGCTTTTGAGGGGGGAGGTCACTACAAATGTTCTGTTTCTTACTAAAGGTGTCACCAAATTAGGTGAAGCACAAGGATCTTTCATTTTATGGCCTAAGCGACTTGTCTTCGATACACCAATCATCGCCCCTCTAGATGATGATGACATTGAGTATGCCTTGCTGGCACTCCTACGCAGCCTTGTCTCTACCCTACCTGACAAGATCAACTTTAAAATGGCTCCAGGAGTCGTGGGTCATGATAAGACATATCCATTTGGACTTGTGCCAAGTGATGTTGTGGCATTTTTATCTATGAATGACCTTGAACTTGGATGGCTGGAACTTGCAATCCAGTAAGCTTATATTTTTCCTCATTTTTACCTTCGTTTATGTACCAATATAATGATATTATGTTCTCATTTTAAGTTCTATTTTAGGTATTTTCATCACATGTGCTTTCAAGCGGGCTATAAGAACTATGCATTCCTAAGTCCAAGGTTACTTCTAAGGAATACAACTGCCAAAACAGAGGAAGACCTCCAAGAACACAACAATATTATGGAGGCCCATGCGGGGTTTCAAATTTCACATTGCAGAAAGCTTTGTTATTTGGCTCCAATCCTTGATAGGTAAGTTTGTTCGCTATGCCTATTCGTTTAATTATTTTGTTTTGTATCTATGGTAAATTTTTCTCTTTGTTTTAGGGGACATTGGAGTTTATGTGTTATTTGCCTTGGGGAAAGTTGCATTTATTGGTTTGATTCCTTGTATGTAAGCCACACGCCATGTATAAAAAGGTTTTCAGAAAGTAAGTGTCTTAATATTTTGAATCAATAACTACGAGTGTAAGTAACAAGGAATTGAGATTGTTACGAGCGCATTTATTTATATAGTTCTAATTTTCATTTCATTGTAGGGCCATATTGCATTGGCATATCACTTGTCAAACATGTCATGGAAGCAACAAAATTGAGATTGTTACGCCTACAGTAAGTCATTTAGATTGTATTTATTTAAATATTCATCAATACCTTGGACGTAAGTAAAGTATTTTCGTACTATTCTAATTGTTTTTGTATAATTTATAGTGCCCTCAGCAGCCTGGCAATACAGAATGGGGATATTATGTGATGCAATATATGTATAACATAATCATGAGTGGGCTTTATAAGGGCTTGTCTGATGTATGTATCATTCTTATATTCCTTATTGCATGATCTAATTCAATTGTTGCTTCACTTATTTTATTACAATCAACTAACTCATTGATGTTTTATCACTTTACATGCTTATATGGTGCAGATTTTTGATACAGATGACCCTTTTGAAAAAGATGTAGTTGATGACATACGGGACAAGTTAGCTGCCTGGTTACTTCAACATGGTTTAGACTAAAAATTAGTTAGAATTTACTTACTTTATTCACATATGAATCTATGTTGCTTTTGATTGTATGTGATGTAGACAATTAGTTTTTGGAGAAATCTGCCTGTTGGGTTGTCTGTTTGTGATCGGGCAGTGATTCTGTAGTTTTTGGGGCCTTATGAAGATGAAGATTGTAAATACTGGGCATAACAAACAATGGTGGTAGATTGAAAAAAAAAACCATATATTTTCCACGTCTCATATCAGATATGAGACGTGGAAAACTATTTTTCACGTCTCATACTTGATGAGACGTTGAAAATTAACAATTTTCCACGTCTCATATTTGATATGAGACGTGGAAAACTGTTTTTTACATCTCATATCTTATATGAGACGTGGAAGATTATGTTTTTTAGATATATTCAACGTCTACAGTAAAAATGAGACGTGAAATATGTATTTTTCATGTCTCAATTTTAATAGATGTAAAAAATGCAGGTTTTCTACGTCTCCCTTAAAGACGTCTCCCAAAAAAGAGACGTGAAAAATGTTTTCTGTAGTAGTGTTCTTAACTTCAAGCAACAACCTGGTGAAACCTTCTATGAGGCGTGTGAAAGATTCAAAGATATTTGGAGAAATTGCCCTAGCCATGGTCAACAAACATTGATTCTTCTAGCGGCTTTCGAAAAAGGGTTGAGTGAGGAAAACCAGGTGATGTTGAACACAACTTCCAAAGAAGGGGTAGGCAAGATGAAGTGCTATGAGCTCCAGCAATTGTTTGAGGATATTGCTACCAATACTATGCATTTCCGAGGATCATCTAGTGGGAATAGTGACTTTGGGACTCAACTTGATGCTATAAACAAGTAGTTTGACAAGTTAAAGATGAAGTTTGCCAATCACTTACCTAGGGGTGTACATGCATGCAAGCTCCTATGCCTATTTGTGGTAGTTATGGAGAAGATAATCTCAGGGAATATTGCCCCTATACTCTTGAAACTCTTAATTACATGGGCAAGTAAAATCGCATTCCACATGGAAACCCCTATGGCAACACTTACAACTGAGGTTGGAGAGACCATCCTAATTTCTCCTGGAAGAATGGTCCAAGTCTCAATCCAACTCAAGGTGCTTCCTCAAGTAGACTTAGTGCTCTACCTAGTTTTGTGCAACAACAAGCAAAACCCCTTGATGAATCTAAGATTCAGAAGATTTTTGGGCAATTGTTAGCTAACCAAGAAGTCGCCAATGCCAAGTCCTTACTTCATGATACAGCCATCAAGAATCTTGAGGTTCAAATGAGTCAATTGGTAGCCCAAATGAGTATTCTTGCTAGACAAAGCTTGCTTAGTGACACCATTCCTAATCCCAAGAGAGAAGGGAAGGAAGAGCTCAAGGTAATCACATTGAGGAATTGTAAAAAGATTGATGATGCTCCTAGTTCTAGTAAGACATCTCTAAAAGCCAAGGGGGTACCTATTGAGGTGTATGATATTGAGGAGGTTGGCAAGGAAGCAACTTTTTATGAAGAAGAGGAGAGTAAGAAGAGAAAGCAAGCTGATAAATCTGTAGATGATGTATTGATAGGGTAAGAAGCATATCATGAGGGTTTTGATGATAACAAAAGGAAGACCTATGTTTCACTGCCCAAGTATGCACCTCCATCGCCATTTCCTCAAAGGCTTAAGAAGAATCAAGAAGATAAGAAATTCTGGCAATTTATCGACATGTTCAAGCAATTACATGTGAATATCCCATTTGCCGAAGCTCTTGAACAAATGCCTAAGTATGCCAAGTTTATGAAGGATGTTTTGACCAAGAAGAGGCGCTTTAATGAGTTTGAGATTGTTGCTGTGACTAAGAGCTTCACCGATGTGATCAAGCATATTCCTCCTCAGTTGAAGGACCCCGGGAGCTTTTCTATCCCTTGCCATATTGGGGATAAGTTCTTGGGTAAGGGTTTGTGTGATTTGGGTGCTAGTGTCAACTTGATGCCTCTCTCTATCTTCAACACTATGGGATTGGGAGAAGCCTAGCCTATTACTGTCACTCTTCAACTTGCTGATAGAAGTATATCTTACCCTAGTGGTATTATCGAAGAGGTATTGGTCAAGGTGTATAAGTTCATTTTCCCGGCCGATTTCATTGTCTTAGATTTTGAGGCGGACAAGGACAAGCTTATGTTATTGGGTAGACCTTTCTTGACAACTGCAAGGACTTTGATTGATGTGGAGAAAGGTGAGTTGACTTTCAGAGTAGCCGATGAAGTTACCTTCAATATGAACCAATTGATGCAGACTCTACTTGTGCATGATGACTATTGCTCCATTGAAGTTTGATTTGTCTTGTGTTAAAGATCGAATTGAAGTTGCTTTAGTGGGAATCAATTTGGAGCAAGATAATGTTGAGGAATGTATGGCTATCATGGACGCATCATTTTCATTTCCTAAGTTTTGCTCTCCATTTGAGATTCTTGATCTTACCACTGAGAGACCTAAACTGCAACATTCTTTAGAGGAACCACGTTCACTTCAGCTAAAGCCTCTACCATCTCACTTGCAATATGTCTACTTGGGTCCCAAAGAAACTCTTTTGGTCATTATTGTTTCAGATTTAACATCTCAACAGGAAGAGCAACTAGTAGAAGTGTTGAAGGCTCATAAAAAGGCCATTGGGTGGACAATTGCCGATATAAAGGGTATTAGCCCTTCTATGTGAATGCACAAGATTTTTCTTGAAGACAATCACAAAACCTTAATTGAGTATCAAAGAAGGCTCAACCCCAACATGAAAGAGGTGGTGAAAAAGGAGATTCTCAAGTGGCTTGATGCGGGTATCATTTACCCAATTTTTGACAGCTCATGAGTGAGCCCAGTCTAATGTGTGCCTAAGAAGGGTGGTATGACTGTAGTGGCTAACACAAAAAATGAGCTTGATTGCACAATATTTTTATACGATTTTCATAGTTAAAATCATTGGATTGTTGCATGTTCTTGGGGTAATTGCACCTAATTAGGATGAGTTTTGACTATTGCACACTTAGTTGGAGTTTATACTAATCATGGACAATTTGGGAATATTTAGCATGATATATTTTTTAACCAATCTTTAAGAACATTTTAATACTACCTTGAGTTTAAATCTAATGTAGGTGATGGAAGAAGTGGGCCGAGTCGGAGAGTGAATTACTGAGAAAGAAGCCGGCAAAAGTTCAAAAATTAGCCCTTACCTTCTGTGCATCACGCTACAGCTAGCAAGTTTGCTCGTTGCAGCCAGCCAAGACCTAATCTGTGCACTTCGCTTCTGTGTGTCACACTGCAGCCAGCTCTTCGTGACAGCAATTTTCATGTCGCGATTTTTAGGGCTCCAGGCGGGTTTTTAAGGGGGCTCATGCCTGAAAAACATTAGAGAATCCTCCCCCAAGCTCGAAAACACATTCCTCTGCTAGGGTTTTCATCATTCTCTTCCATCCTCACTCAAATCCCCACATTCCCACTCACTTCCATGTCAAATATTGCTAGTTTTCTTGTTCTTCCTTCTTCCACCTTCCATTTCTACCCCATTTCATCTTCAATCTTCTTCATCCTTGCAGGCAGCTGCTGTGGGCTATCTTGCGCACGAATTTGAAGACATGAGAGGCTAAGTTCTTGGAGCTTTGGTGGTGTGAAGGTGGCTTTAGCTTCAATGGGCAAAATAGGGGAGTTTCTTGTTCACAATTTCTTGTTTCTTTTGTATTTGACCTCTACTCTTTTGTATTGGTCTTCTATTTGGATTTGAGGCATTGGATTATTGGTTGCTATCTATGTTTGTGAACTATTATGTGTATGCTTTGATTTAAATGTAATTGAGATACAATTTCCTATCTACTTGTGGTTGTATTCTTGGTTGTAGCCATTTTAGTGGTTGCTAGTGGTTATGGTCAATTTCTTCCATCCATGAATGTTGTGGTTGCACTTGATGAGAGTTAAAATGGCATTTGTTTCAAGGCATTTCACAAACCAAGTGGACCTTAACACTAACCCTAAGTAATGGCTATGAAAGTGGTTGCTAGATTAGTCATTAATTAGGGCTAGTGGACCCCTAGTGATTGCTTGGGGATTTTATCAATTAGACTTGGTAAATTAAACTCCCACTTATCATTTTAAAAAAGCACTTGAGCCACCGTAACACTATCAAAGCCCATTTTATAAAATTACCCTTAATCCAAACACCTTTTCACTCTTTAATCCAAAATTACCTAAAACAAGTATTTACATTTTTCACTACTTACATCAAATGACTTTTCAAAACAAAACCCCTTACCTTTTCTTGTCTTAATTGCACTTAGTTAGTTTAGGTAGATTAAAAAGACTCATTAAGTGAAACGACCCGGGGTTGCAACCTATATTGCAATCCTTGGATTAAATTTTGATTTTAACCCCCAAGGAGCATTAGGTAAAGGTTAAATCAATGGTGCCATTGTCGGGGAGTCATTTTTGACTCCCTATGTTAGCTCAGTGTCAATTGAAACTATTGAGTAGGGTTAGGAGTTGTTATGATTAGATTTAGGTCATTTGCATTCTTAGGTTAGTTTACATTTGCTCTTTCTGCATTGCATCAAGTTTGACAAGAAAATATCAAAAATATTGCTTGCCCTTTGTTTTTGCTTAAGTTGTGATACTTGCTTAGGTGTATTGCTGGACTTTCTTGCACCTACTTGTGAATACTTGACTTGCCATACTTCCACACTCATATACATATAATACACGTTTCATACCATACTTTGTCATACACACTTCACACATATATTACACCACACATACTGTACATCATACTTTCACACCATTCTCGCTTGCATCCTCATTCATCCATTTTTCCTTGAATTTGTGCAAGTGCATCTTTATTGAGCCTTAGTCTACACTTGTTGTCTGCGCCTTATGTATGACTCGAGGGAACCCTAGAGACCAAGAGCTTTACCCTAAATACCCAGAAATTGAGAGACACCTTACTAGATTGAGAAAGACACAGAGACAGGGAACCTCAGTTACATCCTTGATAGTTGAACACCTATATTCTTGTGAGTCAAGCATTGAGAGTGCACCAGAAATTGAAAGTGAGGTTAGAGACATGGAGGGGGATCACCATATTCCTGAAGTCCAAGTAGAGCCAAATCTAGGTGGTAATGGGGGGTGGACAGGTGTTTAATAATGGTGAGCAACCTAGAAGAAGAACCATTAGGGACCCACCACAACCAACATTGACCACAACCCATTCATGAATGCATTCCCCACTATTCATGCTGACTACGAGATTAAAGGCTTATTGATACAATCCTTACCTAAGTTTTATGGTTTGCAGGAAGATGAGCCACATGATCACTTGGATGAGATCTTCATACATTGCAACACCATGAAACTAGTGAGAGCACAAGTGGAGGATGTCATGTGGAGAGTGTTCCACCTTACTCTAGAAGGCAAGGCTATGCAATGGTATATGAGTTTGCCTACTTTCAATCCAGATGCCCTCGCATCTTGGGGAAACTTGAAGCAAGCCTTTCTAGAAAAGTTCTACCCGGCCACTAGAACATCTGCAAGAAGGAAAGAGATCAATTCCATCACCCATGAGCCGAAAGAATCTCTTTTTGATTATTGGTCAAGATTCCAAGACCTTTTGAAGAAATGCCCTTATCACCAAATTCATGATGAACAATTAGCCCATTCATTCTATGATGGGTTAAGAGAAAGAGACCAAGATAAGTTAGATGCGGCTGCTGGAGGCTCATTCATTGACTACACACCTGAAAAGGCATGGCCTCTAGTTCGTAAGCTCGCTTTGGCCAAAGAAAAACATGGTTCAAGAAGATCAACCCGCAGTCTTCAAAGGGTTGATTCTACTTCTCTTCACATCCCTTAATTGGATAGGTTTAAGGCCGAATTCAAAGCAATCCCCTTTAGATTGGACAAGATCTCCGATCCATCTTCCCCACATGGTCCAATTGGTAATGAGTTGGTGGGTCCATCTTGTGATTATTATGCATCCCTTATGCACCTCTCAAGTGATTGCCCTTCTAAGACAGAAGAATGTAATGCAATGTTCCAACCAAGGCAAGGAAAAAATCCGTGATGGGATCCTTATTCCAACACATACAATGAGGGGTGGAGACACAACCCCAAATTTAGTTGGTGCTAAGATGGCAATCCCCCAAGGCAATTCCAAGGGGAGTCCTCACAAGCACTAGCTCCCGTGAGAAGGGACAGACACTAATGACTTTGAGGAATTAAACAAGTCCATCACTATGGGATTCCACCATGTGGAAAGTCTCATTGACTCTAGGGCGAATGAAATGAAGCAATGTATGGAGTCAGGGTTTGAGAAGGTAGATAACTGTATGAGCCAATGGGAGACCAAGAGTGCTAACTTGGAGGATTAGGTCATGAAGCTTTCGAACTCTTTCAATGAGCTTCAAGCCAAGGCAAGTGGCCCAACTCCATCCAATACAGTCATTAACCCCAAGTCTTTGAATGCAGTTACTTTAAGAAGTGGGAAATCGCTAAATCCCATCCCACTCAAGAAGAGGGTTCACTTTCCAAGTAGTGAAGAGGAGGATGATGATAAGCCAGTGGATGAGGAGATTGAAGTAGAAATTCCTACTTGGTGCCCACCATTGAGCCCAATGAAGTTTGCACAATATGAGAATGCTAAGGAAAAAGAACTTCAAGAAAGGAGGGCATTGACTAAAAAGGAGAAAGTTGTGGAGGATCCTAAGGCACAACCTCAAGAGAAGAAGAAGCGCAGCAAGCAATTGAGTATCAATGAGAAAGGAGAGTGTAGCACACAAGATACCTTGGCCAAACCTCCAGCCAAGGCAGTAACTATCTCTCAACTCCCTTTTCCTCAAGCTTATTTTAGAAGCAAAAAGAAACATGATGAGGTTGTTGAAAGTGAAATGCTTGAACTCTTTAGAAAATTGCATGTGAATGTGCCTTTCTTTCAACTTCTTAAATCCATGCCTAACTATTGTAAGTTCTTGAAAGAGTTGTGCACCAATAAAAGAAAATTTAGACCAAATGAAAGAATTCAATTGAATCTTAGTGTGTCGGCTTTGTTCAAACCTCAGTTGCCAGTCAAGTGCAAAGACCCTGGATCATTCATGATCCCTTGCACCATAGGAAACTTGACGGTGACGAATGCTGTAACATCCCTAAATTTATAAGAAAATAATACAATAAAATGATGGCATTAGAATGGATTTAAATTAGTTTGATATAAATTTTGGAACAATTTTTAAGATAGGATCTAGCATTTGAGTCATAATTTAATACAAACCCATAAGAGTAAGCTAGGGTGATATTTTTAGGATTAAGAAGGGTAATTTATGGCCCAAGTTCATTATGTAAACCATGACCCAATTAGAAAATGAAAGCCCAAGAAGTAAAACCCTAGAAAGCACCATTATGTAGAAGATTCAAGAAGATTGGTGTTCCCTCCTTGGTTTCCACGTGTTGAAACCTCTTTGTAAGACTAGAACCTTGTTCCTTACACCTCTTGACTCCTTGTTCAAGAAGGAATCGAACATTGAAAAGGACTTTTGACTTTATCTTGTCCATACACATGTGGCCTTTTCTTGAAAAATCAAGAAGCTTGTTCTTTACACTTCTAGGTTCTTCTAGTATCCTTATCTTGTAAGACAATAAAGAAAACTTATTCTTTACACATCTTTAGAAACATTATACCTCCTTATCTCCTCTTACACGTGCTCCCCTCTAGAAACATGAAGAAGAATCTCTCTTGAAATAAAATTCCTTGTAAGACACAACTTTTGACTCTTCCCTTGCATATCACACCATTACTTTTCCTAAAAGTACAATATTTCACCTCCCCTCTTGTAAAAAGACACATGTACAATTCCCTAGCACTCTCACATGTTATAGCCTCTTCCTTACAAGATAAGTTGAGTGTTTAGCAAGCCAAGTAAGTCTATAAAAGGGGGATACCTACAAGGGAAGAGAAAACCACAAAAAAAAAGAGAGAACTTAGAAAGAAAAAGAGAGTGAGACGTGAGAGAGAGGTAGAAGCAAGAGGAAATCAAGGGAAAGCTAAGGAAAAGCTAAGTTGTCATTTTAAAGGTCCTAGGAAGCCTGTAGAGTTAGAATTTCTGCCAGGTAACCTCTATCACTTATCTTGCATATGTTGCTGAAACTGATTTACTAATATCTATACCATCTCTATCAATTTCTATTTGATTTTATATGAATGTTTAGTCGTATGGAATAACATGATATGGTTGTACAAATGTATGCTTTAGTAAAAATATATCAATATGGAAATACATGTGGATGTCATGATAATGAATATGTAATGAACAGTATGTGATAATGCATTGGGGTGGTTATTGTGGAGATGAGATATGTTCCACCATGTGGTGAGGGCCTCCACACGGTGCACTGTGGACGGCATTGTATATTGTATATTTTGTCCTATCAAGTCAACGAGGGACAATAGCCTCACTGGTTCAATGATAGGCGGATGGCACCCCTTTTATGATTCTGAAAAGGGGATAGGTCCATGGTCCAGGAATATGCTCTAAGGGTTTGGCCCACCCTTATCATACGAATGGTGAGGTATTGGAGGAACCAGTCACATGGTTGACCTCTTTAGCCCATGGACCGTGTGGCTAGAGGAAATAAGGCGGATAGGCTGGATTGACCGGGAGTGGGTAACGCATGATTGCATTAATGTCATATGAAAGGTAAGTGCATATGAGGTTACTGAGACAAATGTCTCACTCTGATTACCCATGTTTTTTTAGGTAGTCTGGTCCGGGTAGAGTCCAAGGGAAAGGCACCAGAGGAGTAATTATTACTGCATGTCCCTCTGGGATAAACTAGCCATGTACAGCATGTTATGTATTTTGGGCCTATGTATTATAACAATTAACTTTGATATATGTATATGTTAAATCAGTTCTAAATTTATATTGATACTTTTGTACCATTTACTGGACCGTGGTACCCAAATTGTAGCAACCTCCTATTAAAATTGTGAAATTAAAGAAGGGTGTTACAAATGCATTGTTGGATTTAGGAGCGGCCATTAATGTGATGCCTAGTGTGATTTTCACCTCTTTAGGCATTACCGGTTTGAATCAGAGCTCATTCCCACTCGTACTGTCACCAGGTAGAGAGTGTGTATGGACTACCACAAGCTAAATTCTGCAACTCCTGATCACAAACCGCCTCAATTTCACTCTTGGATTCCACATGAAGCTGTGAAGAGTCTAGCTAAAGACTATAAATTAAGCGCTTCTTGGGAGGCAACCCAAGTTTTTGAACCATTTTCTTTATTTTGATTTTCTAGTTAATTCAATTATGTTTTAGTAGATTTATCCTTGATTTTCTATTTGTAGGAAGAAAGGTTTCCCCTTAAAGCTTGGATTGCTCTTGGATATGGAGGGATTGAAATTTTGGATTTAGAAAGCAAGAAGTGGTCTACAAAGGGGAGTACCCTCATAACCCTATTTTAGACTATTTCTGGTGTGTGCCACGTGTTTTTTGGGCAACTTTTCTATCATACAATGTTCCTGTGTATGGCCATACCTCCTACTGGTGAAGTAGATGGTTTCAAGCTCCTCATATTCCATAGTGAAAACTCTCGTTCTAAGTACAAATTGTGATTTTAGTTTGTTGTTCAGGTCCACCTCTACACTGACTCTCACAAACTTCCCCCTTTCAACCATGTTGGGTTGGTCTCCTCCATGGGCTAGGGTGTGTTCATATCCACCTTAATAGCATTACTAATGAGATTCCCTAGCTCTATGAGGACATCCTCTGAGTAGTAATGAATTGCCAAAACTGGTACCCTTACCTATATTGCCACCTTTCTAACTTGGGAACAAAAGGGATTAAAGTTAGGACTCCACCTTTGAATAGCTAAGTGGTACCCTTGAATGCTCCACGACCCATCAAATAGTAGTTTTCTATTCAATGCCATGTCCTTTGTGCAGAAGTTGTAGAAATTGTTTTGCAGATCAATAAGTTCAAAATTGTTTGCCTTGATTAGCCATCTCACTCTATCTTTCATCATATCTATGTTAGTTTTCCTCCCTAAGAGTGTTATGACCAGTGACCCAAGAGTGTTATGACTAGTGAGTCCTTCTAAGGCATGCACAACTCTGTTAGTCTTTCATATGATATGTTTACCTTTGGTAAACATTCCACTAATATTTGCTCTTTTTATGATAAGATGGGGCCAGTTCCCTTTCCTCCTTCAACCTTTCTTGCATGAGAGTTTCAAAATCCCTCTGTGTTGAACTCTATATTTTGATGATAATCAAACATGACTTTGGCTGTAGGATCTTGACATCTTAACTTAGAAAAATATTTTGAAAACCAGTTTCTTAAAATCTAAGTTAAGAAGTTGATGGCTCAAAGCGGCAATCGATTGTAGTTGAGCTTTCAGCAATCGATGGCATATCGATTGCTTATCAATTGGCCAGTCTCAATCGATAGAAAGAAAGATCAATCGATTGTTTGCTCCTGTTTCTGAGTAATCATTCAGATAGGCAATCGATAGGTAGAAATGGCAATCGATTGACATAAACAATCGATAAGCAATCGATTGGAACTTAAGATCAAACCAATGAAAAAGCAATCGATTGGCTCTTGGATAATCAATTGACATGAAGTAATCAATTAGGAAACCTGACAATCGATTGGTACCCTTATGTTTTATTTGATAACTAACATATCCATCGAGTGTTACAGGTAGTAATATGAACTAATCTACATGTAATCGATTGAGAACTAGAGGCAGCAATTGATTGGCATACCTGGCCATGGAATGGCACATGAAAATTCCAAATTTATTTCTCTTCTCATGTTTAACTAACTTTATTTTTGGAAGTTGTACTTGTGGCTATTTTAGGCAGTTTACGTTGGACACACAGAAATATAAACAGAGAGCCGTTACTCACTTGGACTTGACTCTGCAACCACCATACCTCACTTAAAGGAAGAGAAAAAGAGAGGGAGCAACTCAAAAGCTACTCTGGGGCATTAAATGCAACTCAGAATCATCATCAACACTTCAGAGCTTAACGGAGAGACTCTGAGCAACAACTGGCAAATTTTATCAAGACTCTAAAAGCATTGAAGTTGAAATTGGTTGGTAGAGAGCATTAAGTGATATCCAACTACCAATTTCCTACTGCAATCAATTCAAGTATGAGTTCTCTCAGTTGTTCTTCAAACTGTAATTTTATCAGCTCAAGTATGTGAACAAGCTTTGTAAGTCTGTAAACATCTTCAATGTGTGTGATTTCCTTGGGATACTGGGATCCTAGAGGAAAGGGTTGTAATCTTACAAAGTGTAAGAGGGAGAGAATTTGGTGATATAGTGAGATATTACTGAGAAAAATCTCTGGTGTAAAGGTATTCAAGAACTTGTTATAATCCTGATTCACTAGTGGAACCCAACAAAAGTTGGAGAACTGGATGTAGGTCAGAGTTAGGACCGAACCAATATAAATCCCTTGTGTTTGTATTAGATCATTCAAATTTTTGAGATACACAATTCACCCCCTCTTATGTATTTCCTTCCAATTTCACTCTGTATCTTTGGTCTCTCCTCGTTCCGCACTAGTTTTTCCTTATACAATATTTGGGATTTTTGGTTCTCCGTTTTCCCTTTACTCTTCCTTTGGTCTCTATCCTAACACTTTCCTGTTCTTTCTGCCTCGTTATCGACCAATATCGATTCCTTCTCTGCCTTGTTTTCTTTCATTACAAAATCTTCTTTCATTCTTTTGATATTCTGTCCAAGTATCTCATCCTCCTCCATTGATGATGCAGGAGTTCCTTCATCTTGCATTCCATGGCCTTGCATTGATATTCCCTTAGTCACCTTTGTTTTTATTGTTTTTTTTTGCCAGTTAATAGAATGAGATTTTATTGAAAATTAGAGGGAAAATTAAATTGATGTCCCCAAGAAGAAAATATTCTACTATAAAGTCCCTTGAAACTTCCAAACTAATAGTACGTCCCAAGGGATCTATGGATAATACATTCTATTTGTATTAAAACTCTCTTGCCATTAACTAAAAGACACAAAAATAATGGATGTCATTGGATGAAAAACGCCGCCTAATTTGAGAAGCGAAGATATTGAGCCCTTATTGGCTAATTCCCTTTCAAGCTTTGGTCTTGTCTCAAGCTCCTCACCATCACCTTAGTGTCACCATTGCCTTAAAGATGATTGCTGGCAGTGGAGCATTTCCTAATAATGATGACACTCTTCCTCGTCGCAAGTTTTCATCATCGACTGATTAAGTAATGATTTTTGATTCCTTCATAAAGTTTCTATCTTAAAGAATCTATTCACTAATCCTAGTCATGAGAATATGGAGAGTACAATTCATCTTGCTCATTTCATTCTCTTTAAAGAATAATGCCTATTTCCTATTGATTTTCCCTCCTTTGCTATTTCTGATTCACTAAAGAAATTTACAGTGCTCATTATTTGTTGCTTTTGTGATTGCTGAAGAGTTGTATTTGTTGATTTTGGTCACTAAATTTCACAATACAGCATCAAAATTTCCCCCTCTAGTTATGCTTCACTGTTATTATTTTTTGCATTCATTATCTACTACTTTTGCTTGCATTAGAGAATGACATTTAGTGATTTTGGCCATTAAATCTTAGAATAAAAGATTTATAAAAACCTTTATTTTGTTCCCCTCATAAGCATGTGTCTGGTCAGTAGCTTTGGAGAATGTCATCATAAAAATATTAACTCATGCTCGCAGATGATGGATTATACGTATTGAACAGCCACATAATCTGAGGTTGATCTTTTGGTTTACTAGACCTTAAATGATTACACTAATAGTCGAAGCACTATGCCGTCCATGTGTAAAAAATCATTCAACACTTACTGGGAAATATGATCAGCAATCTTCGTGTTGTAGATAACCCTATCAAACTGAATCATTAAACCATTTCTGATCGACAAAAAATATTCTTGTGCAATTGACTGTAATTGATCACGATATGATGAAATTTGGTTAGGGTGATGATTTTGACTGTTGGAAACATTTTTGTTGGTTGCAGCTGTTAAATCCTTTGACATGTTGGTATCTAACCCTTGGAGTTTTTTTTCGTTTAATTGCGGATTGCGGATCCTAAAAAACCCTGAAATTTTTTAAGTGTAATTACAATTACACATGGAAAAGAATAAGTACAAATTAGTTACCGTTTTACATGGCTCAATGAGACCTATAGGCCATGCAACAAAAGCACCAATACTGTAAGCCACCATTGTTTATTCGTCTTGAGTGGGAATGGCAAATGAGCATCATCATTTGTGCTTATGTCAATCCTAACCCGAAGTGTGTTCTCCGGCAACGGAAAATTGTGCATTATTTCATTTGGATTATTGTAAACTACCCCAATAGCAACCAGATACTTGAATGATTGATCTAATTGTGACCTACACTTATACGCACCCTACATAAAAATCTGAATTAGCAAGTTGATTAAGATATACTCAATGATGATAATGCAATTAAAAATTTTGTAGATTATATATTAATTACCGGTGGGAGAGGAAATCTAGGTACAGAAGTATAGCTGTCTTTCATGCTGGAGATTTCATGTTGACGTTTCATTCGACTAGGTTGCACGAAACTCTACATTTGTTCAGACATTTGGCTCTACATTTGAGAATGTTGTTCTTGCATTTTATTTCACTCATTCCAGAATAGATCCTTAAAACGTGCATCTCTACTTTCATCCTCAAAAAGTCAGATTTAGTTTACCTCTTTTAGCATCTGAAGAAACATAATTGTGTCATAGCAAAACTTGCACCTCGAACACGACCAGGATTCCCTTGCCAATTTCGTGCTCTACTGAGAAAATCATTCGGACCAACATGAAAAATATCATTTGGTGATTCCTTTGTTAGAGTTGACTATAATGAAAGTGATTGATTATTAGTAAGTCGAAAACATTAAATGGAATGATATAGTAATCAAAATCAAATACTTACACAGGTTTCTACAACTCTCCTCACTTCTTCATTAACAATTCGACCATCCAGTTTCTTATGCCTTGCAATCCACAAAATATGACGAGGCAATATTGGAATATCCAAGTTTAAATCTTCAATCTGCATATATATTTAAAAATTGTTAAATCATTAGTTATTGATAGTATATGCATGTATTTAAATGACAGGGGGCCTATCCCAACGCTTATTACGTAATAAGCGTTGGGATAGGCCCTAAAGTATTTAAATATTGTTTAAAAAAATTCAAACTAATTTAAAAATACACTCAGGCTTTTTAAAAATAGGAAAACAATTTAAAAATCGATAAGTAGGCCTATTCCAATGCTTATGACGTCATAAGCGTTGGGATATGCCTAAATATGTATTTTTAAATTTTTTTTCCTTTTTTAAAATGAATTAGTATTTTTAAAATTGATTTTAGATATTTTTTAAATAAAATTTAAATCACAGGGGGTCTATCCCAACACTTATGACGTCATAAACGTTGGGATATGCCTAAATAGGTTTATTCACTCGGGCTTTTTCAGTCTATCCCTTGCTCCCCGTGCCCTTTTCCCTCTCATTTTTCCTCTTTCCCTCCATTATGAAACCCTTGCCACCATCAGATCAGAGCTCAAACCCTCCATTATTCTTTCTCTATTCCTTCCATTTGTCGCCCAGTGAGAGATCAGAGCTAGAGAGAGGTAGACACCCAGAACGATTTTTCTCTTCTTCTTCAACACACAGAACCAATTCTTGCTCAGCCCCTCTTCTTCTCACCATCACCATTGACGCCATCACCATTTTTCTCTTCTTCTTCCACGCCGCATCTAGAGTGAACAAACACTGTCGAGAGTGAGCTCAAGATCTGATCGAGTCTCACAGCAAGAGAAATCTGATCGGAGGTCACTGTTCGGACTAGTGGGATGCCATTTTCTACTTCCTCTAAGGCTAGCACGATGAGTTCTCTGTTCTTCCTTTCTCGTTTCAGATTTCTTGTTTCTCGTTTCAAATTTTGGGTGTTAGGTTTCTGAGAAAGTGTGTCAAACTGAAGGGGAAATCGAGGTTTATGTTTTATTTTATTAGGACTCTGTGTTTTGTGGCAAGAGTTATTTCTGATTGTTTGTGTTTTTAAGATTTCAGATCTAGTTGAATCTTGTGGCCCGTTGCTTTCTTTTTTATTTCTGATTTGTTATGTTTTTTCTTTGATTTCTGCCATGTTCGAGTGCATTGCTTCTGATTATGATTATGTACTCCTCCTCCTCCTTCGTTTCTTCTGTACATCATATCTGAAGGTGAAAACAATAAATTTTATATGGGTAATCTGGAGGGAATTGGATTTATGCTCATGTTGGGATAGGATAAACAGGACCAAACCTTGGACACAAATGAAAAAGTCGCCCTAGTGCAGCTGTGAGTTCTTCTCCTACCTGATTGAGGAAAAACACACCAATAAAAGAAAAGTAGACACTATAGAGTTTCAAAGTGAGATGGAATACTGCCCCTGCTGAAAGTGGCAATCATATAAAATATGATCTAAAGCCATAGATTCAAGTGTTCAAATAGTAATGATAAGTGTAACTTGTCCCATGGGATTTTTTTCCAATTGAGTGGCCTGACAATCTCTAGAATAACAAGAAAATCAAGAGATTTGTTATTTGTGGACTCATTTCCTTTTGTGGATAGAAAAGGCTTTATGTTGGATTAACTTTGTCTGCCAATCATACCATCATAAATTTTCTCTCATTTCTCCATAATGTTTAGGTGTTGTATATATATAAAGTGCAAAAGCAGAATGGGACACTTCCCCAAGTAAAGATAGCAATTATAGGATAATCAATTAACTTATAAAAGATAGAGTATAGACACATTGTTCATTTTATTGAGAAAAATTAATTCTTTATAAGATCAATAAGGTTGAGGAATATTTATAAATATAAAAGTACTTCGTTGGTGAATTGTGCAAAACTCAATTTGCTGAGTCTGTAATTGGCAGAATCAGTTTAAAAATTGTAGAATTTTGCAAATGGAATCTGTATGAAATGTAAATGCATTTTTTGCTTTGCAGGTTTGGTCCATACTTTTGCCAACCTGTAATTGTTGGATTAGGAGATGATGACAAACCCTTTATTTGCACCATAGATTCAATTGGAGCAAAGTAAGTTGACTCTTCTTATTATCTGTCCAATTTTTTAAGGGGAATTTTTTCCTTAGTTCAAACTTGTAATTGCATGTGGGCTCTTCTTATAATCTGTATTCATATTTCTTGTTGAAAAATATTCTGTGCATATTAGAGTTGAAAATATTTGGAGAACTGTCAGAAACATATTTAAACTTGCAGAGATTTAGAATTCCCCATTACCTTCTGCATATCACTTTTCAGTTCTTGTCTTACGTTTTAATTCGTTCAAAAGCTAGTTATCTCTCACAATATAGAAAAATTGTATGCAGTTTGGTTTGTTTAGTAGGATGAAGATAAAACGCATTGCCTTTCTTGTCTGACAATGAGTTCAGTGCTTTAAACAACTATAGGCTCTGATTTTCTCTTTGCTCATGGTTACAAAAAATTCCCGCAATTTGAAGATGAAACTTATAATAGGTAATGATGGATCGATTGACCCTTTGTTTCCGTATGCTTCTACAATAAGTGTGTGCAAATTATTTAGACCCGAGATTTTGTATTCCAAATGTGCATTGACTGTTGATGAACCTATCATGTTTTCTATTCAGATATTTATCTACTGTGTGTCACAGGTCTGACAAGTGGAGCAACTGGAACGCTTTTAATTTGTATTGCTATTTTCTATTGTAAAATCAAATCATTGAGGCAGAAGATAATATTCTGGCAGACTTGTAAGGTTGACCAACAAATTGAGGCCTTTATTAGAAACCAAGAACCTCCATACATGCCCTTGCCAAATGAAGAAATTATTTCAAGAGTAACAAAACAGGTACCCCTTCTTCATAATGCATTTTGGAGCATTTTGGACTAATGGAATAGTAAAAGATAGTGTTGATAGCAACGAGTAGTCTTAATAGCAATTCATTGCGGTCTAACAAAAGAGAATAACCTCGGGTTGTTTATTTGAAGCCTAAAACATTAACTTAAATTAAAAGAAAGCATAATAAAGGTAGGTAGCAACTTTATAGATACAGAGAGCCTTATAATGTTACCAAAATAAAGTCACAGAATAAATTGCAAAAAACAAAGTAAATCTTCCTAGATTTCCCATCAATGTATTATGTATTGCAGCACGCTATTTCTTATTCAGTTTTTGGTTTGTATGGCTGTATTTACAGCTTTTATTTCCTTTTGCAGAGAAGAGGAAGGGCAGGTCGTGTTCAACCTGGCGAATGTTACCATCTTTATCCTAGATGTGTTTATGATACTTTTGCCCATTGTATTTTGTAGATTCAAAATGCTGTTGAATATTTGAAGATTACTGGGGCATTGGACGAAGATGAAAGTCTGACAGTTTTAGGTAAAATATGTAATTTATTCCAGGTTAGTTTCATTCTCTCTTTTCTTTGGTATATCCTAACTTGTCAAAAATGTTTTTCTTTCTCCTATCAGATGAAAGTTATTTACTGTGTTGTTCCTTTGCAGATCGTAACTTGTCAATGCTCCCTCTAGAACCTAAAGTTGGAAGGATGCTTATCTTAGGAGCTATCTTCAAATGTATAGATCCCATAATGACTGTTGCTGCTGGTCTTAGCATCAGAGATCCATTTTGATGCCATTTGACAAGAAGGATGTAAGTCGCTTTAGTGTATTTCTCTTGAACAAAAGTGTGCATGTTGCTTAGTCATTTAGTTCTTCTGAGGTTTTCATGAACCTCACTTTGATCCCAAAGATTAAGTCTAAGACTAGTTTCATGTTAACTTTTTGGTTGAAAACAATATCCTTTGTGATGATGTCCGTATGTTGCTTTGTCCTTTAGTCCTTCTGATGTAATTTTTCATTTTAATAATGATATTTCCTTCTTATAATTTAAAATTGATGTTAGTTTTATCAGAAAGATAAATAATTTGAGCTAGTAATATCCTGTGTGGTTATGATGTATTAATTAGGTGATGACCGCATGAATATACTTTCTTGTATATGGTGCAAATAGAATGTGTTGATAGAATGCAAATAGGTTCAAATTGATTGAGGGGTGCTCTTAATTCTTTCTTGATCTGTGCTGGCTTTGTGTTTATTCATCTTGCTATTATATTACTTCTTTTGATATTAATTTTCTAATTGTGTTTCATTTGTCCTTAATCATTTATATAGCCTGTCTGGCTCTTCATGTTACCTTACAAATTATTCTTTATATCTTCAAAATTTGTTATGTTAGATAGAGGAGAGGCCCTGAGTTGGGGAATGGGAGGGTCTGGTAAACTTGGTCATGGCCATGAGTCCAGTATTTTAGGATTCTTAGAAAGTAACAGGTTCCATCTTTTTTTGAAAAAAGATGATTCTTTTTGTTGCATTAATTGATATTTCTGTTTATCTTTGGTTTATATTTTTTTCAACTAAGTCAAAGAAGAAATGAGAGTTAGTATAACTACAATCAGTATCACAATAAAGATCTCCATTGAAATGGCTATATCGATTATTATTTTAATTTTATGGCATGTTTTAGAAATTGCAGTGAGTATACACCAAGGCTTATAAAGGATCTTGCAGGAGTCAATGTGTGCTATGTAATTCAATATATTAATGTTTATTTCCGAGATGGATACATTGGCTTCAACCTATTGTTTGCTACCTCTCTTTTTTTGGCTTAAACCTTTATGTATGCTTAGGTTAAATACATAGCTTCTGGGATGCAAACTTCTGCTTGTACAGATGGTATTTTATATTTATTGATGTAATATATTGTAGTTAATTAATTATAATACTTACTTTAAATGTATTTGATCTTTGGATATGTGACTTTTTGGTGTATATATGTATCGAAAATGTATGTAATTTTTGAATTGATACTGACATGGGATAGTATTAAAAATTAAAAGTATTTCTTTTTTTTTTAAAATAACCTATAGCGGCGCTTTTTATTATAAGCGCCGCTATAGGTACTTTTTTTTAAAAATAAATAACCTAAAGCAGCTCTTATAAAGAAATAACTGATGCTTTAGGTATACCTAAAGCAGCGCTTATTTCTTAACAATCCTTACATTCCTTTATAGTCAGAGTCACACACACACACACACCTATATATCTCTGATTACCCCATTTCAACTTAACATCAAATAGAATAAAATCCCAATTAAACTTTAATCTGATCAAATATATTAAAACATTTAATTATGAACCAAGAACAAACAGATCAGAAAATTAACCCAAGCAAGCATCATATACTTAATTAACATTACACAATCTGTCCTAAAGTAAAAAAACTCACAAGCTCAACTTAATGGTCAACAACTCCTCCATTCATGAGGACTGCCGGCCAGTGCAGCATAACAGAGGGAAAATTTTACAACTTCCTATTCCATTTGCACCTCAATCCCATTAAATTAATCATTCCAAATTTCCTCCTTCCCTAACATTAGATGTCACGGCAGAACAAGCAGAAGAAGGAAAGGAATGAACAATTCAACATTCTAGTAATATTCAATCATCATCACAGAGAATCCATGCCTTATTGAGCCAGAAATCAGCAGCACAGAGGGAAGCAAAAATTCAAATAGTCAAGGGAAAAGAACAAGAGTTCGACGGAACAGAGCAGACGGAGGGAGAAATGAAACAATTTTCTAAAACCTTCCCAAACTCGAAAATCCAACATGCAAGCCACACACCATTTCTTCCTACTCCCAAATTCATTACTTGATAAATTTTAGACCTTTAGGTCCGACGGATTCGAATGGAACAGAAAAGAAAATTTAAAAAATTCCCAAACTCTCAAAATCATACATACAAGAAGCTATATGCGCTTAAATTTACTCCTAAACAAGAGTAATTGAACATTGAAGTAATGGTTGCCCAGAAATCCCCAAGAACAACTCGGATGAACAGTAACCCCAAGCAATCAAATTGGAAATCCAGACAACAACATCATGCGAGCTCGAATTGTTTTTAAGAAAACTCAAAATCTGATCCTAAGCTTTGATTTTATCGGTTTAAAGCTTCTAAAACCCCAATCCCTAAAATCGGGCCTCCCTCAAAATCACTTAAATCAGACGGAGGAGAGAAGAAAATGAGGGACGAAGGTTCACCTATGATTTCCCCAGCTCCCCCATGAAATTCCACCGCCGATTGCCACCGTTCTCTGCCGCAGCTCGCCGCCAGAACGAAGAAAGACCGAGGGAGGAAAATGAGAGCTGAGAGGGTAAGGTGGAAGAACGAGAGAGTGTGTCGGTGGTGAGGGGAGGCAGAGAGAGAGAGAATACATAAAGGAACACGTGGTATACATATGTATTAAAAGAGGAGTTGATATTTTTAAGGGGTATTTTACCATCTTACCCTTCCTGTTATAACTGAAGATATTTTGAACTAGGGGTAGATATTGTTTTTTTCATTTCCTATTTTCTATTTTTCTCTTAAATCATAATTTTATATCATTATCATCTATAAATATACCTAAATCTGTTCCCAAAATAATTTTCCTAAATATACTTTAATTCCCAAATTTATTTATAAGACTTTTTAAATATCAAATAACACCTCGAGATTCTAAATATTCCCTTATTTAAATTTATCTTCTAACTATTTTTTCTCACTTAATAAATTAAATAAGTTTTAAGAATTATTAAAAATATACCTGGCCTCATAAATTTATTTATAAGGCTGTTTAATTATTATATGCCATGCCAAGACTTTAAATAAACCCTTATTATCTCTTTTCTCCAATTTAAGATTTTATCTTCTAAGTATTTCTCTTTATTTCCTAAAGAAAATAAGCCTTAAAATTTATTAAAAATGCCTAAATATCATAAATTCATTCTCAATGCTTTTTAGTATTGTAGTTATATCCCAAAACCTTAAATAATTCTTTATTTTCTATTTTCTAAAATTTGGGGTGTTACAGTAAGCAACACTAAGCACATCTACGAGCACTACCAATACAAACCTGCTTTATGCATCTTGAGGAACAGAGACTTATACCACGCATATACAATTTAAAAATTTCATAAGCATACTCTTACCGTTTTCTGGAAGCATAAAATGATTAAAAATCTCACCAGAACGTTCATATCAGATTCTGGAAAAGACACATACCTAATTCTTTTAACTGATTGACACGGGTAACGGATTTAAGAATTTCAGCATCTCTGTACCACAAAAATAGCTTCCCATGTTAGAGAATGCCACAACGAGAGTCACACAAATATAGACTGCACATACTAGTCATAATTCATGGCTTAACATTGACGAGTGAATGTCAACAACAATTTACTTACCTGCCACTACTTCTCCCGAGAAGGTAAAGAGCAGCAGCACTCATACAGCAACTGACTCTCCACGGTAAAGAACCTGCCATATCCAATGACATCTTCTTGGGATGATATATTGGTCACACCCGGTATATGGGTCTCTTGACTTAATAATTTTCCAAATGCTCATAACTTAGTTAAATCACAACAGAATATAAATATATTCCAATGCAATTCTAAGTTAAATTATCCATGTATCATGCATCACCAAACAGGTTTTAAATTCATTGGCATGTAATTCAAATGGAAAATTTGACATATTCTGTAACAGCAACCCAGGACAAAAAACCCAGAAACACACAACAAACTGAGCCTAGAGTTTTGCACACAGCAATAAGTGTCCAAATCAACAGACAATCAAACATTAACATAAGGATCATAGACCAAGGGAATAAAAGAAATAGAATTTACCCTGTGAACCTTGAGCAGCTCAAGAATGCTGAGGACATAACAAAACCCAGAAGCCTCAGACTTCTTAGCATGGTGAAGACCACCAGCCCAATTAATGGCAATATCAGCATCACCACGGTTCAACTTAACAGCAGCACCAATAGAGCAACCAGCAGAGGCCTGACAAAAATCGAATAACCCATCAAAGACAGGATAGTCCTCGCCAACATTGAATCGCTTGAGCTGACGAGAGAAGGTGTTCTCACCAAGGGTCTCAGGCGAAACGGAAGAAAGATACCAAGAATTATGGGAATACCCAGGGATTAGGGCTTAGACGTGACTAAAAGTAATGTAAACGAACATACCAATCAGGTCGAAAGGGACTTCGAATCACCATTGACGCCAGCAGAAACAGAATCTTCCCCCAAAACCTTTAAATCGACTGCCTCCTAATCCTCCTCGCCTGAGAAACCCCTTCATCCTCCTCATCCTCCTCTCGCTCACCGACCAGCTGAAATCGACAAAGAGGGCAAGAATCGAAGCCACTACTCAAAATCTTCCCCCAAAACCTTTAAATTAAGCCTAAGCGTCAGTTTTATAAGTTTAGGAACTTTAAAAACCGATTTGACTCCCCCCTCCCTCGCTCGATTTGCTCGCCGCCGTGAAACCGTCCTCCTCCGCCGTGGTTCGCCACTGCGTCCGTGAGAGAGGGATTGTTTGAGGCAGAGAGGCAGAGAGGGATTGTTGACGAATTGTTTGTGTGGGGGGAGGGGGTGTTTGGTTTGAAGCTGATTGAGCGAGATGACTATTTTTTATTTATTTTAAACAATCCATGTCTCATATAACTTATGAGATGTGGTTTCTGATTTTTCACATCTCATAAGTAATATGAGACGTAAAAAATCAGGAATTTCTTATTTTTTTAACAATCCACGTCTCATATAACATATGAGACGTGGTAAAATCAGGAATTTTTTTAACAATCCACGTCTCATATAACTTATGAGACGTGGAAAGTAATAAGCCCCAAGTTTTTCATGTCTCATAAATTTTATGAGACGTGGAAAGTCTACTTTCCACATCTCACAAATTTTTTGAGACGTGGAAAGTTTTTCCCGCCTTATTTTTCACCTTATTCCGTATTTACTGCTTTTTTTTTTCTAGAATCGACGTCTCATAATAAAAAAAGAGACGTTAAAACTTTTTCACATATTTACAATTTTGCCACCGCCTGTTTTTTACATCTCATTCAAAAAAGAGACGTGAAATGGGGACGTAAATACTGTTTTTTGTAGTAGTGTCTTCTTATCCCCATAGAGCTCCCTTTGAGTCTTAATAATAGACTCATATTCAGCCAAGCTTCCAAATAATGATGTGACTAAACTCATTGATTCTCCTCTCATTTCTTGAATGGCAGTGGCCTTCATTTGCAATTCTGGTGTGAGGATTTTCAGAATCTTGGAAATTTGCTCTACTTTTGAGATCCTCCTTCCAAGAGCGATGAGATTGTTTATGAGATGAGTGAATTTGATCTCCACTTCCCTAATAGGCTCTCCATCTTCCATTTTGAAAAGATGAAATTCTGTGATTAGTTGTTCAGCTCTTCTGGTTTTTACTCATATTGTTCCTTCATGATCAACTTCCATAGCGTCCCACATTTCTTTTGCTATTTCAAGATGACATACTCTGAAGTACTCCTTCTACTAGGGCACTTTGAATAACTAGGATTGCCTTGCTATTCAGCTCCATGTTGTCTTTATCATCATCTGTAAATTCTGCAGGCTGCTTAGGAACTTGAATTCCATTTTCTGTCTTTACACGAACAATGTCTCCATCTTCTATGATTTTCCATAGCATGTATCCATTGGCTTTGACATATGTTCTCATCTTCATCTTCCAAAAGGTATAGTGCTCTCCATTGAACTTAAGAGGTTTGTTGATTGAGCTTCCTTCAGGAAGAATATTCTCCTATCCTGCCATAATGGATTTTTACTTCTCTTGATCGTTGGATCATTGGATTATGAGAAGACCGGCTCTGAAAAAATTTAAGCAATGATACACCAAGTTTATATTGGTTCAACTGAACTCTTGGCCTACGTCCCAGTTGGGTTCCACTAAAATCTTCAAGATTCAATCAGGCTCTTACAGATCACTCACCCTTATAACTTGTAAGATTACAACCCACTCTTAAGATCCCACTATCTTAAGAGTAATCCTCACTTAGAATGAGATTACAAAGACTTGTTCACTTAATATAATGAACATATTTTGATACATACTCAGTACAAGTATAATGAATGAATATAACTGAGAGTAGGTGAGTATTGAATGTAGGAAGTATTGATTACTTGAGAGTGTATTTAATGTATTCAATCAATTGCTACACCAACTTCTTCACTAATGGCCTTTATAGATGTCTCTGGAATTCTGGCCGTTGGTGAGTTTATAGCCGTTGTATCTAATGTGGATGAGAGATGATAAATCTTGATGGAGTATTGAATTGATGATGTTCTTGTGTTTCATTAACTCCCTTGTACTTGCTTAGCTTCAGTTCTTCTCTCTTAATTAATTGCAGAAAGCAAATCCAGTTTCAAACGACTCAATTCTTGAATATGTGTGAGTAACGTTAACTTCTCAAAATAGGTCTAACATACTCTACATATAAAAGGCTAAACTTTTAAATCCATCGCCAGATCGATCATAAGGTTCCATTCAATTAATGCTTCTGTTCTCTGATCGATCACACATAGATCAGGCTTAGATTTGAACCTGCACCACTTGAACATGAGATTTCATAAAATGCCACGCCTGATCGATCACAGGGTATCCTGATCGATCATGCTTCATTGATCGAATAGGCTTAGATTATGTCGGCCTTTTTTCAATTAATCCTACTCTTTCATAATCGATCACAGGATATTACTCAATACTCTCTGATCGATTAAGTAACTATGATCGAATAGGCTAAGATGAGCTTTGAGTTGCAACTAAGACTTGTTGATCGATCACAGGGTGTCCTGATCGATCATGTCTTTTCATTCGATCATGCTAAGATTACTAAGTTTGATTTCCAATTAAGTTCAAGCTTCTCGATCGATCACAGGGTGTCCTAATAGATTAGGCAGCCATACTTATAACTTATATTCATTCTAACCTCATCAGATCGATCATAACATCTGATTCTTAATTGACTATCTCTCCCTGATCGATTAGGCAATGACTTAGGATTTCAGTTAGATTATTCTGAGTTCATTCCACTTCGAAGTTCACTCTATCTTTATGCATAAGTTATGTTTAGTTATCATCAAAACCCATTATTCTAACAGTGGTGTGACTTCCATGGAGATCATGGGCACAACACTGAAGATTGTATATTTTTGCAGTTACAAGTTGCTGAGCTCTTGAAATGGGGACATTTGGCTCATTTACTGGGCAAGCAAAGTAAGAACAACCCTCTTGAAAGCTCTTCCAATCCTTCTAGAGTATTACCAGCTGCTCCTCCAGTACAAACCAAGACGATCAATTTCATAACTGGAGGATATGAGATCAGTGGAACTACTTACTCAACTACTAAAAGGCACACATGTGCTCTACCTGTTATGTCCGAGACCCTTACAACCAAAGAACCTGAAGAGACCCCACAACAAGGCCCTATCAATTTCATTGATGACGAATTGCTATTGCTCCAGACTGGTTCATGATGACGCTTTAGTCATATCTCTCAGTATGGCTAATTTTGAGGTTAGAAGGATTTTGGTTGATCCAGGAAGTTCAGTCAATATTTTATATCTTTCTACTGTTAGGGAAATGGGCCTTGAGTCTTCCATGTCATATTTTACAACAACTTTGGTTTTTGGGAATGGAGTACTAAAGAAAGCGTTGGGCATTATCAATCTTATTACATATTCTGTTGGGATGAAAAAAATGTTTACTTATCACCTGATGAATTTCTTGTCATCATATAATGCCATTCTCAGATGAACATGGATTCATCAGATAAATGCAGTCCCATTCGACTCTACATAAGAGGATACTCCCTGGGGAGTGAAGTAAATAAAAGGCGAACAACGTGTATTATGAGAATATTATCAGGCGACTATGAAGGTTGCCAAGAAAGCCCCTGCATAGCAATCACATCAATTGTCCCTAGAATCTTATACCGGCGGTGAAGATGTTGAGGAGTTAGTAGCAACTCCCCTGATCCACAAGTCCTAGAACGAAAAGTGTATCTTAGAGAAAATTTATCCCCTGAAATGAGGAGTCAATTAGTCACGTTCTTGTCTAAACACCAAGATTGTTTTGCTTGGTCACACGCAAATATGATAGGAATAGACCCTAGTGTTATTACTCATCAACTTAATGTAGATATGGCATTCAAACCTATTAAACAGAGGAGCAGAAAGTTCGCCCTAGAATGAAACAGGATCATTAACAAAGAAGTTTAGAAACTTTTAGACATCAGCTCAGTTCGAGAGGTCCAATACCCAGATTGGCTAGCCAGCGTGGTGGTGGTGCCTAAGAAGAATGGAAAACATCGTCTATGCATTGATTTCACAGATTTAAACAAAGCTTGTCCAAAAGAATGCATCACGTTGAGAATGGCAAAAACGCAAAACAATCTTTTATACTGGTTCGGCCAACACAATGCCTACGTCCAGTTCTCCAACTCCTCGTTAGGTTCCACTATACCACAGGTTTAACAAAAACGGGTTCACTCGCCAACCTTTACAATAGAGCTTTAGACTTCCCTCTAAACGCTCCCCCTTACAACTTGTAAGGACACAACCCTGTCCTAAAGCCCCAAGCTTTAGAACAACCTCAAACAGTAGAGGATTTCAATTAATGAATTCACTTAATGAACGGATTTTGATAAACACATAAGTACAAATAATCTCACTAAGAGTAATAAATACTTTGAGCTTTTGTGAGTAGAGAGTAGATGGGAATATTGAATGCTGGTTCGTCTCTATGTGTGTGTGAGTGAGTAACTATTCATAAATGCTCAAGTCTTGATATTTATAACTCTTCACAGCTTGCCTTTTCTTTCATCTTCAAGAGGCCGTTTGAAATTAGTCATTGGGAGCTCTTAGCCGTTGGCAATTAATGTTGTTCTTCATCTTCGTCAACTTTCTTCTCTTGCTTCAATTAATCTTGCAGAGGATGAGCTAAGAGAGATAGAGACTGTGAGTAACGATCACCTGCAACCATTGTAATTGCATCGTAGCTTTTTCAGTAGCGCTAGCACCCTTGGCTATCGCTAGCTTAATAGTGTAAGTCCTGCACTTAGCTGTTAGCTAAACAAGTATTCATGTGAAGCACAGTAGGTGTTATCGCTAGTGTATTTTATTAGCTCAATGTTCAAAGGCAATGTATTAGCTATCTGATTATCTAAGTTATTTCAACAGGTATTTTTCTATCCATAGCTAATCATGTTATCGCTAGTTATCTTTTTAGCTCATTTGCTCAAAGAGACTGTATTAGCTATCTGAATGTCTAAGTTATTTCAAGTATTCTGTTATCGATAGCTAATCATGTTACCGCTAGCTAACTTAGTTCATTACTGCTAGCTGTTCTAACATTCTCCCCCTTTGTGTTATCCATGTTGTCTTTGGGGCCTTAGCGATAGTGATATACTTGTACAGAGCTTAGCGATAGTGATCTATTGTTCTTTGCTTGCTTAGGCTAGCTCAACTCATTATATTAGCGATAGTGAAGGTCTTAGCGATAGAGATATTGACTTTTCTTCAGATTATTGCTAAGGCTTCATTAGCTATTGTTATCCTAACCCTTCCATTTGTTAGCGATAGGTTCTAACTTAGCGATAGAGTATCTGTTATCTATAAGATTTCACTTGTTCACTGTTAAGATAACCTACACTCTTTTACTTAGTCATTTAACATGATTCTTATCTCAGTTTATTCCAGACTAAGTTATATGCTAACTGTTCATTTTACTTATGTTATCTATGGGTCCAGTCCTCATCAAAACTTAAGATTCTAACATTCTTTCCCTTTTTGATGATGACAAAACATAAGTAAAAACATATATAAGATAAAGCATGTACAGAGCATAAATTTAGACAAACATATAAATTGTATTAACTTTGCAAAATAATAATATCTTTTCAGGATCAAAATTATCAGGATAAGCTAAGTATGAAGTGTATGCAGAATGGTTCCTAAAGGCTAGGGGTTTTTCATTGTTGAATTTTGCTCCAGAGGCTGAGGTTATGTATTCTTCATCAGGTCCATCAGAAATAGAGGATTCAGAGTAGAAGAATTTGTCTTGTTCAATGGTCTGAATGGGTTCAGCAAGAGAGACATCTTTAGAGGCAGCCTTAGACTTGTAAAACCTCCTTTGATATACCCATACTGTCTTCCCTTGAGCAATTTCCTTTGCTAATTTCTTTCTTCTTTCTGCAGCCTCTTTCTCTGCCTTTTTCTTTGCCTCAGCAGCAGCCTTCTTAGCCTTAGCAGCAGCCTCCTTCTCTTTTGTTAAGGCCTCTGCACTAGCCTTCTTTTCTTCTTTTGTCAACTTGGGAGGAGGAGCTGGCTTTTTAGATGCTTTACCTCTTAGCTTCTTAGCCTCAAACACTAGCATCTTCTGAATATCATCTTTAACCTTATCTCCAGTGCTAGGCTTGTCTTCAATTGTTATTTCAACATCAGCTCCTGGAGGAATGACAGAAACTGGAACTGGCTCTGCAGATTTGACACTTGGAGGAATGCCATGCTTCTCCGCAATCATAACTACCTTGGCAAAACTGTCTACTTCTGGAGCATTAGGAGCTTGAGCTTCTTCTTCTTCTTGAGGAGGAGGAAGAGCATCAGCAGCTTGAGTAGGAGGCTCATTGGAAGCTTTAGGAGGAGGGGTCCTATGGTCCTCAGACTCCATGTAACTGCGAGCAATGCCTCTGACTACTTCCTCAATCTCTTCAGCAACCATAGAAGCATCCACAAGAGCTGGAGTATTCTCCCCCTTTTTGTCATCATCACCAGGGATATGGGTTTGGCCAAGGTTTGGAGAAGAGATATGAGGGTTAGTATCGCTAGTGGTTGTGGTAGGGATATGAGTGCTATTGCTAATAGAGGGATTAGCGACAGGGGTTGGTTGTGAAATTTGGGGAGTATGTGTGCTTTGGTTGCTACCGCTAGGAGAGGAGTTAGAGATAAGGGTTTGTGGTGAGGTTGGGACTTGGGTGGTTTCTGGAATTGGAGAGTGGTGAGTTTGGGAATGGTTTGATGATGTACCTTGAGGGTGAGAATATGTTGCCCTTTGCTTGTTATCTTCAGGGACAAGGCAGAGGCAGTCTTCCAAATTTCTCACTTGTGCCTTAAGCTCCAGGATAGACTTCATCAATTCTGCTTTTTGAGCTTCCAAGGCGAGGTTGGACTTGGCAGAGAATCTGAAAATGATCTCCTCAATTGCTTCTCTTGAGAGAATAGAAGACTTTGATAAAGGAGGAGGAGGAGGAGGATCCCTTTTTTGACTGAGCTTCTTCTTTAACAGAATCAGGCTGAGCTGAGGAAGAAGGTGTTAGAAATCTTAAGTTTTGATGAAGACTGGACACTATAGATAACATAAGTAAAATGAACAGATAACACATAACTTAGTCTGAAAAGAATTGATATAAGAATCAATGTATCTGACTAAGGAAAAGTATAAGGTATCTGAACGTTGGACAAGTCCTATAGATAACAGATAATCTATCGCTAGACTAAAAGCCTATCGCTAGTAAATGAAGAAACAAGGATAAAACTAGCTAATGAAGTATTGGCAAATAAACTGAAAGAAAAATGACTCTATCGCTAAGACCTCATATGGAACAACTAGAAGTTACAGCATAATCACTAGCGATAACATGAAGAGTTATCGATAATAGATGATTAATAAGAAGCAAAGTTTGAGCAAATGAAATACACTAGCGCTAATATAGATTCTAGCGATATCACAAATAGCTAGCGAAAGTAGAACACTTAGACATTCAGATAAGTTGCTATGTAGAACTAATAACAACCTATCCATAACATAGCTGCTAGCGATAATGAGTTTAGCTATCGATAATGAAATCATTTGCTAAAATAACTTGGTCATTTTGATAGCTGATATATTATCTGTATACATTGAGCTATTGAATCCTACTAGCGATAACACCTACTGTGCTTCACATGAATACTTGTTTAGCTAACAAGCTAAGTGCAGGACTCACTCTATGAAGCTAGCGATAGCATGAGATGCTAGCGCTACTGAAAAAGCTGCTACACAAGTACAATGTTGCAGGTAGTTGGTAAACAATGCTTATCTCTCATAGCTCATCTTCTGCAAGAATTCAATGAAGTAAGAGAAGATAGATGACTAAGATGAAGACCAGTATTAAATGCCAACGGCTAGGAGCTTCCAACGAATATATTCAAACGGATTTAAAGCTGAAAGTCACGAGGAAGACAAAGACGACTATAAAAGCCAAAGCTTGAGCATTTATGAAGAAGTGAACAAAAACTGTGAACATTCATTTATTATCTTTACCTACCTTCAACTCAAAGCTTTATTACTCTTAGAGAGTTCATTTGTACTTCAGTGATTATCAAAATCTGTTCATTTAGTGATTTAACCTTTTCCTTACGCCTTGGGGTTAAAATCACAATAATTACCAAGGATTGTGTAAAGTGGCACAATCCCGGATCGTTTCACTTGAGGAGTCTTTTAACCTACCTAAATTAGCTAAATGCAATTAAAACAATAAAAGATATGGGGGGTTTTGGTTTGTGAAAATTCATTTAATGAAACTATTAATAAAAGCAGTTACTTGTTTTTGGTGTTTTTGATTAATAAGTGAAAAGTGAAAAGAGTTTGGATTAGGGGTGATTTATAAAATGGGCTTTAGTAGTGCTTCGGTGACTTAAATGCTTCTTTCAAAATGATAAGTGGGAGTTTAATTTACCAAGTCCAATTGAAAGATTCCCAAGCAACCACTAGGGGTCCACTAGCCCTAATTAATGACTAATCTAGCAACCACTTTCATAGCCATTACTTAGGGTTAGTGTTAAGATCCACTTGGTTTGTGAAATGCCTTGAAACAAATGCAATTTAACTCTCATGAAGTGCAACCACAACATTCATGCATGGAAGAAATTGACTATAACCACTAGCAACCACTAAAATGGCTACAACCAAGAATACAACCACAAGTAGATAGGAAATTATATCTCAATCACATTAAATTCAAAGCATACACAATATAGTTCACAAACATGGATAGCAACCACATATCCCAAGTCTTAAATCCAAATACAAGACCAATACAAAAGAGTAGAAGCCAAATACAAAGGAAATAAGAAATTGTAAACTAGAAACTCCCCTATGTTGGTCCATGAAGCTAGAGCCACCTTCACACCACCAAAGCACCAAGAACTTAGCCTCTTATATCTTCAAACTCGTGCCCAAGAGGACCCATGATGATAGCCTCCATGAATGAAGAAGATAGAAGGAAATGTGGAGTGGAAATGGAAGGTGGAAGGAGAAAGAACAAGAAAATCAACAATAATGGAGGTGGAAATGAGTGGGGATGAGAGGATTTGAGTGAGGAATGAAGAAGAACAAGAGGAACCCTAGGAGAGGGATGGTTTTCGGACCCTAGCCAAATGGTTTTCGGGTGTTAGGAACTATTTATAACCTCCTAGGAGCCCTAGAATTCGCGTCAGATTTTTGCAGATTCTGGGGACTTCGCCGTCGGCTCGTCGCGGCGAGAGCCACGGCGAGCTCATGTTGGTTCTGGTTGAATTTAGGCTCGTTCGCCGTGGGCTCGCCGCGGAGAGCAGGCATCTATTCTGGAGCTTTTGGCCAATGAGTTCGCCGTCACCTTGCCGCGGCGAGGGGCAGATGATTCTGCCTCTTTCTCCATTTTCTCCTTCTGCTCCGTCCAGAATTCTTCGCTGTAACTTGGCTCCTTAATTTGGGTATTTTTCTTCTATGACCTACACATAAAACCAAGCCAAAGGTAGCATCAATTGTTCTTGAAAATAGGTTAACAATAAATTATGCTAATTATGCCCAAATTGCCCTTGACTAGAACAAATTCCAACCAAGTGTGCAAAAGTCAGAAATTACCCTAATTAGGTGCAATTATCCCAAGAACATGCAATGATCCAATGATTTTATCAATGAAAAGTGTATAAAAATATGGTGCAATCATTTAGTGAACTCATTTTTTGAAATCCTCTACTGTTTGAGGTTGTTCTTAAGTCTGGGACTTTAGAACAGGGTTGTAGTCTTACAACTTGTAAGGGGGAGTGTTTAGAGGTATCTAAAGCTCTGTCTTGTAAAGGTTGGCAGGTGAACCTGGTTTGTAGAACCCGTGATTAGTGGAACCCAACGAGGAGTTGGAGAACTGGACGTAGGCAGTGGTTGGCCGAACCAGTATAAATGATTGTCTTTGTATTTCAAGTTTAAATTTTGAAAAGCACAATTCACCCCCACCCCTCTTGTTCATTTTGCCATTTACAGAAGGAACATGAGAAGCTTGGGATTGAGAGGCAGAAACACCCCCATTGGCGTCTACTGGAATTCCCATTATTTTTAGGGTAGTGGTAGTGAGCTGCTTGTACTTCTTGTTCTCTCCATCCCCTAATGATTTAATCTTTGAAAGTTCCAGGATGTGAGATACTAGCTGAGGATAGGGAAGAGGAGCCTTGGGAGACTTGTCAGACAGAAACCTATGCATCTCCATGCACACCACCTGGCCTGGATTGAGGGGAACCTTTTGAATGAGATTAGGCAACTATGGGTTGTCAATCTTTGGAAAGCTGTTGAAGTTCCCTGACTTGTGAGTCATAATCCTTGCGTAGACAAAGTGAAGGATCCTATTGATCACAGGCATATCAGCTGGCTTGTTGGTGTTTGTCTCATATATCTCCTCAAGCTCTTCTTCAGGATACTTCTCAGGCATATACCATGTATTGTACTCTTCCCCAGAGATCCCCAAAATCTTGTTGATAGCCCTCCATCGAAAAATGATGCCTCTTCCTCTCATAATGGTTTTGAAGGAGATGTTCACAAGCTTCCCTTTCTTGTATTCTGGAAGGGGTTTCAGACTGGAGTAGAATGATCTCAACACGTCTTCATTATAGTCATTCTTCACACTCAGCCAATTCTTGTAGGGAAGCAGCAAAGCATCTATATCAAAACCTTGCTGCTTGAAGAATTCCAAATCCACCCACACTGCAGCCCTATCTAGGGTTCCTTTATCTACGAAGAATGTGCTTGCAGCTTCAAGGGGGTCTTCCACATAGGGCACACAAGAGGAGCTGTCTTTCTGTCTTTTGGGGTTGCTTTCAACTATGTCTTTAGAGAATGAAACATTTTTCTAGGCACGCGACCTTTTGCTAGCGGATTTGGAAGAGGGATTAGCGCTAGAGGTTGCCTTGATAAGAGGATTTTTGGTTCTGGCCATTTTAGGGTTTAGGGAAAAGAGAGATTTGAGAATGTGTAGCTTGAGTGTTTAGAGAGTTTTGGAGTAGAAGAGAAATTGTGAGTGTTTGTGAATGAATGCAAATGCAAATGACCTAATTTTATAGGTTTAGAGTTTACCACAATGAAGAACACTAGTTGACGTTACGCATTCTGACTTGTTTAAGTGACTTGCTATCGCTAATAAGAGCTGCTATCGCTAGCAGGCATGATCCCAAGCTGAGCAAGTGACTTAGACTTATCACTCACTTCTTCCGACTATCGATGGCTGACTTTGCTATCGATAATGCTTTTGGCTAGCGATGACAATCTTAGCTCAAACTTAGCTTTATCCTGTATATGCTAGCGATAGTGAAACTCACTATCGATGGGTCAGTCCTGCCAAACTTAAGATTTGGCACTCCGATGCCTAAGTTAGTGATTGATTTATATGAATAAATTGAAATCAAATCAAGAATCAAGTAAGAAATATTTACAACTCATTTGGATTCACCATTCCTAATTCTCTTCTGATGAAGGTAAATTGAGCTGACTCAAGAGGTTTGGTGAAGATATCAACAAGTTGCAAATTTGTTGAGATGAACTCCACCTTGACATCCTTCTTCTGAACATGATCTCTTAGGAAGAGATGTCTCACATCAATATGCTTGGTTCTGGAATGATGAACTGGATTCTTGGCCAAGCTTATTGTGCTGGTGTTGTCACAAAGAATAAGCACTTCTGGGAATTCCAAACCCAGATCTCTTAGTTGATGCTTAAGCCATAAGACTTGAGCACGACAACTTGCTGCTACAATATATTCAGCCTCTGTGGATGGAAGGGAGACACAATTTTGCTTCTTGCTAGCCCAAGAGACCAAACATCCACCAAGGAATTGACCTTGACCACTTGTACTTTTTCTATATGTCTTATAACCTGCATGGTCAGAGTCAGTATAAGCAAGAAGGTACTCTTGTGTTCCCTTGGGATACCATAGCCCAAGCTCTTGAGTCCCTTGTAAATATCACAAAATCCTTTTTACATTTGTCAAGTGGGACTCTTTAGGATTTGCTTGATATCTAGCACACATTCCTACACTAAATTGGATATCAAGCCTACTAGCAGTTAGATAAAGTAAAGAACCTATAATCCTTCTATAAAGAGATTGACTAACTACTTTGTCCTTGGCATCTGCATCTAAGCTAGCAAAGGTACTCATAGGAGTGTCCTCATCTTTAGATTACTCCATCCCAAACTTATTGAGAATCTCCTTACAATACGTGGTTTGGGAGATGAGGATGCCATCTTTCTTTTGCTTTATCTGCAGGCCTAGGAAGAATGTTAATTCTCCCATCATAGACATTTCAAATTCACCCTGCATCATCTTAGCAAACTCTTCACAGAGCTTTTCATTAGTTGCACCAAAGATAATATCATCAACATAAATTTGAACTATGAGCATATGTTTATCTTTATGCATGATGAATAAAGTAGTACCTAATTTTCCTCTAGAAAATCCTTTTTCAAGTAGAAATGTACTAAGTCTCTCATACCAAGCTCTAGGTGCTTGTTTGAGACCATAAAGAGCCTTTTTAAGTTTGTAAACATGGTCAGACTTAGAGTTTTCTTCAAAACTAGGAGGTTGTTCTACATTTACCTCTTCTTTGATATAGCCATTAAAAAAGGCACTCTTAACATCCATTTGATAGAGTTTGAAATTTTTGATGGATGCAAAAGCTAGAAGAATCCTTATTGCTTCAAGTCTTGCAACTGGAGCAAAGGTGTCTTCATAATCAATGCCTTCTTCTTGGTTATACCCTTTGGCAACTAATCTGGCTTTATTTTTGACAATTTGACCAGCTTCATCAAGTTTGTTTTTGAAAACCCATTTAGTACCAATAATAGGATGATTTCTTGGTCTAGGTACTAAATCCCAAACTTGATTTCTTTTAAATTGATTAAGTTCTTCCTACATTGCAACTATCCAGTCACAGTCAGCAAGAGCTTCATCAACACAAGTTGGTTCAATTTCAGAAATAAAGGCAGAAAATTCTATTTCATTTTGTAGTTGCCTTCTGGTTCTAACACCTTTTGACATTTCTCCAATTATTTGTTCAGGAGGATGGTTCTTAAGATGTCTTATGGAAGATTGAGGCTCATTAGCTTCATCTTGATCATCTTTAGCATTTTCCTCAGCATTCACTATCGATGGCTTTGGTGCTATCGTTAGAGGGGGTCTTAAAAGTTTTGAAAAATCTTCATCCTCATCAACACAATGTTGCTTTTCATGGGGAGTTTCATCAAATACTACATGCATTGACTCTTCAACAGTTTCAGTTCTTTTATTATAGACTCTATATGCTTTACTCCTATTTGAGTAACCTATGAATATGCCAATGTCAGATTTAGGGTCAAATTTACCTAAGTTTACCTTCCCATTGTTGTGAATGTAGCACTTGGATCCAAAGATCCTCAGATGACTGATGTTGGGCTTTCTTTCCTTGTAAAGTTCATATGGAGTCTTCTCCATCCCTTTTCTGATATATGCTCTATTTGAGATGTAGCATGCAGTGCTCATTGCATCTGCCCAAAACATTTGAGGCACTTGCTTCTCATTCAGCATGCTCCTTGCCATCTCTATGAGCACTCTATTTTTCCTCTCAACAACACCATTTTGTTGAGGAGTACGAGGGGCAGAAAATTTGTGTTCAATACCACTTTCATCACACAACTCCACGAACTCCTTGTTCCCAAACTCTTCCCCATGATTAGTCCTTATTGCTACAATCTTGGTGCCTTTTTCATTCTACAATTTCTTAGCAAGCACACAAAAGGCATCAAAAGTTTCATGCTTTGAGGAAAGAAACATTGTCCAAGTAAACCTTGAATAGTCATCCACAACTACAAGAGTGTATAGACTTCCACCTAGACTTTTCACTCTAACAGGCCCAACTAAATCCATGTGGATTAGTTCCAATGGCCTACTTGTGGAAACTGTCTTCTTGGTTTTAAATGAAGACTTTGTTTGTTTACCCCTTTGGCAAGATTCACAAATTAAATCATGCTTAGCCCTAAAACTAGGAATACCTATGACTAGCTCCTTTTTAACTAGCTTATCAAGTTGGGTGAAATTTACATGAGCTAGTCTCTTATGCCATAGCCAACAAGTTTCATCATTTGAAATAAAACATTTTTCTTCAAGTTGTTGGCATAAATCTAAAGTGTATAAGTTACCATTTCTATTTGCTTTTAGCTTACACTTAAGATTAGTTTTATTTATAATTAAATCCTTTTTATCAACAATGAGGCATTCATTGGAATAAAAAATAACCTAGTTACCATGGTCAGTGCTTTGGCTGACACTTAGCAAGTTGTGGTAGAGACCATCCACTAAGTACACATCTTTGACAGGACAATTTCACCAACTCCAGTGATCTTTCCACTTTGATTTCCACCAAAACTGACTTTGGCTCCATCTTTTATCACTAGATTGTTGAACTTGTCCTTGTCACCAGTCATATGCCTTGAGCATCCACTATCAATGTACTACTTTCCTTTGTTGGATGCTTTAAGGCACACCTGCACAGACTAGACAGATTTAGGTACCCAAACTTTCTTGGGTCCTTTAGGATTAGTCTTGATCTCTATGTTTGTAAAAACCTTAGGCACATGAGTTCCTTTAGGGACCCACTTATAAAAACCACCAATTCCATATTTTCTTGGATTGCAAGTAGATTGAGTATGCCCCTTTTTGTTACAATAATTACAAAAACTATATGGTGAAGACTATTCAGAAGATTTTCTAAAATACTTTAAATAAGATTTCAGCTTGGGTTCTACCCATTTCTTTGAAGATTTTTGCTTTGGCTCATAACCAATGCCAGTTTTGTTTCTAAAAGATTTTTGGTCCTTTAAAATTACTTTTAGCATCTTTGAGCCTTTTGTAAACTTTTCTAAAGCATTTGAAAGCTTTTCTTTCTCCTTCAACAAGTTTTAACAGCTAGAACAACTGTTAGAATTTGTTGTAGGAGGATTAGCTATCGATAGAGGACTAGCTATCGATGGCTCAACTCTAGGAGTTTGCGATAGCTTCTCTTCTATCGATTGTACAGAAGGAACTTTGGAGGTAGAAGAAGAAATATTTTTCTTAAGTTCCTTATTTTCTTTTCTTAAACCTACAACTTCTTTAGCAAGCTTAATTAATTCAGTATGCATTTCATCATACATGCTTTGAAGTTCAGAATAGGTAGGCTCAGAATCATATACCTCAGAGTCACTTTGCTCCTCTTGAGCAACTAGGCAGAGATTGTCACTCTCTTCATTATCGCTAGCTTCCTCATCTGAACTATCACCCCAGATGGATGATACATAGGCTTTCTTCTTTCCAAAGGACTTCTCCTTCTTTTTCTCCTTTTCCTTGAATCTCTGAAGACTTGGGCACTCCGCTCTGAAATGTCCAGGCTTCTTGCATTCAAAACACACAGGAGCTTGATCATTCTGAGAATCCTTTCTGAAGCTAGGACCACCCTTCTGGAACCTTCCTCTACTCCTAAAGAATTTCTTGAACTTTCTAACCATGGGAGCCATATCTTCATCATCTAGATCTTCATCTTCATCATCATCATCAACTTCATCTCTTTCAGATACAGCAAGGGCAAGAGACTTCTTTGTAGGATTTCCATGAGCTTCCCTCTGAGCTATCAAAGTTGGCTCATACTCAGCAAGACTACCAAACAAGGCCGTGATGGAATTGGTTGATTCTCCTTGCATTTCTTGAATAGCAGTGACCTTCATGAGCCAATCACCCTTTAATACTTTTAGAATCTTGTTGACTTGCTCTTTCTCTGAAATTTTTCTTCCTAGAGCAGCAAGATTATTGATAAGATGAGTGAATCTGATCTCCAAATCTCTTATATTTTCACCTTCTATCATTTCAAACTTGTGGAATTCCTCAACAAGCATTTCCACTCTTCTATCTTTCACTCAAGAGGTTCCTTCATGAGCAACCTGCAGAGCTTCCCACATTTCCTTAGCAGTGTTCAAGTGGCTGACTCTGAAAAACTCAGTCTGACTCAGAGTACTTTGAATCATGAGAATTGCCTTGCTGTTTAACTCGAGATCAGCAATGTCAACATTAGTAAATTCACTTTCACTCTTTGGATTGCCTAAAATATTCATAGGCACAATATCCCCTTCTTCTATAATCTTCCATAACTTATACACATTGACTTTGATGTAGATCTTCATTTTGAGTTTCCAAAAAGTATAGTGCTTTCCATCAAAACCAGGGGGTTTGTTAATGGAGCTTCCTTCAGCCAGAATATTCTTGTACGATGCCATCTTGATATTTTCTTCTCAGACTAGTTGGAATCCAAAAGGAGAAGACCTGCTCTGATACCAAATGAGAATGGCAAAACGTACAAGAGGGGGGTGAATTGTGCTTTTACAAATTTAAATAAAACTTCAAGAACACAAAGCAATCTTTTATACTGGTTCGGCCAACACAATGCCTACGTCCAGTTCTCCAACTCCTCGTTGGGTTCCACTATACCACAAGTTTTACAAAACGGGTTCACCTGCCAACCTTTACAACAGAGCTTTAGATTTCCCTCTAAACGCTCCCTCTTACAACTTGTAAGGACACAACCCTGTCCTAAAGCCCCAAGCTTTAGAACAACCTCAAACAGTAGAGGATTTCAATTAATGAGTTCACTCAATGAACAGATTTTCATAAACACTTAAGTACAAATAATCTCACTAAGAATAATAAATACTTTGCGCTTTTGTGAGCAGAGAGTAGATGGGAATATTGAATGCTGGTTCGTCTCTGTGTGTGTGTGTGAGTGAGTAACTATTCATAAATGCTCAAGTCTTGATATTTATAACTCTTCACAGCTTGCCTTTTCTTTCAGCTTCAAGAGGCCGTTTGAAATTAATCGTTGGGAGCTCTTAGCCGTTGGCAATTAATGATGTTCTTCATCTTCTTCAACTTTCTTCTCTTGCTTCAATTAATCTTGCAGAGGATGAGCTAAGAGAGATAGAGACTGTGAGTAACGATCACCTGCAACCATTGTACTTGCATAGCAGCTTTTTTAGTAGCGCTAGCACCCTTGGCTATCGCTAGCTTGATAGTGTAAGTCCTGCACTTAGCTGTTAGCTAAACAAGTATTCATGTGAAGCACAGTAGATGTTATCGCTAGTGAAGTTCATTAGCTCAATGTTCAGAGACAATGTATTATCTATCTGATTATCTAAGTTATTTCAACAGGTATTTCTCTATCGATAGCTAATCATGTTATCCCTAGTAACTATGTTATCACTAGTTATCTTATTAGCTCATTTGCTCAAAGACTGTATTAGCTATCTAAATGTCTAAGTAATTTCAAGTATTCTGTTATCGATAGCTAATCATGTTATCGCTAACTAAGTTTATTACTGCTAGTTGTTCTAACTTTTTCCCCTTTGTGTTATCCATGTTATCTATGGGGCCTTAGCAATAGTGATATACTTGTACAGAGCTTAGCGATAGTGATCTATTGTTCTTTGCTTGCTTAGGCTAGCTCAACTCATTATATATGCGATAGTGAAGGTGATTTAACCTTTTCCTAATCGCCTTGGGGGTTAAATGCAAAATATTTCTATAACCAAGGATTGCACTATAATGGTGTGATCCCGGATCGTCTCTCAAGGAGCCTAATGACTAACCTAGGAAACTAAATGTCATTCAAATGAAGTATAAAAGGGGTTTTGTTGGGTTTTAATATGAAGTATGCAAAATGAGCCTAACTACAATATTTTTTTTATCTTTTCTTTAATGAGGTGAAATGGTTGGATGGGTGAAGTGAAATTGATGGAATGGATCTCTTGAGTCTAGGTGAGGCGACAAACATAGGTTCAAATCATTTAGGGGTTTAATTCATCAAGTCTAGTTAGAGAAATCCCTAAGCAACCACTAAGGGTCCATTAGCCCTAATTAATGACTAAGTTAGCAACCACTTTCATAGCCATTACTTAGGTTTAGTGTTAAGGTCCACTTGATGTGTGAAATACTTTGAGTCAAAACACTTGTGACTCTCATAAAAGTGCAATCACAATAATTATGAATGGAAGCAATCAATTAAGTCCACTAGCAACCACTAAAATGAAATTAATTTCATGCAACCACAATGTAGATAAGAATTCATAACTCAAGTGTTCAAAGCCCAAAATAAACACATATAGTTCATACACATACATATCCAAAATCTCAATCCAATACATAAATCCAAACATCTTCCAAGAGAGGTTCAAATAAACATAGAAGAAATCCTAAATACATAGGTTAGAACAAAGAAAAACTCCCCTAATGAACAACCCATGCTTGAGACACCATCAACCCATCCTCAAGAGATGAAGAGCTCCTCAATCCAACATAGAAACTCCAAGAGGAATCCCAAGAAGAAGCTCCATCCGAAAATCCATGGAAGAAGAGGGTGGAAGAAGGTGGAAGATGAAGATGGAGGTGGAAATGAGTGGGGAATGAAGGAATGGAAGGAAACCCTAGGAGAGGAAGTGTATTTCGTGCTCAGAGACCTCTCTCCCCGAAGGTGGGGGTGTTTTGATCTATTTTTCTGCAGATTTTCGGGGGTTCGCAGTGGGCTCGCCGCAGCGAAGCCACGGCGAGCTCACGTTGGTTCTGGTTGAATTTGGGTTCGTTCGCCGTCAGCTCGAGGCGGCGAAGCCACGGCGAGCAGGCACCTATTCTGGAGCTTTTGGCCTGAGTTCGCCGTGATCTCGCCGAGGCGAGGGACAGATGTTTCTGCCTCTTCATTTTCTTCTTCTGCTCCGTCCAGAATTCTTCGCTGCACTTGCCTTAGTTTGGGCTTGCTTCTTCTATGATCTACAAGTAAAATCAAGCCAGAGGTAGCATCAAATGTTCTTGAAAATAGGTTAACAATAAATTATGCTAATTATGCCCAAATTGCCCTTGACTAGAACAAATTCCAACAAAGTGTGCAAAAGTCAAAAATTACCCTAATTAGGTGCAATTATCCCAAGAACATGCAATGATCCAATGATTTTATCAATGAAAAGTGTATAAAAATATGGTGCAATCAGAAGGTCTTAGCGATAGAGATATAGACTTTTCTTCAGATTATTGCTTAGTCTTCATTAGCTATTGTTATCCTAACCCTTCCATTTGTTAGCGATAGGTTCTAACTTATCGATAATGTATCTATTATCTATAAGATTTTACTTGTTCACTGTTAAGATAACTTACACTCTTTTACTTAGTCATTTAACATGATTCTTATCTCAGTTTATTCCAGACTAAGTTATATGCTAACTGTTCATTTTACTTATGTTATCTATGGGTCCAGTCTTCTTCAAAACTTAAGATTCTAACAAAATGCACCTAATTAGGATAATTTCTTACTTTTGCATGCTTTGTTGGAATTTGTTCTAATCAAGGGCAATTTGGGCATAATAAGCATGATTTATTGTTTAAACATTTTCAAGAACATTTTTATGCTACCTTAGGTCCATTTTATGTGTAGATCATGGAAGGAACACACCCAATGAAAGGGAAAAGTTGTAGAGAAGAATGCTGGTATGAAACAGAACACAAGAAGGAGCTGAAAAGATGGCAGAATCAATTTCTACTTACCGTGACCTCGCCACGGCGAGTTCACAGCCCCAAAAATTCTAGAATCAATGTTAGGTCTCTGTGGCCTCACCGCGGCGAGCCCGCGGCGAGCAGGAATAATCAGCAACGCGTTGTTACGAATTCTAGGGTTCCTATGAGGTTATAAATAGTTCCTAACCCTCGAAAATCACCTCTCCAAGCCTCCAAACAGGAAAATACTTCAGTTCTCCTAGGGTTCCATCATCTACCATCATTCCCACTCAAATTTCCACCAATTCCATTCTTATCCACCTCCATTCTTCTTGATTTTCAGCATCACATCCCTTCCTTCTTCTAGTTCCACCATATTTCTTCTTCATTCTTCTTCACTCATGGAGGCTATCATCATGGGTTCTCTTGGGCACAAATTTGAAGACATGAGAGGCTAGAATCTTGGTATTTTTGTGGTGTGAAGGTGGCTCTAGCTTCAATGGGCAAAATAGGGGAGTTATTTGTTTTCTCGTGCTCTTTTCCTTATGTATTGAGTTGTGTTGTAGCATTTCTCTTTGTATATTTGGATTTGAGACATGATTCTCCTTTCTAATTGTGTATGGATTGGAATACTTGTATTGGATATTGAGTTATGTTAATTGAATGATGGTTATGTTTAAATTTCCTATTGAATTTGTGATGCTATAGGATTTTTAGTGGTTGCTAGATTGTGTAGCTTAATTTATCCAATTGAATGTTGTTGTTGCACATTCTTGAGAGGAATCAGTTTTTAAAACTCAAGTTCTAACACACACCAAGTGGAGCTTAACACTAACCCTAAGTAATGGCTATGAAAGTGGTTGCTTGATTAGTTGTTAATTAGGGCTAGTGGACCCTTAGTGGTTGCTTGGGGATTTTTCAATTAAACTTGGTGAATCTTTTAACTCCCAATATGAATTTAATGAAGTGTGAGAGCCAACACTACCAAATCCCATTTTATAAAATCACCCTTAATCCAAACTCTTTTCACTCATTAATCTAAAATACCAAAAACAAGTAATTGCATTCGTCACCTGGAATTTTCAAAGATTAAGTCATTAGGGGATGGAGAGAACAAGAAGTGCAAGCAGCTCCCTACCACTACCCTAAAGAAAATGGGAATTCCAGTGGGCGTAAATCAGGGTGTTTCTGGCTCTCAATCCCAAGCTTCTCATGCTCCTTCCTCCTCAGCTCAGCCTGACTCTGTTGATGAAGAAGCTCAGTCAAGAAGGGCTCCTCCTCCTCCTCCTCCTGCTTCATCAAAGTCCTCTATTCTCTCAAGAGAAGCAATTGAAGAAATCATCTTCAGAATCTCTACCGAGTTCACCCTCACCCTGGAAGCTCAGAAAGCAGAATTGATGAAGCCTATCCTAGATCTTCAGGCACAAGTGAGGAATTTGGAAGACTGCCTCTGCCTTGTCCCTGAAGATAATAAGCAAAGGGCAACATCTTCTTACGCTCAAGGTACATCATCACACCATTCCCCTACTCACAACTCTCCCTCACCTACTCACCCATCTCCCTCACCCACTCACCATTCTCCTACCCAAACTCACCACACTCCCTCACCTATTAACATTCTCCTACCCAAACTCACCACACTCCCTCACCTATTAACCATTCTCCTACCCAAACTCACCACTCTCAAATTCCAGAAACCACCCAAGTCCCCACAACTCTAGAAACCCCTATCGCTAACCCCTCTCCTGGCGATAGCAACCACAGTACACACACTCCCTACACCTCACAACCAACCCCTATCACTAATCCCTCCATTAGCCATAGCACTCCTATCCCTATCACAACCACTAGTGATACTAACCCTCCTCTCTCTTCTCCAAACCTTGGCCAAACCCTTTTCCCTGGTGATGATGCCAAAAAGGGGGAGAATATTCCAGCTAATACTCCAGTTCTGGTGGATGCTTCTATGATTACTTAAGAGATTGAGGAAGTAGTTAAAGGCATTGCTCGCAGTTACATGGAGTCTGAGGACCATAGGACCCCTCCTCCTCAAGCTTCTAATGCTCCTCCTCCTCCTCAAGAAAAAGAAGAAGCTCAAGCTCCTAATGCTCCAGAAGTGGACATTTTTGCCAAGGTAGTTATTATTCCAGAGAAGCATGGCATTCCCCCAAGTATCAAATCTGCAGAGCTAGTTCCAGTTTCTGTCATTCCTCTAGGAGCTGATATTGAAATAACAATTCAAGACAAGCCTAGCACTGGAGATAAGGTTAAAGATGATATTCAGAAGATGCTAGTGCTTGAGGCTGAGAAAAGGAAGAGAAAAGCTTCAGCTGAAGGTTTAAAAAGGGAAAGGACCAAGAGGAAAGCCAGAGAAGAGATCTCTTTCAAAGTTATTCCTATGGCTTCTCTTGAGGCTCCTAAAGCACAAAGGATCAAGCGAGTGGCTCTAACTCCTCCTCCCAAGTTGACAAAAGAAGAAAAGAAGGCTATTGCAGAAGTCTTGAAGAAAGAGAAGGAGGCTGCTGCTAAGGCTAAGAAGGCTGCTGCTGAGGCAAAGAAAAAGGCAAAGAAACAGGATGCAGAAAGAAGAAAGAAATTAAAGGAAATTGCTCAAGGGAAGAAAGTATGGGTATATCAAAGGAGGTTTCACAAGTCTAAGGCTGCCTCCAAAGATGTCTTTCTTGCTGAACCCACTCAGACCATTGAACAAGACAAATTCTTCTACTCTGATTCCTCTATTTCTGATGGACCTAATGAAGAATACATAACTTCAGCCTCTTGAGCAAAATTCATCAATGAAAAACTCGTAGCCTTTAGGAACCATTCTGCATACACTTCATACTTAGTTGATCCTAATAATTTTGATGCTGACAAGATATGATTATTTTGCAAAGTCAATCAAATTTATATGTTTGTCTAAATTTATGCTCTGTACATGCTTTATCTTATATATGTTTTTATTTATGTTTTGTCATCATCAAAAAGGGGGCGAATGTTAGAATCTTAAGTTTTGATGACGACTGGACCCATAGATAACATAAGTAAAATGAACAGTTAGCATATAACTTAGTCTGGAATAAACTGAGATAAGAATCATGTTAAATGACTAAGTAAAAGAGTGTAGGTTATCTTAACAGTGAACAAGTGAAATCTTATAGATAACAGATACACTATCGCTAAGCTAGAAGCTATCGCTAACAAATAGAATTGTTAGGATAATAATAGCTAATGAAGACTGAGCAATAATCTGAAGAAAAGTCAATATCTCTATCGCTAAGACCTTCACTTTCGCAGATATAATAAGTTGAGCTAGCCTAAGCAAGCAAAGAACAATAGATCACTATCGCTAAAGCCCCAAAGATAACATGGATAACACAAAGGGGAAAATGTTAGAACAACTATCAGTAATAAACTTAGTTAGCGATAACATGATTAGCTATCGATAACAGAATACTTGAAATAACTTCGACATTCAGATAGCTAATACAGTCTTTGAGCAAATGAACTAATAAGATAACTAGCGATAACATAGTTACTAGCGATAACATGATTAGCTATCGATAGAGAAATACCTATTGAAATAACTTAGATAATCAGATAGATAATACATTGTCTCTGAACATTGAGCTAATAAAATTCACTAGCGATAACATCTACTGTGCTTCACATGAATACTTGTTTAGCTAACAGCTAAGTGCAGGACTTACACTATCAAGCTAGCGATAGCCAAGGGTGCTAGCGCTACTGAAAAAGCTGCTATGCAAGTACAATGGTTGTAGGTGATCGTTACTCACAGTCTCTATCTCTCTTAGCTCATCCTCTGCAAGATTAATTGAAGTAAGAGAAGAAAGTTGACGAAGATGAAGAACAGCATTAATTGCCAACGGCTAAGAGCTTCCAACGATTAATTTCAAACGGCCTCTTGAAGCTGAAAGAAAAGGCAAGCTGTGAAGAGTTATAAATATCAAGACTTGAGCATTTATAAAAAGGTTACTCACTCACACACATAGAGACGAACTAGCATTCAATATTTTCATCTACTCTCTGCACACAAAAGCCCAAAGTATTTATTATTCTTAGTGAGATTATTTGTACTTAAGTGTTTATGAAAATCTGTTCATTGAGTGAACTCATTAATTGAAATCCTCTACTGTTTGAGGTTGTTCTAAAGCTTGGGACTTTAAGACAGGGTTGTGTCCTTACAAATTGTAATGGGGAGCGTTAAGAGGGAAATCTAAAGCTCTGTTGTAAAGGTTGGCAGGTGAACCCGTTTTGTAAAACCTATGGTATAGTGGAACCCAACGAGGAGTTTGAGAACTGGACATAGGCATTGTGTTGGCCGAACCAGTATAAAATATTGCTTTGTGTTCTTGAAGTTTTATTTAAATTTGTAAAAGCACAATTCACCCCCCCCTCTTGTGCGTTTTGCCATTCTCACATTTACCCCAAGAACATGCAATAATCCAATGACTTTATCATTGAAAAGTGTATAAAAATATGGTGCAATAATTTCCCCCACACTTAGACCTTTGTACTCCTGGACAAAGGGTATAATGCAAAGAAGAATGGTTTTAACAAATCAATAATCTTAAGCCAGCATGAATCATGATAAAGAATATGAAAAGGGAGAATTGGCAAAGCAATTGGATAAAGCACTGGTGAAGAGGACTCTCAAGATAATAGTGTTTCCCTCTACTCACCTCATGTAGGATATTTTCACACTCAACTTGCTCAAACAACAATTTGCCAAAAGCTTGTAACTACTCTAACATCTCCACACATGCATACAATCATGAATGAATCAAAAGGACTTGAGGGGTTGAAATGATGGAAAAGGCAAGATGGATTGCATGTCCTAAAAAGGAAAGGTTGAAATGCAATTTAATGTCACTATTGGGGTACATAGCATATGAGAGCACAACTTCAACAATAATGATGCCACTCCAAGAAGTGCCTTATTCTTCAAAGCTTGTTTTTCTTTTTCTTTATTTATTTTTATGCACACTTTTCTATTTTCTCTTTCTTTTCAATACATACATGGCATTAACAATAAACAAAAGTGGCTCAAACTCAATGCTTCTTCACAAAATTCACATTGATGCATTACAACAAAGGAATGGCTCAAAATGGGTGAACAATGGAAAGTGACATGTTGTGGGTTTGTGTTTGGGAAGATGGGTGATGAAATGAATGCCTAAATCTTCTTCATGCATGAATGCAATTCTGATAAAGAGTAGAGACAAGTTCTAGAAATTGGATGATCAAGCAAGTATACACTCTTGAAATGAAAATAGGCCCAAAAATCTCAAAACAAGGATAATCTCAATTGCTAATTGAACATCCAATTGCAAGGCCAATTAACACAATGCATATGCTTGAAAATAAATCATCACTAGCTCTTGAAAATTGAAAGTCTAAAATGCATAATTCTTTGAATTCTTCCCATTGCTCATGAAGCCCATTAATCAAAAAGATAAGGTCCATTCTTGCTCCATGGTTTTCAAAAATTGTTGCCACACTAGGTTTTCAAAAACAAAATTTAAAAATGGGTAGAAAAATGCAACTAGGTCCTTCATTGCAATGAATGCGACCCTCCATCATAGTGAAAGACTAAAGAGCACAATCTACCTTGGTTTTGAAAAAATTGACAAAAAAATTTAAAAATTATCTCTAATGTGGCATAACATGATAAAACCAATAGATCAAGCAGTAAGACTACCTAGTCCCCTCCCCCACACTTACCAAACTACCAATTGACTTATCCCTGGTGAAGAGGATGTAATAGGCAGGAATGCACAAGAGGGGGGGTGAATTGTGCTTCTTCAAATTTAAACCTGAAGATAAACAACACAGTTTATACTGGTTCATCCCAAACTTGGCCTACGTCCAGTTCTCCAACCTGCAGTTGGGTTCCACTAAATCCTCAAGATTTAATCAGGCTCTTGATAGCCTTTACAAGTGACAGCAAGAACTCCTCTCTTTACTGATCACTCCCCCTTACACTTTGTAGGATTACACCCTACTCTTAAGATCCCACTATCTTAAGAGTAATCCTCACTTTAATAATGAATACAGAATAATTGTTCACTTAATTGAACAGATTGTGTTACACACTTAAGAATATGAGAGCAGAAGGTGTTGAGAGTATTAAAGCAGTAGATACAGATAATCAATGTGGCAATCAATCTCTCTAACTAACTTCTTCCCAATAGCATTTATAGTTTCTCTTGGAAATGTATCCGTTATAAATATGGCCGTTGAACACATCAAGAGAGTTGAATGATCTGGTGAAGTATGGAAGATGAAATCTGCTATGCATTTACTCCATTGTACTTGCTTTTGCTTTAGCCCATCTCTCTTCTTCTATCGCTGACAGAGTAGGTAAGTTCCAACGGCTCTTTTATTCAGCTTGTGTCTTAACGTAAACTTCCTTAAGTAGGTCTGAACAACTCTGTACTTGGAAGGCTAAAAATAGGCTTGTCATTGATTTTGAATATTTCTTATCGCCACTCAGATTACATGCCTCTGATCGATCACAGGGTCTGGTGTTTAATCGATTACACATCGATTACCTATAGATTACAGCCTGCATCACTGAATATCAGATTAGTAATTCATGCGCCTAATCGATTACAGGGGAAACCTGATCGATTAGACAGGTTCAATCGATTACATACAGATTACACATACTTCTCTAATCGATTGCAAACAGATTATACTTAGATTACTTAATCTTCTCTTGATCGATTACATGGCTCTAATCGATTAGGCATTTCTCTCCTAATCGATTGATGGACTCTGATCGATTAGTCTAAGGTCTCTTAATCGATTAGGCGAGTCTAATCGATTGGGCTAAAATCTTTTCATCGATTACATGGACCTCTAATCGATTGGGCACTATGTGATCTGAGCTTGGTTCAACTCTAATCGATTAGGCTAGTTTCTCTCATCGATTACAGGTGCCTCTAATCGATTGGGCACTATCTCTGATTCTTCTCTAATCGATTGGACATAAAATATTTGACTTATAATCTATCCCTGATCGATTGGTCAAGACTTAGGATTCTCTATCAGATTATGCCTAAGATATTTCTGATCTTTATCATAGCCCTTCCATATGCTTAAGATATGTTTTAGTGATAATCAAAACTCATTATTCTAACATTCTCCCCCTTTTTGATGATGACAAAACAATGGTTTTTAACAGGCAAATAAGAAGACAGAATTAAATAGCGAAAAACAATAATAAACATATTATAAATCATAAGTCAGGTAATACACGAGAAATATAATTGATCAGATAATAACACACAAAAGAAAAACTGGAAAGCAAGTAAATGTGTAGAGTGAAAGATGTATATGAGGATGGCTAAGGGTGATGGAAGATTTCTGGATCAGTCAGAATCAGTGTCATCCTTCCATTTTGATGTGTCCAGATCATAGTCCCCTGATTTACTGCTAATTCCTCCAGAGTCAGTTGATGGATCTTCAAGTATCTCAGACTCAAGTTCTTTTTCCTTTACCTTAGCAGGAGCTTTCTTCTTCTTGGTGACAGCTTTCTTCTTGGGAGGAGATGGAGGAGGAAGCCAAGATAGAAGCTTATCCAATTTTGATGGACGCTTTTGTTTCTTCTTAGGAGGAGGTTTGACAGATTTTCCCTTTCCCTTAGGTGCAACTTTTCTTTTGAAGCTGGCTGCTGGGCAGGCTTAGGCTCTTCAATTACAATGCCTTTTGTTGCCCTGGTACTCCTTCTTGGTACTGCTTTAACAACTGGCTTAGGGGTAACTTTCTTGATTCTTTTCCCTTTATTAGCAGATTGAACTTCTTGCCCCTCTTCTTCCTCATCAGATTTCAGAAAGTCTGATGTAGTCTGAATGGGATCCACCACTTTCTTCTGATCAGACTTTTTAAATTTAACTTGCTTCTGAACACCCCATTTAGGTAATACAGGATGAGGCTCATGAGGTTTCTTTCCTAAATCAGCCAACTCAGCCTTTGCTGCGTCTCTGTCTTCCATTTCTTTTTGGCTCTGAGCCAAAGTTTGGCACAATTCTTCTACTTGCTGATGCAGCTCTTCTGCCTGATGAAGATAATGGGGCAATAAGTCAATAGCAACAGGTTTGGGCTCCCCTTCATACAAGACCATGGCCATCTCCAAGTTCTCTTCCAGAACATTTTCAGCATTTTCTGGAGGAACATTTGTGGTGACTTCAACCTCAGAATCTGAGGCTTCTTCTACTACCACCTCTTCTTCAGCCATGCTTAACTTGATGGCCTCTGCAAGCTCATGAATTTCCTCAAGAGTCTGGCTCATGTTGACTTCCTCAGGAATTTTAGGCATTTGAGGGATTTCAGAGGCAATGGATGAGAGAATAGTGGCAGCTTCCACAGCCTTTTCTTGAATCTGACTGCTTTCTCCAGGAGTTGGAACACTGAATATCTTCCACAGCCTGGGAGGTTGACCTGATGAGATTGCCTGAGAATGTCCTCCAGCCCAGCAAGTCTATTGTGCAAGAACTTGTGCATATTCACCACAGCATCATACCCATTGAAAATGGTCATGGTGCTTTGCTTGACAGATTTCACCACAGAGTCATTTAAAGCAGCCACTAATCTTTTGAGCAATCGATCCTCCATGGCTTGATGTTCCAGAGCTACTTCTTCCACAACTCTGGCTGAAACTCTTTCAACCAGATCATCAATAATATTTGCAGGAAGGGAAACCCCTTGATCTGGAAGAGATGTTGAAGGATGAGAATGTGACTGTGGTGCAGGGCTCACAGGAGAGGCATGTGGTGTTTCTTCTTGATCCACGGGGTCTGGAACATGGCCCTGGTCAGGAATGTCTTCTGGTCCAGATTCCTCTTGAGGCTGTTCCTCTTCAATGTGAATGGTAGGATCAGGCAGAGAAGGAGTCTGTCCAAAGGGACTAATCCCCATCTTTTTCAGAGTGGTCAGATCAAACTTGGGAGGTTCTTTATTCTGTTCTCCTTCAAGCCAGAAAATTTTGTTGTTGCAGAGAATGAAAGAAACAAGTTGAGCAAAAGGAAGAGTGGTCTTCACTGTCTTAGTCTTGTGAAACCTCAGAAATTCCTCACAGATAACTTGACCAGGATTGATGGGAACTTTGTTGATCAGCATGGGCAGAATAGGATTATCAATATCAAGAATCAGAGAAAAATTTCCTGCCTTGTTGACCATGCATCTGGAATAAGCATAATGAATGATCCTATAGACAGGAGGCAGTTGAGCAGGTGTCAAATTACCCTTGATAGGGCTCGTTGGCTGATAGATCTGCTTGAGTTCCTCATCTGAAAATTTTTCCCTTATCTGCCAAGAGTTGTACTCTTCCATATTAGGCCCATCCATATGAAGCCATTGGTTCAAATTCTTCCAATCAAAAGAGAAAGCCTTGCCTCTGACTTTGGAAGATATGGTAATGCCTGAGACCCTTCCTTCTGTTTCAATGACATGAATCTTCATGTTGGAGTAAAAAGCCTTGATAACCCTCTCATTGTAGTGGTTCTTGATCCCTATCCAATGCTTGTAGGGTTCCAACCACTCAGTCACAGGAAAACCATTTTTCTCCAGGTAGACAATATCAACAAACCCACACCTTGTTTGCAAAGATCTCCTCTGAATATCTTCTGAGGCTTCCTCAATAGGACCTTGAGCAAATGAAGAATCAATGGGAACTTCTGTATCCCCAGAAATGAGTTCTTTGACTCTGACTGAAGTAGGACTTTTGGCTTGGGATTTGGATGCAGAAGCACAAGTTTTGGCCATTTGTGGTGATGGGTAAGAGGTTGATGGAGGAGGATTTGAGGGAGGTGAGGAGGGTCTGAAGGTTAAAGCAGGATCACCTTCTGGCAAAGGAACTGTGTCTGGGATGATCTGGGCTCTGTAGTTCTTTGGTATGCGCTTCTTGGGTGCCATGGGTAGGGTTTATATAGAGAGGTTAAGGATATGTCTGATGATTCGAAGGGTTGTAACTGGTTTGGAGAGGTTATGACTAATGATGATTCGAATAATGGCAACAGTTATGATGGTTACGAAGGGATTTGATGATTCGAACGTTAGGGTTCAAGAGTAGATGAAGAGAGAATGCTTTAGAACGAATGAATTATGGTGAGAAATGATGCTTCAGATACATATGTCAAGTTCAAATGAGAGAGAAATCACAGAAAAGCATGTAACTGTCAGAGAAAGTATACGTTACAAAAGTTACCGTTGACGCCTAATCGATTACATGTGCTGAGTAATCGATTACAGGGTGTAGTCTCTGATTGATGAGATGCGTATGATCGATTAGGGATTGCTGTGATCGATAGGTCCATGCTGAGTAATCGATGCCCAATCGATTACTCCTTCCTTGTGATCGATCAGACAGTTCTGATCGATTGTGCCTTTTTCCCTAATCGATCCTTCTTTCTTCTCTAATCGATGCCTAATCGATTACAGGGCATGCTCTGTAATCGATTAAGGTTGTCTGATCGATTGGACGCAGAACCTGCAAAAATTTTTTATTTTGACACTCCGATGCCTAAGTTAGTTCTACATCATCAAAACATGAAGTAATTCAGATGAATTTTAGAAGATTAAAGAGTTCTACACAAACTTACAACTCATTGGGATTTACCATTCCCAATTCTCTTCTGATGAACATGAATTGTTCAGTTGCTAAGGGCTTAGTGAATATATCAGCTAGTTGCAAATGTGTTGAAATAAATTCCACTCTGACATCCTTCTTCTGTACATGATCTCTGATGAAATGATGCCTTACATCTATGTGCTTTGTTCTTGTGTGATGCACAGGATTTTTGGCTAGACTGATGGTGCTTATGTTGTCACAGAGGATTGGAACTTCTGGAAATTCCATCCCCAAATCCCTTAATTGATGCTTGAGCCACAGAACTTGAGCACAACAGCTTGCAACAGCTATGCATTCAGCTTCAGTTGATGATAGAGAAACACATGTCTGCTTCTTGCTTGCCCATGAGACTAAGGATCCTCCAAGATATTGACATTGACCACTGGTACTCTTTCTGTCAGTTTTGTACCCAGCATGGTCTGAGTCTGAGTAAGCAATGAGATACTCCTGAGTTCCCTTTGGATACCACAATCCCAGCTCCTGAGTTCCTACCAGATATCTTAAGATTCTTTTAACACATGTGTGGTGTGTTTCTTTTGGATTAGCTTGATATCTGGCACACACTCCCACACTAAATTGAATATCTGGTCTGCTGGCCGTTAGATATAGGAGAGAACCAATTAGACCTCTATATATCGATTTATTGAAGTCTTTTCCCTCTAGATCAGCATCCATTACCACTGTAGAGCTCATTGGGGTATCTTCTTCCTTGGACAGATCCATTCCAAATTTCTTCAAGATCTCCTTTACATACTTGGATTGGGAAATAAAGATTCCATCCTTTCTTTGTTTAATCTGAAGACCTAGAAAGAAATTGAGTTCTCCCATCATGGACATCTCGAATTCTCCCTGCATAGTCTTAGAAAATTCCTCACAGAGAGATTCATCAGTAGCACCAAAAATAATATCATCTACATAAATTTGTACAACAAGCATATTTTTCTTCTTATGTAAAATAAATAGAGTGGTGTCTACTTTTCCTCTTGAAAAACCTTTTTCTAATAGGAAATTACTTAGTCTTTCATACCAGGCTCTTGGTGCCTGTTTAAGTCCATATAAGGCCTTTTTAAGCTTAAAGACATGATCTGGTTTAGTGGAGATTTCAAAACCAGGAGGTTGTTCAACATATACCTCCTCCATGATATAACCATTAAGGCACTCTTTACATCCATTTGATAAAGTTTGAAATTTTTGAGAGATGCAAAGGCTAATAATAGTCTTATTGCTTCCAATCTTGCAACTGGGGCAAAAGTCTCCTCATAATCAATACCTTCTTCTTGGTTATATCCTTTAGCCACAAGTCTTGCCTTATTTCTGACAACAGACCCATATTCATCAAGTTTGTTTTTGAAAACCCATTTAGTTCCAATAATAGGATAATTTGAAGGCCTTGGAACTAAATCCCAAACTTGACTACTTTCAAACTGATTGAGTTCATCTTGCATTGCAACTATCCAATCACAATCCTCTAAAGCTTCTTCAATGCAGGTGGGTTCAATTTCAGAAATAAATGCGGAGAAATGCATTTTATTTTGAATTTGATTTCTGGTTTTAACACTTTCATTAACCTCACCGATGATTTGCTCAGGTGGATGATCCCTGTGATGTTTCCATGCTGAGGGTCCAGCTGGTATATCATGAGGATCATCCTCTTGTCCCTCCTCATGGGATTCATCTAGTGGAGATAATGATGGTGAAGAGTTTTTAACTTTCTTTTGAAAAACAGATTCATCTTCTGTTGAAATATTCTGCTCAGAGTCAGTTTCATCAAAGACTACATGAACTGACTCTTCAACAGTAGAAGTCCTTTTATTGAATACTCTATAAGCCTTGCTTCTACTAGAATAGCCAATGAAAATTCCAGAATCAGACTTAGGGTCGAATTTACCTAGGTTTACCTTCCCATTGTTGTGAATGAAGCATTTGGAACCAAAAACCTTGAGATGGCTTACATTTGGTTTTCTTCCTTTGTAAAGCTCATATGGAGTCTTGTCCATTCCCTTTCGAATATAGGCTCTGTTTGAAATATAACATGCTGTATTCATTGCATCTGCCCAGAACACTTGATATACTTCCTTTTCATTTAGCATTGTTCTGGCCATCTCAGTGAGTACTTTGTTCTTCCTTTCAACCACTCCATTCTGTTGAGGAGTTCTTGGGGCTGAGAAATTGTGATTGATGCCATTCTCTTTGCATAGATCTAGAAAGTCTTGATTCTCAAATTCTCCTCCATGATCTGTCTTGATTGAGCTGATTCTCTTGTCTTTTTCATTCTGCACTCTTTTAGCAAACACATAAAAAGCATCAAAAGTTTCATGTTTGGAGGGAAGAAACACAGTCCAATTGAACCTAGAATAGTCATCCACAATCACAAGAGTGTACAGACTTCCTCCAAGACTCTTTACTCTTGCTGGACCAATCAAATCCATATGAATAAGTTCCAGAGGTCTTGTAGTGGTGACTTCCTTCTTAGGTCTAAAAGAGGACTTTGTTTGTTTACCCTTTTGACATGCTTCACACACCAAATCAGATTTTACTTTCATATTTGGTATCCCAATAACCAAATCCTTTTTGATTAATTTCTCTAATTGAGACATATTAACATGAGCTAATCTTTTATGCCATAGCCAACAGTTATCAGAGTTGCTAATAAAACATTTTTCAGAGAGATACTGATTTAAATATACTTCATACAAATTTCCATTCCTGTTGGCTTTCAACCTGTAATTTATGTTTGATTTGTCTATAACCAATTCATTCTTATCTACTATGACTGACTGACACTCTGACTGACACTCAGCAAATTGTGACAGAGACCTTCCACAAGATAGATATCCTTAATTGGACCAATGTCTCCTTTTCCAGCGATTTTACCATATTGATTTCCTCCAAAACTCACTTTGGCCCCATCCTTCAAGATCAGATTGTCCAATTTTTCTTTATCTCCTATCATGTGTCTTGAGCATCCACTGTCAATATACCATTTTGCGTTGTTGGATGCTTTGAGACATACCTGCACATACTAAACAATTTTAGGTACCCAGATTTTCTTAGGTCCTTTGGGATTAGTTTGCTTCCTTTGATCCAAGTGGACTTTAGGCTGATGTGTCCCTTTAAGGACCCACTTGTATGATTTTGATAATCCATATTTCTTAGGATAACATGTTGATTCAGAATGACCTTTTCTATTACAGTAATTGCAAAAAGAGGAAGGTGATGAATACTCTGAAGCTTTTCTGAAAAATTTCATGTATGATTTCTCTTTTGGCACAGATCTGTTTTCTTTCAAATTTTTGGGAGTTGAATCATACCCTATTCCAGTTTTATCTCTATATGCCTTTAGATTCATTAACATGATATCAAGTGTTTCTGTGCTCTTAGTGAACTTCTTTAAGATTTCAGAAATTTTTCCATTTTCTTTTCGAAGAGTTTCACAGTTTTTGCAATCAGATTTTTCTTGAAAAACCTTCTCTGAATTCTGTTTACATTTCTCACAATCAGATTTCTCAGCTTTCTTTTCAAGTTCTTTGTTTTTCTTTCTCAGAATAGATACTTCTTTTGCAAGCTTTTCAAATTCAATATGTATGTCATCATAAGCATCTTGAAGCTCTTGAAAAGATAGGTTAGTAGAATATACCTCACTGTCAGATGATTCCTCTTGAGCCACTAGGCATAGGTTGGCTGCTTCCTCAATATCACTAGTCTCCTCATCCGAGCTGTCTCCCCATATAGATGAAACGTAAGCTTTCTTTCTGCCTTGGAATTTCTCCTTCTTTTTCTCTTTCTCTTTAAATCTTTGAAGACTTGGACATTCAGCCTTGAAGTGTCCAGGCTTCTTACATTCATAGCACACAGGAATATTCTTCTGGGGATCCTTTCTGATGTTACTTGAGCCACCTCTCTGGTATCTTCCTCTATTTCTGAAGAACTTTCTAAATTTTCTGACCATAAAGGCCATCTCATCATCATCCAGTTCCTCCTCATCTTCCTCATCCTCATCATCTTTTGCTGAGGTTGTTAGTGCAAGATTCTTTTTCTTTTTATCTCCATAGAGTTCTCTTTGCACTTAATAGTTGTTTCATACTCAGCTAGGCTTCCAAACAGAGACGTGATGGAGCTCATGGATTCTCCTCTCATTTCCTGAATTGCAGTAGCCTTCATTTGCCATTCAGGAGTTAGAATCTTTAAAATTTTGGAAACTTGTTCTGCCTCTGAGATTCTTCTTCCGAGAGCTGTAAGATTATTGATCAAGTGAGTGAATCTGATTTCTAGCTCCCTAATTGGTTCTCCTTCTTCCATTTTGAATAAGTGGAAGTCAGTAATTAGTTTCTCAACTATTCTAGTCTTTATACCACTGGTTCCTTCATGAGCAACTGCTAGGGCATCCCACATCTCTTTGGCAGTCTCCAAATGGCATACTCTAAAGTATTCTTTCTGACTTAAGGCATTTTGGAGAATCAAGACTGCTCTGCTGTTGAGTTCCAAGTCTCCCTTGTCATCATCCGTTAGTTCATGAGGGAGCTTTGGCACTTGAACTCCATTTTCAGTTTTCATGGGAACAAGATTCCCTTCTTCAACTATCCTCCAAAGATCATCCCAGATGATTTGATGAACACTTTCATTTTCATCTTCCAGAAGGTATAATGTTCACCATTGAATCTAGGAGGTTTATTAATTGAACTGCCTTCTAGGAGCACATTGTCATATCCTGCCATTATATATCTTTACTTCTCCTGATCGTGGGATCGGTGGAAACTGAGAAGACCAGGCTCTGATACCAAATGTAGTAGGCAGGAATGCACAAGAGGGGGGTGAATTGTGCTTCTTCAAATTTAAACCTGAAGATAAACAACACAGTTTATACTGGTTCATCCCAAACTTGGCCTACGTCCAGTTCTCCAACCTGCAGTTGGGTTCCACTAAATCCTCAAGATTTAATCAGGCTCTTGATAGCCTTTACAAGTGACAGCAAGAACTCCTCTCTTTACTGATCACTCCCCCTTACACTTTGTAGGATTACACCCTACTCTTAAGATCCCACTATCTTAAGAGTAATCCTCACTTTAATAATGAATACAGAATAATTGTTCACTTAATTGAACAGATTGTGTTACACACTTAAGAATATGATAGCAGAAGGTGTTGAGAGTATTAAAGCAGTAGATACAGATAATCAATGTGGCAATCAATCTCTCTAACTAACTTCTTCCCAATAGCATTTATAGTTTCTCTTGGAAATGTATCCGTTATAAATATGGCCGTTGAACACATCAAGAGAGTTGAATGATCTGGTGAAGTATGGAAGATGAAATCTGCTATGCATTTACTCCATTGTACTTGCTTTTGCTTTAGCCCATTTCTCTTCTTCTATCGCTGACAGAGTAGGTAAGTTCCAACAGCTCTTTTGTTCAGCTTGTGTCTTAACGTAAACTTCCTTAAGTAGGTCTGAACTGTTAGAATCTTAAGTTTTGATGAAGACTGATCTATGAAAATATCGCTAATAAGAAATGATAACTTAGCAGATCAATAAGAATGAAAATCTTTATCGCTACGTAAATTTCCATAACAAATTGATTGAAAGGAATAGCGAATGAAGACTTAGAAATATCAAAGTCATTATCTATCGCTAAGTCATTCTCTATCGCTAAGAAAGAATCCATCGCTAGAAGTTCATTGATAACTCAGCTAGCAGAAAGATAACCCAAGTCCTTGATCTAATGAAATCAGCTAGCGATAACAGGTTAAGCTATCGATAACAAAAGTGCTTCAGATAATAAATCATTCAGATAGCCAGTACCTGAGAAAGTGTCAAATGAGCTAAAGTAGTTGCTAGCGATAATGTATTGAGCTATCGATAATAGGATACCTGGAAATATCTGAATACTTGGATGATAATATCCTGAAGGTTAATAGCGATAATGAATTTGCAATTGATAGAGATAATCTATGCTGATGAAATGCTTTCTGATCCAAGAGAATAAGCTATCGATAAAAAGCTCTGAAATTCCTTATATTGTCTTCATCTCATTGAGCTAATGGATTAAGCTTGCGATAGTAACCTCTGTGCAATATATGACTATTTGGTTAGCTAACAGTTTAAGTGCAGATCACACTCTATGAGATTAGCGATAATAGATCAAGCTAGCGCTAATAGAAAGCTGCCAGAAAGTACTATTTGTACGGATGCTCAGAGCGCTGAGTCTGTCTCTCTCTTAGCTCACCCTATGCAAGAAGTAGTTGAAGCTAGAGCAGAGAGTTAAGCCCGATAAAGAAGCTGCATTAAATGCCAACGGCTATGAGCTCCCAACGACTAAATTCAAACGGCTTCTTGAAATGTTGAATCTAAGGGCAAAATCTGAAGAAAAAGATATAAATACAGAACTCAAGCATTTATTGCATAGAGACGAACAACGAGAATATTCACAAGCTCATTCATTACTCTGTATTTATTGTCTTAGAGATTTCATCTGTACTTAAGTGTTTATCAAAATCAGTTCATTAAGTGAACATATTTATTGAAATCCTCTACTGTTTGAGGTTGTTCTGAAAGCTTGGTGCTTTAGAACAGGGATATTTCCTTACAGGTAGTAAGGGGGAGTGTTTAGAGATTCTAAAACTCTGTAAAGGTTGACAGGTGAACCTGTGCTCGTAAAACCTGTGGTTAGTGGAACCCAACAGAGTGTTGGAGAACTGGACGTAGGCAGTGTTGGCTGAACCAGTATAAATTTTGTGTTGTATTGATTCCTTTTAATTTTTTTTAATAGCACAATTCACCCCCCCTCTTGTGCGATTGCCACTTTTACTTGGTATCAGAGCCGGTCTTCTCTGTTATTAAGATTCCAACGAATCTGAGAAGCAAAGATCTAAATGGCATCGCTTGAAAGCATCCTCCCTGAAGGAAGCTCCATTAATAAGCCTCCTGGCTTTGATGGGAAACATTATACCTTCTGGAAATTAAAAATGAAGATTTACATCAAAGCCAATGGATACAAGCTCTGGAAAATTATAGAAGAAGGAGATATTGTTCCCAGAGATCCCATGGGCATTCCAAAGGCAGAAGATGAGTACACAGAAGAGGATATTGCTAATCTGGAGCTGAATAGCAAAGCAGTCCTCATGATCCAGAGTGCTCTTAGTCAAACAGAGTTCTTTAGAGTGAGTCATTTTGACTCTGCTAAAGAAATGTGGGAAGCCCTGCAAATAGCTCATGAAGGGACTTCTGGAGTAAAAGATAGGCGTGTGGAAATGCTAGTGGAAGAGTTCCACAAGTTTGAAATGATTGAGGATGAGAAGATAAGGGATCTAGAGATCAGATTCACTCACCTCATCAATAATCTTGCTGCTCTGGGCAGAAAGATTACAGAGAAAGAGCAGGTCAACAAAATTTTGAAAGTCCTAAAGGGAGATTGGCTCATGAAAGTCACAGCCATTCAAGAAATGCAAGGAGAATCAACAAAATCCATCACTGCTCTGTTTGGCAGCCTTGCAGAGTATGAGCCTACCCTGTTAGCTCAAAGAGAAGCACAAGGAAATTCCAAGAAAAAGTCACTTGCTCTTGTTGCTTCAGAAAGAAATGAAATCAATGATGACGAGGAAGACCTAGATGAGGAGGATATTGCTCTTATGGCCAGAAAATTTAAAAAGTTCTTCAGAAGAAGAGAAAGATTTCAGAGGAGTGGCACCAACTTCAAAGACTCCCAGAAAGACAAATCTCCTGTATGCTTTGAATGCAAGAAGCCTGGTCACTTTAGAGCTGAGTGTCCCAGTCTTCAAAGATTAAAGGAGAAGGAGAAAAGGAAGACTTATGGGAAGAAAAAGGCCTATGTGTCATCTATCTGGGGTGATAGCTCTGATGAGGAAGCTAGCGATAGCGAGGAATGTGCCAACCTCTTCTTAGTTGCTCGAGAAGAGCAAAGCGATTCTGAGGTATCTGATTCTGAACCTTCTTATTCTGATCTTCAAAACTCATATGATGAAATGTGCATAGAATTCTTAAAACTTTCTAAAGAAGTAGTCAGACTAAGAAAAGAAAACAAAGAATTTCAAAAAAATTCCTCACAAAAGACTTCTTCTTCCTTTCTATCGATAGAAGAGGAGATATCGCAAACTCTCAGAAAAGAACTATCAATAGCTGAGCCACTTTCGATAGCAATTCCTTCAACTTCTGAAAATTGCTCCAATTGTGAAAAATTATTGAAGGAAAAAGAAAAACTTTCGCATGTTCTGGAAAAATTTACAAAAGGCTCAGAAACTTTAAATGTGATTTTAAGCAATCAAAAAGTTTTTAGAGATAGAACAGGAATTGGCTATGAGCCTAAACAAAAGTTTTCAAAAAGATGGGTTGAACCAAAAGTAAAATCATACATGAAATATTTTAGAAAATCTTCTGAAAGTTCTTCACCTTATAGTTTTTGCAATTACTGCAACAAGAAAGGCCATACACAGTCAACTTGTATTCACAGAAAGTATGGTGTTAGAAGCTCTTATAAATGGGTTCCTAAAGGAACTCATGTGCCAAAGGTCCCTACACACCTAAAGCACAAGTCTGACCTTAAAGGACCCAAGAAAGTTTGGGTACCTAAATCTGTATAGTATGTGCAGGTGTGCCTGAAAGCATCCAGCAAAGGGAAATGGTACATTGACAGTGGATGCTCAAGACATATGACTGGAGACAAAGACAAAATCAACAATCTGGTGATGAAAGATGGAGCCAAAGTTAACTTTGGTGGAAACCAAAGTGGAAAAATCACTGGAGTGGGTGAAGTAAGTCCAGTCAAGGACGTCTACCTAGTGGATGGTCTCTGCCACAACCTACTGAGTGTTAGCCAAAGTGCAGACCATGGTAACTGGGTAATTTTTGATTCAAACGAATGCCTTATTGTTGATAAGAATGATCTAGATATAAATAAATCCAGTCTGAAGTATAAGATAAAAGGAAATAGAAATGGAAATTTATATACTCTGGATTTATGCCAACAGCTTGAGGAAAAATGCTTTGTTTCAAATGATGAAAACTGTTGGTTATGGCATAAAAGATTAGCTCATGTGAATTTTTCTCAGCTAGATAAATTAATTAAGAAGGAGCTAGTCATGGGAATTCCCAGTTTTAAATCAAAGCATGATTTAATTTGTGAATCCTGTCAAAGAGGTAAACAAACAAAGTCCTCTTTTAAAATCAAGAAGACAGTCTCCACTAGTAGGCCATTGGAACTAATTCATATGGATCTAGTTGGGCCAGCAAGAGTGAAATGTCTAAGAGGAAGCCTATACACTCTTGTAGTTGTGGATGACTACTCAAGATTTACTTGGACTATGTTTCTTTCCTCTAAGCATGAAACTTTTGATGCTTTTTGTGTGCTTGCTAAGAAAGTGCAGAATGAGAAAGGGACAAAGATAATAGCCATCAGAACTGATCATGGAGGTGAATTTGAAAATAAAGAGTTCATGGAGCTGTGTGATGAAAATGGAATTGACCACAACTTCTCTGCCCCTCGGACTCCTCAACAAAATGGTGTTGTAGAGAGAAAGAACAGAGTGCTCACAGAAATGGCTAGAAGCATGCTGAACGAGAAACAAGTGCCTCAAATATTTTGGGCAGATGCTATGAGTACAGCTTGCTACATCTCTAACAGAGCCTACATCAGAAAGGGGATGGAAAAGACTCCATATGAGCTCTACAAGGGAAGGAAGCCTAATATCAGTCACCTGAGGATTTTTGGATCAAAATGCTACATCCACAACAATGGAAAGGTAAACTTAGGTAAATTCGATCCTAAATCTGATATTGGCATTTTCATCGGGTATTCAAATAGAAGTAGAGCATATAGAGTTTATAATAAAAGGACTCAAACTGTTGAAGAATCTGTTCATGTAGTATTTGATGAAACCCCTCAGGAAAAACAACAATCTGTTGATGAGGATGAAGATTTTTCAAAGTTTTTAAAACAGCCTCTATCGATAGCACCTCAGCCATCGATAGCAAATCCTGAAAACAATATTGAAAATAATCAGGATAAAACTAAAGATGTTCTAGAGGGAACTGTTGAGCCTCAATCTTCTATTAGACATCTTAAAAATCATCCTCCTGAACAGATTATTGGAGAAATTTCAAAAGGAGTTAAAACAAGAAGGCAACTGCAAAATGAAGTAGAATTTTCATGCTTTCTTTCTCAAATTGAACCAACTCATATTGATGAAGCTCTTGCTGAATATGACTGGATAATAGCTATGCAGGAAGAACTTAATCAATTCAAAAGAAATCAAGTTTGGGATTTAGTACCAAGGCCCAGAAATCATCCTATTATTGGTACTAAATGGGTTTTCAAAAACAAACTTGATGAAGCTGGTCAAATTGTGAAAAATAAAGCCAGATTAGTTGCAAAAGGATATAACCAAGAAGAAGGCATTGATTATGAGGAAACTTTTGCTCCAGTTGCAAGACTTAAAGCAATAAGGATTCTTCTAGCTTTTACATCCATCAAAAATTTTAAACTTTATCAAATGGATGTTAAAAGTGCTTTTCTTAATGGCTATATTAAAGAAGAGGTGTATGTAGAACAACCTCCTGGTTTTGAAGAAAAGACTAAGCCTGACCATGTTTTCAAACTCAAAAAGGCTCTTTATGGTCTCAAACAAGCACCTAGAGTTTGGTATGAGAGACTTAGTACTTTTCTGCTTGAAAAAGGATTTTCTAGAGGAAAATCAGATACTACATTGTTCATCATGCACAAAAATAATCATATGCTTATAGTTCAAATTTATGTTGGTGACATTATTTTCGGTGCAACTAATGAAACTCTATGTGAGGATTTTGCTAAGACAATGCAGGGAGAATTTGAAATGTCCATGATGGGAGAGTTAACATTCTTCCTGGGACTACAAATAAAGCAAAAGAAGGATGGCATCTTCATATCCCAAACCAAATATTGTAAAGAAATTCTCAACAAGTTTGGGATGGATCTATCCAGAGAAGGGGACACTCCAATGAGTACCTCTGCCAAATTAGATGCAGATCTTCCCGGCAAAGAAGTAAATCAGTCACATTATAGAGGAATCATTGGTTCTTTACTTTATTTAACTGCTAGTGGACCTGACATTCAATTTAGTGTAGGAGTATGTGCTAGATATCAGGCAAATCCCAAAGAATCTCATTTATCAAATGTAAAGAGGATTTTGCGTTATTTACAAGGGACTCAAGAGCTTGGGCTGTGGTATCCCAAGGTAACTCAAGAGTACCTTCTTGCCTATTCTGACTCTGACCATGCAGGCTATAAATCAGATAGAAAAAGCACAAGTGGTCAATGCCAATTTCTCGGTAACTGTCTAATCACTTGGGCAAGCAAGAAGCAAACTTGTGTTTCTCTTTCATCCACAGAGGCAGAATACATTGCAGCAGGAAGTTGCTGTACTCAAGTCTTATGGCTTAGGCAGCATCTGAAAGATCTGGGTTTGAACTTCTCAGAAGTACCTATTCTCTGTGACAACACCAGCACAATAAGCTTGGCTAAGAATCCAGTTCAACATTCCAGAACCAAGCATATAGATGTGAGACATCACTTCCTGAGAGATCACATTCAAAAGAAGGATGTCAAGATAGAATTTATTTCAACCCATCTACAACTTGCTGATATATTTACCAAGCCTCTTGAGCCTGATCAATTTCTCTATATTAGAAGAGAGCTAGGAATGGTAAATCCAAATGAATTGTAAATATTATTATTCTAAATTTGTTTTATTGATTAGTCATCTGAATTATTGCTGACTTAGGCATCAGAGTGCCAAATCTTAAGTTTTTGCAGGACTGACCAATCGATAGTGAGTCATACTATCGCTATCATATGCAGAACAAAGCTAAGTTTGAGGTGAGATTGCCATCGCTAGCCTACAGAACTATCGATAGCAAAGTCAGCTATCAATAGATAAACCTTGGAAGGAGTAAGTGAAGCCCAGACGCCACTTACTCAGCGTGGGATCATGCCTGCTAGCGATAGCTGCTCACACTAGCGATAGCAAATCACTAAAGCGTCTCAGAATGCGAAACGTCAGCGAATATTATATTATTTCTGGTAATTTCTGAACTCTATAAAAGCAGGACATGTGTATTGTGCATTCATTATTCACCCAAAGAGTCTCATCATCTCTTTAAACACTCTCTGAAATCTTGAGCCTCCCTCGTCTCAAAACCCTAATCCCAGAAATGGGTAGAGTCAAGAATCCAAGAATAGGTGCTGATAAGGAACCCTCTAGCGCTAAACCATCCTCTCAATCCCCTAGTAAGTGTCTCAAAGCCCAGAAAACTGTATCATTCTCCAAAGAAATCATTCAATCCCGTATCCAGCGTCAAAAGTGCGTCTCCTTTGATTATATTCTTTCAGAAAAATCCTTCAAAGTTCAAATCACTCTCCTCGCTCATGGAAAAACCCTAGCCGTGGCGAGAGTTTTGGTGGATTTGTTCTTCTACAGAGAGCCTGAGGAGACACAACCTCTTGAGGAAGACGAAGCGACTCCTGTCCAGGGGTACCATTCGTCCAGGGTTTGATGGGTTCAATCTTTTCTCTCCAACAAATGATGACAAAAAGGGGGAGAAATGGTTCAAGAAAACTCTTTTATTAGGGAGATCGAGTCAAAAGCCAAAATAGATAGATTATATCTTAAGCACTTTTCTTCTGCAAGATGTACTATGTTCTGAATATATATATCAGATGTTCTGTAAAAGATTTATTGTTATTCAAATTCTGATATACAAATCTTGAAATATGCTTGTGCTGATATGAATATGTTTATATTTCCGAACTTGTCTTTGTGTATATTTTTCCTTATGTTTTGTCATCATCAAAAAGGGTGAGAATGTTAGAATCTTAAGTTTTGATGAAGACTGATCTATGAAAATATCGCTAATAAGAAATGATAACTTAGCAGATCAATAAGAATGAAAATCTCTATCGCTACGTAAATTTCCATAACAAATTGATTGAAAGGAATAGCGAATGAAGACTTAGAAATATCAAAGTCATTATCTATCGCTAAGTCATTCTCTATCGCTAAGAAAGAATCCATCGCTAGAAGTTCATTGATAACTCAGCTAGCAGAAAGATAACCCAAGTCCTTGATCTAATGAAATCAGCTAGCGATAACAGGTTAAGCTATCGATAACAAAAGTGCTTCAGATAATAAATCATTCAGATAGCCAGTACCTGAGCAAGTGTCAAATGAGCTAAAGTAGTTGCTAGCGATAATGGATTGAGCTATCGATAATAGGATACCTGGAAATATCTGAATACTTGGATGATAGTATCCTGAAGGTTAATAGCGATAATGAATTTGCAATTGATAGAGATAATCTATGCTGATGAAATGCTTTCTGATCAAAGAGAATAAGCTATCGATAAAAAGCTCTGAAATTCCTTATATTGTCTTCATCTCATTGAGCTAATGGATTAAGCTTGCGATAGTAACCTCTGTGCAATATATGACTATTTGGTTAGCTAACAGTTTAAGTGCAGATCACACTCTATGAGATTAGCGATAACAGATCAAGCTAGCGCTAATAGAAAGCTGCTAGAAAGTACTATTTGTACGGATGCTCAGAGCGCTGAGTCTGTCTCTCTCTTAGCTCACCCTATGCAAGAAGTAGTTGAAGCTAGAGCAGAGAGTTAAGCCCGATAAAGAAGCTGCATTAAATGCCAACGGCTATGAGCTCCCAACGACTAAATTCAAACGGCTTCTTGAAATGTTGAATCTATGGGCAAAATCTGAAGAAGAAGATATAAATACAGAACTCAAGCATTTATTGAGTAGAGACGAACAACGAGAATATTCACAAGCTCATTCATTACTCTGTATTTATTGTCTTAGAGATTTCATTTGTACTTAAGTGTTTATCAAAATCAGTTCAATAAGTGAACGTATTTATTGAAATCCTCTACTGTTTGAGGTTGTTCTGAAAGTTTGGTGCTTTAGAACAGGGATATTTCCTTACAGGTAGTAAAGGGGAGTGTTTAGAGATTCTAAAACTCTGTAAAGGTTGACAGGTGAACCTGTGCTCGTAAAACCTGTGGTTAGTAGAACCCAACAGAGTGTTGGAGAACTGGACGTAGGCAGTGTTGGCCGAACCAGTATAAATTTTGTGTTGTATTGATTCCTTTTAATTTTTTTTAATAGCACAATTCACCCCCCTCTTGTGCGATTGCCACTTTCATGAACAACTCTGTACTTGGAAGGCTAAAAATAGGCTTGTCATTGATTTTGAATATTTCTTATCGCCACTCAGATTACATGCCTCTGATCGATCACAAGGTCTGGTGTCTAATCGATTACACATCGATTACCTATAGATTACAGCCTGTATCACTGAATATCAGATTAGTAATTCATGCGCCTAATCGATTACAGGGGAAACCTGATCGATTAGACAGGTTCAATCGATTACATACAGATTACACATACTTCTCTAATCGATTGCAAACAGATTATACTTAGATTACTTAATCTTCTCTTGATCGATTACATGGCTCTAATCGATTAGGCATTTCTCTCCTAATCGATTGATGGACTCTGATCGATTAGTCTAAGGTCTCTTAATCGATTAGGCGAGTCTAATCGATTGGGCTAAAATCTTTTCATCGATTACAGGGACCTCTAATCGATTGGGCGCTATGTGATCTGAGCTTGGTTCAACTCTAATCGATTAGGCTAGTTTCTCTCATCGATTACAGGTGCCTCTAATCGATTGGGCGCTATCTCTGATTCTTCTCTAATCGATTGGACATAAAATATTTGACTTATAATCTATCCCTGATCGATTGGTCAAGACTTAGGATTCTCTATCAGATTATGCCTAAGATATTTCTGATCTTTATCATAGCCCTTCCCTATGCTTAAGATATGTTTAGTTATCATCAAAACTCATTATTCTAACAGAGGAAAGTTGCAAATTCCAATCGTAAGATTGGAGAGACAGAAGAAGAGACAAGTGCAATCAACAGTAGGCATGTTTGAAAAACGCAAATCATAGGACAAATGCATATCACAAGTGAAGATGAAACTTTTTTTTTCAATGGCCCCTATTTTATTGAATGTAAAAGTCCTAATTTTTTACTTTTACTAGGATGCTCCCTCCCCCACACTTGTTCAATGCAATAACAATAAAATATCAACCAGCCAGTCCAAAATGCATGAAAGTAAGCAAGATAAGGAAATGAAGCATCTTGGCCTCAAGGAGGCTTTGCGACCAGTCCATGGTAGAGCTTGAGGAGATGCCCATTTGACACAAATTCTTTCCTGGTCTCCTCTTCAATGAGCCACACCATCCCATACTTATTGACCTTTGTTATTTTGCCCAAACCAATTAGATGTGAGCTTCCCATGACCATGGCGGAAGTGGGCTTGGTACATAAGAACTTGGCCTCCAACTTTGAATCTGCGGTTGAAGATCTTGCCATCATGGATCAACTTAGTCTTTTCCTTGTAGATCCTTGAGCTCTCATATGCCTGAAGGCGCAATTCATCAAGTTCTTAAATTTGAAGGCATCTCTCAGTTTCGGCGGCATCCAACTCCATGTTACATTGCTTTACGGCCCAATAGGACTTGTGCTCCAACTCAACCAGCAAATGACAAGCCTTACTAAAAACTAACCGGTATAGAGACATGCCTAAGGGTGTCTTGAATGCGGTTCGATATGCCCACAATGCATCTTCGAGTCGATCACTCCAATCCTTTCTTGATGGCTTCACAACTTTCTCAATAATGTGTTTTATATCCCTGTTTGACACCTCCCCTTGGCCATTAGTTTGGGGATGGTATGGGCTAGACACTCTGTGGGACACCCCATACTTAGCAAGCAAGTTATCAAGAAGCTTGTTGCAAAAGTGGGTTCCTCGATCACTTATGAGACCTCTTGGTACTCCAAATTTACTAAAGATGTTGGAATTAAGAAACTTGGAGACCATGGGTGTATCATCCTTTCGGGTTGGGATAGCTTCTACACACCTAGAAACATAATCTACGGCAAGTAGGATATAAGTGAAACCAGAAAAAGGTGGGAAAGGTCCCATAAAGTCTATCCCCCAAATGTCAAAAATCTCACAAACTAGGATAGGTCGTTGGGGCATCTCATGTCTTTTAGTCACACTCCCCCAAATTTTTGGCACTTATCACATGATTTACAAAAGGAATAGGCATCTTTGAAAAGTGTAGGCCAATAGAAACCGGCATCTAAGACCCTCCTAGTGGTTTTCCTAGAACTATAGTGTCCATAACACACCATCGAGTAGCAAGCAGGAAGAATGTATAGGGACACGAATTCCGGCACACATCTCCTAATGACTTGATCATTACAGAGTCTCCATAGGTGTGGTTCATCCCAAACATAGTGTTGGGCTTCTCTCTTTAGCTTTTGCACCTAAAAAGGAGATAAGTCTTCCGGAGTGAGGGCAAAAACAAGATAATTAACCAAAGAAGCATACCATGGCACCTCAACATTAATCACACACAAAGAGGAATCGGGAAAATTATCACAAGGAAATATGTTTAAGTGTCTACTACCTTAGCGTATATCCTTTAGTCATGATAAATGCTATCTAAAGGTGTTACGCTAGGAAAGCTGTTGACTCATATTGAAGTGATATTTGGGTGAAAGGAAGATTACCTGAAATACACACACTTAAGTTAGTGTCTGAGACTGGTATATCATAATATTAGGTTACTAATTTCGTAAGTGTGGATACTATGCATATGAGAAAAAGGCAATCTGAGTTTTATCTTTACTCAAAAGGGACTATATTGGCTCTGAGAAAAGTGTATATGTGTAAATCTAGGATATTTGAGGCACTATATCAAAATAATCGAGCTACACAGCAAGGTTGTTTTGTGCTAATCTCTGTAAAAGGGATTTCTAGTACAAAACATCTAGAAAGAGACGTCGTGCCTACCCGGTCACAACAAAGCAGTTAATATGAAAGAAGGATAGAAGAGAAAGAGACTTGACTCTTAACATTTAACTGACCAAGTGTGAGTAGGAGATGTAGGAATACACCTAATCCACCCTTGGTGGGTTAGGGCCCAATCCCAATATAATGAGAATTGGGACTAATATGTAATTATGGAGAGACATAAGATAAAATGAGTAATTTTTCCCTTAATAATTTGAAATTCAAATTATATGACTTTCCATAGCGGATATGACTTTTTGTACGTTGTTTATAAATTAAGGGGTTTGTGGGAAGAAACAAAAAGGAAATTTTAAGCTGGAAACGAAACTTCCTATCTTCCCGTCTCTTCTCTTTATATCAATGGTACATATGTTGTATGCATAATTAGGGTCCAAATCGATGCTCCAATTTTGTGTGGGTACTGAGCGAGTCAATCGTATTCTAGGTACATCCCAAACCCTACATATAGAGAGAGAGAGAAAGGAGACTCACATGAATTCAAAGAAAATCTAATAAAGAGTAATAAAAATTGAGTTTCATACATTAGTTGTATCTCTTGATCTAATGTGTGTGTGGTTGGTTGGATGAGAGTCCGGTAATTAGAATGGAATTTTCATATTTGGTTTTGGGGAGCATTGATTTTGTTGAAAAGTATTCTAATGTTTAAAATTATTTCGTAAAAAGTAATTTAACAGAATAGGGAAACAGTTAAAAGATGTTAATAAAAAGCATTTGTGAAATGTGTAATTGATATAAAAGGGAATATTTTTATAATATTTATAATATAATATTTGGGTGACGTTGCAATTTAGACAATGAAGATTCACTACTATAGAAATTGCCTATAGCAGCACTTATAAGTTCTGCAATAGCCAGTGCTGCGATAGGCTATTAAGCCTAACGCGGTGCTTAGTAAGCGCCGCAATAGGTATACCTATAGCGGCGCTTATAATTTAGTAGGCGTTGCTTTAGGGTACCCTAAAACAGCACTTATTTCTTTATAAGCGCTGCTTTAGGTAATTTATTTTTTAAAAAAATACCTATAGCAGCGCTCATAACGAAATAAGCGCTGCTATTGATTTTTTTAAAATATTTGATTTTATTTTATATATACCCCACCTGTATCAGTGCTAAATACCAGCAATTCTATACAGTTCTTGGCAACGAATATACACCAATAACTCATCCAGAGAGCAATGTACAATTAAACGAACCATTGTAATTGGGAAACAAAAAGCACACTACTAGCTATACTACTATCTACATTTCTACTTATTGAAAAAGAGGTAGTACATACGCGCACCATTCTTCAATTAGCGCATTCATTTGTTCCCTCGACAACATCGGGCAACGTGCGTCTGTGTAATACTGCACAGACAAATATATTTGAATGGCAATCAAACCTACTTGAAATCTAATAACAAGTTCAAATACAATTAGAGTTGGCAAAATATAAAACTTACTGTAAATGGAATGCTACATCGATCATGTGTAATGACATCCCTCATAAACTGCATCACATAGTATCCACAGTCGTTGTTATTGGGTTGGAAGGGGCACTGTAACAAAGAACACCAAATATCATATGAGAAACATTTACGTTATGTTTGACTAGATTGTTTAAAAAATTGAATAACTTGTAAAACTTGGACTATGCTCCACGGATAAGCATCTTTCTGGTCAGGGGCTCTGGAATAACTCAAGTTAATGGAGGACCAAAAACTGGTCAATATGCTGGAAACGAAACAAATTAAATTAATTTTATTAGCTAGGGTCACAAAATGTCAAATAATACAATGCATTATTCAAATAATGTTGACATTCATGTACCTATTAACGACGCACATCAAAACTGGACGATTGTCTGGTTCAGCACCTAGCACAGGATTCAAATAGTAAATCAAGGGTTCCGGTTGTGCTTGCGGATAGATGACAAGTAAAAGCCAATGGTTCCTAAAATATTTAGAACGTTATGTCAGTATATATAAATTATGCTTGGAGCTAAGAATACGATGAAACCTATAATGTGTATCGACCTACCCTGTATTAATTGGAGCTAAAAATAAAGTCCTGCTTGTTACTTTTAAAGAAAAGCACCTTTTAAGCGCCACGGACTACTCGTCATATCTTGCGCCCGCAATATGTGCCATGGCTAGGGGCTTATGAATTCGAACGAGACATGCTCCGCGACGATCATGACATCTTCATACAGGTGCCTTTTATTAGAATAATAAGTTTTGATGATAACTAAACATAACTTAGGCATAAGGAGAGGCTATGATAAGATCAGAAATAACTTAGAGATAATCTGATAGAAAATTCTAAAATATTGCCTAATCGATCAGGGAAAGATTACAAGATAAAGAACAAAAAGCCTAATCGATTAGAGTTAGATCAAGTTCAGATTAGAAGTTAAGAATATGGCCGCCTAATCGATCAGAGAGAAATGTAATAGATTAGAGAAGTTAGCCTAATCGATTAGAGACAAATAATCGATTAAGGGATTTTAGCATAATCAATCAGAGAGTAATAATCGATTAAGAAGAATAAGCCTAATCGATTAGAGAGCTATAATCGATCAAGATATAATCGATCAGAGGACTAGAATCGATTAGAGGATATTGTGCAATCGATCAAAGAGTCATGTAATCTAAATTGCAATCGATTAGATATGCCTAATCGATCAGGGTTTCCTGTAATCGATTAGGAAAATGATTTTCTAACTTGATATTCAGTGATGCAGGATGTAATCTATGTGTAATCAATATGTGATTGATCAGAAACCATTCCCTGTGATCGATTAGAGGCTATAATCGAAGTGGCGATAGGAATTATTTAAAATCAATGGCTAAGCCTATTTTAAGCTTTCCAAGTACAAAATTGCTCAGACCTACTTAAGGAAGTTAACATTAGCATGCAATCTGATCTTTAGAGCCGTTGGAACTCACCTACCACTTCCAGCGATAAATGAAAAGAGATGAGCTAAAACAAGAAAAAAACAATGGAGTTAATGCTTCTCAGAATACAATCAAAAGCACTCCATATCAGATTATCCAACTCTCTGAACATACATACAACGGTTATAACACTCACAACAGGCAAATCTCCAAGAGACTATAAATGCTACTGTGAAGAAGTTGGTTGATAGATTAATTGCTTACATTAATTATCTGTGTTAGTTATGTTAGAATCTTAAGTTTTGATGAGGACTGATCCTAAGAAAACATAAGTAAAAGTTACCTCTGAATTAATCTTATAATATCTGCCAGGTAACAAATCATCATTGCAAGAACAAAGATTTATCTCTAATAAGAAAAGGCATCTTAGCAGATCAATATTGAATGCGTATCTCTATCACTAAGTGTATCTGTATAGCTAATTGAAAGAAAGGAATAGCGAGTGAAGTCTTAGGAAAATCAATGTTAATATCTATCGCTAAATCATCCTCTATCGCTAAAGAAAGATTCCATCGCTAGAAGTTCATTGAGCTTATGAGTAAATGAAACCAGCAGATAAATGAACTAAGTCCCTAAATCAGCTAGCGATAATAGGTTAAGCAATCGATAGAAGGATATATGCTGATATGATGCTTTTTAATCCAAGAGAATAAGCTATCGATAAAAAGCTCTGAAATTCCTTATATTGTCTTCATCTCATTGAGCTAATGGATTAAGCTTGCGATAGTAACCTCTGTGCAATATATGACTATTTGGTTAGCTAACAGTTTAAGTGCAGATCACACTCTATGAGATTAGCGATAATAGATCAAGCTAGCGCTAATAGAAAGCTGCCAGAAAGTACTATTTGTACGGATGCTCAGAGCGCTGAGTCTGTCTCTCTCTTAGCTCACCCTATGCAAGAAGTAGTTGAAGCTAGAGCAGAGAGTTAAGCCCGATAAAGAAGCTGCATTAAATGCCAACGGCTATGAGCTCCCAACGACTAAATTCAAACGGCTTCTTGAAATGTTGAATCTAAGGGCAAAATCTGAAGAAAAAGATATAAATACAGAACTCAAGCATTTATTGCATAGAGACGAACAACGAGAATATTCACAAGCTCATTCATTACTCTGTATTTATTGTCTTAGAGATTTCATCTGTACTTAAGTGTTTATCAAAATCAGTTCATTAAGTGAACATATTTATTGAAATCCTCTACTGTTTGAGGTTGTTCTGAAAGCTTGGTGCTTTAGAACAGGGATATTTCCTTACAGGTAGTAAGGGGGAGTGTTTAGAGATTCTAAAACTCTGTAAAGGTTGACAGGTGAACCTGGGCTCGTAAAACCTGTGGATATTGGAACCCAACAGAGTGTGGAGAACTGGACGTAGGCAGTGTTGGCCGAACCAGTATAAATTTCGTGTTGAGTTAACCTCTTCTAAATTTTTAAAGAGCACAATTCACCCCCCCTCTTGTGCGATTGCCACTTTCATTTGGTATCAGAGCAGGTCTTCTCTGTTATTAAGATTCCAACGAATCTGAGAAGCAAAGATCTAAATGGCATCGCTTGAAAACATCCTCCCTGAAGGAAGCTCCATTAATAAGTCTCCTGGCTTTGATGGGAAACATTATACCTTCTGGAAATTAAAAATGAAGATTTACATCAAAGCAAATGGATACAAGCTTTGGAAAATTATAGAAGAAGAAGATATTGTTCCCAGAGATCCCATGGGCATTCCAAAGGCAGAAGATGAGTACACAGAAGAGGACATTGCTAATCTGGAGCTGAATAGCAAAGCAGTCCTCATTATCCAGAGTGCTCTTAGTCAAACAGAGTTCTTTAGAGTAAGTCATCTTGACTCTGCTAAAGAAATGTGGGAAGCCCTGCAAATAGCTCATGAAGGGACTTCTGGAGTAAAAGATAGGCGTGTAGAAATGCTAGTGGAAGAATTCCACAAGTTTGAAATGATTGAGGATGAAAAGATAAGGGATCTAGAGATCAGATTCACTCATCTCATCAATAATCTTGCTGCTCTGGGGAGAAAGATTACAAAGAAAGAGCAGGTCAACAAAATTTTGAAAGTCCTAAAGGGAGATTGGCTCATGAAAGTCACAGCCATTTAAGAAATGCAAGGAGAATCAACAAAATATATCACTGCTCTGTTTGGCAGCCTTGCAGAGTATGAGCCTACCCTGATAGCTCAGAGAGAAGCACAAGGAAATTCCAAGAAAAAGTCACTTGCTCTTGTTGCTTCAGAAAGAGATGAAGTCAACGATGATGAGGAAGATATTGATGAGGAGGACATAGCTCTCATGGCCAGAAAATTTAAAAAGCTCTTCAGAAGAAGAGACAGATTTCAGAGAAGTGGCCCTAGCTTCAAAGACTTCCAGAAAGACAAATCTCCTGTGTGCTTTGAGTGCAAGAAGCCTGGTCACTTCAGAGCAGAGTGTCCCAGCCTTCAAAGATTGAAGGAGAAAGAGAAAAAGAAGACTTATGGAAAGAAAAAGGCTTATGTGTCATCCATCTGGGGTGATAGCTCTGATGAAGAAGCTAGCGATAGCGAAGAATCCGCCAACCTCTGCCTAGTTGCTCAAGAAGAACATAGTGATTCTGAGGTATCTGACTCTGAACCTTCTGATTCTGATCTTCAAAATTTATATGATGAAATGTGCATAGAATTCTTGAAACTCTCTAAAGAAGTAGTTAGACTAAGAAGAGAAAACAAAGAATTTCAGAAAAACTCTTCTCAAAGGATTTCCTCTTCCCTATCGATAGAAGAAGAGCTATCGCAAGTTCCCATAGATGCACCTTCGATAGCTGTTCCTTCAATTTCTGAAAATTGCTCAAATTGTGAAAAATTATTAAAAACTTTCGCATGTTTTAGAAAAGTTTACAAAAGGATCTGAGACTCTGAATGTGATTTTAAGCAACCAAAAAGTTTTCAGAGATCGAACTGGTATTGGCTATGAGCCCAAACAAAAATCTTCAAAAAGATGGATTGAGCCAAAAGTGAAGTCATACATGAACTACTTTAGAAAATCTTCTGAAAATTCTTCACCATATAGCTTTTGCAATTTCTGCAACAAGAAAGGCCATACTCAGTCAACGTGTATTAACAGAAAGTATGGTGTTAATAGCTCCTATAAATGGGTTCCTAAAGGAACTTATGTGCCAAAGGTCACTACACACCTAAAGCACAAGTCTGACCTTAAAGGACCCAAGAAAGTTTGGGTACCTAAATCTGTTTAGTATGTGCAGGTGTGCCTGAAAGCATCCAGCAATGGAAAATGGTAAATCGACAGTGGATGCTCAAGACATATGACTGGAGACAAAGATAAAATCAACAATCTGGTGATAAAAGATGGAGCCAAAGTTAGCTTTGGCGGGAACCAAAGTGGAAAAATCACTGGAGTTGGTGAAGTAGGTCCAGTCAAGGATGTCTACCTAGTAGATGGTCTCTGCCACAATCTTCTGAGTGTTAGCCAAAGCGCAGACCATGGCAACTGGGTAATTTTCGATTCTAATGAATGTCTCATTGTTAATAAAGATGATTTAGATATAAATAAATCCGATCTGAAATGCAAGATAAAAGGAAATAGAAATGGGAACTTATATACTCTAGATTTATGCCAACAGCTTGAAGAAAAATGCTTTATTTCAAATGATGAAAATTGCTGGTTATGGCATAAAAGATTAGCCCATGTGAATTTTTCTCAGCTAGATAAATTGGTTAAGAAGGAGCTAGTCATAGGAATTCCCAGTTTTAAGTCAAAGCATGATTTGATTTGTGAATCCTGTCAAAGAGGTAAACAAACAAAGTCCACTTTTAAAATCAAGAAGACAGTCTCCACCAGCAGGCCATTGGAACTAATTCGTATGGATCTAGTTGGGCCAGCAAGAGTAAAAAGTCTAGGAGGTAGTCTATACACTCTTGTAGTTGTGGATGACTACTCAAGATTTACCTGGACTATGTTTCTTTCCTCTAAGCATGAAACTTTTGATGCTTTTTGTGTTCTTGCTAAGAAAGTGCAGAATGAGAAAGGGACAAAGATAATAGCCATCAGAACTGATCATGGAGGTGAATTTGAAAATAAAGAGTTCATGGAGCTGTGTGATGAAAATGGAATTGACCACAACTTCTCTGCCCCTCGGACTCCTCAACAAAATGGTGTTGTAGAGAGAAAGAACAGAGTGCTCACAGAAATGGCTAGAAGCATGCTGAACGAGAAACAAGTGCCTCAAATATTTTGGGCAGATGCTATGAGTACAGCTTGCTACATCTCTAACAGAGCCTACATCAGAAAGGGGATGGAAAAGACTCCATATGAACTCTACAAGGGAAGGAAGCCTAATATCAGTCACCTGAGGATTTTTGGATCAAAATGCTACATCCACAACAATGGAAAGGTAAATTTAGGTAAATTCGATCCTAAATCTGATATTGGTATTTTCATTGGATATTCAAATAGAACTAGAGCATATAGAGTTTATAATAAAAGGACTCAAACTGTTGAAGAATCTGTTCATGTAGTATTTGATGAAACCCCTCAAGAAAAACAACAATCTGTTGATGAGGATGAAGATTTTTCAAAGTTTTTAAAACAGCCCCTATCTATAGCACCTCAGCCATCGATAGCAAATCCTGAAAACAATATTGAAAATAATCAGGATAAATCTGAAGATGATCTAGAAAGATCTGTTGAGCCTCAATCTTCCATTAGACATCTTAAAAATCATCCTCCTGAACAGATTATTGGAGAAATATCAAAAGGAGTTAAAACGGGAAAGCAACTGCAAAATGAAGTAGAATTTTTATGCTTTCTTTCTCAAATTGAACCAACTTGTATTGATGAAGCTCTTGCTGAATATGATTGGATAATAGCTATGCAGGAAGAACTTAATCAATTCAAAAGAAATCAAGTTTGGGATTTAGTACCAAGGCCCAGAAATCATCCTATTATCGTCACTTACTCAGCGTGGGATCATGCCTGCTAGCGATAGCTATTCTTCCTTGCGATAGCAAGCCACTTAAGAGGGCCCAGAATGCGAAACGTTAATTGGTGTACTTCTCATGGTAAAACCCTAAACCCTAAAACTTATAAAAAGGGGAATCATTTTGCATCAGCATTCATTTTGCATTTCATTATCTTCTAATCCCAACTCTCTGAGCATTCTCTCTACATTTTACATCTTTCTCAAAATCCTCAAACCCTAAACCCAGAAATGGCCAGAACCAAAGTGCCAAGTGTGAGTGATATCAAGGCTACCTCTAGCGCTAAATCCCCTTCTCAATCCGCTAGCAAGAGGTCCAAATCCCAGAGAGAAGTAGTTGAATCAGGCTCTAAACGCCAAAAGCGAACTGCTTCAGACTTGCCCTATTCAGAAGAACCCCTTGAAACCCCAAGCGCTGCCTTCGCAAAACGAAAAACCCTAGACAAGACTGCAGTATGGGTAGATTTGGAATATTTCAAGCAGAATGGTTTCGACCTAGATACCTGGCTTCTTCTATACGAGAACTGGCTAAGTATTCAAAATGTCTACAATGAGGAAGTTCTGAGATCTTTTTATTCGAGCATGAAAGCCAAGCCTGAATACAAGAAAAAGGAGCTGGTCAATATCGTCTTTGAAGGATCAGTAAGAGGAAGGGGAATTTCTTTTAACTGGTTAGCCATTAACAAGATTTTAGGGATATTTGAAGCTGAGCATAACAAGTGGTACTCCTCTGAGCCCTATTCCGAGGAAGAACTTGCTGAAATTTATGAAAACTCCTCTGATAAGCCAGCAAGCATGCCTGTGATCAACAGAATACTACACTACGTGTATACAAGATTAATGACTCACAAGGCAGGAAATTTCAGTAGCTTACCCAAGATAGACAATCCCTGGCTGCCCAATCTGATTTCAAAAGTACCTTTAAACCCAGGACAGTTGATATCAATGGAGCTACACCAATATTTATCAGAAAAATCTGCCAAGGCCCCACTCCCATATCCTCAGCTCATGTCTTATCTCCTTGAATTCTCAAAGATCAAGTCTATCGGAGAAAAAGACAATAAAAGTTGCAAACAGCTTACCATCTCCACATTGAGAAAAATGGGGATTCCTGTTAAATCAAGTGGTGCTGTATCTGGTTCTGAGGCCTCTCATGTTCCCTCTGCATCAGCTCAGTCTCAACCTATTGAGGAAGAGACTCAATCTCAGAGAGCTCCTTCTCCTCAGCAGCAACATAATCTTGGTCAAGAGACCCCTCTTTCTGCCCCTGTTACATCAAAATCAATTAGTTTCAAAAACGCAATAGAGGAAATTATCTTCAGGGTCTCTGCAGAATTTAATCTGGCCTTAGAAGCGCAAAAAGAAGAGTTAATGAAGCCTATTCGTGAACTTCAGTCTCAGGTGAAAAATCTGGAAGAAAACCTATGCCTTGTCCCTGAGTATGTCAAACAAAGAAGGACAGCTCCTCCTTCTGAAGGTAACTCCTCACGTCATCATTCCCCTCTTCATTTTCCTTCACCCTCTCATTCCTCTCCTCATCTATCACCCTCTCTTCACCTCTCTTATTTTCCATCTCCTCCCACTTTCAAACATCCCAGTCCTTCTTCTCAGGCCCAAACACTTACACCTCCACCTTCACCTCAAACCAAAAACCCAACATCCACAGAAACTCCTACCGATAATCCTTCTCCTAGCGCTAGCCCACAAACACAAGCCTCACCCTCATCAACCAAAGTTCCATCACCACAAACAACCCCTATCGCTAGCACCATCCCTAGCGATAGCCATCCTCTTTCACCACCAATTCAGCCAACCTCTATCGCTACCTCTGTCACAAATCCTCCTTCACCTACCACCTCTTCCCAAATTCATGAACAACCCTCTTCACCAGCCCCTGCCAATGATGATGACAAAAAGGGAGAGAATCAAATGGACAAAAATATGGCAGAAGAAGGCTTAGTGGAGGATGCATCTGATGATGAGAAAATCAATGAATAAGCAAATCCAGATGGTTCTCCTGATAATGAAAATCCAGAGGAAAACTTGAGCATGGCTATGATATCAGTTGAAGAAGAGCACCAGCCAGTTTCTGTAGATCTGCTCCCTCATTATTTTCAGCAAGCACAAGAACTGCATGAGGAAGTTGAAGAATTATTAGAAAGATCTGCTCAATCTCTAAAGGAAAGAGAGGATAGAGATGCAGCAAGAGCAGAAGCTGAAAAAGAAAAAGATCCTATTCAGACTATCTCTCAGAACCTGAAACTTAGTGAAAAAGAGAAAGCATCACAGGTCCAGTCTGCTCCCAAGAAGATAAGGATCAAGAAATCTGCTCCCAAACCTCCAGTAAAGAAATCCAGGGCATCTAAAGGAATTGTGATTAAAGAGCCCGAATCTGCTCCCAAGCCTTCAAAAAGAAAATCTGTGCCTAAGGGGAAAGGAAAATCTGTCAAGCCTCCTCCAAAGAAAAAGCAGAAGCAATTGAGTTATGGGGAAAGAATACTAGCCCATTTTCTTCAGAAAGCTTCTCCTTCCCCTCCAAAGAAGAAGAAGGTTACTTCTAAGAAGAAGGCTGCTCCTAAGGAGAAAAAGAAATCTGAGGTTGAAGTTGAAACTGATCCTGAATTGCTGGAAGATCCTTCAACTGACTCTGGGGGAATAAGCAGTGAGCCTGGGGATTATGACCTAGATACCTCAAAGTGGAAGGATGATTCTGATTCTGAATAAATCAAAAAGTCTGAATCATTCCCAAAAAAAAAACCTTTTCTCATGTGCATTCTTCATAATCTGATGATTGACAATTTTATATTTCCATTTGCATTACAGAAGTCAAATGTACATCTTTTATTCCAATGATTGCTTTGAATATACTATATTCATGCCTCATTACTTCTTTATGCTTAACGATGATATATGTTCTGGATGTGCTTTAATGTATAAATATATGCTTATGTTTTGTCATCATCAAAAAGGGGGAGAATGTTAGAATCTTAAGTTTTGATGAGGACTGATCCTAAGAAAACATAAGTAAAAGTTACCTCTGAATTAATCTTATAATATCTTCCAGGTAACAAATCATCATTGCAAGAACAAAGATTTATCTCTAATAAGAAAAGGCATCTTAGCAGATCAATATTGAATGCGTATCTCTATCGCTAAAATGTATCTGTATAGCCAATTGATAGAAAGGAATAGCGAGTGAAGACTTAGAAATATCAGGGTCATTATCTATCGCTAAGTCTCCCTCTATCGCTAAGCAAAGGTTCCATCGCTAGAAGTTCATTGAGCTTATGAGTAAATGAAACCAGCAGATAAATTAACTAAGTCCCTTTAATCAGCTAGCGATAATAGGTTAAGCTATCGATAACCATAAGAGCTTCAGATAATGATCCTTCAGATAGCTAGTGCCTAAAGAGCTATGGAATGAAGAGCTGATATGTTTGCTTGCGCTAAGTGTTTATCTATCGATAAAGGGATACCTTGAAGTTCTGAATTCTTTGATAATTGTATCCTTAAAGCTAATAAGCAAATCGAGTATCTAGCGATAGTAGTTTGAGCAATCGATAGAAGGATATATGCTTATATGATGCTTTTTAATCCAAGAGAATATGCTATCGATAAAAAGCTCTGATATTCTTTATATTGTCTTCATCTCATTGAGCAAATAGATTAAGCTTGCGATAGTAACCTCAGTGCTTTATATGACTATCTGGTTAGCTAACATCTCTAAGTGCAGAAATTATACTATGCAATTAGCGATAGCAAAGCATGCTAGCGCTACTGAAAAGCTGCTATAAAAGTACAGGTTTTCAGAGCTCACAGTCTAGCCTACACTACGCATAAACAGTTAAAGCAAATATCCAACGGCTAGTTCCTCAAGTCTCCAACGGACAGAAATATATCAAACTCCATATAAAGACTTGAAGACTTCAGGAGAAAAGTAACGAACACAGCGCTTACAACGCATACACGAAAAACAACGAGAGATGAACAGGGCTCTATACAGAATAGCGAATTTCTCAGACTGAGGGCATTAGAAAAGAAGAGCTAGAGTTATTCTTTGTTCAGATTATTAAGCTCTATCTTGTATCTCATTTTACATAACCTTGTTCTTAAGTGTTTATCACAATCTGTTCATTGAGTGAACTTTATTATTAAAAATCCTCTTCTATTTGAGGTAGTTCCTTAGCTTGGTGCTTTGAGAACTGGGTGGTAACCTTACGGGTAGTAAGGGGGAGTGTTTAGAAGATTCTAAAACTCTGTAAAGGTTGGCAGGTGAACCTGTGCTCGTAAAACCTGTGGTTGGCTTCTCTTGTGCCGGGATTAAACAAGAGGGTAGTGAAAATCTCAGGTTAAGCCTGAGGACTGGATGTAGGTCTGGATTGACCGAACCAGGATAAATCTTGTGTGCATTATCTCTTCCCTAAGCTCTCTTGATTTCCAGTCTATCTTTTTATATCTGTCAGTCCATTTCATATTTTGAAATATTCTCAGTAAGAGTTTAAAGAATTCAAAACGGTTTTAATTTTATCCTATCACCCAATTCACCCCCCTCTTGGGTGACAGCCAGTACTCTCACCTCTGCCAAATTAGATGCAGATGTTCCCGGCAAAGAAGTAAATCAATCACATTATAGAGGAATCATTGGTGCTTTACTTTATTTAACTGCTAGTAGACTTGACATTCAATTTAGTGTAGGTGTATGTGCTAGATATCAAGCAAATCCCAAAGAATCTCACTTATCAAATGTTAAGAGGATTTTGCATTATTTACAAGGGACTCAAGAGCTTGGGCTGTGGTATCCCAAAGGAACTCAAGAGTACCTTCTTGCCTATTCTGACTCTGACCATGCAGGTTATAAATCAGATAGAAAAAGCACAAGTGGTCAATGCTAATTTCTCGGTAACTGTCTAATCACTTGGGCAAGCAAGAAGCAAACTTGTGTTTCTCTTTCATCCACAGAGGCAGAATACATTGCAGCAGGAAGTTGCTGTACTCAAGTCTTATGGCTTAGGCAGCATCTGAAAGATCTGGGTTTGAACTTCTCAGAAGTACCTATTCTCTGTGACAACACCAGCACAATAAGCTTGGCTAAGAATCCTGTTCAACATTCCAGAACCAAGCATATTGATGTGAGACATCACTTCTTGAGAGATCACATTCAGAAGAAGGATGTCAAGATAGAATTTATTTCAACCCATCTACAACTTGCTGATATATTTACCAAGCCTCTTGAGCCTGATCAATTTCTCTATATTAGAAGAGAGCTAGGAATGGTAAATCCAAATGAATTGTAAATATTATTATTCTTGATTTGTTTTTATTGATTGATCATCTGAGTTATTGCTGACTTAGGCATCGGAGTGCCAAATCTTAAGTTTTTTGCAGGACTAACCTATCGATAGTAAGTCATACTATCGCTTCCATATGCAGAACTAAGCTAAGTTTGAGCTAAGCATAACTTCGCTAGCTTAACAAATTATCGATAGCAAAGACAGCTATCGATAGATAAACATTGGAAGGAGTAAGTGAAGATCAAAAGTCACTTACTCAGTGTGGGATCATGCCTGCTAGCGATAGCTGCTCATATTAAAGATAGCAAATCACTAGAGTCTCAGAATACGAAACGTCAGCGAATATTATATTATTTCTGGTAACTTCTGAACTCTATAAAAGCAGGACATGTGTAATGTGCATTCATTATTCATCCGAAGAGTCTCTTCATTTCCCTAAAATCTCTCTGAAATCTCGAGGCTTTCTTTATTTCTCTCAAAACCCTAAACCCAGAAATGGGTAGAGTTTCGAATCTAAAAATAGGTGTTTTTGATGAAACCTCTAGCGATAAACCCTCTTCTCAATCAGCTAGCAAGTGTCTCAAAGTCCAGAAAGCCGTGTCATTCTCCAAAGAAATCATTAAATCCGGTATCCTGTGTCAGAATCGTATCTCTTCTGAGATAATATTTTCAGAAAAATCCTTCAAAGTTCAAATCGCCCTTCTCCCACATGCAAAAACCCTAACCAGGGCTGAAATTTTGGTGGATTTCTCTCCAACAAATGATGACAAAAAGGGGGAGAAATGGTTCAAGCGAGGGAAATCAGGAAGATCGAGTATCGAGTCAAAAGCCAAATTCCTGAAACCTCAGTTGTTTAAGCAAAATATCTTGTCCACCAATGCTCCTTTTAATGTTTCTCATTGACCTCAGTTGCTTAAGCAAAAGGAGATTAGGGAGATTAAGTCAAAAGTCAGATTTCTGAAGACCTCTCTCAATTGCACTCTGCATTCATAGATAGTTTATGTTTTTTAAAAGTTTTGTTCTGCAAATTTGTACTATGATCTGAGATGTTCTGAATATAACTGATCTGTACAAGCTTTATTGTTATCCAAGTTCTGATATATGCTTATGCTTATATAAATGATTATGGTCTGAACTTGCTCTTGTATTTTTACTTATGTTTTGTCATCATCAAAAAGGGGGAGAATGTTAGAATCTTAAGTTTTGATGAGGACTGATCCTAAGAAAACATAAGTAAAAGTTACCTCTGAATTAATCTTATAATATCTGCCAGGTAACAAATCATCATTGCAAGAACAAAGATTTATCTCTAATAAGAAAAGGCATCTTAGCAGATCAATATTGAATGCGTATCTCTATCTCTAAGTGTATCTGTATAGCTAATTGAAAGAAAGGAATAGCGAGTGAAGTCTTAGGAAAATCAATGTTAATATCTATCGCTAAGTCATCCTCTATCGCTAAAGAAAGATTCCATCGCTAGAAGTTCATTGAGCTTATGAGTAAATGAAACCAGCAGATAAATGAACTAAGTCCCTAAATCAGCTAGCGATAATAGGTTAAGCTATCGATAACCAAAAGTGCTTCAGATAATGATCCTTCAGATAGCTAGTGCCTAAGTGCTAATGAATGAAGAGCTGATATGTTTGCTTGCGCTAAGTGTTTATCTATCGATAAAGGGATACCTTGAAGTTCTGAATTCTTTAATTGTATCCTTAAAGCTAATAAGCAAATCGAGTATCTAGCGATAGTAGTTTGAGCAATCGATAGAAGGATATATGCTGATATGATGCTTTTTAATCCAAGAGAATATGCTATCGATAAAAAGCTCTGATATTCTTTATATTGTCTTCATCTCATTGAGCAAATAGATTAAGCTTGCGATAGTAACCTCTGTGCATTATATGACTATTTGGTTAGCTAACAGCTTAAGTGCAGATCACTATAACATTAGCGATAACAGATCAAGCTAGCGCTAATAGAAAGCTGTCAGAAAGTACTATTTGTACGGATGCTCAGAGCACTGAGTCTATCTCTCTCTTAGCTCACCCTATGCAAGAAGTAGTTGAAGCTAAAGCAGAGAGTTAAGCCCGATAAAGAAGCTGCATTTAATGCCAACGGTTATGAGCTCCCAACGACTAAATTCAAACGGCTTCTTGAATGCTGAATCAAAAGGGCAAAATCTGAAGAAGATATAAATACAGAACTCAAGCATTTATTGAGTAGAGACGAACAACGAGAATATTCACAAGCTCATTCATTACTCTGTATTTATTGTCTTAGAGATTTCATCTGTACTTAAGTGTTTATCAAAATCAGTTCATTAAGTGAACATATTTATTGAAATCCTCTACTGTTTGAGGTTGTTCTGAAAGCTTGGTGCTTTAGAACAGGGATATTTCCTTACAGGTAGTAAGGGGGAGTGTTTAGAGATTCTAAAACTCTGTAAAGGTTGACAGGTGACCTGGGCTCGTAAAACCTGTGGATAGTGGAACCCAACAGAGTGTTGGAGAACTGGACGTAGGCAGTGTTGGCCGAACCAGTATAAATTTTGTGTTGTATTGATTCCTTTTAATTTTTTTTTAATAGCACAATTCACCCCCCCTCTTGTGCGATTGCCACTTTCAAGTTACACTTGCTGCATTCAATACTTTTCCAATCTTAAAGGTTCATTAAGTGCCTATTGTACTTCAGTGTGTAACATCATCAGTTCATTGAGTGAACAAGTTTCTTCTGTAATCATCTCTAAGTAAGGCATACTCTTAAGATAGTGAGATCTTAAGAGTATGGTGTAATCTTACAAGTTGTAAGGGGGAGTGATCAGAAAAGAAAGAAGTTCTTGCTGTCACTTGTAAAGGCTATCAAGAGCCTGATTCAATCTTGAAGTATTAGTGGAACCCAACTGAAGGTTGGAGAACTGGACGTAGGCCAAGTTTGGGCTGAACCAATATAAATTGTTTGTTCAATCAGTTTAAATTTTGAAAGCACAATTCACCCCCCGTCTTGTGCATTCTTGCCAATTACATTTATAGAAACCATACCAACTCCCAATTAGTGTAAAACTTATGAAATTTAACGAAACCCCAATGGAAACACATATATACTTGATCCATAAATTGATAACCGTAGCACTGAGTCATCCTTCATCAAGCACCTCCATGAGTTGATTCCTAGAAACAAGCTCACTCATATTTGACACGCCAAATATATGCCTGATTGCACCATATTTTTATACACTTTTCATTGATACAATCATTGGATCATTGCATGTTCTTGGGATAATTGCACCTAATTAGGGTAATTCTGACTTTTGCACACTTTGTTGGAATTTGTTCTAGTCAAGGGCAATTTGGGCATAATTAGCATAATTTATTGTTAACCTATTTTCAAGAACATTTGATGCTACCTCTGGCTTGATTTTACTTGTATATCATAGAAGAAGCAAGCCCAAACTAAGGCAAGTTGCAGCGAAGAATTCTGGACGGAGCAGAAGAAGAAAATGAAGAGGCAGAATCATCTGTCCCTCGCTGCGGCGAGATCACGGCGAACTCAGGCCAAAAGCTCCAGAATAGGTGCCTGCTCGCCGTGGCTTTGCCGCGGCGAGCTAACGGCGAACGAACCCAAATTCAACCAGAACCAACGTGAGCTCGCCGCGGCGAACCCCTGAAAATCTGCAGAAAAATTGACGCGTTTTCAGTGTTTCTAGGGCAATATAAATAGATCAAAACACCCCCACCTTCGGGGAGAGAGGTCTCTGAGCACGAAATACACTTCCTCTCCTAGGGTTTCCTTCCATTCCTTCATTCCCCACTCATTTCCACCTCCATCTTCATCTTCCACCTTCTTCCACCCTCTTCTTCCATGGATTTTCGGATGGAGCTTCTTCTTGGGGTTCCTCTTGGAGTTTCTATGTTGGATTGAGGAGCTCTTCATCTCTTGAGGATGGGTTGATGGTGTCTCAAGCATGGGTTCTTCATTAGGGGAGTTTTTCTTGTTCTAACATATGTATTTAGGATTTCTTCTATGTTTATTTGAACCTCTCTTGGAAGATGTTTGGATTTATGTATTGGATTGAGATTTTGGATATGTATGTGTATGAACTATATGTGTTTATTTTGGGCTTTGAACACTTGAGTTATGAATTCTTATCTACATTGTGGTTACATGAAGTTAATTTCATTTTAGTGGTTGCTAGTGGACTTAATTGATTGCTTCCATTCATAATTATTGTGATTGCACTTTTATGAGAGCCACAAGTGTTTTGACTCAAAGTATTTCACACATCAAGTGGACCTTAACACTAAACCTAAGTAATGGCTATGAAAGTGGTTGCTAAATTAGTCATTAATTAGGGCTAGTGGACCCTTGGTGGTTGCTTGGGGATTTCTCTAACTAGACTTGATGAAAAAACCCTAAATGATTTGAACCTATGTTTGTCGCCTCACCTAGACTCAAGAGATCCATTCCATCAATTTCACTTCACCCATCCAACCATTCCACCTCATTATAGAAAAGATAAAAAAATATTGTAGTTAGGCTCATTTTGCATATTTCATATTAAAACCCAAAAAAACCCCTTTTTATACTTCATTTGCATGACATTTAGTTTCCTAGGTTAGTCATTAGCCTCCTTGAGAGACGATCCGGGATCACACCATTATAGTGCAATCCTTGGTTATATAAATATTTTGCATTTAACCCCCAAGGCGATTAGGAAAAGGTTAAATCAATGCCTATTGAATGGAATCGTGGCAATAACTTTCTTCTTTCCCTTGGCTTTTGTTGCCTACAAACCATGTAAATAGAATGTCTGAAATTTTATTCCAATAAAAAAGAATGTTAGTTTAAATTTATTAGTAAATAATCACCTTTGACAATGGATCAATACGTGAAATCTTTTTCTTCATCACTTGAGCGGCTGAACCACCGGTACCTTTGACATTAGCCACTTGTGCTTTCTTTCCGGTAGGATGTGTACCCTGAAAATACATGTAAATAAAAGAGCGTTCTTCCAACACAATGAATGCTAGTGTAAATGTTATTAGTAAATAACCACCTGTCGTGTTGGCTCAATCAAACCAATGGTCCAAGCAACGAATGCACCAACAGCATCTCCGACCCTAGTAATCTCATCAGTAGGGAACGGTAACGGTGCCCCATTGTTTTTGGAGTATTCAATCATGACTCAGTGCATTATCAGGCAACGACGAGTTGTGTAGGGTCTTGTTGGAAGTATTGTAGACCTTGACGTAGGCAACTACTTCACTAAAAGAGTGATCCTTATACAGCTTGCAGTCTGACTCACCCTACGAAAGAGTTGACAACATTTCTCACAATCGATAGTATAACAGTGTCGCTGCAAGTTTGTAAGCAGAAAATATATGAACTACCTGAGGAATTTGGGCCCTAGGCATCATACAACTATCCCTGATGCTTGGATTTTCAACGGAAGGAACGTTACCTTGCACAAAGTTCGACGTTTGTGATGCAACATTATATTGCTGGTAAAATTTGAACATTTGCTCGTACCGCTGATGCATTTCCTCGTCCCGTCGTTGCATTTCCTCGTCCCGTCGTTGCATCTCCTCCCTCAGAGTTTGAACTTCTTCTTTTAACGCTCTCACGTCGCCTTTTGATGCCCTCTTTTGGCGGCCAAAGTAAGATGAGAGCGTGACCCCTACACCTGTGCCACGAACACAGCCCGAATACTTAGGGCGATCTAGCGCTCTGCTCAGGAAATCACCGGGGCCAAATTTGTTGATCTCGTCAGGGAATTCTTGTGACAACATATCCGATAACAAGAAGAAATGTTTACTAGTTATTAACTTAGCAAAGTCACCAGTTAAAAAAATATTACAAAGTCAAAGAGAATGACTTACACATCGTTCATGAACTTTTCTGACCTCTTCGTGAACGATGGTACCATCCTTTTTGGAGTGTCCCCTCACCAAGAGGTCATGCCGTGGTGGCCTCCCTTCTAGGTCCTGTTCCTAAATCTGTCAAGGTAAGCCAGGTGAACGCATAAATTAATCATGTAAACATTTATTCATAATTTTGTATTTAAAAGCATTACTAAAATACCATATCTTCCTCCAATTCAGGAAATGTCTTTCGTCCGCCCATATACGGATACTCGCAGCTTTTAGCCGCCTGTCTATTTCTTTGATTTATTTCCCCAAACTCCTCTGTAGATGTGATTGCACAAATTCATCCCATTCTTCCTGGGTAATTGACCCTGCGTATGCCTCTGGGGGTGTTGGAACAATCTCCCCATTTTCATCTCTCAGATAGTACGTGGTCAAAGTTGAATGGAAAGCCCGATGCATTCTGGAAGCTTTCTTCAGGACATACTCCCTATGAGAATCATCAATATCAAACACGGTCTATAACAACAGAAATCATATTAGATTTGTTAGTTACAATGTTATCATAATAAAACTAAACTTAATTGTAAAAAGGCACCTTACCTGAATCTCTTACCAAAACGCGTCATGGCGTTCCTCTTGGTTCTCCAATCTGTAATAGTAATAGGCACTTTCTGCCGAACATTGCACCCAATAAAATCTGAGAGGTCTTTCGTAGTCTCCCCGATTGCTTGGTCATTTGGGTTCCATTTAAGTTTAGTCTTTTTTCCTAGAGCTCTGTGTTTAAGGAGTTTACGCATAAGGGTTATGCCACGGTGAACATCCGCCTCGGCAGCCGCTCTACTTGCATGGATATCTACCTAAGGATTCGGTTGTTCTTCTTACTCCTCGTTTAGGGGGGATCCATTATCCTACAAAATAATTAAACAAGACATGATTTTAGAGCATATAATGAAGCTACATGTATGCAGATTAAATGAAGTAATTCATAATATAAAACAGAAACACATACAAACTTAAATCAATATGAAGGCTTTCGTCTCTTTTTCCTCTGTGTTATATTATCTAAACAGATTCATCTTCATCATCATATTCGTCTGCATCAAAGTCTTCTGACAATACCGTCTCAAAGGAAGGATCCTCTTCTATCATATTCATATCATCATCACTACTTTCATCATCAACTTGTTCGGCATAATTTTTGTTCGAATGCATGACAATTGACCAATTCTTCTTAGAAGGATCGGCAATGTAAAACACTTGTGATGCTTGAGACGGTAGAATGTAAGGATCATCTTTATATGTAACTTTAGAAAGGTCAACCGATATAAACCCAAATTCATCTAACCGCTGTCCACTATGGTTGTTAACCCACTGACATCGGAACACAGGAACTATGAACATGGTGTAATCTATCTTCCAAATGCAATCAATCACACCAAAGTATGCCATCTTCGCATATATGGGATTTGTATCTCTCGCATTGGATATATGCCATGCCTCGGCAACAAGTGTGACTCCACTATTTTGCATTGTGCTTTTTTCATCCTGGGCTTTTGTATAGATTGTGTAATCGTTGATTGCATAGGCGGTGTAAGAAAATACGTGCAAACCCGGTCCTTTCGACAGCCAAAACAATCTTTAAGAAACTGATCCAACATTAAGCTTAACTTGCTGAAAAATGTGCGCATTGAACCATCTAAGGAAATTTTTGTAATGCTCCCTTGTAATCAAACTCTCATTTCTATCACCGTGTATTTTGTGCAGGAGTTTTTTGTGTTCTTCAACGAATGGTTCAACCTCAGGAGTGTTGTGAAGAATATACAAGTGAGCTAGTTCCCTTTTAGCATTCGAAATGAGTATTAAGTTGAACCCACTTATTCCTTTCCCCATTAATCGCCCATCATGACGAGACTTTGGCAAACCAACATGTTCAATATTTGATAAGTAATCGGCACACAAATCACTCGCTTCTTCAACGATGTATCTTTCAACAATACACCCCTCTGGTCGATATCTATTTTTAACATACCCCTTTAAAACTTTCATGAACCGCTCGATTGGGTACATCTATCTCAAATAGACTGAGCCACACAGTTGAACCTCTTTGACCAAGTGTACAGTAAGATGAACAATGATGTCAAAGAATGATGGGGGAAATACATTTCAAGTTTGCACAGGATACGAATGATCTGCCTCTGTAATTCCTGCAACCGTCCCCGGTCAACCACTTTACTACAAATGAGCCTAAAAAAAATACACAGTCTAGTGATTGTGCTCTGCAGTTTTTTGAGTAAAATGTTGCGTATGCCGACCAGTAAGAAATTTTGCATCAGGACATGACAATCATGAGATTTCAGGTTCTTCAACTTCAACTCTTTCATAGATACAAGGTTCTTTACATTTGAGGAGTAGCCTTCTGGAACTTTGATCCCATTCAGGAACTCACAGAATGAACTTTTCTCTTTCTTCGAAAGGGTATAAGCTGCTGGAGGTAAATAAGTGCGGTATCCTCTCTCCACAGGTGCCAACTCTTGTCTTATTCCCAACTTGAGCATATCTAACCTTGAATTGACACCATCCTTAGTTTTTCCTTGCATATTTAGCAACGTGCCAATTAGATTATCAAAGATGTTTTTTTCAATATGCATCACATCCAGAAAGTTTCTAACATATAAGGACTTCCAATACGGGAGTTCAAAGAATATGAACCTCTTCTTCCAACCACTTGTCAACACATTTTTAGCAAAAGGCTTGCCAAAATCATTCTCCAACACGTTCACCTTTTCAAAAACGTCTTCCTCGGTCAATATCCTCGGTGGCCTACCTTCTTCTGAGCCCCCGTTAAATGCCTTCTTCTACCTCTACCAACGATGTTTTAACAGCAAGAACCTCCGATGTCCCATGTAAACATTTTTCCTGCAATGATCCAGTCGCATCGAATGGGTATCATCTTCACGTATAGGGCATGCACCATATCCTTTGATGTTGTATCTGGACAAATTACCATATGCTGGGAAATCATTTATTGTACCAAACAACATGGCTCTCAATTTAAACTTTCTTCCTTACAGCCATCAAAAACCGTCTCACCTGAATCCCACATATACTTTAGGTCTTCAATCAAAGGGTCCAAGTACACGTCTATATCGTTGCCGGGCTGTCTAGGCCCGGAAATAAGCATGGAAAGCATCATTGATTCCATCGGTTGCCAATGCAAGCCGTAGGTTTCTTGGTTCTTCACCGAACTCAGGGTACTCGTAATCAATTTTTTTCCATTGGAGGGCACTTGCGGGGTGCCGAAGCTTGATGTCTTTAATCCTCTCATCAGCGTGCCATGTCAAAAGTCTTGCAACATCCGCATTACTATACATTCTCTTGAATCTTGGAATGATCGGAAAGTACCACAACACTTTAGAAAGACTCTTACCTTTATTTCCATACCGAGATGAGCTGCATTTAGGACACTTATCCAACGACGCATACTGGTTCCGGAATAAAATACAGTCGTTGGGGCATGCATGTATTTTCTCATATTTCATATCGGTCAACCGGAGAATTTGCTTTGCCTCATATGTTTTCAAGGGGAGTCATTCGCTTCTGGGAGTATATCTCGCAGAGCAGACAACAGTGTAACACCTAAGCTTTTACTATTATATTAGAACATTTTAATTGATTTACAACCACTTTTGCAAATATTAGAAGCCGAAAATACGAAAAATTTTAAACTTTTTATTTGTAAACCTTACCTCAATTATACTTTTATCAAAATCGGCTCTTCAGACTAATTGGATAATTTGAAAACCATTATAAATCAAAGTGGTTAATAAAGCAATTAAAATAACTTGTTTACCTAAGATAACTATACCTTTCTAACCTTGTTCTGAACCTAGCATTTCTTTATATCGTTTATAATTATACGGTCCTAGATTAAATACTATTTAACTACGTACGTTGGCGGGTTATCTGGGTGACAACCCTCGTACCTGTACATACACTGTACGTTTTAGCTACTATTTACATACATACAAATATACAACCTTATAATAATTAAAAATAAAGCTTAAATTTTGTTACCTACTTAAACCTTAAACATACCCTGAAATAACTAAACCAAAATAGCAAAGCAACTATACACATCTTAGCAGGCATTCCTGCTTGCTTTCGATTACCTTCTCCAAAATCAACTTTTCTCCAGCTTATCTGAAACAGCGGTTCGATGCAGTTTATCTCATTAACCATAACTGTTATATGCGCATTAACATGTAATAATTTTATAACCTTTTACAACCATCAATAATTCATATCCTATTAATTTGTGTGCTAAAAGCACCTGCCAACCACTAATAACAATATATTTGTTACAGTGGAGGCTTTACCTGCAGGATTTCTCGTTATAGCACGTAAGGCTAAAACGTAACTAATCTCGCAAAGGTGTAGCTAATCACCTAAGCCTTGGAGCTCCAATCATGAAGGAATAGAATTTATCAATTGAAATGCAACAGATATTATAAAATTATACATGTAATTAATTTGTTACTGAAATAAACTGCTACCTGGCTTCCAATTTACTCGTAACTCGGTGCTTCCTCTTCCCAAGGTTCGGAAGATTCAACTCTACTGTCTTCTCCTATAATTACATATAAATAATAACTTAGTATTTATATACTAACTGGGAATCATTCAACGTCTCTCATGTTCCTAAGAGACTACCCTTCCCATTCTTAATATATATTTAAATCCTGATTTCTAACTAAGTTACTAATCACACAATCATAAACAAACATTCGTACAATGCACACATACACCAACACCAACTTCAACCCTTAATCATATCAGAGGAATTAGCACAACAAGTACATACACTCTTATCATCAATCAAACACCCTCAAGATCACCATAACATGGCAATCTCTAACAAAACCATTTTAGCTTGATCAACTTAAGGCTTTCTTACCAAGTTAATCCTAAAAATTCCTTTCCTTATTCTGCTCAACTTTTGGTCAGCTCAACAGAAAAGGAAAGGGTAATCAAAACAAATTTTATAATCCAATTACAAATCAATAATTATCAACAAGTTTTACTGAAGTCAAACATTAAAATTTTCTTCTCTTCCTATTCTTAAACCAGCAGCCAAACAAAGCAAAAGAACAGAAAGAACACTCAATCACAATAACATCACACCCATAACATTCTCATAAAAGAATTCCCATTCAATTTCAATTATCCTAAACTAGAAAAATCAAACATACAGAACATGCTTTCATTAATTAAATTTCAACTTCACTATCATAGCATCTCAGTTCATGTGCATCAATTAATTAGAGACATGGAAACCAATTTTCTCTAAGCTTTTTCCCCCAACCACTCGGTCAAACAGAACAGGAAACAAGAACAAAGATTCAACCAACATAACCATTAATCAGATTAAACTAACTAGCACAAGAATTCACAGAGTAACATCCATCAGAACATATCCAGCATAAAACAAGGAAAAAGGACAAGAAATCCGACGGACAAAGCAACAAGAAAGGGAAAGATGTTGAACAATTATTCTCTAACAATATCAAGCAACAATTTCGAGCAACTGAAACAAAGCAATTAAAATCTTAATCATAAGGCATAAATCCAACCCCCCAATCAGCCTTAGCCACCGGCGGTATCACTCAAGAACAGGGGAAGAAAGAAGAATTTTCAAGAAACCTTTAAGCTTCACATATTCACATACAAGGTCCGATTATAGCATTAATCCTACCCCTGACCAAGTTTAACTAAGTTTCAAAGCAAGGAAGCTCTGAAATCAGAAAATGGCATCGAGGTGAACAGTACCCGAAGCCTTAATCGACGGAAATCAACCCCCAAAATTCGTCCCCTTACTAAATCACCTTAGGAATACTCTTACCCAGGTTCTAAGTTTCAGTTTCATGGGATTAGAAGCTTGTAAATCTCCCAAATTTCGGAGCCCTCTTCCTCCTATTCAGACCCGAAATCGGCAAAATAGAGAAGGAAAATGAGGAAAAGAGGCTTACCCAAGGTTGCCCTCACTGTCTTGTGCGTGTTGCTCCTCCGTGCTCCGCCGCTGCCGCTGATTCTGGCTGAAATCCGCCGTCCGACGCTGAAGAACGAGGGAGGCAGGGATGAGAGAACGAGAGAGAGTATTGAGAGTGAGAGAGACGGTTAAGAGGGAGTATATAAATCTATTTTATCACATGTATAAATTTGAAGGGGATAAGGATGACAAAACTTTACCACTTTGCCCTTTATTCACCTCCATATTACCATATACCATTCACCCTTTTCCCATTCTACCCTTCCATCAACTATTTAATTACCACTCCCAATAAATTTTAATCCAAATTTTGTCCTTAAATAAATTATCCAGATATATTTTGGGTGTCCAAATTTATTTATAAGACTTTTTAAAATTAAAGTAATACCCCAAAATTCCAAATATTCCCTTATTTTCTCTTTTAAAAATTTTGGGGTGTTACAAACAGCGCGGTGAAACTTGCATCACTCCAACCATATGCGCCTTCAGGTTATACAATTTAAGCACCGCACTCAGCCTTGTGTATTTGCTGCATCCCACATACAAAGACGTCTCTGCATTGCTCTTCAGTGTCTCAAACATTTCAGGATTCTCCTCACCCACCACGTTCAACATTTCTTCAAGATCATCGCTCTCATCACACATGTCTGTGTCAAGCACATTTGAAGCGCTACTAACATCAGGTACTCGGTCTCCGCATTCATCTTCATAGGTCTCACCGTGCTTTGTCCATCGTGTATAAGACGGATTGATGATTCCATGACAAATTAAATGACCCAACAAGTCAAGAGGACGAAGACGCTTTCCATACAAACACGACATACACAAGCATACAATTCTGTTATCATTCTCTGCATGCTCAGCAGCAAATTCAATGAACTCTTTTGCTCCATCTATATATTCCCTTGAACGCCGATCACAAGACATCCATTTCCGATCCAACATGGTAACCTACTAAAGGAAAGTGACGGTAAGATCGATCAATATGACTTAGTCATTAGGTAGCCACCTTACGATGTTACCTTATTTTTTTAACAAAAATTCGGCAGTATAACGGCTACAAAATGAACGTTCCCAGGCTCAAGGCCCTCTCTTTTTAACTTAGAAATTGATAATCCAAAAAATACATATCATCAACTCAATAGATTTACATAGCCTAGCCACCACAATAGAATTCACAGAGCATATATATAGCATTACTTGGAACAAAAACAGTAATTTGCAAACCACAGTTTTATCACAAATTAAAGAAACCGATATCTTGAGAGTTAAAGATTAAAAAACTCACTACGTAACGAAAATGGCACCCACTGATCAGCAACAAGCTAGCAGCTACCACTTAAACAAACACCATTACAACAAATTTAGACAAGGAAATCATCATTAATTTACATAAAAAAATAAAAATCCTACAAGTAGTATACTCAAATAATTAGAGAAACACAAATGTTTAACATATTCAAGTGAACACATTATGCACAAAAATCAAATGGACTTGTTCATAACATTAATGTTAAATATAAACCTAAATTAGGATAATGTAAGAACTAATATACAAAATCAACAAGTTGGAACAAACTGAATCAAGCTCAATACCTCTTGAGAGTATTCAATCTGCGTTACAGTATAGGATCTCTGGATACAAAAGCAAGTTCACAGACTTTTATTGCTATGTGTAAATCCTTCAAATGGCCCCACTTTGACTGCCTGAGCAGTCCTGCATATAGGAAGAAATTATAGAACTTAAATTCAACAAAATATAACTTATATGCACTTGAAAAACTACAAACTGAATATTTAGGACTCAAAATCAACAACTTTATGTTAAATTTAATAATTAACCAATCCAAACATTTATTCTTTAAAAGGTTCAGACAACCACAGTATAAACGCAACAAAACAAGGGTTATGGCATGTCAATCTTAAGAAGAATGGTGAGGAAGAGACTTGGGTGAAAAATTGAAGGAAAGCTTCGGTGAACAGTAACTCCAATGGGTGAACAGAAGCACTGAAGCAGAACATCCGAAATTGAACCCAAATCGTTACATGCAAGTATATAAATCCAATTTAGTGTACTTATGGACACTTTTAATCACAAATTTCACTGGGTTAAGGTCAGCATTTAGAGAAATTTGGCTATAAAGAACACGGTGAACAGAGGGAATGAAATATGAACTAAAGACAAAACATGCCACCGAAATTTCTTTGGGGAAATAACTTATCTAAGCCTTGGATTTGATTTAATCAGTGCCAAAGCTTCCCAAAATGTCCCAACCCAATTCGGCCTTCTCTCAAAAACGGCCGAAATAAAAGAAAATGAGGGTAGGAATGAAGAGAGAACACTCACGGAAGTTCAAGAAGAGTACTGCATAAACGAACTGAGCTCGCCGCTACTGCCAAGCTTGGAGGAAAACAGAGAGGGTGAGAGCATGAGGGAGAGGAATAGTGAGGAATAGTTAGGTAAGAAGCTGCAAATACAGAATTTATAGAAAGCAGGTTTGAACGGCTACGAGCTTTGGGTTCAGATTTGGCAAGAAGAAGAGGACGAGGCTTCAGATTTGGGAAGACGAAGAAGATGAGGTTGAAGGGCTTTCAGTTTAGAGCTTTGAGCAAGAGGGAATAACGAGGGAAAACCAAATAATATTTGGGGAAATTTTGGAAATGTCGCGCCAAGAGAGCTATGGGCTTTTGAGCTTTGGGATAGGAATAAAAACAAAAAATAGATAATAGGTTTAAAAATGCCTATCCCGGCGCTTGTGATGTCATAAGCGCTGGGATAGGTGCAATAAAAAATATTTAAGACAATTAAAAATATGAAAAAATATGCAAGCATTACAGAAAAAGGCACCACATTATTTAATATATTTCAATAACCTATCCCAACGCTTATTACCTCACAAGCGTTGGGATAAGACCCCCGGAACTTAAATTTTATTTAAAAAATATTTCAAACAAATTTTCAAAATTATCAGGCTTTTTAGAAAAAGGAAAAACTATTTAAAAATACTTAAATAGGCCATAAGTGTTAGGATAGTCCCCCTGGGAGTTTAATTTTATTTAAAAAAATATATGTAAAACAAATTTTAAAAATACTCAAGCCTTTTAAAAAAAGGCAAAACTATTTAAAAATACTTAAATAGGCCTATCCCAACGCTTATGACCTCATAAGCGTTGGGATAGGCCTATTTATTTATTTTTATATTGTTTCCCTTTTATTCATTTTTTAAATAAAATTAAACTCCCAGGGGGCCTATCTCAACGCTTATTACCTCATAAGCGTTGGGATATGACCCCTGGGACTTAAATTTTATTTAAAAACTATTTCAATGAAAATTTAAAAATACTCAGGCTTTTTAGAAAAAGGTAAAACTATTTAAAAATACTTAAATAGGCCTATCACAACGCGTGTGACTTCATAAGCGTTGGGATATGCCTATTTTGTATTTTTAAATTGTTTGCCTTTTTTCTAAAAAGCCTGAGTATTTTTAAAATTTGTTTTACATATTTTTTTTAAATAAAATTTAACTCCCAGAGGACCTATCCCAATGCTTATTACCTCACAAGCGTTGGGATAGGACCCCTGGGACTTAAATTTTATTTAAAATATATTTCAAACAAATTTTAAAAATACTCAGGCTTTTTTAAAAATGTCTAAATTATTTAAAAATACTTAAATAGGCCTATCCCATCGCTTATGACATCATAAGCGTTGGGATAGGCCTATTTATGTATTTTTATATTGTTTCCCATTTTTTGTAAAAAGCCTGAGTATTTTTAAAATTTGTTTGAAATATTTTTTAAATAAGATTACACTCCTAGGGGGCCTATCCCAACGCTTATTACTCAGAAGCGTTGGGATAGGACCCCTAGGACTTACATTTTATTTAAAAAATATTTCAAACAAATTTTAAAAATACTCATGCTTTTTAATAAAAGGAAAAACTATTTAAAAATACTTAAATAGGCCTATCCCAATGCTTGTGATGTCATAAGCGTTGGGATATGCCTATTTATGTATTTTTATATCGTTTCCCGTTTTTTTAAAAGGCCCACTGGGATAGAAATATTATTTAAAAAATATGTGAAACAAATTAAAAAAATGAATTATTTAAAAAAAAGTAATACTTAATAAATACATAAAACAAAATTAAAACATATGGAATCCTTTTCTTTGTTAAACAAACAAATGAACACTTTAAATATACATATTAATAATAATAAAAATAGCAAAGAGCTTATCTCGGCGCTTATAATTATTAAGTGCTGGGATATGCTTATACCTATACCATCACTTTTATTTCTAAAGCGATGGTATAGGTCATCTTATACCTATCACAGCACTTGTGTTTTGTAAGCGCTGCTATTGTTGCGCTACAATAGAGTATTTCTGTAGTAGTGATTTTTGAGAATAGCATATGGCACCATTAAGTATATAAAGATGCAAAAGGAACAATAAATTTGATAAAGCTGAACAATTTCAACAATGAGGACGTTGATTTGGCTAAATGTCCGTTAGCCATTCACAACTCACAACGCACAAACAATCATAACTTAGAGCTATAGATTCACATGCAGTACACAATGTCCTTAGAGGAGCACAATTAGTCAGAAAGCTTTACACGGTGAAACGAGGGTACAAAGTTACAAATTAAAGACACATGAAATTCATGTGTCTGCATCCATAACATTTATCAAACTGCTCCTAAAAGATTTTCTGACGTTTAAAAGTAGTTCCACAAACAATCTGCAGGAGAGTTTTCCGGTGGTGGAGGCGTGATTCTGGGAGGGGACATCAACATTCCTTGTGCCATTTCAAGGAGCAAACTAGGCATACCAAAAATGGCATCCTCGTCCACAAATTGCTGATGATCTTCTGTTCCAGATGAGATTGAGATGGCCCTGTCATTATAACATTCATCAACATTAATTCCATTAACAGATGAAGAAGACTCATCAATGTGTTTGTGCATGACACTCCTGGAAATGGCTTCTGAGTTCACTACTGAGGCAGCCGCGGCTGCAGCACTACGAATATGAGAAGCGGAAGCGGAAACCGGGACGGGATATCGTCCGGCCAACTCAGGGAAGTTGAGAACAGCGTCCTTGCCCTTCAGAGCCAACGCTGCCACATCATAAGCAGCCGCTGCCATCTCCGGCGTCTGAAATGTCCCGAGCCAAATACGCGATGGCTTACGGGGTTCCCGGATCTCCGACACCCATTTTTCTCCACGGCACCGGATTCCACGGTACACAGGATGCCTCTTGGAACATGAAGATGAGGCCATTATAGTTGGGGAAAGTGAAAAAGACGATGTTTGTTTTAATTTATGGTAGTAATTAAAACAATTATGAACCTTAAAAGGAGTGAACACATGTGATGAGGATGGTGTATATAAGTGGAAAACATTAGGGGTATAGAATGTGGAAACAGTGAAAGCGTGGGAAAATCGCGGAGGAACTCAGTAATGACACTGTGTTCGCACTTTGAAATCTAGGTTTCAGCGGAAACTTGCGTTTTTGTTAGGCGGCTCTGATGGTAACTACACTAGTAAATCAATCATCACAAGTTCTAATAACATTGTTTTTTTTCCAATTTTTTTTATCAAGTCATATAAGTCATATTGAACTCAAAATAATTCTAGTTAGAGTAGAACCAAAGTTAGATTAAGCCTCAATAACGAATTTTGATTAGGCTGCATACTCGAGATATAATAGACAAAAGAGATATATTTTGATATCTTAATGCCTATCTAATACATTTTGTAGGAAAATGGGTTAGGGCTAAGCCCAGTCCACCCTTGATGAATTTAGTCCAAATGAATGTTTGGGGTCTGAATAGGATTATTCAGAAATTTTGGGTTGTTAAATGCAATGTGTTTTAATAAGGAAAAAAAAAAATACTCCTTTAGTTGTATTTATGATACACTTCCAATATGTTTTATTGAAACTAAAAAACTGCAAATCTCATCAATTTTGTAATAAAATTTAAGAATTTTATAACTTTACTATTATTTAATATATTTCATCCATTCCTATAAATAAGACTTTGAAATTAGAATGGGTTTGTCCTCTTTTTTTTGAGAGCTTGCATAAATTTGTCAAGGTATTTAATAGTGTTTTCCTTGTTTGAACATCATTATTCTCTCTCTTGACATTCTACTTTATACTTATTTTATATAATGATTATTATATTTCTCTATCTTATATACCCCATCATAAATAGGGGTAAATTTGAGAAAAAAATCATTTCAAATATATTTATACCACTTTCTTTATGTGTTATAATTTTATTATTTGAGCTCATATAAATATATATATATATATAAGGACGAACAAAGTATATAATTTCCAAAAAATCTAAATAATCATTGGCCCCATACATGTAATGATGTAATTACATGACTTAAAAAAAAAAAAAAAACTCTCTCTGTCTTTAAATATGACCTATAAGTGCTAGATTATTTTAGAGGACAACCCTGGTATTAAATGGCGTTGGTCTATCATGTATTGTTAATGGCTCATATTGTTATCTGTCGTTTGGCTAATTATACCCAATCATTCATGACTTTGGTAGTTTGGATGCAAGGTGATATATTAGTATGTCCAATAAAAGCGGAACTGTAGAAATATATTCCTCCTATGTATAAGCGTTAAGATCTTTTTGACTGGCAAATAATATGGCTGGAAGCAATTTCTCTTCACCAGTAAATTTGACAAAACTACATGTAAATTGTGGCATTTCGTTATCAAATACTGTAAGGAACATCTTAATTGAAGACACAACAGAACATATAGGACCAAAATAAAGTCAGCCTGATTTTGCATACCAGTCAGAAGTTAGACACAAAAATATCACTCACACATGTGAATCACGACCTAAGCCAACTTGTTGCGTTGAATTTATGATCAATTGAGAGCTCTTTATAAACCAAACGCAACTCAGAAAATTAGATTTGACTGTTATTTTAAAATTATATAACAAGCTACTTTAGTGCTTTTATGTAACACCCCAAAATTTGTAAAAGAAGAAATAAAGATATCTAAAGTCTCAAGGTAATACTCTTTGGGAATTAAAAAGCCTTACAAAAATTTTAGGAAGTTTGAGTTACTTTTAAGGACTTTGAGGGTTATTTTCTTCAGAAATTGGAGAAAAATAGTTAAGAGATAAATTTTAATCTAAAAATTGTAGGTAAATTACTTTGAGGCTCAAATAAAAATATGGTGGAAGAAAACATCTATCTGGGTAAAAGGATTAAAATTCTAGGAATTTTCTTCAGAGGATGGACTAAGCTGGAATAATAAAAAATTTGGATTTTTGTCAAAAAGATAGTTTTGTCCCTAGCGGAAAATATCTCAGTTTTGTAATAAGGGTATAATATGGTCATTTTGTTTTCTCTCAGCCTCAAAATTAGAGCTGGTAATTCAGGCCTGCCCTTTTAGGCCCTTGCCCTTGGAAGGACGGGCCAGCCCCTTTAAACCCGTCACATATATTTTGTTTTTTAAAAAGTAACACTACAATGTAAAACAATTAATTAAATGAAAAAGATAATACCTAATTCCCAATATTTATCACTGCTTGATAATTTCTTAGTGAGTAACTTATTTAAAAATATGGACAATATTTATTAAAACAATTAATTAAAGATAAACATATATTTTGTATAACTTATTTAAAAGTATAGACAATATTTATCATTGCTCGATCATTTCTTAGTGTTTGTTGTTTGTTTGTGTTTGCATTGTAACTTAAAATTGATATTTGTGTTAATGAAAAAGGATTTTATTGCTTTAATTTTTTCTCTGGAAAAGGATAAAAAAAATAATGTATAAACATTAATCGGGCTGGCTCAACCATTCGAGGGCCGTGCTGTGAAAAAAGTGATGTTTGCACTACCTGGGCTATTCGGGCCAGCCCTAATTCCCAGCTATACTCAAAACCCTTCCTTCCCTAAAATCATCATCATCATTTTTTTCTTCTTCTTCATCAAAATTGAGCGAGAGTGAGAGTGAGAGGCATAGAGGGAGCTCGTTGGAGCTTCCACTCGCTAGTGCCGATTAAGGAGCGGGAATATCTCACATGCAATCACGTTTTTGAGATCATGTAAGCTCCCTCTATCTGATTACCCAGACTTTGATTAGAGACGATTGGGAGTTGGGTCTAGTTGGGGTTTGAGTTTTTGGGAGCCTTTCACCGATTGAATCAAAGATAAGGCTTAGATATTGTATTTCCCTAAAGAAATTAGAGTTTTTGTGAATTTTGTGGTTATATTCCCTCCGGTCCTAATTATAAGATCAAGTTACCTTTTTTGGAGAAATTAAGGATGCAAAATAAATCTCTTTAACTTGTTTATATTCATCTTTTTTCTCAAAACTAATTTATTTTACCTACAAATTAACATATTATCTAATTACATGTAACATATGTAATAATTTCGTGGTTTAATTTTCTTCCTTAACTTTTAAAAAAAAAAGTCAACTTGATCTTATAATTAGAACCGGAAGGAGTATTTTAAACTCCCCTGTATGAGCTAATGCTCACCACTGAGTTTTGCGACTTTTGATCGAACTATAAGGAAGATTGTGATTTAAAGCAAGAATGAACAGATTAGAATTGATTTTCATGCTTGTATGTTTGACTTTTACTCTCTAGTAATTTTTGAACGCTAGATTTACTCTACCTGATTTCTGATTTGTTTATGATTTTCTTAAAGCTGTGTTTGAGTTAAGGAAGGTTGTTTCTGAAAATTTAAAGGTTCAATTAAAGTAGGATTTTTGGAAAATCAGCTTCAACAAATGTATCTATAATTGTTGTAGTTTCTATTAAGTGGCTGAAAATAGAGCTCTGAACCATGGTGTGGATTAAAATTATTTTATATGAATTCAGGCCTAATTTGAGGATCTAAGTAATGATTTTGGACCAAACCCTCCTTGTACTCTGTTATGATGCTATTGGTGACGTGGGAAGTTTCATATTTTGTAAAGTTCTAAGTTTGAAACAAATTAAAGTGGTCGATTGAAATCAAGGCTTGTTGTTATGAGTAGGATTTATGTCAATCTTATCTGGTCAAAAAGAAAAAAAAATGTCAATCTTATTGTTCTTATGTGCGTAGTAGCTATAGGATGCTTATAACGAGATTAAGAGTGCTAATGGGTGCTTGAGATTTGTAATCGCAGAATAATTGAACATAATTGATGGTTACAAATTGGAAAATTTTCAGAATGATATGAAGGAGAGCTTAACCAATTATGGGAAGAGAAATATAGATTAAAAGGCCAATGAAAGAGTGTTATATGGGGATTACATTGTTGAGTATTCTGCCATGAGGTAGTTAAGGTGGTTTAAACTTGGCGACTGGTTGCTGATTTAATTTTAAGTGCTGGAAAGAAGTTTGAAGTGCTGAGGATGGATAGAGATTTTAGAAGGATGAATTACGTATGATACTGAGGATAGGGATTTGAAAACTTAGGCAGGTTAATGTCTAAGAGATGGTTTTAATGGGGCCGTGATTTTAATGACAATTAGGCTGTGATATGGATGTTTACGGTTAGGAATTTTATTTCCTAAAATGGTGTTAGGATTCTAAATTTTTAAAGCTGTAAATCTGTATATTTTTGCTATGGGACTCTTAAATAATTAAGCCAGTATTTAGTATTTAAGGAAGGGTTTTTGTTGAACAAATGGTCAAGGTTGAGAATAGACATGTTTCGATGCAATGATTACTTAAAGTTTGAACTGATACTTTAATTAGTGTTCCAAGATGTAAGGCATGACTAGAGAGTTCAAGTTTTAATGGGGGCTGAGAATTTGTAATTGAAATCTGAAATATGGTTTGAACCAATTATTGTTTATATCATGGTAAAAGTTTAGTCGTTGTTATTGATGTAAAGTTAAGTGAAGCCAAAAGATTTTTAGATAGATGTTTATGGTTATTGCAAAGCAACGAGACGTAGTTAAAGCTGTGTTTTGGCAAGTAAAGATTTAAATTTGAGAGCCAAGAAACTGAATTGAGCTTGTTGGTGATTTCATACTCTCGATTGGTCTGTGAGGTGAGGTCTGAATTGTGTGCATGTGTTGCTCTGTTTTGAGGTTCTAAAAAGTCAGTTCATGGTGTTTGAAATTAATTAAAGATGCTTCAGATTTTTAAGCTGTTGTCTTGAAGTTTCTGAGTAGCTGAAATTGGGAATCTTTTAGTTGAAAGTAAATAAATTGTGTTGATTTCCTTCTCTAGTTCAAGGATACAGAAAATAAGGGTTTTGCGTTTGATTGTGTGAAGCTTTTGATTCATCAATGTACAGATGTAAATAATATAAATTGGGTATTGTTTAGGAAGTATCAAGGAAAGGGGGTTGGGTTCAGATTTTTCAAGGAAGAGGCTAAACACATAGGGCTTGTTTAGTATGGTGGAATTGGACCTTTGGATATGGAAATGGAGTTGGACTCCATGTATTTGGATTGTTTGGTACAAAATCCAAAACCTTAGAATTGGCTTTCACATGGAATCCAACTTGCCTCAATTCCATCACTTCGCTTCTTACAACCCATTGAATTAAGAAAAAATCCTTCACTTCATCTTTTTCAGACTCTCCCCTTTAGTCATCACTAACTTCCAGCCAACCTTGAAGACGACAACTGGCGACAACTACCTCCAGCGACGGGCAATTCTTACCACCCGCAACAGAGACTCGTCCTTTTGCAAAAGTTTGTGGCGATGAAAAATAAGATCAACGCAATCCTCTTCACATATTTCCAACAACGAGTGATATGGCTGGAGCTCATCTCCACTTTCTCCATTTGGTCTTCGACTTCTCCCATTTGTCACAATCATCGACGATTAGATTGATGGATATTCTTCGGCAAAAAAAAAAAAAAAAGATTGATGGATATTCAACTACATACTAGTCCAGATCTTCAATTCTTCCCCATTCTCCATCTTATGCAGTGAGCCTTCACGTGTGGCGGAGACAATAATGTTTGGAGTCTTGAAAGCTTTGATTGATTTTTCAGTTTTGATGCAACAAATGATTCTTTTTTAAAAAAAATGTGGTGTTTCTTGTTGATGGTTGGTTTATGCGAGAGCCATTGGAGGTTTGGAGGGTGGGGTCATTGAAGGTCTGGTGGTGGCTGAAGTTGGGTGATGGAGGTTGGAAGTTTGAGACGGGGTAGAGGGCAAAGTCAGAAGTATAAGTTCATAATGAATCATTAGTATGATTCATTTTCAGTAAAAGTATAGGAATTCTAAGATAAGGTTCGAAACAATTTGCTTATGCTTTTATGTGAAAATTGATCAAATAGAAATATATTTCATAAAGCATAAGAAACATTTGATAAATAACTTTCTTAGCATAGGTTTAAGATATCATGAAGCATAAATGAGATGCAGATTTTAAAAAAAAACTTTAAAATTATGTTTCAAATGCTTTAATAATCAATGCTTATGATAAAAATGATGAAAATCAATAATAAGGGAAATATGTCAGAATGCTGCATTTTTAAAAATCAGATGAGATATCCAAAGTCATATGAATAACAGCATGAGAGTGAATGCTTTGTGCTTCAGATATTTACTCTACTATAGTATAGCAATTTTCTTGACCATTAAGAGTTGTGTTCAAAATGATAAGGATATTTAGGATCAGAATATAAACACAAGACTCCAGTTACTCTTAACATAGAAATGATAGTGAGTGTTGAAGTATTTGAGTAACAGAATGAGAACAAAAATTTTTGAATAATAAGGCTCATACTCATTATTTCAAATTACTAGTCAAGTTGTTGTGAGAGAGAATTGCTATCGCTAATGATAATGACTTTAGCTAGCAAGCAAGATTCCATGCTGAGTCAGTTGCTCAGACTCCACTTACTCCTTCTAGCTATCGATAGTTCCATTTGCTATCGATAATGCTTTAGCCCATTGATGGAAATCTTTACTTAAACACAACTCTGTTCAGTATAAGCTAGCGATAGTGACTCTCTCTATCTATTAGTCAGTCCTGCATAATTTTGAGATTTGGCACAACGAACACAGACAAAACAGATCCAATTGATTGCATAGATATGTGATTCTGATAAGCACAATTTGACAAATTCTGACATTTGATAACTCATGCATTTTTGAAAAACATCTTATGAGGATGAATTGAAACAGTTTCAACTTTATCTTCCAGTTTTCAAAAAACCATTTAAATGCAACTGGAGTAAACATATTTTTCAAAATATATGAATGCAATTTTATAAACATGCTGAGTTGAGATCTAAACAAATATGAATTGTGCATTTCATAGATTCCTCATAAGATAAACTATACACAATTCCAACTTTTCAGTCATATAGCAATCTGACAGCTATTTTATGACAGTAAAAGATTGATTGCTAATGAAAGAAAACAATCATTCATTATCCAAACAGAATTATATTCATTCAAGTATAAGATAGGATAAGAATGCTATCATCATAACTGCATTTGTCCAGGCAATAGCTTGATTTTGGCAGAATAATGTCAATTCTCTTTTACAAATTTAGCACCAAAATTCAAGCACGAAGTTCAGCTCATCAAGACTTGAGTAAATTTTCATGTAGATCGTAGTCTTGAAGCTTTTTCTCTTTGTGACCTACAGAACTATAATTCTTTTCTTTTCTTCAGTATCCAAATTCATATGGATCTGCTCATGGTTAGTTAGTAGGTATTAACAACATAATTCATATGCTTTAAAAGATGTAATCAATTTTAAGATAGTTGAGCATAGTGAATTAATCATGACTACATGCACAAGGATATATATAAATAGATTCTTTTTCAAATCAATATGCATGTGTATAAGAGCTAGATTGTGAGCATTGTAAATATTTTGCAATTTTCTTCAATACCAAAATTCAATGCTCATTCCTAGGATTATAAAGTGTAAAATCTCAATAGATATTACTGATAATAGAGTAGGAGATTTTACGATTGCATACCTCTACCTTAGGCATTTGGAGAATTGCTCTTGCTCACCCAAGTGGTTCTGTCATACTTAGCACTGGGTTGCAGAGATCTTTCACGTGAAATAGAATTCAAGAATCTTCTTCTTGATGAATGAGAAATTCTATTTCTCTTGTTCTCCACAAGGTAATTGAATGGAACTTTGTGGTAGCTCATTCTTGAGGTAGAACATACTCTTCTTGTTATTGTCCACTACTTCTTATGATTTGAACTAGATGTTGCAGCAGTGGCTTTTCCATGAGTTCTCCTTCTGTATTTAGGTTCTATGAATCTTTTTCTTGAAGTATGAGAAACTCTTGGATTTTTCTTTCTAGCTTCTGTATCATAATGTCCATTTCTCCTTGAATCAGCAGTCTGCACACATAAAGCAATAGATGGACATTTTGGTACCCATTTGTACTTGGGTCCTTCATTGTTAGCCTTGGATTTTACATGTCCTTTTGGAACCCAAACAAATTTATTTCTCACATTTGAATTTCTTCTAATATTACATGTGTGAGAAATATGACCAGTTTTACCACAATAATAGCAAATAATAGAATGATGTGCAACATGAGATTTTATGCAATTATTGTGATGACTAGATGAGTACAAAGACGAATTTGCATGTTCCTTCTTCCTAACATATTTTCCAGCATATTTTAAAGCATTTTTACACTTTGAAGTATGATCTGTGATAGGTAGTAAATCAGCTTTATGCAAATCAAAATTGTTTTTCTCAAAAATACAGGAATTGGAACTGTATACCATAGCTGTATCTTGAGCTCCAGAGAATGATTGATCAGACTCGTTCAGGTAGAGCTCTTGGCAGTCATCTTTCTCTTGTCTCTCTGTGTTGAATGAATCTTGGAAGGGTTATGTGATCTCTCCTTCTTCAATTTCAGCTTCCAATTGCTCATCAACCATAGATATGCAACTTTGAAATTCAGATGAGCTCTCAACACTTTCATTTTCAACAGGATGATTAGTGATATACATAGATTCAAGTGTATCCCAAATATCTTTAGCACTAGTGCAAAATCTGATTTTCTGAAAATCAGTTTTAGTTAAGCCTTTGTGCAGAATTTGCTTTGCTCTAATGTTTAAGAAAAACATTTTCTTGTCTTTTTCAGTCCAATCCTTTCTTGGTTTGAAATCAAAATCATTTGTAAAGACATTCCACTTATGATGATCAAATGACTTTACAAAATTCTTCATCCTAGCTTTCCAAAATGAAAAATCAATATTTTCGAGAAGAGGTGGAATGGTATGATCAAAACCTTCAGAAAACATGTTACACCCAAAATCAGCCATGATCTTTTCACTTGAGATCGTTGGATCCTTTAAACAAGTGACCTGCTCTGATACCAAATGTTAGTGCTGGTTGTCACCCAACAGGGGGGTGAATTGGGTGATGGGATAAAATCTTATACTCTTTTCAAATCCTCTCTTTTCTAGAAACACAATGAAGGCAATCTTTAAATTCCTTTTTGTTTTATCACTGAGAATATTTCAAAACATGAGATGCACTAAGGAGTATACAAGTTAGATATATGGAAACTAAGAGAGTTAAGGGAAGATATAATGCAAGCAGAGTTTATCCTGGTTCGGTCAATCCCAGACCTACATCCAGTCCTCAGGCTCCACCTGAGATTTCCACTACCCTCTTGTTTAAATCGGGCACAAGAGAAGCCTTTACAACCCACAAGTTTAGCCGGGCACTTGTGAAGACTTTACCACAGGTTTTACAGCACGGGATCACCTGCCAACCTTTTCACAGAGTTTTAGAATTCTCTCTAAACACTCTCCCTTACTACCCGTAAGGTTACAACCCTGTTCTTAAAGCACCAAGCTTTAGAACAACCTCAAACAATAGAGGATTTTAGATAATAGGTTCACTTAATGAATGGATTGTGATAATCACTTAAGTACAAAGGAATAGATGAAGAAATAACAATTCTAGAGCTTGACAGATTGAACAATGCGTGCTCTAGCTCTCTTTTTCTAATTAACTTGACTCAACATTCTTTCCTCATTTCTGGGCTCACTAGGTTTTGCTCTCAATCAGTGTAATCTATCATTCTGCATAAAGCCCTGTTCCATCGTTTTCTTCGTTACTTTTATGGAAGCAAGTCTTGATCTATTTATATCTTCACAACTTGCCTTCTCTTTCAGCTCCATGTGGCCGTTTGAATATAGACGTTGGAGGTTCATAGCCGTTGGCAATAAATTGTTTATTCTGCATCTAATTCAAATTTCTGATCTAGCTTCAACTGTTCATGAATAGACTGCGCGTTCTGAACGTCTTCAACAACTGTACTTGTACTGTATAGCAGCTTTTTCAGTAGCGCTAGCATGCTTTGCCATCGCTAACTGCATAGTATAATTCCTGCACTTGAGCTGTTAGCTGAACAAGTAAACATTTAATGCACAGCAGATGTTATTGCAATCTTAGTCCATTAGCTCAAAGAGATAGAGATAATATATAAGGAATTTCAAAGCATTTTTTATCGATAGATATAAACATTATCGCTAGCATATTCTTTTAGTTCAAACGTTCAGTGTACTAGCTATATCATTTCAATAAGTATTTTTCTATCAGTAGCTAATCCCATTATTGCTAGTTACTTGATTGCTCATTAGCTTAAGGATACTGAGTTATGTGAATATTCAAAGTAATTTTAGGTATCCTGTTATCGATAGCTAAATGTGTTAGCGCTAGCAACTATGTTATCGCTAGTTAACTCATTTGCTCTCGGGCACTAGCTATATGAATGAATATTATCTGAAGTACTCTGTTATCGATAGCTTATCCTGTTATCGCTAGCTGATTCCATTAGCTCAAGCACTTGGTTTATTTTTCTGCTAGATGTTCTTCCTTTCATTTATCCATGTTCTAAAATGAACTTCTAGCGATAGGATATTTCTTGGCGATAGTGAATGACTTAGTGATAGATATTAACTTTGTTATTTCTAAGTTTTCATTTGCTATGGCTCTTTGTCTATTAGCGATAGGCTCTAGCTCTAGCGATAGTGATCTGTTACCTATCAGATTTTACTTGTTAAATTCAAAGGTAACTTACACTCTATTTACTTATGTTGTCTATTGGGGTCAGTCTTCATCAAAACTTAAGATTCTAACATGTGCTGGTCACTATAGTTCTAGGAAAACTGCTAGGAGGGTCTTAGATGCTGGTTTCTATTGGCCAAAACTTTTCAATGATGCCTACTCATTTTGGAAATCATGTGATAAGTGCCAAAAATTTAGGGGGAGTGTGACAAAAAGACATGAGATGCCCCAAAGGCCCATCCTAGTTTGTGAGATTTTTTACATTTGGGGGATAGACTTTGTGGGACCTTTCCTACCTTCTTCTGGTTTCACTTATATCCTACTTACCGTAGACTATGTCTCTAGGTGGGTAGAAGCTATCCCAACCTGAAAGGATGATGCACCGATGGTCTCCAAGTTTCTGAAGTCCAACATCTTTATTAGATTTGGAGTATTAAGAGGTCTCATAAGTGATCGAGGCACCCAGCTTTTCAACAAGCTACTTGATAACTTGCTTGCTAAGTATGGGGTGTCCCACAGAGTGTCTATCCCATACCATCCATAAACCAATGGCGAAGCGGAGGTGTCAAATAGGGATGTAAAGCATATTCTTGAGAAAATTGTGAACCCATCAAAATTGTTGGCATACCAGACTGCATTCAAGACACTCTTAGGCATGTCTCCATACTGGTTGGTTTTTGGTAAGACTTGCCATTTACCGGTTGAGTTGGAACATAAGTCCTATTGGGCCGTGAAGCAATGCAATATGGAGTTGGATGCTACCGGAAATGAAAGATGCCTTCAATTGCAAGAGCTTGATGAATTGTGCCTTCAAGCATATGAGAGCTCTAGGCTTTACAAGGAAAAAACTAAGTTGCTCCATGATGGCAAGATCTTCAACCGCAACTTCAATGTAGGAGACTAAGTTCTTATGTACTAAACCCACTTTCACTATGGTCATAGAAGCTTACATCAAATTGGTTTAGGCCCTACAAAGTAACAATGGTCAACAAGTATGGGATGGTGGAGCTCAATGAAGAGGAGACCGAGAAAGAATTTGTGTCAAATGGGCATCTCCTCAAACTCTACCATGGACAGGTTACAAAGCCTGGTTGCTTCTTCTCCTTATCTTGTTTATTTTCATGCAATCTAGACTGGCTGGTTGATATTCTATTGTCATTGCATTGAAGAAGTGTGGGGGAGGGAGCATCATAGTAGAATGTAGAAAATTAGTACTTTTACATTCAATAAAATACCTTATGCCATTGAAAGTTTGTGTCATTTTCACTTGTGATATGCATTTGTCCTATGATTTGCATTTTTCAAACATGCCTACTATTGATTGCACTTGTCTTTTTTTCTCTCTCTCCTTATGTTTTGGGACATGTTGAGCCCCAATCTTACGATTGGACTTCGCAACTTTCCTCTTTACAAGGGATAAGTCAATTGAATGATGATTTTTAACATTGAAGACAATGTAAATTTCAAGTGTGGCGGGGGACTATAGGTAATCTTGTTGCTTGATCCATTGATTTTATCATGAAATGTCACATTAGAGAATTTTTTGTCAAAATTTTCTCAAAAACCAAGGTAGATTTTGCCTCTTAGTTTTGTATTGTGATGAAGGGTCACATTCATTACAATGGAGGACCTAGTTGCATTTTCTACCCATTTGTAAAACTTGTTTGTGAAAACCTAATGTGGCACAATTTTTGAAAACCATGGAGCAAGACTAGACCTTACCCTTTGACCAATGAGCTTCATGAGCAATGGGAAGAATTCAAAAAATTATGCATTTTAGCCTTTCATTTTCAAAGAGCTGGTGATGATTTATTTTCAAGCATATGCATTGTGTTAATTGGACTTGCAATTGGATTTTCATTGGCAATTGAGGTTAACCTTGTTGTGAGATTTTTGGGCCTATGTCCATTTCAAGAGTGTATACTTGCTTGATCATTCATTTTCTAGAACTTGTCTCTACTCTTTGTCAAATCTAGAATTGCATTCATGCATGAAGATGATTTAGGCATTCATTTCATCACCCCATTTTCGCAAACACAAACCCACAACATGTCATTTTCCATTGTTCACCCACTTTGAGCCATTCCTTGGATGTAATGCATTAATGTGAATTTTGTGATGAAGCATTGAGTTTGAGCCACTTTTGTTTGTTGTTAATGCCATGTATTTTTTAAAAAGAAAAGAAAAGGAAATAGAAAAGTGTGCATAAAAATAAAGAAAGAAAAGGTGAAAAAAAAGAGAAAAAGAAAGAGAAAGAAGAGTGATTTAACCTTTTCCTAATCGCCTTGGGGGTTAAATGCAAAATATTTATATAACCAAGAATTGCACTATAATGGTGTGATCCCGGATCGTCTCTCAAGGAGCCTAATGACTAACCTAGGAAACTAAATGTCATGCAAATGAAGGTGGAATTGCACTATAAAAGGGGTTTTGTTGGGTTTTAATATGAAATATGCAAAATGAGCCTAACTACAATATTTTTTATCTTTTCTTTAATGAGGTGGAATTGTTGGATGGATGAAGTGAAATTGATGGAATGGATCTCTTGAGTCTAGGTGAGGTGACAAACATAGGTTCAAATCATTTAGGGGTTTAATTCATCAAGTCTAGTTAGAGAAATCCCGAAGCAACCACTAGGGGTCCACTAGCCCTAATCAATGACTAATTTAGCAACCACTTTCATAGCCATTACTTAGGGTTAGTGTTGAAGTCCACTTGATGTGTGAAATACTTTGAGTCAAAACACTTGTGGCTCTCATAAAAATGCAATCACAATAATTATGAATGGAAGCAATCAATTAAGTCCACTAGCAACCACTAAAATGAAATTAACTTCATACAACCACAATGTAGATAAGAGTTCATAACTCAAGTGTTCAAAGCCCAAAATAAACACATATAGTTCATACACATACATATCCAAAATCTCAATCCAATACATAAATCCAAACATCTTCCAAGAGAGGTTCAAATAAACATAGAAGAAATCCTAAATACATATGTTAGAACAAAGAAAAACTCCCCTAATGAAGAACCCATGCTTGAGACACCATCAACCCATCCTCAAGAGATGAAGAGCTCCTCAATCCAACATAGAAACTCCAAGAGGAACCCGAAGAGGAAGCCTCATCCGAAAATCCATGGAAGAAGAGGGTGGAAGAAGGTAGAAGATGAAGATGGAGGTGGAAATGAGTGGGGAATGAAGGAATGGAAGGAAACCCTAGGATAGGGGCTGTGTTTCGTGCCTGAGGGAGCTTGGCCAGAGGATTTTCGGGTGTTAGAAACTATTTATAATCCCCCAGAAACCCTAAAATCGCGTCACATTTCTGCAGAATCTGGGGATTTCGCCGTGGACTCGTCGCGGCGAGAGCCACAGCGAGCTCATGTTGGTTCTGGAATTTGCTGGGGAGTTCGCCGCGGCGAAACCCACGGCGAACTCACACTGGTTCTGCCTCTTCTTTTCTTGTTTTCGCCGTCAGTTCGCCGCGGCTAACGCCGCGGCGAAGAGACATTGATTCTGTTTCTCTCTTCGCTCCCTTCTTCTGCTCCGTCTCGAATTCTTCGTTGCAACTTGGCTCCTAAATTTGGGCATGTTTCTTCTATGACCTGCATATAAAATGGACCTAAGGTAGCATCAAAATGTTCTTGAAAATAGGTTAACAATAATTTATGCTAATTATGCCCAAATTGCCCTTGACTAGAATAACTTCCAACAAAGTGTGCAAAAGTCAGAAATTACTCTAATTAGGTGCAATTACCCCAAGAACATGCAATGATCCAATGATTTTATCAATGAAAAGTGTATAAAAATATGGTGCAATCAAAGAGAAAAAGAAAGTTAGAAGAATAAGGCATTTCTTGATGTGGCATTATTTTTGTTTAAATTATGCTCTTATGTGCTATGTACTCCAATAGTGAAATTAAATTGCATTTCAACCTTTCCTTTCCATGACATGCAATCCATCATACCTTTTCCATCATTTCAACCCTTCAAGTCCTTTTGATTCATTCATGATTATATGCATGGGTGGAGATATTAGAGTAGTTACAAGCTTATGGCAAATTGTTGTTTGACCAAGTTGAGTGTGAAAAATCCCACATGAGGTAAGGAGAGCGAAACACTATGATCTTGAGAGTCCTCTTTGCCATTGCTTTGCCAATTCTCCCTTTGCAAATTCTTGATTATAATTCATGCTAGCTTGAGATTAGTGATTGGTTAAAATCATTCTTCTTTACATTGTACCCTTTGTCCAGGAGTACAAAGGTCTAAGTGTGGGGGAAATGATTGCACCATATTTTTATACACTTTTCATAGCTAAAATCATTGGATTATTGCTTGTTCTTGGGGTAATTGAACCTGATTAGGGAAACTGCTGACTTTTGCACACTTTGTTGGAATTTGCTCTAGTCAAGGGCAATTTGGGAATAATTAGTATGATTTATTGTTTAACCCATTTTTAAGAACATTTGATGCTACCTTAAGTCCATTTTATGTGTAGATCATGGAAGGAACACACCCAAATTGAAGAGCCAAATTACAGAAAAGAATGCCAAACGGGACATAAGAAGGAGCTGAAAAGGGGACAAAAAAGTACTCTGCTCACCTTGGGCTTGCCCCCATGGCTAGGCTCACCTTGAGCTCGCCCCCACGGTGAGGCCACGGCGAGCGGGATTAACCAAAAACACGCTGTCACAAATTTTAGGGTTCCTGGGATGATATAAATAGGACCCCAAGCCCCGAATTTGAGTTCTCTAAGCCTCCCAAGTCAAAAATAGAGTGCTCTATTAGGGTTTCATTGTTCTTCCCTCATTTCCACTCAAATCTACATTTCCACTCTTTCCTCCATTCTTGCTGATTTTCAACATTATCTCCCTTCCTACTTCCATTTTCACCTCATTCCTCCTTCAATCCTCTTCATTCATGGAGGCTATCATTATGGGTCCTCTTGGGCACAAATTTGAAGAGATGAGAGGCTAGAATCTTGGTGCTTTGGTGGTGTGAAGGTGGCTTGAGCTTCAATGGGTGAAATAGGGGAGTTATTTGTTTCCTCATGCTCTTTTCCTTATGTATTGAGTTGTGTGGTTGCATTTCTCTTTGTATATTTGGATTTGAGACATGATTTTCCTTTCTAATTTTATATGGATTGGAATATTTGTGTTGGATGTTGAGTTATGTTAATTGAATGATGTTTATGTTTAAATTTCCTATTGGATTTGTGATGCAATATGATTTTTAGTGGTTGCTAGATTTTATAGCTTAATTTATCCAATTGAATCTTGTGGTTGCACATTCTTGAGAGGAATCGGTTTTCAAAACTCAAGTTCCAACACACACCAGGTGGAGCTTAACACTAAGCCTAAGTAATGGCTATGAAAGCGGTTGCTTGATTAGTCATTAATTAGGGCTAGTGGCCCCTAGTTGTTGCTTGGGGATTTTTCAATTAGACTTGGTGAATTTTTTAACTACTAATATCAATTTAATGAAGCATGAGAGCTTTATAAGATTACCCTTAATCCAAACTTCTTTCACCCTTTAATCCAAAATACCAAAAACAACTATTTACATTTTCTTTATAGTTTCAACTAATGACTTTTCAAAACCAAAACCCCAGACTTGTTACTGTTTTAATTGCATTAGTTAGTTTAGGTAGATTAGAAAGACTCCTCAAGTGAAACGACCTGAAGTTGCAACCTATAGTGCAATCCTTGGATTAAATTTTGATCTTAACCCCCAAGGCGGATTTAGGCAAAGGGTAAATCAGCCACCCTTCCAACATCATACGAAATGGGCTAAGGGAAGGAAGACTAAAACAGGAACATTTGTCACTCAAGAGGTTGAAGCGGTTGCAAAGAGGATTGTAAGTCTTTTACTAGGTTGTTTATTCATTAAACTTATGGTTATATAGTACATTGTAACTTATGAGTTTTTTTTGTTATTACAAGACGAATTTGAGCAGCAAGCCACCTAAGGGTCTTTCACACCTTTGAGGAGGATGGACATCCTAACCATGGGAATTGGGAAGCACAACCACCCCGGCCGAGTTATTGGGGAGCCCAAGAATGTAAGGCTAGCCATGAATTTTAGCTGCAAACCCTGATTATCCGGCTGTAAGGTATGCCTCAAACACTTCTCTTATCACTCCTCTGCTTCTCATCCTACCCTACAATCACCCAGACTTAGACCTCACCAATCTCATCTCAACAACCTATTCCCCAAATACAAGCCTATCCCAAAAACACTCCTCCCACATCCAAACTTTCCTCTCCTACTAAACAAACTTCCTCAGACTCATCTGATAACCAAGATCCTCCTCCCTCAACTATGGACACCACTACCACACCACTCTCTCAGCTACAAACCTCACCAAAATCACCTCAACCACAAGCCACTCCACAACCATCTCCCACTATTTCCCAAACAACACCACCATTAGACCATACCCAAATCCACCCCTCTGTCCTTCAGTATACACCACGACCAGACCCTTCATAGACCTATGCTAGAAAAGGCAAAGCCACCATCATTGAAGCCTCTCATCCCCTCTCCTCTGCTCCTTTTGATGATGCCAAAAGGGGGAGAAGATCTAGAGCATTTCATCTCAGGGAGAAAGCAATGTCATTCAAGAAAGAGCTGTTCAAGCTGCTTCTATCCTGACCTCCATTACTGAGAAGCATCTCAGAAGGGTCTTAAAGAAGGTTTCCCTGATGCCACTCTAACTGAAGTTCTTCCAGAAAATCATGAACTGGCTGAAGCAATCAAATTAAGCATGGAGGACCAAGTTGTGGTGGAGGATGTGATCCATGAAGAACCTGATCCCACTAATATCCCACCAGAAGATGAGAATGTGGTTCTAGAAGAAGATCTCAGCATGGCCATAGTTGTGTATCAGGAAGAACCTAAGCCAGTATCTATTGATACTTGGCCCTATCTTCATAGAAGAGTGCAAAAAATGGTTGGAGAAGAGACTGCAATAGTCAGAGCAGAGCAGGAACACAAGGCCAAGGCTGAAGCTGAAGCTGAAGCCAAGGCTAAGGAAGAAGAAGAGGCTAAGGCTAAAAAGGAACAAGATGATTTGCCTATGCCTATGATTCCAAGTTGGGGTGTCAAGAAGATAGTGATCTATCACAAGCCTACCAAGCCTATACAGAAGGACCATATTCAAACCACCTCAGATTTTCTTCAGTCTCGTGGAGAAGAAAAAGGGCCAGAAGTTCAGTCTGTGATCAAAGGAAAAAGGATTAAGATGACTGCCCCAAGTCTTCACCCAGAATGATTACAAGAAAAGCTTTTAAGGCTTCAAAGGGGATTGTCATTGAAGAACCCAAACCAGCCCCTACGACTGCAACAAAGAGGAAAAGCATCCAAGCCTCCTTCAAAGAAGAAGCAGAAGTAGCTGACCTACTTTCAGAGGATGCTTCAGTTCAAACCTCCATCCCCTCCCAAGAAGAAGAAAGACCATAATAAGAAGAAGAAGGCCAAGCCTAAGGTTGAGATTCAATTAGAAGAGCCTTCAACTGATTCTGGAGGTTACAACAGTGAATTTGGGGACTATGACCTAAAGACAAAGTATTGGAAAGGCTCGAGTGACTTTGACTTAGACTAAACTAAAAAACCATCCTTACCCTACATCTACCAATCTGCATCTACATTATCATAATCATTACTCTTATCTACCTAACCTTCTGTGACTCTCTCTAATATATACTTCATATGTGTTTTTTTTTGTATGTGTAATATTCTCAATTGAATTATATGTTCCTTGATGTGATTAACAATTTCCTATGAGTATCAGATTACAACTCTTGTCCAATCTGTGCTTTCTAATTATCATTGATTATATCTTATATTTTGCCATCATCAAAAAGGGGGAGAATGTTAGAATAATGAGTTTTGATGATAACTAAACATAACTTTAGGCAAAAAAAAGGATGAACATAGATCATGAATAAACTTAGAAACAATCTGATAGAAAAACTAAGTATTGCCTAATCGATCAGGATCAAATAATCAATTAATAGACTAAGGCATTAATCGATCAGGGTCAGATTAGAGTAACTGAAAATTTGAAACATATGCGCCTAATCGATTAAGCCTCCCCTGTGATCGATCAGAGGAGTAAAAATAAGCTAGATAATCTCATTATGATTGATTAGAGAAATATGAAAAACTTAGTGTGATCGAACTATTGAGTCCAATCAATCAGACCTCCCTTGTGATCGATCAGGAAGTCCAAGATGTAATTCAAGTATAATCTAAGGATAATCGATCAGAGATGCATAATTGATCAGAGAATAGTGAGTGATCGATCATAATAGCATGAGTATTCTAAGTTTAATCGATTATATAAGCCTAATCAATTAGGGAACCCAGTGATCGATCAGACACCCTAAATTCTAATCTATCTGTTAAGTGATGCAGGACCTGATCTGAGCCTAATCAATATGTGATCGACCAGACACCTGAATCAATGATCGATTAAGGTCATGATCGATCATGCTTCATTAATCTATTAGACTTAAGTTATTTCAGTTAATTCTTTATTTTCATAATCGATCATAGGACATTACTCAATACTCCTTGATTGATTAAGCAACTATGATCGAATAGGCTAAGATCACATTTGATTATGCAATTAAGACTTTATGATCGATCACAGGGGAACCTGATCGATCATGACCCTTTATTCAATCATGCTAAGTTCATTTTAAGCTCAAGCTATAATAATCGATCACAAGCCTTTCTAATCGATTAGGCTGCCAATCTTATAACTTATACTTTATCTAACCTTACCCTGATCAATTAGGCACTTAGTTACATAACTTATGTTCTCTCTAACCTTATTTTGATCGATCATGTCTTTATATTTCTAACAGATTGTTTCTTCCTGATTGATTGTGCATTAACTCAGAATTTCTTATCAGTTCATGCTAGGTTCATTCCAATTCTAATAGAAAGCACAAAGTTAGGCAAGTAATAATCTGATAACCATAAGAACTTATTAATAAACATCATAAGTCATACATTTCATTGAGAATATTACAAGCACAATAAAACATATATGGAATATAAAAGAAAATAACAGAAGGTTAGGAAGACATATAATATTGGTAATACAAATGCAGAATGATGGATGCAGATGAGAAGGCCTTTTTGCAGGTTTACTCAGAGTCAGAATCACTTGAGCCCTTCCCATGCTTTGATGATAGATCATATTCTCCTGATTCAGAACTGTATCCCCCAGAATTAGTTGATGGCTCTTCTTGAAATTTTGGTGCAGGCTCTGCTTTCTTCTTCTTAGTGAAGCTTTCTTCTTCTTAGGAGGAGATGGAGGCTTGGTCTTGGCAAGGATCCTCTCAAAGTAGGTCTACTACTTCTGCTTCTGCTTCTTCTTTGGAGGAGGCTTGGATGATTTTCCCTTAGGTGCAGCCTTCCTCTTTGTTGCAGCCTTAGGAGCAGGCTTGGGTTCCTCAATCACGATTCCCTTTGCAGCCTTGGAATCTCTTCTGGTAGTCATCTTTGCTGGAGGTTTGAGAGCAATTAACTTAATTCTCTTCCCTTTAACAGTTGACTAAACCTCTGGCCCTTCCTCTTCTCCACCAGACTCCAAGAATTGAGAGGTGATCTGAATAGGGTCTTCCTCATTATGCTGGGCTTGCTTCTAGACTCCCCAGCTTGGAACCACAAGCTTAGGCACAAAGGCTTGATCATCTTTAGCCTTAGCCTCAACCTCTGCTTTTGCCTTTTCTTCTAACTCTGCTCTGTCTCTTGCAGCATCTCTTTCAACAAGCTCTGCCACTCGATGATGAAGGTAGGGCCAAGTGTCCACTGACACTAGTTGTGGCTCTAGAGTCTCTTGATACACTACCATGGCCATACTTAGGTCCTCCTCTTGTTTTTCCAATACTACATTCTCATCTGAGGGAGTAATGTTGACAGGCACAGGATCTTCATGAGTAACATCTTCCATCAGGATCTCTTCCATGCTCAGCTTAATTCCTTCTGTCAACTCATGAATTTCTGGAAAGATTTGACCTAATGTGGCATCAGGAGAAGCTTCTTCAGGAACTTCTTCTGCAGTAGGCTTTTGAAGTGCTTCAACAGCAATGGCTGACAGGATAGCAGAAGCTTCTATTGCCTTTTCTTGAACAGCATTACTCTTCCCCTTTTTGTCAGCATCAAAAAGATAGGAGGTGACTTTGGTTTTGCCTTTTCTGGCATAGGTGTGGGGAGGGTCAGGTCTGGGAGTATACTAGATGAGAGAAGGATGTTGAGGGGTAGTTTGGTAGGTTGGAGTGGGTGTTGGATTTTAGGGAGGAATGGCTTTTCCTGGGGATGATGGTTTGGAAGTGAGGGGTGTGGTGTTGGTTGGAGTGGGTGAGGCTTGTGTTTGGGTCGGGGAGACTGAGTAGGAGTAAGGCTGTTAAGAAAGGTCATGTCCCCATTGTCCTTGTCCTGTCTCAGACCTGTTGGGACTGGAATTTCCCAGGACCAACAGGATCCGGTACCAGGACCAAATTGAAATCGGGATGGTACCGGGATATGGTCACATCTCCAGGATTCCTGGTCCCGTCCCGGTACCATAAATATACTTACTTATTTAATTTTTTTCCTAATTCAACATGCAGTTATTCCTTTATTTTTTTTTCAATTAATTAATCAGTTCCCTACCCAAATATTATTTTTTCTCTTTCTTCACAAAATCATTTAACCTTTTAAGAGGCACACCTCTTTTTTCTTTTCCATCATTCCTCAATCCTTAACGAAGAGGAAGGATCGAAGAAGTAGGGAATGGCTGAATTGTTGGCTATTGCTTTGAATTTATTTTTTTTCTGAACAATAATGTTGCTTTGAATTTAAATGTTTAAATTTTCATTATAGTCTTATGGTTGTTGTCTTGTTTCATTATAATATTTTGAAGACTTTATAAGTAGTTAAAAAGGATTTGTCAGACTAAATGGTTATTGAATGATTAATCTTTTTTACACATAAATATATATGTGATATTAAAAAGTTAATTATATTATATTATTAGTAACTAAAGTATAAACATACATAGGTGCTTCGTTTTTTTTCTTGATAAGGCATATTGCGTCAAAGAGAATCGGGACGTCACGGTCTTGGTCCATGTCCCGGCCCCGTCCTAATGAGTCTAAGACCCCTTCAATACCAATACCTGGACCGAGACACAAATGGCATCCCAGCCTTCTTATGGTATTGGGACTCAGACAAAAGGTGTCCCAGTTTCGTCCCAGTACTTAAACAGCCCTAAGTGGGAGTGGTTTGTGTGTGGATGATTGGGGAAGTTGTGAGGTCAATGGGTGAATTGTGACATTATTCTTTTGTGTGTTGTGCCTGAGTGAAGGGTTCTTCTTCTCTGAACGATACTGCCAGTAAATGCTCAAAATTCTCCAATCTAGCCTCCAGATGTTTGATTATATCACCCACTGTAGTGTAGCCTTCGAACACATTTGCTCCGCACTCTCTACTGATTGGACCACAGTCTCATTCAAGGTAGCCACTAGTCTCTTTATCAATCTGTCTTCCATGGCCTGATTCTCCATTGATAATTCCTCCAAGACACCAGGAATGACCTCTTGCTTCACTTTGTCTATGACCCTTGTAGCAACTTGATCAATCACATCTTCTGAGATTATGGCCCTCCTTTCAGATTTTGGCACAAATGGCTGGGATGACTGAGAGGCAGAGAAGTGGACTTCTTTTGGTTCTCCTTGAGGTTGATCTGCCTCCTCAAGGACTCCCTCCTGAATTTGTGTTGGTACATTTCCTAGTGCAAATGGTGGAAGTTTCAACGTCTTAAGAGTGATGATATCACATCTGGGAGTCTCAATGTTGTTGTCTCCCTCTAACCACCAAATGTATTTGCTGGCAAGGATGAAAGAGACCAACTGAGGAAATGGGAGAGGAGTTTTGGCAGACTTAGATTTATTGAATCTGAGAAACTCTTCACAGATTAGTTGCCTAGAATTGATAAGGACCTTCTTGATGAGCATAGGCAACACTGGATTGTCTATCTCTAGTATCTGTATGAAGTTCTCTGCCTTATTCACCATGCATCTTGAGTAAGCGTAGTGAATCACTCTGTTGACTAGGGGCATCTGTGCAGGTTGAAGGGTTCCTTGGACTGGACTCTAGTTGATAAGCCCTCATGAGTTCTATCTCTGAATACTTCTCCCTCTCTTGCCAGACATTGTATGCAGCCAATTCTGGTTTGTCCATGTCCAACCATGCATTCAAATCCTTCCATCCAAAAGAGAACTTCTTTCCCCGAACCTTGGAGGATACAGTGATCCTTGCTATCTTGCCATTGGATTCTGTAGTGGAGATGGTCATGTTAGAATAGAAGGCTTTGATAACCTTCTTGTTGTTGTGGTTCTTGATGCCTATCCACTTCTTGTAAGGCCCCAACCATTCTGTCACATTGTAGCCATTCTTCTTCAGATAATCAACGTCCACATAGGCACATCTTTGCATAATGGATCTCTTTCCAATGGAATCTAAAGCCTCTTCTATTAGACCTTGTGGAAAACTTGGATCTACTGTGACTTTTGTATCTCCAGAAATCAAGTCTCTAACTCTCACAGTTCTAGAACTCTTACTTTTGGATTGGGAGGCTTGGGCTCCAGTCTCTGGCATTGGTGATGAGGGTTGAGAGGTTGAGGGCTTAGAGGGTTATCTGTATGTAAGGGCAGTATCATTTGGAGGAAGAGGCACTGTGTCTTCAACAACTTTAGCCCTGAGATGCTTAGGAATGATCATCTTGGGTGCCATTGTTGGGTTTATATCGAGGGTAAGGAGTTACGACTGATAATGATTCTAATAATGAGAACTGTTACAACTGCTGCAGAAGGGTTTGATGAAGGGAGGTGATGGTTCTTGGTGTGAAAATGAATGCAAAATGATGCAACAGTTACAGGTGTTCAATATATATGAGAGAGTAATTGTAAAATCCTAAACGTCTGACAATGAAAATGACCGTTGTAAAAGTTACCTTTGGTGCCTGATCGATCAAGAGTACTCTTTGATCGATCATGATGTCTGGTTCTTGATATAATGGGTGCATCTGATTGATTAGGGATTGCTGTGATCGATTGGCTCCCATGCTAGGGTATTTGATCCCTAATCGAATACACCTTCCTTGTGATCAATCAAGTGACCTTGATCGATTGCTTCATTCCCTATTGATTGGTCTGTCTCCTTCTCAGTGATCATGATCGAAGCCTAATCGATCATAGAGTATGTGTAATTGGCAGGGATGCACAAGAGGGGGGAGAATTGTGCTAATTAAAATTTAGTGAATCAATCAGAGGGTCCCTGATCGATTAGGCTCCTATGATCTCAACTCCTAATTTTTCTCTGATCTGTCCCTAATCGATTAGTCTTATAGTTCTTTAACTTATAATCTGATCCTGATCGATTGGACTAAACTTAACATTTTCTATCAGATTGTTTCTAACTTATTCTTGAACTTTCTCCAACATTTCCTTATGCCTAAGTTATGTTTAGTTATCATCAAAACTCATTATTCTAATAGTATGTTTTGTGATCGATCATTGTTGCCTGATTGATTGGGCTTTGGGAAGACACAGAACCTGCAAAATTTAGATTTGGCACTCTGATGCCTAAGTTAGTACTTTACCATCAAAATATACCATATGCTTAAATAAATCCATTGGAGTTAAGGGATTGATACTTATTTACACCTCATTGGGATTTACCATTCCTAATTCTCTTCTGATGTACATAAATTGTTCTACTGCCAAAGGTTTGGTGAAGATATCTGGCAGCTGCAAGTGAGCTGAGATGAATTCCACTTTGACATCCTTCTTTTGTACATAATCTCTGATGAAGTGATATCTGACACCAATGTGCTTTGTTCTTGAATGATGCACTGGATTTTTGGCCAAGCTTTTGGTACTTGTGTTATCACAGAGAATTAGGACTTCTGGAAATTCCATTCCTAGATCCTTCAGTTGATGCTTTAGCCATAGAACTTGAGCACAGCAACTGCAGCAGTAATGTATTTTGCTTCAGTTTAGAGAGACTGTATTCTGCTTCTTGCTGAACTAAGACACCAAGGATCCTCCAAGGAACACACAATGACCACTGGTACTTTTTCTGTCAGTCTTGTACCTAGCATAGTCTGAATCTGAGTAGGACATGAGATATTCTTGAGTTCCCTTAGAATACTTGAATCCAAGCTCCTGAATTCCAACCAGATAACTTAGAATTCTTTTGTTAACAGTTGTGGTGAGACTCTTTTGGTTTGGCTTGGTATCTAGCACACACTCCCACACTAAATTGGATGTCTGGTCTGCTGGCAGTCAAATATAGGAGTAATTCAATCATCCCTCTGTATGTGATTAGATTGAAATCCTTCCTACTTACATCAACATCTAGCAATGTAGTAGAGCTCATGGTGGTGTCTGTTTCTTTGGATAAGTCCATTCCAAACTTCTTCAAGATCTCCTTGACATATTTTGTCTGAGAGATAAATATTCCATCTATCTTCAGTTTGATTTGAAGACTTAGGAAGAAGTTCAATTCTCCCATCATGGATATCTCAAATTCTCCCTGCATAATCTTAGAAAATTCCTCACAGAGAGATTCATCAAAAGCACCAAAAATGATATCATCTACATAAATTTGCACTTCAAGCATGCTTTTATTTTATGTAAAATAAATAAGGTGGTATCCACTTTTCCTCTAGTAAAACCTTTTCCCAAGAGAAAATTCCTAAGTCTTTCATACAAAGCTCTTGGTGCTTGTTTGAGCCTATACAAAGCCTTTTTCAATTTCAAAAGCTGTTAGAATAATGGATTTTGATGATAACTAAAAATAACTTAGGCATAAAAAAGTCTGGACTTAGAATTAGAACGAACCTAGCATGAACTGATAAGAAATTCTAAGTTATTGCACAATCGATCAGGAAGAAACAATATGTTAGAAATGTAAAGACATGATCGATCAGAATAAGGTTAGAGAAAACATAAGTTAAGTAACTAGGCGTCTAATCGATCAGGGTAAGGTTAGATAGAGTATAAGTTATAAGACTAGTCACCTAATTGATCATGAGGCCCTGTAATCGATCAGAGAAAAATGGATAACAAACTTAATAATCTTAGTGTGATCGATGAAAGGGTATGATCGATCAGGATAAGCTGTGATCGATCAAGACCTCTCAGTTGTGATCAAGTCCTAACCTTAGCCTATTCGATCATGGTTGCTTAATCGATTAAGGAGAGTTGATTGATGTCCTGTGATCGATTAGAAAAATGAAGAACTAACTTAAGTATAATCGATTAAAGAAGCATGATTGATTAGGATGTCCTGTGATCAATCAGGAACACTGAATTCTAATCTTATATGTTAAGTGATGCAGGTCCTAATCTAAGCTTAATGTATGTATGATCGATCAGACGTCAGAAGCTATGATGGAATGAAGCTTGATAATCGATCTAGGGATGGATTTGAATGTTTAAGCCTTTTTAACATGGAATATGTCAAACCTAATTTGGGAAGTTATCATTACACACACAAACTCAAGGAATTTGCCGTTTGAAATGAGATTTGCCTACTGCAATTAATGAAGAAAGAAGAACTAAAACTAAACCAAGTCTAAGGGAGTTAATGCAAGAGAAGAACATCTACACCTCAACACTCCATCAGATTAATCATCTCTCATCAAAGATCAAACAACGACTATAAATGGTCAACAACGGGCAAAATCTAGAGACAAGTATAAAAGCCACTGGTGAAGAAGTTCGTGACAAAATTGATTGCTTACATTTTTTTTGAACTGAGATTGCTTACATTGAATACACCTTTGAGTTATACTTACTACATTCAATACTTACCTACTTTAAGATATAATCATTCATTGTCATTGTACTTCTGTGTGTATCAAAATCAGTTCCTTTGAGTGAACAAGTCCTTGTAATTACATTTCAAGTGAGGATTACTCTTAAGATAGTGGGATCTTAAGAGTAGGTTGTAATTTTACAAGTTGTAAGGGGGAGTGATCTGTAAGAGAGAGGTCTTACTTAGAGATCACCTGTAAAGAAAATCAAGAGCCTGATTAAATCTTGAGATTTAGTGGAATCCAACTGAAGGTTGGAGAACTGGACATAAGCCAAGAGTTAGGTTAAACTAGTATGAATCGTGTATCTTTTGTTTGAATTTTATTAGCACAATTCACCCCCCTCTTGTGCATCCCTGCCACCTTCATTTGGTATCATAGCTAGTCTTCTTAGAGTTCATTGATCCAATGATCAAGAGAAGCAAAGATCCATCATGTCAGGATATGACAACATACTCCCTGAAGGAAGCTCAATCAACAGGCCTCCTGGCTTCAATGGAGAGCACTATACCTTTTTGAAGATGAAGATGAGAACCTATATCAAAGGAAATGGCTACATGCTTTGGAAAATCATAGAAGACAAAGATAGTGTTCCTGTGAAGATAGAGACACAAGTTCTTAAACATCCTACATAATTCACAGATGACAATAAGGGCAATATGGAGCTGAACATCAAGGCAATCTTGGTCATTTAAAGCGCTCTGAGTCAAAAAGAGTATTTCAGAGAATGCTATCTTGAAACTACAAAAGAGATGTGGGATGCTATGGAGGTTGCTCATGAAGGAACAACAAGAGTTAAAACCAGAAGAGCTAAGCAGCTAATCTCAGAGTTTCATCTCTTCAAGATGGAAGATGGAGAGCCTATTAGGGAGTTGGAGATCAAATTCACTCATCTAATAGACAACCTCACTGCTCTTGGTAGGAGGATTACAGAAGCTGAGCAAGTGTCCAAGATACTAAAAGTCCTCACACCAGAATGGAAAATGAAGGCAACTGCCATTCAAGAGATGAGAGGAGAATCAATGAGCTCAATCACCTCTATATTCAGAAGTTTGGCTGAATATGAGTCCACAATTAAGACTCAAAGAGAGCTTTATGGAGACAAGAAGAAAAAGAACCTGACTCCCTCAGCTCCAGTGAAGGATGATGAGGAAGAAGAAGATGAAGAGGAACTTGATGATGACGAAATGGCCCTAATGGTTAGAAGATTCAAAAGATTCTTCAAAAGTGGAAGTGGAAGAAGATTTCAGAAGGGAGGTCCCAGCTATTCAAAGAAAGGCCAGCAGAAAAGTCCACCTGTTTGCTATGAATACAAAAAGCCTGGACAATTCAAATTTGAATGTGCAAGTGTCCAAAGACAGAAGGACAAAGAGAAGAAGAAAGAGAAGTATACTAGGAAAAAGAAAGCCTATGTGTCTTCAATATGGGGTGACAGCTCAGCTGAAGAAGAAAGTGATTATGAGGAAACTGCCAACCTGTGTCTAGTAGCTGAAGAAGAAGAATCAGACACTAAGGTAACTCCAAGATGCCTATAATGCTTTACATTTTTAGTTTGTGAAAATTGCTAAAGAAGTAGTATCCCTGAGTGATTTAACCTTTGCCTAATGCGCTTTGGGGGTTAAAATCAAAATTTAATCTAAGGATTGCAATATAGGTTGCAACCCCAGGTCGTTTCACTTGAGGAGACTTTTTAGTCTACCTAAACTAACCAAGTGTAATCAAGACAATAAAATGTAAGGGGTTTTGTTTTGAAAAGTCATTTGATGAAAGTAGTGAAAATGTAAATACTTGTTTTTGGTAATTTTGGATTAAAGAGTGAAAATGATGTTTGGATTAAGGGTACTTTTATAAAATGGGCTTTGGTAGTGTTCTGGTGGCTCAAGTGCTTCTTTAAAAATGATAAATGGGAGTTTAATTTACCAAGTCTAATTAAGAAAATCCCCAAGCAACCACTAGGGTTCCACTAGCCCTACTTAATGACTAATCTAAGATCCACTTGGTTTGTGAAATGCCTTGAAACAAATGCAATTTAGCTCTCATGAAGTGCAACCACAACATTCATGCATGGAAGAAATTGACTATAACCACTAGCAACCACTAAAATCGCTACAACAAAAAATACAACCATAAGTAGATAGGAAATTGCATCTCAATCACATTAAATTCAAAGCATACACATAATAGTTCACAAACATAGATAGCAACCACATATCTCATGTCTCAAATCCAAATACAAGACCAATACAAAAGAGTAGAAGTCAAATACAAAGGAAATAAGGAATTGTGAACTAAAAACTTCCCTATGTTTTCCCATGAAGCTAGAGCCACCTTCACACCACCAAAGCACCATGATTTTAGCCTCTCATGTCTTCAAATTCGTGCCCAAGAGGACCCATGATGATAGCCTCCATGTATGAAGAAGATAGAAGGAAAAGTGGAGTGGAAATGGAAGAAGAATGGGAGGTGATGCTGAAAATCAAGAAGAATGGAGGTGGAGATGAATGGAATTGGTGGAAATGGTAGATGATGGAACCCTAGGAGAACTGAAGTATTTTCATGTTTGAAGGCTTAGAAAGCTCAAATTCGGGCCTTGGGTCCTATTTATATCATCCCATGAACCCTAAAACTCATGACAGCACTTTACTGATGCGTCCCGCTCGTCGTGGCGAGCTCACGGTGAGCAAACACCAATTCTGGAGTTCTGGAGCTGTGAGCTAGCCGTGGCGAGTTCACGATGAGTAGAGATCAATTCTGCCTTCCGTTTAGCTCCGTCTTATGCTCTGTTTTCGTCCAGCATTCATCTCTGCAACGTGGCCCTTCCATTGGGTGTATTCCTTCCATGATCTACAGATAAAATGGACCTAAGGTAGCATCAAGATGTTATCAAAAATGGGTTAAATAATAAATCATGCTAATCATGCCCAAATTTCCCTTGACTAGAACAAATTCCAACGAAGTGTGCAAGAGTCATAAATTATCCTAATTAGGTGCAATTACCCTAAGAATATGCAATAGTCCAATGATTTTATCAATGAAAAGAGTATAAAAATATGGTGCAATCACTGAGGAAAAAGAATCTAGAGTATAAGAAGAAGGCTAACATCATTGTATCTGAATGCAAAAATTGTGAGAATCTAACTCTTGAAAATGAAAAGCTCTAGAAAGCTGAGAAAAAACCTGCTAAAGAAAAACCATATTTGAAGATTTTCATAAAAGCTACAAAATATGCTAGTCCTTTTAGCTTTTGTAATTTTTGCAACAAAAAGGGACATTCTTTGTCAACATGTTATCCCAGAAAGTATGGTGTGACTGGAACATATAAATGGGTTCCAAAAGGGTCACATACTCATATGGTCAAAAAGGACCAAGGTGCTCCACCTAACCCCAAAGGACCCAAATAGATTTGGGTACCTAAATCTCTGTAATCTATCATGCAGGTTTGTCTCAAGGCATCTAAAAGCAATAAGTGGTACATTGATAGTGGATGCTCGAGACATATGACTGGTGACAAAGAGAAATTCAAACACCTTGAGTTCAAAGATGGAGGCAAAGTGAGTTTTGGTGGGAACCAGTCAGGAAAGATTGCTGGAATTAGGGAGGTAAACCAAACCAATGGACAATCAATCAAAGATGTCTACTTTGTAGAAGGTTTGTGTCACAATCTCCTGAGTTTAAGCCAAGCAGCAGACAAAGGTTACTAAATAATTTTTTACTCTAATGAATGCATGATAATTGATAAGAATGATTTAGACATTGGTAAACCTGCTCTAAAATCCAAATTGAGATACAGTTGATCTCAACCAGTCATTACAAGAAAAATGCTTCATTAGTAACACTGAAAATTGTTGGCTATGGCATAGGAGATTAGTTCATGTAAACATGATTCAATTAAATAAGCTTGTCAAGCATGATCTTGTAATTGGCATACCTGAAGTTAAAGTTAAAACTGATATTATCTGTGAAGCATTCCAAAAGGGGAAACAAACAAAGTCCTCTTTCAAACCTAAGAAGGTAGTTTCCACATCAAGGCCACTGGAGTTAGTGCATATGGACCTGGTTGGTCCAGCAAGAGTCAAAAGTATAGGAGGAAATCTATAACTCTTATAATTATGGATGACTATTCTAGGTTTACCTGGACTCTGTTTCTTTGTTCTAAACATGATGCTTTTGATGCTTTTCTAGTCAAAGGCAATTTGGGCAAAATTAGCATGATTTATTGTTTAACCCACTTTCAAGAACATTTTGATGCTACCTTGGGCCTATTTCATTTACAGATCATGGGAGAATTGAAGAAATAGGTTGAAAATGTCAAAAACAAGCTCAAAAAGTGACTCTGTCAAATTTGGAGAAAATTACGAAAATGCCACTTTTTGCCGTGGGCCTCGCCGTGGGGAGCTAAGGCGAGGGCCAGAAACTTCACCACCGTTTCTGCCCTTAGCCGTGGCCTCCCACGGCAAGGGATACGGCGAGGCCTCGAAACAGCAATTCTGCAGACATGTTTTAGGGTTTATGGGGGAGTATAAATAGCACCCAACACCCCAACCTTCATTTCCTAAGCCTCCTCTTCTTGAAAATTGCCTCCTCTGCTAGGGTTTCCTTCTCCATCTTCATTCCTCATTCAAATCTTCATCTTCCCACTCAATTTCACCCCCTCTCTTGCTGATTTTCTGGTTTTCCCTCTTCCACCTTCCATCCCTTCACCATTTCTTCCTCATATCCTTCCATTTTTATCCAGCCATGATGTCTACACTTGGGAGAGTGCTTGAGCTCGAAATTTCATGAATGAGAGGCTAGAACTTTGGTGCTTTAGTGGTGTGAAGGTGGCTTGAGCTTCAATGGGCGAAATAGGGGAGTTATTTGTTTCCTCATGCTCTTTTCCTTATGTATTGAGTTTTTGGTTGCATTTCTCTTGTATATTTGGATTGGAGACATGATTTTCCTCTCTCATTGTCTATGAATTGGAATATTTGTGATGGATATTGAGTTATGTTAATTGAATGATGTCTATGTTTGAATTTCCTATTGGGTTTGTGATGCTATATGATTTTTAGTGGTTGCTAGATTGTCTAGCTTAATTTATCCAATTGAATGTTGTGGTTGCACATTCTTGAGAGGAATTGGTTTTCAAAACTCAAGTTCCAACACACACCAAGTGGAGCTTAACACTAACCCTAAGAATGGCTATGAAAGTGGTTGCTTGATTAGTCATTAATTAGGTCTAGTAGACCCCTAGTGGTTTCTTGGGGATTTTTCAGCTAGGCTTGGTGAATCTTTAACTCCCAATATCAATTTAATGAAGCGTGAGAGCCATCGTAACACTACCAAAGCCCATTTTATAAATTTCCCTTAGTCCAAACTCTTTTCACTCATTAATCTTAAATACCAAAAACAAGTAATTTCATTTGTCAATAGTTTTATTAAATGAATTTTCAAACCAAAATCCCCATACCTTTTATTGTTTTGATTGCATTTAGCTAGTTTAGGTAGGTTAAAAGACTCCTCAAGTGAAACGACCCGGGGTTGGAATCTATATTGCAATCCTTGGATTAATTTTGATTTTAACCCCCAAGGCGCATTAGGAAAAGGTTAAATCAATGGCGCCGTTGCCGAGGAGTCATTTTTTACTCCCTAGGTTAGCTAAGTGTCAATTGAAACTATTGACTAGGGGTAGGAGTCATTAGTTTTAGGTTTAGGTCATTTGCATCTTTAGGTTAGCTTACATTTGCTTGTTTTGTTTTGCATCCAATTTTCCTTGAAAATACCAAAAATATTGCTGACTCTTTGTCCTTGATTGACTTGTGAATACTTGACTTACCATACCTCCATACTTGCGTACATACCACACACTTAATACATATCATACACATTTCATATACACTCCATACCATACTCACTTGCATCATCATTCATTTATTTTTCCTTGAATTTGTGCAAGTGCAATTTTGTCTGAACCTTATTCTACACTTGTTGTCTGTGTCTTGTGTATGACTCAAGGGAACACTAGAGACCAAGAGCTTTACCCTGAATACCCAGAAATTGAGAGACACCTTACTAGATTAAGAAAGACACAGAAAGAGGGAACCTCAGTTACGTCCTTGATAGTTGAACACCCATCTTCTTGTGAGTCGAGCATTGATAGTGATTCAGAAACCAATAGTGATACTAGAGAAATGGAAGGAGAGCACCATATTCCTGAAGCGCAAGTAGATCCAAATCTAGGTGGTCATGGGGGAGGACAAGTGTTTATTGATGGTGAGCAACCTAGAAGAAGAACCATTAGGGATGCCACCACAACCAACATTGACCACAACCCATTCATGAATGCATTTCCCACCATTAATGCTGACTATAAAATTAAAGGTTTATTGATACAATCCTTACCTAAATTTTATGGTTTGCAGGAAGATGAACCACATGACCACTTGGATGAAATTTTCATACCTTGCAACACCATGAAACCAGCGAGAGCACAAGTGGATGATGTTATGTGGAGAGAGTGTTTCACCTCAATCTAGAAGGCAAGGCTAAGCAATGGTATATGAGCTTGCCCACTCTCAATCTAGAAGCCCTAGCCTCTTGGGGTAACTTGAAACAAGATTTTTTGGAGAAGTTTTACCCGGCCACAAGAACATCAGCAAAGTCCAACTGGTAGAGAGTTAATGGCCCCCTCTTGTGATTATTGCGCATCACATATGCACCTCTCAAGACATTGCCCATCTAAGCTGGAGGAATGTAATGCAATGTTTTGACAAAGACAAGGCACTAATCCAAGATAGGATCCTTACTCTAATACCTACAATGAGGGATAGAGGCAAAATCACAAGTTTAGTAGGCGCCTAGACGGAAATCCACCAAAGCAGATCCAAGACTGCCAAGGCGAATACTCTCAAGCTATGGTCCCAATGAGAATCGAGAACTCTTCCAATGTCATTGATGAGTTGGCCAAGACTTGCCAACAAGGATTTCAAGGCATCCATAACCTTATTGAGGCTAAATTCAAAAAGAGTGATGCAAGGATAGCCCAATTGGAGACCAAAAATCATAACCTTGAGGACTTTGTCACTAAGCTCTCCAACTCCTTTAATGAGCTTCAAGCCAAAACAAGTAACCCCATTCCATCCAACACGGTCATCAACCCTAAGTGCGTAAATGCTATAAGCTTAAGAAGTGGTAAATCACTCAACCCCATCCCACTTAAGAAGAGAGTCCACTTCATGGATGACAAAGTTGATGAGCCGGTGATTGAGGAGATCCAAGTTGAGGGCTAACCTTTAAGCCACATTGTTGATAATGAAGATGATGAGCTAGTGGATGAAGAGATTGAAGTTGAAAGCCCACCATTGAGCCCCATGAATTTGGTGCCTTCGAAAAGTTTAAAGGAAAAAGAACTTTATGAAAGAAGAGCACTAACACAAAAAACAACCATGGTGGAAGAACTTAGCACACCACAACCGAAGAAGAAGAAGAAGAAGAAGCATCCCAAGCAATTAAGCATCAATGAAATGGGAGAGTGTAGCACACAAAGTACCTTGGCCAATTCTCCGGCCAAGGAGGTAATTATCTCTCAACTCCCTTTCCCACAAGCTTTTCTTCACAGTAGAAAGAAATTTAATGATCAAACTGAAAAAGAGATGCGAGACTTGTTTAGTAAATTGCATGTGAACATTCCATTTTTCCAAGTTGTAAAGTCTATGCCATCTTATTGTAGGTTTTTGAAAGAGTTATGCACTAACAAGCGCAGATTTAAACCAAATGAAAGGGTTTAATTGAATCCTAGTGTTTCAGCTCTCTTTAAGCCTCAGTTACCGATGAAATGCAAGGATCCGGGATCATTTATGATTTCTTGCACGATCGGCAATTTAACAGTAACCGATGCTTTGTTGGATCTGGGGGCGGCCATTAATGTGATGCCTAGTGTTGTTTTCTCTTCTTTGGGCATTACCGATTTGAAAAGAACAAGTGTAATTTTACAATTAGCTTACCGCAAAACCCGTTATCCACAAGGTATCATTGGGGACGTACTTGTTAGAGTTAAAAACTTGGTTTTCCCTACTGATTTCTATGTGCTCAACATGTCTGGTGGTTCCAATCAATCGACTATCATTCTTGGTAGGCCTTTCATGAGGACCGCTAGTACAATGATCGATATGAGAAATAGTTTAATCACAATGGAAATGGGGGAACACAAGATTAGCTTCAACATGTATGAAGCCATGAGACACCCTCATGGGACTACTTATTGCTTGGTGTTAATGTGATTGATATTGCTGCACACAGTGTTAGGAAAGAGCCTGAGCTGGTTTTACACTCAAATGAATTTTTACTTGCTTTTGAAGTTCATGGCTCTAATTCACTTTCCCTTGCTCCCAACGTGTATAGCCGCATCTCATTGTTAGTTGGTTACTTATTCTCTATAACTAGTGCTTGGCCTTTGATGCATAATCCACTGTTTGGCATGATTTCCACTAACATGTCCTTGTTGAGTGATACCACTTCTTCGGAAGAAGGTTGTTTTTCTAACAATGCAGGTACCAAGTGTTTACCACTTCTTCGGAAGAAGGTTGTTTTTCTAACAATGCAGGTACCAAGTGTGTGCATGAGCCTGAGTTGCAGTTGAAAAATCACAACAAGAGCTTGAATGGGATATCCCTCACACCAACTGACTCTACTTTCAGCACTTCACTTATAGTACTACCATCTGATGTGATAAATGGCCACCACCTTCCCACTCAACCTGTATTGCATCTTCCAGACCAAAGATCTCCTCCCATGCTTTAAGCCACTTGAAAGATCTCATCATGTCATGCCTGAAAGCATGAGGAATGGAGGAAAAACTACGGCATTCGCTGTTATCAATCAACTTAGTGTTGATTTGGTGCCAAAGACATCTCATGAGTATGTGAAGGATGCTCATCCTAAGGTAGTTGCTGTTTTAGATCGACTAGAGGTTGATTCAACACTTGGGAATTCAATGAAGCTTGGTTCAAGTTCTTCGACAAGTCCCATTAAGCTGAAAGGGCATATGCTCATGGCCTTTAAGCATTTGCCAATCTTCAAGGATATATCACCTGGAGCCCTCCTTCGGCATGGACTACACCAAGCTACCCCACTTGGCACGACTAGACTCCCGGAGCATGAGACCGCAAACACGCTCAAATCCAATGGCCACCTCCTCAAAGTCTATCGTGACTCTTCGTCAAAGCCTCCTTGAGGCTAGGTTGCTTCTTCTCCCTATCTTGTTTACTTTCATGCATTATGGACTGGCTGGTTGATATTTTATTGTCATTACATTGAACAAGTGTGGGGGAGGGAGCATCCTAATAGAAAGTAGGAATTAGGACTTTTTCATTCAATAAAATACCATATGCCATTGAAAATTTCTGTCATTTTCACTTGTGATATACATTTGTCCTGTGATTTGTGTTTTTCCAACATGTATACTATGATAGTTTGGTTATTTCTAACATTGAGGACAATGTAAATTTCAAGTGTGGGGGAGTGAACTAGGTAGTCTTGCTGCTTGATCTGTTGATTTTATCGTGTTATGCCACATTAGAGGTAATTTTGTCAAAATTTTCAAAACCAAGGTAGATTTTGCTTCTTATTCTTTCATTGTGATGGAGGGTTGCATTCATTGCAATGGAGGACCTAGATGCATTTTCTACCCATTTTTAAAACATGTTTATGAAAACATGTGTGGCAACAATTTTTGAAAACCATGGAGCAAGAATGCACATTACCCTATGACCAATGCGCTTCATGAGCAATGGGAAGAATTCAAAGAATTATGTATTTTAGCCTTTCAATTTTTAAGAGCTAGTTATTTTTAAGCATATGCATTGTGTTAATTGGCCTTGCAATTGTATGTTCAATTGGGAATTGAGGTTAACCTTGTTGTGAGATTTTTGGGCTTATTTTCATTTCAAGAGTATATACTGTTAGTACTGGCTGTCACCCAAGAGGAGGGGTGAATTGGGTGATGGGATAAAAACTTATACTCTTTTCAAATCTTCTCTTTTCTAAAACATAATGAAGGCAATCTTTAAAATTCTTTTCGGTTTATCACTGAGAATATTTCAAAACATGTAATGCACTAAAGAGTATGCAAGTTTGATATGCTGGAAACTAAGAGAGTTAAGTGAAGAGATAATGCAAACAGTGTTTATCCTGGTTCGGTCTAACCTGACCTACATCCAGTCCTCAGGCTCCACCTAAGATTTCCACTACCCTCTTGTTTAAACCAGGCATAAGAGAAGCCTTTACAACCCACAAGTTTAGCCGGGCACTTGTGAAGCCTTTACCATAGGTTTTACAACACAGGATCACCTGTCAACCTTAACAGAGGTTTAGACTCTCTCTAAACTCTCCCCCTTACAACCTGTAAGGACTCAATCTGTTTCCCCACTCAAGATCTCCCAATCTTGAGTATAACTCACTAAGTATAGAGAATGATTACAAGGAAATCTAACTTCTCTCAAAGAAGGAATTTTGATAATCACTTAAGTACAAATTCGTATATGATGAAGAAATACAAATTCTAGAGCTTAAAGATTTGAACTATGTGTGCTCTAGCTCTTCTTTTCTAATGTGCTCAACTCATCATTTCTAGGCTCACTTGTACATAACTGATACTCTGTGCAGAGCCTCTGTTTTCGTCATAGATTCATCTTGTGTAGTGCGTCGTATATGTTTTTGCTCCAGATGTCTTCAAGTCTTTATATAGGGTATTATACTTTTTTTGTCCGTTGGAGACTTGGAGAACTAGCCGTTAACAATATGCTTTTCTTCTCTTGCTTCACTTTATCTTGCAGAGGATGAGCTAAGAGAGATGGAGACTATGAGTAACGATAACCTGCTGCTACCTACCACTGTACTTGCATGTCAGCTTTTTCACTAGCGCTAGCTCCCTTGGCTATCGCTAGCTTAACAGTGTAAAATCTGCACTTTAGAAACAATGTATTAGCTTAGCAGGTATTGCGCTATCGATAGCTAACAAGGCTATCGCTAGCTTCATAGTGTAATCCCAACACTTAGCTAAACAGATAATCATATAAAGGCTCAGTAGGTGTTATCGCTAGTGCAGTTCATTAGCTCAATGATAAAGACAATGTATCAGCATCGATAGCGAATCATGCTATGGATAGCAAATCATGCTATCGCTAGCAAATCATGCTATGGATAGCAAATCTTGCTATCGCTAGCATATTCTTTTTAGTTCAATGTTTAGCGTACTAGCTGTCATCTCAATAAGCATTTTTCTATCGATAGCTAATCCCATTATTGCTAGCTAACTATGTTAACTGATCTAACATTCTTCCCTGAGTATTTATTCATGTTATCTGAGGGGCCTTAGCGATAGAGACAGAGTTTAGCGATAGGATCTATTCTTATTTGCTTAGGCTAGCTCTACACATTCCATTAGCTATGGTGAAGACCTTTAGCGATAGAGATATTGCTCTTTCAATGGAATACTGCTAAGTCCTCATTAGCTATTATCCTAAGCTTTCCATTTGATAGCGATAGGCTCTTAGCTTAGCGATAGAGAATCTGTTCTTTGCCTAGCTAGCTCAATTTCTTCCTATTAGTGATGATAAACATGTTAGCGATAGAACTTCTACTTAGTCATCATGATTCTTTATCTTAGTTTATTCCAGACTAAGTTATATGCTCTTATGAATGCAATCTGAGCCCAAATCATAAGAAATCATCTATGGATGTGTTATGTAATCATATATGCAATGCTTTCAATCACAGTAAACATATAGCAAACATAATATAATAGATAGTAGGAGATAAACACTTTATCCACACTTTTTGCTTACTACATTTAACTCTATATTTGACATCATCAAAACTAAGCATATCCAACATATACTTGCTTGATCATTCAATTTCTAGAACTTGTCTCTACTCTTTGTCAAAGCTAGAATTGCATTCATGCATGAAGGTGATTTAGGCATTCATTTTGTTCACCCACTTTGAGCCATTCCTTGGTTGTAATGCATTAATGTGAATTTTGTGATGAAGCATTGAGTTTGAGCCACTTTTGTTTGTTACTAATGCCACGTATATATTAGAAGGAAAAGCAAATAGAAAAGTGTTTATAAAATAAAGAAAAAAGAAAAAAGAAAAAAAGGGAGAAAAAAAAAGAAAAGAAAGAAGATTTGAGGAATAAGACATTTCTTGATGTGGCATCATTTTTGTTGAAATTATGCTCTCATATGCTATGTGCCCTAATAGTAACATTAAATTGCATTGTAACTTTTCCTTTTCCATAACATGCAATCCATCTTGCCTTTTCCATCATTTCAACCCTACAAGTCCTTCTAATTCATGCTTGATTGTATGCATGGGTGAAGATGTTAGAGTAGTTACAAGCTTATGGCAAATTGTTGTTTGAGCAAGTTTAGTGTGAAAAATCCCACATGAGGTGAGTAGAGTGAAACACCATTATCTTGAGAGTCCTTTTTGCCATTGCTTCATCCGATTGCTTTGCCAATTCTCCCTTTGCATATTCTTGATTTTGATTCATACCAGCTTGAGATTATTGATTTGTTAAAACCATTCTTCTTTGCATTGTACCCTTTGTCCAGGAGTACAAAGACCTAAGTGTGGGGGAAATGATTGCACTATATTTTTATACACTTTCCATTGATAAAATCATTGGATTATTACATGTTCTTGGGGTAATTTCACCTAATTAGGTTAATTTCTGACTTTTGCACACTTTGTTGAAATTTGTTCTAGTCAAGGGCAATTTGGGCATAATTAGCATGATTTATTGTTTAACCCATTTTCAAGAACATTTTGATGCTACCTTGGGCCTATTTCATTTACAGATCATGGGAGAATTGAAAAAATAGGTTGAAAATGTCAAAAGCAAGCTCAAAAAGTGAATCTATCAAATTTGAAGAAAATTACGAAAATGCAACTCTTCACCGTGGGGAGCTAAGGCGAGGGACAGAAACTTCACCACCTTTTCTGCCCTTCACCGTGGGACTCGCCATGGGGAGCTAAGGCGAGGGCCAGAAACTTCACCACCTTTCCTACCCTTTGACGTGGCCTCCCATGGCGAGGGCTACGACGAGGCCCCGTAACATCAATTCTGCAGACATGTTTTAGGGTTTATGGGGGAGTATAAATAGCACCCAACACCCCAACCTTCATTTCCTAAGCCTCCTCTGCCCGAAAATTGCCTCCTCCGCTAGGGGTTCCTTCTCCATCTTCATTCCTCATTCAAATCTTCATCTTCCCACTCAATTTGACCCCCTCTCTTGCTGATTTTCTGGTCTTTCCTCTTCCACCTTCCATCCCTTCACCATTTCTTCCTCATATCCTTCCATTTTCGTCCAGCCATGATGTCTACACTAGTGGTTTCTTGGGGATTTTTCAATTAGACTTGGTGAATCTTTAACTCCCAATATCAATTTAATGAAGCGTGAGAGCCACCGTAACACTACCAAAGCCCATTTTATAAATTTCCCTTAGTCCAAACTCTTTTCACTCATTAATCTTAAATACCAAAAACAAGTAATTGCATTTGTCAATAGTTTTATTAAATGAATTTTCAAACCAAAACCCCCATACCTTTTATTGTTTTGATTGCATTTAGCTAGTTTAGGTAGGTTAAAAGACTCCTCAAGTGAAATGACCCGGGGTTGCAACATATATTGCAATCCTTAGATTAATTTTGATTTTAACCCCCAAGGCACATTAGGTAAAGGTTAAATCAGCCAAATACCAAGCCAAAAAAAAAGAGTCTCACCACAAATGTGTTAAAAGAATTCTAAGTTATCTGGTTGGAACTCACGAGCTTGGATTGTGGTATCGTAAGGGAACTCAAGAATATCTCAAGGCCTACTCAGATTCAGACCATGCTGGGTACAAAATTGACAGAAAAAGTACAAGTGGTCAGTGTGTGTTCCTTGGAGGATCCTTGGTGTCTTGGTTCAGCAAGAAGCAGAATACAGTCTCTCTATCATCAATTGAAGCAAAATACATTGCCACTGCAAGTTGCTCTACTTAAGTTCTATGGCTAAAGCATCTTCAGAATGATCTGGGAATGGAATTTCCAGAAGTCCCAATTCTCTCTGATAACACAAGTACCATAAGATTGGCCAAAAATACTGTGCATCATCAAGAACAAAGCACATTGATGTCAGACATCATATCATCAGAGATCATGTACAAAACATGGATGTCAAAGTGGAATTCATCTCAACTCACTTGCAGCTGGCAGATGTCTTCACCAAACCTTTGGCAGCAGAACAATTTATAAACATCAGAAGAGAATTGGGAATGGTAAATCCCAAAGAGTTGTAAATAAGTATCAGTCCCGTAACTCTTTTACATTTTTTTTAAGATTATGCTATATTTTGATGATAAAATACTAACTTAGGCATCGGAGTGCCAGATCTAAATGTCACAGGTTCTGTGTCTTCCCATCGCCCAATCGATCAGACAACCATGATCGATCACAGAGCATACTCTGTGATCGATTAGGCTTTTATCATGATCACTGAGAAGCAGACATACCAATTGATTGGGGAATGAAGCAATCGATCAAGGTCATACAACTGAAGGTTGGAGAACTGGACGTTGGCCAAGAAGAGTTGGGCTGAACTAGTACAAATTGTGTATCTTTTGTTTAAATTTTATTAGCATAATTCACCCCCTCTTGTGCATCCTGCAAATTTCAAAAAAATGGTCAGGTTTAGAAGGATCTTCAAGCCAGAAGGTTGTTCAACATGCACTTCTTCCATAATATATCCATTAAGAAAGGCACTCTTTACATCCATTTGATAAAGTTTAAAGTTTTTGAGGGATGCAAAGGCTAAGAGTAGTCTTATTGCTTCCAGTCTTGCAACTGGGGCAAAAGTCTCTTCATAATCTATGCCTTCTTCTTGGTTATATCCTTTAGCCACAAGTCTTGCCTTGTTTCTTGTTCAACTCTATATTTTTGATGAAAACCAAACATGACTTAGGCTATAGGATCATGAGAACTTAACTTAGAAAAATACTTCAAAAAACTATTTCTCAAAATCTAAGTTAACCAATCGATTGGACATACCTGCAATCGATTGGAGAATCACCTTTGAAATCGATAGGATATCGATTGGTAACTATCGATCGATAAGAAGATTGAGCAATCGATTGTTGCACAAACTTACTCTCTGAGTAATCATACTAAGATCAATCGATTGGTTGGAAAAGCAATCGATTGGAATAGCAATCGATGTACAATCGATAAGCAATCAATTGAAACTTACTGTGAATCCAAAGTATAAGCAATCGATTGGAACTTAATCAATCGATTGACATGAGGCAATCGATTAGGAAACCAAGAAATCGATTGACTCTCTTTGTTTTTATCCGATAGCTAACATATCAATCGAGTGTTGCAGGTAGCAATCTGAACCAATCTAAAGGCAATCGATTGGAAGCCAGAGATAGCAATCGATTGAAGGATTCTGCAATCGATTGACTTGTGATGTTTTTCAAATTTGCTTATTTTCTCATGATTAACTAGCTTTATATTGCAAGTTGTACTTGTTGCTATTTTGGGCAGTTTACATTAGACACAAAGAAACATAACCAAAGAGTCGTTGCACGTACAGTATAAAAATTCTGGCACAGTACACTGAACACAGAGGAGAAAGAAAGAGAGAACGCAAATCAAAACAAGTTTTGAGCATCAAATGAAACTCAGAATCATCATCAAACTACATAATTCCATCTCTCTCTTAGTCTCACATTAGACATATCAAAGACTCAGACTTTAATTCAACGGGCAGAAGTTTTCAAGGACTATAAAAACCATTGAAGTTGAAACTGGTTGGCATAGAGCATTAAGTGAAATCCAACTACATATTTCCTACTGCAATCAATTCAATATGTGTTCTCTCAACTGTTCTTCAATGTGTAATCGTATCAGCTCAAGTGTTTTAGCAAGCTTTGTATTTCTGAATTACTTGTCTGTTGAGTAATTTCCTTAGGATAGTGGGATCCTATAGGAAGGGTTGTATTCTTACAAGTTGTAAGGGGGAGTGATCTATGAGAAGGAGTTCTTACTGAGTGATCACTTGTAAAGGCATTCAAGAGCCTGATTGAATCTTGAAGAATTAGTGGAACCCAACTGAAAGTTGGAGAACTGGACTTAGACCAAAAGTTTGGGCTGAACCAGTATAAATCTTGTCTCATTCAGTTTAAATTTTAAATAGCACAATTCACCCCCCCCTTGTGCATTCCTGCTAATTACATTTCTGGCTACTATTCCAAATTCATCGAGTTTGTTTTCGAAAATCCATTTGGTTCCAATAATAGGATAATTTGAAGGACTCGGAACCAAGTCCCAAACTTGATTTCTCTCAAATTGATTGAGCTCTTCTTGCATAGCAACTATCCAGTCATAATCTGCTAGTGCTTCCTTAATGCAAGTAGGTTCAATTTCAGAAATGAAGGCAGAAAAATGCATTTCATTTTTAATCTGGCCTCTGGTCTTAACACCACCACCAACATCACCAATCATTTGTGTAGGTGGATGATCCCTGTGATGTCTCCAGGCTGAGGGCTCAGCTGGTACATCATGAGAATCATCCTATAGGCCTTCTTTAAGGGATTTAGCTGGTGATGATATTGGTTGTGTAGAAAACTTAGCTTTATGTGAAAAATCATATTCCTCTTCTTCCAAAGGCTTCTGTTCAGAGTCAGTTTCATCAAACACTACATGGACTGACTCTTCAATAGTAGAAGTTCTTTGGTTGAAAACTCTATAGACCTTACTTCTGTTAGAATAGCTAATGAAAATACCAGAATCAGATTTAGGATCGAATTTACTTAACTTTAACTTTCCATTGTTGTGGATGAAACATTTGGAACCAAAGACTTTGAGATGGCTTACATTTGGCTTTCATGTAAGCTCTACTGGAGATGTAGCAGGCTGTACTCATTGCATCTGCCTAGAACACTTGAGACACTTCCCTTTCATTGAGCATTTTTCTGGCCATCTCAGTGAGTACTCTATTCTTTCTATCAACCACTCCATTTTGTTGAAGTGATCTAGAAGCTGAAAAGTTGTGATGTATCCCATTTTCTTCACACAGCTCTGGGAAGTCTTGGTTCTCAAATTCTCTTTTGTGGTCTGTCCTGATTGAACTGATCTTCTGTCCTTTTTCATTCTTTACTTTCTTAGCAAATAGGTGAAAGGCATCAAAAGTATCATGCTTAGAGGAAAGAAACATAGTCCAAGTGAACCTTGAATAGTCATCCATAATTACAAAATTTTATAGACTTCCTCCTAGACTTTTCACTCTTGCTAAATCCATATGGATTAGTTCTAGAGGTCTCGTAGTGGAAACTTCCTTCTTTAGTTTGAAAGGGGATTTTTTTGTTTCTCATTTGACATGCTTCAAATTAGTTTTTACTTTTATGTTAGGTATACCAATAACAAGGTCCTTTTTTGATAGCTTATCTAATTGAGACATATTCACATTAGCTAATCTTCTGTGCCATAGCAAGCAACTATCAGAATTACTTACAAAACATTTTTTCAGAAAATTGCTAGTTTAAGTCAACTGTATATAAATTTTCATTTCTATTAGCTTTCAGTCGACACTTAAGATTAGATTTGTCTATGGATAGATATTTCTTATCTACCATGAAACATTCATTTGAATCAAAAATTACCCACTTACCTCTGTTAGTACTTTGACTAACACTTATGAGATTATGGCAGAGACCATCAACAAGGTAGACATCTTTAACTGTCCCAATCTCTCCAACTCTGACAATTCTTCTTAACTGGTTTCCACCAAGACTGACTTTGGCTCCATCTTTCATGGTAAGATGATCAAATTTCTCCTTATCTCTAGACATGTGTCTTGAGCATCCACTGTCTTTGTAACCACTTGTTGTTGTTGGATGCTTTAAGACAAACCTGCACAGACTAAATAGATTTAGGTACCGAAATTTTCTTGGGTCCTTTGGGATTATTTTGATGCCTTTAATCCAAATGGACTTTAGGATGTTGTGTTCCTTTGGGGACCCATTTGTATAATCGAGACACACCATGTTTCTTAGGATAACAAGTAGATTCAGTGTGTCATTTTCTGTTACAGAAATTGCAAAAACTGAAAGGTAGAGAATAATTAGAGGCTTTTCTAAAGAATTTTGGATAAGGTTTTTCTAAATATTGGTTTCTTTTCTTACAAAAATTTTGGTGTTGAGTGATATCCTAAACCAGTTCTATCTCTAAAGGCTCTCTGATTCATTAGCATGATATCTAATGCTTCAATGCATTTCGTGAATTTCTTCAGAACACCAGAAATCTTTTCATTTTCTTTCAAAAGATTTTCACAACTCTTGCATTCAAAATTTTCAAATTTCTAAGGAACTTCTTCTGTTCAAAACTTGTTTAGATTTCATGTGATCAGGTTCCTCAGCTTTCTTTTCAAGTTTTTTATTTTTCTTTCTAAAGATTGCCACTTCCTTTGCCAGTTTCACAAACTCTATATGTAAATAATCATATGCACTTTGAAGTTCATGAAAAGATGGGTCAGAAGGGTATACCTCGCTGTCGGATTCTTGTTGAGCTACCAAGCAGAGGTTGGTTGTTTCCTCAGCATCACTCGTCTCCTCATCTGAGCTATCTCCTAATATTGAAGAGACATATGCTTTCCTTTTGCTCTGGAACTTCTCCTTCTTTTTCTCCTTCTCTTTGAATCTCTGAAGCCTTGGACATTCTGATTTGAAGTGCCCAGGCATCTTGCATTCATAGCATACAGGAGCATTCTTCTGAGAGTCCCTCTTAGAGTTGCTAGAGCCACCTTTCTGGAATCTTGTTCCATTTCTGAGGAATATTCTGAATCTTCTGACCATAAAGGCCATCTCTTCATCATCAATCTCTTCTTCATCTTCCTCATCTTCATCATCCTTCACAAGAGTTGAGAGAGCTAGATTCTTCTTCTTCTTGTCCCTGTAGAGCTCTCTTGAGTCCTAATTGTGGGCTCATATTCGGCCAAGCTTCCAAATAATGAGGTGATTGACCTCATTGTTTCTCCTCTCATTTCCTGAATGGAAGTTGCCTTCATTTGCCATTTTGGTGTGAGAATTTTCAGAATTTTAGATACTTGCTCAGCTTCTGAAATCCTTCCTCCGAGAGCAATGAGATTGTTAATGAGATGAGTGAATCTAATTTCCAACTCCATCATAGGCTCTCTATCTTCCATCTTGAAGAGATGAAACTCTGAGATTAGCTGCTTAGCCCTTCTGGTTTAACTCCCATTATTCCTTCATGAGCAACCTCAGAGCATCCCATACTTTTTTTGTAGTTTCAAGATGGCATACTGTGAAATACTCTTTCTGACTCGGATCACTTTGGATGACCAGGATAGCTTTGTTGTTTAGCTCCATGTTGTCCTTATCATCATCTGTGAATTTTGTAGGATGTTTAGGAACTTGTGTTCTATTTTCTATCTTCACAGGAACAATATCTCTGTCTTCTATGATCTTCCAAAGCATATAACCCTTTGCTTTGATATACAATCTCATCTTCATCTTCCAGAAGGTATAGTGCTCTCCATTAAAGCTAAGAGGCTTGTTGATTGAGCTTCCTTCAGGGAGTATGTTGTCATATCCTGCCATGATGGATCTTTGCTTCTCTTGATTGTTGGATCAATGAACTCTAAGAAGAACTACTCTAATACCAAATGAAAGTGGCAGGAATGCATAAGAGAGGGGTGAATTGTGCTAAACAAAAATTTAATCACTGGAACACAAAACTTATACTGGTTCAGCTCAACTCTTGGCCTACTTCCAGTTCCCCAACCTCAGTTGGGTTCCACTAAACTTCAAGATTAAATCAGGCTCTTGATTGCCTTTATAAGTGATCTCTCAGTAAGATCTCTCTCTTACAGATCACTCCCCCTTACAACTTGTAAGATTACAACCTACTCTTAAGTTCCCACTATCTTAAGAGTAATCCTCACTTGAAATGTGATTACAAAGACTTGTTCACTCAAATGAACTGATTTTGATACACACTAAAGTACAATGACAATGAATGATTATATCTGAGAGTAGGTAAGTATTGAATGCAGCAAGTATAACTCAAAGGTGTATTCAATGTAAGCAATCAATGTGTTCACTAACTTCTTCACCAGTGACTTTTATACTTGTCTCCAGATTTTGCCCATTGGTAATCGTTTTTAGCCGTTGTTTGATCTTTGATGAGAGATGATTAATTTGATGGAGTGTTGAGATGAAGGTGTTCTTGTGTTGCATTAACTCCCTTGTAATTGTTTAGCTTCAGTTCTTCTCTCTTCATCAATTGCAGAAAGCAAATCTCATTTCAAATGGCTAGTTTCTTGAGTCTGTGTGTGTAATGATAACTTCCCAAAGTAGGTCTGACACACTCTGTGTTAAAAAGGCTTAAGCATTCAAATCCATCGCCAGATCGATTATCAAGCTCCATTTGATCATAGCTTCTATCTTCTGATCGATCACACATAGATTAGGCTTAGATCAGGACCTGCATCACTTAACATATGAGATTAGAATTTAGCACGCCTAATTGATCACAGGGCATCCTGATCGATCATGCTTCATTAATCGATTAGACTTAAGTTATTTCAGTTAATTCTTCATTTTCATAATCGATCACAGGACATTACTTAATACTCCTTAATCAATTAAGCAGCTATGATCAAATAGGCTAAGATCACGTTTGATTATGCAATTAAGACTTCATGATCGATCACAGGGGACCTTGATCGATCATGACCTTTTATTCGATCATGCTAAGTTCATTTTAAGCTCAAGCTATTATAATCGATCACAGGCCTTTCTAATCGATTAGGTGGCTAGTCTTATAACTTATACTTTATCTAACCTTACCCTGATCGATTAGGCGCCTAGCTACATAACTTATGTTCTCTCTAACCTTATCCTGATCGAATCATGTCTTTATATTTCTAACAGATTGTTTCTTCCTAATCGATTGTGCAATAACTCAGAATTTCTTATCAGTTCATGCTAGGTTCATTCCAGTTGTAAGTCCAAACTTTCTTTATGCCTAAGTTATATTTAGTTATCATCAAAATCCATTATTCTAACAGTTTAGGTAGAATAAAAGACTCCTCAAGTGAAACGACCCGGGGGTTGCAACCTATACTACAATCCTTGGATTCAAATTTGATTTTAACCCCCAAGGCGCATTAAGCAAAGGTTAAATCAGAGCAGAGGGTTGCAAAGTATCACTAACTCTCCCCTTTGCATGGCTCACCATGGTGAGAGAGGCAGAGTGTGAGAGTGGCAATCGTACAAGAGGGGGGTGAATTGTGCTTCCGAAAATTAAAAACTAATTAATGCAACACAATCTTTATACAGGTTCAGCCAACACTGCCTACGTCCAGTTCTCCAACTCCTTGTTGGGTTCCACTAACCACAGATTTTACAACACAGGTTCACTTGTCAACCTTTACAGAGTTTTAGAATCTCTCTAAACACTCCCCCTTACTACCCTGTTCTCAAAGCACCAAGCTTTAGAACAACCTCAAACAGTAGAGGATTTCAATAATGAAGTTCGCTTAATGAACAGATTATGATAATCACTTAAGTATAAGTAAAATCAATAAGACCAATAAATACAAGGATCAGAGAGCAATGAATGTGTTCATGAATATTCTTTGTTTTTCGTCAGTTCTTCATAAATGCTCAAGTATTGTATTTATATCTGTTCTCAGATTTTCCATTGCGTTCATGAGGCCGTTTGAATATGGTCGTTGAGAGCTCAAAGCCGTTGGCAATTAATGCAGTTACTTCATCGAGGTTAACTTTCTGCTCTAGCTTCAACTGCTCTTGCGTAGGGTGAGCTATGAGAGATGTAGACTGAGCGTTCTGAGCATCTGTACAAACTGTACTTTCATAGCAGCTTTTTCAGTAGCGCTAGCATGATTTGCTATCGCTAACTTCATAGTGTAAGTCCTGCACTTAAGCTGTTAGCTGAACAAATAATTATGTAATGCACAGCAGATGTTATCGCAAGCTTAGTCTATTAGCTCAATGTATCAGCTTATCAGTTTGTTATCACAATGAGTATTCTCCTATCGATAGCTAGGTGCGTTATCGCTAGTGACCTTTGTTATCGCAAGTTTGTTTAGCTATCTGAGTAACTTATTTCCTCAAGTATTTAGATATCGATAGCTAATCCTGTTATCGATAGCAGCTTATGATATCGCTAGTTGATTCCAATAGCTCAAAGACTTGGTTTACTTTTCTGCTAGTTGTTCTTTCTTCCATTTATCCATATTCTCAGTGAACTTCTAGCGATAGGATATTTACTAGCGATAGAGAATGACTTAGCGATAGATATTAACTTTGTTATTTCTAAGTCTTCATTTGCTATGGCTCTTTGTCTATTAGCGATAGGGATACACTTAGCGATAGAGATATTTAATCTAGTGTTCTGCTAAGTTTCCATCTGTTTATAGTTGAACCTTTCATTAGCGATAGTCTTTAGCTCTAGCGATAGTGATCTGTTACCTATCAGATTTTACTTGTTTAATTCAAGGTAACTTACACTCTATTTACTTATGTTTTCTATGGGGTCAGTCCTCATCAAAACTTAAGATTCTAACATTCTCCCCCTTTTTGATGATGACAAAACATAAGTAAATCACATACATTAAAGCACGTTCAGAGCATAAATATATATCAGCATAAGCATATATCAGAACATAAAGCAATGCATGTACAGAGCATATAATATGAGTATGTTCAGAGTAAAAATTGAGATGAAAAATGTACATTTTATTCTGACTTATTAGAGTCAGAGCCTTCAAGTTCATATTCATAAGTTGGCCTTTCAAAAGGAATTTCAAAATCAAAGTAAAAATCAGTAATGTCATGACTAGCTAGGTATGATTGGTATTCAGAGAAATTTCTAAAGGTTAGGGTGTAATCATTTTCAAAATTCGCTCCAGAGGCTGTGGCAAAGTACTCCTCGTCAGGATAGTCAGATAGCTCAGAGTCTGAGTAGAAGAATTTGTCTTCGTTAATGCTCTTGGGGCCACCCTTAGCTCTTTCTTCTTCAGTTTTCTGAATAAGTTCTCTGATAGAAATACCTGAAGAGCCACCCTTGAATTTGCAAAATCTTCTCTTATATTTCAACACCCGTTTTCCTTGAGCAATTTCCTTTCTTCTCCTCTCTTCTTCCCTTTGAGCAGCTACCTCTGCATCTCTCTCTATTCTTGCCCTCCTCCTTGCCTCAAAGGCAGCTTTCTTCTCAAGGGCTTCTTTATGCTTTTTCATATCCTCTTCAAGGGCTTTCTTGTTAGTAGCCTCTCTTTTAGCCCTTTCCTTTTCTTCTTTTGTCATTCTGCGAGGGCGAGAAGGAGCTTCTTTCTTTTCTTTGAGAACTGGCACTTTTTCAGCCTTTTTCTGTTCCTCATATTTCTCCTTCCATGCAGCCAGCTTAGCATTTCTTGCTTCATAAGCAGCCTTCCATTCAGCCATCTCATTCTTAGCAGATTTTTCTTCTGCTAAATCATCTTCTAATTTTTTTATTTTTGGCTTCCTCCTTGTCTTGCCTTAAGAGTGCTGCAATTGCTTTCTTATCTACCCTAGCAGCTGCCCTCTTGGCTTTAGCTGCTTCTTTCTTATCTTGCCTTAAGATCTCAGCTATGACTTTCTTGTCTTCTTTTGACAATTCTGGAGGCAGAGATAGCTTTTCAGATGCTATGGCCTTTGTCTTTGGAGCTGACATTTTTATTCTTGGAGCTCTGGCTGTAGAAGCTTCTAAGAGAGCCTTGGGAGTGACCTTGAAGGATATATCTTTCCTTGCTTTTCTCTTGGTCCTTTTCCCTTTTAGGTTTGCAGTTGAAGCTTTCCTCTTTCTCTTTTCTGGAGGAGGAGGGGTTCTGTGCTCCTCTGATTCCATGTAGCAGCGAGCAATTTTTCTGATAACTTCCTCAGCTTCTTCTGCTATCATAGGATCCTTCAGAATTTGCTCCACATTTTTCTCTACATGTTTCTCCCCCTTTTTGTCATCATCATAGGCCGGGGTAAGGGAAGAGGGTTGGACAGGAGTGTGGGAAGAGATGGGAGGAAAAGGAGGACTTGTGGTAGCAATAGAGGTTGGCTGGATTAGTGGTGAAGTATGGGTGCTATCACTAGGAAAGGGGCTAGCGATAGGGGTTGCTGGTGATGTTGGGACTTTGGTTTTTGAGGAGGGTGAGGCTTGTGTTTGTGGACTAGCGCTAGGGGAAGGGTTAGCGATAGGAGTGTCTGGAAGTGTTGGTTGTTTGGAGGTGGGTGAAGGTGGAGGTGTAGGTGTTGTGGCTTGTGAATGGGGGCTATCGCTAGGATGTTTGAAGGTGAGAGGAGAGGGGTAATAAGATAGATGAAGAGAAGAACTGGTAGGGTTTGAGTGTTGGGGAGAGGAATGAGAAGGTGATTGAAAATAGAGAGGGGAATTTGGTGGACTGGGAGAAGAAGGAGTAGAAGAATGATTTGTGGAATGAAGGGGTGAGTGAGAGGGATGAAGAGGAGAGTGTGGAGGGGATGATGATGTACCTTGATGGATTATGGGGCTGGAGAGACTCAAGTATTCTTCCAAATGCTTTACATGAGCCTGAAGCTCCTGGATATGCTTTAGCAACTCCTCTTTCTGTGCTTCCAGAGCAAAAGCAAACTCGGCAGAGAGCCTGAAGACTATTTCCTCCACAGCTTCCTTGGAGAAACTTGTAGTTTGAGTTGCAGCAGGAGGAGGAGGAGGAGCTCTTCTGGATTGAGCTTCTTCTTCTATGGATGCAGGTTGAGCAGACAAGGCAGAGGCATGAGAAGCTTGAGATTGTGAGCCAGAAATCCCTCTGATTGAACCAACTGAGATCCCCATCTTCTTCAGGGTGGAGGTTGTGACTTGCTTGCATTTCTTATTCTCTCCATCCCCTATAGACTTGATTTTGGTATACTCCAAAATGAAGGATACCAACTGAGGGTATGGAAGTGGAGCCTTGGCAGATTTTTCAGACATGAACCTCAGCAATTCCATACTCACTATTTGTCCTGGATTTGATGGAATCTTCTGAATGAGATTGGCCAACCAAGGGTTGTCAATCTTGGCAAAACTGCTGAAGTTCCCAGATTTGTGAGTCATGAGCCTAGTATACATGTAGTGAAGGATTCGATTAAGCACAGGCATATCTGCAGGCTTTTTGGAAGGAGTTTCATAGATTTCAGCTAGCTCGTCCTCAGAATACTTCTCAGCCATGTACCACTTATTGTACTCTTTCCCTGAAATCCCTAGCATTCTGTTGATTTCTTTCCAACCAAAGATGATTCCCCTTCCTCTAATGACAGCTTCAAAAGAAACATTTACCAACTCCTTTTTCTTATATGTTGGAATAGCTTTTAGGCTCGAGTAGAAAGACCTTAGGACTTCTTCGTTGTAGTCATTCCTTATACTGATCCAGTTTTTGTAAGGGAGCAACCAGTCGTCCAAGTCAAAACCATTATGCTTGAAGTACTCAAGGTCCACCCAAACTGCAACCCTATCTTGGGTTTCTTTCTCTACAAAGAAGGCGCTGGGAGCTGATATTGGACTTGTCAGATAGAGAGGATCAGTGACGGAGACTCTTTGATGTTTGGGGTTAGGTTCAGCAATTTCTTTGGAAAATGAGACACTCTTCTGAGGCCGAGACCTTTTACTGGCTGATTTGGGAGATGGGTTATCGCTAGAGGTCTTCGAAACATTGGGTACTTTGGTTCTGGCCATTTCTGGTTTAGGGTTTTATGGAAGCAAAAATGTATTCGAAAATGCTCAGAGAATGTTCAGACAGTGTTTGGAGTAGAAGAGAATGAATGTAAAATGAATGCAAATGCAAATGACTTACCTTTATAAGTTTTAGGGTTTAGGGTTTTACCATTTGTGAAGTACATCAGCTAACGTTTCGTATTCTGACCTATTAAGTGACTTGCTATCTCTAGTAAGAGTTGCTATCGCTAGAGGGCATGATCCCACGCTGAGCAAGTGACTTAGATTTATCACTCACTCCTTCCAAGTTTCATCTATCGATAGCTGACTTTGCAATCGATAATGCATTTAGCTAGTGATGGCAATTTTGACTCAGGCTTTTGTTCTGCATAAAGCTAGCGATAGTGGAACTCACTATCGATGGGTCAGTCCTGCAAAAACTTAAGATTTGGCACTCCGATGCCTAAGTTAGCGATAATTCATATGAATAACATGAAAATGAATCAAGAATTAAATAAAAAAAAATATATTCACAACTCATTTGGATATACCATCCCTAGCTCTCTTCTAATATAGATGAATTGATCTGACTCAAGAGGCTTGGTGAATATATCAACAAGTTGTAAATGAGTTGATATAAACTCCACCTTGACATCCTTCTTCTGAATATGACCTCTCAAGAAGTGATGTCTCACATCAATATGCTTGGTTCTGGAATGTTGAACTGGATTTTTGGCCAAGCTTATAGTGCTGGTGTTGCCACAGAGAATGGGTACTTCTGGGAATTCCAAACCCAGATCTCTTAGTTGATGCTTAAGCCATAAGACTTGAGTGCAACAACTTGTTGCTGCGATGTATTCCGCCTCTGTGGATGAAAGAAAGACACAGTTTTGCTTCTTGCTTGCCCAAGAGACTAAACAGCCACCAAGGAATTGACATTGACCACTTGTACTTTTTCTATCTGTCTTATAACCTGCATGGTCAGAGTCAGTATAAGCAAGAAGGTACTCTTGAGTTCCCTTGGGATACCATAGCCCAAGCTCTTGAGTCTCTTATAAATAACGTAAAATCCTTTTTACATTTGATAAATGAGATTCTTTAGGATTTGCTTGATATCTTGCACACATGCCTACACTAAATTGAATGACAGGCCTACTAGCAGTTAAGTAAAGTAAAGACCCAATAATTCCTCTAAAATGTGATTGATTTACTACTTTGCCCTGTGCATCAGCATCTATCTTGGCAAAGGCACTCATCGGAGTGTCGTCTTCTTTGGATAGATCCATCCCAAATTTGTTGAGAATTTCTTTACAATATTTGGTTTGGGAGATGAAGATGCCATCCTTCTTTTGCTTTATCTACAGGCCTAGGAAGAACGTTAATTCTCCCATCATTGACATTTCAAACTCTCCCTGCATTATCTTAGCAAAATCTTCACAGAGCTTTTCGTTAGTTGCACCAAAAATAATATCATCAACATAAATTTGAACAATGAGCATGTGATTATTTTTATGCATAATAAACAAGGTAGTATCTGATTTTCCTCTAGAGAATCCTTTATCAAGCAGAAAAGTACTAAGTCTCTCATACCAGGCTCTAGGTGCTTGTTTGCGACCATAAAGAGCCTTTTTAAGTTTGAAAACATGGTCAGGCTTATACTTTTCTTCAAAACCAGGAGGTTGCTCTACATATACCTCTTCTTTAATATATCCATTAAGAAAAGCACTCTTAACATCCATTTGATAAAGTTTAATATTTTTTATGGATGCAAAAGCTAGAAGAATTCTTATTGCTTCAAGTCTTGCAACTGGAGCAAAAGTTTCTTCATAATCAATGCCTTCTTCTTGGTTATATCCTTTGGCAACTAATCTGGCTTTATTTTTGACAATTTGTCCAACTTCATCAAGTTTGTTTTTGAAAACCCATTTAGTACCAATAATTGGATGATCTCTTGGTCTAGGTACTAAATCCCAAACTTGATTTCTTTTGAATTGATTAAGTTCTTCCTGCATTGCAACTATCCAGTCACATTCAGCAAGAGCTTCATCAACGCAAGTTGGTTCAATTTGAGAAAGAAAGCAAGTAAATTCTATTTCATTTTGTAGTTGCCTTCTGGTTTTAACTTCTTTTGAGATTTCTCCAATAATCTGTTCAGGAGGATGATTCTTAAGATGTCTTATGGAAGATTGAGGCTCATTAGCTTCATCTAGACCATCTTTAGTTTCATCCTGATCATTTTCAGTATTGTTTCCAGGATTTGCTATTGATGGCTGAGGTGCTATCGATAGAGACTGTTTTAAAAACTTTGAAAAATCTTCATCCTCATCAACAGATTGTTGTTTTTCTTGAGGTGTTTCATCAAATACTACATGCATAGACTCTTCAACAGTTTGATTTCTTTTATTATAAACTCTATATGCTTTGCTTCTATTTGAATAGCCTATGAATATGCCAATATCAGATTTAGGATCGAATTTACCTAGATTTACCTTTCCGTTGTTGTGAATGTAGTATTTTGATCCGAAAATTCTCAGGTGACTGATATTGGGCTTCCTTCCCTTGTAGAGCTCATATGGAGTCTTCTCCATCCCCTTTCTGATATAGGCTCTGTTTGAGATATAGCAAGTTGTGCTCATTGCATCTGCCCAAAATATTTGAGGCACTTGTTTCTCATTCAGCATGCTTCTTGCCATTTCTGTGAGCACTCTGTTCTTTCTCTCTACAACACCATTTTGTTGAGGAGTACGAGGGGCAGAGAAGTTGTGTTCAATCCCATTTTCATCACACAGCTCCATGAACTCTTTGTTCTCAAATTCTCCTCCATGATCAGTCCTGATTGCTACAATCTTTGTGCCTTTTTCATTCTGTAATTTCTTAACAAGCACACAAAAGGCATCAAAAGTTTCATGTTTAAAGGAAAGAAACATAGTCCAAGTAAATCTTGAATAGTCATCCACAACTACAAGAGTGTATAGACTTCCACCTAGACTTTTCACTCTTGCTGGCCCAACTAAATCCATGTGGATTAGTTCCAATGGCCTGCTTGTGGAGACTGCCTTCTTAATTTTAAAGGAGGACTTTGTTTGTTTACCTCTTTCACAAGATTCACATATTAAATCATGTTTAGTCCTAAAGCTAGGAATGCCTATAACTAGCTCTCTTTTGACTAGCTTATCAAGTTGAGTGAAGTTTACATGAGCTAGTCTCTTATGCCATAGCCAACAAGTTTCATCATTTGAAATAAAACATTTTTCTTCAAGTTGTTGGCATAAATCCAAAGTGTATAAATTTCCATTTCTGTTTGCTTTTATCTTGCACTTGAGTTTAGACTTATTTATCTCTAAATCATTTTTATCAACAATAAGACATTCATTAGAATAAAAAATTACCTAGTTACCATGATCTATGCTTTGGCTAACACTCAACAAGTTGTGGCAGAGACCATCTACTAGGTAAACATCCTTGACTGGACCAACTTCACCAACTCCAGTGATCTTTCCACTTTGGTTTCCACCAAAACTAACTTTGGCTCCATCCTTCATCACTAGATTGTTGATTTTGTCCTTGTCTCCAGTCATATGCCTCGAGCATCCACTATCAATATACCATTTTCCTTTGTTGGATGCTTTAAGACACACCTGCATAAACTAAATAGATTTAGGTACCCAAACTTTCTTGGGTCCTTTAAGGTTAGTCTTGTGCTCTAAGTTTGTAGAACCCTTAGGCACATAAGTTCCTTTAGGAATCCACTTATAAGAGCTACTAACTCCATATTTTCTGTGATTGCAAGTAGACTGTGTATGGCCATTCTTGTTACAATAATTGCAAAAACTATATGGTGAAGAATATTCAGAGGATTTTCTAAAATATTTCATATATGTCTTCACCTTGGGTTCAACCCATTTCTTTGAACCTTTCATTAGCGATAGTCTTTAGCTCTAGCGATCGTGATCTGTTACCTATCAGATTTTACTTGTTTAATTCAAGGTAACTTGCACTCTATTTACTTATGTTTTCTATGGGGTCAGTCCTCATCAAAACTTAAGATTCTAACAGAGTGGGCCTTTTCACTAAGGGAACTCTCACTTCTCCTTGTTAACTCTTCATGATCCAAATTACTGATGTATTATGGGGAGCGGATCGGCTAGAAGACAAGTATAAAGACGAGATAAAGATAACACGGAACCGATGATCGATGGGAGGAAGAGTACCCGTCTCTTACAACCCTAGCCCACAAAGACACCGCAAGGATGATCAGTCCTTGATACAGTCAAGTATTCTCAAGAGAATACAAAGATGCAAGCAAAGCTCACACAAGAGAAACAAGAGTCTCAATTCATTCAAGTCTTAGATGTTTAGTACAAAGCAAGCCTATATATAGGCAACAATGGAATACTCTAGAATGAAGACAACCCTAAGGCATCAATGGTGCATTAATGATGATTGGCATTTTGAATTGCACCATTCCATACAAAGAAATGACTTATTCTTGAAGGAAAAGTCAGCTATTCAAAATAGGAAAATAAGACAAGACATTCTAGAACATTCATTGACCAAATGGCCTTATTTTATGGAAATAAAATAAGAGACTTAATTGAAATGAAATGCAATCAGATTTGATGCATAAGGAAGTGTTCTAGATGCTTCTTGATTTGTCCAAAACGTCACTTATGCTCCTCCTCCAAAAGCACATGCTTGTCACATGTATTTTAAGTGAATTCTTCAATATGAACACCACTTAAGCCTTGTATATCAACTTGTTGGGCTTCTAACATTGTGACCACCTTTATTGGGCTCTTGTTGGACATATGAATGGATGAATCTTTAAAGTAGTTGGGCTCCAACTCTTTAAGATCTCTTATATAACAGTTCATGGCCTCCTTCATAGCTTTGGTCCTTGCTCTTGTCATCGGGCCTCCAATGCCTTGTAATGGATCTTTTAGGAAGTTGGGCTTCCATCCTTGAGCTTGCTCCATGTCTGGTTCAGTTGCCTTTAAAGTCTTAGCACTCCATGCTCCTTCATCAATTACACTCCTAACCATTGTCCTCAACTAACTTTCATACTTCAAATTACCATCCATTTTGATTTGTATTATCAAAACACCCTAAATAAGATATGTTTACTTCCTTAACACCTCCATTGACATAATTTCACCCATAGAACTTAAATTCTCTTTCAAATTTCATAAGCCATTTTTACCAGGCATAATACTAAATCCTTGATTCAAAAGCTTCTAGATGTCTTAATTTATCTCATTTCATCATATCTTCATATACTCTCAATCCCATAATATCAATAATTCAACACTTAATACAATTTTCTCATTATCACACATAATACCCAACATTAATTCACAATCCACTAAACATCTATATAAATCTTGATTTCTCCCTTAATTATCATTGGTTTATCATAATGTCATAGATTAAAACTTAGGATGTTACACCCTTGATGAGCGAGACTAAGTAATTAGGAAACAAATGCTATACTTGATTAATTAAGTAAGTGTTTAATTAATTAAAGGATCAAATGAGAAAAAGGTGGATCATTGACTCAATCATGAGTTAACTAGTAACTAAATGAGACTAATAACAGATTTAAATAGATAAATTAACTATAGACATTTGATTTATTTTATTTAAATAATCCATCATCAGTTATAAAATGAATTAAAAATATGTATATTTATATTCTTACTGACTAAGTCAAATGAGAGGTTGAGAGATTCTCTTTGCTGATGGTTTTCAATCCTGACTCACTCTAGTCGTTGAACTTTCTGACTCTCTCACTATCTCTCTATTTCTTGTGTCTTGTTGTGTCACTATATTTGGACATTGGTTTTCCAATATTCCAAATTAGTCTAAAATTTTGCGTGGTTTCACGGAGCATTAACTCATGGAACTTTGGAGGTTTTACCTAAATTTGAACGTGTTTGAAACTGGTATTGATTTCTCCATTCTAATAATTCCTTAAAAATTGTTGACCAAAAAAAAATTCTTTAAAAATTATTTGTTTGATCCCCTGATATCTCAACAATAGAGGGAATTTACAAAGGCATCATTTTTTATTTAGCTATATATAAGAATGCATATATGGAGGCAATCTTGGAATTTCCCAATCATCCGGACTTAAATTATGTTTGGTAAGAACAATAGTTGGTTCATAAGAATATAATGAGATATAAAATCCCAGAAATTACTTTCTTAACTAACGGTTATGAAATGGGGGTATCCTTCATGGAATCCAAAATTTGTTCTATTTTGTCCTAAATTATCAATTACTATAGCCATTTTTCCATTTGTTGAGATGTAGACTAATTTTTTGCTTATCTTTTATTTGATTAGATGTAAAATGAACTGAGACTCATCACTTTATTTGGTTCCTTATTCGATTCATTGTGGAGCTTTATACACATCACTATATTTTTGGAGAAATTATGGGAAAGCTGGAAAATAATATAACATAACATTTTAAAATTCATGCTACGTTTTGTTTTTGTTGCTATATACATAACAATAAAATAAAAGAAGATAGTCACTAATTACAACCATAGTAATAAAAGATTAATGATGAAGGAACATGGAGTGGCAAGGCTTTAAAAGTAGTTGAACCAGACATGGTGCAAGCTCAAGGATGGAAGTCATACATTCTAAAAGATCCATTACAAGGCATTGAAAGTCCAATGACAAGAGTAAGGACCAAAGCTATGAAGGAGGCTCTAAATTGCTTTATAAAAGATCTTAAAGAGTTGGAGTCAAGTTACATTAAAGATTCATCCATTAATATGTCCAACAAGAGCCTAACAAAGGTAATCTTAATGTTAGAAGCCCAATAAGACCATGTACAAGGCCCATGTGCAGTTCAGATTGAAGGATTCACTTAAAATACCATGTGACAAGCATGTGACTTGGAGGTGGAGCAAAAGTGACATCTAAGAGTCATGAAGATGCATCAAGAAGACTTCATCATGAATTTAGTTTGATTGATTTTTCATTTTTAGGAAGTTTTCTATTTTATTTCCATTGGATAAGGCCTTCTTTGGTCATTGCTTGTTCTAGAAGACTATTTTAGTTTCCTATTTTTGAAGTAGCTTATTTTTGTTTCCTATTTTTAGGTAGATGACTTTTACTTCAATTTCAGTAATTTCCTATTTCCTTTAGGATTGAATGGTGCCAATTAAGTCAATCAATCATCATTAAGGCATCATTCATAGTAATTAAGTCTTAGGTTTTTTATTCTAGAGTGTTCTCTTGTTAAATAGGTTCATTTTGTACTTGAATTTTCATATTTGAATGAATTGAGATTGTCTCTATGTGTGAGCTTTGTTTGTATTACTGTATTCTCGTGAGAATACTTGACTATATCAATGACTGATCATCCATATATTTTGTAGTCTGACAAATCACAAACAAATACCTTAGGTCTAACATGAAAAATTTAATTGGATTGGCTACTTTAAAATAATGTTAGTAAATAAAAATATTTTTTCTATTAGCAAAACAAAAAAAACATAGAAAACCTTAGGTTAACTTATTTTCATATGCTAGCTAACTTTTTAGGGTGCCCAATTTGATTAAATTTTCTACTTTGGACTGAAGTATTTGCTTATGATTGGTAAAGCATTTACTTATGATTGATCAAACCATAAATGATATAGTGATCTGTATTCACCTGACAATTTTTCCAAATGAATGTGAGAAAAAGTGTCAATTCACAAAATTACTTTTAAAAAAAAGTGAGATAATCTTGGAATGATAAATCTAATGACGAACCTAAAACCCATTAAATCTAATGAAATTAGTTTAAGATGATCGGATGCCCACTCGGTTGTTTGTTAATAAATAAATAAATTATCCAACCAAATCAATAAATATAGGGGATTTTATGGATAAATTCCTATTTGACAAATTAATTGGGGGATGTGACCAAATACTCACATATGACACTAATATTTTATACCTATCAGGTCTCATTTCCCAATTAATTTGTCAAATGGGATTTATTCCCAAAATTCCCCTAAGTAGTACATAATTTTAATTATTTAAATTTTTTAAATATCACAATTCCCCGCCACTTTAGGCATCGTTGTTATATCCATACTCCAATACCTCGTCTCATGATTTGTTCGAGTAAAACTAGCAGACACTCGAAATGAAACATACACCAACTCATTAATGGTTAGGAGATCAGATATCAGTCATCCAAGAAGCATTTAACACAACATATAAATGTCCCACTGCCATTGCAGCTAAACTACATTTTGATTTCCTATGTAACAATTACAGTTCCAGCAGTTAAAAGTTGTTCATAACCAAATGAAAATTAGCCTCACTAGTGAGGAAGGCTAGTTGATATACAATTAACTGACAGACAAAAAGTTCATAGGGGAAACCATTTAAGATTAGTAAAGTAGCTCTTACAAGATAAGTTCATACCAGGAGAGTAAACCATGAACAAAACACAGCTCTTTTATGATATCTTAATGTTATTTCATAAAGTCCAGGAAGAAAATACTGAATTGTATCCCTACTGCTCTTTTTGAGGCTTTGATCTGACAGGCTTCCGAGGTTTAATTATGTTCCCAAGAAGAATTAGTACAATGGGAAGAATAGTTCCAATATAATACACGCTTCCATATGAGGCCAGAGTTTCATGCAGACTTAACACCTGTTAAAAACACGATGTGAGGAAACTCATAAGATAATTTCATTTTCAAATCTATGATTGCGTTTAGGGGTACCCGTGCATGTCAACATGAGAGGATTCATGCCAAAGGTTTTATATCTTTTTAGCATGAAAGATTCCTAGTAAGTAGGAGGTCAACGGCTGTAAGTATCTGCCCCTCTAAACATGAGAAGACCTATAAGAAGCTTAGAATATGTGAGGGAGAGAGGAGAGAGAGGACTAACCATGAAACCCACACTAGAGTAATTCAGAACCAAAACGGAATAGGCAAGATTCATAAACGCCAGAATATTCTTAGCCAGAGGAGGTGCAGATTGCTGCCATCTGTAAATGACTGCATAGAAAAAGAAGGGGAACAAAAGGTGAATTACTCCCTTAAAAGATGGATGGCAACTCACGAGACTACTCCAATTTATACCTCGGGAACCAGCGATCATTAATGCAGACTGAACAAAGAATATGATGTAGCCAGGATATAATCCCTGTAATAATAAAGTTAAATAGAAGTTAATATATCATGACACCCAAGACATAAAGCAAGAATTAAAAGAGAGTCAGATTATTGGCATAAGTTGTTTCCTTTCTTCATTAGCTTACTAAATGCAACTAAATGTCATTTAGAAGTCACATACATAAAATATGCACTAAAAGTTATAGGTCGTCATCTACAGCAAACTTCAGGTTACAAGTGACTTATTGCTTACTCAAAATTTACACATGCATTACCAAATGGTGGAGGTTTCATTAAACAAAAATTTAGAGGAACAAAATGCAGAGTATATCTTGAAGCACTAGTTACCATAATCACATAACATGAAGGCTTGAAGCAATGATAGTGTGGATAAAGAAACTGTAATTCAAGAAAAAAGTATTAATTTCAAAGCCGATGAGGAAATTGTACTCACATGCCAAATAGCACTCACTGTCTGTGTGGCAAGCAACTGAAAGAAACCAGGTTTCTTTCCCTTCACAACAAGCCTATCGTAAACATCTACAGGAAACCAAACATTGGATGAATCCAAATTATTACAGTTACCTTTCATTGTCATATATGAATACAGGTAATCTATATAACATGGTTGCTTTCCTTGTTTATAGGGTAAGATTACAATAAATTAAGCTGGAGCATATCTACTTAAGTATGTTTAAAGTTCCATGAAACAAATCAAAAGGAAATCCCAAGAAAGTTTTAATAAAATCCAACAGATTCTTCATCAAATTGGATTATATACAAAGTTTAATTTAATGGAACTTGATAGGTCTTCAAACCAGAATGTTAGCAGGACTGAAAAATTATGCAGGTATGATTAAAAAAAGGCGTTTCTTTGCCTAGATTAAGAGATGTATATATGCAACAGAAAGCTAAATAAACCCATGACATAAAAGCTTCAAAGCTCAAGCAAGAAACTCACAATGACGAAGCCAAGTGCTGACTTGTATATTCCACACAAGTGGCAATGTGACTGCGCTCTTTACAAACTCAACACCCAATATATCAACATTTTTGGCCCTATCCCAACATGCCTTTGGTGAAGAAGACTCTGTCCAGCCACTGAAACCCAAACCAGAAATGATAATTGAAGCCTCCGAAATTGACCAAATGAAATAATATTTCCAGCGTGCTGTAAAGCCAGACATGTACTGGTACCCCAACCGTCTCCAGAATCCCCATTCTTGGTATATATGATCAGTAAACCTGGAAAGAGGAAAATATGGTACCAGGTACAAATACATGCCCATGCAAAAAGCAGCTTGTAGAACAGCTCGGACAGTTGCTCCATATGGTGATGGATATGAACCTTTTCCTGACTGACTCCAAATCTATAAAACAAAAAAGACTAGAGATGACCAGCCTTTCCCAATGAAATAACACCATGGTACGAAATATAAATTGCAAGTCTAAGGACTTTTATTTTAAGGGCCAATGCACAATATCTGGGGACGGTTGTGCAGCCTTACCAGAGAGGCTGTTTCCATTGTTTGAACCTATGACTTCCATATGACAAGACACAGAAATTTTATTGTTGCTCCAAGCTCACACTCGGACTTATATTTTTAACTTAAATCAATAAAAAATTATTCATAAACGTACCCCTTTTCCTTCAGTCCAGTCTAAATAATCCTTCATTTCATATACAGGACCAGCAAAGTGACTGCCACAGCAGAGACAGTAACCGATATATTCAATGACTGAAGGCCGCTTAATTAAACGGTTTTTCTTTTGAGCCTCACGCAAACCCTCCTCTTTCAATAATCCATCGTTATAATTAATTGCACAAGAGATGACCTTCAGTGTCAGCACCATTAATGCTCCTATATAACAAGTACACATTTATTGATTAACCAACACAATGGAATTTGTAAACAACAGTAACCAAATTTAAATCTAAACCCAAAATTATGAGGTAGCACTTACCAGTGGCGTCAATACCACCTTCCTTCCATGCATCGCCACTCATGTAATACACATGGCTACCCAAACGCACACAAACAATCATCAAACTATTGAACTAAACTTTTCAGTACAATGAATTACAGCGTAATGTAGGTTTCACGGTAAAAAGTACTGAAAATAAAATAAAATAAAATAAAGTCTAAGTAACATTGAAGAAATCAAGTCTGTTGCACATTAATTAAAATCAAGCATGACCCAAGTTCAATTAATGTCCAAGAAGATGCCCTCTCAGACGGGCTCATTGGGGAAAAAACAGGGAAGAAAAAAAAAAGAAAGAAATAGATTACACAAGAAACATACCAGCCAACAAGGTAACCAAATCCCAAGAAGAAGGTGATAATTCCACATCGGTGGCGATATAAGAGCATGGAAGCATAACCAAGCAACATCGGAACCAGGAAATGTAGGTTAGAGGAGAATCCAAAGGAGAGGTAAGAAAGAAGTATGCCGGTGCCGGCAGAGTAAAGATGCTTGGGAAATCGGCCGGGTACGAACCGCCATAGGAAACTGACAGGAATTGTAGCGACGAAACAGAGAAGGAAACGAAGCACTGAGACTGAAAGCCCTATCGCCACCGCCATTGAATCCATGTCAAGGTCCATGGCTTTAATTAAGCTTCAGAATACGAAAAGATTGTTATTGTGAAGCTTGAAATTGGAATTTGAATTTCAATTTCAATGCCTTCGAGTCTTTTGTTTCTTATACTGGTCTGTCTAGTCCCTTCATTGTTGATGTAGGTGCTGTGGTCACAGAATACAAAACAAGGCTTCCTCTTCGGAAATATCGAAAGCAACATTAGTAATATTCTGATATCATATCTCACCTTAATCTTATTTATGTCCTTGCTTAATGAGGCTGGAATTACATAAGTGCCGTTCCTTCACACGTCGGACAGCCATCCCAAGGTATATTTGGTTGGTACATACGGGAAGTAAGGTCGATTTATATAAATTCTCCTTGAAAGTATCCAATCCCGTTATTCTCCTCGTAAGAGCCACTTTATAAGTTTTAAGGAGTATTAGATATTTTATTTTTATATGTGCCTATGTTTAACAAGGATAGAGTGCATGTAAGAGAGTAAAATTCACATGTCGTTGGAGTTTAGTATGGTTGAAATATACCAAGTTCATACATATTGGATTAGGGCACAAGTCGATTGTGACTGACGTTACAAGGAAGAAAAAGAAAAATGCAACAATTGCTATGAAAATTATAAAGGACAAACCAGGGCCTTAAATATAAGAAATCTCAAGTCATATATCAGGTGAATCTAGGACTTTTACTTGTTGCCAAGAGGCATAAACGCCCTAAATTTAATAAAAATAGCAAGACACAATAAAAATACACTGACTTATCCCTCCCTCTAAGCTAAAAACGGGATTGACGAAAAATTGTTGCTAGCGTGTGCATTTAAGGCAGTGAAACCACGCAAATCAGGTGCGGATAAACCTTAAAGAGTGTGCTATTGTAACTGATTTTTCACAAATAACATTCATCTTTATTCTTACAGTTTTATTGATCACTCAACAGTTGTTTTCTTCTGAATGGGTAGTGGGGATTGTGGGTTTTAGATAGAGATGGAGTTATGCTTGTGGCTTGAAGCTAAAAAGAGGTACATAATGCTTTTGTCTGGTTTTTAATTATTTCTTATGTCTAAAAGTTAATAATTATTGGCAACTTATTGCTTTCGTTCATAATCATGTTTATAGTAATTACTCCCTCCTATCTTAAATATAATATCACTTTGACTTTTTTTGTGGAAGTTAAAGAAGCAAATTAGACCATTAAATTATAATATATGTCACATGTAACTAGATTATAGGTTAGTTTATAAGTAGAATAAAGTAGTTTTGAGGAAAAAAGATAATTATAAACAATTTAAAGCGATTAATTTTGTATCCGTAATTTTTTTCAAAAAAGTCAAAGTGATCTGATCTTATAATTATGACTGAAGGGAGTAGTTAAGTCATAAGTAGGCTTGGGATGGTCCAATTTTGATTGCATGACTGTGAAGTTCATGAAGGGAGTATGGCCCATGTTGTGTGAGTTGTCAAAACTAGGTTTATAAAATGTAGCTAGTAGCACAAACTAAGGTTGTTCTTGTGAGGAGGTTAATTTCAAGGTTCCAAAGAGTTAAGTTACAATTAAATTAACAAAGAGATGAGAACGGTTTTGGAAAAACTGTTTAAAGACAAGTGAAATAAACTTATGTATTGTTTTTGGTATTTTCAGTTTAAAGAAAATAAAGTGAAATGGGCAGAATCAAACACACAAGATAGCAAAGATCAAAACAGATTTGGAATGTACTGTAAAAGATTATGATGGTGATGAGATTCCCTTGAAATGAGTATAACAACCTTCATTGACAAATAGAGTTTCTTCGCAATAAGTCATAGAGATTGAATTTTAGTTACCACTGAACTCAACCACAATATACATCATTCAAATATTTCAACCAAAACAATAGAAAAAGATATATCAGCAGATTATAATACTCAAGATAAGAATGGAATCGATTAGCTCCTAATTCAAACTGTAACCACCATTACAAACACTTACAATATTCAATTTAGATATTTGAATCCACCCAACCAAATCTGATACAAGGCAAGGAGCCTCCCTCCCTATATTGCTTCATCTGGTTTTCCATCTCTCGAATCCTCTTATGACTTTGGCTCATTCTTTTCTTTTTTATCTACAATACAAACCAAGCCAAGGTAGTGTATGTTAATTGTCCTAGAGAAATTTTTATCATGATAAGTCACTAATTATGCATATTGTACCCCTCATTATTACAAACCCCAATTAAATGTCCTAAATCAAAATTTGCTCTAATTTGGTGCAAATATTGCTAGAATATGCAATAATCCACCCAAAATAGTTATAAGAAACATGTAATAGTATGGTGGAATCAGTGGGGGCATTTATAAACACAAATACACCCCATTTGGGTATCTAAGTTTCTATATTATATTATTATTATTATTTTAATTTTCTTTTCCTCCCTTCCTGACTCTGCTTCTTTTTTATCCTCTTTTTCTATTATGTGTATGTATTTTGAAAAGATTGACTAGGGGTTCTAAGCCAAAAAGACAAGTTTTAGGTCATCTTTGCATTTTAGGTCAAGTAGATTTAGTTTGTTGAATTGCATTTGAAAACTTTTGAAAATCTAAAAAATATTGTTTGTCTTTGCTATTTGTGATTTGAACCCACTTGGATTGGTGTATAGCTACTTCTCTTGCACCATGTATCATATCTAGCTTGATCATTTGGCTTGGTTGTTGTTTTTGTGATTAAGAGTTGCTAATTGTGTTGGTCATGTTCCTTGTGTAACATCCCAAAAATTTAATTAAATATTTGTGATAAATTAAGATTTGATTATGAGATTAATTAAGTTAATTGGATAGTTTTATAAATAAATCTAGGGAATTTGAAGTAATTTGAGGGGAAAATCACGTGAGACACCTACATGTATATGTGTCAATGTCCCTGATTATAGTTGTTTTCTTCAAGAAGCTTATAGTTGTCTTCTCCTAGAAGCATGCATGTAGTTGTCTTCCTCAAGGAGCTTGGTATTATCTTATAGAGCAAGCTTCTCTATAGCGGCGCTTCATAAGTGCCGCTATAGCCAGTGCCGCAATAGGCCAAATGACCTATTGTAGCGCTTATTAAGCGCCGCTATAGGTGGCCTATAGCGACGCTTTTTTGGTACAAAGCGCCGCTATAGGCCATTTAATTTTTTAAAAAAAAGAAGTTAAAAACAAAGGCCTATACCGTCGCTTATGCAAGAAAAGCGCCGGGATATGCAATTTTATTTTATTAAAAAAATTACCTATCGCTTAGGTTATTTATTTTAAAAAAATATATTTTAAATTTTTAATACTATCCCATATCTATATCAATTCAAAAATTACATACATTTTCGATACATATATACTAAAAAGGCCACATATCCAAAAATCAAATACATTTAAAACGAGCATTCTAATTAATTAACTACTATATACTACAAGTTAACTACTATATACTTAAAATAGCTTACAATAAACCATAAATGAAGAAAAAAAAGTAATTTTTGAGTTTTTCTCTCTCGCTTTTCTTTCCTTGTTTGACCTTCCTTCTTGCAACTATTACCCACAAATGGGCCTCCTATCTCCCGGTCCATCTATGCCTAACACCCCAAAATGGAAAAGATACAAGGAATAAGGGAAAATCATAATAAGGTCCCACATAAGGCATTTAATCACAACCAGGTCCCAAACAATCATCAAATTACATTGAAGTCCCAAGGGACCTAGGTGTAATTAAATTGAGTTGTCAATATCAGCCCATTGAGTTGTTACTATGCCCAAAATAGTTGTTAATGGGTTGTCAATTCAATGTTGTCAATACCAGCCGTATGAGTTGTCAATGCACACAAAAAGAGTTGTCAATTGCAGCTCAATGAGTTGTCAATTCAATAGTTGTCAATACCAGCTGTTTTGTGTGCACTGACAACTCACACGGCTGGTATTGACAACTCCCATTTAATTACACTTAGGTCCCTTGGGACTTCAATATAATTTGATGATTGTTTGGGACCTAATTGTGATTAAATGCTTTATGAGGGAGCTCATTGTGATTTTCCCGAGGAATAATGATAACCCAAAGGAAAAAACACAAAATATAGTTAGTTAACTGAAAAAAAAAAAGTATTATCCTTTTTACCTTGTAACACCTCTATATTGAGATGTTCTTTGACCAAAAGTATCAATAGATTTGCGAGGAACAGGTTCTTTAGCAGCAATAGATTTTGACATTGACATTTTCCGAGCATCATCTTCCACAATTTTAACAGGAGAAATTGTATCACAAATAGATACTACTCCAATATCATACATCCATTCTATAAATAGATAGAGAGCAGCCAAAAAATACAGCAAGATGAGAGATTATATTTTCAGAGAACATGCATGAAAGGAACTGATTTTATTATAATATTAAGCAACAAAAGTAATCAGAGAGAACCATCTGATCTTAAAGTCATAAACAACAAGCAAGAAACAAACATCAACTGATGTTCCCTCTCAAAAAATCAACAAACTTGTGTGTGTATCTCTATGCAAGTTGGGAATGTTTATTTTTTTTAAAAAAATAAACGTCAACTAATGTAAGGAGTTAAAAAGGAAAATTAATGCCGTGGATGCAACATATATTGGGGGATTGTGCCACACTTCAATATATGATGAACGCCGCCATCTAACAAAGGCTGCAAAGGTCCAGTTAACATGAACTGGTCAATAGTGACTAAAAAACAAAATAAGGATCCAAAGTCTGCCTCTAGTTAGTTTAAAAATTACATAGTAAGAAGAACTAATCACTGATTTAGATGAGTCTAACAGCAAAATATACGCAGAGAATTAGAATAAGGCATGGCTGCACCACAAACATGAGCATACAAGAGATTATTGATTATTCAAGCCAGAAAAAACATAACTAAACCAGTTGTCATGCACCTTCACACATTGTATCCGTGTTAATGCAATGAGAAATAAGTGATTTGAACACCAAAGTAACTTACAAGATTAGCAATTGGGTTCCCGTGCACAGGATAGCAAACCAGTTGTCATTGTTGGAAATTCAAATTAAGCAAGGAAGTCAACATTTGCGGCACTCAAAGAAAATACAATTACTGCTGGACACATATAATAATAAATTAATAGGAGGAAAAGCTTGATACAAACACGCATAGAATTTCTACAAGTTTCATGTAAAGCTAGCAACTTCTACATGACGTGGCAGCTTCATGAAGTATCACATGGCGGTGGAAAGGTCAAAATATGCTGCAGCATTCACACACATATTAATTAAATAATAACAAGCAAAATTAGAGTTGAAATTGCTTGAAGATTCTACAATGTTTTGGCGGTGAAATTTAGTCAAAGAAGGCGGCTCAAAAATTGTCCAGAGGCTTCTACATGGCGGTGTGTATTTGCTATATATATGTGTGAGCATCCTTGTAAAGAGTAGTGCGTAAGAGTGTTAGAAAATGTGAGAGATGTAGAGAGCAAAGCTCTTGTGTCGTATAAGTGCTGTAGCACTTATAAGAGAGGAAGAAATATAGAGCAAAGCTCTTGTGAGTTGAGAAAGTGCTGTAGCACTTATAAGAAAAGAAGAAATAGAGAGCAAAGCTCTTGTGAGATGAGAAAGTGCTGAAGCACTTAATTGTGGGTGAGTTGTGCGTGTATTTGTAGTGCGTGAGTGAGAGAAAAATTAAGGAGAGAATTAGAAAGAGCAAAGCTCTTATCATGTAAAAGTGCTGTAGCACTTAAGTGTGAGAGTGGTGCATTAGAAATAAGAGGGAAGAGAGCAAAGCTCTTGTAATTTGAGAGAGTGCTGAAGCACTTATTTGAGAGAGAGAAAAATAGTGAGTTCCCTCTTTTGTGAGTTGTATTTTATGAGTTGTAATATTTTGTTCATTGTAGTAAAAAAATACTATTTTTGCCCACCACACTTCCCAACAGTCATGTGCCAAGAAAGTACGGTGTAGTGCACTCCACAAATCTGTATCAACATGGCTTTGTCTGAAAATTCACGGCTAAAACAATCTGTATCCTGCTCATGTACATTTCATCTTCTCTGCGGATAATTGATTTCCTGCCTCTTTTTACTGCACTGTCCTAGATTCCATAAGTATATTCATTCCCTTTTAACAGCATGATCTATATGGCGAACAAGCAACAACGAAGCTCGGAAACAGATTACACTTAGTATTAGGAAGAACGCATAACATGTGCATGCGTTATAGCCAATAAAGAAAGATAGCTGCATTAAGCCACTCGTACTGGATCTCATATAGAAGTAGATGCTGTACAAGAACATAAAAATGGGTGTTGAGCCCCCAAAAAGCACAGATCTGCATCCACCAGAAAAGAGAAATGGTAGCAAAAGAAGAAATAACTTGTACACAGAACCCGCAATAGTATTAATACCATGCCTCCGAGTGCAAGCAGAGAAATCACAAGAAATATAAATAAAATAAGAATCGCAACAATAGAGCCAAATGGGAGTGCAGCTGTTGAGGATAGAGGCTGTGACAAACACTGGTCCAATGTACAGTAATCCTGATAGAATCACACCCTTCTCCTGGAATTGTAATTAGGTCAATGAATATTTATTGAAAAGTAAAGAATAAAATTAAACACAAAGCACTATTTTGTGGAAATTCATATAAAATTACCCATCTATTCTGAGCAAACTGGGCATGGAAAGATGATGCTGAGTACCCGGAAATAATAGAAGAAAGAACATATACAGCAAGACAAGATGCTTTAGTAATCCTCCACGATTGTAGGGATAAAGGGTGCCAATACATGCTAGAAACATTAATATATAGACCCTGAGAGAAAAGGGGAAAATACTTGCATTACAATGACGGGAAAAGCAACAAAGCCATAGAGAAGAAAATAGGATTCTATGTTGGGTTAAGGTGCATTTTGGCCAATGATTTGTTACAAAAAGCGAGTCCAGCACAATTATTTTTAAAATGTCCATATAAGCCAACCATCTTTTAAAACGGGGCAATTTAACCAATACCGTATAGAATTCTGTTGTGCCAGGTGCTCCTTTTTTAAATAAATTATTGGCCAACTTGCCCCATTTTAAAAGATGATTGCCTTATATGGACATTTTAAAAATAATTGTGCCAGGCGCGCTTTTTGTAACAAATCATTGGCCAAAATGCACCTTAACCCTTCTATATTTACGAGAAAAAAATCAGAAATCGATAACGGAGTAGCAGAACTCGCCAAACTTTTGGCCCTGCAATTTAAAACTCCAGAGCATAATCACTAATAGATTCATAGTCCTAGATCTGCAATTTAAACGCCAGAGCAGAATCACTAACAGATTCACATTAAGAAACTTCAAATCAACTTGTACGCCTAGAAAACTGCTTTCCCAACTCCAAGAGGCACACCAATTCACTTGGGCTGGAGAGGAAAGCCCACGAAGGGCTAATCCACAAGACGAAGCAGCATGCTTGTACTGGGCCACATGCAAGGTTTTCATTCTGGACCGAACCGGTGCCACGCAACAAGAAACCTGACCCACCAACAAGTGCGCCTGAACCCAGAAATGGCATTATGCGAAGATGGAGGGACACGTGGCTGCGAGCAGACAGAGTCATGTCCATATCCCTCATCTAGCGCAAGAAACTCGGAAGACCTACTCCCATGAGGCTAGCAACGGGAGGAAGTTACCAGATCGTGGAGAACCACCTGAACATTCTGGAGCAAAACACTGGCACTTAAGAAGCATTCAACCGATCTCTTTTACTGATTCGATCATTGTTTTTAGTCTCATTCATTGTCTTGTATTTTTGTTCATTCACCCTGTAGTTGCAAGACTGGTGGAAGGAACCTACCATATATGAGACATTCATATGAAACAATACCATGATCTCATTACTAACAAGACCTACTCCCATGAGGCTAGCAACGGGAGGAAGTTACCAGATCGTGGAGAACCACCTGAACATTCTGGAGCAAAACACTGGCACTCAAGAAGCGTTCAACTGATCTCTTGTACTGATTCGATCACTGTTTTTAGTCTTATTCATTGTCTTGTATTTTTGTTCATTCACCCTATAGGTGCAAGACTGGTGGAAGGAACCTACCATATACGAGACATTCATATGCAACAATACCATGATCTCGTTACTAAGATCAGCAGAACATTCTCGAAATTCAAGATTGTCTAAATTGGCAGAGAAGACAACCAGAGAACAAATGCCCTTGCCAATCTCAGATCATCCATTCCGTCTTTGATATCCAAAGAAGTGCCTCTTATCCACCTCCCAACTCCGTCAATTTCCAAGATTAAGGGATTGGTTCTATCACACAGACTCGTATGGGATGGGCGAAGCCCGATCCGCAATTACTTAGAATCCGGTTCCCTACCTGAAGACAAGAACGAAGCCCAGAGAATAAAGATGCGCGTTGCAAGATTATGTATCATGGAAGACGATTTATATAGGAAGTTATACATGGGACCACTCTTTAAATGTCTCGGACCCCAAGATGCCTCATATGCATTGAAGGAAATTCATGAAGGGGAATGTGGAGACCATTCCGGAGCAAGAAGCCTGGCAAAAAAAAGCTTTAAGGGCTGGATACACTGGCCAACCCTCAAGAAGGATGCAACCGCTCTCAGAACAAAGTGCGATAGATGTCAAAGGTTCTCGTCAACCACTCATCAGCACCTGGAGCTGTTGCATACCATCGCTCCCGTATGGCCCTTCATGCGATGGGGTGGACATCGTAGAGAAGCTACCTCAAGCTCTCAGATGCTTGACCTTTCTATTAATGGTCACAGACTATTTTACAAAGTGGGTAGAAGCAAGAGCTTATGCTCAAGTCCAAGAGTCAGAAGTGGTAGATTTCGTATGGAAACATGTTGTGTGCAGATTCGATCTCCCTAAAGAGATCATCAGTGACAACGGCTCTCAGTTCATTGGATCCAAGTTTCGAAGATTTTGCGAAAAGTGGGGAATCCACCTGAAGTTCTCCACCCCTAGGAATCCACATTCCAATGGACAGGCCGACTCTAGTAACAAAACCATTGTCAATTCCCTGAAGAAGAATCTCAACAGAGCGAAAGGCAGATGGGCAGAAGAGCTACCGACGGTCTTGTGGGCTTGCAGGACCACCTCTCGTACTCCTAGGGAGAAACACCTTTCTCTCTCAGATACCAATGGGCCAGAGAGGAGACAAATTCTCTCGGATTGAAGTACGAGTTGGACCTCTTGGATGAGCAACGCGAACAATCATTGATCCGAATGGCTACATACCAGCAGTGATTGGCCAAACAATACAATAAACACGTCAAAGAAAGGCAATTCGAAGTTGGGGAGTTAGTTCTCAGAAAAGTATTTCCAAACATGAAGGAGTCTAAAGACGAGAAGCTGAGCCCCACTTACGAAGGGCCTTATCTTGTCACCAAGATCACAGGACCTAGGTCATACTAGTTACAAGACATGAAGGGCAAAACCCTACCTCAGAGCTGGAATGCTATACACTTAAAAAGGTACTATCCATAATAGAATCAATTTGTTTTCTTCTAATTCCATATATGTTCTGTACCATGTTGCAAAATGAGGACCCAGATTCTCGTTAGACGAGAGATCTTAGATGAAACTCAGATTTAAGGCTCTCGTGCAAGAGACCTCTCATATTTTTCTCAGAATTGACGCCCTAAACAAGAGGCATCCCAGAAGCAAGGATCTCGAACAAGAGACCTTCATCACAGATCTCGAAACGATGTAATGCACAGAATTTCTCCTAATCTCAGGATCACAGAAGTACTTCTCTCGGATCTCATTCAAACTCAGTAGGTAGTTATCTCGTTCTTAGATTCCTTGTTTAAAATTTTCTTTACACTAATTCAAAAACAAGGGACTTAACCACAAGATGTAGTACATGATGAGCTATGCCGAAAGGTTTAAGGCCACCAACTTGCAAAGTACCCACGCTTTATGCTACATGGTTTTGTTGTGGCAAGGGCTACTGATACTACTAAACCACTACTACAAAATATACAAATTATGTCCCCAATTCAAGTCCATTATTTTAAAATGGGCTTTAAAAAAATTTTCCAAAATAACAAGGTCCATTATTATATAAATGGACTTTGTTTTTCATAAATTTACATCCACTTAAATAGAATGGATTTAGATTATACGCACATGCTGGACCTTTTTATAAAAAGCAAAGTCTATTGCTTAAAATGGACTTAGATTATACGCACATGCTGGACCTTTTTATAAAAAGCAAAGTCCATTACTTAAAATGGACTTTGCTTTTATTATTGAAATAACAAAAAAAAAAAGCCCAACATTCACTCAGTTCCCCTTCCCCTCCGTATTAGCCTCTGCTAAATCGATTTATCATTGAAATAACAAAAAAAAAAAAAGAACCCCAACATTCACACGCGCAGTACCCCTTCCCCTCCGGATCCGTAACCTCTGCTTCTCATCTTTCAGTCACCCACTACGCCGCAAAAATCTCCACGAATCTTTGATTCTTTAAGCTTAAATCATGAAGGAGAGTCTATGCCGATTATTTAAATTCGTGAAGCTTAGTTTAGGATTTCGTGGTGGATTTGGATTTCGATCGGTGGTTTTTGATTTTGGTGATTCCTCAATCTCTCTTCTCGCCCTGCAGTTTCCAGTCCTCTCACTAGCATTCGTAATCGTATGCTCTTTTCTTCTCTACACCCGATTACTACTAGTATTATTGTTCTTGCTTTTTTCAGCATTTGTGTTCAGTTCGATTTCTCTTTTTCTCAGCATTCCTTCGATTTCTCTTCTTCTCCCCATTGCAAAGTTCGATTGCGTGGCAGCACCTCTTCTTTTCGGCATTCTCAACTACACATCAGTACAGTTTCCTAATGGCCTTCTTCCCTGCAATTCCAAGGTATTGTATTAATTACACCTATGCATTTCATTTTATTTAATTCTCTGAAATCGCTATCTATTTGCTGGATTAACATAGAATTTGAGCATGATATTCTGTTGTGGATATAAGATTTTACCATGAAACTGTGTTAGTTCAAAGTACTCATCTACTCCAATTGCTATAGGAAATATGGTCTGAATAATTGGTGATTTCTGTTTGTTTAAGCTGTGATACTAGAAAACTGGAAACTTTGAAAGCATGCTCTGCTACATTTTGGTTGGAATGAAGGTTTAATATTGGGAGATTTATTATGAGGCTTTACAGATTTAATGGTCACTGTCCAGAAAAATTTCTATCAGGTTCTTTATTAGTCTTAAACAAGGGAAGTTTATTTGGAATGAAGGTTTAATGGTCATTGCCTGAGATAAGTAGTAAATCTCATTTGAGATATAAAAACTTATTAATAAAGATAAACATCAAAATGCCAACAACTCATCTTTAGTGTTTTGCTGAATCAGTTTACCTGATATAGAAAAGGGATCAGAGATCAGAATCATGAGTATTTGTATGTTCACATTTAATAGATATGGACCATGCACTTTAAAAACAACACGCAGGAGTAGAAGAGAAGGACCAGCAAGAGAAACAAGATGTACAAGAAAACAAAATAAGCCTTAGTCATCAACCACTCACTTAATCATTTACACATTTACACACAGATATATATATATATTAGTCTTTTCTCACAAATATATATGTATATATATAGAGTCATGAGCCTTTTGTATTTTGATTCTTCCTTTGGTTTTATAGTCAACAAGGCGCAGGCTTTTTCAACATCCCATGCATGTGCTCAAAACCCAAAACCCTACATTTTGTTATCACTGTCAAGATGTATATATAATGTTTGAAACTTGGACCCCTTCTCAAACGCAAATGTGCTGATATTTTTTAAAACAAGTTATATATATGCACATACATTTACACACATATATATGGCTTTTTGTGGTGAATGAGTTTTTAGGAAATATTAATTTATTAAGATATTAGGGAATAATCATATTTGAGTGATTGGGAGATATTATATTTATTGCCTAATTTATTTTCTTTATTTATTTCCTAGACAGTTTTGTATAGTGGCAGAGACTTCTCTCACCATATTAGGAAGTTTTAGTGTATATATGTATCAAGGAGATTGATGAATCAGTTTTAATGGAGAATACAAATTCTTTCAACTCCATACTTTTACTCGCTGGAAAAGGAGACTTCATATATAGAATATAAGTGTGGGAGGGATGTAAATGTCTATATATATGGCTTGATTTTAATTTGTCTGTTATGGTTTGAAAAAAGGGGGCTTTAAATTTGAAAGGAACAAGAGAATGTGGAGGATTAATGTATGAGGCGTATGGTGAGTAGCTAGCATGTTATTTTGAAGCTGTGTGTGGGGTCTTGATTGGATTGATTCTATGATTCAAGGGTAGGTGGTTCATAATTCTACATGATATAAATATTTTGTTCTTGGCTATATATGAATCACACATGAGCACTACTACAAAACAGGGTTTTCACGTCACAAATTTTGGACTTTTCACGTCACTTTTTGGTGTGACATAAATTCAAGTGACGTGGAAAACTTGACTTTTAACGTCACACCAAAAAGTGACGTTAAAAGTCATATTTTTCACGTCACAAATTACAAAACTTGTGACGTTGTTTGTCCAAAACTAGATTAAATTGACGTTGGTGTGGCAGAGAAACCACGTCACAAATTGTTAATGTGTGACGTGGTTTCAGGAAACCAAGTCACACATTAAACAAAAGTGACGTGGTTTCACGAAACCACGTCACAAATTAGTAGTGTGTGACGTGGTTTCTTGATAAACCACGTCACAATTTAAAAATTTGTGACGTGGTTTCATGAAACCACGTCACACATTACTAATTTGTGACGTGGTTTCTCCACAAACCACGTCACAAATTAATAGTTTGTGACGTGGTTTCATGAAACCACGTCACAAATTTTTAAATTGTGACGTGGTTAATTTTTTTTTTTTAAAAAATGATGGTTAATTTATCTTTTGGTTTCCCAGTCTGTATTAATTGCAAATGTCACAGAAATAGATATAATGCAGATCAACAACAGTATACATTATTCATACAACATGTATACATAGCTATATTATAACTAAATCAAACTAAACATATATATAGACACACAAAATTCCATGTTTAGACAACAAAGTATTTTCTGCAATGATCACTTTTTAACCAACCACAAATGAAAGAAAAAATTGAGCAATACGGTCACGAAGTGAATCAAGGTCTGTGTCTTCAAATGAGTTGTTTCCATCATAAAACTGCAAAAATAATGGATGCTGTGATTACTGCAAAGTTAGATAAATAAATCATATAATTATATAATGATTGTATCAAGCTATAGATAAGAATTTAATTTATACCTGTGTAAAGGATCCGGTACGATCACTCTCAATAATGTCACACATATACTTCATGACGTAATACCCACACTCCTTATTCGTCGGTTGCTGGGGGCACTTTATAAATCACAAGAAATAGTATAAATTAATAACAAAATAAATAATATCTCAATTGACTAACATTGAATGAATTTAAATTAAAGGTAGTTACTCTAGGTCTTTGTGTCACGATGGGATCATCCATTTCACCGGTTTCTGATGCAAAATGCCATTGTTGAATGCCCCTAAAATAGAACTAAAATTAGCACGTATCCATGAAATTAATTTATGTAGCCCAAAGTAAAAAGTCATTAAAAGTACTTACTTAGATAAGAGGGTTTTATAATATGAGGTTATATTATATCGCAATGGGTCAAACCAAACCAGACGATGTTGTATGGGGCAAATGACAGCTAATGACCAGTGTTTACTGAAAAACATTAAGAATATTATGTCCACACATAAACATAACATTTGTAAATGTGCAAATAATGAAAAGTTGGCAAAAGGTAATAATCACACTTACTCTTGAAGAATAGGCGCAAAATAGACAGATCCCCGATTCGCTGACATTTGATGTGTGACATAAGCCCGCATCTCGTCCTCATACTCCAGTTTAGCCTTGTCGTTTTTAAAATCATCTCGCCTCACCAAGGCCATTGGACTAAGGAATCTGTATTGTTCCCTGCCTAATTGGTTGCACAGCTGGTGGAAGTACCTATCATAAAATGATTGAAATTATAAAAGGATAGATGTAAAAATATTGCATAGACATAAAAAGTAACAGTCATTTACAAAGTCGCTAATTCGAGCCAAGCGAGGTCAATTTCTTCCATCGTCAAAAACTCCACGATATCTCTGTCACCATCAACTAGAAAATCATATGAACGATACGGACTGACTACTCCTGGAGGCATCTTAATGGTTATGGAGTGCAAAGTTGGCTGCATCTCCCGCAGGAGTTGGAGAGAAGGATATTCATCTGAAAAGAACTGCGGGCGATGAAAAAACCAATGTTATATATTTTTACAACTGTAATCATGTAAAACAAGAAGTCTCAAAAATTAAGTGTACATACCGCATCAATCGGCGCCTTTTGTGGAGTGCTGTGTACAAGTCTTCTAGGCCACAGAATGAATGTCCCGATCGCCTCATATAGTTTGGTGACTTCATTATGGGGAATGGGTACATCTGTCCCCCCCCTCATTATTTAAGATATTTGTAACAGACACCTTCACTTGGTCCTCCCCAATAAGCTTATTATGTATGAAGGAGGCGTTCGGGAACTGGCGAGCTTCTGCGACCGGGTGCAGGCGAGGGAAATCGAGATGGAGATAGCACTCTACTCCAACTTCAGGGTCATTGTCTGGAGTGGGATTTGATTCATTCTCACGAATTGATCCTAACGGCACAGTCTGATTGCAGCTGTCTTTGCCGCTTGGACCGCCGGTAGCAGGGGACTCCTACAGGAGATGGGAATACACAGAGTGAGCCTAATTGATAAACCCATAATTCGGTAATTAACATATATAGGAGATGGTCAAACCTGCTGTCTTTGTTGAGAAGAATGTGATGACAGTCTAAGCTGCATGGTAGACGCTCTAACTTGTGCCTCAATCTGTGCTCGGATCTGCTCCCCCATATAACCCGACAGAGCCTCCTGGACCTTCGCGGCCACCTGCCCATCGAACTGTGCTTTAATCTGCTGCTCGGATAAAGCAACCCGCTCCTCTAACTGGGCCTCCATCTCTGCCCGAGCCTTAGCCAATATCTCCTCAGTAGAATCTGTGCGAGTGGCTCGGGATCTACGGCCGAAATACTTGATAAACCCTAGAGTCCTGGGCTCCCCTAGTACCCGGCCGGGGCGATCGGGCTTCCCAATTGCCGTGGCCAGGATGTCCATCCTATCAGAAGGTGTGAAGGACCCTTGGGTGGTCTGTTGCTCAAGTTCTTCCTACAATAACCGAAAAAAATCTTAAGTTGTAATGTGCTATAAAACCACAAGTTAAAGGAATAAACAACCAAGTAAAATACTTACAATCCTCTTTGCAACTGTTTCAGCCTCCAGATTAACAAATTTTCCTTCTTTAGACTTCCTTCCCTCAGCCCATTTCGTATGACGTGAGATGGGCGGCGGAGGCTGTAGAACAGCGGTAGGATCGGTCCGTGCCGCTTCCTCCATTTCTGCAATTTGTTTCTTAATCAACTTTTTCTCGACCCACTTGTAACCCCCCCGAGACATTGTATGCTTGTAAATATTTTTTTCTTGTCTCTCCTTTTGTTTTTGGCTATTCTCCTATGAAAATAAAACTAAGTTAGTTAATTAATATAATGTGCTCAAAATTCATTTTTGAAGCAAAGTTAAAGAACTATTTATAACCTATACACACCTGGAACTTTTGGTCGAGCCGTTTCTTAACAAAGGTCTTCCAAGTCTCCGGGTCAATAGAGGGATAGGTCTGACAGGGATCTTGACCCATCTTGTTCCCCCTGATGTAGTCTCTGGTTAGGTTATTCTTAAAACCCTTCCACATCTTGCGCGATTCATTCAACCAAAAATCCTTGAACGCCTTGGTGTTTGGAACGTCGAAGTTTTGCTACAAGGAAAAATAAGAATAAAAGACACATTAGTTGAGTTAACTAAAAAAAACAAATACATGCATATTAGGAACAAATAGATAAATAATGATAAAACATACCAAGATATCTGACCAACATTGATCCTTAATGTCTTTATCGACTTCCCTCCAATCGTCATCCAAGATGCTTACTCGGTTCCTTGCTACAAAACCGACGTAGCTCACGAATTGCGCTCCAATCTCTCCAATAGGATTCATGTCCTCGTCAAATTCCACACGGATAGGCTGAACATTTGTCCCTTGACGGACAATAATGTCTTTGAGCTTCGTCGGACCTCTTCCCTTTTTTCGAGGGGGATTGTTTTGTTGTTGATTGTTAGAATCATCCGCCATGATGTACCTGTTAACAAATCAAATATGTGGTTGAGTCATTACAAGGCAACAACTTTCACAAAACCAAAACAATAACAATAATACTTAATACATTATAATTCAAAAAGATTCTCACTTTAGGTGTTATCCCATATCCCCTCACAATGATCATTTCTAGAGGCAAATAGGTCGTCATCATCTATCAATTCCGGTTCCCTTGGTTCAGGTGGAATTACGCACAAAGGTGGTATCTCATCAAGATCTAAAGTGGGAGCACGATCTTTTTGCTTTTTACTTTTCAAGACTATGGACAAGTGCTTATTTGCGGGATCCGTTACATAGAACACTTGTTTCGCATGACTTGCTAAGATAAATGGCTCATCTTTGTACCCAACCTTGTGAAGATCAATTGAGATCATACCAGTGTGGGGTTCAATCACAAGTGCGCTATTGTTAACCCACTTGCATTTGAAGATTGGAACCTTGAACTTGGTGTAACTAACTTCCCAAATTTCTTCAATTACCCCATAATATGCCATGGAAGCCAATCTTGGGTTTTTATCTTTTGAACTGGAGAAGTGCATCGCTTCGGCTACCACCATCACGCCACTGTTTTGCATGGTGCTGTTGTTGTCCTGAGCCTTAGTGTAGAAAGAATAACCATTTATGTCAAAAGAGCCCCACGTAACAACCTCAAAACGCGGCCCTCCGACTAACCATCTTATTGTATCCAGGCCACCGGTCTCCTTTTCAACATTCTCCTTGAACCACCCAATGAATGTCCTATTATGCTCGTTAGAAATCTGCATGTCACTCTTTTTCGGGTTCTTTTCTTTTAGGATCCTCTTATGCTCGTCCAAATAAGGCTGCACTTCTTCCATATTATTCAAGATATATAGGTGTGCTTGTAACACCTCTTCACGGCACATAGTCTTTACTTTGACGCCCCGTACCCCCTTACCGATCCCATCTTCATGTCGTGGGTTTTCCTCAACCCCTTTTAGATACGATTTGCAAAAATCCATTGCCTCCTCAACTAAGTATCTTTCAACAATTGATGCCTCAGGTCGGTGTGGGTTCTTGGAATACCCTTTCAAGACTTTCATGAATTGCTCGAAAGGGTACATCCACCTTAGATAAACAGGGCCACAGAGCCTTATCTCCCTTACCAAATGAACAATCAAGTGCACCATAATATCAAAAAAGGCTGGAGCAAAGTGCATCTCTAATTGGCACAATATAATGTAACCCTCATTTTCCAACTCGTCTAGCTTTTCAGTGTCGATGACTTTGCTGCATATCGCATTGAAAAACATACACAGTCTTCCTATAGTCTTCCTGACATCATCTTGCATAATGCCTCTTATGGCAATTGGTAAGAATTGTTGCATCAATACATGGTAATCATGTGACTTCATTCCCACCAACTTCAAATCATTCATTGACACAAGTCTGCTAACATTAGAAGAATAACCCTGTGGAACCTTGATCCCACTCAAACACTCACATAGACTTTTTTTCTCCTGTTTCGAAAGTGTATGAGCAGCAGGTTCCATATAAGCCCTCTTGCCATTTTCACTGACTATAGGATGCAACCGTTGTCTTATACCCATTTCAACCAAGTCTAACCGTGCACTGAGTCCGTCCTTAGTCTTCCCTTGTATATGCAACAACGTTCCAACAAGACTATCACCGACGTTTTTCTCCACATGCATCACGTCTATACTGTGCCTCACATCGAGATATCGCCAATAAGGTAGATCAAAGAAGATTGACCTTTTCTTCCAAATGATCTTTTCAGAACCGGTCTTTGGCTTCTGTTTCTTACCGAATACCATACTGACATTCTCAACACGGCGGTAAACTTCATCCCCGGTTAAGGGGGTAGGAGCATATCGGTACTCAGATGAGCCATTAAAACACTTCTTTAGTCTACGGTAAGGATGGAACCGATCAAGAAACCTCCTGTGACCGAGGTAGACGGTTTTTCTTCCGTGTTTGAGATGGTGGCAGTGTGTGTCAGACTCACATATAGGGCATGCCATATAACCCTTCACACTGTAACCAGAAAGATTGCCATATGCAGGGAAGTCATTTATTGTGGTAAACAACATAGCTCGCAACTTGAATGTCTCCTGCCTGTACGCATCAAACACATCTACGCCTTCCTCCCACAACATCTTCAAGTCCTCAATCAAAGGTGCCAAGTAGACATTGATATCGTTACCAGGCTGTTTCGGACCCGAAATCATCATTGACATCATCACATACTTGCGCTTCGTGCACAACCAAGGCGGCAGGTTGTAAATGACCAGCAACACAGGCCAAGCACTATGTGTGCTACTGAGACTCCCGAAAGGGTTGAAACCATCCGTACACAGTCCGAGACGAAGGTTCCTTGGCTCACCACCAAATTCAGGAAACATGGAATCTATCTTCTTCCATTGAGGAGAATCAGCAGGGTGCCGGAGATATCTTCCATCTGAGATTTTCTCATCACAATGCCACCTCAGTTTCTTTGCTTCTGCCTCATTTGCAAACAAGCGTTTAAACCATGGCACAATCGGAAGGTACCACATTACCTTCAAAGGTACCCCTTTCTTTGATCCATCATCATCACCAACGGCATCCTTCCTCGGCTTGTACCTCGGAGTATTACATTTTGGACACTCTTTTAGGCTTTCATACTCTTTCCTGTATAACACGCAATCATTAGGGCAAGCGTGTATCTTCTTATACTCCATGCCCATCTTGCTTAGAACTTTTTTAGCCTCGTACATACGCTTCGGAAGCACATTGCCTGCTGGGAACATATCACTCAAAGCTTCAAGCATCTGCGAGAAACCCGCGTCTGCCCACCCATTTTCTGTCGTTATTTTCAACAATTTCAGGACGCCAGTCAACCGAGTATACTTAGTACACCCCGGGAACAACGGTGTCTCTGCATCACTCCGCAACTTGTCAAACTCTTGTACCACAGAAAATGACTCCGCCCTAATATCATTGATCATGTCGTCCATTCCATCATCACAAACATCATCCACCGTTGCTTCTACATTTTGTGACGGGCACGCATGTACGGTACTTCCCAATTCCCCATGCCAAAGCCACTTCTTATAACGGAGATTGATCCCATCACAAAGAAGGTGATCCCTTATATCATCAACGCTCTTACAATAAGCATTTGCACAATTCACACAAGGGCAAAGATACATGTCATTCTTACTAGGCACGTTTCTCTTGGCAAATTCAATAAATTCTTCCACACCCATCTGATACTCTTTAGTGGTTCTCAATGTATGCATCCAACTACGATCCATTCTATTAAACCTATGCCATTTCCAACAAGCTAGTCAAGTTTATCTAACTGTTTAAGCTATTGAGTTATATTGTTTTAGGATAAAACAACAAATTCAATAATAGTACTAATAGTAATAAAATTCAAGATAACCAAAATGGAGTGGAGGAATTGCTTACTCAAATGAAGTCAGACCCAACACTGAAATCGCAACACCAAGATGAAGTAGAGAAATTACTCAACTTCTACTTATAATGTTTCTGGAAAAGCAGGAGTTTTGTTTCTGGTCCTCAGAATTTAAATGAGTAGATGATAAGCTAGAACATGAGCACTAAAGTCACCCATCCTACAAACAATAGTGTAATAATATGAGGGAGATTAAGAAATGAGAATGAAGGCTCAAAATAAAGAAACCAAGTCAATAAATTTGACCACAATAAGTATCATGTTCATACAACTCAATTTGACATATCTTTATGCTTATACTTCTTAATTCACAAACTTCCTTTCTAGTCTCAATTAATTCTATCACAAACTACATGTAACTACTTTAACCACTCTTTATAGTTTCTTCTCTTTCAATCACCATTGTTCCTCAAAGTTTAGCTACCATTTACTCCGTCCCATAACATCAAGATATAAATTCTATTTATTTTGCTATTTAACAGCAAAATTCCAAAACAATCAATAAACTTTGTCTCTATATACACTTAACACCTAAAATACTTGCATTAGCCTTAAAAATACTAAATACTAATCAAATATCACAAACAACACTTTATAACTAGTTCTTAAATTTAAACAATCCAAATCAGTTTTTAAACTCACTTCAATTGCCCAATATCCCTTGCAAACTTCCTGTACAACAAAGTCCAATTTAGTGCTTTATCCTCGCTGAAACTTCATTTAAATCTGAATATCACCTCTCAATACATCAATTTATTACTCTAAAGAAATCTTTCACCCTAAAAATCTGAACTCAATATTATTCAATCCTTTTTATATTTACAAACAATCAAGAAATGGAGCTAATCACCTATTTAGAGCAGAAATCATAGAGACCAGGTAATGTAAACCATTCCAAGCGATAGCTTGCCCATGTAATTAAAAAAAACAATCACTGAATCAGAGCAGAAAACAGAGGGAAATAAAGAAACTGAACGGAACATAGGAAGCAAAGGAAGAACAGGAAAATCAGAAATCTTCAAAGTCACTTACCACCCAAAATTTCAACATGCAAAACACAAATCATTGCTTTCTACTCTTAAACTTATCACCCCCAAAATTTTAGTCCCTCCGGCCCGCCAGATTCGAACGAAACAGAGAAGGAATAAGAAAATAAACAGAAATTTCACAGTGGTTGAAGAATAATGGGACATACATTTCTTCACGGATTCCATATAGGCACCGGAGCAACGAGCGGCGTTAACACCTTTATCATTAACAAAATGGGATTTTGGTGATTTTGAGATCTGAAGTTAGAAAGACTTCATAAAAATCAAAACTTGAAGAAGATGAAGGAAGAGGATGATCACCTGACCTCGGATCAGAGATTGCATGCGTTGGCCGGAGCTGTGGAAGGAAGGAGGTATGAGATTTGCAGAGCTATGGGGCGCGGGACAGAGCTGGGGAAGTACGAGTTTCGTTTTTGGGTTAAGAAATTGGAGGGAGCTGGGGGAAATATTTGGAGGGAGCTGGGGGGGACTTTCAATGTCACAATTATCTTATTTGTGACGTTGAAAGTCCCAGATATATTTTTTTTTTAAATTTTTTTAAAAATTTCTGTGACTTTCAACGTCACAATTAGAATAATTGTGACGTTGAAAGTCACGGATAATTTTTTTTTTAATTTTTTTGAAAATTTCTGTGACTTTCAACGTCACAATTAGTATAATTGTGACGTTGAAAGTCAGCAGAAAATAATTTTAAATTCTTTTTAAAAAAATTAGTAACTTTCAACGTCACAATTAGTATATTTGTGACGTTGAAAGTCACGGACAATTTTTTTTAAATCTTTTTTAAAATTTCTGTGACTTTCAACGTCACAATTTGTATAATTGTGACGTTGAAAGTCACGGATAATTTTTTTTAAATCTTTTTTAAAATTTCTGTGACTTTCAACGTCACAATTTATATAATTGTGACGTTGAAAGTCACGGATAATTTTTTTTAAATTTTTTTTCTGTGACTTTCAACGTCACAATTAGTATAATTGTGACGTTGAAAGTCACGGACAATTTTTTTAAATTTTTTTTAAATTTTCTGTGACTTTCAACGTCACAATTAATTAAATTGTGACGTTGAAAGTTACTAATTTTTTAAAAAAAAATTTAAAATTATTTTCTGTTGCCTTTCAACGTCACACTTAGATTAAGTGTGACGTGGAATGTTAAAGTAATTTTTTTTTATTTTTTCATTTCAAACATACAACGTCACAAATGCTCAAAGTGTGACGTTGAAACTTTCAACGTCACAATTTAAGGTTTTTGTGACGTTGTAACTCCCTCCACCTGCAACTTAATTACAAAAATGCCACCGCGTTTTTTTTCCATGTCACATTTATAATTATGTGACGTTAATTGGTGACGTGAAAAGCCTATTTTGTAGTAGTGGAGACAACTATTCTCTCTGTCTATATATACATGTATGTATATATATTTGTGTGTGATTTCATATTTGTCCATGTGGCTTGGGTTCCACTTCTCCGTAAATATAACCACTCTTGGAACCACTTGTATCCATGTACAGCTTCATATAAGATATATATAAGACCTGGAAATAAATTTTATTCTCTGGTGGTACTGAACTGCAAATTTTTATTATATTTATCGTTCTTTTTATTTAGTATTTCCCTATATAAATATAGAACACTCAGTGAAGCAAGGCTGAAGCTGTGTTGTATTTCCCTATATAAAATTTAAGGGCTCTGCAGATCTGATAAAGTACAGTATTGACAATAAATGCTATTGCATGTTTTCCATTGATTCAGTGAAGCAAGGCTGAAGCTGTGTTGTATTTGCTTGTTTTTATCTTCACTGAGAACAAGTCTGGAAATCTGTATTTAGTTGAATGGATGAATATTTTGAAGACACATGTTGATATTCAATGGGTTGAAGAGTTTTGCTTAAATAATATGGGATTTATGAAGGGAATTTATGGAATCTTAGTTGTACTTATGTTAAAGATATGTTTAATTTTAGATTTTTGTTATAAGTTTAAATCCCTTGCTTTATTGCTGTACTTATGTTATTGTGCTTAAATTGAGATGTTGGTATTGTCAGAACATTCCTTTGTCAATAGGTTTGTTTATGGATGATTAAAACAATTATAGAATGCTTATAATGGAAGTTCAAGTCTTGCAATGAAATTAGGACTTTTCTTGGTTATAGTAAAAATAATCGTTGTAGAAGAACAATTTCAGCTTTTGCTGAAGTTTTTGTAAGTTTTAACATTGATAATGTTGCATCGAATTCTAAAATTATTAAAACGGGGAATCTGATTTTTACTTCTGTTTTAAGGTTCCAAAGTGCAGATTAAAATTTCAGCTGATTTCATTGGTTTCTTTTTGTATAATTTATAGTGCCCTCAACAACCTGGCAACAAAGAGTGCGGTTATTATGTCATACGGTATATGTATGATATAATTATGAGCGGTCTCCATGAAAACTTGACAAATGTATGCACCATTCTTATCATCATTGCATTACCTACTTCAATTGTTTGTTTTACTTATATTGATTAATACCAACTAATTGATGTTCTATCACATGTTTATATGGTGCAGATTTTTGATGCGGATGAGGCTTTTGAACAAGATGAACTTGATGAAATTCGTAATCAATTAGCAGGTTGGTTACTTCAAAATGGTTTGGAGTAAAAATTAGATAGAATTTTTCAGTCTAAAAAAATTAGATAGAATTTACTTGGAACATTGTATTATGTATATGTAGAAGTTATGTTATGTAATTTCAATTGTGATAACCTTATTAGTGAAAGCTTCTTTCCACATTCTGTCTGTGCGTGCTCTGAGTAGTGTTGGATAAATTTTAATATATATACAGAAGGAAAGCATATAAAATAGGGACGTAAATACACGAATTTACGTCCATTATTTTTTTAATGGACTTAAAAGATGCTATATTCAATGTCCATTGTACCAAATAATGGACTTAAAAATTGGCCTGTGGAGCATCTTTCATGTCCATTATTTCAATAATGGACTAAAAAGATACCACAAGACAACTATTCAATGTCCATTCGATGAAAAATGGACTTAAAACATGCCACTTAGGGAATCTTTTAAGTCTATCTACCAAAAAAATGGACTTAAAAATGACATATTTTAAGTCCATTATAGATATAATAGACATGGAATAGTTGCATATTTTAAGTCCATTAATACTTATTGGATATAAAAAAATTTTCTAAGTCCATTACATAATGGACGTGAAAAGTCCATATTTTTAACGTCCCCTGTATTAAAGTCCCCTCAAAAATGGACTTCAAAAGTCCAAAATAATGGACTTAAAAAATGTCTTCTGTAGTAGTGAACCCCCCATAAAGATTATATATTCTGTATTGCTTTGTGTTCATTAACGTCGCATGAACACTCTTAGAATTTCCAACGAGAGTTTATGCAAGAACGGTAAAACGCAGATTTGGATTAGAATGACCTCAGAAGCTGATTTAATCTTTTGCCTAAATACGCCTTGGGGGTTAAAATCAAGATTTAATCCAAGGATTGCAATATAGGTTGCAACCCCAGGTCGTTTCACTTGAGGAGTCTTTTAACCTACCTAAACTAGCTAAATGCAATTAAAACAATAAAAGGTATGGGGGGTTTTGGTTTGAAAATTCATTTACTAAAACTATTGACGAATGCAATTACTTGTTTTTGATATTTTAGACTAATGAGTGAAAAGAGTTTGGATTAAGGTTGATTTTATAAAATGGGCTTTGGTAGTGTTTTGGTGGCTCTCACGCTTCATTAAAATTGATATTGGGAGTCAAAAGATGCACCAAGTATAATTGAAAAATCCCCAAGCAACCACTAGGGGTCAACTAGCCCTAATTAATGACTAATCAAGCAACCACTTTCTTAGCCATTACTTAGGGTTAGTGTTAAGCTCCACTTGGTGTGTGTTGGAACTTAGGTTTTGAAAATCGATTCCTCTCAAGAATGTGCAACCACAGCATTCAATTGGACAAATTAAGCTACACAATCTAGCAACCACTAAAAATCATATAGCATTCATAAATCCAATAGGAAATTTAAACATACATAACATTCAATTAACATAACCCAATATCCAACACAAGTGTTCCAATTCATAAGCAACTAGAAAAGGAAATCATGTCTCAAACCCAAATATACAAAGAGAAATGCAATCACAAGACTAAATACATAAGGAAAAGAGCATGAGAAAACAAACAACTCCCCTATTTCGCCCATTGAAACTCAAGCCACCTTCACACCACCAAAGCACCAAGATTCTAGCCTCTCATGTCTTCAAATTCGTGCCCAAGAGGACCCATGATGAAAGCCTCCATGAATGAAGAAGATAGAAGGAAATGTGGAGTAAAAATGGAAGATAGGAAGGGAAAGAACAAGAAAACCAGTGAAATTTGAGGTGGAAATGAGTGGGAATGAGAGGATTTGAGTGGAGAATGAAGAAGAATAAGGAAAACCCTAGGAGCACCTTGTATTTTCGTGTTTGGAGGCTTGGAGAGGTGGTTTTCGGGGGTTAGGAACTATTTATAACATCCTAGGAACCCTAAAACTCGTGACAGCGCGTTGCTGATGCGTCCCGCTCGCCATGGCGAGCTCATGTCAATTCTGGATGTTTTGGGGCTGTGAGCTCGCTGTGAGCTCACCTTGGCGAGCCCACGACGAGCAAACATCAAATCTGCCCCCGTTTCAACTCCCTTTTATGCTCTGTTTCTGTCCAACATTGTTCTCTGCAACTTGGCCCTTCCGTTAGGTGTGTTCCTTCCATGATCTACACATAAAATGGACCTAAGGTAGCATCAAAATGTTCTTGAAGATGGGCTAAACAATAAATCATGCTAATTATGCCCAAATTGCCCCTTGGTTAGTACAAATTCCATCAAAGTGTGCAAAAGTCGGAAATTAGCCTAATTAGGTAAAATTTCCCCAAGAACATGCAAAAATCCAATGATTTTATCAATGAAAAGTGTATAAAAATATGGTTTAATCAGAAGCTCCCCAACCTCTCGTAACGAGAAAGATGTCTGACAACAAGTGCTCAAAGCGTCTGAGAAGGTATAAAGTTTCTTCAGACTTACTGAATTTTTAAGTTCAAGTGCGAAATTTTGCATAAATCATAGTTCTTTACTCATATATTGTTCGCAAAACAAAAACACCACGCAATCGTTACACTTAGTTGCTGAAATTCGGGAACATAGTCCCGTAAAGACTAAACTTACAAAACAAGGGGAGTTTAACCCCGAGAAGTTCAGATAAACAATATAGAAACAAAAACAAAAACCCTATAAGCTAAGAAACTTCTAACGATCTCATTCACAGCCTCTAAGGCCTCCTTGCTCTCACCACCATCCTCCTGGGAACATCCTCTGGAGAGACCTTTTTCTTACCAGACGCTAAGGTAGAAGTGACTTCCTCCTCCTCACCTCTCTCGGCATCGAGACTTTCTGAGAGAGTCTCGTGCCCCTCTTCATACTCTCTTTTCCAGCCTTTGAGGTCCCACGTACCATAAAATCCTTTGTTCAGCTCTCGAGCCATCTCGATCCTAGTACGTAGAACGAATTTGCTTACTGTGAGCTTTTTCCTCTGTTGCATCTCTTCCATCTGGTCCTCAAGAGCCAGCATCTCAAACTTCAAGCAGTTAACCTCCAAATTTTATAGCTTTAGTCCCTCCCTTAGATCCATGGCCTCGTCCTTGGCACGTTGTGCCTCATCCTTTGCCTACTTCACCATGATTGTGGCTTGCTTGCCAGTAGCCATCATTTTAATTGCCTTCTCCTTCATTCTGCCAACGACAGCTTGCATATCCGCATTGGCCTTGTTGAGAGACTCAACCAGCAAATCCTTCTCCATTAATTCTAACTTCAGCTTGGCATACTATACCCTAAATCCTTCACTTCCTTTTTGGCGAATAAAGCCATATGATGAACCTGTAAACGAGATGACGGTCAAACTGCAGTTCAAAAGTCGAATACAGTATTGAATGAGAAATAAAAATTTACCCTCAAAGACTCCTTCACCAAGGCCTCCTGAGCACCCTTAGGCCCTAAGGCCTGGAAAGAGAGCTCATCACGTGAAAATAGGAGCTTGGAAGCCTCAGACTTCACAGAGTCAAAGTTCTCAAAGACTGATGCCTCCTTCGGGAACTTCATCACTATTTCGTCTTGTTCATATGCCATGTGTAACGCCTGGACTTTTACTACTATATTATAGCAATTTAATTGAATTATAACCACTTTTATAAATATTCGAAGCCCAAAAATATGGAAAATTTAAAACTTTTTCTTTTTTTAAATATTTATCCAACCTTCTTTCAGTTGGAATGGGCTTTTCGAATAACTCAGAATTTAAAACTTTTTATAAAACCAAGTGGTGCATAAAACAATTAAACTACTTAGGTTCCCTTATAATTTCCTCCCCTTGATGATAGTGTGTGGGGAGTGAAAACCCATTCATGGGTTCTCTGTATCTATTTATGGGTTTCTACCTTTCCCATATTAAAACGCTGGGGTTACCTCGGTTGATAACCCCTCTACCAGAATACGCAGCGACATTAAGATAATACATACATTTCCCTTTTAAATTATTTATTCATAATTAGAAATTCTTAGGAAATTTAATTCCCTTAATACATTTATAGTAATTTTATTTCCTGGGCTCTCTATTAATAATTTAATAATTTTACTTTTACAACATATACAAATAATCTTATTAAAAATATTTACTACCTCTGACTTTTCAATTTCTACTCCTAATTTCTTCGTCTACTCCTCTCCCCCGCTAGCTTCTGTTAACCTGCTGAACTGGAAATGTTTGGGGAAGGGGGTGAGATTGGAAATCTCAATAGCAGTTTCTTTCATTAACATATATTATCATGCTAGCAATTGTCATGTATATATTTCATAAAGCTGTACAAGTGATGATAGTCTTACTCCTATTAATCTGTGTGCTAAAAGCACCTGCCAACCACTAATAACAATATATTCGTTATAGTGGAGGCTTTACCTGCAGGGTTTCTCGTTAAAGCACATAAGGCTAAAACGTAACTAATCTCGCAAAGGTGTAGCTAATCACCTAAGCCTGGAGTACTCCATCTGAGGAATAATAACTTACCAACTAAATGCAACAGTTATTACAAAATAATACATGCAATTTAATTGTTACTGAAATAAACTGCTACCTGGAATTCAAGCTTAATCCTAAGCTCGCTCCATTCTCTTCCACTGATCGCCTTAATTTATGTCATTATCAAAACCTATTTACATATAATATACAAATAATAAATTAATATCTATATTCTTGGATAATTAACCGACGTCTCTCACGAATCCTAATTTAATACTACCCAAGTCTTTTAGTTTAATCAAATTATAATTTATTCAAACTTAATTAGGATCTTGACTAACCAAGATTATCTTGATAATTTAACTATGTTAAATTTTCTTATACTCAATGTTTGATCAATAATTTCTATAAAAATTATTCTTAAAAAGCCTTAGTCATTCACACACACTAGCACACACACCAATATATTTATATATATATTTCCTATTTATTATAGAATTTTAATAATAAATCCATCAATAGTGTAAATCAAGTCCAATTAATTTAATTTACTAAAGAATATCATAAACCAAATCATCAATCACTACACACACATTTCCAAACAAAATCGTAAAAATATCCTAATTATTTTAAATTAAACTTATATCTAATAACTTTCGTTTAAATAAATTTATATTTAAATCTCTTATTATTAATAAAGAAAACTAATGATTCTATTTCTTTTACTACTTAAATCATCATCAGGTAACACTCTCGTTCTAATAGAAACTAAAATTCAAGCATTCACACCACAGCCGATTACAGAGAATGCCTAAATGTCTCCTTTGCATTTCAAAATTATCTTGCTTTATTACTAACTTATTTAATGATACCTAGTCAAGCTTTAAATATTATATAACAACTCAATTAAACAATAACACACACATAATCCTCCAATACACTTGGGAGCTTTATGCATAACTAAAATAAATTCAGATTTTATCCAATACACTTGTCTTACTAACCTAATTACTACAATTAGCCCCTTTTTACTATATATCCTAACAAGTATTTACTTTCAAGCATTCATCAATTATAAATAATCCTCTACTATTCCATTGTCTACCGTATAAGTCACCTTTTTCCTTGCTTAATTAAAATCAGTCCAAGAATCATTAATTCCTCATTCATTTAATATGCTAATCAATTCATATTCTTCTCAACACAGAACTTTAACTTTTGTAATTCATTGATATCTTATTACCATCCGCATTAAACAATAAATTCTAGTTGTTTTGCTATTTATTAGTAAGATTCCAAAACAACCAATAACCTTTGTCTCTATCACAAAAACACTTCTAATACACATAATAACTTACTCAACTTAATTAACTTCTCCCTAAAACTATAAATTTCAATTGATCCTAATAAATTCCCAACAACAACATTTAGCCTACTTAAAGGGTAACTTCCTATCTAAATCTTCCAACTATAAAACCATGTTCAAACCTTTATTTTAGAGACATTAAAACAGCATACTTAAATCATCAACACTTCCAATCTTTAAAACATAAACCGATAAGGCACAAAATCAGTTCCAACTTCAAACTTAACCCTCGATTAAACAATTCTTACCTATTGAACAAACTTGATCTTTATTTTAAGGCCCAAAGGCATTTGTTTAACTATAGCTAATCCTCCCACCTAATCATTAACAAGTTGTCATTCAATTAGCAATACCCAATACACTTAACATGTTGCATTTCCCTTGTAACTAATTATCTAATACCTCACACATTCAATTAGCAATACCCAATACACTTAGGAACTCATTTTAAGTTCCCCAGTCATATTTCCTACTTAATTCTTCCAACAACAAAACCCCTTCTTACCTATCCTATTCCATCTCTAACAAACAAAGCAATATTACACCCACTACAATTCAAGTTAAGCATCACAAGATTTCCCCCTTACCATCAAAACTTATCAGCCAACAACAGCAGAACAAAGAAAATTACTACATATACATATATTCAATTAAACCTCAACCCTAAACCATCAAACATCATTAGGCATTATCTCCAATTCCCTTTCGTCATGCCTTCCAACACAATTATAGAACAAAGACAGCAATTCGGCCAAGCAGAGAACAAGAATCAACCACTTCAAGACCAATTGAAGAACAATACCATAGCTCCAAAACCCCCTGGCCGAACAGAGACAACGGAGGGAGAACAGAAATTTAACATGCAACAACTATACCTATTCCAATCCATAACTTCATTGTTGTTAAACCATTCCTAGAGTCCCTTTAACTTCCCCAAAATTTGGACTAAGCAGAACAAGAAACGAAACCCAATCAGAGAGGAAGAGGGGAGCAGAAATTTCACAATCAATCAAAAACAAATCATACAATATCATTATATATTCTTATCATAATCTTAACTTGAATTAGTCACCAATTATCAACCCTTCAAATCCCAGAAGTCGTCGGACCAGAAGAGGAACAGAGATATCAGCTTTGCCCAAAATCAGAAATCCCAACATATAAGTCACTCTGAGAACTCAAACATCTCCCAAATCCACGCTTAATCAAGCTTCAAAGCAATTAAACATTCAAAAATCAGAGAAAATGGCGTCGGTGAACAGTGATCGAAGGAAGAAAATTTGGGGAACTTGATTAATACCACTCTAATGTTCAAATTCGTTCATGGGGTTTGTTAATCGAATCCTAAGCTTCGAATTTATGGATTTAGAAGCTTAAATAAACCCCAGAAACTCGAACCCTAAATCGGACCTCTCCCAAAAACTCACTCGAAATCGGGACTGAGAGGAGAAGAAAGTGAAAGGATGAAGCTTACCCAAGGATGACTCATCCCCACGTGCGTCCTCGCCGCTGCTCACCGCCGTTCATGCCGTCGATCATCATCATCGCCGCTGTTGAAGCTCGAGGAAGCAGAGAGGGGTGAGAGGAACAGAGGGATTTTCGGGAGAGAGAGATCGAGAGAGTGAGGATAGTGAGGATGAGGGAGTATTATATATAGGATGAGGGGAAAATTAGAGTTCTGGCCCCTAAATTCTTTCTTCTTTTCGTTTTAATCCCTAAAACCAACTTTTTATTATTTTCAGTTTAGTCCCTTCCTGAAAATAATTTTCTAAAATAAATTCTTATATCATATTAGAGATTTTTCTTAGTCCTAAATTTCTTTAAGCCTTAAAATAAATTCTCCTAAAGTTCCCAAATCAAAATTTATCTTCTAATTATTTTTCTTTATTTTCTAAAGAAAATAATCCTTAAAATTATTAAAAATTATCTAAAACATCATAATTTCATTTTTAATGCTTTTTAATATTTTAATAATATTTCCTAAGTCTTATTTAATTCCTTATTTCCTATTTTCTAAAATTTGGGGTGTTACACCATGCCCTTCAACTTATGGTCGACCCGTAACCGAGCAAGAGCCATCTTGTCCCCAAGAGAATCATCAACCTTGAAGTCAGGGGAAGGGTCAATATCTATGATGTCTCTTTCCAGAGGTACCCTCGGAGACTCGGTAGTAGAAGATGGGGCCTGAACTTTGCTAGGCCTAACCGTCGAAACCTCCTTATTGATGGGTGGAAGCAACGAGACGGTTCATTCTGAAGAAGAAGTTATACGAACTTTCTTTCCCTAATGAGTCCTGGAGACTACAGACATGCCTTCTCGGGTGGGACTGTCATCCTTAGAAGTCATCTTCCTCTTCTTAGGTCCAGCCTCTGAAAACAAGATCCCAACAAGAGGTATGCTCTTGTTCTCCTTCTCTAATTCTGCAGAATGCAAGAGGTAACATATTAGAACGAATCTTGAAGGCTACAAGAAGAATGTCAGACAAGGATATAATGACTCATGAGTCTGGAAGATCTTGGATAGGTCCTCTCTTCCCGAGATAAAGCTCGAATCATAGCGATGTATTCGTCAGATTTTGGACCCGGGACTGGGGCATCAAGGGCTTCAATACGCTCTACATTCAAACAGACAAAGGCAAGAAGTCATGATAACCTCTCAGGAACCAAATGAAAATCCACAAGGGAGAGAAAATGTACCTATGTTGTTCCAGATAGTACGTATTGGCGTCCCTTCAGCCACCAAGGAAGACTTGTGCACAAAGACAAATCTTTTCTTCCACCCTCTCTCAGAATCTTTAGGGATGATAACCAGATGGTCCGCACTAGAAGGAGTCAAAGTAAAGAAGCCAGGAGCCTTCTTCCCAAGACTGTAGCATTTGAGAAGTTCGGCAGAGAGAAGCGAATGCCTAATTTCTTGCACAAAACTTCAAGGCACAGGCAAATACACCAAACGACAGGCATGAGTTGGAAAGGGGCCAGATCGAAATGTTGACACATTTCCAGGATGAGATTTGGCAATGGAAGGAAGGGGAAGAGTTGAAATAATTGCAGCATAGAGCAGTCCAATTTTCACTGCCCCAGTCCATGAGTTCATCTGGTGTGGCAGCCCTAATCAAGAGCCCCTTGTCCATCATGTATTTCTCAGAATATGACAAAAGGATTCGTTTAGAGATTATTGGAGGCTCATCTTGTTTCTTCAAGTCCATGATTGCAGCGCTACAAGTTGATTCCAATAACTCAGGGGGAATTGGGGTGAACCCCCTCACGGGTAACTTCGATTTGTCCATTGGAGAAGCAGAAGCATGAGATCGAGATGAAGATGACGTAGCCATAAGCCCTATAACCCAACCCAGAGACATCATTAGTTCACAAAAGCTGTAAAGATCCTCAAGGACACTGAAACCAAAAACCCTAGAACCAAGAACCTAACTCGCCGAAACCCAAAACGAAATTTTCAAAAGAAATTAACATTTGAACAACAATGCAGGAGTTGGCGAAGCAAAAAAACCTACCAGAAAGCAGGGGAAGTTTTGAAATGCTGAAGGAAAGCAAAGAGAGTCATGTCCATATCCCGTATCTAGCGCAAGAAACTCAGAAGACTTGCTCCCATAAGGCTAGCAACGGGAGGAAGTTACCAGATTGTGGAGAGAAATTCGAAACCACCTTCCCACAATTCTAGGAGCTAATTTTCAAGACAAGAAAAAGATAAAAGAAGTAGGGTCTGACAGGAAGAACTACCTGAACATTCTGGAGCAAAACACTAGCACTCAAGAAGCGTTCAACCGATCTCATTTACTGATTCGATCACTATTTTTAGTCTCATTTATTGTCTTGTATTTTCATCCATTCACCCTGTAGTCGTCTTGTATTTTTGTTCTTGTAATTTATTGTACTGGCCTGACACTCATAACCCGGTTGTTGGTGACCCAATTCATTTTAATCTCTGTAATCCCATAAAAACCTTATAAAAATATCTTTAATTTCTTTACATCCGTTTTTTGACCACCACACAGCCTTAGTCTCATCCTCCTCTCCTTGCACAATCTCATCTCATTCAGTTCCAAGAATAAAAGATAAAAATATGAGAAAAAGTTGTTCGGCGATGAAATCTTCAAGAAGCAGATAATAAAAGTTGGATTTGAGAAAAAAATGAAACACTTAGAAAATCGGAAAAATTGAAAGAGATAATCGAAGGTGAAGACTTAAAAAAAACCAAAAATTGAAGAGGTTGGACTCCTAGTTTCCACATAAAACTATGAAACAAGTGAGAAGACCTTTGATTCTTGCAGTTGAACAAGTGAGACACCAAATCTGAAAGTTCCTCAGGCGTCTGGCGACTGGTGGGGGACGATGGCAATGTCGAAGAGAGTTGGATGAATGAAGATAGTTGGAGGATGGGGAATATCACTGAACGTATATGGGCGGCTAGGTTTGAGAGATGAAAAATAAGAGAGGGAAATGGGCAAATACTGGGCAGGAAAGGGAAAATATTGGCGCGTGAGGCCTGATCCCTAATCCGATGTTTACAATTGTTAAGCGTCGGGTTAGGGCATATAGTATTATTTTTTTAAAAAAATACAACCTATCCAGGTGCTTGTAATTATAAGTGCCGGTATAGGTATTATTTTAAAAAAATAAAGAATAAACAGCCTATCCCGGTGCCGCTTATATTTATAAGCGCTGGAATAGGTTTCCTAGATTTAAAAAAAATTAAAAAAATTGGAAGACCTATACCGGCGCTTTCTAAGCGTCGAGATAGGTATTTAGAAAAATTAAAAAAACGTAAAACCTATCCCGGTGCTTAAAAGAAATAAGCGCCGGTATAGGAAAATATAATTTCTTTTAACAAAAAACCTATCCCGGCGCTTATAAATATAGGCGCCGGGATTTATAGGTGCCGGGATTGGTTTTTTAAATACAAAAAAATATAAAAACTAAAAAGAAAAGCCTGTAGCGGCACTTATGAACATAAGCGCCTGTATAGTATACCGGCACTTATGTTCATAAGCGCCACTATAGGTCATTTACAAACCTACAGTTGTAAGAACCATTATTGTTGCACAGAAAGAGATTATTTCTGTAGTAGATTCTTCTTCAAGAAGCATGTCTACTTTATAAAAATGAATTGATTGTTAGATGAACACAAAAGAGAAGGGAGGAGACGAAGGAAAGAAAAGGGAGTTTGAGAGAGAGGGTCAAAGATCTCTACTAGGGCTTATAGGATGAGGTTCTTGAGGCCAAATATAGTGGGTTTCATAATAGGTGAGTGATCCTAAGCCTTTTTCCTGCATTCCTTCTTGGTTTTTCTTGAATCTTCTCTTTGAGATTTTGGGATTCTTGGGTTTTTCCAAAAATATGACTTGGTTCTTGGTTATCTTGTTTCTAGAACCTTTCTTGAACATGTCTAAGTTATTGTTTTTGGGTTATCTTGTTTGGAAAATACTTAAACCTTGATTTGGAGTTGCTTTAAGCTTGTTTTGCTTAGGGATTCATATGGAATCCAAAATTTTGCATATGCTACTTAAGTTTTCTTGTTTCAATGATCTTATTTCCAACTTAGAATGGGTTTAATTTATATGGGTGGATTTTGAGCTAAAATGAGTTTCGGTACAACAAAGTTTGGAAAATCCTAAGGCTTGGCCTTTGATTTTTGAAATTTTTATGTTGAAAAAGGAGTTTGATGTTTTAAAGAGGCTTATTGATGATGTTTAATAATTTCTGAAGCTTGATTTCCTTTGGCCTTGAATTGATTCAATTTTTGGCACAACAAAGTTTCAAAAACCTTAGGGTTTTAGGGTGTATTTTGAAGGTGGATGCTATAAATGTGAGAATCTATATATGTGTACTGGATCTTGTATGGTTTCATTTATCTTTCCAATGAACATCGTCTTTATGAGTATTTGTTGATTTTATTACCTATCAATTGTTGTGCTGATTCAATCCATTTAACTTGTCTTGATGATGTTGTTTGGTTGGATTTAATTGATTTGATATTGGTGATGTTGAGTCCTTAAGCGCTTAGGTAATTCCATCATTTAACCTCACCTAAAGGAACCATGTTGTTGATTCAATCTAATCATATGAGTGTAATTAGGCAAAGTTCTATAAGTATGTAACTTGGGGCCTAATGAGAATTAGTTATTGGATTCAAGAATATTGAGTAACTTGGACGGGACCCAAGCTATTATATCCATTGGACCTGATTTCTAGTTAATGTTGGGTTGTAGGTAATCCAATTACTCTATTGAAGTTAAGTGGTGTTACACTAACCTATTCCTTAAACTAAGGCTCATTGTATCTATTTGCATGAATTTAGCTTAATTAACCTCCTAATTCCCCAAGAGTGTGAAATATATGATTGCCACATGTCAACCCTAACCAATGGAGCATCCCATCATTTTCATATCATCAACTATCCATTTCTATTCTAAAAATACCAAAAACAAGTCTTTACATTTATCTTATGAAAAATAGCATTATTTACTCTCAACCCCCTCTTTTATTGCTTTAATTGCATTTAGTTTTCCTAGGTAGTGTAAGACTCCTTGAGAGATAATACGAGAAAGCACCACTAGTGCAATCCTCGGTTTTAATAAATAACTTGCATTTGAATCTTATGTCTTAAACAATTAACTTCTATTAGTGAAAACTCTGCTTGTGAAGAAAACTGTCAAAAGACCCTGAAGCATCCTTTGAAGATTAGGTGCAACAATCCCACATTGTGGTATGTATCACTATCTCCGGTCATAAAATTTCTGGTTTAAATGTTGATTCAACTAGTAGTGGAATGGTAAGATCATTAAGGTTGTTTCAGAGGGACCAAGTGATATTTTCTCTTAAACATCTTAAGAAATTTTTTGTAGGTGTTTATTTTTTATCCAAGTAATTGATTGTAAGTGTTGATCTTCAAGACAATGACAATAAAGTATTTATAAATGAACTCTTGAAAGAGTGAAAATTCTCCCAGATAGGTTTTATTCCTAAAAGGCCAAACCAAACTCAACAAATTGGCATTGGAAGAAAACATATTCTATTGTTTCCTAACAATCACAACCAAAAATACGTCATATATTAACCTGAAGATGATGATATTGTAGAATATTTCAAGCTAGCATGTATCTATTCAACAGTTTCCTAATTGAGTAGATTCTTCATGGGTAGGTTAATGGACTATAGAAACTTCTAGAAGGAATCTGGAGTATAGCTTATAGATTGGAAAAGAATTGAGTAACCCTTTTTTGCTGTATAAAAGCTTGATCTATAGCATTTCCAAGAAAGGTGATCTTTTTTTTTTCATATCCCTTTTGTAGGAATTCAAGATTCAAGAAAGGTGATCTTGAATTCCTACAAAAGAGATATAAAGTAGCAATATTTTTTGGGCAATTAGAGTGAAGTATATTTGATAAACTAATTGAGTAGTCCACTAGCAGCAGTTCTTCCCTAATTTGAAGATATTGTATACTCCCCCATTATTCCAAGGGGCTTTCTTACTTCTTCCGAGTTGTTGTGTAGGAATTTCTGGGCTTTGTCTCTTTCTGTGAATGATTTCAAGAGCTTGTTGGTAGTTGTCTTTCATCTTTTGTTTTCTGTTATTGATGTAGTTGTGGGGCTTTGTCCCCTATGAATGATATTGATGAATCCATGACCCATGTTTTTCCTGTAATGGGGTGATTTCTGTAAAGTATTATATATAAGCGACCATTATGTCATTTAACCGTTTGCTGAGTCTACACATGCATTTACTCGTGAAGTAGCGAGTTATCTGAAAGGTGAACGAGAATGCCCTAACTAACGTGGTAATCCTAAGAATGCTATCTCACAATCCCATAGAAGGGTGTGCAATGACCTTGAGTGTGGGTTTTTTTGAGCACTTGAATGTTCATATGATGTAGCCGTGATTTTTTACCTATGTGGTCACTCAAAGTGTGTTATCTGAGAGTCCTGTGATGATTTGTGCCTTGGGCTCTTGTGCGAGGACCGTTGTGGGTACCTGGGAATTCTCGTAATGCAATCATAATTCCGTGGAATCTGAGATTGACATGAGTCATGTTTGTTCTGAGATTTCTGGGACATTTATCCAAGAAGCTCTAATTGCTTCAGAGTGCAAGGAGGTAGAGTCGTGCAATTGACTCATATGTTGCCAGGAGTGTAGAGTCATGCATAGGACTTACGAGATGACCTGAGTGCAAGCTATTTCGGGAAGTTGAAGTCCCTTTCATGAACTTATGGCTGCTGTGGGTATGGCTTTGAGCGTTGGCCATGTTCTCTGATATAATCAAGTTCATTCCTTTTGGTATTAGGGAGGTATCTTGTGATGTTATGTTTTCTGTCCCTAGGATCTGTGAAGGTCTAACCAAATAGCTCATGGTGTAGGTTGGTGGTGTAAACAAGTAAGACGTTGAGAATGTCCCTCCGGTTGCTTAGTGTTGTACTCCTCCACTATTGTGTAGGTCCTTGTGTTCTTTCTTTGGCTTTTCGTAAGAACTCATGGGGCTGTGACCCCTTTCTGTTGATTTTTGTAGGAACTATGCTTCTTTGTCCCTTTATTTGCTTCTGAATTAGAGTTGTCTGTCATGGCATCTGGGAGTTCTTAGTCTGTGTGTGCCAAAGGTCTCCGAGACTTTTTGGTTGCTTCATTGTTCTGAGAGATAAAATCATTCAATTGACTCTTATACCACTGTGAATGCTAGCCTGTCAACTATGCGGTGCCATGTGTACAGGATGTTCCTGTGACTCTATGGAACGTGTATCGTCCTGTGTACAGGACATTCCTATGGATCTGTGAAATGTGTGACGTCTTTATGTTCGGGACATTCCTGTGAGTCTGTGAATTGCATGATGTCCTGTGTAGGGGATGTTCCTGTGACTCTGTGAAATGGGTGATGTCTTTTGTGTTTGGGACGATCCCATGAGTCTGTGAATTACGTGATGTCCTATGTACGGGGACGTTCCTGAGACTCTGTGAAATGGGTGGCGTCCTTTGTATAGGACGTTCCTATGATTCCGTGAAATGTGGCTATACCTGGCTCAAGGCCATCAGTTATGGCATTTGGGAATTCTGGATTTATATTTGCTAAGGGTCTCTTGTGAAGACCTTTGTCGTTACTGAGATTTTTCCGCTGTTTTGTCATCTTGAAACATGAGACCATATGATCGATTCTTGTATTTCCATGAGTAACGTCTTTGAGCTGAGTGGCATCCCGTTTACAGGACACCCTTGTGAATTTGGGAATTTGATGTGAGGACTTGTATGGTGGCCTTATATTTTGAGGTAATCAGAGTCACTTCTGTGAAGTTAGTGTAAACAAAATTTCGCAAACACATAGTCTTGGTGGGGGTGTTATTTCATATATGTAATGGCATGTAATAGCTTAGTTTGATTAAGTATACTGTCTGAGAATTTAGACCACAGTAAATGGCATTGCAGAAGGTTCTTGTTACAAGATCAGTAAGGTTCTCGTTAAAGGACTTGTTTGTAGCCTTGAGTGTCAGCTACAATACTACGAAAAGTTTATGTCATACAAGACCTATGAAGTTCTTGTCATAGGACTTATTAAGGCTACGGAAGGTTCCTATTATGTAGGACCTATAAAGGCTGTGAAAGGTTCCTGTTGTGACGGACCTATGAGGTTCCTGTCACAAGACCTATTAGTTCTATGAAATGTTCCTGTTTGTACAGGATTTGTTAGGGCAATGAGAGGTTCACGTTGTAGAGTCTATTAGGACTGTGAGAGGTTCAGTTAGGACTGTGAAAGGTTCATGTTGTAGAACCTATTAGGACTATGAAAGGTTCTTGTTGTAGAACCTGCTAGGTCGAAGAAATGCTCTACGAAAGGTTCCTATTTTACAGGACCTGTTAGAACTGAGAAAGGTTCTTCGAAAGATTCTTGTTATACAAGACCTATTAGCGCTGAAAAATTTTATGCCAAAAGTTCCTATTGTACAGGACCTATTAGCACTGAGAAAGTTTGTGCAAAAGATTCTTGTTGTATAGGACCTGTTAGCGTTAAGAAAGTTTATGTGAAAGGTTTCTGTTTTATAGGACCTGTTAATTCTGAGAAATTTTTCGTGATACAGGATCAAGAGGTTCTTGTGAAAAAGGATCTGGAGGTTCTTGTGAAATGTCCCTTTGATACATAATCTAAAAGTTCCTGCGATTCAAGATCTGGATCTTCTACAGAATGTTATGGCGATGCAAGACTTGTGAGGTTTTGGGAAACGTTCATGTGATACAAGAACTGTAAGCTCTGTTAAGAGTTCCTGTGACACAAGATCTATGAGATTCAACGAGAGGTTCCTGGGATATAGGATCTATGAACGCAAGGTTCCTCAGATACAAGGTATGTGAATGAGAAGTCCCTTTTATACAGGATCTGTGAACGAGAGGTTTCTGTGAGACAAGATCTGTGAATGGGAGGTTTCTATGACCCAGGATCCGTGAACAAGATGTTTCTGTCATACAGGATCAGTAAACGAGATGTTTTTGTGACACAGGATCTGTGAATGATATTTTACTGTGATACAGGATCTATGAACGAGAAATTTTTGTGATACAGGATCTGTGAATGAGATTTTCCTATGATACAGTATCTGTAAACAAGAAATTTCCATGATACAAGATCCGTGAATGAGATGTTCCTGTGACAAGATCTGTGAATGAGATTTTCCTGTGATACATGATTTGGGAACGAGAAATTTCTGTGATACAATATTTGAGAATGAGATGGTCCTGGGATACAAGACCTGTGAACGAGATTTTCCTGTGATACATGATCTATGAACGAGAAATTTCTATGCTACAGGATCTGTGAAGGAGAAATTTCTGTGATACAGGATCTAAGAAGAGATGTTTTTGTGATACAGGATCTGTGAACGAGATGTTCCTGTGATACAGGATCTGTGAAGGAGAAATTTTTGTGATATAGGATCTGAGAACGAGATGGTCCTGGGATACAAGACCTGTGAACGAGATGTTTCTGTGATACAGAATCTGCGAATGAGATGTTCCTGAGATACAGGATCTATGAACGAGAAATTCCTGTGATATAGGATCTGAGAACGAGATGGTCCTAGAATACAGGGCCTGTGAATGAGAAATTTCTGAAATACAGGATCTATGAAGGAGAAATTTCTATGATACAGGATCTGTGAATGAGATTTTCCTGTGATACAGGATCTGTTGTAATTGGCAGGAATGCACAAGAGGGGGGTGAATTGTGCTTTTGAAATTTATACTGATTGAAGACACAGTTTATACTGGTTCAGCCCAAACCTGGCCTAAATCCAATTCTCCAACCTTCAGTTGGGTTCCACTAATACCTCAAGATTAAACCAGGCTCTTGACAACCTTTACAAGTGATAGCAGGAAGCTTCTCTCTTTACTGATCACTCCCCCTTACAACTTGTAAGATTACACCTTACTCTTAAGATCCCACTATCTTAAGAGTATGCCTCACTTAGAGATGATTACAGAAGAAACTTGTTCACTCTATGAACTGATGATGTTACATACTGAAGTACAATAGGCACTTAATGAACCTTTTTGATTGAAAGAGTATTGAGTGCAGCAAGTGTAACTAACACAGATAATCAATGTAAGCAATTAATTTTTTTACCAACTTCTTCACAGAAGCTTTTATAGTCTCTTGGAGATTTGCCCGTTGTGAATGTTATAGCCATTGTATGTTTGTTCAGAGAGTTGGATAATCTGGTATGGAGTACTTTTGATTGAATTTTGATAAGCATTAACTCCATTGTACTTGTCTTGCTTTTGCTCATCTCTCTTCATTTATCGTTGGAAGTGGTAGGTGAGTTCTAACGGCTCTGAGGATCAGATTGCGTGCTAACGTTAACTTCCTTAAGTAGGTCTATGCAATTCTGTACTTGGAAAGTTTAAAATAGACTTAGCCATTGATTTTGAATAATTCCTATTGCCACTTCGATTACAGCCTCTAATCGATTATAGTCCTCTGATCTATTATGTCTTGATCGATTATAGCTCTCTAATCGATTAGGCTAATTCTTCTCAATCGATTATTGCTCTCTGATCGATTATGCTAGAATCCCATAATCGATTATATGTCTTTAATCGATTATACTAATTACTCTCATCGATTACAGGTCTCTTTGATCGATTAGGCGCCCATATTCTTAACTTCTAATCTGAACTTGATCTAACTCTAATCGATTAGGCTTTTAGTTCTTTGTCTTGTAATCTTTCCCTGATCGATTAGGCAACATCTCAGAATTTTCTATCAGATTATCTCTAAGTTATTTCTAATCTTATCATAACCTCTCCTTATGCCTAAGTTATGTTTAGTTATCATCGAAACTTATTATTCTAACATCTGTAAACAAGAAATTTCTGTGATACATGATCAGTGAACGAGATGTTCCTATGACACAGGATCTGTGAATGAGATTTTCCTATGATACATGATCTGTGAACGAGAAATTTTTGTGCTACAGGATTTGTGAACGAGATTGTCCTAGGATACAGGACCTGTGAAAGAGAAATTTATGTGATACAGGATCTGTGAAGGAGAAATTCTTGTGATACAGGATCTAAGAACGAGATGGTCCTGGGATACAGGATCTGTGAACGAGAAATTTCTGTGATACAGGATCTAAGAACGAGATGGTCCTGGGATACAAGACCTGTGATCGGGATGTTTCTGTGATAAGGATCTAAGAACGAGATGAACCTAGGATACATGATCTAATTATAGCCTCGTACGTTATATTTTTTAAATTTCATGTGAAAGAAAACTGAGTTTGAACATAGTGTTTTTGTAAATGTGTCACATGATACAATTGTGAAAAATGCCTAAGTATATATAAGCAGTCTAACATTTAAATAATAAGAACTTGCATTGTGAAATGCGAGTTAGCACGCTCTATGTAAAGAATTTTCATAAAGAAATAAAGTATTTTTTTTGCGGGAAGATCTAGGCACAGTTGGACCACATAACTTTTAGCTTCAGTCGCTTATATGATTATATCTTGTATTATTATGTCTTTCTTTACAGTCTTATAAGTATGAAGGAAATGGAAAAATGGATTTGAAAATAAAGATCTACGTATCACGTTGCTCGTTACCGGTAGTTAGTAAGTCATCTCTAGTGTGTGTCATACGTCGTCTTATGCATGACTCCTGACTGTCTTTGATTTTCGCTATGAGTCTTCTGGGTCTTTTCCAGGAGCGTCTTGGATTCTGCCAAGAGCATTCTGGGTATTGCACTCCTGTTTGACAAGAGCACTCCTGTGAACAAGATCAAATGACCCTTGAAAAAAATTTGGTTGTTGAGGCCCCACAGTGGGCGCCAAAATGTGGTGGTCAAAAAATGGATAATATGAAATTAAGTGTACTTCATATAGATTTGCTTTTTACAATTTACAAGAGGTAATTATTCGAAATACACAATGATATGTAGGACAGAGAAAGAGAATGGGAGATTCCATATGTGACAAAAGTCGGGAACCAGGAGCCGAGAACCAAGAACCGGGAGACTTCATCAGAGGAGTCGGGAGTCAGAAATCAGTAGTCATGAGGCGATATATATGGTGATGATACAGGAACTGGGAGGCCTCTTTACAGGAGCGGGAGATGATACAAGAGTCGGAAGGCTTTTTTACAGGGGTCGTACATCTTGCGGGATGGCGTTTCTGGGTTAGATGAGGAGACGAGAAATCTTTGAAGTAGTCGTGCGTGTGTTTCTAAATGAAATGTTTCCCTCTTGATAGTCTTGCATGTCGTCTTTATAGAGATAGCAAAATTGTTCAGAGTAGTAGAACATGTATGAGCGAGTTCCTTCTTTTTTGGCACTTTTCGGTAGTGGATGTTGTAGTGGTTTTTACTTGGCAAAGTGATGGGATAGTTAAGAGATAAGGGGATCTGATTGTTCCTTGATTTAAGGAGCCATCGTTGACCTTGTATCTGGCTGCCACGTGGCATATCCTTGGTTGAGAAAAATTAAGGCTCACAGATCTAGTTTAAAATTAGATAAAATTACACCGACTGAAGAATTAATTTTTTTTCTACGTTAAATACTCGCACGCGTGCATGTATTTTATCCCCCTCGTATGTGCTTTTCTCTATCCTCATATATGTTAATCAAAGCTGTAAAGAATAAATGTTGAGGTTGGTGAGGAATAGTTACATATAGAGAAGAAAACAACGAAAGTTTGTGTGGGCAATGGGGTTACATCACAAAATAGTCCGATGGTTAGTGTCGTTTAGGTGTGGTCCAATTGGAAAAGATGCATAAAACAGGTAAAATTAATTTATTCCAAGCTCTTTTGAAGTTATCTGTTTTTCAAATTGGGTGATAATCTCACAAACATAAATATCCTCAACAGCTTCAGAAAATTCAGAGGAGGAAATAGGGCCACGTTGTACGTTTAATGTGTGAGATTTCCATGTGGGCCTCCAATAATCTCAGCCATTTTTTTTAAAACTCGTTCAAATAAAAATCCCATAATGCTTGATCTTCGTCTTTCCTACAATAAAAATCTAAAAGCTACTAAAGGTGACTTGTTGGGGAAAAAAAAAACTGTCAATATCTTTCGTTCTGGTAATCATCATAACAAAATAGCAATAGAATAAATGTTACTCATCTTCAAATTTGTTACTATTAAATTTTCAAGTCACAGTCTTATATGCATTTTAGGGTGGGTTTGGTACATAAAAATGTTGATGCAATATGGGGTGGAAGATATGACGAAGCAATATCAGCGTGGTTTCATGTTTTATTATTATTTATAATTTATAATCATTCTTAAGACTATGAATAGGATTAGTTCATATAATTATTATGGTATATTGTTATTTTTCTTCTTACTGATTACTGATGGTAGTTCATTTCTTTTCAAAAGCAAATGAAAATGCTGATCACAAAGTGAAATAACCCATTATCCAGCAATTTTAGTATTTTACCGCTATTTTATCATTAACCTCTAAATTACATTTTAGTTCGCGAACTTGATTATTGCAATATTGAATTCAAATTACGGCTATTTCATTTGTTTTATTGGCTTCAATCCCATATTCCACCAAGGTGGTTCGTTAGAATAAAAATTACATAGTCCTATTTATAAGGCACTTTCAGCACATTTCACACAGACCAAGGAAAGCCTTAAAACTCATTAAATTTCCATTAAAATCTAACAAATTTATAACTTCACCCATAGTTAATATACACTATACCACATTAAAATAAAGTCAACACATAATAAATGAAGGGTAAACTTGTACATGCACACTAAATATTTAATAAGGTGACTTATATATAGGACTAAAAAAAAAATCTCTCTCTGCCCTATAAATAGGACCAGATGAGTAATTTTTTAGGAAAATAACATTCATCTTGCTTGTAACCTTAAGGGTAAAGGGTCAAAAATGACCTTATACTTATATCCAATGTGCACCTAACACCTCCTACTTTTTTTTGGCTCAAAAATATCCACGAACTTTTAAATTCGGGTTAAAAATGACTACACCGTTAAACCCATAAAAACTTCCGTTAATTTTTATAAATGGGTCCCACTTATACTCCAGCTATCAATGAATGGGACGACCCCACTTACCACACTCACCTCCCAACTTCAAATCCATCCACACACAGGTAAAAAAGAAGGGTAAAAAAAAGTTTTTCACCCGCATATATATACTGATATGGCAGCTCCTTTGATCCTTACAAACCTTCTTCATCTTATTCAAACTCCTCTCATGTCGGTGCCACATTCATCTCCCAACATCAAATTCCTATCTATACAACGTAGCAAAATCAAACCAGAAATGGGGAAACACACTTTATCGTCCAGAGAAAGGGAATCCGAACAGCAAGTAGTAGTATATCCCTATCTATACAATTATACCTTGATGAAATCTCCAATATATCTTCACTCCAATCCTATTATCTAACTAATTTTCTAAGGAGTACCATTTTCCATCTTCTTTATCTACCAGACGCTGTCCCTCTATTTCTCTTGCTAATTTCTCGCATTTATCTCCTGCAAGTTTCAATCTTTTATGGCATCAATCACTGCCACGTGGTCTCCAAGCTCTCCCTAGCTCCGATTAGCTTTAAAATGTGGGAACAAAGGAAATTCCCCACAATTTTACAAGGTCATTTTTGACCCTTTACCCTAACCTTAATGCAACTTCCCCTTATTTTTAGTATATGACAAAAGTAACTATGTTAAAAGGGAAACTTTGCATTCCTATGTTATACCAAAACAGACCTGATAGTTTTTCCAATTAGGGAAATTAGTAAAGAAAGCTAAGAAAGCACACACAGAAACAGAGAGGGAAATGTTATGTTTGAAGTGTGTTTTTCTCAGTTTGATCACAGCTAACTCTGTCAAATCCTTATATTTATAATATTGTAATTGCATAACCATTTTATTGTTCTGCCAAAGAATACACGGATTTCTCAAGATGTTTAAAAGTTTGCCTTTGTACAATGATATACGAACACAAGTTATATAGACAAATACAAAAAACAAGTGATTGATGATCTCACCTTAAGCTCTATGGAAAAAGCAAGGAGCCATTCTGATTGGAATCAAACATATCAAAGTTTCTTTTTCAAAATAAATTTACCAAAGTTATATCCAAAACGATGTTTGACTAAGTTAATTATCACCCATGGATTTAGGCCAAATAAAAAAGATAATTCCTTCACAACAAGAAGAAATAAGATTCAATCTCTATTGAAAGTCGCAATCACAATCAATCCCTGACTTTGTCATAAATAAGATTGTTTCTAATAGGAAAAATTGAGATATATCAGTTAATGACTTATAAGACAAAGCACGATGACACAGCTCAATTCTTGTAGCTAGCTCAACTCAGTCACTGTAGTAGTATTCAATATCATCTTTAATATAATCAAGTTTAAGAACACTTAAAAGAAAAGGAGAAAGATATAAACAAAAAAACTTAAACCATCTAATGATGCTGGCATACTCAACTGATACAAAAATATCAACAATAAAAATTCATAAAGATGAATAAAGTAATAGCTCTTGAGACCAGAACCAAAAACATCAAGTAGCATTACTTTAGTAGATTTCACATAATCTCCTATAAACATATAAAAGAACCATTCTAAAACTCGATTCTCTAGCTCTCCTTAAGCCGCCCTAATCTCCTATTTGACACATTTATCTTACACTTACAGTCTAATTCCTACTCTCAGATGGTCAAGAACAGTTTAAAAATGCCTTAAACTTTCTGAGCTCACTTGGATATATCAGCACCGAATCTATACACAGACCACCTTTTGTATGGGTGCAATCAATTTGAGTCAGAGAGAACTTAACTCTTGTGGATGCATTCCCATTCTGAACCACGAAGTCACCAGCATGGTAAAAAACCCATTTCCCAGGCTCTTTCAGGAAACACTGAGATGAACTAGACTGTCCATCTGAAGTCCATAGCTGGAATCGTACAGGCTTTTTGTCCCAACCATGTACATGCTCAGTATTGCAAACTCTTCGTCCAAATCTTTTGGAGGCTCGTCCCAAATGTAGTCTAAAGAATAGGCTGTATGTGCCTGCTGGAAATGGAAACTCTACTTCACCATCAACTTCAAACCACCAGGTTTGCTGAAGATATGCAACAGTGTGGAACCTGCAAGCAACGGAAATAACCCAGGTTTAATTTCAATGCTCAATTAAGCTAGACTTCATCTTTTCTTCCCAAAAAAATCAAGCTGAATAAATATAACCTTCAAGACTTGCTTCATCAATACGAGAGCAAAAAAGGAAGGAACACAATTAGGTTCACCTATCTTTATCTTTATCTACACATATTTCTTCACAAGAGCATGCCATCATTCATATATATTTAACATAAAATACATGATTCCACATATTATTATATGACTACTGGCTTGTCATGTTTCAAACACAGCATTGGCAGGTTTTCTCTTTTGCAATATCACATGCATATACAATTCACAGAGACGATTACTCAAACTCACAAAATGTATCATTACACCAGACTACTGATGACTAAAATGATTTGATCATTGGGATGAATGCACTTCTCGGAAGACCGTAAGAGATATATAATGCAAAATGAATGCAATTTAACTTCAGTAGACGAGTTACAGGCCATAGTAACAGCTGTTGACAAAATATAGATTTCAAAGCTCACACTCTTGAAATACTATAAACGAGGATCTTAAAGGATGAATAATAGAACAATCATCAAAATTAGATAAGGGAGCTGCACTGTACAACAGTAATGAACAATTTGGCTCCTTCAGGCTCTATACAAATCTTTCTCCGCATAATCCATGGAGTTTCATGCAACTTCTATCTATCTATAAATCTATTTTACACATTTTAACAAGATTTAAATGTAAAAAAGATAAAAGAAAATTGCAATATATCCAATATTCCTTTTATCGTGAAAAACCTCACCTAGATTCTTCGGTCGGGATATGATTCCAATATCTTCGATCATCAATTCCGGTTATAGATAGTCCCTTCGAAGATATGGACAGAAAAAGCTTGCCTGTGCTTCCATCCAACCAAACTTTCTGCAAAATTACATATTTTCTAACTCATCAGCGAAAAGGGGGGGAAACGAAACCCTAACAAGAAGAAGCAATTCCTTAACAAGCGAAATGGAGAACTGGAGATAACTATTGCGAAGATGATGGGAGAAAATAGACGATTGGGGAAAAAGTAGGATCAGAAATCTGAAGTCCCATGTCGGTAAAATTAAATAAAGAAAACAAATTAACCACCCCTGTTCCACAATTAACAGATTTTGAACATAAACTTTCAGTCCCTTCAATCCGATAAAAATTACCAACAACAAAACGCAATTAAAGCTAAAACCGACAGAAAAAGGGATGTGCAGTGTTTTAATGCTCAGATTTAGAGACTTTTTTCATTGTTTTGGGAGGAAAAATCGAAATATAATACACACAGGAGTGGTCTAAAAGGTTCGATTCAGTGAATCTCCTCATATAAATGATTTAATCAAAATGTTTCGGAACAAATCAAATAGCGAATCGATCATTTGAGCAAATTACCTTTGAGCCTTCACCAATGGTATTCTTTCGGCACAACCTAGCGTAAATCTCTCTCTTTCGCAAATCGTGAGGTAAATCTTCGAAAATTTCCCTGATAAGAACGTCATAGTTGGGAGGCAACTTCGATTCCCAAACAAAATCGGCCCAGGACGCACAACGAAAGGTCCGATTTAACCCAGAGAATTTACAAATCTGCGTAGGATTCATATATCCGAGAATCTCAGCCACGCAGCTCTCAGGCAAATTCCCCAAAGAGGGTTTTGACGGCACATTCCGGTCCACAAACAAGGAGGAAAAGCCGATTCCCATCATGAAGCGAAGAAACCAGAAGGAGAGAACAACACTAGAAGGTTCGAAATTTCTAAGCAAATTAGTTTTATGTACCAAACAATAGAGAGAATGTAGAAGAAGGAGAAGAAGGAGAAGTGGAGGCAAGCGTCAAGCGTTCAGTCGTAGGTGGTGTCCATTTGTTTGTGTCCTTGGAAAGCGAATTGGACAGCGGAGATTGACTTGGACGGAAAGTAGACGATGCTGTGGTTAGGCAAGGACCTCTATTATTTATAAGGAGGAAGGGAGAAAAAAAAAAAGAATATATATATATACACACACACACGCACATATGCGCGTGTGCGTGTTTGTGAATATATTCCGTGTGTGTGTGGCACACAATATTCAGTGAGTTATTAACTTAATATATTGTTTTCGTAAAAAAAAAAAACTTAATATTGAGAAGGGTAAGCCGGACTATTTTTAGATGGAGTTAACCAAGATAAATGAAGGAAAATAGACCACTAAATTTTAACATATGTTATATGTAATTAGATTATATGTTAGTTTGTAAGTAAAATAAATCAGTTTTGAGGAAAAATGATAAATATAAATAATTTAAAGTGGTTTATTTTTAATTTAAAATTTTTAAAAAAAGTTAACTAGATCTTATAATTAAGACCAGGAAGTGTTATTTTAATTTGTAATTTGTAATTAGCACTCGGAACTGTTTTTTTATGGCAGGTAAACAAAACTATTTTTTTATGGGAAATCGGTATCATAAAATATTACAATGAACATCTTTTTTTCAACTTTTGTCGTCTTACTATGTTTTTGCAAGAAAAGCAAAAAAAGGCAATATATAATATAATTGCTTGCAACTAAAAATATTTAAGGTTGCTGACTGATTACAACCGAAAAATAGTTGACACCCTAAAAATATTTTGGGGCACTGTTATAAAAAATTAAATATATATATATATACACACACATATATTGGGTTGCCATATTGAGAAATCTGATTTTTGGTGTCATAATTATTAATTGGGGCAAGTGTAGTATGTGGATTCCAGTCGGATTTGGATAATGACCTTTAACTTGTCATTTGTATCCATTTCACACATCACCCTTATTAAATGCATCATGGCCAAATTGTTGTTTTGGGTTACTAAAAAATTGTTATTTTAAAGTTGGCAATAAAAAAAATTACTTTATTTTTCATATTCCTTAAAAAACCTTCTAAAATTGAAGAAACACATATTAGACCATTGAAATAGAGAAATCCAAAGTCAAACTCAAGGGATGAATTTGTGATTCCCATATCTTGTCAAAAGGTAAAAATACCCCTTATAATTTTGAGTAAAGGAACAGGAGGGACATAAGCTGTTAGTTGTCAACCTAAAATAAAAAATCGTTAAGATGAAGTTGGAAATCTATATTTTAAATTTGTAAGGGTTTTTAACATTAGCTTTTGCTTATGAGAAAATTAGGGAAGTGAATTGTGAAATGTTAACTTAAAGTTGACAATTTCTATGATATAGTTGGAAGCCTATATTTTAAATTTGTGAATACTAGTATAAAAGTATTTTTAACAATGGTCTTGTCCATTGTTCTTGAAAAAAAAGAAGGAAGTGAATTCTTAGTTGTTAAGTTAAATGGTTATCCCTTTTTTGATAAAAAAGAAGAAACCTCTACTAGCACCTATGGGTAAAAAGTTCCCATTACAATCATGTTTTATCAACCTCTCCAATTCTGAGGAAATCTGGTTGACTGGGTAATATCCTTGCATCGCACCCGAGATAATCAGCCATAATATTGGACTCACGATTAACAGATGAAATTAAATTGTTATTACTGTCTCTACTAAGCAGTTGCTTCACCTCTTGCACTACCATTTGATCTTGTTGGTTGACATTGTGACCCTTCTTCAACAGTTCAATTGCTATTATTGAATCAGATTCTAAAATCGCATTTTTATGTCCCATATCCCATGTAAGCTTAAATCCGAAAAAGAGGGATTTTTAACATTGATATTGTCAATTGATTATGTAAAAGGAGGAAAGTGAGTTGTGAATCAACGACATAAATTAAAAAAAAATATGATAAGAGTTGGAAATCCCTATTTTATTATCAAATAAATCCTTATTTTAAATTTGTAAATACCAACATCAAAGACTTTTATCATTAACCTTATCAATTTTACTCATAGAAAGAAGAGGGAAAAGAGTTGTAAATTGTTAATTTAAAATTGACAATCTCTATGATATAGTTGAAAATTCCTATTTAAAACTTGTGAATATCAAGGAGAGTATCCTCTCATAATCCTATCTCATTTTATTCTCCTAATCTCATAGCCAATATCTCATAATAATTAATTATACTTCAAAAAAATATAATTAATGATGATTGAAACTTGATAACTATTGACAATGCATATATTTAATGGTTATAGAATAAGATCCAATACATATTACCTTAGACAGATTGTTGAATGAGTATTACAATATTTCATTTTATATGTTGATTTATTGATTTAATTTGGGTCAAAATGTTGATTGATTGATTATTAGTACAAACAAATAGTAATTACGGATTCCAATAATTAATGCGATTACTTTTTAAAAATTTATCAAATTTTTAAAATCGGCATGTTTAAGTAATCGTACAGGATAAATTCATGCAAATTAATTTTGATAATTAAATGTTCGATTGTTTCAACATTTGTCAATATATATTAAATAATACTAATAATATTAAAGTTAACTATCGTGACTAACTAAATTTATTATACCAGTCAACAACACGTAATTATTTTGTTTTGTTTTTGATGAATTAATCTTTTTCTTTTTATTAATTCATTTGTTGTAAACCATGTAAATGTTAATATTGATCAAATCATTTCATAATATTGTAAGTTATTTATATATTTAATGAATAAGATTATTCGAAGGAAAAAAGTGAATAAGATTGATATACCTTTAATTACAAATTTTAGTGATCGAAACCATTAATGTGAATCATTTTAAGAAAATATGTATCCACTAATTAAAATTATTTAATTTAATTAGATAATGTTTTGATATCCTAAATTAAAAGATGCAATTAATAAAATTGATATAATAGAAATTAATATGAATATAGTTAATATGAAAAAAATTGATAAAATGATGAAAAATGTGAATATTTTTATACCAATAACATGTACTCCATAACCAAAAAAAAAAAACTCACCTTAGTTTGAGTTGGATCATTAATTTTTATTATTTTTTTTACTTTTTGATATTTAGCCAAATTTATTACAAGAATGTTGAAACTGTACATTATAAAGCCCTGCAATTCTCTGATGAGCCTATTATTAGTAAGTGTGTTTATGGGCAGGGTTGGGTAAAGATGAACCATTACCTGATGCCCTACCTAAAAGATAGAAGAGTTGAACTTGCAACCTACTACCCAGCCCTACTCGATAGAAGCTAGGATATTTTCAGGCTATGTTAGGCTGGGTTGGTCGAACTTACATACCCAGAAATTTCTCTAAAAATGAGGAAATGATCATGTATGAATAAAAAAACTAAAAACCAATTATAGATCATTATGTCAAAAACATATTTTTGTAATAGCCATTTTTAGATTTTATTCATGGGCCAATAAAAAAAATTAATTCAATAGAGATTATACTCTTCCTTTTTAATAATAATTTATCATGTTAAGGTCCAATTTGTCTTTGGAATTTGTCACTTAAAAGAAATGATGCCCCAAAAGTTTCTCCAATAGCGATGCTGTTGCAAAGTTTTCAAACCGTACCGGGACGAAACCGGGACACCCTTTGTCCGAATCCTGGTACCATAAGAAGGCCGAGACGCCATTTGTGTCCCGGTCCCGGTACCGGTACTGAAGGGGTCCTGGACCCATCGGGACGAGGCCGGGACATGGACCAAGACCGGGACGTCCCGATTCTCTTTGACACAATCTGCTTTATCAAGAAACAAAAAAAAGGGAACCACTTTAGTTACTAATAATATAATATAATTAATTTTTTAATATCACATATATATTTATGTGTAAAAAAAGATTAATCATTCAATAATCATTCAGTCCAACAAATCTTTTTTTAACTACTTATAAAGTTTCCAAAATATTATAGCGAAACAAGACAACAACCTTAAGTCTGTAATGAAAATTTAAACATTCAAATTCAAAGCAACATCATTGTTCAGAAAAAAAGAAATTCAAAGCAATAGTCAACAATTCAGTCATTCCCTACTTCTTCGATCCTTCTTCTTCGTTAAGGATTGTGGAATGATGGAAAAGAAAAAAGAGGTGTGCCTCTTAAAAGGTTAAACCTTAAACCTTGAATGATTGAATCAATCAATCATCAATATAATTAAATGATATTGTAAAGAAAGAAAAAAAATAATATTTGGGTAGGGACTTGATTTTATTAATTGAAAAAAATAAAGGAATAAATGCATGTTGAATTAGGAAAAAAATTAAATAAGTAACTATACTTATGGTACCGGGACGGGACCGGGAATCCCGGATATGTGACCATATCCTGGTACCGTCCCGGTTTCAATTTGGTCCTGGTACCGTTGATCCCAGTACCGGATCCCGTTGGTCCCGGGAAATTCCGGTCCCGACAGGTCCGGGACAGGACCGGGATAACCGGGACAGGAACTTTTTGAACAGCCCTAATAAGATCCAATACATATTACCTTAGACAGATTGTTGAATGAGTATTACAATATTTCATTTTATATGTTGATTTATTGATTTAATTTGGGTCAAAATGTTGATTGATTGATTATTAGTACAAACAAATAGTAATTACGGATTCCAATAATTAATGCGATTACTTTTTAAAAATTTATCAAATTTTTAAAATCGGCATGTTTAAGTAATCGTACAGGATAAATTCATGCAAATTAATTTTGATAATTAAATGTTCGATTGTTTCAACATTTGTCAATATATATTAAATAATACTAATAATATTAAAGTTAACTATCGTGACTAACTAAATTTATTATACCAGTCAACAACACGTAATTATTTTGTTTTGTTTTTGATGAATTAATCTTTTTCTTTTTATTAATTCATTTGTTGTAAACCATGTAAATGTTAATATTGATCAAATCATTTCATAATATTGTAAGTTATTTATATATTTAATGAATAAGATTATTCGAAGGAAAAAAGTGAATAAGATTGATATACCTTTAATTACAAATTTTAGTGATCGAAACCATTAATGTGAATCATTTTAAGAAAATATGTATCCACTAATTAAAATTATTTAATTTAATTAGATAATGTTTTGATATCCTAAATTAAAAGATGCAATTAATAAAATTGATATAATAGAAATTAATATGAATATAGTTAATATGAAAAAAATTGATAAAATGATGAAAAATGTGAATATTTTTATACCAATAACATGTACTCCATAACCAAAAAAAAAAAAAACTCACCTTAGTTTGAGTTGGATCATTAATTTTTATTATTTTTTTTACTTTTTGATATTTAGCCAAATTTATTACAAGAATGTTGAAACTGTACATTATAAAGCCCTGCAATTCTCTGATGAGCCTATTATTAGTAAGTGTGTTTATGGGCAGGGTTGGGTAAAGATGAACCATTACCTGATGCCCTACCTAAAAGATAGAAGAGTTGAACTTGCAACCTATTACCCAGCCCTACTCGATAGAAGCTAGGATATTTTCAGGCTATGTTAGGCTGGGTTGGTCGAACTTACATACCCAGAAATTTCTCTAAAAATGAGGAAATGATCATGTATGAATAAAAAAACTAAAAACCAATTATAGATCATTATGTCAAAAACATATTTTTGTAATAGCCATTTTTAGATTTTATTCATGGGCCAATAAAAAAAATTAATTCAATAGAGATTATACTCTTCCTTTTTAATAATAATTTATCATGTTAAGGTCCAATTTGTCTTTGGAATTTGTCACTTAAAAGAAATGATGCCCCAAAAGTTTCTCCAATAGCGATGCTGTTGCAAAGTTTTCAAACCGTAGTAATTTTGACATTACCATTATCTAAGTTAAGTTTGATCGTTAGTTAACCAAATATATTAAGTTGGCAGACTATGTATCATCCACATCATTTTTGTTCAGTGAAAATTTGTCCCGAAGATTTCACTCAGAGTAATGTTTCCCATAAAGTTTTCACACCACAACAATATTACCGTGATTGTTATCCATGTCACATTTGACTTTTAGTTAATCAAATATGCTGAGTTAATAGCATGAATAATGTTCAAATAATAAGAAAAAGATTCAATTACTAGATACGGGAAAAACTAAGGGAGATTGCCAAGAAGAGGGCCACTGGATTCCTCTACCATAGTACGACACTATGTCAAGATAGGTAAATACTTTGATTTTCTCTTCACCGAAAAAGATAATTTCGCCGTTTTGATTTTCTCCAATCCTTCAATCATGATGCTTTTTCGAAAGAAAATGCTCTATTTGTAAATCTAACTTGGAAAAAGGTAAAGTGGATGACACATGGACTTGTTAGATAAGTATATTTGGTTAACTAATGATCAAATTGGATAATTAAAATTCTCTTCTAAATACCTTTTGAAAGCACTTTACAACACATTGGTACGATAACCATGATAGAAAGAGTTCATGTTACACAATCATTAAGAAAACTATCATGGTTAGAAAGAGTTTTTCTTACTTTGAAAAAAAAACCCATCCATTATAGAAAAGAGGTCTTCTAAATAATTTCACTATATCACGGATATTAAAAATTTTTTAAATAATGCATGAACTAACCATGATATAACATGGATACAAACATCAATGTACATAGTGATAGTTATTTATGTTAGAAAAGCTTTCCACTAACATATATATTACAGATTTCCATAATGTAATACATCACTAAAACATGTTGCTAAAGACATAATCTACATGGTTATTAAAATCCAACTCACCATACAATCATACCACCATCACTTGGTTACGTAATCATTCATATCATTCAACACTGGAATAAGCACATTAAATTACCACATTCCTATTATTCACCATCTCATGATGCACACACCAACAATCTATAGTCATAATTGTAAGTAACATAAACATAGTCATATGGCCAAATGGCCGCCGCCGGAATTCACATCGACTTCAGGATAGTAATAGTATTACAATTATCCAAACATCATATAACAATTATCCAATAAGAGTATAACAGAGTGCGGAAGCAAATAAACTTGCCCAAACAATTTGGCATATACATTCAACATAATTTAAACCGAAACCTAGTTAGCCGGCCCCTTCCCTACTTCTTCGGCTCTAGAGCAATCACATGAAAAATTTCAAAACCACAAAGTAAGAGAATTTTCTCAGTAACACTATAAGTGTGTGCCAATAGGGTATTAAGTAAGAGTTAATACATAAAAACTTGATAAACAAATGCAACAATAAACATTCCCCATCAAAATAGTTCTAAATAACCATAATCATAGCAAAAAATTATATTCCAAAACAAGTTTAATTGCCCCTTACTATAACCAAGATTGCATACAACATATAAACGAGTACATATGTCTATATCATAATGGGTATTGTAAACACCCTATTTTGTCCGGGCCCTACTGATTGCACTTGATTATTATGTATTTTTATTCACTAATTATAGGAAATTGGCATTTGTTCTAGGCTATTAAATGGGGATTTAGGAACTTTTATACTTAGGGCCCAAGATTAGAAAGTTAATTGCATTTTTATTATAATTTGAGCATATTAGGCATTTAACTCATGCATTAATTGTTTCTGGACTTGAAATACTTCACATGTTCTTAAAATTTCCATTGTAGATACAAAGAATAAAGGTCAAAGTAATAACAAAGCAAAATAGGAAACTTCTACAAAAAAGGAAACTTTTGTAAAATAGGAAATTTCCTATTGGATTGGTTGATTGGGTTTGTCTGAAATATTTCCTTTTTGTTATTTCTACAAGAATAGGCAACCCTAGGCTTGATTGAGGATAAGAAGTTTCCTAGTTGATTATTCTAATCACAACTTCCTATTTTGGCTAGATTTCTTGAGAGAAAGTGCTTGGGTCTTCCCTAAATCTTTCCTATACGTTATGGGAGGCTAAATTAGACAACCGGAGGCCGTTTTGGATAGTTTTTGAGTGGTTTCTTGTGCCATAGAGAGGGGAATCCGAATTTCCTATTTCATTCACCCATTCTCTCTTTCATCCCATAATTCTTTCCCCAAACCTTTCCTATTTGTTAATCCTAATAAAAATAGGACATCCTAGGCCAATTTGGAAGGTTTTGGGTTGCCTCTTATGCTATATATATGATACCAACGAATTTCACAAGAAGGAGGCCGAATTTTACACATATTTCCACATATTCTCTCCTCCATTTCACAATCCTTCATCGGTTTTTCATGGAGCTCGAGTTGCAGCTGCTCTTGGGTGATGGGATGAGTTGAAGCAAGCATTTAATCCACTTTAGGGGAGTTTTATTAGTTTCCATTATGTAGTCTTGAATTTCCATTTGTTTCCTTGAGTATTTGTTCTTCTTATATTCGGATTTCACTTGTTTTGAGATTCTAGACAATGTAATCGTTGAATTCTATTTGCATGTATTGATTTGGTTTTCTTCTAGTTCCATCTATCTTCCCAAATTACCATGTTATGTTAGTCTTTGTTGATTTTGTTGTCTAGCATGTTTGTTGGGTAATTTAGTCCATTGTGCTTCATATAGTTGTGTTGTTTGGGAGTTGATTTTTGGGTTTGAGTTATTGATGTCGAGTTTCCATAGCGCTAGGTAATTCCATTAATCAACTTACCTAAAGGAACTAGATCACTAATCAAATCTATGTGCATGATTATGTTTAGGTAGAGTTCCATAAGTTGGATTGTTTGATTATAGTCTAGCATTAATTGGTTGTTGGATCCGAAGGATATTGAGTGACTTGGATGGGATCCAAGTTATTCTGTCTATTGGAACCTACTTCTAGTTGATGTAGGATTATAGTTAATCTAATTGTTCTATTGAGGTTGAGTGGGTCTTAATTGATCTATTTCTTCGACTAAGGCTAATTGTATACACTTATGTTGAACTTAGCCCGATTAGCTCCTCCCTAAGAGTGTGAGTCAATAGTTTGTCACATGTCATCCCTAGCTAAGAGAGCATCCCATCATTCCATTCCATTAACCATCCATATTTATCCTAAAAAATACCAAAAACATAAGTTTCCCTAGTTTTAATTGCATTTAGTTTCCCTAGGATAGTTCATTAGGCTCCTTGAGAGACGATCTGGGATCGCACCACTATCGTGCAATCCTTGGTAAATAAATATTTTGCATTTGAATCCCAAGGCGTATTAGGAAAGGCTCAAATCACCTACAAAAGAATAAAAAATTATAAAAATATTTCTTGTAGGAATTTCAAATAATCCCCACTCGTTATGATTGAAAAATGACACTTTAATTGTTTTTACAAAAAAATAAAAAATATGTACATTTTTTATGATTAGGTGTCATTAATTTTGATTGTTTGGTCTTAATTGTAAAAGTCAAATTTGAAAATTAAAAGTGATGGTGATTATGAGCCATAAATGATGATTGGTGGGTTATTAATGACTTAAAAGAAAAAAAAGAAAAAAAAGAAAAAAATTTAAAAAATATATTTATTCATGCTGATTGGATCTTAGAATACGAAATGTTTTTAAGATAAATACAAAAAAATGAAAAACAAAAATGAAAAAAAAATATGACCATTAAAGAGGCAAACCCTAGGTGTTGCCTATAAAATGGATAGTAAGAGAACAATTTTGGGAGATTTTTCTAAGAGGAAGAATTTAGAGGCTAGGGAAAAAGAAAGGCAGAAATGATTTGGGGAAAAGACAGCAAGGAAGAAATAGAGAGAAACTAATTTCTTGATCTTGTTTGTTTTGTTTCTCTTATTTCTTTTGAACTTTTGATGCAGTAATTACTTTTCTAATTATTATCTAATGAAAGCATGTATTCCATGGTTGTTGCTACACATGTAAGCTTCAACATCAATGGCTTGAAGGTTATAATATAATACGATTGGATTCGTCTATATCTTCTTTCTCTCTTGTTTTCTTCTTTCGTCTTTTTTTCCTTCTTTCATGCTACTTCATTTTTTCTCTTGAAAACTTGTAGGATTTAACAATATAAAAGGTTTGATTATCCTATATATGCACTATTCACTTCATTTTGCAGCAAAGTCCATAGCTTCACAGGTATAATTTCTATTACTATTGAAAGCTATTGTTGGCTCAATTGTCATTGAAGTTTATCTTTGTTTGTTTATTAATGATTATGAATCCATGTTTTCTCATAAAGGATAAAATAAAATATAAAATATCTTTAGATAAAAATAAGGTTCAAAGCTATTTTTGTTGCCATGTGAGGTTTTAAGAAATTTTGTTGGCAGAAACGATTAACTTTCCGTGTGATATTATGGGAATCTCCATAGGAATGTTAACCAACAAAAATTTTCTTCGATAGTCATTTTCTATAAAAAAAAATAAAGGTTTAATAATTTCACAAACTAAAAAAAATACAAATCAATAAATAAGAATTTTTCTTAAAAATATAAATAAACATTTTTCCTAAAAAAAACAAACTTAATGACATGCATTTCTACTTCAAACTATGTGGGCTTTGATTCTTTTAAAGGGTATGTATGCCCTAGGTTTTATCCTAGGTCAAGTCCAACATTGTAAATAATTAATTTGTTCCATTATTTGATAGCATACCCGGAGCCATTCAAGATCAAAATCTAAAACCCCAAGAAGTTATCCATTTAGAGTTCCAACAAACCTTCCAAGGTGTTCAAGGAACGGTTAGCTCAAGTTGGCTTACATGGAGGATGACATGGATTATTGCATGGATTATTGCATGGGTAATCACATGGATGACTACATGTATGGAGTTAAATGTGACTTTTAAGGCCCATATGCATGCTTTTACAACCCATAAGAGTTTGAGCATGTGGCAAAGCATGAAGATCCCTAAAATTGGTGTCACATAGAGAAACAAGCTCAACAAGATGATGTACAAGGCCCATGTGCAGTCCAGATTGGCTAATTCACTTAAAATACCATGTGACAAGCATGTGCCTTGAAGGAGGAGTAGGGATGACATCCAAGAGTCATAAAGAAGCACCAAGAAGGCGCCATCAATAAGGTGTCAATCAAGTCAATCAATCATCATTAAGGCATTATTCCTAGAAGCCTTAGGCTTTTTTATTATAGAGTGTTCTCTTGTTGCCTATTTATAGGTTCTTCTTGTACTTGAAATGTCAAACTTGAATGAAGATGATTTGAAAAGAACTTTGTTTTTAGAGGGATTTTTGATCTCTCGTGTGAGCTCTACTTGCAAGTTGTATTCTTGATTGAATATCAATGACTAATAATCCTTGTGGTGTTTGTGGCTTAGGGTTGTAAGAGAAGGGCACTCTTCCTCCTATTGATCATTTGTTTCGTTTATCAAGTCTTTCCACTTGTTTCCAGCCTATCCGCCCCCTATCCTATCATTATTTCCATTTTATCACTCTTTTTTTGTAAATAAATTACTTTTTGGGTATTTAAAGTGTAATTTAAGGCCATATTAATTTCAAATAGTCAATTTCGGGTAACCATTATTGTGAACGGGTGTTGTGGGATGCCTAACACCTTCCCCACGTACAATCGATTCTCGAGCTCAATTAGGCTTTAAAAGACCTTTTATATTTTTCAAAAGGTTTTCCAAAATATCTTATTTAAAAATGTTGATGGCGTTTCTATTTGACCTAATTTTAGGGCGCTACAATTTGGCAACTCCACTGGGGAAAGTTTGAAAGTTAAGCCCATTTAAGTTGTATATTTAAAAATAATTTGGCCTTAATTTTATTTTAATTACCCTTTTATTTTCTTTATTTTTTACTATTTGTTTTAATTTATTTATCTGTTTAATTCTTTAGTATTTATATTTTTATTGATATATTGTCTCTCCTATAATCTGCTTGGTAGATTAGAGTTGGGTAGAATTTAGGCCACTAGGTTTGTATCCTTTTCCACACATTAAGCACTTATATTATCTACTTCACACACATATTGGGTCGTACACTCGGGTCTGAGTGTACCATAGAGAGTGGAAGCTTCTAGCAGTCTCCCTATAGGGTTTTTGAACCCTCAGAGATTACTGTGAAGGCTTCACCTAATTGTTACATATTTAGTAAGGTTGACCCCTATGAAACTTTTGAGTTTTTTGAAGGTCAACTTTATTAAATAGGGTCTTCATCTTTATGATGGGGGCAGTTAGGAGATTTATTATTGTGAGAATCAGAACCACCATAAAATCATTGCACATATTAGAGGGAACTATTGACCTACTCATTTAGTTAGAACCTACCTTTCTTATAATAGATACCCCACAGTCTAAGGCTAACCCTAAAATAGGACAATGGAGGGCATATATTTATTTGGCTATTAATTATCTAATCATTCATGTTTCCATAATTACTTAACTTCATTTGATATGTGCGTTGGACTTGATAAATATTTATAAGACTCTTAGCGTTGTATTAACTTGAGTCATTCACAGGCTAATGAGCATTTCATTATCCCTGTGAGGTAATGGACCTCAAGGAAGTAAAATTCCAGTAACCATTACCCATATCAAATGATAGAATATCTAGAGGCGTTGAATATGTTGATTATGAAGTCCAAGAAGCACTTATCCAATTAAAAGCTCGACAAACCATCAAAGGTGCTCGAGAAGTCTATATAGTGCTTACATGGAGGATGACATGGATTATTGCTTGGTTGACAGCTAAATATGTTGAGCTTGATGTGCCACAAGAAAGGGCACCCCCAAAGCCACCATGGCATGTCCAATACACTTATTTGGGCATGGAGGAGTCTAATGGAGCTTTAATATTTCAAATTGGGGCCCAAATGCATATTATTGTGGACCAAGAGAGTTTTAGAATGTGATTCAACCACATTCAAGCCAAATGGTTGTTTTAAAGGCCCAACATTGTTTTGGACGAAAATGATAAAATAAAGACTCCTTTGGAAGATACAAGAAGGTTCAAGAAGCAACACAAAGCTCCACATGCATCAAATCTAATGGGATTTTTTTGGAAAGTTTCTTATTTCATTTCATTAAAATAAGGCCATTTGGCCAATGATTCTTCTAGAAGGCTTTTCATATCTTTCTATTTGAGCTAGCTGACTTTTTCTTCAAGAATAAATCATTTCTTTAGATGTAATGGTGCCAATCAAAATTCCAATAATCATTAATGCACCATTGATTTCTTATGTTTTCTTGTATTCTAGAGTATTCTATGGTTTCCTATATATAGGCTATGCATTGTACTAAAATTTTCAGACTTGAATGAATTGAGACTTGTTTCTCTTGTGTGAGTGATCTGAACCGTTCCTAATATGCCTTGGGGTTCAAATGCAGAATATTATTTTTACCAAGCATTGCACTATAATGGTGCGATCCTAGATCATCTCTCAAGGAGTCTAATGAACTATCATAGGGAAACTAAATGCAATTAAAGCTATAAAAACTGAGGGTTAAGAGAAGGTATTTTTTTGGTATTTTTCATAAAAAGAATATAAAGCTTATTTTTGGTATTTTTAGGATAAATATAGATGGATGATGGAATGGGATGATGGGATGCTCTCTTGGCTAGGGATGACATGTGACAAACTATCGACTCACACTTCTAGGGAGGAGCTAATCCAAGTTCTAATGTAAAACCTACAATCAATCCATTTAACGTTAGAAGTAAATCAAACCATTTAACGTTGGACCTGGTGTCTAAACACACATACAATCGCACATGCATTCAACATATTCTAGAAATCCAAAGAAGATATAAATGAAGCATATCTATTGCATGATATCATAAAAACAACACTAGGTTCATACACATAAAAGAACATCGCTTGATTACATGCATGACCATTACAAATGATTAAAAGCATACTTGTTCTAAGACCAAATACATATAACAAAACACAAGGAATTGCAATACATAAATAGAACTAGACAAGAGAAACTAATAAACTCCCTTAAAGTGGATTCAATGCTTGCTTCAAGTCATCCCATCGTCCAAGAGAGCATCGGGCCGATTTAGTTCATCAAGGAGGAGGAGGAATCACGCAAGAGCAGCTGTAACTCAAGCTCCATGAAGAACCGATGAAGGATTGTGGAGTGGAGGAGAGAATGGGTGGAAGAGATGAGAGAATTGATGTCTTGTATGTGTATTTTCGTCCTCTCCCTCACAGGCACACTAGGCAACACATATAATCCAAATTAGCCTAAGATCTCCTATTCTGACTAGGATTATCAATTAGGAAAGGATTGGGGAAGACCCAATCATTCAATCTTCAAGAAAGCTAGTCAAAATAGGAAATAATGAGTGGGATAATTAATTAGGAAACTTCCTAATCCATTTAGGCCTAGAATTACTTAGGAAGGTCGACAATATTAAATAGGAAATAAATAGACATGACCCAACCACTTAAAATACAATTTGGCTTGAAATAAGAAACTTTCCAAAAATTGCCCAGTCACGCATTCTCGCCGTGGCGAACCCACAGCGAGGAACCTTCTTTTCTGTTTGCGTTTTTCCTCTGCTCGCCGTCACCTCGCCATGGCGAACCCATGGCGAGGCAATTCCTCTATTTTATTATTGTTTTCAATTTGGTCCTCCTTCATTGCACCTATAATAGGAAATTAAAGCAATTGTGAAGTATATCAAGTCCATAAATATATAATGCAGGAGTTAAGGGCCTAAAATACCTAAATTATGATCTTTATGCAACTAACTCAATAATATTGGACCTAAGTGTAAAAGTGCTTAATTCTCGATATATTTGCCTATAATAAGTGCTAAATTCCTTACAATTAGTGAACAAAAACACATAATAATCAAGTGCAATCAGTGAGCTTTGCTTGCATCTTTGTATTCTCTTAAGAATACTTGACTGTATCAAGGACTGATCATCCTTGTGGTGTCTTTGTGGGTTAGGGTTGTAAGAGATGGGTACTCTTCCTCCCATCGATCATCCGTGTTGTCTTATCTTATCTTATACTTGTTTTCTAGCCGATTCTCTCCCCAATTTATATCATCAAATCTTGAAGTAAATGATTTAACCCCTTTTTGGGCTCATATTGCATCACCATAGCCATTTAAAATCTTTTGATATTGTCTTTGGACTTGATAAATGTTTATAAAACCCTTAGTCGTGTATTGACTTGGGTCATTCACAGGTAAATGAAGTACTTCATTCTCCCTATGAGGTAATGACCTCTAGAGGAGGTGAAGTTCTTTCTTTTAGTGTCCATAACTTATATCAAAATTTGAAGTATACATGCCATCAATTTGATGTACATAACAACCCTCTTAGTGCTCATGATACATCATCATAACATCCATAAACATTTAACTACTTTTTTATAAGGGCTTTGGACATAATAACCATTTATAAAACCTTTAGCCGTGTAGTGGCCTGAACCATTCATAGACAAAGGGACACTTCATTCTCCATGTGAGGTATTGGACCTTTGAGGGAAGTAAAGTTCTTTTTCAATATATTAATCTTCCATGTCAAAATTTAAAACATATGACTCATATAACATATATTCCAATCATTTTGAAGTGTGTTCCAATCATTTTAAGGATCATGATGAATCATTAAAACATTCATAATCATTTAGCTTCATGTATTTTCTCGAGCTACTCACAAACTAAGGAGTACCTTATTCTCCCTATGGGGTAATGGGTCCCTACAAGAATTAAAGTTCTTTTACTTAATGTTCATAAGTTGTACTAACACTCAAGGTGTGTACAAGCTAGTCAAAATTAAATATGCATTCTTCTTCTCTATTCCTTTTTCATAAGGGCTAGTGAATCATCTTGTGATTATGAAAGCTTATCATAGGGTTTAGTGGCATAATTACCGAGTTCAAACAAGCTCTCATCAGAAGTTATATGGAGGAAAAAGGCAACATCTACATCTTAGGCTAGTCTAGGATTTAATATCCTTCCTATCTAATTATAAACTCTAAATCTCCCTATGGAATGTTGAATTCTTGAAGGACATTAGAGAACTCTTATCACTTGGAAATTGTTACATTGTAGAAACTACAGTTAGATCTTGGCCTGGGATAGGATTCAAGGTCCTTCTTGTCTAATGATCAACTCTAGATCTCCCTATAGAATAATAGATTCTCTAAGGAGACTAGAGGGCACTGGTGTTAAAAAGAGCTTCATGCTAGCGAAATGTTAACTGAACTATCATTCCTATAAAACATATAGAGTAATGACATGTGATAATAGTTTTTATCAAATAATTCAACTAGAAAATATAGGGAATCATCAAGCAACTTAGTAAAAATAATAAAGTTTATTCATAGCTGTGTGATTCAAATTCTTCAAAGCTTAATTGCCATAAAATTTTAGAAGAAGATACTGACTCTTGCAATAAGAATCGACATGTCATCTCATGCAACTAAATCACCTTGCCAATGATCGTGTAGGGATTTTGATCCCTTGTAGGTTAAATGTCGCTTCTATTACCCTATGATAATAGGCATCTAGAGGAGATGAAGTCTTTCATATTTTCTTAAGTGAATTGCATAAAGGCATCCTGAATAACTCTTGAAATGAGAACTGACATGTCATCTCATGCAACTAGATCCCCTTGGCATTGATCGTGTAGGGATTTAGATCTCTCGCAGGTTAAATGTCGCTTCTATTTCCCTATGATGCAATGGACATTTGGAGGAGATGAAGTATTAGCATTTGGAGGGATGAAGTCTTTCATATTTTTGTTAAGTGAATTACATAAGGGCATTATAAATAACTCTTGAAATGAAACTAGACATGTCATCTCATGGAGCTAGATCCCTTGGCATTAACAGTGTAGGGGTTTTGGTTCCTTGCAAGTTAAATGTCACGTCTATTTCTCTATGATGCAACGGGCATCTAGAGGATATGAAGTATTTTATCTTTTAATAAGAAAATGAATATCTTAAAGGGAATTCTAGCTAACCTAAAAAAATTCTCAAAGTAGCATTATCCAAAATAAAAAGTTAACAAAAAATAAAAAAAAAAACAAAACAAAAGAAGAAGAAGAAGAAGAAGAAGAAAACAAAAAAAGAAGTTGTGTCTTCATTTGATAATGCTTGTATAGACTATCTTTCATTAAAAATGACTTCAATTAGCCGTTTCCCATGTAATCCTTCCTTCTTCGTATATCTCCCTTAATTGATTGTTCCTTTTCCAAATGTGAGGCAAAGTTTTTGAAGTATTCTTGATTAGAGGGAACTACCAAGCATTTCAAAAAATTATTTTGCATAAGTTTCTTGCATGGAGGAGATATCACACTAAAGAGATGCTGAGTTTTGAAAATGAATGAATCTTACCTTGATAAGGCTAGTTAAAGGGTAACTTATTTAACTTGGATACAATGTAAAAATGATTACATAAGCCATGTGAGTATTTGAGCCTATTGATATGTTTCCATTTTCATGTGTGTGCCACTATCCCTTCCCCAATCTAAAACTTGGCATGTATCCTGTTCAAAGTAAAATTTAAGGCCCATTTGTTTGATATAGAGAGGATCGAGGCATTCATTTTGAAAACAGAGCCAAAAGGTTATATTTACATCCATTTGTGCCCATATTTGCATTCCATTCTTATCCATAAGTCCATAGAAAATCCACTTATTTTCCTTATCTTTCACTTAGGGTCATTATCCTTAAGAGCACTTAATCTCCTTGGTTATTGTAGTATGTGTACATTCCTACATTTGTTAGGGGCATCAAAATAATGAAAAGAAGCTTGCTAAGTTGAAACAAGAAGCTTAGGCAAAAGTTAGAAGAAAAAGAAAAAGAAAACAAAAAAGAAAAGAAAAAGAAAGAAAAGAAAAGAAGGGAAGAAAAAAACAAAGAAGGAAGGAAAATACACATGAGAAAATGTTTCCTTCAATCCTTCTTTTGAACAAGGTCTTTTAGGGTGTATATTTCATTATTTCTCTTAGTCATCCTGAGTATTGTCCATCTTCTCCTTGCATCCTATGCCTACTTTCTTTGCCTAATAAAAGTCCTTGTGATCTAGATTAGTATGTGGCTCTTAGATTAATGGAGAAATTAGATTATTGCCAAGTTTATAGAAAAGGGATTGGATAACTTGGATATTGAGAGCAAACACTAACCCTCAAACACTAATTGATTAGAGTAAACACTTTACCTTGTGAGGGTAATTGATATATTAAGAGGAGCGGATCGGGTAGAAGACAAATATAAAGATAAGAAAAGACAACACGGATGATCGATGGGAGGAAGAGTTCCTGTCTCTTACAACCCTAGCCTAAAAAGACACCACAAGGATGATCAGTCCTTGATACAGTCAAGTATTCTCAAGAGAATACAAAGATGCAAGCAAATCTCACACAAGAGTAACAAGTCTCAAAAATTCAGTACAAAGCAAGCCTTTATATAGGCAACAATCGAATACTCTAGAATGAAAAAAAAACCCTAAGACATCAATGGTGCATTTATGATGATTGAAATTTTGAATGGTACCATTCCATACAAAGAAATGGCTTATTCTTGAAGAAGAAGTCAGCTAGCTATAATAGGAAGATATGAAAAGGCTTCTAGAACAATCATTGGCCAAATGGCCTTATTTTAATGAAATGAAATAAGAAACTTAAATGTAATCAGATTTCATGCAAAAGGAGGGCTTCTAGATGCTTCATGACTTGTCCAAATGGGTATTCCTTTTGATATTTTCGTCCATCAAAATATATAGGCCTTTAAGACACCTATTTGGTCTTGAATATGGTTTGATCTCATTCTAAAACTCCCTTGACCCATCATACAATGCATTAAGGCCCCAATTTGACATTTTAAAGCTCAATTGGACTCCTCCATGCCATGGTGGCTTTGGGGGTGCTCTACCACATGTCACATTTGATTCCACACATGCTACCCATGGAATAATCCACGTCATTCTCCGTGTAAGCACTATATAGACTCCTCGAGCACCTTTGATGGTTTGTCGAGCCTTTAGTGCTTCTTTTACTTCATAATCAATATATTCAATGCCTCTGGATATTCTATCATTCTCCCTCTCTAGAAGAAGAGTCGTCCTCGACTCTTGATCGTCATCTTCTCATTGTGGAACAATCTTTGTCAAGTCATCATCAAGCTCCTGTTGAGATGATAAAACAATACTAGGAAAAGAAAAGTCAGTATCAAGAACAATTTCTTCTTTTGTATTTTCTTTATCCTCTTCAACACATGCATTTTTTTTTCTTTTCACGCAAATCATACTCAGTAATTTTTCTCATCTCAATCTCACTTTCTCTTTCACACTCTATTTTTCCTTTCTCTTCAACCTCTTTTTCATATCTCTCTCTCTCTCTCTCTGTCTCTCTTTTCATCTTCTCTTTTTCTCTATTTCTCTCTTTTTCCTTCATGAGTTTTTCAAGCTCAATGGCTATAGAGACCATTCCTGTAATATCACTATAAGGATACAGCTCCATTTGTTTAGAAATGCTTGGATTAAGTCCATTTAGGAATCGATCCATAGTTGCTTCTAAACTTTCTCATACTTTAGCTCGAAGCATAGCAATATGCATCTCATCAAAATATTCTTTGACACTCATGGATCCTTGATTGAGCTCCTACAATTCTTTGAGAAATTTAGAATGAGATGATGTCTTTAATTTGGCCACCTCTATGCGTAGCTCAAAGAGGTCATGTGTCATACTTTTCAAGAACAATTTGAAATCTGCAAGTGTTTCTTCTTTACCCATCTTGAATTTGTAATGTTAGAGGAAGAAAACCATAATAAAGGACCTCACCACTCTACTCACGTGTATCGCTCAAAACAAGTATAAAGATAAGAAAAGACAACACGGATGATCGATGGGAGGAAGAATTCCCGTCTCTTACAACCCTAGCCTACAAAGACACCACAAGGATGATCAGTCCTTGATACAATCAAGTATTCTCAAGAGAATACAAAGATGCAAGCAAAGCTCACACAAGAGAAATAAGTCTCAAAAATTCAGTACAAAGCAAGCATTTATATAGGCAACAATCGAATACTCTAGAATGAAAAAAAACCCTAAGACATCAATGGTGCATTTATGATGATTGAAATTTTGAATGACACCATTCCATACAAAGAAATGGCTTATTCTTGAAGAAGTCAGCTAGCTATAATAGGAAGATATGAAAAGTCTTCTAGAACAATCATTGGCCAAATGACCTTATTTTAATGAAATGAAATAAGAAACTTAAATGCAGTCAGATTTCATGCAATAGGAGGGCTTCTAGATGCTTCATGACTTGTCCAAATGGGTATTCCTTTTGATATTTTCGTCCATCAAAATGTATGGGCCTTTAAGACAACCATTTGGGTTTGAATATGGTTTGATCTCATTCTGAAACTCCCTTGACCCATCATACAATGCATTAGGGCCCCAATTTGACATTTTAAAGCTTCATTGGACTCCTCCATGCTATGGTGGCTTTGGGGCTGCTCTACCACATGTCACATTTGATTCCACACATGCTACCCATGGAATAATCCACGTCATTCTCCGTGTAAGCACTATATAGACTCCTTAAGCACCTTTGATGGTTTGTCGAGCCTTTAGTGCTTCTTTTACTTCATAATCAATATATTCAACACCTCTGGATATTCTATCAGTAATCCTCGGGGCATTGCATTCTTTGTTTAAGCATCTTAACTTGATAGTTGCCAAATGTATGTGAGTGACGTGATTTTGATAGCTATGCAGTGATATAATGGTTGATCCTCTATTCATGTGACTTGTACATTATCTTTCAATCTCTGAGATTTCATTTCTTGGGTTATGCTCATAGACCTTTCCTCAAACATTTGGATATAGGAAAATACTCCATTTCAATCATCTTCTTCATCTAAAGTGGAATATGATCCTTTCTCTGTCATGTCACCTCACATTTAGATATTACCTTCCTTATATTCAATAAAGAAAACAGAGCTAGAATTTGCAGGTTCTTCCTAATTCTATTTCCTAGCATTCATTTCTTAGGACAACATTGTCATTCTTAAATGAGGTCTAAAAACAATTTTTTTTATTTATGAAAGCATTGAAGATGAAGATAGACAAAAAAGGAGATATTGCATGCTAAAATAAGATGAAACATTCAAAATCTGACACTGAATTCTGTAAGAGAGAAATTGTAATATATTGGACAGAAGTTTAACACACATTTCTTAGGCCAATGACTATGGGTCTTACATAAATATACCATCACCTTGCTTAATATGTATTGCAAGCCATTTAATGTACTTGGGGCAAGTTTGAGGCCTATATTGTGATAATGTCATGCATTGCCTCAATATGAACTTTTGTTAGGTTGGGGCAAATGCAAAAGCTTCTCAGACTATTTATGAGGATCACACTTGGAATCTCATTTCTTTAGGGTGAGCAACTAACAAAAGTTAAAATGACCTAAATCTAAAGATATCCTGATTGAACTAATGAGTTCTTGGTTAGGAGTAAGACCAAAGTGAAGGCAACATCACTAGAAAGCATACTCATCATCATCCTCATGCATTCCATCATGATATCCTTAGTAGCATCACCTTGTTATCATTCACATCCTCATAAGGATCTCATAATCATTACCATCTTTGGTCTCATATTGCATTGTTTAGAGGACCGCAAGCTTAGTATTACATCAACATCACCATCATTTGGACTCTATCTCATTCATTGACATCACCCTCACTAAGACTTCATCATCATTAGTTTGCATGCCTGGGTGATTGCTTGCTTAGTGTCACCAATATTCATCTTTATTTTTGTCAACTTCATTTAGACTTCATATTATAAGCATTTTCAACATCTTTACATAGTTCATGCATCTCATTATTTAGAGCAATGTGTGTTAATGTCACATCGCTATCACTGCTATCATTGTTATTCACGACATCCTATTTAGGATTTCATCATCCTCATCATCACCATCACCATCATCATCATCATCATTCATGACATACTCATAGTCTTCTACATCATCATCACCTTCATCTCAAGTGCCATCATATGCATTGGCATTTCATCAATATCATAAACATTACTGCAAGAGGCAAAACAAATTCCTTGTTATGGCCCCTTTTTAAAGCTTGAATCGACAGGTACCCTCAAAGCTTAGAAACGACTGGTACCCTTTTAAAGCCCTGTATTGGCAGGTTCCCTCACAACCTAGCATCAGCTAGCACCTTTTAAAGCTCTATATCAGCAGGCACCCTCAAAGCCCGGTAATAGCTGGCAACCTTTAAAGCCATGTATCGGAAGAAGAAAATAAGGAAGATTGTGGATGGAAATGAGTTGGGATGTGAAGATTTGAGTGGACAAATGAAGAAGAAGTGAGAAACCCTAGCAAAGGATTTGTTTTTTCTTCCATGCCCTTCCACCTTCAATTTCCACCACATTCCTTCTCCATTCTTCTTCACTCGTGGAAGATGCTATTATGATCATCCTTGGCTTGAGTTTGAAGGCATGAGAGGCTAAGTTCAAGGTGCTTTGGTGGTGTGAAGGTAGCTCTAGCTTCATGAACCAACATAGGGGAGTTTTTAGTTCACAATTTCTTATTTCCTTTGTATTTGACTTCTACTCTTTTGTATTGGTCTTGTATTTGGATTTGAGACATGGGATATGTGATTGCTATCTATATTTGTGAACTATTATGTGTATGCTTTGATTTAAATGTGATTAAGGTACAATTTCCTATCTACTTGTAGTTGTATTCTTAGTTGTAGCCATTTTAGTGGTTGCTAGTGGTTATAGTCAATTTCTTCCATGTATGAATGTTGTGTTTGCACTTCATGAGAGTTAAATTGCATTTTTCAAGGCATTTCACAAACCAAGTGGATCTTAACACTAACCCTAAGTAATGACTATGAAAGTGGTTGCTAGATTAGTCATTAATTAGGGCTGGTGGAACCTTAGTGGTTGCTTGGGGATTTTTCAACTAGACTTGGTAAACTAAACTTCCACTTATCATTTTTAAAGAAGCACTTGAGTTACCGTAACACTACCAAAGCCCATTTTATAAAATTACCCTTAATCCAAACTTCTTTCACCATTTAATCCAAAATACCAAAAACAAGTATCTACATTTTCTTTATAGTTTCACCAAAAGACTTTTCAAAACCAAAACCCCAGACTTTTTATTGTTTTAATTGCCATAGTTAGTTTAGGTTGATTAGAAAGACTCCTCAAGTACCTATCGTCCGTTGGTTCAGCTGGCGAAGGGGGTTGGACTTCGACCATCTTGGCGAGGGTTCGATCCCTGGGAAAGACCACTTTGTTGTGGATCTAGTCGCGGCGCTTGGGGAGGCATCTCCTGGATTGGACGCTTGCCAACCAGGAGCCCATAGGGACAGGCCCCAGTGGATCATGAGTTAGGGGCCCTGCCCTTGGATCGTGTGTGAGCCAAATCACTTTCCTAAAATTTTTGTATAAAAAAGAAGAAGAAAGACTCCTCAAGTGAAATGACCCGGGGTTTCAACTTATATTGCAATCATTGGATTAAAATTTGATCTTAACCCCCAAGGCGTATTAGGCAAATGTTAAATCAATCGGTAGGCACAATTCTTTTCAAAGCCCTATATCGGCTGGCACAATTCTTTTAAAGCCCTTTACTAATAGACACAATTCTTTTCAAAGCCCAATAACAGCTAGCACAATTCTTTGAAAGCCTTGTATTAGAAGGCACAATTCTTTTAAAGCCTTGTACTAGTAGGCACAATTATTTCAAAGCCTAGTAATGGCTGGCACAATCTTTTAAAGCCCTATATGGCAGGTATACTCCTTTTCAAAGCCCAGTATCGGCTAGCACAATTATTCAAAGCCCTGTATCGACAGGATCCATTCTTTTAAAGTCCAATCTGAGTGGCTTCATTATTCAGAGACATGTGTCCAACTTTACAACAACCTTTCCACTCTCTTTTATGAACCAAGTAAAGAGGGGCATGTACACTGTATTTTGCCCATACCTTCTTTTTGGTTCCTAAGGCATCCTAGTCCTGTTTTTTTTTTGCATCTCATGTTTGGCAGAATAAATACATATTTGCTTGCGTTTGGATAGGCCAGTTGGAGTGGAGAATTTTATAAATATATACATATTTTTATCTTTACTTGGTTCATAGATAAGAAAGACACCTATCTCAGCTACAACCAAGTAAAGAGGGGCAACTGTAAACGCCCTATTTTGTATGGGCCCTACAAAGGAATAGAAATCATAGAAATTAAAATAATAAAAATCTTCCTTGTCGAAATTCCAAAGAATCCCCCACTCATTATGATCGAAAAATGATGCTTCAATTATTATTATAAAAATTCAAAAAATTGTTGATTTATTATGATTAGGTGTGATTAATGCTGATTATTAGGTCTTAATTGAAAAAGTAAAATCTTCTAATATCTATCTCTAAATCTCATGAACTCTCTATCATTGGTCCAAGTCAGCAATCTTGAGCCAATTTCAATGTTATATCCAAGTCGGCATAAAAAAATTCGGATTATCTAAATCTCTTGAACTCTCTATCATTGGTCCAAGTCAGCAATCTTAAGCCAATTTCAATGTTATAATATCATTGGTCCAAGTCAGCATAAAAAAATTTCAATTATGATAATTGATATTAATTGCCTAATATGTTATCAATTTCAATCAATTTCAATTACTTGATCCAATTTCAATTACTAAAATTACGGTTACAAAGGATTATTAAAATAAAATCATTAATTCTCATGCATTCCATCCACTCAATCTTCAGATACAATTTCAATTATCTAAATCTCATGAACTCTCTATCATTGGTCCAAGTCAGCAATCTTGAGCCAATTTCAATGTTATAATATCATTGGTCCAAGTCAGCATAAAAAAATTCAATTATGATAATCAATATTAATTTCCTAATATGTTATCATTTTCAATCAATTTCAATTACTTGATCCAATTTCAATTACTAAAAATTTGGTTAAAAAAGGATTAAAATAAAATCATTAATTCTCATGCATTCCATCCACTCAATCTTCATATTTTCTTGGTCAAATAAAATTCTTCGGCTTTCTGTTTCAAAGTTTAAAATTCAAATTCAAATGCTTTTTTAAATTAATACAAATTCCTCTCAATTTTCTTAAAATAATTCACCAACAACAGCCCTATCAACACAATTCCTCTCTCTCCGACCAGAACATTCAACCGCCTTTTCATATGAATAATGGAATGAACTTTCAAGTTTCAACATAGATAAAATCTCAACTGATTACACTGCCATAACCCAAGCACATAATGGATCCATGATTTTAGGATTTGATACAGGGAAATATAAATTGATGCTAACAAATTAAATAGGAAATAAATGAAATTACTAAAAATACTAAAAATATGGTTAATTAAAAAAAGGATTATTAAAATAAAATCATTATATACGAAAATTAAGGAAGGAAGGAAGCTGCATCGATTTAGGAAATATTAGTGCTCAAAATTGATATTAATTTTGTTGTTGCAATGCCCACATTCCTATAACCTTATATCAAACCCTCTTGGATGACATAATACCACCTTACAAAGTTTTGGCCTCCAATCATGGTTGACATACTAAAGAATGGTGAAGATGGATATGTTCCGAAATATTGATGATAGCAAGGACACATGGTCCGTTCATGCCAAAGTGCTACGAAAATGGGTTTTCCATAAGAAGGTTGCTCCCCACCCTATTTGGAAGGTCGGAATGATCTTGGTTGACAAGGACCTTACTAGAGTTGAAGTCTCTGTGACTCACAAACAATTGGTAGACTGATATCGAGAGGAACTCAAAGAAAATGGAATATATAACTTTGAGAAATTTGAAGTTGTGGAGAATGAAGATCAGTACAAAGTTACTAGTCATCCTTGGAGGCTGAACTCCACCCCAACACATTATGTAAAGATTCTTACGTCAAAATTCCTGATCCAGTTATTAACTTTACTACTATTACAGATATCGTCTGTGGGCATGCTCCATTAGATGGTTTAATAGGAGCTAAAACTACTATATATATATGCGCTTTATTCTTTTTTAGTTAAAGTTATATTTATAATTATAATTATAATATAATTATAACTATTATAATTATGTATATGAATTTATTTATTTATCATTTGACATATGTGTTTTTACTTTGCTACGATTTTTCACTCAGATGCAAACACCTAACTGTCCAATAATTGCAGATGTGATTGAATTCTTGCAATCATTTGGAATGCTGCATGACCAAAGGAGGGAATATGACTCAATCAAAAGGCTGAACTTTAGCATTGCAGACGAGCGGTTGCAACATAAAATTTTGATATGTGTTTTAAATCTCATGAACTCTCTATCATTGGTCCAAGTCAACAATATTGAGCCAATTTCAATGTTATAATATCATTGGTCCAAGTCAGCATAAAAAAATTTCAATTATCTAAATCTCTTGAACTCTCTATCATTGGTCAAACTCAGCAATCTTGAGCCAATTTCAATGTTTTAATGTCATTAGTCCAAGTCAGCATAAAAAAATTTCAATAATGACAATGAATATTAATTGTCTATTTCCATTGCTAACGTGGCATATTTTCCATAATTGTTGAATTAAGTTTTAAATAAATAAATAGCCATGGTTGGAGATACAAATTTTATATTTTGTAATAAGAGAAAAAATGGAAACTTAGTTTTGTCAACAATATTTTAGGGAAAGTTGAATCAAATTCGTAGGATTTGTAAACATAATAAAAAAATTTCATTATCACCTAAATCCCTTTATTTTAGTGTCAATGACTCCCCAATTATAACCAAAATATGCATAAAATCTAATTAAAAATGGGGAGTCATCATATTTCCAAAAAGAAATGGAGAACCTAAAGTAGTAGGATTTGTAAAAATAATAAAAAAAATTCAATTATGATAATCAATATTAAATGCCTAATAAATCCCATTGAAAATACTTATATTATCAAATTTTCTCTAAAACAATTGGACTACTAAAAAGAAAAAAATATTTTATGCCTAATAAAATAACAACCATTAGTTGTTATAATTGTTGTTATAATGTGTTGCCCTGTTATCAGTGAAATATCTCATCACATATACATTAATATTACTAATAAGTATAACTAACTCAGCATTTTATTCAAATACTTTATTTTCATTGCTGACGTGGTATAATTTCCATAATTATTCAATTAAGTTTAAAATAAATAAATAACCACGGTTGCAGATAAAAATTTTATATTTTGTAATAAAAAAAGGAAACTTAGTTTTGTCAACAATATTTTAGGGAAACTTGGATCATATTAGTAGGATTTGTAAACATAATAAAAAAATTTCAATTATGATAATCAATATTAATTGCCTAATATGTTATGCCTAATAAATCTCATTGAAAATACTTATATTATCAGATTTATATTAATCAACTGTACTGGTTCATACTTGGAGACATCTACCAACAATGGAACTTCAAAAACAACAATATTTTAGGGAAACTTGGATCATATTAGTAGGATTTGTAAACATAATAAAAAAATTTCAATTATGATAATCAATATTAATTGCCTAATATGTTATGCCTAATAAATCTCATTGAAAATACTTATATTATCAGATTTATATTAATCAACTGTACTGGTTCATACTTGGAGACATCTACCAACAATGGAACTTCAAAAAGGGCAAAGAAAATGTGGGCGTGATGGCAGTCAAAGAGGTGAGTTACAAGATCTTAAAAGAATATTGAATTTCATGCAAATTAATAAACACCACATGTCATATCTTCATATTTTGAATTTGCAACACCATTTTCTTTGGGGTCTCCATGCAGGCAAAAGAGTGAGAGTTTCTCATCTTACTAATGTCCACAACAACATTCCTACTATTTTCACTGCATCTTCACAAGTGGAAAACATGAGATCGAAGGTGTTGGAGATCGACCATGAATGTAATCCTCTTTTCGAAGTCGTTACCTCGAATACGTGCAAGCGCAGTGATTGGATACCAGTTAGCAAACGATTAAGATAAAAAAGAAAGGTAGTCAAGAGGACATCGCAAACCACTAGCCAAACATCAACCAACCTCTCTTCAAGGCTTGACCATGTAGCTTCTGGAGGTTCTTACTATGCCTTTTTTAATTGATTTATGCTTATAATCCATATGTTCTTTGGATTGGTATTTAAGGTGTCTGGATGATGAATGTACCTATATGGTATAAAAAACATATAATAAAGAATGTGGTTGCATGCATTTTGGCTGCCCACTTATTTGTTTCCCTACTATTTTAATACATTGTAATTATTTTAATCCTTTACTTCCATATGATTTTCTCTTTAATATCAAATATTTCCAACACGTGATCATATTAATTTTTTTCTAACCTCGCAAAACTTTTGTTACGAAGGTCCTAAGACTAAATTGTGAGATATTGTCTCCATTATTTTATACCCCACTTTTTTAAACAAATTTTTAATTACTGTTATTGCCATTTAATATTAGTACAATAACAACTTTTCGTGTTGCATTTCTCCAAGGCCATTATTTAAATTTCAATCAAATATTCATTCCAATAAAATATAAATGAATACGGTAAAATGTTTTGGTATTTACATTTGATATTGCTTATAAATTTTGATAAAGGTCAAAATTAGAGAAAACATTCGATCTTTGATAAAAAGTATAACGTTTCTGTTGAGGATTTATTAATTCACCTTCGCAAGATTTATCAAATTTACAAGAATAAAATTTGCCCTTTAATAATTACATGCTCTTTCATTTGTTCAGTATGCAAATAATTGCTTTGTGCATATAGACCAATGTGATGAAAAGCTTGATAAGGAAGATGATGTTTGTGACACTTTTACCCAACTAGGTTCAAGTTACATTGATGAAGGAGACCCAATCCATGAATGTGAACATTGCAGGGCTCTAATGTAATCAAACGAGAGGCTGAAAAATAGTGTTGATTCTGATAAACCAAAGTTCTCAATATGTTGTAGTCAAGGAAAAATCCAAGTCCCTTTCATGACGCCACCTCCAGATGAACTCTATCAGCTTTTCTTCAACAAACAAACAACAGAATCAAAGAATTTCCTGAAAAATATCATGTCTCACAACAACATGTTTTGCTTCACATCAATGGGAGGCAAAGTTGAGCACATGAGTGGTGGAGGTCCTTACTCATTTGTTTTGACGGGCCAAAATCATCATTTGATAGGTAGTTTGCTTCCACCTAAAGGTAGGCCACCTGTGTACTCACAGTTATATATATATATGACACTGACAACGAGGTCATAAACATAATTTCAGTAGTCATGTATCTTTCTTCAAACACTAACATGACCATTGAAATTAAAGTATTTCAAAAACCAATTGATTAACTATGTTTAATTAATACACTCTATCTTAATCATGCAGCAATGATGGAGGGGGTGAATCTTTAGATGCATATATTGTCCAGAAAATTAAGTAATGTCTTGACGACAACAACGCTATTGTCAAGCAGTATAGGGCAACCTCTACCATAATTAGAAGTGACAATGTTGCCTAGGTGCACATTCGTTTGGTTCCAAACCCGAGTACAAACGTGGATAACATGTTGTATAATATGCCTACTGCATGAGAGGTGGCTGCATTGATTGTTGGAGATCTGGATAGGTCTTACACTAAAAGGGATATAATTGTTAGGAAAGAAAGCGGCTTTCTTCAAAGGATAGATGAGCTCCATAATGCTTACCTACCATTACAATATCCTATCATTTTCCACTATGGAGACACTTTGATGTGGACCTAATAGGAACCTGTCCTAGAAAGCATAGAAATTACAAATCGGTTAACAAAGGCGGAAGCACATACATAAAATATGAAAAAACAAAGGATAGGGATCTTGCGACAAGGAACACAATGAACACGCGTTCCAGGAAACACTAGGTATATTATTCTTTCAAGAATACATAACCAACAAGTAAAAACTTGTTAAAAGAGAATTATTATTCAACTTGTATTTATCTTCATATTAACTTCCATTCAAGTACAAAATTGGGCCTATAAATAGGCAACAAGGGAAAACTCTAGAATCAAAAACCCTAAGACATAAATGCCATTAATGCTAATTGATTGACCTGATTGGTACCAATCAATCCTAAGAGAATTAGAAAATTACTTGAACTTGAAATAAAAGTAATCTACCTAAGAAAATTAAAAACAAACAATTTTAGAATAGGAAACCAAACAGTCTTCTAGAACAAGCAATGACCGTAAGGTCTTATTCCATGGAAATAAAAGAGGAAACTTCCTAAAAACGAAATTAAATCAAATTCTATGCATAATGACACCTTTTTGTTGCTTCTTGAAGATTCTTGGATGTCACTCCACCTCCTCCTCCAAGGAACATGCTTGTCACATGGTATTTTAAGTGATTTCTTGAATCTGGATTGCACACAGGCCTTGTACATCGTCTAATTAGGCTTGTTTCTCTATGCTACACCAATTTCATGGATCTTCATGATTTGCCACGTCCTCAAACTCTTATGGGTTGTAAAATCATGCATATGGGGCTTGATACTTATGGTTAGAGTCCCATTTACATCCTCAATATGTATACTAACATAACGGATAATTGATGTAGCATATTGAAGCCCAAATGTTGTCTCTGGAGCCTTGAACATCCCACCATTTATGAAGCTTCTAGCAATGAGGCTCATCTCATTTTGAATAGAATATTGACTTTTAAGACTCTCGTAATTAATGTCCCCTAGTATCATATCACAATGGATATGATTCTACCATACAGCACAACCAAGAGTCGTTGGCAAAGACAAAAAAGAAAAAGAAGCTAACTAGATGCAGATAAACCTACCACTTATGCCTGTTTATGACATTCTCAATTGTGTTTGTATGACAGAGGTGTACACAATTGAATTCCAGAATTTTGCTACATGCACATATTATATTGTGGTTACTGGATGCAGATAAACCAAAGACACCCTCCGATGTTGACAAAATTATTTCAAGTGAGATACCTGACAGAGATGAAGATCCTAAACTGTATGAGTTGGTCAGAAATTACATGATGCACAGCCCCTGTGGAGGGTCAAACAATAAAGCTGCATGCATGAAGGATGGATTTTGTTGCAAATTCTTTCCTAAGGAATTTGTCAATAACACAATTGTAGATGAGAAAGGTTATCCAACATATTGCAAGAGACAGGATGGATGTACAGTTGAGAGGAAAGGAGTAAAACTTGACAACAAATATGTTGTTCCCTACAATGCAACATTGTTGAAATTGTTTTGTGCTCACCTAAATGTGGAGAAGACAAATCAAACATGTGCAATCAAATATCTGTTCAAATACGTGGCTAAAGGACCCAATCGTGTCATTGCTGGCATATACAATAACAGTGACTCATGTGAATCTCAGAGACTCTTTGATGAGATAGCACATTACCTTAATTAAAGATATATTTCCTCATGTGTGGCTGCTTGGAGGATATTCTCATTTGAAATTCATCATTGGTTTCCACCTGTGAAAAGGTTGAGCTTCCACCTGCCACAACAAAAACCAGTGTACTATTATAGGCATGACGCAATGCCTTCTTTGTTGGATCAACCTAGAATCAAAGAGTCTATGTTCCTTTCTTGGATGCAGAAAAATGAAGATGACCCGTATGCAAGGAAACTAACATATTTGGAGTTTCCTAATCACTATACTTTTGACAAGAAGAATCAGATGTGGAAATTTGGCAGCGAGGTGGATCTGTCTGTAGATTGGCACATGCAATGCCATCTCAAGAAGTGTTATTTTACTTGCAGCTTATGTTCACAAAGGTTAAAGGACCAAAATGCTATGAAGACATAAGGACTGTTATGGCATTGTGCACTCTACATTTATAGAGGCATGTTATTCTCTTGGGTTGCTTAATGATGATCAAGATTTTGTAGGCACGATTAAAGAGGCTTCGTTATGGGCATCTGGAAATTATCTTTAGAGATTCTTTGTAAGCATGCTACTAAGTCACTCCCTATCTCAACCTTCTATTGTGTGGGAGCAGACGAAGAAGATAATATGTGAAGATTTATTGTACGTCAGCCACAATGACCAACGTCACTCTGGTACTAATTCGTCATTCCTCAATCATATTTATTTAATGCATAATTACTATTTTTTAACTAAAATTTAACACATAGTTAATAGCTTTATGTCCCTACAACATGCATCCACAGTCATTACTTTATAGTACTACTATTAAATATTAAATATATTGATAACTGGAAATGAAGGACAACACTATTTGCATTTGCAATTTGTTGATTGATTGACACCCTTCATATTGTTTTAGCAGAGAGTGAATTTAATGAATTGAGCAAGGAGGAAGCTGGATTGTGTCAAATTGAGCAACTTCTACAAAGAAATGGGAAGAGTCTAGCAAATTATCCATCTATACCAAGAGCAAATTCAGTAGACTACTTTGATACAATGAACCAACTTATCCTTCATGAGCTAAACTTCAATAAGGATCATGAAAGAGAAAAGTATGAGATGTTGAAGTCATCAATGAATGAGGATCAGGGACTCATTTTTGATTGTGTGATGGCAGCTGTTCAATCAAAAACCGGGGGGTTTCTTCTTTGTTCAAGGATGCGGTGGAACTGGTATGACCTACCTTTGGAATACACTCACTGCAGCAATACGAGCATGTGAGGGGATTATATTAAATGTGGCTTCAAGTGGAATAGCTGCAACTTTGTTGCTATCTGGTAGAACAACGCATTCCAGGTTCCACATTCCTATTGCAATTAATGAGGGTTCAATCTGTGGATTGACCCAAAATTTGCCAGAAGCAAACCTCATCAAAGCATCTACCCTAATCATTTGGGATGAAGCACGCATGATAAAGAGACATAGTGTCGAGACTATTGATCGTACATTAAGAGATAGAATGAAATATGATTCAATCTTTGGTGGTAAGTGCATTGTCATGGGAGGTGACTTCAAGCAAATACTACTTGTAGTGCCAATTGGTGGGAGGGCAGAAATTGTTGATGCAACATTAAACACGTCCAACTTATGGCGTGAGTGTGTATTAATGGAGCTCAAGAAGAACATAAGACTACAATCCTCAGACGATCCAAAGGAACATGATGGAACTATAGAAATGGTTATTGAAGGTTGGAGATGGGAAGATTGGACTACCAATGATGGAACTATGAAAATTCAAATGTTAGATGAATTATTGTTAGATGGGGGTGATCCTATTAAATCAATAGCTGAATCTACATTTCTAGATTTATCAGATCACTTATTTAAGGAAAACTACTTAACAAACCGTGTAATTCTTGCTCCTACAAATGAGGTGGTCGATAGTTTGAATGACTACATTTGTTCTTCACTCTCAGGTTATGTGGTTGAATATCTCAGCTCAAATGCAATCAGCCACACGGACAATGTGAACGATAGGTTTGAAGAGTTGTACAATATTGAGTTTCTGAATTCAATCATTTGTTCACGAATGCCCCATCACATATTGAAGCTGAAGGTCAGAGTTCCAATTATGCTAATAAGAAACATTGACCAAGCCGCAGGTCTTTGTAATGGCACCAGGTTGAGGGTTACACATCGTGGCAAGAATTTCATTAAAGCAGTTGCTCTCAACGGGAGCAGCATTGGACAAGAAGTTCTTATACATCGCATGGACATGAATCCATTAGTGTCATAGTTACCATTCAACATGACAAGAAGGTAATTCCTGTTATCATTTATTTTGCAATGACAATAAATAAAAGTCCAGGACAATCAATGTCGACTGTTGATTTATACCTACCGAGCCCTGTATTCTCACATGGTTAGCTGTATGTCGCTTTGTCACGTGTGAAGAGTGTTAAAGGCTTGAAAATACTAATCTTGGACGACAAAAGAATAAGTATAAGCAAGACCAGTAACATAGTATACAGAGAGGTTTTGCAAAATTTGTACACCAATTGACCTCATTTATTTTACAATGGAAAGAAATTTTTTAAGCTTTACCGATATAATTTTTTCGCAATCCGAATTGCATTTACATAATTTTTACTTTAGTGTCCTGATTGTGCACATGTATAATTTTTATTTTATTACAACTATTACCGATTGCGCATCCCTTACGAAGATATCATTTAGCATAAATCATCGTTAGTGTGGAACGCTTAAATATTAATCATCGCACAACGCACGGGTCCAGAGTCTTGTTTGAACATTAAAATTGATGGGGATTATGAGCCATAAATGATGATTGGTGGGTGATTGATGACTTAAAAAATATAAAAATGAAAATAATTTAAAAAATGTATTTATTCATGCTGATGGGATCTTAGAATAGGAAATGTTTTTCAGATAAAAGTAAAAAAAAAATAAGACCATTAATGAGGCAAACCCTAGGTGTTGCCTACAAAATGGATAGTAAGAGAACAATTTTGGTATATTTTTTTGAGAGGAATAATTTGGAGAGCCTAGGAAAAAAGAGAGGTAGAAATGATTTGGAGAAAGGCAGTAAGGGGGAAATGGGGAGAAACTGATTTCTTCATCTTCTTAGTCTTGCTTCTCTTATTTCTTTCAAACTTTTGATCCAGTAATTACTTGTCCAACTATTATCCAATAAATCATATATTCCATGGTTGTTGCTACACATGTAAGCTTCAACATCAATGGCTTGAGGGTTATGATATAATACGATTTGATTGATGTATATCTTCTTTCTCTCTTGATTTCTTCTTCCTTCTTTGTCTTCTTCTTTCTATTTTTCCTTCTTTCATGCTACTTTATTTTTTCTCTTGAAAACTTAGAGGATTTAACATTATAAAAGGTTTGATTTTTCTATATATGCCCTCTTCACTTCATTATTTTGTAGCAAAGTCCAAAGCTTCACAGGTATAATTTCTATTATTATTGAAAGCTATTGTTGGCTCAACTATCATTGAAGCTATTGAAGGCTTATCATTGTGAATCCATTTTTTCTTATAAAGAATAAAATAAAATATAAAATTCCTTACAATAAAAATAAGGTTCAAAGCGATTTTTTTTCTTATAAAGAATAAAATAAAATATAAAATTCCTTACAATAAAAATAAGGTTCAAAGCGATTTTTGTTGCCATGTGAGGTTTAAAGAACCTTAGCAGGCAAAAACGATTAACTATCTATATAAGATTATGGGAATCTCAGAAGAATGTTAATTAACAAAATTTTTCTTGAATAATATTTTTTTATAAAAAATAAAGGTTTACTAATTTCACAAACTAAAAGAATACAAATCAATAAATAAGAATTTTTCTTAAAAATATAAATTAACATTTTTCCTAAAAACACAACCTTAGTGACACTCATTTCTACCCCGAACTACGTGGGATTTGATTCCTCTAAAGGGTACGTAGGCCCTAGGTTTTATCATAGGTCAAGTCCAACATTGTAAATAATTAATTTGTTTCATTATTTCCATCTTATCACTTTTTTGTAAATAAATTATTCTTTGGGTAATTAAAGCATAATTTAAGGCCATATTAATTTAAAATAGTCAACTTAAGGTAACTGTTCTCGTGAATGGGTGATGTGGGGTGCCTAACACCATCCTCATGTACAATAAATTCTCAAGCTCAATTTGGTTTTAAAAGACCATTTATATTTTTCAAAAGGTTTTCCAAAATATTCTATTTAAAAATTTTGGTGGCGACTTCATTTGACCTGATTTTAGGGCACTACATTATGCAACACACAAACGAGAACTATCTATCTATAATCAGAATGCATGCAACATGTAACATCCTAAGAAATTAATTGAGGATTTGGGGATGTAATTAGGATTTAATTAAAGGAAATTATTTGAGGAATTTGAGGTGCTGAGGATTTTTAAAGGCTTAGTTTCTTCTTCATTTTAATAAAAATGGTTAGGGAAATTATTTTTAGGCTCAAAGAAGGCTATGGTGGGAGGAGAACCTTAGAGAAGATTAAAAATAAATTTTTGGAGGTGAAAGGAAAATTTTTGCTCAAAAAAAATATCTTATTTGAGAATTTTATGGCCTCGTAGTCTATTCCTACTTTCCGATTTTATTTGCCTTGTATTTTTCCCTTCCTTCCCTCCTTTTATTTCTTTTCCTTCTCTCCTCTTTCATTGGAACACGGCTTCCCTCATCAGCACTGCTTCACCAAAAATAGCCCCCACTGGCTTAGCTTTTTCCTTCCCCAGTCTCCTTTTTCCTTCTTCTCCTTCTTTTCCTTCAGCTTGTCATGCACAGAGAGAGAGAGAGAGAGATCAGGGGAAGACACCATTGGAAGTTCTTGGGCTCATTGTCACCGGAGTAGAGGGTATTCCAACCAACCAAGTACATTTTCGGACTCCGGTAAGTCTCCTTTACACTCCTCTACCTTTCATTTCTCATTTTAGCTCTGCTTCCAAAAATGAGTCTCAGATGTGTTGAGGTTTTTGGAAGCTGTAAACCCATCAAATTGAAGCTTAAGCTTCGATTTAGAGGTTTAAAGAGATTTTTAGCATACTTGAAGTTTTCCATTTTATTTTGAATTTTCAAATTTTTAAGCTTTGGAAGGTTGGGATTCTTGTGATCTAGGATTTCTGAGATTAATTGGTGATTCCTATAGGTTTATTAAATTTATATGATAATATTAATTTGGCTGGTTTAGTTGGAATTGCACTTAGAGGAATTTTTTATAGTTAAAGTTTTGAATAAGGTAGGGCCTATGGAGAAATTCTTTGAATATGAGTATTTGAGGTTAATTGATGGTTCCAATAAATTCATTGATGCTAAATGATGCTTGATTGCACTTGATTATTACATGTTTTAAACCATAATTATGGGAAATTAATGCATGTTCTAGGTTAATACAAGGTTATTTAGGCACTTTGGCATTTAAGGTTCAAAAGCATAGAGTTTGTTGCACATTGGTCTCAATTCAAGCATTTTAGGGGCTAAACTCATGCAATAATCACTTCTGGATTTGAGAAGCTTCACATGTGCTTGAATTTACTATTGTAGGTACAAGAATTAAAGGATCAAGCAAGAAAATAACCAAGAAAATCAATTCTGGCTCTGTTTGCCATGGCCCATGCCACAACGAATGGCAAAATAAAATTTGTTGTAACCCAGAATAACAAACTCCAAAGCGCAAGAAAAAATGTCCACTTGGATGATAGCATGAATGTTCGCCATGGCAAGGAAGGCAGAGAGCCTCGCCACATACCGTTTGCTCGCCACATCAAGCATACTTGCTCGCCATTGCGAGAGAGGCAGAGAGACCCTTCTCTCTTCTACCTTGCTTGTTGTAGTGCGTCAGAACCTTGGTTACCTTCATCTTACCTGGTAATTCAAAAGTCCCCATCACATCACCTCCAATTCATACAAAAATCCATATTCTCGAGCCTTGTAAGATCCCTTTTAAGTACCTTTTCAAAACCACTTTATAATACACTAGTATGCTAACTATAATAGAAATAAATCAAGTTACAAAACCAATTGAGAAAACTATTATGGTTAAAAGGAGCTTTCCTTACTTTATTAAAATTCTATCATTGATAGAAAAGAGATTTTCTAAAACCAAGGCCTATCTTACATGTTAAAACCTTGCTTATCTTTTTCAAAAGCTAACCGTGTTAGTAAGAGGTGATTTAACATGGTTAATAAAAAAACATACATATTCCAACGTCTAACTATGTAAGAAAGTGCAAACCTAACACTCACATATTACATATAACTATCACATCGATCACAAGTTGGTAATTTCTTACCTTCAGCCCAAAGACATCGTGACCAACCGTCACCTTGCGGTTCATACCACCACTATTATTTACCACGACTCACATACACAACATGGTATTCCATACCTCATAACACCCACATAGTATTCAGGAATATTTAACAACATAACAATATTATCCAAATAACAACACATAATCCATATACCAACCATTCGTAGTCTCATAAATGATAACATAACAAGTAGTTTGGCCTTAGGTTGCTATCGAAATGCACATCGGCTTCAGGGTACTAGGTAGTAATATATATTGAAGTAATCCAAGTATCATCAAATAGAAATCCCATAAAAATTTAAATCAGAGTATAATAATGCAAAAAAGTAAACATGCCTTAATAGTGGCAATAGATTTAGGTGTTGATTAATTGTAATTTAAATAGATTTTTGAGGATTTAAGGTAATTTTTAGGGATTAATTATGTGATTATGATTGATCTTTATTGTTGGTTAGTAAGCTATTGGGAGATTTGTGAATGCATTTAATTTCATGGTTCTTGAGGATTACAAATGGAAATTGAGGCTTAGAGATTTAGGTTAAGTTATGAATCATATATGGATTGGGATTAAGTAGGATTGCGCTAATTTAGGGCCCAAAATGATGTGAGTTTCTGGACAACGTTCGTCATGATGAACCCAAGGCGAGGTCTCGATCCAAAAAGGGGTTTTAGTTTGTTCTCCATGGCGAGCCCACGATGAACTCGAGAAACAGAGGCATTTTTTGGCTATTCGCCGAGGCAAACCCAATGCGAAAGACCATTTTTGGCGCCTATTATAAATTTAGAGATTAGGGTTTCATTTTTCTTGGAGAGGCCGAGAAAGAGGTGACACTACTACAGAAATGTCCTATTGCAGCACAACAATAGCAGCGCTTACCAAACGTAAGCGCTGGGATAGGTACATAAGACCTATCCTAGCGCTTTATAAATAATTATAAGCGCTGGGATAGGTCCAGAAGATTAATTTAAAATAATCTCTTTTATTTAATAATGTCTAAATTACATCCCAGCTTTGCCTTTATATAGGTGATTTCCTTTGAAATTAATTCTCTGAACCTTATCTGAAATATATTTAATCCCCTGAATATATTTAACCTTGTCCTTATTATTTAATAATTTCTAAGTCCCCCAGTTTTTTTTTAATTTTTAATACCTATTCCAGCTCTTTTTACGTAAAAAGCGCTGGAATAGGCCATTTCTCAAATATATTTAATCCCCTGTTTATATGTAACCTTGTCCTTATTATTTAATAATTTCTGAGTCTACTAGTTTTTTTTTTTAAATTTTTAATACCTATTCCAGCACTTTTTACTTAAAAAGCGCTGGAATAGGCCATTTCTCAAATATATTTAGTCCCCTGAATATATTTAACCTTGTCCTTATTATTTAATAATTTCTGAGTCCCCCAGTTTTTTTTTTAATTTTTAATACCTATTCCAGCGCTTTTTACATAAAAAGCGCTGGAATAGGCCATTCCCAAATATATTTAATCCCCTGAATATATGTAACCTTGTCCTTATTATTTAATAATTTCTGAGTCCCCCAGTTTTTTTTTTTAATTTTTAATACCTATTCCAGCGCTTTTTACTTAAAAAGCGCTGGAATAGGACATTTCTCAAATCAATTTAGTCCCCTGAATAAATTTAACATTGTCCTTATTATTTAATAATTTTTGAGTCCCCCAGTTTTTTTTAATTTTTAATACCTATTCCAGCGCTTTTTACTTAAAAAGCGCTGGAATAGGCCATTCCCAAATATATTTAATCCCCTAAATATATTTAACCTTGTCCTTATTATTTAATAATTTCTGAGTCCCCCAGTTTTTTTTAATTTTTAATACCTATTCCAGCGCTTTTTACGTAAAAAGCGCTGGAATAGGCCATTCCCAAATATATTTAATCCCCTGAATATATTTAACCTTGTCCTTATTATTTAATAATTTCTGAGTCCCCCAGTTTTTTTTAAATTTTTAATACCTATTCCAGCGCTTTGTACGTAAAAAGCGCTGGAATAGGCCATTCCCAAATATATTTAATCCCCTGAATATATGTAACCTTGTCTTTATTATTTAATAATTTCTGAGTCCCCCATTTTTTTTTAATTTTTAATACCTATTCCAGCGCTTTTTAGGTAAAAAGCGCCGGGATAGGCTTTTTAGTTATTATTTTATTTGCCTGACATGTTAAACACCCGCGTGAGTTTCCATTTCCCTCTCCCCCATTTTTTCATTTCCCTCCCAAACACTTCGGCCCTCTCATTCTTCGCTTCTTCTCCCAACGTTCACTTCACCCAGATTTCGTCCTTGTGCTTTGGTGGTGATTTCGGCGGCAAACGGTGAAGAATCCTTCATCAGGTGAGTTTCGTTCTCGTGCTTCCATTTCTCTAATTTGAGAGTTTCTGTTTGAGCTTCGATTTGGGGTATGGGGATTTCGAAATTTGTGAACCATGTAAATGGAAGGTTACTCTTTGGTTAGATTTGGGGTATGAGGATTCCGATTTGGGGAATGCATGTATATTTGGTCAGATTTCTCGCAAAAATTACAGTACATCGAGAATGAACAACTTCAGATTTTTTAAATTATGATGTGAGATAATAGTACACTGATAAAAAAACGACGCCAACAATTTTTTTTGTTCAACCACGCACGCCAACAATGAATTGATGGTATTATTTCCAGTTTCCTCTTAGAATAAAGTAACATTTAATGGATTATATCTGCTAAATGATCCAACTTTCCATTTATTTTTAATTTATTTAACTGTGGGTAACAGAAATATACAATTTTCAACCATTGAATTTTTTTTTGTAATTAAATTAGTTCGCATTTCATAGGATAATAGGGCTAAATCTTGAAGATATCCAAAACTGAAAACCTATATAGCTAGATCAATTAGTCATTTGCCACCGACAGATTTAAACTTGTTGAAAAAAATTCAAAACCTTTTGGATATACTATAATATGAATTGTGGGTATTGTTCATCATCCACGCCATTGAAGGTGATTTCGGTTTGGAACTTACTAAAATCTTGATTAGACTTAATTTGGAGCAAGATTGAACTAATAATGGGGTTGCAAATGTGTTTTTCAATTTCCCATGATAAGTGTACATATATTCAAAACAATGGCTGTCAATTTACCATGACAAAGAGTGTGTTTTAGTACTAATTAAGCTCATGTATAATGAATTTTGGCCACAGAAACCGAATTATTTATGAATTGATAAGTTTTTATAGTCATAGTAGGAGTATGTAATGGTAGTTTAATTCAAGCTTTTGCTTGCCTTTATGTATTCAAAAAATAGTCATAGTATGATTGATTTCTTTATTTCTTAAAATGAATTTCTGTAACTGTAATTATGTTTACATAATATTTTTTATAGGAGCCTACAATTGCCTAATAGTTTGTTGGCGGAAACGGGGGACCAAAAGTGAGAAACTTTCGGTGTGATTGAGAGCTTTTATTAATTGACTTCGCCACATAGAAGGTATACTTTTAAATTTCCTTCCTCCATTGAATTATGAATAATATTATTGTTGTTTCATTAAACTCTTATAACTAAGTTTGATGTCGTAGTAATTGTGCAATATTTGAAAATATCCATGAATGGTAGATATTGTGTTATTGTGCCCATTAATGCTATATGTATAAATTCTCTGTGAATTCTGTTGTTGATGACTACTGGAAAATTACTGAGTTAATGATTGGTGTTTTGTGGGCTATCCATTTCTAATTAAAAAGATAGGGCCTTGAGCCTGGGAATGTTCATTTTGTAGCCGTTATGCTGCCGAATTTTTGTTAAAAAAATAAGGTAACATCGTAAGGTGGCTACCTAATGATTAAGTCATGCACATCGATCTTACTTCCACTTTCCTTTAGTAGGTTATAATGTTGGATCGGAAATGGATGTCTTGTGATCGACGTTCAAACGAATATATAGATGGAGCAAAAGAATTCATTGAATTTTCCGCTGAGCATGCAGAGAATTCTAACAGAATTGTATGCCCCTGTATGTCGTGTTTGTATGGAAAGCTTCTCCGTCTTCTTGACTTGTTGGGCCATTTATTCTGTCATGGGATCGATCTGTCCTATACACGTTGGACAAAGCATGGTGAGACGTATGAGTGTTCTGGTGGAGACCGGGTACATGATGTTAGTAGCGCTTCAAACGTGGTTGACACAGACATGTGTCATGAGAGCGATGATCTTGAAGAAATGTTGAATGTGGTGGGTGAGGAGGATCCTGAAATGTTTGAGACACTGAAGAGTGATGCAGAGACGCCTCTGTATGTGGGATGCAGTAAAGACACCAGATTGCGTGTGGTGCTTAAATTGTATAACCTGAAGGCGCGATACGGTTGGAGTGATGCAAGTTTCACTGCTCTGCTATCCGCTCTGCGAGATATACTCGCAGAAGGGAACGTACTCCCCTCGAAAACATAAGAGGCAAAGCAAATTCTCCGGTCGACCGGTATGAAATATGAGAAAATACATGCATGTCCCAACGACTGTATTTTATTCCGGAACCAGTATGCGTCGTTGGAGAAGTGTCCTAAATGCAGCACATCTCGTTATGGAAAGAAAGGTAAGAGTCCTTCTAAAGTCTTGTGGTACTTTCCAATCATTCCAAGATTCAAGCGCATGTACAGTAATGTGGATGTTGCAAGACTTTTGACATGGCACGCTGATGAGAGGATTCAAGACATCAAGCTTAGGCACCCCGCCGACGCCCCCCAATGGAAAAAAATTGTTTACGAGTTCCCTGAGTTCGGTGAAGAACCAAGAAACCTACGGCTTGCATTGGCAACCGATGGAATCAACCCCCATGGGGTTCAGAGTAGTACTCACAGCACATGGCCGGTGATTCTGATGATATATAACCTCCCCCCAAATTTAATCATGAAACGCAAGTTTATGATGCTTTCCATGCTTATTTCCGGGCCTAGACAGCCCGGCAACGATATAGACGTGTACTTGGATCCTTTGATTGAAGACTTGAAGCCTATGTGGGATTCGGGTGAGACGGTTTTTGATGGCTGTAAGGAAGAAAGTTTCAAATTGAGGGCCATGTTATTTGGCACAATAAATGACTTCCCAGCGTATGGTAATTTGTCCGGATACAGCGTCAAAGGATATGGTGTGTGCCCTATATGCGAAGATGATACCCATTCGATGCGACTGGATCACTGTAGGAAAAATGTTTACATGGGACATCGGAGGTTCTTGCCGTTAAGGCATCGTTGGCGGAGGTGGAAGAAGGCATTTAACGGGAGCTCAGAAGAAGGTAGGCCACCAAGATTATTGACCGGGGAAGACGTTCTTGAAAAGGTGAATGCGGTGGAGAATCATTTTGGCAAGCCTTTTGCTAAAAATGTATTGACAAGTGGCTGGAAGAAGAGGTCCATATTCTTCGAACTCCCGTATTGGAATTCCTTATATGTCAGGCACTTTCTTGATGTGATGCATATTGAAAAAAACATATGTGATAACCTAATTGGCACGTTACTAAATATGCAAGGAAAAAGTAAGGATGGTGTCAATTCAAGGTTAGATATGCTCAAGCTGGGAATAAGACAAGAGTTGGCACCTGCCGAGAAGGGATACCACACTTATTTACCTCCAGCTGCTACACCCTTTCAAGGAAAGAGAAAAGATTATTCTGTGAGTTTCTTAGTGGAATCAAAGTTCCAGAGGGCTACTCTTCAAATGTAAAGAACCTTGTATCTGTGAAAGAGTTGAAGTTGAAGAACCTGAAATCTCATGATTGCCACGTCCTGATGCAAAATTTCTTACCGGTTGTCATACGCAGCATTTTACCCAAGAAACTGCGGACCACGATCACCAGACTTTGTATGTTCTTCAAGCTTAATTGTAGTAAAGTGGTTGATACAATGAAGTTGCAGGATTTGCAGAGGCAGATCGTTTGTACCCTGTGCGAACTTGAAATGTATTTCCCCCCTTCATTCTTTGACATCATGGTTCACCTTACTGTACACTTGGTCAAAGAGGTTCAACTGTGCGGCCCAGTCTATTTGAGATGGATGTACCCGATTGAGCGGTTCATGAAAGTTTTAAAGGGGTATGTCAAAAACAGATATCGACCAGAGGGTTGTATTGCTGAACGATACATCGTTGAAGAAGCGAGTGATTTGTGTGCCGATTACTTATCAAATGTTGAACCTGTTGGCTTGCCCAAGTCTCGTCACGATGGGCGATTAACGGGGAAAGGAATAAGTGGGTTCAAGCTATTACGCATTTCGAATGCTGAAAGAGAGTTGGCGCACTTGTACATTCTTCACAACACTCCTGAGGTTGAACCATTCGTTGAAGAACACAAAAACTCCTTCGTGAAATACACGGTGATAGGAATGAGAGTTTGATCACAAAGGAGCACAACAAACATTTCATTAGATGGTTCAATGCACGCATTTGTCAGCAGGTTGAGCTTAATGCCGGATCGGTTGGTGAAAGATTGTTCTGGCTGTCGAAAGGACCGGGTTTGCACGCATTTTCTTATACCGGCTATGTAATCAACGGTTACACATTCTATACAAAAGGCCAGGATAAAAAAAGCACCATGCAAAATAGTGTAGTCACGCTTGTTGCCGAGGGGTGGCATATATCCAGTGCAAGAGATACAAATCCCATATATGCGCAGATGGCATACTTTGGTGTGATTGATTGCATTTGGGAGTTAGATTACACCATGTTCAGAGTTCCCGTGTTCCGGTGTCAGTGGGTTAACAACCACAGTGGACGGCGGTTAGATGAATTTGGGTTTATATCGGTCGACATTTCTAAAGTTGGATATAAGGATGATCCTTACATTCTACCGTCTCAAGCAGCACAAGTGTTTTACGTTGAGGATCTTTCTAAGAAGAATTGGTCAGTTGTCATACAGTCGAACAAAAATTATTCCGAGCAAGTTGATGATGAAAGTAGTGATGATGATATGAATGTGATAGAAGATGTTCCTTCCTTTGAGACATTACTGTCAGAAGACTTTGATGCAGACGGGATGATGACGAAGATGAGCCCGTTTATGTAAGACGTGATCATGAAGAAGGCATTTGGGTAAACACAACCCTAAATCCAACAAAAAAGAGGAAGCAGACAATTGTAGACAATATAACAAAGAGGAAAAAGAGGCGAAAGCCCTCAGTTTGTATGTATTTATGTTGTACACTATGAATTTTTTAGCCCTCAGTTCGCATACAATTAGCATGATTATATGTATATGCACTAAAATCATTTCTTGTCTAATTTTTTTTCAGGAGAATGGATCCCCATAGTGACCAGGAGGAAGAAGAACAACATAGTGGCCAGGAGGAAGAAGAACAACCTAGTGAGCAGGTAGTTATTGCTGAAGGTAAAGCAAGGCATGAGGCGAATGTTGTTCGTGGCAGGACCCTTATGCGCAAACTCCTCACACGCAGAGCTCAGGGAGTAAAGACAAGACTTAAATGGAATCCAAATAACCAAGCTATTGGAAAGTCGGCAAAGCTCCTCTCGGGTTACATTGGGTGCACTGTTCGGGACAAAATCCCTATTACTATTACAGATTGGAGAAAAGCAGGCGACAAACATGAGGAGGTTTGGTTAGAGATTAAGGTAAACTACATTTTTACAATTAATGGCATATATGTCATCATAACATTGTAACTAACAAATTGAATATGATTTTTGTTGTTACAGACTGTCTTTGACATCGACGATACTCACATGGATTATGTGCTGCAAAAAGCTTCGAGAATGCACCGGGGATATCGTTCCAACTTGACCACGTATTACCTGAGAGATGACGAAGGGGAGATCGTTCCAACGCCACCATCTATATATGCTGGGTTAATTACTCAAGAACATTGGGATGAATTTGTGCGACAACGTTTGACTGAGGAGTTCCAAGAAAGAAGTAAAAAAAATAGCCAAGCGGCTAAGAGCAGTCAGTATCCGTATATGGGCGGACGAAAGACATTTCCTGAATTGGAGGAAGATATGGTATGTTAGTAACACTTTTGGTTCCAAAATTATGAATAAATGTTTACGTGATTAATTTATACGTTCAATTGGTTTATCATGACAGATTGAGGAACAGGGCCTAGACTGTAGGCCACCACGGCATGGCCTCTGGGTCAGAGGTCACTCGCAGGCGGACGGTACCATCATTCATGAAGAGGTCAGAAGAGTCCATGAACGATGTGTAAGTCATTCTCTTGGAATTTCTAAATCTTTTCTAAACGGTGACTTTGCTAACTGAATAACTAATAATCCTTCCTCCTTGTTATAGGTTTTGTTAATGCAAGAATGCCCTGACGAGGTCAACACTTTTGGCAGTGGCGATTTCCTCAGCAGAGCACTCGATCGCCCTGAGTATTCAGGCCGTGTTCGGGGTGCGGGTGTAGGCGTCACGCCCTCATCTTACTTTGGGCGCAAAAAGAGGGCATCCAAAAGCGATGTTAGAGCGTTGCAAGATGAAGTTCTTACTATGAGGGAGGAGATGCTTGAGATACAATGACACAACGAGGAAATGGAACGACGGAATGAGGAAATGCAAAGACGGCACGAGGAAATGGAACGACGGAATGAGGAAATGCAAAGACGGCACGAGGAAATGGAACGACGGAATGAAGAAATGCAACAACGATACGAGAAGTTGTACGAATTCTTCCAGCAAAGCAATGTTGCATCACAAAAGTCCAACTTCGTGCATCAAAGTCACATTCCTTCCGTCGAGAGTCCAAGCATCAAGGATAGCTGTACGATGCCCAGGGCTGACATTCCTCAAGTAGTTCATACATTTTCTACTAACAAACTAACAGTGATTCTGTTATATTATCGATTGTGACCTAATGTTGACAACTCTTTCGTAGGGCGAGACAAAGTGCAAGCTGTATACGGATCAATCTTTCAGTGAGGTAGTTGCGGTTGGCAAGGTCTACAACACTTCGAACATGACCCTGCATAATTCACCGTTGCCTGAAAATGCACTAAAGGTATTGATTGAATACTCGTACAACGACTGGGCCTCGTTACCATTCCCTACTCCTAATTTGATGACTAGGGTCGGAGACGTTGTCGGTGCATACGTTGCTTGGCCCATTGCTTTGATTGTGCCAATACCACAGGTAATTATTTAGTAATAACATTTCCAATAGCATTCATTGTTTTTGAATAACGCTCTTTTATTTAAATGTTTTTATAGGGTACCCAATTTATGGGAAAGAAAGCACAAGTGGGTAATGTCAAAGGTACCCATGGTTCAGCTGCTCAAATCAAGAAAAAGAGTACCCGTACCGATCCGTTACCACAGGTGATTATTTGCTAATTAATTTAAACTAGCACTCTTCTTAATTATTGGAATTAATTTTTAAACTTTCTATTTACATGGTTTATAGGCACCAAAAGCTAAAGGTAAGAAAAAAGTTCAAGTGCCTGATCCTTTGATTGAAGATACAAGCGTCGAAACACCATATCGTGCTCGGTTGCGAGCATTTGCAGCTACCGTTTCTCGCGATGCTATTGTCTTCATTCCATTCAGCAGGCCTATATTTGACGAGGTAAATTTCACTGACGCTCTATCTAAGGATCAGGTAATGAAGGTGCTTAACCAAAGATGGGTCGGTGCGACGGTTATCAATATATGGATCAGGTATATATGCATTTCCATTGTGGTTTCATTCAATGTCATAAGTTTTACACTAATTGGGAGTTGGTATGGTTTCTTTGAAGGTATCTGCATGAACATGTCATGATCGCCGGGCGCAACGTTTCGTTCGAATTCATAAGCCCTTATTCGATAGCACAAGTTCCGGGCTCGAAACATGAGGACCGGTTCAGAGCGATTCAAAGGCGTTTCTCTTTAAAGGCAACAGCCAGAACTTTATTCTTAGCTCCAATTAATACAGGGTAAGTCTATACATATTTTTAGTTCCGAGCATCATAGATATATATACTAACATAACGTTATAAAATATTTTAGGCTACATTGGATTTTGCTTGTCATCAATCCGATGGCACAAGAAGAACCCATAATTTACTATTTGGATCCTGTGGAATCTGCTCTCCCAGATAATCGCCCAGATTTGATGCGTCTCTTCAATGGGTAAGTGAATGTCAACATTATTTGAATGCATTGTATTATTTGTCACTTTATGCTCGATCCTAGCCAATAAAATTAATTTAATATGTTTCTTTTTCAGAGTATTGACTAGTTTTCGGGCCGATGTTCAGTTGAAGTATTCCAGAGCCCCTGACCTGAAAGATGCTTATAAGTGGTGACAAGTCTAGGTTTTATAAAGTTATTCAATTTTTGAAACAATATATCCATAGTTAAAATATAACGTAAATGTTTCTTATATGATATATTTGGTGTTTCTTGTTACAGTGCCCCTACCAACCCAATAACAACGATTGTGGTTACTATGTGATGCAATACATGCGAGATATCGTTACACATGATCGACTCGGCATCCCACTGACAGTAAGTTTTATATTTTTCCAAATCTAATGTGTTTGTACTTGTTAGACTTCAAGTAAATTTACTTGTCATTTAAATGTGTTCGTGCAGTATTACCCAGACGCTTGTTCCTTCATGTTGTCAAGGGAAAAAATGGATGCAATAATTGAAGAATGGTGCACTTATGTATACCCTCTTTTCTCCAACATTAGATGATCCATTCATTAATTAGTATGCTTTTGTTTTCAACTTACAATGGTTGGTTTTATTGTACAATATTAGTATGACTTTTCTGGTGTGTATGTATATATGGTTTGGCTGGAATGGATAGTGTTGCTGGTTTTTTGCATTGATACAGGAGGTTGTGAAACAAAAATAAGTGAATATTTAAAAAAAAATGCCTATAGCAGCGCTTATTACGTAAAAAGCGCTCCTCTAGGGTAACCTATACCAGCGCTTATTACATAATGAGCGCTGGAGCGCTCATTAAGTAATAAGCGCTGGTATAGGTTACCCTATAGCAACGCTTAATACTTAATGAGCGGCGTTATAGGTATTCTATTTTATTTTTTAAAATAAAAAATTCATATATGTATGACCTAAAGTTGCGCTTTTCATATTATGAGCGCTGCTATAGGTAACCTATACCAGCGCTTATTACTTAATGAGCGCTCCATGTCTTTGATCATGATATTGCTAATATAAAAGCCGCCATGTCCGAGTTTGAAAGCTGTGAACAAGCTATTTATGATTCTGTTGACCGTAGGGTAAGCGAATCAACTCATACTAGGTTTGATGAGACCAATGATAGGATTAATGCCCTTGAGTCCAAACTTGACACTAAGCTCGAAGAAGTTATGTCAGCCATTCGTTGTCTAGGGCAACATACTTCAGGAAAACATATCGAGACCGTACCTCAAATGTAGGTAAGACCATAGCAGCCACACCACCTCACGACGAATTACTCCAGAACCCCCACAATGACCAAAGGTTAAACCTAGGACACCCTACACTGGATCAAGGTAGGAAGACCTCTATAGGTTGTCACTCTCTTCCTTTAGGTACCGGTAACCCTTATCCTAGGTCACCTCCATGTAGGCCCCATGCCTCGTTATTTGAGGATGAAATAGACCCTTGGAATGGATATAATGAACACCACTATATGAACACGAGGTCACCCCTTAGGCATGAGAGATCAGCCTATCAGTATGACAGAGGAAACTTTAGGCGTGACTTTAAGGAAGATATCACTAAGAAGGTTAAAGCTGATGCCCCAGAATTTGATGGTCGCTTAGATCCCACCTACATCTTAGATTGGCTCACCAAGATGAGACTTGTGGGAGCTGCACATACGTACTGGCACACGGTCGAAGTAACTCTCAAAGGGCAAGGTCATCCACCAGTGACTTCGTGGGCCAGAATGAAAATGAAATTGAAGGAGAAGTATGTGTCCTCCCGATACAAGTGCCAAATGTTCAGTCAATTAAACAATATCAGATAGGGCTCTATTGTTGTAGACTACACAGCCCATTTTGATGAACTTAGATTACGGTGTGGGCTGAGGGAAGACCCATGGTAATTACTTAGTAGGTTTATTGATGGCCTTCGGCCAGACATACAGAGGGCTCTTAAGCTAAACTTTCCTGAAACACTCGAGGACGCCTATCATAAGGCCCAAGAAATAGAATCCTTGTCCAAGTACCCTACATTTCGGCTTCCTCCTTCCCAAGGCACAGACACTTCCGACAGTCTCGTGGTTCATTCTCTACCGATAGGACTGAAGGGTCATCATCTAGGGCCACTTCCCAGTTCTATGATGGCCAAACATCTGGCACTAAGCCGATTAATGAATCTGTAGGCTATAGCTCTCGTCCTAGTGAGTCCACCATTGAATGCTTCAAGTGTCACGCTAAGGGGCACATCGCGTCAAAGTGCCCTCAACGAGCTCTCCTTCTTGAGTACCAAGACAACGATGAGCATACTCCTAACATTGTCGTGGACCTTGTTGATAGCCCATCAAATGTGGATGAGGAAATCTTCGCAGATGACATACTACTAGAGCACCTTGGGGCAATGCGATGTCTCTTAACTGTTCCCTCACCAGATGACTCGTGAAAACGTCATAACATATTCCACACATATGTGAAGTATGGTGAGAAGTCCTACAAACTCATTATCGACAATGGAAGTGAGAGAAATGTTATTTCAAGTTGAGGCATTGTTCGACTCGGGCTTAAGACTGAGCCCCTTGCCAAACCTTTCCGTGTTGCCTAGATAGACAACACCTCTCTTCCAATCACTTAACAATGTCATGTACCTCTTCACCTCGGTGACTATAAAGAGGACGTACTTTGTGTTGTCATTTCGATGGACGTATCCCATATCCTCTTTGGACGCCCTTGGTTGTACGATCATGACGTTATCATACATGGAAGATCCAACAACCATATGTTTAAGCATGAGGGGAAAACAATTATTTTGCGCAGTGCTAAGCCTGAACCTAAAGGAAAGGGTTCTCCCAAACTTCACCTCCTTACCGAAAATCAATTCATTCATGAGTGTCGGGAGACTGATATTATTCTTGCAGTTGTTGCCAAAGCCACCCTCCCATCCACTTCTAAGGCTACAAATCTACCTAAAGAGATTTCCCACTTGTTGGATGAGTTCAAGGATGTTGCACCTGATGAGTTACCCTATGAATTGCCTCTAATGAGGGAGATCCAACATGCAATTGATTTAGTTCCACGATCCCAACTCCCTAATTTGCCACATTATCGGATAAACCCTAAGGATAGAGAAGAACTTAATCGGCAAGTCAATGGTTTGCTGGAAAAAGGTTATATCCAACATAGCCTTAGCCCATGTGCAGTACCTACTTTATTTACGCCAAAGAAAGATGGTACGTGGAGAATGTGTATTGATAGTAGAGCTATCAACAAAATCACTATTATGTATAGGTTCCCTATCCCTAGACTTGAAGATATGCTTGATCTAGTCTCAGGGTTGTGTTGGTTCTCCAAAATTGACCTCCGTAGTGGGTACCACCAGATTAGGATTAGACCCGGAGATGAATGGAAAACCGCGTTCAAGACACAGGATGGCTTGTATGAATGGTTAGTCATGCCTTTTGGCCTTACCAATGCCCCAAGTACTTTCATGCGTGTCATGACTCACCTTCTCCGACCCTACTTAGGCAAGTTTCTGGTCGTCTACTTTGATGATATCCTAATATTTAGCAAGTCGGAAGCTGAGCATTTGACACATCTTCACCAAGTGTTTCTCATATTTCGGGAAGAGAAGTTCTATGTCAATCTTTCTAAGTGCTCATTTCTCCAAAAACAAATTGTTTTCCTTGGATTCATTGTTTCTGCGCAAGGGTTAGCCGCTGACCCTGAAAAGGTGCAAGCTATTCGTGATTGGCCTGAGCCCATATCCTTTCTTGAAGTTTGAAGCTTCCATGGTCTCGCATCCTTCTATAGGCGTTTTATTAGAGACTTCAGTACTATCATGAGCCCTATCACAAAATGTCTCAAAATGGATAAGTTTCGTTGGACATAGCTGTATCTCGTGCTTTCCAAATTATTAAACAAAAGATTTCTGAAGCCCCAGTCTTGGCTTTCCTAACTTTTCTAAGTGCTTTGAAGTTGCTTGTGATGCCTCCGGAATAGGGATTGGGGGCGTCTTAAGTCAAGAAGGTCACTCCGTTGCTTTCTTTAGTGAGAAATTGAACAAGGCTAAGCAGAAGTATTCCACTTATGATAAAGAATTTTATGCAATAGTTCGCTCTTTTGAGCATTGGAAGTATTATCTCTTGCCTCAACAATTTGTCATGTACTCAGATCATTAAGCCCTTAAATTTTTCAACTCCCAACGACATTTGAACCCAAAGCATGCCAAGTGGGCAGAGTTTCTCCAAGAATTCACTTTTGTTGTTAAGCATCGCGCAGGGATCGAAAATAAGGTAGCAGATGCCTTAAGCCGCCGAATTAATCTTCTACACACTATGCGTGTCCATGTTGTTGGCTTTGATCGTTTAATAGATGATTATCCCGTATGCCCTGATTTTGGCCTCATTTACCAAGAAGTTACTGATGGATCGCGCCATAACTATCCTGACTTCTTTATTAAGGATGGATACCTTTTTCGTGTTAATAAATTATGTATTCCCCATACATCCCTAAGAGATTTTCTTGTTTGGGAACTCCACGGAGGGGGTTTAGCTGGTCATTTTGGGAGGGATAAGACTATCACGCTTGTTGAACAACGATTGTATTGGCCCTCCATGTGGCGTGACGTTGCTCATATCCTATCACAATGTCATACTTGTCAAACATCCAAATCTAAGAAACAAAATACCGGTTTGTATACTCCTTTACCAATCCCTACAGCACCGTGGAAGGACCTTAGTATGGATTTTGTCTTAGGTCTGCCTAAGACTGTTCGACAACATGACTCTATCTTTGTTGTTGTCGACCGATTCTCTAAGATTGCGCATTTCATCCCTTGCAGTAAGACTACTGATGCCTCTCACATAGCTAAACTCTTCTTTAAGGAAGTTGTGCGCCTGCACTGGTTGCCCACTTCTATTGTGTCTAACCGTGATGTTAAGTTCATCAGCTACTTTTGGAAGACCCCTTGGAAACATTTTGGTACCCAACTCAAGTTCTCTTCTGCTTTCCACCCTCAAACCTAGGAAACTAGGATCTCATCTTACCCATTACTGAGTTCGCTTACAATAGTTCTGTCAACATATCCACAGGTAAAAGCCCATTTGAAATTGTTCACGGGTTCAATCCCAACCAGCCTATTGACTTGGTACCCCTTCCTTTGACAACCCGCACTTCAGAATCTGCCGAATCCTTAGCCCATCGCATACATGAATTACATGCTTAGATTAAGCGTAAAATAGAATTTAGTAATAATCAATATAAATTAACAGCAGATGCTCATCGGCGAGCTCAAAATTTTGGGGAAGGAGATTATGTAATGGCCCGTATTCGCCATGAGCGCTATCCAAAAAATTCCTTTAAGAAATTACATGCCCGTGCCTCAAGCCCATTTCGTATCCTAAAGAAACTTGGTCCCATGCTTATTTGCTAGAATTGCCTCCTGAAATGTCTATTAGTCCAGTCTTTAATGTTGAGGATCTCATATCTTACCGAGGCACTTTTGAGCCTCCCGCTTTTTCTAGTGATGACTCTGCAGGTTCTAGGTACAGTACTCCGGTTCCGCCGTTACCATGCGTCCCACCAACTAAAGAAGTGATCGATGCTGTCATGGATGAACAAACCATTCTCACCTTAGAGGGTCCATCGTTATCTTGTTCGATGGAAAGGCTCTTCTGACACAGATGCTACGTGGATTACTGAAGATGAGTTGCACCGGATTGATCCCACTTTGCTTGACTTTTGCAAGACCCCTTCCTCTCCAGAGGCGAGTTCTTTTCAGCAGGGGGAAATGATGGGAATCACAAAAGGATAAGGAAGATTCCCTCCAAATTTAAAGACTACCAGATTTGATTTTAATATTATTAATGTAATTGTTTTAATTTGAAAAAGTTGTTAGGATTTAGATCTGAAATTTGAATTTTATTGTTTTCTTTTAATTTAAAAAGTGGTTAGGATTTTTAGATCTGCAATTTCCCTTGTTTCATTATTTTATTATTTCAATATTTTAATTATTATTAGTTTCTAGATTTTTCTTCAGGGTTTGGTTGAGCTCTATAAATAAGAGCTCAACTTATCTACTTTGAACGTTCTGCCTATTGAATAAAAATATTGAGTTTCCCGTTTTCTCTCCTTATATTCTATCTCTCTCTTTCCTTTCTTCTCTTCTTCTATTCTTCTTCTCTACTCTTTAATCTCCTTGTTCTACATCAAGTTCACATGAGCAGGACGAAAACTTCAATTAATAACCTATAGTACAACCAAAAGAAAGAAAGAAAGAAAGAAAAACCATCGCTAAATTAATGGATTACTTCTCCAAAGAATTAGGTCTTCTCTTCTCTTAGGTATTGTTTGGTTGGGGGGTTTTGGAGGGGAGGTGAGAGGAGGGGAGGGATGAAAGGCTAAAAACCTTGTTTGGTTGAAAAAAATGGAGGGAAGGGGAGGAAAAAAAATTTGTCTTTTTCTGACCCCTTGCTCTCTCTCTCCTAACCCCCAAAAGTGGGGTTTTTTGGAGGGGAGAGAAAATTAGTGTCCGCTCTTGCCTAAATTACCTATGTAATATTTGAAATATTACAAAATTACCCTTATCCTTAAAATCTCATTTCTTCATCATTTCTTCAGCTGGACACAACCCATTTCGCAGACCCTCTCTTCTTTAATGCTCACCCACGGCATAGCCTCTCATCGAGCTCTCGCTGGTGCTTCGCGTCGCCGCTCGTCCGCCGTCGTCGGTCGTTTGCCGCTCGTTCTCGGTGAAGCTCGTCAGCCGTTCGATTTTGGCTCTGGTTTTTCTGCGCCATTCTCTACTTGTTTTTACTCGATTTTGCCTCTGGTTTTTTTACACCGTAAGCCGTTCGATTTAGCTGCTGGTTTTTACTGGATTTATGCCCACTGATTTCTCTGCTTAGTTGTTATTCGTTGTTACTCGATTTTGCCTCTGGCTTCTCTGCTTAGTTGTTGCTTAGTTTTTGTTTGAACTCGAAAGCTTGTTCATTCTCTGCTTGGTTCTTGTAATTCTAATTATGTGAACTTGAAAGCTTGTTCATTCTCTGCTTGGTTCGATTTTGCCGCTGGTCATGCCCGCTGATTTTTGGATTCATGCCGGTGGCTTCTCTACTTAGTTGTTGCTTAGCTTTTGTTTGAACTTGAAAGCTTGTTCATTGTTTGATTTGCAAAGTTGTTCATTTTCTTCACCTCAGATGCTTAAAGATAAATTTCAGGTGCATAGAAGGGAGTTTAGAGTTTTAAGATATTGTGCCCATTTTTTGTTTTAGCTTTGCTGAGAACTCTGTATCTGATCACATGATTGATGAGAAAATAGAGGGTCTAGATTTGGAAGATGGGGTGAAGTCAAAGTTCTTTGTTAAAATCTTGAGCCTGTGTGAATCAAGTGGGGGAGAAGCTTCTAGTTTTCAGCCAACATCTCTTGCCTTTGAAGTATTTGGAAAGATTGACCATGAAGGAAGGGATGGAGCACTGGGAAAGAGATATTTGTTATACCGGTTGGTAGCTGCTGATTCTCCCGAACAGGATGACCATGATACTTGTTTCAAGAAGAAATTAATTTCAAAAATGTGGTTTGAATGGAACGAGTATTGTGGTATTCGGGTGATTGAAGGTATTCTGCAATTATACAGTCTGACGTACAGTCAAATGTGATTTAGGAAATGTGTTTGCAAAAAACAAGTTATGTAGGAGAAAATCCCAATTGTTTTGTAAATGCTCAGTAGTTCAGATCATTTAGCACATCCTTCCTTCGATGTCCTCAGTTTTGCTTGCGGTGATTTACATCATGTTTTGAAGGCTTGAAATGTTGGTTATTATTGTTCTGGGCATGGGGGTGTATATTTTTGTTCAACATCCTTCTATTTGGTGAAGATGTTGAGAACAGAATATTTCAGAGATAACCAGTAATTAATATCACTCCTATCATATTTCTTAGTTTTATTAATATTACAATTTAAATTTAGCTCATTTTAATGCAGCTTGTTACAAATTTATGCGCACTCAATCATTTTATTGGCAGAAATATAAAATGTTCATCTGATAAAAATTAGATTCCCCACTACATAATGTTTTTGAAAAATTTGACGTCAACACTAAGATACAGAGTTAGCTATAATTTGAATAAGCGTTTGTTAGTATAACATGTTTAATATTTCAATTCATATATTTATTAAGCATATGTATAATTGCTTTATTTTATTTTTATTATAGTAATTTTTCAATGAATAGGGAGAAATTTCTGTTCATTAATTAAAAAAGGTAAACCATGAAATATTTAATTTTGTTAAAAAAATATTTATTTTATAATAAATAATCATCAAAGGTAAACCATGAAGTAAGAATATAAGAGCAAAGGGTATAATTGTCAACTTATAATTTGCTCCCCTCCCCTCCCCTCCTGAACCAAATAAAAAATTAAACCTCCCATCCCCTTCCCTCCAACCAAACAAAGTTTATAACCCAACCTCCCCTCCCCTCCCCTAACTTTAATAAACCTCCCCTCCCCTCTCCTAAGTTGAACCAAACAGACCCTTAGAAACCGACGTCGGTGGTGACGAATCGGCGATTATACTGCATCTTCTTGTGGGCGCAACCACTGGGCACGAGCAACAGATTTGTGAACCTTACCCATAGCGCCGACGGGTTGTTCCTTATTTTATACTTGAAAAGAACGATGATGAAGAAGCCGTGCAATGAAATATTTACAAAAATTCTTGGATTCTTTTGCTTTTCGCTCTGGGTTCCTTCTCGCTTCTGGAATTTTCTGTCTTTTCTGAAATTTTCAAAATTCCTGGATTCTTTTGCTTTTCACTTTGGGTTCCAATTTAAAATGGTGGTGTTTGATTTCTCTGGCAATCTTTCAGAGGGAATGGTTAAGGTTCATGAAGTGATTGAAGGATTGGATGTGAGAATTTTGATTAAGAACATTGGCATTTCGTTTCCTTACGCCAGATTTTTCCTTGAGGTGGATGATCTGTTGAAGAATATGATTAATGTAAATGTTGAGGGTAGCACAAAGGTAACACAAATTATGCTTCCTGGTTAGCTTAAGAGGAAGAAATGGGCAATAGTAAATATTGGTTCTGCAGTAGCTACTGTGATCCTTCACATCCTCTTTATTCTATATACGTTGCCACAAAAACGTGAGTTACTTGATTAATTGTTTCACTTCAAGCAATGGCTTAATTTGTTTTGTTTTTCTTGTTCGATATGTTTTTTCAAATCTGAAGCGTGGAGTGGCAGTGGGATGGGGAGGGAGGGCCTGAGGGCGAAGAGAGAGAAAGTTTTTTTTTTTAAATTTTGGTTTGCTAAGAATTCTGAACCAACAAAAAGTTCACGTGGATGTGTGCATGACAGGTCGGTATATTTTGGTCAACAATGTTGACTGATAGGCTATGCTAGTAACAGTCTAATAGAGGTCCAAATTGCCCCCATTTTTCAAGACAAACACTTACATATTATAAAAGTACCACATCGTCTGTATTATATCCATTGAAAATATAACAAATCAGATTATTTTATTTCTAGTTGAATTATGACTTATCCAAAATAATTCAAATTTTTTGTCATTTTTAAGAAAAATATCAACCGATAACACTCTTTTGCTTTTTATTTAATTAAAAAGTTTATTTTTCTAAAAAGTAACATAAAATTTAAATTCTATGGATGAGTCATAATCCTAGTAGGATTAAAATAATCTTAGTTGTTATGCTTTTATTGGATAAAATACAGATGACGTAGTACTTTTAGAGTATGTAAATATTTCTTATTTTTTAAACTTTCAAGGCACATTTAACCCCTAAAAAAATCCTGGTATCCAATACATATGAACTCGAAAACTTCCAGACAAAAATGCCCTTTAACCATAAAATTAATAATCTAAAGTCAACTCAAACAAGTGTATAAAAAAAGCTAACTTAAACAAACCTTTTTTCAATTAGGATAAAACTGTCAAGTAGGATTATTGTATATAAGAGAAAAATCATTTTCATATTAAATGGTGGGACCCATTACTTTTTTTTTCTTTTATTATTATTATTATTATTATTATTATTATTATTATTATTATTATTAAAAAATTTGAGAAAGATGAATCAAATCAACCCAATAAAAAGCTTACTTTATGTGCCCACTTCCCTGTAATATTGAAAAAATATATACTGGAATGTGAAATTGTGAAACAAAGGATTGCATGGAGAATGAACGACAGAACAGAGCTTTTACTTTACTTCCCTGTAACATTGATTCCATTTTTATATGAAATGGTGGGGCCCATTACTTTACTTCCCTGTAATATTGATTCCAAATGAACGAAAGAACAGAACTTTCCTATCTTTATCATAAAACAGAGCATCGATAATTCACTGAAAGAAAAACAGGACAGCATCGAGAAACATCAACATGCACCCTTCAAATATTTTTTTTTTTTAATAATACCTTTAATCAATGTACTAAAAACGGAATAGGTGATAATGATTCAAGAGCTATGGATTTAATCATCGTGAATGAAGATCAATATAATTGTGATTATACTAATAAAATTTAATTAAAATATACAAAATACTCATAATCGTGGATGAAGTAATAGATAAAAAATAGTAACTCAACTTTTTTTTAAAGAACAATTATCATTAAAAAGATAATAATAGTCTTACAATAATAAAGTTAAATGTAAGGAACATTAATATAATTACAATGAATAGAATTAAAAAGGAGATGAGACTGGAGACTGACGATCCACCACATTGAAAGATCCATAAAACACCTCTCGAAATCTAGAAAATAACTGCCTCACATCCTGGAACACCATATTTGTAGCTGATCTTGTTGGACTATATGTCCGAGTCCGCCCTTGATGGGCCAGATCGTCCGAAAAAGGATTTGACGCATGGGAAGTGATCTAAGAGAAATTGACAGTTGACTCAACCAACATTTATTGCTGATTGAAATTCAAATTGTTACCTTTAAGAGAAATGAGATAATCTGTCATAATGATTGATTGGTGACATTAATGAGAAACAATTATGACAGTGGTATTCTTCCTTTCTGGTGTTTGTCTTGAACTCTATATAAAGGAGGTTTCCCTTTCTTTTTCTCCACCCCAGCCAAGAGAAGTCTATCTCTGGCTTCTCTCCCTGCTTTCTTTCTGGTGATTTGCTGTGCGAATCCCCTCTAGGTTCTCGTAACCTAGATAGTGCGTGAGCTTTGGGCTCTGATAATATTATTTTTCTTTGCAGTTTGTGTACCAGGTTATAGTTCGTGAACCCGGTTCGAGTTTGGGCGTTCAGGTGTTTAGGTGCTCGCTATCCTACAAATTTGGTATGTTGAAGTAATCCTGAAGGTTTCTTTGTGATTATGGTGATGTTATCTCCATCATTAAACCACTCAACCAAGACAATCCATATCAAAGAAGCTCTCAGACAATGATAAGTGAAGAGGAGGGAACCAATGTGGCCATTTCTCCAAACAAAAAATTGAAGTTCCTACCTTTGGAAAAAGATATAGATTAGGTAGTCTATTACTTCTCACAATTTTCCAATAGAGGATTTCTTATTATTCAAAACCAGAATCCAACGAGCATGATATAGACATGGTAGTCTATTATTAAAAAGAAGACTATGGATTCCATTTGGAGCATGAAGAGAAGATTCTATAGTAGAAATGGTTTTGTTGAATGAATAAGCATGAAATAGCTGATGAAGCATCTTCTCTGGCAAAGTAATTATACCGTCATGCTGAATCTTATTCCTATTCCACCATAAACGATGTAATACCTGAATAATCTTCTCAATGATATCTTATAAACCATCATTTTGAAAGGATTGAAGAGTGCTAAAAAACCAATTCTTAAAATTTGAGAAATCAGTCCAATCAGTTTTGATTGATAAAAAACCATACCAGATAGCTTTAGCAAAGTGGCATTCAAAGAACACATGAGAGACGGTTTATGAGTATTCACAACCATGAGCACACAAAATATTTGCTTCCAGATGATGAGTCCTAAGAGTGTCTTCTGTTGGTAGGGCATGATTTAACAACCTCCACATGAACAAAAGATTTTTGGGAGGGAGATTAATTAACCACAAGAATTTCTAGAAAGGGTTGCTTTGAGATATAGCATGAGAATGATAACATAAAGAGTAACCTTCTTTCACTGTATATTGACCATAATTGCTACCTGTCCAAACAATATAGTTCCGCTTGCTTGTGAAAGAAATATGCATAGCAATAATTTTTGAAGCATACTGAGGGTCATATAAATCATTAATCAATCTTGTATTCCATCCCAATGGATTCCAAGAAAGATTAGTATGCACAATTAGATCTTTAACTAAAGATACTTTATCATTAGTAATTGATCTTGAATGCATAGGCCACCATAAATGGTGGTTAAGAGAGATATTAGAACTCGTTCCAACCTGCCACTGTAAATGATCAACAATCAAGAAAAAGCTATGCAGAATTCCTTTCCAAATCAAGACGAATTATATGGTTTCTTAAGGAAATTGGGAGTGGATAAATCAATATATTTGCATTTCAAAGTGTAACCCAATAATGACAAATCTGGCAAATTCATGATCCTCCAAATTTGTTTGGCCAGCAAAGCATTATATTAATATACTCGGTTTTCCTTAGCCCCAAACCACCATCTGATATCTCTTTATACAAGTGGTCCTTATTTAACAAATGGATTTTCTTATATTCAACATCTCCTCCCTAAAAGAAATCCACACATTTGCAATCAATTTTACCACAAATTGTCTTTGGCAACCGAATGCAAGAAAGGAGATAAATGTTAGAGGCAGAAAGTACTGATTTAATCAAAGTTTTGAAGCTTGAGACAGTAGCTTTGATTTCCAAGATGCAGTTCTTTGATTAATACAAGACATTATTTGATCATAAACCTCTTGTTTCTGTTTGCCAAGATATATCCAAGTGCCTAGGTATTTACCTGATTTCCGGGAAAAACTGATCCCAAAGATAGTAGCTAAGGCCCTTCTTTCTTCATGAGAGGTGTTAGGACTGAAAACCAAGGTTGATTTACTAACAATGATTTTCTGACCAGACCAAGACGAAAAAAGATCAATGATATTTTTAGCGTTCACGAATTGATTGGTCTTAGCCTCCATGAAAAATAATGAGTCATATACATAAAACAAATGGGTGAGACGTCTTGCATTGTGACATTTCTTCACACCTTTCCAACTGCCAAACTGTTCAGCTTGATGAATTAGACAAGAAAGAATATTTGAAGCAATAATGTAGAGATAAGGTGACAATGGGTCTCCTTGTCTAATGCCTCCATTTGGATCCAGACTGAAGATAATTTGACATTTTAACCAGAAATTGTACTGAACAGTAGATATGCATTGGAAGATCAAGTTCACCCACTTCTCCGGAAAACCCATTTTCTGCAAGACTATTATAATAAATTGCCAGGACAATCTATCAAATGCTTTGGAAAAATCAATTTTCAGTGCCGCTAATTTCTTTCTATTCTTCCTGGCAGAGTAAACAATATGAATAGCATATGACGCTAACATTATATTATCATATATTAATCTTCCTTTCAAAAAGGCACTCTGATGTGGATGGATCAATTTATCCAAATGACCTTTAATTCTGTTACAGAGTACTTTAGAGAATATTTTGCAAGATACATTGCTCAAACTTATGGGTCTGAAATCCTTGAAAGTATGGGGATCATCTGATTTAGGAATGAGGATCACATTAGTTTTGTTCATGGACCTCAATAATCTTTCAGATTCCTACACAGCTTGTACCATTCCAAAGAGATCAGACTTTATAAGTTCCCAATTTCTCTGATAAAAATCAGCATGAAATCCATCAAGACCAGGAGCATTATTTTTTGAAAGTGAGAACAAAGCTTGTTTAACCTCATCTATGGAAACTGGATGTAACAAAGTTGTAATATCTTCAGGGTCTAGAACAGGAATCTTTAAATTGTCCATTTCTTGTAAAAGCTGGGAATGGCTTTTCCCCTCTCAACTAAGAAATATGTCAGAGTAATATCCAAATGCCATTTGTGAAAATTCCTAATTATCTGAAGTCCATTGTCCTGAAGCATTTTTTTAAATTTGTGACTAAGTTCCTATTTCTCCTTCTTCACAAAAGGGTGAAAAAATTTGGAGTTTCTTTCACCCTCTAAGCGCCAATTAATTTTCTATCTTTGACTCCTATAATTCATCTCACAATCATAATAGAATTCAAGTTCATGTCTCAAATCAGAAATCTGACGCTGGTTATCTAAGGATACCTCTTTAGAGAGATCAAGGTTTTCAGATAATAGTTTGAGGTTTGATTCCAATGACTTGATTCTATAAGATATGTTTCCTATACGTCCATGACTCCAATTTGTTAAGGTTGACAATGTACATTGGAGCTTGCATTGTAGCTTGAAACTTGCAGAACCTCTAAATGAATTATTCCAACAAGATTGAATGATAGATGTACATTCTAGGAATATTTACTAGAAGGACAAAAATTTATGCTATTTCTTGTTCTTCCTTAAAAATTCTGTATGAACCACATTCAGACTGTGGTCAGAGGCCGCAATAGCAAAGGATTACTTTTCTAAAATCAGACTTTTTCCTTTTTTGTTGTTAGACCATGTAAACCGAGGACCTTTTTGCCAGAGATTTATTAACTGACATTGATGTATATAATCAAAGAAGTGCAACATTGCGGAATAGCACACCATATTATTACTTTTGTCCTTGAGATTGTATATTTGGTTAAAGTCTGTAATTAATAACCATGGCAAATTTATGGAAGGAGCAGTCATCTTTAACCAGTCCCACAAAACATAATAATAAGTGGCATTTGGTGGACCATACACAAATGTCAAGTAGCAGGAAGGAGTGATTTCATTACTTTCAAGTTTACAACGGCAAATGTGTGCAGATAATTCTTTAACTTCAACTATAAAATCATTATGCCATGCAATAATAGTACCTCCTCCTTAATTGATAGCATTATTGCCAACAAAAGAAGTAAATCCTAAATTATTTATTGATTTACAAGCAGCTTCAAAAGGAACTTTTGTTTCTGATAAAAATATAAAATATGGATCAAAGATCTATACTAGCCGCTTGCATCTTTGAACTGTTGTGGTTTTCCTAAAACCATGTCAGCTCCAACTTAAGACCTTCTTGGATCAGGGGGGAAGCATTGTGGAGACTGCTTCCTTGCCTTTTTCAGTAGATGGAGAAGATGGAGAGGATTTTGCCTTCAAAATCTTGATGTTAACATCCAAATCAGTTTCAACTGATCCCTTCTTAGGACTGGATTTTGAGGGATTGGTACTCACTTCCTTCATGTATTTAATTGCTGCTGCCAGAATTGGTTCTTGGGTAAAAGATGCATAAGTATCTTTAAAGGACAGCATAATAAATCTTTTCTGTTATGGTTCTGTGGTGTCCGAAGTATATGAATGGAGGATATGACTTCAGAAGAGATTGGAATTGATCACTGGAATCTGGAATGATCTTCCAATCATAATCTCCATTAGCATTGAGATGATAAGGTATACCAAAGGATTCAGGATTCTCTGGTTTTCCTTTTTTATATGCTTTCCACCAACTAATCAGTTCCACAGGGATTGTAGGATGATTCTTGGCCAAGAACCATTTTAGTGAGCATTGGCGAGCCAATTCAACAGAAGGAATAAAAAAAGAGGGACTTCCAATATCCTCAGCACATAGCTCAAAAATAAAAATACATTCCTTGATGAACTTTTCCACCTCGTCACTAATGATCAAATCCTGGGACTTATTATGTATCTCAATGGGTGGAGAGGGATCAGGAACAGTAAGGGAGATATGATCAACTGAGGTAGTACCATCCAAATATTGAGAGACATGATTGAATGCAACTGTTACCTCCTGAGGGTCGGTCTCATAATCTTGTTGAAAAGGAACCATGGCCAAGCCCGACATATCCAGAGATGAGAAAAAGTTATTTCCTTCCGTAAGTTTAAAAGGAGGTTCAACGGCTGTGATGGAGTCACAAGTGTCAATATGTCTACCAGAGGTAGGAGGTTCTCTTGTTACATCTGGAGGGTTCCAAAGGAAATCCAAATCATCTTGAGGTGTCAGATGCTCTAATTAGGAACCATTATCAGAAGGATGATTCTTTTCCATAGGTGTATCTCGATTTGACTCCGATTTCTCATTACTAGAATTTACATTAGCATGATTCATATCTGGAACCGGAGCGTCCTCTCTTGAATCATCAACTGAAGACTCATCAGATGAGAAATGTAGAATGCCTTCAAATCTGTCTGTGTTCAAAAGCACATACTGGGGAAAGGTTTCAAAGACCTTATACTCATTCTGATAATTGTAGTAACAAATACGGGTAGATCCTCTGGTCGATAAGTTCTGATCCAATCTTGCCATCTGATTTCTGTAGTCTAAATGTCAAATTCACAAACAAATCTAGTTTCAAAGAGTCTATAAGTTCTTTAAGCAATCACTGCAAATCCATCTAGTGTCTCCAAGGCAATACAAGGACAGCTTTGCACCGTGTGGCCAATTAGGTGACAAGAAGAACAAGACTGGAAAATTCTCTCATATTTGCATTCTATAGTCCTGACTTGATCGTTGTCTAACTAGATGCGAATGTTTTGGACTAAAGGAAGTCTAGGATCAATTTGAACTCTAACTCGAAGAAAACTGAGATGAGAAGAGAACTTAATGCCCTCCTCATTAGCCATAGTCGTTCCAACCACATCCCCCAAACATTCAGCAACATGTTCAACATGATAATCCCATGGTAATCCCCGAAATTGGACCTAGAATGGTAGAGCTGCCAGCTTCAATGAATGTAGAGACATATTTCGTTTGAGGAAGTCCACTACTAAGAGTGAGTTATCCACTGAAAGTGGCAGGAATGCACAAGAAGGGGGTGAATTGTACTAATTAAAATTTGAGGAACTAAACCTCAAGATTAAATCAGACTGTTGATTGCCTTTACAAGTGTGTTAGAATCTTAAGTTTTGATGAGGACTGGCCCATGGATAACATAAGTAAAATAAGTGTAAGTTACCTTTGAATTGAACAAGTAAAATCTGATAGGTAACAGATCACTATCGCTAAAGCTAGAGCCTATCGCTAATAGAAAAAGAGCCATAGCAAATGAAGACTTAGAAATAACCAAGTTAATGTCTATCACTAAGTCATTCACTATCGCTAAGAAATATCCTATCGCTAGAAGTTCATTGATGACATGAATAAATAACTAGCAGAAAAATGAGCCAAGTCTTTGAACTAATGGAATCAGCTAGCGATAACAGGTTAAGCTATCGATAACAGAGTACTTCAAATAATAAACATTCAGATAGCTAGTGCCTGAGAGCAAATGAGTTAACTAGCGATAACATAGTTGCTAGCGATAACAGATTTAGCTATCGATAACAGGATACCTGAAACAACTTAGAATATTCAGCAAGCTAAGTATCCTTTAGCTAATGAGCAAACAAAGATCACTAGCGATAATGCATCCAGCTATCGATAGGAGAATACTCATTGTGATAACAAACTGATAAGCTGATACATTGAACTAATAGACTAAGCTTGCGATAACATTTGTTGTGCATTACATGAATACTTGTTTAGCTAACAGCTCAAGTACAGGAATTATTCTATGCAGTTAGCGATAGCAAAGCATGCTAGCGCTACTGAAAAAGCTGCTATGCAAGTACAGTTCGTACATATGCTCAGAACGCTCAGTCTACATCTCTCTTAAGTCACCCTACGCAAGAGCAGTTGAAGCTAGAGCAGAAAGTTAACCTCAATGAAGAAACTGCATTAATTGCCAATGGCTATGAGCTCTCAACGACCATATTCAAACGGCCTCATGAATTTGAACGCAATGGCAAATCTGAGAACAGATATAAATACAGAACTTGAGCATTTATGAAGAACTGACGAAAAACAAAGAATATTCACGAACACATTCATTGCTCTCTGATCTTTGTATTTATTGTTCTTAGTGATTTTGCTTGTACTTAAGTGATTATCATAATCTGTTCATTAAGTGAACTTTATTATTGAAATCCTCTACTGTTTGAGGTTGTTCTAAAGCTTGGTGCTTTGAGAACAGGGTAGTAACCTTACAGGTAGTAAGAGGGAGTGTTTAGAGAGATTCTAAAACTCTGTAAAGGTTGACAGGTGAACCTATGTTGTAAAACCTGTGGTTAGTGGAACCCAACGAGGAGTTGGAGAACTCGACGTAGGCAGTGTTGGCCGAACCAGTATAAAGATTGTGTTGCATTAATTAGTTTTAAATTTTCGAAAGCACAATTCACCCCCCCTCTTGTGCGATTGCCACTCTCAAAGTGATCACTCAGTAAGAAATCTCTCTTACATATCACTCCCCCTTACAACTTGTAAGATTACAACCTACTCTTAAGATCCCACTATCTTAAGAGTAAATCTCACTTGAAATGTGATTACAACACTTGTTCACTCAAATGAACTGATTTTGATACACACTGAAGTACAAAATAATGATTGATTATATCTGAGAATATGTAAGTATTGAATGCAGTAAGTATAACACAAGAGTATAATTAATGTAAGCAATCAATATCTTCACCAACTTCTTCACCAATGCTTTTATAGGTGTTTTTGGTTTTTGCCGGTTGGTGATTGTTTATAGCCGTTGCTTGATCTTTGATAAGAGATGATTAATCTGATGATGGAGTATTGAGATGAAGATGTTCTTTGTAGCATTAACTCCTCTGTACGTAGTTTGCTTCTATTCATCTCTCCTTATTAATTGCAGAAAGCAATTGTTGTTTCAAACAGCTTAATTCCTGAGTCTGTGAGTGTAACGTAAACTTCCCAAAATAGTCCTAACACATTTTGCACATAAAAGGCTTAACTATTCAAATCCATCGTTAGTTCGATTACAATACTCCAATCGATCACTACTTCAGTTTTCTGATCGATCATACTTAGATTCGGCTTCGATCATGATCTGCATCACTTGAATATGAGATTAGATAACACTTCGCCTAATCGATCATAGGGGACCCTGATCGATTAGGCTTTTATGATAGATTGTGCTTAGATTACTTGAAGTTAATTTCATACTCTAATGCTCGATCACTTACTACTCTCTAATCGATTAGGCATATCTAATCGAATAGGCTGAGATTAGGCTTGAATTACAATTTAGACTTCATGATCGATCATAGGGTGTCCTGATCGATCATGCCCAAATGTTCGATCATACTAAGTTTATGTCCATTTCTCTAATCGATCACACTGAGATTACTTGGTTTGATTTTTACTTCTTTGATCGATCACAGGGGAGGCTTGATCGATTAGACGGCCAAACTTATTACATAAACTCATTCTAATCTTACTTTGATCGATCATTGCCTTAGACTTCTGACTTATAATCTGATCCTGATCGAATGGGCAATAACTTATCACTTCTGTCAGATTATTTCTAGGTTCATTCCAGTTCTAAGTATAACCTTTCTTTATGCCTAAGTTATGTTTAGTTATCATCAAAACTTATTATTCTAACATCCATTGACCAAGGACCCCTTGTGACCTCAAATTGAAGGTCTTCCTTAGACATGAACTTGATAAGGAAAAAATTTCCTATCTTCCCTTCAATGATAAATGGGTTATCAAGAACCCATAAATTACTTAGTCTACTATGGAGCCTGGGTAATGGAAAGTCATTGCAATCCAGAATGGTTGTAATACCATGAAGTTCCAAAGACTTGCGACGAGAAATAAGTTTTGAAGGATCAAAACTTAAAGTAGGATAGGTAAAAGCTATTGGATTGAATCCATGTGGGAAGGCCATTATGAGAGTAGGTGAAGGATAGTTAAGGCAGGTAACAAACCAGAGTAGGCTCTGGTAGTACAGAAAGAAAAACAGAGGATAAAAGTAGCCAGAAGAGGAGAATAATCAAGGAAGATGAGAATGGTATGAAGAGTTGCAATGATTCAGGGGGAACATATAGACTAACGATAAAAGGAAGTCAACGAATTCCTGCATATCACACATCCTATAGACTGCAAATTACTGCAGTCCTAACTAGGCCATTAAAGCCCTAAAGAGTGAAAAATCATCCAAAATATAAAAATAACCAATGAAAAATCAGGATAAAATATGTTGATCAGAAGCAAGGAGATGAATTGCAAAAGTGGATAAAGGAAATCATTGATGATGCATGGCCATCTGGGATCGAAGAGCCATATAGGGGAAATCATACAGAACTAGGTTATCAGTAAATTCGGGCAAATTAAAAACAAAAGCAAAATTAACAATGATGAAATCGAACTATTTACCATAGGATTGGATATAGAAAAGCAAGATCATAATTAGACAATCTTGAAACCAAGAATTTGCATCAGAGGGAGACGGCAAGCATTAAATGTGTAAAAGGTAAGACCAATGAACAAAGAGAGAGAAATTGATAATAGGGAGGTAGAGTAGGTAGATGATGGATAAAAGAAAAACCTGTGAGATGATTTAGCAAATCAGATCTCTTACTAGAGAGAAACAAGGATACAAGAAAAGAATTCACGATCAATTTGTGACTCTTCTACGTCGAACTAGACGTAGAAGGGAGAGCTTCTCACTCTAGAGTTTCTCACTCTAGGAACTTTTTCCCCAAACAATATAAATAGTAACTCACAACTAAAGAACATCACACTACTACAAAAAAACCTTTCAATGTCACCAATTAATGTCTGTTAATTATAAAACTAACGTTGAAAAAACTGTGGTGGCAATTTCGTAACTAAATGGGAGTCACTGGGAGAAACAACGTCCCTAGTTTACAAAAATAGGGACGTCATAAGTTACCATGTCACTTATTCAAAATTAGTGACGTAGTTTCTTTTAAAAAGTCACTTATTTAAAATAAGTGACTATGTTTCAGTTCAAACCCGTCACTAATTTTAAATAAGTGACTTGGTAACATACCACATCCCTATTTTGTAAACTAGGGACGTTGTTTCTCCTTTATTCCCCCCAACCAATCTTGCTCGCGATACTCTTACTCTCTCAACATTTTCCCACTATCTTTTCCCAAACCATTCACTTCTTCATCATCCTTCCCTTAAACCTAGATTCAGAAACCCTCTCGTTCTTCTCCTCCCAATAACCATGACCGATGCAGTCATCGACCTCAGGCTCGGAGAAGTCGCTTCAAAGAGCAACAATAAATCTGCGAAATCCTCCACTACAGAGGAGGAAATGCTCAATCTCTCTCAAGCCCTCAGTGATTTCTCCGCTTGTAGTAGCGATGTCTCTGGTGATCTTCAAAGGCTAGCATGTTTGCCCTCACCGGATATAGAACCAGAGTCAGAGTCTTGCTTAGGGTTTCTGTAGAAGGAGATCTTCAACCAACGGTTAACATCTGTATCGACGGGCTACAATCACAGTCAATCACTGTGAAATGATCCTTCATGGTGTTGTTGAATCTCTCTCTGCATGAAGATAACAAGATGCTGTTTACAAACGCAGGAGCAATTAAATCTTTAAACCCTGCTATTGTTGTTGTCAGCAGCTAGGTTTGCTTGATCCCACTCTTTTTTTGTTCCCTTCTTGTTATCTTTCTCCTGATCTGACCTTATGTCTTGATGCATTGAATAAATGCAGAATAGAAGAAGCAGAAGATGCATGCGTTTTCTGAGAGATTTCCAGGTTTTTGTTCATTGCATCACCTTCTTCCTTTTATATTAGTAAACATTATTATTACTACAAAATTACTGTAATTATCTATTATTGTTTCTGTTCTTTCAACAACTGCATGTTTCTGAATGTGTGCAGATAAAGATAATGTTTTTTTGCTTCTCTTGGATGAACTATTAGAAGATTTCACTGAAAAAGAAATTAGTGCAAATAAACTGCTTGTTGTGAATGTTGTTTCTGAATTACAAAAAAAGAAACAAGAATCAAGAATGTTGTTATTGAATTGCCCTAAGAAATCATCCGATGGTCTGCTATATTTCTATATCTTCTGTTTCCTCAATCCTCAGTGAGCTTGAGTTAATCTTCTTTCTTCCATTAACTTACATTATACTCAATAGTTTTACTAAAGTGTGTAGAGTAATACTAAAAGATGAAGTGTGCTTAGAACCATCCTATCACAAGCCTTTCAAATTATTTGACATCTTTCATTGCCATTCGTGAGCAGAGCAGTGGACACTTTGGAGCTGCAATATCTGGGGCAAATAAATTGCAATGCCAACAAGTGCTTGAAGAGCTAGATGTGAGTAAATTTTGGTGAAACTCTAACTTGATGAAATGTAGACTGCATATTTCTTGTTTGCAGGGCTGTGATCAATTTTAATTTCTCAAGTTACATTTTCTAGTGTATTTGATGTCTACTTAGTATTTAACTTTTGATGAGATGACAATCAGGAGCATATTACAAAAAATTTTACATGTGGAGTTACTAATGCTATTTTGTTGGGTAGGTTTATAAACGATTGAAACTTTCTCTGGAGTTAGTAAAGGAAGAGATGGAGATTAGCAAGATTCAGGTGATAAGACGCTTTTCCCCTATTTATATGGTACTTATGCTTACTTTTTCATATGCTAAACCCTGTCTGTATTCTTTTCAAGTGATTTGGCATTTTTCCCAAGTTCCTCTAACCATTTTGAACTTGTTTTGACCATTCAGGAGTCTTAAAATAGCTTAGAATTAATTGGAGACTTTTTGCAAGATTTGCTGCACATTTTGCTGCATATTGTAATGTTTTTTTTGCTGAATTGGTGCTGCTGTTTGGTGCTTAATTCTGCCATTTGCTGCTGTTTTTGGGCTGATATTGCTGCATAATAGTTGCTGGTTTATTGCTGAAATCGTTCTGTTTTGTGCTGTTACATAGTTGCAGATTTTTTTTGCTGATATTTTGTTGCTTTGTTGCTAAATTTTGCGTGCACTGAAATTTTATCTGTTTTGCTGCACATTTGTGCAACTGATTCTGTGCATTTTTTCTGCTGGTCTTTTGCTGTCAAATTGCATTCAATTCATTGTCATATTGCTGCATTCTTGCAACTGTCTTGGTGGTGATATTGCTGCTTTGTTTGGCATTGTTTTGTGCTAGTTTTTGCTACCATTTTGCTATTAGTTTGCTGCTGCATTGTGCCCAAAATTGTTGCAGAATCTCAGTCCATTTTGCTGTAATCTGCTGTTGTTGTGTGTTGTTTGTTGCAATAGAATTTGAGCTTGTTTTACAAAATCTTGTGGTTGTCAAAGATTAGTTAACTTGGTCTACTATAAGTTACTAATTTTGCTGAATACAACCCATTTATAGATTTGATTTGATTCAAGATGTTCAAACCTGCATCAAGGCTCTTTTCTTAATGTTTCACTATCCTTGTGAAGAGTGTTTAGTTTCATTGGGAATATTCTAAGCATTGCAGTTGCAGTGGCTGCCATTTGACTGTATAGATTTTTTATATTGTCATTTGAACATCTTGAATCAGTATGCTACAAGGTACTTGTGCAACTACTGTGAATGGGCAAACTTGTTGCTTAATTGAACCTTTTCAACACTCTTGCTGCATGGTTACTCTAGCAAACTTGCAGATTAATTGAACCTATGTAGCGTGGTCTAAACTTTCACTGTTTGCTGATCCTCTCTTTGTTAAAATTGGTGATGTTGCCTTAGTAATTGATAATGTTACCCAGCATATATCTCAGATCTTGGAGTTGTTGTATATGAAGCAATGTCCAAAGCTGATAAGGATGCTATGTGGTTAATGCAAATATGCATCAAATAACTGGGGATCTCACCTTTTTCTATTATATAAGCATATTAATTTATGAATTTAGGTAGACTAGATGTTTTAATTTTGTTATGTAATGGTTGATGTGCACATCCCTCACAGTTTTATTTATGATTCTCCCTCATTTCTCTGTCCTGTGTAAACCCCTGCATTTTCTGGAGATTGACAATGGAAATAATATTCTGCTATAATGGGTTTTGAACATGATTTTTCATTTGTTCTTAAATTTTAGTAGTTTCTACTATGGTACTCATTAATATTCTAGTATTGGTACTTGTTCAAAAGAATTAACCTACTGAAATCACCTGTATGATTGGGGAACAACTACAGGTATCTTTGTATAACTCATTTTCCCCCATGCTTTTCTGGAACTGGAATCCTCCCCTGAATTAGGATTCTTTGATGAGATAAGGAAATTGCATGAAGAATTATACCAAGCTTGCTTCAATGGGGACCTTTTATTGAACATCAATGTCTTTTCCATATTTCAACCCTTTTTTATGGCTGTAATATGAAGTATAAAGTTTATTGTTTACTTTGTTGTAATTTCTTATGTGGTCGATCTGTTTTCAGTTTATAAAGAGGTCTTACTTTCTTCCACAAAGGATACTTTTCTCTAGTCGATTCTCTTTAGTAGCATTTTCAGGATTTTTAAGTTAACATATTGGGGATCATTAGGATTCTTAGATTTATTGTTTTAATTTAGTATTATATCTTTTAGATTTGCTAATATTACCTCTAATATTTAAATTATAATTTCTTAAGATATCTTGATTCAAATATTTAAATATTTAAATAAGATATGTTAGTTATTTTATTTATTTTATCTTAACTCCAATATTTTATAAAGGCATTTTTTTTGGATTGGGAGTGATTCCAATTCAAAAAAATATCCCTACTTTTTTTCAATAAATTGGACTTTCAACATCCCTTATTAGATAATAAGGGACATTAAAAGCGAGAAACAATGTCACTTATTCTATAATAAGTGACATTGTTTCTTGAAACAACGTCACATAGAAAATAACATGTGACATCGTTTCTTGGGAGAGAAACAACGTCACATATTATGTAACAAGTGACATTGTTTTTGAGAGAAAAGGTTTCAGAGAAATAATGTCACATATTATATACTATGTGACATTGTTTTCTAGGAAACAATGTCACTTGTTACATAATATATGACATGAAAACTCTGGCTTTCCACGTCCGTTATTTATGGGGACGTGAAAAGTCCATTTTTTCATGTCACTTGTTTTCACGTCCCATACAAAAGTGAAGTGAAAACCCCAAAATAACGGATATAAAAACCCTTTTCTGCAGTAATGTAAATATCAATCATCATCATCAATATACTTCTCTAAATCTCCAAGCAATGCTCTTATTGGCCCATATATCCTATGATATCAACTTTAATTACTTCTGTTATTGATCCACATGTTTAAATACACCAGGTTATCATGAAAGTTTTTCTTCTGAATTTTAAATTTCGTTGTAAACAATAAATCATTTGTCATCATATATCTCTATTTTGGGATTTTTTTTTAATTTTGAATTTCAATTTCAACAATAAATATATGGTTTTTAATTTGTCATATCTCCACATAAATATGTGATATATATATACACACATAGATATATATATATTATATATTATCTAGAATAATTAACTTTAAAATTTGGGAAGTTTTTCTTTGACATATTTATAGAGTTGAATAAATCAATGGCGTAAATTAAGGGCATTAGTCATCCTTTTTATTGAGAAAATTTATTTTTCAAATTTTGATGCCCATTATAAAAAATAAATCCGTTCCTAAAAATTTAGAATCAATGAAAATATGGACACTATTTTGGCCAATAACCAATACAAAAATATGACTTTTACTCTGCCATATCTCCACATAAATATGTGATATATATTTGTATATCATCTAGAATATATGACTTTAAAATATGGGAAGTTTTTGTTTTCAATTTTAAATTTCAATGTCATCAATCAAAGCACTCATATTTGAATTGTAGTCAGCACTATTAAACTTTTTTATACAAGTGAATAAATCAAGGGCATAAAACAAGGTCATATTCATTTACTTTGTGTCTCCATTTTCCAAAATTTTCTTTAATTTCAAATTTCAAATTGCAATTTTACACCCAATTTCTCTTATTATTTCATTTGCAGAGCAGACATTTATCAACCTAATAATTATCTGCATGATTTTTCCATCATATTTGTCATGATTGTGTGAATTGCTTTTCTCACATTCATTTTTTTAATGCACATTGGCCTCCTCTCCTTCCTAAATCAATTCTACACCTCCCGGATTAAACCTCATCACCACCCAAATGATATTTACTCCCATGTTCGCATACATAATCATGCAAAGAGTTTGTCGAATGATGCCATATAATTTATTCAAGTAATGATATTATATTCTTTATTAATTTCTTGCTCTCTCCTTCTGAGCCAAAAATATATTATACAAACTAAATGATCTGTCTAATAATAAAATAGCAGAATAATCACCTTTCAAAAAGTGTTGTAAATGGGATAATCACGTGCAAAAAAAAAAAAAAACTATTTGGTTGGTCAACCAAAATAGAAAACTACTCAAAACTAAATCCCATGTCTTCTTTAATGGCATGTCTTACAATGTAATTTTACTACATCTCCTTCCTGGATACTTAAATTATTTATAATAATTTTACTACAGAGTTCATTAAAATAAAATAAAATCAATTGTTATTTTGTAAATATATATGATATCACATCTTATACGATCCCCACAAAAAACTGCATTATATTACCTTTTTACAATTATTTTGATAATACATTATTAAAAATATAATTAGTAGTTAGTTGGGAATAACTTTTAATTTGTCATCGCTTAACATTTTGCAATCAAGTTGCAAATTTATGTGATTTCTTTACTATTTGATATTGATTGAGAATTGCATCATACTAATCAATTCTTCTTTAGTAATGAATCCTGAAGTTATATATTATCGACATTGGATTTAGATAAATGTGGCTTTCATATTTTTTACCAAAGATCTCTCTGTAATTGGGCAATTTTTGCAAACCAAAATCATGTTTTAAAATTTTTCAAGATTACCTATTTTTTTTACCTAATGAAATATTTTTTTGCAGGAAATTTATTTGATGAAATATTACGTCTGTTTTGTTTAATTTTGTGGTAAAGTTAAGTTTATTGGGATATGTATTTGGAATATTTCATTTATCTTCCTTGCGCAATAAATGGAATTAAGATTAGATGGTGATCTCACTCTGCTTTAATGAACCAACCTAAAATATTTGGGGTGAGGGGTCTCTTACTCAATGGAGGCTCTAATATGCCAAGCTTATTCAATGGTGAAAAATGGCAGGAAATATACAAGAGGGGGTGAATTGTGTATTTCAAAACTTTTATGCAGCTACATGAATTTAAACACTGAGAATTTATACTGGTTCGGTCCTAACTCTGACCTACATTCAGTTCTCCAACCTTAGTTGGGTTCCACTAGTGAATCAGAATTTCAACAGGTTCCTGAACACCTTTACAACAAGAGAATTCCCTCAGTAAGAACTCACTCTCACCGAATTCTCTCCCCTTACACTTTGTAAGATTACAACCATTCCTCTAGGATCCCAGTATCCCAAGGAAATCACTCAATAAGGATGTGTAATAGAAATACAAGGCTGGCTCACACTTTGACCTTATAAGTTTACAGTTGAAGAAAAATTGAGAGAACTCAGATTAAAATTGATTGCAGTAGGAAATTGATAGTTGGATATCACTTAAAGCTCTCTACCAACCGATTTCAACTTTAACTCTTTTATAGTCTCTAAGAAATTTCTGCCCGTTGGTGCAAAGTCTGAGTCTCTGTGTATCAGTTGTGAAGTTGAGAGAGAGATGAAGTTCTGGAGATTGATGATGATTATGTGTTGCATTAAATGCTCCAGAGTAGGTTATTAGCTGCATTTTCTCTTTCTTTCTCTTCTTTTTGTTATTCTGCGAAGTATGGTGTTTGCAGAGACAGGTAAAAGTAGCCAACGGCTCTTTGTTTGTGTCCAACATAAACTGCCTAAAATGGATACAAGTACAATTTCCAGATATAAAGTTAGTTAATCACTAGAAAAGAAATCAATTTGAATTTCTTCATTTGTCAATCGATTGCTGGATGTGCCAATCAATTGCTCTTTCTGGTCTTCAATCGATTGCCTTCAGATTGGTTCAGATTGCCACCTGCAACACTCGATGGATATGTTAGCTATCGAATAAAACATGTAACATCCCAAAAATTTAATTAAGGATTATGGATGATTTAAGATTTGATTTTGGGAATGATTATGGAGTCTGGAAGAGTTCTATAAATAAATTTAGAAAATTGTGGTATTTTAGGATATTTTTAAAGGCCTAGTTTCTCCCTTAATTTGAGGAAGTTACAGATAGAGAAATTATTTTCGGACCCAAAAGGAATCCTAGTGGAAGAAAAATCCAAGTGAATATCCAAGATAAATTTTTGAATGTGAAAGGGGGATTTTATTTTGAAGAAATGTATCTTATTTTGAGGAATTAAGAGCCTAGTAGTAATTTATTTCCCCATCTATTTAATTTATTTTTCTTATCCCTATTATATTCCTCTTTTCTTTCTTTCTCCCGACCCCCACACCCCTTCAGCATCACCATCACCATCACCATCACCATCACATTCTTCCTCTTCTTCCTTTCTTCTTCGATGGCCAGCCACCGGAGGCGAGGGGGAGAGCTGACGGCGTGCCGCCGTCGCCGACATTGACGGGAGAGGGTGACCCTCTTCCTTTTCTCCTTTATTCCATCCTCAAATCACGCCGGAGAGAGAGAGACGTTTTCCGGCTTTGGGGGGCTGATTAGAGGGGTTTTCCGGCTACTTCAACCCAGATTTAGGAGCTCTATAATTGTGGGTACGTTTGTCCATTCTTCCTTGCCATCTTTGCTCATGATTTTGAGAATGTTCTTGATGCAAATTTGGGGCTTTTTGTGTAATTCGAATTGTAGGCCGTTTGGGATGAATTTATTGTTTTAAAACCATCTTGGGATTATTTCTAACTAGTCTATGGGTTAGGAATGCTTGATTTTGGGTTAAGATGGAGTTTGCACAAATTAAAGTGTTCATAATTTATGGTTTGATTGTAATTTCGAAAATACAACAAGGTTTCTAGGAATGGATGGTGCTAACTTGTTTATTTAAGTTATATGATGATGTTATTTTGTTTAAATTGGTTGGATGTAATCCTAGGTGAGATTTTGCTTGCTTAAAGTGGGATTAAGATAAGTTTAGAACAAGAAATCCTTTGAATTTGGGCTTTTGAGCTTGATTCATGGTTTCTAGAGGGCTATTGGAATTCAACGATAATATTGGTTGGATTTATTGGGTTAGATTTAGTGTTGGATGAAATTGGAAATATTTGGTGTTTGTATGAGAGTTAGAGTGTTGGAATTTGTTATGTTGAATATGGATTGATGATTTAAAGGAGTTATGTAATATTATTGGTGTTTATTTGTGAGTTTAAAGTAACTAAATTGTGGGGATGTTGTTTGGGTTGAAGTTTGGGTATTCAAAGAGAGGATAAATGGTATGATAGGCCTAGGAAATTGATTTGGGTATTAGTTGGAAGTGATATGATGATTGTTCATTGTTATGGGATATTGATATATATATATATACACTTAATAATTCAGTATTAAATGATTAGAATGGAATGATTTTGATGGTAGATCTCTTTTGGCCTAGGTTTAAAATTATAAGTTTAAGATGAATGATGTAGAGGGAAATGGATTTGGTGAATGTCTTGGTGTGTGTGAGTGTAGTTGTTGGTTATAAACGAATAGGAATATGGATGTAATGATATGATGATACAATTAAGTTGTGGGTGGAGTATGCTTAGTATTGAAGTTTGTTTCTTTAGGCCTGGACTATGAAGTTATTACATGTAACGGGAAAGAAAATGTGGGTATAGCAGTGTAATGGTATAATGGTGTGATAAAGAATTATAATTTTAGCGAAGGGTGTGTGTCTCCTTTATGCCTGAATGGTTAGTTATGGTGAATTGTGGAACTAGGCCTAAATACTTGAAGTAAGCCATGAGGTTTAGATTTATTAATGATAATGATTAGTGGTGGCTGTAATGTTGGAGTTGGTTCATTGCTGCTGGTGGTTGATTTTTGAGAGCTTAAGAACTTGAATATGACCTTATGGGTTTGATAGTCATAATGAACTGGTTGAGAAAATCTTTTAGGTTTTGGTTGTGAAGTGAGACAAAGTGAATAAAAGTAATTATGTTAATATATATTGGGAATTTTGGTTCAATAAAGATAATTAAGAATAAACAGTTGTTTTAGGCTTGATAGGGGTTTAATTTAACTTAATCAAGCCAATTAGATGTGAATTGTGTATTGACTTTGTGTTATTGAATTCTCTAGTGTTATAAACACCGTTGGATCGTACCGAACATGAAGACCACGCTATTCTGGTATTTTATTTTGCTTTTGGCAAGTTCAGGTAACCACTCTCACCTCACTACCTGATTGTGTGTGATGTTAGTTGGGATTTTTCTCAAAATCTCTTTTTATTTACGTATGTAATCACTAGTATGCAAAGGGAAATTCAAACACTATGTTCATATTAAAAAGCCTATTGGGTACCTTTGAAATCCCTTCTATTTTCATATGAAATATCAAGAATTTTCTTATATTATACGTAGTATTCGGGCTGGCTGTTTTATGACGATGATTCTATTGGTATATTGATGGTTTTTGTGAGATATAGCGTAATCGCTTCTGCTCGTTTATGTGTGTGTAGTGTTAATAAGTAATTTGAATGATTATTATTTGATTATATATATAAAAAGAGAATTTTGAACCACAGTTGACACATTGTTGCTTGAGAATTTAGATTTTGTAAGGAAACAGAGTTTGAAAATGTCATAAGTTGTGTTCTGACATGTTTGGAACTAAGATATATATATATATATGTGATTTTTTGAAATGAATGTACGTCTAAATATATGTATATCCTGGAAATATTGGAAGGCCAAGTGACTGACTGTTGTTGCATACATGTGTATGTTGTGGTAAATTGCATGTGTGCATGACACCGGTGTATGTGAAGATAATGTCATCACGTAATGAGGTACCCTGTTGGCCTACAGGGACTAATTGATTGAGAGGAGTAGCACCCCTTTCGGTTCAAGAAGGGTAGAGAGTCCCTTTTGAACCATATAACGGCTTCATGGAGGGTAGAGAATCCCTCATGACCCGTACCGTGGTTCCGAGGGCGGGTAGAGAGTCCCGACAGGTTCCACCGTGATTCCAGGATGGGTAGAGAGTCTCATCTGGTTCCACATGTTTCCGGTTCCAGGGTGGGTAGAGAATCCCGTCTGGTCCCACCTATTTCCGGTGACTCATACAACGATCGCTAGGTGCTTGTGCATATTTATGAAATTGATTTTGGAATCCATTATGTTAAATATTAAAGAATCTTTAAAAAGAAACTCTAAACTTGATATGTGTATTTATTTGATTACCTGTCCATGGTTTAGAATTATATACATATATACTCGGTGATGTATGAATATCTTATGAAATGTGGTATCCCTTTAGGCGCTCTGCTAACCCACTCATACTCTCGTATTGAGTTGAGTTGTGGTTACTGAGACAAGTTTGTCTCACCCTATCGTTGTTTACATTTTTGCAGGTGATCATGCATCACAGAGGAAGCAAGGGAAGGTAGCTACCGTACCGTACTGATTGTGTAAGTCAGTGGCGGTATTTTATATTGGAATGTGTATATTGCCAAATTAATTAGGCTTGCATTCGCTTCTGCATCTTTATGTTTTGTTTCGATATTGGGTTTCAGGATGACTGTATCAATATTTGCTTGAATTTGATTACTGGATGATTGAATCTGTTCTGTTGTTGATCTTGTACGGCCAGTTGTTAAGATCAATTAACTATTACTATGTATTTGTTGAATAACCATGTTAGATCAGTTCTTTCTAACATGGTTATATTGAATGTTTGCTTTGATGGAATGCGGTTATTACAGATGTTTTATTTAACCATGTTAGGTGATCCTTTAACTAACATGGTTAAATTGAACTGTTATTCTGGGCTTTTAGGCTGAGTCCCAATGTATGTGTATATACTTGGATTTGTGCAGGTTTTGTTAAATAACCATGTTAGGTAAGTTCTTATCTAACATGGTTATATCAAATGCTTGTTCGTTGAAATTTGTTTATATCTTGTTGTTTTATTTAACTATGTTAGGCGGTCTCTTATCTAACATTGTTAATTATTAACCATGTTAGGGGAATCCTTTTCTAGCATGTTAGAGTGTTTTATTATCCATGATAGTAATTATGTTATATTAAGGTTTGCTTTTTCTATCATGGATAACGCTCTGAATTATTAGAGTAAACTTTTTCTAACTATGATAGGGTTAATTGATTTGTATGAAAAACCATTTTCCTATCATAGTTAGCATTAATATTTGTTTGATGGAATGATTTTAGGTAATTAAAAATGTATTAGTAAGATGGATTTTACAAAACACAGGTATGTTAATCGATTGCCTGAATTCTCAATCGATTGGTACATGTCAATCGATTGTTTATGTGTCAATCGATTGCTTACATCTTGGATTAAACTAGACTTCCAATTGATTGCTTATAGATTGTTTAAGCCAATCGATTGCCTTTCTTTCTAATCGATTTCTCATTGTCTAAGTATTTTAAAATTTGTAGTGTCAATCGATTGTTCTCTTCTGGGAATCGATTGAGACACACCAATCGATATGTCATCGATTGCGAAGGCATCACACCAATCGATTGCTTATTTGAGCCATCGATTACTTAACTTACATTTTTTAGAAACAACTTTTCGAAGTATTTTTCTAAGTTAAGATCTCATAATCTTATAGCCTAAGTCATGTTTGGTTATCATCAAAATCTAGAGTTCAACAAATGGCATATTTATACACATATTGCTTTTATATTTGCCAATCATTGTCTAAATTAAGATAAAAAACAATCATTTTACCAATGCTAATGAGGGGAAAATTAATATTTCCCTATAAAATGACATAAATGACAAAATCAATCTTTGATTTATTTTTGTTCTTGGATAAATTTCATATGTATAACTGATTTAACCATCAATGGTATCAATCTAGGCAAATCAAATAAGGTCAAGTCAACTATTTTTTAATCTTTTTACATAATTTATTCTGATATATATAACATTCACTTGTTCTCTTTATAACTTTTGTTGAAAAAGATAAACTCAATATAATAGAAATTGATGACTCTATTTTAAGGAAAAATGAGTTAAAATCAAAATTTGAATGTGTCCACACTAACCATTTTATTAAGTATAATATTAATGAAATAGTAATAATTATTTATCACTTTTGAAGAAAAAAGTTCTCATGATTAATACTTTTCATTTGTCACGTGCATCACTCAGGGGATATATAATACGAGAATTTATATAATAAGTTGATTGATAATATCCCAATTTAAGACATTTCATTATGACTTATTGTTTCTCCGTGTTTGAATTGTAATTAATGTTGATTGAAACTTAATAAGTACCGACAATGCATGTTATTAATTGTTGATATAAACAAAAACCGACCCATATTTTGAACTGGTTGTTGCGTGGGTATAACGAGACTTCATAGTAAAAGTTGATGAATGATAACAATCAATTAACAACATGTCATAACAATTAATTATTTTTTACATTTAAAATTTAATTAATTCTAATTAAAAATTTATAAGTGACAATGCATGTTATTAATTGTTAATAGAAAAAAAAGACCCATATTATGAGTAGATGAATTGTTTGTTGAATATTACGAGATTTCATAAGATAAATTGATTATTAATTGATTCTATGTTGTATGCAAGAGATAAAATTATTAACAATTTGTTATATGAAAAGGATAGAAATTTTTTACTTTGGAGGTACTATCCCATATATTTTTAATCTTCTATTTCTTTCCCTTTTTTGGGGAGGCGAGAGAATGAAATTAAAAAAAGTGTTGGATATAGAAATGAAAAGAGTAGTCATAGTGAGTAAGAAACATGAAAAATTATTTTGAAATAATTGAATCATTGTGTTTTAATTTGATTTTTTAATCTTTCCTCTAATGTAGAATCAAAAAATTTGAATTTGAAATTTAAAAAATGAGACCTTTTTCTTTTCTTTTTTTTTGATGACTAATGAGACCTTTTTCAGCAATATGACAATTATAAGATTTTTTTTATCTTGTAAATAAAAAACTCAAATTCAACGTCTTTCTATTGTGTTATGTTTTTAGGGCAACACATTTTCTAATGATAATGTCTATTACAATTACTAATTAATCAAAACGAAAATGAACTGAAAAAAAATTTAGATAACATCAATATGATTTTAAATTTTTTTTTTACATATTTATTTTATTAAAGTCAATTCAAACTATATAAAGTTAACTTTTCATGCCTTCAACTAATTTTTGTATTCATAAACAAGTTACTCAAATAAATGTTAACTTCTTTAGCTTATTTTATTTTACTTTTTATTTTTAAAAATTTAGAAGAATTTTACATATACATTTATATACATACTTTTCTTAGTATCATAAGGAGTAGAAAAATCTAGTTCAAGTATAAAACCAAACATAATTCAATAAAATTGAGTATCTAAAGCACAAATCCAACATACTGCTACTTTTCAATTTTTAACGTGAAATATACTTTATTTTTAGGCTCAGCAAATAGAGTGAGAATATAAAATAAATATAGGCATCTTGTCTAAAACTATTAATCAAATCATTAAAAGAATAAAAAACTGGTTTATCCCTCACTAGGCTAACAAACCAATGCAGGCTGAGTCTTCATGTCATGCTTTTAATGCGAACCGGCCCACTGGCTAATGTCTGCCGTCTTTCTCATATATATAATTTCCCTTTTATTAAGACATTGACACTTTTTCATTATTTTAATTTTCAAAGCTTATTTTTGCCATCCCATTATAATTCTTTTTTTAAACTATTTTATTTTGAAATTTCAAAAATATATAACTAAATTGTGTTTATATGTATTAAAAACATTTTATGTAAATTAGTACTTTCCCACTAATTAATCATGTTGAAATTAGCAACAAAAAATGTAAACTAGAACTTAATGTAACATCAATAATATCCTGAAAAAGAGAGTCTGAAAGGGGCGTTTTTATCAAAGGAAAAATTCCAGAAAATGACTCTCGAATTACTAAAAGGACACTTTGCTACAACGAATTTCAGAAATGATAGTTCAGTACAATGACTAAATTGTCTAAAATCAAATTAAAAGGAAATATCCAAAATACCCTTGGCTCATTTTTTTAAGTAAAGCCACCACCGGGCGGTGGGGCCACCCAGCCATGTGGCAGCGGCCCACTCGCCACGTGGCATCCCCACAACACGCCACGTAACGCGCTGTAGGGCCGCCACGTGGCGAGTGTCCCTTATAAAAAAGTGACACAAAATATGGGGGGGTAGGAATCGAACCCACCCCCTCAGCTTGTCATAACATATGTTACAACAAAAATATATATACCACATTTCATTCTTCTTTTAATATTTTCCCAGAATCGTATAAGGGATTATCGAATTCGGATAAGGGATTACCAACATGTTTCTATCCAATTACCAACTTCTTTCTGCTTGTTACCAGAATCGCTGAAGGGATTACCAAATTCTCATAAAGTATTACCAACTTTTGTTAAGGGATTACCAACACGAATATAACCAATTACTAACTTCCAAAATACAAATAACAAATATATGTGCCTGCTACCAGAATCGCTCAAGGGCATCCCAAATTCTCATATGGTATTACCAACTTTTGTCAAGAGATTACCAACACAAATATAACCAATTATCAACTCATCATAAGTGATTCCCAACTTCTCATAATTACATTACCAAATATTTCATGTCCTTACCAGAATCTTTCAAGGGGATTACCAACTTTCCTAAGGGGATTCCCAACTTCCCTAAGGACATTACCAACAAAAGTTTTTGTGACCAAGTTATGAGAAGTTGGGAATCACTTATGTGAGTTGATAATTGGTTACATTTGTGTTGGTAATCCCTTGACAAAAGTTGGTAAAACCTTATGAGAATTTGGGATTCCCTTAAGCGATTCTGGTAGCAAGCACATATATTTGGTATTTGTATTTTGGAAGTTAGTAAATAGTTATATTCGTGTTGGTAATCCCTTGACAAAAGTTGGTAATACCTTATGAGAATTTGGGATTCCCTTTAGCGATTCTGGTAGCAGGCACATATATTTGGTATTTGTATTTTGGAAATTGTTAATTGGTTATATTCGTGTTGGTAATCCCTTAACAAAAGTTGGTAATACCTTAAGAGAATTTGGGATTCCCTTGAGTGATTCTAGTAGCAGGCACATATATTTAGTATTTGTATTTTGGAAGTTAGTAATTGGTTATATTCGTGTTGGTAATCCCTTGACAAAAGTTGGTAATACCTTATGAGAATTTGGTAATCCCTTCAGCGATTCTGGTAACAAGCAGAAAGAAGTTGGTAATGATGTTGGTAATTGGATAGAAACATGTTGGTAATGGTAATCCCTTATCTGAATTCGGTAATCCCTTATCCGAATTCGATAATCCCTTATACGATTCTGAGAAAATATTAAAAGAAGAATGGAATATGGTATATATATTTTTGTTGTAACATATATTATGATGACACTTGGCTGAGGGGGTGGGTTCGATTCCCACCTGATTGAACTTGATTATTACATGTTTTTATCCACTATTTATAGGAAATTAGCATTTATTCTAAGCTATTAAATGGGGATTTAGGCACTTTTATACTTAGGGTCCAAGATTAGAGAGTTAATTGCATTTTCATTATAATTTGAGCATATTAGGCATTTAACTCATGCATTTATTTTTTATGGACTTGAAATACTTTACATGTGCTTAAAATTTCCATTGTAGGTGCAAAGAATTAAGGTCAAAGCAAGAAGAAAACAAAATAGGAAACTTCCTATTTCAACTAGGATTGGTTGATTGATTGATTGGGTTTGCTTAAAATATTTCCTATTTGTTATTTCTACAAGAATAGGCAACCCTATGCTTGATTGAGGTTAGGAAGTTTCCTAATTAATTATCCTACTCACTATTTCCTATCTTGACTAGGTTTCTTGAAGTTTGAGTGATTGGGTCTTCCCCAATCCTTTCCTAATTGATAATCCTAGTCAGAATAGGAGATCTTAGGCCAATTTGGATTATATATATGTTGCCTAGTGTGCCTAGGAGGAGGGAGCACGAAAATACACATAACAAGACACAAATTCTTTCATCTCTTCCACCAATTCCTTCCTCCATTCCACAATCCTTTACCGGTTCACCATGGAGTTTGAGTTGCAGATCCTCTTAGGTGATTTCTCCTCCTCTATGAAGAACTAATCTGGCTCGGTGCTCTCTTGGACGACGGGATGACGTGAAGCAAGCTATTCTTCCACTCTAGGGGAGTTTTTCATTAGTTCCAATTATGTAGCCATGGATTTCCATCTATTTCCTTGAGCATTTGTTTTCTTATGTTTGGATTTCAATTATGTTGAGACTATTGGCTATGTAATTGTTGAATTTCACCTTTGTGTTGTATTGGATCTAGTTTGGTTTCATCTATCTTTCAATTGACATTATCTTCATGAGTACTTGTTGATTTTATTACCTATCATTGTGTGTGGTGATTTAGTCCATTTATTTTATCTTGATTATGTCCTTTGGTTGATTTATTGGGTTTGAGCATGTTGATGTTGAGTTTCTTCTTTGCAAGATTAAGTAATTCCATCAATTAATCTCACCTAAGAAACAATACTATTGATTCAATACAATCGCATAAAATAATTGGATAAAGTTCTACACGTATGAGGATTTGATTATAAGCTAATTTTGATTACTTATTGGATCCGAAGGATATTGAGTAATTTGGATGGGACCCAAGTTATTCTATCTATTGGAACCTATTTCTAGTTAATGTTAGACTATAATTAACCCAGTTGGTCTATTGAGGTTGAGTGGGTTGTCACCGACCTATTCCTTCAAGTAAGACTAATTGTTTATTGCTTGCATGAGCTTGGTCCAATTATCCCTTAATTCCCCAAGAGTGTGAAGTATATGCTTGCCACATATGTCTACCCTAGCCAAGAGAGCATCCCATCATTCTCATTCCATTAATCATTCATATTCATCCTAAAAATACCAAAAACAAGTTTTTAATTCCCTTTATGAAAAATACCAAAAATTTCTACTTTTATTCCCCAAGTTTTTATAGCTTTCATTGCATTTAGTTTCCCTAGGATAGTTCATTAGGCTCCTTGAGAGACGATCCGGGATCGCACCACTATAGTGCAATCCTTGGTAAAAATTATATTTTGCATTTGAACCCCAAGGCGTATTAGGAAAGGCTCAAATCACCACCCCCTTCCAACATTTTGTGTCCTTTTTTTATAAGGGACACCTGCCACATGGCGGCCCCACAGCACGCCACATGGTGTGTTGTGTGGCTACCACGTGTGGGTGGGGCCGCTGCCACGTGGCGGGTGGCCCCAGCCGGCGGCCGGCGGTGGTGGCTGGTGGTGGCTTTACTTAAAAAAAATAATTTGAGCCAATGGCATTTTGGAAATTTCCTTTTAATTTGGGTTTGGACAATTCAGTCATTGTACTGAACTATCATTTCTGAAATTCTTTGTAGCAAAGTGTCCTTTTGGTAATTCAATAGTCTTTTTCTGGAATTTTTCCTTTATCAAAATTCTACATACCGGGAAAATTTTACCATAATTGATATATTAAGGGGAGCGGATCGGTTAGAAAACAAGTATAAAGATAAGAAAAGACAACATGGATGATCGATGGGAGGAAGAGTACCCGTCTCTTACAACCTTAACCCACAAAGACACCACAAGGATGATCAGTCCTTGATACAGTCAAGTATTCTCAAGAGAATACAAAGATGCAAGCAAAGCTCACACAAGAGAAACAAAAGTCTCAATTCATTCAAGTCTCCAAAATTTAGTACAAAACATAGCCTATATATAGGCAACAATGGAACACTCTAGAATGAAGAAAACCCTAAGACATCAATGGTGCATTAATGATGATTGTCATTTTGAATGGCACCATTCCATACTAAGAAATGACTTCTTCTTGAAGAAAAAGTCAGTTATTCAAAATAGGAAAACATGACAATGTATTCTAGAACATTCATTGACCAAATAGCCTTATTTTGATGAAATAAAATAAGAGACTTAAATGCAATCAGATTTGTGCAATAGGAAGGCTTCTAGATGCTTCATGACTTGTCCAAATGGGTCTTCCTCTTACTATTTTCGTTCATGAAAATGTATGGGCCATTAAGACACCCATTTGGGCTTGAATGTGGTGTAATATCATTCTCGAACTCCCATAATCCATTGCACATTGTATTTGGGCCCAAATTTGACATTTTAAAGCTCCATTGAAATCCTCCATGCCAAGGTGGCTTTGGGGGTGCTCTACCATGCATCACGTTTAATTCCACACATGTAGTCATCCATGTCATCACCCAAGCAATAATCCATATTGTCCTCAATGTAAGCGTTTCTAAGTAATAACTTTGTTGAACTCTTTGGACAGATTGTTGGCCCTTGTGAACTCTATATTGGATATCTCTCTGTATGCTATCAATAATGCTATAGAATTAAAAATTATACCAATATACTATATCCAAACTCGTTCATAAGAAGAATAACTTTGGAATGACTTTTACTCCTCTCACAACCATAATGCTTTTGTTTTTTATTTTCTTTTTTTAAAGCTTAAATTACATCTAAAATCCCAGCAATGCATATCTCTTTCATGTAGGAGAGAATTACAATAATGATCCCACCCCTCCAATATGCCTCTTCCATTATTTCTTTATCCAATATTTCCAACCAAATAAAAAGAATATAAGCAAATTTTTTTAATAAATCTTTGGGCCACCGGATATTCAGTTGGTGATCAAAACTTTGCAATCAAGATGCATTTCTTCAAGAGCTTGAATATTAGTAGAATTTATTTCCTGCCTAATGAAAAAAATGAGTAAGGGTGTGTTTGGATTATCTTTTGGAGAATTGTTGTTTGGCAAATGGTGATAAAAATGACTTAAAAAATGAATTTTGGAAAATCACCTTTACAAAAGTACGAAAAATTATAGCTTACGGAGAACCATAGTTTTCAACCTGAAACAATGGTTTTGAGGGTTAAAACCTATTTTGAAAAAGTTGAGGATGTTTGAGTGGCTTAACCAAAATCATGATTTTGAGAGTTAAAAAACTATTTCAAAAAAATTGAAAATGTTTGACTACTCTAACTTTAAAACCATGGTTGGGCCTAAACTATAGTTTCAAAATATAAAACTGGACACACTAAATCTTGTTGTCAGATTATTTTTTGAAAGAGTCGGTCAATATCAACCATTTGTTCGGATACTTGATAATATTGTCTAGAAAAAACACCAACCTGGTATCGGATGGTCCAAAGATTTATTAAAAAAAATTTGCTTATACTCTTTTTATTTGGTTGGAAACATGGGATAAAGAAAAAAATTGAAAGAAGCATATTGGAGGTGTGGGGCCTTAATTGTAATTCTCTCCAATAAGAAAAAGATAGGATTTTTGGGATTTTAGATGTAATATTAGTTAAAGAAAAAAAAAATACATGAGCAGTAGAGATGTGTCATAGGAGTGAAAGTCGTTCTTCTGAACAACAACTTCACTATCCCAAACTCGTTCTTCTAGTTAATGATTTTGGATATAATTTATTGGTAAATATTTTTTTTTATTACCATACAACACCGTCTTAAAGCCAATGGGATATCACTCGGGCGGCCCAAAGGAAAAGGCAACTAGTCTTGTTGTCTTTGATCCAATGATTAATACGGTGCAAGTGGGCACAATTTATATAGATGGCCATCGTGTGGTTTGAGGAAAACAAATATGGTCAAATATCATTATTATTGTTATTTCACAAAAAAACCTAATCTATTGGGCTGCTTATAAAGGAAATAAATATAATTATAACTCAGTGCGAAGTAGATGGCGTGTTTACATTGATTATCAGAAGTTAAATGAGGCCATGAGGAAATACCACCTCCCCCTTAGTTTATTGATCAAATGTTGGAACAAGGATTTGACCTTGTCTTAAACGAGATTCGAGGTCAAATGCAAACTATATGAAACCAATGATTGTGTAAAGTGGCACAACCTCGGGTTATCTCACTTGAGGAGTCGATTATTTGATGCCTAGACTAACCTAAATGCCTAAGGAAAGAAATAAAATCAGGGATTTTCATTGGAAACTCTTTTTCGTAATTTTAGGTTGTAGAAATGTGAAAATGCTTGTTTTTAGGTTTTTGATTTGGGAAAAAACAAAGATTGTTGGTTTGAAAACTATCTTGATGAAGTAGGGCCTCTTGATGAATATGGAGCAACATTCCTAGCTTCACAAAGGGTATGGGAGTAAAAATCGAAGACCTTACGTAATTAACCAAAGGCAATCTCCTACGTCCAACTATCCTAATCTAATTGACTCGGCGCATCACTTACACAATTAATTAACTAGGTAATTGTTGAAAACCGCTTGGTAGTGAAAGCTCTTGACAAAGAAATGAGCCTCCTCTTGAACGTATAATTTAACCCTTCAAGAATGGATATAGAATCTAGTGCTAAATGCAATGAACAAATGCACTAATCCAAGCTAGCAATCCAAAGTAAATAGTCATTCTACCACAATTAATTAACTAGGTAATTGTTGAAAACCGCTTGGTAGTGAAAGCTCTTGACAAAGAAATGAGCCTCCTCTTGAACGTATAATTTCACCCTTCAAGAATGGATATAGAATCTAGTGCTAAATGCAATGAAAAAATGCACTAATCCAAGCTAGCAATCCAAAGTAAATAGTCATTCTACCACATCATTTGAATAATGCCAAGTAACTAACACTAAGGTTCATCACATAAAATTAATCTCTTAATTACATGTATGGCCTAGAAGAAATCTACTACACACATACATACAAATAAACAAGAATATAAACATATATGTGAAATTAGACATAAGTAGACACTAAACACTCCCCTAGAAGACCATTGAAGCTCCGGTTGTTCTCATCCATCAAGACACCCCCAAATAACTCTAGCCACTCATAATTTTGAGCTTCAAATTCACATTCGGTTCTGTGTGGTCCATAAAAGATGAATGTAGACCCCTAAATATGGTAGAAATGGTGGAGGAAAGGTGGAATATGCAAGTGGAATGGAGAATGGGTGAAGAAATAGCGCAAATCGGAGAAGCGAGAGTAAGAGATGAAAGAAGAAAGGGTTGGACGAGTTCTGGGGCTTAGGTTTCAATTTTGGTCAAATTTACCATTTAGAGAAGTTTAGAGGCAGGTCGGATTAGATCATACTTAGATCAAATCCGAGAAACCTTATTCCTGAAAATCATCGGGCGTTCGCCGTGACGTTCAATATGGGGTGCCATGGTGAACGAGCATTTCTTCCCTGTGCCATGGCCATTTGCTGTGGTGTTCTCAGCGAGGCTAGTTTTCTTCGTTCACTGTGGGACTCACCACAGGGTCCACAATGAGCAGGGTCTTATTTCAATTTTCTTGATTATTTTCTTGGTTGATTCCCCAATTCTTGCACCAACAATAGTACATCCAAGCACATGTGAAGCATCTCAAGTACAGAAGTGGTTAATGCATGAGTCTAAAGCCTAAAAAGCTAGGATTACAACTAATATGCAACAAACTTTATGCTCTTGAAGTTTAAATGCCAAAGTGCCTAAAGAACCATGTATTAGCCTAGAAAATGCATTAATTCTCCAAAATTAGTGGTTCTAAATATGTGACAGTGAAGTACAATCAGTAGCTCTCATGCTTTCTTTTAAAATAATGTTGGGAGTTAAAGATTCACCAAGTCTGATTAACAAATCCTCAAGCAACCATTAGGGGTTTACAAGCCCTAATTAACGGCTAATTCAACAATCACTTTCATAGCTATTACTTAGGGTTAGTGTCAAAGCTTCAATTGGTCTGAGTAGGAAATTGAGTTTTGAAAATCGATTCCTCTCAACAATGTGCAACCACAACATTCAATCAAATCAATTAGGCTACACAATTTGTAAACCACTAAAAATCATATAGCATCATCAACCAAATAGGATATTTAAACATAAACACCGTTCAATTAACATAACTCAATATTTAACACAAGTATTTCAATACATAGATAACTAGAAAGGAAAATCATGTCTCAAATATAAATTTACATAGAGAAATGAGACCACACAACTCAATACATAAGGAAAAGAGCATGAGGAAACAAATAACTCCCCTATTTTGCCAATTGAAGTTAGAGCCACCTTCATACCACCAAAGCTACAAGAATTTAGCCTCTCATATCTTCAATTTCGAGCCAAAGAATACCCATGGTGGCTGCCTCCATGAATGAAGAAAAAATATTATGGAAATGGAAGGAGAAAAGGAATAGAACAAGAAAATCACAAGAGATGGGATGGAAGCGAGTGGGAAGATGAGAATTTGGGTGGAAAATGAAAGAAGAATAGGAAGAACCCTAAGAGAGCTTTTAGTTTCGTGCAAGAGAGGCTTGGAGAAGAGAGTTTTTGAGTTATTATGTGTTAAAATACCTCCAACTAAGCCCTAATTTGCATAAAAAATTTTGGCCCAATTTAACATGTTCATCGTGGCACACAAGTTTAGACACTGCAGCGCACCATCAGAGAGGGTAACCTCCTAGTGGTGCTTCGTCCAGCTTCCCTTTGAAACTTGGTTCCTCAATTTTGGCTTGTTTCTTCCATGATCTGCAATGGAAATTCATAAAATGTAGCATAAAAAGTCCTTAGAGATTAGTTAAACAATAAATCATGCTAATTATGCCGAAATTGCCCTTGATTAGTAAACACTCCAATAAAGTGTGCAAAAGTCAGAATTTATCCTAATTAGGTACAATTACCCCAAGAACATGCAATAATCCAATGATTTTAACTATGAAAAGTGCATAAAAATATGTTGCAATCACCAAAATTACAAGCATTAAAGCCCTCAAGAGTTATTGCATATATACTAAATTGTTGGAGGATGTAGAATTGCTACAAGCATATGATTAATTGTGTACTGAACAAGTTGGGTGAAATAACCCATGTTGTGAATTTAATAAAACATTGTGAATCCTGAGAGTGCTCACATGTTACCATTTACCTTATAATTTTAATGTTGATTTTCCTTTTACATTTCTTGAACATGTCTTATTCCAACTTGAGGATTTTGTTTAGCTAGGCCATTGTCATCATGAATATGTGCTTTATCTAAGAGTACAAATGTCTAAGTGTGATGAAATGATTCCACCAGGATATTATATGTTTTCACCCACTAATTTTGGAGAACTAATGCATGTTTAGGCCACTATATAGTGATTTAGTCACTTTTTGTAACTAGAGTTATATTGCATTGAGTTGATTGCATTTTGATGCTTAATTGAGTATATTAGGTTGAAACTTATGCATTTATGAATTCTAGACTTGGGATGTTACAATTGTACTTGAATTTTCTAATGTAGGCACATAATTGAAGATTTGGCAAGAAAAAGAAAAGGCCTCTTGAACAGCGAACTCAACGTCAAACCCCTAAAACCTGCCTTGAAACTAAGGTCACTGCATCGTGGCTCAGCGAAGCAAAGCCACAAGGAAGTCGTAATTTCCTAGAAAAATTTAGGGTTTGGCTAGATAATCCGGGTTAGGTCCTATCCGACTCGACCCCAAATTACCCTAAGTAGAAACTCCAGGCTATTTTGAACACAACGAAGGATTTTCATTTTCTTAGCTTTCCATTTCCATCTCTCATCACTTCCTCACCAATTTCCACAATTTCTTCCACCGAATCCCACTCCACTTCAATTTTCCTTAACTTCTTCATCATTCCTTACTAAATTTCGCCCAACCACTACACTTCCATGGAGATTCATAGTCAGATTGCACTTCATTTGTATGGAAGCATGAGTGGCTAAAGCTTTTGAGGAATGGTGGTGGGATGATGCAACCGAAGATTTAATGGACTACTAGGGGTTTATTTAGTGTTCTGTATGTCTAATTTCATATATTTATTCAGATTTCTTTATATATTTGTTTATGTATATGGATTTGGAACAAGTTCACTTAAATTCTATATATTTGTGTAGAATTCTCTTAGGTCTTATATGCAATTAAGAGTTTTCTCTTGCATGTATGAACCTTACTGTTTGAATATTGGGTATAATGCATTTGATGTGGTAGAATTGCTTATCTCCTAGGGATTGCTAGTATATGTTAGTTGCATATGTCCATTTCATGTGTAATTTAACACTAGATCCATACTTAGTTGGTCCAATATACACCTAAGTAGGGACTCAATGCATTTTTATCTAAAGCTTACACTACCAAATTGATTTTCAATAATTAACCTAATTAATAATTGATAAAGTGATGCGCCAAATCAATTGGCAATTAGGCTAATTAGACTTAAACAGATTAGTTTGAGGTTTATACTTTAAACTTGGATTTTGAACTCCCAAATTACTTTGAGAAGCTAGGAAGTTTTGCCCTAACTCATCAACAAGAGTTTTCAACTACCTTTTGTTTGTTTTCCCGTAATCCAAAACCCAAAAACATTTTATTTTGTCTTTCATTAATCTAACATTCCAAAAATATAATTTCAACACTACTACAAAAAGAGATATTTAAACCACCTCATTTAAACCACATTTGTAAGATATGGTTTAAAAAATATGACCGGTGGTAATTTTGTAAATATTATGAATTTTTTAGACCGCTTTTTCATTTATGCGGTCTAAAAAAATAGGTGTAGTGCCATTTTTGTAAATATCGTGAAATTGGTTAAACCGTTTTTATATATATGTAGTCTAAAAAATATATTCGGTGGCATTTTCGTAAATACATTTTTTAGAAAGATCACTTTCCTCCAATTTCACAACCGTCTTATCTTCGCCCTAACCTTCTCTTCACATCCTTCCATTTCAGAGAGTTACGCCTCGTAGTTTTCAATCGATGCTCTCTCCGCCGCTGTAGATCCACCGTCTAGGTCGTTAGGAACCGTCGCCACCTCTTTTGTATCGTTGATGATCCCTATCTTCCCCATTTGGCATATCCAATCTTCCCTCCATGTTTGGCTTTTCTCCGTCTTCGGCATTGTTGGTTCTCGATGTGGTTAGTCCTTTTTCCTTCTCTCCTTTTCTTCCTCTTCCTTGTTTGTGGTTGCTTTCTTTGTATGTGATAATCTGAATTCACTCTTAGGTTTTTTTCATTTATAGTTTTGGATTATTATTAGATTTTCGAAATTATGCGAGTTTCTTCTACATTGTAAATTTTGTTGGACCTTTTCTGCAACCTAGAAGAAGACTGTTCTTTCTCAATCATACCCAATAGGTGCACTCTGCTTTGCGTTTTTCTCTTGTTGCTTTGCGAGATTGGGATTCACTTTTGTTTACTATTTACATTTGTTACAGCAAGAATCTGCATTTGAATTTTTGTTGGGTATACGTAAATTTTTCCATTTTGATAACTTTGGTAGATAAAATCCATTTTTTTGGGGGGCTTACTTGGATTATGAGAAATCATACCTTTGTTTTATAAAAGTCTACTAATCCCTGTCTGTGGAACTAAAATTAAGCTAAAAGCGGGGTTTACTATTGCATTGGTTGTTTTTTTATTTTTTATTTTTGACAAACTTCTATTGCGTTGGTTGTTAATAATTGCCGTTTCGTATGACAATATAATCTAATGATGCATGGTTCTTCAATCACCTTATTGTAGTGTTTATGTTTATTGACATTATGTGAGGCAGATGAGGGAAACGAGATGTGGAACAAAGAATTAAAAAAGTTTGAATTCTGCATTAGCTAACTCATTCCCTTTTTTTGGCCATTGATGACTTCGAGGTAGATGTTGAAGTCATGTGATGCAAACATTGTATTTTGAGATTAGGTAAATGATATTGAATTTTGTACATATAGGGAACTTTTCTTTTGATGAATTATTTGGAAATATGGTAAAAGAGTTGCTTCCATCTTACCAAGAAGAAGCAATAGATTCATTAGAAGGACATAGCAACGTCATTAGGACTGATTCTTTTTGAAAAGGACATAGGCAGGATTCATCTGATGCAACAAAGTATGCCCAAGCTCTTTCTAGTCCCTTGTTCCCAGATGTTGAGAAGCTCTTGTCTTTGTTCAAGGACTCTTGTAAAGAGCTGTCCAAGTTTTGTAAACAAGTTCCTCTTTGACTTTCCTTGAACTTAATGAGGTGTAAGTTGGTGTCTTAATTTTCTTTATTTTTCTTCAATATGAATTGAAGGTTGATGGCAGACTCTACCATCTTAAGAAAGATGTCTCTGTCCAAGACTCTAAGCATGGCAAGACACTTGCTGAGGTTAGTCTGCTATATGATTCGTCTTACTAAAATGTTAAAGCATTATAGTGGTGGCCTTCTAGTGTGTGGTTGTAGTCAAAATCGTGTCTATGTATTTACATTCACCTCTTAAGAAAGATGTCTCTATCCAGTTGTTTCTTTTTCCTTCTGACCCTTATTCGCATCTTAGAATATTTTCAAATTGATTGTTTTCTACCTGTACTTATCTTTTTTTCAGCAAGCATGAGTACGTGGGAGGATGATTGATCGATGTGTTTTTGTACCTATGACATTTTGATATATAAACATGCATAATTTTGGACACATTGTTGCTGTCTACTCGCCCCATATTTGGTTTTATTTGTTTTTTACGTACACATATTGGAAGAGCAATAGTGTCATATAGGCGTTGTAATGTTATTTACCTACTCACTTTGGAAGAGCAATGGTGTTATTTTTTGAGCTATTCTTTCTAATCAGTTATTTGAGCATGATATTGGTGTTATAACTTAGGATTGAGAAAGCTTTTAGTGTTTTGTTTTTCATTGTCATGTTTCTGTTATGTCTTGTGAGAATGTAATACCTGGTTCATACAAGATGTGCGACTATTTCCAAGCTCATTTTATTGGTTAAATTGATTTTCTCATAACATATTTCGTGTGGTGAGTTATATTTCAAAAGCCCCAAAATGGTTTTGTTGTTTTGACCTTCCCCTTTGTGGCTAGTGTAATGTGTAACAGCCCAAACTCGATCAGGATATTGTCCGCTTTGGCGACATAGCTATGCCCCTCACGGTTTTGTTCCTCATGGTAGGGATACTGGCCGAAGCCTCCCACACTCACCCATGAAAACGCGTCCTGATGGGAAGGAGAATATGCCCCCTTATATAGGCTAGGCACACCCCGATCCCAGCCGATGTGGGACTTCACAATCCACCCCCCTTGGGGGCCCAGCGTCCTCGCTGGCACACCGACCCGAGCCTGGCTCTGATACCATATGTAACAGCCCAAACTTGATCAGGATATTGTCCGCTTTGGCGACATAGCTATGCCCCTCACGGTTTTGTTCCTCATGGTAGGGATACTGGCCGAAGCCTCCCACACTCACCCATGAAAACGCGTCCTGATGGGAAGGAGAATATGCCCCCTTATATAGGCTAGGCACACCCCGATCCCAGCCGATGTGGGACTTCACATAATGGTAACTTTATATGCTCACTAACAGATATATTGTTATATCATTATCTCATTATATTTATTTTAAATGAATTTTCTAATGTATTTTTCTTGTAGAGATACGAAGGCAACCGAAGAATACCATCTTATGTGGCTTTTATGTGCTAAAGCACATATTTAATATTATCTTCATCAGCATGACTGAGTTTACTCAAAATGTAAATTTCATCAAATTTTATTGAATATTGGTTATTTTAAATTTTGATATTTGCTGATTTTTGTTACTTTAACAAATCAGATGTTTGATCATGTTGATGCATTTGTTGAAGAAGATATTGACTACATTCATGAGCGTTACAGTGAATTTTTTGTTGACCTCCCACAACAATAATGAATTTACATTGTTGGAATCATGTAGGTCTATGTGAGTTCACATTATTGTTGGAATCATGTGTAGGCTTTTTTGAGTTGACATTGTTGGAAGCATAATTTTGGAATTATAAGTTTGTAATTAGAAAAATTGAATTTTAAGAATATGTGCTATATTTTTATGATTGGTTAGCTTTCTTTTTAAGCATGTTAAATTTTAGGGGATGGATCAATTTATGTATAATATAATATTTGATGTATTTTTATGTTTGGTTAGTTTTCTTTTTAAGCATGTTAAATTTTAGGGGATGGATCAATTTATGTATAATATATTTTTTAAAAAATATTTTATTTTTTAAACCACTTTTTTAAAAAAGCAGTTTAAATAGTAAAAGCGGTTTAAAAATTTAGACCACTTTTTTAAAAAAAGCGATTTAAAAAGTACTTTTAAAACCGTTTTTTTATGCGGTTTCAAAGAGCCATACTTTTTAAACCGCCTTTATCTAAACCGCTCGTATATGTGGTTTAAAAAGCCTATTTTATGAGGTTCAAATTTTGTTTTTTCTACTAGTGCAATGTCATACCCTGGATCTTTACTGCTTTTGAGCATTTAGTTTAGCTTAGGTGTAGGTCAAAGTAGACTACTCAAGTGAGATGACCCAAGGTTGTGTCACTTAGTGCAATCCTTGGTTTTTTTGTTTGCATTTGACTCCGAGGTGTACTTAGGACTAAGTCAAATCAATTGGCTAGAAGAAAGGAGATCAGTTCAAAGCTCTTACCAACATAACACACACACATAAGACAAGGAAAGTGGTTACCTCTTAAAGCCAAATAAAGGTTACCACTAGTGAGATTTTCCTCATGCTCAAAATGAAACAACCATAACCACTACAATGTTCACATCACAACCACACATAGTCAATCTTTTGATTGGAGAGAAAAACAAGTTTGGGAATAATTCCCTTTTCAATAGGCCACTTAACATTTTAGGAAAATAAGGTTACTTAAAACAACCCAAACCACAATTCACCATCATAAGCCATCTATAACTCCAATTTCCCTCAACTTGGCAATTTTATCCCCAAATACCAAAATTCCATATTCAAGCCTAATCACTAATTTTAAATTAATCCATCTTCATTCAATCATCACAACAAGTTCTCTTAATCATTAATATCATCTTCCTATCTTCAATCCCAACAACTTAGCCCAATTTTATCTCTAGGCCCAAAAGGTCAAAATTCACAATACCCCAAATTTTATCAATCCCATCACCTCACCACCAACCATCAACATCATAAAGACTACTTGAATTGATAAGTTGCAGAAAATCAACTTAGAGTTCAAAATCCTCTTTGAAACCCCCAACTTTTCCAAACTTTGTTAAGTCAAAACTTTGTGTAAGCCAATATCCAAGAAACCAATGTATTGGAAATCATTTATCATCATCATTAAGCCCATTGAAAAATTCAAACTCCAACAAAAACTTTAATTTTCGAAAATCACTCCCATAGCTTTAGATTTTCACAAATTTGACGTGCAAAATTTTGTTCCAAGCCAAAATCCAACAACCCAAAGTATTTAAAATCATTCGAGAGTAGAAATAAACTAATTGAAACCGCAAAACTCTAATATTACTTTGAATTTTTGGGCTCCCCTCACAAACCCTAGAAAACCAAACTTTAACATACTCAAAATACCAACCAAGCATCTTTCCAACAAGGTAAATCATTATAGTAACTTAGGAGAGTTCAAAATTGGTTTAGAATATTGAACCTCAGAGTTTTGATGATAACCAAATAGGACTTAGGCTAGGAAAATTATAGTTCTCTTAACTTAGAAAATTTTTTGAAACAAATTTTGAAAACTAAGTTAAGAATACTCGATGACTCAGTAAGTAATTGAGCTTTGAAAGGCTTCAATCATCGATGACATATAGAGCACATATCGAACATGATCTTCACAGAGAAAATAATCAATTATGATTGTTCCATTTTCAAAACCAATGATCGAAGGTTTAGTAAATACTCGAAGAATTCTTGAGGAAGAACAATCGAGCCTTGAATTGATCATCGAGCATTGAAAATTGCTCAATGATTCCTTTGGCCATCGATTAGTATGCTTCAATTCCAAGTTGTAGTTGGTCATTGAATATGAACTCATCCATCAAGCAACCGTGATTAATCAATTATTGAATCAATTATCGAGTATTGTATTAGTTTGTTCAATCGATATCTAATAATTTAATAGAGCATTGAAGGTCCAGAGACAAATGCTCAAACACCACTTAGAACAATCGATAGACTAAGTGAAAGTTCCATTGACTATTGAATCAATCATTGATCATTCTGTGCAAACCTCTGAATTTTGATATGAGTTTTTATATGCAAGTTCATGACTGTTAGCATAGTATTTTTGTATCATTGTTTATATCTATTTCAAGAAATATGAACCTGTTAAACATAAACAGAAAAAAAACATGATGTTAGCAAACAACACCTTTTCTACCACTATAGTAATCCAACTGCTAACAACTGATTTTCAGGAAGCTTCAATGGACATGTGTTTATCAATATAGTTTTATTCATTGGACTGGGACCAAAGAATAGAGATTGCTCCAACGGGATACATCTAAACCATTCATCACATTCACCCCATTCAAATGTTCAAGTTTTTGTAATGATGATCAAGACAATAGTAAAGTGTGCAAAAGGAAAAAACCTCATTGCTATAAAGAGTTGGAAATAAAAGGTGCAATTAAGACAGCTAAAGCTATGATAGGGTGTTAAATATTTTCTGAATCTTCAAATCATTTTTTGTTTGAGGAGCTTAAGAGATTTATATTTGCTCAGTGTGTGAGCCAGCATTCTGTAATCCTTCTTCTGTTCAGGTTCCTTAGGATATTGGGATCCTAGGGAAAGGGTATTATCTTGCAAAGTGTAAGAGGGAGAGGATTTGGTGAGATAGAGTGATCTTACTAAGGAAAATACTCTCTCGTTGTAAAGGTATTCAGGAATATGTTTTAATCCTGGTGTACACTAGTGAAACCCAACTAAGGTTGGAGAAGTGGACGTACATCTGAGTTATGGTTGAACTAGTATAAATCTTGTTTTGAGTTCTTTCCCTTTTACCTTGAGAAATCCAGAAAAGGGGTGTGTGTGTGTGTGTAGTGAAAATTTTGAAATACCTAATTCACCATCTCTTGTGTATTTCCTACCACTTTCATAGAAACCAAGAAAAATATCCCCCTAAGATTTTTGAAATTCAAGGTGTTACCTAAAGTGAAAGAAGTTTCAAATTGGTGTTTAGAGCTCTGAAATTAGTGCCCTACAAAGCCTTGGACCCTCCCTCTTGGCCTCCATTCCTTCTCTAATGAAATATGCCCTAATCTTTCAGTTTTATACTGACATAAATTCATAATTAATTCCACAGATCTTTGAAAATTACAAATTAGGACTTTATAGAAACCTTGAGATGTATAATTTTCAATGAAAATGGAATAAGTCAAAAATATTATCATTTGACTCTTAAAAATCTAAAGGCCCTAAGATCACCCAAAACTCCAATTTGAAATGAGGGGTTCAATTTTAAAATTGCATAACTCATTCTACAAGTCTCCAAATTTCATAAACTATGACTCTCTTTTTTTGGTGAAGTACTATGACTCTTTGGAAAGCTTGGAATGTTACTTTCTAATGTAAAAAGAATCATTCAAAAATAATGTCATGTGCTACCTCAAATCTCTTTATATCTCAACAATGTCTTAAAAAACCTAAAAACATAAATTCCAATCATAAACTTTATCGTATCTAATCTTTCAATTTCCTTGTATAGCAAATTTTTCTCTATTCCTTTAGAAATCAAATCATCCATTTCTCATCACTACCATGTCCAATCGACAATGCAACTCATAAATTTAATTAACTTACTCATAGAATCACCCATTTCCCATCTTAAAATCTAGGATGTTACACACAACCTATTAACTCATCTTTAATTTCATCTTCTAGACCCAAAATCATCCCTCATACATTGCGTTATTTAAATGATCTCATTTTGCCATGTGATATAGGTATGAGGAGTGGAATAAAAATCGAGGCAGCCATTGTTAGTAATCAACTTGAGGTTGATTCAATGCAAGTACAATACTTATGAGTGTGAATCAATGCAAGTACAATACTTATGAGTGTGAATCAATGATAAAAAACCGGTCAGCCATGCGGTTGAACCGCTCAAACCGGGTGGTTCAACCGTCCAACCCGGTGGTTGAACCGGGTTGGCCCCCTTTTTTTTAAAAAAAATAAAAAATATTTATTTTACTATAATTCACCTAATTACTAATTTTCACTTAACTCAATTTTAGAAATTAGGAAACTATAATACTTTAAATGCTATTTTACTTGCATATACTTAATATTTAATTGTTGTTGCTCTTAATATTTGTATTTTAGTCTGTGGATTGTAGAATAATATTTACTTTTATGTGTAATCAACTAATATTTTCTCTTTTTCCCTCTATAGAAACATTAAAATATTCATATTTGATGAATCATGCATACCTATCTACATTTACATTTTGATATTAGTGATTATTAATGTTAATATCAATAAAATTTTATTATTTTAATATAATCCGGTTTGACCCGGTCCGACCCCGATCCGACCATTGACCCTTGAACCAGTGCCTCACCCGGTTTGATGCCCGGTCCAGTTTTTTAAACCTTGGTGTGAATGATGCTTGACCCAAAATGGTTGCTTCTATAGATAAACTTGAGGTTGATCCAACACTTAGGAATACCATTGCACAAGGTGAAGAGTCCATGGAGATTAGTTCATTCCATCCAAGGGGGTCTAGAAAGGGGAGTTTCTCTATCTCTTCAATTCTTCCTACTCTTGTTCATTATATTTTGAAATTACCTACTTTGGATTTAAATCCTTTACCTAACAATTTGAAGTATGCTTTTCTTGTTTCCAATGAGAAGTTGCCAGTGATAATCTATAAAGATTTGATGGCACATGAGGAAGCCAAATTTCTAGATGTTTTGAAAATGTATAACAAGGGTCGTGGTTGGACTTTAACTAACATTATGCATGTCAACTCAGGTATTTGTACTCATCATATTTTGTTGCAAGATTATTCTAAACCCCTTAGGCAACTTCAACAAAGGCTTAACCCCCTCATATTAGATGTGATAAAAAAAGGAGGTTACCAAACTCCTTAGCAACGACATCATATATCCAATTTCGGATAGTGAGTGGGTTTTGCCCGCCCAAGTGATGCCTAAGAAGTCCATAGTCACAATTGTTAAAAAAGAAAGTGATGAGCTTATACCTGACGAGAGTTCAAAATAACTGGTGTGTGCATTGACAATTAGAAGCTGAATAAGGCCATAAGGAAAGACCACTTCCCCCTTCCATTCATTGATCAAATGTTAAAATGATTAGCTAGAAGGAGTTACTACTACTCCCTTAATGGATACTATGGCTACTTTCATATTTCGATAGCACTGAAATACCAAGATAAAACTACCTTCACTTGTTTTTTTGATACTTATGCCTATAAACGCATGCCAATTGTCCTCTACAATATGCCTGACACATTCAAGAGATGCATGAGAATATTTTCATATTTGCTCAATGATTGATTGGAAGTTTTTACAGATGATTTCACCTTCTACGGTGATTTATTCATTGCTTGTCTTGATAGCTTAGAGAGAATCCTTGCTAGATGTGTCCAAAAGAACCTAGTTCTTAATTGTGAGAAATAGCACTTCATGGTTAGCCATGGGATTGTTCTCATCATTTGGTATCTAGGCAATGTATTGAGGTCGATAAGGTCAAAATCGAAAGTGATTTCATCTTTGCCTTATCCCACTTGCTTGAAAGAACTACATTCATTTTTGGGGCATGTAGGCTTCTATAGACGTTTCGTTAAGGACTTCTCACACATTGCCTTATCTCTCATTTGCTACAAAAAGATGTTGATTTTGTCTTCACTAATAAATATGTGCATGCATTTGAGACTTTAAATAAGAAGTTGCTTGAGCCACCCATCTTGATTACCCTGGATTGGTTGCTACCCTTTGAATTGGCATGTGATGTAAGATTCCTTTCTAAAATACCTTTGTAACAATATAGTGTACTAACCATGATTCAAAGAGTTCAAGTTGCAAACCAATTGAGTATACAATCATGGTTATAAAAAGCACTTTCCTCAATTTACAAACCCTATCCATGATAGAAAAGAAATTTTCTAAAACCTTGGTCTATCATGGATATTAAAATTTCCCTTCTCTCTTTCGAAAACTAACCATGTTAGAAAGAAATGGACTAAAATTATTAAGCAAATCACCTTATGCAAACGTAGTTAACTATGTTAGAAAAGGTTTCTACTAACATAGTTAATAAAGGCCCTTGTAAACAAATTTAATGATTCAATCATGTTAGAAAAGGCGTGACCTAACATGGGTATTTAAAAACTCACTCAAACCTCATTTTTCCTTTCTCACAATCACAATTAACACAATCATACACATCACATAAGCAATAACTTACATCACTTAGTGATGGTTATCCAACATCCAACCACACTTACCCTTCTTTAACCACTTATTCTTGCCTTATGGCTAGCATAACCATTCATTGCATTTGTGGTTCATTCCAGCATTGCCATTCTACACAGTTACAATTGCTAAAATAGCATTCAACAGTTCATCATATCTATGCATCAATCACAAAGTATTCCGGATTCCTTAAAAAATAACATCATTCAAACACAAGCAACAATATATAATTTGTCAGAACACACAAATCAAAGTATCACATGCATGTGCAAGAGTAAACATGTCCTCATGATGACTAATATATGATCCAATACATAAAACAGAGCAAGCCCGCTGATTGCACCATATTTTTATACACTTTTTATTGATAAAATCATTAGATTATTGCATGTTCTTGGGGTAATTGCACCTAATTAGGGTAATTTCTAACTTGTGCACACTTTGTTGGAATTTGTTCTAGACAAGGGCAATTTGGGAATGATTAGTATGATTTATTGTTTAACCCATTTTCAAGAACATTTTGATGCTACCTTAGGTCCATTTTATTTCTAGGACATAGAAGAAACATGCCCAAATTAAGGAGCCAAGTTGCAGCGAAGAATTCTGGACAAAGTATAAGAAGAAAGTGAAGAGAGAAACAGAATCAATGTCTCCTCGCCGCGGTGAAGCTCACGGCGAGAAAGACAAGAAGAAACAGAAAGCTCTGTCCCTCGCCGCGGCCGATGACGGCGAACTCAAAGCCAAAGTTCCAGAATGGGTGCCTCCTCACCGTCACTTCGCCGCGGCGAGCCCACGGCGAAGTGACGAAAATCTGCAAAATTCTGACGCGATTTTTAGGGTTTTGGAGCAGTATAAATAGATCTAAACACCCCCACCTTCAGAAGTCCAAGCCTCAAAACGTGAAAATACCTCAATTCTCCTAGGGTTCCATCATCTATCCTCATTCTCCACTCAAATCCTCTCATCCCTACTTATCTCCACCTCAAATTCCACTGATTTTCTTTTTCTTTCCCTTTCTAACTTCCATTTCCACCCCAATTTTCCTTCTATCTTCCTCACTCATGGAGGCTGTCATCATGGGTCCTCTTGGGCTCGAATTTGAGGACATGAGAGGCTAGAATCTTGGTGCTTTGGTAGTGTGAAGGTGGCTTGAACTTCAATGGGCGAAATAGGGGAGTTATTTGTTTCCTCATGCTCTTTTCCTTATGTATTGAGTTTTGTGGTTGCATTTCTCTTGTATATTTAGATTGGAGACATGTTTTTCCTCTTTCATTGTCTTTAAATTGGAATATTTGTGTTGGATATTGAGTTATGTTAATTGAATGATATCTATGTTTGAATTTCCTATTGGGTTTGTGATGCTATATGATTTTTAGTGGTTGCTAGATTGTGTAGCTTAATTTATCCAATTGAATGTTGTGGTTGCACATTCTCGAGAGGAATCGGTTTTCAAAACTCATGTTCCAACACACACCAAGTGGAGCTTAACACTAACCCTAAGTAATGGCTACGAAAGTGGTTGCTTGATTAGTCATTAATTAGGGCTAGTGGACCCCTAGTGGTTGCTTGGGGATTTTTTCAATTATACTTGGTGCATCTTTTCACTCCCAATATCAATTTTAATGAAGCGTGAGAGCCACCGAAACACTACCAGAGCCCATTTTACAAATTTCCCTTAATCCAAACTCTTTTTACTTTTCACTTATTAATCTAAAATACCAAAAACAAGTATCTGCTTTTGTCAATAGTTTCATTAAATGAATTTTCAAAATCAAACCCCGATACTTTTTATTGTTTTAATTGCATTTAGTTAGCTCAGGTAGTTTAGAAGGACTCCTCAAGTGAAACGATCCGGGATTGTGCCACTTTACACAATCCTTGGTAATTATTGTGATTTTAACCCCAAGGCGTAAGGAAAAGGTAAAATCACCCGCCGACCCATTCCCTACAAAACCAACTGAACCATAACCAGAAAAATAGTAAACAATAAGAGTGAGACAAATGTCTCCGTAATCACTCCCCTACTCTAAACATATGTAAGGGTGCACCAATAGAGTGTCAAGTGAGAGTTAGTACATAGTAACTTTCTAAATAACAAATAATAATGAAAGCGTTAACAAGATCACATAATCATCATACATAATTGTACCATATTTCACAATATCTTTCAAAACATGTTTCATAATAAGTAACCCAACTCAAATCATGTAATAATGCGAAAAACATGCATATGAAAATCTTGCAAGTCAAGTAGTTTCCCTTCCCTTGAGGACAAATTAGTTTCCCTTCCCTTGGAAAAAAATATTCATGCCACATTAATCCAATCCCATCCTTTGAAAACCTTAATGGAATTAGAGGCAGACCCTTAGGGTCTCAAGCCCTCTCAAGGCCAATTGAGGGGCCCATCACATGATTGCGTACTTCTTGGATATATTATGCATGATGCCACATACATTATGCTCAACAATATTAGTGCCACATTAAGTGTGAAATTCAAGTCACTTTATCATGCAATTATATATACGATATGTAATGTATGACAACCATGTCATTTCCCTCTTTCCACAAATGTAAAACATACAAAGAACAGTAAAAAATTATTTCATTTTTCAACAACATTGCAAAATATAATTTTCAATGACCATATGTCATTTACAACAACACATAATATTACTATACTTTCTCAAGAATATACCATTTTCTAAATCCACGTACTGAAAGTGGCAGAAATGCACAAGAGGGGGGGTGAATTGTGCTAATTAAAAATTATAAGCAATGAGACACAAGCCTTATACTAGTTCAGCCCAACTCTTGGCCTACGTCTAGTTCTCCAACCTTCGGTTAAGTTCCACTAACATCTTCAAGATTTAATTAGGCTCTTAACTGCCTTTATAAGTGATCCCTCAGTAAGAACTCTCTCTTACAGATCATTCCCCCTTACAACTTGTAAGTTTACAACCCACTCTTAAGATCCCACAATCTTAAGAGTGATCATCACTTAGAATAATATCACAAAGACTTGTTCACTCAATGAACAGATTTTGATACACATTGAAGTACAAATATAATGAATGAATATAACAGAGAGTAGGTGAGTATTGAATGCAGGAAGTATTGATTGCTTGAGAGTGTATTCAATGTATTCAATCAATTACCTCACCAACTTCTTCACCAATGACTTTTATAGATGTTTCTGGAATTCTGCCCGTTTGTGAATTTATAGCCGTTATGTATCTAATGTGGGTGAGAGACGATAAATCTTGATGGAGTGTTAAGTTGATGATGTTCTTGTGTTACATTAACTCCCTTGTACTTGGTTAGCTTCAGTTCTTCTTTCTTCATTAATTGCAGAAAAAGGAATTCTAGTTTCAAACGGCTTAATTCTTGAACCTTTGTGAGTAACGTTAAATTCCCAAAATAGGTCTGACATACTCTACATATAAAAAGCTAAACATTCAAATCTATTGCTAGATCGATTATAAGGCTCTATTCGATCACTACTTCTATTCTCTGATTGATAACACATAGATCAGGCTTAGATTAGGACCTGCATCACTTGAACATGAGATTAGAGTACAATTATAAAACACCATGTCTAATCGATCACAGGGCACCTTGATTGATCATGCTTCATTGATCGAATAGAATGGCCTTGTTTCAGTTAGTCCTAGACTTTCATAATCGTTCATAAGAATCACTCACATACTCTCTGATCGATTAGGCGACTATGATCGAACAGGCTAAGATACTTTGAATTGTAACTAAGACTTCTTGAGAAATGCTGATCATTCATGTCCCTTTACTTGATCATGCTAAGATTACTAAGTTTGATTTTCAATTAAGTTCAAGCTTCTCTAATCGATTACAGGGCATCTTAATCGGTTAGGCGGCCATACTTATAACTTATATTCATTCTAACCTTATCTTGATCAATCATGACCTTAGATTCTTAATTGATTATCTCTCCCTGATCGATTAGGCAATTACTTAGGATTTTTATCAGATTATTCTGAGTTCATTCCAGTTCTAAGTCCAATATTTCTTTATGCCTAAGTTAGTCTGATTCAGGAGATTAAGAAGACATATAATATGAATCATGCAGATGCAAAATGGTAGATGCAATTGAGGAGGCTTTTTTCTAGTTTAGTCTGAGTCAGAATCACTCTAGCCATTCCCATTCTTTGGCTTCAGATCATAGTATCCAGACTCAGAGCTATATCCTCCAGAGTCAGTTGATGCCATTTCTCCTCGAATTTCTTGTTCAAGCTCAGCTTTCTTCGTTCTAGCTGGAGCTTTCTTCTTCTTAGGAGATGGAGGCTTGGTCTGAGTAATAATCTTCTCAAGGTAGCTCTGTTGCTTCTGCTTCTTTGTTAGAGGAGGCTTGGATGATTTTGCCTTAGGAGCAGCCTTCCTCTTAGATCTGCCTTAGGAGTAGGCTTAGGTTCCTTAATTTTTATTCCCTTAGCAGCCCTGGAACTTCTTCTTGTTGTCATTTTTCCTGGAGGCTTAGGAGCAGTCTTCTTTATTGTTTTACGTTTGACAATAGACTGAACCTCTGGACCTTCTTCTTCTTTATTAGATTCCAAAAATTAGCTGGTGGTCTGAATGGGGTCCTTTTCATCCATATTTTCATCAAGCTTAGCTGGATTCATATAAGTAACATGCATCTGGACTCCCCAACTTGGAATCATAGTCTTAGGCAGAGTTGCAGCATTTCTAGCTTCTTCATCTTGTTGGCTCTTGTTTATTCTTTCAACAAACTCTTCCAATTGTCGATGAAGATGAGGCCAAGTATCTATTGATACTGGCTATGGCTCCTGGTAGAATACCATAGCCATGCTTAGATCCTCATCTTGTTCTTCCAACACCACACTGTCATCTGCAGTAGGAATGTTGGAGGGTCCAAGCTCTTCATGAGTTACATCTTCCACTAGGACTTGCTCTTCCATGCTCAATTTGATTCCTTCTGCCAACTCATGAATTTGTGGAAGAATTTGACTCAATATGGCATCAGGAGAAGCCTCTTCAGGAACTTAAGGCTTGGTTGTAGATAGAGCTTGCACATCTTCTTCAGAAATGTCTGTAACAGCTTCTGAATCACCTCAGAAGTAATAGATGACAAGATGGCACAACTTCAATGGCCTTCTCTTGGACAATACTTTTCTCCCCCTTTTTGTTAGCATGAAAACGGACATATGGAAGGATAGGAGAGGAGGAAACTTTGGCTTTACCCATTCTGGCATAGGTGAGGGAAGGGTCTGGTCTAGGAGTATATTGGATGGCTGAGGGATGTTGTGGAGTAGTTTGGTAGGCTTGAGTTTGTTGAACTCTATAATTTTGATGATAACCAAACATGACTTAGGTTGTAGGATCATGACATCTTGACATAGAAAAATACTTCGAAAAACTGTTTCTTAAAATCTAAGTTAAGCAATCGATTGGACATACCTGTAATCGATTGGAAAATTTTAGTTGCAATCGATGGGATATCGATTGCATATCGATTGGGGACTATCAATCGGTAAGAAGTCTGAACAATCGATTGATGCACAAAAGTACTCCAAGTAATCAGACTGCGATCAATCGATTGGATAGAAAAAGCAATCAATTGGAATAGCAATCGATGTGCAATCGATGGGAACTTACAGAGAATCCAAGTTATATGCAATCGATTGAAACTTAATCAATCGATTAACACAAGGCAATCGATTGGTAAACCAAACAACCAATTGACTCATTTAGTTTTTATTTGATAGCTGACATTTCAATCGAGTGATGCAGGTAGCAATCTAACCCAATCTGAAGGCAATCGATTAGCGGCCAGAGACACCAATCGATTGACACTTCTTGCAATCGATTGGAAATTGGAGATTTTCAAATCTGTTTCTTTTCTTATGTCTAACTATCTTTATATTGCAAGATGTACTTGTTGCTATTTTAGGCAGTTTACGTTGGACACAAAGAAACACAACCAAAGAGCCGTTACTCACAGCAACACAGAGTCTGGATTACTACTCTGAACATCAGATGAGAAAGAAAGAGAAAACGCACATCAAAACTACTCTGGAACATTAAATGCATCTCAGAACTATCATCAATCTCCAGATCTTTATCTCTCTCTCCTGACTTCACAGACTGTTACACAGAAGTTGCAAACTTCACCAACGGAGCAGAAAATCTCCTAGGACTATAAAAGCGTTGAAGTTGAAGTTGATTGGTAGAAAGCATTAAGTGAAATCGAACAACCTATCTCCTACTGCAATCAATTCAATCTGAGTTCTCTCAATTGTTCTTTAATTTGTAATCTGATCAGCTCAAGTGTGTGAGCAAGCTTTGTACTTTCTAAAATTCATATCTGTTGAGCGTTTTCCTTGGGATAGTGGGATCCTAGAGGAAAGGGTTGTACACTTACAAGGTGTAAGGGGGAGTGATCTGTGAGAAAGAGTTCTTACTGAGTGATCACTTGTAAAGGCATTCAAGAGCCTGATTTAATCTTGAAAAGATTAGTAGAACCCAACTGAAAGTTGGAGAACTGGACGTAGGCCAAGAGTTTGGGCTGAACCAGTATAAATCCTAATTCATTCAACATAAATTTTATAAAGCACAATTCACCCCCCTCTTGTGCATTCCTGCCAAATTACAGAGTTGGTATCAGTTCTTAGTAAGGGATAGTTGTTTCTGGGGATGATGGTCTGGAGTGGGAGGAGTGGCTTTGTCTGGAGTGGGAGATGCTTGTGTTTGGGCCATGGGAGGTTGAGTGTCTGGAATGGTAGTGGTCTGAGGGGAGGTGGCTAGGTCAATAGGTGAGTGGTGAAGGTCTTGATCATCTGAAGAATCTTCTGAAGGTGCTTGCTTGGCCTGACTGGAGGGTTCTCCCATGGATGCTCTGAGCCTTTAGTCTGCAGCTTCCCTTTCTGAAGGTTGCATAAAGCCCAGCAAGTTTTCAACATTGTATAGTCTAAGCTCCAGGTGTTTTATGATGTTCACCACTGTGTTATAACCCTGGTACACATGCAATCCACACTCCTTGACTAAGGGCACCATAGACTCATTTAGTGCAACCACCAGTCTCTTCAGTAGTCTATCTTCCATGGCTTGATGCTCCATGGTTAACTCTTCCAAAACACCAGGAATGACTTCCTTCTGTAACTTTTTTGTGACCTTAGCAGCAACCTGATCTATCGCATCGTCTGAGAACATAGTCCTCATTGTAGACCCAAACAAAGATGGTTGAGAAGTTTGAGGAGCAGAGGAGTGAGCCTCATCATGTCCTCCCTGAGATTGATCTTCCTCCTCAGGGACCCCTTCTTGATCTTAAGGTTGAGCACTCCCTGGTGCAAATTGTTGAAGCTTCATCCTTTTGAAAGTGCGAATGTCACATCTGGGAGTCTTAATGCTCTTGCCCCCTTTCAGTACCAAATCATGTTGCGGCAAGAATGTAGGAAATCAATTAAGGAAATGGGAGAGGAGTCTTAGCAGATTTAGACCTCTTAAACCCCAGAAGCTCTTCACAAATCAATTGGCCAGGATTGATGGGGACCTTGTTGATTAGCATTGGCAACACAGGATTGTCTATCTCCAAAATCTGAGAGAAGTTGCCTGCTTTGCTCACCATGCACCTTGAATAGGCATAGTGAATTATTCTGTTAACTAAAGGCAATTGAGCAGGTTAAAGGTTTCCTTTGATTGGGCTCTCTGGTTAGTAAGTCTGCCGGAGTTCATCTTCTGAGTATTTCCCCCTTTCTTGCCAGACGTTATACTCAATTAACTCAGGTTTGTTCATATCTAGCCATTCATTTAAATTTTTCCAATCAAAAGAGAACTTCTTCCCTCGAACTTTGGATGATACAGAGATCCTTGTAGTCTTGCCATCAGATTCTGTAGTGGAAATTGTCATGTTCGAATAGAAGGCTTTGATAATCCTCTCATTGTAGTGATTTTTTATGCCAATCCACTTCTTGTAGGGCCCCAACAATTCTGACACATTGTAGCCATTTTTCTCCAAGTAGTCAATGTCCACATATGCACATCTCTGCATGATGGATTTCTTGTCAAAGAACTCTGAAGCATTTTCGATTGGACCCTGCTCAAAACGTGGATCCACTGGAACTTCTGCATCTCCAGAGATTATATCCCTTACTTTCGCAGTACCAGTACTCTTACCTTTGGATTGAGAGGCATGGGCTCGAGTTTTTGGCATCGTTGAGGATGATGGCTGAAGATGAAGGTTGTGAAGATTGTCTATAGGTAAGTACAAGATCTTTGGAAGGAAGAGGCACTGTATCTTCAACAACTTTAAGCTTCAAGTGTTTGGAAATTTTCATTTTGGGAGCCATTGTTAGGTTTATTTCAGATCTCAAAGGTCGCGACTTCATGTTTTGAAAATGAGAGCAGTTATAGAAGGATTTGATGAAGAGAGATAATTGTTCTTGGTGTTTGGGTGTGAAAGAGTAAGAGGGAGTGAATGAGAGTAAATGCGAAATGATGCAACGGTTACAAATGTCAAATATATATATGAAATATTAATTGTGAACATGACAGTTGTAAAAGTTACCGTTGCGCGCTTGATCGATCACAAGTGCTCTGTGATCGATCACGATGACTAGTTCTTACTCAAAAAGGCGCATCTGATCGATTAGGGATTGTTGTGGTCAATTGGCTCCCACGCTGGGTATTTGAGTCCTGATCGGATACCCCATCCTTGTGATCGATCAAGTGACCTTGATCGATTGCTCCATTACCTAATCGATTGGGCTGTCTCCTTCTCACTCCTTTCCTTAGCCCATGATCCAATCCCAATCGATCACAGAGCATGTTCTGTGATCGATCATGGTTTCCTGATCGATTGGTCTATGGAAAATATCTTTTGACATAGAACCTGCAAAGTTTTAATTTGGCACTCCGATGCCTAAGTTAGTACTTTATCATAAAAAACTTTTAAATTGAATGAGAAACAAAGAGAATAGGGTAAGAAGAAGGTTTGATACACATTTACAATTCATTGGGGTTTATCATCTCCAATTCTCCTTTGATGAACGAGAATTGCTCAGCATCAATAGGCTTGGTGAAGATGTCTGCAAGTTGTAAGTATGTAGGGATTAATTCCACCTTCACATCCTTTTTCTGGACATGATATCTGATGAAGTGGTGCCTCACATCAATGTGCTTGGTTCTAGTATGATGGACTGGATTCTTGGCCAATCTTATTGTACTTATGTTGTCACGGAGGATAGCCACTTTTGGAATTCCAATCCTAGGTCCCTTAGTTGATTCTTCAACAATAACACTTGAGCACATAAACTTGCAGCAACTATATACTCATCCTCAATTGATGACAGTGATATACAATTTTGCTTCTTTCTAGCCCATGTCACCAAGCATCCTCCAAAGAATACACATTGACCTACTGGTACTTTTTTTATCTGTCTTGAATCCAGCATGATCTGAATCTAAATACGCTAGAAGATATTCTTGATTTCCTTTGGGATACCATAACCCAAGCTCCTGAGTTCCAGCCAGGTATCTTAGAATTCTCTTTACATTGGTTAGATGTGATTCCTTATGATTGGCTTGATATATTGCACACATCCCAACACTAAACTGGATATCTGGTCTACTTGCTGTCAAATATAGCAGAGATCCAATCACACCTCTATAGTGATATTGGCTTACTTTATTTCCCACTACATTTGCATCCAAGTTTGCAGATGTGCTCATTGGAGTATCCTCAAATTTTGACATGTCCATTCCAAACTTCTTAAGGATCTCCTTGCAATATTTTGTCTGAGATATGAAAATGCCATCCTTTCTTTCCTTTATCTAGAGGCCTAGGAAGAAATTTAATTCTCCCATCATTGACATTTCAAACTCCCCCTGCATCATCTCAGCAAACTCACCACAAAGTTTTTCACTAGTAGCACCAAAAGTAATATCATCCATATAGATTTGAACAATAAGCATATGGTTATCTTTGTGCAGAATAAATAATGTTGTGTCTATTTTACCTCTCACAAAACCCTTTTTCTAACAGAAAACTACTAAGCCTCTCATACCAAGATCTAGGTGCTTGTTTTAGGCCATATAGAGCTTTATTGAGTTTATAGACATGATCTAGCTTAGAATTTTCTTCAAAACCAGGAGGTTGTTCAACATACACCTCTTCCATGATATATCCATTAAGAAAAGCACTATTTACATCCATCTGGTATAGTTTGAAATTCTTGATGGATGCAAAAGCTAAGAGGATTCTTATTGCTTCAAGCCTTGCGACAGGAGCAAAACTTTTCTCATAGTCCCTACCTTCTTCTTGGTTATATCCTTTAGTCACAAGCCTTGCCTTGTTTCTAACCACTGTTCCAGATTCATCAAGTTTGTTTTTTAAAACCCATTTGGTTTCAATAATAGCATAATTTGAAGGTCTAGGAACCAAGTCCCAAACTTGATTTCTTTCAAATTGATTGAGCTCTTCTTGCATTGCCACTATCCAATCACAATCTCCTAAAGCTTCTTCAATGCAAGTAGGTTCAACTTCAGAGATGAATGCAGAGTAGTACATTTCATTTTGAATATGGCCCCTAGTCGTAACACCACCACCACCAACATCACCAATGATTTGCTCAGGTGGATGATCCCTGTGATGTCTCCAAGCTAATGACTCAGCTGGTTCATCATAAATATCATCCTCTTGGCCTTCTTTAACAGATTCAACTGATGATGTTATTGGTTGTGTAGAAGGCTTAGCTTTATGTGAAAAATCGGATTCCTCTTCTTCCAAAAGCATTTGTTCATAATTAGTTTCATCAGATACTACATGAACTGATTCTCAACAATGGAAGATCTTTTGTTGAAAACTCTAAATGCCTTACTTCTGTTAGGGTAGCCAATGAAAATACCAAGATTAGCTTTAGGATCAAATTTACCTGGGTAAAGGTCATTGTTGTGGATAAAGCATTTGGAACCAAAGACCTTGAGATGACTTGCATTAGGCTTTCTTCCTTTGTAAAGCTCATATGGAGTTTTCTCCATTTCTTTTCTGATGTAAGCTCTGTTGGAGATGTAACAAGTTGTACTCATTACATCTACCCAGAACACTTGAGACAATCCTTTTTCATTTAGCATTGTTCTGGCCATCTCAGTGAGTACTCTATTCTTTCTTTCAACCACTCTATTTTGTTGAGGTGTTCTTGGAGCTTGAGAAGTTGTGATGTATCCCATTTTCTTCACACAGCTCCAGGAAGTCTTGGTTCTCAAATTCTCCTCCATGGTCTGTCCTTATTAAGATGATCCTCTTTCCTTTCTCATTCTGCACTTTCTTAGCAAACAAGTGAAAGACATCAAAAGGATCATGCTTAGAGGAAAGAAACATAGTCCAAGTAAACCTTGAATACTCATCCATAATTACAAGAGTATATAGACTTCCTCCTAGACTTTTTACTCTTACTGGACCAACTAGATCCATATGAACCAGTTCTAGAGGTCTGGTTGTGGAGACTTTCTTCTTTGGTTTGAAAGAGGATTTTGTTTGTTTCTCCTTTTGACATGCTTCACATATTAAATCTGTTTTTACCCTTCAGGTCAGGTATGCCAATAACAAGATCCTTTTTAACTAGCTTATCTAATTGAGACATCTTTACATGCGCTAATATTCTATGCCATAACCAACAACTTTTACAATTACTTGCAAAACACTTTTCTTGAAATTGCTTATTTAAGTCAACTGTATATAGATTCCCATTTCTATTAGCTCTTAGTCGACACTTAAGACTTGATTTATCTATGGCTAGTTCTTTCTTATCTACTATAAGACATTCATTGTGATAAAAAATTACCCAGTTACCTTTGTTAGTACTATGACTGTCACTTAGGAGATTATGGCAGAGACCATCAACTAGGTAGACATATTTGATTGTCCCAATCTCTCCAACTCCAGCAATTTTTCCTGACTGGTTTCCACCAAAACTAACTTTGGCTCCATCTTTCATGATAAGATGATCAAATTTCTCTTTATCTCCAGTCATGTGTCTCGAGCATATCCACTGTCAATGTACCATTTACTATTGTTGGATGCTTTGAGACAAACCTGCACAGACTAAGAAGATTTAGGTACCCAAAATTTCTTGGGTCCTTTGGGATTAGTTTGATGCCTCTAGTCCAAAATGACTTTAGGCTGCTGTGTCCCTTTGGGGATCCATTTGTATAATCTTATATGCTTTCTCAGCTTCTGAAATCATCCTACCAAGAGCGATGAGGTTGTTTATGAGATGAGTGAATCTGATCTCCACCTCCTTATTAGGCTCTCTATCTTCCATTTTGAAGAGATGAAATTCTGTGATTAGCTGCTCAGCTCTTCTAGTTTTTACTCCTCTTGTTCCTTCATGAGCAACTTCCAAAGCATCCCACATTTCTTTAGCTGTTTCAAGATGACATACTCTGAAGTACTCCTTCTGACTAAGGGCGCTTTGAATAACTAGGATTGCCTTGCTATTCAGCTCCATGTTGTCTTTATCATCATCTATGAATTCTGCAGGTTGTTTAGGAACTTGAACTCCATTTTCTATCTTCATAGGAACAATGTCTCCATCTTCAATGATTTTCCATAGCATGTATCCATTTGCTTTGACATATGTTCTCATCTTCATCTTCCAAAAGGTATAGTGTTCTCCATTGAAGCAAGGAGGCTTGTTGATTGAGCTTCCTTTAGGGAGAATATTCTCATATCCTACCATAGTGGATCTTTACTTCTCTTGATCGTTGGATCAGATCAATAAATTCTGAGAATACCTGCTCTGATACCAAATGAAAGTGGCAGAAATGCATAAGAGTGGGGGTGAATTGTGCTAATTAAAAATTATAAGCAATGAGACACAAGCCTTATACTGGTTCAGTCTAACTCTTGGCATACGTCCAGTTCTCCAACCTTCAGTTGGGTTCTACTAAATTCTTCAATATTTAATTAGGCTCTTAACTGGCTTTACAGTGATCCCTCGGTAAGAACTCTCTTACAGATCACTCCCCCTTACAACTTGTAAGTTTACAACCCACTCTTAATATCCCTCTATCTTAAGAGTAATCCTCACTTAGAATGAGATTACAAGGACTTGCTCACTTGATAAACGGATTTTGATACACACTGAAGTACAAAGATAATGAATGAATATAATAGAGAGTAGGTGAGTATTGAATGCCGGAAGTATTGATTGCTTGAGAGTGTATTCAATGTATTCAATCAATTCTTTTCACCCACCAATGACTTTTATAGGTGTTTATGGAATTCTCCGTTGGTGGATTTATAGCCTAAGTTATGTTTAGTTATCATCAAAACCCATTATTCTGACACGTACATCTTCAAAACTATTCACAATTACACTACCCACAAGACAACTTTTATAGCAAAATAATGTTTCACAAGTGATATTTTATCCAACCAAAATATATCAAAGTAGGTTTTACAAACCTCCATCAATAAGACCCAAACATTTATGTAAAGTGGAAAGTGGCTAACTCTTGTAGACCAACTCCCTACCACCAAGTACAAGCTCCTTAGCAAGCTTCACACCAACTAATTCAAACAATTAATATATCAAACTCCCCTAGAGTATTATTTAGCTCATCTAAGATCACTAAATTCCATAAGCTAACATTAATTTCACATCCTCTTGAATCCCCAATTTTTCATAATTTAGCCATTTCATCCAATTAGGCCATTTTCCTAAGACCAACTCAAACCAAGATTCTAAACCATCAAAATTACTTATCATACTTCCTCTTAGATAAATCAATCATTGGTCTTAGGATTCCAACATCATATATTCAAAACTTTGCCAAATTTCCTCAAGAATTCAAATATTAAGATATGGGTTAGTACAACTCAATTTCACAAATCTAAACCGATAGAAGCTCTTATATGTCTTTAAAGAAGTCATTTAAACCATTAAATGTAAGAGAATTCTCAATTTCTAAAATCACCTACCTCATGAACCCCAATTTTCTCCAAGTCTTCCAACCTCAAATTCTCATGTTCAAAGTCAATTCCTAAGAATCTAAACCATTAAAGAGCTTAATCTAAGCCATTAGAAGAAAACCAATTGAAGAATTCAAGTAGATATGCACTTTAAAAAATTTATGAAGAAACCCCCAAATTTCATGTACTCAAATTAGAAAATTCATGTAAGATGAAGAGAAATCAAGTTAGAAACAACTTACTAGAGGATTAGGACCAAAAAACTTGACTAGGGACTTGAATATGCCAATTTTGGGTGTTTCTCTTTCTAACATCGTAAACTTTCTCTCTCCAAAACCTCCTCTTACCCTAAAAATGGAATTATTTCTCTCTATAAAATCGCAAACCTTCTCTCTCTAAAACCTCCTCTTACCCTAAAATTGGAATTTGATTACGACATATCAGATTTTAAAAATTCAACATTCTTGCCATGGCGAGCATGTTCTTGTCAACACTTCTTGCCGCGGTGTATGTTGCTGCAGCGAGGAGCACTGAAGCTCTCTCCCTCTCCTTGCCTTGCTCGCAGCGGCAAGCACATGTGCATGCCATGGCGAACTTTCCAGATTTATCCCTCCCTTATCTTTTTCATTCCATTTGATTGCAAATTCACTTCCACTCATATTAATACCTCAATATCCTTCTTATAATTATAATTTCCACTTGTAAATGGTTCTAATTTTCTCATCATATCTGTAATATTCTTCAATTTACACACACATTCTAAAATCATATTCATCATGAAAACTAGGATGTTACATTTTGAGGTGTGATATTATTCAAATGCAACATCTACTGATCAGTCATTTATTATGATATGACTAATATAATGCAAAGGCAATTTGATGACAACAGCTTTCTCTGGCCAAATAACACGAAACAGTATTGAAAACTAACTCGAATAATGAAAGTTAATACCGTAAAGCAGATGTAAAGCTATTGATTGAAACATATTAATATGACTTCAAACGATCACAGTTCACGCAATGCAATATTTAGCTGAAAAGGAAATGTAAAGTATAGGATTATTGTATTATGCCAAACCAAATTGTCTCAGCAGTGTATTTTATGTTGTCTGATTTGATTAAGAAAGTATAACATTTTGTCCTAATGAAATGGGCTTGAAGGGAGAATTTGTTTGAACTATCTCATTACACTGAACGCATAAAACTTTGGTGACCATGATGAAATGAAGCCTGACCTAATATAAATTATATGGTAACGGTATGTATAAATTTTATCATGAATAAGGGAAGAAGTGTAACTGAAGGTAATGTATGATGTGATTCATGTTGCATCAAAAATATGATATGAACTTTGAAACAAACCCTCGCTCATGTTAAGTTGATAAAGCAAATGTCATTAGATTTCAACTGGCAGCAATGGGGTTCAACATAATATCAATTAACAGAAATGTATTCAAATCGACAATGCAAAAATCTGTAGGATGATAGCGTGGGAAATGTGATAAACTCTACCGTGCAAGATAAGTTGACTCAGTGATTTTGTAGTTAAATACCGATAAAATATGTTTAAATTTTAATTCTTTATTATAATCATTCATATACTTTTAAATCTATATATTTTATATCAGCATTTAATTATGGAATCACTCTTTAAATATTCAGAGTCAACATTTTGGTTAAATGAAATTAATAACATTAACATTAGCCAAAAAGGACTAAAAGTGCACTTTTTAAACTTAAGGTAAAAAAGAAGATTTCATGCAAATACAAAGGATTACTTCAAATGGAATCGGTTTCTTTACTCATGAAAAATGAGTAGATAGAGCTAAATATATCTAGATTATATTTAGACAGTCTATATTTGTTATTTCTTAACGTAATCTTTAATAGATACAAAATCTAAAAGAGAGATAATCGGTTAATGGTTTTTTTTGAAAAAAATTAAATAAATGTGAAGGACTTCGAGTGGAGTGATATTTTTTATGAACGAGATTTTTATTGACCAAAATTTGAGTGGGATTTCCATAAATTTTAAAAAAAATAGGATTATAATGTTTTAAAAAAGGGTTAAAGGCTATTTTTACCCTGGAAATTTTCTTACAGGAGCTTTGGATGTCTGGAAGTCTTCAAAAGGGTAATGTTGCCCTAGAAGTTTAAAAAAGGGGACAGTTACCCATTCCTTTAACATACCTAACGGTCAACGGTTTGTTGTCCAAATTATGCTGAGGTGGCACACTTATGTAACATCCACCTTATCATTCTTGGGTTAAGGTATAAATTTGCCCTAAAAGATATTTTGGGTTCATAGGATGTACATTAATCCTTATAAAAGTAGGTGGCAAAAGACAATTTCCAACCACCCTTGGTTTTGCAAAGGCAATCAATAGAAATCAAGATGTGTATGGTCAATAGTATGGGGGAATTATCTATAGTTAGAAGCACGAAAGGGATGAATATATATGTGCCTACAAGGGATGACGGTAATGTTGCTACAATGACAAATTTTGTCTATAAGGAAGGAAGTGAAGCTAAATAAGTGACTTTAATTTTTATACAATTTCTATATGAATAAAATAAGTTATGTTGGTTCAATGAGTTCGTGATGTTGAAGTTGGCAGTAGTATATGGTCAAATCAGGTGTAATGGTAGAGTGGAAGTGAAAGCAATCAAGTAAATACTACCGGCACAACGCACGGGGCATAATGCTAATTGTATAATATTAGTCTCATCAAATAAATTAAAATCAAATTATTTGTTAACCACATATTTTCATGTTACTATATTTTAGAGCTAAATGATTTTTAAAAAATATTTTTCAAGGCAAAATATAAAGAGACAAGTTTCGAAATAAATATAATTAAAATAAATAATATATTATGTAAAGGTATGAAAAACACGGTGGGAAGACAATTTTTTTAACATTGTCTCTCCAATATGGAAAAGAGGTGGGGCTCACCGGCAAGGTATGATCCTCTTCCTCTCCTCTTCTCTAATCATATCATAACTATTCATAAAATCCAACGGCTGAAATAGTGAGAAGAAAAAAGGGAAAAAATAATGGGGAGATAATGCAAACGAAAATCTAGGAAGCGTGAGAGAGAATATGAAATATTTATGTTATCATTTTTAATGTTTTTTCAACCACCAAATTTATATGGTTAGGATAAGGAATGAGGAGGGGTTCCTTATTGAGTCCCAGCATCTTATATTTTTCTCTCCTATCATTTTTCCTCCATTTCTTCCTCATTTTATATCCTAGTTTTCGTTCCTATCACCTTAGTATGGAGGGTAAAAAGATAAACCCTTCCTAATAAAATGTGCTTCTGATGTGGTCTAACTGAGGTCTATATTCCACACTCCCAATCAGTAGTCAACAACAAGAATTAAGGGGAAAAAAGATCGTTCTAAATTCTAATACTGACCATAGGCTAGGCTCAATCATCACTAGTTTGATACTTTGAAATGAGAATGTAGAAATTAAATATTTACGTAAATTACATTTGATAAAGTAACCAAAATATATTTACTCAAAAAAAAAAAAAATAGCAAACGTAGAGCACTGATCAAGGGTAATTTTGCCTTTTCCCATATTGGTTAGTAGGTCTTCCACTTCTAATTCATAGCAAACCAAAAGCAGGAATGATGTGCATTTAACTAAATACAATCGATGTCTCACATGTTATTGGTGACTAAAAATTATCAGATAGTTCAACTAAGAAAAAGAACAACAATAAAGAGAAGTAATTAAAAGAGTAGCACATAACACTAAATTTCATTTCTCATGTAATAACCAAATTTCCAATTACAGGGACTCATACATCGATAAAATAAAAGAATCAAAGAATGAACACAAATTGACTCCAACTGTATATCATTCTGACATCTAAAAAACAAACATGATTTTATGTATAGAAAAGAATAACTATAAAAAAATTCAAAGTACTCCTCCTTAACAAATACATTTTAAACCAAATCAACAAATCAAATCTTATCTGCAACAAAGAATGAAAGAATAGTGACTGACCAATTTTTCTCTACCTACAAAGAATACAGATATGCTACCTTCCTCTGTTTCTTTTCTTTCTGTCTGTATACGAACGAATCGAAGAGTCAATGAACAAGTTCATGGCTGGGAATACGAGGATGGACTTCCTGTTGCTGCTGCAGCATCAAGTGGGGCCCATGCTGACACTGTGTAAAGAGGCTGCTCAAGCCAACTCAGTGTTATAGCTTCGGCTTCCTCCTCCTTCTTCATCTTCACGCTATAATTCTCACAAGCATACATCTTCAGCAACATATGACTCTGACTTACTTCTCTCTCACTGATTCCATAGCTTCTAAACCCTCCTTGCTCCATCATCATCTTCCCCCATTTCTGAAAGCTCTCGTGCCTCTCAATCCTTTCCCTTCCTTCACAAGCAATTATGTTCCTTATCTCCCAAGCATACATCTCCTCTATCTTGTTCCTCACTGGACTGTCTTGTGGAAGACCATGATCGATCGAATCAAAAAGAGCAGAGTAATACTTCAATGAACCGCATACTCTGTTTTCAAGTCTAACCATATTGTGCTCTGCTTCTTGCTCTGCCATGAGAACTATACAAGGATTTGTGCTTCGGATTAAGCCCAGAAAATCCCTCAATGCTCCTCCAGAAACATCGTACAGTGTCTTGTGGAGCTGAGAAATGCAATTCACAGCCACACTTTCGCGCTCCTTAACATGAAGCATCCATAGCCTCACATCTTCAAGCCTATCAACCACAGGGTGAAACTCAAAGGGAAGGTTCAAGGCTTGAGCAAAACCAGCAAGTCTATCTCCTGTTTCATTCAGTTCTTGCTTGGATTCTCCTATACCAGTGATTCGTACGTGGCTTGGAGGATTTTCCCTTGAAGCTAGACTATGGAACAAACTTGGCCATTGAAGACCTTGTTTGATGTCGAAATCTATGATGTGAACCCTGTCTTTTCCTTCAAAAGCCCTCAAGAGAATCTCATTTGACGTGAAATGAAGAAACTTTGGAATTGGGCTGACCTGATTCAGAAGCCTTAATGCAGTTCCAGCTTCATCTTCAACCCGGTCTAGCTCTCGAGGTGTAGTGAGGTGGAAAATATGAGGCCAAATTCTTGTGACACGGATCGCTAAAGCTTCTGTGAAATAAGCACAGACACGACTTATTGATGATCTTGCTCTTGGAGATGCAAGATCACCAAGTTTTGCTATGAAGCAATTCACTGCAGCAACATTCCTCGAACCAATAGCATCAACACAAGCTGTAAGTAGGCTCACAAGCTCGAACCCTCGATGCTCCTCTTGATTTTCTTCAACCCCTGTTTCTACCTCTGATCCATTGTGGTGATAAGGATTGCCTGGTCTTCCATTACCGACTACTTCTTGTTCTGAGTCATTCTCGTTCAACCTCAGGCTCAAACTTTGACTTTCTGATGAAGTGTTCGATACTGAAGCTTCCTTTGATGGCAGATTGCTACCTCCCTCGACGCCTTCCTCGCCTAAATTTGTGATCTTCGTAACAATGGAATCCACCCACGGTGCAGACACAACCTCGGAAGGCACAAAACAAACCCTTTCTTCTTCTCCTTCTCCTCCTGAACAAGTCAGAGAGAAAGGAATCGAGGGACTGTTGAACCAAAAGCTGCCGGTGTCAGGATTTTCAGCGTCACTGATGATACCCTTTGTCCTCTTGGCTCTGGTGGTGAAGGATTCATCATGATCCTGTTCAGCAAGCCTCTTCAAGCTCTTACCTTTCTCGCCCCAGAACTCGTTCGATGCTTTAGTGTTGGTGGTCGCCAATGGTGGAAGTCGGATGTTCTGCTTGAGAGAACACGTTGGCTTCGGCTTCGGCTTCGGCTTGGACTCGACGACGACTGGCTTCTTCTCGATGGGCCTCAACGACTGCGATCTCGAGCTGTTGCTGTCTTTGCGCGGGAAGCTACATGGCAAGTCCAGTCTCTGAGTGCTCATGGAAGGCAACTGGAAATGGCTGGCTTGAAACTGTGCAGATGTTTCACTCCTTAATCTATGCCTCGGCGATAACAATGTAGAACTAGAACACCCAGCCAACATCCTATAGCCTTCCAATCTTCTTTTTGCGAAATCCTGCGTTTAAATTCACCCACCCTATGCAGTTTCTCGTGTTTCCCTATCTCTCTCTCTCTGTATAAATCTAGTGTGTGTGATGAGGTATGAGTATGTATGTGTATGACTACGAAATCAGCTATGACTTTAAATGTGTTTACGTCTCAAATGCAGAAAGAGAGAGAGAGAGAGAGAGACTGTGAGTGTGTGAATCGTTTTTTGATAAAACAACTGTGTTTGTGTGTGTATGGAAACAAAGAAAAGGAATCCGATGAATAGCAGAAACCAGAAAATCAAATCAAGTTACGGTGTTGTCTGTGTTTTCTTTTCTTTACAAATTCGAGTGTTTCTATATGAATCTGTAAAAAAATGAAATTAATAAAGAATCTGAAGTGAACGAACTTATATGCAGAAAAAGAATGCCCACCCGGAAAAAACGAATGAAAGAATTTTGGAGACTACCTAGCAGAGAGAAAAAAAGATCATCGGATTCCAGAGACACTCAAGCACTGGACATTAGAAGAAAGGGCTCTGTTTTATGCTTATGAAGAGAGAAATAAACACATACTCCTTCAAGTCTGTGGCAGAAGAAATCCTGAGAAATATGCAAACCCATAATATTAGCAGTTGAATCGATCAAGAATCCCGTCATGGCTGAAATTGAAGAATCCGCTGGGGCAAAAACCAGAAATCCCACCTCTGAATAACAACTTGCTTCAGACATGCATGAAGAACAAGAGCAAGAAGAAGAAGATGATGAACAAGAAAACGAATAAAAAGAAGAAGAAGAAGAAGAAGAATTTAACACCCACCCTTCTCTACTCACTTACCCAAAAGAAACTCAAACCATAAAACTCTCCTGCTTTTATGTATTAAACACCCAATCTCACTCCATCTTTCTTTCTTTCTTCACCACTCTACAACTCAACTTCCATGGCTGTCTCCATCATCATCACTCTCCTTTGCTGGGGTCGGCCCTACGAGTGTTTTAATTTTCCAGCATCTGAGAAAGAAAAGGGTTAAAGATGAGGAAAGAAGGAACAGGGACTTTGGTTTAGATCCGTTGGATGGAGATCGAACGGTGGAGAGCTGAGCGAGGACTAATATGACCGTTGAGGCATGTCGGTGAAATATGACCGTTGAGGGCTGAGGGATTGGTGTACGGAGGGCTGGATTGAGAGTGTTTTATTTTCTTTTTAGTGGGGGGCCTTCATGCGCACCGCACGTGCCTGTCCCCTGAGATCCGTTCATCACTTGACCGTTGCGTCACATTTTGGGGGCACATGAAGCGAAAATTGCGAGGAGCTGCAATGTGCCACGTCGGATTCTCGATCCTTTGAGAACTTTTGCCTCGTTTCGTTTGGGTTAGTTTAGAGAGTTGTAAGAATAATTAACATTTCAACTTTATTTACTTTTAATATAAATATTCTGATAAATTAATTTTCATATTTCAATATTTTTCATTTTTTTTTTGCAAATAAATATATTTTAACATTATTTTTTGGGGTTTGACCTGAAAATTATAGTTGTTAATTTTTTTGCCAACTATTTTATAAAAATTGTATAAATAAAATTTATTTATGTTATGTGTGATGTTTCTAAAAGACCAATTGATTGCACATTTGGACAAGCATTGAGACATGGTGATTTCAAATAATGCTTATTTTTTCCGCAAAAAATAATAATAATAATAATAATCGTGATTTTAAACCAAATCACAAGAACTAAAAAAGTTGATGGTACGTGTTGCCCTAAAAAAGTCTAATACTTTGAGCTAATTTTATGTTCCCAGTATTTAATGGGATATTTAATTAATGAATTTTAAGTATATTCAAATTTAAGTATTAATTAAAGGTGTTTTAGTGAGGGAAAAGTAATTTAATAGAGGAAATAATTTTTTGCCAACAATAGTCGAAATATGTATCTATATATATACACTTAAATTGTTTAAATTGTTAAAGGAAATTGAACAGCATTCAAGGAGGGAGTGACCTTTTTAATTAATGTAATAAAAATATCGACCTCTATAAAATTTATAACAGATTATATTTTTTATTTTTATTATTTGAGTTACTTTAATTTTTATGATCAATGATTATTTTATCCAAATTGAACAAAATAAAACTTTTAAAATAAATATTAAACGAGTACCTAAGGCCAAAATTATATGTTTGAGTTAAAGGATACATCTTATCTAAGACTATTAATGCGATGGCCAAAAAAAAAATCTAAGACTATTAATGTATTAACCTCCATTTTCCTTACCTCCTTTTTTTCCTTTTGGACAGAGATTAACTTTTACTTTAATGTCCACGTAAGCATGCATTGACAGAACACATTCTGGCATCAGCTCAAATAATGGACAAACCGACACATGCATTGAATCACCCACCTTTTTTCTTTCTCATATTCTCCTCTTAAAATTAATTAAAATTCTAAACTAGAATTCATTAATCTCTATCAATCAACTTAACATGAAGGACTTGTTTCGTTTGGTATGTAATTGGGCATGATTGTTTGAGGCCCCCAATAGATAAGATTGAAAAAAAAGGAAAAAATTAATTATTTGATGATTTGATCATTATAATTTTACCGAGCCCGCAACTCGGTCCCTGGACTCTAATTAGTTGACTTATAGTTTTACCGAGTCTGCAACTCGCTCCCTTAACTGTAACTCGTTGACTCAATCCTCATACTTTAAAAATAACTGAGCCCTTCCTAACTCAACCTATGTGGCATTGATGGTCACTAACTGTGTTAAATATGTTTATTTGGCTGCCACATCAAATTAAAATAATTTACTGTTAATTTTAAAAAAGTGTTGAACCCCTAACCCCCTTCTTCTTCATCAGGTTTACTCTTTCCAGTTTCATCTTTTTTGCTAACGAAGCTCCATTAGTGACCTCCCCCTACACCGGAGACGCACTTTCCTGCATATCACCAGCGGCAATGCTTTTTTCAGCATCACACCGTAGGCAACGCTTCTAAAACATCTCGTTTATTCTTCTTCTTCTCCAGATTCATCCATTAATCTACTTCTCCAATCGTTTGCATCTCCAAGCTTTATATCTCTCCCTCTCTCATTCGTTCATGTTCCTTCTTGAAATATTTAGATCTGTTTCCTCACTTGTTGCTTTATTATTGAGATTTGATGTTCTTGTTCCAAACCTGTTTCCTTCTCTTCTTTTTTGATATGAATATAAAATGAAATGGGTTTGTATTGTAATTCCATTTGTTTTTAACCCAGGATCCACCAAAAAGACAAATCAATGGTAACATTAAAAAATAACAACCTTAAGTAAAAACAAAAACTTGGCACCAGGTGAGATTGCAAAAAAACATTAACTGGAAAGTTAAAAACTAATGAATAGCGGTGGAGTTGGACAAATAGCACCAGGTGAGACTGCAAACAAAAACTAATGAATGTAAATAACATTGATTGCACATAGATGTAGATCGGTGACAGTCGGGCCTAATTTTTTTAAAAAAGCTAATGAAGAGAATGTAGAGTTGGGCAAATAGCACAAAGATATGGTGTGATGTGAGAAAGAGCATCTCCTGTGGAAGAGGTTCCCGGTGGAGGTTCGTCGGAGTTAAGGATGGAGAGAGCAAGAGGAAAGGGCATCAATGAATATGCCTTTTCAGTGATGGGAGAAAGAGTCGTCGGTGTGTGTGAGGTTGCCAGTAGACTTTTGTCGATGATGAATATGAATAAGGGGAGAGTGAAGCTGAAGGGGGATATGGATCTTGTTTTTAAACAACAGTGAGTCAATTTAATGATGTGGCAGTCAATGATTTGTTACATTCCTAAACACATTGGGATGCAAATGAAAAATAATTAAGCCAAGGATTACACTAGTGGTGCTCTCCCGGATCGTCTCATGTGGAGTCAATTAACTAACTACCTAAGCTAACTAAAGCATGAAAAGTTGTAAAATCGGGGTTTTTGGGATTTTCCATTAAAGAAAACTAACTACTTCTTTAGGTTTATAAGAAAACGATTAAAATGAGGTTGTGAAAACTATATGATGAATATGGGTCTCTTGATAAATTGGGCAACCTTCCTAGCTTCTAAGGTGATATGGGAGTGTTAAACCAAGTTCTAATACAAAACCTAAGGAAATAGCTCTTAGTCCAATTAACCTAATTAATTAACTAGCGTGGCGCATCTCTCATTCAATTAATCAAATAGGTCATCGTTAAGTTCCAACTTGATAGTGAAGACTCATGATAAACATGACTCTTGTTAGAAGTACATCAAGCCATCTAACGTTGGACCTAGTGTCTAAACACACATACAATCGCACATACATTAAACATATTTTAGAAATACAAATAAGATATAAATGAAGAACATCTATTGCATAATGTCACGAAATCAACACTTAATTTCACACACATAAAAGCCATCGCTTAATTACATACATGACCATTACACAAAAGACTAAACATCAAAACACACTTGTTCTAAGACCAAATACATATGACAAGACACAAGGAATTGTGATACATAAATAGAACTTAGACAAGAGAAACTAAATAACTCCCCATTAAAGACGTTGAAGCTGCGGTTGCCTTTCTCCATCAAGATCCCCACAAAGTGTTTAGCCGCTCATGCTCTCGAACACAATCGATTGGAATTTGGAGTTGAAAGCCATGAAAAAGGTGAAGTTCAAGTAGATGGATGAATTCATGTAGAGAGGTTGAGGGTGATGGAAGGAGGTGAATTGTGGTGATTGATGGTGAGTGGTGATGAGAATGGTTATTTAATAAACAAAATAGGCAACCCAAAAACCTTCCTAATTGGCTTTAAATTACTTGGAGATGTCGAATTAATTGATTAGGAAACAATGGAAGAAGACCCAATTGCTAAAATTTGGAAATAAAATCAAAACAGCAACTTCCTAAAATATTCAGGATTCGCGCCCTCGCCATGGCAAGCCCACGGCGAGGGAACTTCTTCTCTATTTCCTTCTCTGTCTCTCGCTGTGGCAAGGCGAGGAAGTTTTTTTCCTTTCATTTCTTATCTCGCCTCTTCTTCAATCAGAACCTCATCCTTTGCACCTATAATGGGAAATTAAAGTATATGTGAGGTATTTTAAGTCCATAATCATGGAATACATGAGTTAAAAGCCTAATATACTCAAATTACCATCAAAATGCAATTAACTCCTTAGATATGGATCATACATGTAATTGTACCTAATTCCCATAGAATTCTCCTAAATCAAATGCTAATTTCCCATTATTGGTGGTCAAAATCATATGATAACCATGCACAATCAGACAGCTAAAGATTTTTAACACCGTCAATGCCACACAAGATGAGTTCCGAGGGACTTTGTTATTTTCTAAAAAATAAGGATGGATGGAGATAACCGAGAATAGTATAAGAACTGAGTTGCGATAAGTTAAAGTATAAGGACTGAGTTGCAAACTCAGTGAAACAATAAGGATCAAATGATTAATTTTCCAAAAAAAAAGATAAAAATATATATATGACCCATGTTTTCATTATATTCAATTGTTTAAAATTTATAATATGAAAAATTGTTGGCATATATCTATTGCAAAATATGCAACTTTACTTTAACTATGTGTAGCTATTTTTCATTTTATACATATTGAGAGGTGAGTTGCACACAATTGAATAATAGTTTCACTTATTGAAGATAAGTTGTATATAAGTCTTTTAACAAATTTTAGATATCTTTAGCCAATAAATTTCATAAGGATATTTTTTTCAATAATTTCTCTTAAAATATTTGATAAGATATTGAATATTATGCACTTTTGCTATGTTTGGTAGGAAAAAAAAAAGAATTTTAAGAAAGAAGGAAAGAATTGGGAATAAATTATTATCAATACGGTAGGTAGGTAGTAATAGATTTTATATTAGAAAGATTTTGAATTAAATATGAGAAGAGACATTCTAAAAATATAGTTAAAAAAGAGTGAACCATAGTTTGTAGGGTGAAAATAACCTCCTCGTATTTCAATCATATGAATGAGGGCATTCATCATATGGCCATTTCAGTTGCCTTTTACTACTCCCTCAGTCCCATAATATATGGTCTATTTTTTTGAACGGCATTGTCCCAAAACATAAGGTCCTATTTGACTTTATTTGGGTAATAAATATGTTTTTCCCCATTCTACACATACTTTAATTTTTCCACACATTCTCTTTTATCTTCTTTTAAAAATTACCCTCTCTCTTACTCGTTCATAAATAAGGGCACTTTTGGGGGAAAAAAAAGGATATATTTCCTACACATTTACTGTTTTAACTAACTTTAACTGATTTTTTAGGGACCCGCAATTCGAATAAAAAGACTTTATATATTGAGACGGAGAGAGTATTATTTAATAGCTTTTGGTTGTTTGATACCAAACTCCTAAAGTCAAAAAGTATTTATAATTTTTTCAATTCATATCAACATACATTTTTTTAAAAGTAGCATTTTGCCTTTTTCTTGGACGGTCTCCTTCGTTGTCGGGGAGGGGTCAAATTTTATTTGTTTGAGTTCATCATTGTTGAACCTTAGAATTTTGATGATAACCAAACATGATGTAGGCTATAAAAATCATAGATATCTTAACTTAGAAAATGTCTCGAAACAAGTTTCAAAAATTAAGTTAAGAACAATCGATATCCAGACAACAATCGATTGAACTTCAGAAGCCTTAATCGATGGAACATCGATTGCCTATCAATTGTTGAAGTTTCAATCGAATGTTGCTTGCCACAATCCATTGATACTATCCTTAATTGAGTATAACCTTAGATTTTCAAAGTGAATCTGAGTAAGTGCAATCGATTACTTCCTAGACAATCGATTGATTATACTAATCGATAGAATCTCTTTCAAATCGATTGGTACATAACTTAGAAGAAATTTGGAAACCATCGATTAGTTGGAAGGACAATCGATTGAAGCCTGTCAATTGATTAACTAAGCACCAATCGATTGCTGCACCTTGTTTTTATTCGATATCTAACATTCCCATCGAAATCTTGTAGGAAGAATTTGAAGCAATCTGAGTGCAACCGATTGGTAGGCTTGAGAAAAAATTGATTGGTTACAAAGCCATCGATTGTTGGACAAGAATTTCATAATCAATGCTCTTCTTATGCTTAACTAACTTTACATTTCTGGAGTGTTTGCGTGGCCTATTTCTGAAAAATTCCGTAGGACCCAGAAGCCAAGCAAACTTAGAAACAGAGAGAACGCAGAAGACCGTTAGTGGATAAAGACTTAATCCAGTAAGAGAGAGGCAACACATAACATAATCAACTCTGGAGCATTAATTACAACGGCTAAATTCACTCTAACACTTCATATCATCTCACTCTCACAATGGGCAATTCTGAAGCTTCAAACAGGCAAATTTCTTTAACATACTATAAAAGCTTTAAAGCTCAAGACTTGGAAGGCATAGAATTAAGTGCTATCCAACAACCTATTCAAATGTGTGAGCAAGCTATGAACTTGTATTTCTATTCTTACTGTGTGATTTCCTTAAAATAGTGGGATTCTAAGGAAGGGGTTGTAATCTTACAAAGTGTAAGGGGGAAAGAATTTGGTGAGATAGTGAGATCTTACTAAAGAAATTCTCTTAGTTGTAAAGGTGTTTAGGAACCTATTTTAATCCTGAGTCACTAGTGGAACCCAACAAAGTTGGAGAACTGGACGTAGGTCAAGAGTTGGACCGAACCAGTATAAATTCTTGTGTCATTATTCTTTTAGTAAAAAAATTTGAGATACACAATTCACCCCCTTTTGTTAATTAGTGACATTTTGATATCTTATGGACGAAAAATAGTTTAGTTTTCAATTTTATACGATTTTTTAAAGAAGAGAAGCCAAGTCCTCCTTTTGCTTACTTTCCATTGTCCTAACTAGCTATTAGGTATATATGGCGAGGGAGGGAGGGAAAGTAAACAATTTTATGAGTTAATTAAAAAATTGAAGAAGTTGGACTATAAATTTTAATGAAGAGAAAATGTAAGATAAAATAGTCTGAAAATTAAAATTAAAATTTTTAATCTCTACTTTATTTTTTTAAAATTGAATTATAAAAATTTTCCTCGCCTCCCATCCAAACCCTCAAGCAAACAACACCTTAAAAATGATATCGTCCGACTAAAAAGAGTACTTTTGTGTTTGGATGAATTATACACCAAAATGAAAGCTATTGATAACAAACTCAAATTAGTGAGTTTATTTTGTAAGACCGATATTATTATTTGAGACAAATAAATTATCAGACTTAATTATACATATAGAATTTAAGCCATATATACATAATTTTAACCCTAAATCAATCGCATGTAAGTTTGCGTGGAAGCATAGGAGGGGGAAGTGAAATTGAAAATGGAACCCATAATTTATGTGTTAGATACGTTTGAAGCCACTTCCATAGAACTCTCAATTACATCAAAATTGATGAAATGAAGTTCCTTGGCCCCCAAGAGAACCCAATTCCACTTCTTGAGGAACTGAGCCTTTGAACAATTTGTCCCCTCCCCTTTCTTCATGAACAACTGAGAAGCATGAAAACCATGGCGGATGAAATGACCACGTTGAACGATGAGGACCACAGTGGATGATGAGCAAACATGAGATCTGCCACGTGGCTTCCTTTTCTCCTTCTCCCATTGTCCTTTACTTCTCCCTCGTTGATTTGTGATGGGTGACAATGGCTTCTCCTTCTCCCTCTGTGATTCGCAACACAACATCCTCTGCTTCACCATATTCAATTTTGCAACAGATGATGTTAGTTTCGCGTTCAGATATGAGTGGTCGGTTTATCTTTAAGTTAAACTTTTAAACTCTATCCATCTTCATATGACTGCAAATTCTCATTCAATTACAATGCTCATGAAAGTGGCAGGAATGCACAAGAGGGGGTGAATTGTGTTAATTAAAAAATTTAATCAGTGAGACACAAAACTTATACTGGTTCAGCTCAACTCTTGGCCTACGTCCAGTTCTCCAACCTTCAATTGGGTTTCACTAAACTTCAAGATTTAATCAGGCTCTTGATTGCCTTTACAAGTGATCCCTCAATAAGAACTCTCTCTTACATATCACTCCCCTTCACAGTTTGTAAGTATACAACCCACTCTTAAGATCCCACTATCTTAAGAGTAATCCTCACTTAGAATGAGATTACATAAACTTGTTCACTCAATGAACAGATTTTGATACACACTGAAGTACAAGTATATTGAATGAATATAGCAGAGAGTACATGAGTATTGAATGGAGGAAGTGTTGATTGCTTGAGAGTGTATTCAATGTTCAATCAATTCATGTTACCAACTTCTTCACCAATTGCTTTTATACATATCTCTGGAATTTTGCCTATTTGTGAGATTATAGCTGTTGTGTCTGATGTGCATGAGAGATGATGAATCTTGATGGAGTGTTGAATTGATTATGTTCTTGTGTTGCATTAACTCCCTTGTACTTGGTTAACTTCAGTTCTTCTCTCTTCATTAATTGTATAAAGCAAATCCAGTTTCAAAAGGCTCAATTCTTAAGTCTGTGTGAGTAACGTTAACTTCCCGAAATAGTTGTGACATATTTTGCACATAAAAAAGGCTTAAACATTCAAATCCATCGCCAGATCGATTATATACTCTACACATAAAAGGCTAAAACATTCAAATCCATCGCCAGATCGATCATAAGGCTCTATTCGATCACTGCTTCTATTCTCTGATCAATCACACATATATTAGGCTTAGATTAGGACCTGCATCAGTTGAATAAGAGATTAGATAAAATGCCACGCTTGATCAATCACAAGGTATCCTGATCGATCATGCTTCATTGTTCGAGTAAGCTTAAGTTATGTTGGCCTTGTTTCAATTAATTCTAGACTTTCATAATTGTTTACAGGACATCACTCAATACTCTCTGATCGATTAAGCAACTATGATCGGATAGGCTAAGATTATGACTTGAATTATAACTGAGAGGTCTTGATCGATCACAGGATGTCCTTATTGATCATACACTTTCATTCAATCACACTAAGATTACTAAGTTTGATTTCCAACTAAGTTCAAGCTTCTCTGATCGATCACAGGGTATCCTGATTGATCATACACTTTCATTCGATGACACTAAGATTACTAAGTTTGATTTCCAATTAAGTTTAAGCTTCTCTGATCGATCACAGGGTCTCCTGATCGATTAGGCTGCCATACTTATAACTTATACTCATTCTAATCTTATCCTGATCGATCATAACATTACATTCTTATTCGATTATCTCTTCCTGATCGATTAGGCAATGACTTAGGATTTCTATCAGATTATTATAAGTTCATTCAAGTTCTAAGTCCAATCTTTCTTTATGCCTGAGTTATCTTTAGTTATCATCAAAACTCATTATTCTAACATGGTATAATTATGGTAGCTCACTGATGTTGTTCTAATAGTTGTGGTTGATTTTACGTGGAGGCTAGGGTTTGGGGGGTATATCGATAACTTCATATTTAAAATTAACATACTAATTAAAAATTATTTCATAATTTCATGGCCATATCAAATAAACTTTTTTCCCCATTTACAATTCCAACTCCAATTCCATGTCTTTTTCCTCTTGTGCTTTTAAAAAACTCTTTCATTGTATCAAATGTGAGTACCATAAAAAAATCAGTCACCCACACACACATATATAGAATTATCATAGTCCTAAATTTCCTGTAAGTAACTATTATTAGATTCCATTTGTGCCAGTACAAAATTGCTCATTTGTTAGTATAAAATTACACAAACTATTTTTATGGATATTTAGTCATTACATTTTTTTTAAAATAATGACCTTGATTTTGACACATATTTTCAATAATTTAAAATACATCTTCATCAAAAATTAGTTATTTTGGTGTTTAAGCATGATTCTTGATTTGACCTTGTCTAGAATGCGCCACGGGGTCAAATGCAAATTATGTAAAACAAAGGATTGTGCAATAGTGGCACAACCTCAGGTTATCTCACAAGGAGTCAATTTATTTTGATTCTTAGACTAACCTAAATGCATGAAGAAAGCAGTAAACTGGGTTTGATCATTGAAGTGAGATTTTTGGTATTTTTGGTTATGGAAATGCAAAGTAACTTGTTTTTGGGTTTTGAAACAGGAAAAGCAAAGTAAGTTGTATCAAAAACTCTTTTACTGGAATTAGGGCCTCTTGATGGAAATTACGCAACCTTCCTAGCTTCTTAATTAATTAGGAGTGAAAAATCCAAAACCAATGTGATTAACCAAAGGCAATCGCCTAAGTCCAATTAACCTAGTTACTGATTGTTTCGGCACATCGCTTGCACAATTAATTAACTAGGAAATTGTTAAAAACTTCTTGTTAGTGAAAGCTCTTGATATACAATGAATTTTGGCTTGCTATAATGTTTGCCATAGGGGGTCCACGGCAGACAGGGTCAGATTTGGGTTTTCAGCTTATTCTTTTTTTAGTGCTTCCAATCTCTTATCCTACAATGATAAATTCAAGCACATTTGAAGCATCGCATGTCCAGAATTGATTAATCCATGAGTTTAAGGCCTATAATGCTAGAATCAAGGTCATTATGCAACAAACTATATGCTCTTGAACCTTAAATGCCAAAGTTCCTAAACAACCATGTATTAGCTTAGAACATGCATTAATTCACCATAATTTGTTGTCCAAAAACATGTAATTATCAAGTGCAATCATTCCCCCACATTTAGACCTTTGTACTCCTGGACAAAGCATAGATTCACAATGATAATGGCCTAAGCTAATCAAAATTCTCAAGTTGGAATGGGACATGTTCAAGAAATGCAAATGGAAAATTGATAATGAATTGGAAGTCAAATGGCAATATGTGAGCACTCTCAATGATATAAGTGTATCACTTAGCTTACCACATAGGTTATTTCACTCTTACTTGCTCATCATGCAATTTACCATAAGCTTGTAACAATTCTACAATCTCCATGAATTGAACACACATGCAAAAAATCAAGAGGGCTTCAAGGCTTGTAATGATAGTGAAAAGCCAAAAGTGGAAGAACATGTGTAATCATGAAATGAAATGGTTGAAATGTATAGACAAGTCAAAACATACTTGGTAACAATGAAAACCATAAGTTCAAACACATCTTAGCCAATTTCATAATTTGCCTTTTCAATTTCTTTTTCTATTTTTCTTTTGTTTTTCATGCTTCTTTCTTTAATTCACATGGCATATAACATTTTGCACAATTGGCTTTCTCATAAAAACATAGTGGCACAATGCTACATAGCAAACCTAGACAATGCATAATCAACCAAGTGATGGCACAAAGGGGTGACAATGATTAAAGTGAGGTGGTTTATGTTTGGACATGAGGGTGATGAAAGAATGCCTCTATTATGTTCAAAACACATGGCCCATGCAATTTCAATCTAGCATTGAGACAAGTTTCAGAAATCAACACATTAAGCAAGGATGTACTCATTTTGGTGGAATTAGGATCAAACAACCTCATGCCAATAGTCAAAGTATGCCCAAAGTTTGCACTAATCATAGCAAATCATGCAAAGAACCCAACAAGCAATGCATCTACCCCCACACTTGAATGAAACATTGTCCTCAATATTTAAAATGGATAAATATCAATTGACCAAACTCTAGGTATAGTGAAAAGTATGAAGTCCAATTCTAGATTGGAGCATACATGTCATCTACACAAGGAGGGAGAAGAGTAGAGAATGGTGCAAATAACATGTAGCAAGGTTTTGCAAAACCAAAAAGGAACAATGAATGCAAGCATGGGCAACCATCACAACAATGTCTAGGGATTTTATTGAATTTAAATAACTAAGTTCCTACTAGGAAGTCACATTCCCCCACACTTAGACTAGACACTACATTGGATCATAACTTTGACCAGCCCATTTGTAATGAAAAGTAAGAGACAAAGGAAAGGGACAACCTGACCTCAAGGAGGCTTTGATGCTTCTCCATGGTAGATCTTAAGGAGATGACCATTAGCTTGTAATACGTTTCCAGTCTCCTCCTCCAAAAGATATAGCATACTAAAGGGGTTGACTTTTGTAACTCTATATGACCCAAACCAATTGGATTTGAGCTTGCCATGGTCATACCAATAACAGGCTTGATACATGAGTACTAGGTCTCCCACCTTGAAGGTCTTGTTCATAATGTGTCGATCATGAAGCCATTTGGTCTTGGCTTTCAAAATCCTTGAGCTGTCATAGGTATTCATGCGCAACTCATCTAGTTTTGGATGTGAAGGGCTCTTTCTTTGCTGGCCTCTTTTAATTCCATGTTGCAGAGCATGACCTCCCAATAATGCTTGTGTTTGACCTCAACCAGTATGTGATGGAGATTAAGGTAAAAGGGCTTTAAGAAGAGAAAGGCATGGAGCAGGGAGCCCAAGGTCAAGGATGGAAGTCCAAGAGTCCAAGAGATCCATTACAAGGCATTGGAGGCCCAGCTATGAAAGAGGCCCTGAATTGTTTGACAAGAGAGCTTAAAGAGATGGAGCATATTTACTTAGAAGATTCATCCTTTCATATGTCCAATGAGAGCCCAAGAAATGTGGTCACATTGCTAGAAGCCCAATAACACGATGTACAAGGCCCATGTACAGTCCAGCTTGAAGAATTCACTTAAAATTCCATGTGACAAGCATGTGCCTTGGAGGAGGAGTATGAGTGACATCCAAGCACCTTAAAGAAGCATATAGAAGGCATCATTATGCATCAATTGTGATTGATTTTCGTTTTTGGGAAGTTTCTAGGTTTATTTCCATTGAATAAGGCCTTTTGGGCAAAGCTTGTTCTAGAAGACTGATTAGTTTCCTATTCTGAAATTGTTTGTTTTAGTAGATTACTTTTACTTGAAGTTTAAGTTATTTTCTAATTCTCTTAGGATTGATTGGTACCTATCAGGTCAATCAATTAGCAATAATGGCATTTATGTCCTAGGGTTTTTTTCTCTAGAATGAATATGTTTGCCTATACATAGGCTGCATCATTGTACTTCATTTTCCAGACTTGAATGAATAATTTTTAGTGTACTTGCTACCTTGTATTCTTGTGAGGATACTACCTGACATAAGAGGTTGATCGACTCTTGTGTTGTTATACTCAGAGTTCTTGAGCCATGTTTCCATTGGGTGCTGGGTTTCACATACTCTGTGTTTTCTGGAACGAGTGTTTATTGGGTTCCTAGTTTCTAGATCACTATCCTTTCTTCTTTTGTTTTCTTAATTTGCTTCCGTCTTTGTTCACCAATTTGTATTTTATGGGTTTTTGAGGACAAGTTCCTATTGGGTCCACATCGGTGACATGCCATAAGAGTCTTGTATGCTGTTCGATATGGTCATAGTGCTTCATCTAACTGTTGATTCTAATCCTTTCTGCTTGGATTCACAATCTTCTTTAATATTCTCTTAACCTCTTTGTTTGATGCCTCAGCCTGTCCATTAGTTTATGGTGATATGAGCTTGAAACTCTATGGGCCACCCCATATTTTAAACAGCAAGCTATTAATAAGCTTGTTGCAGAAATGGGTACCTCGATCACTAATCAAAGACTTAGGAAATCCAAACCTATTAAGGATGTTAGTTTTCAAAAATTTCAAAACTGTTGGAGCATCATTAGTCCTAGTGGGAATTGCCTCGACCCACCTAGATAGGTAGTCTACGACCAAAAGTATGAAAGTAAACCTATTTAAAGAAATGAAAGGCCACATAAAATCTAATCCTTAAACATCAAGGGTTCACAAAACAAAATGGCATTTTGGGGCAATTCATCTCACTTACTAACTCCCCGCCCAAATCATTGGCACACATCACAAGCCCTCACAAAATCGTTTGCATCTTTAAAAACAGTGGGCCAATAAAAACCAGCTTCCAAAATTTTTCTAGTAGTTTTATTTGAGCTGTAATACCACCCATAAACTACGGTATGGCATGTAGTGAGAATATCAACAAATCCTAAATCAAGGACACATCTCCTTATTACTTAGTCCTGATAAATCCTCTAAAGGATTGGATCTTCCCACAAGTAGTATTGGAACTCCTATTTAAGCTTTGGACTTGAAAAGGAGACATATCATTAGTAAGGGCGGAAATAGGCCTGGCTTGGCCTGGCCTGGTCATAAATAGGCCTGGCCTGTTGTATAATTGATTGGCCTGAGCCTGGCCTGAAGCCTGTAATAGGCCTTTTTTTTAGGCCTGAGCCTGGCCTGAAGCCTGTTAAAAGGCCTGTTATGATAAACAATAGTATGATATATAACAACAATGCAAGAACACAAATCAGATGCAAAAACAACAATATTCTAAAAGACAAAAGAAGTACACAACAATAAAACTAATAGTCTGATACAACCAACAAGAGAGGGAAACATTGAGAGTCAGTGAAAAGTGAGATCACATAGATGAGAATGGAGGCTCCTCGAAAGTGGGTGGGAAAAAGACTTATATACATGCTTATGTAATTTTATTTCAAACTAAGGGTAAAAATGCAATGTTATTAAAATGTTATTTTAAAATATAACAGGCATAGGCCGGCCTGTTAGTCCTAATAGGCTTTTTTAAAAGACCTGGGCCTAGCCTGTTAAGTAAAATAGACTTTAAAAAAAGCTTGGGCCTGGGCCTGTGGCCTGTTAAGCCTGAGCCTGGAGAGGCCTGTAGTAGGCCAAGCCTAGGGCCCCTGTTAAAGGCCTAGCCTGTTTCCACCCCTAATCATTAGGGGTGAGTCCGGATATAAAATAGTTCACAATAGATGCAAACTATAGTGTCTCAACAGATTTAGCAGATTTAACAAAGAAAGAAGAGATTGGAAAGTGGTCAGCTACTAAGTTGGCGCTCCCAGCTCGATCTTTAATATGTATGTTGAATTCTTGGAGTAAGAGCATCCAATAAAGCAACCATGGCTTAGAATGTGGCTTGGTAAATAGGAACATAACCGCCGCATGATCAGTGAACACAACCATGATAGAATGCAGCAGATATGGTCTACACTTATCCAAAGCAAAGACAATGGCAAAGAACTCCTTTTCAATAGTAGTGTAGTTTATTTGTGCAGTGTCTAATGTCTTTGAAGCATAAGCAATGATATGCGGTTGCCTATTGCTCCTTTGACCCTGCATGGCACCAGCTATAAAGTTGGATGCGTCACATGCCAATTCAAAGGGCCAAGACCAATCAGTGCAATTAAAATGGGTGGTTCAAGTAGCTTCCTTTTCAAAGTGTCAAATGTAAGCACACAATCATCATCAAACACAAAATCAACATCTTTTGAAGTAATTGAGAGAGGGGTAGGGCTTTTTTAGAAAAATCTTTAATGAGGCATCTATAGAACCCTACATGTCCCAAGAAGGATCGAAGATCCTTTAGACAAGTGGGATAAGGCAAGGTCGCTATCACTTTGATCTTAGCCTTGTCTACTTCAATACCATGATTAGATACTAAGTGTCCTAACATAATACCATGACTAACCATAAAATGACACTTTTCATAATTCAAAACAAGGTTTTTCTGGACACATCTAGCGAGTACCCTCACCAAATTGTGTATACATGAGTGGAATAAATCACCATAGATGATGAAATTATCTATGAAGACTTTCATGCAATCATTGAGCATATCCAAAAATACACTCATCATGCATCGTTAGAGAGTGCTAGGCACGTTACATAGCCCAAAGGGCATGCCCTGGTGATTTGATGTTAGTCTAGAACGCGCCTTAGGGTCAAATGCAAACTAGTCTAAATGAAACCAAGGATTGTCATAGTGGCACAACCTCAGGTCATCTCACTTAAGGAGTTGATTATTTCACGCCTAGGTTAACCTAAATACATGAGAGAGCAATAAAAGCAGGGGTTGTTTAATTAGTAAACTCTTTTTGGTATTTTGGATTTAACAAATGTAAATTACTTGTTTTTTGTGTTTTTATGATAAGATGGATAGTTAATGCAATGCAATTATGAGATGCTCTCTTGGATTAGGGTTGACATGTGGTAAGCATACTCTTCACTTCTTGGGGAATTAAGAGGACAACTAGGCCAAATTCATGCAACTGAGAACAATTAGGCTAATTGAAGGAATGAGCTAGTCATAGCATCACTCAACTCCAATAGACCAATTAAGTCACTTACAACCCAACATTGACTAGAAATTAGTTCAAATAGGTAGAATAGATTAAGTCCCATCCAAGTTACTCAATACCCTTGAATCCAATAACCAATCCACATTAGATCATTAGCAAACCCTCTAACTTGTGGAATTCTACCTAATTATACCTATATGATTAGATTAGATCATTAGCATAGTTCCACTATGTGAGATTAATTGACGGAATTACTTAAGCGCTTAAGCACTCAACATCACAAATCTCAGACCAATTAAATCCAACCAAACAAGATCATTAAGACAAGTTATATGGACTGATTTATCACAAAAAATTGCTAGGCAATGGAATCAACAATTACTCATTGATTGCACTTGATTACATGTTTTTATCCACTATTATATGAAATTAGCAATTGTTCTAAGCTATTAAATGGGGATTTAGGAACTTTTATACTTAGGGTCCAATATTAGAGAGTTAATTGCATTTCCATTATAATTTGAGCATATTAGGCATTTAACTCATGCATTTATTGTTTTTGCACTTGAAATACTTCACATGTGCTTAAATTTTCCATTGTAGGTGCAAAGAATAAAGGTTAAAGTAAGAAAAAAGTAAAATAGGAAACTTCTTCAAAATGGGAAACTTCTACAAGGAAAAAAGGAAATTCTACACAATAGGAAAATGCTTATTAGGAAACTGGATTGATTGATTGAGCCTAATGGATTGCCCTCTAAACTTTCCTAATTGGTAAAATCAACAAGAATGGGAAAGTTCCTATTTCAATTGGATTGGTTCATTTATTGATTGGGTTTGCTTAAAATATTTTCTATTTGTTATTTCTACCAGAATAGACAACTCTATGCTTGATTGAGGCTAAGAAGTTTCCAAATTCATTATTTAAATCATTACTTCCTATTTTGGTAGATTTCTTAAGATTGGGTGATTGAATCTTCCCCAAATCCTTCCTATATGTTAATCCTAGTCAGAATAGGACATCTTAGGTCAATTTGGAAAGTTTTAAGTTGCCTCTTATGCTATATATGTAACGAACGAAAATTTATGCCATTCTTCTCTCAACTTTCGTCCTTTTCCCTTCTCATCTTCTCTCTTGTCTAAAATACCATCCATTCTCTCATCCACCCCATGATTCTTCATCAGTTCTTTATAGAGATCAAGTTGCAGCTGCTCTTGGGTGACTTCTCCTTTTTGATGAACTAATTTGGCTAGATGCTCTCTTAGACCATAGGATGACTTGAAGCAAGCATTGAATCCACTTTAGGGGAGTTTTTCTAGTTCCAATTTTGTAGCCATGGATTTCCATATGTGTCTTTGAATATTTGTTCTTCTTATGTTTGGATTTCATTTGTGTTTGAGACTATAGGCTATGTAATTGTTGAATTTCATCTTGTGTTTGTATTGGATCTAGTTTGGTTTCATCTATCATTTCCATTGACATTATCTTAATAAGTACTTGTTGATTTTATTGCCTATCATTGTGTGTATTTTTAAGTCCATTTAACTTGCCTTGATTATGTCACTTGGATGATTTATTTTGGTTGAGCATGTTGATGTTGAGTTTCTTCTTTAAGAACTTAAGTAATTCCATCAATTAATCTCACCTAAAGATGCCATACTATTGATTCATTATAATCACATGAGCATAATTAGGTAAAGTTCTACAAGTATGAGGGTCTAATTATAAGCTAATATTGATTAGTTATTGGATTCGAATGATATTGAGTAATTTGGAAGGGACCCAAGTTATTCTATTTATTGGAACCATTTCTAGTTGATGTTAAATTTTAATTAACCTAGTTGGTATATCAAGGTTAAATGGGTTGTTCATTAATTGTGCTTATACTTGCATGAACTTGGCCTAATTGTCCTCTTAATTCCCCAAGAGTGTGAAATATATGCTTGCAACATGTCATCCCTAGCCAAAAGAGCATTTCATCATTTGCATTCCATTAACCATCGACTTTTATCCTAAAAATAACTAAAATAAGTCTTTAAATTTACTTTATGAAAAATACCATAAATACCAACTACTCTTAACCCCCAACTTTATTGCTTTAATTCCATTTAGTTTTCCTAGGTTAGTTCATTAAACTCTTTGATAGACGATCCGGGAAAGCACCACTAGTGCAATCCTTGGTTAAATAAATAAACTTGCATTTGAAGCCTATGGCACATTAGGAAAGGCTCAAATCACTCATAAAGTGATATATTAAGGGGAGCAAATCAGCTAGAAAACAAGTATAAAGATAAGAAAAGACAACATGGATGATCAATGGGAGGAAGAGTACCCGTCTCTTACAACCCTAGCCCACAAAGACGTCACAAGGATGATCAGTCCTTGATACAATCAAGTATTCTCAAGAGAATGCAAAGATGCAAGCAAAGCTCACACAAGAGAAACAAGTCTCAATTCATTCAAGTCTGAAATGCTTAGTACAAAGCAAGCCTATATATAGGCAACAATGAAATACTCTAGAATGAAGAAAACTCTAAGACATCAATGGTGAATTAATGATGATTGGCATTTTGAATTGCATCATTCCATACAAAGAAATGACTTATTCTTGAAGGAAAAGTCAGCTATTCAAAGTAGAAAAATAAGACAAGAGATTCTTGAACATTCATTGACCAAATGGCCTTATTTCACGGAAATAAAATAAGAGACTTAATTGAAATGAAATGCAATCAGATTTGATGCATAAGAAAGTGTTCTAGATGCTTCTTGATTTGTCCAAAATGTCACTTATGCTCCTCCTCCAAAAACACATGCTTGTCACATGTATTTTAAGTGAATTCTTCAATATGAACACCACTTAAGCCTTGTATATCAACTTGTTGGGCTTCTAACATTGTGACCACCTTTATTGGGCTCTTGTTGGACATATGAATGGATGAATCTTTAATGTAGTTGGGTCCAACACTTTAAGATCTCTTATGAAGCAATTCAGGGCCTCCTTCATAGCTTTGGTCCTTGCTCTTGTCATCGGGCCTTCAATGCCTTGTAATGAATCTTTTAGAATGTTGGGCTTCCATCCTTGAGCTTGCTCCATGTCTGGTTCAGCTGCCTTTAAAGTCTTGGCACTACATGCTCCTTCATCATAAAGAAGATGTCAAATGGAAGGGTAAATGAAACAATACAAGATCCAATACATAATCAAAGACATAATTTAGCAACTACATAGCCTCTATTCACAAACACAAGTAAAATTTGAACAAAAGATGGACAAACATTCAATTACACAAGTAGAAATCCATGGCTACATAGTTAGAACTAAAAAAACTCCCCTAGAATGGAAGAAACACTTGCCTCACATTATCCTTTACCCCAAGAGAGCATCTAGTTGATTCAATCACTCATGGTAGAAGAGGATGCCTACGAAAGAAGCTTCAACCCGAAATCCATGGTGAAAGAAGAAAAAATTGCAAGGTGGTAGTGAAAATTGACCTAGAAATGAAGAAGAATGGAGAGATGGAATGAGAGTGAAAGTGGCAGAAATGCACAAGAGGGGGTGTGAATTGTGCTAATAAAATTTAAGCTAAAAGACAAGATTTATACCGGTTCAGCCCAACTCTTGGCCTATGTCCAGTTCTCCAATCTTCAGTTGGGTTCAACTAAAACTTCAAGATTTAATCAGGCTCTTGAGTGCCTTTACAAGTTATCACTCAGTAAGAACTCTCTCTTACCGATCACTCCCCCTTACAGCTTGTAAGATTACAACCTACTCTTAAAATCCCACTATCTTAAGAGTAATCCTCACTTGAAATGTGATTACAAGGACTTGTTCACTCAAATGAACTGATTTTGATACACGCTGAAGTACAATGACAATGAATGAATATGTCATAGAGTAGGTGAGTATTAATTGCAGTAAGTATAACTCAAAGGTGTATTCAATGTATGCAATCAATGGTTTTACCAACTTCTTCACCAGTGGCTTTTATACAAATTACTGGATTTTTCCTGTTGGTGACCGTTTATAGCCATTGTTTGATCTTTGATGAGAGATGATTAATCCGATGGAGTGTTGAGATGTAGATGTTCTTGTGTTGCATTAACTCCCTTGTACTTGTCTAGCTTTAGTTCATCTCTCTTCATTAATTGCAGAAGGCAAATCTTATTTCAAATGGCTAATTTCTTAAGTTTGTGTGTGTAACGATAACGTTCCAAAATAGGTCTGACACATTCTATTTTAAAAAGGCTGAGCACTTGCATTTTGAAGGAAACTCACCACCAGATCGATCATTGAACTCCAATCGATCACTACTTCTATCGTCTGATCGATCATACATAGATCAGGCTTAGATTAGGACCTGCATCACTTGAACATGAGATTAGATAGGATGCATGCCTGATCGATCACAGGACATTTTGATCGATCATGCTTCATTAATCAATTATACTTCAGTTATTTCAGTTAATTCTACATTTTTATAATCAATTACAAGATATCATTCACATATTCTCTGATCGATTAGGCAACTATGATCGAATAGGCTAAGATCAAACTTTGAATCATAATTAGGACTGCATGATCGATCACAAGGGTGTCCTGATCAATCATACCTTCTCATTAGATCATGCCAAGTTTGCTAAGTATGATTTCCAATTAAGTTCAAACTTCTCTAATCGATCACAAGGGTGTCCTGATCGATTAGGCAGCTATGCTTATAACTTATATTCATCCTAACCTTATCCTAATCGATCATAACTTTAGTTTCTTAGTTGATTATCTCTTTCTGATCGATTAGACAATGACTTAGGATTTTTATCAGATTATTCTAAGTTCATTCTAGTTTTAAGTCCAATCTTTCTTTATGTCTAAGTTATGTTTAGTTATCATCAAAACCAATTATTCTAACAGAGAGGTGGTGATTTTTGGCCTTGGGTTCAAAAATTAGGTTAGGATGCCATGTAAGGTAAGTTCAGACCGGGTCAGGGACTCTGCAAGGCGGGTTGGGCTCGAAGCTGAAATAAGAGAATCTATCGCGCCTTCACCATAGAGGATGAAATTTTGTCTTTTAATGTGACCCTCATCATGGGGTGCCATGGTGAACAATGAATTCTAGCTTGCTGTGTGGTACGCTGTGTGGGGGTCCACGGTGAACAGGGTCATATTTGGGTTTTTCAGCTTGTTCTTTGCTTGATGCTTCCAATCTTTGATCCTCTAGAACTAAGGTCATTATGCAACAAATTCTATGCTCTTGAAACTTAAATTCCATAGTGCCTAAACAACCATGTATTAGCCTAGAACATGCATTAATTCACCATAATTAGTGGTCCAAAAACATGTAATTATCAAGTGCAATCAATTCTCCTTTCATTTTGCCATTGGTTGAATTAAAATAACAACATCCACATTTGAAAAGATTGTGGACTACTTTTAGGGCCCTTGGGGTGGCGCTTTGGCTCTAATAAAAGGTTAATTAAACAAATAATTTAGTTAGCAAGATACACCTAGTATTTTTTTCTTTTCATTTTTATAAGGATTTAGCTCATTTGATTTTTTTTTATTTTGTAACATTCTGTTATTTGTTTTATGCAATAGTAAAATTCTATATAAAAAAGAATCTACACTTGAGGATAATCAGGATAATTTTCTGTAATGAATAATTTCATTTCAAATAAAATAAATCGAAAGGGAATGGTCATTATGATATGTATAATGATTGAAACTTTAATTAATTAAAGTTTAATTGATTGTTTCTAGAAATATAGAGAAATGTATTAAGTTAACTCCAAAATAAAGGATGCTTTTGAACATAAATGTGAAACCACTACTACAAAATATAGATTTAAAATCCTTAATCAGTGTCCGTTATTTTATAACTAACGCTAAGAAAAGGCTGTGGCATTTTTGTAAATAAGTGAACGAAATAATAGAGAAACAATGTTCGTTATTACTAAAACAGACGTTGTATTGGAAAGGCACACAAAACAACATCAACTACTATAAATAACGGACCTTATTTTTCAAGTTGAAACATCTGAGAAATGAATTGAGGCGATGTTTGAGATACAATGCCCGTTATTAGTTATTAACAGACATTGTTTCTCTTTTAAAATAAAAAAATGTCAATTTCTATTTCATTGCTTGAATAATGAAAACCCATTTTCTATGAAAACCCAGTTTCCTTCTATTCTATTTCAAATCATCGTTGCAGTGGAGGAATCAAAGGCCATCAAAAAGTTGAAAGAACCATGACAAAGCTTCCCTGAATCCCCATTGTTTGAGGTTTTTTCTCTGAGGCTAAAGAACATTAGGTACACCCCCTCCCCCTTATTTGAATGGCTCCTTAGTCACCTCTGGGTTTAAATGCAAAATATTATTTAACCAAGAATTGCACTATAGTGGTGCAATCCCGGATTGTCTCTCAAGGAGTTTTTGAATTATCCTAGGAAAATAAATGCCATGAAAATGAGATATTAACAAGGGTTTGGTTGGGTTTTAATATGAGGAATGTGTGACACCTTCTTCTAGGACTCATTACCAAGCTATATTAGCAATGAAAATCATATTCAAGCTTGTATGGAACTTAGAACATCGAAACCACAACCTTTTAAAACTTTTCTTTATTTTTGGAAGAATACTAAAATACGGAGAACTTGTCCAGTTACTTTCAAAAATCATAACTAATTGTAGAAAAAATGATTTTGCTTTGGTTCAAGTCTCAAATTAAAGCTTGAAGAGTCCTCTATCTGGGAAAAATATCAAATAGAACATGCACTAATGCATATGCTGCAGATTCTTGTTTTTCCCAACTTGCCTCCTTTCTCAATTTTAGTCTTCTTACGTGATTTTTAATTGAGGCTACATAACTCCGATTCAGTTTGTTTTTGGGTTTCCATAAAGCTTTATATGTCTAGTATTTTACATAAGAATTTCATGGCTAAATATATTCATTTACTAATTCGAAATGATTCATGAATAGACATTGCAAAGAAATGGAACCCAAAAATCAAAATATCACTTACATATATTAAAGCTTGTTTCCATATGGCCATGAATGACCATACACATACATAATTCCCAAAAAGATAACATCTAAACATAATAACAACAAATTCAAAGGCATCTTATCATTATTATATATTCATCAAGGTTCTAAAGATGCATAACAAAAACAAGGAACATAGGCTCTTCCATCACTACTTAGACTAACTTGTTCTCTTTCTCCTTTGATAAGCTTGCTCCTAAAATGGTGTAGATTTTGGGGGTGAGATTTTGGGAAAAATCTCAGTAGTACAATACTCAACAAACAACCAAGCATGTTTAACATTGGACAACATATAGCAATATTAATAACTTATACGTGTGAGCATTTATGTTCTTGAATAAACATATATGACCATAGCATTTTAAGAAACATATAATCACTTTAAACATGCTTCATCAAGGCAGCCAAATATCACATCACAATATTCAAACAATACTGGAATTGTAAGAGAGTAAGTACTACCTTAGAGCTTTACAACTTTTCTTGGAATCCCAACCTTCAAGGCTCCTCAAGAACACCCAAGAACAATCAAGAACTCATTTATATCCCTCACTTGCTATGGGCTATGAATTTGGTGAGAAAAATGGGATGGGAATGGTCCTATTTATAGGACAAATGAGAGTTTGCATCACCCTAAGCCACTTCACTCAATGCCCAATTGTGTGAAGATTTCCTCCATCACCCTTATCCCACCTTAGGCTAGCCAACTCTAATGCATAACTCATGAATTTTCTTTTCTATTCTTGCTTTAATTTTATTTTCTTTTCTTTTCTTTTCATGATGACCTTCTTACCCCTAGTAAGTGGCCCATTTTTACCATTTTAAGTGTAAAGCCTAATATCTCATTTTTACGTAATCCACAATTTTCTTTATTTCTATTGTTGGAATTATATTTTAGCTTTCTTTGCCTTCATCTACCCCTTCCATGCACCACCTTTGGCCAATTGGGAAAGGAAGAGAGAATTCTTTCTCTTATCTTGCATGAAGAAAGGTGATAACATCATTCACAAGAATCCCTTAGGCTTGCATGTCTCCTTATTGGTCACTTATTATTTTATTTATTTTCCTTTTACCTTTTCATACATTTTCCTATTGGCTCTCTTATTATATTCTACTTTCTATTTTTGTTTTTCTTCCTTGTATGTCTTTTTATTGGTTATTTTGTCATGATAACCTCTTCTACTTTTCGCTTGCATGTATTTCTATTGGTAATCTTTTCTTTCTAATATAAATTGTGCTAATTCATATTATAATACATTTTCTATTTAATATTTGCAACATAATTCCCTTCCTTTCTATGACAAGTGGAGCCATCTTATGCTCCAAGAGAGGGAATTATCATTTCTTATAGGCTAAAAGGTTTCTTACTTAATCTTTAGACTAAAAGGTCCATTTCTAAGCCCAACCCTAAACTTGATGGGATTCTAAGAAAATAATAACATCTTATCAACATACAAATTTCTACTTGATTCTTATGAATTCTCCCTTAATATTTTATGAGAATTCTTAGGGGAAAGTTATTAAATGAGCACTTAAACTAGCTCATGCTTTAAACTTTTCCTATAGAATGTAATTTTCTGACTAATAAAAATTGGGATCTTACATTTCTACCCTCCTAATTGTGCCACGCAAAGAGGGTATGATTTGTGTTCCTTGATTTTTCTTGCTTGATTGTTTCACTCTTTCATCCTACAACGATAAATTCAAGCACATGTGAAGCATCTCAAGTCCAGAAATGATTAATGCATGAGTTTATAGCCTAAAATGCTAAAATTAAGACCAATGTGCACAAAACTCAATGCTCTTGAACCTTAAATGCAAAAGCGCCTAAATAATCATGTATTGGCCTAGAACATGCATCAATTCACCAGAATTAGTGGTCTAAAAATAGGTAATTAACAAGTGCAGCCTCAGAGGGAGAATCTCATGATTTTTCATCAACAACTCTTTATTTTGTTCAGCTAAAAGAAGACAAGAGACTAATTCTGAATATTTTTTAAACCCTTTCTCACGATATTGCTACTGCATGAGCACATTTGAATTCATGAAAGGTAGAAAAGGTTTTCTCAAATAAGTCCTCATTAGTTATTTTTTCACCACATAATTTTAGTTGAAAACTTATTTTAAAAACTGCTAAATTATATTCACTTACAATTTTAAAATCTTATAGCTTTAGGTGGATCCAATTATAACGAGCTTATAGTAAAATCACCATTTTATGATGATCATATCTTTCTTTCAAATATTCCACGATTCTAACGGATATTTTATTGTTAGGTACTTAGCTTTCAACCCTTCATAAAACAGTAATAATAATAATAAAACAGTAATAAAAATAACAATAGAATAGTGATATAAATATATGTTTATGTATATATAGGAATGTGAGCATGATAATAAATAATAAAAGATAGCAAAATAATATGGAACAACATAAAATATAATGATGGAGAAAAAAAATGAATATAACAGAAGAAAAGGAAATAGAAACATAAATTCATAAATAAAATGACATCATCTTAGATAATAATATAACACTAAAAAATAGAAAAATAACATCATAAAGCTTAAAAATAGAGAGGCATATCATATAACTTAAATAGAAAATAGAAAACTAGAACAACATTAATAACAACACACAAAAAATAACATAACGACATGAAATTTGGAAGATCTTACTAATAACAATTAAACCCCTAATAATCAATTCCAATCACCATCATCAAGGCTAACTATGATAGGAAAAGTATTTTCCATACAATTTCAACAACCCTATCATATCATAGATAGAAAAAAATCTTTCTAATGATTGAAAATGTTATCCATGATAGAAAGAACAAAACCTTAATACAACATGTTCACTATCATGGATAATAAAACACCTAACCATGTTAGAAAGATGATTCCCCTAAATGGTTAATAAAACAACCCAATATCCCATAAACCAACCATGTTATAAAAACTCGCCACCTAACATGGTTAATTAAAAGTAACATGATCACTACTACATAAGGCATTTTTTAAGTCCATTATTTTGGACTTTTAAAGTCCGTTTTTGGGGGGACTTTAATATAAGGGACGTAGAAAATATGGACTTTTAATGGACTTAGAAAATTTGTTTACGTCCATTAAGTATTAACAGACTTAAAATATGTCTTTTTTTAAGTCCCTTATTTGGTATTATAGACTAAAAAGATGCCCAAAGTGGCATATCTTAAGCCCATTATTCATCAAATAGACATTGTATATTCGCCTTGTAGCATCTTTTAATTCTACCATTGAACTAATGGACATAAAAGATGCTATTTTTTGAGTTCATTATTAGGTAAAATAAATGTTAAATATTAGATCTTTTAATTCCATTAAAAAATAATGGACGTAAATTTGTTGTTTTAATAGTCTGCACCTATTTTGTATGGTTTCCATCTATATATATATATATTAAAATCTATCATGTACTACTCAGAGCAAACATAGACAGAACATGGATAGAAGGTTTCACTAAAAGGTTATCACAATTAACATTACATAACATAACTTCTACATATACACAATACAATATTGTAAGTAAATTCTATCTAATTCTTTTTTGGATTGAATAATTCAATCTAACTTTTACTCCAAACCATTTTTAAGTAACCAGTCTGCTAATTGATTCCGAATTTCATCAATTTCACCTTGTTCAAAAGCGTTATCGGTATCAAAAATCTGCATCATATAAACATGTGATAGAACATCAATTAGTTAATAGTAATTAATATAAGTAAAACAAAAAATTGATGTAATGTAATGATGATAAGAATGTTGCATACACTTGTCAAGCTTTCATGGAGACCGCTCATAATAATGTCATACATATATCGTATGACATAATAACCGCACTCTTTATTACCGGGTTGCTGAGGGCACTATAAATTATACAAGAAAACAAATGAAATCAGTTGAATAATCATAACAAAAGGTAGTATTGTTACAAAAGAGAAAACTTGCTTCACACAAGACAAAAGGGAAGATTTAAGAAGTAACCCATGCAAGTCATAGATGAAAAAAAAACATAGAATTCCTTTTGAACTTGTATTAGAAAACAGATAGAGTAAAGAGAAAAACAAAAAGATAGCAACAAAAATTCAAGAACTTTGACAGCTTCAACCTCCCACAATGTAACTGTGAATGAAAAAAACGCACAAGAGGGGGGTGAATTGTGCTTTGAAAATTGAATAAACTTTAACAATATAGAAACAAGTTTTTATACTGGTTCGGCCAAACAATGCCTACGTCCAGTTCTCCAACACTTCGTTGGGTTCCACTATACCACAGGTTTTACAATCACGGGTTCACCTGCCAACCTTTACAACTGAGCTTTAGACTTCTCTCTAAACGCTCCCCCTTACAACCTGTAAGGACACAACCCTGTTCTAAAGTCCCAAACTTTAGAACAACCTCAAACAGTAGAGGATTTTAAATAATGAGTTCACTAAATGAACAGATTTTGATAAACACTTAAGTACAGAAAGAATCTCACTAAGAGTAATAAATACTTTTAAGCTTTAGTGAGCAGAGAGTAGATGAGAATAATAAAAGCTAGTTCGTCTCTGAGTGTGTGTGAGTCACTTGTTCATCATCCATTCATAAATGATCAGGTCTTTTCTTTTATAGCTCTTCACAGCTTTGCCTTTTCTTTCAGCTTTAGGAGGCCGTTTGAAAATAGTCGTTGGAAGCTCTTAGCCGTTGGCAATTAATGATGTTCTTCATCTTAGTCAACTATCTTCTCTTGCTTCAATTAATTCTTGCAGAAGATGAGCTATGAGAGATAGAGTTTGTGAGTAACGATCACCTGCAACATTGTACTTGCATAGCAGCTTTTTCAGTAGCGCTAGCTCCCTTGGCTATCGCTAGTTCATCAGTGTAAGTCCTGCACTTAGCTGTTAGCTAAACAAGTATTCAAGTGAAGCATAGTAGGTGTTATCGCTAGTGTATTTCATTAGCTCAATGCATTAGCTATTTCAATAAGTATTTCTCTATCGATAGCTAATCATGTTATCGCTAGTAATCTTATTAGCTATCTGAATGACAAGTTATTTCAATAAGTGTTTCTCTATCTATAACTAATCATGTTATCGCTAGTTAATTTAGTTCACTACTGCTAGCTGTTCTAACATTCTTCCCCTTAGTGATATCTATGTTATCTATGGGGCTTTAGCGATGGTAATATACTTAGCGATAGAGATATGACTTCATATTATTGCCAAGTCTTTATTAGCTATTGTTATCTTAAACTTTCCATTTGTTAGCGATTGATTTAACCTTTTCCTAATCGCCTTGGGGGTTAAATGCAAAATATTTATAAAACTAAGGATTGCACTATAATGGTGTGATCCCGGATCGTCTCTCAAGGAGCCTAATGACTAACCTAGGAAACTAAATGTCGTGCAAATGAAGTATAAAAAGGGTTTTGTTGGGTTTTAATATGAAGAATGCAAAATGAGCCTAACTACAATATTTTTTTATCTTTTCTTTAATGAGGTGGAATGGATGGATGGATGAAGTGAAATTGATGGAATGGATCTCTTGAGTCTAGGTGAGGCGACAAACATAGGTTCAAATCATTTAGGGGTTTAATTCATCAAGTCTAGTTAGAGAAATCCCCAAGCAACCACTAGGGGTCCACTAGCCCTAATCAATGACTAATTTAGCAACCACTTTCATAGCCATTACTTAGGGTTAGTGTTAAAGTCCACTTGATGTGTGAAATACTTTGAGTCAAAACACTTGTGGCTCTCATAAAATTGCAATCACAATAATTATGAATGGAAGCAATCAATTAAGTCCACTAGCAACCACTAAAATGAAATTAACTTCATACAACCACAATGTAGATAAGAATTCATAACTCAAGTGTTCAAAGCCCAAAATAAACACATATAGTTCATACACATACATATCCAAAATCTCAATCCAATACATAAATCCAAACATCTTCCAAGAGAGGTTCAAATAAACATAGAAGAAATCCTAAATACATATGTTAGAACAAAGAAAAACTCCCCTAATGAAGAACCCATGCTTGAGACACCATCAACCCATCCTCAAGAGATGAAGAGCTCCTCAATCCAACAAAGAAACTCCAAGAGGAACCCCAAGAAGAAGCCCCATCCAAAAATCCATGGAAGAAGAGGGTGGAAGAAGGTGGAAGATGAAGATGGAGGTGGAAATGAGATGGGAATGAAGGAATGGAAGGGAAGCCTAGGAGAGGGGGTGTTTTTCGTGCTGAGAAGGCTTGGACAATGAAGGAGGGTCTGATTTTTATCTTATATACTCCCCCAAAAATTCCTGAAACGCACAGCAGAACACCAGTTTTCGGGGCCTCGCCGTGGGCCTCTCACGGCGAGGGGCAGAGGGGATGCAAGAGAAAGGGCCTCGCCGTGGAAGGTCCACGGCGAGGGGCAAAAAAGGGCTCAGGAGGAGGGGCCTCGCCGTGGGCCTCGCCGTGGAAGGATCACGGTGAGGGACAGAAACCTGCACATTTTGGGGTACCCTCGCTGTGGCCCTCGCTGTGGGGGAGCCACGGCGAGGGACAGAAACTCAGAATCCTTCCCTTGTGCGCCGTCAGCATTCTTGTCCGCAACTTGGCTCTTCCATTGGGTATATTCCTTCATAATCTGCACATAAAATGGACCTAAGGTAGAATCATAATGTTCTTAAAAATGGGATAAACAAAAAATCATATTAGTTATGCCCACATTTCCCTTGATTAGTACAAATTCCAATAGGGTGTGCAAAACTCGGAAGTTACTCTAATTAGGCAAAATTACCCCAAGAACATGCAATAATCCAATGATTTTATCAATGAAAAGTGTATAAAAATATGGTACAATCAGCGATAGATTATAGCTTAGCGATAGTGCATCTGTTACCTGAAAGATTTTACTTATTCAATGTAAAGGTAACCTACATTCTTTTACTTAGTCATTTATCATGATTCTTATCTCAATTTATTCCAGACTAAGTTGTATGCTAATTGTTCATTTTACTTATGTTATCTATGGAGTCAGTCCTCATCAAAACTTAAGATTCTAACAGTAACCCTATTTTATGTCTATCCCACTCTCCTTTCTCACCTCATACTTGCCATTTCCCATACTCTCCTCAATTTTCTATGAACAGCCTCCACAAGCCCCTCTCCCCTCAAATACTTCTATAAGCAGTTATGTAGCCTTTACTTCCTGCATTACTACCAAAATTAAACTAACAGCTCCATATTCATATTCTTAGCACAGCTCTTGCTAATTGTGAGAGTCCACAAGTGTCTTTCCTGTAATAGTGTTCGCTTTACAGGTTCCACATCAAGGCAACCTCTCAATTTGGTTCTATTACTACAAAATACGTCTTTCCCAAATATCTAGTTTCTTTGAAAGCAGATTCAAGAAAACCAAGGATGTTTAATTATGTAAATTAATGTTGAGAGGTCTTGGCTGCATCACTAGCCTTTTCAAGGCCAAAAGCTCAAACCAAAATTTCAAACCATATCAGACAAAGACATTTGTCTTGACATACATGTCAGCAGTATGTTCATTGTGTGTTTAAATTCCTTTCCTAACTCTGTGCAAGTGCATGTGCATGTGGAAGAGCTTTATTTTATGCAGGAAAATGAAAGAGAAATATATTGTTTATGTGAGAGGATTAATACATGTAAGGCAAAAAAACTTATCCTTTGGTATTTAAGCCCATCTAAAAAACCAATAAATAAATGTTCAACCATGGCATGCATAATGATCAATCAAATATGTGATACCAGACTTTCTCTCTCCCAACCACTCTCCTTTTAGCCAATGAAAATTACAGAAGAATATAAAGAATGAGGCGAGGGGAGAGAGAGAATAGAGGTGATAATGAAAAAATGAAACGTTGCAGCTTCATACCCAATATACCAGGAAAAAAAATGAAAACCGAGACGAGAATAAATGAAAATCGTAGCTTTAATACTTTTCTCACAAATAACAACAAAAGAGGCTTGGATACTCACATGATTCCCAATAACGCAAATGCCAACTGAATAAATAAAAAAAGGAGAATATTATTGCAGTACACACACAACACAAACATACATATAAGAAAGTAAAAGTTAGCTTTCTTTTCTCAGTATGCTTTAACTTTTGCAATATTGCTTCTAGCTAGTAATGGCAAAATATTCTTTAGATCTCAAAGTAATGTTTTGGTTCCTTTTTTGACAAGGAAGCTTGGTTGCATGGGAAGCCAAAACTGGATTATTGTGGAGGGAATTTGAGTTCTTTTGAAATAAATTAATTGCTTACTTAATTAAGTACATACTTTGACTAGCATTTATTTCTTTTTTCTAGTTCAGAATCATCAATATTTAATCTGTCCTTAACCAAGGATTATGAATAGTTCATGGAGAAAACTTGAGTGATTCTTAAGTGTTTGTTTGCTTTCTGATTATGCAACAAGAACTAAATAACAACAAGTAATTCCAGTACTGCATGAACTTAGAGGCAAGAATACACAGATACCCAAACAATAACATTTTAATCACAAAAATCCCAATAAAGATGTGCACAAAGAAAAAATCAGAACTGATGCATAATTTGGGAGTTTGACGACACAAATTCATTGTCTGCTACATTCTTTCTACCAACAAAAGCAGGTATAATGCTTCTGGTACTGAACTTCCTACAAATAAAGTTCTGATTCTATGGATTGCAAGCATTCAATAAATGAACAAAACATCAGCAAATCGATAGCGATTTCAAAGAAAGAGGTCACTTTTTGTTCCCTTCCTTATAATGCAGCAAAGAACACAACAGTTAATTCTCTTCATCTCATTTGCTAAGGAAGAAGGTTGAAAAAAATTAAAAACAAGGGCTTCCATTATCAGTTCATCAATTAATCATCTGATGGTATAATCAATTAAAAGACCTAGAATAATAATCATCGCTAACTAATTTAGAATTAAGAGAACAATATAAACCAAAGAATTAAATGAAATGAAATGCATAGGTGTAATTAAATACCTTGGAATTATAGGGAAGAAAGACGTTGAACAACTGTACTGTGCAGTTGAGAATGCCGAGAAGAAGAGGTGCCGCCACAGGAAATCGAACTTTGCAAAGGGGAGAAGAAGAGAAATCGAACTGAACGCTGAAAAGAAGAGAAATCAAACTAAATGCATAGAAATTAAACTAAAAACAATTGCTGAAGAAAGCAAGAACAATAGTATTAGTAGTAGTCGGGTGTAGAGAACAAAAGATCATATGACGACGAATGCCGGTGAGAGGAGTGGAAACTGCAAGGCGTGACGAGAGATTGAGGCTACTAGGGAAGCAATCATTAAAATGCAAAACCACCGTTCGAAATCCAAATCCGCCACGAGATCCTAAACTAAGCTTCACAAATTGAAATAATCGGCATAATCCCTCCTCCTTCATCATTTAATCCAAAATAATCAAAGATTCATGGAGAGCTTAACGGAGTAGTGTGAGACTGCGAGTCAAGAAGCAAAGGTTACGGAGGGCACAGGGAGTAGTGCGTGCGAATTGTTTTTTTTTTTTTTTGTTATTTCAATAAAAAAAAGTCTATTTTATTCAATGGGCTTTGTTTTTTATAAAAAGATCACAGACATGTGCAACTGCATATATAATCTAAATCCATTATATTTAAATGATGTAAATTTATAAAAAAAAAACAAAGTCCATTTACACAACAATTGACGTTGTTTTTCCCAAAAAAACAATTTCAAAGTCCATTTTAAAATAATGAACGTGAATTAGAGACGTGATTTGTATATTTTGTAGTAGTGGATTTACAAAGCAGTTAACCATGTTAAATAAAGAACACCTCAACATGGTTACTAAAAAGCCACATACACCAAAATAATTCCACCAATCAGCCCATTCAGTATAACCATGTTAGAATGGACCAATCTAATAGGGTTATTAGGTAAACCTGTCCAAATAAGTAATATTCATATCAATCGGGCCTCACGCCTATAAACCCAGAATATAACAACATAGCCCACATGTAAAGATAATCCAACATTCAATATATAATAAGTTCCATATGTCAATCACATGCATGTGAGTGCATAACATTTTTCAAAATGCAATCATAAGCCATGAGATCATCAGCGATAGAAACATACATTAAACAAGCAACAAGTATTTAAACTCCATCAAATACCAATACAGTAATTCCATATAATAATAAGTCAAAACATAAAAATGCGAAAGTGAATGCAAGTCTAGACAGTTGGCAAATACAACCCAAAGATAACCACTGGCTGACTCACAAGCTCAATGCGAATTGATCGGCCTAATCTCCTTCCCCTGCACCCCTGTCTGTGCATGATCACCTATAAAAATGTAAACAATAATAGGGTGAGACAAATATGTCTTAGTAACCACAACTCAACTCAATACACAAGCAAGAATGGGTTAGCAGAGTGTCTAAAGGGGGCCTCATTTAAAAAAACATTTAAACCATCACAGAGTCTATATATAATATAACCATACAATCCTAGAAATAACAATTTGCAATCCAAGCATAACATATATATATGAAGTGACACTGTGCCCTAGTCTAAAATCAGGATGGCATTCTCTCCTCTGTCTAATTAGACTGGGAACTCCCCTTGTCTAAAATCAGGATGGGGATTTTATTGTCTAAAACTAAGGAATGGTCCTTGTTTAAAATTAGGATGACCAATGGTCCCTTTCTAAAATCAGGATGACCAGTACAAATAACCGTTTGCGAGCCAATAGAGGGTTACATCGCATGACTGTACAATGCAGTGTCATGTGAACAATTACAATATCAACAATTAATCTCAGGTATTATACAATATCTCATTCACAATAATCAATACATCAGAGAATCATGGTCTACCAACATAGCCAACAAGGATATTACATATGTCATAATAGAATATATTGATATCATTGTATTAAAATAGCTGCAATCTCAAGAATACCCAATAAACTATGTGATATGAATGTATCATTTGAAATCCATTTTTCATGATAAGCAGATATACACATATATAGAAGGGATTTGGAAAATCCTAACTAACATCACACATAGCAATGTAGTAAGGTGAGAGTGGTTATCTGAGCTTGTCAAACAAAAGAGAAATACCATATTAGAAAAATCCTCGAGCTCGGCTTGACTCATAGTGTCTACAATCACCCAAACATATAACACTTGGACAAGACACATCACAAGTGATATTGACCATAAAATTTGGGTCCTAGTTTGCCATGGCACCCCATGGCAATGACCATGGTGAACCCTCGATAGTTTTCTAGAAAATAGGGTTTTTGTGTTCTACCTTTTTTTATCTGATCCAACCCACCTCTAAACTTCTCTATATGGCGAAATTGGTCAACAACTTAACCCTAAGCCCTCATAATTGAAATCCCCTTTCCTCTTTCATCCTTCACTTGTCCAACTCTGATTTCCATCCATTCTTCACCCAAACTCCATTTCACTTCGATTTTCCACTTTTCCTCAACTATTTCCTTCATATTTATGGGTCCAAACTCAATTCTAATGGATCACACAGATCAGACTTCATTTTCAAGCTCAAGAACATGAGTGGTTAAGCATTTTGGGGATTCCTGATGGGATGATGCAATCGGAGCTTTAATGAGTCCTCTAAAGGAGTTATTAATGTCTTCTTATGTCCAATTTCACATATATGTTTCAGACTCTTGTAATTTGTATATGTATGTGATGATTGGAACATGTTGCACTATGAATTCTATGCTTGTAACTAGTTTTCTTGTAGGTCATGTATGTAATTAAGAGATTTCTTTTATGTGTATGAACCTTGGTGTTAATTACTTGGCATAATGTAATTGATGTGGTAGAATTGACTATTTACTTTGGATGGCTAGCTTGGATTAATACATTTGCTTGTTCCACTTAGCATTAGACACTAAATCCATTCTTGAGGGGTCAAATTAAACCTTCAAGAGGAGAATCATTATGTGTTGTCAAAAATTTTCACCACCAAGCAGTTTTTAACAATTGCCTAGTTAATTAGTTGTGCAAGCGATGTATCGAATCATTTAGTAACTAGGTTAATTGGACTTAGGCGATTGCCTTTGGTAATTACATTTGGTCGCGGATTTTTCACTCCCACATATTTAAAGAAGTTAGGAAGGTTGCATGATTTCCATCAAGAGGCCCTAATCCCATCAAAGAATTTTCTAATCACTACTTTGCTATTCCTAATACAAAAACCCCAAAAATAAGTCTCTTTACATTTCTATAATTGAAAAACACCAAAAAGATATTTTAATGATCAAAACCCAATTTAATTGCTTTCTTCATGCATTTAGGTTACATTAGGTTGCAAAATAATTGACTCCTTATGAGACGACCCAAGGTTGTGCCACTATTATACAAGCCTTAGTTTTACATACTTTCTTGCATTTGAACCCGAGGCGCATTTAAGACATGGTCAAATCACCTGCTTCGCTCCAATTTCCAATCCAAGCCTAGAAAGACATCCTACAACCATTAACCACAACCTTTTTCAATCAAAATAAGCTTTTCCTCTTAATTTCCAATCCAAGCCTAGAAAGACATCCTACAACCATTAACCACAACCTTTTTCAACCATCAAATCCTCAAATAAGCTTTTCCTCTTAATTACATACCATAACTTCCCAATTCAAGCCTAGGCCAAAGTGTTCTACCACCACAATTCATCCACTTTCAATCACCAAATTTCACTCTCCAATATCATAAAACAAAATTTCACTCTCCAATATCATAAAACAACTATTACATTACCCCAAATCATCCTACAAGCCAATCCTTTAAGTCTACCATAAGGATTTCCTCTCATAAAATACCCAAAATCCAGATCTAATAACATCTCCACCAACTCATCCATTTAGAATCATAAATAATCACCAATAAGCATATAGGAACCATCAAAACCTCAAGATTAAAGATCAATTTCAAAATCAGAGCAAATCCTAGCTTATTTAAGCTCTAGATTTTGAGAAGTTTCACATAGGATCAAATCTAACAAAATCAAACCATTAGAACCTTTCAATAGGCTTAGAGGATTGAAACGAAATACTAAAAACCACCAAACAATTCAGAATTTTTTTAAATCAATTAAAGCCCTAAGAATATCTCTTTGAAACGTCAAGAAAAAAGAGCAAGAGAAGGAAGGAGATAAGAGGAAAATTACCCAAGCTTGAAGGGCTCTCTCATATGCCCTCAACCTGCCGGAGAGCTCACTAAAAAACTACCGATCGCCAGCCAGAATCTACCCCTGCATCCTCTTTCTTTTCTCTCTCACTTTGTACACACATGCACGAATGGGGATGAGGGAGGTAGAAGGAATTCTGGCGGCTTCCCTCGCTAGTGCCGACATCAACAAGCCGCTCCGCAATTCCCGTCGTCTTCCCTTACTGGCTGGCTGAAGATAAAGAGGAGGAAGAGAAATGCGATGGTGAGGGTGAGGAGGAAGGGAATCGGGAAAGAGAGAAAGGAAAATGGGGAAAGAATTAGGAATTAAGTAAATAAATATAAGGGAGAGAAATTACTAATAAGCCCTCTAATCATTAAAATATGATATTTTTCATTAAGATAAACTCTCCCTCTTATTTTCTAAAAATTCTCACCATATCAAGCTGAGAATTTCCTCCCACTAAAATTCCTTTTGAACCCAAAATTATTTCTCTAACCCTAATTTTTTTCAATTTAAAGTAGAAATTAGGCCTTTAAAAATCCCCAAAATACTTCCATTTTCAAGATTACTTATAAATCTCTCCAAACTCTTTAATTAATCCCAAAAACTCAAAATCTTAATTATCACTAATCCTTAATTAAATTTTGGGATGTTACAAAATTAAAATAGCAAAATAGATAACATAAAAGGATAAATAATATAAAAGATCTACATAATAAATGACAAAATCAAAGGAATAATATAAGAAAATGAAAGGCATAAATAAAAAAATAAAAGGCATAATAAAATATAGTAAAATGAAATTAAAATGACGAAAAAAAAGGAATAAAATAACATAAAAGAGCGACTGAAAAAAATTTAACATGCATTTGTGTAAAAAAATACTAATCAATATGTAACATAGTCTATTATAAAAATAACATGCATACTAAATAAACATGTAGCATAGTATGTATCATAGTATATGTGTAAATAGATAAATATATAGTAGACATGTATATAACATTCATGTGTACGTGCGTGTGTGTTATAATATGTAAAACTAAAAGAATGGGGAAAAAATATAGATAAAGAACATAGGAAAAAAATTGTACGTGTTGTAAAAATAGAGGGAAAGAAGAAAGATGGAGAGAAATAAGAGAGAATAACAAGACATGAAAATAAGAGAGGAATGTTTTCACTTATGATTCAATGATACAAGTGCCTTGTACATGACTTCTATTAATAGACCCCAAGTCATTGAAAATTATGCATGTAGTTATAAAAGAATAATGGTGAAGTTTGTCATTCACTATTAGAAACTCTCACAAGCCATTCATTGATTACAAAGTTAAGGGTATTTAGAGAGAAAAGAAACTAAGAGGCATGATAAGAGGAAGGAAGTTGGACATCCATAGATATAATATTTAATAACACTGGACTATTTATATGTTTTTTTTATAAAAAAAATGCTAAGACTATAGATGTACTTACAATTACCATTACAATTAAAAATTTAAGATTTCAGATAAAAGAATTATTATGGTTTTAAGTTTTACAGGATTACTCCTCGAGAAGTTGATTACATATTCGCCTTAGGAAGGACAAAAATTGTTCATTTCCTCTATCCTTTGCCTCTCATAGTCACTTTCACGTTCTGTTTGAATAGCCTTACAAAATCATTTCTGAAGGCCTAAAATTTGGTTTCTTGAAAATTTATCCAAAACACTCCTATTTTAATAAAATTAATCGTGACATCCTCATTATTATCCCATAGGCAACTCTCACATGCTTCAACGTTTTTAATTAAATCAATTCCATCTAAAATCATGCTTTTAAAGTTTATCCAAACTCTATTTTATTCTTTTTTTTATAAAAGACAAAATGATATTAATAACCATAAAAGTTTTACAACAACAAAAATGAAAGCGAACTAAAATGTAACAAATCAAGCCTATTTTAGATAGGCTGAAGAAACAGTAACTACATTAAAAGCAGTAAAATCCTGAAGCAAGGATTGAATGTTATGAAACACCACATTAACGTTATCTGATTGGATTATGGATCTCGAGATGAATGATTTCTCTAAGCACTAAATATTCAGTGTTCCGTTATCACGGTAGAGATGCATTCTGTGCTTTATGATCCATAGAATTGAAACTCAAAGACACTAGTAATAGAACTATAAATCATCCGGATACTGTTTCTTCCAAATAAATTGATGAAGAATTGAACCTTCCAAACTTATCTGTGTGTAACAACCTCTAAATTTTCTTTGGTCTCTCATTTTGTGCATAATGATCTTCCAGTCCCAAGAATAGAATTCATCAATGCTCATTAATGCAGATTTCTTCAAGGTTGTCCCATTGGCATTTGCTGGATCATTGGAAAAAAGCAACATAAAAGAAAGACTTCCTTGAATTTCTTTGATGACTTTCGATGGAGGATCGATATGTCCCTTATGAAGAGCAATATTCCTTTTATACCAAATGGTATTGATAAGAGTAATGATACTCTTTATCATAATAGTCTCACCCTTCTTGTGTAGCACGCATATGGTATCTCTAACCCATGATTTAAACTCTGAGAAGGATGATGGGTGAAATTGAATTGAAAAGCTACCAAACCAAACTCTTTGGCATAGGGACAATGGATGAAGAGATGGTCAAGGGTTTCTTCACATTTACAACCAAAAAGAAATTCACCCGAGACATTGAGATGGTGTTGCTTCATAATTTCGATAGATGGAATGGCATTATGTAGCAGTTTCCAAATGAACAGCAAATTCTTATATGGAAGAGAAATTGACCAAAGAAATTTCTAAAAGGGATCATGAGGGTGATTCATGGAGAATGAGTTTGAAGCAATCAAAAGATAACCTGATCTGAATATGAGGTGACAGACAAAGGTAGATTATATATGGCATTTGCAATGGAATGGGAATAGAGTCTATGCAATAGAGGAAGGTTCCACTGAACTGAACTGTGAGCATGCATTAAAAGGTCTGAGACTCTAGTAAAATTACTAGAATCAGAAGATTTAACTTGCATGGGCTACCAGAGAGGGTGGTTGAGTGAAATGCTTGTACCATTGCTAACTTTCCATCTTAACCTACCAATAATCATGTCAGAACATTTTGAGATATATTTCCATATCCAAGTTGCATTATATGGCACCTTTGTCAGATTTTCAGAGGTTTCATCAAAATATTTCACACGGATGGTGGTATACAAGAGTGAGTCAAGTTCAGAGCAAAAAGTTCTTGATTTAACCTTTGCCTAATGCGCCTTGGGGGTTAAAATCAAGATTTAATCCAAGGATTGCAATATAGGTTGCAACCCCGGGTCGTTTCACTTGAGGAGTCTTTTAACCTACCTAAACTAGCTAAATGCAATTAAAACAATAAAAGGTATGGGCTTTTGGTTTGAAAATTCATTTACTAAAACTATTGACAACTGCAATTACTTGTTTTTGGTATTTTGGATTAATGAGTGAAAAGAGTTTGGATTAAGGGTGATTTTATAAAATGGGCTTTGGTAGTGTTCCGGTGGCTCTCACGCTTCATTAAAATTGATATTGGGAGTTAAAAGATGCACCAAGTATAATTGAAAAATCCCCAAGTAACCACTAGGGGTCCACTAGCCCTAATTAATGACTAATCAAGTAACCACTTTCTTAGCCATTACTTAGGGTTAGTGTTAAGCTCCACTTGGTGTGTATTGAAACTTGAGTTTTGAAAACTGATTCCTCCCAAGAATGTGCAACCACAACATTCAATTGGATAAATTAAGCTACACAATCTAGCAACCACTAAAAATCATATAGCATCACAAATCCAATAGGAAATTTGAACATACATATCATTCAATTAACATAACTCAATGTCCAACACAAATATTCCAAATCATAGACAATGAAGAAGGAAAATCATGCATCCAATCCAAATATACAATAGAAATGCAACCACAATACTCAATACATAAGGAAAAAAGCATGAGAAAACAAATAACTCCCCTATTTCGCCCATTGAAGCTCAAGCCATCTTCACACCACAAAAGCACCAGGATTTTAGCCTCTCATGTCTTCAATTTCGTGCTCAAAATGACCCACCATAGCAGCCTCCATGAGTGAAGAAGAATGAAGAAGAGATGTGGTAGAAATGGAAGAAGAAGGGGAGGTGATACTAAAAATCAAGAAGAATGGAGGTGGAGATGAATGGAATTGTTGGAAATTTGAGTGGGAATTATGGTAGATGATGGAACCCTAGGAGAACTGAGGTATTTTCGTGTTTGGAGGCTTAGAGGAATGATTTTTGGGGGTTAGAAACTATTTATAACCTTCTAAGAACCCTAGAATTCGTAACAGCGCGTTGCTAATGCATCCCGCTCGTCGTGGCCTCAACACCATTCTGGAGGTTTGGGTCTGTGAGCTCGCCGTGGCGAGCTCACAGCGAGCAGATATTGATTCTGCCCTCTTTTCAGCTCCTTCTTGTGTTCTGTTTCTGTCCAGCATCCTTCTCTGTAACTTGGCCCTTTCATTGGATGTGTTCCTTCCATGATCTACACATAAAATGGACCTAAGGTAGCATCAAAATGTTCTTGAAAATGGGTTAAACAATAAATCATGCTAATTATGCCCAAATTGCCCTTGACTAGAACAAATTCCAACAAAGTGTGCAAAAATCAGAAATTAATCCTAATTAGGTGTCATTACCCCAAGAACATGCAATAAACCAATGATTTTATCAATGAAAAGTGTATAAAAATATGGTGAAATCAGTTCTATACACCTGTTTTGCTAGAAGGGCCTGATTGAAAAGTTTGATTGGCCTTAATCCTAAGTCACCTTGATCAATAGGGAGAAAGATATAATCCTTCTTTATCAAATGCATCTTCGAACCCAAAAAGAAATTAATGCACTTACTATCAATGGCTTGACATATATTTACTGGTAACTTTACAGAAGACACGACATGAGTGTTAACTAAGGAGAGAACTAATCTTAGGAGTGTAAGTCTGGAAGCTTGAGATAATAATCGAGCTTGCCATGCATTTGTACGATTTCCAATGTTTTGTAAAACTTGTGAATATATTGAGGACTTGTTCCTTCTAACATCAATCCAAGTGCCCAACTATTTTCCAAGCATTTGAATAAAGTGCACATTAAGCATTCTTGAAAATTCCAGCTTCAAATGATGAGGAATATTTGGGCTAAAAACTAAGTTAGATTTATTTCTATTGATTTGTTGACCTGACCAGCTGCAGTATTTGGACAAAGTATAATTTATTGTTGTGCAACAATCCAAGGATCCTTCAAAAAAGAACAAGGATCATCAGCATAAAGTGAGAGATGGGACGCGCAATGTTGCAAATTTTGATTCCCTTCCATGAGCCAGATGCTTCGACAGATGATATTAAGAAAGAGAGTACATTGTCAGCCATAATATATAAATAGGGTGAAGGAGGGTCTCCTTGGCGAATACCCTTTGTAGGGTGGATGACAGAAGATAATTTCCCATTGAATTGAACCTGGTATTGGACTGTAGAAATGCATTGTTGAATAAGGTTAATCCATTTTTTAGGGAATCTCATTCTAGTCATAACTGCTTCAATGAAAGACCATGAGAGTTTATCAAATGCTTTTGAAAAATCAACATTTAAGGCTGCAAGTTTTCTTCATCCTTTACCATCCGAATGTATTTGAGAAAAGCATCCGCAGCTAGCATTATATTATATGAATTTAGCCTTCATTTCAAAAAAGCACTTTGATTTGGGGATATGAGGGTAGCCAGTGGGATTTTGAGTCTGTTGCAAAAGACCTTGGATATAATCTTGTATGCCACATTGCATAGGCTAATAGGTCTAAAATCACTGAGTCCCTAAGGCTTATCTGACTTTTTAATCAAAACAATAACTGTCTTGTTAAAAGATGTCAACGTCTGTTCAGAATACCAAAAGTGTTTGACCATGTTAACAATATCCAGACAAACAAGATCCCAATGTTTCTAAAAAAATGAAGCATGAAAACCATCTGGGCCTGGAGAACTATCCTTAGGGAGGATGAATACTGCCTGTTTAACTTCCTCAACCAAGCCATTAAATGATGAATTTCATTTTCAATGACAGTTGATATTGGCAAATCATTCAAGACACTGTCAAAGTTCATCAAATTATCATATTGAAACACATTGGAAAAATGCATATAAGTCATTTGACTTAACTCATTAGCATTACCAGTCCAATTCCCATCAACATTGAGAAGGCAACTTATATTATTCCTCACCCTTCTATTGTTTACAATGGCATGAAAATATTTGGTATTTCTTTTACCATTTGTTTGCCAATCAATTTTAGCTCTTTGAGCCCAAAAACTCGCTTTACAATCATATAAAAACTCAAGCATATGCTTAGTATTGCCTATTTCAGCCTCAACCAAAGGAGAGGGAGGAACTAAATCTAAACACCCTTATTCTCCCAATAGAATGCCCATGATCATGGAAGCAGGTGCATTAAGTTGAAGTGATGATGCCATTTTTGGTTGTGTTTGGAGAGAAATCACATTTGGGCGCAAGTGCAAGTGAAGTTTGTGAGATTCCATTAATATTTAATTTCCCATATGTAGTAATATACTTTATCCAGTTCTTGACATATATGAATGATTTGATAAGTTGATTTTAATTCTAAATATTAGAATTATTTATAACTTTTTGTCAATATTTTACAAAATTACTCCTATTCATATTTCCTTATTAACAATAATCAAGTGTGTTGGGATGGACGAAATTGATAAAAATAATTCAGATATTTTAGAAAGATCATGAGATATTAATTAATTAAACTAAAATTTTAATATTATCAAGTTATATAGATATAATATGTTCTATGCAGGATAAGACCAAGGGAGAATAATAATTATCTATCCAATCCAATAACCACAAAGTGCGTAAGTTTTTTTTTTTTTATACAATTTTTTTTATAATACCAATACAAAGTGCATAAGTTGAAAATACAGTTGAGTGCGAGCAACCTAACTCAATCATCTTTTCCCTGCTAAAGGCGGCAGGACTTCAATGTAATACAGATATCTTACAGGAGCATTTATGGAATTCAAATCCCGCCATATTGACCTCCCAATTCTCAAATCGCAGCTTAGTTTCCAAGACATCTCATTGGTCCACTCTGAGACTAACTAAACACCTGTCCGTACATGATAGCTTCCCTGGCCAACCTCTGATACGTGGCAGGAAATTGTTAGCTCTCGATTTTCTTATACAGAGTCACATAAAATATAAAAAGCAGTGTAGTGACCCCCTTGAGAATAAACTATTACGTAGCGGATCTCAGAATCGGAGAGGCTTATTCGGAGAGACTTCAATGGCCGACGGAGAGAAGAAAGACAATCTTTACCAGGCAGTGTTGGATCGATGTCAAAGTTTAGAGGCAAAACAAGCGAAGCTACAAGAACAGTTCAATGAGCTTATACAAGAAAAGAATTCGAAGGTGAAAGATATTGAGGAAGACGACGTTGTTGAAGATTCAAATATGAGTTTGGTTTCTGGATTCTTCTCGACTGGTAGTCCGTACAAAAGCGTTTTGGAATGTATGGGTAACGCTGTTTTTGTGTATAACGCGTCGCCCGGAGAGATCATTTACTGGTATGACTCTATTTTTTTTTTAACCCTGAATTTTTTTGCATTTCTTCTTGGTTGACTCGACTGTTTGTGAGATTTTTCATTTTGGAAATGAGAAAATTCTTTGAGACACTTCATAATGTTGCAGTTTTCACTTTTCAATGAAACAGTGAGGTACTGTGGACAAAAACAGTATCGAAATTTAAATTTGATTCAGAGCCATTTAAGAACGCTCCATTGGGTACGTTTCAGCTGTGGAAGTAGTGTTTGATAAATGGTCAGTGATAAACAAGTTTCAAGCTTAACCAAATCTACAGCAGTGAGAGCATGTCTCTATGAAATATAGATATGCCTAAGGTTAATTCTCAGCCTTCCATAATTTAGTTTTTAACCTTCATTCTGTATTGGGATTTGAATTAGAGATATTGGGGAGAGAAGAAATTGATACTTACTCCCTCCATTCCTAAATATAGAACCTATTTGGGGTGGTGGATTTGTTCATGAGACATATTTATCATTTTTCTGAATTTTTTTCAAATTATCTCTATTAATACTCCTCAATAATATAGAGAGGGAGGGTATCAATAAAGGTATATGGTTATGGTGCTTTGATAATATCATATGATTTTTACTAATTTAATTAACTTCTCTAGTGTAATCAAATTAGGTAATTAGATCTTATATCTAGGAATGGATGGATGGAGTATTGATTATAAGTTCTGGCGTAAATCAAGGGTCTTTGGGTTTCTGAATCATGTCTTTTCTTTGCTTTTGCCTCTTGTTTTTAGTGAAATTTCTGAACCATTTCTGTTTCCTGATATTTGGTAGTTAAATATGTCTAGGCTAAACTTCTGGTAATTATCCTATGAAACTGTTTGATCTTCTAGAAATCGACATATTCTACGAACGCTCAACAAACCCACTGAGAAAAACCTTCAGGAAAAACTTAGAAGGATTACTTTAATATTTAAGCATGGGCCAAATCTTGGATTCCTATTGTGCTCCTAAATGCTAAAGCATGTTGGGTTGGAAGCATGAATAGTGAAGAACTCACATCCACTTAAGGCTTTGATATCATGCCAAAGAAGCATTGGACCAGAGTGAATATAAGTTCTTAGGTGAGGACCAAAAAAGGCCTTTTTCTCTTTCCTTGAAACCTTGCATCTGCCCTTCACTTTCAAATTCAACCACAATCAAATCCTTGCAATTTTTTTTTTTTTTTATGTTTGGTTTAAAATTTTGAACGATTTTACCTGTGAAATTTAAAATTTTCTAGAATGCTCTTAGACAGAGCCTGAACTTCATTTCAGGAACCATTCAGCAGAGACTCTGTACGGATGGAAGAAGCACGAAATCATTGGTCAAAGAGTTGCTGAGCTCTTGATAACTGAAGAATATCATGCACCTTTAAGAAAAATTCTAAAAAGGTTGACCTCTGGTTCGCCATGGTCAGGGCAGTTTCCTTTTAAGAAGAGGGCTGGTGAATTATTTATGGCAATGGTGACAAAATCTCCTCTCTATGAAGATGGTGAACTCACTGGTGTTGTCACAGTTTCAAGTGATGCAGCCTTATTTAATGGTATAGGTTCTGAAAATATGAGAACTAACCATGACCAATCTGGTGCTAATGGAGTATATGGAGCACATAAGTTAAACTTCAAGAGGATACAGTGGCATCCCCCGCCATTGATCGCACCCGTGCCACAGATTGCATCATCTGTTTCCAATTTGGTTCTTATAAGATTTATTTAAAAAATTTTATTTCTCTTTCTTCTGATCTACATTTCATCTCATTTGCTAAATTATTAATCATAGAACACTTTCTTAAATCTACCAGGCATCAAAGCTTCTAGGACGACATACAGATGATACATGCAATGTTAGTATGGTTTCCAGGGATACATCAACACACGGGGAAGTTGATAGAGAAGAGAAGCGCAGTATATTTGTATTTTTCTGTGCTCTGTTTGAACCTATATTCAGTGAGCTACTATGAGTACAAGAATATAATTTCTAAGACATGCCTCCACATTTTGATTTTTATTAGGAAAGAAAATCAAATTCCAGTCATCACCCTGACTAAAGAAAACCAGTAGGGAGAGCCTCAGAGAAGGATGAGTTTAATGCTGAATTTTCTAGACCTTCTTAAATTGTAAATTACCTTTCTATTTAGCTATTAATCTGTATGCTTACTACATTTCATTAGAGACATTTTCGGGAATAAAAAATTTGAATCTGCCACGTTTTTGTTTCAGGCCACATTAGTAAAATAAAATCTTATCGAGGTCATCCATTAGTTCATATTATTTTCCTTGTTGTGTATGAATCTTGTCAAGGACTTCCATTTAGTTCATAGGATGGACTAAATAGCTGGATGGTATACATTATCAAATTCAAGCAAATAATCTGTATCAAATAAGTGAATATTCTTGATTAGCCATAGTGTGCAATTATTTCAGTCATTTGATGAGACCCCGCGGTAAGCTCGCTTGCTGTGGAGTCTAAGGTCGCAGGTTCGAATCAGCCTCCCTGCATAAAAGCAGGGGTAAAACTGCCTAGTATATTCCCTTCCCCAGCATCCCCACCGGATGGGGACTCGAACTAGGTTGACCCGTTTTTTTAGTAGTTAGTGTCTTATTATGATCTATGGTGTGCAAAAGTCATTTCAGAATTGTATCCTATTGAACCAAAGGCTACTCTTTTCTGTTTAAGATGTCTGATAAGCTGTCTAATTAAAATTTTTCAGGCGGCCAGTGTCTTTGCTAAGCTGCAGATGAGAAGAAGTGAAAAATGTGGGAAGGATAATGTAAGTGTGAAAAATAATTGCTCATTTGACGATTTAGCTAGCAAAGAAATGAATAACAAAAATGAATTGGCTGGAGGTTCACGGGCACTAAGCTCGCACCAGAATGCTCCAAATAGAGAAGAGAAGGGAGAAAACCTCAATAGAACTAATTCTTCTTTTGCTAAAGAGACAGCATGCTCAAAAGCTCCTGGATGTACAACTTTTCATGTTTCCTGGGATTGTTCTGTCACTACTTCCTCAGGAGATTTCCATGAATGTCTTGGTTCTTCTGTTCATGAACATCCATTGCTAAGATTTTTCTCTTCTTGCGACCCAAAGAATTTCGAGCCAGATGCAACAAATTCAGTGACAGAAGATGACGTGCAAAAGCAGCAAGAAAAAGTGCAATTACCAGGCTCCAGGGATAGTACAGGAAGCTTTGGTAGTTCATCAAGCAAAGGGGATAATGAGTTAAATGTAGCTGTAGAGTGTGAAATCCGATGGGAAGATCTTCAACTAGGAGAGGAGATTGGACATGGTAAGCTGAAATTCTAAAAGTAATTTTATTTGTATATTGCCAATCTGATGTTCTGCTTACGAAAACTATGGTGCAAGAGTCTTAAAGCATTTATATTGATCTTATATGCCTTGCAGGCTCTTATGCTACTGTTCACCGAGGGATTTGGAATGGATCGGTACAACTTCATGTTTACATATTAATGATATTATTCTATTGTTACCGTATGTGAATTAACTTGGAACCTGCCCTGAAACTTCTCTTTTTATTAGGATGTTGCTGTGAAGATTTACTTTGGCAATGGATACACTGAGGATACATTAAAAGACTACACAAAAGAGGTATCTGAAAAGTATGTTATTTATTTTTCATACTAGTGATACAACAAACTGGATCCCTGATCCTCTTCTATGCCTATAACAGATTGATATAATGAAGAGATTGAGACATCCTAATGTTTTGCTGTTCATGGGAGCAGTATATTCACAGGAAAGGGTTGCCATAGTCACAGAGTTTTTACCAAGGTAAGAGTTAGGACATCTTATATATCAACTGTCGTCAATGAATTTGCATTTAGATGCACATAAATTTGTATTCATACTCACTTTCTGTTTAGTTTTTGTGTTATATGATGATGATGATGCAGGTAACAATAAGTGGATCTTGTAATTGATCTGTTTCAATTCTGGTTCATCAGGCATGGCATGTCCAGGATTGACTAATGATAACCACCACAATATCCATATTCATTTCACACTGTATCTTACATTGTTGTTTATTATGCTTGCTAGGGGAAGCCTCTTCAAAACTCTTCACACGAACAATCAGACATTAGACCTCAGAAAGCGTCTAAAGATGGCTCTTGATGTTGTGCGCTCTCTCTCTCTCTCCCTCCCTCCCTCCCCCCCCCCCCCCTCTCTCTCTCTCTCTCTGTGAAATTTATTTAGTGTAAGCTTAGTAGCTTTCTGGACCATCACTTCTGAAGTGTTCATTCATGTGTAAACCAGTCTATTGTAATTTTCAGGCAAAAGGGATGAATTACCTTCATCACAGAAATCCACCAATTGTGCATAGAGACTTGAAGTCTTCTAACCTTCTGGTCGGCAAAAACTGGACGGTTAAGGTAGTGCGTTCTCGTTAATGCCTTAGATTCAGGAAGATTGGAAGTCTATCTATGAACTGATAAACAAATCTTAATTTTTAATCTCTTAGGTTGGAGACTTTGGCTTGTCAAGGTTGAAAGATGGAACTTTCTTGAATACAATATCTGGCAGAGGCACTGTAATGACACATTCAAATTTTACACTTTCTACACAGAACGTCTTATTTGAACTGTTTGTATTGTAACAAGAAAAAATTAACTTTTTTCTTTTCGTGTTACTGTATTGCCATTCACCTGCAGTGTGCTCTCTTTTGCTAACAATGCTTTTTTTTATCATCATATGCAGCCTCAGTGGATGGCTCCAGAAGTCCTTCGAAACGAACCTTCAAATGAGAAGTAATTTTTACAAACTAAAGACGCTGGCCTGTTTTGATTAATGATTGCAAAACTGACTTTTACCACAGCTGCATTAACAAAGTCAAGTTGGGGTCAACATTTATCAATAGTAGTATTTTTTATTTTTATTTTTTTTGGTCAATATCAATAGTAGTATAATATAATGTAATTTATGTTTGTATATGTTTTTTTAAAAAAAGTTAGTTTGATTAAAACATGTTTAGATAATAGATATATTGAAAAATAAATTTCAGAAGTTTTAGGCCTAAAGAAAAGCCGAAAGCTAGAAGATTAAAAATTGAACTAACTTATGAAGAAAGAAGCCTGCTAGCTGTGAATGCTAAACCAAACATGATTTTTGGCTCCAAATAACTTTTAATGGCCTGTAAATCAAGTTTTGGGATCTAAACAAGCTCGAAATATCATAAATGGAATGTTGTTCTGCACTTATTAGAAGAGGCTATGGAAGTGAGATAGTGCATTTGACATATAATGATTTCATATCTTTCCTGAAACAGGTCTGATGTGTTCAGTTTTGGCGTCATCCTTTGGGAGCTAATGACCCAATCTGTTCCTTGGAACAGTTTAAATTCCTTGCAGGTCTCTCTCTCTCTCTCTCTCTCTCTCACACACACACACACACACATAATTGCATAGATCAGAGGACTATTATGTGGAGAGAATAAGGTTCTAAATCTACAAATATTTTGCATAATCATTTCGTTGCGTGCTGAAGGTTGTTGGAGTTGTGGCCTTTATGGATAGAAGACTGGACCTGCCGGAGGGGATTGATCCCCACGTAGAAAAAATCATTCGTGATTGCTGGCACAGGTGCTTCTTCCACACACTCACACGCACACACTCCCTTTTAATTGTGAGGTATTGCTTTTATTCTAAGCCAAAACTAAAATCCGTGTCACTTAAATGAATATGAGCAGTGATCCAGAGCAACGTCCCTCATTTGAAGATCTAATACAGAGAATGATGTCACTAATCAGCAGAGTAACAGCCATGTCTGTCAAGAGGATTTCAGCATCCTAAGCTTGTATGTAATATATATATATATATATATATATTTATTTCAGGTTGTTGTAGCAGTTGAAAGTAGGGCCTTATAACTTGGGTAGCAAGAAGACTTCCTTCCCCATCGTGGGTTAATACATGGTCTTTAAATTTTTATTTAATTTTGGTTTTAGTCCCTGAACTTTAAAATCAGTGGTTTTGTTCCTGAACTTTCGTTTACTTTTGGTCTTGGTCCCTGAACTTTGGATTGGTGGTTTTATCCCTCAATTTTGTGCTATTTATAACCTATTGATCCCTGATTTTTCAAGCTCTGAACTTTCGTTTAATTTTGGTTTTAGTCCGTGAACTTTGGATTGGTGGTTTTGATCCCTCAATTTTGTGCCATTTATAACTATTGATCCCTGATTTTTCAAGTTTTTTTTTAAAGTTCAGGGATCAAGATCAAAATTGACTGAAAGTTCAAGGATCAAAACCAAAATTGAGCAAAAGTTCAGGGACCAAAACCATCGATTTTAAAGTTCAAAGACTAAGACCAAAATTGATCAAAAGTTCAAGACCAAAACCATCGATTTTAAAGTTTAAGGACCAAAACTAAAATTGAATGAAAATTTAAGAACCAAAAGTAGTATTAACCCAAATAAAAATGAGAATAAAGAAGGAAAAAAATCAGTTTAAGTAAGGATAAGGTGATTAATTATTGTATATCTTCAAATATTATGGCTAGTAAAATAATATTATGGTATTTTTAGTTATAAGAAGAATGAAGCTATATGATATTGTAAATGTTTGACTTCAAATAGATAAGAGTATAAAATTTGAGAGTACTAAGATAGATGATATTATTATAAAAAAAAAAGATAAGATTCATATTGAATATTGAATATAGGGAATATTAATCAAAGGCACCATTGAAGGAGGTCCCAACCAAATCCCTTAATTAAATTGATGTCCTAGTTTTGGCTAAAAAGTTGCCATCGTATGACAAAAAACTATTATTATCTGGTCAAAAGTTGTTAGTGACTAAGAATTCAAAAAATTATTATCGTATGGTCAAAAGTTATTACTAACAACTTTTCACCTGAATCATAATTAATTTTTGGACCTTTATAATAACATTATGAGAATCATAACAACTTTTGACTAGACGATAATAACTTTTTAAGCCTTGTAACAACATTATGAGCATCATTCATAAATGTTATAAATTCTTGGTTACTAACAACTTTTGGCCATACAATAACAACTTTTTGAACCTTTGTAACAACATTATGAGAATTAATTACAATTTTTTAAACTCTTGGTCATTAACAATTTTTGGACCAGACAATAACAACTTTTGATCAAATGATAATCACTTTCTAGCAAGAACTAAGTACCTCAATTTAATTAGATGATTTCGTATGATAGTTTAATTAGGGGATTTCTTAGAACCTCATCTTGATTAATTCCTTTGGAACCTGTAATTAATTTTTCATTAAATATATAAGAGAAAGAATTGACCAAACAGAAATATATGAAATAATTTAAGTTGGTTCATATATATATATATATGTTTGTGTGTGTGAAAAAAAAAATATTATTAGGACGTACAATGAAGAGATAATATAAGATTGTTTTTTAGAAGAGATAAAAAAAATACTCAATACAACTATTAAACAAGACTTTTGGATTAAGAATTTATTCAAAATTGGGTTGTTTAAGTTTTGGTTTAATACCACTTTTGTCTCCCCCACTTTGTCCACCATGTGACCATGACAACCCCCACTTGCGATTACAATGTGAGTAGCCTCCTCCAACAATTTCTTTATAGTGTGACAGCAACAAACATCTTGGGAGGTAAAAGAAATTGTTGAATGAGGGACCATACCAGCGGCACAAAATTGAAAAAATAAAAGCACTAATTTTATAGTTAAAACACCAAAGTTGAAATCAAATAAAAGTTAAGAAGGAAAACTGCGTTTAACCCTTTATTTTCCTAACTCATCTTTTGGGACATGCATTAGAGACTAACTTTCAGCATGGTATTGTTATCTTCCCAAGGTGTGTTTCAGGCTTTCAGCTGTTTAAACCGGGGAACATTCAAAGGGTTTGTGGTCCTCCGGTCCTCCCTCATCACCGACTTTTCAGATTCTAGCTCACTGTTCTTTGTTCTTACATTTGTTTACAAAGTCAAAGATATTCCTAGATCTCGCTTACTCTGAAGTCCAAGTCAACCAAAGCGAAAGCGTTATTAAATTGCCAACTTGTTTTCAATTCATTAACATTAATTTTCATATTGGGGAAAATTTGTAGAGTAGTTTTTTTTTTTTTTTTTTTGAACTGAATGTATAGTAGTTTGTGTCTTTGTGATGTCTTCTTATTTTTTTAATTTTTAATTTTTAATTTTTAATTTTTACATGCTTCCTCACTGCCAGATTGTACATCTCAATTCTCACCTATAATTTAGGCGCACGTGAACTTCAAGAGCTGCATACATTTGATCGACAATGATGGAACATATCAAAATACACCGTCGCTTTTTCTACACATGAAAAGTGATTTTGTTAATACCTTTTTAAAGAAAAAAAAAATGTTTTTTCTTCTATATAAAATTTATTCATCTAATTTAATTATATTAAATATGATAGTTAAGTTAACTAACATACTTAATTTTTGTAAAACACTCCATTAACCTTCTTTAATTCTATTTCTCTTTGGTAATTATTATTGAGGGACCATTAATAAAAGTAATTTTAGAAAGAATTATTTAAAATTAAAAATAAGTCTTACATTACAATCAAAATCAACTCTAAAAATAGGTCATATATCAAGAACTCGAATTAGTATATTTTGATTATTAAGAAATTATTGTTTAAAATCAACAGTTAATTTGCGATTTTTTTTTTTAATCATATTATCAAGTATTCAAGCAATCGACTACTCCCCTTTCGAAGTTCTTGTCTTTCCCTCCAAATACAAGTGACTCATCAACGACTCAAAATCAAATTCTCGAGGGATTCAACGAGGTATCAAGCCGCTAGACCTACTATATGCTGGTAATAAAAATATTTATCAACGCTTTATTTAGAAACTATTTATTCTTAAAAATTTTGAGTGTTAAATACTTGAACAATTTAAACTTAATTAGTCTTTAAAAAATAAATAGATTCTTATGAATAATGGTAACTTCAATTCATTTATCATAATTTTTGTTCTTTAAAATAATTGTGATCAATGTAAGTAAATATAACTATTATAATTTATTTGTTAAAAATTCATTTTATGAAGAAATACATTATTTAGATTGTTAATTTTTTTTTTTGTTAGAGTATGTTTTTGTCCTTTATCTTTGTACCGGGTTGAGTTTTAGTCACTTAAATTTGAAAAGTATACTTTAAATCCTTTTTTATTAAGACTATCAATTTTTCTTAACGAAATATTCTAATTCAAAAATTTAAATAACTATTATGTAGTTAAATGCTGAAAAATATGTTTAAATATTAATTCTTTGGTATAATCATTTTATATTTTAAAATTTATTCATATTTTATCAACATTTAACTATAGAATCATCATTTAAATTTATTTTTGTCAGAATATTCCCTTAACTACAACCAACCATGTTAATAAAAAATGATTGAAGTACAATTTTTAAAATTAAATGATCAAAAGTATTTTAACCTTTTATTTAATATCCTTGAATATGATACGTTGCTTGTGGAATAACTATATTTTGATCTTTTACAACGATTATGACTATATTTTAAAGATTAAAAACTATGGTATGTTTGGTTCAACTATATTATATACCCCAATAGTAATTAATTGAAATTGCATTACCAAAAGGTGGGATGGCTGGTTACTTTGGTTTGGTAATAAGATATGATAGTAATAAAATGATTACCAAATATGTAATCTTATCATCCATTGCATGCTTGAAGGTGCTTTATTTGATCTCCCATCCATTTTTCCTTTATTTTTTTCCCCGTAATTTCTGTCAAAGCCACCGGACTACCACAAAACCGCCACACCATCTTCTATGTAAATGGCCACACCATCTATGTAAATGACATTACCACATTACTCACAGACGTCTTTCCCTAGTAGCACCATCACCTTGCATAGGTGACGTAGAAGTGTAAATGAGGATTAATGAAAATTTGGGGTTTAGACTAGTGGGATGATGGTTGTGATAAATTCCATTGGTTATGTTAGGGATGTAATGGTCCAATTAGAGTGAAAGTGGACATGGAACTTTGTGATGTGAGTCTTGGATGTTGGGTTGTTTGAATAGCCTTGTTATACTTGCTTTGTTTATTGATTTGGTGTACTTGTATTTTTTATTGATGTAGAGACTTGAGTATTAGTTTGTAGAGCTTGGGGTAACACTTATTGTAACACTTAGTGGCATTGAAGGTAACCACTTCCTTGTCTTACGTGTGTGTGTGTGTGTGTGTGTGATTGGTAAGGTTAAAGAATATTTGATACACTCTGGTACATTGATTGTGTGGGTATGATATGTTGATCTATATTGTTGTGGGAAAAAGAACATGCTTTAGGAAATCTTTTAAACCTGTTATGGCAACTGAGCCATTGACCTGGTATGCCTTTGGAATGATCATTGTTATATGAATGTTTCATTTCCCAAGACAATGTACTTGTACATAATTATGTATCTATTGGTTGGCTTGACGTCCTTGAACTGTGACTCATCCCCTTCACATGATGAAGTTCCCTGACGGGCATCGGATGAACCTTTTGGGCTATCTCTACATTTGGAGTCGATTATTGGTGGTTCTAACAGTTAAGAGGTGATCCGTCCCTCCGGGATGTTTGGATCCCCTTTGGCATTTCTTTTGTCTTATGACACCTTTAATCATATGATGGTTATATTATTATTATCCTCTGAATATTTGTTCATTATTATTGTTATTGGTTCACATAAATGTACATCTGAACACACACACATACTAGTAGGCAGTTAGGGAATAATAAGTGTTACTGAGACATTGTCTCACCCCGTTGTTCATTTTTCATGCCCTAGTACAAGTTCTCGGAGAAAGGGTAAGGAGTAGGAAAAGACTCGTTGACTGTGAGGTCTCTTGGTCTTCCTTTTGGATATCAGGATATGTATATTGCCAGACATCTACACTAGGCATGCTTAATATGCTTGCTTTCGCTTTTCATTACTCTGTGTACTAGATTATTGTCTGGATATTGTTTATTGAGACTGGTCCTTTTCATCAAAATTGTGGATGGAAATATGGTGGTTAAACTTATGTTTTTGCAACTTCACATGGTGGCATGCGGTTAATCCCCGGAGATTGCTAGGTCTTGGTAAGTTGACAGGCTTTGGTCTTACGCTGGTCGAGCTAATGGCTCTTGATGGATAATGCAATGTGTTGGGTGCGGTCCTTCTCCATACTCCAATGAAGATGGGAAGCGCAAAAGAATAATAAAGATCCCTTTAAGATTTCTAATATTCTTTATTCATTGATCTTTCCCCTTCCCATATTGTATTAGAAATATTAGTCTATGTCACTTAACTGCCCTTTGAGAAATTTAGTGTAGCTAAATGTGCTTTATATATTTTTCTGTGTTTTAGTCATATTTTCCCTTAATTTTAACTATTTCTAAACAATATAATTTAATTATTTACAGTAAAGACATGGGATTTAAATCGGATTGACCTGGAAAAAAAGTGTGGAAAAGGAAATAGATGTGAGTGAGTACCATCACCCAGGTTTTGTGTAACTGTGTAAGCACTCAGCACTCAGCACTCAGCACTCAGCACTCTTGTTTTGTAAATATACAAATTCCACACAAATAATTAATTAATTCGTTAGTTTTAACTTTTGGGAAAATCACAATGAGGTCCCACATAAGGTATTTAATTACAACCAGGTCCCAAACAATCATCAAATTACATTGAAGTTCCAAGGGACCTCTGTGTAATTAAATGGGAGTTGTCAATATCAGCCGTATGAGTTGTTAGTGCACACAAAACAGCTGATATTGACAACTATTGAATTGACAACTCATTGAGCTGCGATTGACAACTCTTTTTGTGTGCATTGACAACTTACACGGCTGGTATTAACAACATTGAATTGACAACCCATTGACAACTATTTTGGGCATAGTAACAACTCAATGGGCTGGTATTGACAACTCAATTTAATTACACCTAGGTCCCTTGGGACTTTAATGTAATTTGATGATTGTTTGGGACCTGGTTATGATTAAATGCCTTATGTGGGACCTCATTGTGATTTTCCCTTAACTTTTAAGCTTTTTGACGTGACTTTACCATACTTTATAGCCATTGAAAGGAGGGGAGCAGCCCATACCACTTTTACAGTTTTTTCTGCTTCTACTTCTACTTCTGATTAGCTTGGTTTCCCAACGTACAATGATGTTTACGTATGTGAGTGTATATACTCCATATGGGGGAATTCTTTTTTATTCTTGGATGGAGGAACTTAGGAAAAAGTTGGAGGGAAAGTGAATTTGGAGAAGTGAAAACAGAGAGAAACGAAAATTGGGAAAAGTGGCATCACCTTTAATTTATCACCGTTTTTGTGTGGATAATGAATAGAAAATGAGGGGAAAAAAAAGAAAATCAATAAATATATGAAGGGTAAATGATAAAAAAATATATTTTGAATTTCAAAATCTCAGATAAATATTTTATTTGGAATTTTGAAATTTAGAATGTATTTTTTTTTCATTTTCCCATATATGAATGACAAAATATCTTCATAATTTTTTTTTGAAAAAATGTGGTTGTAAGAAAATTGGAGGATAGTAGATAGGGAGGGGGAAAAGTTTTCTTTTTTATTTTTTCTCCGTATGCGGAGGAAAATTTGAAGAGAGAGTGGATTGTAGGATCCCTGATTTTCTCTCACACTTTTCCTTCATCTCACTGTTTCTCTCCCATTTTAGTTTAATTTTCTTTCCTCACTATTATGATGATTTACTAACATCATTGTTTTAATGCAAACTTTTCTTTGATTTTCCTTAAATTTATTGTTTAATATATTTTCATTGTCTAGAGTTTTTGAAAAATGTCAAATTATTAATTTTTTTTACAGTAATGTAACTGCTTTAGGAATCTTCACTTTTTAACACATCTTTGCGTAAAAGTGACTTTTACTCCAAAGTCAAATTAACCAAAAACTGATACAAACATAAAAAAAAAATTAAAAATAGCTCACAGCAAGTTTGGCCTTTGATTGCACAATTTCACCCTCGAATTACATGTCTAAACATACACGGATTTGTTGTAAATTTTTAAAGGGTTAAGGTCTATTTTCGTCTCATATGTAATCGTAAAAGAGCATTGAGTATCTGAAAGTAACATAAGAAGCAATGTTATCTTGAAAGTTTCTAAACTATAGCAAATTTACCCCTACCTTTTAGAATGTTAACTTTGACCGTTAGATCATACTTTTTGACTGAACGATGTTGACGTGACTCTGTCACCATATATACGTCATTATTGTAAAGTCCATTTTTGTCCTGAAAGTAACCAACAATGAGCGTTTTTGCCCCGGAAGTATCCAAATCGTAGCAAATTTACCCGGAGCATTATTCAAAATTAAAATTAACCATTAAATGACACATGGTACTCCACATTGCACCAATAATCCATCTTATCATACACCTCATCACAAATTGAAGAGAATCAAATAATGGGATGATGCAAAATTGACATTTTTATTTTTTAAAAAAATAATATAAAAGACATAAAAGGTTAATGTATATTTTTGTCATTTCTCTTAGTGAGAGGGGAAGATAATGATAATGAAACTAGTATATGTGGAGAGAGAGGTAATAGGGCAAGGTGTGTGATGCTTTTTCTTTCTTTTATTATTTTTTTAATTTTTCTATATGTAATTCTTGGAGTGATGAGATGGATCATTGGGTATAATATAAAATGCTACATGTCATTTAACAGTTAAACTTAACTTTAAATGACTATCCAGACAAATTTGCTAAGATTTGGATACTTTCGTTGAAAAAATGCTCCTTGGTAGTTATTTTCAAGGCAAAAATGGATCTTGCAATAATGATGTGTATAAGGTGACAGAACCATGTCAGCATCAGTTGGTCAAAATGTAGGATCTAACGGTCAAAGTTAACGTTCAAAATGGTAGGGGTAAATTTGCTACAGTTTGGAAATTTCCGGGGGAAAAATGCTGCTCATGTTACTTCTGGATACTCAATATTCTTTTACGGTTACTTCCGAGGCGAAAATGGACATTGACCATTTTTTGAACTGAAAATTATTTTTACAAGTCAAATACTTATCATGAAAATTTTTTAGTAAACATTTTTTCATCAAAATTTATTACGAGTAAGTTTAGTTCAAGTTTTGTTTTGTTAAAAAATGTTTAGTTCTAGTTTTTGAAGTTGAATTGTTTATCTACCAAACCAATAGGTCAAGCTTTTACTAAACTAACATTTAAAAAATAAACAAGTGCGGTTATTTTGTTATATATAACAATATAATGAATCTCACCAAAAGATTAACAAATGTTCGATTATTCAAATGGTTAGGACAATTTTCGCTTTTATTTGTTTAAAATTTATGGGCAGTACATGTCTAAAAAGTAAATGGTATTTGGCGCATTTCAGAAAAAAATTATGGTTGTTTTTGAACATTTATCCTTTGTTTAATTAGTGAAAATCAGTTTCTTAAAAATCACATAAAATATGTTTAGTAACTTGTTATATAATTAATTTTATAATTCAATGAGAAAATTATACTCCCATTATTTTGCTGAAATCATCATCAACATTTTGACAAAATTCAACATTTTTTCAAGTACACATTAAGGTTGCTTTTGCATCTTGCATACAAATGGATTTTAGGGATCAATGCCACCTCCGGACCTATGATGCTTAATCCTTACTTTCTGATATGTCAGACACTTAAGCATAAACTGTGTTACATTAGCCACCTCCGGACCTATAATGCATGGAATACTTACTCTGATGAGCTTCCTTAAGGATGGTCTTCTTGATCTTATCATCATTCGGTACACAAATCCACTTCTTGTACTTTAGAATACTCATAACACCAAGATCATAATATGGTATACCACTACTATCTAACTCTCCTCAATCGGTCATCCCTATCTTAAGCCGATCTTAAGGCCTTGAAGAGATCAAACTAACCTAAAATAACGCTCAAACATGCTAATTTTAAGTCGGGTGCTGCATGAAGAACTTGTAATCCATTAAAAGATGCCTGCTCCTCCATACTCATAGTGGAAACGTGAACTGATTTCTGACTCTGGGCATCGGCAACCATATTGGCCTTGTCTAGATGATACTTGATCTCAAACTCGTAGTCCTTAGTCAACTCCATCCAATGGCACTGCCTATTGTTTAATTCTTTCTAATCCATTAAATACTTTGAACTCTTATGATCGCTGAATACTTCAAACGAAGGTCCCATCATATAATGCCACCAAATCTTCAAAGCAAAGACAACTGTCCCAACTCCAGATCATGCGTCAGATAATTCTCTTCATGCTGTTCCAACTTCCTCAAAGCATACATAATAACTTTTCTGCTTTGCATCATAATGCAACCCAAACCCATCAATGAAGCACCACTAAATTGTTTTGAAAGTATACACGAATGGGCACGAGGTGTTTGGAAGTTTTTGAAACAATAAATATGCCCCAGAAGTGTAAAAAACAAGCAAATTTTGTCCTTACGTAGAGTACCCAAATGGTCAATGCCTTCTGACCAAACATATGCCAAGATGGCAAGCCTACTAGCCTCCACCTCACAATTTTTTCCACCTCATATTTCCATGTGAGACAAAAAAGGTCTGAAACAACCTTTCTAATTACAATTTTGTCATTGTATTCAACTATTCAATTTTCTCTCTCCCTCTTCCCTTCAACTCCAGCAATAGTGATGAACACCCCCGTCAAAATCTCCCTCATCTTTCTCTGTAAGCTCCCATACCATCCCTTTCCTCACTCCATCTTCTTCTTCTTCTCCTCAATAAGCTTTCTCTGCTCTTTTCCCATTGTATTAATGGCTATTTTGTTATTTCTTTGTGCAAGTTGGCTTTCGCCAATGTGGTTCGTGATAAAAACCCATTTACCCCAAAGGCATCCTTGATTTGTTATTGGGAGAAGCGGATAAAAAACAACCTCCGGAGCTGACTTCTTGCTCAGCAAGGACGCGAATCATTTCTGTGTTTCCCGATATTGGTCAAAATCTGGAGAAACTCTCAAAGGATGTGAATTTCACTGTGTACAAGGATAAGAATTTCACCAACTATGTTATAGATATGCGCGATGACAGTTTTAAGAACTACTTCGAAGGGGAGAATATACAGGTGACGATTTCCATCGTTATATCTAAGATTCTAAAGCTACACTGATGATGGCAACGCGGTGGACTAGAGCTTTCGTACCCATGACGCCTGAGCAACCAGCGGTGTTGGCAAGTTCACGAAAATGCCAACAACAGATTCAAGAAATCTTCGATTCACTCACTTTTTACTCCAATAATGCCAATGGAAAGCTCATTGCAAAAACAGTATAGTTAGTTGTTAATTGTTATACTCAACGTAAAAATCATTATTGTAAAGTTGTAGATTTTTGCATCAAAATTGTAAGAATTTTTTTTTATGTTTTTTTAAAGATTAATTTTACCAAGATAAAAATGATCGGATTTTTTTTTATTTATAAAATCGGATTTTTCTTTCTAGATAAAAGAGCCGAAGTGTAGAAATATGATCGTTATCCAGTTTTCTGGAAAATAATAAAATAAAAATTTCGTATGATGTGAAATGAGCTTCAGTCCTTCACAGGACACAATGTTCAGAGCGTCCATATCATATAAAGCCAGATTTCCTTGCACGGAGCTACTCTGCACTCTCTCTCTCTCACACACACACATTACCTACGACCCGTCTCCTCTTCTCTTTCCCACTTCCACCACGTTGCTGACCTCTTTCTCGCTCAAATGCTTTCTCGTCGTTAACCATTCAAAGTGAAAAACTCTTGTCCGTTCACTACCACAATGGGCAGGGCATCCAAATGGTTTCGCTCTGTTTTTGGTCTCAAGAAATCTGACTCCACGTTCTCCCCGTCGCCGTCGGCTCCACCACCTGGCTCATCTTCAAAAGCACTCAGAGATAAACGCCGTTGGAGCTTCGTCAAGTCTTACAGAGAATCCGGTGCTAACAAATCCTCCGAAGTCCACCACACAACTGTCAGAGAGGAAACGGTTCCGTCGTACGGACACATCAACGGCGCGTTCCATGACAATCACGAAATGACGGTGGCTGCTGCCAAGGCTGCGGTGGCCGAAGCGGCGGTCGCCGCCGCTCACGCCGCCGCTGCCGCCGTTAGGCTTACGAGCAGCAGCGGCAGGTGCCACGGGAGCTTCGGAACTCGTGAGGAATGGGCGGCCACCAAGATTCAAGCTGCTTTTCGAGGCTGTTTGGTTAGTACTTAACATCTATTATTGTTACATTTGCCGTTCTTGTTTGTTTTCAAATTTCAATGCCTTCTTCACCTCTAACGGATTCAGGTAATGTGCTTAGATTTTTTTGTTCAATAACGAAAATATCGTTGGATTTACCGGGATCGGCATATGAGTAATACCTTTCTTTTGGAGTTACTCGAAATCACACCGTCCAAGGATAGTTTATTTTACGTTTTCCAATGATGCAATAGTTTTTCCTTCATATGGATCTGAGGATGGTCAAAAAAGAACGATAATTAAAAAGAAATAACAACTGCACACGTTTATTATTGGGTTAATGAACTATGGGCCAAATATCACCTGACAGCACATATATATATATATATATATAAATGGTATCATGGATGCCAAAAGACTTTTAAAATCAAACAGATTGGTCAACGCCGTCAAATCTGAGCTAACCGCCGTTAATTTCCTGCCACGTGTCACAGATCAGACCAATAAATTAGAGAAGGAGATTAATGAGGCTAGTTCAGATTTAACGGCGTTAGCCAATCTGTTTGATTTTAAAATTTCTTTGACATCTATGATACCATTTATAAATATATGTGCCAGGTGATACTTGGTGTATAGTTCATTGGTCAAACCCTTTATTATTTTCAATTGCATGAAGGCATGACTGGGCTGCCTTGAAGATTTGGATTATCTGCTGGACCTTGTTTTATTTTTGTGTGGCTTCACTTGGTTATTGAGAAGTGAGAAGGCCAATTTTCCTTGTATTTTTTGATTGAGCTATCTTCTTTATTATGTCGTCTAGCTCAGAACTCATTGCCTGGAAAGTTTTATGACAGAGTTCTCCTGTTTTATACTGAGCCAACAATTAATTGCTACTGTATTCTTTTGACAGTGACCTCGGTTCTTAGTGAAACGTGCCCATAGTTTCTACTTCCTCTGTAATAGCGCTTTCATAATTAATAGACTAGCTTTGCTCTTCAATACTGTTTGCTCTCGGTTGCTTAGTAAAAACATTAATGGTGTATTTTTCTGTTGATGCTTGGTGTAGTTGAGAGATTGTGACTCACTTTTCAGTACCCAAAACCACCTTCCTTTTTGGACGCAGGGAATTCACTTTCTCTATTGCAATTTCACTTTCTCTGTTTCAATTGCAATGTCAAAATCTTCATATTCTATTATATTTCATTTGATTCTTATTTTAAGATGAAAATAAACCCCGATCTAATTCTGTTTGAGCAGGTATTTCATGGAAAATTCTTTTAACAACAGGAAAAATAAATTTTCTTTAAAGCAAACATATTCTAAAACTTATGGGTTCTTTAGGGGCAAAGCAATATATAATAGAAAACAGTGCAACTACTCAACTATGAGCTAACATTTAAAATAATTCAAATAGTCCACCTATTCAATGAACTTTCTATATGTTATTTTCTTGACATCTTTAGATATGGATTTGGTTGGAGGAGAATTTTATGAATAACCCAGTGGACGGCGGTCTACGCTACTGCATGTGTTGTTGCCTGCTTGATTAATATAATTCCTTCCCATTCTGGGACCTAGTGGGTTGTGGGTCCCAAATGTGAAGCATTAGCCTTTGGTTTTGGGCTTTGGGTACTTTGGGATATATTGGTCAGACGTGAGGTGTGAAAGAGCCTTGGTGAGAGGGTGTTTCCCAATGTGGACCCAAACGGCTTTTCCAATGTATAATGTGTGGCTTGTGACTTGTCCACTACTACATTTTGCTATAATTAAAGATACATTCATATTATAAATGTTCGTTTGAATATATATATATATATATATGGTGGCGATCTTGTTCAAAATTTGCTTAAGTGTTGTCTCTTTGTGGGGACGGTTGTTATGATGTCGTTGTCTTATTTCTATGCTATTCTTTTCCTGCTTATTCTAATGTCAAAGCTTTGCAATAAATAAGGAGTGTCCTAACTGTGATTTAGCTTCAGGTTGATTAACAAAGGTCACTGATTGTGGTGAATTTTGATATGTATGGAACTAAGTTGGCCTTTTAAATTAAAAGGGATTGTGAATTACTTGCAATACTTTTTTTTAAGTTATGCTCACTTTCTTTTTCAAGTTTAAACTCTAGGCACGGAGAGCACTACGGGCATTGAAAGGATTGGTGAAGCTTCAGGCTTTGGTGAGAGGTCATATTGATAGGAAGCGAACAGCAGAGTGGTTGCATAGAGTACACGCACTCGTTCGGGTACACGCACGTGCCCGTGGAGGGCGAGCCCAAATTCTGCAGACACCATTTTCAAACTCTAAGTCATCTAAAGCAGACTATCATGTAAGCTGAATTAACTGTTCAATATAGTTGGCTCTTTTAGCATTTTACAAATTAAAGCAGTTTATAAATGTCAAATTTTCAGTTCTCTTTGTTATACAATACCGGGCACGTAATGCCCGTGTAGCATAAAGCTACAGCAACAAAACTGCAAATAAGATGTGGTAAACTTAATGACTGTGTTTGAGTAATAACTTCCCCGAGTGTCTTGCATTTTATTATAGGGTCCTGCAACCCCAGAAAAATTTGAAAGCCCGATCAGATCCAAGAGCATGAAATTTGATCATTCATCATCACTGAAGGTATATTCTTGCCAGAGGATTCACTTCTATACCACAGAATCGCTCTAGAGAGCCTCTATTTTTCTTTCTCTTTCACATGAATTTTTCTTTCTCTTTCACATGACATTAGGTGGGAATAAACTGGATTATCACATATGGTTTGCCTAATTGTTGAAGCTTCTATACATTGCAGAGAAATGTGTCCAAGTCCCATGTTCAGATCTATGGGAATCAAGATAAATGTCGGGATGATGATAACAGTGACAGGATTCTTGAGATTGATTCTGGAAAACAACACTTCACAACACCAAAACGCCGAAACCTCTTTCATTCCATTAACTATCCTTCAGTATGTGATAATCACAGCCATAGTTTTTCCACTGCGAAGGACTCAATAAGTCATCAATCAGGTCATAGCATGTCTTCATTTGAAGAAGGCGTTGTTGATAGTCCTCAACTCTTTTCTGTCTTCTCAAAAGAATTTGGCCTCAAAAGCAGTCCTTTGACTCCTAGCACAAGCGAAGATTCAAGAAGTCATCTGAGTTCTTATTCTGACTACCCCAGCTACATGGCTTACACTGAATCTTCAAAAGCAAAGGTCAGATCTCTAAGTGCTCCAAAGCAACGACCTCAATATGAGAGGTCTAATTCATCTAATAGGTACTCAGTACAAGGATTTGGTGAACCAAGATCGTTGACCACTCAGAAAGCAAATGCATTGCAAGCAAACTTTACTAGCAAAGCCTATCCAGGTTCTGGTCGTTTGGACAAGTATGGTATGCCGGTTGGATATAGATACTGACGATTATGTTTGTTTTTGAAGGGTTTTAGGGTAGAACTTTATCTAGCTAACCTGTTTTTAGCTGTTTCCAAGATTCCTTTACTTTTGAACTTGTATTAGAAATCTGCGATGATATCAGGCGGTAATTTAACCTTTGTTATTTTGGTTGCTGTAGCCTGTAAGTTGTATCTTGTTCTCTCCAGGCATAGTTTGTCATGTATGACTTAAGTTCTTACATCAGTAGTTAAATGATTGAGGGTTAAAGGTTGTAACTTAGTCCTCGTGTAAAAGGGTGTTAAAAGCAGCAAAGCCTTCCTCATTTCCACCGTGAGCATCTGAAATTTAGAAACTCGAAGGCATATTCTTCTATCAAACTTGAGGATTTTAAAATGATTATTTGAATCGAATCCCAAGATTCATTCGCAAATGAACTCGACTTTAAAATTTTACTTTATATAGGTAGAATTTCAAAACTTGAGGATTTTAGTTCAGCATTTTTGGCCCAAAATGAAATTAAGGTTGGAAGTAAGATGATCGTAATGAGCATGGCGGCCAGGCATATTCATCACAACTAAGCTCAGTAAAATGACAAATGAGTATATGGAAATTTACATATCCAAAAATAATCGTCATCATGAACATGTTAGAATGTAAATTTGGATATGATCACTTGTACACGTTATTTTTCTTAGTAGTCAAAATAAATGTGCAAGAGCATTGAATTTTCACTCAGACGCTGCTCAGAAGTTAATTTTTTCTGAGAGGGAGAGAAAAAGCGGGAGAGAAGTAGGGGATTCCTAAGATAGGGGTCGACTATATCATGGTTGTCTAGAAGGACTTGGTGGTGGATGCTAGTAGGAGGAGGGGGAAGGGGCATCGTTGTTTGCACTTTTTCAATACCTCTTTGGTGCTTTTCTAGCATAATCTCTGACGCTTTTCCGGTCGTCTTTCTAGTTTTTGTTTTTTTTTTAAATAATAAAAAGACAATATATTAATAATTAATAATAGTGAAATGAAAGATAGCAAGTCAAGTCCATATATATTACATATGCCAAGCCTAATCAAAAGGAAATAGTCTTAAAACAAACCAGAAAGTAGGCTGGCTGATACATCTTAACGAAAACAATACTAAAAACACTAAAAAATTTAAATGGGCTGCAATTGACTACCATTTGAGAGTCCATAGATTCCCATATTCACTATCAGGATGGAGTTTAGTAAAAGTTCAGACTGATACATGCCACGTTGATAGATCAACCGCCAATTGGTGAGTTCCATTGAAAGCTTGAGAGTGATCACACCGTATGGAGAACTTAGAAGTACCAAGTCTCTGAAGACGTCCACTCCTATTGATGTGAACCCAATAGGAACCTGTCCTAAAAAACCTAGAAATTACAAATCGGTTAACATAGGCGGAAGCGAATACATAAAAATAATAAAATAAAGGATAGGGATCTTGTGACAAGGAACTCAATGAACACGCGTTCCAGAAAACACTAGGTATGTGAAACCCAGCACCCAAAAGAAACATGGCTCAAGAACTCCATGTATAATAACACAAGAGTTGATCAACCTCTTATGCCTGTATTCTTTCAAGAATACATTACCAACAAGTAAAAACTTGTTAAAAGAGAAAATTCTCATTCATTTCTTCATGTTCATATTAACTGTCCATTCAAGTACAAAATGAAGCCTATAAATAGGCAATAAGAGAACACTCTAGAATCAAAAGCCTACGACATAAATGCTATGAATGATGCCTTAATAATGATTGATTGACTTAATTCACACCATTCAATCCTAATGAAAATAGGAAATTACTTAAACTTGAAGTAAAAGTCATCTACCTAAAACTAGCACATACTCCCCCCGCACGTTGCGCGGGGAGCATTCTTTCAGAGTTACTTGTTCATTTAGTGTGCATAATGACATATGTTACTTCTTTTACATGAAAACATAAATACTTTCAATTTCCACAAATTAATTCAGAGGTGACATGTCCCACACAATTTAGCGCCGGACAATGATTCATTCGTGTCTATAAACTTAAGGTTACAATTGAGTAAGTTTGAAAAAATATTACAAGCTCAATCTCGTATACTCCCTAACGCAATGCTCGTGGAGCAATTTAATTATGCACGCTCTCTCTATGTATGGCATAAAGGAAAATGAGAATTGAGAAAAAGTGAAAAACAGCATGAATGGTTTCTATATAAATTTTTTAAAACAATAAAATCTAAACCCTTAACTTTTGAAATTTAGTTGTCTGTGAAATTAAGTGACAACCTATATTTAAAGCTTTATGCAAAATATTAGTGCTTTTAATATGGAGCTAACGTAGATTAGAGGTTAGATCAGAAAACACGAAAAGAAAATGTATAAAGTCACATAATTCACTCTTTCCATCTCTCCTATGTTCTCTCTTTATATAAAAAATCTTTTTTTCGAAAAACTTGATGGTTAATATATTATTTTTATTTTTAATTGTATAATATTAAAGTAATTATTTAAAAATCATTAATTGTGTAATTATTCCTACTTATCTTCTTTTATAAATAAGGAAGCACGTTCTTTTGAAATAGCTCACTTTTTATATAAACTATATTTTAAAAAATAATGATTATTAAAAGATTAGTTTTTTTTAAATAACGCTGAAAAATGTTTTGTTAGAAAAATCATTATTTTTGGAAAAATCAAATAAATACCGTCTAAATGTAATTTAGATAATCTATGTATTGCTTTTTTAGGCTAGATGATTTTATTATTTGAACTCGTATATATAAGAAAGGAAGTAGTAAGTTAATAATTCTCTTTAATAATTTCTTAATAACCAACACAAAACAATTGATGCCCTTTTATTAATAAAAGCTTGTGTGTAGAGATATATCTGTAACACATATTCCATCTTCCAAGCATATAAGTAAACGTGAGAGATGTTGACCGGTCGAAAATTAAAATGCAACCAGCTTTTGTACTGCTATGTCAAAAACAAAAATTTATTCATTTAGTAAGCAAATAAAATACAATTAAAAAAAATAAGAATCGCCCACTTTTTATGTAAAAAATTATTTTTTTAAAAAAATGATAACAGATTAAATTTTTTATCCATTAAAATATTTCTTTATCCATAAAAATATTGCTTAAAAAATTAATTGTTGTTTTTAAAAAAATTCAAATTTAGAGATACTTAATTTCTCTACTAATCATTTTATATGGAGAGAAATTGGTTCCTTTTCAGTAGCTCACTTTCCGTGGAAACAATCTTTTACTTAAAAAAACGAATGATAATTAACAGATTTTTCATGTTTTGTATCTATTGAAATAAATTTAAAATAAATGATTACTTAAAAAATCAAATATAAACTGTCTAGGCTATCTAATCCAGATAGATATGGTGTGTTTGGATTGACTTATAGAAAAGTGACTTACTTATAAGTCAGATTGAAAATAAGTTAGATTGTGTAATGAGATTTATGTTTGGATTAGCTGTCAAAAAAATGACTTATAAGTGACTTATTTTTCTTAAGTCAGATTATATAATGAGATTTATATTTGGGTAATTGTGATTGAGTGTGTAAAATAAGTTAGAATTTGTGGGGTCCACCTCTATAAATGACTTATAAATCATAAGTTATAAGTTAAAATTTTCTCCTTCTACTTATAAACTATAAATGACTTATTTTTATAAATCTACCAAACGTTTCAAAATCTCATCTTTCCCATTTAAACTCTTTTAAGGAAAAATAACGATTTATCTGAAAAATAAGTCCAATCACACACATAATCTAATCTAGACTTTTCAAGATGGGCATATACATCCAACGCCACATCAACTGTCACTTGGAAGGAGATGAGATATCATTTAACTTAAATTTTAAAATACTAAATTGGGTCATTATTTTGATTAAAATTTTATTGTTTTTACCTTTGGAACAGATTATTTACATTTAAGAAAAACTAAAATTTAGCAATTTACACAAACACATCTTTCTTTGCCAGTTGCACGAGTACATCACCATTGATGCTAAATGCTAATGCATAGGGGAAAACGTACGTGTATTCATGGGAAAATTAATTTAGGGTTCTTTATAGGACACATAATATAGGTGAGGTCCCACTAAATGCAAAAATTAAAGTAGGGTCCCAAGGGACCTTATTTCTATTATGTCCCAAAGCCAAATGACCCTTTTACCCTCCTTATAATTAACAAAAGAAAACAAACAACTCTCACTCACTCACTCCCACCCAGCTGCAACGTGACCAACGAACTGAAGGGAAGGGCTGTGAAGAGCACTCACCAAGAAGAACCAACTTCATCCACCATCCATCTTCATCCACCTTCCATCATGTGAAGACCAAACTTAGATTTATCTCTTCAAGTAGTGGCATGTTTAGAAAATCAACTTCCCTTGTTTATTAGGAATGTGATTTAGGGTTAATGTTGTAAAACAAAAGTCAAAACTTTCCATAGAAATCAAATTTTGGATGAATGTTTGAGCATGAAAGACATACTTATATGCAAATCTTAGTGATTTTTTGTTGTATTTATGATGTAAGTTGGTTTCTCATTTGTTGTTGATGAGGGTTTGGGTTGGTGCTTTGTTTGGGGTGTGTATGCTCTGTTTTTTCGTCCAAAAACAGGGAAAATCCGAAAATATTGAAGCCTTTTCGGTTTCCATATCAGTTAAAAAATGTATTGTCATTGGATGCTCAAAGGGTTGTTATCGCAGGTCATTCAGTTGTGAATAACAACTCTCTGGAAGACAGTTTAAATCTTGAATGAATTTTATTGGGGATGGATTTTTTGCTCTGTTATTTTGTTCTAAGGCAAGGGTGAACTAAAAGGTTGAAGCTTTGTTGGGTTACCACCAATGTGTTGGTATTTTACAAGGTGTTTTCATTAAAATGATATAAAGTTGTCACAGATGCTCGTTTAGTTGTTATATCTAGTCATTTACTTGTGAATGACTGTAACATCCTGAATTTTAAATTACCAATAAATGTGTATAATTCTCAAATTTAGGAAAGAGGTAATTAAGGAGTCATTTAAAGTTCTCGGTGTCTCTAGAAAAATACATTAGCTTTATAAATAAATTCACAAGTTTAAAGTATTTTTGAAGGATTTTAAAACTGATTTCCAATATAAATTAAGAATGAACGATTGGGTATTTATTTCTAATTTACAAAATTAGAGAAATTATTTTTAAAGCTTAAAGGAACTTTAGGGGGATAAAATTTCCCAATATAACATAAGGATGAATTGTAGGAAAATAATATAATCTGTTAGGCCTTAATTGTAAACTATTTCAAATTTTGGGGCCCTTTAGTAATTTTCCCCCACCTACAACCCTAATATTCCCTATATATATACCTACTCCACGTTCAGTCTTCTTCTTCCCTGCATGAGCCGCACGAACACACACACATTGCACATTCGTTTCTTCGTCCATCGTCCAGCGCCGCATATACACACACTTACCACTCATCTTCCATCTCGCTTGCAACACACTCTCGCTAACTGCACGTTCCTTCTTCCACTCGTGCACACACGCACGACTGCTGCCTTCATCGACGCCGCGCGAGAGAGGCCGCCGGCGAGAGAGAGAGAGAGAGAGCTTGACTTCATCTTCCTCACTTTCGGTCTCCAAGCAAAAGGACGTGGGAGGGCGAGAGAGAGAGAGAGGTCACCGGCGAGTTTGAGAGTCGCCGTCAGTCCGCCACCGTCCGTGCCGCCGCTTGCCACCGTAGTGCCGTCTCTCTCCTTTGTCTTCCTTGTTCTTAAGGCTGCAACCTAAATCTTCTTATCTCCCTCACCATTTTTGCTGTCTTCGATCTATGTAAGCAGGTTCCTTACCCTCTGATTTCTGTTAGGTGGAAGTGTTAAGGTAGGAGAGAATTTCATAAGGATTCTATTGTTGCTGTGAACCTTTGATCATGGCATTTTAATGTCGGATTAATTGAGATAATGATGATTTACAGATTTGATATAGCAAGTAACTTGAAATAAAGGGGACTATAATTTGAATAATTGAAATTCAATTTTTATTGAGGAGCTAGATGGCAAATTCTGAAAATATAAATTAATGGAGAGTTATTGTTTAGTATGTATAAAATTTGGGAATTTTATTAGGTGTGTATGGGTGTGTGAGATAATAGATGGTCGGAGGTGGACATATTTTATTGTAGGATTAATTCCCTAAGTTTTGAATGGTAGTACTTGATTAGTTACTAATTAGGTGCTTGTGTAAAATATTAATTGTAGACTCTGATTTTGCGCGACATCGAGCACCGGGGGGGTGTCTATAGTAACTAGAGGTTTAACTTCACGGAGGTAACTACTTCTGTTTGTTTGTGTGTGTGCGTGTGGGTTAGTGAGTATTTGAAACTATAATTTCTGTGATTGGCTATAGTCTTGATGAATATAAATTTTGAAAAGCTTATTTTTATAATATAACCTGTTTAGTGGAGTATGTGGTTTTAAATGGCATGATTGTGTGAACTTGTATGTTTTGGAAATTTATAGTATTTGTTAATTATATCTGCATGATTGAATCTGAGAATTTCTGGACTGGGCCTTGTGCCATGTGTTGGATTTGTACATTTATGATGTGCTGTGCTGATTGTGTGAACACCGATTTAATAAATAAATAAATAAAAATGCCATTGCGCGATGAGGTTCCTTGTAGGCCCACAAGGACTAAATAACATAAAATGGAAAGACGAAGTGGGGAGAACGCCCTCGGTCTCAGGCGAGGGTTGTGAGTCCCTACTGGACCGTATAATAATGGTGTTCCTGATTGTTTGATTTTATTTATCTGTATCTTGGATTGTAATATATGAAGGTGAATATGTGATTTTATGTGCGATTTGTATGAAGGTGAATATGTGACTTTATATGTGATTTATATGAATGTGAATATGTGATTTTGTGTGTGGTTTTGAGGAACTGTATCGTGATGATAATCCATGTGGAAATATATATATTATGATATTGTCTTGCATTTAAATGGTAACTACCTCATTTATTCAATTCAGTTATACTTAGTAATACTCCACTGAGCACCTTGCTAACACACACCGCACGTAGGCGAACAGTTAGTGGTTACTTGGGTCTACCCCTATTTTATCTATTTTTACAGGTCCTAGCAACGCAGTAGGAAACCAAGGGAAGGATCCGGGACCGTCTCACTAAGCTAGTGAGTTCTGGACTGGTTTGACGGGAGATATTGCCACAAATAGGGATTCATATCATTTGTTTTTGTAACACCCCAAATTTTAGAAAAAGAGAAAATAAAGAATTATTTAAGATTTAGGAAATATTATTAAAATATTAAAAAGCATTAAAAATAAATTTATGATGTTTTAGGTATTTTCAATAATTTTGAGGCTTATTTTATTTAAAAAAAAACAAAGAAGAATTAATTAGAAGATAAAACGTAATTTGGAGAAAAAGGGATAACAAGGATATAATTGAGGTTTTAGAAATGTATTCAGAAATTAAAAAGCCTTATAAATAAATTTATGAGGCCAGGTGTATTTTTAATAATTTTTAAAGTTTATTTTCTTTATTAGCTAGGGGAAAATAGTTAGAAGATAAATTTAAATAAGGGAATATTTGGAATCTTGGGGTATTGGTTATTAACTAAAAAGTCTTATAAATAAATTTAGAAATTAAAACATATCTAGAGAAATTATTTTGGAGACAGATTTAGGCATATTTCTAAGTGATAATGGTAAATAAAAAAATTATGGTCTAAGAGAAAAACAGGAAATAGGAAATGGAAAGGACAATATCTGCCCCTAGTTGAAAATATATTCAGTTATAAAGGGAAGGGCAGGATAGTAAAATACCCATAAAACAAAATATCATTCCTCTCTTTTAATTTGAGCCTCACACGTGTCCAAGCTTCAATTCCATCTTATTTCTTTTTATTTGCCTGTCTCCACGTATACACACACATTTAAAATAATAATAATGATAATATATACTCCCTCACACGAAACACACACACATATACACTCTTTGCTTCTCTCTCACCGACTCTCACCTCTCCCTCTCTTCTCCCTCTGTTCGTCTGCATTCAGTGGCATCCTCAGCTCAGACGACGGCGGACGGCAACGGTTGACGGCGGAAGAAGCTCAAGAAGCTTGGAACAATTTTGGGTAAGTTATTTCTTCCTATTTCCTCTCCATTCCGGCGCGATTTTGAGTTGATGGGGGGAGGATGTTCGAATTTTTGGATGGTCTTTGAAGCCTCTAAAATCATAAAAATGATCCTTGAAGCTTGTTCTTGGTTGCTTGAGTGTTAATTTTGGGAAGGAAGTGAAATAGGTTCAAGAATTTCGAACTTCTTCTTCCCCTGCTACTGTTCACCGACGGCCAAATTTGGGATTTTTGGGAATTTGTTGTTTTGAAGCTTAGTTACCCATGATTTCTAGAAATTCTAAGGTTATGGAGCGGATTATATGTTGATCATTAAAGGATAGGGAATTTTTGAACAATTTCTTGCTTCCTCTGTTCGTGTGAGCTGTCGGCCAAGAAGAAGAAGATTTTTGAAGTAACATATATGTATGAAATGGAATCAGGAATTGAGGCTTTAGGTGTATGGATTGATGAATTCTTGATTTGTTTGATTTGTTGCTCAATTTCTTTGCTTTTGTTCTGCTGGCCGAGAGGAAGAAAATGAAAGAAAAGAATTTCGGGAAACCAAAATCCTTGAAATATATTTGTTGAATTTTATCTCTGAATTGGGTGTGATAAGTTTGAGCTATAGTTGCTAACTCTATTCCTTCAATTTTCTGTTCTGTTTCGGCCAAAGAGAAAGAAATGGCCATTGATGTTTGTTTTGTTTTGGGAGATGGATTGGAATTTTGCTTATGTATGGTTGATTAATGTTAGGTTATTAGATGAGCAATTCTTGTCTTCTTGCTACTCTAACTGACGGGTTTGATCAGGGGAAGGAAAGAAATGTTGTGATATTTAATTAAAGGAGTAGGAAATGGTTACTAATGTTGTTGTAGCTTTAGGTTTTTAAATTTATGGTTGTTGTTGTGATTGGATTAAGTGGCTGCTGTGTGTTAGGGTAATTTAAGTGCTCCCTAAATATATTGGATTACCATTGTTTTTGCTTAATTCTAAAATAATGTTGATGATAACAAGTATGGTAATGATTTTCTGCTTTGGTTAGTATTGTTGGCTGCTGGCTCAATTGTAGAAAAGAGAAATTGTGACATTAACTCAATAGGAATTAAGTTAAGGAATGTGGAAAATTGAATTGGTAGTTATTTGATTTTGTTAAGTGCTAGTTCAATTGTAATGGGAATTGAATCTCTGGATTGTTGGTATGATGATATAATTTTCTAAGAATGCAGTTCCTACTTTAATAGGTTTGAAGTGTGGTATTTGGACACCTAAATGGTGAATTGGATCTTCAAACATTAACTGAATGTTTGCAAGAGTTATTAAGAAACATGGAAAGCAAATTGAATTAAAAAGGGATAGCTGATTGATAACAATGTAAGTTAATTTAGAATAACGAAGAAATTATTATGTTTATACTGTGTATATTAATGGTAATTGTGCAATGTTGATTGACAATGGTGTGATTAATTATTTAGTTAGGAATTAAGAAGTGGTTGGAATAATATGATATCTTAAGATTAAGAATGGTAAATGTAAGAGGTGTATAAATTTTCAGTCATACATTAAGATTGAATTGTGATAATAAAATTTGATGCTTTGTTATTTTTGGTTGAATGTGAAGTTTAATTTGACCTTCTCCTGTTCTGATTGTTGTTGATCAATGATGAGGAAATAATAATGATGTAAGAATTGAATTGGATTTGTATGATAGAGACTCATGATATTTCTCTATTTATGAGTTTGCTATCTTAGAGGGATGTACATATGAAATATATTGTGATTAAGTTTTAATTGAAGAGGCATTTTGTAAGATAGAAATTATGTATTTTGAATTAATATTGATTTTCAAGCTTATTAACTAGTTAAAGATTAATATACTGAACTTATATGATGTGAGTTTGATTTAAAAGTGATCAAGATATTTGTATGTATATGTTGTAGATGTGGGTATTGTTGGTTATATAATGCCAGCTAATGATATTATGATTAAGGTAGAGACTAGGATTTAATCCTATATTAGATCTAGAAAGGGGTAGAACTATAGGAATGTGAGAGACGTTTAATTATTATGCCTAAATTTAGACATTGATAAATTATTCCGGTATTATAAATATTGCTAGGACAAGATAGTGGGATCGAATTCCCAGAATACGTAGAAGAGAAGAAATACAGTGAAGAGTAAGCTCAGGATACAGATAGCAGTTTCATTCAATTTCATTTATCATGTATTAATAATTGCATAGCATGTTTTATAAATTTATAGTAGCATAACCTTGTCAGAAATATTCATGGGATCCGAGTACTCGATGACTAGAGGGCTAGCTACCCCTAGTACAGATTAGATATGACCGAAAGGTTATATTCAGGAGGTTGAGCCTCACAGTAGTGCCTTAAGTGCACTAACAACAAGGTTAATGTTTATTTGTATGGGATGAGTGCGGGGGCCCACAGAGGGGCGACATCCCTACCCATACAGATATGTTTTTAATTATACATATTTTGTTAATTATTATGCATGGTAATGAATGAAATGAACTGCGTTAAATTGCTGTTTCAGATAAGCTGGTAAATGATAAGATGATTGAGAAAAGGCAGGAAAGCTGGAGGAAGATTAGATGAAGAATTTAGGATTATGTTATAAAAAGTAAGGTTAATTGTATATGTTATAAAATTAAATTATTAAATTAATAGTAGAAGGTATAGAAATTATAATTGTATAAATTTATTAAGAGATTTAAATTTCCTAAGTATTATGAATTATGAATAGACTCCCTTAAGAGAGTTAGTGTACTTTTAATTGTTTTATTAACCACTTTATTTTATAAAGAGTTTTAAGTTATTTCAATTTGTCTGAAAAGCCCATTTCAACCAACAGAGGGTTGGTCTAACGTTTTAAAAGAAACGTTTTAAATTTTTACGTATTTTTGGGCTTTTGACATTAAAAAGTGGTTATAATTCAATTAAAATGTTATAATATAGTAGTAAAATTCCAGACGTTACAGTTTTGCTTTCGCTCATTTTTCCACGTTTTGCTTCTTTATTTTCAAATTGAGAATTTGTTTTAGAATATTTATTTTAATAACTTGATGTTTCCTTTCTGAGAGACCGGTCCAAATTTCAGTGGTGTTTCGATTTTTTTTGATATTATTATGGACTATTGGGATTTTGCATATTTTGAGGACGTTGAATGGCTGACAGAGTTGAAGTTATAACGGTTTTAGATATTGTTCATAAAGGTGTTTAATGGTCCAATAAGTTACTGTTTGTTTGTGAATGGGTTAATTAGTCAGGTGGTAGGTTGGCTTTATTTATCCATGTTAGCCATTGTTGTATTAGAGAAATTCTTTTCTAACATGGATAATCTTCTGTTATATTATGTTAAATTCTTTTCTAACCATGATAGCCCTTTTAATATTTGAAATCCTTTTTCTATCATGGTTAGGGTAATCATGTTATGTTAAATTCTTTTCTAACCATGATAGCCTTTTAATATTAGAATTCAATTTTCTATCATGGTTAGGGTATTTAATTGGTATTTTTATTCAAATGACGAAAAGCCTTTTTCTAACTATGTTAGTATTTATTTTAGTAAACTTCTTGTTCTAACATAGTTAGTCAATAAATAATTTTGTAATTGTTAAATGGTAATTTAAGGTATATTCAAAAGTATAATTAGCTAGTAATCATTACAGTTATATTAAAAAAAGTATAATTAGGTAGCTAATATTACAATGACAATGTTCTTGTGCAGGGTGAATAAGAAGATGGCGGATATATCAGGGAAGTATGTAATATATTTGTTGCATACAGGTGGACGGTTTATAAATGGCGAAGAAGGTGAGATGCAATATATGGGGGCAATACCATATCAAGAACCTTAAAGGAAGGCAATATATATATATGAAGAATTGAGAACAATTGTAGCATTAATTGTTAGAAAGGAGACTAAGGGAATAACAATGAAATTCAGAGTTTGCTTTGATGATACTGATGTATAGTCAATCATTTTTTTGTTGGACAACTTGTCCATGAATTGTAACTAGTGTTGAATACCATGTAAGTTTTCTATGAATTGTAAGTGGTGCCTAATGACAGTTGTGAAATGAATCTGTTAAAATTGGTATGTTATGAAACTTATTATGAATGCCCAAAACATTGTTACACATGCCCAAAAGATTGTTACAGAAAGGCCAAAAATTGTTATAATGATAGGGTCATTTGTTTTACATGTGTGACAGTCATAATCTTGTTACAAGTGAACAAAAAACTTTTTACTATCAGCCCTGTAAGTGGTGCTAAAATTAAGTGCATTGTGACGGGTGCTCAATAACTTGTTACTGATGGTCAAGCAGTTGTTACAAACAGCCCAAAAGTTGTTACAACCCACAATTTTTACACCTTGTTAGTGATGCTCATTGAGTTGTTACAGAAGGCCTAGAAATTGTTACGGATAGCCCAAAAGTTGTCATGAAGGCAATTCCATTTTGTATACCTGTGCTGAAAAGCAACTCTAAATAAATTAAGTGCATTGAGACAGGTGCTCAATAACTTATTACCCATGGTCAAAAAGTTGTTACAAACAACCCAAAGGTTGTTACAACCCACAATTTTTACACCTTATCAATAGTGCTCATTGAGTTGTTACAGAAGGCCTAGAAGTTGTTACGGACAGCCCCAAATTATGGATTCTAACAACCTTTGGGCTGTTTGTAACAACTTTTTGACCATCAATAACAAGTTATTGAGCACCCGTCACAACGCACTTAATTTTAGCGCCACTAACAGGGCTAACAGTAAAAAGTTTTTTGTCCATTTGTTCCCAAGTACCTCATTTTCATATTTTGTGACACTTATCAATCCTGGTCAATCAGTTGTTAAAGAAGGCCCAGAATTTGTTACCGCTTGCTCATTAGTTGTTACTAACAATTAAATTTTACAATTGTAAATGATGCTCATATTGTTGATTCACGTAGCCCACAACATTGTAATTGCCTGGCCTTTAGTTATTATAATGATTTTGTCATTTTGTCCATTTATTCTCAAGTACATCATTTTCACATTTTGCGACACTTGTGAATCTTGGTCAACCAATTGTTACAGAAGGCCCAAAACTTGTTACCACCTGCTCATAAGTTGTTACTTGCCAATAATTTTTTACAATTGTAACCGATGCTCATATAGTTGTTACACGTAGCTCAAAACATTATAATTGCCTAGTCTAAAGTTGTATGAACGATAAAGTTTCATTAACCAAAACAATAATATCGATTAACATAACTCTAATAGCTAACTACATAACATCTTTGAAACTTAAGAAATCTTTTTCTTCTTCATTAGGACCTTGCCATCTAGCATAGAAAGGACTTTGCTGTTATGTAGGATGTCCTTGTGTGTGATGAGCCACCATAGGCATTCAATAAATCGTTTTCTTCTTCTTCTTTGAAATTCCCAGAGCTCTTTGATCTTCAGGGATATTCCCAAAGCTCTTTGATCTTCAGGGACAAACAAATCATAATCATCAGAATGGTGATGATTACAATTAAATAAAGCACTAATATGTTAAATCAAGGCAAGCATGTCACTTAAGAAGACCACATACATTTCTTTCCATTAATATGATCCAAGTAGTTTGCAGAATCCTTTACCACACATTCACAAACTAAGCAGTAGTATCCAGCCTGTGACAAAGGGGAATAATTCAAACAACCGAAATGAATCAAATATTAAATATTAAATAATGAAGCAAGGAACAAAATCTGTAAGATGCAATTTTACAACTTAAATTACTTGTTCTTTGACAAATAAACAATAAAAAAACCGTTAACCTTTTTTTTTGTTTGAAAAAAAGAAAAACTTAACTGTTGATGCTCGGAACAAATAGCAGACAGCAAGTCATTCTCAATCCCTATTCTTTACTTATTTCATTATCCACATAATTAGCATCTTAATATGGTACTGCCCCCACATATTACATCTCACCTTCTTCGCCATTTATAAACCGTCCACATGTATGCAACAAATATATTACATACTTCTTTGATATATCCGCCATCTTCTTATTCACCCTACATAAGAACATTGTCATTCACAAGTAAATGACTAGATATAACAACTAAATGAGTATCTGTGACAACTTTATATCAGTTTGATGAAAACACCTTGTAAAATACCAACACATTGGTGGTATCTCAACAAATCTTCAACCTTTTAGTTCACCCTTGCCATAGAATGAAATAACAGAGCAAAAAATCCATCCCTAATAAAATTCATTCAAGATTTAAACTGTCTTCCAGAGAGTTGTTATTCACAACTGAATGACCTGCGATAACAACCCTTTGAGCACCCAACGACAATACATTTTTTAACTGATGTGGAAACCGAAAAGGCTTCAATATTTTCGGATTTTCCTTGTTTTTGGACGAAAAAACAGAGCATACACACCCCAAACAAAGCACCAACCCAAACCCTCATCAACAACAAATGAGAAACCAAATTACATCATAAATACAACAAAAAATCACTAAGATTTGTATATAAGTATGTCTTTCATGCTCAAACATTCATTCAAAATTTGATTTCTATGGAAAGTTTTGACTTTTGTTTTAAAACATTAACCCTAAATCACATTCCTAACAAACAAGGGAAGTTGATTTTCTAAACATACCACTACCTGAAGAGATAAATCTAAGTTGGGTCTTCACATGATGGAAGGTGGATGAAGATGGATGATGGATGAAGTTGGTTCTTCTTGGTGAGTGCTCTTCACAGCCCTTCCCTTCAGTTCGTTGGCCACGTTGCAGCTGGGTGGGAGTGAGTGAGTGAGAGTTGTTTGTTTTCTTTTGTTAATTATAAGGAGGGTAAAAGGGTTATTTGGCTTTGGGACATAATAGAAATAAGGTCCCTTGGGACCCTACTTTAATTTCAGCATTTAGTGGGACCTCACCTATATTATGTGTCCTACAAGAGACCCTATATTAATTTTCCCTATATTCATTATGCAACTTAAAAAATTGAAACTAAAGAAATTCAGGGACGTCAGGTTTTTGCAGCATTAGATTAAAAGCAAACATCAAATCAAACCAAAATTATCAGTTTCTTTCTCTTTTATTTGTATTTTTTTGAATTAATTTATTTGTAGTAAACCATGGTCTCTGATTTTCAGCCTAACCTTCTAATCTGTTTGGGCAACCAATTTGCTTATTTACGTTAATTTTTTTATGATAGAGAACAATTCAGTACAGATTTATGTATTGTAATCTTATTCCATTTTTATACATAAAAGTGTAACACTTGAATGAGTTTATCTATTTTACAGGAGTTTCTTTTAATTTGTCATAGCATTTAATAATTTTTTTTTCATTTTATCCATCATTATTTTCTATCTTAATACTCTTTTATATCAATTTTTATCATTATTATCATATTTATGTCTCTCATATGACTCATCATAAATAAAAAAATATTGATGATTCTATTATTTGAACTCTTATGTTAAAAGAAGGAGGAAGTAAATCAATATTAGTTCTTTTTAATAGTCATTTGTTTATAATCACCACAGAACAATTGATTCTGTTTTTATTAAAGTGAAAAACTTGGTGAATTTATCGAGAGAAAAAAGCTTGCTTGTGGAGATATCTTTGTAACACTTTTTTCTGAGCATCTGGGTAAGTGTGAGAGGTGACCGGGAGAAAATTAAAATGCAAGCTATGTCAAAAAATTATTTTTCTTTATTTAGTCAATATTGAATATTGAATCATACCCATTAAACCACATCAAATTAAATACTCGAAACAAATAAAATACATTCAGCCAGTACTTTTTAGCTCTAGGCTTGCTAGTTTCAACTTTCGAATTCCATCAGTCACAATCCTGTCCATTTCTCTTGACTTGCCCTCTCCCTCCCTCCCTTCCTCTCTGTGCATCTAAGTTGCTTTATGAATACCGTCTGGCCAAAATTTACTCTCAACCTTCTTCCCCAGACAGATCTTAAGGCATCTCATCTTCCTTTTCAATTTATTTAATCTCTTTCCATTTTTATCTCACTCCTTTCTTGACTTTCCCCTACCGTTCTTTCTTATTAGTATAGTTTTTCATCTAGCCAGTGCTATAGAGAGAGCCGCAGAAATAACTTGGTGATTTTTGCAAATGAAGAGGTTCTTTTTTTTAGAGTTAGTTAGAGGGGAAAGGAAGATTTTTAATTCATGGTTTTACCTCAGATGGCTTACGACATGCAGTTGGACTACTTTAGAAGAAGAAAGTGGAAGAACCAGCAAAAAAAACTTGCAGACATTTTTGTTCTCCTCATTTTTTGTCATCACTTTTTTTTTCTTTCACCAATTCCTCTTCTTTTCCACAGCTACACATGTTCACCGAGGAGGAGGAGGAATGACTGCAACATCAGCCCACAGCCACACAAATTGCAAACACCATCCTGTCAGATTACAAACTACAACTACTTTATTTGTTTGTAGTTTGTTTTTAGGGATTCACATCTTGTCAATTTTTTTTTGTTACCTGGGCGAAGATATTGTTTTTTTGAAGTTTGTTCATCTTTTGTGTTAACTAATTTGATTATAATGTTATCCTTTCACTGAGATGATGCAACATTTGTTTAAATGAAAAATAACTGTATTCTATGATCAAAACACTCCAATGTATTTTTCAGCCAACAAACCATTTAATGAATACACAATTTACAGTTAATTTCTTGTCTATTATTTGTTTTGTTATTTTCAGCACTACTTTCTGAAGTCTGCTCCCATTGTTATACCTTACCACCTCCCATATTTTCTTTCATGTTGCTCCTTAGCTTTGCCTCTTTGCTTCTCTCTCTCTTGGGTCTACGTATCTACGAGACTCAAAACTCCCCTTGTTCTTCCCTTGTCCCGTCTTTACTTCCATTCTTGCTCCTAACCTTTATTTCAGCTACATTTACAATGGAATATATAAGTGACTCTAACGTAAAAGCAGTTGCAAATGAATAGGCGACATTGTTCTGAATTTTGACTTAAAGCATGAATGAGACACTAGTCGGATGACTTTCTCATACTCCGTCTCCCTAATCTATGAATGTCATCTTCCTAAAACCGACGTGATGACGGGGAAACGGAACTCAATTTTCAAAGTGAGTTTCAGATCTAAGCTAAGTCTCTGAGAAGTTTCCAGTTTACTTCATTGCCGTCGCCGGATGAAGAGGACAATTATGCATGCAACTACTGATTCTAACTCAGGTGAGCCACCACCATTCTTCTCCACCTATTCAAACAAATATTATGCTGACATTAGAGTTTTACACAAACGAATCATGGTTTAAAAAGCGTTGAGTTTTTCACAAATTTTTTCCCACTTTCTTGCTCTCATTACTCATCATCACTGAAGGAATAAAACTGGAAAATATTTCCCGAGTTGCCTTCTTTTCTGTCATCTGCACTAGATGAAGAAAAATTAAAAGAGATGTTTGCCCACTTTCCTTCCTTCCTTACTCATCTGCAGTGAACACACAAAAAAGGTGATGAAGAAAAATGGAAACAGGGTCGGAAAGTAATAAAAAAAGAATCAAGACAAAAGAGGCACAAACTGATTGCATCCTCACTTGAAGAAGCTCATCACTGGCATCATTCCTTTACTTCCTCCCAACCTCAAACCCTATCAAATCAGACATGCGAATTCAAAACAAATACCACAAAAATCGTTGAAGAATATCAAAAGGTAGACTGATGGACAGACCTTGTGGCGGCAGAACTGTTCATCCCACAGCCAGTTGCTGCTAAGCTTATTAGAGACAAAAACAAAACATGAAACCCTTATATGGCATGTAAGCTGTGGGTGAGCTTTATATAGGAAAAGTTTGGGCTGAATAGAAATGATTTAGGAGGGAAAATGAATTTAAAAGAGTCTATTTAAATTTTGAAATGGGTGGGTGGGAAAATGTGGCAAGGGCAGTGAATGGAAATTTTGTGGAAAGTATGGAGGATGAATTCTTAGGAACAATATTTTGTGAGAGGGGCACAAATTTTGAGGAAGGGAGTGGTGGAAGAGTATTATAAGATATATTGATTAGGAAATTAAAACAAAGGTTCTAGAACAAGCAATGACCATAAGTTCTTATTCCATGGAAATAAAAGAGGAAACTTCCTAAAAACGAAATTAAATCAAATTAAATGCATAACGACGCCTTCTTGTTGCTTCTTGAAGATTCTTGGACGTTACTCCACCTCCTCCTCCAAGGCACATGCTTGTCACATGGTATTTTAAGTGATTTCTTGAATCTAAACTGCACATGGGTCTTGTACATCGTTTTATTGGGCTTGTTTCTCTATGTTACACCAATTTCATGGATCTTCATGATTTGTCACGTGCCCAAACTTTTATGGGTTGTAAAAGCATACATATGGGCCTGGATACTTATGATTAGAGTTCCATTTACATCCTCAACATGTATACTAACATAATGTATAGTTGATGTAGCATATTGAAGCCCAAATGTTGTCTCTGGAGCCTTGAACATCCCACCTGTTGAACCTTAAGTTCCCGAACACTCGAACTAGAACTGGAACCGGGTATCCTGTAAAGAAGAATGAAATTATCGGAGCCGAGAATCAAAGGATTCTCGAGGCCCACGCACTAACTAGGTTACTAGAACCTAGATGGGATTCGCACAGCAAATCGCCTCAGAAAAAAAACAGGGAGAATGAAGAAGCCAGAGAATACTGTGGCTGGGGTGAGGAATACTCTGAGGGGCACCTCCTTTATATAGTGTTCGAAATGAACTCCATAAAGGAAGATTGCCACCGTCATTAATGCCTCTCATAAATGCCGCCAATCAGTAATTATGACAGATTCTCTCATTTCCCTAAAAGGAAATGATTTGACTTCAATCAGCAATAAATGCTGATTGAGTCAACCATCAAGTCTCCAGATCGCTTCCTATCCGTCGGATCTTCTTTCGGACGATCCGGCCCATCGAGGGCGGACCCGGACACATAGTCTAACATCTCCCACTCGCACTCGATGGCCATTCCATTGTACAATTTATTTTCTCTACAATTCATACTAGGCGTTTGCCGTGACCGCGTGAGCACAACAATGCAATTTAGGTGCTTGCAAACTAGAAATCCTTTGAATGAGATCAGAATGCAAGGACACCTAATGCATATAGATTTGTTGATCGTTGTCTCAGATTCCCTAGGCTAACTTACACACTTATGGCATTTCTAATCCCTCACGAGTTAATACTATTATCAACTCATATCGCCTTCATGCACATCTGGTATCCACACTTACTAGCTCTTCTAGTAAGGGACATGTCATGGAAATCAAGTGTTACAGTGTGTTACCAAGTTAAAGCCATTCCCATCTGACTGAACATCAGTCCTGTTTGATTTGGTCGCTTTCCCAGCTATCACTCATTAGATCGGATCTCTTATGACCATTAGAGTTTCGGCTAGAGTAGCCGTCACCAAAACAAACATTTTTGATGTCGTCTAAGTGTTAAGGGCATCAATAGAAAGGATATTATCCCATTCGGGACTCACACCGTAATGGATCAGGGATTCTCCATCTACGTCCCTAGTTGCGGTTTATTAAGCACATGTAGTACGAATTACATGTTACGGTGATCGACCAACTGTTGTATGTCGATTTCCTGTTGTATATCACCGTACAGGCATTAGTCCCTGAATGGACATAGTACTTCTCACATTCTCTCTAAGGAGAATTCCTTGCCTGGCTACAGACCTGACGGAATACTTGTGTATCCCTTAGCGTGATTTACACTAATCACTTCCCAGTTTAACAGGGTCGACTTGCGTGCAAGTATTTATCATCTCATGATCATTACTTGTAAGTCTTATCTTCTCATGCCCCCAGCGTACATGGAAGACGGTTGTTCGTGAGTGAACCAACCTTTCTTGGGTCTGTACGACATATTATAGTTTGCATACTTTATGTTATCATATACAGAAACACATATTTGCATATATAACACAACTGAAAAATGCATCATTTTATTGCTGAAACAAAAAAAAAACGTTCAATACATTAAAAATTATGCATGCCCAAAGCTTTCACATGTTTAACAAATGGGTCTCTAGCAATGGGCTTCGTAAGGGGATCAGCTAACATTTTATGAGTGGAAAGGTATTGAACAGTCACTGTTTCTTGGAGATCATATCTCTTACAAAATGATATTTTATGTCTATGTGTTTAGTCCTTTTGTGATCCTTAGGGTCCTTGGCGTAGGCTATTGTGGCTTGACTGTCACAATGTATAAGGATAGGATCCTTCTTTTCACCATTTATGCCTAAACGCTCAAGGAATCTCTTAAGCCATACAGCTTCTTGAACAGCAGCTGCACATGCTATATACTCTGATTCCATGGATGACAGCGACACACAAGTTTGCTTTTTACTGCTCCAGGAGATTGCTCCATTATTTAGCAGATACGTGTATCCCGAGGTTGAGTGTCTTTCATCTAGGTCTCCTGCCCAGTCGGCGTCGGAGTATCCTTCTAGATGCAGACCTCTACCTTGGTAGCACAACTCGTAGTCCATGGTTCCCTTCAGGTATCTCATGATTCGTTTTACAGCTTCCCAGTGCTTGACTCCCGGGTTGGACTGGAATCGGCTTACCAAGCCAACGGCAAAACATATGTCCGGTCTAGTGCACATCATTGCGTACATTAAACTTCCTATCGCACTTGAGTATGGAACTCTTTTCATGCGTTGTACTTCAGATTCTTTTGTAGGGCACATATCTAAACTAAGATGGTGTCCTTTAACAACAGGGGTATCCATAGGTTTGCAGTCTCTCATGTTGAATCGTTCTAAGATCTTTGTTATGTAAGTCTTTTGTGACAACGATAACAGTCTCTTGGAACGATCCCTTTTTATCTTGACTCCCAAGATATATTCTGCTTCACCCATATCTTTCATTTCGAAATTCAAAGAGAGCCAGTCTTTGATTGTCTTAACCGCCTTGAGGCTAGTCCCAGCTAGGAGTATGTCATCGACATAAAGAGATAATATCACAAAATTATCCCCAAACCGTTTTATGTAAACACAATGGTCTTCTTCAATCATCTCGAAGTTGAACGATGTCACTGCTTCGTGAAATCTTAGATACCATTGTCTAGATGATTGTTTTAGCCCATAAATGGACTTTAGGAGCTTGCAAACCTTTTGTTCACTACCTTTCTGCACAAAGGCTTCAGGTTGCTCCATGTAAATTTCTTCATCTAGTCCTCCATTGAGGAAAGCGGTTTTTACATCCATTTGATGTAACTCCAAGTCTAGGCTGGCCACTAAAGCCAATATTAGCCTTATTGAGTTAAAACGTACCACAGGAGAGAAGGTGTCTTCGAAATTCACCCCTTCTCGCTGGGTATACCCCTTGGCTACCAACCGTGCTTTGGGTTTATCGATTGATCCATCGGCCTTTCACTTATATTTGAGGACCCACTTGTTCCCGATAGCTTTTCGACCAACTGGTAGATCAACCAATTCCCAGACTCGGTTAGTTTTCATAGAATCCATTTCCTCTTGTAAGGCCTTTTGCCATTTTTCCTTAGCCGGCCCTGAAAGTGCATCTTTAACACTTCTAGGATCCTCCTCATCATCCTCTGGACTGATGATAAAAGCTGCTCCTTCAACAGAGAAGCGTCTTCTCGGGGTTTTATCCCTTTTGCTTCTCCGAAGTGGGGTTACATCAGGCTCAATTGCCTGTGATTGGTTGTTTTCGCCACTTCCACTTTGTGAAAATGGTTCAATTCTCCCACTCGGAACAGCTAACTGAGTATCGCCTACTTGGTCCTCAGTCTCATAAAGAGATTCTGTTTGAGTAAGGCTTCCTCTGCTAGGAAAATCGTTTTCAATGAATATTGCATCTCTAGATTCAATCTCAGTTACTGATCCGTCTTCATTTTCACCAATAAAGACGTATCCCTTAGAGTACTCAGAATATCTTATGAAGATACACTTTTTGCCTCTAGGTCCCAACTTTCCGTATTTGTGAGATGAATCATGGATATAGGCTGCTGACCCCCATGGTCTTAGGATGGTTAAATCCGGTTTGCGCCCTGTCCATAACTCATACGGTGTTGTTGTTACTGATTTTGAAGGCACCCGGTTAAGTATGAATGTCGCAGTCAAGAGTGCATCCCCCCAATAGGATATGGGAAGCTCTGCTTGTGACATCATGGACCTAACCATATCAAGAAGGGTTCTGTTCCTTCTTTCAGCAACACCATTATGTTGTGGCGTGCCAGGGATTGTTAGCTGTCTAGCAATTCCCTTTTCATCACAAAGCGTTTTGAACTGTTCTGAGAGATATTCTCGACCTCTATCAGTTCTTAAGGCTTTCACCTTTGAGTTAAGTTGATTTTCAACTAAATTTAGGTACTTCCTGAAACACTCTAATGCTTCAGACTTGTGAGAGATTAAGTATATACTTCCATATCGTGAAAAATCATCTATGAAAGTAATGAAGTACCATGCTCCATGACGTGCCCTTATGTTCATAGGTCCGCAAATATCCGAATGAATAAGTTTAAGAGGGTACTCCGCCTGGTTCCCTTTCCAAAAGGTTTCCTTGTGCTCTTGCCTGCAAGACAGTGCTCGCATAGGGACATTTCCCTTTTTGATACATCACCCAGCAAGCCTTCCTTGGCTAATTTGGTCATTCGATTTTGACCAATATGCCCTAGTCTAGCATGCCATGCATCGTAATCAACATTCGAAGATATTGAATAGCAAGAACTGAAATGCAATCATTCATCAAAACAAAGAAACCATATGAAATACAACCAGATCCGAAAAAATCGGTCCCATTATTAATGTCAACAACATCCTCATGAAAGTTAACACTAAAACCAAATTTAACTAAAGAAAGCACAGACACAAGATTCCGTCGCATATCCGGCGCGTAGAGAACTTCGTGTAACATTAAGGTTTAACCTCCATGCAAATTAATTTCGCAGGTGCCGATCCCTTGTACTTCTACTCTCGCGTTATTCCCAACGTAAAGCCATCTGCTTTTTGCTGGTAACCGGCGAAAACTTGTGAAGTTCCCACGCTCTCTGCTCACGTGGTCTGTGGCCCCTGAGTCAACAACCCACACAGGATTAGCTTCAGCTATAAAAGCTGTACTTGATACAAATGAATAATGAGTTTGGTCCTTGTTCAGTACCTTTTTCTCAGGGCAGTCCTTGGCATAGTGGCCGACATTTCTACAAGCATAGCATTTGATCTCGGAGAGATCGCGCTTTTTAGCTTGCTTCTTGCCTTTCTTGAAGGCCTTTTTGCCTTTCGGGATTGTGGAATCCCCCTTTTTCTTTTGGGATCCCTTGCCTTTCTTGGACTTGGAGTTACGCTTCGAAGACGAAGCCCCTTTTCCTTCAGCTAAAAATGCTTGACCATTTGGTTTCACATTCTCCATACGGTCATCCTCAAGCTGGATATGACGAGCAACGTCAGCAAATGTCCTAACGCTGTCATTGTGAGTTATGGTATGTTTCATGTGATCCCAACTAGATGGGAGTGATCTCACGACAGCTTGCACCTGTTGTGCTTCAGAAAGAGTCCCACCAGCTTCAATAAGCTCCCTTATCATATTTTGCATTGTTCTCAAATGCTGTCTGATAGTAGTATTAGGAGCCAGCTTGAAGTTATCAAGCTTGACCGCAATTCTTCTGAGGCGTGCCTCAGAAGTGTCGTCAAACTCCGCTTTCAGAGCTGCCCACATGGCAGAAGTGGTGGTATGTCCTTCAAATTGACATATAACATCATCGGTCATAGCCGCAAGCATAGTGATCCGAGCGATGGTATCTTTCCGCTTCCAAACGTTGAAGCTCTCTTGCTCCCTCCGTGGAGCAGCAGCATCAGGTTGTGGAAGCATATTAGTCAGAACATCTGTGACCTCTTGCTCTTCCAGGACATAGGAGATTTTACGGCGCCACATGCCGTAATTTTCTCCATTAAGCTTATATCCTCTGACGAGGTCAGCAATGAATGTCTTTTGAGCCATGGATCTATTACATAGACAAAAACGCATTTTTCAATAAAGTATGCAGGTAGATCTCCTCTTGAGATCAGATGTTCTAAGAATTTAAGAAAGGGCCAATAATGATAGTTTACTAGTTTTGTTTTCAGGAATCAACTAGGTTGACCCCCATCCAACTCATGCTAGTTCCCCATTCATTGTTGAGTTTTTCTCTTATTATTTGAACATAAAAAAAAATTAGAAACATATTTTATAAACATATGTCAAGATAAATCCAACTCCCACTCAATTAAAGCATTAAATTCAATAAAATACAACTAATGTGATTTATTGTAAAGAAAATTGCAATTTTCCCGAAGGAATACATAGGTCTTAGTGGAATTAAGGAACTAGAATGAAACTCGAAACAAAAACGAAATTGAAACAACTACATAGGGTTTTTAATTGTTTGGGACATTAAAACCATAATTCCTAATCCAAGTTCTTGCAACTGATCTATGAGTGCCTCTTTTGATATTCTTAATGCCTCTATCGAAAGCGTCCACCCAAAATGCCGTGTTCAGTGGTGGTTTGGCTTTCAACTGAACTTGCTGACGGTACTCAAGCATGAGCTTTACGCAGAAAATTGCATCGTTGATACTTGCAACTTCCTTTCTGTAGGCTTTCATAACTCCGTAGACACTTTTTGGTTGGACGTAGTTCAAAACATCCTGCTCAGTACGAATGATGAGCTTAGTGTCAAGGTCTGGACTTTCAACCTCTTCCTCTGAATCAACACTCATATAGAGCTGCTCCTTCATTGAAACATTAGATTCAACAAAGGAAACCGGAGGAGGCTTATTATTTGTGCTCATAGCATCAGATCCCTCGCTATCTGATGCGGGGGAATATTCTGGGGGGTCACTGCCAAATGAGTTGTTTGTAGTACTAATCGATCCCATGATCAATCCTACAAAGAATTTATTAAATTTTTTTTAAAAAAAAACGGCCCCAAAAAATATTAATTAAACACATGAACAAGTACATTAATCCAAAAACAAATCTTAGGACCACATAGAACCCCAAAATTTATTAGGTAGCCCACACCTCTCAGCAATGTAGGCTTCAAGACAAATTCATGAATTTCATGGAAATGTGTAGAAGTACTCTTTTAATTGATACTTAATCAATTAATCATGTTTAATTTAATGTATGAAAAATTTGGGCCTTTAAACTTGTGAGGAAGTATAAATTTTTTTTAAATAATAATAAATAAATAATTTTAAAAAAAATTGGGCCAGGATGTCCCAAAAACCAGCCCAGAAATTATTTTTAAAAAAATGGGTCAGGTTGTCCCAAAAAACAGCCTAGAACGCATTAATTGTTCAAAAAAAAAATACTTGGGCCGGACTTAGTCCGGCCCAGCGAAAAAAAATTCCCTTTTTTTTTGAACTAGGCCTAACACATTCAGCCCAATAATAAATTTTTTTTTTAAAATGGACTGGGCCGGGTTGACCAGACCCGGCCCAAAAACTCATTTGATGCCCAGAATTGGCCAAAACGCGGCGTTTCATTTAAATGAAACGCTGTGTTTTGGGAAGGGGGAAAAACGACGTCGTTTTGGCCCTCACTGGCCTTCTTCAACCTCTGTCCGGGTTGTGTTTGACCCGGACAAAGGTCCGGCGGGTCTGCCGGCGTTTTCGCCGTACCCGCCGTTTGTGGGAGGTGTTTCTCCCTCCTCCGACCTCCGTTTGACGCGTTTTTTTCGCCGTTGGATATGTCTTGACGAGATCTACAAGTTTGGATGTCTGGGTTTTTTGAAAAAACTTTGGAAAAATTTGATCCCAGAAATCCAAACTTTCTCGGTCGAAGGAGTACGGCCAACACATTTTGGTCCTTTGATTTGCTTATGTTTTATTCGAAAATGCTCAGATTAATTGTTTTTTTTGGACCACACAGGTTATACACAACAAAAACATACAGATCTGAGCAAAAAATAAAAAAACATGGAATTAAACTTCATATAGGACAGAATGGAGTCTCATAAGCGCAAGCATGTTTCAGATCAATAAAACATGTATATAGATTTGTTTCAGATCACAGAAGCATGCGATTTCATAGGAAAAAAGGTAAATTCATGAGCAGTAAACAATCAACTCTTGAATGAATATGCTCTAAACATTACAGTGAGGTATCTGGGCATACATACATATATTCAAATAATTTGCACACAGAAATATTATGAACAGAGAATAAACCCAGAAAAAAAAAATAAGGGAAACGCCTGAACATGCTCCTTATACTACTCGGATCTAGTACAAAAATAATCATGTTGGATTATTTTAACACACAGAATATCAAGCATATAATAATAGAAATGCTCATGTGTTCGTACTGGAATATAGAACCCAGAATATATATCATATTCAACACATGCTTTTCATATTCATATGCAACGCAGCGGAAAAAAAATAGAGAGCCTACTTGGATTCCTTGCCTCGGATCTAGTAGCTCTGATACCAATGTTGAACCTTAAGTTCCCGAACACTAGAACTGGAACTGGAACCGGGTATCCTGTAAAGAAGAATGAAATTATCGGAGCCGAGAATCAAAGGATTCTCGAGGCCTACGCACTAACTAGGTTACTAGAACCTAGATGGGATTCGCACAGCAAATCGCCTCAGAAAAAAAACAGGGAGAATGAAGAAGCCAGAGAATACTATGGCTGGGGTGAGGAATACTCTGAGGGGCACCTCCTTTATATAGTGTTCGAAATGAACTCCATAAAGGAATATTGCCACCGTCATTAATGCCTCTCATAAATGCCGCCAATCAATAATTATGACAGATTCTCTCATTTCCCTAAAAGGAAATGATTTGACTTCAATCAGCAATAAATGCTGATTGAATCAACCATCAAGTCTCCAGATCGCTTCCTATCCGTCGGATCTTCTTTCGGACGATCCGGCCCATCGAGGATGGACCCGGACACATAGTCTAACACCACCATTTATGAAGCTTCTAGCAATGAGGCTCATCTCATTTTGAATAGAATCTTGACTTTTAAGACTCTCGTAATTATTGTCCCCTAGCGTCATATCACCTATAGTGCTTACAATTTTTGACAAATGAAGGAAGCATTTGGTTGGAGAGAAACTTTGAACAAAGATTAATAAACAACTTGCAAGAAAGATAAAACAAACAAACATAACAGAAAATATAATATATATTAGAGGTATATGGGGAAGTAGTTCCCAAAAAGTCATCATAACACACTACCACAGAATACACCTATAGCGGCGCTTTTGAAGTGCCGCTATAGCTAGCGCCGCAATAGGTCAGGTGACCTATAGCGGCGCTTACAAAGCGCCGCTATAGGTGACCATATAGCGGCGCTTTATACCAAAAGCGCCGCTATATGTATGTTTTAATTAATTTTTTATTGAAACTGAAAAGGCCTATACCGGCGCTTTTTACAAAAAGCGCCGGTATAGGACCATCTATACCGCTTTTATGTCTTAAAGCGCCGGTATAGGCCTCTCTATAGCGGCGCTTTTCTTAAAAAGCGCCGCTATAGGTTTTATTTTTAAAAAAAATAAATCAATATTGTTTTTTCACATGCACCTACATCAGTGCGAAAATTTTAGCACTGGAACTCAACAAAAAGCAAAATACTCCTAATTCAAAATGGTTTTTCATATGCTTATTGTTGTAACTTAATACAACGAGTATAAACAAGAAATCAAAATTATTTTCCCCTTTTTCCATTTTATGTGCTTAGTGTTGTAACTTAAAACAATAAGTAGAAACAAGAAATCCAAATTATTTTCCCCTTTTTCCATTCCTATACAATGAGTAGAAACAAAAAAAGCTAGATACCGAAGAAAAAAAAAGCTTCTACCATTTGAGATTCTTGAAATCACCTGGAAACTTGGAGCTCCATAATCTGCAACTGTAAATGATTTCTCTACAAATGGCAGTGAGAGAAAGAGAGTGAGATATGCCAAAAAAAAGAGAGGTAAATGGTGAGAAGCTAAGAGAGAAGAGAGAATATTTAAGGAAAGGAGGAGAAACTTACAAGTTGTTGATCAAATCCCTTGTGAAGAGAGAAGAGAGAGTGGGACGGGAAGAGCAAGAAAGAAGAGAGAAGAAAAAAATGGGAGTGAAATGTGTTAAGAGAGAATAAAGAAGAAAAAAGTCACGTGCACCTATAGCGGCGCTTTTTAAAGAAAGCGCCGCTATAGGCATCAAAAACTGGAGGGAAAGTTTCCCTCCTTTTTTTTATTTTGAATTTATAACCTATAGCGGCGCTTTTTTAAAAAAGTGCCGCTATAGGTGCACATAATATTTTTAAAAAATACAAATTGATATTTAATTGTTAATTAATTATTTAATATTTAACTAAAATATTCCTATTCATTTTTAATAAAAATTATTTTTTTAGAATTTTTAAAAAAATAATAAAGAATATAATAATTTAATATTAAATATTAAATAATTAATTAACAATTAAATATCAATTTGTATTTTTTAAAAATATTAGATGCACCTATAGCGGCGCTTTTTAAAGAAAGCGCCGCTATAGGCATTAAAAATGGAGGGAAAGTTTCCCTCCATTTTTTTATTTTGAATTTATAACCTATAGCGGCGCTTTCTTTAAAAAGCGCCGCTATAGGTGCACCTAATATTTTTAAAAAATAGAAATTGATATTTAATTATTAATTAATTATTTAACATTTAAATAAAATATTCCTATTCATTTTTAATAAAAATTATTTTTTTAGAATTTTAAGAAAAATAATACAGAATATAATAATTTAATATTAAATATTAAATAATTAATTAACAATTAAATATCAATTTGTATTTTTTAAAAATATTAGATGCACCTATAGCGGCGCTTTTTAAAGAAAGCGCCGCTATAGGTAGCGGCGCTTTCTTTAAAAAGCGCCGCTATAGGTGCACCTAATATTTTTAAAAAATAGAAATTGATATTTAATTATTAATTAATTATTTAACATTTAAATAAAATATTCCTATTCATTTTTAATAAAAATTATTTTTTTAGAATTTTTAAAAAAATAATAAAGAATATAATAAGCGCCGCTTTCTTTCCCTCCATTTTTTGATGCCTATAGCGGCACTTTCTTTAAAAAGCGCCGCTATAGGTGCACGTAATATTTTTAAAAAAATAAATTAATATTTAATTGTTAATTAATTATTTAATATTTAATATTAAATTTTTATATTCATTATTATTTTTTAAATTCTAAAAAAATAATTTTTATAAAAAATGAATAGGAATATTTTATTTAATATTTAAATAATTATATGAATATTTAATAATAATTTTTATATTAATAACCTATCCCGGCGCTTACAGACACAAGCGCCGGGATAGGTTTTCTAGTAAAAAAAATAAAAAAAAATTTAATATGTAAAGTCTATAGCGGCGCTTAGTTTTATAAGCGCCGGTATAGGTTAGACCTATAGCGGCGCTTATTTAAGTAAGCGCCGGTATAGGTCTTTTAAACCCTATAGCGGCGCTTATTTAAGTAAGCGCCGGTATTGCTGCGCCGCAATAGCCCTATTCTGTAGTAGTGACACTTCCCTTGCTGTGATGAAAAACTTAGAAGTTCCTATCAGTATCATGAGCATGTGCAGAGCTTTCCTCCGCCAGAACCCAGAACATTCAAATAATATTTTTCATCGCAAGGACAACTCCGTTTTCTCACAAAAAAGTCTTGAATAATTAATCTCCCCGGGATGTAAGCTTGGAAAGTTTTATTGAGGGATGATCAGCAACTTTACCCAAAAAGGTCGTATGCTTGGGAGGGAAGAAAATTGTTGCATGCATTAGAGAGAGGGAGGGAGGGAGAGAGGGAGAGGAGACTTGGCAGCTTAATTGCAAGCAACGACCGGTCGTCTTTCTGGTGGTCTTTGGTTATTTTTAGTAGTTGGTTTTGACTTCCTCCCTCACCGCTACACAACCTCACCATGGTTCCTGTCTTTGGTTGCTCTACCCATCATTACTTCCTTGGCCTTCTTTCATAGTCCATTGTCGTCTCTCTGCCTCCTTCTTTTGTCACCTCTCATACTTCCAAGTTCCACCGACTCTTCAATACTCATGCTTCCACCGACTGCCACTACATTTACCTACTCCACGCCACCTCACACTCCATTCGCCGACTTTCAACCACCTCATGCCACGTCCCCCATCTCTTGAACTTCATCTATTATGCTCCTACTGTACAGCCTCGCTTTTGGTGGCTATGATCACCTTTGATCTGCTTCATCTCAAAAGCGGCTATGATCACCTTTGATCTGCTTCATCTCAGTGACAGAGCTGCGATGAAGTTAAATTCTATTGAGCTTCATAATTATTTTATATATTTTACATTGTCTTGTTTGGTATGTTTTAGGTATTTACCTCCGGTCCTAATTATAAGAACCGGTTGACATTTTTTGGGGAAATTAAGGAAGCAAATTAGACCCTTAAATATTAATATATGCAAAATGTAATTAGATTATATGATACTCCCTCAGGTCCTAAATATAAGACCACTTTGACTTTTTTTTTGTAGAAGTTAAGGAAGCAAATTAGAGCACTAAATTATAACATATGTCACATGAAATTATATTATAGATTAGTTTATAAGTAGAATAAATTAGTTTTGAGGAAAAAAGATTTTTTGTGTGACTGAAACTACTTTATTTTTGGACTGAAAAAAAAGTCAAAGTGGTCTTATAATTAGGACCGGAGGGAGTAGTTTATAAGCAAAATAACTTAGTTTTGAGGAAAAAAAGACAAATATAAACAATTTATAGTGGTGTATTTTGCATCCTTAATTTTTTCAAAAAAGTCAACTGGCTCTTATAATTAGGACCAGAGGAGTAATATTTTGGTTGCCGCGGTAGTTCATATAGCCTTTCCTCTGGTTGCGGCGGTAGTTCATATAGCCTTTCCTCGTGGAGTTGACATCTTGAAGCTCTCTGCAACGTGGGAGTTTTGTGGTGGTGTAACCATGCAGAATGCAACAAATGAGTATTCTAGTTGGCAATTGTGCTTTGTTTGGGTGCTCATGGGAAAGAAATTTACCAGCGCGGGCATCAAGATGTCTATGGACGGAGGAGGCCTTTAGGTTTTCAGAATTGTGTCGATTGGAGCAACTTTTTGGGTATGTTTCTTGGTCATGCTTCTATTGAACATTATGATATCAAGCTTCTAGTATGTACTATTATAATATGCTATTAGATACATCTAGGGATGTTCAAAAAGTTCATGTCCCAGTCCTATCCTGAAGATGTTGGAACCAAAATTTCTTAGGACCAGTGGGATCCAGTACAGGATCAATGGTATCGGAATCGAATTGGAACTGGGACATTACCGGGATACAATCACGTATCCGGGATTCCCTGTCCCAGTGCCATATGTATAATTACTTATTTAATTTTTTTTTCTAATTCAACCATGTATTTCTTCCTTTATTTTTTTAATTAATCTTTCCCCTACCCAAATATTAATTTTTCTCTTTCTTCAAATAATTGTTTAATTGATTGATTTATTGATTCAATCATTTAAGGTTAAGGGTTTAACGATTTAGGAGGCACATCTCTCATTTCCCTTCCACCGTTCCACATTAATTGATTTATCGATTCAATCATTTTAAGTATATATGTGATATTTAAAGATTAATTATATTATATTATTAATAACCAAAGTATAATAACACATATGTTCTTTGTTTTTTTTTTTTGTAAGAAAGATTGTGTCAAAGAAATTTGCAATGTCCTGGTCCTGTCCCGAGGGACCAGGACACCCTTAATACTAGTACTGGGTCCGAGGCATGAATGGCGTCCCAGCCTTCTTTCTGCACCGAGACTCTGAAAAGGGATGTCTTAGTTTCGTCCTAATACTTGAACGGGCACATCATCTTCTCTTGCAATTCAATGTAATGCTCGAGTCTTGAGATAACAAATGGGCCCATTATATGTAGACTTGTATGTCATTTTATTTTAGGGCAAAAGAGAAAAAATGCCCATCATCTTTATCAAAAACAGTTACTACCACCATAAAAAAATCTTGGGTGCAAAACTACCTACCATTGTTATTAAAAAAGGGTCCTAACATGCTATCACCGTTAAATTGAGATATGTTGACCGTGTGTTTGATATTTTGACCAAATTTTGTGAGATAGACATTGAGTTGGTTGATTTAATATCCCACGTGGCAATGAAGTTAGAACACGTGACATCTCTGTGCGTAGAAACTCCTCTCTTCAACCATCACCACTTTTTCTTCCTCATCCTCTTTTTCTTCAGATTTAATAGACTAAACCCACCAGCTTCGTCATGAGTGATCAAAGTCCTCCATGGTGCCATCTTATTGTTCCCCTCTGAGTAAAATTCTATTCTTACCCAAAAATCACAAAGTACTAGTAGTCAAAGATTTTATTAAATAAGGAGAAGTAGAAGAAGATCAGAAACAAACATTTTCTAAGAGTCAGAGGACAAATCGCATATGAAGTAGAAAATCAACATCAAAATTTAGTTTCTAGCAATAAAGGAAAAGCAAGAGCAATTCCCATCATTTTTCAAGGGACAATGGATTTGTGGCGGATGAAGCACAGGGAGGCAGCTTTTCACGGGGATCGACGGTGGAGGAGAAGTGAAGGCAAAGGCAAAATCCTCCATAGCGCCTTCACATATGTCGTCGTCATTAGGCCTTCATTCGCAACCAAAGTTCGAGCAAGTCCAAACCCATCGGCCGTAGCGTCCGAATTGTCCTCGTCGACGTCCAACCATTGGGTCTTGAGTTCAAACTGTGAGAGGGTGGGTGAATGAGCGAGAGATTTGAAAGGTAGTGTTCGGATTTCACAAGTAGCTGAAGAAAAAGTAAGGAAGATGAAGGTGCAGGGGAAGAAGGATGGGTGAGTCAGGGGATAGAAGAAATGAGTGTTATGTGTGTGTGTTTTTTCTCTCAAATGTGTTGCGTTTTTCCCATTGGTCAAACCGTGGAGAAGGTCAAGCTAGATGACAGCTAGATAGTGAAGTTGGGTGGCTCATGAACACATGGGTATAAGGTGAGACCCAGAAAGGAAAAGTAACGCAGGTTTGGGATATTTAACGAAGATGACATTTTTGCACCCTTTGAAAAAGTTGATTTCTATTTTTGAACCCTAGATTTTTATAGTGTCAGCAGCTTTTTTTGAAAAAGATGAAGGGTATTTTTACTCTTTTATCCTTTATTTTAACATATATTGACTTATCTAAAACTAAGAAGTAAGAAGTTAACTTTTCATTAAGAGAGTATATGTTAATATAATGTTAAATGAAGGTAAAATAAATTAATTAAATTTTGCGAAATTTCATTGTTACTTGTATCTAAGATGAAATATTTCTCCTTTTCTTACTAAAAGATGAGAAGCACAATTCTATTCTTTGAACCATGTCACCATGAATCAAAGCCCTATGGACATCTGTGTCCCTAAGGATATTGAAAAAGCAACTGGAAACATTTAGAAGCGAAGAGAACCATAGCAGTGATTGCCATAAGTTAGGAGAAAAGTGGACTGATGGAGGTCAAGGCGAAAAAGCTCGAAATGAAGAAAAACGCATGGAGAAGGGAGCCCATGCTCGAGGGTATCAGTCTAACGTCCAAGAAATCCATTACAAGGCATTGGAGGCCCAGTAACAAGAGCAAGAAGTAAATCTTTGAAAAAGGCCCTAAATTGTATGATAAGATAGGTTAAAGGGATGAAACCTATTTACTTAGAAGAGTCATCATTTCATATATCTAATGAGAGCCCAAGAAAGGTGGTCACATTAGAAGCCCAACAACATGATGTACAAGGCCCATGTCTTGTCTAAATCGACGAATTCACTCAAAATACCATGTGACAAGCATGTGCTTTTTGTTCAATGCTTATTCTAGAAGACTTTATTTTAGTTTCCTATTTTTATGTAGCTTGTTTTAGTTTTCTATTTTTAGTCATATTACTTTTGCTTCAAGTTTTAGTGATTTCCTAATTCCTTTAGGATTGAATAGTGCCAAATGCAATTCATAATGACATGTTGGATGATCAATTTTGGAAGATTTTATGGAGGCTCCACTTACCTTACGAACAACTCATTTTCATTTTGGAAACTACTTCATGATGCTTTTCCATCTAGCAATTCATTAACTCAACATCATCTTCTTACTTAAACATTTTGTTTGTTTGCTTGTGATGAGGAAGAGTCATTTGATAATCTATTTGTGACTTGTTTGTTAGTTAAAAGCTTATGGTATGGATGCCTTAGCGTTAGGATTTCTGTTTCTTCGTTTTTGGATTTCATTGATTGGTCTAATTACACCTTTCTCAATTTGCATAGAGGTGGTCTTTGATTGCACTTGATTATTACATGTTTCTACCCATTAATTATGGTGAATTAATGCATCTTTGAGGCTAACACATGATATCTTAGGCACTTTTGCATTCATGGTTCAAGAGCATTGAGTTTTGTGCACATTGATCTTAATCTTAACATTTTAGGCTCTAAACTCATGCATTAATTATTCTTAGACGTGAAATGCTTCACATGTGCTTGAATTTATTCTTGTGGGTCAAAGGGTGTTGAACTTCAAATTTTGATGATAACAAAACATGACTTAGGCTATTAAGATTGAGGCATCTTAACTTAGAAAATATTTTGAAACAAGTTTTTAAAACTAAGTTAAGAAGCAATCGATAGCTTTCACAGTCAATCGATTGACATTTTGACATAGCAATCGATGGGATATCGATTACCCATTATCAATCAATTAATAGATAGTTCAATCGATTACTTGTTTCCTACATCAATTGATTGACCAAGTTTTCAAAGTGATTAGATTGTGGAGCTATCGATTGGTAGAGATAATCGATGAGCAATTGATTGTTACTTCAATTTAAAGCAAGCAGAAAGCAATCGATGAATAGCTGAACAATCGATTGACATGAAGCCATCGATTGGGAACTTTGGAAATCGATTGCTATGACTAATTTTTACTTGATTACTAACATTTCCATTGAGTGTTACAGGAAGGAAACATCATCAAGCTGAAGGTAATCGATTGACAAGCAGAGCCAGCAATCGATTGGCACTCTTAGCCATCGATTAGCAAGAAAAGATTTCAAAATCTATTGCTCTTCTTATGTTTAACTAACTTTATATTTGAAAGATTTTACAGGTTTCATTTAGGGAAATTTATGTTAGATAGAGTCAACACAGAAACAGAGAAAGAAAGAGCCGTTATGTACTTCACTGAACACGATAGACTACCTAGCAAGAGAGGAGTAACTCAATACCAAATCTACTCTAATACTACTCTGGAGCATTAATTGCTATTGGAAAATCATCATCCATACTCCATCAAACTCCAGAACTCATCTCTCACAACTGCCTCACTTGCAACGGCTATAACAGGCTCAACGGGCAGATTTCTCCAACATGATATAAAAGCATTTGAAGCCTAAACTTGGTTGGCAGAGAATTAAGTATTATTCAACTACTTATTCTTACTGTAATCAATTCAAGTTTTTTAGTTCTCTCATATGTTCTACAAACTGTATTTTCTATCAGCTCAATTGAGTAAGCAAGCTTGTGATTCTGTAAACTCTTTTCATTGAGTGTTTTCTTCGGGATAAAGGGATTCAAGAGAAAAGGGTTGTAATCTTACAAAGTGTAAGGGGGAGAGAATTTGGTGAGATAGTGAGATCTTACTAAGAAAATTCTCTGTGGTGTAAAGGTGTGTTCAGGAACTTGTTGTAATCCTGATTCACTAGTGAGACCCAACAGAGGTTGGAGAACTGGATGTAGGTCAGAGTTAGGACCGAACTAGTATAAATCCTTTGTGTTTGTTTTAGATCTTTCAAATTTTTAAAATACACAATTCATCCCCATCTTGTGTACTTCCTACCATTTTAAAAGGGTTTGGAATTGAGTAAGAAAAGTCAAAGAGAAGAAAACTTGATGCTTTGAGCCATGCCAGGCCACAGCCATCCCCATGGCCAGAAAATGTGGAAGCATCGTTGTGGCTTGAGCCGTGGAGTGCCACTGTGATGGCATCTGATTTTATCGACTTTGGTTAGCTTTAACCCGATTCGACTTGCCTTTCACCTACCCTTATTAGCATTCTCAGCTAGAACTCAACCGTAAGCCCCAGATTTCAAATTTTCCATTCCTCTTTGAGCATTCACCTCTCCAACTTCGATTTACATCCATTCTTCCACCAGTTTCCATTCCACTTCGATTTCCCACTTTCTTCTCCACCATTTCTTCCTTATTATTTGCCAAGCATTCATCTCTCATGGAGCAGCAAGGACAGAACACAAATTTAGAGCTTGAAGAGATGAGTAGCTAAGCTTCTTGGGGGTTCTTGGTGGTATTATGTGATAGGAGCCTCAATGGATCATCTAGGGGAGTTAATTAGTGTCTTTTTATGTCTAATTATGCATTTATGTTCATATTCTTGTAATTTGTATGTATATGTGTTGATTAGAACATATTGCACTTTAAATTCTATGCTTTTTGCTAGTTTTCTTGTAGATCATGCTTATGATTAAGAGATTTCTTTTATATATATGACCCTTAATGTTGATTATTTGGCATAACGCAATTGATTTGGTAGCATTGATTATCTACTTTGGATTCTTAGCTTGGATTAATGCATTTTCTTGTTTGCATTTAGCATTAAATACTAAATCCATTCTTGAAGGGTTAAATTATACCTTCGAGATGAGATTCATTATGTGTTGTCAAGAATTTTCATTACCAAGTGGTTTTTAACAAATTACCTAGTTGACTAATTGGGCAAGCGATGCGCCGAATCAATTAATAATTAGGGCAATTGGATTTAGGCGATTGCCTTTGGTTTTTCACAATTGGACTTGGATTTTTTCACTTCCAATCAATTGAAGAGGCTAGGAAGGTTGCATTAGTACCACCAAGAGGACCTAATTTCATTAAAAGAGTTTCTAATCACTCACTTGCTGTTCACAATTTAAAAAGCAAAAAACAAGTCTTCTTTTTCTACAATTGAAAAATACCAAAAATATGTTTCTCATGACAAACCCCCAGTTTACTTGCTTTCTTGCATTTAGGTTAGTTTAGGTAGCAAAATAATTGAGTCCTTTGAGAGACGACCCCGAGGTTAAGCCACTTTGCTCAATCCTTGGTTTTATAAATTTTCTTGCATTTAACCCCCAAAGCTATTAAGGAACCGGTTCAATTAGTCTCATCATGCATTTAACTCATCAACTGATATGTCTCTTGCATACTCTATAGAAGAAACGGAATCAAGCCCTGCACCATTGTCAAAAAGAAAATCCCTCTACAATTATCAGGGAGATCAAACAATCGGTGAACTTTCAAGATTTGGCATTCTCTAGTTACTTAAACCAAGAAAAGAATACTAGGTCAAATCTTTCTATTGCTTCTTTGTTTTTGCAGAATGAAGGATGAGACATTATTGTCCACAAGTACAAAGGGACAGGAAAACATTAGTGCCATGATTTTATTTGTCATAATGGTGATCCCATCAATGAATTTTTATGGCAAAATAAGGCAACAACATAAATAAACTTTCTCTCCAGATTCCATCTTGTTGCACTCTTCTAGATTCATAACTTAGGCCTATTGCAACCTTCTTCTTCAACCTTTTTTAACTACTCACTGTGTAGATAAATGTTTCGTCAAGCCTCCTTCGGATCCTTCATCAAACATTACTATTACTTGGTAGGAAATCTTGGAGTTGCCTCTTGATTTTTCTATTGTTAGCATTAGGGTTATTTTGAAGCCTATATTCTATAATTTCTCAAGGTCACATTCTACAATTTTAACTTGGTGTAATTTGTTGACTTTGGTTGATATGATTTGATTTTGTATCTTTATTAAAAAACAATATTAAAAAAACAATAATGAAATTATTACTATCACTCTTAAGCTTGCAAGCTATTGTAATTTGTTGGTTATCACTTCAATCTAAAGACACTAATGGTCTTCGGTTAGAGTCTCGGTGTCACCGCTGTTAAAACCCAGTGATGCGGCTTTAGACACTATTTTTTACCATTTCTCAATTTATGCGTATCGTCCTTGCAAAGGTTTAGACACTACTCGTTCCGTTCCTAGATATAAGACCTAATTATCTAATTTGATGAGATTAAGGATGTTAGTTAAGTTAGTTAAAATCACATCATATTACCAAAGCACCCTAACCACTTGCCTTTATCTCAATCCTCCCATACTCATTTTTTTTTATTGAAAAGTATCAATAGGAATAGTTTGGGGAAAAGTTAAGACAAATTAGAAAGATGTCTTATATTTAGGAGCAAACTCACATCTCTAAAGTGGTCTTATATTTAGGATCTGATGGACTATTTTTTTATGGATATATGTTTAGACTTTAGACTCTACTTTTGCTTGTGAGAAAAGTTGGCATTGCTTTGTACATTTTGTTTTGGGAGGCGGAAAAATATTAGCCCATGGAATTTGAATACAAACTTTACGAGGGGCCCATGGATTCTGAAACTTCCATTTTATTTATTTATTTATTTCTTTCTTTCTTTTTTCTTTTTTGCCAACCTCCTATGCTCTTTCTAATGTAAATGTCTTTTGTGGAATTTGAAAATCTCTAGGAATGTTGATCACTTTCTTCAATTATGTACGTGCTTAATATCTAAAAGTGAGAGTACAAGAACATCAATTTTACTGAGTTATGCAAACGCATTTGATTTAGTTCTCCAATTGATTCAACAATCAACGATAACATTATTATATGTGACTTATTGCACTTGATCATTTCATATTTCTAGTCACTAATTTTATGGAATTAACACTTGTTCTAGGCTAATATATGGTGATTTAGACACTTCATTTGTGCTTTAATATTCTATTGTAGATGCAAGGATTAGAAGATCAAGGAAGAACAAAACAAAATCTCACACACCAGGCAGTTTGCAATGAATTTGCCATGGCAAAACCTCGAAAATTTCATAACTGCACTATTTGCCGTGGCGAAGACTTCGAACAAACAATCTCCAGATTTAAGGGTTTTGGACGGAATATTAGACCCAACTCCAAGTTACCCCAATTAGTATTCCACAGCCTCATTTTGTACCCTAGGCCGATTTTAGGGTTCTTAATCTTCCTCTTTCATCTCTCATCTTACTCTCTCCTATTTCACCGTTTTCTTCCACCAATTCCACTTCTAATCCGATTTTCCTTCTCTTCTCCACAATTCCTTTCATATTTCAGCCCAGCTACTATACTCTCATGGAGCAACTAAGTCAGAATGCGTGCTCTGTGTTTGAGAGTATCAGTGGCTAAGTAACTTTGAAGATCTTGATGGAATAAAGCAACTGGAGCTTCGATGGACCACTAGGGGAGTTATTTAGTGTTTTCTCATGTCTAATTTCGCATATGTATATATTCCTTGTGCTTTTGTATATGTATGTGGTGTTAGAACAAGATGCACTTTGATATCTATGCTTATCGGTAGAATTTTCTTAGGTCTTGCATGTAATTAAATAATTGCTTTTACTTATAAGAACCTTCGTGATTAATAGTTTGTAATATGCAATGGACGTTGTATAATTGCTTATCTATTTTGGTTTTCTAGTATATGTTTGTGCATGTGTGTCTAAACACTAGAACCATACTTGGAGGGACAAATTACACTTTCAAGAAGAGACTCATTGTGAATTTATCAGGAATTTTCAATGATAAGTTGGGATTTAACAATTAACTTAATTAATAATTGTGAAAGCAATTGTTCGAATCAATTAGTAATTAGGGTAATTGGACTTTAACGGATTCACTTTAGATTGAACACTTTTGAACTTGGATTTGAACCCTCATATTATTTTAGAAATTAGGAAAGTTGCCAATTTTATCAAGAGACCCATTCTCATCAAAGAGTTTTCCAAATCGCTTTTACTTACTTTTCCCTAAATTCAAAATCACAAAACAAGCATTTTATCTTTCTTTAATTAAAAAGGCCAAAAAGTGTGTTCTAAAAGAAAAACCTCAGTTTTTACCCTTTTTTGCATGCATTTAGTGTAACCTAAGTAGTTAATAAACCACATGAGACAAATTGGGAATCCTTGGTTAATTTTAGTTTACATTTAGACAGCAAGGTTTAGGAAATGTTCAAATCACTTGTGATTTGGTGAAATTACATTAGAAGGCACTTAACTTGAAGGTGGGTAAATATGACGGGAGCATGGTATACTATATTTGATATTACATACAGGATGGAAGCATATAAAGTGTCATCGTTGCTTGCAGCACTAGAGTTCATATAGGATTGACAATCTTTTTCATTCGAATTTAAAGGACATGCAGTGATAGCTGAGTCAAGAGATATCAAAATATCAAACGCGCGACTTCTCACCTCATGAGAGTTTTTACCACGCTGCAAGACCATCGATTCGGCCAAATCATGAAATAGGAAAAATACTTCCAAATCATTTTTAAACATTACCCTGTTAATTGAAATGTAAACCATAGTGAGAACATTTATAATCTCCGAGCAGCACAATTTACAGACTGCAAAAACTTATCCCTTTTCAACCATCTCCAATCCTGAGTTACTCTTCATTTCCATCTTGCTATTCAGAACACTTGCATCAAACTACATTCATATTTATATATTACACAAATTGGAGCTTCGAGCAAGGGCTATATATTTCCCATGAAACAGATCGATTTATCGACTCAAGCTACATTAAAAATTTTAGGCCAACGCATTACTAATGATTCACAAAAGCATCTAAACGTTAGGAACATTTTCACCGCCTGAAAGAGTAAATGGCAAAATGATGAAAAAATCAGCTGTACTAAGGACATTCTCAGACAGCTTTAGCTGTTTCACGAACCAGAGAAAACTTAGCCAACAGACCACAGAGCTGGAGATAAGAACCAACTCCATCACAAATCCTCATATGAGCAAACCCAGTTTCCTGCAAATTTAAGGAAACAATCGCAATCAGATACGTCTAACAATTTTTTTTTTTTTTTTTAAAAAAACAATAGGCTAATTGACGATGTCTACCTTCATGAATTCCAGTTTCAGGTACTCAGCCATATCATAATTTTTTATTATACGGAAAAGTGTTGTGATTATATCGGTGGGCGAGTACCCCAAATCATAAAGTTGCTTGAGGCCCACACAAGCCTCATCAAAGTTTCCTTCAATCACATTACGCACCATATTTTTCACATGCAATGGATGCGGCTGATCACAAACCTGCAACGAACCGCAGTTGTCAATAAATTTCAAAGGTATAATTACTCTGAAAGATCACAAACCATTGCTGATTCTGACCTTAAATACATTTTCTTGGTTAACAAATCGAAATCCACTGTGTGTTGCCTGCAAGTTATTCAACGCCTGCCTCATATCACCATCCGCGGTGAAAATGATGGCTTCAAGGCCTTCGGGAACATAGGGGACCTTCAATAGTAACTCAGTTCAGTCATGCATTTCCTCCAATAGTATAAAATAAGAGGCCACTAATAGGGATATTTATTTAGAAACCATTATATTAAAGGATAAGGTCCATTTTTGCCCCGGAAATATCCACCTAAAAGCACTGGGTATCCAGAAATTATTTTAGGAGCGTTTTTGCCCTAAAAGTAACAAAAACGTAGCATTTTTGCTCTAGACATTAGTCAAAGTTAAATTTGACTGTTAATCGACATGTGACAATTTACATGGCACTCAATAAGCCACCTCATTGCCACTTGGCACCTAATATTATACTTAGATTTGAAAAATAAAAACCCATTTGCCAGATTTGGACTGAGAAGTTTGCCAGAAAATGGCATAATTCCAGGTGAAATTCGATACACTAGGATGCTCCATGAGATCCGAGAGCTTCTTCTGGAGATTAAAAATGAATAAGTGAGAAAATCTTCTGTTTTGAATTTTTTTAAATAGCACAAAATTTTAAACCAGTGAGAGATGGATGTTATTCCACTTTTGAGCTTTATCTTCTTCTGGCAGTGGAGCTTATAAATGAAGATATACAATTTTGAACTATCTCAATTTTTAAATTTATTTCAAATAATCTTTTTCTGGCTATAAACTTTTTTAATCTAAATGGAAGTTAATCACTTGAGTATAATCTTCTTGTTCTAAGCCAGTGAGAGAAAATCTTCAAAAAACCCACATGAAAAGCCCTCAATTAGATCTCCAACATTTTGTACTATTGTGGTCAGAACTGGGATTCACACAGACAAGTTCAGAAGAAATTTAAAAAGGAAAAAGGAGGGAGAGAGAGGTGAGGACAGGGAAAAGGGAAGAACAGTGAGAGCAAAAAAGAAGCTTGTAGCCCTCGCTGTACTTAGCCATGGAACAAGAGAGAGGAGGAAGCTCAGAGAGGTGGGGAGAAGGAAGATAGGATCCAAGAGGGTTGGAATTATTCTGAAGGAAGGGGGGTTGAATGCACTGAGATTGGGAGAGAGAGGTTGAGTGTTTTTTTAAAAAAAAAATAAAAAATAAAAATCCAACTGTAATATTAGGTGCCAAGTGGCAACATGGTGGCTTAATGAGTGCCATATAGTGTCAAGTGCTATTTAACAATCAAATTTAACTTGAATAACGTCCATGGTAAAAATGGTAATTTTGGTTACAAGGGCAAAAAAGCTTCTTAAAAAACGTTCGGATACCCAAGTAAATACTTTTAGGTAAAAAATGGACCTTATCCCTTGTGTTTATTGCAAATAGGGTATATTCCCAACCAGTTTATCTCAAAAAGAGCAGAAACATTAATTAAGTTGTCTATGATATTAAACCATGTCAAACCAAAGAATTCATGCACAAAGTAATGCATTTTTACCAGCAGACAAAGTCAGATAAATTCAGTAACATAAAAAAAAAAAAAAAAAAAAATTAATGGCAATACCACATCATATAACATCAATATACAATTCAGCAATTCATATATTCCAGAAGACAGTGGATAAAGACATAAATTAGCATGGTTCAAATATTGCAATATATGTCATACTCAAAATGTTACTTCAAATGGGCAGCATTGATCAGAAAATACATTCTGCAAATCACTTTAAAGGAAGAAACTTTACGTGAAAGGGCTCAAGCGGCTGACAAACATGTTAAAGATCACCAAAAACTAAGAATTTTAATGCATGTTAACAGAGGTAAAATGATTTAAAATTCCTCAAATAGCATTAAACTGATTTCTGACACCATGAGGCAAATCCATGGGTTCAAATATCACTTTAAACTCTTAAAAATTTCAAACCTTTAAGGACATTGAAAAGAAAGAGTTAATTATAACATGCATATCACTGATAGAAAACAACTCAAGAAATATGTATAATTCAATTGAAAAATTCCTCCACAAAGCGTAAGTAACAAGGAGGTATACATTATACAAGGAAGAACAGGACCTAACCCTGCGCTTTCCAAGAGCTGCTCTCCAATCTACTACTAAGTTTTTCCATGCCCACCACAACAACCCATCCTCCTGTTACTACGCTCTAACTACAAACTACGAAACACCATAAATACCACTCTCCTAGACTCCCATGTGTTCCGCACCTATTATATTCAACATTGGGTTACTTAGGCCCACGTTCAATAATCACATCTTCTATAAACACCTAAGACAAATCCAAGCAATGGGTGCATTGCTAGTCAAGAAACATTTATTTCAGGATTTCTAGAGAGCAACTTGATAAAAGAAGAATTATACTTCTTCTGTGCCCTTCGGCCTTAGCTTTAGTGGATGCTGTAGCTGATAAAACAAAACTAAAGGAAGACTGATAAGAGATGTGTGGGAGTAATTAAGGATGACAATAATGCAAAATGACTAAGTAGATAATATGGCATTACTTAGTAAAATGGAAGAGCAAGATTTATGAGGAGAAGGAGAAATAAATTGAACATACATAAGTTATGCCAATCTAGTTTTTCATGAAATGGGCCACAAAACTTCAGCAGCAGCACTGAATGTAAATAACCAATAGAGAAATATATTCCATCCATGACATTTTCAATCACATGCTGCCAGAAAATAAGAGGGGCTAGATCTAATACCCCATAACATAAAATTCCACGAAGAAACTTAAAATGATGCAATGCAGAAATTTGACGTACCTTTTCAGCTTCAACCACTATCATTAGGCGACCAAGTATTTCTTGATCAGATAATCGAGAAAAGCGCACAATAGCACATCTACTTTGAATTGGTTCAATAATTTTTGAAGATGTATTGCATGCAAGAGCAAAACGAGTGGAATTTGAATATATTTCCATGGTCCTTCTCAAAGCCTGCTGTGCTCCTGATGTCATACTGAATTGAATCCAACATAGGGTAAACGATTCCCCCAATGGAAAGTACAGAAAAATCAATGTCAGAAAAGTGAGAATAGTAAAGTAAAACAATTGCTAACTTTGAGTTCATAAACAAAAACATTTTTTGGAAGCTCTTCAGTGAAAAACTGAAGCATTAAATTACCATCCCTAGTTACCTGTCAGCTTCGTCCAGTATAACTACTTTGTGTCGTCCAGGAGGCAGTGTCACTCTTGTTTGCGCAAACATCTTGATTTTGTTCCTCACAACATCAATTCCCCTACAGTAAAAAAAGTAACTAGATTAGCGTTCTAGTGCCAAATGAAGCAAAATAGAAGCCATCAATTAACCAAATGACCAACCTATCATCTGAAGCATTTAGCTCAAGAACAGCTTCCTTGAAATTTTGTCCCAAAAGTTCATGTGCGAGCGCCAGAACACTAGTAGTTTTCCCAGTCCCGGGTGGACCCTAAAATATCAATGTAGATAGTATAATAACGGAGTGGCCCTTCAGGTAAATAGAAGAGGAAAGAAGCAACATAAAAATGATTCATTTTATTGAAATCAGCAAGGACAGTCGTTGATTACAGCCATTGAACATCCTCATCCTTTTAATTTCAAAATTTATGATAAGGCAAAGCACAACAGAACTAAACAAACACTCGCAGCAAGCAAATATTTAACACTGAAATGTGCGTGTGTTAAACAAAACCACAGAATATTAAGATAAATTAGGGTTCGACGCTCAAAACACGCAAATGGAACTTGTTAGATCGAAGGAATTTTGCGAGTAAAGCCTTTGAAGCCTACAGAAAGAATAAACAAGAAATCAAATTACAGGTGCCCGCGATTACACTTCGAAGGGACTCACATAATGAGAAAGTAAGAGAGAGAAAATGCTTAAAGGCTCATACCGCTAGTATCAAATTGGGCATATTGCCATCGCGAGCAATAACTTGGAGTCTGGAGACGGCATCTTCATTACCTACAATGTCGGCGACCTTGCAGGGTCGATACTTCTCGACCCAAGGGACATCGTAGGCGTTGCTCCCACTGTTATTGGACGATGAAGCAGCCATTGTTGTGCTGAGAGTGCGAGGGAAAATTTCCCACGGCGCACCCCTTTAAGATTTGGAGGGAAGAATCAAGGGCATGAGCGGCTGAATCATCAATTTTATGTTTCTTTTTGGGGGCTAAATTATGGTAAGAACTAGAGTTAAGTCCCACGGAAGTCATTCAATCAAAACCAAGTCCCACGAAAAGCTCTAATTATATGGAAGTCTCTTAGGACCTAGATTATATCAAGGGAAAATATCAAATAACCCCTTCTATAGCAATAATAAAAAAAAAACTTCAGATCCGTCCCCAAACAAATCTGAGACTTCACTTTGACCCTCGGAGGGCAAAGTAAAATTAAATGTCTCAACTGAAAGACCAAAATGTCTTTATTGAATTTTGTCACCAAAATACAAGATGGGATACTCACGTTGATGTTGGAAAGAAGCACAAAGGTCTTGGAAATTCCTGATATGCATCATGGAAATTCAATTGTGAAATGTTGGATGCTTTAGTGTTGGATTTCATGATTTGAAACTTGAAAATACTCACATTGATGATTGAAAGAAACACAAATGTCTTGAAAATTTTCCATATCTATCTTCAAAATTCAGTTGTGAAATATTAGATGATTTAGTGGTATATACAACGATTTTTTAGACTTGAAAATAATTGTGTTGATGTTGGAAAGAAGCATAGATGCCCTAGAAATTCCCTATATGTGTCTTAGAAATTATGTTGTTAAATGATGAATGCTTTTTTTTTTGGATTTCTCCTTCGGTGATCCCAGGGCAGGCCATCTTTCAGGCACATCAACGGCCCCAGACTAATCCGAATCGCCAAATTGCAGGCACCTCAAAGGGTGGGATGGCTGGCCAAGGGATTTAACATTTTTCCATACCCAGTGAGGATCGAACCTTCAACCTGGTTAAGGGAGGAGGAGCCCCATACCGCTCCACCACATGCCACTGGTTAATGATGAATGCTTTAATGTTAGATTCTATAATTTTTTAAATTTGGAAATACTCACGTTAATATTAGAAAGAAGCACAAATTATAAGCCCTAGTCGTATAGGCCACTAAAAGCTTCTAGATAACACTTACATGATAGGGAGATAACATGGGTCAAAATCCACACCTCCTTGGCTAAATGTGAAACTAAATTGCAAAGATTGAACAAATTATCAAAAGATTTCACTTCAAAGAACTACAAAACCTAATCTAGTGTGTATTTGCGTTGGGATACTAATTGCACCATATTTTTATACACTTTTCATTGATAAAATCATTGGATTATTGCATATTCTTGGGATCATTACGCCTAATTAGGATAATTTCTGACTTTTGCACACCTTGTTAGGATTTATACTAATCAAGGGCAATTTGGGCATAATTAGCATGATTTATTGTTTAACCAATTTTCAAGAAATTTGATGTTACCTCAGGTCCATTTTCTGTGCAGATCATGTAAGGAACACACCCAATTGAAGAGCCAAGTTGCCAAGAAGAATGATCGAGTGGAGCAAAAGAGGAAGCAAAAGGGAAGAGGCAGAAGCCTTTGTCCTCGACGAGGGCAACCAGAATTTCCAAAAGCCCCTGGCCCTCGCTGTGGCCTCGCCATGGCCAGGGCCTGTATCAGCATTTTGCTGACTCACGAATTTTAGAGTTTTTGGGGGTATAAATAGTACCCAAACCAACTCTAATAAGTTTTTAAGCCCTCCTGCATGAAATATATCAGCTCCCCTAGGGTTTTCTCTCATTCCTCTTCCATCTCCTCTCCAAATTCCCATCCCCACTCACTTCCACCTCAAATTTCACCAGTTTTCTTGTTCTTCCTTCTTTCACCTCCATTTCCACTTCACTTTTACTCCATTCTTCCTCACTCATGGAAGTTGCTGTTATGAATCATCTTGGGCATGAATTTGAAGACATCAGAGACTAAAATCTTGGTGCTTTGGTGGTGTGAAGGTGGCTCTAGCTTCAATGGGCAAAATATGGGAGTTATATGTTTTCTCATGCTCTTTTTCTTATGTATTGAGTTGTGTGATTGCATTTCTCTTTGTATATTTGGGTTTGAGACATGATTTTCCTTTCTAGTTGTCTATGAATTGGAATACTTGTGTTGGATATTGAGTTATGTTACTTGAATGATGTTTATGTTTGAATTTCCTATTGGGTTAGTGATGCTATATGATTTTTAGTGGTTGCTAGATTGTGTAGCTTAATTTATCCAATTGAATATTGTGGTTGCACATTCTTGAGAGAAATCGATTTTCAAAACCTAATTTCCAACACACATCAAATGGAGCTCAACACTAACCCTAAGTAATGGCTATGAAAGTGGTTGCTTGATTAGTAATTAATTAGGGCTAGCGGATCCCCAATGGTTGTTTGGGGATTTTTCAATTATACATGGTGAATCTTTAACTCCCAATATCAATTTTAACGAAGCGTGAGAGCCACCGTAACACTACGAAAGCCCATTTTATAAAATTACCCTTAATCCAAATTTCTTTCACCCTTTAATCCAAAATACCAAAAACAAGTATTTACATTTTCTTTATAGCTTCACCAAATGACTTTTAAAAACCAAAACCCTAGACTTTTTACTGTTTTAATTGCCCTTAGTTTAGGTAGATTAGAAAGACTCCTCAAGTGAAACGACTCAGGGTTGCAACCTATATTGCAATCCTTAGATTAAATTTTGATCTTACCCTTCAAGGCTCATTAGGCAAAGGTTAAATCAGATACACTAATCCCATGAGTGGTCCGTGCAACTTCCATCCCAAGAAAGTATCTTAATTACCCAAGGTCTTTAATTTCAAATTCAGTTGCTAGGCTTTCTTTTAGCCTTGTGATCTCATCTACATCATCTCCTGTTAACACAATATCATCAACTTATACAATAAGTCTAGTAATTTTACCTCCACAGTGCTTAACAAATAGTGTATCAATAGCTTGGCATTATGTATAGCCTAGCTTCTTTAGGGCTCAAGAAAATCTCTCAAACCAAGCTCTTGGGGATTGTATAAGCCCATATAAAGACTTATTAAGTATGCACACTTTCCAGAGTTGTATGAGCTTCTTAATCCCGTAAGAATCTCCATATACACTTCCTCCTCTAAGTCCCCATTTAGGAAAGCATTCTTAATGTCAAGTTGATGTATAGGCTAATATAGATTTGCAACTAGAGATGAGAGGACATTGACGGTGTTGAGCTTAGCCATTGGAGCAAATGTCTCTTGATAGTCAATCCCATAAGTCTAGGTAAACCCTCTACTAACAAAATGAGCCTTTTACTTGTTTATATTTCCATCAGGATTATACTTCACAGTGAAAACCCACTTGCTGCTAGCAACTATTTTTCCTTTGGGTTGATTTGTAATCTTCCAAGTTTTATTTTTATGCAAGGCTCTAAAATCTTCCTCAACGGCTTGCTTCCAGTTTTGATCACAAATGGCCTCATTAAAGTTACCAGGAATCTTAACACCTTCAACATTAGCATCAAACGTTTTGAGATAAGGAGATAGCTTATTATATGAAACATACTTACTTGTGTGGTGTTGTATACAACTCCTTTTTCTTTTCGCAGAGCAATTGGCCATTGGAGATCTTCAAGACTTGTTTCAGGAACAGATTCATGACTTTGCAGTGGAGTTGTAATAGTCCTTTCTCCACCACTAGCTTATTGTTTTGCATTGTTGGTAGGATTTTCCACCATAGTCTTAGTCATTTCTGATCAGGGAGCATATTTAGTGGTTCAAAGGGTTTATTGTGTTCAAAAATAGATATGGTTGGGATAGTTTCAAAACTTTGTGCAGTGGAATCAGATATGATTGGGACAATTTCAAGAACAATGGGAATTTCTAGTGATATTGCGTGCCGATTATTTAAATTAAATTCTTGTTACCGTTTAATTTTATCATTTTTATGATGATCATTACAAATTATCCATTCACTTGCACTCCCCATGAATGGATGGTTTGGGGTAGTATGCTTGACTTTCATGAAATTTAACATTCATGGTGATATATACCTTATGAGAATGATGACAAAAACATTTGTACCCTTTTTGATTTGATGAATAACCAAGAAAAATGATAGGATACTAGGAGAGTTTAGTTATGAAAGTCGTAAAGGCCAAGATTCTCTTCAAGATGCCATCGGCTTTATTATTATAAGCTTCATAAATGGTGGGATGTTCAAGACTCCAGAGACAACATTTGGGTCTCAATTTGCTACACTAACTGTCCATTATGTTAATAGACATGATGAGGATGTGAATTGGGCTTTAACCATGAGTATTTAGGTCAATATGCATTCTTTTATAACTCATAAGGGTTAGAGCGCGTGGCAAAGCATGAAGATCCATGAAATTGGTGTAACTCAGAGAAACAAGCCTAACAAGATGATGTACAAGGCCCATAAGTAGTCCAGATTGAAGAATTCACTTAAAATTTCATGTGACAAGCATGTGCCTTGGAGGAGGAGGAGGAGGAGGAGTGACATCCAAAAATCATAAAGAAGCATCAAGAAGGCATCATTATGCATTTAGTTTGATTGTTTTTCGTTTTTAGGAATTTTCCTAATTTATTTCCATCGAATGAAGCCTTTTGGTCATTGCTTCTTCTAAAAGATTTGTTTTAGTTTCCTATTTTTAGGTAGATGAATTTTACTTCAAGTTTAAGTAATTTCCTATTTTATATAGGATTGAATGGTGCTAATCAAGTCAATCAATTATCATTGAGCCATCATTCAAGGCATTAATTTCTTAGGGTTTTAATTCTAGAGTGTTCTATGGTTGCTTATTTATAGGCTTCATTTTGTACTTGAACTTTCAATTAATATTAAGATGAATACATGATGAATATTGAATTATGAATAATAATTCTCTTTTAACAAGTTTTTTCTTGTTGTTTATGTATTCTTGAAAGAATACAGGCATAAGAACTGATCGACTCTTTTGTTATTATACATGAAGTTCTTAAGCAATATTTCCTTTGGGTGCTGGGTTGCATATACCTAGTGTGTCTTGGAATGCTTGTTCATTGGGCTCCTTGTTGCACAATCCCTATCCTTTATTTTATTATTTTTATGTATTTTCTTTCTTCTGTGTTAACTGATTTGTAGTTTTTGAGTTTTCAGGACAGATTCTTATTAGGTCGTCCACATCAAAAAATGCACTTAATGGCCCATTATACACAAATGTAGTACATCCAAAAACCCTTTTTAGGAAGAGAGTTGAGAAGTGAAGAATTTGGAAAAATTTCAAGGAACTTCTCAATCAGGGTGGAAAAATGTAAAGTTTTGGAAGGTAGGCGGTTCATCAAATGACAAGCACATTGCTATTAAACATAAGTGCTCTAGCCAACTCTAAAAGATGTCTATTTTTTCTTTCAGAAACTCCATTTTGTCGAGGAGAATAAACACATGAAGTTGATGGTGTGTGCCATAGGAAGTTAAAAATTGTTTAAAAGAATTGTTCAAATATTCCTTCCCAGTATCAGAGCAGAGAACTTTAATGCTAGAACCAAATTGGTTTTGAACAAAGGCATGAAATTTTTTAAAAATAAGAAAAACTTCATATTTGTCCTTAATTAAGAAAAGGGTAAAGGTGCAAATTTACCAATGGACAATTACCCGATGAGCGTCTGGCACAAAAAAGTGTTTTGTGGTGCTTAAATACCAAAAAAGTTTTTAAAATGGTGCGAATTTAACAAAACCGTTATCTATAACCAAACTTCTGTTTCTTTTTTCCCGTGGGTCCCACCTGATTTCTTCCTCAAAAAGTAACAGCAGTTTGCTTATATATAACGGTTTTGTTAAATTCACACCATTTTAAAATTTTTTTGGTATTTAAGCACCACAAAATACTTTTTTGTGTAAGACGCTCATCGTGATAAATGTCATTGGTAAATTTGCACCTTCGCCCTTAAGAAAATCCATGTTGACCTTGCATGATCATCAATAAGCGTGACAAACTAGTGAGCTTTAGATTCAGTTTCAATTCGAGATAGACCCAAAACATCATTATGTATGAGTGCAAAAGGATGAGATGGATGATATGGATGTCAGGGATAAGTTTGGCAAACTTGCTTTGCAGAATGACATGTATCACAATGAAAACCAGCAATAGATGTATTACTAATGGTAAGAAATAAAAGTTTCATATAACTGAGACTAGAGTGGCCTAACCTAGAGTGCCACAACATTATATCTTTGGTGGACATAGAAGAAGAAGAAAAACAAGAAACATTCGCCTTTGTGTGGAGCGTTCAATGTAGTACAGCCTATTACGAACCTTAGCAGTGCCAATCGTCTGCCCCCCAAGCCAAGTCTTGAAAAAGGCAGCCATAATCATTAGAAATTATAGGGCATTTATGCTATGTAGTAACACATCGAACAGACAACAAGCTACGCTTAATGTCGAGCACATAGAGAACATTATATAATTTAATGCCTTCAGAAAGAACAATTGTTCCACTTTCCGCCAAATTCCTTAGCATATTTGCCATTGGCACCTCAACCAAATCATGCTAAGAATTATTTGTAAAATCAAAAAATTATTCTTGATATCCTGTGATGTGGTGTGTAGCAACTATCCAGATATTTTGAGAAGTAGCAACACCACAAAGGATTTGTGTGAGGGCTGTACCTACTCTAGCCAATGTTAGAGAAGGACAAGAATTCTCACTAATATTTGCAGGGATAGATCTGTTTTGCTGAAGCATTTGTCGTAGAGCTAGCAACTCATCTATGCTCAAAGCACTGTCATCTAAAGTAGACACCTTTGTTGAGAACCCTTTTGCTTCTTGTCTCTTTTTCTGCTCTAGATTTTAGGTCTCCCATCAAGTTTCTACCATTCATCACATGTATGTCAATGTTTGTTGCAATGGTCACACCACTTATTTGATTTTTGTCCCTTTTAATTCCCTTGTGGTCCTCGAACAACAAGAGCAAAAGAATCATTAGTAGCACAGGAAACAGAGGAAGGTTAATGGACTACCATATGACTTTCTTCACACTTGATCAAGTAGAAAGCCTCTTGGAGGGATGGAAGAGGCTTAAGACTCCAAATTCTTCCTCGGATGTCTTCAAAAGAGTCAGATACCAAGAAAAACACCATAGTAGTGATCTTGGTCAATAACTTGCTTGTGATATGCAACATCCTTGGAACAAGACCACTCAAAGACCTTATAGGGGTCAAGTTGCTTACACAATTTTATCAAAGCTGAGTAATATTCAGTGACATATTGTTCACCTTGAGAAACCGCATGAAGAGAACGTTTAACTTGAGATAGAGCAGCAGAATTGTCTCTAACAGAATTAGTGAGTTAGGTAGATTCCCATATTTCTTGAGTAGTGGATGCTAGGAAATATTTTTCTCCAATCTCGGTAGTCATGGAGTTAACAAGCCACGTCATAACTAGATTGTTCTCTGAGTACCATAGTTTGAATGACAGATCTCCAGATGCTGGTGGTGGAGGAAAACCTGTGAGATATTGTTCTTTGTCTCCTCCTCGGACAAACATGAGCAAAACGTCAGGACCACTGGAGATAGTTTTGCCCATTCAATCGATGAGATATGGGCATATTGAGAAGAAACCTGTTGAAGAACAAAAAATACTGCATCCATGTGACATCGTGTTTGGAGTTGTGTTGGACTTCTTTGACTAGTTCATTGTCATTAATCTTTGATTTCATGAAATAAAGAGCAAGAAAGAATGCTCTAATTTTTATTCAAGATAATCAGGTACATTTATAGATACAAAATGGGGAAGAGAGGGTCAAATCTGATCCCAAAAAATATGCAATCATAATAAAAGAATATGATTAAATCATATCCCTAAAATTATGGAATCTTAATAAATAGGAATTACATCTACTAATCTGATTCTTATTAGGGTAAAGGGTCAAAAATGACCCTGTACTTACGTTTAAGGTGCATTTAGCACCTTATACTTTTTTTTGGCTCAAAATTGTCCATCAACTTTCAAATTCAGGCCACTAATGACTTTTCTGTCAGACTGGCCCAACGGACGTTTCAAATTCGAGCTAATAATGACTCATTCGTCAAACTAGCCCAATTTTCGTTACTTTTTTATTGGTAGGTCCCACCAGAATTTCATAGGAATCTAATTTTTGTTGGGCCAATTTGAATGAGGAGTCCTTATTGACCCGAATTTGAAACATCCGTTTGCCAGTTTGACGTAGGAGTCATTATTGGCCCAAATTTGAAACGTCTATTGGGTCAATTTGACGGAAGAGTCATTATTGGCCCGAATTTGAAAGTTGATGGACAATTTTGAGCTAAAAAAAGTACAAGGTGCCAGATGCACCTTGGACATAAGTACGGGGTCATTTTTGACCCTTCGCCCTTCTTATTATTAAGATACTAGTTCAAAGAAGAAGATCAACTTAAATCTGTAAATGGAAGGATTGCACAAGAGGGGGGTGAATTGTGCTTTTCAGAAACTTAGCCGGATGAATCAGAATTTATATTGGTTCAGTCCAAACTCTTGGCCTACGTCCAGTTCTCCAACTTTCAGTTGGGTTCCACTAATCCTCAAGATTCAACAGGCTCTTGAGTGCCTTTACAAGTGATCTCTCAATAAGAACCTCTTCTCACAGATCACTCCCCCTTACAACTTGTAAGTATACACCCCTTTCCTCTAGGATCCCACTATCCCAAGGAAATCACTCAATAGATAAATAATTCAAAGTTACAAGACTAACTCACACACTTGAGCTGATAATGTTACAGATTGAAGAACAGTATGAGAGAACTTAGATTGAATCGATTATTGTAGAAAATAGGTAGTTGGATTTCACTTAATGCTCTCTACCAACCAATGTCAACTTTAACTCCTTTTATAGTCTCTTTAGAATTTCTGCCCGTTGGAGTATCTAAGTTTCTGTGCTCTTGTTGTGAATGCTGAAAGAGAAACATATGAAGTTCTAGAGATTGATGATGATTCTCAGTTGCATTTAATGCTCCAGTGTAGTTTGAGTGTGTTTTCTCTTTTCTTCTTTTCTGCGTTTAGTGTACTGTGCCAAAGGGCCAACTTGTTGTGAGTAACGGCTCTCTGATTTTGTTTCTTTGTGTCTAACGTAAACTGCCTGAAATAGCAACAAGTACATCTTGCAATATAAAGATAGTTAGACATAAGAGAAGAAACAAATTTGAAAATCTTCAGTTTCCAATCGATTGTAAGAGCTGTCAATTGATTGTGTTTCTGGTCGTTAATCGATTGCCGTCAAGTTCGTTCAGATTGTTACCTGCATCACTCGATTGAAATGTCAGCTATCGAATAAAAAATGAGTGAGTCAAACGGTTGCTTGATCTTTCAATCGATTACCTTATCTCAATCGATTGATTAAGCTTCAATCGATTATATAGTCCTTGATTTCAAAGTAAGTTCCAATCGATTGCTTATCGATTGTACATCGATTGCAGTCCCAATCGATCGCTATTACAATCAATCGATTGATCGTAGGCTGATAACTTTGAATGATTTTGACCCACAATTGATTATACATTCTTTCTATCGATTCACAATCCCCAATCGATAGGCAATCGATATGCCATCGATTGCATAATACATTCTCCAATCGATTGCCTGTTCTTTCAATTGATTGCTTAACTTAGATTTTGAGAAACAGTTTTTCTAAGAATTTCTCTAAGTTAAGATCTCATAAACCTATAGCCTAAGTCATGTTTGGTTATCATCAAAATTCAAAATTCAACAAAATCTAGATGATTGGGCTTAAGTGTCGATAGGCCCAGTTCTGTCACTATCCTACATCTCGACCACTAATATGCAACTAGGCCATGTATATCAAAGGGACTTTTGAGGGTTGTAATGTTGGAAAGGCCAAATGATGGAATGGAATTAGTGCTAATGATAAATTAAAATTTGCTACATTCAACAAATTCAAACAAATTGACTGCTTTAAGAGTGAATCTTACACTTATCAAGCTCAATCTCAAATTTTTGCACACTTACAAATTATTTATGTGTCTTTCTCTTGAACCTTGACACTTACCATGTTCTTTTCTAAAACCTTTTTCCTCTTCTTTTTTTCGTTTTGAAGATTTTCTTTCACTTTTCTTCATGCCTTTCACTCTTTCCACATTTTTCCTTCTTGTTTTCTTTTCTTGCTTTCCATGTTTTCATTTCTTTTCTTTTGACAATCATGAAGTGGCAACAATCACAAGAAAAATCTAATCAACTACATTACAAATATAACAAACATACACATCTTTCCTTCTTGATATCATTCAATCAATCGCTCACTCACAATTTCAAACATGATGAATGCAAGCAATTTTCATTGATCAAAGATGGAAGAAAGAATAGTGAAGGTCTCACAGGGGTTAAACAATGGATAATGTGTTTAGGTTTGTGTTAAGGGTTTAGAAACGAATGCCTTTATCATTTTCACATGTCAAAGTGTGAATGTGGCCTTGAGTAAGGATTGAGACAAGTTGTAGGAAATAGTACAACTTGATAGCATCACAAAATATTATAGGAATAAGTTGAATGCCTTTTCCTCATGACAAGCTTACTAACTTCTAATCCACTCTCCTTAACTAAGTTGTATGTGGAATAAACTAAAGCATGAGATTTATCAATTTATGATACCATATCTAAAGTACTCAATTAAATCCACTAATGCTCTCATTAGAACACCGTTTAACATAATTCAAGACATATGTTCGAAATTCAATTCTAAACGGATTTTAAGTTACCACACAAGTGACAAAGTGTAGTATAAGTTATTCTCCAATTCAAGAATTCATCACATGAAGATTTTTTAACTCATTAAGCTCAATTGGTGCGAACCCACTAGGGTTAGACCCTAAGAACACACAACCAATCTGAGATACACTCACCCCAAGAAAGCTAAACAAAGGACTGGAACGATCCACTTGAACCCTTGAACATGGAAGAACAGAGACCCAAAGTGTTGGAAGACGCCACAAGGTTGATCAAGCCTTGATAAGTCTGTTAGTTTTAAGAAGAACCCTAGAGAGAATCCTCTCTCAAGTCACAAAGTGCAGAAAGCAACTTTTCATTCAAAATCAAGTTTGCCTTCAAAGTGAGGCTTATAAAGTATTTAAAGAATACAATTAGAAACTTAACCTAATTTGCATTAAATGCAAGCTAGAGCATTCTAAGCAATAAACTCAAGAAACCTAAAAGTCAAATCTGCCAACTAATTGATAATCTTCGTACAAATAAAACCATAAAAATGAAATCAGTATATTAAGCCCAAAATGTGACTAATTAGGCCCAAATGACCCTCTAATGTGTAGCACTAGGTCCAAGCTCTTTCATTTGTTCTTTCCAAGCCCAAAACATGATCAGAATCTCCCTTTTCAGCATAAATGATATTTGCTACATTTTCAGCTCTTTTGTTCACATTTGTTGACCCAATTGCCATTTGCTTTGTCCATGTCTCTTGCAGTAGCTCATTCAATGCCTCCTTAATTCTCTTGGCTCTTGCTCTTGTGATTGGTCCACTTGGAATTTGCAAAGGATCATGTGAAGTTGAAGAGTCCTCTTGCTGGATCGCATCATCAATGCTCAGCTATTTCAACAAGCAAACACCAACAAACTAGCAAAACATATTTCAGCATCGGAAAACAGCAAGATTGCTTTAGCAAGTCAAATCCCAACAACTTCATACAAATCCAAATTACAACCAGCAAAAATATCTTTCATCAAACCAAGAATATGCCAGATTTAGAAAACACATCAATAGTAAACAAATTCAAACCAGAAATAGAACAATCAGATTTAAGCTTCTTTTCTTGCACCTAAGCTTGTTTAATTGGCTTGGTTACTCAATTTTGTGGTTTGGAGTCATATTTGGTGGTCATTTGCACATTAAATGGTCAAATTTTGCATTTTCGCCCACTTTGCTCCCAAAACTATTTCTCCAAGTCATTGTTAGTGTTTTGAACTTGTTTGGATCATTTTTGCAAGTTTTTAAACCCAAATTCTCACATTTACAACTTTGACCCACTTTCAAGAACTACTTTGTATAACACCTACTTCTAGGACTCATTCCTAAACTAGATTAGCAATGGGAATCATATTCAAGCTTGTTTGGGAACCAAAACCTTTTAAAACTTTTCTTTATTTCTGGAAAAATATCGAAATGCGGAAACTTTTCCAATAATTTTGAAAATTCATAACTAATTTAGCAAAATGGTTTTGACTTGGTTAAAATCTCAAATTAAAGCTTGAAGAGTCCTCTATTTGGGAAAATATCAAACAGAAAATGCACCAACCCATATTGTACAGAGTTTTGTTTTTCCCAACCTGCCTTCTTTCTCACACCTAGAAATTTCATTCTTCTTGCGTGATCTTTAATTTGAGTTACATAAATTTCATTCACTTCATTTTTGGGTTTCCAGAAAGCTCTATATGTCTAGTATTCAACGTAAAAGTTTCATAGCTAATGATATTCATTTACAAATTCGAAATGATTCATAAACAGACATTGTGCAGAAATAGAACCCAAAAATCAGAATATCACCTGCATGTAGAGCCGGTAATATGGGCCAGAGCCCGTGGGCCAACCCGAAACCCGTAAAAAGAAATAAGGTTATGGACTCGGAAAAATAGGGCCATATTAAAATGGGTCTTTTGGGCCTGAACCCGTCAAGCCCGTGATGTGCTAACCCGTCAAACCGTGGGCCAACCCAAACCCGTTTTCCTTTTTTTTAAAAAAAAGAAAAACAATATAATAAATATAATAGAGGTGGTTAAAAAAGTAAAAATATAATAATATTTAAATGATAAAAATATACTACTTTCTTTTCTTTTTATTAGTGTTATTTTATTTGGTTTAGGGTCCTCACTTGGGTGAACACCGAAGACAGGGTGAACGCCGAAGACAGTTCTCACTTTTCTAAGTACTTCATCCGGTCCTAAATATAAGATCACTTTGACTTTTTTATGGAAGTTAAGGAAGCAAATTAGAGACGGGTACTCTTCCTTGTGGTGTCATTGTGGTTAGGGTTGTAAGAGACGGGTACTCTTCCTCCCATCGATCATTCGTGTTGCCTTTTCTTATCTTTATACTTGTTTTCTAGCCGATCCCCTTCCCATAACATATCATTTGGTATCAGAGCAAAGGCTTGCTAGATTTCAAGTTTTATCCTTTTTTTTGTTTGTTTCATTTGTCGTATTGATTCTCTGTTCTTCATTTCTGTCTTCTTGTCTTATTCTTTTTTTTTGTTTTTTCTCTTGTTTCCAGTGTTCTTGTTCTTTCTTTCAGTTTCATTCCTTCCTCCACCCTTTGTGTGTATTTGTGTGACAATGGTTTAAAAAATTTCCTAAAAAAAAGGCAAAAAGAAAGTATTGTGATATTGAAAAAAAAAGAGGCAAAAAAAAAAACGAAAATTGAAAAGTACAAGAGTTTGCAGGTTGGAGCATTGCAAGATTTGGGAAAAGGTTCCATTTCAAATCACCATTAATTTCCTAAATCTCAAATTTTGGTGGTAAGACTCATTTCCCATTCTTCTTGGATTCTTTTTTTTTTTTTTTTTGATATTCTGGAATTTAAACAAGAAACAATAAAAGTACTACAAGTAATAGATAATTCCTAAGTTATCCCAGAGCTGCACAAAAGAGGCACCGCGGCTTCCCTTGGAATGAGTTGAAAACCTGGACTAATCCCCAATGCATAGCGAGCAAAGAAATCAGCAAAACGGTTTTCCTCCCTTCTCACCCACCGAATGGACATCTCCCAGTCTTGTGATATTAAATTACGTAGTACATGCAGCAACTCCCTATCCTCATGAAGCTCAAAATCATCATTTTCTATCAGAGAAATCACTTCCAAAGAATCACAAAAAAGGCAGACTTTCTTGAATCCCGATTCCCACGCTCTACGCAATCCCCAAATACAACCCCAGATCTCTGAACTAATGGCTGCATATTCCTGAAGCCTACAAGAAAAGGCTTCAATTAAGTCTCCGCTACCTTTAAACATTACTCCACCACATCCAGCTGCCTCAGTATAAGAAGAGAAAGCTCCATCTACATACACTACAGCCGTAAAATCAGATAATACTGTCGGGTTTCGATCTTGGCGAAGAGCTCCTGAAGTTTTTCCTTGAAAATCTTTCATGCTATTCATGCAATGAATAATCCCTCGAATCTCTGCTTCTGCCACATGTATGGAAGTAGCGACATTATGGTGTACAAGCTCATTTCTCCTCCTCCATAAAATCCAGCAAGTTATAGAAAAAATAACATTCCATCTACCAAACTCCTTAACCCGAGAATCTGCAAGGTTAATATTCAACCAGCGTTGAAAATCACTTCCCCAGAATAGATGATCTTCATGGTTGACCCCCAGTCTCAACCATAATTCCTTCGCCCTGCTGCAGTCTCTTGAAACATGAAGAGCCGATTCTACTAAGTTTACGCAAAGAGAGCACATCCCATCTGCATGAATATGTCTATCAAAAAGAGACTTATTTGTCAAGAGTCTATCATGCAGTAAGAGCCACATGTGCGTCTTACATCTTGATGGAACCTGTAATTTCCAAGACTTACTCCAGACTGTTCCCCTGCTATTCGACTCCCCCCTGAGCAAATTATAAGCAGACTTAACTGAAAAAACTCCATTCCTTTCGTGTTTCCATCTTGCCTTGCTTTGACCTTGCCTCTGAACAATTTCCACTCCATCATTCACTTCCTTCCAGGTGTTCTTTATTCCACTCCAAACTCTAGAACCCGGTTTCTTCAAATTTATTTGCGGAACAAGATCAGTACCGCATTTATATTTGCTTCGAACTACCCTTGCCCATAGAGCATCAGGCTTGGAAATAAGGCCCCATCCAACCTTCATCATAAAAGCCCGATTTTGCAAAGATGAATATCTTAGACCTAAACCCCCCTTAGCTTTAGGAAAACAAACATTATCCCATGAAATAAGATGAGCACGTTTCTTCTCTGGTGTAGTTCCCCATAGAAAGTTTCTTGCACTACGATCTATCTCTTTGCAACAACTATCAGGCAATAGAGAAGTTTGCATTACATGATTCGGGATAGCCATAGCTACCGATTTAATCAAAATATTCCGGCCTGCTAGAGAAAGGGAATGACTCTTCCAATTACTTAATCTTTGTTTCACCTTATCAATAGCAAAATGATAAGTTGAATTCTTAACCCTCTCATGATGTAATGGAACTCCCAAATATTTTCCCAAATTTGCCGCCATAGTAAATCCAAGACTCTCACTAAGCTACGTCTTGATATTATGATTAATATTATGCGAGAAAAAGACTCTAGATTTATTTCCATTAACTTTCTGTCCTGAGGCAGCACAAAAAGTTTGTAAGCAATCATTAATAACTTCCACCTGGTCTAATCTTCCCTCCGCAAACAATACTAAATCATCAGCAAAAAATAAATGAGACAATGGGGGTCCATTCTTATTCAATCTAATAGGTCTCCAATAACCTAGATCTACTTGCTTTTGAATAAGATGAGCAAGTTTTTCCATACAAATGACAAATAAATAAGGAGAAAGAGGGTCTCCTTGTCTAATTCCACGGGAAGGGAAAAATAAATCAGACTTACTTCCATTCCATAGAAGTTGCATGGAGGGGGACGACAAGCATTCCGTAACCAGCTGCACCAAATTCTCAGGGAGATTTAACTCCTTCAGGCATTCTAAAACAAAAGACCATCTAAGCCGATCATACGCCTTTTCCAGATCAATCTTAATAGCCATGAATCCCTTTTTACCCTTCATATTCCGCATAGAATGAATAACCTCCTGTGCCACAATAATATTATCAGAACTCAACCTACCTGGCACAAAACTGCATTGGTTAGGAGAAACAATAATATCTAGGAATGGTTTAATCCGGTTAGCCACAATCTTTGTTATGGATTTATAGATCACATTACAAAGACTGATAGGTCTAAAATCCTTCAACGTTTCTGGCTGGGGAATCTTCGGAATTAGCACTAGAAAGGTTAGGTTAATATCTCTCACTACCTGCGGGGAAACAAAAATATGATTAATGAAATCCATTACCACCTGCCCCACTTTCTCCCATTGTGATTGAAAAAAGAGAGCATTCAGTCCATCCGGTCCGGGAGATTTCAACGCCCCCATACCCATGAAAGCTTGTTTAATTTCATCTTGCTTTACGATACTCCCCAGATCAATTAAAATGTCATTAGGAATCGGGGGATATGAAATATCAGTTTGTAAGTTGATATGAACGTTACTTTCTTCTGTGAAAAGATTACTATAAAAATCCACCGCCAATTTCTTGATCTCGTCCACATCATAAATCCATTCCCCATTATCATTCTTGATTGCTTCAATAGAGTTCACTCTTCTTCTCGCATTAGCCCGTCTATGAAAGTAACGAGTATTGTTATCCCCCAAAGAAAACCATTCACATCTAGATTTCTGTGCCCACATCAAATCTTCATGTAAAATAATCTCTTCTAGCTCTAGCCAAAGATCTCTTTGCAAGGAAATAATTGATGAAGAAGGCTGAGATGACTGAACTGATTGACTTATTCCCTCCAATCGGTTTAAAATACGATTCTTCTTCCTTCCCAAATGGCCATAAACTTCTACACGCCAATCCTTCACCTTCTCAGTAAATACATGCACATTTTCAAACCAACTTGCATTTTGAGACCATACCTCCTTCATAAATAAATCAAAATCCTCATGCAAAAGCCATGAAGCAACAAATCGGAATGTATACTCTTTTTTAACCAGGAAGGAAGGAGTATCTAGATGCATTAAAAGAGGCTTATGATCTGATTTAAAATGAAATAAGACCTTCGACTTTGCATTAGGAAATTCATCAAGAAATTGATCATTAACAAGAATCCGATCCAATTTACTTTCACACCCGTTTCGATGCCATGTAAAAAAAGGACCCACTGTATGTAAGTGAGAGAGACCCGAGTTTTCAAACCATGAAGCAAACTCTTGATCAAAAGTAGCATGCTCTCTAACAATGGACCTCCTTTCATTTTCAAACAAAATGCTATTAAAATCCCCTCCAATACTCCATGCTCCTATCACTGATCTGCTAATATCGTCCAGTTTTCTCCATAAAGAACGACGCTTCACATAATTAGGACTAGCATACACTCCTGTATAAAAAATTTTCCTGCCATTAGAAGTAATTTCCAAATGAATACACTGATCTGACGCGTCAACAACCTTCGCACTCCAACTAGCATCATTCCACAGAACCCATAGACCACCACTGAAGCCAACCGAATCAATTATATAATTATTATTAAAACCCAACTTGCTTGCAATTTTCCTCGCTTTCATTCCACTTGAACGAGTTTCAAAGAGAAAAAGAAAATCAAATGTATACTTGACTTTAAGCTCCCGTATCAGACCCGGGAAAGAGTGTGCCCCCACTCCTCTACAATTCCAGAAAAGACAAATCATTAGGAAACCGTGGAATTATTAAATTGACCTTCAAGGCCAGAATCCCCTTCACACATGGTGTCTCCCGTCATGTTAGCTTCGAACATTTCTGCTTCCACATTTGTTTCATCATTAACACCCGTTAACACAATGGGCTCCAATTGCTCTTTCTCCTTGTCTTCATCTAATTGCACCAGTACCTCAAATGGATTTGTGGCCCAAGAAAACGGGCTCCCTTCCTTATTCACACGAGCTGGGCCTTTTCTATTAGCCTTAGATACACGAATCTCCTTCCTCCTAATAATAGAATCATTTGACTTTTTCCTATTTGAATTCACCGGGACCCACTTTTGAGTCTTGCTTATTTCATTTCCTAAACCACGGGAATCACCATTAATGCCCAGCGTAGATTTTGCCTTCTTCACATCATCAATAGACCCCACTTTAATATTCAGCCTAGAATCACGTTTCCCATCAACATTATTACTCATAACAACCTTCCCTAATTTGTTGCCCATCAATCCCGATTTTCCTGTTTGCATTACCTGATTACGTGCAAATTTCTTGACGAGATTCCAAGTGCCGATCTTGTCCTTCTGCACCGTCGAAGAACCACCACCTAAATCTCCGGCCACCTCCGTACGTCCTCTTTTCAACAAAGAATCCTTAGACTGCTCAGAAGAAGTACCAGCTCTCCCAGTAGTATTCCCGTCACCACCAATATTAATCCCCCCTTCATCGTCTTCACGTGTTTCACTTTTATCTTTAGGCACCTGATAATGATCGGGACATACATCTTTATGATGGCCATATTTACCACAGTTAAAGCATATTAAGTGTAAACCTTCATACTCGACAGTGCGATCCTTTCCAAAAATTCGAATGGCCGGAATCAAATTCTTACCCAAGTCTAGTTCCACACAAATACGGGCAAACCTGCCTCTCTCAGTTAAATAAGTGATAGAGTCTACTTTCAAAGTTTTCCCCACTAGGTTCCCGATCATATTCAAACTTTCAGCATTAAAAAACTCTAATGGTAGCACAGGAATTCGAATCCACGCCGCAATCCTTCGATAATGATCAATCGCCCAGGGATCAAAATTAGGTCTCCACCTTTGCACCATCAAATAATGGTCTGCTATCATCCATGGACCCTCCAAATACACATAATTTAGGTCCTCATCTGAGTTAAATGATATTACAAAGTAACCATTATCAATATCCCGGATCGTATATTTATCCTTCGTTTTCCAGAGTCTTTGAAGTCTATTCTGCAAGGTCCATAGAGACACTTTTTTCCCTAAAAGCCTGACAATGAGGGATCTCCTCCAAGGGGCACACCAGCGTTCATACTGCTCCTGTGAAAAAATTAACGTGGGAATCGTATTATCTTCTTGACTCTTATCATCCTCCTCGTTAATTCCTGAACCCGATGAATCCCCAGTCTTACCAAAAAATCCCTTAAGACTCTCAAGATACTCATTCCAAGCTTCAGAAAAAACCCCACTACCTCTAGTATCTTTCGGGTAGTCCTTCAACTTTGCATCAATCAGAGTATCTTTATATGAGACACCAGGTGAATTCTTTACAGCAGTCTCCATTGATTCAGCGCCCTCCGTGTCTTCCCCTGCCTTTGGTTTTTTCCGACCACGATCATGAGAACTCTCCTCCACCGTCCCCCCTCTCGCCGGACCACCAGTCTCCATTTTTAGCGCTGCAATGTTTGCCTCCCTTCTTTCCTTTTTCTTCTTCACATTTGAGTTAAGGTGAATTTTAGCGGTTCTTGGATTCTGATTTCCTTATTCTTTTGGTTTCCTATTTTGAGTTCCTTTGCATACTTCATACACTTCTTTTCATCTTCATTTCCTACATCTTCACCTTTTTCTCCCTCTCCTTTGATTTTCAGATTCACATTTCCCCCTTCCATCATTCTCTTGTTGGAAAAAAATTGATTATTAAAACTTTGGTTACAAAGATTACCACATATTAAATATAGCCTCTTAATTTGTTGTCAAGTTTCAATCCAGAATACTGTAAGAGGCAAGCTTGAGTGGTAAAAGGCAATAGTGTTTTACAATGGTATTTGAGTGATACACGTGAGTAGAGTTGTGAGGTCCATTTTTTTCTATGAATTACTAATCTTTCAGGTATTAAATATGTATAGTGACAAAGAGTTCAAGGAAGACCTTCAGTTCTTCCTTAAAGAGCCGAAGCAACACAGTTAAAGTCTAATCACAACTCCAAGTGTAAGAGATATTTATATAGAAAATTGCAGGAGTTGAAGCAAGGCTCCATGAATGTAGAGCAATATTATCAAGTGATGGAAAATGAAAATTCTTATATATACCAAATTGAAAATGAGTGTCATTATTATTACTGCTCAATAAAAATATCTAGATTCTATAAAAAGGGGGGAGGACAAGCTTTCATTTTTTTTATGGTAAAAAAAATCATTTATCACCGTTATTTCACAAGAAAAAAAGAAGAAAACCCGCCATTGATTAGAGTTGGCGTAAAGGAAACATCACAAGTGACTGTTGATCGTTTTATTTGTGGGCTTAATCCTAAATTAGCTTCTTTTGCAGAGATGTTTTGTTTCATGGAGATTGAAAATCTGGTTCATATAATTGCTAAACATGAAGCAGATATCAATGGAAAGAGATGATCAAAACATGAAAATATGAGTGATGGTGTCTCTAGTGAATCTGTTTCAAAGTGTACAATTGAGTAAGATAAAGAAAAAGTGATTGAGAGCATACATTTTTGTCAAAATAAAGAGAGTAAAAATAAGAGCATTGAGGTTACAAAAAAGAAAGATGAAAAGCAAGAACATGAGAAAATTGAAAAAAAGAAAGATGAAAAGCAAGACTATGAGAAAAATGAAAAAAAAGAAAGATGAAATTTTTTTTAAGAAAAGTGAGGTTAAGAGTGATTGCAGGGATGTTTCTAATATAACTAATGATCATGATCATTCTTTTCCTTATATTGGTGGTGAGTTGCAGGTAGTGGGAGATTTGTTTCCTAAGAAGCCACCTGATCCATTCCTAACCTTTGGGAGCATTGAACCCTTTTCCCTTACAATTCAAGCACGAATCTTTTGGAAGAGGGAGAGAATGATAGCATACAGAGAGACTTTAATGAATTGACACTGGGTTCTCTTGTGTGAGCTTTGCTTGCATCTTTGTATTCTCTTGAGAATACCTTAGTCCTTAAGCAAAATAAAATGGCTCAAATCATGTTTATGGTGTTAATCGATCCATAATCATATAGCTAACCTTTTTGGGTGTCACTTCTAGATTCTTCATGAAAGATACAGTGGGATAGGATGTTTCAATATTAGAAATTAAACACATTACATACCTTAGTCCCTAAGCAAACTAAAATGGATCAAATCGTGTTTATAGTGTTAGTTGATCCAGAATGATACATTTGACTTTTTTTGGTGTCATGTTTAGATTCCTCATGAATGTTTGAGTGGCATGCTCTGTTTCAATAGTTGAATTAAGCAGAATACATACATTAGTCCCTATGCAAACACAAATGGCTCAAATCGCGTTTATGGTGTTAGTTGATCCATAATGATACAGGTGAGGGTATCATTTCTAGATTCCTCATGAAAGATTGAGTGGGCTAGCATGTTTCAATCTTAGAAATTAAACACATTGCATGCCTTAGTCTCTAAGCAAATTAAAATGCCTCAAATCACGTTTATGGTGTTACTTGATCCAGAATGATACATATGACCTTTTTGGGTGTCATTTCTAGATTCCTCAAGAAAGATTCAGTGGGCTGGTATCTTTCAATCTTAGAAATTAAACACATTACATACCTGAGTCCCTAAGCAAACTAAAATGGCTCAAACCGTGTTTATGGTATTAGTTGATCCAAAAAGATACATATGACCTTTTTAGGTGTCATTTCTAAATTCCTCATGAAAGATTGAGTGGGATAGTATGTTTCAATCTTAGAAATTGAACACATTACATACCTTAGTCCATAAGCAAACTAAAATGGCTCAAATCACGTTTATGGTGTTAGTTGATCCATAATCATACATCACACCTTTTTGGGTGTCACTTCTAGATTCCTCATGAAAGATACAAAGGGGTAGGATGTTTCAATATTAGAAATTAAACACATTACATACCTTAGTCGCTAAGCAAACTAAAACGACTCATCGCGTTTATGGTGTTAGTTGATTCAAAATGATACATATGGCCTTTTTGGGTATCACATGTAGATTCCTCATGAAAGATTCAGTGGGAGAGGAAGTTTCTAAATTAAAAATTAAACACATTACATACCTTAGTCCCTAAGCGAACTGAAATGGGTCAAATCACGTTTATTATGTTAGCTGATCTAGAATAATACATATGAAATTTTTGGGTGTCATTTCTATATTGGTCATGAAAGTTTAAGTGGAGTAGTATGTTTGAATCTTAGGAATTAAACACAATACATATCTTAGCCCCTAAGTAAATTAAAATGGCTCAAATCGCGTTTATGGTGTTAGTTGATTTAAATTGATACATTTGACCTTTTTGTGCCATTTTTAGATTCCTCGTGTATTTTTGAGTGGCATTCTATGTTTCGATTGTAGGAGTTAAACACATTACATACATTGGTCCCTGAGCAAACTCAAATGGCTCAAATCCGTTTAGGGTAAAGGGTAAAAAATGACCATGTACTTATTTCCAAGGTGCATCTGGCAACTTGTACTTTTTTTTTGGCTCAAAATTGTCCATCAACTTTCAAATTCGGGTCAATAATGACTTTTCCACCAAATTGGTCCAACGGACGTTTCAAATTCAGGCCAATAATGACTCATCCGTCAAACTGGCCCAACGGACGCTTCAAATTCGAGCCAATAATGGCTCATCCATCAAAGTGACCCACTTTCTGTTACTTTTTTATGGGTAGGTCCTACACTGGAATTTCACAGGAATTTAATTTTTATTGGGTCAGTTTAACGGAGGAGTCATTATTGACTCGAATTTGAACTATTCGTTGGGCCAGTTTGACGGAGGAGTCATTATTGGCCCAAATTTGAAACATTCGTTAGCCCAGTTTGATGGAAGAGTCATTATTGACCCGAATTTGAAAGTAGATGGACAATTTTGAGCCAAAAAAAAGTACAAGGCGCTAGATGAACCTTAGACATAAGTACTGGGTCATTTTTGACCCTTCACCCAATCCGTTTATGGTGTTAGTTGATCCATGTGACCTTTTTGGGTCTCATTTCTACATTCCTCATGAAAGATTGATTTGGATAGTATGTTACAAACTTAGAAATTAAACACATTACATCCCTTAGTCTCTAAGCAAACTAAAATTGCTCAAATCGAGTTAATGGTGTTAGTTGATCCAAAATGATACACATGACCTTTTTGGCTGTCATTTCTACATTCATCAGGAAAGTTTGATTGGAGCAGTATGTTTCAATCTTAGGAATTAATCACATACTTAAATTGCTTAAATCGCGTCTGTGGTGTTTAGTTGATCCATCATGATATAGGTGACCTTTTTGGGTGTCATTTATAGATTCCTTATGAGAGATTGAGTGGGGTAGTATGTTTCAATCTTAAAAATTAAACACATTACATACCTTAGTTCCTAAGAAAACTAAAATGGCTCAAATCGCGTTTATGGTGTTAGTTGATCCATAATGATACATGTGATGGAGATCAAGGTGAAAGGGCTTTAAAGGAAGAGCTGCATGGAGCAGGGAGCCCAAGGTCAAGGGTGGAAGTCCAAGAGTCCAAGCGGTTCATTACAATGTGATAGAAGCTCAACAAGACGATGTACAAGGCCCATTTGCAGTCCAGATTGAAGAAATAACTTAAAATATCATGTGACAAGCATGTGCCTTGGAGGAGGAGGTGGAGTGACGTCCAAGAATTTTTAAGAAGCAACGAGAAGGCATCATTATGCATTTAATTTGATTAAATTTTGTTTTTAGGAAGTTTCCTCTTTTATTTCCATTGAATAAGACCTTTTGGTCATTGCTTGTTCTAGAATCATTGTTTTAGTTTCCTAATTTTAGGTAGATGACTTTTACTTCAAGTTTAAGTAATTTCTTATTCCCTTTAGGATTGAATGGTGCCTATAAATTTAATCAATCATCATTATGGCATCATTAATTAGCATTTATTTCTTAGGTTTTGTTTACTCTAGAGTGTTCTCTTGTTATATATGGGCATCATTGTGTACTTGAATGTCCAGACTTGAACATGAAGATATGAATGAGAATTTTCTCTTCTAACAAGTTTTACTTGTTGGTAATGTATTCTTGAAAGAATACGGGCATAAGAGACTGATCGACTCTTGTGTTGTTATACATGGAGTTCTTGAGCCATGTTTCCTTTGGGTGCTGGGTTTCATATACCTAGTGTTTCCTAGAACACGTGTTCATTGGGTTTCTTGTCACAAGATCCCTATCCTTTATTTTATTATTTCTTTGTATTCACTTCTGCCTTTGTTAACCGATTTGTATTTTCTGGGTTTTCTAGGATAGGTCCCTATTGGGTCCACAGCATAAGGCATTGGAGGCCCAATGACAAGAGCAAGGACTAGATCTATGAAAGAGGCCCTGAATTGTTTGATAAGAGAGCTTAAAGAGATGGATCCTATTTACTTAGAAGAGTCATCTTTTCATATGTCCAATGAGAGCCCAAGAAAGGTGGTAACATTGTTAGAAGCCCAACAACATGATGTACAACGCCCATGTGCAGTTCAGCTTGAAGAATTTACTTAAAATTCCATGTGACAAGCATGTGCCTTAGAGAAGGAGCATGAGTGACATCCAAGCACCTTAACGAAGCATCTAGAGGCCATCATTATGCACTAATCTTGATTGATTTTTGTTTTTGGGAAGTTTCTAGGTTTATTTCCATTGAATAAGGCCTCTTGGTCAATGCTTATTCTAGAAGGCTGTTTAGTTTCCTAGTCTGAAATTGTTCGTTTTAGTTTCCTATTTTCTTAGGTAGATTACATTTACTTGAAGCTTAAGTTATTTTCTAATTCTCTTAGGATTGATTGGTACCAATCAGGTCAATCAATTAGCATTTATGGCATTTATGTCTTACGGTTTTTCTCTAGAATGAACTATGTTTGCCTATAGATAGGATGCATACTTAAATTCATAGACTTGAATGATGAATTATTTTAGCATACTTGCTACCTTGTATTCTTGTGAGGATATTTCTTGACATAAGAGGTTGATAGACTCTTGTGTTGTTATACTCAGAGTTCTTGAGTCGTGTTTCCATTGGGTGTTGGGTTTCACATACTCAATGTTTTTTGCAACGAGTGTTTATTGGGTTTCCTAGTTTCTAGATCATTATCCTTTCTTCTATTATTTTCTTTAATCCGCTTTCGTATTTGTACACCAATTTGTATTTTCTGGGTTTTCTAGGACAAGTTCCTATTGGGTCCAGATCAACATGTGACCTTTTTGGGTGTCACTTCTAGATTCCTCATGAAAGATACAGTAGGATAGGAAGTTTCAATATTAGAAATTAAGCACATTACATACCTTAGTCCCTAAGCAAACTAAAATGGCTAAAATCGTGTTTATAGTGTTAGTTGATCCAGAATGATACATTTAACCTTTTTTGGTGTCATGTTTAGATTCCTCATGAATGTTTGAGTGGCATGCTCTGTTTCAATCGTGGAATTAAGCAAAATACATACATTAGTCCCTATGCAAATACAAATGGCTCAAATCGCGTTTATGGTGTTAGTTGATCCATAATGATACATGTGAGGGTGTCATTTCTAGATTCCTCATGAAAGATTGAGTTGGCTAGTATGTTTCAATCTTAGAAACTAAACACATTGCATGCCTTAGTCCCTAAGCAAATTAAATGGCTCAAATTGCGTTTATGGTGTTACTTGATCCAGAATGATACATATGACCTTTTTGGGTGTCATTTCTAGATTCCTCAAGAAAGATCAGTGGGCTGGTATGTTTCAATCTTAGAAATTAAACACATTACATACCTTAGACTCTATGAGCAAGTCGGATTCTCCATATTTTTTTTGCTTTTTTTCCACAAAATTTTTTTGCGACTAAGTTCTGATGCTAAATCTGATGTGGACCTAATATGAACCTGTCCTAGAAACCCCAGAAAATACAAATCAGTTAACAAAGGTGGAAGCTAATTAAAAGAACTAAAAAGAAGGATAGGGATCTTGCGACAAGGAACCCAATGAACACGCATTCCAGAAAACACTAGATATATGAAACTCAGCACCCAAAGGAAACATGGCTCAAGAACTCCATGTATAATAACACAAGTGTCGATCAGTCTCTTATGCCTGTATTCTTTCAAGAATACATAACCAACATGATATGATACTAGGGGACGTTAATTATGAGAGTTTTGACAGTCAAGATTCTATTCAAGATATGGTGAGCCTTATTACTATAAGCTTCGTAAATGGTGGGATGTCCAAGACTCCAAAGACAATATTTGGTCTTCAATTTGCTACATCAACTATCCATTATGTTAGTATACATGTTGAGGATGTAAATGGGGCTCTAACCACAAGTATTGAGGCCCATATGCAAGATTTTACGACCCATAAGAGTTTGAGCACGTGGCAAATAATGAAGATCCATGAAATTGGTGTAACATAGAGAAACAAGCCCAACAAGATGATATATAAGGCCCATGTACAGTCCAGATTCAAAATATCACTTAAAATACCATGTGACAAGCATGTGCCTTGGAGGAGGAGGTGGAGTGACGTCCAAAAACCTTAAAGAAGCATCTAGAAGCCATCATTATGCATTAATCTTGATTGATTTTCGTTTTTGAATAAGGCCTCTTGCTTAATGCTTATTCTAGAAGGCTATTTAGTTTCTGAGTCTGAAATTATTTGTTTTAGTTTCCTATTTTCTTAGGTAGATTAATTTTAATTGAAGCTTAAGTTATTTTCTAATTCTCTTAGGATTGATTGGTACCAATCAGGTCAATCAATTAGCATTAATGGCATTTATGTCTTAGGGTTTTATCTCTAGAATGAACTTGTTGCTTATTTATAGGCTTAATTTTGTACTTGAATGGACAGATTTGGAACATGAGGACATGAATGAGAATTTTCTCTTTTAACAAGTTTTTACTTGTTGGTTATGTATTCTTGAAAGAATACAGGCATAAGAGACTGATAGACTCTATGTTCCATGTATAACATGGAGTTCTTGAGCCATGTTTCCTTTGGGTGCTGGGTTTCACATACTTAGTGTTTTCTGTAACGAGTGTTTATTGGGTTCCTAGTTTCTAGATCATTATCCTTTCTTCATTTGCTTTGTTAATTTGCTTCCTACAAATGAAACATAGCATGCCACTCAAACTTTCATGAGGAATCTAAATATGACACCAAAAAAGGTCAAATGTATCAATTTGGATCATCTAAAACCATAAACGTGATTTGAGCCATTTTAGTTTGCTTAGGGACTATGATATGTTATGTGTTTAATTCCTCAGATTAAATCATACTGCTCCACTCAAACTTTCATGAGGAATCTATAAATGACACCCAAAGAGGTCATGTGTATAATTCTGGATCAACTAACACCATAAAAGTGATTTGAGCTATTTTAGTTGGCTTAGGGGCTAAGTTTTGTAATTTGTTTGATTTCTATGTTGAAACATACTAGCCCACTCAATCTGTCATGAGGAATCTAGAAATGACACCAAAAAGGTCACCTGTATCGTTATGGATAAGCTAACGTCATAAACATGATTTGAACCATTTGAGTTTGCTTAGGGACTAATGTATGTAATGTTTTAACTCCTACAATTAAAACAAAGCATGCCACTCAAACTTTCATGAGGAATCTAAAAATAACACCGAAAAAAGGTCAAATGTATAATTTTGGATCAACTAAAACCATAAACACGGTTTGAGCTATTTTGGTTTGCTTAGGTACTATGCTTTGTAATGTGTTTAATACCTAATATTGAATCATACTACTCTACTCAAAATTTCATGAGGGATCTAAAAATGACACCAAAAAATGTCAAATGTATCATTTTGGATCATCAAAAACCATAAACGTGATTTGAGCCATTTTAGTTTGCTTAGGGACTATGATATGTTATGTGTTTAATTCCTCGAATTAAATTATACTACTCTACTCAAACTTTCATGAGGAATCTAGAAATGAAACCCAAAAAGGTGATGTGTATCATTCTGGATCAACTAACACCATAAAAGTGATTTGAGCTATTTTAGTTGGCTTAGGGACTAGTAATGTGTTTAATTTCTATCATGGAAACATACTAGCGCACTCAATCTGTCATGAGGAATCTAGAAATGACACCCAAAAAGGTCATGTGTATCATTCAGGATCAACTAACACCATAAAAGTGAATTGAGCTATTTTGGTTGGCTTAGGGACTAAGGTATGTAATGTGTTTAATTTCTAAAATTGAAACATACTAGACCACTCAATGTTTCATGAGGAAATCTAGAAATGACACCCAAAAAGGTCAGTTGTATCATTATGGATCAACTAACACCATAAACATTATTTTAGCCATTTTAGTTTGCTTAGGTACTAAGATATGTAATGTGTTTAATTCCTAAGATTGAAACATACTACTCCACTCAAACTTTCATGACGAATCTCGAAATGACACCCCAAAAGGTCATATGTATCATTCTGAATCAACTAACACGATAAACGCGATTTGAACAACTTCAGTTTGCTTTGGGACTAAGGTATGTAATGTGTTTAATTTCTAATTCAGAAATTTCCTATCCCACTGAATCTTCATGAGGAATCTAGATGTGACACCCAAAAAAGGCCTGATGTATCATTTTCGATCAACTAACACCATAAACACGATTTGAGCCATTTTATTTTGCTTAAGGACTAAGGTATGTAATGTGTTTAATTTCTAATTTAGAAATTTCCTATCCCACTGTATCTTTCATGAGAAATCTAGAAGTTACACCCAAAAAAGTTAGCTGTCTCATTATGGTCAACTAACATCATAAACCCAATTTGAGCCATGTTAGTTTGCTTAGGGACAAAGGTATGTAATGTATCTAATATCTAAGATTGAAACATACTAACCCACTCAATATGTCATGAGGAATCTAGAAATGATACCCAAAAAGATCACCTGTATCATTATGGATCAGCTAACATCATAAACGCGATTTGAGCCATATGACTTTATTTAGGGACTAATGTATGTAATTGAATTTAATTCCTAAGATTAAAACATTACATGCTACTCAAACTCTCATGAGAAATCTAGAAATGACACAAAAAATGGTCAAATGTATCATTTTGGATCAACTAAAACCATAAATGCGATTTGAGCCATTTTAGTATGCTTAGGGACTAAGCTATGCAATGTGTATAATTCCTAAGATTGAATCATACTACTCCACTCAAACTTTCATGAGGAATCTAGAAATGACACCCAAAAAGGTCATATATATCATGAGCAATTTTAGTTTGCTTTGTGACTAACATATGTAATGTGTTTAATTTATAAGATTGAAACATACTACCCTACTCAATCTTTTATAAGGAATATAGAAATGAACCCTAAAAGGTCACCTGTATCAATATGGATCAACTAACACCATAAAAGTGATTTGAGCCATTTGAGTTTGCTTAGGGACAAATGTATGTAATGTGTTTAATTCCTACGATTGAAACATACTAGCCCACTCAAACTTTCATGAGGAATCTAGAAATGGCACCAAAAGAGGTCAGATGTATCATTATGTATCAACTAACGCCATAAACACAATTTGAGCCATTTTAGTAAGCTCAGGGACTAAGGTATCTAGTGTGTTTAATTTCAAAGATTGAAACATACTAGCTCACTCAATATATCATGAGGATCTAGAAATGACACCCAAAAAAGTCACCTGTATCAATATGGATCAATTCACAGCATAAACTCGATTTGAGCCATTTTAGTTTGCTTAGGGACTGAGATATGTAATGTGTTTAATTCCTAAGATTGAAACATAGCATGCCACTCAAACTTTCAAGAGGAATCTAGAAATGACCCCACCCCAAAAAGGTCGCGTATATCATTATGGATAAACTAACATCATAAACTCGATTGGAGCCATTTGAATTTCCTTGCATACTAATGTATGTAATGTGTTTAATTCCTATGATTAAAACATAGCATGCCACTCAAACTTTCATGAGGAATCTAGAAATGACACCATAAAAGGTCAAATGTATTATTATGGATCAACTAACATCACAAACGTGATTTGCGCCATTTTCGTATGCTTAGAGACCAAGCTATGTTATGTGTTTATTTCCTATGATTGAAACATAGCATGCCACTCAATCATTCATGAGGTATCTAGAAATGATATCAAAAAAGGTCAAATGTATTATTTTGGATCAACTAACACCCTTAACGCTACTTGAGCCCTTTTAGTATGCTTAGGGACTAAGATATGCTATGTGTTTAATTCCTAAGATTGAAACATACTACTCTAACCAAACTTTCATGAGGAATCTAGAAGTGACACCAAAAAAGGTCTGATGTATCATTCTGGATCAACTATCACCATAAACGTGCTTTGAACAATTTCACTTCGCTTAGGGACTAAGGTATGGAATGTGTTTAATTTCTAAGATTGTAACATACTATCCTAATCAATATTTAATGAGGAATCTAGAAATGACACCCAAAAAGGACATATGTATCAATCTTGATCAACTAAGACAATAAGCACGATTTCATTCGTTTCAGTTCGCTTAGGGACTAAAGTATGTAATGTTTAATTTCTAAAATTGAAACTTCCTATTCCACTGAATCTTTCATGAGGAATCTAGATGTAACATCCAGAAGAGTCAGCTGTATCATTATGGATTAACTAACACCAAAGATGCGATTAGAGCCATTTCGGTTTCCTTAGGGACTAAGGTATGTAATGTGGTTAATTCCTAATATTGAAAAATAATAGTACACTCAAACTTCCATGAGGAATCTAGAAATGACACCCAAAAAGGTCATTTGTGTTGTCATGGATCAACTAACGCCATAAGCACGATTTGAGCCATTTTAGTTTGCTTAGGGACTAAGGTATGTGATGTGTTTATTTCCTACAATTGAAACATAGCATTACACTCAAACTTTCTTGAGGAATGTTAAAATGACACCAAAAAGGGTTAAATGTATCATTGTGGATCAACTAACACCATAAACACAATGAGCCATTTTAGTTTGCTTAGTGACTAAGGTATGTAATGTGTTTAATTTCTAATATTGAAACATCCTATCCCAATGTATCTTTCATGAGGATTCTAGAAGTAACAGCCAAAAAGGTCAGCTGTATCGTGATGGATCAACTAACACCATAAGCAAGATTTGAGCGAGTTGAGTTTGCTTAAGGACTAAGGTATGTAATGTGATTAATTCCTAAGATTGAAACACACTATGCCACTCAAACTTTCATGAGGAATCTAGAAATGACACCCAAAAAGGTCATTTGTATCGTTTTGGATCAACTAACACCATTGACGCGATTTAAGCCATTTTAGTTTGCTTATGGGCTAGGTATGTAATGTGTTTAATTTCTAAGATTCAAACATCCTATCCAACTGAATCTTTCATGGGGAAAATAGAAATGACCCCCAAAAATGTTAAATGCTTCCCTATGGATTGACTAACTCCATAAACACTACTTAAACCCTCTTAGTTTGCTTAGGGACAAAAGTATGTGATGTATTGAATTTCTATGATTGGAACATCTTATCCCACTCAAACATTCATGAGGAATCTAGGACTAACACCCAAAAAAGTGAAATAGAAATTTTTTATCAGCTAACACCATAAACACCATTTGAGCCGTTTTTGTTCGCTTATAAGGTATGTAATGTGTTTATTTTGTAAGAATCAAACTTCCAATCCCACTAAATCATTTATTAGGAATCTAGAAGTAACCCCGCAAAAAGGTAAATGCATCTCTTTGGATCAATTGTGATGGGTTTCTTTTTAAGAAGGATAAATTGTGCATTCCCAATTGTTCTATGCCTGAACTGCTTGTAAAAGAAACTCATGGTAGTGGTCTCATGGGTCACTTTGGTGTTGATAAAACTTTAGTTCTTTTGCATGAACACTTTTATTGGCTTAAAATGAGAAAATATGTTGTCTCTATTTGTGTAAAATGTGTGACATGTAAGCATGCAAAGTCTAAGGTTCAGCCCCATGGCTTATATTCCCCTTTACCTGTGCCTTCCCAACCTTGGATAGATATTTCCATGGATTTTGTGTTGGGTTTGCCTAGGTCTCAATCTAGAAAGGATAGTATATTTGTTGTGGTTGATCGTTTTAGTAAAATGGCTCATTTCATTGCATGTTCTAAAACAAATGATGCTGTGCATATTGCTGATTTGTTCTTCAAGGAAATTGTTAGATTGCATGGGTTGCCTAAAACAATTGTGAGTGATAGGGATGTAAAGTTCCTTAGCTATTTTTGGAGGACTTTATGGAGTAAGCTAGGAACTATGATATATCATGGGGAGCGGATCGGCTAGAAGACAAGTATAAAGACGAGAAAAAGATAACACGGAACCGATGATCGATGGGAGGAAGAATACCCGTCTCTTACAACCCTAGCCCACAAAGACACCACAAGGATGATCAGTCCTTGATACAGTCAAGTATTCTCAAGAGAATACAAAGATGCAAGCAAAGCTCACACAAGAGAAACAAAAGTCTCAATTCATTCAAGTCTGAAATGTTTAGTACAAAGCAAGCCTATATATTGGCAACAATGGAATACTCTAGAATGAAGACAACCCTAAGACATCAATGGTGCATTAATGATGATTGGCATTTTGAATTGCACCATTCCATACAAAGAAATGACTTATTCTTGAAGGAAAAGTCAGCTATTCAAAATAGGAAAATAAGACAAGACATTCTAGAACATTCATTGACCAAATTGCCTTATTTTATGGAAATAAAATAAGAGACTTAATTGAAATGAAATGCAATCAGATTTGATGCATAAGGAAGTGTTCTAGATGCTTCTTGATTTGTCCAAAACGTCACTTATGCTCCTCCTCCAAAAGCACATGCTTGTCACATGTATTTTAAGTGAATTCTTCAATATGAACACCACTTAAGCCTTGTATATCAACTTGTTGGGCTTCTAACATTGTGACCGCCTTTATTGGGCTCTTGTTGGACATATGAATGGATGAATCTTTAAAGTAGTTGGGCTCCAACTCTTTAAGATCTCTTATATAGCAGTTCAGGGCCTCCTCCATAGCTTTGGTCCTTGCTCTTGTCATCGGGCCTCCAATCCCTTGTAATGGATCTTTTAAGAAGTTGGGATTCCATCCTTGAGCTTGCTCCATGTCTGGTTCAGTTGCCTTTAAAGTCTTAGCACTCCATGCTCCTTCATTCTTCCTTTCATTGTTGGCCCTTACTTTAGCATGCAATCCCTGCACAAACTCAGCCTTTTTCTTGCCATCCAGGTTAGTTTGTTCACTAGAAGGCAATGGTAGGATATCTAATGGAGTTAAGGGATTAAAGCCATAAACAATCTCAAATGGAGAGAAGGAAGTAGAAGAATGAACAGCCCTATTGTATGCAAATTCAATATGAGGCAAACAACTTACCCAATTCTTCAGGTTCTTTTGAATTATTGCACGCAACAAAGTAGTGAGTGTTCTATTGACAACCTCAGTTTGCCCATCCGTTTGAGGATGTGCCACAGTAGAAAACAACAACTTAGTTCCTAGCTTACTCCATAAAGTCTTCCAAAAATGGCTAAGGAACTTGACATCGCTATCACTCACAATTGTCTTAGGCAAGCCATGCAATCTAACAATTTCCTTAAAGAATAAATCAGCAATATGCACAGCATCATTTGTTTTGGAACATGCAATGAAATGAGCCATTTTACTGAATCGATCAACCACAACAAATATGCTATCCTTTCCGGATTGAGACCTAGGCAAACCCAACACAAAATCCATGGAAATATCTATCCAAGGTTGGGAAGGCACAGGTAAAGGGGAATACAAACCATGCGGTTGAACCTTAGACTTTGCATGCTTACATGTCACACATTTTGCACAAACAGAAACAACATATTTTCTCATTTTAGGCCAGTAAAAGTGTTCATGCAAAAGAGCTAAAGTTTTGTCAACACCAAAGTGACCCATCAAACCACCACCATGAGTTTCTTTCACAAGCAATTCACGCATAGAACAATTTGGGATGCACAATTTATCCTTTTTGAAAAGAAACCCATCACATCTATAAAAATCACTCAATCCATGCTTTTCACAAGAGGACCAGATGTTAGAAAAATCACAATCAGACTCATACAATCCTTTCAGCAACTCAAATCCAAGTAATCTAGCATGAAGGGAAGTGATAAGAGAATACCTTCGAGAGAGAGCATCTGCAACAACATTCTCTTTACCTTGCTTATGCTTGATCACATATGGAAAGGTCAATGAACTCCAGCCAATGAGCATGCCTCTTGTTAAGCTTACCTTGAGACTTTAAAAACTTTAAACTCTCATGGTCAGAATGTATGATGAATTCACGTGACCATAGGTAATGCTGCCAAGTTTCCAAAGCTCTTTTCAAAGCATATAGCTCCTTATCATAAGTAGAGTAATTCAATGAAGCTCCACTTAATTTCTCACTAAAGTAGGCTATAGGCCTTGACTCTTGCATCAAAACAGCACCAATGCCAATTCCAGAAGCATCACATTCAACTTCAAAAACTTTGTTAAAGTCAGGTAAACACAATAATGGTGCATTGGTTAGCTTTTCTTTCAAAGTGCGAAAAGAATTTTCTTGTGTTTCACCCCATTTAAAAGTTACATGCTTCTTAACAAGTTCATTTAGAGGTGCAGCAATAGATGAGAAATCTTTAACAAACCTCCTATAGAAACTTGCTAATCCATGAAAGCTCCTAACTTCATTAGCATTCTTTGGGGTTGGCCAATCTCTAATAGCTTTCACCTTCTCTTCATCCACACGGATCCCTTGAGCACCTACAACAAATCCAAGAAACACAACAAAATCCATGCAAAAAGAACATTTTTGAAAGTTGGCATATAAGCTATTTTCCTTAAGAGTGTTAAACACCTCACGCAAGTGCACAACATGGTCATCTAAAGTTCTACTATAAACAAGTATATCATCAAAGTAGACAACCACAAACTTTCCAATATATGAATGAAAGACATGATTCATTAAGCTCATGAAAGTACTAGGTGCATTAGTTAACCCAAAGGGCATAACTAACCATTCATACAACCCAAACTTAGTTTTAAAAGCAGTTTTCCATTCATCTCCCTCTTTCATGCGTATTTGATGATAGCCACTCCTAAGATCAATTTTAGTAAAAATTACAGCACCATGCAACTCATCCAACATATCATCTAATCTAGGAATGGGATAGCGATACTTAACTGTTATCTTATTGATGGCTCTACAATCAACACACATACGCCACGAACCATCTTTCTTTGGCACAAGGAGAACTGGAACAGCACACGGGCTCAAACTTTCCCTTACAAAGCCTTTCCTCATAAGCTCATCTGCTTGATGTTGAATTTCTCTAGTTTCTTCAGGGTTGGCTCTATAAGCGGGTCTATTAGGTAAGGAAGCCCCGGGAATAAAGTCAATCTTATGCTCAATTCCTCTTAATGGAGGAAGTCCATCCGGTACCTCATCAGGGAATAAATGACCAAATTCATGCAATAAAGACACAACACTAGAGGGCAAAGAGGGGTTAAGTTCGTTAGTAGAGAAGTAAGCATCCTTACATACAAGTACCAAGACTTGCTCACTCAATAATGCTCGCTTAACCTCACTTTTTCCAGAAAACAAAATCTCTTTCTTTTCTTTCTTTTTCTCTTTTGCTCTCATTTTCTTTTCACTTTCTCTATTTTCTCTCTTTTGCTCTCTTTTTCACTTTCGAACAGGGAGGGAATGTAATGATGCAGGAAATGAAGATGGAAAGTTTATGAAGAATGGAAAGGAATTGAGAATAAGAAACTAGAAGAATAAGGAAATTAGACCACAGGAAGAATGGGAAAGGAGTCTTACCACCCAAATTTGAAATTTATGAAATTAATGGTGATTTGTAATGGAAACTTTTCCCAAATCTTGAAATTTACCAACCTGCAAATCTCTCATTGTTATTTTTTTGAATTTTCGTTTTTCTATTTTTTTGCATTTTTTTTTCAGTATCACAATACTTTCTTTTTTTTTGACAAATTTTTTTTATATTTTTTTATAACAATAACACACAAACACAAAGAAGCGGTGGAAGAAGGAAATGAAACTGAAAGAAAGAACAAGAATGCTGGACACAAAAAGAAGTGATAAGAAAAGAAGACAGAAAAGAAGAACACCGAAGCAATACGACAAATGAAACAAAAAGAAAAAAGACACAAAGGATAGAACTTGAAATCTAGCAAGCCATTGCTCTGATACCAAATGATGTATCATGGGGAGCGGATCGGCTAGAAGGCAAGTATAAAGACGAGAAAAAGATAACACGGAACCGATGATCGATGGGAGGAAGAATACCCGTCTCTTACAACCCTAGCCCACAAAGACACCACAAGGATGATCAGCCCTTGATACAGTCAAGTATTCTCAAGAGAATACAAAGATGCAAGCAAAGCTCACACAAGAGAAACAAAAGTCTCAATTCATTCAAGTCTGAAATGTTTAGTACAAAGCAAGCCTATATATAGGCAACAATGGAATACTCTAGAATGAAGACAACCCTAAGACATCAATGGTGCATTAATGATGATTGGCATTTTGAATTGCACCATTCCATACAAAGAAATGACTTATTCTTGAAGGAAAAGTCAGCTATTCAAAATAGGAAAATAAGACAAGACATTCTAGAACATTCATTGACCAAATTGCCTTATTTTATGGAAATAAAATAAGAGACTTAATTGAAATGAAATGCAATCAGATTTGATGCATAAGGAAGTGTTCTAGATGCTTCTTGATTTGTCCAAAACGTCACTTATGCTCCTCCTCCAAAAGCACATGCTTGTCACATGTATTTTAAGTGAATTCTTCAATATGAACACCACTTAAGCCTTGTATATCAACTTGTTGGGCTTCTAACATTGTGACCACCTTTATTGGGCTCTTGTTGGACATATGAATGGATGAATCTTTAAAGTAGTTGGGCTCCAACTCTTTAAGATCTCTTATATAGCAGTTCAGGGCCTCCTTCATAGCTTTGGTCCTTGCTCTTGTCATCGGGCCTCCAATGCCTTGTAATGGATCTTTTAGGAAGTTGGGCTTCCATCCTTGAGCTTGCTCCATGTCTGGTTCAGTTGCCTTTAAAGTCTTAGCACTCTATGCTCCTTCATCAAACTAAATTGTTTTTTTTTCTACTGTGGCACATCCCCAAACGGATGGGCAAACTGAGGTAGACAATAGAACTCTCAGTACTGTGCTGCGTGCAATAATTCAAAAGAACTTGAAGAATTGGGTTAATTGTTTGCTTCATATTGAATTTGCATACAATAGAACTGTTCATTCTTCTACTTCTTTATCCATTAACTCCATTGGATATCCTACCATTGCCTTATAAAGAAAAAACTAACCTTGACGGCAAGAGAAAGGCCAAGTTTGTGCAGGGATTGCATTCTAAAGTGAGGGCTAACATTGAAAGGAAGAATGAGCAATCTGCAAGGCAAGCTAACAAAGGTCGTAGAAAGGTTGTCTTTGAGGCTGGAGATTGGGTTTGGGTTTATTTGCGAAAGGAGAGGTTTCTAGATCAACGAAAATCTAAGTTGCAACCAAGGGGAGATGGTCCTTGTTAGAATAATAAGTTTTGATGATAACTAAACATAACTTAGGCATAAGGATAGGCTGAGTAAAGATCAGAAATGACATAGAGATAATCTGATAAGAAATCCTAAGTATTGTCTAATCGATCAGGGATAGATTACAAGATAAGAACTTAAAGCCTAATCGAATCAAGTTCAGATTAGAAGTTAAGTTTGTAGCCGCCTAATTGATTAGAGGACCCTGTAATCGATCAAGAATTCTGTATAATCGATTAAGAGGAATTAGCCCAATCGATTAGAGAGCATTTATCGATTAAGACATAGCCAAGTATAATCGATCAGAGAACTATAATCGATTAGAGCATATTGAGTGATCGATCAAAGAAAACATGTAATCTGAGTATAATTTGTTTACAATCGATTAGACATGACTAATCGATCAGACTCCCCTGTAATCGATTAGGCGTTTATCTTTCTAACTTGAATATTCAATGATGCAGGCTGTAATCTATGCGTAATCGATCAGAAACCATTCCCTGTAATCGATCAGAGGTTATAATCGAAGTGGCGATAGGATTTATTCAAAACCAATGGCTAAGTCTATTTTAAGCTTTCAAAGTACAGATATACACAGGCCTACTTAAGGAAGTTTACGTTAGCACGCAATTTGTCTCAATAGAGCCGTTAGACTCACCAACCACTTCCAGCAATAAATGAAGAGAGATGAACTAAAGCGAAACAAGTACAATGGAGTTAATGCTTCTCAGAACACAATCCTAACACTCCATATCAGACTAATCAAGTTCTGGTCATACAACGGCAAAACTCTCAACGGGCAGTTTTCCAGGAGAGATTATAAAAGCCTCTCAGAAGACAATTTGTTGTATTCATTGATTGCAAAAATTGATTGTTGTAACTACTGCATTCAATACTCACCAATCTTTAGAAAGCTTATTCTTTTGATATTCTTCAGTGTGTAACATAATTAGTTCAATAGAGTGAACAAGTCTTCTGTATTTATTACCAAGTGAGGATAACTCTTAAGATAGTGGGATCTTAAAAGTGGGGGTGTAATCTTACAAGTTGTAAGGGGGAGTGATCAGTGAAAAGAGTGGTCTCTTACTGTCACTTGTAAAGGCATTCAAGAGCCTGAGTTAATCTTGAAAAGTTAGTGGAACCCAACTGAAGGTTGTAGAACTGGACGTAGGCCAAGATTGGACTGAACCAGTATAAATCTTGAGTTTTCCAGTTTTAAATTGAAAAAGCACAATTCACCAGAGCCTGGTCTTCTCAGAACATACTGATCCCACGATCAGGAGAAGTAAAGATCCATAATGGCAGGATATGATAACGTTCTTCCAAAAGGCAGCTCAATCAACAAACCTCCTGGATTCAATGGTGAACACTAAACTTTCTAGAAGATGAAAATGAAGGTTTTTATCAAATCAACTGGATATGATCTCTGGAGGATAGTTGAAGAAGGGAATATCATTCCTATGAAGACAGAGAATGGAATTCAAGTGCCAAAGCTTCCTCAAGAACTCACTGATGATGACAAGGGAGATCTGGAACTAAACAACATGGCAGTCTTGATTCTTCAGAATACTCTAAGTCAAAAAGAATACTTTAGAGTATGTCATCTGGAGACTACCAAAGAGATGTCGGATGCTCTAGCCATTGCTCATGAGGGAACCAGCGGAGTAAAAACAAGAAGAGTTGAGCAACTGGTCTCTGACTTCCTTCTATTCAAAATGGAAGATGGGGAACCAATCAGGGAGCTGGAAATCAGATTCACCTATTTGATTAACAATCTTACAGCTCTTGGAAGAAGGATTACTGAGACAGAACAAGTCTCCAGGATCTTGAAGATTCTAACTCCTAAATGGCAGATGAAGGCTACTGCAATCCAAGAAATGAGAGGAGAATCCATGAGTTCCATCACATCATTATTTGGAAGCATGGCAGAGTATGAACAACCATCAAAGTTCAAAAAGAACTCTATGGAGACAAGAAGAAAAAGAATCTTGCCCTGTTAGCTTCAACAAAAGATGATGAGGATGAGGAAGATGAAGAAGAACTGGATGACGATTGATTTAACCTTTTCCTTACGCCTTGGGGTTAAAATCACAATAATTACCAAGGATTGTGTAAAGTGGCACAATCTCGGATCGTTTCACTTAAGGAGTCCTTCTAAAATACTTGAGCTAACTAAATGTAATTGAAACAATAAAAGGTATGGGGGTTTGATTTTGAAAATTCATTTAATAAAACTATTGACAATTGCTATTACTTGTTTTTGTGATTTTCTTTTGATTAAAAGGGAGAAAAGGGTTTGGATTAAGGGAATTTATAAAATGGGCTTTGGTAGTGCTACGGTGGCTCTCACGCTTCATTAAATTGATATTGGGAGTTAAAAGATGCACTAAGTGTAATTGAAAAATCCCCAAGCAACCACTAGGGGTCCACTAGCCCTAATTAATGACTAATCAAGCAACCACTTTCTTAGCCATTACTTAGGGTTAGTGTTAAGCTCCACTTGGTGTGTGTTGGAACATGAGTTTTGAAAACCAATTCCTCTCGAGAATGTGCAACCCTAGGATTGAGTGGGAAGATGAAGATTTGAGTGAGGAATGAAGGAAATGAGTGAAACCCTAGGAGAGCTCTTCAATTTCGTGCTTGGGAGGCTTCGATTCTGAAGGTGGGGGGTGTTTGGATCTATTTATACTGCTCAAAAACCCTAACAAATCGCGTCAGAATTTTGCTGATATCGGGGGCTCACCATGGCCTCGCCGCGGCGAGCAATAGAGCTTTCTGGAACTTTGCCTCTGAGCTCGCCGCGGTGAGGGACAGAGCTTTCTGCTTGGATTTGGCTTCCTTGCCGGCCGCGGCGAAATACTGATGATTTTGCCTCTTTCTTCATTTTCTTCTTCAGCTCCGTCCAGAATTCTTCGCTGCAACTTGGCTCCTTAATTTGGGTATTTTCTTCTAGGACCTGCATATAAAATGAACCTAAGGTAGCATCAGAATGTTCTTGAAAATGGGTTAAACAATAAATCATACTAATGATGCCCAAATTGCCCTTGACTAGAACAAACTCCAACAAAGTGTGCAAAAGTCAGAAATGAACCTAATTAAGTGCAATTACCCCAAGAACATGCAATAATCTAATGATTTTATCAATGAAAAGTGTATAAAAATATGGTGCAATCAACGATGAAATGGCCTTTGTTGTCCCAAAGTTCAAGAAGTTCTTTAGAAATAGAGGAAGATTCCAAAGGGGTAGCAATAGCAACAATAGAAGGGACTTCCAGAAAAATGTTCCTGTATGCTATGAGTGCAAGAAGCATGGACACTTCAAGTCAGAGTGTCCAAGTCTTCAAAGGTTTAAGGGGAAAGAGAAAAAGAAGTTGAAGTTCCAAGGCAAAAAGAAAGCCTATGTGTCCTCTATATAGGGAGATAGCTCAGATGAAGAAGCTAGTGATGCTGAAGAAGCAGCCAACCTCTGTCTGGTAGCTCAAGAAGAATCATCAAATAGTGAGGTATATCAAACTGACTCATCTTTTCAGGAACTTCAAGATGCATATAATGATATACATGTTGAATTTGTAAAATTGGCAAAAGAAGTGTCTATATTGAGAAAGAAAAACAAAGAGCTTGAAAAGAAAATTGAAGAATCTGACTGCATTAAATGTAAACAACCTTCAGAAGAAGTCTTTCAAAAGAAAGAACGTATTGAGTGCAAAAACTGTGAAAAACTTTTGAAAGAAAATGAGAAGATCTCAAGCATTTTGAAGAAATTCACTAAGAGCATTGAAACACTTGATATTATGCTAATGAATCAAAAGGCCTATAGGGATAAAACCGGGATATGTTATGATCCAACTCCTAAACTCTTGAAAAAGAAAAGTTCTGCACCTACTATTGGAAATTTTTCAGAGAAGCTTCAGAATATTCATCACCATTTAGTTTTTGCAATTTCTGTAACAAAAAGGGACATACTGGTTCAACCTGCTATCCTAAAAAACATGGATTATCTGGATTATACAAATGGGTTCCTAAAGGGACACATCAGCCTATAGTTCATCAGGATAGAAGGCAACAAACTAATTCCAAAGGACCCAAAAAAATTTGGGTACCTAAATCTGTTTAGTCTGTGTAGGTTTGTCTCAAGGTATCCAACAATAACAAATGGTATATAGATAGTGGATGCTCAAGACATATGACAGGAGATAAAGAGAAATTGGAAAATCTGATCATGAAGGAAGGAGCGAAGGTCAGTTTTGGTGGAAACCAATTTGGAAAAATTGTCGGAAGAGGAGACATTGGATTAGTTAAAGACATCTACCTAGTGGAAGGTCTCTGCCACAATCTGTTAAGTGTTAGCCAAAGCACTGATAGAGGTAACTGGGTAATCTTTGACTCAAATGAATGGCTCATAGTAGATAAGAAAGAATTGGCCATAGATAAATCAAATCTTAAATTTAGATTGAAAGCTAATAGAAATGGAAACTTGTATACAATAGATCTGAATCAACAATTTTCTGAAAAATGTTTGATAAGCAATACTGTTAACTATTGTCTACGGCATAAAAGATTAGCACATGTAAACATGGCTCAACTAGAAAAACTGATCAAAAAGGACCTTGTCATTGGCATACCTAATATGAAAGTAAAATCTGATTTATTGTGTGAAGCATGTCAAAAAGGGAAACAGACAAAGTCCTCCTTTAAACCTAAGAAGGAAGTTTCCACTACTAGTCCCCTAGAACAAATTCATATGGATTTGGTTGGACCAGCAAGAGTGAAAAGTCTAGGAGGAAGTCTGTACACTCTTGTGATTGTGGATGACTATTCTAGGTTCACTTGGACTATGTTTCTTTCTTCTAAGCATGAAACTTTTGATGCCTTTTATCTGTTTGCTAAGAAAGTGCATAATGAAAAAGACAAGAAAATCAGATCAATTAGAACATATCATGGAGGAGAATTTGAGAATCAAGACTTCTTGGAGCTGTGCGAAGAAAATGGCATAGATCACAACTTTTCAGCTCCCAGATCACCTCAACAAAATGGAGTGGTGGAAAGAAAGAATCGTGTACTCACTGAGATGGCCAAAACAATGCTAAATGAAAAGAAAGTATCTCAAGTTTTCTGGGCAGATGCTATGAGCACAGCTTGCTACGTCTCAAACAAAGCTTACATACGGAAAGGAATGGATAAAATACCTTATGAACTTTACAAAGGAAGAAAGCCAAATATAAGCCACCTCAAAGTGTTTGGTTCCAAATGCTTCATCCACAATAATGGAAATGTAAATTTAGGTAAATTTGATCCTAAAGCTGACTCTGGAATTTTCATTGGTTATTCTAACAGAAGCAAGGCTTATAGAGTTTTCAACAAAAGAACTTCTCCTGTCGAAGAATCAGTCCATGTAGTATTTGATGAAACTGACTCTGTACAGAATGATGTAACAGAAGAGGAATCAGGTTTTCCAAAAAGATCTAAAAATCCTACATAATCATTACCATCACTAGATGAATCCCATGGGGAAGGCCAAGAGGATCATCCTCATGATGCATCAACTGGACCCCCAGCATGGAGACATCACAGGAATTATCCACCTGAGCAAATCATTGGTGATGTTAATGGGGGTGTTAGAACCAGAAATCAGATCCCAAATGAAATGAATTTCTCAGCTTTTACCTTTGAAATCTCTTACTTGCATTGAAGAAGCACTAACAGACTATGACTGTATAGTTGCTATGCAAGAAAAGCTCAACCAATTTGAAAGAAGTCAAGTTTGGGACTTGGTTCCTAGACCTTCAAATTACCCCATTATTGGAACCAAGTGGGTTTTCAAAAACAAACTTGATGAATCTGGATCTGTGGTCAGAAACAAAGCAAGACTTGTGGCCAAAGGATATAACCAAGAAGAAGGCATAGATTATGAAGAGACTTTTGCCCCAGTTGCAAGACAGGAAGCAATAAGACTTCTGTTGGCTTTTGCATCCCTCAAAAACTTTAAACTTCATCAAATGGATGTAAAGAGTGCCTTTCTTAATGGATATATCATGGAAGAAGTGTATGTTGAACAACCCTCTGGTTTTGAAGATTCCTCTAAACCAGATCATGTTTTTAAACTCAAAAAGGCCTTATATGGACTTAAACAGGCACCAAGGGCTTGGTATGAAAGATTAAGTAACTTCTTATTAGGAAAGGGTTTTACAAGAGGAAAAGTAGATACCACTCTATTTATTCGGCACAAAAAGAAAATTATGCTTGTTGTACAAATTTATGTAGATGATATTATCTTTGGTGCTACTAATGAATCTCACTGTGAGGAATTTTCTAAGACTATGCAGGGAGAATTTGAAATGTCCATGATGGGAGAGCTGAACTTCTTCCTAGGTCTTCAAATTAAACAAAGAAAAGATGGGATATTCATCTCACAAACCAGTATGTGAAGGAGATCTTAAAGAAGTTTGGGATGGATCTATCTAAGGAAGAAGAGACTCCTATGAGCTCCACAGCATTACTGGATGCTGATGTGAAGGGAAAGGATTTCAATCAGTCCACATACAGAGGCCTGATTGGTTCACTCCTATACTTAACTGCCAGCAGACCAGACATCCAATTTAGTGTGGGGATTTGTGCCAGATATCAAGCTAAACCAAAGGAATCCCACCACACATGTTGATGCGATCCAGCAAGATGACTTTTCAACATCAAATGATCCTTTGCAAATTCCAAGTGGACCAATCACAAGAACAAGAGCCAAGAGAATAAAGGAAGCATTGATTGGGCTTGTGCAAGAAACCTAGACAAAGCAATTGGCAATCGGCTCAACAAATCTGAACAAGAGAGCTGAAAATGTAGCAAATGTCATTTGGGCTGAAAAGTGAGGTTCTTATCATGTTTTGGGCTTCGAAACAACAAATGAAAAAGCTTGGACCTAGTGCTACACATTGGAGAATCATTTGGGCCTAATTAATCACATTTTGGGCTTAATATGATGATTACATTTTTATGATTTTTATTTGTGCGAAAATTGTTAATTAGTTGGCAGATTTGACTTTTGGGTTTGTTGATTGTTGACATTAAGTTGGCATGCTTGACTTTTGAGATTCTTGATTGATTGAATTAGGTTGGCATGTTTGACTTTTAGGGTTTGTTGTTTGTTGAATTAGGTTTAGTGCTTTGAATTCTTTAGAATGCATTGAATGCAATTTAGGTGAGAAGTCTGGATGTTGCCTATAAATACATTGTAAGCCTCATTTGGAAGGCAGACTTGAACAAGACTTGAATTTTGAATGAAAAGTTGCTTCTATGCACTTTGTATCTTGAGAGTGGATTCTCTCTAGGGTTCTTCATTGAACTAACAGACTTATCAAGGCTTGATCATCCCTGTGGCGTCTTCCAGCACTTCGGGTCCTTGTCCTTCCGTGTTCAAGGGTTCAAGTGGATCGTTCCAGTCCTTTGTTTAGCTTTCTTGGGGTGAGTGTATCTCAGAATTGGTTGTGGGTTCTTAGGGTCTAACCCTAGTGGGTTCGCACCACATGTGTAAAGAGAATCCTGAGGTTCTTGGTTGGAACTCAGAATTTGGGATTATGGTACCCCAAAGGAACTCAGGAGTACCTCATGGCCTACTCAGATTCAGATCATGCTGGATACAAAACTGATAGGAAAAGTACCAGTGGTCAATGCGAATTTCTTGGAGGATCTTTAATCTCTTGGGCTAGCAAGAAGCAGAACTGTGTTTCGTTGTCTTCTACATAAGCTGAATATATTGCTGCTGTAAGTTGCTGTGCCCAAGTCCTATGGCTCAAGCATCAATTGAAGGATTTGGGAATGGAATTCTCAGAAGTTCCCATCCTTTGTGACAACACTAGCACAACCAGCTAAGCCAAGAATCCAGTTCATCACTCAAGGACTAAGCATATAGATGTCAGACATCACTTCATCAGAGACCATGTACAAAAGAAGGATGTCAAGGTCGAATTTATTCCAACTCACTTGCAGCTAGCAGATATCTTCACCAAACCACTAGTAGCTGAACAATTCATGTTCATTAGAAGAGAATTGGGAATGGTAAATTCCAATGAGTTGTTAAACTGTGTCTAATCCTTAACTCCTCTGATTTTACTTGAATTATGCTATGTTTTAATGATAAAATACTAACTTAGGCATCAGAGTGTCAAATGAAATTTTGCAGGTCTTTGTATTCAAAGTGACAAATCCATCGCCTAATCGATCAGGTAAGTCTGATCGATCACAGGACATGTTCTGGTGCGAACCCACTAGGGTTAGACCCCAAGAACCCACAACCGATATGAGATACACTCACCCCAAGAAAGCTAAACAAAGGACTGGAACGATCCACTTGAACCCTTGAACACGGAAGGACAAGGACCCGAAGTGTTGGAAGACGCCACAAGGTTGATCAAGCCTTGATAAGTCTGCTAGTTCTTAGAAGAACCCTAGAGAGAATCCACTCTCAAGACACAAAGTGCATAGAAGCAACTTTCATTTAACTCAAAATTCAAGTGTGTCTTCCAAATTAGGCTTACAATGTATTTATAGGCTACATCCATAAATCATGCCTAAATTGCATTCAATGCATTCTTGAGAATTCAAACACTAAACCTAATTCAACAAACAACAAACACAAAAATTCAAATTTGGCAACTTAATTTCAACAATCAAGACCCTAGAATTCAAAGATGCCAACTTATTTCAACAATCAACAAAACCCAAAAGTCAAATCTGCACCTAACTAATTTGATTTTCGCACAAAGAAAAGTTGACAATTTGAATCAGAATTTTAAGCCTAAAATGTGATCATTTATGCCCAAATGACTCCTCCCATGTGTAGCTCATGGTCCAAGCCCTTCAATTTGATGTTTTCAAGCCCAAAATATGATCAACCTCTTCATTTTCAGCCCAAATGACATTTGCTGCGTTTTCAGCTCTTTTGTTCACATTTGTTGAACCAATTGCCATTTGCTTTGTCCATGTCTCTTGCACTAGCCCAATCAATGCCTCCTTAATTCTCTTAGCTCTTGCTCTTGTGATTGGTCCACTTGGAATTTGCAAAGGATCATTTGAAGTTGAAGAGTTGTCTTGTTGGATCGCATCATTCCCTCTCTCCTCAAAAGGATTCGTCCTCGAATCTTTACCTACATCAAAAGGAGATAAATCAGCCACATTAAAAGTAGCACTTACATTGTACTCTCCAGGTAAGTCAATATTGTATGCATTATCATTGATTCTTTCAAGCACTTGAAATGGACCATCTCCTCTTGGAGCTAACTTGGACTTTCTTTGAACGGGAAATCTTTCTTTCCTCATATGCACCCACACCCAATCTCCAGGTTCAAAAAGAACACGCCTTCTTCCTTTGTTGGCCTTGAATGCATATTGCTCATTTTTCTTTTCAATTTGCTGTTTTACACGCTCATGCAATTGCCTCACCATTTCAGCTTTCTTTTTCCCATCAAGACTTGCTCTCGCATCAATAGGTAATGGTAATAAATCCAAAGGACTAAGTGGATTAAAACCATAAACTATTTCAAAAGGAGAAAAATCAGTGGATGAATGCACAGTCCTATTATATGCAAATTCAATGAATGGCAAACAATCTTCCCAATTTTTCAAGTTCTTTTGAATCATAGTTCTAAGCAATTGAGACAATGTTCTATTAACAACTTCGGTTTGACCATCAGTTTGTGGATGACAAGCAGTAGAAAACAACAATTTAGTGCCAAGCTTCCCCCACAAAACTCTCCAAAAATGACTCAAGAATTTTGTATCCCTATCAGAAACAATGGTTCTAGGAACACCATGCAATCTCACAATTTCTTTGAAAAACAAGTCAGCAACATATGTGGCATCATCAGTTTTATGACAAGCAATGAAATGTGCCATTTTAGAAAATCTATCAACAACCACAAAGATGGAATCCATTCCTCTTTTTGACCTAGGCAAACCCAAAACAAAATCCATTGATATGTCAATCCAAGGTTCACTAGGTACAGGTAATGGTGTATACAAACCATGTGGCAAGACTCTAGATTTGGCCCTTTTACAAGTTATGCATTTAGCACAGATTCTTTCCACATCACGTTTCATTTTAGGCCAAAAGAAATGCTCATGCAAAACATCCAAAGTCTTTTTCATACCAAAATGACCCATTAATCCTCCCCCATGTGCTTCTCTAACAAGCAATTCACGCAAAGAACATTGAGGCACACACAATCTGTTTTCTCTAAACAAGAACCCATCAACCCTATAAAATTTGTCACATGCTTTATTTTCACAAGCAAGAAACAATTCAGAAAAATCAACATCACTTGCATACAAATCCTTGATATGTTCAAAGCCAAGCAATCTAGTACTAAGAGAAGAAAGAAGAGTATACCTTCTGGACAATGCATCAGCCACAACATTTTCCTTACCTTTCTTGTATTTGATGACATATGGAAATGTCTCAATAAATTCCAGCCACCTTGCATGCCTTTTGTTCAGCTTACCTTGACCCTTAATGTGCTTTAAAGATTGATGATCAGTGTGAATGACAAATTGTTTAGGCCAAAGGTAGTGTTGCCAATTCTCCAATGCTCTCTTGAGTGCATAGAGCTCCTTATCATAAGTTGGATACTTCAAGGCAGCTCCATTTAGCTTTTCACTAAAATAAGCAATTGGCTTTCCTTCCTGCATCAAAACAGCTCCTATCCCAACTCCAGATGCATCACATTCGATCTCAAATGTTTTGCTAAAGTCAGGCAATACTAACACAGGTGCAGAACACAAATTATCTTTTAGTTTAGCGAATGCATCATCTTGAGCGTTATCCCATTTAAAACCAACAGATTTCTTAATGACCTCAGTGAGTGGTGCAGCAAGTGTACTAAAATCTTTCACAAAGCGCCTATAAAAACTAGCCAAACCATGAAAACTTCTCACCTCAGTTATGCTTTTAGGTGTTGGCCATTCTCTTATAGCCCTTATCTTTTCCTCATCAACTTCAATTCCTTTAGCACTCACCACAAAACCAAGAAAAACAATTTTATCCATGCAGAAATCACACTTTTTCAGATTTGCAAACAATTTTTCCTTCCTCAAAACTTCAAGCACACAATGCAAATGATTCAAATGTTCATCCAGATTCTTGCTATAAATCAGAATATCATCAAAATAAACCACAACAAACTTTCCAATGAAAGCACGCAAAACATGGTTCATCAATCTCATGAAAGTGCTAGGTGCATTAGTTAAACCAAATGGCATAACTAACCATTCATACAATCCATGTTTTGTCTTGAAAGCAGTTTTCCACTCATCCCCTTCCTTCATTCTAATTTGATGGTATCCAGATTTCAAATCAATTTTAGAAAACACAATAGAACCATGCAATTCATCAAGCATATCATCTAGCCTAGGAATGGGATGGCGATACTTTACAGTGATATTGTTGACAGCTCTGCAATCAATGCACATCCTCCAAGTTCCATCTTTCTTTGGCACTAAAAGCACTGGAACTGCACAAGGACTCAAGCTTTCTCTCACATATCCTTTTGCCATGAGATCTTCCACTTGCCTTTGAAGCTCCTTTGTTTCTTCTGGATTGCTTCTATATGCTGGCCTATTAGGAATTGTTGCTCCAGGAATGAAATCAATTTGATGCTCAATTCCTCTAATGGGTGGTAAGCCAGGGGGAATTTCTTCAGGGAACACATCATCAAATTCCTGCAACAAAGAACCAACAACACTTGGAAAGGAAGGGTGAATGTCATTAGTGTTCAAAAAGGATTCCTTGTAAACAAGGAGAAGCAAATGTGTTTCAGCAAGAAAAGCACTCCTCACATCACTTTCTTTTGCATAAAAATTCATTTTCTTCTCTCCTTTTTTTATCTCTTCATTCTTTTCCTTTCTCTGAATTTCTTTTTTTGAACTCTCACATTTTCTCTCTTTTTCACTCTCTTTTCTTTTTGATGTATCTCCCTCATTTTTCTTATCTCTCTCTCTTTTCATCTTAAGCTGATCCTCATAGACTTGATTTGGAGTCAAAGGTACAAGAGTAATGGGTCTATTGTTCATTACAAAAGAATATCTATTTGTAAGCCCATCCTTCTTTACTTTTCTATCAAACTCCCAAGGTCTTCCCAAAAGTAGATGTCCAGCATGCATAGGAACAACATCACACAATATCTCATCACAATATTTTCCAATTGAGAAAGAAACCAAAACCTGCTTATCAACTTTAATTTCCCCACATTCATTTAACCATTGCAGCTTGTATGGTTTAGGGTGTCTAATGGTTGGCAAATTCAATTTCTCAACCAAGGTAGTGCTTGCAACATTAGTGACACTCCCACCATCAATGATCAAACTACATACCTTGTTATCAATAAGGCAGCGAGTATGAAAAATGTTTTCCCTTTGCTCATTTACCTCATCTTCCTTCACTTGACAATTCAAAGCTCTTCTAACAACAAGGCATTCTCCTTCCACAGCATACTCAACTCCATCATCACTTTCATCTTCAAGTGGTGGTTTGGAAACATCATCACTCTCACTTTCACTTTCAGTCACAACTTCATTATTTTTCAGCATCATAACTCTCTTGTTGGGACATTGAGAAGCTATGTGACCTGTACCCAAACACTTGAAACATTTTATATCTCTATTTCTAGAAGTTTGGGAATCAGATTTACCTTGTTTCTTTGATGAAACTTCTTCCTTGCCTTTAGTGGTCTCCTTTTGGCTACTTCTTTCCCCTTTCTTCCAATCCTGTTTTAAAAAAGAATTTGATCCGGAATTGAACTTTGAAACACCTTTACGTTTGAGTTGCTTTTCCACCTTAATTGCCATATGCACCATGTCTTCTAACTCCACATAATGGTGCAATTCCACTGTGTCAGCAATATCCCTACGTAGCCCGTTCAGAAATCGAGCCATTGTAGCCTCCCTATCTTCTTGCACATTAACTCTTATCAAAGCTAATTCCATCTCTTTAAAATATTCGTCCACACTCTTAGAACCTTGTTGAAGGGTCTGCAACTTTTGATAAAGCTCTCTATAGTAATGGTTGGGAACAAATCTCCTCCTCATTAGAGCCTTCATTTCTCTCCATGTTGCTACAGGTCTCTCACCATTATTCCTCCTATCAATCCCCAATTTATCCCACCAAGCCATGGCATAATCAGTGAATTCAATTGCTGCCAACTTTACCTTTTTAGCTTCAGAATAATTATGGCACTCAAAAATCATCTCCATCTTCTTTTCCCACTCTAAATATGCTTCAGGATCACCCCTACCTTGGAAAGCTGGAATTTTCATTTTAATGTTCCCAAGGTTCCCATCCGACCTATTTCTCTCCCTTCCATGTCTCCTTCCATTCCTATCTCCTCTACGCCTATTTCTTTCCCCTTCATATTCAGACTCAAATTCTCCCTCACTATCATTTTCAGATTCAAACCCATCCTCAAAAGGTTCCCTTCGCCTATCATACCTTCTAAATGGTTGCTCTCTTTGCAGATTTGCAAGCCTCTCATCTTGCCTATCCATTCTATCTCTTATTTCTCTAAAAACCACTTCCATTCGTGCAAAGTGTTGCTGCATTTGCCTAAGGTTGACATCTGCATTCCTTGAATTGTTATTACCATTAGATGTTTCACCTGCACTAGACATTATAACTACAAAAAAGGATGTTAGTGAAATGGAGTCCTTCACAAATATATCCTTACGTGTTTCCCTCAAGAATGTCACTCTACACTCGTGTTTCACTCAATCTGGCTTTTAAATTGATATATCACTCTTGCCTTTTTCCACTCTTCAAATTCCTCTTGAGGCTCTTTAAAGAACTAAGCAATTTAATCAAAACTTTCACAACTTGCAGAATCAACACAACACTTGGAAACTTCAGATATGAGAATTGAACAAAAAGTATCAAGGAAAATGAAGATTTTCAACTAACACAGATTGCAAATATTGAAGAAAAAATTCTGGATATGAAGATGAATACTTTTCTAAGAACAAGTCAACAATTGCAACTTCTTCTTTTTTTTTTTGTCTTTGATGTTTTTTTTTCTTTTCTCTTTTCTCTTCTTTTTTTTTTCCTTGGCTGCAAGTTTAAGGAAAATATGAAATCTACTACAAACAGAACTAATAAGCAAATTGAGCCCAGAATTTCCAGAAAACACGTTTTTATTGAAACGTGTATATCTCACAACTGAAAACTCGGATTTCAACGATTCCAAAACGAAATGAAAGAACAGACTCTGAACTATAAGATTGACATACTGCACGTTGAAATACTCAAATTGAAACTAGACGAACAAGGACAAAGATTTTGGTCTCGAACAGAAACAAAGAAGATGAACAGACACAGGAAAACACACGAAAATATGAACGAAAATGAAAACAAAGAATCCGAAAGATATGACCTGAGTTTAGAACCGAAGCCCTGATACCAAGATGGTGCGAACCCACTAGGGTTAGACCCCAAGAACCCACAACCGATATGAGATACACTCACCCCAAGAAAGCTAAACAAAGGACTGGAACGATCCACTTGAACCCTTGAACACGGAAGGACAAGGACCCGAAGTGTTGGAAGACGCCACAAGGTTGATCAAGCCTTGATAAGTCTGCTAGTTCTTAGAAGAACCCTAGAGAGAATCCACTCTCAAGACACAAAGTGCATAGAAGCAACTTTCATTTAACTCAAAATTCAAGTGTGTCTTCCAAATTAGGCTTACAATGTATTTATAGGCTACATCCATAAATCATGCCTAAATTGCATTCAATGCATTCTTGAGAATTCAAACACTAAACCTAATTCAACAAACAACAAACACAAAAATTCAAATTTGGCAACTTAATTTCAACAATCAAGACCCTAGAATTCAAAGATGCCAACTTATTTCAACAATCAACAAAACCCAAAAGTCAAATCTGCACCTAACTAATTTGATTTTCGCACAAAGAAAAGTTGACAATTTGAATCAGAATTTTAAGCCTAAAATGTGATCATTTATGCCCAAATGACTCCTCCCATGTGTAGCTCATGGTCCAAGCCCTTCAATTTGATGTTTTCAAGCCCAAAATATGATCAACCTCTTCATTTTCAGCCCAAATGACATTTGCTGCGTTTTCAGCTCTTTTGTTCACATTTGTTGAACCAATTGCCATTTGCTTTGTCCATGTCTCTTGCACTAGCCCAATCAATGCCTCCTTAATTCTCTTAGCTCTTGCTCTTGTGATTGGTCCACTTGGAATTTGCAAAGGATCATTTGAAGTTGAAGAGTTGTCTTGTTGGATCGCATCATTCCCTCTCTCCTCAAAAGGATTCGTCCTCGAATCTTTACCTACATCAAAAGGAGATAAATCAGCCACATTAAAAGTAGCACTTACATTGTACTCTCCAGGTAAGTCAATATTGTATGCATTATCATTGATTCTTTCAAGCACTTGAAATGGACCATCTCCTCTTGGAGCTAACTTGGACTTTCTTTGAACGGGAAATCTTTCTTTCCTCATATGCACCCACACCCAATCTCCAGGTTCAAAAAGAACACGCCTTCTTCCTTTGTTGGCCTTGAATGCATATTGCTCATTTTTCTTTTCAATTTGCTGTTTTACACGCTCATGCAATTGCCTCACCATTTCAGCTTTCTTTTTCCCATCAAGACTTGCTCTCGCATCAATAGGTAATGGTAATAAATCCAAAGGACTAAGTGGATTAAAACCATAAACTATTTCAAAAGGAGAAAAATCAGTGGATGAATGCACAGTCCTATTATATGCAAATTCAATGAATGGCAAACAATCTTCCCAATTTTTCAAGTTCTTTTGAATCATAGTTCTAAGCAATTGAGACAATGTTCTATTAACAACTTCGGTTTGACCATCAGTTTGTGGATGACAAGCAGTAGAAAACAACAATTTAGTGCCAAGCTTCCCCCACAAAACTCTCCAAAAATGACTCAAGAATTTTGTATCCCTATCAGAAACAATGGTTCTAGGAACACCATGCAATCTCACAATTTCTTTGAAAAACAAGTCAGCAACATATGTGGCATCATCAGTTTTATGACAAGCAATGAAATGTGCCATTTTAGAAAATCTATCAACAACCACAAAGATGGAATCCATTCCTCTTTTTGACCTAGGCAAACCCAAAACAAAATCCATTGATATGTCAATCCAAGGTTCACTAGGTACAGGTAATGGTGTATACAAACCATGTGGCAAGACTCTAGATTTGGCCCTTTTACAAGTTATGCATTTAGCACAGATTCTTTCCACATCACGTTTCATTTTAGGCCAAAAGAAATGCTCATGCAAAACATCCAAAGTCTTTTTCATACCAAAATGACCCATTAATCCTCCCCCATGTGCTTCTCTAACAAGCAATTCACGCAAAGAACATTGAGGCACACACAATCTGTTTTCTCTAAACAAGAACCCATCAACCCTATAAAATTTGTCACATGCTTTATTTTCACAAGCAAGAAACAATTCAGAAAAATCAACATCACTTGCATACAAATCCTTGATATGTTCAAAGCCAAGCAATCTAGTACTAAGAGAAGAAAGAAGAGTATACCTTCTGGACAATGCATCAGCCACAACATTTTCCTTACCTTTCTTGTATTTGATGACATATGGAAATGTCTCAATAAATTCCAGCCACCTTGCATGCCTTTTGTTCAGCTTACCTTGACCCTTAATGTGCTTTAAAGATTGATGATCAGTGTGAATGACAAATTGTTTAGGCCAAAGGTAGTGTTGCCAATTCTCCAATGCTCTCTTGAGTGCATAGAGCTCCTTATCATAAGTTGGATACTTCAAGGCAGCTCCATTTAGCTTTTCACTAAAATAAGCAATTGGCTTTCCTTCCTGCATCAAAACAGCTCCTATCCCAACTCCAGATGCATCACATTCGATCTCAAATGTTTTGCTAAAGTCAGGCAATACTAACACAGGTGCAGAACACAAATTATCTTTTAGTTTAGCGAATGCATCATCTTGAGCGTTATCCCATTTAAAACCAACAGATTTCTTAATGACCTCAGTGAGTGGTGCAGCAAGTGTACTAAAATCTTTCACAAAGCGCCTATAAAAACTAGCCAAACCATGAAAACTTCTCACCTCAGTTATGCTTTTAGGTGTTGGCCATTCTCTTATAGCCCTTATCTTTTCCTCATCAACTTCAATTCCTTTAGCACTCACCACAAAACCAAGAAAAACAATTTTATCCATGCAGAAATCACACTTTTTCAGATTTGCAAACAATTTTTCCTTCCTCAAAACTTCAAGCACACAATGCAAATGATTCAAATGTTCATCCAGATTCTTGCTATAAATCAGAATATCATCAAAATAAACCACAACAAACTTTCCAATGAAAGCACGCAAAACATGGTTCATCAATCTCATGAAAGTGCTAGGTGCATTAGTTAAACCAAATGGCATAACTAACCATTCATACAATCCATGTTTTGTCTTGAAAGCAGTTTTCCACTCATCCCCTTCCTTCATTCTAATTTGATGGTATCCAGATTTCAAATCAATTTTAGAAAACACAATAGAACCATGCAATTCATCAAGCATATCATCTAGCCTAGGAATGGGATGGCGATACTTTACAGTGATATTGTTGACAGCTCTGCAATCAATGCACATCCTCCAAGTTCCATCTTTCTTTGGCACTAAAAGCACTGGAACTGCACAAGGACTCAAGCTTTCTCTCACATATCCTTTTGCCATGAGATCTTCCACTTGCCTTTGAAGCTCCTTTGTTTCTTCTGGATTGCTTCTATATGCTGGCCTATTAGGAATTGTTGCTCCAGGAATGAAATCAATTTGATGCTCAATTCCTCTAATGGGTGGTAAGCCAGGGGGAATTTCTTCAGGGAACACATCATCAAATTCCTGCAACAAAGAACCAACAACACTTGGAAAGGAAGGGTGAATGTCATTAGTGTTCAAAAAGGATTCCTTGTAAACAAGGAGAAGCAAATGTGTTTCAGCAAGAAAAGCACTCCTCACATCACTTTCTTTTGCATAAAAATTCATTTTCTTCTCTCCTTTTTTTATCTCTTCATTCTTTTCCTTTCTCTGAATTTCTTTTTTTGAACTCTCACATTTTCTCTCTTTTTCACTCTCTTTTCTTTTTGATGTATCTCCCTCATTTTTCTTATCTCTCTCTCTTTTCATCTTAAGCTGATCCTCATAGACTTGATTTGGAGTCAAAGGTACAAGAGTAATGGGTCTATTGTTCATTACAAAAGAATATCTATTTGTAAGCCCATCCTTCTTTACTTTTCTATCAAACTCCCAAGGTCTTCCCAAAAGTAGATGTCCAGCATGCATAGGAACAACATCACACAATATCTCATCACAATATTTTCCAATTGAGAAAGAAACCAAAACCTGCTTATCAACTTTAATTTCCCCACATTCATTTAACCATTGCAGCTTGTATGGTTTAGGGTGTCTAATGGTTGGCAAATTCAATTTCTCAACCAAGGTAGTGCTTGCAACATTAGTGACACTCCCACCATCAATGATCAAACTACATACCTTGTTATCAATAAGGCAGCGAGTATGAAAAATGTTTTCCCTTTGCTCATTTACCTCATCTTCCTTCACTTGACAATTCAAAGCTCTTCTAACAACAAGGCATTCTCCTTCCACAGCATACTCAACTCCATCATCACTTTCATCTTCAAGTGGTGGTTTGGAAACATCATCACTCTCACTTTCACTTTCAGTCACAACTTCATTATTTTTCAGCATCATAACTCTCTTGTTGGGACATTGAGAAGCTATGTGACCTGTACCCAAACACTTGAAACATTTTATATCTCTATTTCTAGAAGTTTGGGAATCAGATTTACCTTGTTTCTTTGATGAAACTTCTTCCTTGCCTTTAGTGGTCTCCTTTTGGCTACTTCTTTCCCCTTTCTTCCAATCCTGTTTTAAAAAAGAATTTGATCCGGAATTGAACTTTGAAACACCTTTACGTTTGAGTTGCTTTTCCACCTTAATTGCCATATGCACCATGTCTTCTAACTCCACATAATGGTGCAATTCCACTGTGTCAGCAATATCCCTACGTAGCCCGTTCAGAAATCGAGCCATTGTAGCCTCCCTATCTTCTTGCACATTAACTCTTATCAAAGCTAATTCCATCTCTTTAAAATATTCGTCCACACTCTTAGAACCTTGTTGAAGGGTCTGCAACTTTTGATAAAGCTCTCTATAGTAATGGTTGGGAACAAATCTCCTCCTCATTAGAGCCTTCATTTCTCTCCATGTTGCTACAGGTCTCTCACCATTATTCCTCCTATCAATCCCCAATTTATCCCACCAAGCCATGGCATAATCAGTGAATTCAATTGCTGCCAACTTTACCTTTTTAGCTTCAGAATAATTATGGCACTCAAAAATCATCTCCATCTTCTTTTCCCACTCTAAATATGCTTCAGGATCACCCCTACCTTGGAAAGCTGGAATTTTCATTTTAATGTTCCCAAGGTTCCCATCCGACCTATTTCTCTCCCTTCCATGTCTCCTTCCATTCCTATCTCCTCTACGCCTATTTCTTTCCCCTTCATATTCAGACTCAAATTCTCCCTCACTATCATTTTCAGATTCAAACCCATCCTCAAAAGGTTCCCTTCGCCTATCATACCTTCTAAATGGTTGCTCTCTTTGCAGATTTGCAAGCCTCTCATCTTGCCTATCCATTCTATCTCTTATTTCTCTAAAAACCACTTCCATTCGTGCAAAGTGTTGCTGCATTTGCCTAAGGTTGACATCTGCATTCCTTGAATTGTTATTACCATTAGATGTTTCACCTGCACTAGACATTATAACTACAAAAAAGGATGTTAGTGAAATGGAGTCCTTCACAAATATATCCTTACGTGTTTCCCTCAAGAATGTCACTCTACACTCGTGTTTCACTCAATCTGGCTTTTAAATTGATATATCACTCTTGCCTTTTTCCACTCTTCAAATTCCTCTTGAGGCTCTTTAAAGAACTAAGCAATTTAATCAAAACTTTCACAACTTGCAGAATCAACACAACACTTGGAAACTTCAGATATGAGAATTGAACAAAAAGTATCAAGGAAAATGAAGATTTTCAACTAACACAGATTGCAAATATTGAAGAAAAAATTCTGGATATGAAGATGAATACTTTTCTAAGAACAAGTCAACAATTGCAACTTCTTCTTTTTTTTTTTGTCTTTGATGTTTTTTTTTCTTTTCTCTTTTCTCTTCTTTTTTTTTTCCTTGGCTGCAAGTTTAAGGAAAATATGAAATCTACTACAAACAGAACTAATAAGCAAATTGAGCCCAGAATTTCCAGAAAACACGTTTTTATTGAAACGTGTATATCTCACAACTGAAAACTCGGATTTCAACGATTCCAAAACGAAATGAAAGAACAGACTCTGAACTATAAGATTGACATACTGCACGTTGAAATACTCAAATTGAAACTAGACGAACAAGGACAAAGATTTTGGTCTCGAACAGAAACAAAGAAGATGAACAGACACAGGAAAACACACGAAAATATGAACGAAAATGAAAACAAAGAATCCGAAAGATATGACCTGAGTTTAGAACCGAAGCCCTGATACCAAGATGGTGCGAACCCACTAGGGTTAGACCCCAAGAACCCACAACCGATATGAGATACACTCACCCCAAGAAAGCTAAACAAAGGACTGGAACGATCCACTTGAACCCTTGAACACGGAAGGACAAGGACCCGAAGTGTTGGAAGACGCCACAAGGTTGATCAAGCCTTGATAAGTCTGCTAGTTCTTAGAAGAACCCTAGAGAGAATCCACTCTCAAGACACAAAGTGCATAGAAGCAACTTTCATTTAACTCAAAATTCAAGTGTGTCTTCCAAATTAGGCTTACAATGTATTTATAGGCTACATCCATAAATCATGCCTAAATTGCATTCAATGCATTCTTGAGAATTCAAACACTAAACCTAATTCAACAAACAACAAACACAAAAATTCAAATTTGGCAACTTAATTTCAACAATCAAGACCCTAGAATTCAAAGATGCCAACTTATTTCAACAATCAACAAAACCCAAAAGTCAAATCTGCACCTAACTAATTTGATTTTCGCACAAAGAAAAGTTGACAATTTGAATCAGAATTTTAAGCCTAAAATGTGATCATTTATGCCCAAATGACTCCTCCCATGTGTAGCTCATGGTCCAAGCCCTTCAATTTGATGTTTTCAAGCCCAAAATATGATCAACCTCTTCATTTTCAGCCCAAATGACATTTGCTGCGTTTTCAGCTCTTTTGTTCACATTTGTTGAACCAATTGCCATTTGCTTTGTCCATGTCTCTTGCACTAGCCCAATCAATGCCTCCTTAATTCTCTTAGCTCTTGCTCTTGTGATTGGTCCACTTGGAATTTGCAAAGGATCATTTGAAGTTGAAGAGTTGTCTTGTTGGATCGCATCATGTTCTGTGATTGATTATGCTTCGATTAGAGAAGAATGGGGCATCGATTAGGGAGAAGGCTCCAATCGATCAGGACTGTCTGATTGATCACAAGGAAGGAGTAATCGATTGGGCATCGATTACTCAGCGTGGACCTATCGATCACAACAATCCCTAATCGATCAGAAACATCCAATCGATCAGAGACTACACCCTGTAATCAATTATAGGGCACACGTAATCGATTAGGCGACAACGGTAACATTGTAACGTACATTTTTTCTGACAGTTGCATGCTTTTTTGCACATACTCTCTCACATATATATTTGACACATGTAACTTTAGCATCATTTCGCACCATTTGCATTCATTCTTGTCTTCATCTCTCATCAAACCCTAACTGTTTAGAATCATCAAACCCTTTCGTAACAGTCGTAACTGAAGCCATTACTCGAATAATCATTCGTCATAACTCCCCAGACCCAGTTACATCCTTTCGAATCACAGGACATAACCCTTAGACCTCTATATAAACCTCTCAGATGGCACCCAAGATGCGTATACCCAAAAACTACAGACCACAAGTTGTTCTAGATACAGTTCCCTTGCCTCCAGGAGACCCAGCACTCACCTATAGACACCCTTCACCACCTTCAAACCCTACACCCTCTACTTCTCAACCGTCACCCTCAATGGCCAAAACCCGTGGAAATTCATCCAAGTCCTAAGGCAAAAGTCCTTCCACAGTCAGAGTCAAAGAAATCATATCAGGGGATACTGAAGTCCCCATTGATGCATCATTTGCCCAGGGTCCTATTGAAGAAGCATTAGAAGATATCCAGAGGAGGTCTCCGCAACAAAGATGTGGGTTCATGGACATCGACTATTTGGAAAAGAATGGCTATCTTGTTAAGGAATGGTTGGGACCCTACAGAGAATGGATAGGGATCAAGAATCACTACCATGAGAGAGTCATCAAGGCCTTCTACTCCAACCTAAAGATCCAAGTTACTGAATCTGAAGGAAAAGTCATAGAGATCACCGTGTCATCAAAGGTTAGAGGGAAGAGTTTCTCTTTTGTTTGGAAAAATCTGAACCAATTGCTTCATATGGATGGACCTGGAATGGAAGACTACAATACATGGCAAGCAAGGGAGAAATATTCTGAAGATGAACTCAAACGGATTTACCAGCCAGACAGTCCAATTGAGGGAAATCTCAAGCCTGCTCAACTGCTCCCGGCCTTCAGAGTCATTCACTATGCTTACTCCAGATGCATGGTTAACAAGGCAGGGAATTTCTCTCTAATCCTTGATATTGACAATCCTATCTTGCCTATGCTGATCAACAAGACTCCAGTCAATCCCGGACAGTTAATCTGTGAAGAGTTGCTGAGGTTTCAAAAGACCAAGACTGTTAAGACTCCTCTCCATTTTGCTTAACTGATCTCCTTCATCTTATGCACCAACAAGATCTTCTGGCTTGAGAGTGATCAGAGCCCCCTAGATGTGATCTGACCACTCTGAAGAAAATGGGCTTACATCCCTTTGGTAAGAGTCACAACCCTTCCATGCCTCAACCAGCAATTCATGTTGATGAGGGATACCCTCAGGATGCACCTGAAACAGGAGAAGAGCATTCCTCTAGGAATGAGGCACCAGACCCAATGGATCAGGAAAAAGTAGCACCTACACCACCAATTCATCCTGAACCTGTAGCACCTGTGCCAGAAGAAGGTGCTCCACTCCCTGCCAATATGGTTGATCAACTGGTTGAAAGAGTCCAGCCAGATTAATGGAAGAAATGACTCTGGAACATCAAGCAATGGAAGACTGTTTATTGCAGAGATTGGTGGCTGCCCTGAATGACTCTGTGGTCAAGTCAGTTAAGGAGAGTACCTTGACCATCTTCAAGGGCTATGATACTGTGGTTGACATGCACAAATTTCTTCACAATCGAATGGCTGGACTTGAAGAGATTATGAGGCATCAATATCAAGTAAATCTTCTTGGACCTTCCTTGTCACCATTTGCTGAGCATGAGGCCCATCAGGTATCTCCCATTCACTATTCGCCTCACCCATCCCATCCTACCTCTTCAACCACCAAAACACAAGTCTCTCCTACACACTCCTCTTCCACCTCCCATTCCAAGAAATCCTCTCCATCAAGAAATCCACCTCCTCAACTTCATCAGATAACCAAGATCCTCCTCCATTTCCTATGACCCTCACTACTCCCACCTCTCTTGCTCAGCCCAAATCACCCCAGACACGAGCCTCCTCTTCTCCCATTCACACCACTCCTCCATTACCTCAACCTCCTCAAATCCATCCCTCTCCTCCTCAATATACCCCTCGGCCAGATCCTCAACAGACCTACTCCAGAAAAGGGAAAGCTATAGTGGTTGATTCTACTCCCTCTGTCCCTTTTGATGATGCCAAAAAGGGGGAGAAGAGATTCAGTGTAACAACTGCTGGAGAAAGTAGCCAAGTGCAAGAAAAGGCTGTGGAAGCTGCTGCCATTTTGTCCTCCATTGCTGCTGAAGTTTCTCATATCCCTGAGGATGTCACAATGAGTTAGACTCTGGGAGAGGCAATCAAGTTAAGCATGGCAGAAGAAGAAGTTATGGTGGAAGAAGCATCAGATTCAGAAGTTGTGGTCACCAATGTTCCCCTAGCAGATGAAGATGTTGTGTTGGAGGAAGATATGAGCATGGCCATGGTAGTGTATGAAGGAGAGCCAAACCTGTTGCCATTGATCTATTGCCCTACATTCATCACCAAGCAGAAGAGCTTCACTCTCAGGTTGAAGAATTGTCTGAGAGACTGACCAAGAGCCAGTAAGAATGGGAAGCCAAGGACTTTGCAAAGGCAAAAGCTGAGAAAGAGGTTCTGGTTGAAAAGACTGATCTGCCTCATCCTGTGTTTCCAAGTTGGGGGGCCAGAGGTTCGTCAGAAGTCAAGAAAAAGAGAGTAAAGATGACTGCTCCAAAGCCCCAACCTAAGGTAGTGGCTACAAGGAAAAGCTCCAGGGGATCCAAAGGGATAAAAATAGAAGAGCCTAAGCCTGTTTCCAAGCCAGCACCTAAGAGGAAGGCTGCTCCCAAAGGCAAATCCTCTAAGCCTCCTCCAAAGAAGCAGAAGCAGCAATCTCTCCTAGACAGAATGTTATCTCATTTTCCTCATCCATCTCCTCCTAAGAAGAAAGCTACGACCAAGAAGAAGAAAGCACCTGCTAAGAAGAAGGAGCTTGAGATTGAGACTGAGTTCCTGGAGGAACCTTCAACTGATTCCACACAAACTTTCATGAGGAATCTAAAAATGACACCAAAAAAGGTCAAATGTATCATTTTGGATCAACTAACACCAAAACGCAATGAGTCATTTTAGTTTGCTTAGTGGCTAAGGTATATAATGTGTTTAATTTCCAATTTAGAAAGTTCCTATCCCAGTGTATCTTTCGTGAGGATTCTAGAAGTGACACCCAAAAAGGTCACTAATATCATTATGGATCAACTAGCACCATAAACGCGATTTGAGCCATTTTAGTTTCCTTAGGGACTAAGGTATGTAACGTGTTTATTTCTAATATTGAAACATACTAGCCCACTCAATCTTTCATAAGGAATCTAGAACTTACACCCAAAAAAGTCAGCTATATCAATATGGATCAACGTTTGCTTAGGGACTAAGGTATGTAATGTGGTTAATTTATAAGATTGAAACATACTACTCCACTCAAACTTTCATGAGGAATCATGAGGAATCTAGAAATGACATCCAAAAAGGTCATATGTATCATTCTGGATCAACTAACACCATAAACGTAATTTGACCCATTTTAAGTTTTTTTAAGGACTAAGGTATGTAATGTGTTTAATTTCTAAAATTGAAACATCCTACCCCACTGTATCTTTCTTGAGGAATTTAGAAGTGACACCCAAAAAGGTCAGCTGTATCATTATGGATCAACTTACACCATAAATGCCATTTGTGCCATTTTACTTTGCCTAGCGACTAAGGTATGTAATGTGATTAATTCCTAAGGTTGAAACATACTACTCCATCCAAACATTCATGAGGAATGTAGAAATGACACCCAAAAAGTCATATGTATCATTTTGGATCAATTAAAATCAAAACCGCCATTTGAGCCATTTTAGTTCGCTTAGGGACTAAGGTATGTAATGTGTTTAATTTATAAGATTCAAACTTCTTATCTCACTGAATCTTTCATGAGGAATCTAGAAATGACACCCAAAAAGGTCAGATGTATCATTCTGGATCAACTAACACTATAAACGCGATTACACCATTTTAGTTTTCTTAGGGACTTAGGTATGTAAGGTGTTTTATTTCTAATATTCAAACATCCTATCTCACTTTACTGTATATAGGGAATTGATTAATTTCCCCCTAATTTTCCCTTAAGACATTTAATTGCTGGGTTGTTTGTTACAAATTTCATGAAAATATTTAGATAAAAAAAATTAATAAAGTAAATAACATGATAAGATCAAACAAAAATCAAAAAGTAGAAATGGAGGAGAGGCTTTTCTCATTCAATTTCTCTGTGATTTAAATGATGTATGTGCTACGGGGGTTTGAGATGTACTATAAATCTATTTTAAGGCCTTCAATTTCAATCATTAAATGACAATAACGATAATAATACATGAATTACATGTTACCCATACATGAATGGGAGAGTAAAATAAAATACTTCATAAAAGCCATAATTAGATTCTTTGAATATTTGGAAATCATTTAAATTCACAAAAAAAAAAAATTAGAAAGACTGATTTCTTTTACAAAATTAATGATTCATGATATAAACTACTATTTCTTAATGAATGTGAATTAATCATATTTAGTAATTTACCCTATATTTAGGAAATTTGACTAGAAACTAATTTTCCGCCTATATTTCCCACATTTTTTCGTGCTTACCGCTCTTTTTGAGAGAATCCACATCTAATAATTAGAAAAGAGATGTTAAAAGTTTTCAAAATATTTACAATTTTGCCACCGCCTATTTTCTACATCTAATATTCCAAAAAGAGATGTGAAATGGGGAGGTAAATAATGTTTTTTTATAGTAGTAACTGTATCTTCTTGAGGAATCTAGAAGTGACACCCAAAAACGTCAGCTGTATCATTATGGATCAACTAACACCATAAACACGATTGAGACATTTTAATTTTCTTAGGGACTAAGGTATGTAATGTGTTTAATTTCTAAGATTGAAATCTTTCATGAGGAATCAAGAAATAACACCCAAAAAGGTCAGCTGTATCGTTATGGATCAACTAACACCATAAGCACGATTTGAGAGAGTTGAGTTTGCTTAGGGACTAAGGTATGTAATGTGATTAATTGCTAAGATTGAAACACACTACTTCACTCAAACTTTCATGAGGAATCTAGAAATGACACCCGAAAAGGTCATTTGTATCGTTTTGGATCAACTAACACCATTGACTCGATTTAAGCCATTTTAGTTTGCTTGTTGACTCAGGTATGTAATGTGCTTAATTTCTAAGATTGTAACATACTATCCTACTCAATCTTTTATGAGGAATCTATAAATGTCACCTAAAAAGGTCACCTCTATCATTCTGGATAAACTAACACCATAGACGCGTTTGAGCCATTTGAGTTTACTTAGGGACTAATGTATGTAATGTGTTTAATTCCTATGATTCAAACATAGCATGCCACTCAAACTTTTATGAGGAAGCTAAAAAAGATGCCAAAAAGGTCAAATGTACCATTTTGGATCAAGTAACACAATAAAAGCGATTTGAGCCATTTAGTTTGCTTAGGGATTGAGGTACATAATGTGTTTAATTTCTAATATTGTAACATACTATCCTAATGATTCTTTCATGAGGAATCTAGAAATGATACGCAAAAAGGTCACCTATGTCATTACGGATCAACTGGCATCATAAATTCGATTTGAGCCATTTGAGTTTTCTAGGGGACTAAGCTATGTAATGTGTGTAATTCCTAAGATTGAATAATACTATTCCACTCAAACTTTCTTGATGAATGTCGAAATGACACCCAAAAAGGTTATATATATAATTTTGGATCAACTAACACCATAAACGCGATCTGAGCCATTTTAGTTTGCTTAGGGACAAAGGTATGTAATTTGTTTAATTTCTAAAATTGAAACAACCTACCCCACTGTATCTTTCTTGAGGAACTTAGAAGTGACACCCAAAAAGGTCAGCTGTATCATTATGGATCAACTTACACCCAAAGGCCATTTGAGCCATTTTACTTTGCCTAGGGACTAAGGTATGTAATCTGATTATCCTAAGGTTGAAACATACTACTCCACCCAAACATTCATGAGGAATGTAGATATGACACCCAAAAGAGTCATATGTATCATTTTGAATCAACTAACATCAAAACCGTGATTTTGAGCCATTTCAATTCGCTTAGTGGTGAGAATCCACTAGGGTTAGTCCCCAAGAACCCACAACCAATCTAAGATACACTCACCCCAAGAAAGCTAAACAAAGGACTGATCCGATCCACTCGAACCCTTGAACACGGAAGAAAAAGACCCGAAGTGTTGGAAGACGCCACAAGGCTGATCAAGCCTTGATAAGTCTGTTAGTTCTAAGAAGAATCCTAGAGAGAATCCTCTCTCAAGTCACAAAGTGCAGAAAGCAACTTTTCCATTCAAATTCAAGTCTGCCCTCAAAATGAGGCTAACAAAGCTTTTATAGGTGCCTTCAGAAATTTGACCTAGTTTGCATTAAATGCATTCTAGAGTGTTGTAAAAAATAATAAATAATTAATTAAAAAGCCCAAATTGCCAATTAAATTCTAATTTTCCCACAAATAAAAATATTAAAATGTAGTCATCACTTAAAGCCCAATATGTGATTATTTAGGCCCAAATGAGTCCTGCCATGTGCAGCACTTGGTCCATGCCCTTTAATTTGATGTCTCCAAGCCTAGAATGGTGCGAACCCACTAGGGTTAACCCCAAGAACCCACAACCATTCTGAGATACACTCACCCCAAGAAAGCTAAACAAAGGATTGGAACGATCCACTTGAACCCTTGAACACGGAAGGACAAGGACCCGAAGTGTTGGAAGACGCCACAAGGTTGATCAAGCCTTGATAAGTCTGTTAGTTCTAAGAAGAACCCTAGAGAGAATCCACTCTCAAAATACAAAGTGCATAGAAGCAACTTTCATTTCACTCAAATGTTCAGGTGTGCCTTCCAAATGAGGCTTACAATGTATTTATAGGCAACATCCAGACTTCTCACCTAATTGAATTCAATGCATTCTAGAGAATTCAAAGCCTAATTCAACAAACAACAAAGCCAAAAGTCAAGCATGCCAACCTAATTCAATCAATCAAGGAACCCAAAAGTCAAGCATGCCAACTTAATGTCAACAATCAACAAACCCAAAAGTCAAATCTGCCAACTAATTAACAATTTTCGCACAAATAAAAACCCTAAAAATGTAATCAGAATTTAAAGCCCCAAATGTGATCATTTAAGCCCAAATGACTCCTCCCATGTGTAGCTCATGGCCCAAGCCCTTCAATTTGATGTCTTTAAGCCCAAAATATGATCAGCAGCCCCAATTGCAGCCCAAATGACATTTGCTACGTTTTCAGCTCTCTTGTTCTCATTTGTTGAGCCGATTGCCATTTGCTTTGTCCAGTTTTCTTGCACTAGCCCATTCAATGCCTCCTTAATTCTCTTGGCTCTTGCTCTTGTGATTGGTCCACTTGGAATTTGCAAAGCATCATGTGAAGTTAAAGAGTCATCTTGCTGGATCGCATCATAGAATATGATCAGAAATCTCCCTTTTTAGGCCAAATGACATTTGCTACGTTTTCAGCACTTTTGCTCCTAATTGTTAAACCAATTGCCATTTGCTTTGTCCATGTCTCTTGCACTAGCCCGATCAATGCTTCCTTTATTCTCTTTCCTCTTGCTCTTGTGATTGGTCCACTTGGAATTTGCAAAGGATCATTTGATGTTGAAAAATCATGCTGGATCGCATCACTTAGGACTAAGGTATTTAATGTGTTTAATTTATAAGATTCAAACTTCCTATCCCACTGAATCTTTCATGAGGAATCTAGAAATGACACCCAAAAAGGTCAGATGTTTTTTATTGCACCATATTTTTATACACATTTCATTGATAAAGTGTCATTGGATTATTGCATGTTCTTAGGGTAATTGCACCTAATTAGGATAATTTCAATCTTTTGCACACTTTGTTGGAATTTGTTCTAGTCAAGGGCAATTTGGGCATGATTAGCATGATTTATTATTTAACCCATTTTCAACAACATCTTGATGCTACCTTAGATCCATTTTATGTGTAGATCATGGAAGGAATACACCCAATAGAAGGGCCAAGTTGCAGAGATGAATGCTGGACGAAAACAGAGCATAAGACGGAGCTAAAAGGGGGGCAGAATTGATCTCTGCTCGCAGTGAGCTCGCCACGGCGAGCTCACAGCCCGAAAATTTCCAGAATTAATATTTTCTCACCGTGGCCTCGTCACGGCGAGCCCGCGGCGAACAACACAAATCAGCAACGTGTTGTTACGAATTCTAGAGTTCCTAAGAGGTTATAAATAGTTCCTAACCCCCGAAAATCACTTCTCCAAGCCTCAAAACACGAAAATACTTCAGTTCTCCTAGGGTTCCATCATCTACCATCATTCCCACTCAAATTTCCACCAATTCCATTCATCTTCACCTCAAATTCCACTGGTTTTCTTGTTCTTTCCCTTTCCATCTTCCATTTCCACTCCACTTTTCCTTCTATCTTCTTCATTCATGGAGGCTATCATCATGGGTCCTCTTGGGCACGAATTTGAAGACATGGGAGGCTAGAATCTTGGTGCTTTGGTCATGTGAAGGTGGCTTGAGCTTCAATGGGCGAAATAGGGGAGTTATTTGTTTTCTCATGCTCTTTTCCTTATGTATTGAGTTTTGTGGTTGTATTTCTCTTGTATATTTGGATTGGATTCATGATTTTTCTTCTTCATTGTCTATGATTTGGAATATTTGTGTTGGACATTGAGTTATGTTAATTGAATGATATATATGTTCAAATTTCCTATTGGATTTGTGATGCTATATGATTTTTAGTGGTTGCTAGATTGTGTAGCTTAATTTATCCAATTGAATCTTGTGGTTGCACATTCTTGAGAGGAATCGGATTTCAAAACTCAAGTTGCAACACACACCAAGTGGAGCTTAACACTAACCCTAAGTAATGGCTAAGAAAGTGGTTGCTTGATTAGTCATTAATTAGGGCTAGTGGACCCTAGTGGTTGCTTGGTATACTTGGTGCATCTTTTAACTTCCAATATCAATTTTAAAGAAGCGTGAGAGCCATCGAAACACTACCAAAGCCCATTTTATAAAATCACCCTTAATCTTTTCACTCATTAATCTAAAATACCAAAAACAAGTAATTGCATTTGTCAATAGTTTTAGTAAATGAATTTTCAAACCAAAACCCCCATATCTTTTATTGTTTTAATTGCATTTAGCTAGTTTAGGTAGGTTAAAAGACTCCTCAAGTGAAACGACCCGGAGTTGCAACCTATATTGCAATCCTTGGATTAAATCTTGACTTTTACCCCCAAGGCACATTAGGCAAAGGTTAAATCAGTATTATTCTGGATCAACTAACACCATAAACGCGATTTTGTCATTTTAGTTTGTTTAGGGACTTAGGTATGTAAGGTGTTTTATTTCTAATATTGAAAGATCCTATCTCACTGTATCTTCATGAGGAATCTAGAGTGACACCCAAAAATGTCAGCTGTATCATTATGGATCAACTAACACCATAAACGTGATTTGAGCCATTTCAATTTGCTTAGGGACTAAGGTATGTAATGTGTTTAATTTCTAATATTGAAATCTTTTACGAGGAATCTAGAAATGACACCAAAAAAGGTGAGCTATATCGTTATGGATCAACTAACACCATAAGCACGATTTGGGCGAGTTGAGTTTGCTTAGGGTCTAAGGCATGTAATGTGATTAATTCCTACGATTGAAACATACTACTCCACTCAAACTTTCATGAGGAATCTAGAAATGACACCCGAAAAGGTCATTTGTATCATTTTGGATCAACTAACACCATTGACTCGATTTAAGCCATTTTTGTTTGCTTGTGGACTCAGGTATGTAATGTGTTTAATTTCTAAGATTGTAACATATTATCCTACTCAATCTGATGTGGACCCAATAGGAACTTGTCCAAGAAAACCAAGAAATTACAAATCGGTTAATAAAGGTGGAAGCGAATAAGTAAAAATAATAAAATAAAGGATAGGGATCTTCCGACAAGGAACCCAATGAACACTCATTCCAGAAAACACTAGGTATATGAAACCTAGCACCCAAAGGAAACATGGCTCAAGAACTCCATGTATAATAACACAATAGTCGATCAGTCTCTTATGCCCCGTATTCTTCCAGGAATACATATCCAACAAGTAAAAAATTGTTGAAATAGAATTATTATTCATCTTGTATTCATATTCATATTAACTGTTTAATTCAAGTACAAAATGAAGCCTATAAATAGGCAACAAGAGAACACTCTAGAATCCAAAACCTAAGACATAAATGCTAATGAATGACGCCATAATGATGATTGATTAAATTGATTGGCACTATTCAATCCTAAAGGGAATAGGAAATTACTTAAACTTGAAGTAAAAGTGATACCTATAATTAGGAAACTAAAACAAAGGTTCTAGAAAAAGCAATGGCCAAAAGGTCTTATACAATGGAAATAAAAGAGGAAACTTCCTAAAAAAATGAAATTAAATCAAATTAAATGCATAATGGAGCCTTCTTGGTGCTTCTCAAATGACATTGGGACTTCCAAATGGGTCTTCATTTTACTATTCACGTGCATAATCTTGTATGGGCTTTTAAGACATCCATATGGGCTTGAAAATAATTAAATCATGTTCAGGAACTCCCATGGTCCATTACTTAAAGCATATGGACCCCAGTTTGATATATTACTGCTTCATATTTAGTGTTTTCTGGAATGAGTGTTCATTGGATTCCTTGTCGCAAGATCCTTATCCTTTATTTTATTATTTTTACTTATTCTGTTCTACCTTTGTTAACCGATTTGTAATTTTTGGGTTTTCTAGGACAGGTTCCTACTGGGTCCACATCACAATCTTTCATGAGGAATCTAGAAATGTCACCCAAAAAGGTCACCTTTATCATTCTGAATAAACTAACACCATAGACACGATATAAGCCATTTGAGTTTGTTTAGGGACTAAGATATGTAATGTGTATAATTCCTATAAACGAAACATATTACTCCACTCAAACTTTCATGAGCAATCTATAAATGACACCCAAAAAGGTCATATGTATCATTCTGGATCAACTAACACCATAAACGCTATTTGAACCATTTTAGTTCGCTTAGGGACTATGGTATGCGTAATGTGTTTAAATTCTAATATTGAAACATCCTACCCAAAAGTATCTTTCATGAGGAATCTAGATGTGACACCCAAAAAGGTTTGATTTATCATTTTGGATCAACTAACACCATAAACATGATTTGAGCCATTTCAGTTCGCTTAGTGACTGAGGTATGTAATTTGTTTAATTTCTAATATTGAAACACCCTACCCCACAGTATCTTTCACAAGGAATCTAGATGTGACACCCAAAAAGGTCAGCTACATCTTTATGGATCATCTAACACCATAAATGCGATTTGAGCCATTTTAGTATGCCTAGGGACTAAGATATGTAATGTGTTTAATTCCTAAGATTAAAACATACTGTCCTACTCAATCATTCATGAGAAATCTGTTGGAACTTTACATTTTGATGATAACCAAATATGACTTAGGCAATAGGGTCATGAGATCTTATCTTAGAAAAATACTTCGAAAAACTGGTTCTTCAAATCTAAGTTAAGCAATCGATTGAAACTTTAATCAATCGATTGGAGAATGTATCCCGCAATCGATGGCATATCGAGTGCAGCCTGTCAATCGATGGAAAACCCAAGCAATCGATTGATGCGCAGAATTACACTAAGTAATCATAATTCAATCAATCGATTGATTGGAATGACAATCGATTCAGATAGCAATCGATAAGCAATCTGTTGGCAATCGATTGGAGTTTACTTTAAAACAATGAAACATGCAATCGATTGGAGCTTGATCAATCAATTGACAAAAGGAAATCGATTGGGAAATCATGCAATCGATTGACAGCCACAGTTTCTATTCGATAGCTAACACTTCAATCGAGTGACGCAAGTGAAGATCTGAAGCAATCTGAAGGCAATCGAGTGATAGCCAGAGACATCAATTGATTGACACCATTTGCAATCGATTGGAAACTGAAGACTTTCAAACTTATTTCTTTTCTTATGTCTAACTATCTTTATATTGCAAAATGTACTTGTTGCTATTTTGGGCAGTTAACGTTAGACACAGAAAACTCAAACCAAATAGCCGTTACACTCAGCAACACACAATCTGTTACAATGCGCTCAGGAAAAAGGAAGAGGAAACGTATATTGGCACTCTAGAGCATTAATTGCATCTCAGAATCATCATCAATCTCTAGAAGGCTCAGACTTTACTCAACGGGCAGAAAATTTCCTAAAGACTATAAAAGCGTTGAAGTAGAAATTGGTTGGTAGAGAGCATTAAGTGATATCCAACTACAATTTCCTACTGCAATCAATACTATCTGAGTTCTCTCATCTGTTCTTCAGTCTGTAATACTATCAGCTCAAGAGTGTGAGCAATCTCTGTATTTTCCTGATACACTTCTGATTTGTGTAATTTCCTTGGATAGTGGGATCCCAGTGGAAGGGGTGTATTCTTACAAGTTGTAAGGGGGAGTGATCTATAAGGGGAAGATCTTACTGTGAGAGATCACCTGTAAAGGCACTCAAGAGCCTGGTTTGAATCTTGGGAATTAGTGGAACCTAACTGAAAGTTGGAGAACTGGATGTAGGCCAAGAATTTGGGCTGAACCAGTATAAATCCTATTCTCACTAATTTTTAAATTATATAAAGCACAATTCACCCCCCTCTTGTGCATTCCTGTCATCTACATTTGGTATCAGAGCAAGGGCTTCTCAGAACTTATTGATCCAACGATCCAGAGAAGTAAAGATCCATCATGGCAGGATATGATAATCTTCTCCCAGAAGGAAGCTCAGTCAACAGACCTCCAGGTTTCAATGGAGAACACTATACCTTCTGGAAGATGAAAATGAGAACATTCATCAAGGCAAATGGATAGATGCTCTGGAAGATCATAGAAGAGGGAGACATTGTGCCAATGAAAATTGAAAATGAAACCCAGGTTCCAAAGCTACCTTCAGAATTTACCAATGATGATAAAGACAATATGGAATTGAACATCAAAGCAATTTTGGTGATTCAAAGTGCACTCAGCCAAAAGGAGTACTTCAGAGTTTGCCACCTAGAAACTACTAAAGAAATGTAGGATGCATTAGAAGTTGCTCATGAAGGAACCTCAGGAGTTAAAGCAAGAAGATCTGAGCAACTAATCTCATGATTTCATCTTTTCAAGATGGAAGAAGGAGAGCCTATCAGATAACTAGAAATCAGATTCACACATCTGATAAACAATCATACTGTTCTTGGGAAGAAAATCTCTGAAGCTGAGTAGGTCTCCAAAATCCCTAAGATTCTCACTCAAGAATGGCAAATGAAAGCTACTGCAATTCAAGAAATGAGAGGAGCGTCTATGGGATCTATCACTGCTCTATTCGGGAGTCTGGCCGAATATGAAACCACAATTAGAACCCAAAGAGAACTATATGGAGACAAGAAGAAGAAAAATCTAGCGCTCTCAACTCCCATAAAAGAATATGAGGATGAGGAAGATGAAGAGGAATGGATGATGATGAAATGGCCTTTATGGTCAGAAAATTCAAGAAGTTCTTCAGGAATGGAAGAAGATTTCAGAAAGGTAGCAGCTCTAGAAGGGATCCTCAGAAAAATCCTCATGTGTGCTATGAATGTAAGAAGCCTGGTTTCTTCAAATCAGAGTGTCCAAGTCTTTAGAAATTTAAGGAGAAGGTGAAAAAGAAAGAGAGACTCCAGGGAAAGAAGAAAGCTTATGTCTCTTCTATATGGGGAGATAGCTCATATGAGGAAGCTAGTGATGCTTAGGAAACAGCAAATCTCTGCTTGGTAGTGCAAGAGGAGTCTGACACTAAGGTATACCATTCTAACTCATCTTTTCATGAACTCCAAAATGCATATAATGGACTACACCTAGAGTTTGTGAAATTAGCAAAAGAAGTAACTGGGCTAAGGAAGGAAAATAGGGAACTTGAAAAGAGATTTGAGGAATCAGATTGCATGCAAACTTCAACGATCAGTTCTCAAAAGGATAAAAATTTTGAATGCAAGGGCTGTGAAAATCTTTCGAAAGAAAATGAAAGGATCACTGGTATTTTAAAGAAATTCACTAAGAGCACTGAGGCACTTGATATTATGCTCATGAATCAAAAGGCTTTTAGAGATAAAACTGGCATAGGCTATGATTCTACCCCAAAGTCCTTGAAAAGAAGCAAGTCAGCACCTAAAGAAAAACCTTACTTAACGTTTTTCAGAAAAGCTTCAAATTATTCATCACTATTTAGTTTCTGCAATTTTTGCAACAGAAAGGGACACACTGATTCAACGTGTTATCCCAAGAAACATGGTGTGTCTGTACACTATTAGTGGGTCCCCAAAGGAACACATCAGCCTAAAGTCCATCTGGATCAAAGGCAGCAAACTAATCCCAAAGGACCCAAGAAAATTTGTGTACCTAAATTTGCTTAGTTTGTGCAGGTCTGTCTTAAAGCATCCAACAATAACAAGTGGTATATAGATAGTGGATGCTCAAGGCACATGACTGGGGACAAAGAAAAATTTGATAATTTGATCATGAAAAATGGAGCTAAAGTAAGCTTTGGTGGAAACCAGTCAGGAAAAATCACTGGAGTAGGAGAAATTGGTGCAGTAAAAGATATCTATCTTGTGGAAGGTCTTTGCCACAATTTGCTAAGTGTCAACCAGAGCACTGACAGAGGTAATTAGGTAATTTTTTATTCAAATGAATGTCTTATAGTAAATAAGGAAGACCTAACCATAGACAAATCCAATCTTAAATGTCGATTAAAGGCTAATATAAATGGAAATTTATACACTGTTGATCTGAGCCAACAACTTTATGAAAAATGTCTCATAAGTAGTTCTGATAACTGTTGGCTATGGCATAAAAGATTAGCTCATTTGAACATGTCCCAATTGGATAAGTTAGTCAAAAAGGATCTGGTCATTGGTATTCCCAATATGAAAATAAAAACTTACTTAATATGTGAAGCATGTCAAAACGGGAAACAAACAAAGTCTTCTTTTAAACCTAAGAAGGAAGTCTCCACTACTAGGCCTCTAGAACTAATCCACATGGATTTGGTTGGTCCAACAAGAGAGAAAAGTCTTGGAGGAAGCCTATACTCTCTTGTGATTGTGGATGACTATTCTAGGTTCACTTGGACTATGTTTCTTTCTTCTAAGCATGATACTTTTGATGCCTTCTATGTATTTGCTAAGAAAGTGCAGAATGAAAAGGGGCAGAAAATAAGTTCAATCAGGACAGATCATGGAGGAGAATTTGAGAACCAAGACTTCGTTGAGCTGTGTGAAGAGAATGGAATAAGTCATAACTTCTCAGCTCCTAGAACTCCTCAACAAAATGGAGTAGTTGAAAGGAAGAACAGAGTGCTCACTGAAATGGCCAGAACCATGCTTAATGAAAGAGGAATATCTCAAGTCTTCTGGGCAGATGAAATGAGCACAGCCTGCTACATATCCAACAGAGCCTACATAAGAAAAGGAATGGATAAAACTCCATATGAGCTTTACAAAGGAAGAAAGCCAAATGTAAGTCACCTCAAGATATTTGGCTCCAAATGCTTCATCCACAACAATGGAAAGGTAAACTTAGTTAAATTTGACCCTAAAGCTGATTGTGGAATCTTTATTGGCTATTCTAACAGAAGTAAAGCTTATAGAGTATTCAACAAAAGAACCTCTACATTGAAGAGTCAGTACATGTAGTATTTGATGAAACTAACTCTAAACAAAAATCGTTGGGAGAAGAAGAACCAGAATTTTTAAATAAAACTAAAGTATCCACACATCAAATCTCATCACCAGATGAAGAAGGCCAAGAGAATGACTCTCATGATGAGCCAGCAGGCCCCTCAGCCTGGAGACATCATAGGGATCATCCTCCTGAGCAAATAATTGGCAATGTTAGTAGAGGTGTCAAAACCAGAAACCAGATTCAAAATGCAATGCAATTCACTGCTTTTATTTCTGAAATTGAACCTTATTGCATTGAAGAAGCACTAATAGATTGTGACTGGATAGTTGCTATGCAAGAAGAGCTCAATCAATTTGAAAGAAATCGAGTTTGGGACTTTGTTCCAAGACCTTCAAAAACAAACTTGATGAATCTGGTGCTGTAGTCAGAAACAAGGCAAGACTTGTTGCCAAAGGGTATATAACCAAGAAGAAGGCATAGATTATGAAGAGACTTTTGCTCCAGTAGCAAGGTTGGAAGCAATAAGGCTCTTATTAGCTTTTGCATCCCTCAAAAATTTCAAACTTTATCAAATGGATGTAAAAAGTGCCTTTATCAATGGTTATATTATGGAGGAAGTATATGTTGAACAGCCATCTGGCTTTGAAGACTCTTCTAAGCCTGACCATGTTTTCAAACTTAAAAAGGCCTTATATGAACTCAAACAGGCTCCTAGAGCATGGTATGAAAGATTAAGCAACTTCCTGTTAGATAAAGGATTTACAAGAGGAAAGGTTGACACCACTTTATTCATACTACATAAAATAAAAGCATGCTTATAGTTCAAATCTATGTAGATGATATTATTTTTGGTGCCACTGATGAAACTCTCTGTGAAGAATTTTCTAAGATTATGCAGGGAGAATTCGAGATGTCTATGATGGGAGAACTGAACTTCTTCCTAGGTCTTCAAATCAAGCAGAGAAAGGATGGAATATTTATCTCACAAACTAAGTATGTAAAGGAGATCTTGAAGAAGTTTGGTATGGATCTATCCAAGGAAGAAGAGACTCCCATGAGTTCCACAGCCTTGCTAGATGCTGATGTAGAAGGGAAGGATTTCAATCAGTCCACATACAGAGGTCTGATTGGTTCCCTCTTGTACTTAACTGCCAGCAGACCAGATATTCAGTTTAGTGTGGGAATATGCACCAGATATTAGGCCAATCCTAAGGAATCCCATCACAAATATGTTAAAAGAATTTTGAGGTATCTGGTTGGAACTAAGGAATTGGGATTGTGGTATCCAAAGGGAGCCCAGGAGTATCTCATGGCCTACTCAGACTCAAACCATGCTGGCTACAAGACTGACAGAAAAAACACTAGTGGTCAGTGTGAGTTTGTTGGAGGATCCTTAGTCTCTTGGGCAAGCAAGAAACAGACCTGTGTTTCCCTTTCATCTACAGAAGCTGAATATATTGCTGTTGCAAGCTGTTGTGCACAAGTGCTGAGGCTCAAGCATCAATTGAAAGATTTGGGGATGGAGTTTCTAGAAGTTCCAAATCTTTGTGACAATACAAGTACAATTAGCCTGGCCAAGAATCCAGTGCATCACACAAGAACAAAGCACATTGATGTCAAACACCACTTCATCAGAGATCATGTGCAGAAGAAGGATGTTAAAGTGGAATTCATTCCCACACACTTGCAACTAGCAGATATCTTCACCAAACCTCTAGTTACAGAACAGTTCATGTTTATCAGAAGAGAATTGGGAATGGTGAATCCCAATGAACTGTAAGAGATGTATCACTTCCTTAAGTCTTGTGATTTTATTTGCTTTCAGTGGATTTTGATGATAAGATACTGACTTAGTAATTGCACCTAATTAATTTATATTTTGACCCACTAATTATAGTAAATTAGCACTTGTCCTAGGCTAATACATAGCAATTCAGGCACTTTTACACTTAGAATTCCAATACATTGAGTTAATTGCATTTTAGTGCTTAAATGAGAATTTTAAGGTTTAAACTCATGTATTTCTTATTTTTGGACTAGGGATATTACAATTTGTGGTTGAAGTTTTCATTGTATGAAGTCTTGATAAAGATGGGCCCGAATTCCAGAAATTACAATTTAGTGCTCGAATTTCAGAAATTACACCTAGGTCCCGCTGCACTGCATATCTCAATTGGGCAAGGACAAATTGGGCAATTTGGGAGATTAAAGGAGGGCAAAGATGGAATAAAAATTGTTGGGTTCATTTCTATATTTTTTTTAATAGAGATTAAATGAGTAAGGGTCCCGTTTGGAAGCTTATTTGGGTATCCAGCAAAAACCTTTAGATTTTGGGCTTAATTTCCCTCAACCAAACAGCCCCTAAGCTCCTTCTATACCTGAATTCTGCCCAGACCCGAGAAAAAACCACGAACAGCCACCACTTTTGAACACGAGAGCTTCATACCATCTTTTGAACCTTTGCATTCCCTTCTTCCATCGTCACCCATCCCCATCGTCGGCCTCCATCCCCTCCGTCTCCATCTCCTCCACCAAGGCCAACAAGCACATACCTCTTCCACCATTCCTCTCACTCACCACAATCCATGCCATGTCCAAGCCAATCTTCACCTCCATTCTTTAATCAACCATTCGGCCCATACACATTCATCTTCCTCTCCATCTCCATTTTGCACATACGCCTCACATCTCTCTCATCACAGCAAGCACACCTTCAGCTCCCCCTTTTAATCATATACACACTCCTTCGGCCCCCATTTCCTCTCACGCCTTCACCCATTCACATCCTCATCTCACCTTCAGCCACCTAGCTCCATACCATCAATCTCTTTCCCTTTTTCATGGCCTACATATTCATGGAAGTTGCTGGATTTGTTGGTGAGAATATGATTGGCTAGAGAAATTGGGGTTTCTTGGTGGCAACAATGCAATTAGAGCTTCAATGTTTTATTAGGGGAGTTCTTTAGCTTCTTTCTTGTCTAGATTATGTATTTGGTAGAGATTCCTTTTTGTTTCTGCTTGATATATGATTTTAGAACAAGAATTGCTATGATTTCTATTTCTTTTGGGTTATGTATGTAATTTAGCGATTGCTTTTATGTGCATAAACCTTAGTGTTAATCACTTGGCATAATACAATTTGACGTGGTAGCATTGATTATCTACTTTGGATTGCTAGATTGGATTAATGCATTTGCTTTTTGCACTTAGCATTAGACACTAGGTCCATTCTTGAAGGGTCAAATTATACCTTCAAGAGGAGACACATTGTATGTTGTCAAGGGTTTTCACTACCAAGCGGTTTTCTAACAATTGCCTAGTTGACTAATTGTACATTAGTAACTAGGTCAATTGGACTGAGGCGATTGCCTTTGATTTTTAACATTCGGTCTTGGTTTTTGAACTCCCAATTCATTTGAGAAGCTATGATGATTGCAAAGTTTTCACCAAGAACCCTTTTTCATTAAATAGTTTTAAAAAAACAATCTACTTTGCTTTCCTTATTTTAAAACCCAAAAACAAGTCAATGTACATTTCTTAAATAAAAAATACCAAAATCACCATTTCAATGACAAAACCCCAGTTTATTTGCTTTTTAATGCATTTAGGTTAGTCTAGGTATCAAAATAAGTTGACTCCTTTGAGAGACGACCCGAGGTTGAGCCACTTTGCTCAAGCCCTGGTTTCACATATTTTATTGCATTTGACCTCGAGACGCACCATTCTGACAAAGGTCAAATCACTTAGGCATCGGAGGGTCTTAAAATTCTCTTTGCAGGTGCTGTCGCAGAAAATGGCAATGCAATCGATTGCAACTTCTTGCCATCGATTACAAATTATGTCTCTCAATCGATGAGACTTCGATTGCGTATCGATTGACAATTGCGAGATAAAAAGCTACAAGTGAAAGGTGAAAAGGCCCAATCGATTAACAACAACCCAATCGAGTGGACAGGCCCAATCGATTACAAACATCAACAATTGGAAGCTTGGGAAGGGGCAATCGATAGTCAATCGATTGCTCAGCATGGGATTCATTCAAACACAACATATTCCAATCATTGCTAGGTCTTCATATCGATTACAAAGCCTTGCCATCGATAGAAGTACAACTCTCACAATCGATTGCAATCATTCTTAATCGATTGCAACCACAACGGTAATATTACAACGGTAACTTTTCTCTCACCATCCTCTTATATAACTGTAAATTTCTAACTGTTGCATCATTTTGCATTTACTATTCATCATCATCCTCACCTCTTCGAACCAGAAAACATAACCTTAGGCAAAGATTTCGCTCTCTCACTCAAATCTCTCAAACTTTTGCCCTAATCCACCTGATACGAGTTCGAAACTGCATACTTCTTTTCTGAAAAGCCAAAATGCCTCCCAAGATGATTCTACCTTACTCGAAATCACCCAAATCATCCTCTGCAAGCAAGAAAAAGAAGACCTAGAAGCCCTCTTCATTCATTCCCAAAGTTCAGAAAGACAAGTTTCCTCCTCCTTCTGATGATCGACTATTCAGAGATTTGATTAAGGCAGAACTCAGAATCAGAACATGGCAGAGTTGGCCAGATCTTCCTCCCAGGGCAAGTCTCTCACCAAGAAGCAAGTTACATTTGCAGACTCAGTAAATACCTCCCAGAAACCATCTGATATGGGAGAGGTTCAATCCAAGGCTTCTCCTCTTAAATCTGGGAAGAACAAAGGAAAGTCAAAGGCAAGAATTCTTGAAGAATCAGTGGTTCCCCCAGTGGATTTTGTGACAGAAGGGGACCTACAAGTCAATGATGCATACAGACACAGAGGCATCAATCAGAGGACATGCTGGTTTGATACTGATCACCTCTACCAGTTTGGAGTGGATTTGTCACACTGGCTTAAGGAGTACAAGGATTTCCTAAAGATTCAACTTCCTTATAGCCAACAAGTGGTGAGGAGTTTCTACTCAGCTATGGAAGTCAACAGCACTCACACCACCACCAATAAGATTGTGGATATTGAAGTAACCTCAATTGTCGGAGGCAAGACCTTCTTCTTCAACTTGAAGACTCTCAATGAATGGTTAGGTATCTCCAATCCTCTATGCAAGCAGTGGCAGAAGAAAGAAAAGTATTTGGACCCTGAGCTACTAAAGATATATCAGCCTTCTGGTGAGGCCAAGGGTCCTCATGGTGTGAAGCCAGCAGACATGACCATCTACAACCGGTTGATTCACTATGCTTATTCACGGTGTATGGTCAACAAGGCAGGGAATCTGAGTCAGCTAAACAAAATTGACAACCCTATCCTGCCTACTTTGATCAAGGGAGAGCCACTCAACCTTGGGCAGATCCTGACAGAGGAATTCATGACATTCAGAGACTCATCAAGTGACAAGACTCCTCTGCCATTTCCTCAACTGATATCATTTATTCTTCAAAAGAATGGTATCTGGTACCTAGAGAAGAATGATGTGCATGAGGTCCCTCTCTTCACTAGCAGCCACCTGAAGAAGATGAAGCTTGAACTTCCTAGTGCTGCTCAAGATATGTCTGCTGCACTTGGCACTACATCCATCCCTCAAGCTCCCTCAGCCTCTGCCAAGCCATCCAAGGGAAAAACTGTTCAAGCAGAAGCTTCCAAGGAAGGACAAGATGAAGCCCATTCCTAAGCCCCATCTCAGGCCCCTTCCATGTTTGTCAACCAGATTGCTACCAAGGTGATTGCCAATCTACAAGGCCTGATTCCTCAACTAGTTGAGCAGAGCAACACCAATCTGATAGAGGAAGTCTCCCTTCAGATTCAAGGAGTGGAGGATAGATTATTGAAAAGACTGGTTGCAGGCTTAAACTCATCCCTGATTCCCTTTATTGACAGCTGTGGCAAATTTGTATACGAGGGTTATCAGATTGTGGTAGACATGGTTGCTCATCTGGAGGCAAGAGTGAGCAACATTGAGAAAATGCTTGGGTACATTCATCCAAGTGAAAGAGAAATAGCAGGCATCCAATTCATGGCCTCAGATGATGCTGGACCATCTAAACAGCCTGGTGTAACTCCTTCACCAGAGATATCCCCTCCTCATTCACCAATTCATTTTACTCCCTCTCTTACCCACCAGACCACCTCACCACCCCTTCCTCCTTTCAAACTTGTCCCCACACCTCATACTTCCCCTGTCCAACAGACTACTCCACCTCATCCCCCTAAATCTCCCTCTCCCTCCAAATCTCCTCCACAGAAATCTTCACCTCCCTCACTTTCCCCCACCACAGAACCCTCCCCACCTCCTTTTCAGCCACTCTCCTCCCTTCCTTCCACCATCCTTCACACTCCCAGATACACCAAAAACCCCTCCCATACTTATTCCAGGAAGAAAGACACAACTCCTATTACCTCTCAAAATCTGCCATCCCCTCCTTCGTCTGCCAATACAGCGTTCTCCCCTCTCTCCACTCTTATCTCAGAACCCTCTCCCATAACCCAGTGCATCCTCTTTGATGATGACAAAAAGGGGGAGAAAGAAGTAGAATGATCAGAGTCTGAGCCAATTCAAACTGAGGCTAATCAATCTGAGACCACTCTGAACTAGCATCTGCCAGAAATTCACAAGTTGGCTGAAGACATCATGAAAGAATAGATCGAGATTGAGGACCTGACTCATGAGGAGCCTGGTCCTACCAATGTACCCCCCTCAAATGCTAGCCTAGTTCTAGAAAGGGAAGGAACTAAAGAAGAAGACTTAAGCTTGGCTATGGTACTCTATCAGGAACCTGAGCCAGTATCAGTTAACATATCCCTCACCTTCACCAACAGGCAGATGAACTTCACCAACAAGTGGAAGAGCTGAGTGAGAGGCTAATTAAAAGCCAACAAGAAATGGAAGTCAAGGATGGAGAGAAAAGTGTAAAAACTGATATGCCTCAAGCTGTGATACCCAGTTGGGGTGTCAGGAGAAAGATCTCATTCAAGGGCAAGCCGGCTTTGAAGGATGCCATTCAAACTACTTTAGATTTTCTCAAGTCTGATAAGGAAGAAGAAGGACTTGAAGTTCAGTCTGAAGCCAAGAAGAAGAGGATTAAGATGACTGCATCTAAACCTCCTGTCAAGGCTCCAATCAAAAGGAATAAAAGGGCTTCAAAGGGGATAGTAATTGAGGAGCGAAAGCCAAATCCTGCTCCTAAGAGGAAGGTTGTGCCAAAAGGAAGGGAAATCAGTCAAGCCTCCTCCTAAGAAGAAGCAGAAGCAATTGAGTTATGGGGAAAGGGTTCTAGCTCAATTAGCACAAAAATCTCCATCTCCTCCTAAGAAGAAAGCTCCTCAAAAGAAAAAGAAAGCTCCTGCTAAGAAGAAGCATAAACAAGAAATTGTGATTAATTATGAAGATCCTTCAACTGATTCAGGGAGGATTAGCAGTGAGGAAGGAGACTATGACCTAATCCCTCGTTGGAAGAAAAAGGACTCAGATTTAGATGACTCAGATTAAACCCAAAATCCCTCTTCCTTGAGCATTCTGCATACTCATGTTATACCCCTGTCATTATCTTGAATTATTTTTGTTAAACTTGTCTATGTAATAACTTTATCTGGATAATAATACTCTGAATATGTTTCTGATTTATAATTGCCTTCTGAATTAACTCTGAGTTTTTGCTGAAAAATCTTCACCTCATGATCAGTTCAATTTTTCAATTTTAAAGCAAAGTATGTTTTGTCATCATCAAAAAGGGGGAGAATGCTGGAACTCTACATTTTGATCATAACCAAACATGAATTAGGCAATAGGGTCGTGAGATCTTATCTTAGAAAAATACTTCAAAAAACTGGTTCTTCAAATCTAAGTTAAGCAATCGATTGAAACTTTAATCAATCGATTGGAAAATGTATCGCACAATTGATGGCATATCGATTGCATATCGAGTGAACCTGTCAATCGATGGAAAAACCAAGCAATCGATTGATGCGTAGAATTACACTAAGTAATCAGAATTCAATCAATCGATTGATTGGAATGACAACCGATTCAGATAGCAATCGATAAGCAATCTGTTGGCAATCGATTGGAGTTTACTTTAAAACAATGAAATATGCAATCGATTGGAACTTGATCAATCGATTGACAAAAGGCAATCGATTGGGAAATCATGCAATTGATTGACAGCCACAGTTTCTATTCGATAGCTAACACTTCAATCGAGTGATGCAGGTGAAGATCTAAAGCAATCTGAAGGCAATCGAGTGACAGCCAGAGACATCAATCGATTGACACCATTTGCATTCGATTGGAAACTGAAGACTTTCAAATTTGTTTCTTTTCTTATGTCTAACTATCTTTATATTGCAAAATGTACTTGTTGCTATTTTGGGCAGTTAACGTTAGACACAGAAAACTCAAACCAAATAGCCGTTACACTCAGCAACACACAATCTGTTACAATGCGCTCAGGAAAAAGGAAGAGGAAACGTATATTGGCACTCTAGAGCATTAATTGCATCTCAGAATCATCATCAATCTCTAGAAGGCTCAGACTTTACTCAACGGGCAGAAAATTTCCTAAAGACTATAAAAGCGTTGAAGTAGAAATTGGTTGGTAGAGAGCATTAAGTGATATCCAACTACAATTTCCTACTGCAATCAATACTATCTGAGTTCTCTCATCTGTTCTTCAGTCTGTAATACTATCAGCTCAAGAGTGTGAGCAATCTCTGTATTTTCCTGATACACTTCTGATTTGTGTAATTTCCTTGGATAGTGGGATCCCAGTGGAAGGGGTGTATTCTTACAAGTTGTAAGGGGGAGTGATCTATAAGGGGAAGATCTTATTGTGAGAGATCACCTGTAAAGGCACTCAAGAGCCTGGTTTGAATCTTGGGAATTAGTGGAACCTAACTGAAAGTTGGAGAACTGGATGTAGGCCAAGAATTTGGGCTGAACCAGTATAAATCCTATTCTCACTAAGTTTTAAATTTTATAAAGCACAATTCACCCCCCTCTTGTGCATTCCTGTCATCTACAGAATCTAGAAATGACACCCAAAAATGTCATATGTATTATTTTGGATCAACTAACACCAAAGATGCGATTTGAGCCATTTGAGTTTTCTTAGGGACCAAGGTATGTAATATGATTAATTCGTAAGATTTAAACATACTACTCCACTCAAACTTTCATGAGGAATCTAGAAATGACACCCAAAAATGTCATATGTTTCGTTATGGATCAACTAACACAATAAACACGATTTGAGCCATTTGAGTTTGCTTAGAGATTAATGTATGTAATGTGTTTATTTCCTACAATTGAAACATAGCATGCCACTCAAACTTTCATGAGGAATCTAAAAATGACACAAAAAAGGTCAAATGTATCATTTTGGATCAACTAACAACATAAACGCGATTTGAGCCATTTTAGTTTCCTTAGGGACTATGATATGTAATGTGTTTAATTCCTAAGATTGAAACACACTACTCCACTAAAACTTTCATGAGGAATCTAGAAATGATACCCAAAAAGGTCATATGTGATAGCATACATAGAGATGTTCAATATAATGATCACAAAGCCCAACAAGCAGTCGAAGGTGTTCAACTAATATATTGGCTAAGAATGATTGTTGGAGGATAACATGGATGACTACATATGTAGAGCTCAATAAGACATGTGCCAAGGAACCCCGAAAGCCACCATGGCATAAAGGAGTCCAGTGGTGCATTAATATTTCAAGATGGGGCCCAAATGCTTTTTGTAGTGGACTAAGAGTGTCTCAGGAATGTGATTCAGCCACATTCAAGCCCAAATGGTTGTCTTAAAGGCCCATATATTTTATTGCACGAAAATATGATAATAGATACTCCTTTTTGAAGATCCAAGAAGGTTCAAAAACCAACAAGAATGATCTTGATGTTAGAAGCCCAACAAGATGATGTACAAGCCCCATGTACAGTCCAGATTGAAGAATTCACTTAAAATACCATATGACAAGCATGTGAGTTGGAGAAGGAGTAAAAGTGACATCCAAGAGTCATGAAGATGCATCACGAAGGCTTCATTATGTATTTAGTTTGATTAATTCTCCTTTTTTAGGAAGATTCCTATTTTATTTCCATTGAATAAGGCCTTTTTGGTCATTGCTTGTTCTAGAAGACTGCTTTAGTTCCTATTATTAAAGTAGCTTTTTTTTGTTTCCTAATTTTTAAGTAGATGACTTTTACTTCAAGTTTAGGTAATTTCCTATTTCCTTTAGGATTGAATGGTGCCAATCATGTCCATTAATCATCATTAAGGCATCAATCCTAGAAGTCTTAAGCTTTTTGATTCTAGAGTGTTCTCTTGTTGCCTATTTATATAGGCAAGGACTGATGCCTATCTTGTACTTGAATTTTAAGACTTGAATGTTGATTTGAAATAAGAACTCTATTCTTAGAGAGATTTTTAATCTCTTGAGTGAGCTTTACTTGCATCTTTGTGCTGAATATTTGACTGTAACAAGGACTGATCATCCTTGTAGTGTCTTTGTGGCTAGGGTTGTAAGAGACGGGTACTCTTCCTCCCATTGATCATCTGTGTTGCCTTATCTTATCCTTATACTTGTTCTCTAGCCAATCCGTCTTCCCTTTATATCAATTATTGATTGGTACCCAAACCCTTGGAGAGCCTATCCCAAAAAGCTAGCTGTTAGGGAGGGAGTGCCAAGAGCTTAAATACCCCATCAAACTATCCACACTACCCGATGTGGGACTTTGCTCATTCAAAGTCCCTATCAATAAACCCTCCCCGGAAAGCCGACGTCCCGACGGCTCCACTTTACGGCTCTTCACTCGGCCCTTGCCGGTTAGTTCCTCCATAGATAGCCCTTTCCGATGCGTCGATCACCATCTCTGATACCAATTGATAGGTACCCAAACCCTTGGAGAGCTGAAAGCATACCCGAAACCATTCAATATCAAAGTCAAAAAGCCAAAGTAGTCATCCATTTAGAAATCCAACAAACCCTCCAATGTGTTCAAGGAACTTTTAGCTCAGGTTGGCCTACAAGGAGAATAGTTGACTGTATCAAGGACTGATCATCCTGGTGTCTTTGTGGGCTAGGGTTGTAAGGGACGGGTACTCTTCCTCCCATTGATCGTTGGCTCCATGTTGTCTTTGTCTTGTCTTCTAGCCGATCCGCTCCCCATAATATATCATTTGATATCAGAGCAAAGGTTGCTAGATTTCAAGTTCTATCATTTGTTTTTGTGTTTTATTTGTCTTTTTGCTTTCGTGATCCTCGTTCCTATCTTTTTGTTTCATCCTTCATTCTTCTCTATTTCTACCATTGTTCTTTCTTTCATTTTCTTCCTCACTCCTTGTTTGTTTCTATAATATTTTTTTTGAAAAAAGAAATTCGTCAAAAAATAAATTCCGGTTTTATCATGTTTTCCATCTACGTTTTTTAGATCAAATTTTCATCCTTATATTATCCTCAAATTGTAAAAGAAAAAAAATATGGTTCTTGCAACTTTGGTTATGAAGATTACCACATATTAAATATTGTCTCTTGGTTCGTTGTTAAGATTCAATCAAGAATATTATAAGAGGCAAGATTGAGTGGTAAAATAAAAGAGTGTTTTACAGTGATTTAAAAGCTATATTTGAGTGAATATACAACTTGTTGAGTGAAACACGTTAGTAGAATTGTGAGGTCCTTTATTCTTGTTTTCTTCCTCTTTCCTCAAACTAACATTACAGATTCATGATGAGTAAAGAAGAAACACTTGCATATTTCAATTTGTTCTTGAAAAACATGACAAATGACATCTCCGAGCTACGAATAGAGTTGAGAAAGTTAAAGGCATCATCACCTTCTAAATTTCGCAAAGCTTTGCAGGAGCTCAAGCATGGCTCCATGAGTGTCAAAGAATATTTTGATGAGATGCATATTGCTATGCTTCGAGCTAGTGTACGAGAAAGTTTAGAGGAAACTATGGATCGATTTCTAAATGGACTTAATCCAAGCATTGCTAAACAAATGGAATTGTATTCTTATAGTGATATTAAAGGAATGGTCTCTATAGCCATTGAGCTTGAAAAACTCATGAAGAAAAAAGAGAGAAATAGAGAAAAAGAAAAGATGAAAAAAGAGAGAGTGACCTATGTAAAAGAGCTTGAAGCAAAAAGAAAAATAGAGAGTGAGATAGAAAGTGAGATTGAGATGATAACAATGATTGAGAGTGATTTGAGTGAAAATAAAACAAATGCATGTTTTGATGCGGGCAAAGTAGAAACTTTTGTTGATGCTGACTGTTCTTCTCCTAACGTTGTTTTATCACCTTTACAGGAGCCTGATCATGATGATGACCAGATAAAGATGGTATCACACGGCAAAGATGACCGTCAAGAGTCGAGGACGACTCTTCGTCAAGAGAGGGAGAATGATAGTGTACTCAGAAACCATTCAATATCAAAGTCAGATATATTATGGGGAGCGGATCGGCTTAGAGGACAAGTATAATGAAAGATAAAACAACACGGATGATCGTTGGAAGGAAGAGTATCAGTCTCTTACAACCCTAGCCCACAAAGACAACCCAAGGATGATCAGTCCTTGATACAGTCAAGTATTCCCAAGAAAATACAAAGATGCAAGCAAAGCTCACACAAGAGAAACAAGTTGATGCAATCCAGAAAACACAAGCTATCTCTTCAAATGGAAATTGGAGCAACAAATCTGAACAATTATTTTGAGTTCGTCATCAATTTAATTTGGGCTGAAATTGGGGCTGTTGATCATATTTTGGGCTTAGAGACATCAAATTGAAGATCTTGGACCATGGGCTACCCATGGGAGGAGTCATTTGGGCTTAAATGATCACATTTGGGGCTTTAAATTCTGATTAATTTTGGTTAAATGTATTAGTACGAAAATTAATAATTAGTTGACAGATTTGACTTTTGGGTTTGTTGATTGTTGACATTAAGTTGGCAAGCTTGACTTTTGAGATTCTTGATTGATTGAATTAGGTTGGCATGTATGACTTTTGGCTTTATGGTTGTTGAAATTAGGTTGGCAGATTTGAATTTTAGGGTTTGTTGTTTGTTGAATTAGGTTTAGTGCTTTGAATTCTTTAGAATGCATTGAATGCAATTTAGGTGAGAAGTCTGGATGTTGCCTATAAATACATTGTAAGCCTCATTTGGAAGGCAAACTTGAACAAGATTTGAATTTGGTGAAATGAAAAGTTGCTTCTATGCACTTTGTATCTTGATAGTGGACTCTCTCTAGGGTTCTTCATTGAACTAACAGACTTATCAAGGCTTGATGAATCTTGTGGCGTCGTCCAGCACTTCGGGTCCTTGTCCTTCCGTGTTCAAGGGTTCAAGTGGATCGTTCCAGTCCTTTGTTTAGCTTTCTTGGGGTGAGTGTATCTCAGATTGGTTGTGGGTTCTTGAGGTCTAACCCTAGTGGGTTCGCACCACAAGTCTCAATTCATTCCAGTCTTAAAAATTCAGTACAAAGCAAGCCTTTATATAGGCAACAATGGAATACTCTAGAATTAAGAATACCCTAAGACATCAATGGTGCATTAATGATGATTGGCATTTTGAATGGCACCATTCCATACAAAGAAATGACTTATTCTTGAAGAAAAAGTTAGCTAGCTAAAATAGGAAGATATGAAGGGGCTTCTAGAACAATCATTTGCCAAATGGCCTTATTTTAATGAAATGAACTAAGAAACTTAAATGCAATCAGATTTCATGCAATAGGAGGGCTTCTAGATGCTTCATGAATTGTCCAAATGGGTCTTTCTTTGAATATTTTCGTTCACTAAAACTTATGGGCCTTTAAGAAACTCATTTGGGCTCCAATGTGATTGTTTCATCTTCTGAAACTCCCATAGTTGATTACACATTGCACTTGGGCTCCAACTTGAAGTATTGATCCACCATTGGACTCCTCCATGCCATGGTGGCTTTGGGGGTGCCCTACCATGTGTCACATTTAATTCCACACATGTTACACATGGAATAATCCATGTCATCCTCCATGTAAGCCAACTTGAGCTAAAAGTTTCTTGAACATCTTGGAGGATTTGTTGGATTTCTAGGATTTCTAAATGGATGTCTTCTTTGGCTTTTAGACTTTGATATAGAACAGTTTAACTGTGACATGTGGTATAGCACCCTAAAGCCACCATGGTATGGAGGAGTCCAATGGAGCTTTAAAATGTCAAATTTGGGCCCTAATACATTGTATAATGGGTCAAGGGAGTTCCAGAATGAGATCAAACCATATTCAAGACCAAATGGGTGTCTTAAAGGTCCATACATTTTAGTGGACGAAAATATCGAAAGGAATTCCCATTTGGACAATTCATGAAGCATCTAGAATCCCTCCTATTGCAAGAAATCTGATTGCAATTAAGTTTCTTATTTGATTTCATTAAAATAAGGCTGTTTGGCCAATGATTATTCTAGAAGCCTTTTCATATCTTCCTATTTTAGCTAGCTGACTTTTTCTTCAAGAATAAGTCATTTCTTTGTAAGGAATGGTGCCATTCAAAATGCCAATCATAATTAATGCACCATTGATGTCTTAGGGTTTTTTCATTCTAGAGTATTTCATTGTTGTCTATATATAGGCTATGCCTTGTCCTAAATTTGTTCAGACTTGAATGAATTGAAACCTTGGTTTCTCTTTTGTGAGCTTTGCTTGCATCTTTGTATTCTCTTGAGAATACTTGACTATATCAAGGACTGATCATTCTTGTGGTGTCTTTGTGGGCTAGGGTATTAAGAGACGGGTACTCTTCCTCCCATTGATTGTCTGATCTGTGTTGTCTTTTTCTTGTCTTTATACTTGTCTTCTAGCCGATCCGCTCCCCATATTATATCATTAAATACCCCATCAAGCAGCCCATACTACCTGATGTGGGACTTTGCCCGTTCAAAGTCTGATAGAATATCCAAAGGTATTGATTATGATGATTATGAAGTCCAAGAAGCACTAATCCAGTCAAAGGTTCGACAAACCATAAAAGGAGCTCGAGGAGTTTATATAGTGCTTACATGGAGGATGATAAGGATTATTGCTTGTTTGATAATGTTGACCTTAACTTGCCACAAGAAAGGGCACCTCAAAGCCACCATGGTATGTCTAGTACACTTAATTGAGCATGGAGGAGTCTAATGGAGCATTAATATTTCAAATTGGGGCCCAAATGCATATTATAGTAGACCAAGAGAGTTTTACAATGTGATTCAACCACATTCATGCCCAAATGGTTGTCTTAAAGGCCTATACATTGTTTTGGACGAAAATATTAAAATAAACTCCTTTTTGAAGATCCAAGAAGGTTCAAGAAGCATCAATAATGGTCTTATATGGAATCAATCAATTATGATTCTATTTGTTTAATTAGTTTCCTATTTTGTATTGATTGCTAATTAGTTTCCTATTTTTGAAGTAGCTTATTTTTGTTTCCTATTTTTAGGTAGATGACTTTTACTTTAAGTTTAAGTAATTTCCTATTTCCTTTAGGATTTTTTCCTATTTCGAAAATATTAGTAAAACCCAACCGATTTTTAACGTTTGAACCATGATATGAAATAAAAACATAAATCCAATTTCGAAACTCAAATAAATAAAAAACCAAATAATAAAACAAGCGATAAGCACGTAATATGTGACTCGCCAAAAGCAACGGCAATATCTTATTATGTGTAGATTGAATGGTACCAATCAAGTCAATCAATAATCATTAAGGCATCATTCCTAGAAGTCTTAGGATTTTTAATTCTAGAGTATTCTCTTGTTGCCTATTTATAGGCTCATCTTGTATTTGAAATTGAAGATGGTCATAAAGATGATTTGATAAGAATTAAGTTCTTAGAGAGATTTTTAATCTATTTGTGTGAGCTATGCTTACACGAAGCATTCCTGATTGAATACTTGACTGTATCAAGGACTAATCAACCTTGTGGTGTCTGTGATGGAGATCAAGGTGAAAGGGCTTTAAAGGAAGAGAAAGGCATGGAGCAGGGAGCCCAAGGTCAAGGAGGGAAGTCCAAGAGTCCAAGAGATCCATTACAAGGCATTGGAGGCCCAATGACAAGAGCAAGGACTAGAGCTATGAAAGAGGCCCTGAATTGTTTGACAAGAGAGCTTAAAGAGATGGAGCATATTTACTTAGAAGAATCATCCTTTCATATGTCTAATGAGAGCCTAAGAAAGGTGGTCACATTGCTAGAAGCCCAACAACATGATGTACAAGGCCCATGTGCAGTCCAGCTTGAAGAATTCACTTAAACGTCCAAGCACCTTAAAGAAGCATCTAGAAGGCATCATTATGCATTAATTGTGATTGATTTTCGTTTTTGGGAAGTTTCTTGGTTTATTTCCGTGAATAAGGCCTATTGGCCAAAGCTTGTTCTCGAAGACTGATTAGTTTCCTACTCTGAAATTGTTTGTTTTAGTATATTACATTTATTTGAAGTTTAAGTTATTTTCTAATTCTTTTAGGATTGATTGGTACCTATCAGGTCAATCAATTAGCATTAATGGCATTTATGTCTTAGGGTTTCTTTTCTCTAGAATGAATATGTTTGCCAATATATAGGCTGCATCATTGTACTTCATTTTCCAGACTTGAATGAATAGTTTTTAGCGTACTTGCTACCTTGTATTCTTGTGAGGATACTACTTGACATAAGAGGTTGATCGACTCTTGCGTTGTTATACTCGGAGTTCTTGAGCCGTGTTTCCATTGGGTGCTGGGTTTCACATACTCAGTGTTTTCTGGAATGAGTGTTTATTGGGTTCCTACTTTCTAGATCACTATCATTTCTTCCCTTTCTTCTTTTGTTTTCTTAATTCACTTCCGTCTTTGTTCACCGATTTGTATTTTTTGGGTTTTCTAGGACAAGTTCCTATTGGGTCCACATCAGTGTTCCATTTATCGAGTCGTCACACTTGTTTCTAGCCGATCCATCTCACCTAATTCTATCAAAGTCTCCATCAATATGTATCATTCTGGATCAATTAACACCATAAACGCGATTTTAAAATTCCCCTTCCTTTAGGGACTACGGTATGCAATGGTTTAATTTCTAAGATTGTAACATACTATGCAAATAAATATTTCATGAGGAATCTAGAAATGGCACCCAAAAAGGTCATATGTATCAATCTGGATCAACTAACACCATAAACACGATTTGATTCGTTTCAGTTTACTTAGGGACTAAGGTATGTAATGTGTTCAATTTCTAAGATTTCAACTTCCTCTCCCACAGAATCATTCATGAGGAAAAAAGAAGCGACCCTTGAAAATATAAATGGGTCCCTTTGGATCAATAAAAATGCCATAAGCACGGTTTGAAACCTTTTAGTTTGCTTAGAGACTAAGGTAAGTGATGTGTTTAATTTCTAAGATTGAAACATACAATCCTAATAAATCTTTCATGAGGAATCCAGAACTGTGTAATTTGCTTAGACACGATTTGAATCCTTACAATTTGATTAGGGATAAAACTGTGTAATGTACTGAGTATCTAAGATTAGAACACCCTATCACACAGAAACTTTTACGAGGAACTCGGACCGCCCCCAAGAAGGTCAAATGTATCATTTTCGATCAACTAACACCATAAGAAGGATTTAAGCCATTTTAGTGTGTTTAGGGACTAAGGTATGTAATGTGTGTAATTTTTAGGATTCAAAAATCCTATCCCAATGAATGTCTCAGGAGGAACCTTGAACTGGCCACCCCACAAAAAGGTAAATGCATCCCGTTTGATCAACTAATTCCATAGGCATCATCGGAGCCCTTTCAATTTTCATGGGGACTAAGGTATGTAATGTATTGAATTTCTATTATGGAAACATCCTATACCACTAAATCTTTCTTGAGGAACTTAAAAATGACAAACAAAATGGTCGAATGTATCATTTGGGGTTACCTGAAACCATTAACACGACTTGAGCCGCTTTAGTCTGCTTTCGAACAAGGGTATGTAATTAGTTTAATTTCCTAGATTCAAACATCCTATCACACTGAATCTTTCATGAGGAAAAAAGAAGCGAGCCCCGAAAATATAAATTTCTCCCATTGGATCAACTAACTCCATAAGCACGGTTTGATCACTTTTAGTTTGCTTAGGGACAAACGTATTTAACGTATTGAACTTCTAAGATTGAAACTTCTTATCCAACACAAACTCTCATGAGGAATCCAGAAACGACACCCAAAAAGATCAAACATGTCGTTTTAAATCAAAGATCAACATAAACGCTATTTGTGCAATTTTAATTTTGTTAGGGATTAAGGTATGTAATGTGTTTAATTTCTAAGATTCAAACATCCTATCCCACTGGATCTTTCATGGGGAAAGTAGAAACGGCCCCAAAAATGTTAAATGCGTCCTTATGGATCAACTAACTCGATAAACACTACTGAAACCCCCTTAGATTGCTTAGGGACAAATATATGTGGTGTATTGAATTTCTATGATTGGAACACCTTATCCCGCTAAAACTTTCATGAGGAATCTAGAACTGAGACAAAAAAAGGTCCTAAATTTAATTTTTTATCAGCTAACACCATGAACACCATTTGACGCATTTTTGTTCGCTTATAAGGTGTGTAATGTGTTTAGTTTCTAGGATTCAAACATCCAATCTCACCGAATCTTTCATTAGGAATCTCAAAGTAAAACCCCCCCGAAAAGGTCAATGCGTCCCTTTGGATCAACTAACACCGTAGACACGATTTGAATCTTTCAGTTTGATTAGGGACAAAACTGGGTAATGTACTGAGTATCTAAGATTAGAACACCCTATCACACAGAAACTTTCACGAGGTACTAGCACCGCCACCAAGAAGGTTAAATGTATCATTTTTGATCAACTAACACCATAAGAAGGATTTAAGCCATTTTAGTTTGTTTAGGGACTAAGGTATGTAATGTGTGTAATTTTTAGGATTCAAAAATCCTATCCCAATGAATGTCTCAGGAGGAACCTTGAACTGGCCACCCACAAAAAGGTAAATGCATCCCGTTTGATCAACTAATTCCATAGGCATCATCGGAGCCCTTTCAATTTTCATGGGGACTAAGGTATGTAATGTATTGAATTTCTATTATGGAAACATCCTATACCACTAAATCTTTCTTGAGGAACTTAAAAATGACAAACAAAATGGTCGAATGTATCATTTGGGGTTACCTGAAACCATTAACACGACTTGAGCCGCTTTAGTCTGCTTTCGAACAAGGGTATGTAATTAGTTTAATTTCCCAGATTCAAACATCCTATCACACTGAATCTTTCATGAGGAAAAAAGAAACTACCCCCGAAAAATATAAACGCGTCCCGTTGGATCAACTAACGCCATAAGCACGGTTTGATCCCTTTTATTTTGCTTAGGGACAACCGTATGAAATGTCTTGAACTTCTAAGATTGTAACTTCCTATCCAACACAAACTCTCATGAGCAATCCAGAAACGACACCCAAAAAGATCAAACGTGTCGTTTTAAATCAAAGATAAACATAAACGGTATTTGTGCAATTTTAATTTTGTTAGGTATTAAGGCATGTAATGTGTTTAATTTCTAAGATTCAAACAACCTATCCCACTAGATCTTTCATCGGGAAAGTAGAAACGGCCCCAAAAATGTTAAATGCGTCCTTATGGATCATCTAACTCGATAAACACTACTGAAACCCCCTTAGATTGCTTAGGGAAAAATGTATGTGGTGTATTGACTTTCTATGATTGGAACACCTTATCCCGCTCAAACTGTTATGAGGAATCTCGAACTGAGACCCAAAAAGGTCCAATATTTAATTTTTTATCAGTTAACACCATGAACACCATTTGACCCATTTTTGTTCGCTTATAAGGTGTGTAATGTGTTTAGTTTATAGGATTCAAACATCCAATCCCACCGAATCTTTCATTAGGAATCTCAAAGTAAAACCCCCACCCCCGAAAAGGTCAATGCGTCCCTTTGGAACAACTAACACCGTAGACACGATTTGAATCTTTCAGTTTGATTAGGGACAAAACTGGGTAATGTACTGAGTATCTAAGATTAGAACACCCTATCCCACAGAAACTTTCATGAGGTACTAGCACTGCGACCAAGAAGGTCAAATGTATCATTTTTGATCAACTAACACCATAAGAAGGATTTAAGTCATTTTAGTTTGTTTAGGGACTAAGGTATGTAATGTGTGTAATTTCTAGAATTCAAAAATCCTATCCCAATGAATGTCTCAGGAGGAACCTTGAACTGGCCACCCCACAAAAAGGTAAATGCATCCCTTTGAATCAACTAACTCCATAGGCACGATCGGAGCCCTTTCAATTTTCATGGGGACTAAGGTATGTAATGTATTGAATTTCTAATATGGAAACATCCTCTACCACCGAATCTTTCTTGAGGAAATTAAAAATGACAAACAAAATGGTCGAATGTTTGAGGTTAACTGACACCATAAACACGATTTGAGCCGCTTTAGTTTGCTTTCGAACAAGGGTAATTTCCAAGATTCAAACATCCTATCACACTGAATCTTTCATGAGGAAAAAAGAAGCGAACCCCGAAAATATAAATGCGTCCCCTTGGATCAACAAACGCCATAAGCACGGTTTGATCCCTTTTAGTTCGCTTAGGGACAAGCGTATGTAATGTATTGAACTTCTAATATTGAAACTTCCTAACCCACACAAACTCTCATGAGGAATCCATAAACCACAACCAAAAAGATCAAACTTGTCGTTTTGAATCAAAGATCACCATAAACGCTGGGGTCTTCTCAGTTGATAACCCTTCTACCAGAATAAGCAACGTCATTAGGGTAATACATACATTTTCTTTTTAAAGTATCTATTCATAATTTATAACCCTTAGGAAATTTAATTCTTTTAATAAATTTATTATAATTCTATTCCCTGTGCTCTCTATTATTAATTTAATAATTTTCTTTTACAACATATACCAATAATCTTTTTAAAATATTTACTACCTCTAGCTTTTAAATTTCTAATCCTAATTTCTTCGTCTACTCTTCTCCCCAGCTAGCTTCTTTCAACCTGCCAAACTGAAAATGTTTGGGGAAGGGGGTGAGATTGGAAATCCCAATAGCAGTTTCTTTCATTAACATATATTATCATGCTAGCATTGTCATGTATATATTTCATAAAGCTGTACAAATGATGATAGTCTTATTCCTATTAATCTGTGTGCTAAAAGCACCTGCCAACCACTGATAACAATATATTCGTTATAGTGGAGGCTTTACCTGCAGGGTTTCTCGTTAAAGCACGTAAGGCTAAAACGTAACTAATCTCGCAAAGGTGTAGCTAATCACCTAAGCCTGGAGTACTCCATCTGAGGAATAATAACTTACCAACTAAATGCAACAGTTATTACAAAATAATACATGCAATTTAATTGTTACTGAAATAAACTGCTACCTGGGCTCCAAGCTTAATCCTTTACTGTCTCTTTTCCTTTCCACTGACCTCCTCGACTTATGCCACTATCAGGACCTATTTACATATAATATATAAATAATAAATTAATTCCTATGTTTATATATAATTATCCAGCGTCTCTCACGTTTCTATAAGGTTACCTACATCTCTACCCAACATTTTTAAATCTAAACAAATTTATAATTTGCTAAAACTATTTTGAACCTTTATAGCCAAAGAGTTTCTTTAATTATTTCTTTATAATTCTCAATCAAACACATACACCCACAGAGAATTACTTAACCACACATATGCTACTTCATATCATCTTAAATAAATTGTAATGCTTATCTACATCATACCATACATCATTCAAAACCCACATAGTATATTAATTTATCACAACTAACTTCACCTAATTAGATTCGTTAAATTTTAAATAAATCTCCAATGATCATACTTTCTCCCCATATTACTAATTATTACCTACAGTTTAACTCATTAAATTAATCTGACCATTTCAGGTCTTGAGGACACTTTTAACTAAATGTATTCCAATTAGTGTTTTTTATTCTCAATGTTTGACTAATATTTACCTCATGAATGGTTGTGTTTAAAGAGCTTCACCTTTCTTCAATCCTTAAAGTACTAGTTTACTTGTTATTTATTTTCTTTTATTTGTAACCTTGATTATTAGGATTTCTTAAATCACATAATGAATTTAATCATTTTGAAGCTTACAAGTTAATTTGGACAGATGCCTATGTTTTACTACACAGTTCATCAAACAATACCTATAATACATATATATATATATATATATATATATATTTAACTTTACTTCAACTTAATTCTCTTCTTCAAAACATTTGCAAACTTTAGCAATTATAAACCAAATCAAACATTTATCAAATTGCAGCGGACAAAGAACATGGTACACTCTTTATGTTTATTCCCCAAACCAACTAATTAACAAAACCATTTAATTATTATTCTTATTGAATTTCTAAAGTTTCCATATTTATCTTTATGAAATAACTGCTTAAGCTTTTCTTTCAATTTCAAATCATATACCATTTAATCAACAAAAAGGACTTATGTATATAACATTTAAATTTGCCAAGAACAACTTCCTTTTTCCATTTTGCTAGTTCCAAAACCAAATCTTTAAGCACCCATTAGGATTAGGATTCTATTAAAACCAAAGCAGAGCAGTAAATTTGTTAAAGCAAAGCAAGCACCATAATTTCCCTATCAATTTCATCAGAGCAGCACATTCAGCATAAAACAAGAGGAAGAACAAGAATTTCGGCAGAACAAGGCAGCAAGAAGGAAAAGGAAATTGAACAATTATTATCTAACATCATCAAGCACTTAAACAAGTAAATTGAGCCCTCAATCATTGAGCAGAAATTCAATATGCACATCCATATACTAATTATATCTTGCATTTACATAGTCACCAATTTCAGCCACCCAAAACAGAAAAATCAATTAGGAAGAGCAAAAATTATAATCAGGCTTATCTTTAGTTCTTTAATAATCAAAGTTCACAACTTTATTCCTTCTAATTTCACCTATTCCCTAATCTACACATTCAAAGCACTTATCATAATTTCCAATTGCAAGTGTATTAGATCCAACAATTCTTCCTTCCCCATTTTCGGCCAGCACAGAACAAGAAAAAGAACAAGGGAAGAAAAATTCAACTAATTTAAACAACAATCAACTTAGCCCAATAAGCACCAGGAATCAACAACAAGGAGGAACAAAACTCGACGGAACAGAGGGAACAAGATTCGGCCCAGAACAGAACAAGAACAGGGGAACCAAGAACAACCTTACAAAACTCATTTATAGCATCAATCTTACTCCTAAACAAGTTTAATTAAGCTTCAAAGCAACAAAACTCCAGAAATCAAGAACAAGGGCGTCGGATGAACAGTGAAAGGAAGGAAAAATTTGGGGAAACTTGATTAGTCCAACTCTATCGCTCAGATTCGTTCTTGGGGTTTGTTAATCGAACCCTAGGCTTCATTTTAATGGATTTAAGGACTCCAGAAACCCTAAAATCTGAGTCAATCCCCACCCTTAAACTCGCTCGAAGCAGAACAGAAAGGGAAGGAAACGGAAGAAGAGAACTCACCCAGAGCTAATCCCAAGCTTCCCATGAGTTTCTGCCACTCCTCGCCGCCAGCCATCGTCGTTTTCGCCGTCGGCCACCGCTGGATGCACGAAGGAACCAGAGGGGACGGAGAGAGTGAGAGCAGAGAGTGTCGGTGAGAGAGAGGTCGAGAGAGTGAGAGACAGAGAGGATGAGGGAGTATTATATAAAGGATGAGGGGAAAATTAAAGTTCTGACCCCTAAAACTTTCTTCTTTTCGTTTTAATCCCTAGAATCAACTTTTTACTATTTTCAGTTTAGTCCCTTTCTGAAAAATAATTTTTTAGAATAAATTCTTATATCATATTAGAGATTTTTATTAGTCATAATTTCTTTAAGCCTTAAAATTAATTTTCTCGAAGTCCCCAGATTAAAATTTATCTTCTAATTATTTTTCTTTATTTTCTAAATAAAATAATCCTTAAAATTATTAAAAATACACCTAACCTCATAAATTCATTTATAAGGCTTTCAAGTTTCTAAATGCCTTCCCAATTAAATTTTCTTAGATTAAAATTTATCTTGTAATTATTATTATATTTTTTTTCTTTGTGTAAATAAAATAACCCTTAAAATTTATTAAAAATGTCTAAAATATCATAATTTCATTTTTAATGCTTTTTAATATTTTAATAATATTTTCTAAATCTTAATTAATTCCTTATTTTCTCTTTTCTAAAATTTGGGGTGTTACACGAACCCCCTTTGCTTGCTTAGGGACAAATGCAGGTGGTGTATGGGATTTCTATGATGGGACCATCCTGTCCCGCTAAGACTCTCACGAGGAATCTGGAGCTGAGACCCAAAAAGGTCCGGCATTTAATTTATTATCATCTAGCACCTTGAACACCATTGGAGCCATTTTTGTTCGCTTATAAGGTATGTAATGTGTTTAGTCCCTAGGGTTCAAACAACCAATCCCACTGAATCTTTCATGAGGAATCTTGAGGTGACCCCCGCGAAAGGGTAAATGCGTCCGTTTGGATCAACTAACACCGCAGACGGGATTTGAATCCTTTCAGTTCGGTAGGGGACGAAAACTGTGTAATGTACTGAACATCTAAGATCAAAACACCCTGTCACCGCCAAAGTTTCACGAGGAACTAGAGCCGCCCGCAAGAAGGTCAAATTTATCATTTTCGATCATCGACTAGCACCACAGAAAGGATTCAAGCCATTTTTGTCTCCTTAGGGACTAAGGTGTGTAATGTGTGTAGATTCTAAGATTCCAAAATCCTATCCCAATGAATCTCTCAGGAGGAACCTTCAACTGACCACCCCGCAAAGAGGTAAATGCATCCCTTTGGATCAACTAATTCCACAGGCGCGATCGGAGCCCTTTTAATTTTCTTAGGGACGAAGGCATGTAATGTATTGAATTTCTAAGACGGAAACACCCTATACAACCGAATCCTTCCTGAGGAATATATACATGGCAGGGAAAGAGGTCGAATGCATCGTTTGGGGTTAGCTGGCACCATAAACACGTCTTGGGCCACTTTAGTTTGCTTTCGAACAAGGGCATGTAATGGGTTCAATTTCCCAGATTCAAACATCCTATCCCACTGAATCCTTCGTGAGGGAAAAAGAAGCGGCCCCCAGAAATATAAATGGGTCCCTTTGGATCAATAAAAACGCCATAAGCACGGTTTGAAACCTTTTAGTTTGCCCGGGGACAAACGAGTGTAATGCCTAAGATTCAAACTTGGTATCCCACACAAACTCTCGTGAGGAATCCAGAAAGACACCCAAAAAGATCAAATGTATCGTTCTAAATCAACGGTCACCACAAACGCTACTTGGGCAGTTTTAGTTTGGTCAGGGATTAAGACATGTAACGTGTTTAATTTCTAAGATTCAAGCATCCTGTCCCGCTGAATCTGTCATGGGGGAAGTAGAAACGACCCCCAAGAATGTTAAACGCGTCCGTATGGATCAACTAACTCCACAAACACCACCCGAACCCCCTTAGGTTGCTTAGGGACAAATGCAGGTGGTGTATGGGATTTGTATGATGGGAACATCCTGTCCCGCTAAGCCTCTCACGAGGAATCTGGAGCTGAGACCCAAAAAGGTCCGGCATTTAATTTATTATCATCTAGCACCATGAACACCGTTGGAGCCATTTTTGTTCGCTTATAAGGTATGTAATGTGTTTAGTCCCTAGGGTTCAAACAACCAATCCCATCGAATCTTTCATGAGGAATCACGAGGTGACCCCCGCGAAAGGGTACATGCGTCCGTTTGGATCAACTAACACCGCAGACGGGATTTGAATCCTTTCAGTTCGGTAGGGGACGAAAACTGTGTAATGTACTGAACATCTAGGATCAAAACACCCTGTCACCGCCAAGGTTTCACGAGGAACTAGAGCCGCACGCAAGAAGGTCAAATTTATCATTTTCGATCATCAACTAGCACCACAGAAGGATTGAAGCCATTTTTGTCTGCTTAGGGACATAGGTGTGTAATGTGTGTAGATTCTAAGATTCAAAAATCCTATCCCAATGAATCTATCAGGAGGAACCTTCAACTGACCACCCCGCAAAGAGGTAAATGCATCCCTTTGGATCAACTAATTACACAGGCGCGACCGGAGCCCTTTTAATTTTCTTGGGGACGAAGGCATGTAATGTATTGAATTTCTAAGACGGAAACAGCCTATACCACCGAATCCTTCCTGGCGAATTTATACATGGCAGGGAAAGAGGTCGAATGCATCGTTTGGGGTTAGCTGGCACCATAAACACGTCTTGGGCCACTTTAGTTTGCTTCCGAACAAGGGCATGTAATGGGTTCAATTTCCCAGATTCAAACATCCTATCCCACTGAATCCTTCGTGAGGGAAAAAGAAGAGGCCCCGGGAAATATAAATGGGTCCCTTTGAATCAATAAAAACGCCATAAGCACGGTTTGAAACCTTTTAGTTTGCCCGGGGACAAACGTGTGTAATGCCTAAGATTCAAACTTGGTATCCCACACAAACTCTCGTGAGGAATCCAGAAAGACACCCAAAAAGATCAAATGTATCGTTCTAAATCAACGGTCACCACAAACGCTACTTGGGCAGTTTTAGTTTGGTCAGGGATTAAGGCATGTAACGTGTTTAATTTCTAAGATTCAAGCATCCTGTCCCGCTGAATCTTTCATGGGGGAAGTAGAAACGACCCCCAAGAATGTTAAACACGTCCGTATGGATCAACTAACTCCACAAACACCACCCGAACCCCCTTGGCTTGCTTAGGGGCAAATGCAGGTGGTGTATGGGATTTCTATGATGGGAACATCCTGTCCCGCTAAGACTCTCACGAGGAATCTGGAGCTGAGACCCAAAAAGGTCCGGCATTTAATTTATTATCATCTAGCACCATGAACACCGTTGGAGCCATTTTTGTTCGCTTATAAGGTATGTAATGTGTTTAGTCCCTAGGGTTCAAACAACCAATCCCATTGAATCTTTCATGAGGAATCACGAGGTGACCCCCGCGAAAGGGTACATGCGTCCGTTTGGATCAACTAACACCGCAGACGGGATTTGAATCCTTTCAGTTCGGTAGGGGACGAAAACTGTGTAATGTACTGAACATCTAGGATCAAAACACCCCTGTCACCGCCAAGGTTTCACGAGGAACTAGAGCCGCCCGCAAGAAGGTCAAATTTATCATTTTCGATCATCAACTAGCACCACAGAAGGATTGAAGCCATTTTTGTCTGCTTAGGGACATAGGTGTGTAATGTGTGTAGATTCTAAGATTCAAAAATCCTATCCCAATGAATCTATCTGGAGGAACCTTCAACTGACCACCCCGCAAAGAGGTAAATGCATCCCTTTGGATCAACTAATTCCACAGGCGCGACCGGAGCCCTTTTAATTTTCTTGGGGACGAAGGCATGTAATGTATTGAATTTCTAAGACGGAAACAGCCTATACCACCGAATCCTTCCTGGGGAATTCATACATGGCAGGGAAAGAGGTCGAATGCATCGTTTGGGGTTAGCTGGCACCATAAACGCGTCTTGGGCCACTTTAGTTTGCTTCCGAACAAGGGCATGTAATGGGTTCAATTTCCCAGATTCAAACATCCTATCCCACTGAATCCTTCGTGAGGGAAAAAGAAGCGGCCCCCGGAAATATAAATGGGTCCCTTTGAATCAATAAAAACGCCATAAGCACGGTTTGAAACCTTTTAGTTTGCCCGGGGACAAACGTGTGTAATGCCTAAGATTCAAACTTGGTATCCCACACAAACTCTCGTGAGGAATCCAGAAAGACACCCAAAAAGATCAAATGTATCGTTCTAAATCAACGGTCACCACAAACGCTACTTGGGCAGTTTTAGTTTGGTCAGGGATTAAGGCATGTAACGTGTTTAATTTCTAAGATTCAAGCATCCTGTCCCGCTGAATCTTTCATGGGGGAAGTAGAAACGACCCCCAAGAATGTTAAACGCGTCCGTATGGATCAACTAACTCCACAAACACCACCCGAACCCCCTTGGCTTGCTTAGGGGCAAATGCAGGTGGTGTATGGGATTTCTATGATGGGAACATCCTGTCCCGCTAAGACTCTCACGAGGAATCTGGAGCTGAGACCCAAAAAGGTCCGGCATTTAATTTATTATCATCTAGCACCATGAACACCGTTGGAGCCATTTTTGTTCGCTTATAAGGTATGTAATGTGTTTAGTCCCTAGGGTTCAAACAACCAATCCCATCGAATCTTTCATGAGGAATCACGAGTTGACCCCCGCGAAAGGGTACATGCGTCCGTTTGGATCAACTAACACCGCAGACGGGATTTGAATCCTTTCAGTTCGGTAGGGGACGAAAACTGTGTAATGTACTGAACATCTAGGATCAAAACACCCTGTCACCGCCAAGGTTTCACGAGGAACTAGAGCCGCCCGTAAGATGGTCAAATTTATCATTTTCGATCATCGACTAGCACCACAGAAAGGATTCAAGCCATTTTTGTCTGCTTAGGGACATAGGTGTGTAATGTGTGTAGATTCTAAGATTCAAAAATCCTATCCCAATGAATCTCTCAGGAGGAACCTTCAACTGACCACCCCGCAAAGAGGTAAATGCATCCCTTTGGATCAACTAATTCCACAGGCGCGACCGGAGCCCTTTTAATTTTCTTGGGGACGAAGGCATGTAATGTATTGAATTTCTAAGACGGAAACAGCCTATACCACCGAATCCTTCCTTGGGAATTTATACATGGCAGGGAAAGAGGTCGAATGCATCGTTTGGGGTTAGCTGGCACCATAAACACGTGTTGGGCCACTTTAGTTTGCTTCCGAACAAGGGCATGTAATGGGTTCAATTTCCCAGATTCAAACATCCTATCCCACTGAATCCTTCGTGAGGGAAAAAGAAGCGGCCCCCGGAAATATAAATGGGTCCCTTTGGATCAATAAAAACGCCATAAGCACGGTTTGAAACCTTTTAGTTTGCCCGGGGACAAACGTGTGTAATGCCTAAGATTCAAACTTGGTATCCCACACAAACTCTCGTGAGGAATCCAGAAAGACACCCAAAAAGATCAAATGTATCGTTCTAAATCAACGGTCACCACAAACGCTACTTGGGCAGTTTTAGTTTGGTCAGGGATTAAGACATGTAACGTGTTTAATTTCTAAGATTCAAGCATCCTGTCCCGCTGAATCTGTCATGGGGGAAGTAGAAACGACCCCCAAGAATGTTAAACGCGTCCGTATGGATCAACTAACTCCACAAACACCACCCGAACCCCCTTAGGTTGCTTAGGGACAAATGCAGGTGGTGTATGGGATTTGTATGATGGGAACATCCTGTCCCGCTAAGCCTCTCACGAGGAATCTGGAGCTGAGACCCAAAAAGGTCCGGCATTTAATTTATTATCATCTAGCACCATGAACACCGTTGGAGCCATTTTTGTTCGCTTATAAGGTATGTAATGTGTTTAGTCCCTAGGGTTCAAACAACCAATCCCATCGAATCTTTCATGAGGAATCACGAGGTGACCCCCGCGAAAGGGTACATGCGTCCGTTTGGATCAACTAACACCGCAGACGGGATTTGAATCCTTTCAGTTCGGTAGGGGACGAAAACTGTGTAATGTACTGAACATCTAGGATCAAAACACCCTGTCACCGCCAAGGTTTCACGAGGAACTAGAGCCGCACGCAAGAAGGTCAAATTTATCATTTTCGATCATCAACTAGCACCACAGAAGGATTGAAGCCATTTTTGTCTGCTTAGGGACATAGGTGTGTAATGTGTGTAGATTCTAAGATTCAAAAATCCTATCCCAATGAATCTATCAGGAGGAACCTTCAACTGACCACCCCGCAAAGAGGTAAATGCATCCCTTTGGATCAACTAATTACACAGGCGCGACCGGAGCCCTTTTAATTTTCTTGGGGACGAAGGCATGTAATGTATTGAATTTCTAAGACGGAAACAGCCTATACCACCGAATCCTTCCTGGCGAATTTATACATGGCAGGGAAAGAGGTCGAATGCATCGTTTGGGGTTAGCTGGCACCATAAACACGTCTTGGGCCACTTTAGTTTGCTTCCGAACAAGGGCATGTAATGGGTTCAATTTCCCAGATTCAAACATCCTATCCCACTGAATCCTTCGTGAGGGAAAAAGAAGAGGCCCCGGGAAATATAAATGGGTCCCTTTGAATCAATAAAAACGCCATAAGCACGGTTTGAAACCTTTTAGTTTGCCCGGGGACAAACGTGTGTAATGCCTAAGATTCAAACTTGGTATCCCACACAAACTCTCGTGAGGAATCCAGAAAGACACCCAAAAAGATCAAATGTATCGTTCTAAATCAACGGTCACCACAAACGCTACTTGGGCAGTTTTAGTTTGGTCAGGGATTAAGGCATGTAACGTGTTTAATTTCTAAGATTCAAGCATCCTGTCCCGCTGAATCTTTCATGGGGGAAGTAGAAACGACCCCCAAGAATGTTAAACACGTCCGTATGGATCAACTAACTCCACAAACACCACCCGAACCCCCTTGGCTTGCTTAGGGGCAAATGCAGGTGGTGTATGGGATTTCTATGATGGGAACATCCTGTCCCGCTAAGACTCTCACGAGGAATCTGGAGCTGAGACCCAAAAAGGTCCGGCATTTAATTTATTATCATCTAGCACCATGAACACCGTTGGAGCCATTTTTGTTCGCTTATAAGGTATGTAATGTGTTTAGTCCCTAGGGTTCAAACAACCAATCCCATTGAATCTTTCATGAGGAATCACGAGGTGACCCCCGCGAAAGGGTACATGCGTCCGTTTGGATCAACTAACACCGCAGACGGGATTTGAATCCTTTCAGTTCGGTAGGGGACGAAAACTGTGTAATGTACTGAACATCTAGGATCAAAACACCCCTGTCACCGCCAAGGTTTCACGAGGAACTAGAGCCGCCCGCAAGAAGGTCAAATTTATCATTTTCGATCATCAACTAGCACCACAGAAGGATTGAAGCCATTTTTGTCTGCTTAGGGACATAGGTGTGTAATGTGTGTAGATTCTAAGATTCAAAAATCCTATCCCAATGAATCTATCTGGAGGAACCTTCAACTGACCACCCCGCAAAGAGGTAAATGCATCCCTTTGGATCAACTAATTCCACAGGCGCGACCGGAGCCCTTTTAATTTTCTTGGGGACGAAGGCATGTAATGTATTGAATTTCTAAGACGGAAACAGCCTATACCACCGAATCCTTCCTGGGGAATTCATACATGGCAGGGAAAGAGGTCGAATGCATCGTTTGGGGTTAGCTGGCACCATAAACGCGTCTTGGGCCACTTTAGTTTGCTTCCGAACAAGGGCATGTAATGGGTTCAATTTCCCAGATTCAAACATCCTATCCCACTGAATCCTTCGTGAGGGAAAAAGAAGCGGCCCCCGGAAATATAAATGGGTCCCTTTGAATCAATAAAAACGCCATAAGCACGGTTTGAAACCTTTTAGTTTGCCCGGGGACAAACGTGTGTAATGCCTAAGATTCAAACTTGGTATCCCACACAAACTCTCGTGAGGAATCCAGAAAGACACCCAAAAAGATCAAATGTATCGTTCTAAATCAACGGTCACCACAAACGCTACTTGGGCAGTTTTAGTTTGGTCAGGGATTAAGGCATGTAACGTGTTTAATTTCTAAGATTCAAGCATCCTGTCCCGCTGAATCTTTCATGGGGGAAGTAGAAACGACCCCCAAGAATGTTAAACACGTCCGTATGGATCAACTAACTCCACAAACATTACCCGAACCCCCTTAGGTTGCTTAGGGACAAATGCAGGTGGTGTATGGGATTTGTATGATGGGAACATCCTGTCCCGCTAAGCCTCTCACGAGGAATCTGGAGCTGAGACCCAAAAAGGTCCGGCATTTAATTTATTATCATCTAGCACCATGAACACCGTTGGAGCCATTTTTGTTCGCTTATAAGGTATGTAATGTGTTTAGTCCCTAGGGTTCAAACAACCAATCCCATCGAATCTTTCATGAGGAATCACGAGGTGACCCCCGCGAAAGGGTACATGCGTCCGTTTGGATCAACTAACACCGCAGACGGGATTTGAATCCTTTCAGTTCGGTAGGGGACGAAAACTGTGTAATGTACTGAACATCTAGGATCAAAACACCCTGTCACCGCCAAGGTTTCACGAGGAACTAGAGCCGCACGCAAGAAGGTCAAATTTATCATTTTCGATCATCAACTAGCACCACAGAAGGATTGAAGCCATTTTTGTCTGCTTAGGGACATAGGTGTGTAATGTGTGTAGATTCTAAGATTCAAAAATCCTATCCCAATGAATCTATCAGGAGGAACCTTCAACTGACCACCCCGCAAAGAGGTAAATGCATCCCTTTGGATCAACTAATTACACAGGCGCGACCGGAGCCCTTTTAATTTTCTTGGGGACGAAGGCATGTAATGTATTGAATTTCTAAGACGGAAACAGCCTATACCACCGAATCCTTCCTGGCGAATTTATACATGGCAGGGAAAGAGGTCGAATGCATCGTTTGGGGTTAGCTGGCACCATAAACACGTCTTGGGCCACTTTAGTTTGCTTCCGAACAAGGGCATGTAATGGGTTCAATTTCCCAGATTCAAACATCCTATCCCACTGAATCCTTCGTGAGGGAAAAAGAAGAGGCCCCGGGAAATATAAATGGGTCCCTTTGAATCAATAAAAACGCCATAAGCACGGTTTGAAACCTTTTAGTTTGCCCGGGGACAAACGTGTGTAATGCCTAAGATTCAAACTTGGTATCCCACACAAACTCTCGTGAGGAATCCAGAAAGACACCCAAAAAGATCAAATGTATCGTTCTAAATCAACGGTCACCACAAACGCTACTTGGGCAGTTTTAGTTTGGTCAGGGATTAAGGCATGTAACGTGTTTAATTTCTAAGATTCAAGCATCCTGTCCCGCTGAATCTTTCATGGGGGAAGTAGAAACGACCCCCAAGAATGTTAAACACGTCCGTATGGATCAACTAACTCCACAAACACCACCCGAACCCCCTTGGCTTGCTTAGGGGCAAATGCAGGTGGTGTATGGGATTTCTATGATGGGAACATCCTGTCCCGCTAAGACTCTCACGAGGAATCTGGAGCTGAGACCCAAAAAGGTCCGGCATTTAATTTATTATCATCTAGCACCATGAACACCGTTGGAGCCATTTTTGTTCGCTTATAAGGTATGTAATGTGTTTAGTCCCTAGGGTTCAAACAACCAATCCCATTGAATCTTTCATGAGGAATCACGAGGTGACCCCCGCGAAAGGGTACATGCGTCCGTTTGGATCAACTAACACCGCAGACGGGATTTGAATCCTTTCAGTTCGGTAGGGGACGAAAACTGTGTAATGTACTGAACATCTAGGATCAAAACACCCCTGTCACCGCCAAGGTTTCACGAGGAACTAGAGCCGCCCGCAAGAAGGTCAAATTTATCATTTTCGATCATCAACTAGCACCACAGAAGGATTGAAGCCATTTTTGTCTGCTTAGGGACATAGGTGTGTAATGTGTGTAGATTCTAAGATTCAAAAATCCTATCCCAATGAATCTATCTGGAGGAACCTTCAACTGACCACCCCGCAAAGAGGTAAATGCATCCCTTTGGATCAACTAATTCCACAGGCGCGACCGGAGCCCTTTTAATTTTCTTGGGGACGAAGGCATGTAATGTATTGAATTTCTAAGACGGAAACAGCCTATACCACCGAATCCTTCCTGGGGAATTCATACATGGCAGGGAAAGAGGTCGAATGCATCGTTTGGGGTTAGCTGGCACCATAAACGCGTCTTGGGCCACTTTAGTTTGCTTCCGAACAAGGGCATGTAATGGGTTCAATTTCCCAGATTCAAACATCCTATCCCACTGAATCCTTCGTGAGGGAAAAAGAAGCGGCCCCCGGAAATATAAATGGGTCCCTTTGAATCAATAAAAACGCCATAAGCACGGTTTGAAACCTTTTAGTTTGCCCGGGGACAAACGTGTGTAATGCCTAAGATTCAAACTTGGTATCCCACACAAACTCTCGTGAGGAATCCAGAAAGACACCCAAAAAGATCAAATGTATCGTTCTAAATCAACGGTCACCACAAACGCTACTTGGGCAGTTTTAGTTTGGTCAGGGATTAAGGCATGTAACGTGTTTAATTTCTAAGATTCAAGCATCCTGTCCCGCTGAATCTTTCATGGGGGAAGTAGAAACGACCCCCAAGAATGTTAAACGCGTCCGTATGGATCAACTAACTCCACAAACACCACCCGAACCCCCTTGGCTTGCTTAGGGGCAAATGCAGGTGGTGTATGGGATTTCTATGATGGGAACATCCTGTCCCGCTAAGACTCTCACGAGGAATCTGGAGCTGAGACCCAAAAAGGTCCGGCATTTAATTTATTATCATCTAGCACCATGAACACCGTTGGAGCCATTTTTGTTCGCTTATAAGGTATGTAATGTGTTTAGTCCCTAGGGTTCAAACAACCAATCCCATCGAATCTTTCATGAGGAATCACGAGTTGACCCCCGCGAAAGGGTACATGCGTCCGTTTGGATCAACTAACACCGCAGACGGGATTTGAATCCTTTCAGTTCGGTAGGGGACGAAAACTGTGTAATGTACTGAACATCTAGGATCAAAACACCCTGTCACCGCCAAGGTTTCACGAGGAACTAGAGCCGCCCGTAAGATGGTCAAATTTATCATTTTCGATCATCGACTAGCACCACAGAAAGGATTCAAGCCATTTTTGTCTGCTTAGGGACATAGGTGTGTAATGTGTGTAGATTCTAAGATTCAAAAATCCTATCCCAATGAATCTCTCAGGAGGAACCTTCAACTGACCACCCCGCAAAGAGGTAAATGCATCCCTTTGGATCAACTAATTCCACAGGCGCGACCGGAGCCCTTTTAATTTTCTTGGGGACGAAGGCATGTAATGTATTGAATTTCTAAGACGGAAACAGCCTATACCACCGAATCCTTCCTTGGGAATTTATACATGGCAGGGAAAGAGGTCGAATGCATCGTTTGGGGTTAGCTGGCACCATAAACACGTGTTGGGCCACTTTAGTTTGCTTCCGAACAAGGGCATGTAATGGGTTCAATTTCCCAGATTCAAACATCCTATCCCACTGAATCCTTCGTGAGGGAAAAAGAAGCGGCCCCCGGAAATATAAATGGGTCCCTTTGGATCAATAAAAACGCCATAAGCACGGTTTGAAACCTTTTAGTTTGCCCGGGGACAAACGTGTGTAATGCCTAAGATTCAAACTTGGTATCCCACACAAACTCTCGTGAGGAATCCAGAAAGACACCCAAAAAGATCAAATGTATCGTTCTAAATCAACGGTCACCACAAACGCTACTTGGGCAGTTTTAGTTTGGTCAGGGATTAAGGCATGTAACGTGTTTAATTTCTAAGATTCAAGCATCCTGTCCCGCTGAATCTTTCATGGGGGAAGTAGAAACGACCCCAAAGAATGTTAAACGCGTCCGTATGGATCAACTAACTCCACAAACACCACCCGAACCCCCTTGGCTTGCTTAGGGGCAAATGCAGGTGGTGTATGGGATTTCTATGATGGGAACATCCTGTCCCGCTAAGACTCTCACGAGGAATCTGGAGCTGAGACCCAAAAAGGTCCGGCATTTAATTTATTATCATCTAGCACCATGAACACCGTTGGAGCCATTTTTGTTCGCTTATAAGGTATGTAATGTGTTTAGTCCCTAGGGTTCAAACAACCAATCCCATCGAATCTTTCATGAGGAATCACGGGTTGACCCCCGCGAAAGGGTACATGCGTCCGTTTGGATCAACTAACACCGCAGACGGGATTTGAATCCTTTCAGTTCGGTAGGGGACGAAAACTGTGTAATGTACTGAACATCTAGGATCAAAACACCCCTGTCACCGCCAAGGTTTCACGAGGAACTAGAGCCGCCCGCAAGAAGGTCAAATTTATCATTTTCGATCATCAACTAGCACCACAGAAGGATTGAAGCCATTTTTGTCTGCTTAGGGACATAGGTGTGTAATGTGTGTAGATTCTAAGATTCAAAAATCCTATCCCAATGAATCTATCTGGAGGAACCTTCAACTGACCACCCCGCAAAGAGGTAAATGCATCCCTTTGGATCAACTAATTCCACAGGCGCGACCGGAGCCCTTTTAATTTTCTTGGGGACGAAGGCATGTAATGTATTGAATTTCTAAGACGGAAACAGCCTATACCACCGAATCCTTCCTGGGGAATTCATACATGGCAGGGAAAGAGGTCGAATGCATCGTTTGGGGTTAGCTGGCACCATAAACGCGTCTTGGGCCACTTTAGTTTGCTTCCGAACAAGGGCATGTAATGGGTTCAATTTCCCAGATTCAAACATCCTATCCCACTGAATCCTTCGTGAGGGAAAAAGAAGCGGCCCCCGGAAATATAAATGGGTCCCTTTGAATCAATAAAAACGCCATAAGCACGGTTTGAAACCTTTTAGTTTGCCCGGGGACAAACGTGTGTAATGCCTAAGATTCAAACTTGGTATCCCACACAAACTCTCGTGAGGAATCCAGAAAGACACCCAAAAAGATCAAATGTATCGTTCTAAATCAACGGTCACCACAAACGCTACTTGGGCAGTTTTAGTTTGGTCAGGGATTAAGGCATGTAACGTGTTTAATTTCTAAGATTCAAGCATCCTGTCCCGCTGAATCTTTCATGGGGGAAGTAGAAACGACCCCCAAGAATGTTAAACGCGTCCGTATGGATCAACTAACTCCACAAACACCACCCGAACCCCCTTGGCTTGCTTAGGGGCAAATGCAGGTGGTGTATGGGATTTCTATGATGGGAACATCCTGTCCCGCTAAGACTCTCACGAGGAATCTGGAGCTGAGACCCAAAAAGGTCCGGCATTTAATTTATTATCATCTAGCACCATGAACACCGTTGGAGCCATTTTTGTTCGCTTATAAGGTATGTAATGTGTTTAGTCCCTAGGGTTCAAACAACCAATCCCATCGAATCTTTCATGAGGAATCACGAGTTGACCCCCGCGAAAGGGTACATGCGTCCGTTTGGATCAACTAACACCGCAGACGGGATTTGAATCCTTTCAGTTCGGTAGGGGACGAAAACTGTGTAATGTACTGAACATCTAGGATCAAAACACCCTGTCACCGCCAAGGTTTCACGAGGAACTAGAGCCGCCCGTAAGATGGTCAAATTTATCATTTTCGATCATCGACTAGCACCACAGAAAGGATTCAAGCCATTTTTGTCTGCTTAGGGACATAGGTGTGTAATGTGTGTAGATTCTAAGATTCAAAAATCCTATCCCAATGAATCTCTCAGGAGGAACCTTCAACTGACCACCCCGCAAAGAGGTAAATGCATCCCTTTGGATCAACTAATTCCACAGGCGCGACCGGAGCCCTTTTAATTTTCTTGGGGACGAAGGCATGTAATGTATTGAATTTCTAAGACGGAAACAGCCTATACCACCGAATCCTTCCTTGGGAATTTATACATGGCAGGGAAAGAGGTCGAATGCATCGTTTGGGGTTAGCTGGCACCATAAACACGTGTTGGGCCACTTTAGTTTGCTTCCGAACAAGGGCATGTAATGGGTTCAATTTCCCAGATTCAAACATCCTATCCCACTGAATCCTTCGTGAGGGAAAAAGAAGCGGCCCCCGGAAATATAAATGGGTCCCTTTGGATCAATAAAAACGCCATAAGCACGGTTTGAAACCTTTTAGTTTGCCCGGGGACAAACGTGTGTAATGCCTAAGATTCAAACTTGGTATCCCACACAAACTCTCGTGAGGAATCCAGAAAGACACCCAAAAAGATCAAATGTATCGTTCTAAATCAACGGTCACCACAAACGCTACTTGGGCAGTTTTAGTTTGGTCAGGGATTAAGGCATGTAACGTGTTTAATTTCTAAGATTCAAGCATCCTGTCCCGCTGAATCTTTCATGGGGGAAGTAGAAACGACCCCAAAGAATGTTAAACGCGTCCGTATGGATCAACTAACTCCACAAACACCACCCGAACCCCCTTGGCTTGCTTAGGGGCAAATGCAGGTGGTGTATGGGATTTCTATGATGGGAACATCCTGTCCCGCTAAGACTCTCACGAGGAATCTGGAGCTGAGACCCAAAAAGGTCCGGCATTTAATTTATTATCATCTAGCAACATTTACACCGTTGGAGCCATTTTTGTTCGCTTATAAGGTATGTAATGTGTTTAGTCCCTAGGGTTCAAACAACCAATCCCACTGAATCTTTCATGAGGAATCACGAGGTGACCCCCGCGAAAGGGTACATGCGTCCGTTTGGATCAACTAACACCGCAGACGGGATTTGAATCCTTTCAGTTCGGTAGGGGACGAAAACTGTGTAATGTACTGAACATCTAGGATCAAAACACCCTGTCACCGCCAAGGTTTCACGAGGAACTAGAGCCGCCCGCAAGGAGGTCAAATTTATCATTTTCGATCATCGACTAGCACCACAGAAAGGATTCAAGCCATTTTTGTCTGCTTAGGGACATAGGTGTGTAATGTGTGTAGATTCTAAGATTCAAAAATCCTATCCCAATGAATCTCTCAGGAGGAACCTTCAACTGACCACCCTGCAACGAGGTAAATGCATCACTTTGGATCAACTAATTCCACAGGCGCGACCGGAGCCCTTTTAATTTTCTTCTGGACTAAGGCATGTAATGTATTGAATTTCGAAGACGGAAACAGCCTATACCACCGAATCCTTCCTGGGGAATTTATACATGGCAGGGAAAGAGGTCGAATGCATCGTTTGGGGTTAGCTGGCACCATAAACACGTCTTGGGCCACTTTAGTTTGCTTCCGAACAAATGCATGTAATGGGTTCAATTTCCCACATTCAAACATCCTATCCCACTGAATCCTTCGTGAGGGAAAAAGAAGCGGCCCGGGAAATATAAATGGGTCCCTTTGGATCAATAAAAACGCCATAAGCACGGTTTGAAACCTTTTAGTTTGCCCGGGGACAAACGTGTGTAATGCCTAAGATTCAAACTTGGTATCCCACACAAACTCTCGTGAGGAATCCAGAAAGACACCCAAAAAGATCAAATGTATCTTTCTAAATCAACGGTCACCACAAACGCTACTTGGGCAGTTTTAGTTTGGTCAGGGATTAAGGCATGTAACGTGTTTAATTTCTAAGATTCAAGCATCCTATCCCGCTGAATCTTTCATGGGGGAAGTAGAAACGACCCCCAAGAATGTTAAACGCGTCCCTATGGATCAACTAACTCCACAAACACCACCCGAACCCCCTTGGCTTGCTTACGGACAAATGCAGGTGGTGTATGGGATTTCTATGATGGGAACATCCTGTCCCGCTAAGCCTCTCACGAGGAATCTGGAGCTGAGACCCAAAAAGGTCCGGCATTTAATTTATTATCATCTAGCAACATTTACACCGTTGGAGCCATTTTTGTTCGCTTATAAGGTATGTAATGTGTTTAGTCCCTAAGGTTCAAACAACCAATCCCACTGAATCTTTCATGAGGAATCACGCGGTGACCCCCGCGAAAGGGTACATGCGTCCGTTTGGATCAACTAACACCGCAGACGGGATTTGAATCCTTTCAGTTCGGTAGGGGACGAAAACTGTGTAATGTACTGAACATCTAGGATCAAAACACCCTGTCACCGCCAAGGTTTCACGAGGAACTATAGCCGCCCGCAAGGAGGTCAAATTTATCATTTTCGTTCATCGACTAGCACCACAGAAAGGATTCAAGCCATTTTTGTCTGCTTAGGGACATAGGTGTGTAATGTGTGTAGATTCTAAGATTCAAAAATCCTATCCCAATGAATCTCTCAGGAGGAACCTTCAACTGACCACCCCGCAAAGAGGTAAATGCATCCCTTTGGATCAACTAATTCCACAGGCGCGACCGGAGCCCTTTTAATTTTCTTCGGGACTAAGGCATGTAATGTATTGAATTTCTAAGACGGAAACAGCCTATACCACCGAATCCTTCCTGGGGAATTTATACATGGCAGGGAAAGAGGTCGAATGCATCGTTTGGGGTTAGCTGGCACCATAAACACGTCTTGGGCCACTTTAGTTTGCTTCCGAACAAGGGCATGTAATGGGTTCAATTTCCCAGATTCAAACATCCTATCCCACTGAATCCTTCGTGAGCGAAAAAGAAGCGGCCCCCGGAAATATAAATGGGTCCCTTTGGATCAATAAAAACGCCATAAGCACGGTTTGAAACCTTTTAGTTTGCCCGGGGACAAACGTGTGTAATGCCTAAGATTCAAACTTGGTATCCCACACAAACTCTCGTGAGGAATCCAGAAAGACACCCAAAAAGATCAAATGTATCGTTCTAAATCAACGGTCACCACAAACGCTACTTGGGCAGTTTTAGTTTGGTCAGGGATTAAGGCATGTAACGTGTTTAATTTCTAAGATTCAAGCATCCTGTCCCGCTGAATCTTTCATGGGGGAAGTAGAAACGACCCCCAAGAATGTTAAACGCGTCCGTATGGATCAACTAACTCCACAAACACCACCCGAACCCCCTTGCCTTGCTTAGGGGCAAATGCAGGTGGTGTATGGGATTTCTATGATGGGAACATCCTGTCCCGCTAAGACTCTCACGAGGAATCTGGAGCTGAGACCCAAAAAGGTCCAGCATTTAATTTATTATCATCTAGCACCATGAACACCGTTGGAGCCATTTTTGTTCGCTTATAAGGTATGTAATGTGTTTAGTCCCTAGCGTTCAAACAACCAATCCCAATGAATCTTTCATGAGGAATCACGAGTTGACCCCCGCGAAAGGGTACATGCGTCCGTTTGGATCAACTAACACCGCAGACGGGATTTGAATCCTTTCAGTTCGGTAGGGGACGAAAACTGTGTAATGTACTGAACATCTAGGATCAAAACACCCTGTCACCGCCAAGGTTTCACGAGGAACTAGAGCCGCCCGTAAGATGGTCAAATTTATCATTTTCGATCATCGACTAGCACCACAGAAAGGATTCAAGCCATTTTTGTCTGCATAGGGACATAGGTGTGTAATGTGTGTAGATTCTAAGATTCAAAAATCCTATCCCAATGAATCTCTCAGGAGGAACCTTCAACTGACCACCCCGCAAAGAGGTAAATGCATCCCTTTGGATCAACTAATTCCACAGGCGCGACCGGAGCCCTTTTAATTTTCTTGGGGACGAAGGCATGTAATGTATTGAATTTCTAAGACGGAAACAGCCTATACCACCGAATCCTTCCTTGGGAATTTATACATGGCAGGGAAAGAGGTCGAATGCATCGTTTGGGGTTAGCTGGCACCATAAACACGTCTTGGGCCACTTTAGTTTGCTTCCGAACAAGGGCATGTAATGGGTTCAATTTCCCAGATTCAAACATCCTATCCCACTGAATCCTTCGTGAGGGAAAAAGAAGCGGCCCCCGGAAATATAAATGGGTCCCTTTGGATCAATAAAAACGCCATAAGCACGGTTTGAAACCTTTTAGTTTGCCCGGGGACAAACGTGTGTAATGCCTAAGATTCAAACTTGGTATCCCACACAAACTCTCGTGAGGAATCCAGAAAGACACCCAAAAAGATCAAATGTATCGTTCTAAATCAACGGTCACCACAAACGCTACTTGGGCAGTTTTAGTTTGGTCAGGGATTAAGGCATGTAACGTGTTTAATTTCTAAGATTCAAGCATCCTGTCCCGCTGAATCTTTCATGGGGGAAGTAGAAACGACCCCAAAGAATGTTAAACGCGTCCGTATGTATCAACTAACTCCACAAACACCACCCGAACCCCCTTGGCTTGCTTAGGGGCAAATGCAGGTGGTGTATGGGATTTCTATGATGGGAACATCCTGTCCCGCTAAGACTCTCACGAGGAATCTGGAGCTGAGACCCAAAAAGGTCCGGCATTTAATTTATTATCATCTAGCAACATTTACACCGTTGGAGCCATTTTTGTTCGCTTATAAGGTATGTAATGTGTTTAGTCCCTAGGGTTCAAACAACCAATCCCACTGAATCTTTCATGAGGAATCACGAGGTGACCCCCGCGAAAGGGTACATGCGTCCGTTTGGATCAACTAACACCGCAGACGGGATTTGAATCCTTTCAGTTCGGTAGGGGACGAAAACTGTGTAATGTACTGAACATCTAGGATCAAAACACCCTGTCACCGCCAAGGTTTCACGAGGAACTAGAGCCGCCCGCAAGGAGGTCAAATTTATCATTTTCGATCATCGACTAGCACCACAGAAAGGATTCAAGCCATTTTTGTCTGCTTAGGGACATAGGTGTGTAATGTGTGTAGATTCTAAGATTCAAAAATCCTATCCCAATGAATCTCTCAGGAGGAACCTTCAACTGACCACCCTGCAACGAGGTAAATGCATCACTTTGGATCAACTAATTCCACAGGCGCGACCGGAGCCCTTTTAATTTTCTTCGGGACTAAGGCATGTAATGTATTGAATTTCGAAGACGGAAACAGCCTATACCACCGAATCCTTCCTGGGGAATTTATACATGGCAGGGAAAGAGGTCGAATGCATCGTTTGGGGTTAGCTGGCACCATAAACACGTCTTGGGCCACTTTAGTTTGCTTCCGAACAAGGGCATGTAATGGGTTCAATTTCCCACATTCAAACATCCTATCCCACTGAATCCTTCGTGAGGGAAAAAGAAGCGGCCCGGGAAATATAAATGGGTCCCTTTGGATCAATAAAAACGCCATAAGCACGGTTTGAAACCTTTTCGTTTGCCCGGGGACAAACGTGTGTAATGCCTAAGATTCAAACTTGGTATCCCACACAAACTCTCGTGAGGAATCCAGAAAGACACCCAAAAAGATCAAATGTATCTTTCTAAATCAACGGTCACCACAAACGCTACTTGGGCAGTTTTAGTTTGGTCAGGGATTAAGGCATGTAACGTGTTTAATTTCTAAGATTCAAGCATCCTATCCCGCTGAATCTTTCATGGGGGAAGTAGAAACGACCCCCAAGAATGTTAAACGCGTCCCTATGGATCAACTAACTCCACAAACACCACCCGAACCCCCTTGGCTTGCTTACGGACAAATGCAGGTGGTGTATGGGATTTCTATGATGGGAACATCCTGTCCCGCTAAGCCTCTCACGAGGAATCTGGAGCTGAGACCCAAAAAGGTCCGGCATTTAATTTATTATCATCTAGCAACATTTACACCGTTGGAGCCATTTTTGTTCGCTTATAAGGTATGTAATGTGTTTAGTCCCTAAGGTTCAAACAACCAATCCCACTGAATCTTTCATGAGGAATCACGCGGTGACCCCCGCGAAAGGGTACATGCGTCCGTTTGGATCAACTAACACCGCAGACGGGATTTGAATCCTTTCAGTTCGGTAGGGGACGAAAACTGTGTAATGTACTGAACATCTAGGATCAAAACACCCTGTCACCGCCAAGGTTTCACGAGGAACTATAGCCGCCCGCAAGGAGGTCAAATTTATCATTTTCGTTCATCGACTAGCACCACAGAAAGGATTCAAGCCATTTTTGTTGCTTAGGGACATAGGTGTGTAATGTGTGTAGATTCTAAGATTCAAAAATCCTATCCCAATGAATCTCTCAGGAGGAACCTTCAACTGACCACCCCTCAAAGAGGTAAATGCATCCCTTTGGATCAACTAATTCCACAGGCGCGACCGGAGCCCTTTTAATTTTCTTGGGGACGAAGGCATGTAATGTATTGAATTTCTAAGACGGAAACATCCTATACCACCGAATCCTTCCTGGGGAATTTATACATGGCAGGGAAAGAGGTCGAATGCATCGTTTGGGGTTAGCTGGCACCATAAACACGTCTTGGGCCACTTTAGTTTGCTTCCGAACAAGGGCATGTAATGGGTTCAATTTCCCAGATTCAAACATCCTATCCCACTGAATCCTTCGTGAGGGAAAAAGAAGCGGCCCCCGGAAATATAAATGGGTCCCTTTGGATCAATAAAAACGCCATAAGCACGGTTTGAAACCTTTTAGTTTGCCCGGGGACAAACGTGTGTAATGCCTAAGATTCAAACTTGGTATCCCACACAAACTCTCGTGAGGAATCCAGAAAGACACCCAAAAAGATCAAATGTATCGTTCTAAATCAACGGTCACCACAAACGCTACTTGGGCAGTTTTAGTTTGGTCAGGGATTAAGGCATGTAACGTGTTTAATTTCTAAGATTCAAGCATCCTGTCCCGCTGAATCTTTCATGGGGGAAGTAGAAACGACCCCAAAGAATGTTAAACGCGTCCGTATGGATCAACTAACTCCACAAACACCACCCGAACCCCCTTGGCTTGCTTAGGGGCAAATGCAGGTGGTGTATGGGATTTCTATGATGGGAACATCCTGTCCCGCTAAGACTTTCACGAGGAATCTGGAGCTGAGACCCAAAAAGGTCCGGCATTTAATTTATTATCATCTAGCAACATTTACACCGTTGGATTCATTTTTGTTCGCTTATAAGGTATGTAATGTGTTTAGTCCCTAGGGTTCAAACAACCAATCCCACTGAATCTTTCATGAGGAATCACGAGGTGACCCCCGCGAAAGGGTACATGCGTCCGTTTGGATCAACTAACACCGCAGACGGGATTTGAATCCTTTCAGTTCGGTAGGGGACGAAAACTGTGTAATGTACTGAACATCTAGGATCAAAACACCCTGTCACCGCCAAGGTTTCACGAGGAACTAGAGCCGCCCGCAAGGAGGTCAAATTTATCATTTTCGATCATCGACTAGCACCACAGAAAGGATTCAAGCCATTTTTGTCTGCTTAGGGACATAGGTGTGTAATGTGTGTAGATTCTAAGATTCAAAAATCCTATCCCAATGAATCTCTCAGGAGGAACCTTCAACTGACCACCCTGCAACGAGGTAAATGCATCACTTTGGATCAACTAATTCCACAGGCGCGACCGGAGCCCTTTTAATTTTCTTCGGGACGAAGGCATGTAATGTATTGAATTTCGAAGACGGAAACAGCCTATACCACCGAATCCTTCCTGGGGAATTTATACATGGCAGGGAAAGAGGTCGAATGCATCGTTTGGGGTCAGCTGGCACCATAAACACGTCTTGGGCCACTTTAGTTTGCTTCCGAACAAGGGCATGTAATGGGTTCAATTTCCCACATTCAAACATCCTATCCCACTGAATCCTTCGTGAGGGAAAAAGAAGCGGCCCCCGGAAATATAAATGGGTCCCTTTGGATCAATAAAAACGCCATAAGCACGGTTTGAAACCTTTTGGTTTGCCCGGGGACAAACGTGTGTGATGCCTAAGATTCAAACTTGGTATCCCACACAAACTCTCGTGAGGAATCCAGAAAGACACCCAAAAAGATCAAATGTATCTTTCTAAATCAACGGTCACCACAAACGCTACTTGGGCAGTTTTAGTTTGGTCAGGGATTAACGCATGTAACGTGTTTAATTTCTAAGATTCAAGCATCCTATCCCGCTGAATCTTTCATGGGGGAAGTAGAAACGACCCCCAAGAATGTTAAACGCGTCCCTATGGATCAACTAACTCCACAAACACCACCCGAACCCCCTTGGCTTGCTTACGGACAAATGCAGGTGGTGTATAGGATTTCTATGATGGGAACATGCTGTCCCTCTAAGCCTCTCACGAGGAATCTGGAGCTGAGACCCAAAAAGGTCCGGCATTTAATTTATTATCATCTAGCAACATTTACACCGTTGGAGCCATTTTTGTTCGCTTATAAGGTATGTAATGTGTTTAGTCCCTAAGGTTCAAACAACCAATCCCACTGAATCTTTCATGAGGAATCACGGGGTGACCCCCGCGAAAGGGTAAATGCGACCGTTTGGATCAACTAACACCGCAGACGGGATTCGAATCCTTTCAGTTCGGTAGGGGACGAAAACTGTGTAATGTACTGAACATCTAGGATCAAAACACCCTGTCACCGCCAAGGTTTCACGAGGAACTATAGCCGCCCGCAAGGAGGTCAAATTTATCATTTTCGTTCATCGACTAGCACCACAGAAAGGATTCAAGCCATTTTTGTCTGCTTAGGGACATAGGTGTGTAATGTGTGTAGATTCTAAGATTCAAAAATCCTATCCCAATGAATCTCTCAGGAGGAACCTTCAACTGACCACCCTGCAACGAGGTAAATGCATCACTTTGGATCAACTAATTCCACAGGCGCGACCGGAGCCCTTTTAATTTTCTTAGGGAGGAAGGCATGTAATGTATTGAATTCCTAAGACGGAAACACCCTATACCACCGAATCCTTCCCGAGGAATTTATACATGACAGGCAAAGAGGTCGAATGCATCGTTTGGGGTCAGCTGGCACCATAAACACGTCTTGGGCCACTTTAGTTTGCTTTCGAACAAGGGCATGTAATGGGTTCAATTTCCCACATTCAAACATCCTATCCCACTGAATCCTTCGTGAGGGAAAAAGAAGCGGCCCCCGGAAATATAAATGGGTCCCTTTGGATCAATAAAAACGCCATAAGCACGGTTTGAAACCTTTTGGTTTGCGCAGGGACAAACGTGTGTGATGCCTAAGATTCAAACTTGGTATCCCACACAAACTCTCGTGAGGAATCCAGAAAGACACCCCAAAAAGATCAAATGTATCGTTCTAAATCAACGGTCACCACAAACGCTATTTGGGCAGTTTTAATTTGGCCAGGGATTAAGGCATGTAACGTGCTTAATTTCTAAGATTCAAGCATCCTGTCCCGCTGAATCCTTCATGGGGGAAGTAGAAACGACCCCCAAAAAAGTTAAACGCGTCCGTATGGATCAACTAACTCCACAAACACCACCCGAACCCGCTTAGCTTGCTTAGGGACAAATGCAGGTGGTGTATGGGATTTCTATGATGGGAACATCGTGTCCCGCTAAGACTCTCACGAGGAATCTGGAGCTGAGACCCGAAAAGGTCCGCCATTTAATTTATTATCATCTAGCACCGTGAACACCATTGGAGCCTTTTTTGTTCGCTTATAAGGTATGTAATGTGTTTAGTCCCTAGGGTTCAAACAACCAATCCCACTGAATCTTTCATGAGGAATCACGGGGTGACCCCCGCGAAAGGGAAAATGCGACCGTTTGGATCAACTAACACCGCAGACGGGATTCGAATCCTTTCAGTTCGGTAGGGGACGAAAACTGTGTAATGTACTGAACATCTAAGATTAAAACACCCTGTCTCCGCCAAAGTTTCACGAGGAACTAGAGCCGCCCGCAAGAAGGTCAAATTTATCATTTTCGATCATCGACTAGCACCACAGAAAGGATTCAAGCCATTTTTGTCTGCTTAGGGACTAAGGTGTGTAATGTGTGTCGATTCTAAGATTCAAAAATCCTTTCCCAATGAGTCCCTCAGGAGGAACCTTCAACTGACCACCCCGCAAAGAGGTAAATGCATCCCTTTGGATCAACTAATTCCACAGGCGCGACCGGAGCCCTTTTAATTTTCTTGGGGACGAAGGCATGTAATGTATTGAATTCCTAAGACGGAAACACCCTATACCACCGAATCCTTCCCGAGGAATTTATACATGACAGGCAAAGAGGTCGAATGCATCGTTTGGGGTTAGCTGGCACCATAAACACGTCTTGGGCCACTTTAGTTTGCTTTCGAACAAGGGCATGTAATGGGTTCAATTTCCCAGATTCAAACATCCTATCCCACTGAATCCTTCGTGAGGGAAAAAGAAGCGGCCCCCGGAAATATAAATGGGTCCCTTTGGATCAATAAAAACGCCACAGGCACGGTTTGAAACATTTTGGTTTGCGCAGGGACAAACGTGTGTGATGCCTAAGATTCAAACTTAGTATCCCACACAAACTCTCTTGAGGAATCCAGAAAGACACCCCAAAAAGATCAAATGTATCGTTCTAAATCAACGGTCACCACAAACGCTATTTGGGCAGTTTTAATTTGGCCAGGGATTAAGGCATGTAACGTGCTTAATTTCTAAGATTCAAGCATCCTGTCCAGCTGAATCTTTCATGGGGGAAGAAGGAACGACCCCAAAAAAGTTAAACGCGTCCGTATGGATGAACTAACTCCACAAACACCACTCGAACCCCCTTAGCTTGCTTAGGGACAAATGCAGGTGGTGTATGGGATTTCTATGATGGGAACATCCTGTCCCGCTAAGACTCTCACGAGGAATCTGGAGCTGAGACCCGAAAAGGTCCGGCATTTAATTTATTATCATCTAGCACCGTGAACACCATTGGAGCCTTTTTTGTTCGCTTATAAGGTATGTAATGTGTTTAGTCCCTAGGGTTCAAACAACCAATCCCACTGAATCTTTCATGAGGAATCACGGGGTGACCCCCGCGAAAGGGAAAATGCGACCGTTTGGATCAACTAACACCGCAGACGGGATTCGAATCCTTTCAGTTCGGTAGGGGACGAAAACTGTGTAATGTACTGAACATCTAAGATTAAAACACCCTGTCTCCGCCAAAGTTTCACGAGGAACTAGAGCCGCCCGCAAGAAGGTCAAATTTATCATTTTCGATCATCGACTAGCACCACAGAAAGGATTCAAGCCATTTTTGTCTGCTTAGGGACTAAGGTGTGTAATGTGTGTCGATTCTAAGATTCAAAAATCCTTTCCCAATGAGTCCCTCAGGAGGAACCTTCAACTGACCACCCCGCAAAGAGGTAAATGCATCCCTTTGGATCAACTAATTCCACAGGCGCGACCGGAGCCCTTTTAATTTTCTTGGGGACGAAGGCATGTAATGTATTGAATTCCTAAGACGGAAACACCCTATACCACCGAATCCTTCCCGAGGAATTTATACATGACAGGCAAAGAGGTCGAATGCATCGTTTGGGGTTAGCTGGCACCATAAACACGTCTTGGGCCACTTTAGTTTGCTTTCGAACAAGGGCATGTAATGGGTTCAATTTCCCAGATTCAAACATCCAATCCCACTGAATCCTTCGTGAGCGAAAAAGAAGCGGCCCCCGGAAATATAAATGGGTCCCTTTGGATCAATAAAAACGCCACAGGCACGGTTTGAAACCTTTTGGTTTGCGCAGGGACAAACGTGTGTGATGCCTAAGATTCAAACTTAGTATCCCACACAAACTCTCTTGAGGAATCCAGAAAGACACCCCAAAAAGATCAAATGTATAGTTCTAAATCAACGGTCACCACAAACGCTATTTGGGCAGTTTTAATTTGGCCAGGGATTAAGGCATGTAACGTGCTTAATTTCTAAGATTCAAGCATCCTGTCCCGCTGAATCCTTCATGGGGGAAGTAGCAACGACCCCCAAAAAAGTTAAACGCGTCCGTATGGATCAACTAACTCCACAAACACCACCCGAACCCGCTTAGCTTGCTTAGGGACAAATGCAGGTGGTGTATGGGATTTCTATGATGGGAACATCGTGTCCCGCTAAGACTCTCACGAGGAATCTGGAGCTGAGACCCGAAAAGGTCCGCCATTTAATTTATTATCATCTAGCACCGTGAACACCATTGGAGCCTTTTTTGTTCTCTTATAAGGTATGTAATGTGTTTAGTCCCTAGGGTTCAAACAACCAATCCCACTGAATCTTTCATGAGGAATCACGGGGTGACCCCCGCGAAAGGGAAAATGCGACCGTTTGGATCAACTAACACCGCAGACGGGATTCGAATCCTTTCAGTTCGGTAGGGGACGAAAACTGTGTAATGTACTGAACATCTAAGATTAAAACACCCTGTCTCCGCCAAAGTTTCACGAGGAACTAGAGCCGCCCGCAAGAAGGTCAAATTTATCATTTTCGATCATCGACTAGCACCACAGAAAGGATTCAAGCCATTTTTGTCTGCTTAGGGACTAAGGTGTGTAATGTGTGTCGATTCTAAGATTCAAAAATCCTTTCCCAATGAGTCCCTCAGGAGGAACCTTCAACTGACCACCCCGCAAAGAGGTAAATGCATCCCTTTGGATCAACTAATTCCACAGGCGCGACCGGAGCCCTTTTAATTTTCTTAGGGACGAAGGCATGTAATGTATTGAATTCCTAAGACGGAAACACCCTATACCACCGAATCCTTCCTGAGGAATTTATACATGACAGGCAAAGAGGTCGAATGCATCGTTTGGGGTTAGCTGGCACCATAAACACGTCTTGGGCCACTTTAGTTTGCTTTCGAACAAGGGCATGTAATGGGTTCAATTTCCCACATTCAAACATCCTATCCCTCTGAATCCTTCGTGAGCGAAAAAGAAGCGGCCCCCGGAAATATAAATGGGTCCCTTTGGATCAATAAAAACGCCATAAGCACGGTTTGAAACCTTTTGGTTTGCGCAGGGACAAACGTGTGTGATGCCTAAGATTCAAACTTGGTATCCCACACAAACTCTCGTGAGGAATCCAGAAAGACACCCCAAAAAGATCAAATGTATCGTTCTAAATCAACGGTCACCACAAACGCTATTTGGGCAGTTTTAATTTGGCCAGGGATTAAGGCATGTAACGTGCTTAATTTCTAAGATTCAAGCATCCTGTCCCGCTGAATCTTTCATGGGGGAAGTAGAAACGACCCCCAAAAAAGTTAAACTAACTCCACAAACACCACCCGAACCCGCTTAGCTTGCTTAGGGACAAATGCAGGTGGTGTATGGGATTTCTATGATGGGAACATCGTGTCCCGCTAAGACTCTCACGAGGAATCTGGAGCTGAGACCCGAAAAGGTCCGGCATTTAATTTATTATCATCTAGCACCGTGAACACCGTTGGAGCCTTTTTTGTTCGCTTATAAGGTATGTAATGTGTTTAGTCCCTAGGGTTCAAACAACCAATCCCACTGAATCTTTCATGAGGAATCACGGGGTGACCCCCGCGAAAGGGAAAATGCGACCGTTTGGATCAACTAACACCGCAGACGGGATTCGAATACTTTCAGTTCGGTAGGGGACGAAAACTGTGTAATGTACTGAACATCTAAGATTAAAACACCCTGTCTCCGCCAAAGTTTCACGAGGAACTAGAGCCGCCCGCAAGAAGGTCAAATTTATCATTTTCGATCATCGACTAGCACCACAGAAAGGATTCAAGCCATTTTTGTCTGCTTAGGGACTAAGGTGTGTAATGTGTGTAGATTCTAAGATTCAAAAATCCTATCCCAATGAATCTCTCAGGAGGAACCTTCAACTGACCACCCTGCAACGAGGTAAATGCATCACTTTGGATCAACTAATTCCACAGGCGCGACCGGAGCCCTTTTAATTTTCTTAGGGAGGAAGGCATGTAATGTATTGAATTCCTAAGACGGAAACACCCTATACCACCGAATCCTTCCCGAGGAATTTATACATGACAGGCAAAGAGGTCGAATGCATCGTTTGGGGTCAGCTGGCACCATAAACACGTCTTGGGCCACTTTAGTTTGCTTTCGAACAAGGGCATGTAATGGGTTCAATTTCCCACATTCAAACATCCTATCCCACTGAATCCTTCGTGAGGGAAAAAGAAGAGGCCCCCGGAAATATAAATGGGTCCCTTTGGATCAATAAAAACGCCACAGGCACGGTTTGAAACCTTCTGGTTTGCGCAGGGACAAACGTGTGTGATGCCTAAGATTCAAACTTAGTATCCCACACAAACTCTCGTGAGGAATCCAGAAAGACACCCCAAAAAGATCAAATGTATCGTTCTAAATCAACGGTCACCACAAACGCTATTTGGGCAGTTTTAATTTGGCCAGGGATTAAGGCATGTAACGTGCTTAATTTCTAAGATTCAAGCATCCTGTCCCGCTGAATCTTTCATGGGGGAAGAAGGAACGACCCCCAAAAAAGTTAAACGCATCCGTATGGATGAACTAACTCCACAAACACCACCCGAACCCCCTTAGCTTGCTTAGGGACAAATGCAGGTGGTGTATGGGATTTCTATGATGGGAACATCCTGTCCCGCTAAGACTCTCACGAGGAATCTGGAGCTGAGACCCGAAAAGGTCCGGCATTTAATTTATTATCATCTAGCACCGTGAACACCGTTGGAGCCTTTTTTGTTCGCTTATAAGGTATGTAATGTGTTTAGTCCCTAGGGTTCAAACAACCAATCCCACTGAATCTTTCATGAGGAATCACGGGGTGACCCCCGCGAAAGGGAAAATGCGACCGTTTGGATCAACTAACACCGCAGACGGGATTCGAATACTTTCAGTTCGGTAGGGGACGAAAACTGTGTAATGTACTGAACATCTAAGATTAAAACACCCTGTCTCCGCCAAAGTTTCACGAGGAACTAGAGCCGCCCGCAAGAAGGTCAAATTTATCATTTTCGATCATCGACTAGCACCACAGAAAGGATTCAAGCCATTTTTGTCTGCTTAGGGACTAAGGTGTGTAATGTGTGTCGATTCTAAGATTCAAAAATCCTTTCCCAAGGAGTCCCTCAGGAGGAACCTTCAACTGACCACCCCGCAAAGAGGTAAATGCATCACTTTGGATCAACTAATTCCACAGGCGCGACCGGAGCCCTTTTAATTTTCTTAGGGAGGAAGGCATGTAATGTATTGAATTCCTAAGACGGAAACACCCTATACCACCGAATCCTTCCCGAGGAATTTATACATGACAGGCAAAGAGGTCGAATGCATCGTTTGGGGTCAGCTGGCACCATAAACACGTCTTGGGCCACTTTAGTTTGCTTTCGAACAAGGGCATGTAATGGGTTCAATTTCCCACATTCAAACATCCTATCCCACTGAATCCTTCGTGAGGGAAAAAGAAGAGGCCCCCGGAAATATAAATGGGTCCCTTTGGATCAATAAAAACGCCACAGGCACGGTTTGAAACCTTCTGGTTTGCGCAGGGACAAACGTGTGTGATGCCTAAGATTCAAACTTAGTATCCCACACAAACTCTCGTGAGGAATCCAGAAAGACACCCCAAAAAGATCAAATGTATCGTTCTAAATCAACGGTCACCACAAACGCTATTTGGGCAGTTTTAATTTGGCCAGGGATTAAGGCATGTAACGTGCTTAATTTCTAAGATTCAAGCATCCTGTCCCGCTGAATCTTTCATGGGGGAAGAAGGAACGACCCCCAAAAAAGTTAAACGCATCCGTATGGATGAACTAACTCCACAAACACCACCCGAACCCCCTTAGCTTGCTTAGGGACAAATGCAGGTGGTGTATGGGATTTCTATGATGGGAACATCCTGTCCCGCTAAGACTCTCACGAGGAATCTGGAGCTGAGACCCGAAAAGGTCCGGCATTTAATTTATTATCATCTAGCACCGTGAACACCTTTGGAGCCTTTTTTGTTCGCTTATAAGGTATGTAATGTGTTTAGTCCCTAGGGTTCAAACAACCAATCCCACTGAATCTTTCATGAGGAATCACGGGGTGACCCCCGCGAATGGGAAAATGCGACCGTTTGGATCAACTAACACCGCAGACGGGATTCGAATCCTTTCAGTTCGGTAGGGGACGAAAACTGTGTAATGTACTGAACATCTAAGATTAAAACACCCTGTCTCCGCCAAAGTTTCACGAGGAACTAGAGCCGCCCGCAAGAAGGTCAAATTTAACATTTTCGATCATCGACTAGCAGCACAGAAAGGATTCAAGCCATTTTTGTCTGCTTAGGGACTAAGGTGTGTAATGTGTGTCGATTCTAAGATTCAAAAATCCTTTCCCAATGAGTCCCTCAGGAGGAACCTTCAACTGACCACCCCGCAAAGAGGTAAATGCATCCCTTTGGATCAACTAATTCCACAGGCGCGACCGGAGCCCTTTTAATTTTCTTAGGGATGAAGGCATGTAATGTATTGAATTCCTAAGACGGAAACACCCTATACCACCGAATCCTTCCCGAGGAATTTATACATGACAGGCAAAGAGGTCGAATGCATCGTTTGGGGTCAGCTGGCACCATAAACACGTCTTGGGCCACTTTAGTTTGCTTTCGAACAAGGGCATGTAATGGGTTCAATTTCCCACATTCAAACATCCTATCCCACTGAATCCTTCGTGAGGGAAAAAGAAGAGGCCCCCGGAAATATAAATGGGTCCCTTTGGATCAATAAAAACGCCGTAAGCACGGTTTGAAACCTTTTGGTTTGCGCAGGGACAAACGTGTGTGATGCCTAAGATTCAAACTTGGTATCCCACACAAACTCTCGTGAGGAATCCAGAAAGACACCCCAAAAAGATCAAATGTATCGTTCTAAATCAACGGTCACCACAAACGCTATTTGGGCAGTTTTAATTTGGCCAGGGATTAAGGCATGTAACGTGCTTAATTTCTAAGATTCAAGCATCCTGTCCCGCTGAATCTTTCATGGGGGAAGTAGAAACGACCCCCAAAAAAGTTAAACTAACTACACAAACACCACCCGAACCCCCTTAGCTTGCTTAGGGACAAATGCAGGTGGTGTATGGGATTTCTATGATGGGAACATCCTGTCCCGCTAAGACTCTCACGAGGAATCTGGAGCTGAGACCCAAAAAGGTCCGGCATTTAATTTATTATCATCTAGCACCATGAACACCATTGGAGCCATTTTTGTTCGCTTATAAGGTATGTAATGTGCTTAGTCCCTAGGGTTCAAACAACCAATCCCACTGAATCTTTCATGAGGAATCACGAGGTGACCACCGCGAATGGGAAAATGCGACCGTTTGGATCAACTAACACCGCAGACGGGATTCGAATCCTTTCAGTTCGGTAGGGGACGAAAACTGTGTAATGTACTGAACATCTAAGATTAAAACACCCTGTCTCCGCCAAAGTTTCACGAGGAACTAGAGCCGCCCGCAAGAAGGTCAAATTTAACATTTTCGATCATCGACTAGCACCACAGAAAGGATTCAAGCCATTTTTGTCTGCTTAGGGACTAAAGTGTGTAATGTGTGTCGATTCTAAGATTCAAAAATCCTTTCCCAATGAGTCCCTCAGGAGGAACCTTCAACTGACCACCCGGCAAAGAGGTAAATGCATCCCTTTGGATCAACTAATTCCACAGGCGCGACCGGAGCCCTTTTAATTTTCTTAGGGATGAAGGCATGTAATGTATTGAATTCCTAAGACGGAAACACCCTATACCACCGAATCCTTCCTGAGGAATTTATACATGACAGGCAAAGAGGTCGAATGCATCGTTTGGGGTTAGCTGGCACCATAAACACGTCTTGGGCCACTTTAGTTTGCTTCCGAACAAGGGCATGTAATGGGTTCAATTTCCCACATTCAAACATCCTATCCCACTGAATCCTTCGTGAGGGAAAAAGAAGCGGCCCCCGGAAATATAAATGGGTCCCTTTGGATCAATAAAAACGCCGTAAGCACGGTTTGAAACCTTTTGGTTTGCGCAGGGACAAACGTGTGTGATGCCTAAGATTCAAACTTGGTATCCCACACAAACTCTCGTGAGGAATCCAGAAAGACACCCCAAAAAGATCAAATGTATCGTTCTAAATCAACGGTCACCACAAACGCTATTTGGGCAGTTTTAATTTGGCCAGGGATTAAGGCATGTAACGTGCTTAATTTCTAAGATTCAAGCATCCTGTCCCGCTGAATCTTTCATGGGGGAAGTAGAAACGACCCCCAAAAAAGTTAAACTAACTACACAAACACCACCCGAACCCCCTTAGCTTGCTTAGGGACAAATGCAGGTGGTGTATGGGATTTCTATGATGGGAACATCCTGTCCCGCTAAGACTCTCACGAGGAATCTGGAGCTGAGACCCGAAAAGGTCCGGCATTTAATTTATTATCATCTAGCACCGTGAACACCATTGGAGCCTTTTTTGTTCGCTTATAAGGTATGTAATGTGTTTAGTCCCTAGGGTTCAAACAACCAATCCCACTGAATCTTTCATGAGGAATCACGAGGTGACCCCCGCGAAAGTGTAAATGCGACCGTTTGGATCAACTAACACCGCATACAGGATTTGAATCCTTTCATTTCGGTAGGGGACGAAAACTGTGTAATGTTCTGAACATCTAAGATTAAAACACCCTGTCTCCGCTCACGAGGAACTGGAGCCGCCCGCAAGAAGGTCAAATTTATCATTTTCGATCATCGACTAGCACCACAGAAAGGATTCAAGCCATTTTTGTCTGCTTAGGGACTAAGGTGTGTAATGTGTGTCGATTCTAAGATTCAAAAATCCTTTCCCAATGAGTCCATAAGGAGGAACCTTCAACTGACCACCCCGCAAAGAGGTAAATGCATCCCTTTGGATCAACTAATTCCACAGGCGCGACCGGAGCCCTTTTAATTTTCTTGGGGACAAAGGCATGTAATGTATTGAATTCCTAAGACGGAAACACCCTATACCACCGAATCCTTCCTGAGGAATTTATACATGACAGGCAAAGAGGTCGAATGCATCGTTTGGGGTTAGCTGGCACCATAAACACGTCTTGGGCCACTTTAGTTTGCTTTCGAACAAGGGCATGTAATGGGTTCAATTTCCCACATTCAAACATCCTATCCCACTGAATCCTTCGTGAGGGAAAAAGAAGCGGCCCCCGGAAATATAAATGGGTCCCTTTGGATCAATAAAAACGCCGTAAGCACGGTTTGAAACCTTTTGGTTTGCGCAGGGACAAACGTGTGTGATGCCTAAGATTCAAACTTGGTATCCCACACAAACTCTCGTGAGGAATCCAGAAAGACACCCCAAAAAGATCAAATGTATCGTTCTAAATCAACGGTCACCACAAACGCTATTTGGGCAGTTTTAATTTGGCCAGGGATTAAGGCATGTAACGTGCTTAATTTCTAAGATTCAAGCATCCTGTCCCGCTGAATCTTTCAAGGGGGAAGTAGAAACGACCCCCAAAAAAGTTAAACTAACTACACAAACACCACCCGAACCCCCTTAGCTTGCTTAGGGACAAATGCAGGTGGTGTATGGGATTTCTATGATGGGAACATCCTGTCCCGCTAAGACTCTCACGAGGAATCTGGAGCTGAGACCCGAAAAGGTCCGGCATTTAATTTATTATCATCTAGCACCGTGAACACCATTGGAGCCTTTTTTGTTCGCTTATAAGGTATGTAATGTGTTTAGTCCCTAGGGTTCAAACAACCAATCCCACTGAATCTTTCATGAGGAATCACGGGGTGACCCCCGCGAAAGGGAAAATGCGACCGTTTGGATCAACTAACACCGCAGACGGGATTCGAATCCTTTCAGTTCGGTAGGGGACGAAAACTGTGTAATGTACTGAACATCTAAGATTAAAACACCCTGTCTCCGCCAAAGTTTCACGAGGAACTAGAGCCGCCCGCAAGAAGGTCAAATTTAACATTTTCGATCATCGACTAGCACCACAGAAAGGATTCAAGCCATTTTTGTCTGCTTAGGGACTAAGGTGTGTAATGTGTGTCGATTCTAAGATTCAAAAATTCTTTCCTAATGAGTCCCTCAGGAGGAACCTTCAACTGACCACCCCGCAAAGAGGTAAATGCATCCCTTTGGATCAACTAATTCCACAGGCGCGACCGGAGCCCTTTTAATTTTCTTAGGGACGAAGGCATGTAATGTATTGAATTCCTAAGACGGAAACACCCTATACCACCGAATCCTTCCTGAGGAATTTATACATGACAGGCAAAGAGGTCGAATGCATCGTTTGGGGTTAGCTGGCACCATAAACACGTCTTGGGCCACTTTAGTTTGCTTTCGAACAAGGGCATGTAATGGGTTCAATTTCCCACATTCAAACATCCTATCCCACTGAATCCTTCGTGAGGGAAAAAGAAGCGGCCCCCGGAAATATAAATGGGTCCCTTTGGATCAATAAAAACGCCGTAAGCACGGTTTGAAACCTTTTGGTTTGCGCAGGGACAAACGTGTGTGATGCCTAAGATTCAAACTTGGTATCCCACACAAACTCTCGTGAGGAATCCAGAAAGACACCCCAAAAAGATCAAATGTATCGTTCTAAATCAACGGTCACCACAAACGCTATTTGGGCAGTTTTAATTTGGCCAGGGATTAAGGCATGTAACGTGCTTAATTTCTAAGATTCAAGCATCCTGTCCCGCTGAATCTTTCATGGGGGAAGTAGAAACGACCCCCAAAAAAGTTAAACTAACTCCACAAACACCACCCGAACCCCCTTAGCTTGCTTAGGGACAAATGCAGGTGGTGTATGGGATTTCTATGATGGGAACATCCTGTCCCGCTAAGACTCTCACGAGGAATCTGGAGCTGAGACCCGAAAAGGTCCGGCATTTAATTTATTATCATCTAGCACCGTGAACACCGTTGGAGCCTTTTTTGTTCGCTTATAAGGTATGTAATGTGTTTAGTCCCTAGGGTTCAAACAAGCAATCCCACTGAATCTTTCATGAGGAATCACGAGGTGACCCCCGCGAAAGTGTAAATGCGACCGTTTGGATCAACTAACACCGCATACGGGATTTCAATCCTTTCATTTCGGTAGGGGACGAAAACTGTGTAATGTACTGAACATCTAAGATTAAAACACCCTGTCTCCGCCAAAGTTTCACGAGGAACTAGAGCCGCCCGCAAGAAGGTCAAATTTATCATTTTCGATCATCGACTAGCACCACAGAAAGGATTCAAGCCATTTTTGTCTGCTTAGGGACTAAGGTGTGTAATGTGTGTCATTCTAAGATTCAAAAATCCTTTCCCAATGAGTCCCTCAGGAGGAACCTTCAACTGACCACCCCGCAAAGAGGTAAATGCATCCCTTTGGATCAACTAATTCCACAGGCGCGACCGGAGCCCTTTTAATTTTCTTAGGGATGAAGGCATGTAATGTATTGAATTCCTAAGACGGAAACACCCTATACCACCGAATCCTTCCTGAGGAATTTATACATGACAGGCAAAGAGGTCGAATGCATCGTTTGGGGTGAGCTGGCACCATAAACACGTCTTGGGCCACTTTAGTTTGCTTTCGAACAAGGGCATGTAATGGGTTCAATTTCCCACATTCAAACATCCTATCCCACTGAATCCTTCGTGAGGGAAAAAGAAGCGGCCCCCGGAAATATAAATGGGCCCCTTTGGATCAATAAAAACGCCAGAAGCACGGTTTGAAACCTTTTGGTTTGCGCAGGGACAAACGTGTGTGATGCCTAAGATTCAAACTTGGTATCCCACACAAACTCTCGTGAGGAATCCAGAAAGACACCCCAAAAAGATCAAATGTATCGTTCTAAATCAACGGTCACCACAAACGCTATTTGGGCATTTTTAATTTGGCCAGGGATTAAGGCATGTAACGTGCTTAATTTCTAAGATTCAAGCATCCTGTCCCGCTGAATCCTTCATGGGGGAAGTAGAAACGACCCCCAAAAAAGTTAAACGCGTCCGTATGGATCAACTAACTCCACAAACACCACCCGAACCCGCTTAGCTTGCTTAGGGACAAATGCAGGTGGTGTATGGGACTTCTATGATGGGAACATCGTGTCCCGCTAAGACTCTCACGAGGAATCTGGAGCTGAGACCCGAAAAGGTCCGGCATTTAATTTATTATCATCTAGCACCGTGAACACCGTTGGAGCCTTTTTTGTTCGCTTATAAGGTATGTAATGTGTTTAGTCCCTAGGGTTCAAACAACCAATCCCACTGAATCTTTCATGAGGAATCACGAGGTGACCCCTGCGAAAGGGAAAATGCGACCGTTTGGATCAACTAACACCGCAGACGGGATTCGAATCCTTTCAGTTCGGTAGGGGACAAAAACTGTGTAATGTACTGAACATCTAAGATTAAAACACCCTGTCTCCGCCAAAGTTTCACGAGGAACTAGAGCCGCCCGCAAGAAGGTCAAATTTATCATTTTCGATCATCGACTAGCACCACAGAAAGGATTCAAGCCATTTTTGTCTGCTTAGGGACTAAGGTGTGTAATGTGTGTCGATTCTAACATTCAAAAATCCTTTCCCAATGAGTCCCTCAGGAGGAACCTTCAACTGACCACCCCGCAAAGAGGTAAATGCATCCCTTTGGATCAACTAATTCCACAGGCGCGACCGGAGCCCTTTTAATTTTCTTAGGGACGAAGGCATGTAATGTATTGAATTGCTAAGACGGAAACACCCTATACCACCGAATCCTTCCTGAGGAATTTATACATGACAGGCAAAGAGGTCGAATGCATCGTTTGAGGTTAGCTGGCACCATAAACACGTCTTGGGCCACTTTAGTTTGCTTTCGAACAAGGGCATGTAATGGGATCAATTTCCCAGATTCAAACATCCTATCCCACTGAATCCTTCGTGAGGGAAAAAGAAGCGGCCCCCGGAAATATAAATGGGTCCCTTTGGATCAATAAAAACACCATAAGCACGGTTTGAAACCTTTTGGTTTGCGCAGGGACAAACGTGTGTGATGCCTAAGATTCAAACTTGGTATCCCACACAAACTCTCGTGAGGAATCCAGAAAGACACCCCAAAAAGATCAAATGTATCGTTCTAAATCAACGGTCACCACAAACGCTATTTGGGCATTTTTAATTTGGCCAGGGATTAAGGCATGTAACGTGCTTAATTTCTAAGATTCAAGCATCCTGTCCCGCTGAATCTTTCATGGGGGAAGTAGAAACGACCCCCAAAAAAGTTAAACGCGTCCGTATGGATCAACTAACTCCACAAACACCACCCGAACCCGCTTAGCTTGCTTAGGGACAAATGCAGGTGGTGTATGGGACTTCTATGATGGGAACATCGTGTCCCGCTAAGACTCTCACGAGGAATCTGGAGCTGAGACCCGAAAAGGTCCGGCATTTAATTTATTATCATCTAGCACCGTGAACACCGTTGGAGCCTTTTTTGTTCGCTTATAAGGTATGTAATGTGTTTAGTCCCTAGGGTTCAAACAACCAATCCCACTGAATCTTTCATGAGGAATCACGGGGTGACCCCCGCGAAAGGGAAAATGCGACCGTTTGGATCAACTAACACCGCAGACGGGATTCGAATCCTTTCAGTTCGGTAGGGGACAAAAACTGTGTAATGTACTGAACATCTAAGATTAAAACACCCTGTCTCCGCCAAAGTTTCACGAGGAACTAGAGCCGCCCGCAAGAAGGTCAAATTTATCATTTTCGATCATCGACTAGCACCACAGAAAGGATTCAAGCCATTTTTGTCTGCTTAGGGACTAAGGTGTGTAATGTGTGTCGATTCTCAGATTCAAAAATCCTTTCCCAATGAGTCCCTCAGGAGGAACCTTCAACTGACCACCCCGCAAAGAGGTAAATGCATCCCTTTGGATCAACTAATTCCACAGGCGCGACCGGAGCCCTTTTAATTTTCTTAGGGACGAAGGCATGTAATGTATTGAATTGCTAAGACGGAAACACCCTATACCACCGAATCCTTCCTGAGGAATTTATACATGACAGGCAAAGAGGTCGAATGCATCGTTTGGGGTTAGCTGGCACCATAAACACGTCTTGGGCCACTTTAGTTTGCTTTCGAACAAGGGCATGTAATGGGTTCAATTTCCCACATTCAAACATCCTATCCCACTGAATCCTTCGTGAGGGAAAAAGAAGCGGCCCCCGGAAATATAAATGGGTCCCTTTGGATCAATAAAAACGCCTTAAGCACGTTTTGAAACCTTTTGGTTTGCGCAGGGACAAACGTGTGTGATGCCTAAGATTCAAACATGGTATCCCACACAAACTCACGTGAGGAATCCAGAAAGACACCCCAAAAAGATCAAATGTATCGTTCTAAATCAACGGTCACCGCAAACGCTATTTGGGCAGTTTTAATTTGGCCAGGGATTAAGGCATGTAACGTGTGTAATTTCTAAGATTCAAGCATCCTGTCCCGCTGAATCTTTCATGGGGGAAGTAGAAACGACCCCCAAAAAAGTTAAACTAACTCCACAAACACCACCCGAACCCCCTTAGCTTGCTTAGGGACAAATGCAGGTGGTGTATGGGATTTCTATGATGGGATCATCGTGTCCCGCTAAGACTCTCACGAGGAATCTGGAGCTGAGACCCGAAAAGGTCCGGCATTTAATTTATTATCATCTAGCACCGTGAACACCATTGGAGCCTTTTTTGTTCGTTTATAAGGTATGTAATGTGTTTAGTCCCTAGGGTTCAAACAACCAATCCCACTGAATCTTTCATGAGGAATCACGGGGTGACCCCCGCGAAAGGGAAAATGCGACCGTTTGGATCAACTAACACCGCAGACGGGATTCGAATCCTTTCAGTTCGGTAGGGGACGAAAACTGTGTAATGTACTGAAAATCTAAGATTAAAACACCCTGTCTCCGCCAAAGTTTCACGAGGAACTAGAGCCGCCCGCAAGAAGGTCAAATTTATCATTTTCGATCATCGACTAGCACCACAGAAAGGATTCAAGCCATTTTTGTATGCTTAGGGACTAAGGTGTGTAATGTGTGTCGATTCTAAGATTCAAAAATCCTTTCCCAATGAGTCCCTCAGGAGGAACCTTCAACTGACCACCCCGCAAAGAGGTAAATGCATCCCTTTGGATCAACTAATTCCACAGGCGCGACCGGAGCCCTTTTAATTTTCTTAGGGACGAAGGCATGTAATGTATTGAATTGCTAAGACGGAAACACCCTATACCACCGAATCCTTCCTGAGGAATTTATACATGACAGGCAAAGAGGTCGAATGCATCGTTTGAGGTTAGCTGGCACCATAAACACGTCTTGGGCCACTTTAGTTTGCTTTCGAACAAGGGCATGTAATGGGATCAATTTCCCAGATTCAAACATCCTATCCCACTGAATCCTTCGTGAGGGAAAAAGAAGCGGCCCCCGGAAATATAAATGGGTCCCTTTGGATCAATAAAAACACCATAAGCACGGTTTGAAACCTTTTGGTTTGCGCAGGGACAAACGTGTGTGATGCCTAAGATTCAAACTTGGTATCCCACACAAACTCTCGTGAGGAATCCAGAAAGACACCCCAAAAAGATCAAATGTATCGTTCTAAATCAACGGTCACCACAAACGCTATTTGGGCATTTTTAATTTGGCCAGGGATTAAGGCATGTAACGTGCTTAATTTCTAAGATTCAAGCATCCTGTCCCGCTGAATCCTTCATGGGGGAAGTAGAAACGACCCCCAAAAAAGTTAAACGCGTCCGTATGGATCAACTAACTCCACAAACACCACCCGAACCCGCTTAGCTTGCTTAGGGACAAATGCAGGTGGTGTATGGGACTTCTATGATGGGAACATCGTGTCCCGCTAAGACTCTCACGAGGAATCTGGAGCTGAGACCCGAAAAGGTCCGGCATTTAATTTATTATCATCTAGCACCGTGAACACCGTTGGAGCCTTTTTTGTTCGCTTATAAGGTATGTAATGTGTTTAGTCCCTAGGGTTCAAACAACCAATCCCACTGAATCTTTCATGAGGAATCACGAGGTGACCCCCGCGAAAGGGAAAATGCGACCGTTTGGATCAACTAACACCGCAGACGGGATTCGAATCCTTTCAGTTCGGTAGGGGACAAAAACTGTGTAATGTACTGAACATCTAAGATTAAAACACCCTGTCTCCGCCAAAGTTTCACGAGGAACTAGAGCCGCCCGCAAGAAGGTCAAATTTATCATTTTCGATCATCGACTAGCACCACAGAAAGGATTCAAGCCATTTTTGTCTGCTTAGGGACTAAGGTGTGTAATGTGTGTCGATTCTAAGATTCAAAAATCCTTTCCCAATGAGTCCCTCAGGAGGAACCTTCAACTGACCACCCCGCAAAGAGGTAAATGCATCCCTTTGGATCAACTAATTCCACAGGCGCGACCGGAGCCCTTTTAATTTTCTTAGGGACGAAGGCATGTAATGTATTGAATTGCTAAGACGGAAACACCCTATACCACCGAATCCTTCCTGAGGAATTTATACATGACAGGCAAAGAGGTCGAATGCATCGTTTGGGGTTAGCTGGCACCATAAACACGTCTTGGGCCACTTTAGTTTGCTTTCGAACAAGGGCATGTAATGGGTTCAATTTCCCACATTCAAACATCCTATCCCACTGAATCCTTCGTGAGGGAAAAAGAAGCGGCCCCCGGAAATATAAATGGGTCCCTTTGGATCAATAAAAACGCCTTAAGCACGGTTTGAAACCTTTTGGTTTGCGCAGGGACAAACGTGTGTGATGCCTAAGATTCAAACATGGTATCCCACACAAACTCACGTGAGGAATCCAGAAAGACACCCCAAAAAGATCAAATGTATCGTTCTAAATCAACGGTCACCGCAAACGCTATTTGGGCAGTTTTAATTTGGTCAGGGATTAAGGCATGTAACGTGTGTAATTTCTAAGATTCAAGCATCCTGTCCCGCTGAATCTTTCATGGGGGAAGTAGAAACGACCCCCAAAAAAGTTAAACTAACTCCACAAACACCACCCGAACCCACTTAGCTTGCTTAGGGACAAATGCAGGTGGTGTATGGGATTTCTATGATGGGATCATCGTGTCCCGCTAAGACTCTCACGAGGAATCTGGAGCTGAGACCCGAAAAGGTCCGGCATTTAATTTATTATCATCTAGCACCGTGAACACCATTGGAGCCTTTTTTGTTCGCTTATAAGGTATGTAATGTGTTTAGTCCCTAGGGTTCAAACAACCAATCCCACTGAATCTTTCATGAGGAATCGCGGGGTGACCCCCGCGAAAGGGAAGATGCGACCGTTTGGATCAACTAACACCGCAGACGGGATTCGAATCCTTTCAGTTCGGTAGGGGACGAAAACTGTGTAATGTACTGAACATCTAAGATTAAAACATGCTGTCTCCGCCAAAGTTTCACGAGGAACTAGAGCCGCCCGCAAGAAGGTCAAATTTATCATTTTCGATCATCGACTAGCACCACAGAAAGGATTCAAGCCATTTTTGTATGCTTAGGGACTAAGGTGTGTAATGTGTGTCGATTCTAAGATTCAAAAATCCTTTCCCAATGAGTCCCTCAGGAGGAACCTTCAACTGACCACCCCGCAAAGAGGTAAATGCATCCCTTTGGATCAACTAATTCCACAGGCGCGACCGGAGCCATTTTAATTTTCTTAGGGACGAAGGCATGTAATGTATTGAATTGCTAAGACGGAAACACCCTATACCACCGAATCCTTCCTGAGGAATTTATACATGACAGGCAAAGAGGTCGAATGCATCGTTTGGGGTTAGCTGGCACCATAAACACGTCTTGGGCCACTTTAGTTTGCTTTCGAACAAGGGCATGTAATGGGATCAATTTTCCAGATTCAAACATCCTATCCCACTGAATCCTTCGTGAGGGAAAAAGAAGCGGCCCCCGGAAATATAAATGGGTCCCTTTGGATCAATAAAAACACCATAAGCACGGTTTGAAACCTTTTGGTTTGCGCAGGGACAAACGTGTGTGATGCCTAAGATTCAAACTTGGTATCCCACACAAACTCTCGTGAGGAATCCAGAAAGACACCCCAAAAAGATCAAATGTATCGTTCTAAATCAACGGTCACCACAAACGCTATTTGGGCATTTTTAATTTGGCCAGGGATTAAGGCATGTAACGTGCTTAATTTCTAAGATTCAAGCATCCTGTCCCGCTGAATCTTTCATGGGGGAAGTAGAAACGACCCCCAAAAAAGTTAAACTAACTCCACAAACACCACCCGAACCCCCTTAGCTTGCTTAGGGACAAATGCAGGTGGTGTATGGGATTTCTATGATGGGATCATCGTGTCCCGCTAAGACTCTCACGAGGAATCTGGAGCTGAGACCCGAAAAGGTCCGGCATTTAATTTATTATCATCTAGCACCGTGAACACCATTGGAGCCTTTTTTGTTCGCTTATAAGGTATGTAATGTGTTTAGTCCCTAGGGTTCAAACAACCAATCCCACTGAATCTTTCATGAGGAATCACGCGGTGACCCCCGCGAAAGGGTAAATGCGACCGTTTGGATCAACTAACACCGCAGACGGGATTCGAATCCTTTCAGTTCGGTAGGGTACGAAAACTGTGTAATGTACTGAACATCTAAGATTAAAACACCCTGTCTCCGCCAAAGTTTCACGAGGAACTAGAGCCGCCCGCAAGAAGGTCAAATTTATCATTTTCGATCATCGACTAGCACCACAGAAAGGATTCAAGCCATTTTTGTCTGCTTAGGGACTAAGGTGTGTAATGTGTGTCGATTCTAAGTTTCAAAAATCCTTTCCCAATGAGTCCCTCAGGAGGAACCTTCAACTGACCACGCCGCAAAGAGGTAAATGCATCCCTTTGGATCAACTAATTCCACAGGCGCGACCGGAGCCCTTTCAATTTTCTTAGGGACGAAGGCATGTAATGTATTGAATTGCTAAGACGGAAACACCCTATACCACCGAATCCTTCCTGAGGAATTTATACATGACAGGCAAAGAGGTCGAATGCATCGTTTGGGGTTAGCTGGCACTATAAACACGTCTTGGGCCACTTTAGTTTGCTTTCGAACAAGGGCATGTAATGGGTTCAATTTCCCAGATTCAAACATCCTATCCCACTGTATCCTTCGTGAGGGAAAAAGAAGCGGCCCCAGGAAATATAAATGTGTCCCTTTGGATCAATAAAAACGCCATAAGCACGGTTTGAAACCTTTTGGTTTGCGCAGGGACAAACGTGTGTGATGCCTAAGATTCAAACTTGGTATCCCACACAAACTCTCGTGAGGAATCCAGAAAGACACCCCAAAAAGATCAAATGTATCGTTCTAAATCAACGGTCACCACAAACGCTATTTGGGCAGTTTTAATTTGGCCAGGGATTAAGGCATGTAACGTGCTTAATTTCTAAGATTCAAGCATCCTGTCCCGCTGAATCTTTCATGGGGGAAGTAGAAACGACCCCCAAAAAAGTTAAACGCATCCGTATGGATGAACTAACTCCACAAACACCACCCGAACCCCCTTAGCTTGCTTAGGGACAAATGCAGGTGGTGTATGGGATTTCTATGATGGGAACATCGTGTCCCGCTAAGACTCTCACGAGGAATCTGGAGCTGAGACCCGGAAAGGTCCGGCATTTAATTTATTATCATCTAGCACCGTGAACACCATTGGAGCCTTTTTTGTTCGCTTATAAGGTATGTAATGTGTTTAGTCCCTAGGGTTCAAACAACCAATCCCACTGAATCTTTCATGAGGAATCACGGGGTGACCCCCGCGAAAAGGTAAATGCGACCGTTTGGATCAACTAACACCGCAGACGGGATTCGAATCCTTTCAGTTCGGTAGGGGACGAAAACTGTGTAATGTACTGAACATCTAAGATTAAAACACCCTGTCTCCGCCAAAGTTTCACGAGGAACTAGAGCCGCCCGCAAGAAGGTCAAATTTATCATTTTCGATCATCGACTAGCACCACAGAAAGGATTCAAGCCATTTTTGTATGCTTAGGGACTAAGGTGTGTAATGTGTGTCGATTCTAAGATTCAAAAATCCTTTCCCAATGAGTCCCTCAGGAGGAACCTTCAACTGACCACCCCGCAAAGAGGTAAATGCATCCCTTTGGATCAACTAATTCCACAGGCGCGACCGGAGCCCTTTTAATTTTCTTAGGTACGAAGGCATGTAATGTATTGAATTGCTAAGACGGAAACACCCTATACCACCGAATCCTTCCTGAGGAATTTATACATGACAGGCAAAGAGGTCGAATGCATCGTTTGGGGTTAGCTGGCACCATAAACACGTCTTGGGGCACTTTAGTTTGCGTTCGAACAAGGGCATGTAATGGGTTCAATTTCCCAGATTCAAACATCCTATCCCACTGTATCCTTCGTGAGGGAAAAAGAAGCGGCCCCAGGAAATATAAATGTGTCCCTTTGGATCAATAAAAACGCCATAAGCACGGTTTGAAACCTTTTGGTTTGCGCAGGGACAAACGTGTGTGATGCCTAAGATTCAAACTTGGTATCCCACACAAACTCTCGTGAGGAATCCAGAAAGACACCCCAAAAAGATCAAATGTATCGTTCTAAATCAACGGTCACCACAAACGCTATTTGGGCAGTTTTAATTTGGCCAGGGATTAAGGCATGTAACGTGCTTAATTTCTAAGATTCAAGCATCCTGTCCCGCTGAATCTTTCATGGGGGAAGTAGAAACGACCCCCAAAAAAGTTAAACGCGTCCGTATGGATCAACTAACTCCACAAACACCACCCGAACCCCCTTAGCTTGCTTAGGGACAAATGCAGGTGGTGTATGGGATTTCTATGATGGGAACATCCTGTCCCGCTAAGACTCTCACGAGGAATCTGGAGCTTAGTCCCGAAAAGGTCCGGCATTTAATTTATTATCATCTAGCACCGTGAACACCATTGGAGCCTTTTTTGTTCGCTTATAAGGTATGTAATGTGTTTAGTCCCTAGGGTTCAAACAACCAATCCCACTGAATCTTTCATGAGGAATCACGGGGTGACCCCCGAGAAAGGGTAAATGCGACCGTTTGGATCAACTAACACCGCAGACGGGATTCGAATCCTTTCAGTTCGGTAGGGGACGAAAACTGTGTAATGTACTGAACATCTAAGATTAAAACACCCTGTCTCCGCCAAAGTTTCACGAGGAACTAGAGCCGCCCGCAAGGTCAAATTTATCATTTTCGATCATCGACTAGCACCAGAGAAAGGATTCAAGCCATTTTTGTCTGCTTAGGGACTAAGGTGTGTAATGTGTGTAGATTCTAAGATTCAAACTTGGTATCCCACACAAACTCTCGTGAGGAATCCAGAAAGACACCCCAAAAAGATCAAATGTATCGTTCTAAATCAACGGTCACCACAAACGCTATTTGGGCAGTTTTAATTTGGCCAGGGATTAAGGCATGTAACGTGCTTAATTTCTAAGATTCAAGCATCCTGTCCCGCTGAATCTTTCATGGGGGAAGTAGAAACGACCCCCAAAAAAGTTAAACTAACTCCACAAACACCACCCGAACCCCCTTAGCTTGCTTAGGGACAAATGCAGGTGGTGTATGGGATTTCTATGATGGGAACATCCTGTCCCGCTAAGACTCTCACGAGGAATCTGGAGCTGAGACCCGAAAAGGTCCGGCATTTAATTTATTATCATCTAGCACCGTGAACACCATTGGAGCCTTTTTTGTTCGCTTATAAGGTATGTAATGTGTTTAGTCCCTAGGGTTCAAACAACCAATCCCACTGAATCTTTCATGAGGAATCACGCGGTGACCCCCGCGAAAGGGTAAATGCGACCGTTTGGATCAACTAACACCGCAGACGGGATTCGAATCCTTTCAGTTCGGTAGGGGACGAAAACTGTGTAATGTACTGAACATCTAAGATTAAAACACCCTGTCTCCGCCAATGTTTCACGAGGAACTAGAGCCGCCCGCAAGAAGGTCAAATTTATCATTTTCGATCATCGACTAGCACCACAGAAAGGATTCAAGCCATTTTTGTCTGCTTAGGGACTAAGGTGTGTAATGTGTGTCGATTCTAAGATTCAAAAATCCTTTCCCAATGAGTCCCTCAGGAGGAACCTTCAACTGACCACGCCGCAAAGAGGTAAATGCATCCCTTTGGATCAACTAATTCCACAGGCGCGACCGGAGCCCTTTTAATTTTCTTAGGGACGAAGGCATGTAATGTATTGAATTGCTAAGACGGAAACACCCTATACCACCGAATCCTTCCTGAGGAATTTATACATGACAGGCAAAGAGGTCGAAATGCATCGTTTGGGGTTAGCTGGCACCATAAACACGTCTTGGGCCACTTTAGTTTGCTTTCGAACAAGGGCATGTAATGGGATCAATTTCCCAGATTCAAACATCCTATCCCACTGTATCCTTCGTGAGGGAAAAAGAAGCGGCCCCCGGAAATATAAATGGGTCCCTTTGGATCAATAAAAACGCCATAAGCACGGTTTGAAACCTTTTGGTTTGAGCAGGGACAAACGTGTGTGATGCCTAAGATTCAAACTTGGTATCCCACACAAACTCTCGTGAGGAATCCAGAAAGACACCCCAAAAAGATCAAATGTATCGTTCTAAATCAACGGTCACCACAAACGCTTTTTGGGCATTTTTAATTTGGCCAGGGATTAAGGCATGTAACGTGCTTAATTTCTAAGATTCAAGCATCCTGTCCCGCTGAATCTTTCATGGGGGAAGTAGAAATGACCCCCAAAAAAGTTAAACGCAGCCGTATGGATCAACTAACTACACAAACACCACCCGAACCCACTTAGCTTGCTTAGGGACAAATGCAGGTGGTGTATGGGACTTCTATGATGGGAACATCGTGTCCCGCTAAGACTCTCACGAGGAATCTGGAGCTGAGACCCGAAAAGGTCCGGCATTAAATTTATTATCATCTAGCACCGTGAACACCATTGGAGCCTTTTTTGTTCGCTTATAAGGTATGTAATGTGTTTAGTCCCTAGGGTTCAAACAACCAATCCCACTGAATCTTTCATGAGGAATCACGGGGTGACCCCCGCGAAAGGGTAAATGCGACCGTTTGGATGAACTAACACCGCAGACGGGATTCGAATCCTTTCAGTTCGGTAGGGGGAAAGAACTGTGTAATGTACTGAACATCTAAGATTAAAACACCCTGTCTCCGCCAAAGTTTCACGAGGAACTAGAGCCGCCCGCAAGAAGGTCAAATTTATCATTTTCGATCATCGACTAGCACCACAGAAAGGATTCAAGCCATTTTTGTATGCTTAGGGACTAAGGTGTGTAATGTGTGTCGATTCTAAGATTCAAAAATCCTTTCCCAATGAGTCCCTCAGGAGGAACCTTCAACTGACCACCCCGCAAAGAGGTAAATGCATCCCTTTGGATCAACTAATTCCACAGGCGCGACCGGAGCCCTTTTAATTTTCTTAGGGACGAAGGCATGTAATGTATTGAATTGCTAAGACGGAAACACCCTATACCACCGAATCCTTCCTGAGGAATTTATACATGACAGGCAAAGAGGTCAAATGCATCGTTTGGGGTTAGCTGGCACCATAAACACGTCTTGGGGCACTTTAGTTTGCGTTCGAACAAGGGCATGTAATGGGTTCAATTTCCCAGATTCAAACATCCTATCCCACTGTATCCTTCGTGAGGGAAAAAGAAGCGGCCCCATGAAATATAAATGTGTCCCTTTGGATCAATAAAAACGCCATAAGCACGGTTTGAAACCTTTTGGTTTGCGCAGGGACAAACGTGTGTGATGCCTAAGATTCAAACTTGGTATCCCACACAAACTCTCGTGAGGAATCCAGAAAGACACCCCAAAAAGATCAAATGTATCGTTCTAAATCAACGGTCACCACAAACGCTATTTGGGCAGTTTTAATTTGGCCAGGGATTAAGGCATGTAACGTGCTTAATTTCTAAGATTCAAGCATCCTGTCCCGCTGAATCTTTCATGGGGGAAGTAGAAACGACCCCCAAAAAAGTTAAACGCGTCCGTATGGATCAACTAACTCCACAAACACCACCCGAACCCCCTTAGCTTGCTTAGGGACAAATGCAGGTGGTGTATGGGATTTCTATGATGGGAACATCCTGTCCCGCTAAGACTCTCACGAGGAATCTGGAGCTTAGACCCGAAAAGGTCCGGCATTTAATTTATTATCATCTAGCACCGTGAACACCATTGGAGCCTTTTTTGTTCGCTTATAAGGTATGTAATGTGTTTAGTCCCTAGGGTTCAAACAACCAATCCCACTGAATCTTTCATGAGGAATCACGGGGTGACCCCCGAGAAAGGGTAAATGCGACCGTTTGGATCAACTAACACCGCAGACGGGATTCGAATCCTTTCAGTTCGGTAGGGGACGAAAACTGTGTAATGTACTGAACATCTAAGATTAAAACACCCTGTCTCCGCCAAAGTTTCACGAGGAACTAGAGCCGCCCGCAAGAAGGTCAAATTTATCATTTTCGATCATCGACTAGCACCACAGAAAGGATTCAAGCCATTTTTGTCTGCTTAGGGACTAAGGTGTGTAATGTGTGTCGATTCTAAGATTCAAAAATCCTTTCCCAATGAGTCCCTCAGGAGGAACCTTCAACTGACCACGCCGCAAAGAGGTAAATGCATCCCTTTGGATCAACTAATTCCACAGGCGCGACCGGAGCCCTTTTAATTTTCTTAGGGACGAAGGCATGTAATGTATTGAATTCCTAAGAGGGAAACACCCTATACCACCGAATCCTTCCTGAGGAATTTATACATGACAGGCAAAGAGGACGAATGCATCGTTTGGGGTTAGCTGGCACCATAAACACGTCTTGGGCCACTTTAGTTTGCTTTCGAACAAGGGCATGTAATGGGTTCAATTTCCCACATTCAAACATCCTATCCCACTGAATCCTTCGTGAGGGAAAAAGAAGCAGCCCCCGGAAATATAAATGGGTCCCTTTGGATCAATAAAAACGCCATAAGCACGGTTTGAAACCTTTTGGTTTGCGCAGGGACAAACGTGTGTGATGCCTAAGATTCAAACTTGGTATCCCACACAAACTCTCGTGAGGAATCCAGAAAGACACCCCAAAAAGATCAAATGTATCGTTCTAAATCAACGGTCACCACAAACGCTATTTGGGCAGTTTTAATTTGGCCAGGGATTAAGGCATGTAACGTGCTTAATTTCTAAGATTCAAGCGTCCTGTCCCGCTGAATCTTTCATGGGGGAAGTAGAAACGACCCCCAAAAAAGTTAAACTAACTCCACAAACACCACCCGAACCCCCTTAGCTTGCTTAGGGACAAATGCAGGTGGTGTATGGGATTTCTATGATGGGAACATCCTGACCCGCTAAGACTCTCACGAGGAATCTGGAGCTGAGACCCGAAAAGGTCCGGCATTTAATTTATTATCATCTAGCACCGTGAACACCATTGGAGCCTTTTTTGTTCGCTTATAAGGTATGTAATGTGTTTAGTCCCTAGGGTTCAAACAACCAATCCCACTGAATCTTTCATGAGGAATCACGGGGTGACCCCCGCGAAAGGGTAAATGCGACCGTTTGGATCAACTAACACCGCAGACGGGATTCGAATCCTTTCAGTTCGGTAGGGGACGAAAACTGTGTAATGTACTGAACATCTAAGATTAAAGCACCCTGTCTCCGCCAAAGTTTCACGAGGAACTGGAGCCGCCCGCAAGAAGGTCAAATTTATCATTTTCGATCATCGACTAGCACCACAGAAAGGATTCAAGCCATTTTTGTCTGCTTAGGGACTAAGGTGTGTCGATTCTAAGATTCAAAAATCCTTTCCCAATGAGTCCCTCAGGAGGAACCTTCAACTGACCACCCCGCAAAGAGGTAAATGCATCCCTTTGGATCAACTAATTCCACAGGCGCGACCGGAGCCCTTTTAATTTTCTTAGGGACGAAGGCATGTAATGTATTGAATTCCTAAGACGGAAACACCCTATACCACCGAATCCTTCCTGAGGAATTTATACATGACAGGCAAAGAGGTCGAATGCATCGTTTGGGGTTAGCTGGCACCATAAACACGTCTTGGGCCACTTTAGTTTGCTTTCGAACAAGGGCATGTAATGGGTTCAATTTCCCACATTCAAACATCCTATCCCACTGAATCCTTCGTGAGGGGAAAAGAAGCGGCCCCCGGAAATATAAATGGGTCCCTTTGGATCAATAAAAACGCCATAAGCACGGTTTGAAACCTTTTGGTTTGCGCAGGGACAAACGTGTGTGATGCCTAAGATTCAAACTTGGTATCCCACACAAACTCTCGTGAGGAATCCAGAAAGACACCCCAAAAAGATCAAATGTATCGTTCTAAATCAACGGTCACCACAAACGCTATTTGGGCAGTTTTAATTTGGCCAGGGATTAAGGCATGTAACGTGCTTAATTTCTAAGATTCAAGCATCCTGTCCCGCTGAATCTTTCATGGGGGAAGTAGAAACGACCCCCAAAAAAGTTAAACTAACTCCACAAACACCACCCGAACCCCCTTAGCTTGCTTAGGGACAAATGCAGGTGGTGTATGGGATTTCTATGATGGGAACATCCTGACCCTCTAAGACTCTCACGAGGAATCTGGAGCTGAGACCCGAAAAGGTCCGGCATTTAATTTATTATCATCTAGCACCGTGAACACCATTGGAGCCTTTTTTGTTCGCTTATAAGGTATGTAATGTGTTTAGTCCCTAGGGTTCAAACAACCAATCCCACTGAATCTTTCATGAGGAATCACGGGGTGACCCCCGCGAAAGGGTAAATGCGACCGTTTGGATCAACTAACACCGCAGACGGGATTCGAATCCTTTCAGTTCGGTAGGGGACGAAAACTGTGTAATGTACTGAACATCTAAGATTAAAACACCCTGTCTCCGCCAAAGTTTCACGAGGAACTAGAGCCGCCCGCAAGAAGGTCAAATTTATCATTTTCGATCATCGACTAGCACTACAGAAAGGATTCAAGCCATTTTTGTCTGCTTAGGGACTAAGGTGTGTAATGTGTGTCGATTCTAAGATTCAAAAATCCTTTCCCAATGAGTCCCTCAAGAGGAACCTTCAACTGACCACCCCGCAAAGAGGTAGTAAATGCATCCCTTTGGATCAACTAATTCCACAGGCGAGACCGGAGCCCTTTTAATTTTCTTAGGGACGAAGGCATGTAATGTATTGAATTGCTAAGACGGAAACACCCTATACCACCGAATCCTTCCTGAGGAATTTATACATGACAGGCAAAGAGGTCGAATGCATCGTTTGGGGTTAGCTGGCACCATAAACACGTCTTGGGCCACTTTAGTTTGCTTTCGAACAAGGGCATGTAATGGGTTCAATTTCCCACATTCAAACATCCTATCCCACTGAATCCTTCGTGAGGGAAAAAGAAGCGGCCCCCGGAAATATAAATGGGTCCTTTTGGATCAATAAAAACGCCATAAGCACGGTTTGAAACCTTTTGGTTTGCGCAGGGACAAACGTGTGTGATGCCTAAGATTCAAAATTGGTATCCCACACAAACTCTCGTGAGGAATCCAGAAAGACACCCCAAAAAGATCAAATGTATCGTTCTAAATCAACGGTCACCACAAACGCTATTTGGGCAGTTTTAATTTGGCCAGGGATTAAGGCATGTAACATGCTTAATTTCTAAGATTCAAGCATCCTGTCCCGCTGAATCTTTCATGGGGGAAGTAGAAACGACCCCCAAAAAAGTTAAACTAACTCCACAAACACCACCCGAACCCCCTTAGCTTGCTTAGGGACAAATGCAGGTGGTGTATGGGATTTCTATGATGGGAACATCCTGACCCGCTAAGACTCTCACGAGGAATCTGGAGCTGAGACCCGAAAAGGTCCGGCATTTAATTTATTATCATCTAGCACCGTGAACACCGTTGGAGCCTTTTTTGTTAAGGTATGTAATGTGTTTAGTCCCTAGGGTTCAAACAACCAATCCCACTGAATCTTACATGAGGAATCACGGGGTGACCCCCGCGAAAGGGTAAATGCGACCGTTTGGATCAACTAACACCGCAGACGGGATTCGAATCCTTTCAGTTCGGTAGGGGACGAAAACTGTGTAATGTACTGAACATCTAAGATTAAAACACCCTGTCTCCGCCAAAGTTTCACGAGGAACTAGAGCCGCCCGCAAGAAGGTCAAATTTATCATTTTCGATCATCGACTAGCACTACAGAAAGGATTCAAGCCATTTTTGTCTGCTTAGGGACTAAGGTGTGTAATGTGTGTCGATTCTAAGATTCAAAAATCCTTTCCCAATGAGTCCCTCAAGAGGAACCTTCAACTGACCACCCCGCAAAGAGGTAGTAAATGCATCCCTTTGGATCAACTAATTCCACAGGCGAGACCGGAGCCCTTTTAATTTTCTTAGGGACGAAGGCATGTAATGTATTGAATTGCTAAGACGGAAACACCCTATACCACCGAATCCTTCCTGAGGAATTTATACATGACAGGCAAAGAGGTCGAATGCATCGTTTGGGGTTAGCTGGCACCATAAACACGTCTTGGGCCACTTTAGTTTGCTTTCGAACAAGGGCATGTAATGGGTTCAATTTCCCACATTCAAACATCCTATCCCACTGAATCCTTCGTAAGGGAAAAAGAAGCGGCCCCCGGAAATATAAATGGGTCCTTTTGGATCAATAAAAACGCCATAAGCACGGTTTGAAACCTTTTGGTTTGCGCAGGGACAAACGTGTGTGATGCCTAAGATTCAAAATTGGTATCCCACACAAACTCTCGTGAGGAATCCAGAAAGACACCCCAAAAAGATCAAATGTATCGTTCTAAATCAACGGTCACCACAAACGCTATTTGGGCAGTTTTAATTTGGCCAGGGATTAAGGCATGTAACATGCTTAATTTCTAAGATTCAAGCATCCTGTCCCGCTGAATCTTTCATGGGGGAAGTAGAAACGACCCCCAAAAAAGTTAAACTAACTCCACAAACACCACCCGAACCCCCTTAGCTTGCTTAGGGACAAATGCAGGTGGTGTATGGGATTTCTATGATGGGAACATCCTGACCCGCTAAGACTCTCACGAGGAATCTGGAGCTGAGACCCGAAAAGGTCCGGCATTTAATTTATTATCATCTAGCACCGTGAACACCGTTGGAGCCTTTTTTGTTAAGGTATGTAATGTGTTTAGTCCCTAGGGTTCAAACAACCAATCCCACTGAATCTTTCATGAGGAATCACGGGGTGACCCCCGCGAAAGGGTAAATGCGACCGTTTGGATCAACTAACACCGCAGACGGGATTCGAATCCTTTCAGTTCGGTAGGGGACGAAAACTGTGTAATGTACTGAACATCTAAGATTAAAACACCCTGTCTCCGCCAAAGTTTCACGAGGAACTAGAGCCGCCCGCAAGAGGGTCAAATTTATCATTTTCGATCATCGACTAGCACCACAGAAAGGATTCAAGCCATTTTTGTCTGCTTAGGGACTAAGGTGTGTAATGTGTGTCGATTCTAAGATTCAAAAATCCTTTCCCAATGAGTCCCTCACGAGGAACCTTCAACTGACCACCCCGCAAAGAGGTAAATGCATCCCTTTGGATCAACTAATTCCACAGGCGAGACCGGAGCCCTTTTAATTTTCTTAGGGACGAAGGCATGTAATGTATTGAATTCTTAAGACGGAAACACCCTATACCACCGAATCCTTCCTGAGGAATTTATACATGACAGGCAAAGAGGTCGAATGCATCGTTTGGGGTTAGCTGGCACCATAAACACGTCTTGGGCCACTTTAGTTTGCTTTCGAACAAGGGCATGTAATGGGTTTAATTTCCCAGATTCAAACATCCTATCCCACTGAATCCTTCGTGAGGGAAAAAGAAGCGGCCCCCGGAAATATAAATGGGTCCCTTTGGATCAATAAAAACGCCATAAGCACGGTTTGAAACCTTTTGGTTTGCGCAGGGACAAACGTGTGTGATGCCTAAGATTCAAACTTGGTATCCCACACAAACTCTCGTGAGGAATCCAGAAAGACACCCCAAAAAGATCAAATGTATCGTTCTAAATCAACGGTCACCACAAACGCTATTTGGGCAGTTTTAATTTGGCCAGGGATTAAGGCATGTAACGTGCTTAATTTCTAAGATTCAAGCATCCTGTCCCGCTGAATCTTTCATGGGGGAAGTAGAAACGACCCCCAAAAAAGTTAAACTAACTCCACAAACACCACCCGAGCCCCCTTAGCTTGCTTAGGGTCAAATGCAGGTGGTGTATGGGATTTCTATGATGGGAACATCCTGTCCCGCTAAGACTCTCACGAGGAATCTGGAGCTGAGACCCGAAAAGGTCCGGCATTTAATTTATTATCATCTAGCACCGTGAACACCATTGGAGCCTTTTTTGTTCGCTTATAAGGTATGTAATGTGTTTAGTCCCTAGGGTTCAAACAACCAATCCCACTGAATCTTTCATGAGGAATCACGGGGTGACCCCCGCGAAAGGGTAAATGCGACCGTTTGGATCAACTAACACCGCAGACGGGATTCGAATCCTTTCAGTTCGGTAGGGGACGAAAACTGTGTAATGTACTGAACATCTAAGATTAAAACACCCTGTCTCCGCCAAAGTTTCACGAGGAACTAGAGCCGCCCGCAAGAGGGTCAAATTTATCATTTTCGATCATCGACTAGCACCACAGAAAGGATTCAAGCCATTTTTGTCTGCTTAGGGACTAAGGTGTGTAATGTGTGTCGATTCTAAGATTCAAAAATCCTTTCCCAATGAGTCCCTCACGAGGAACCTTCAACTGACCACCCCGCAAAGAGGTAAATGCATCCCTTTGGATCAACTAATTCCACAGGCGAGACCGGAGCCCTTTTAATTTTCTTAGGGACGAAGGCATGTAATGTATTGAATTCCTAAGACGGAAACACCCTATACCACCGAATCCTTCCTGAGGAATTTATACATGACAGGCAAAGAGGTCGAATGCATCGTTTGGGGTTAGCTGGCACCATAAACACGTCTTGGGCCACTTTAGTTTGCTTTCGAACAAGGGCATGTAATGGGTTCAATTTCCCAGATTCAAACATCCTATCCCACTGAATCCTTCGTGAGGGAAAAAGAAGCGGCCCCCGGAAATATAAATGGGTCCCTTTGGATCAATAAAAACGCCATAAGCACGGTTTGAAACCTTTTGGTTTGCGCAGGGACAAACGTGTGTGATGCCTAAGATTCAAACTTGGTATCCCACACAAACTCTCGTGAGGAATCCAGAAAGACACCCCAAAAAGATCAAATGTATCGTTCTAAATCAACGGTCACCACAAACGCTATTTGGGCAGTTTTAATTTGGCCAGGGATTAAGGCATGTAACGTGCTTAATTTCTAAGATTCAAGCATCCTGTCCCGCTGAATCTTTCATGGGGGAAGTAGAAACGACCCCCAAAAAAGTTAAACGCGTCCGTATGGATCAACTAACTCCACAAACACCACCCGAACCCCCTTAGCTTGCTTAGGGACAAATGCAGGTGGTGTATGGGATTTCTATGATGGGAACATCCTGTCCCGCTAAGACTCTCACGAGGAATCTGGAGCTGAGACCCGAAAAGGTCCGGCATTTAATTTATTATCATCTAGCACCGTGAACACCATTGGAGCCTTTTTTGTTCGCTTATAAGGTATGTAATGTGTTTAGTCCCTAGGGTTCAAACAACCAATCCCACTGAATCTTTCATGAGGAATCACGGGGTGACCCCCGCGAAAGGGTAAATGCGACCGTTTGGATCAACTAACACCGCAGACGGGATTCGAATCCTTTCAGTTCGGTAGGGGACGAAAACTGTGTAATGTACTGAACATCTAAGATTAAAACACCCTGTCTCCGCCAAAGTTTCACGAGGAACTAGAGCCGCCCGCAAGAGGGTCAAATTTATCATTTTCGATCATCGACTAGCACCACAGAAAGGATTCAAGCCATTTTTGTCTGCTTAGGGACTAAGGTGTGTAATGTGTGTCGATTCTAAGATTCAAAAATCCTTTCCCAATGAGTCCCTCACGAGGAACCTTCAACTGACCACCCCGCAAAGAGGTAAATGCATCCCTTTGGATCAACTAATTCCACAGGCGAGACCGGAGCCCTTTTAATTTTCTTAGGGACGAAGGCATGTAATGTATTGAATTCCTAAGACGGAAACACCCTATACCACCGAATCCTTCCTGAGGAATTTATACATGACAGGCAAAGAGGTCGAATGCATCGTTTGGGGTTAGCTGGCACCATAAACACGTCTTGGGCCACTTTAGTTTGCTTTCGAACAAGGGCATGTAATGGGTTCAATTTCCCAGATTCAAACATCCTATCCCACTGAATCCTTCGTGAGGGAAAAAGAAGCGGCCCCCGGAAATATAAATGGGTCCCTTTGGATCAATAAAAACGCCATAAGCACGGTTTGAAACCTTTTGGTTTGCGCAGGGACAAACGTGTGTGATGCCTAAGATTCAAACTTGGTATCCCACACAAACTCTCGTGAGGAATCCAGAAAGACACCCCAAAAAGATCAAATGTATCGTTCTAAATCAACGGTCACCACAAACGCTATTTGGGCAGTTTTAATTTGGCCAGGGATTAAGGCATGTAACGTGCTTAATTTCTAAGATTCAAGCATCCTGTCCCGCTGAATCTTTCATGGGGGAAGTAGAAACGACCCCCAAAAAAGTTAAACGCGTCCGTATGGATCAACTAACTCCACAAACACCACCCGAACCCCCTTAGCTTGCTTAGGGACAAATGCAGGTGGTGTATGGGATTTCTATGATGGGAACATCCTGTCCCGCTAAGACTCTCACGAGGAATCTGGAGCTGAGACCCGAAAAGGTCCGGCATTTAATTTATTATCATCTAGCACCGTGAACACCATTGGAGCCTTTTTTGTTCGCTTATAAGGTATGTAATGTGTTTAGTCCCTAGGGTTCAAACAACCAATCCCACTGAATCTTTCATGAGGAATCACGGGGTGACCCCCGCGAAAGGGTAAATGCGACCGTTTGGATCAACTAACACCGCAGACGGGATTCGAATCCTTTCAGTTCGGTAGGGGACGAAAACTGTGTAATGTACTGAACATCTAAGATTAAAACACCCTGTCTCCGCCAAAGTTTCACGAGGAACTAGAGCCGCCCGCAAGAGGGTCAAATTTATCATTTTCGATCATCGACTAGCACCACAGAAAGGATTCAAGCCATTTTTGTCTGCTTAGGGACTAAGGTGTGTAATGTGTGTCGATTCTAAGATTCAAAAATCCTTTCCCAATGAGTCCCTCACGAGGAACCTTCAACTGACCACCCCGCAAAGAGGTAAATGCATCCCTTTGGATCAACTAATTCCACAGGCGAGACCGGAGCCCTTTTAATTTTCTTAGGGACGAAGGCATGTAATGTATTGAATTCCTAAGACGGAAACACCCTATACCACCGAATCCTTCCTGAGGAATTTATACATGACAGGCAAAGAGGTCGAATGCATCGTTTGGGGTTAGCTGGCACCATAAACACGTCTTGGGCCACTTTAGTTTGCTTTCGAACAAGGGCATGTAATGGGTTCAATTTCCCAGATTCAAACATCCTATCCCACTGAATCCTTCGTGAGGGAAAAAGAAGCGGCCCCCGGAAATATAAATGGGTCCCTTTGGATCAATAAAAACGCCATAAGCACGGTTTGAAACCTTTTGGTTTGCGCAGGGACAAACGTGTGTGATGCCTAAGATTCAAACTTGGTATCCCACACAAACTCTCGTGAGGAATCCAGAAAGACACCCCAAAAAGATCAAATGTATCGCTCTAAATCAACGGTCACCACAAACGCTATTTGGGCAGTTTTAATTTGGCCAGGGATTAAGGCATGTAACGTGCTTAATTTCTAAGATTCAAGCATCCTGTCCCGCTGAATCTTTCATGGGGGAAGTAGAAACGACCCCCAAAAAAGTTAAACGCGTCCGTATGGATCAACTAACTCCACAAACACCACCCGAACCCCCTTAGCTTGCTTAGGGACAAATGCAGGTGGTGTATGGGATTTCTATGATGGGAACATCCTGTCCCGCTAAGACTCTCACGAGGAATCTGGAGCTGAGACCCGAAAAGGTCCGGCATTTAATTTATTATCATCTAGCACCGTGAACACCATTGGAGCCTTTTTTGTTCGCTTATAAGGTATGTAATGTGTTTAGTCCCTAGGGTTCAAACAACCAATCCCACTGAATCTTTCATGAGGAATCACGGGGTGACCCCCGCGAAAGGGTAAATGCGACCGTTTGGATCAACTAACACCGCAGACGGGATTCGAATCCTTTCAGTTCGGTAGGGGACGAAAACTGTGTAATGTACTGAACATCTAAGATTAAAACACCCTGTCTCCGCCAAAGTTTCACGAGGAACTAGAGCCGCCCGCAAGAGGGTCAAATTTATCATTTTCGATCATCGACTAGCACCACAGAAAGGATTCAAGCCATTTTTGTCTGCTTAGGGACTAAGGTGTGTAATGTGTGTCGATTCTAAGATTCAAAAATCCTTTCCCAATGAGTCCCTCACGAGGAACCTTCAACTGACCACCCCGCAAAGAGGTAAATGCATCCCTTTGGATCAACTAATTCCACAGGCGAGACCGGAGCCCTTTTAATTTTCTTAGGGACGAAGGCATGTAATGTATTGAATTCCTAAGACGGAAACACCCTATACCACCGAATCCTTCCTGAGGAATTTATACATGACAGGCAAAGAGGTCGAATGCATCGTTTGGGGTTAGCTGGCACCATAAACACGTCTTGGGCCACTTTAGTTTGCTTTCGAACAAGGGCATGTAATGGGTTCAATTTCCCAGATTCAAACATCCTATCCCACTGAATCCTTCGTGAGGGAAAAAGAAGCGGCCCCCGGAAATATAAATGGGTCCCTTTGGATCAATAAAAACGCCATAAGCACGGTTTGAAACCTTTTGGTTTGCGCAGGGACAAACGTGTGTGATGCCTAAGATTCAAACTTGGTATCCCACACAAACTCTCGTGAGGAATCCAGAAAGACACCCCAAAAAGATCAAATGTATCGCTCTAAATCAACGGTCACCACAAACGCTATTTGGGCAGTTTTAATTTGGCCAGGGATTAAGGCATGTAACGTGCTTAATTTCTAAGATTCAAGCATCCTGTCCCGCTGAATCTTTCATGGGGGAAGTAGAAACGACCCCCAAAAAAGTTAAACTAACTCCACAAACACCACCCGAACCCCCTTAGCTTGCTTAGGGACAAATGCAGGTGGTGTATGGGATTTCTATGATGGGAACATCCTGTCCCGCTAAGACTCTCACGAGGAATCTGGAGCTGAGACCCGAAAAGGTCCGGCATTTAATTTATTATCATGTAGCACCGTGAACACCATTGGAGCCTTTTTTGTTCGCTTATAAGGTATGTAATGTGTTTAGTCCCTAGGGTTCAAACAACCAATCCCACTGAATCTTTCATGAGGAATAACGGGGTGACCCCCGCGAAAGGGTAAATGCGACCGTTTGGATAAACTAACACCGCAGACGGGATTCGAATCCTTTCAGTTCGGTAGGGGACGAAAACTGTGTAATGTACTGAACATCTAAGATTAAAACACCCTGTCTCCGCCAAAGTTTCACGAGGAACTAGAGCCGCCCGCAAGAGGGTCAAATTTATCATTTTCGATCATCGACTAGCACCACAGAAAGGATTCAAGCCATTTTTGTCTGCTTAGGGACTAAGGTGTGTAATGTGTGTCGATCCTAAGATTCAAAAATCCTTTCCCAATGAGTCCCTCAGGAGGAACCTTCAACTGACCACCCCGCAAAGAGGTAAATGCATCCCTTTGGATCAACTAATTCCACAGGCGAGACCGGAGCCCTTTTAATTTTCTTAGGGACGAAGGCATGTAATGTATTGAATTCCTAAGACGGAAACACCCTATACCACCGAATCCTTCCTAAGGAATTTATACATGACAGGCAAAGAGGTCGAATGCATCGTTTGGGGTTAGCTGGCACCATAAACACGTCTTGGGCCACTTTAGTTTGCTTTCGAACAAGGGCATGTAATGGGTTCAATTTCCCAGATTCAAACATCCTATCCCACTGAATCCTTCGTGAGGGAAACAGAAGCGGCCCCCGGAAATATAAATGGGTCCCTTTGGATCAATAAAAACGCCATAAGCACGGTTTGAAACCTTTTGGTTTGCGCAGGGACAAACGTGTGTGATGCCTAAGTTTCAAACTTGGTATCCCACACAAACTCTCGTGAGGAATCCAGAAAGACACCCCAAAAAGATCAAATGTATCGTTCTAAATCAACGGTCACCACAAACGCTATTTGGGCAGTTTTAATTTGGCCAGGGATTAAGGCATGTAACGTGCTTAATTTCTAAGATTCAAGCATCCTGTCCCGCTGAATCTTTCATGGGGGAAGTAGAAACGACCCCCAAAAAAGTTAAACGCGTCCGTATGGATCAACTAACTCCACAAACACCACCCGAACCCCTTTAGCTTGCTTAGGGACAAATGCAGGTGGTGTATGGGATTTCTATTATGGGAACATCCTGTCCCGCTAAGACTCTCACGAGGAATCTGGAGCTGAGACCCGAAAAGGTCCGGCATTTAATTTATTATCATCTAGCACCGTGAACACCATTGGAGCCTTTTTTGTTCGCTTATAAGGTATGTAATGTGTTTAGTCCCTAGGGTTCAAACAACCAATCCCACTGAATCTTTCATGAGGAATCACGGGGTGACCCCCGCGAAAGGGTAAATGCGACCGTTTGGATCAACTAACACCGCAGACGGGATTCGAATCCTTTCAGTTCGGTAGGGGACGAAAACTGTGTAATGTACTGAACATCTAAGATTAAAACACCCTGTCTCCGCCAAAGTTTCACGAGGAACTAGAGCCGCCCGCAAGAGGGTCAAATTTATCATTTTCGATCATCGACTAGCACCACAGAAAGGATTCAAGCCATTTTTGTCTGCTTAGGGACTAAGGTGTGTAATGTGTGTCGATCCTAAGATTCAAAAATCCTTTCCCAATGAGTCCCTCAGGAGGAACCTTCAACTGACCACCCCGCAAAGAGGTAAATGCATCCCTTTGGATCAACTAATTCCACAGGCGAGACCGGAGCCCTTTTAATTTTCTTAGGGACGAAGGCATGTAATGTATTGAATTCCTAAGACGGAAACACCCTATACCACCGAATCCTTCCTATGGAATTTATACATGACAGGCAAAGAGGTCGAATGCATCGTTTGGGGTTAGCTGGCACCATAAACACGTCTTGGGCCACTTTAGTTTGCTTTCGAACAAGGGCATGTAATGGGTTCAATTTCCCAGATTCAAACATCCTATCCCACTGAATCCTTCGTGAGGGAAACAGAAGCGGCCCCCGGAAATATAAATGGGTCCCTTTGGATCAATAAAAACGCCATAAGCACGGTTTGAAACCTTTTGGTTTGCGCAGGGACAAACGTGTGTGATGCCTAAGATTCAAACTTGGTATCCCACACAAACTCTCGTGAGGAATCCAGAAAGACACCCCAAAAAGATCAAATGTATCGTTCTAAATCAACGGTCACCACAAACGCTATTTGGGCAGTTTTAATTTGGCCAGGGATTAAGGCATGTAACGTGCTTAATTTCTAAGATTCAAGCATCCTGTCCCGCTGAATCTTTCATGGGGGAAGTAGAAACGACCCCCAAAAAAGTTAAACGCGTCCGTATGGATCAACTAACTCCACAAACACCACCCGAACCCCTTTAGCTTGCTTAGGGACAAATGCAGGTGGTGTATGGGATTTCTATTATGGGAACATCCTGTCCCGCTAAGACTCTCACGAGGAATCTGGAGCTGAGACCCGAAAAGGTCCGGCATTTAATTTATTATCATGTAGCACCGTGAACACCATTGGAGCCTTTTTTGTTCGCTTATAAGGTATGTAATGTGTTTAGTCCCTAGGGTTCAAACAACCAATCCCACTGAATCTTTCATGAGGAATAACGGGGTGACCCCCGCGAAAGGGTAAATGCGACCGTTTGGATAAACTAACACCGCAGACGGGATTCGAATCCTTTCAGTTCGGTAGGGGACGAAAACTGTGTAATGTACTGAACATCTAAGATTAAAACACCCTGTCTCCGCCAAAGTTTCACGAGGAACTAGAGCCGCCCGCAAGAAGGTCAAATTTATCATTTTCGATCATCGACTAGCACCACAGAAAGGATTCAAGCCATTTTTGTCTGCTTAGGGACTAAGGTGTGTAATGTGTGTCGATTCTAAGATTCAAAAATCCTTTCCCAATGAGTCCCTCAGGAGGAACCATCAACTGACCACCCCGCAAAGAGGTAAATGCATCCCTTTGGATCAACTAATTCCACAGGCGCGACCGGAGCCCTTTTAATTTTCTTAGGGACGAAGGCATGAAACGTATTGAATTGCTAAGACGAAAACACCCTATACCACCGAATCCTTCCTGAGGAATTTAGACATGACAGGCAAAGAGGTCGAATGCATCGTTTGGGGTTAGCTGGCACCATAAACACGTCTTGGGCCACTTTAGTTTGCTTTCGAACAAGGGCATGTAATGGGTTCAATTTCCCAGATTCAAACATCCTATCCAACTGAATCCTTTGTGAGGGAAAAAGAAGCGTCCTCCGGAAATATAAATGGGTCCCTTTGGATCAATAAAAACGCCATAAGCACGGTTTGAAACCTTTTGGTTTGCGCAGGGACAAACGTGTGTGATGCCTAAGATTCAAACTTGGTATCCCACACAAACTCTCGTGAGGAATCCAGAAAGACACCCCAAAAAGATCAAATGTATCGCTCTAAATCAACGGTCACCACCACAAACGCTATTTGGGCAGTTTTAATTTGGCCAGGGATTAAGGCATGTAACGTGCTTAATTTCTATGATTCAAGCATCCTGTCCCGCTGAATCTTTCATGGGGGAAGTAGAAACGACCCCCAAAAAAGTTAAACGCGTCCCTATGGATCAACTAACTCCACAAACACCACCCGAACCCACTTAGCTTGCTTAGTGACAAATGCAGGTGGTGTATGGGATTTCTATGATGGGAACATCCTGTCCCGCTAAGACTCTCACGAGGAATCTGGAGCTGAGACCCGAAAAGGTCCGGCATTTAATTTATTATCATCTAGCACCGTGAACACCATTGGAGCCTTTTTTGTTCGCTTATAAGGTATGTAATGTGTTTAGTCCCTAGGGTTCAAACAACCAATCCCACTGAATCTTTCATGAGGAATCACGGGGTGACCCCCGCGAAAGGGTAAATGCGACCGTTTGGATCAACTAACACCGCAGACGGGATTCGAATCCTTTCAGTTCGGTAGGGGACGAAAACTGTGTAATGTACTGAACATCTAAGATTAAAACACCCTGTCTCCGCCAAAGTTTCACGAGGAACTAGAGCCGCCCGCAAGAGGGTCAAATTTATCATTTTCGATCATCGACTAGCACCACAGAAAGGATTCAAGCCATTTTTGTCTGCTTAGGGACTAAGGTGTGTAATGTGTGTCGAATCTAAGATTCAAAAATCCTTTCCCAATGAGTCCCTCACGAGGAACCTTCAACTGACCACCCCGCAAAGAGGTAAATGCATCCCTTTGGATCAACTAATTCCACAGGCGAGACCGGAGCCCTTTTAATTTTCTTAGGGACGAAGGCATGTAATGTATTGAATTCCTAAGACGGAAACACCCTATACCACCGAATCCTTCCTGAGGAATTTATACATGACAGGCAAAGAGGTCGAATGCATCGTTTGGGGTTAGCTGGCACCATAAACACGTCTTGGGCCACTTTAGTTTGCTTTCGAACAAGGGCATGTAATGGGTTCAATTTCCCAGATTCAAACATCCTATCCCACTGAATCCTTCGTGAGGGAAAAAGAAGCGGCCCCCGGAAATATAAATGGGTCCCTTTGGATCAATAAAAACGCCATAAGCACGGTTTGAAACCTTTTGGTTTGCGCAGGGACAAACGTGTGTGATGCCTAAGATTCAAACTTGGTATCCCACACAAACTCTCGTGAGGAATCCAGAAAGACACCCCAAAAAGATCAAATGTATCGCTCTAAATCAACGGTCACCACAAACGCTATTTGGGCAGTTTTAATTTGGCCAGGGATTAAGGCATGTAACGTGCTTAATTTCTAAGATTCAAGCATCCTGTCCCGCTGAATCTTTCATGGGGGAAGTAGAAACGACCCCCAAAAAAGTTAAACGCGTCCGTATGGATCAACTAACTCCACAAACACCACCCGAACCCCCTTAGCTTGCTTAGGGACAAATGCAGGTGGTGTATGGGATTTCTATGATGGGAACATCCTGTCCCGCTAAGACTCTCACGAGGAATCTGGAGCTGAGACCCGAAAAGGTCCGGCATTTAATTTATTATCATCTAGCACCGTGAACACCATTGGAGCCTTTTTTGTTCGCTTATAAGGTATGTAATGTGTTTAGTCCCTAGGGTTCAAACAACCAATCCCACTGAATCTTTCATGAGGAATCACGGGGTGACCCCCGTGAAAGGGTAAATGCGACCGTTTGGATCAACTAACACCGCAGACGGGATTCGAATCCTTTCAGTTCGGTAGGGGACGAAAACTGTGTAATGTACTGAACATCTAAGATTAAAACACCCTGTCTCCGCCAAAGTTTCACGAGGAACTAGAGCCGCCCGCAAGAGGGTCAAATTTATCATTTTCGATCATCGACTAGCACCACAGAAAGGATTCAAGCCATTTTTGTCTGCTTAGGGACTAAGGTGTGTAATGTGTGTCGATCCTAAGATTCAAAAATCCTTTCCCAATGAGTCCCTCACGAGGAACCTTCAACTGACCACCCCGCAAAGAGGTAAATGCATCCCTTTGGATCAACTAATTCCACAGGCGAGACCGGAGCCCTTTTAATTTTCTTAGGGACGAAGGCATGTAATGTATTGAATTCCTAAGACGGAAACACCCTATACCACCGAATCCTTCCTATGGAATTTATACATGACAGGCAAAGAGGTCGAATGCATCGTTTGGGGTTAGCTGGCACCATAAACACGTCTTGGGCCACTTTAGTTTGCTTTCGAACAAGGGCATGTAATGGGTTCAATTTCCCAGATTCAAACATCCTATCCCACTGAATCCTTCGTGAGGGAAACAGAAGCGGCCCCCGGAAATATAAATGGGTCCCTTTGGATCAATAAAAACGCCATAAGCACGGTTTGAAACCTTTTGGTTTGCGCAGGGACAAACGTGTGTGATGCCTAAGATTCAAACTTGGTATCCCACACAAACTCTCGTGAGGAATCCAGAAAGACACCCCAAAAAGATCAAATGTATCGGTCTAAATCAACGGTCACCACAAACGCTATTTGGGCAGTTTTAATTTGGCCAGGGATTAAGGCATGTAACGTGCTTAATTTCTAAGATTCAAGCATCCTGTCCCGCTGAATCTTTCATGGGGGAAGTAGAAACGACCCCCAAAAAAGTTAAACGCGTCCGTATGGATCAACTAACTCCACAAACACCACCCGAACCCCTTTAGCTTGCTTAGGGACAAATGCAGGTGGTGTATGGGATTTCTATTATGGGAACATCCTGTCCCGCTAAGACTCTCACGAGGAATCTGGAGCTGAGACCCGAAAAGGTCCGGCATTTAATTTATTATCATGTAGCACCGTGAACACCATTGGAGCCTTTTTTGTTCGCTTATAAGGTATGTAATGTGTTTAGTCCCTAGGGTTCAAACAACCAATCCCACTGAATCTTTCATGAGGAATCACGGGGTGACCCCCGCGAAAGGGTAAATGCGACCGTTTGGATCAACTAACACCGCAGACGGGATTCGAATCCTTTCAGTTCGGTAGGGGACGAAAACTGTGTAATGTACTGAACATCTAAGATTAAAACACCCTGTCTCCGCCAAAGTTTCACGAGGAACTAGAGCCGCCCGCAAGAGGGTCAAATTTATCATTTTCGATCATCGACTAGCACCACAGAAAGGATTCAAGCCATTTTTGTCTGCTTAGGGACTAAGGTGTGTAATGTGTGTCGATTCTAAGATTCAAAAATCCTTTCCCAATGAGTCCCTCAGGAGGAACCATCAACTGACCACCCCGCAAAGAGGTAAATGCATCCCTTTGGATCAACTAATTCCACAGGCGCGACCGGAGCCCTTTTAATTTTCTTAGGGACGAAGGCATGAAACGTATTGAATTGCTAAGACGAAAACACCCTATACCACCGAATCCTTCCTGAGGAATTTAGACATGACAGGCAAAGAGGTCGAATGCATCGTTTGGGGTTAGCTGGCACCATAAACACGTCTTGGGCCACTTTAGTTTGCTTTCGAACAAGGGCATGTAATGGGTTCAATTTCCCAGATTCAAACATCCTATCCAACTGGATCCTTAGTGAGGGAAAAAGAAGCGTCCCCCGGAAATATAAATGGGTCCCTTTGGATCAATAAAAACGCCATAAGCACGGTTTGAAACCTTTTGGTTTGCGCAGGGACAAACGTGTGTGATGCCTAAGATTCAAACTTGGTATCCCACACAAACTCTCGTGAGGAATCCAGAAAGACACCCCAAAAAGATCAAATGTATCGCTCTAAATCAACGGTCACCACAAACGCTATTTGGGCAGTTTTAATTTGGCCAGGGATTAAGGCATGTAACGTGCTTAATTTCTATGATTCAAGCATCCTGTCCCGCTGAATCTTTCATGGGGGAAGTAGAAACGACCCCCAAAAAAGTTAAACGCGTCCGTATGGATCAACTAACTCCACAAACACCACCCGAACCCACTTAGCTTGCTTAGTGACAAATGCAGGTGGTGTATGGGATTTCTATGATGGGAACATCCTGTCCCGCTAAGACTCTGACGAGGAATCTGGAGCTGAGACCCGAAAAGGTCCGGCATTTAATTTATTATCATCTAGCACCGTGAACACCATTGGAGCCTTTTTTGTTCGCTTATAAGGTATGTAATGTGTTTAGTCCCTAGGGTTCAAACAACCAATCCCACTGAATCTTTCATGAGGAATCACGGGGTGACCCCCGCGAAAGGGTAAATGCGACCGTTTGGATCAACTAACACCGCAGACGGGATTCGAATCCTTTCAGTTCGGTAGGGGACGAAAACTGTGTAATGTACTGAACATCTAAGATTAAAACACCCTGTCTCCGCCAAAGTTTCACGAGGAACTAGAGCCGCCCGCAAGAGGGTCAAATTTATCATTTTCGATCATCGACTAGCACCACAGAAAGGATTCAAGCCATTTTTGTCTGCTTAGGGACTAAGGTGTGTAATGTGTGTCGATTCTAAGATTCAAAAATCCTTTCCCAATGAGTCCCTCACGAGGAACCTTCAACTGACCACCCCGCAAAGAGGTAAATGCATCCCTTTGGATCAACTAATTCCACAGGCGAGACCGGAGCCCTTTTAATTTTCTTAGGGACGAAGGCATGTAATGTATTGAATTCCTAAGACGGAAACACCCTATACCACCGAATCCTTCCTGAGGAATTTATACATGACAGGCAAAGAGGTCGAATGCATCGTTTGGGGTTAGCTGGCACCATAAACACGTCTTGGGCCACTTTAGTTTGCTTTCGAACAAGGGCATGTAATGGGTTCAATTTCCCAGATTCAAACATCCTATCCCACTGAATCCTTCGTGAGGGAAAAAGAAGCGGCCCCCGGAAATATAAATGGGTCCCTTTGGATCAATAAAAACGCCATAAGCACGGTTTGAAACCTTTTGGTTTGCGCAGGGACAAACGTGTGTGATGCCTAAGATTCAAACTTGGTATCCCACACAAACTCTCGTGAGGAATCCAGAAAGACACCCCAAAAAGATCAAATGTATCGCTCTAAATCAACGGTCACCACAAACGCTATTTGGGCAGTTTTAATTTGGCCAGGGATTAAGGCATGTAACGTGCTTAATTTCTAAGATTCAAGCATCCTGTCCCGCTGAATCTTTCATGGGGGAAGTAGAAACGACCCCCAAAAAAGTTAAACGCGTCCGTATGGATCAACTAACTCCACAAACACCACCCGAACCCCCTTAGCTTGCTTAGGGACAAATGCAGGTGGTGTATGGGATTTCTATGATGGGAACATCCTGTCCCGCTAAGACTCTCACGAGGAATCTGGAGCTGAGACCCGAAAAGGTCCGGCATTTAATTTATTATCATCTAGCACCGTGAACACCATTGGAGCCTTTTTTGTTCGCTTATAAGGTATGTAATGTGTTTAGTCCCTAGGGTTCAAACAACCAATCCCACTGAATCTTTCATGAGGAATCACGGGGTGACCCCCGTGAAAGGGTAAATGCGACCGTTTGGATCAACTAACACCGCAGACGGGATTCGAATCCTTTCAGTTCGGTAGGGGACGAAAACTGTGTAATGTACTGAACATCTAAGATTAAAACACCCTGTCTCCGCCAAAGTTTCACGAGGAACTAGAGCCGCCCGCAAGAGGGTCAAATTTATCATTTTCGATCATCGACTAGCACCACAGAAAGGATTCAAGCCATTTTTGTCTGCTTAGGGACTAAGGTGTGTAATGTGTGTCGATCCTAAGATTCAAAAATCCTTTCCCAATGAGTCCCTCACGAGGAACCTTCAACTGACCACCCCGCAAAGAGGTAAATGCATCCCTTTGGATCAACTAATTCCACAGGCGAGACCGGAGCCCTTTTAATTTTCTTAGGGACGAAGGCATGTAATGTATTGAATTCCTAAGACGGAAACACCCTATACCACCGAATCCTTCCTATGGAATTTATACATGACAGGCAAAGAGGTCGAATGCATCGTTTGGGGTTAGCTGGCACCATAAACACGTCTTGGGCCACTTTAGTTTGCTTTCGAACAAGGGCATGTAATGGGTTCAATTTCCCAGATTCAAACATCCTATCCCACTGAATCCTTCGTGAGGGAAACAGAAGCGGCCCCCGGAAATATAAATGGGTCCCTTTGGATCAATAAAAACGCCATAAGCACGGTTTGAAACCTTTTGGTTTGCGCAGGGACAAACGTGTGTGATGCCTAAGATTCAAACTTGGTATCCCACACAAACTCTCGTGAGGAATCCAGAAAGACACCCCAAAAAGATCAAATGTATCGGTCTAAATCAACGGTCACCACAAACGCTATTTGGGCAGTTTTAATTTGGCCAGGGATTAAGGCATGTAACGTGCTTAATTTCTAAGATTCAAGCATCCTGTCCCGCTGAATCTTTCATGGGGGAAGTAGAAACGACCCCCAAAAAAGTTAAACGCGTCCGTATGGATCAACTAACTCCACAAACACCACCCGAACCCCTTTAGCTTGCTTAGGGACAAATGCAGGTGGTGTATGGGATTTCTATTATGGGAACATCCTGTCCCGCTAAGACTCTCACGAGGAATCTGGAGCTGAGACCCGAAAAGGTCCGGCATTTAATTTATTATCATGTAGCACCGTGAACACCATTGGAGCCTTTTTTGTTCGCTTATAAGGTATGTAATGTGTTTAGTCCCTAGGGTTCAAACAACCAATCCCACTGAATCTTTCATGAGGAATCACGGGGTGACCCCCGCGAAAGGGTAAATGCGACCGTTTGGATCAACTAACACCGCAGACGGGATTCGAATCCTTTCAGTTCGGTAGGGGACGAAAACTGTGTAATGTACTGAACATCTAAGATTAAAACACCCTGTCTCCGCCAAAGTTTCACGAGGAACTAGAGCCGCCCGCAAGAGGGTCAAATTTATCATTTTCGATCATCGACTAGCACCACAGAAAGGATTCAAGCCATTTTTGTCTGCTTAGGGACTAAGGTGTGTAATGTGTGTCGATCCTAAGATTCAAAAATCCTTTCCCAATGAGTCCCTCACGAGGAACCTTCAACTGACCACCCCGCAAAGAGGTAAATGCATCCCTTTGGATCAACTAATTCCACAGGCGAGACCGGAGCCCTTTTAATTTTCTTAGGGACGAAGGCATGTAATGTATTGAATTCCTAAGACGGAAACACCCTATACCACCGAATCCTTCCTATGGAATTTATACATGACAGGCAAAGAGGTCGAATGCATCGTTTGGGGTTAGCTGGCACCATAAACACGTCTTGGGCCACTTTAGTTTGCTTTCGAACAAGGGCATGTAATGGGTTCAATTTCCCAGATTCAAACATCCTATCCCACTGAATCCTTCGTGAGGGAAACAGAAGCGGCCCCCGGAAATATAAATGGGTCCCTTTGGATCAATAAAAACGCCATAAGCACGGTTTGAAACCTTTTGGTTTGCGCAGGGACAAACGTGTGTGATGCCTAAGATTCAAACTTGGTATCCCACACAAACTCTCGTGAGGAATCCAGAAAGACACCCCAAAAAGATCAAATGTATCGGTCTAAATCAACGGTCACCACAAACGCTATTTGGGCAGTTTTAATTTGGCCAGGGATTAAGGCATGTAACGTGCTTAATTTCTAAGATTCAAGCATCCTGTCCCGCTGAATCTTTCATGGGGGAAGTAGAAACGACCCCCAAAAAAGTTAAACGCGTCCGTATGGATCAACTAACTCCACAAACACCACCCGAACCCCTTTAGCTTGCTTAGGGACAAATGCAGGTGGTGTATGGGATTTCTATTATGGGAACATCCTGTCCCGCTAAGACTCTCACGAGGAATCTGGAGCTGAGACCCGAAAAGGTCCGGCATTTAATTTATTATCATGTAGCACCGTGAACACCATTGGAGCCTTTTTTGTTCGCTTATAAGGTATGTAATGTGTTTAGTCCCTAGGGTTCAAACAACCAATCCCACTGAATCTTTCATGAGGAATCACGGGGTGACCCCCGCGAAAGGGTAAATGCGACCGTTTGGATCAACTAACACCGCAGACGGGATTCGAATCCTTTCAGTTCGGTAGGGGACGAAAACTGTGTAATGTACTGAACATCTAAGATTAAAACACCCTGTCTCCGCCAAAGTTTCACGAGGAACTAGAGCCGCCCGCAAGAGGGTCAAATTTATCATTTTCGATCATCGACTAGCACCACAGAAAGGATTCAAGCCATTTTTGTCTGCTTAGGGACTAAGGTGTGTAATGTGTGTCGATTCTAAGATTCAAAAATCCTTTCCCAATGAGTCCCTCAGGAGGAACCATCAACTGACCACCCCGCAAAGAGGTAAATGCATCCCTTTGGATCAACTAATTCCACAGGCGCGACCGGAGCCCTTTTAATTTTCTTAGGGACGAAGGCATGAAACGTATTGAATTGCTAAGACGAAAACACCCTATACCACCGAATCCTTCCTGAGGAATTTAGACATGACAGGCAAAGAGGTCGAATGCATCGTTTGGGGTTAGCTGGCACCATAAACACGTCTTGGGCCACTTTAGTTTGCTTTCGAACAAGGGCATGTAATGGGTTCAATTTCCCAGATTCAAACATCCTATCCAACTGGATCCTTAGTGAGGGAAAAAGAAGCGTCCCCCGGAAATATAAATGGGTCCCTTTGGATCAATAAAAACGCCATAAGCACGGTTTGAAACCTTTTGGTTTGCGCAGGGACAAACGTGTGTGATGCCTAAGATTCAAACTTGGTATCCCACACAAACTCTCGTGAGGAATCCAGAAAGACACCCCAAAAAGATCAAATGTATCGCTCTAAATCAACGGTCACCACAAACGCTATTTGGGCAGTTTTAATTTGGCCAGGGATTAAGGCATGTAACGTGCTTAATTTCTATGATTCAAGCATCCTGTCCCGCTGAATCTTTCATGGGGGAAGTAGAAACGACCCCCAAAAAAGTTAAACGCGTCCGTATGGATCAACTAACTCCACAAACACCACCCGAACCCACTTAGCTTGCTTAGTGACAAATGCAGGTGGTGTATGGGATTTCTATGATGGGAACATCCTGTCCCGCTAAGACTCTGACGAGGAATCTGGAGCTGAGACCCGAAAAGGTCCGGCATTTAATTTATTATCATCTAGCACCGTGAACACCATTGGAGCCTTTTTTGTTCGCTTATAAGGTATGTAATGTGTTTAGTCCCTAGGGTTCAAACAACCAATCCCACTGAATCTTTCATGAGGAATCACGGGGTGACCCCCGCGAAAGGGTAAATGCGACCGTTTGGATCAACTAACACCGCAGACGGGATTCGAATCCTTTCAGTTCGGTAGGGGACGAAAACTGTGTAATGTACTGAACATCTAAGATTAAAACACCCTGTCTCCGCCAAAGTTTCACGAGGAACTAGAGCCGCCCGCAAGAGGGTCAAATTTATCATTTTCGATCATCGACTAGCACCACAGAAAGGATTCAAGCCATTTTTGTCTGCTTAGGGACTAAGGTGTGTAATGTGTGTCGATTCTAAGATTCAAAAATCCTTTCCCAATGAGTCCCTCACGAGGAACCTTCAACTGACCACCCCGCAAAGAGGTAAATGCATCCCTTTGGATCAACTAATTCCACAGGCGAGACCGGAGCCCTTTTAATTTTCTTAGGGACGAAGGCATGTAATGTATTGAATTCCTAAGACGGAAACACCCTATACCACCGAATCCTTCCTGAGGAATTTATACATGACAGGCAAAGAGGTCGAATGCATCGTTTGGGGTTAGCTGGCACCATAAACACGTCTTGGGCCACTTTAGTTTGCTTTCGAACAAGGGCATGTAATGGGTTCAATTTCCCAGATTCAAACATCCTATCCCACTGAATCCTTCGTGAGGGAAAAAGAAGCGGCCCCCGGAAATATAAATGGGTCCCTTTGGATCAATAAAAACGCCATAAGCACGGTTTGAAACCTTTTGGTTTGCGCAGGGACAAACGTGTGTGATGCCTAAGATTCAAACTTGGTATCCCACACAAACTCTCGTGAGGAATCCAGAAAGACACCCCAAAAAGATCAAATGTATCGCTCTAAATCAACGGTCACCACAAACGCTATTTGGGCAGTTTTAATTTGGCCAGGGATTAAGGCATGTAACGTGCTTAATTTCTAAGATTCAAGCATCCTGTCCCGCTGAATCTTTCATGGGGGAAGTAGAAACGACCCCCAAAAAAGTTAAACGCGTCCGTATGGATCAACTAACTCCACAAACACCACCCGAACCCCCTTAGCTTGCTTAGGGACAAATGCAGGTGGTGTATGGGATTTCTATGATGGGAACATCCTGTCCCGCTAAGACTCTCACGAGGAATCTGGAGCTGAGACCCGAAAAGGTCCGGCATTTAATTTATTATCATCTAGCACCGTGAACACCATTGGAGCCTTTTTTGTTCGCTTATAAGGTATGTAATGTGTTTAGTCCCTAGGGTTCAAACAACCAATCCCACTGAATCTTTCATGAGGAATCACGGGGTGACCCCCGCGAAAGGGTAAATGCGACCGTTTGGATCAACTAACACCGCAGACGGGATTCGAATCCTTTCAGTTCGGTAGGGGACGAAAACTGTGTAATGTACTGAACATCTAAGATTAAAACACCCTGTCTCCGCCAAAGTTTCACGAGGAACTAGAGCCGCCCGCAAGAGGGTCAAATTTATCATTTTCGATCATCGACTAGCACCACAGAAAGGATTCAAGCCATTTTTGTCTGCTTAGGGACTAAGGTGTGTAATGTGTGTCGATTCTAAGATTCAAAAATCCTTTCCCAATGAGTCCCTCACGAGGAACCTTCAACTGACCACCCCGCAAAGAGGTAAATGCATCCCTTTGGATCAACTAATTCCACAGGCGAGACCGGAGCCCTTTTAATTTTCTTAGGGACGAAGGCATGTAATGTATTGAATTCCTAAGACGGAAACACCCTATACCACCGAATCCTTCCTGAGGAATTTATACATGACAGGCAAAGAGGTCGAATGCATCGTTTGGGGTTAGCTGGCACCATAAACACGTCTTGGGCCACTTTAGTTTGCTTTCGAACAAGGGCATGTAATGGGTTCAATTTCCCAGATTCAAACATCCTATCCCACTGAATCCTTCGTGAGGGAAAAAGAAGCGGCCCCCGGAAATATAAATGGGTCCCTTTGGATCAATAAAAACGCCATAAGCACGGTTTGAAACCTTTTGGTTTGCGCAGGGACAAACGTGTGTGATGCCTAAGATTCAAACTTGGTATCCCACACAAACTCTCGTGAGGAATCCAGAAAGACACCCCAAAAAGATCAAATGTATCGCTCTAAATCAACGGTCACCACAAACGCTATTTGGGCAGTTTTAATTTGGCCAGGGATTAAGGCATGTAACGTGCTTAATTTCTAAGATTCAAGCATCCTGTCCCGCTGAATCTTTCATGGGGGAAGTAGAAACGACCCCCAAAAAAGTTAAACGCGTCCGTATGGATCAACTAACTCCACAAACACCACCCGAACCCCCTTAGCTTGCTTAGGGACAAATGCAGGTGGTGTATGGGATTTCTATGATGGGAACATCCTGTCCCGCTAAGACTCTCACGAGGAATCTGGAGCTGAGACCCGAAAAGGTCCGGCATTTAATTTATTATCATCTAGCACCGTGAACACCATTGGAGCCTTTTTTGTTCGCTTATAAGGTATGTAATGTGTTTAGTCCCTAGGGTTCAAACAACCAATCCCACTGAATCTTTCATGAGGAATCACGGGGTGACCCCCGCGAAAGGGTAAATGCGACCGTTTGGATCAACTAACACCGCAGACGGGATTCGAATCCTTTCAGTTCGGTAGGGGACGAAAACTGTGTAATGTACTGAACATCTAAGATTAAAACACCCTGTCTCCGCCAAAGTTTCACGAGGAACTAGAGCCGCCCGCAAGAGGGTCAAATTTATCATTTTCGATCATCGACTAGCACCACAGAAAGGATTCAAGCCATTTTTGTCTGCTTAGGGACTAAGGTGTGTAATGTGTGTCGATTCTAAGATTCAAAAATCCTTTCCCAATGAGTCCCTCACGAGGAACCTTCAACTGACCACCCCGCAAAGAGGTAAATGCATCCCTTTGGATCAACTAATTCCACAGGCGAGACCGGAGCCCTTTTAATTTTCTTAGGGACGAAGGCATGTAATGTATTGAATTCCTAAGACGGAAACACCCTATACCACCGAATCCTTCCTGAGGAATTTATACATGACAGGCAAAGAGGTCGAATGCATCGTTTGGGGTTAGCTGGCACCATAAACACGTCTTGGGCCACTTTAGTTTGCTTTCGAACAAGGGCATGTAATGGGTTCAATTTCCCAGATTCAAACATCCTATCCCACTGAATCCTTCGTGAGGGAAAAAGAAGCGGCCCCCGGAAATATAAATGGGTCCCTTTGGATCAATAAAAACGCCATAAGCACGGTTTGAAACCTTTTGGTTTGCGCAGGGACAAACGTGTGTGATGCCTAAGATTCAAACTTGGTATCCCACACAAACTCTCGTGAGGAATCCAGAAAGACACCCCAAAAAGATCAAATGTATCGCTCTAAATCAACGGTCACCACAAACGCTATTTGGGCAGTTTTAATTTGGCCAGGGATTAAGGCATGTAACGTGCTTAATTTCTAAGATTCAAGCATCCTGTCCCGCTGAATCTTTCATGGGGGAAGTAGAAACGACCCCCAAAAAAGTTAAACGCGTCCGTATGGATCAACTAACTCCACAAACACCACCCGAACCCCCTTAGCTTGCTTAGGGACAAATGCAGGTGGTGTATGGGATTTCTATGATGGGAACATCCTGTCCCGCTAAGACTCTCACGAGGAATCTGGAGCTGAGACCCGAAAAGGTCCGGCATTTAATTTATTATCATCTAGCACCGTGAACACCATTGGAGCCTTTTTTGTTCGCTTATAAGGTATGTAATGTGTTTAGTCCCTAGGGTTCAAACAACCAATCCCACTGAATCTTTCATGAGGAATCACGGGGTGACCCCCGCGAAAGGGTAAATGCGACCGTTTGGATCAACTAACACCGCAGACGGGATTCGAATCCTTTCAGTTCGGTAGGGGACGAAAACTGTGTAATGTACTGAACATCTAAGATTAAAACACCCTGTCTCCGCCAAAGTTTCACGAGGAACTAGAGCCGCCCGCAAGAGGGTCAAATTTATCATTTTCGATCATCGACTAGCACCACAGAAAGGATTCAAGCCATTTTTGTCTGCTTAGGGACTAAGGTGTGTAATGTGTGTCGATCCTAAGATTCAAAAATCCTTTCCCAATGAGTCCCTCAGGAGGAACCTTCAACTGACCACCCCGCAAAGAGGTAAATGCATCCCTTTGGATCAACTAATTCCACAGGCGAGACCGGAGCCCTTTTAATTTTCTTAGGGACGAAGGCATGTAATGTATTGAATTCCTAAGACGGAAACACCCTATACCACCGAATCCTTCCTGAGGAATTTATACATGACAGGCAAAGAGGTCGAATGCATCGTTTGGGGTTAGCTGGCACCATAAACACGTCTTGGGCCACTTTAGTTTGCTTTCGAACAAGGGCATGTAATGGGTTCAATTTCCCAGATTCAAACATCCTATCCCACTGAATCCTTCGTGAGGGAAAAAGAAGCGGCCCCCGGAAATATAAATGGGTCCCTTTGGATCAATAAAAACGCCATAAGCACGGTTTGAAACCTTTTGGTTTGCGCAGGGACAAACGTGTGTGATGCCTAAGATTCAAACTTGGTATCCCACACAAACTCTCGTGAGGAATCCAGAAAGACACCCCAAAAAGATCAAATGTATCGCTCTAAATCAACGGTCACCACAAACGCTATTTGGGCAGTTTTAATTTGGCCAGGGATTAAGGCATGTAACGTGCTTAATTTCTAAGATTCAAGCATCCTGTCCCGCTGAATCTTTCATGGGGGAAGTAGAAACGACCCCCAAAAAAGTTAAACGCGTCCGTATGGATCAACTAACTCCACAAACACCACCCGAACCCCCTTAGCTTGCTTAGGGACAAATGCAGGTGGTGTATGGGATTTCTATGATGGGAACATCCTGTCCCGCTAAGACTCTCACGAGGAATCTGGAGCTGAGACCCGAAAAGGTCCGGCATTTAATTTATTATCATCTAGCACCGTGAACACCATTGGAGCCTTTTTTGTTCGCTTATAAGGTATGTAATGTGTTTAGTCCCTAGGGTTCAAACAACCAATCCCACTGAATCTTTCATGAGGAATCACGGGGTGACCCCCGCGAAAGGGTAAATGCGACCGTTTGGATCAACTAACACCGCAGACGGGATTCGAATCCTTTCAGTTCGGTAGGGGACGAAAACTGTGTAATGTACTGAACATCTAAGATTAAAACACCCTGTCTCCGCCAAAGTTTCACGAGGAACTAGAGCCGCCCGCAAGAGGGTCAAATTTATCATTTTCGATCATCGACTAGCACCACAGAAAGGATTCAAGCCATTTTTGTCTGCTTAGGGACTAAGGTGTGTAATGTGTGTCGATTCTAAGATTCAAAAATCCTTTCCCAATGAGTCCCTCACGAGGAACCTTCAACTGACCACCCCGCAAAGAGGTAAATGCATCCCTTTGGATCAACTAATTCCACAGGCGAGACCGGAGCCCTTTTAATTTTCTTAGGGACGAAGGCATGTAATGTATTGAATTCCTAAGACGGAAACACCCTATACCACCGAATCCTTCCTGAGGAATTTATACATGACAGGCAAAGAGGTCGAATGCATCGTTTGGGGTTAGCTGGCACCATAAACACGTCTTGGGCCACTTTAGTTTGCTTTCGAACAAGGGCATGTAATGGGTTCAATTTCCCAGATTCAAACATCCTATCCCACTGAATCCTTCGTGAGGGAAAAAGAAGCGGCCCCCGGAAATATAAATGGGTCCCTTTGGATCAATAAAAACGCCATAAGCACGGTTTGAAACCTTTTGGTTTGCGCAGGGACAAACGTGTGTGATGCCTAAGATTCAAACTTGGTATCCCACACAAACTCTCGTGAGGAATCCAGAAAGACACCCCAAAAAGATCAAATGTATCGTTCTAAATCAACGGTCACCACAAACGCTATTTGGGCAGTTTTAATTTGGCCAGGGATTAAGGCATGTAACGTGCTTAATTTCTAAGATTCAAGCATCCTGTCCCGCTGAATCTTTCATGGGGGAAGTAGAAACGACCCCCAAAAAAGTTAAACGCGTCCGTATGGATCAACTAACTCCACAAACACCACCCGAACCCCCTTAGCTTGCTTAGGGACAAATGCAGGTGGTGTATGGGATTTCTATGATGGGAACATCCTGTCCCGCTAAGACTCTCACGAGGAATCTGGAGCTGAGACCCGAAAAGGTCCGGCATTTAATTTATTATCATCTAGCACCGTGAACACCATTGGAGCCTTTTTTGTTCGCTTATAAGGTATGTAATGTGTTTAGTCCCTAGGGTTCAAACAACCAATCCCACTGAATCTTTCATGAGGAATCACGGGGTGACCCCCGCGAAAGGGTAAATGCGACCGTTTGGATCAACTAACACCGCAGACGGGATTCGAATCCTTTCAGTTCGGTAGGGGACGAAAACTGTGTAATGTACTGAACATCTAAGATTAAAACACCCTGTCTCCGCCAAAGTTTCACGAGGAACTAGAGCCGCCCGCAAGAGGGTCAAATTTATCATTTTCGATCATCGACTAGCACCACAGAAAGGATTCAAGCCATTTTTGTCTGCTTAGGGACTAAGGTGTGTAATGTGTGTCGATTCTAAGATTCAAAAATCCTTTCCCAATGAGTCCCTCACGAGGAACCTTCAACTGACCACCCCGCAAAGAGGTAAATGCATCCCTTTGGATCAACTAATTCCACAGGCGAGACCGGAGCCCTTTTAATTTTCTTAGGGACGAAGGCATGTAATGTATTGAATTCCTAAGACGGAAACACCCTATACCACCGAATCCTTCCTGAGGAATTTATACATGACAGGCAAAGAGGTCGAATGCATCGTTTGGGGTTAGCTGGCACCATAAACACGTCTTGGGCCACTTTAGTTTGCTTTCGAACAAGGGCATGTAATGGGTTCAATTTCCCAGATTCAAACATCCTATCCCACTGAATCCTTCGTGAGGGAAAAAGAAGCGGCCCCCGGAAATATAAATGGGTCCCTTTGGATCAATAAAAACGCCATAAGCACGGTTTGAAACCTTTTGGTTTGCGCAGGGACAAACGTGTGTGATGCCTAAGATTCAAACTTGGTATCCCACACAAACTCTCGTGAGGAATCCAGAAAGACACCCCAAAAAGATCAAATGTATCGCTCTAAATCAACGGTCACCACAAACGCTATTTGGGCAGTTTTAATTTGGCCAGGGATTAAGGCATGTAACGTGCTTAATTTCTAAGATTCAAGCATCCTGTCCCGCTGAATCTTTCATGGGGGAAGTAGAAACGACCCCCAAAAAAGTTAAACGCGTCCGTATGGATCAACTAACTCCACAAACACCACCCGAACCCCCTTAGCTTGCTTAGGGACAAATGCAGGTGGTGTATGGGATTTCTATGATGGGAACATCCTGTCCCGCTAAGACTCTCACGAGGAATCTGGAGCTGAGACCCGAAAAGGTCCGGCATTTAATTTATTATCATCTAGCACCGTGAACACCATTGGAGCCTTTTTTGTTCGCTTATAAGGTATGTAATGTGTTTAGTCCCTAGGGTTCAAACAACCAATCCCACTGAATCTTTCATGAGGAATCACGGGGTGACCCCCGCGAAAGGGTAAATGCGACCGTTTGGATCAACTAACACCGCAGACGGGATTCGAATCCTTTCAGTTCGGTAGGGGACGAAAACTGTGTAATGTACTGAACATCTAAGATTAAAACACCCTGTCTCCGCCAAAGTTTCACGAGGAACTAGAGCCGCCCGCAAGAGGGTCAAATTTATCATTTTCGATCATCGACTAGCACCACAGAAAGGATTCAAGCCATTTTTGTCTGCTTAGGGACTAAGGTGTGTAATGTGTGTCGATTCTAAGATTCAAAAATCCTTTCCCAATGAGTCCCTCACGAGGAACCTTCAACTGACCACCCCGCAAAGAGGTAAATGCATCCCTTTGGATCAACTAATTCCACAGGCGAGACCGGAGCCCTTTTAATTTTCTTAGGGACGAAGGCATGTAATGTATTGAATTCCTAAGACGGAAACACCCTATACCACCGAATCCTTCCTGAGGAATTTATACATGACAGGCAAAGAGGTCGAATGCATCGTTTGGGGTTAGCTGGCACCATAAACACGTCTTGGGCCACTTTAGTTTGCTTTCGAACAAGGGCATGTAATGGGTTCAATTTCCCAGATTCAAACATCCTATCCCACTGAATCCTTCGTGAGGGAAAAAGAAGCGGCCCCCGGAAATATAAATGGGTCCCTTTGGATCAATAAAAACGCCATAAGCACGGTTTGAAACCTTTTGGTTTGCGCAGGGACAAACGTGTGTGATGCCTAAGATTCAAACTTGGTATCCCACACAAACTCTCGTGAGGAATCCAGAAAGACACCCCAAAAAGATCAAATGTATCGCTCTAAATCAACGGTCACCACAAACGCTATTTGGGCAGTTTTAATTTGGCCAGGGATTAAGGCATGTAACGTGCTTAATTTCTAAGATTCAAGCATCCTGTCCCGCTGAATCTTTCATGGGGGAAGTAGAAACGACCCCCAAAAAAGTTAAACGCGTCCGTATGGATCAACTAACTCCACAAACACCACCCGAACCCCCTTAGCTTGCTTAGGGACAAATGCAGGTGGTGTATGGGATTTCTATGATGGGAACATCCTGTCCCGCTAAGACTCTCACGAGGAATCTGGAGCTGAGACCCGAAAAGGTCCGGCATTTAATTTATTATCATCTAGCACCGTGAACACCATTGGAGCCTTTTTTGTTCGCTTATAAGGTATGTAATGTGTTTAGTCCCTAGGGTTCAAACAACCAATCCCACTGAATCTTTCATGAGGAATCACGGGGTGACCCCCGCGAAAGGGTAAATGCGACCGTTTGGATCAACTAACACCGCAGACGGGATTCGAATCCTTTCAGTTCGGTAGGGGACGAAAACTGTGTAATGTACTGAACATCTAAGATTAAAACACCCTGTCTCCGCCAAAGTTTCACGAGGAACTAGAGCCGCCCGCAAGAGGGTCAAATTTATCATTTTCGATCATCGACTAGCACCACAGAAAGGATTCAAGCCATTTTTGTCTGCTTAGGGACTAAGGTGTGTAATGTGTGTCGATCCTAAGATTCAAAAATCCTTTCCCAATGAGTCCCTCAGGAGGAACCTTCAACTGACCACCCCGCAAAGAGGTAAATGCATCCCTTTGGATCAACTAATTCCACAGGCGAGACCGGAGCCCTTTTAATTTTCTTAGGGACGAAGGCATGTAATGTATTGAATTCCTAAGACGGAAACACCCTATACCACCGAATCCTTCCTGAGGAATTTATACATGACAGGCAAAGAGGTCGAATGCATCGTTTGGGGTTAGCTGGCACCATAAACACGTCTTGGGCCACTTTAGTTTGCTTTCGAACAAGGGCATGTAATGGGTTCAATTTCCCAGATTCAAACATCCTATCCCACTGAATCCTTCGTGAGGGAAACAGAAGCGGCCCCCGGAAATATAAATGGGTCCCTTTGGATCAATAAAAACGCCATAAGCACGGTTTGAAACCTTTTGGTTTGCGCAGGGACAAACGTGTGTGATGCCTAAGATTCAAACTTGGTATCCCACACAAACTCTCGTGAGGAATCCAGAAAGACACCCCAAAAAGATCAAATGTATCGCTCTAAATCAACGGTCACCACAAACGCTATTTGGGCAGTTTTAATTTGGCCAGGGATTAAGGCATGTAACGTGCTTAATTTCTAAGATTCAAGCATCCTGTCCCGCTGAATCTTTCATGGGGGAAGTAGAAACGACCCCCAAAAAAGTTAAACGCGTCCGTATGGATCAACTAACTCCACAAACACCACCCGAACCCCCTTAGCTTGCTTAGGGACAAATGCAGGTGGTGTATGGGATTTCTATGATGGGAACATCCTGTCCCGCTAAGACTCTCACGAGGAATCTGGAGCTGAGACCCGAAAAGGTCCGGCATTTAATTTATTATCATCTAGCACCGTGAACACCATTGGAGCCTTTTTTGTTCGCTTATAAGGTATGTAATGTGTTTAGTCCCTAGGGTTCAAACAACCAATCCCACTGAATCTTTCATGAGGAATCACGGGGTGACCCCCGCGAAAGGGTAAATGCGACCGTTTGGATCAACTAACACCGCAGACGGGATTCGAATCCTTTCAGTTCGGTAGGGGACGAAAACTGTGTAATGTACTGAACATCTAAGATTAAAACACCCTGTCTCCGCCAAAGTTTCACGAGGAACTAGAGCCGCCCGCAAGAGGGTCAAATTTATCATTTTCGATCATCGACTAGCACCACAGAAAGGATTCAAGCCATTTTTGTCTGCTTAGGGACTAAGGTGTGTAATGTGTGTCGATTCTAAGATTCAAAAATCCTTTCCCAATGAGTCCCTCACGAGGAACCTTCAACTGACCACCCCGCAAAGAGGTAAATGCATCCCTTTGGATCAACTAATTCCACAGGCGAGACCGGAGCCCTTTTAATTTTCTTAGGGACGAAGGCATGTAATGTATTGAATTCCTAAGACGGAAACACCCTATACCACCGAATCCTTCCTGAGGAATTTATACATGACAGGCAAAGAGGTCGAATGCATCGTTTGGGGTTAGCTGGCACCATAAACACGTCTTGGGCCACTTTAGTTTGCTTTCGAACAAGGGCATGTAATGGGTTCAATTTCCCAGATTCAAACATCCTATCCCACTGAATCCTTCGTGAGGGAAAAAGAAGCGGCCCCCGGAAATATAAATGGGTCCCTTTGGATCAATAAAAACGCCATAAGCACGGTTTGAAACCTTTTGGTTTGCGCAGGGACAAACGTGTGTGATGCCTAAGATTCAAACTTGGTATCCCACACAAACTCTCGTGAGGAATCCAGAAAGACACCCCAAAAAGATCAAATGTATCGCTCTAAATCAACGGTCACCACAAACGCTATTTGGGCAGTTTTAATTTGGCCAGGGATTAAGGCATGTAACGTGCTTAATTTCTAAGATTCAAGCATCCTGTCCCGCTGAATCTTTCATGGGGGAAGTAGAAACGACCCCCAAAAAAGTTAAACGCGTCCGTATGGATCAACTAACTCCACAAACACCACCCGAACCCCCTTAGCTTGCTTAGGGACAAATGCAGGTGGTGTATGGGATTTCTATGATGGGAACATCCTGTCCCGCTAAGACTCTCACGAGGAATCTGGAGCTGAGACCCGAAAAGGTCCGGCATTTAATTTATTATCATCTAGCACCGTGAACACCATTGGAGCCTTTTTTGTTCGCTTATAAGGTATGTAATGTGTTTAGTCCCTAGGGTTCAAACAACCAATCCCACTGAATCTTTCATGAGGAATCACGGGGTGACCCCCGCGAAAGGGTAAATGCGACCGTTTGGATCAACTAACACCGCAGACGGGATTCGAATCCTTTCAGTTCGGTAGGGGACGAAAACTGTGTAATGTACTGAACATCTAAGATTAAAACACCCTGTCTCCGCCAAAGTTTCACGAGGAACTAGAGCCGCCCGCAAGAGGGTCAAATTTATCATTTTCGATCATCGACTAGCACCACAGAAAGGATTCAAGCCATTTTTGTCTGCTTAGGGACTAAGGTGTGTAATGTGTGTCGATCCTAAGATTCAAAAATCCTTTCCCAATGAGTCCCTCAGGAGGAACCTTCAACTGACCACCCCGCAAAGAGGTAAATGCATCCCTTTGGATCAACTAATTCCACAGGCGAGACCGGAGCCCTTTTAATTTTCTTAGGGACGAAGGCATGTAATGTATTGAATTCCTAAGACGGAAACACCCTATACCACCGAATCCTTCCTAAGGAATTTATACATGACAGGCAAAGAGGTCGAATGCATCGTTTGGGGTTAGCTGGCACCATAAACACGTCTTGGGCCACTTTAGTTTGCTTTCGAACAAGGGCATGTAATGGGTTCAATTTCCCAGATTCAAACAACCTATCCCACTGAATCCTTCGTGAGGGAAACAGAAGCGGCCCCCAGAAATATAAATGGGTCCCTTTGGATCAATAAAAACGCCATAAGCACGGTTTGAAACCTTTTGGTTTGCGCAGGGACAAACGTGTGTGATGCCTAAGATTCAAACTTGGTATCCCACACAAACTCTCGTGAGGAATCCAGAAAGACACCCCAAAAAGATCAAATGTATCGTTCTAAATCAACGGTCACCACAAACGCTATTTGGGCAGTTTTAATTTGGCCAGGGATTAAGGCATGTAACGTGCTTAATTTCTAAGATTCAAGCATCCTGTCCCGCTGAATCTTTCATGGGGGAAGTAGAAACGACCCCCAAAAAAGTTAAACGCGTCCGTATGGATCAACTAACTCCACAAACACCACCCGAACCCCTTTAGCTTGCTTAGGGACAAATGCAGGTGGTGTATGGGATTTCTATTATGGGAACATCCTGTCCCGCTAAGACTCTCACGAGGAATCTGGAGCTGAGACCCGAAAAGGTCCGGCATTTAATTTATTATCATGTAGCACCGTGAACACCATTGGAGCCTTTTTTGTTCGCTTATAAGGTATGTAATGTGTTTAGTCCCTAGGGTTCAAACAACCAATCCCACTGAATCTTTCATGAGGAATAACGGGGTGACCCCCGCGAAAGGGTAAATGCGACCGTTTGGATCAACTAACACCGCAGACGGGATTCGAATCCTTTCAGTTCGGTAGGGGACGAAAACTGTGTAATGTACTGAACATCTAAGATTAAAACACCCTGTCTCCGCCAAAGTTTCACGAGGAACTAGAGCCGCCCGCAAGAAGGTCAAATTTATCATTTTCGATCATCGACTAGCACCACAGAAAGGATTCAAGCCATTTTTGTCTGCTTAGGGACTAAGGTGTGTAATGTGTGTCGATTCTAAGATTCAAAAATCCTTTCCCAATGAGTCCCTCAGGAGGAACCATCAACTGACCACCCCGCAAAGAGGTAAATGCATCCCTTTGGATCAACTAATTCCACAGGCGCGACCGGAGCCCTTTTAATTTTCTTAGGGACGAAGGCATGAAACGTATTGAATTGCTAAGACGAAAACACCCTATACCACCGAATCCTTCCTGAGGAATTTAGACATGACAGGCAAAGAGGTCGAATGCATCGTTTGGGGTTAGCTGGCACCATAAACACGTCTTGGGCCACTTTAGTTTGCTTTCGAACAAGGGCATGTAATGGGTTCAATTTCCCAGATTCAAACAACCTATCCCACTGAATCCTTCGTGAGGGAAACAGAAGCGGCCCCCAGAAATATAAATGGGTCCCTTTGGATCAATAAAAACGCCATAAGCACGGTTTGAAACCTTTTGGTTTGCGCAGGGACAAACGTGTGTGATGCCTAAGATTCAAACTTGGTATCCCACACAAACTCTCGTGAGGAATCCAGAAAGACACCCCAAAAAGATCAAATGTATCGTTCTAAATCAACGGTCACCACAAACGCTATTTGGGCAGTTTTAATTTGGCCAGGGATTAAGGCATGTAACGTGCTTAATTTCTAAGATTCAAGCATCCTGTCCCGCTGAATCTTTCATGGGGGAAGTAGAAACGACCCCCAAAAAAGTTAAACGCGTCCGTATGGATCAACTAACTCCACAAACACCACCCGAACCCCTTTAGCTTGCTTAGGGACAAATGCAGGTGGTGTATGGGATTTCTATTATGGGAACATCCTGTCCCGCTAAGACTCTCACGAGGAATCTGGAGCTGAGACCCGAAAAGGTCCGGCATTTAATTTATTATCATGTAGCACCGTGAACACCATTGGAGCCTTTTTTGTTCGCTTATAAGGTATGTAATGTGTTTAGTCCCTAGGGTTCAAACAACCAATCCCACTGAATCTTTCATGAGGAATAACGGGGTGACCCCCGCGAAAGGGTAAATGCGACCGTTTGGATCAACTAACACCGCAGACGGGATTCGAATCCTTTCAGTTCGGTAGGGGACGAAAACTGTGTAATGTACTGAACATCTAAGATTAAAACACCCTGTCTCCGCCAAAGTTTCACGAGGAACTAGAGCCGCCCGCAAGAAGGTCAAATTTATCATTTTCGATCATCGACTAGCACCACAGAAAGGATTCAAGCCATTTTTGTCTGCTTAGGGACTAAGGTGTGTAATGTGTGTCGATTCTAAGATTCAAAAATCCTTTCCCAATGAGTCCCTCAGGAGGAACCATCAACTGACCACCCCGCAAAGAGGTAAATGCATCCCTTTGGATCAACTAATTCCACAGGCGCGACCGGAGCCCTTTTAATTTTCTTAGGGACGAAGGCATGAAACGTATTGAATTGCTAAGACGAAAACACCCTATACCACCGAATCCTTCCTGAGGAATTTAGACATGACAGGCAAAGAGGTCGAATGCATCGTTTGGGGTTAGCTGGCACCATAAACACGTCTTGGGCCACTTTAGTTTGCTTTCGAACAAGGGCATGTAATGGGTTCAATTTCCCAGATTCAAACATCCTATCCAACTGAATCCTTTGTGAGGGAAAAAGAAGCGTCCCCCGGAAATATAAATGGGTCCCTTTGGATCAATAAAAACGCCATAAGCACGGTTTGAAACCTTTTGGTTTGCGCAGGGACAAACGTGTGTGATGCCTAAGATTCAAACTTGGTATCCCACACAAACTCTCGTGAGGAATCCAGAAAGACACCCCAAAAAGATCAAATGTATCGCTCTAAATCAACGGTCACCACAAACGCTATTTGGGCAGTTTTAATTTGGCCAAGGATTAAGGCATGTAACGTGCTTAATTTCTATGATTCAAGCATCCTGTCCCGCTGAATCTTTCATGGGGGAAGTAGAAACGACCCCCAAAAAAGTTAAACGCGTCCCTATGGATCAACTAACTCCACAAACACCACCCGAACCCACTTAGCTTGCTTAGTGACAAATGCAGGTGGTGTATGGGATTTCTATGATGGGAACATCCTGTCCCGCTAAGACTCTCACGAGGAATCTGGAGCTGAGACCCGAAAAGGTCCGGCATTTAATTTATTATCATCTAGCACCGTGAACACCATTGGAGCCTTTTTTGTTCGCTTATAAGGTATGTATTGTGTTTAGTCCCTAGGGTTCAAACAACCAATCCCACTGAATCTTTCATGAGGAATCACGGGGTGACCCCCGCGAAAGGGTAAATGCGACCGTTTGGATCAACTAACACCGCAGACGGAATTCGAATCCTTTCAGTTCGGTAGGGGACGAAAACTGTGTAATGTACTGAACATCTAAGATTAAAACACCCTGTCTCCGCCAAAGTTTCACGAGGAACTAGAGCCGCCCGCAAGAAGGTCAAATTTATCATTTTCGATCATCGACTAGCACCACAGAAAGGATTCAAGCCATTTTTGTCTGCTTAGGGACTAAGGTGTGTAATGTGTGTCGATTCTAAGATTCAAAAATCCTTTCCCAATGAGTCCCTCAGGAGGAACCTTCAACTGACCACCCCGCAAAAGGGTAAATGCATCCCTTTGGATCAACTAATTCCACAGGCGCGACCGGAGCCCTTTTAATTTTCTTAGGGACGAAGGCATGAAACGTATTGAATTGCTATGACGAAACCACCCTATACCACCGAATCCTTCCTGAGGAATTTATACATGACAGGCAAAGAGGTCGAATGCATCGTTTGGGGTTAGCTGGCACCATAAACACGTCTTGGGCCACTTTAGTTTGCTTTCGAACAAGGGCATGTAATGGGTTCAATTTCCCAGATTCAAACATCCTATCCAACTGAATCCTTTGTGAGGGAAAAAGAAGCGTCCCCCGGAAATATAAATGGGTCCCTTTGGATCAATAAAAACGCCATAAGCACGGTTTGAAACCTTTTGGTTTGCGCAGGGACAAACGTGTGTGATGCCTAAGATTCAAACTTGGTATCCCACAAAAACTCTCGTGAGGAATCCAGAAAGACACCCCAAAAAGATCAAATGTATCGCTCTAAATCAACGGTCACAACAAACGCTATTTGGGCAGTTTTAATTTGGCCAGGGATTAAGGCATGTAACGTGCTTAATTTCTAAGATTCAAGCATCCTGTCCCGCTGAATCTTTCATGGGGGAAGTAGAAACGACCCCCAAAAAAGTTAAACTAACTCCACAAACACCACCCGAACCCCCTTAGCTTGCTTAGGGACAAATGCAGGTGGTGTATGGGATTTCTATGATGGGAACATCCTGTCCCGCTAAGACTCTCACGAGGAATCTGGAGCTGAGACCCGAAAAGGTCCGGCATTTAATTTATTATCATCTAGCACCATGAACACCATTGGAGCCTTTTTTGTTCGCTTATAAGGTATGTAATGTGTTTAGTCCCTAGGGTTCAAACAACCAATCCCACTGAATCTTTCATGAGGAATCACGGGGTGACCCCCGAGAAAGGGTAAATGCGACCGTTTGGATCAACTAACACCGCAGACGGGATTCGAATCCTTTCAGTTCGGTAGGGGACGAGAACTGTGTAATGTACTGAACATCTAAGATTAAAACACCCTGTCTCCGCCAAAGTTTCACGAGGAACTAGAGCCGCCCGCAAGGACAAATTTATCATTTTCGATCATCGACTAGCACCAGAGAAAGGATTCAAGCCATTTTTGTCTGCTTAGGGACTAAGGTGTGTAATGTGTGTAGATTCTAAGATTCAAACTTGGTATCCCACACAAACTCTCGTGAGGAATCCAGAAAGACACCCCAAAAAGATCAAATGTATCGTTCTAAATCAACGGTCACCACAAACGCTATTTGGGCAGTTTTAATTTGGCCAGGGATTAAGGCATGTAACGTGCTTAATTTCTAAGATTCAAACATCCTGTCCCGCTGAATCTTTCATGGGGGAAGTAGAAACGACCCCCAAAAAAGTTAAACTAACTCCACAAACACCACCCGAACCCCCTTAGCTTGCTTAGGGACAAATGCAGGTGGTGTATGGGATTTCTATGATGGGAACATCCTGTCCCGCTAAGACTCTCACGAGGAATCTGGAGCTGAGACCCGAAAAGGTCCGGCATTTAATTTATTATCATCTAGCACCGTGAACACCATTGGAGCCTTTTTTGTTCGCTTATAAGGTATGTAATGTGTTTAGTCCCTAGGGTTCAAACAACCAATCCCACTGAATCTTTCATGAGGAATCACGGGGTGACCCCCGCGAAAGGGTAAATGCGACCGTTTGGATCAACTAACACCGCAGACGGGATTCGAATCCTTTCAGTTCGGTAGGGGACGAAAACTGTGTAATGTACTGAACATCTAAGATTAAAACACCCTGTCTCCGCCAAAGTTTCACGAGGAACTAGAGCCGCCCGCAAGAAGGTCAAATTTATCATTTTCGATCATCGACTAGCACCACAGAAAGGATTCAAGCCATTTTTGTCTGCTTAGGGACTAAGGTGTGTAATGTGTGTCGATTCTAAGATTCAAAAATCCTTTCCCAATGAGTCCCTCAGGAGGAACCTTCAACTGACCACCCCGCAAAGAGGTAAATGCATCCCTTTGGATCAACTAATTCCACAGGCGCGACCGGAGCCCTTTTAATTTTCTTAGGGACGAAGGCATGAAACGTATTGAATTGCTAAGACGAAAACACCCTATACCACCGAATCCTTCCTGAGGAATTTAGACATGACAGGCAAAGAGGTCGAATGCATCGTTTGGGGTTAGCTGGCACCATAAACACGTCTTGGGCCACTTTAGTTTGCTTTCGAACAAGGGCATGTAATGGGTTCAATTTCCCAGATTCAAACATCCTATCCAACTGAATCCTTTGTGAGGGAAAAAGAAGCGTCCCCCGGAAATATAAATGGGTCCCTTTGGATCAATAAAAACGCCATAAGCACGGTTTGAAACCTTTTGGTTTGCGCAGGGACAAACGTGTGTGATGCCTAAGATTCAAACTTGGTATCCCACACAAACTCTCGTGAGGAATCCAGAAAGACACCCCAAAAAGATCAAATGTATCGCTCTAAATCAACGGTCACCACAAACGCTATTTGGGCAGTTTTAATTTGGCCAAGGATTAAGGCATGTAACGTGCTTAATTTCTATGATTCAAGCATCCTGTCCCGCTGAATCTTTCATGGGGGAAGTAGAAACGACCCCCAAAAAAGTTAAACGCGTCCCTATGGATCAACTAACTCCACAAACACCACCCGAACCCACTTAGCTTGCTTAGTGACAAATGCAGGTGGTGTATGGGATTTCTATGATGGGAACATCCTGTCCCGCTAAGACTCTCACGAGGAATCTGGAGCTGAGACCCGAAAAGGTCCGGCATTTAATTTATTATCATCTAGCACCGTGAACACCATTGGAGCCTTTTTTGTTCGCTTATAAGGTATGTAATGTGTTTAGTCCCTAGGGTTCAAACAACCAATCCCACTGAATCTTTCATGAGGAATCACGGGGTGACCCCCGCGAAAGGGTAAATGCGACCGTTTGGATCAACTAACACCGCAGACGGGATTCGAATCCTTTCAGTTCGGTAGGGGACGAAAACTGTGTAATGTACTGAACATCTAAGATTAAAACACCCTGTCTCCGCCAAAGTTTCACGAGGAACTAGAGCCGCCCGCAAGAAGGTCAAATTTATCATTTTCGATCATCGACTAGCACCACAGAAAGGATTCAAGCCATTTTTGTCTGCTTAGGGACTAAGGTGTGTAATGTGTGTCGATTCTAAGATTCAAAAATCCTTTCCCAATGAGTCCCTCAGGAGGAACCTTCAACTGACCACCCCGCAAAAGGGTAAATGCATCCCTTTGGATCAACTAATTCCACAGGCGCGACCGGAGCCCTTTTAATTTTCTTAGGGACGAAGGCATGAAACGTATTGAATTGCTAAGACGAAACCACCCTATACCACCGAATCCTTCCTGAGGAATTTATACATGACAGGCAAAGAGGTCGAATGCATCGTTTGGGGTTAGCTGGCACCATAAACACGTCTTGGGCCACTTTAGTTTGCTTTCGAACAAGGGCATGTAATGGGTTCAATTTCCCAGATTCAAACATCCTATCCAACTGAATCCTTTGTGAGGGAAAAAGAAGCGTCCCCCGGAAATATAAATGGGTCCCTTTGGATCAATAAAAACGCCATAAGCACGGTTTGAAACCTTTTGGTTTGCGCAGGGACAAACGTGTGTGATGCCTAAGATTCAAACTTGGTATCCCACAAAAACTCTCGTGAGGAATCCAGAAAGACACCCCAAAAAGATCAAATGTATCGCTCTAAATCAACGGTCACAACAAACGCTATTTGGGCAGTTTTAATTTGGCCAGGGATTAAGGCATGTAACGTGCTTAATTTCTAAGATTCAAGCATCCTGTCCCGCTGAATCTTTCATGGGGGAAGTAGAAACGACCCCCAAAAAAGTTAAACTAACTCCACAAACACCACCCGAACCCCCTTAGCTTGCTTAGGGACAAATGCAGGTGGTGTATGGGATTTCTATGATGGGAACATCCTGTCCCGCTAAGACTCTCACGAGGAATCTGGAGCTGAGACCCGAAAAGGTCCGGCATTTAATTTATTATCATCTAGCACCGTGAACACCATTGGAGCCTTTTTTGTTCGCTTATAAGGTATGTAATGTGTTTAGTCCCTAGGGTTCAAACAACCAATCCCACTGAATCTTTCATGAGGAATCACGGGGTGACCCCCGAGAAAGGGTAAATGCGACCGTTTGGATCAACTAACACCGCAGACGGGATTCGAATCCTTTCAGTTCGGTAGGGGACGAGAACTGTGTAATGTACTGAACATCTAAGATTAAAACACCCTGTCTCCGCCAAAGTTTCACGAGGAACTAGAGCCGCCCGCAAGAAGGTCAAATTTATCATTTTCGATCATCGACTAGCACCACAGAAAGGATTCAAGCCATTTTTGTCTGCTTAGGGACTAAGGTGTGTAATGTGTGTCGATTCTAAGATTCAAAAATCCTTTCCCAATGAGTCCCTCAGGAGGAACCTTCAACTGACCACCCCGCAAAGAGGTAAATGCATCCCTTTGGATCAACTAATTCCACAGGAGCGACCGGAGCCCTTTTAATTTTCTTAGGGACGAAGGCATGTAATGTATTGAATTTCTAAGACGGAAACACCCTATACCACCGAATCATTCCTGAGGAATTTATACATGGCGGGCAAAGAGGTCGAATGCATCGTTTGGGGTTAGCTGGCACCATAAACACGTCTTGGGCCACTTTAGTTTGCTTTCGAACAAGGGCATGTAATGGGTTCAATTTCCCAGATTCAAACATCCTATCCAACTGAATCCTTTGTGAGGGAAAAAGAAGCGTCCCCCGGAAATATAAATGGGTCCCTTTGGATCAATAAAAACGCCATAAGCACGGTTTGAAACCTTTTGGTTTGCGCAGGGACAAACGTGTGTGATGCCTAAGATTCAAACTTGGTATCCCACACAAACTCTCGTGAGGAATCCAGAAAGACACCCCAAAAAGATCAAATGTATCGTTCTAAATCAACGGTCACCACAAACGCTATTTGGGCAGTTTTAATTTGGCCAGGGATTAAGGCATGTAACGTGCTTAATTTCTAAGATTCAAGCATCCTGTCCCGCTGAATCTTTCATGGGGGAAGTAGAAACGACCCCCAAAAAAGTTAAACTAACTCCACAAACACCACCCGAACCCCCTTAGCTTGCTTAGGGACAAATGCAGGTGGTGTATGGGATTTCTATGATGGGAACATCCTGTCCCGCTAAGACTCTCACGAGGAATCTGGAGCTGAGACCCGAAAAGGTCCGGCATTTAATTTATTATCATCTAGCACCGTGAACACCATTGGAGCCTTTTTTGTTCGCTTATAAGGTATGTAATGTGTTTAGTCCCTAGGGTTCAAACAACCAATCCCACTGAATCTTTCATGAGGAATCACGGGGTGACCCCCGCGAAAGGGTAAATGCGACCGTTTGGATCAACTAACACCGCAGACGGGATTCGAATCCTTTCAGTTCGGTAGGGGACGAAAACTGTGTAATGTACTGAACATCTAAGATTAAAACACCCTGTCTCCGCCAAAGTTTCACGAGGAACTAGAGCCGCCCGCAAGAAGGTCAAATTTATCATTTTCGATCATCGACTAGCACCACAGAAAGGATTCAAGCCATTTTTGTCTGCTTAGGGACTAAGGTGTGTAATGTGTGTCGATCCTAAGATTCAAAAATCCTTTCCCAATGAGTCCCTCAAGAGGAACCTTCAACTGACCACCCCGCAAAGAGGTAAATGCATCCCTTTGGATCAACTAATTCCACAGGAGCGACCGGAGCCCTTTTAATTTTCTTAGGGACGAAGGCATGTAATGTATTGAATTTCTAAGACGGAAACACCCTATACCACCGAATCATTCCTGAGGAATTTATACATGGCGGGCAAAGAGGTCGAATGCATCGTTTGGGGTTAGCTGGCACCATAAACACGTCCTGGGCCACTTTAGTTTGCTTTCGAACAAGGGCATGTAATGGGTTCAATTTCCCAGATTCAAACATCCTATCCAACTGAATCCTTTGTGAGGGAAAAAGAAGCGTCCCCCGGAAATATAAATGGGTCCCTTTGGATCAATAAAAACGCCATAAGCACGGTTTGAAACCTTTTGGTTTGCGCAGGGACAAACGTGTGTGATGCCTAAGATTCAAACTTGGTATCCCACACAAACTCTCGTGAGGAATCCAGAAAGACACCCCAAAAAGATCAAATGTATCGTTCTAAATCAACGGTCACCACAAACGCTATTTGGGCAGTTTTAATTTGGCCAGGGATTAAGGCATGTAACGTGCTTAATTTCTAAGATTCAAGCATCCTGTCCCGCTGAATCTTTCATGGGGGAAGTAGAAACGACCCCCAAAAAAGTTAAACTAACTCCACAAACACCACCCGAACCCCCTTAGCTTGCTTAGGGACAAATGCAGGTGGTGTATGGGATTTCTATGATGGGAACATCCTGTCCCGCTAAGACTCTCACGAGGAATCTGGAGCTGAGACCCGAAAAGGTCCGGCATTTAATTTATTATCATCTAGCACCGTGAACACCATTGGAGCCTTTTTTGTTCGCTTATAAGGTATGTAATGTGTTTAGTCCCTAGGGTTCAAACAACCAATCCCACTGAATCCTTCATGAGGAATCACGGGGTGACCCCCGCGAAAGGGTAAATGCGACCGTTTGGATCAACTAACACCGCAGACGGGATTCGAATCCTTTCAGTTCGGTAGGGGACGAAAACTGTGTAATGTACTGAACATCTAAGATTAAAACACCCTGTCTCCGCCAAAGTTTCACGAGGAACTAGAGCCGCCCGCAAGAAGGTCAAATTTATCATTTTCGATCATCGACTAGCACCACAGAAAGGATTCAAGCCATTTTTGTCTGCTTAGGGACTAAGGTGTGTAATGTGTGTCGATCCTAAGATTCAAAAATCCTTTCCCAATGAGTCCCTCAAGAGGAACCTTCAACTGACCACCCCGCAAAGAGGTAAATGCATCCCTTTGGATCAACTAATTCCACAGGCGAGACCGGAGCCCTTTTAATTTTCTTAGGGACGAAGGCATGTAATGTATTGAATTCCTAAGACGGAAACACCCTATACCACCGAATCCTTCCTGAGGAATTTATAGATGACAGGCAAAGAGGTCGAATGCATCGTTTGGGGTTAGCTGGCACCATAAACACGTCTTGGGCCACTATAGTTTGCTTTCGAACAAGGGCATGTAATGGGTTCAATTTCCCAGATTCAAACATCCTATCCCACTGAATCCTTCGTGAGGGAAAAAGAAGCGGCCCCCGGAAATATAAATGGGTCCCTTTGGATCAATAAAAACGCCACAAGCACGGTTTGAAACCTTTTGGTTTGCGCAGGGACAAACGTGTGTGATGCCTAAGATTCAAACTTGGTATCCCACACAAACTCTCGTGAGGAATCCAGAAAGACACCCCAAAAAGATCAAATGTATCGTTCTAAATCAACGGTCACCACAAACGCTATTTGGGCAGTTTTAATTTGGCCAGGGATTAAGGCATGTAACGTGCTTAATTTCTAAGATTCAAGCATCCTGTCCCGCTGAATCTTTCATGGGGGAAGTAGAAACGACCCCCAAAAAAGTTAAACTAACTCCACAAACACCACCCGAACCCCCTTAGCTTGCTTAGGGACAAATGCAGGTGGTGTATGGGATTTCTATGATGGGAACATCCTGTCCCGCTAAGACTCTCACGAGGAATCTGGAGCTGAGACCCGAAAAGGTCCGGCATTTAATTTATTATCATCTAGCACCGTGAACACCATTGGAGCCTTTTTTGTTCGCTTATAAGGTATGTACTGTGTTTAGTCCCTAGGGTTCAAACAACCAATCCCACTGAATCCTTCATGAGGAATCACGGGGTGACCCCCGCGAAAGGGTAAATGCGACCGTTTGGATCAACTAACACCGCAGACGGGATTCGAATCCTTTCAGTTCGGTAGGGGACGAAAACTGTGTAATGTACTGAACATCTAAGATTAAAACACCCTGTCTCCGCCAAAGTTTCACGAGGAACTAGAGCCGCCCGCAAGAAGGTCAAATTTATCATTTTCGATCATCGACTAGCACCACAGAAAGGATTCAAGCCATTTTTGTCTGCTTAGGGACTAAGGTGTGTAATGTGTGTCGATTCTAAGATTCAAAAATCCTTTCCCAATGAGTCCCTCAGGAGGAACCTTCAACTGACCACCCCGCAAAGAGGTAAATGCATCCCTTTGGATCAACTAATTCCACAGGCGCGACCGGAGCCCTTTTAATTTTCTTAGGGACGAAGGCATGAAACGTATTGAATTGCTAAGACGAAAACACCCTATACCACCGAATCCTTCCTGAGGAATTTATACATGACAGGCAAAGAGGTCGAATGCATCGTTTGGGGTTAGCTGGCACCATAAACACGTCTTGGGCCACTTTAGTTTGCTTTCGAACAAGGGCATGTAATGGGTTCAATTTCCCAGATTCAAACATCCTATCCAACTGAATCCTTTGTGAGGGAAAAAGAAGCGTCCCCCGGAAATATAAATGGGTCCCTTTGGATCAATAAAAACGCCATAAGCACGGTTTGAAACCTTTTGGTTTGCGCAGGGACAAACGTGTGTGATGCCTAAGATTCAAACTTGGTATCCCACACAAACTCTCGTGAGGAATCCAGAAAGACACCCCAAAAAGATCAAATGTATCGTTCTAAATCAACGGTCACCACAAACGCTATTTGGGCAGTTTTAATTTGGCCAGGGATTAAGGCATGTAACGTGCTTAATTTCTAAGATTCAAGCATCCTGTCCCGCTGAATCTTTCATGGGGGAAGTAGAAACGACCCCCAAAAAAGTTAAACTAACTCCACAAACACCACCCGAACCCCCTTAGCTTGCTTAGGGACAAATGCAGGTGGTGTATGGGATTTCTATGATGGGAACATCCTGTCCCGCTAAGACTCTCACGAGGAATCTGGAGCTGAGACCCGAAAAGGTCCGGCATTTAATTTATTATCATCTAGCACCGTGAACACCATTGGAGCCTTTTTTGTTCGCTTATAAGGTATGTAATGTGTTTAGTCCCTAGGGTTCAAACAACCAATCCCACTGAATCCTTCATGAGGAATCACGGGGTGACCCCCGCGAAAGGGTAAATGCGACCGTTTGGATCAACTAACACCGCAGACGGGATTCGAATCCTTTCAGTTCGGTAGGGGACGAAAACTGTGTAATGTACTGAACATCTAAGATTAAAACACCCTGTCTCCGCCAAAGTTTCACGAGGAACTAGAGCCGCCCGCAAGAAGGTCAAATTTATCATTTTCGATCATCGACTAGCACCACAGAAAGGATTCAAGCCATTTTTGTCTGCTTAGGGACTAAGGTGTGTAATGTGTGTCGATCCTAAGATTCAAAAATCCTTTCCCAATGAGTCCCTCAAGAGGAACCTTCAACTGACCACCCCGCAAAGAGGTAAATGCATCCCTTTGGATCAACTAATTCCACAGGCGAGACCGGAGCCCTTTTAATTTTCTTAGGGACGAAGGCATGTAATGTATTGAATTCCTAAGACGGAAACACCCTATACCACCGAATCCTTCCTGAGGAATTTATAGATGACAGGCAAAGAGGTCGAATGCATCGTTTGGGGTTAGCTGGCACCATAAACACGTCTTGGGCCACTATAGTTTGCTTTCGAACAAGGGCATGTAATGGGTTCAATTTCCCAGATTCAAACATCCTATCCCACTGAATCCTTCGTGAGGGAAAAAGAAGCGGCCCCCGGAAATATAAATGGGTCCCTTTGGATCAATAAAAACGCCACAAGCACGGTTTGAAACCTTTTGGTTTGCGCAGGGACAAACGTGTGTGATGCCTAAGATTCAAACTTGGTATCCCACACAAACTCTCGTGAGGAATCCAGAAAGACACCCCAAAAAGATCAAATGTATCGTTCTAAATCAACGGTCACCACAAACGCTATTTGGGCAGTTTTAATTTGGCCAGGGATTAAGGCATGTAACGTGCTTAATTTCTAAGATTCAAGCATCCTGTCCCGCTGAATCTTTCATGGGGGAAGTAGAAACGACACCCAAAAAAGTTAAACTAACTCCACAAACACCACCCGAACCCCCTTAGCTTGCTTAGGGACAAATGCAGGTGGTGTATGGGATTTCTATGATGGGAACATCCTGTCCCGCTAAGACTCTCACGAGGAATCTGGAGCTGAGACCCGAAAAGGTCCGGCATTTAATTTATTATCATCTAGCACCGTGAACACCATTGGAGCCTTTTTTGTTCGCTTATAAGGTATGTACTGTGTTTAGTCCCTAGGGTTCAAACAACCAATCCCACTGAATCCTTCATGAGGAATCACGGGGTGACCCCCGCGAAAGGGTAAATGCGACCGTTTGGATCAACTAACACCGCAGACGGGATTCGAATCCTTTCAGTTCGGTAGGGGACGAAAACTGTGTAATGTACTGAACATCTAAGATTAAAACACCCTGTCTCCGCCAAAGTTTCACGAGGAACTAGAGCCGCCCGCAAGAAGGTCAAATTTATCATTTTCGATCATCGACTAGCACCACAGAAAGGATTCAAGCCATTTTTGTCTGCTTAGGGACTAAGGTGTGTAATGTGTGTCGATTCTAAGATTCAAAAATCCTTTCCCAATGAGTCCCTCAGGAGGAACCTTCAACTGACCACCCCGCAAAGAGGTAAATGCATCCCTTTGGATCAACTAATTCCACAGGCGCGACCGGAGCCCTTTTAATTTTCTTAGGGACGAAGGCATGAAACGTATTGAATTGCTAAGACGAAAACACCCTATACCACCGAATCCTTCCTGAGGAATTTATACATGACAGGCAAAGAGGTCGAATGCATCGTTTGGGGTTAGCTGGCACCATAAACACGTCTTGGGCCACTTTAGTTTGCTTTCGAACAAGGGCATGTAATGGGTTCAATTTCCCAGATTCAAACATCCTATCCCACTGAATCCTTTGTGAGGGAAAAAGAAGCGTCCCCCGGAAATATAAATGGGTCCCTTTGGATCAATAAAAACGCCATAAGCACGGTTTGAAACCTTTTGGTTTGCGCAGGGACAAACGTGTGTGATGCCTAAGATTCAAACTTGGTATCCCACACAAACTCTCGTGAGGAATCCAGAAAGACACCCCAAAAAGATCAAATGTATCGTTCTAAATCAACGGTCACCACAAACGCTATTTGGGCAGTTTTAATTTGGCCAGGGATTAAGGCATGAAACGTGCTTAATTTCTAAGATTCAAGCATCCTGTCCCGCTGAATCTTTCATGGGGGAAGTAGAAACGACACCCAAAAAAGTTAAACTAACTCCACAAACACCACCCGAACCCCCTTAGCTTGCTTAGGGACAAATGCAGGTGGTGTATGGGATTTCTATGATGGGAACATCCTGTCCCGCTAAGACTCTCACGAGGAATCTGGAGCTGAGACCCGAAAAGGTCCGGCATTTAATTTATTATCATCTAGCACCGTGAACACCATTGGAGCCTTTTTTGTTCGCTTATAAGGTATGTACTGTGTTTAGTCCCTAGGGTTCAAACAACCAATCCCACTGAATCCTTCATGAGGAATCACGGGGTGACCCCCGCGAAAGGGTAAATGCGACCGTTTGGATCAACTAACACCGCAGACGGGATTCGAATCCTTTCAGTTCGGTAGGGGACGAAAACTGTGTAATGTACTGAACATCTAAGATTAAAACACCCTGTCTCCGCCAAAGTTTCACGAGGAACTAGAGCCGCCCGCAAGAAGGTCAAATTTATCATTTTCGATCATCGACTAGCACCACAGAAAGGATTCAAGCCATTTTTGTCTGCTTAGGGACTAAGGTGTGTAATGTGTGTCGATCCTAAGATTCAAAAATCCTTTCCCAATGAGTCCCTCAGGAGGAACCTTCAACTGACCACCCCGCAAAGAGGTAAATGCATCCCTTTGGATCAACTAATTCCACAGGCGCGACCGGAGCCCTTTTAATTTTCTTAGGGACGAAGGCATGAAACGTATTGAATTGCTAAGACGAAAACACCCTATACCACCGAATCCTTCCTGAGGAATTTATACATGACAGGCAAAGAGGTCGAATGCATCGTTTGGGGTTAGCTGGCACCATAAACACGTCTTGGGCCACTTTAGTTTGCTTTCGAACAAGGGCATGTAATGGGTTCAATTTCCCAGATTCAAACATCCTATCCCACTGAATCCTTCGTGAGGGAAAAAGAAGCGTCCCCCGGAAATATAAATGGGTCCCTTTGGATCAATAAAAACGCCATAAGCACGGTTTGAAACCTTTTGGTTTGCGCAGGGACAAACGTGTGTGATGCCTAAGATTCAAACTTGGTATCCCACACAAACTCTCGTGAGGAATCCAGAAAGACACCCCAAAAAGATCAAATGTATCGTTCTAAATCAACGGTCACCACAAACGCTATTTGGGCAGTTTTAATTTGGCCAGGGATTAAGGCATGAAACGTGCTTAATTTCTAAGATTCAAGCATCCTGTCCCGCTGAATCTTTCATGGGGGAAGTAGAAACGACACCCAAAAAAGTTAAACTAACTCCACAAACACCACCCGAACCCCCTTAGCTTGCTTAGGGACAAATGCAGGTGGTGTATGGGATTTCTATGATGGGAACATCCTGTCCCGCTAAGACTCTCACGAGGAATCTGGAGCTGAGACCCGAAAAGGTCCGGCATTTAATTTATTATCATCTAGCACCGTGAACACCATTGGAGCCTTTTTTGTTCGCTTATAAGGTATGTACTGTGTTTAGTCCCTAGGGTTCAAACAACCAATCCCACTGAATCCTTCATGAGGAATCACGGGGTGACCCCCGCGAAAGGGTAAATGCGACCGTTTGGATCAACTAACACCGCAGACGGGATTCGAATCCTTTCAGTTCGGTAGGGGACGAAAACTGTGTAATGTACTGAACATCTAAGATTAAAACACCCTGTCTCCGCCAAAGTTTCACGAGGAACTAGAGCCGCCCGCAAGAAGGTCAAATTTATCATTTTCGATCATCGACTAGCACCACAGAAAGGATTCAAGCCATTTTTGTCTGCTTAGGGACTAAGGTGTGTAATGTGTGTCGATTCTAAGATTCAAAAATCCTTTCCCAATGAGTCCCTCAGGAGGAACCTTCAACTGACCACCCCGCAAAGAGGTAAATGCATCCCTTTGGATCAACTAATTCCACAGGCGCGACCGGAGCCCTTTTAATTTTCTTAGGGACGAAGGCATGAAACGTATTGAATTGCTAAGACGAAAACACCCTATACCACCGAATCCTTCCTGAGGAATTTATACATGACAGGCAAAGAGGTCGAATGCATCGTTTGGGGTTAGCTGGCACCATAAACACGTCTTGGGCCACTTTAGTTTGCTTTCGAACAAGGGCATGTAATGGGTTCAATTTCCCAGATTCAAACATCCTATCCCACTGAATCCTTTGTGAGGGAAAAAGAAGCGTCCCCCGGAAATATAAATGGGTCCCTTTGGATCAATAAAAACGCCATAAGCACGGTTTGAAACCTTTTGGTTTGCGCAGGGACAAACGTGTGTGATGCCTAAGATTCAAACTTGGTATCCCACACAAACTCTCGTGAGGAATCCAGAAAGACACCCCAAAAAGATCAAATGTATCGTTCTAAATCAACGGTCACCACAAACGCTATTTGGGCAGTTTTAATTTGGCCAGGGATTAAGGCATGAAACGTGCTTAATTTCTAAGATTCAAGCATCCTGTCCCGCTGAATCTTTCATGGGGGAAGTAGAAACGACACCCAAAAAAGTTAAACTAACTCCACAAACACCACCCGAACCCCCTTAGCTTGCTTAGGGACAAATGCAGGTGGTGTATGGGATTTCTATGATGGGAACATCCTGTCCCGCTAAGACTCTCACGAGGAATCTGGAGCTGAGACCCGAAAAGGTCCGGCATTTAATTTATTATCATCTAGCACCGTGAACACCATTGGAGCCTTTTTTGTTCGCTTATAAGGTATGTACTGTGTTTAGTCCCTAGGGTTCAAACAACCAATCCCACTGAATCTTTCATGAGGAATCACGGGGTGACCCCCGCGAAAGGGTAAATGCGACCGTTTGGATCAACTAACACCGCAGACGGGATTCGAATCCTTTCAGTTCGGTAGGGGACGAAAACTGTGTAATGTACTGAACATCTAAGATTAAAACACCCTGTCTCCGCCAAAGTTTCACGAGGAACTAGAGCCGCCCGCAAGAAGGTCAAATTTATCATTTTCGATCATCGACTAGCACCACAGAAAGGATTCAAGCCATTTTTGTCTGCTTAGGGACTAAGGTGTGTAATGTGTGTCGATTCTAAGATTCAAAAATCCTTTCCCAATGAGTCCCTCAGGAGGAACCTTCAACTGACCACCCCGCAAAGAGGTAAATGCATCCCTTTGGATCAACTAATTCCACAGGCGAGACCGGAGCCCTTTTAATTTTCTTAGGGACGAAGGCATGTAATGTATTGAATTCCTAAGACGGAAACACCCTATACCACCGAATCCTTCCTGAGGAATTTATACATGACAGGCAAAGAGGTCGAATACATCGTTTGGGGTTAGCTGGCACCATAAACACGTCTTGGGCCACTTTAGTTTGCTTTCGAACAAGGGCATGTAATGGGTTCAATTTCCCAGATTCAAACATCCTATCCCACTGAATCCTTCGTGAGGGAAAAAGAAGCGGCCCCCGGAAATATAAATGGGTCCCTTTGGATCAACAAAAACGCCATAAGCACGGTTTGAAACCTTTTGGTTTGCGCAGGGACAAACGTGTGTGATGCCTAAGATTCAAACTTGGTATCCCACACAAACTCTCGTGAGGAATCCAGAAAGACACCCCAAAAAGATCAAATGTATCGTTCTAAATCAACGGTCACCACAAACGCTATTTGGGCAGTTTTAATTTGGCCAGGGATTAAGGCATGAAACGTGCTTAATTTCTAAGATTCAAGCATCCTGTCCCGCTGAATCTTTCATGGGGGAAGTAGAAACGACCCCCAAAAAAGTTAAACTAACTCCACAAACACCACCCGAACCCCCTTAGCTTGCTTAGGGACAAATGCAGGTGGTGTATGGGATTTCTATGATGGGAACATCCTGTCCCGCTAAGACTCTCACGAGGAATCTGGAGCTGAGACCCGAAAAGGTCCGGCATTTAATTTATTATCATCTAGCACCGTGAACACCATTGGAGCCTTTTTTGTTCGCTTATAAGGTATGTAATGTGTTTAGTCCCTAGGGTTCAAACAACCAATCCCACTGAATCCTTCATGAGGAATCACGGGGTGACCCCCGCGAAAGGGTAAATGCGACCGTTTGGATCAACTAACACCGCAGACGGGATTCGAATCCTTTCAGTTCGGTAGGGGACGAAAACTGTGTAATGTACTGAACATCTAAGATTAAAACACCCTGTCTCCGCCAAAGTTTCACGAGGAACTAGAGCCGCCCGCAAGAAGGTCAAATTTATCATTTTCGATCATCGACTAGCACCACAGAAAGGATTCAAGCCATTTTTGTCTGCTTAGGGACTACGGTGTGTAATGTGTGTCGATCCTAAGATTCAAAAATCCTTTCCCAATGAGTCCCTCAAGAGGAACCTTCAACTGACCACCCCGCAAAGAGGTAAATGCATCCCTTTGGATCAACTAATTCCACAGGCGAGACCGGAGCCCTTTTAATTTTCTTAGGGACGAAGGCATGTAATGTATTGAATTCCTAAGACGGAAACACCCTATACCACCGAATCCTTCCTGAGGAATTTATACATGACAGGCAAAGAGGTCGAATGCATCGTTTGGGGTTAGCTGGCACCATAAACACGTCTTGGGCCACTTTAGTTTGCTTTCGAACAAGGGCATGTAATGGGTTCAATTTCCCAGATTCAAACATCCTATCCCACTGAATCCTTCGTGAGGGAAAAAGAAGCGGCCCCCGGAAATATAAATGGGTCCCTTTGGATCAATAAAAACGCCACAAGCACGGTTTGAAACCTTTTGGTTTGCGCAGGGACAAACGTGTGTGATGCCTAAGATTCAAACTTGGTATCCCACACAAACTCTCGTGAGGAATCCAGAAAGACACCCCAAAAAGATCAAATGTATCGTTCTAAATCAACGGTCACCACAAACGCTATTTGGGCAGTTTTAATTTGGCCAGGGATTAAGGCATGTAACGTGCTTAATTTCTAAGATTCAAACATCCTGTCCCGCTGAATCTTTCATGGGGGAAGTAGAAACGACCCCCAAAAAAGTTAAACTAACTCCACAAACACCACCCGAACCCCCTTAGCTTGCTTAGGGACAAATGCAGGTGGTGTATGGGATTTCTATGATGGGAACATCCTGTCCCGCTAAGACTCTCACGAGGAATCTGGAGCTGAGACCCGAAAAGGTCCGGCATTTAATTTATTATCATCTAGCACCGTGAACACCATTGGAGCCTTTTTTGTTCGCTTATAAGGTATGTAATGTGTTTAGTCCCTAGGGTTCAAACAACCAATCCCACTGAATCTTTCATGAGGAATCACGGGGTGACCCCCGCGAAAGGGTAAATGCGACCGTTTGGATCAACTAACACCGCAGACGGGATTCGAATCCTTTCAGTTCGGTAGGGGACGAAAACTGTGTAATGTACTGAACATCTAAGATTAAAACACCCTGTCTCCGCCAAAGTTTCACGAGGAACTAGAGCCGCCCGCAAGAAGGTCAAATTTATCATTTTCGATCATCGACTAGCACCACAGAAAGGATTCAAGCCATTTTTGTCTGCTTAGGGACTAAGGTGTGTAATGTGTGTCGATTCTAAGATTCAAAAATCCTTTCCCAATGAGTCCCTCAGGAGGAACCTTCAACTGACCACCCCGCAAAGAGGTAAATGCATCCCTTTGGATCAACTAATTCCACAGGCGAGACCGGAGCCCTTTTAATTTTCTTAGGGACGAAGGCATGTAATGTATTGAATTCCTAAGACGGAAACACCCTATACCACCGAATCCTTCCTGAGGAATTTATACATGACAGGCAAAGAGGTCGAATACATCGTTTGGGGTTAGCTGGCACCATAAACACGTCTTGGGCCACTTTAGTTTGCTTTCGAACAAGGGCATGTAATGGGTTCAATTTCCCAGATTCAAACATCCTATCCCACTGAATCCTTCGTGAGGGAAAAAGAAGCGGCCCCCGGAAATATAAATGGGTCCCTTTGGATCAACAAAAACGCCATAAGCACGGTTTGAAACCTTTTGGTTTGCGCAGGGACAAACGTGTGTGATGCCTAAGATTCAAACTTGGTATCCCACACAAACTCTCGTGAGGAATCCAGAAAGACACCCCAAAAAGATCAAATGTATCGTTCTAAATCAACGGTCACCACAAACGCTATTTGGGCAGTTTTAATTTGGCCAGGGATTAAGGCATGAAACGTGCTTAATTTCTAAGATTCAAGCATCCTGTCCCGCTGAATCTTTCATGGGGGAAGTAGAAACGTCCCCCAAAAAAGTTAAACTAACTCCACAAACACCACCCGAACCCCCTTAGCTTGCTTAGGGACAAATGCAGGTGGTGTATGGGATTTCTATGATGGGAACATCCTGTCCCGCTAAGACTCTCACGAGGAATCTGGAGCTGAGACCCGAAAAGGTCCGGCATTTAATTTATTATCATCTAGCACCGTGAACACCATTGGAGCCTTTTTTGTTCGCTTATAAGGTATGTAATGTGTTTAGTCCCTAGGGTTCAAACAACCAATCCCACTGAATCTTTCATGAGGAATCACGGGGTGACCCCCGCGAAAGGGTAAATGCGACCGTTTGGATCAACTAACACCGCAGACGGGATTCGAATCCTTTCAGTTCGGTAGGGGACGAAAACTGTGTAATGTACTGAACATCTAAGATTAAAACACCCTGTCTCCGCCAAAGTTTCACGAGGAACTAGAGCCGCCCGCAAGAAGGTCAAATTTATCATTTTCGATCATCGACTAGCACCACAGAAAGGATTCAAGCCATTTTTGTCTGCTTAGGGACTAAGGTGTGTAATGTGTGTCGATTCTAAGATTCAAAAATCCTTTCCCAATGAGTCCCTCAGGAGGAACCTTCAACTGACCACCCCGCAAAGAGGTAAATGCATCCCTTTGGATCAACTAATTCCACAGGCGAGACCGGAGCCCTTTTAATTTTCTTAGGGACGAAGGCATGTAATGTATTGAATTCCTAAGACGGAAACACCCTATACCACCGAATCCTTCCTGAGGAATTTATACATGACAGGCAAAGAGGTCGAATACATCGTTTGGGGTTAGCTGGCACCATAAACACGTCTTGGGCCACTTTAGTTTGCTTTCGAACAAGGGCATGTAATGGGTTCAATTTCCCAGATTCAAACATCCTATCCCACTGAATCCTTCGTGAGGGAAAAAGAAGCGGCCCCCGGAAATATAAATGGGTCCCTTTGGATCAACAAAAACGCCATAAGCACGGTTTGAAACCTTTTGGTTTGCGCAGGGACAAACGTGTGTGATGCCTAAGATTCAAACTTGGTATCCCACACAAACTCTCGTGAGGAATCCAGAAAGACACCCCAAAAAGATCAAATGTATCGTTCTAAATCAACGGTCACCACAAACGCTATTTGGGCAGTTTTAATTTGGCCAGGGATTAAGGCATGAAACGTGCTTAATTTCTAAGATTCAAGCATCCTGTCCCGCTGAATCTTTCATGGGGGAAGTAGAAACGACCCCCAAAAAAGTTAAACTAACTCCACAAACACCACCCGAACCCCCTTAGCTTGCTTAGGGACAAATGCAGGTGGTGTATGGGATTTCTATGATGGGAACATCCTGTCCCGCTAAGACTCTCACGAGGAATCTGGAGCTGAGACCCGAAAAGGTCCGGCATTTAATTTATTATCATCTAGCACCGTGAACACCATTGGAGCCTTTTTTGTTCGCTTATAAGGTATGTAATGTGTTTAGTCCCTAGGGTTCAAACAACCAATCCCACTGAATCCTTCATGAGGAATCACGGGGTGACCCCCGCGAAAGGGTAAATGCGACCGTTTGGATCAACTAACACCGCAGACGGGATTCGAATCCTTTCAGTTCGGTAGGGGACGAAAACTGTGTAATGTACTGAACATCTAAGATTAAAACACCCTGTCTCCGCCAAAGTTTCACGAGGAACTAGAGCCGCCCGCAAGAAGGTCAAATTTATCATTTTCGATCATCGACTAGCACCACAGAAAGGATTCAAGCCATTTTTGTCTGCTTAGGGACTACGGTGTGTAATGTGTGTCGATCCTAAGATTCAAAAATCCTTTCCCAATGAGTCCCTCAAGAGGAACCTTCAACTGACCACCCCGCAAAGAGGTAAATGCATCCCTTTGGATCAACTAATTCCACAGGCGAGACCGGAGCCCTTTTAATTTTCTTAGGGACGAAGGCATGTAATGTATTGAATTCCTAAGACGGAAACACCCTATACCACCGAATCCTTCCTGAGGAATTTATACATGACAGGCAAAGAGGTCGAATGCATCGTTTGGGGTTAGCTGGCACCATAAACACGTCTTGGGCCACTTTAGTTTGCTTTCGAACAAGGGCATGTAATGGGTTCAATTTCCCAGATTCAAACATCCTATCCCACTGAATCCTTCGTGAGGGAAAAAGAAGCGGCCCCCGGAAATATAAATGGGTCCCTTTGGATCAATAAAAACGCCACAAGCACGGTTTGAAACCTTTTGGTTTGCGCAGGGACAAACGTGTGTGATGCCTAAGATTCAAACTTGGTATCCCACACAAACTCTCGTGAGGAATCCAGAAAGACACCCCAAAAAGATCAAATGTATCGTTCTAAATCAACGGTCACCACAAACGCTATTTGGGCAGTTTTAATTTGGCCAGGGATTAAGGCATGTAACGTGCTTAATTTCTAAGATTCAAACATCCTGTCCCGCTGAATCTTTCATGGGGGAAGTAGAAACGACCCCCAAAAAAGTTAAACTAACTCCACAAACACCACCCGAACCCCCTTAGCTTGCTTAGGGACAAATGCAGGTGGTGTATGGGATTTCTATGATGGGAACATCCTGTCCCGCTAAGACTCTCACGAGGAATCTGGAGCTGAGACCCGAAAAGGTCCGGCATTTAATTTATTATCATCTAGCACCGTGAACACCATTGGAGCCTTTTTTGTTCGCTTATAAGGTATGTAATGTGTTTAGTCCCTAGGGTTCAAACAACCAATCCCACTGAATCTTTCATGAGGAATCACGGGGTGACCCCCGCGAAAGGGTAAATGCGACCGTTTGGATCAACTAACACCGCAGACGGGATTCGAATCCTTTCAGTTCGGTAGGGGACGAAAACTGTGTAATGTACTGAACATCTAAGATTAAAACACCCTGTCTCCGCCAAAGTTTCACGAGGAACTAGAGCCGCCCGCAAGAAGGTCAAATTTATCATTTTCGATCATCGACTAGCACCACAGAAAGGATTCAAGCCATTTTTGTCTGCTTAGGGACTAAGGTGTGTAATGTGTGTCGATTCTAAGATTCAAAAATCCTTTCCCAATGAGTCCCTTAGGAGGAACCTTCAACTGACCACCCCGCAAAGAGGTAAATGCATCCCTTTGGATCAACTAATTCCACAGGCGAGACCGGAGCCCTTTTAATTTTCTTAGGGACGAAGGCATGTAATGTATTGAATTCCTAAGACGGAAACACCCTATACCACCGAATCCTTCCTGAGGAATTTATATATGACAGGCAAAGAGGTCGAATGCATCGTTTGGGGTTAGCTGGCACCATAAACACGTCTTGGGCCACTATAGTTTGCTTTCGAACAAGGGCATGTAATGGGTTCAATTTCCCAGATTCAAACATCCTATCCCACTGAATCCTTCGTGAGGGAAAAAGAAGCGGCCCCCGGAAATATAAACGGGTCCCTTTGGATCAATAAAAACGCCACAAGCACGGTTTGAAACCTTTTGGTTTGCGCAGGGACAAACGTGTGTGATGCCTAAGATTCAAACTTGGTATCCCACACAAACTCTCGTGAGGAATCCAGAAAGACACCCCAAAAAGATCAAATGTATCGTTCTAAATCAACGGTCACCACAAACGCTATTTGGGCAGTTTTAATTTGGCCAGGGATTAAGGCATGTAACGTGCTTAATTTCTAAGATTCAAGCATCCTGTCCCGCTGAATCTTTCATGGGGGAAGTAGAAACGACCCCCAAAAAAGTTAAACTAACTCCACAAACACCACCCGAACCCCCTTAGCTTGCTTAGGGACAAATGCAGGTGGTGTATGGGATTTCTATGATGGGAACATCCTGTCCCGCTAAGACTCTCACGAGGAATCTGGAGCTGAGACCCGAAAAGGTCCGGCATTTAATTTATTATCATCTAGCACCGTGAACACCATTGGAGCCTTTTTTGTTCGCTTATAAGGTATGTAATGTGTTTAGTCCCTAGGGTTCAAACAACCAATCCCACTGAATCTTTCATGAGGAATCACGGGGTGACCCCCGCGAAAGGGTAAATGCGACCGTTTGGATCAACTAACACCGCAGACGGGATTCGAATCCTTTCAGTTCGGTAGGGGACGAAAACTGTGTAATGTACTGAACATCTAAGATTAAAACACCCTGTCTCCGCCAAAGTTTCACGAGGAACTAGAGCCGCCCGCAAGAAGGTCAAATTTATCATTTTCGATCATCGACTAGCACCACAGAAAGGATTCAAGCCATTTTTGTCTGCTTAGGGACTAAGGTGTGTAATGTGTGTCGATTCTAAGATTCAAAAATCCTTTCCCAATGAGTCCCTCAGGAGGAACCTTCAACTGACCACCCCGCAAAGAGGTAAATGCATCCCTTTGGATCAACTAATTCCACAGGCGAGACCGGAGCCCTTTTAATTTTCTTAGGGACGAAGGCATGTAATGTATTGAATTCCTAAGACGGAAACACCCTATACCACCGAATCCTTCCTGAGGAATTTATACATGACAGGCAAAGAGGTCGAATACATCGTTTGGGGTTAGCTGGCACCATAAACACGTCTTGGGCCACTTTAGTTTGCTTTCGAACAAGGGCATGTAATGGGTTCAATTTCCCAGATTCAAACATCCTATCCCACTGAATCCTTCGTGAGGGAAAAAGAAGCGGCCCCCGGAAATATAAATGGGTCCCTTTGGATCAACAAAAACGCCATAAGCACGGTTTGAAACCTTTTGGTTTGCGCAGGGACAAACGTGTGTGATGCCTAAGATTCAAACTTGGTATCCCACACAAACTCTCGTGAGGAATCCAGAAAGACACCCCAAAAAGATCAAATGTATCGTTCTAAATCAACGGTCACCACAAACGCTATTTGGGCAGTTTTAATTTGGCCAGGGATTAAGGCATGAAACGTGCTTAATTTCTAAGATTCAAGCATCCTGTCCCGCTGAATCTTTCATGGGGGAAGTAGAAACGACCCCCAAAAAAGTTAAACTAACTCCACAAACACCACCCGAACCCCCTTAGCTTGCTTAGGGACAAATGCAGGTGGTGTATGGGATTTCTATGATGGGAACATCCTGTCCCGCTAAGACTCTCACGAGGAATCTGGAGCTGAGACCCGAAAAGGTCCGGCATTTAATTTATTATCATCTAGCACCGTGAACACCATTGGAGCCTTTTTTGTTCGCTTATAAGGTATGTAATGTGTTTAGTCCCTAGGGTTCAAACAACCAATCCCACTGAATCCTTCATGAGGAATCACGGGGTGACCCCCGCGAAAGGGTAAATGCGACCGTTTGGATCAACTAACACCGCAGACGGGATTCGAATCCTTTCAGTTCGGTAGGGGACGAAAACTGTGTAATGTACTGAACATCTAAGATTAAAACACCCTGTCTCCGCCAAAGTTTCACGAGGAACTAGAGCCGCCCGCAAGAAGGTCAAATTTATCATTTTCGATCATCGACTAGCACCACAGAAAGGATTCAAGCCATTTTTGTCTGCTTAGGGACTACGGTGTGTAATGTGTGTCGATCCTAAGATTCAAAAATCCTTTCCCAATGAGTCCCTCAAGAGGAACCTTCAACTGACCACCCCGCAAAGAGGTAAATGCATCCCTTTGGATCAACTAATTCCACAGGCGAGACCGGAGCCCTTTTAATTTTCTTAGGGACGAAGGCATGTAATGTATTGAATTCCTAAGACGGAAACACCCTATACCACCGAATCCTTCCTGAGGAATTTATACATGACAGGCAAAGAGGTCGAATGCATCGCTTGGGGTTAGCTGGCACCATAAACACGTCTTGGGCCACTTTAGTTTGCTTTCGAACAAGGGCATGTAATGGGTTCAATTTCCCAGATTCAAACATCCTATCCCACTGAATCCTTCGTGAGGGAAAAAGAAGCGGCCCCCGGAAATATAAATGGGTCCCTTTGGATCAATAAAAACGCCACAAGCACGGTTTGAAACCTTTTGGTTTGCGCAGGGACAAACGTGTGTGATGCCTAAGATTCAAACTTGGTATCCCACACAAACTCTCGTGAGGAATCCAGAAAGACACCCCAAAAAGATCAAATGTATCGTTCTAAATCAACGGTCACCACAAACGCTATTTGGGCAGTTTTAATTTGGCCAGGGATTAAGGCATGTAACGTGCTTAATTTCTAAGATTCAAACATCCTGTCCCGCTGAATCTTTCATGGGGGAAGTAGAAACGACCCCCAAAAAAGTTAAACTAACTCCACAAACACCACCCGAACCCCCTTAGCTTGCTTAGGGACAAATGCAGGTGGTGTATGGGATTTCTATGATGGGAACATCCTGTCCCGCTAAGACTCTCACGAGGAATCTGGAGCTGAGACCCGAAAAGGTCCGGCATTTAATTTATTATCATCTAGCACCGTGAACACCATTGGAGCCTTTTTTGTTCGCTTATAAGGTATGTAATGTGTTTAGTCCCTAGGGTTCAAACAACCAATCCCACTGAATCTTTCATGAGGAATCACGGGGTGACCCCCGCGAAAGGGTAAATGCGACCGTTTGGATCAACTAACACCGCAGACGGGATTCGAATCCTTTCAGTTCGGTAGGGGACGAAAACTGTGTAATGTACTGAACATCTAAGATTAAAACACCCTGTCTCCGCCAAAGTTTCACGAGGAACTAGAGCCGCCCGCAAGAAGGTCAAATTTATCATTTTCGATCATCGACTAGCACCACAGAAAGGATTCAAGCCATTTTTGTCTGCTTAGGGACTAAGGTGTGTAATGTGTGTCGATTCTAAGATTCAAAAATCCTTTCCCAATGAGTCCCTTAGGAGGAACCTTCAACTGACCACCCCGCAAAGAGGTAAATGCATCCCTTTGGATCAACTAATTCCACAGGCGAGACCGGAGCCCTTTTAATTTTCTTAGGGACGAAGGCATGTAATGTATTGAATTCCTAAGACGGAAACACCCTATACCACCGAATCCTTCCTGAGGAATTTATATATGACAGGCAAAGAGGTCGAATGCATCGTTTGGGGTTAGCTGGCACCATAAACACGTCTTGGGCCACTATAGTTTGCTTTCGAACAAGGGCATGTAATGGGTTCAATTTCCCAGATTCAAACATCCTATCCCACTGAATCCTTCGTGAGGGAAAAAGAAGCGGCCCCCGGAAATATAAACGGGTCCCTTTGGATCAATAAAAACGCCACAAGCACGGTTTGAAACCTTTTGGTTTGCGCAGGGACAAACGTGTGTGATGCCTAAGATTCAAACTTGGTATCCCACACAAACTCTCGTGAGGAATCCAGAAAGACACCCCAAAAAGATCAAATGTATCGTTCTAAATCAACGGTCACCACAAACGCTATTTGGGCAGTTTTAATTTGGCCAGGGATTAAGGCATGTAACGTGCTTAATTTCTAAGATTCAAGCATCCTGTCCCGCTGAATCTTTCATGGGGGAAGTAGAAACGACCCCCAAAAAAGTTAAACTAACTCCACAAACACCACCCGAACCCCCTTAGCTTGCTTAGGGACAAATGCAGGTGGTGTATGGGATTTCTATGATGGGAACATCCTGTCCCGCTAAGACTCTCACGAGGAATCTGGAGCTGAGACCCGAAAAGGTCCGGCATTTAATTTATTATCATCTAGCACCGTGAACACCATTGGAGCCTTTTTTGTTCGCTTATAAGGTATGTAATGTGTTTAGTCCCTAGGGTTCAAACAACCAATCCCACTGAATCTTTCATGAGGAATAACGGGGTGACCCCCGCGAAAGGGTAAATGCGACCGTTTGGATCAACTAACACCGCAGACGGGATTCGAATCCTTTCAGTTCGGTAGGGGACGAAAACTGTGTAATGTACTGAACATCTAAGATTAAAACACCCTGTCTCCGCCAAAGTTTCACGAGGAACTAGAGCCGCCCGCAAGAAGGTCAAATTTATCATTTTCGATCATCGACTAGCACCACAGAAAGGATTCAAGCCATTTTTGTCTGCTTAGGGACTAAGGTGTGTAATGTGTGTCGATTCTAAGATTCAAAAATCCTTTCCCAATGAGTCCCTCAGGAGGAACCTTCAACTGACCACCCCGCAAAGAGGTAAATGCATCCCTTTGGATCAACTAATTCCACAGGCGCGACCGGAGCCCTTTTAATTTTCTTAGGGACGAAGGCATGAAACGTATTGAATTGCTAAGACGAAAACACCCTATACCACCGAATCCTTCCTGAGGAATTTATACATGACAGGCAAAGAGGTCGAATGCATCGTTTGGGGTTAGCTGGCACCATAAACACGTCTTGGGCCACTTTAGTTTGCTTTCGAACAAGGGCATGTAATGGGTTCAATTTCCCAGATTCAAACATCCTATCCCACTGAATCCTTTGTGAGGGAAAAAGAAGCGTCCCCCGGAAATATAAATGGGTCCCTTTGGATCAATAAAAACGCCATAAGCACGGTTTGAAACCTTTTGGTTTGCGCAGGGACAAACGTGTGTGATGCCTAAGATTCAAACTTGGTATCCCACACAAACTCTCGTGAGGAATCCAGAAAGACACCCCAAAAAGATCAAATGTATCGTTCTAAATCAACGGTCACCACAAACGCTATTTGGGCAGTTTTAATTTGGCCAGGGATTAAGGCATGAAACGTGCTTAATTTCTAAGATTCAAGCATCCTGTCCCGCTGAATCTTTCATGGGGGAAGTAGAAACGACACCCAAAAAAGTTAAACTAACTCCACAAACACCACCCGAACCCCCTTAGCTTGCTTAGGGACAAATGCAGGTGGTGTATGGGATTTCTATGATGGGAACATCCTGTCCCGCTAAGACTCTCACGAGGAATCTGGAGCTGAGACCCGAAAAGGTCCGGCATTTAATTTATTATCATCTAGCACCGTGAACACCATTGGAGCCTTTTTTGTTCGCTTATAAGGTATGTACTGTGTTTAGTCCCTAGGGTTCAAACAACCAATCCCACTGAATCCTTCATGAGGAATCACGGGGTGACCCCCGCGAAAGGGTAAATGCGACCGTTTGGATCAACTAACACCGCAGACGGGATTCGAATCCTTTCAGTTCGGTAGGGGACGAAAACTGTGTAATGTACTGAACATCTAAGATTAAAACACCCTGTCTCCGCCAAAGTTTCACGAGGAACTAGAGCCGCCCGCAAGAAGGTCAAATTTATCATTTTCGATCATCGACTAGCACCACAGAAAGGATTCAAGCCATTTTTGTCTGCTTAGGGACTAAGGTGTGTAATGTGTGTCGATTCTAAGATTCAAAAATCCTTTCCCAATGAGTCCCTCAGGAGGAACCTTCAACTGACCACCCCGCAAAGAGGTAAATGCATCCCTTTGGATCAACTAATTCCACAGGCGCGACCGGAGCCCTTTTAATTTTCTTAGGGACGAAGGCATGAAACGTATTGAATTGCTAAGACGAAAACACCCTATACCACCGAATCCTTCCTGAGGAATTTATACATGACAGGCAAAGAGGTCGAATGCATCGTTTGGGGTTAGCTGGCACCATAAACACGTCTTGGGCCACTTTAGTTTGCTTTCGAACAAGGGCATGTAATGGGTTCAATTTCCCAGATTCAAACATCCTATCCCACTGAATCCTTTGTGAGGGAAAAAGAAGCGTCCCCCGGAAATATAAATGGGTCCCTTTGGATCAATAAAAACGCCATAAGCACGGTTTGAAACCTTTTGGTTTGCGCAGGGACAAACGTGTGTGATGCCTAAGATTCAAACTTGGTATCCCACACAAACTCTCGTGAGGAATCCAGAAAGACACCCCAAAAAGATCAAATGTATCGTTCTAAATCAACGGTCACCACAAACGCTATTTGGGCAGTTTTAATTTGGCCAGGGATTAAGGCATGAAACGTGCTTAATTTCTAAGATTCAAGCATCCTGTCCCGCTGAATCTTTCATGGGGGAAGTAGAAACGACACCCAAAAAAGTTAAACTAACTCCACAAACACCACCCGAACCCCCTTAGCTTGCTTAGGGACAAATGCAGGTGGTGTATGGGATTTCTATGATGGGAACATCCTGTCCCGCTAAGACTCTCACGAGGAATCTGGAGCTGAGACCCGAAAAGGTCCGGCATTTAATTTATTATCATCTAGCACCGTGAACACCATTGGAGCCTTTTTTGTTCGCTTATAAGGTATGTAATGTGTTTAGTCCCTAGGGTTCAAACAACCAATCCCACTGAATCCTTCATGAGGAATCACGGGGTGACCCCCGCGAAAGGGTAAATGCGACCGTTTGGATCAACTAACACCGCAGACGGGATTCGAATCCTTTCAGTTCGGTAGGGGACGAAAACTGTGTAATGTACTGAACATCTAAGATTAAAACACCCTGTCTCCGCCAAAGTTTCACGAGGAACTAGAGCCGCCCGCAAGAAGGTCAAATTTATCATTTTCGATCATCGACTAGCACCACAGAAAGGATTCAAGCCATTTTTGTCTGCTTAGGGACTACGGTGTGTAATGTGTGTCGATCCTAAGATTCAAAAATCCTTTCCCAATGAGTCCCTCAAGAGGAACCTTCAACTGACCACCCCGCAAAGAGGTAAATGCATCCCTTTGGATCAACTAATTCCACAGGCGAGACCGGAGCCCTTTTAATTTTCTTAGGGACGAAGGCATGTAATGTATTGAATTCCTAAGACGGAAACACCCTATACCACCGAATCCTTCCTGAGGAATTTATACATGACAGGCAAAGAGGTCGAATGCATCGTTTGGGGTTAGCTGGCACCATAAACACGTCTTGGGCCACTTTAGTTTGCTTTCGAACAAGGGCATGTAATGGGTTCAATTTCCCAGATTCAAACATCCTATCCCACTGAATCCTTCGTGAGGGAAAAAGAAGCGGCCCCCGGAAATATAAATGGGTCCCTTTGGATCAATAAAAACGCCACAAGCACGGTTTGAAACCTTTTTGTTTGCGCAGGGACAAACGTGTGTGATGCCTAAGATTCAAACTTGGTATCCCACACAAACTCTCGTGAGGAATCCAGAAAGACACCCCAAAAAGATCAAATGTATCGTTCTAAATCAACGGTCACCACAAACGCTATTTGGGCAGTTTTAATTTGGCCAGGGATTAAGGCATGTAACGTGCTTAATTTCTAAGATTCAAACATCCTGTCCCGCTGAATCTTTCATGGGGGAAGTAGAAACGACCCCCAAAAAAGTTAAACTAACTCCACAAACACCACCCGAACCCCCTTAGCTTGCTTAGGGACAAATGCAGGTGGTGTATGGGATTTCTATGATGGGAACATCCTGTCCCGCTAAGACTCTCACGAGGAATCTGGAGCTGAGACCCGAAAAGGTCCGGCATTTAATTTATTATCATCTAGCACCGTGAACACCATTGGAGCCTTTTTTGTTCGCTTATAAGGTATGTAATGTGTTTAGTCCCTAGGGTTCAAACAACCAATCCCACTGAATCTTTCATGAGGAATCACGGGGTGACCCCCGCGAAAGGGTAAATGCGACCGTTTGGATCAACTAACAACGCAGACGGGATTCGAATCCTTTCAGTTCGGTAGGGGACGAAAACTGTGTAATGTACTGAACATCTAAGATTAAAACACCCTGTCTCCGCCAAAGTTTCACGAGGAACTAGAGCCGCCCGCAAGAAGGTCAAATTTATCATTTTCGATCATCGACTAGCACCACAGAAAGGATTCAAGCCATTTTTGTCTGCTTAGGGACTAAGGTGTGTAATGTGTGTCGATTCTAAGATTCAAAAATCCTTTCCCAATGAGTCCCTCAGGAGGAACCTTCAACTGACCACCCCGCAAAGAGGTAAATGCATCCCTTTGGATCAACTAATTCCACAGGCGCGACCGGAGCCCTTTTAATTTTCTTAGGGACGAAGGCATGAAACGTATTGAATTGCTAAGACGAAAACACCCTATACCACCGAATCCTTCCTGAGGAATTTATACATGACAGGCAAAGAGGTCGAATGCATCGTTTGGGGTTAGCTGGCACCATAAACACGTCTTGGGCCACTTTAGTTTGCTTTCGAACAAGGGCATGTAATGGGTTCAATTTCCCAGATTCAAACATCCTATCCAACTGAATCCTTTGTGAGGGAAAAAGAAGCGTCCCCCGGAAATATAAATGGGTCCCTTTGGATCAACAAAAACGCCATAAGCACGGTTTGAAACCTTTTGGTTTGCGCAGGGACAAACGTGTGTGATGCCTAAGATTCAAACTTGGTATCCCACACAAACTCTCGTGAGGAATCCAGAAAGACACCCCAAAAAGATCAAATGTATCGTTCTAAATCAACGGTCACCACAAACGCTATTTGGGCAGTTTTAATTTGGCCAGGGATTAAGGCATGAAACGTGCTTAATTTCTAAGATTCAAGCATCCTGTCCCGCTGAATCTTTCATGGGGGAAGTAGAAACGACCCCCAAAAAAGTTAAACTAACTCCACAAACACCACCCGAACCCCCTTAGCTTGCTTAGGGACAAATGCAGGTGGTGTATGGGATTTCTATGATGGGAACATCCTGTCCCGCTAAGACTCTCACGAGGAATCTGGAGCTGAGACCCGAAAAGGTCCGGCATTTAATTTATTATCATCTAGCACCGTGAACACCATTGGAGCCTTTTTTGTTCGCTTATAAGGTATGTAATGTGTTTAGTCCCTAGGGTTCAAACAACCAATCCCACTGAATCCTTCATGAGGAATCACGGGGTGACCCCCGCGAAAGGGTAAATGCGACCGTTTGGATCAACTAACACCGCAGACGGGATTCGAATCCTTTCAGTTCGGTAGGGGACGAAAACTGTGTAATGTACTGAACATCTAAGATTAAAACACCCTGTCTCCGCCAAAGTTTCACGAGGAACTAGAGCCGCCCGCAAGAAGGTCAAATTTATCATTTTCGATCATCGACTAGCACCACAGAAAGGATTCAAGCCATTTTTGTCTGCTTAGGGACTACGGTGTGTAATGTGTGTCGATCCTAAGATTCAAAAATCCTTTCCCAATGAGTCCCTCAAGAGGAACCTTCAACTGACCACCCCGCAAAGAGGTAAATGCATCCCTTTGGATCAACTAATTCCACAGGCGAGACCGGAGCCCTTTTAATTTTCTTAGGGACGAAGGCATGTAATGTATTGAATTCCTAAGACGGAAACACCCTATACCACCGAATCCTTCCTGAGGAATTTATACATGACAGGCAAAGAGGTCGAATGCATCGTTTGGGGTTAGCTGGCACCATAAACACGTCTTGGGCCACTTTAGTTTGCTTTCGAACAAGGGCATGTAATGGGTTCAATTTCCCAGATTCAAACATCCTATCCCACTGAATCCTTCGTGAGGGAAAAAGAAGCGGCCCCCGGAAATATAAATGGGTCCCTTTGGATCAATAAAAACGCCACAAGCACGGTTTGAAACCTTTTGGTTTGCGCAGGGACAAACGTGTGTGATGCCTAAGATTCAAACTTGGTATCCCACACAAACTCTCGTGAGGAATCCAGAAAGACACCCCAAAAAGATCAAATGTATCGTTCTAAATCAACGGTCACCACAAACGCTATTTGGGCAGTTTTAATTTGGCCAGGGATTAAGGCATGTAACGTGCTTAATTTCTAAGATTCAAGCATCCTGTCCCGCTGAATCTTTCATGGGGGAAGTAGAAACGACCCCCAAAAAAGTTAAACTAACTCCACAAACACCACCCGAACCCCCTTAGCTTGCTTAGGGACAAATGCAGGTGGTGTATGGGATTTCTATGATGGGAACATCCTGTCCCGCTAAGACTCTCACGAGGAATCTGGAGCTGAGACCCGAAAAGGTCCGGCATTTAATTTATTATCATCTAGCACCGTGAACACCATTGGAGCCTTTTTTGTTCGCTTATAAGGTATGTAATGTGTTTAGTCCCTAGGGTTCAAACAACCAATCCCACTGAATCTTTCATGAGGAATAACGGGGTGACCCCCGCGAAAGGGTAAATGCGACCGTTTGGATCAACTAACACCGCAGACGGGATTCGAATCCTTTCAGTTCGGTAGGGGACGAAAACTGTGTAATGTACTGAACATCTAAGATTAAAACACCCTGTCTCCGCCAAAGTTTCACGAGGAACTAGAGCCGCCCGCAAGAAGGTCAAATTTATCATTTTCGATCATCGACTAGCACCACAGAAAGGATTCAAGCCATTTTTGTCTGCTTAGGGACTAAGGTGTGTAATGTGTGTCGATTCTAAGATTCAAAAATCCTTTCCCAATGAGTCCCTCAGGAGGAACCTTCAACTGACCACCCCGCAAAGAGGTAAATGCATCCCTTTGGATCAACTAATTCCACAGGCGCGACCGGAGCCCTTTTAATTTTCTTAGGGACGAAGGCATGAAACGTATTGAATTGCTAAGACGAAAACACCCTATACCACCGAATCCTTCCTGAGGAATTTATACATGACAGGCAAAGAGGTCGAATGCATCGTTTGGGGTTAGCTGGCACCATAAACACGTCTTGGGCCACTTTAGTTTGCTTTCGAACAAGGGCATGTAATGGGTTCAATTTCCCAGATTCAAACATCCTATCCCACTGAATCCTTTGTGAGGGAAAAAGAAGCGTCCCCCGGAAATATAAATGGGTCCCTTTGGATCAATAAAAACGCCATAAGCACGGTTTGAAACCTTTTGGTTTGCGCAGGGACAAACGTGTGTGATGCCTAAGATTCAAACTTGGTATCCCACACAAACTCTCGTGAGGAATCCAGAAAGACACCCCAAAAAGATCAAATGTATCGTTCTAAATCAACGGTCACCACAAACGCTATTTGGGCAGTTTTAATTTGGCCAGGGATTAAGGCATGAAACGTGCTTAATTTCTAAGATTCAAGCATCCTGTCCCGCTGAATCTTTCATGGGGGAAGTAGAAACGACACCCAAAAAAGTTAAACTAACTCCACAAACACCACCCGAACCCCCTTAGCTTGCTTAGGGACAAATGCAGGTGGTGTATGGGATTTCTATGATGGGAACATCCTGTCCCGCTAAGACTCTCACGAGGAATCTGGAGCTGAGACCCGAAAAGGTCCGGCATTTAATTTATTATCATCTAGCACCGTGAACACCATTGGAGCCTTTTTTGTTCGCTTATAAGGTATGTACTGTGTTTAGTCCCTAGGGTTCAAACAACCAATCCCACTGAATCCTTCATGAGGAATCACGGGGTGACCCCCGCGAAAGGGTAAATGCGACCGTTTGGATCAACTAACACCGCAGACGGGATTCGAATCCTTTCAGTTCGGTAGGGGACGAAAACTGTGTAATGTACTGAACATCTAAGATTAAAACACCCTGTCTCCGCCAAAGTTTCACGAGGAACTAGAGCCGCCCGCAAGAAGGTCAAATTTATCATTTTCGATCATCGACTAGCACCACAGAAAGGATTCAAGCCATTTTTGTCTGCTTAGGGACTAAGGTGTGTAATGTGTGTCGATTCTAAGATTCAAAAATCCTTTCCCAATGAGTCCCTCAGGAGGAACCTTCAACTGACCACCCCGCAAAGAGGTAAATGCATCCCTTTGGATCAACTAATTCCACAGGCGCGACCGGAGCCCTTTTAATTTTCTTAGGGACGAAGGCATGAAACGTATTGAATTGCTAAGACGAAAACACCCTATACCACCGAATCCTTCCTGAGGAATTTATACATGACAGGCAAAGAGGTCGAATGCATCGTTTGGGGTTAGCTGGCACCATAAACACGTCTTGGGCCACTTTAGTTTGCTTTCGAACAAGGGCATGTAATGGGTTCAATTTCCCAGATTCAAACATCCTATCCCACTGAATCCTTTGTGAGGGAAAAAGAAGCGTCCCCCGGAAATATAAATGGGTCCCTTTGGATCAATAAAAACGCCATAAGCACGGTTTGAAACCTTTTGGTTTGCGCAGGGACAAACGTGTGTGATGCCTAAGATTCAAACTTGGTATCCCACACAAACTCTCGTGAGGAATCCAGAAAGACACCCCAAAAAGATCAAATGTATCGTTCTAAATCAACGGTCACCACAAACGCTATTTGGGCAGTTTTAATTTGGCCAGGGATTAAGGCATGAAACGTGCTTAATTTCTAAGATTCAAGCATCCTGTCCCGCTGAATCTTTCATGGGGGAAGTAGAAACGACACCCAAAAAAGTTAAACTAACTCCACAAACACCACCCGAACCCCCTTAGCTTGCTTAGGGACAAATGCAGGTGGTGTATGGGATTTCTATGATGGGAACATCCTGTCCCGCTAAGACTCTCACGAGGAATCTGGAGCTGAGACCCGAAAAGGTCCGGCATTTAATTTATTATCATCTAGCACCGTGAACACCATTGGAGCCTTTTTTGTTCGCTTATAAGGTATGTAATGTGTTTAGTCCCTAGGGTTCAAACAACCAATCCCACTGAATCCTTCATGAGGAATCACGGGGTGACCCCCGCGAAAGGGTAAATGCGACCGTTTGGATCAACTAACACCGCAGACGGGATTCGAATCCTTTCAGTTCGGTAGGGGACGAAAACTGTGTAATGTACTGAACATCTAAGATTAAAACACCCTGTCTCCGCCAAAGTTTCACGAGGAACTAGAGCCGCCCGCAAGAAGGTCAAATTTATCATTTTCGATCATCGACTAGCACCACAGAAAGGATTCAAGCCATTTTTGTCTGCTTAGGGACTACGGTGTGTAATGTGTGTCGATCCTAAGATTCAAAAATCCTTTCCCAATGAGTCCCTCAAGAGGAACCTTCAACTGACCACCCCGCAAAGAGGTAAATGCATCCCTTTGGATCAACTAATTCCACAGGCGAGACCGGAGCCCTTTTAATTTTCTTAGGGACGAAGGCATGTAATGTATTGAATTCCTAAGACGGAAACACCCTATACCACCGAATCCTTCCTGAGGAATTTATACATGACAGGCAAAGAGGTCGAATGCATCGTTTGGGGTTAGCTGGCACCATAAACACGTCTTGGGCCACTTTAGTTTGCTTTCGAACAAGGGCATGTAATGGGTTCAATTTCCCAGATTCAAACATCCTATCCCACTGAATCCTTCGTGAGGGAAAAAGAAGCGGCCCCCGGAAATATAAATGGGTCCCTTTGGATCAATAAAAACGCCACAAGCACGGTTTGAAACCTTTTTGTTTGCGCAGGGACAAACGTGTGTGATGCCTAAGATTCAAACTTGGTATCCCACACAAACTCTCGTGAGGAATCCAGAAAGACACCCCAAAAAGATCAAATGTATCGTTCTAAATCAACGGTCACCACAAACGCTATTTGGGCAGTTTTAATTTGGCCAGGGATTAAGGCATGTAACGTGCTTAATTTCTAAGATTCAAACATCCTGTCCCGCTGAATCTTTCATGGGGGAAGTAGAAACGACCCCCAAAAAAGTTAAACTAACTCCACAAACACCACCCGAACCCCCTTAGCTTGCTTAGGGACAAATGCAGGTGGTGTATGGGATTTCTATGATGGGAACATCCTGTCCCGCTAAGACTCTCACGAGGAATCTGGAGCTGAGACCCGAAAAGGTCCGGCATTTAATTTATTATCATCTAGCACCGTGAACACCATTGGAGCCTTTTTTGTTCGCTTATAAGGTATGTAATGTGTTTAGTCCCTAGGGTTCAAACAACCAATCCCACTGAATCTTTCATGAGGAATCACGGGGTGACCCCCGCGAAAGGGTAAATGCGACCGTTTGGATCAACTAACAACGCAGACGGGATTCGAATCCTTTCAGTTCGGTAGGGGACGAAAACTGTGTAATGTACTGAACATCTAAGATTAAAACACCCTGTCTCCGCCAAAGTTTCACGAGGAACTAGAGCCGCCCGCAAGAAGGTCAAATTTATCATTTTCGATCATCGACTAGCACCACAGAAAGGATTCAAGCCATTTTTGTCTGCTTAGGGACTAAGGTGTGTAATGTGTGTCGATTCTAAGATTCAAAAATCCTTTCCCAATGAGTCCCTCAGGAGGAACCTTCAACTGACCACCCCGCAAAGAGGTAAATGCATCCCTTTGGATCAACTAATTCCACAGGCGCGACCGGAGCCCTTTTAATTTTCTTAGGGACGAAGGCATGAAACGTATTGAATTGCTAAGACGAAAACACCCTATACCACCGAATCCTTCCTGAGGAATTTATACATGACAGGCAAAGAGGTCGAATGCATCGTTTGGGGTTAGCTGGCACCATAAACACGTCTTGGGCCACTTTAGTTTGCTTTCGAACAAGGGCATGTAATGGGTTCAATTTCCCAGATTCAAACATCCTATCCAACTGAATCCTTTGTGAGGGAAAAAGAAGCGTCCCCCGGAAATATAAATGGGTCCCTTTGGATCAACAAAAACGCCATAAGCACGGTTTGAAACCTTTTGGTTTGCGCAGGGACAAACGTGTGTGATGCCTAAGATTCAAACTTGGTATCCCACACAAACTCTCGTGAGGAATCCAGAAAGACACCCCAAAAAGATCAAATGTATCGTTCTAAATCAACGGTCACCACAAACGCTATTTGGGCAGTTTTAATTTGGCCAGGGATTAAGGCATGAAACGTGCTTAATTTCTAAGATTCAAGCATCCTGTCCCGCTGAATCTTTCATGGGGGAAGTAGAAACGACCCCCAAAAAAGTTAAACTAACTCCACAAACACCACCCGAACCCCCTTAGCTTGCTTAGGGACAAATGCAGGTGGTGTATGGGATTTCTATGATGGGAACATCCTGTCCCGCTAAGACTCTCACGAGGAATCTGGAGCTGAGACCCGAAAAGGTCCGGCATTTAATTTATTATCATCTAGCACCGTGAACACCATTGGAGCCTTTTTTGTTCGCTTATAAGGTATGTAATGTGTTTAGTCCCTAGGGTTCAAACAACCAATCCCACTGAATCCTTCATGAGGAATCACGGGGTGACCCCCGCGAAAGGGTAAATGCGACCGTTTGGATCAACTAACACCGCAGACGGGATTCGAATCCTTTCAGTTCGGTAGGGGACGAAAACTGTGTAATGTACTGAACATCTAAGATTAAAACACCCTGTCTCCGCCAAAGTTTCACGAGGAACTAGAGCCGCCCGCAAGAAGGTCAAATTTATCATTTTCGATCATCGACTAGCACCACAGAAAGGATTCAAGCCATTTTTGTCTGCTTAGGGACTACGGTGTGTAATGTGTGTCGATCCTAAGATTCAAAAATCCTTTCCCAATGAGTCCCTCAAGAGGAACCTTCAACTGACCACCCCGCAAAGAGGTAAATGCATCCCTTTGGATCAACTAATTCCACAGGCGAGACCGGAGCCCTTTTAATTTTCTTAGGGACGAAGGCATGTAATGTATTGAATTCCTAAGACGGAAACACCCTATACCACCGAATCCTTCCTGAGGAATTTATACATGACAGGCAAAGAGGTCGAATGCATCGTTTGGGGTTAGCTGGCACCATAAACACGTCTTGGGCCACTTTAGTTTGCTTTCGAACAAGGGCATGTAATGGGTTCAATTTCCCAGATTCAAACATCCTATCCCACTGAATCCTTCGTGAGGGAAAAAGAAGCGGCCCCCGGAAATATAAATGGGTCCCTTTGGATCAATAAAAACGCCACAAGCACGGTTTGAAACCTTTTGGTTTGCGCAGGGACAAACGTGTGTGATGCCTAAGATTCAAACTTGGTATCCCACACAAACTCTCGTGAGGAATCCAGAAAGACACCCCAAAAAGATCAAATGTATCGTTCTAAATCAACGGTCACCACAAACGCTATTTGGGCAGTTTTAATTTGGCCAGGGATTAAGGCATGAAACGTGCTTAATTTCTAAGATTCAAGCATCCTGTCCCGCTGAATCTTTCATGGGGGAAGTAGAAACGACACCCAAAAAAGTTAAACTAACTCCACAAACACCACCCGAACCCCCTTAGCTTGCTTAGGGACAAATGCAGGTGGTGTATGGGATTTCTATGATGGGAACATCCTGTCCCGCTAAGACTCTCACGAGGAATCTGGAGCTGAGACCCGAAAAGGTCTGGCATTTAATTTATTATCATCTAGCACCATGAACACCATTGGAGCCTTTTTTGTTCGCTTATAAGGTATGTACTGTGTTTAGTCCCTAGGGTTCAAACAACCAATCCCACTGAATCCTTCATGAGGAATCACGGGGTGACCCCCGCGAAAGGGTAAATGCGACCGTTTGGATCAACTAACACCGCAGACGGGATTCGAATCCTTTCAGTTCGGTAGGGGACGAAAACTGTGTAATGTACTGAACATCTAAGATTAAAACACCCTGTCTCCGCCAAAGTTTCACGAGGAACTAGAGCCGCCCGCAAGAAGGTCAAATTTATCATTTTCGATCATCGACTAGCACCACAGAAAGGATTCAAGCCATTTTTGTCTGCTTAGGGACTAAGGTGTGTAATGTGTGTCGATCCTAAGATTCAAAAATCCTTTCCCAATGAGTCCCTCAAGAGGAACCTTCAACTGACCACCCCGCAAAGAGGTAAATGCATCCCTTTGGATCAACTAATTCCACAGGCGAGACCGGAGCCCTTTTAATTTTCTTAGGGACGAAGGCATGTAATGTATTGAATTCCTAAGACGGAAACACCCTATACCACCGAATCCTTCCTGAGGAATTTATACATGACAGGCAAAGAGGTCGAATGCATCGTTTGGGGTTAGCTGGCACCATAAACGCGTCTTGGGCCACTTTAGTTTGCTTTCGAACAAGGGCATGTAATGGGTTCAATTTCCCAGATTCAAACATCCTATCCCACTGAATCCTTCGTGAGGGAAAAAGAAGCGTCCCCCGGAAATATAAATGGGTCCCTTTGGATCAATAAAAACGCCACAAGCACGGTTTGAAACCTTTTGGTTTGCGCAGGGACAAACGTGTGTGATGCCTAAGATTCAAACTTGGTATCCCACACAAACTCTCGTGAGGAATCCAGAAAGACACCCCAAAAAGATCAAATGTATCGTTCTAAATCAACGGTCACCACAAACGCTATTTGGGCAGTTTTAATTTGGCCAGGGATTAAGGCATGTAACGTGTTTAATTTCTAAGATTCAAGCATCCTGTCCCGCTGAATCTTTCATGGGGGAAGTAGAAACGACCCCCAAAAAAGTTAAACTAACTCCACAAACACCACCCGAACCCCCTTAGCTTGCTTAGGGACAAATGCAGGTGGTGTATGGGATTTCTATGATGGGAACATCCTGTCCCGCTAAGACTCTCACGAGGAATCTGGAGCTGAGACCCGAAAAGGTCCGGCATTTAATTTATTATCATCTAGCACCGTGAACACCATTGGAGCCTTTTTTGTTCGCTTATAAGGTATGTAATGTGTTTAGTCCCTAGGGTTCAAACAACCAATCCCACTGAATCTTTCATGAGGAATCACGGGGTGACCCCCGCGAAAGGGTAAATGCGACCGTTTGGATCAACTAACACCGCAGACGGGATTCGAATCCTTTCAGTTCGGTAGGGGACGAAAACTGTGTAATGTACTGAACATCTAAGATTAAAACACCCTGTCTCCGCCAAAGTTTCACGAGGAACTAGAGCCGCCCGCAAGAAGGTCAAATTTATCATTTTCGATCATCGACTAGCACCACAGAAAGGATTCAAGCCATTTTTGTCTGCTTAGGGACTAAGGTGTGTAATGTGTGTCGATTCTAAGATTCAAAAATCCTTTCCCAATGAGTCCCTCAGGAGGAACCTTCAACTGACCACCCCGCAAAGAGGTAAATGCATCCCTTTGGATCAACTAATTCCACAGGCGCGACCGGAGCCCTTTTAATTTTCTTAGGGACGAAGGCATGAAACGTATTGAATTGCTAAGACGAAAACACCCTATACCACCGAATGCTTCCTGAGGAATTTATACATGACAGGCAAAGAGGTCGAATGCATCGTTTGGGGTTAGCTGGCACCATAAACACGTCTTGGGCCACTTTAGTTTGCTTTCGAACAAGGGCATGTAATGGGTTCAATTTCCCAGATTCAAACATCCTATCCCACTGAATCCTTCGTGAGGGAAAAAGAAGCGGCCCCCGGAAATATAAATGGGTCCCTTTGGATCAATAAAAACGCCACAAGCACGGTTTGAAACCTTTTGGTTTGCGCAGGGACAAACGTGTGTGATGCCTAAGATTCAAACTTGGTATCCCACACAAACTCTCGTGAGGAATCCAGAAAGACACCCCAAAAAGATCAAATGTATCGTTCTAAATCAACGGTCACCACAAACGCTATTTGGGCAGTTTTAATTTGGCCAGGGATTAAGGCATGAAACGTGCTTAATTTCTAAGATTCAAGCATCCTGTCCCGCTGAATCTTTCATGGGGGAAGTAGAAACGACACCCAAAAAAGTTAAACTAACTCCACAAACACCACCCGAACCCCCTTAGCTTGCTTAGGGACAAATGCAGGTGGTGTATGGGATTTCTATGATGGGAACATCCTGTCCCGCTAAGACTCTCACGAGGAATCTGGAGCTGAGACCCGAAAAGGTCCGGCATTTAATTTATTATCATCTAGCACCGTGAACACCATTGGAGCCTTTTTTGTTCGCTTATAAGGTATGTACTGTGTTTAGTCCCTAGGGTTCAAACAACCAATCCCACTGAATCCTTCATGAGGAATCACGGGGTGACCCCCGCGAAAGGGTAAATGCGACCGTTTGGATCAACTAACACCGCAGACGGGATTCGAATCCTTTCAGTTCGGTAGGGGACGAAAACTGTGTAATGTACTGAACATCTAAGATTAAAACACCCTGTCTCCGCCAAAGTTTCACGAGGAACTAGAGCCGCCCGCAAGAAGGTCAAATTTATCATTTTCGATCATCGACTAGCACCACAGAAAGGATTCAAGCCATTTTTGTCTGCTTAGGGACTAAGGTGTGTAATGTGTGTCGATCCTAAGATTCAAAAATCCTTTCCCAATGAGTCCCTCAAGAGGAACCTTCAACTGACCACCCCGCAAAGAGGTAAATGCATCCCTTTGGATCAACTAATTCCACAGGCGAGACCAGAGCCCTTTTAATTTTCTTAGGGACGAAGGCATGTAATGTATTGAATTCCTAAGACGGAAACACCCTATACCACCGAATCCTTCCTGAGGAATTTATACATGACAGGCAAAGAGGTCGAATGCATCGTTTGGGGTTAGCTGGCACCATAAACGCGTCTTGGGCCACTTTAGTTTGCTTTCGAACAAGGGCATGTAATGGGTTCAATTTCCCAGATTCAAACATCCTATCCCACTGAATCCTTCGTGAGGGAAAAAGAAGCGTCCCCCGGAAATATAAATGGGTCCCTTTGGATCAATAAAAACGCCACAAGCACGGTTTGAAACCTTTTGGTTTGCGCAGGGACAAACGTGTGTGATGCCTAAGATTCAAACTTGGTATCCCACACAAACTCTCGTGAGGAATCCAGAAAGACACCCCAAAAAGATCAAATGTATCGTTCTAAATCAACGGTCACCACAAACGCTATTTGGGCAGTTTTAATTTGGCCAGGGATTAAGGCATGTAACGTGTTTAATTTCTAAGATTCAAGCATCCTGTCCCGCTGAATCTTTCATGGGGGAAGTAGAAACGACCCCCAAAAAAGTTAAACTAACTCCACAAACACCACCCGAACCCCCTTAGCTTGCTTAGGGACAAATGCAGGTGGTGTATGGGATTTCTATGATGGGAACATCCTGTCCCGCTAAGACTCTCACGAGGAATCTGGAGCTGAGACCCGAAAAGGTCCGGCATTTAATTTATTATCATCTAGCACCGTGAACACCATTGGAGCCTTTTTTGTTCGCTTATAAGGTATGTAATGTGTTTAGTCCCTAGGGTTCAAACAACCAATCCCACTGAATCCTTCATGAGGAATCACGGGGTGACCCCCGCGAAAGGGTAAATGCGACCGTTTGGATCAACTAACACCGCAGACGGGATTCGAATCCTTTCAGTTCGGTAGGGGACGAAAACTGTGTAATGTACTGAACATCTAAGATTAAAACACCCTGTCTCCGCCAAAGTTTCACGAGGAACTAGAGCCGCCCGCAAGAGGGTCAAATTTATCATTTTCGATCATCGACTAGCACCACAGAAAGGATTCAAGCCATTTTTGTCTGCTTAGGGACTAAGGTGTGTAATGTGTGTCGATCCTAAGATTCAAAAATCCTTTCCCAATGAGTCCCTCAAGAGGAACCTTCAACTGACCACCCCGCAAAGAGGTAAATGCATCCCTTTGGATCAACTAATTCCACAGGCGAGACCGGAGCCCTTTTAATTTTCTTAGGGACGAAGGCATGTAATGTATTGAATTCCTAAGACGGAAACACCCTATACCACCGAATCCTTCCTGAGGAATTTATACATGACAGGCAAAGAGGTCGAATGCATCGTTTGGGGTTAGCTGGCACCATAAACGCGTCTTGGGCCACTTTAGTTTGCTTTCGAACAAGGGCATGTAATGGGTTCAATTTCCCAGATTCAAACATCCTATCCCACTGAATCCTTCGTGAGGGAAAAAGAAGCGGCCCCCGGAAATATAAATGGGTCCCTTTGGATCAATAAAAACGCCACAAGCACGGTTTGAAACCTTTTTGTTTGCGCAGGGACAAACGTGTGTGATGCCTAAGATTCAAACTTGGTATCCCACACAAACTCTCGTGAGGAATCCAGAAAGACACCCCAAAAAGATCAAATGTATCGTTCTAAATCAACGGTCACCACAAACGCTATTTGGGCAGTTTTAATTTGGCCAGGGATTAAGGCATGTAACGTGCTTAATTTCTAAGATTCAAACATCCTGTCCCGCTGAATCTTTCATGGGGGAAGTAGAAACGACCCCCAAAAAAGTTAAACTAACTCCACAAACACCACCCGAACCCCCTTAGCTTGCTTAGGGACAAATGCAGGTGGTGTATGGGATTTCTATGATGGGAACATCCTGTCCCGCTAAGACTCTCACGAGGAATCTGGAGCTGAGACCCGAAAAGGTCCGGCATTTAATTTATTATCATCTAGCACCGTGAACACCATTGGAGCCTTTTTTGTTCGCTTATAAGGTATGTAATGTGTTTAGTCCCTAGGGTTCAAACAACCAATCCCACTGAATCCTTCATGAGGAATCACGGGGTGACCCCCGCGAAAGGGTAAATGCGACCGTTTGGATCAACTAACACCGCAGACGGGATTCGAATCCTTTCAGTTCGGTAGGGGACGAAAACTGTGTAATGTACTGAACATCTAAGATTAAAACACCCTGTCTCCGCCAAAGTTTCACGAGGAACTAGAGCCGCCCGCAAGAAGGTCAAATTTATCATTTTCGATCATCGACTAGCACCAGAGAAAGGATTCAAGCCATTTTTGTCTGCTTAGGGACTAAGGTGTGTAATGTGTGTCGATCCTAAGATTCAAAAATCCTTTCCCAATGAGTCCCTCAAGAGGAACCTTCAACTGACCACCCCGCAAAGAGGTAAATGCATCCCTTTGGATCAACTAATTCCACAGGCGAGACCGGAGCCCTTTTAATTTTCTTAGGGACGAAGGCATGTAATGTATTGAATTCCTAAGACGGAAACACCCTATACCACCGAATCCTTCCTGAGGAATTTATACATGACAGGCAAAGAGGTCGAATGCATCGTTTGGGGTTAGCTGGCACCATAAACACGTCTTGGGCCACTTTAGTTTGCTTTCGAACAAGGGCATGTAATGGGTTCAATTTCCCAGATTCAAACATCCTATCCCACTGAATCCTTCGTGAGGGAAAAAGAAGCGGCCCCCGGAAATATAAATGGGTCCCTTTGGATCAATAAAAACGCCACAAGCACGGTTTGAAACCTTTTGGTTTGCGCAGGGACAAACGTGTGTGATGCCTAAGATTCAAACTTGGTATCCCACACAAACTCTCGTGAGGAATCCAGAAAGACACCCCAAAAAGATCAAATGTATCGTTCTAAATCAACGGTCACCACAAACGCTATTTGGGCAGTTTTAATTTGGCCAGGGATTAAGGCATGAAACGTGCTTAATTTCTAAGATTCAAGCATCCTGTCCCGCTGAATCTTTCATGGGGGAAGTAGAAACGACACCCAAAAAAGTTAAACTAACTCCACAAACACCACCCGAACCCCCTTAGCTTGCTTAGGGACAAATGCAGGTGGTGTATGGGATTTCTATGATGGGAACATCCTGTCCCGCTAAGACTCTCCCGAGGAATCTGGAGCTGAGACCCGAAAAGGTCCGGCATTTAATTTATTATCATCTAGCACCGTGAACACCATTGGAGCCTTTTTTGTTCGCTTATAAGGTATGTAATGTGTTTAGTCCCTAGGGTTCAAACAACAAATCCCACTGAATCCTTCATGAGGAATCACGGGGTGACCCCCGCGAAAGGGTAAATGCGACCGTTTGGATCAACTAACACCGCAGACGGGATTCGAATCCTTTCAGTTCGGTAGGGGACGAAAACTGTGTAATGTACTGAACATCTAAGATTAAAACACCCTGTCTCCGCCAAAGTTTCACGAGGAACTAGAGCCGCCCGCAAGAAGGTCAAATTTATCATTTTCGATCATCGACTAGCACCACAGAAAGGATTCAAGCCATTTTTGTCTGCTTAGGGACTAAGGTGTGTAATGTGTGTCGATCCTAAGATTCAAAAATCCTTTCCCAATGAGTCCCTCAAGAGGAACCTTCAACTGACCACCCCGCAAAGAGGTAAATGCATCCCTTTGGATCAACTAATTCCACAGGCGAGACCGGAGCCCTTTTAATTTTCTTAGGGACGAAGGCATGTAATGTATTGAATTCCTAAGACGGAAACACCCTATACCACCGAATCCTTCCTGAGGAATTTATACATGACAGGCAAAGAGGTCGAATGCATCGTTTGGGGTTAGCTGGCACCATAAACGCGTCTTGGGCCACTTTAGTTTGCTTTCGAACAAGGGCATGTAATGGGTTCAATTTCCCAGATTCAAACATCCTATCCCACTGAATCCTTCGTGAGGGAAAAAGAAGCGTCCCCCGGAAATATAAATGGGTCCCTTTGGATCAATAAAAACGCCACAAGCACGGTTTGAAACCTTTTGGTTTGCGCAGGGACAAACGTGTGTGATGCCTAAGATTCAAACTTGGTATCCCACACAAACTCTCGTGAGGAATCCAGAAAGACACCCCAAAAAGATCAAATGTATCGTTCTAAATCAACGGTCACCACAAACGCTATTTGGGCAGTTTTAATTTGGCCAGGGATTAAGGCATGTAACGTGTTTAATTTCTAAGATTCAAGCATCCTGTCCCGCTGAATCTTTCATGGGGGAAGTAGAAACGACCCCCAAAAAAGTTAAACTAACTCCACAAACACCACCCGAACCCCCTTAGCTTGCTTAGGGACAAATGCAGGTGGTGTATGGGATTTCTATGATGGGAACATCCTGTCCCGCTAAGACTCTCACGAGGAATCTGGAGCTGAGACCCGAAAAGGTCCGGCATTTAATTTATTATCATCTAGCACCGTGAACACCATTGGAGCCTTTTTTGTTCGCTTATAAGGTATGTAATGTGTTTAGTCCCTAGGGTTCAAACAACCAATCCCACTGAATCTTTCATGAGGAATCACGGGGTGACCCCCGCGAAAGGGTAAATGCGACCGTTTGGATCAACTAACACCGCAGACGGGATTCGAATCCTTTCAGTTCGGTAGGGGACGAAAACTGTGTAATTTACTGAACATCTAAGATTAAAACACCCTGTCTCCGCCAAAGTTTCACGAGGAACTAGAGCCGCCCGCAAGAAGGTCAAATTTATCATTTTCGATCATCGACTAGCACCACAGAAAGGATTCAAGCCATTTTTGTCTGCTTAGGGACTATGGTGTGTAATGTGTGTCGATTCTAAGATTCAAAAATCCTTTCCCAATGAGTCCCTCAGGAGGAACCTTCAACTGACCACCCCGCAAAGAGGTAAATGCATCCCTTTGGATCAACTAATTCCACAGGCGCGACCGGAGCCCTTTTAATTTTCTTAGGGACGAAGGCATGAAACGTTTTGAATTGCTAAGACGAAAACACCCTATACCACCGAATCCTTCCTGAGGAATTTATACATGACAGGCAAAGAGGTCGAATGCATCGTTTGGGGTTAGCTGGCACCATAAACACGTCTTGGGCCACTTTAGTTTGCTTTCGAACAAGGGCATGTAATGGGTTCAATTTCCCAGATTCAAACATCCTATCCCACTGAATCCTTTGTGAGGGAAAAAGAAGCGTCCCCCGGAAATATAAATGGGTCCCTTTGGATCAATAAAAACGCCACAAGCACGGTTTGAAACCTTTTGGTTTGCGCAGGGACAAACGTGTGTGATGCCTAAGATTCAAACTTGGTATCCCACACAAACTCTCGTGAGGAATCCAGAAAGACACCCCAAAAAGATCAAATGTATCGTTCTAAATCAACGGTCACCACAAACGCTATTTGGGCAGTTTTAATTTGGCCAGGGATTAAGGCATGAAACGTGCTTAATTTCTAAGATTCAAGCATCCTGTCCCGCTGAATCTTTCATGGGGGAAGTAGAAACGACACCCAAAAAAGTTAAACTAACTCCACAAACACCACCCGAACCCCCTTAGCTTGCTTAGGGACAAATGCAGGTGGTGTATGGGATTTCTATGATGGGAACATCCTGTCCCGCTAAGACTCTCACGAGGAATCTGGAGCTGAGACCCGAAAAGGTCCGGCATTTAATTTATTATCATCTAGCACCGTGAACACCATTGGAGCCTTTTTTGTTCGCTTATAAGGTATGTAATGTGTTTAGTCCCTAGGGTTCAAACAACCAATCCCACTGAATCTTTCATGAGGAATCACGGGGTGACCCCCGCGAAAGGGTAAATGCGACCGTTTGGATCAACTAACACCGCAGACGGGATTCGAATCCTTTCAGTTCGGTAGGGGACGAAAACTGTGTAATTTACTGAACATCTAAGATTAAAACACCCTGTCTCCGCCAAAGTTTCACGAGGAACTAGAGCCGCCCGCAAGAAGGTCAAATTTATCATTTTCGATCATCGACTAGCACCACAGAAAGGATTCAAGCCATTTTTGTCTGCTTAGGGACTAAGGTGTGTAATGTGTGTCGATCCTAAGATTCAAAAATCCTTTCCCAATGAGTCCCTCAAGAGGAACCTTCAACTGACCACCCCGCAAAGAGGTAAATGCATCCCTTTGGATCAACTAATTCCACAGGCGAGACCGGAGCCCTTTTAATTTTCTTAGGGACGAAGGCATGTAATGTATTGAATTCCTAAGACGGAAACACCCTATACCACCGAATGCTTCCTGAGGAATTTATACATGACAGGCAAAGAGGTCGAATGCATCGTTTGGGGTTAGCTGGCACCATAAACACGTGTTGGGCCACTTTAGTTTGCTTTCGAACAAGGGCATGTAATGGGTTCAATTTCCCAGATTCAAACATCCTATCCCACTGAATCCTTTGTGAGGGAAAAAGAAGCGTCCCCCGGAAATATAAATGGGTCCCTTTGGATCAATAAAAACGCCATAAGCACGGTTTGAAACCTTTTGGTTTGCGCAGGGACAAACGTGTGTGATGCCTAAGATTCAAACTTGGTATCCCACACAAACTCTCGTGAGGAATCCAGAAAGACACCCCAAAAAGATCAAATGTATCGTTCTAAATCAACGGTCACCACAAACGCTATTTGGGCAGTTTTAATTTGGCCAGGGATTAAGGCATGAAACGTGCTTAATTTCTAAGATTCAAGCATCCTGTCCCGCTGAATCTTTCATGGGGGAAGTAGAAACGACACCCAAAAAAGTTAAACTAACTCCACAAACACCACCCGAACCCCCTTAGCTTGCTTAGGGACAAATGCAGGTGGTGTATGGGATTTCTATGATGGGAACATCCTGTCCCACTAAGACTCTCACGAGGAATCTGGAGCTGAGACCCGAAAAGGTCCGGCATTTAATTTATTATCATCTAGCACCGTGAACACCCTTGGAGCCTTTTTTGTTCGCTTATAAGGTATGTACTGTGTTTAGTCCCTAGGGTTCAAACAACCAATCCCACTGAATCCTTCATGAGGAATCACGGGGTGACCCCCGCGAAAGGGTAAATGCGACCGTTTGGATCAACTAACACCGCAGACGGGATTCGAATCCTTTCAGTTCGGTAGGGGACGAAAACTGTGTAATGTACTGAACATCTAAGATTAAAACACCCTGTCTCCGCCAAAGTTTCACGAGGAACTAGAGCCGCCCGCAAGAAGGTCAAATTTATCATTTTCGATCATCGACTAGCACCACAGAAAGGATTCAAGCCATTTTTGTCTGCTTAGGGACTAAGGTGTGTAATGTGTGTCGATCCTAAGATTCAAAAATCCTTTCCCAATGAGTCCCTCAAGAGGAACCTTCAACTGACCACCCCGCAAAGAGGTAAATGCATCCCTTTGGATCAACTAATTCCACAGGCGAGACCGGAGCCCTTTTAATTTTCTTAGGGACGAAGGCATGTAATGTATTGAATTCCTAAGACGGAAACACCCTATACCACCGAATCCTTCCTGAGGAATTTATACATGACAGGCAAAGAGGTCGAATGCATCGTTTGGGGTTAGCTGGCACCATAAACACGTCTTGGGCCACTTTAGTTTGCTTTCGAACAAGGGCATGTAATGGGTTCAATTTCCCAGATTCAAACATCCTATCCCACTGAATCCTTCGTGAGGGAAAAAGAAGCGGCCCCCGGAAATATAAATGGGTCCCTTTGGATCAATAAAAACGCCACAAGCACGGTTTGAAACCTTTTGGTTTGCGCAGGGACAAACGTGTGTGATGCCTAAGATTCAAACTTGGTATCCCACACAAACTCTCGTGAGGAATCCAGAAAGACACCCCAAAAAGATCAAATGTATCGTTCTAAATCAACGGTCACCACAAACGCTATTTGGGCAGTTTTAATTTGGCCAGGGATTAAGGCATGTAACGTGCTTAATTTCTAAGATTCAAGCATCCTGTCCCGCTGAATCTTTCATGGGGGAAGTAGAAACGACCCCCAAAAAAGTTAAACTAACTCCACAAACACCACCCGAACACCCTTAGCTTGCTTAGGGACAAATGCAGGTGGTGTATGGGATTTCTATGATGGGAACATCCTGTCCCGCTAAGACTCTCACGAGGAATCTGGAGCTGAGACCCGAAAAGGTCCGGCATTTAATTTATTATCATCTAGCACCGTGAACACCATTGGAGCCTTTTTTGTTCGCTTATAAGGTATGTAATGTGTTTAGTCCCTAGGGTTCAAACAACCAATCCCACTGAATCTTTCATGAGGAATCACGGGGTGACCCCCGCGAAAGGGTAAATGCGACCGTTTGGATCAACTAACACCGCAGACGGGATTCGAATCCTTTCAGTTCGGTAGGGGACGAAAACTGTGTAATGTACTGAACATCTAAGATTAAAACACCCTGTCTCCGCCAAAGTTTCACGAGGAACTAGAGCCGCCCGCAAGAAGGTCAAATTTATCATTTTCGATCATCGACTAGCACCACAGAAAGGATTCAAGCCATTTTTGTCTGCTTAGGGACTAAGGTGTGTAATGTGTGTCGATTCTAAGATTCAAAAATCCTTTCCCAATGAGTCCCTCAGGAGGAACCTTCAACTGACCACCCCGCAAAGAGGTAAATGCATCCCTTTGGATCAACTAATTCCACAGGCGCGACCGGAGCCCTTTTAATTTTCTTAGGGACGAAGGCATGAAACGTATTGAATTGCTAAGACGAAAACACCCTATACCACCGAATGCTTCCTGAGGAATTTATACATGACAGGCAAAGAGGTCGAATGCATCGTTTGGGGTTAGCTGGCACCATAAACACGTCTTGGGCCACTTTAGTTTGCTTTCGAACAAGGGCATGTAATGGGTTCAATTTCCCAGATTCAAACATCCTATCCCACTGAATCCTTTGTGAGGGAAAAAGAAGCGTCCCCCGGAAATATAAATGGGTCCCTTTGGATCAATAAAAACGCCATAAGCACGGTTTGAAACCTTTTGGTTTGCGCAGGGACAAACGTGTGTGATGCCTAAGATTCAAACTTGGTATCCCACACAAACTCTCGTGAGGAATCCAGAAAGACACCCCAAAAAGATCAAATGTATCGTTCTAAATCAACGGTCACCACAAACGCTATTTGGGCAGTTTTAATTTGGCCAGGGATTAAGGCATGAAACGTGCTTAATTTCTAAGATTCAAGCATCCTGTCCCGCTGAATCTTTCATGGGGGAAGTAGAAACGACACCCAAAAAAGTTAAACTAACTCCACAAACACCACCCGAACCCCCTTAGCTTGCTTAGGGACAAATGCAGGTGGTGTATGGGATTTCTATGATGGGAACATCCTGTCCCGCTAAGACTCTCACGAGGAATCTGGAGCTGAGACCCGAAAAGGTCCGGCATTTAATTTATTATCATCTAGCACCGTGAACACCATTGGAGCCTTTTTTGTTCGCTTATAAGTTATGTACTGTGTTTAGTCCCTAGGGTTCAAACAACCAATCCCACTGAATCCTTCATGAGGAATCACGGGGTGACCCCCGCGAAAGGGTAAATGCGACCGTTTGGATCAACTAACACCGCAGACGGGATTCGAATCCTTTCAGTTCGGTAGGGGACGAAAACTGTGTAATGTACTGAACATCTAAGATTAAAACACCCTGTCTCCGCCAAAGTTTCACGAGGAACTAGAGCCGCCCGCAAGAAGGTCAAATTTATCATTTTCGATCATCGACTAGCACCACAGAAAGGATTCAAGCCATTTTTGTCTGCTTAGGGACTAAGGTGTGTAATGTGTGTCGATCCTAAGATTCAAAAATCCTTTCCCAATGAGTCCCTCAAGAGGAACCTTCAACTGATGGTGCGAACCCACTAGGGTTAGACCCCAAGAACCCACAACCGATATGAGATACACTCACCCCAAGAAAGCTAAACAAAGGACTGGAACGATCCACTTGAACCCTTGAACACGGAAGGACAAGGACCCGAAGTGTTGGAAGACGCCACAAGGTTGATCAAGCCTTGATAAGTCTGCTAGTTCTTAGAAGAACCCTAGAGAGAATCCACTCTCAAGACACAAAGTGCATAGAAGCAACTTTCATTTAACTCAAAATTCAAGTGTGTCTTCCAAATTAGGCTTACAATGTATTTATAGGCTACATCCATAAATCATGCCTAAATTGCATTCAATGCATTCTTGAGAATTCAAACACTAAACCTAATTCAACAAACAACAAACACAAAAATTCAAATTTGGCAACTTAATTTCAACAATCAAGACCCTAGAATTCAAAGATGCCAACTTATTTCAACAATCAACAAAACCCAAAAGTCAAATCTGCACCTAACTAATTTGATTTTCGCACAAAGAAAAGTTGACAATTTGAATCAGAATTTTAAGCCTAAAATGTGATCATTTATGCCCAAATGACTCCTCCCATGTGTAGCTCATGGTCCAAGCCCTTCAATTTGATTTTTTCAAGCCCAAAATATGATCAACCTCTTCATTTTCAGCCCAAATGACATTTGCTGCGTTTTCAGCTCTTTTGTTCACATTTGTTGAACCAATTGCCATTTGCTTTGTCCATGTCTCTTGCACTAGCCCAATCAATGCCTCCTTAATTCTCTTAGCTCTTGCTCTTGTGATTGGTCCACTTGGAATTTGCAAAGGATCATTTGAAGTTGAAGAGTTGTCTTGTTGGATCGCATCATTCCCTCTCTCCTCAAAAGGATTCGTCCTCGAATCTTTACCTACATCAAAAGGAGATAAATCAGCCACATTAAAAGTAGCACTTACATTGTACTCTCCAGGTAAGTCAATCTTGTATGCATTATCATTGATTCTTTCAAGCACTTGAAATGGACCATCTCCTCTTGGAGCTAACTTGGACTTTCTTTGAACGGGAAATCTTTCTTTCCTCATATGCACCCACACCCAATCTCCAGGTTCAAAAAGAACACGCCTTCTTCCTTTGTTGGCCTTGAATGCATATTGCTCATTTTTCTTTTCAATTTGCTGTTTTACACGCTCATGCAATTGCCTCACCATTTCAGCTTTCTTTTTCCCATCAAGACTTGCTCTCGCATCAATAGGTAATGGTAATAAATCCAAAGGACTAAGTGGATTAAAACCATAAACTATTTCAAAAGGAGAAAAATCAGTGGATGAATGCACAGTCCTATTATATGCAAATTCAATGAATGGCAAACAATCTTCCCAATTTTTCAAGTTCTTTTGAATCATAGTTCTAAGCAATTGAGACAATGTTCTATTAACAACTTCGGTTTGACCATCAGTTTGTGGATGACAAGCAGTAGAAAACAACAATTTAGTGCCAAGCTTCCCCCACAAAACTCTCCAAAAATGACTCAAGAATTTTGTATCCCTATCAGAAACAATGGTTCTAGGAACACCATGCAATCTCACAATTTCTTTGAAAAACAAGTCAGCAACATATGTGGCATCATCAGTTTTATGACAAGCAATGAAATGTGCCATTTTAGAAAATCTATCAACAACCACAAAGATGGAATCCATTCCTCTTTTTGACCTAGGCAAACCCAAAACAAAATCCATTGATATGTCAATCCAAGGTTCACTAGGTACAGGTAATGGTGTATACAAACCATGTGGCAAGACTCTAGATTTGGCCCTTTTACAAGTTATGCATTTAGCACAGATTCTTTCCACATCAAGTTTCATTTTAGGCCAAAAGAAATGCTCATGCAAAACATCCAAAGTCTTTTTCATACCAAAATGACCCATTAATCCTCCCCCATGTGCTTCTCTAACAAGCAATTCACGCAAAGAACATTGAGGCACACACAATCTGTTTTCTCTAAACAAGAACCCATCAACCCTATAAAATTTGTCACATGCTTTATTTTCACAAGCAAGAAACAATTCAGAAAAATCAACATCACTTGCATACAAATCCTTGATATGTTCAAAGCCAAGCAATCTAGTACTAAGAGAAGAAAGAAGAGTATACCTTCTGGACAATGCATCAGCCACAACATTTTCCTTACCTTTCTTGTATTTGATGACATATGGAAATGTCTCAATAAATTCCAGCCACCTTGCATGCCTTTTGTTCAGCATACCTTGACCCTTAATGTGCTTTAAAGATTGATGATCAGTGTGAATGACAAATTGTTTAGGCCAAAGGTAGTGTTGCCAATTCTCCAATGCTCTCTTGAGTGCATAGAGCTCCTTATCATAAGTTGGATACTTCAAGGCAGCTCCATTTAGCTTTTCACTAAAATAAGCAATTGGCTTTCCTTCCTGCATCAAAACAGCTCCTATCCCAACTCCAGATGCATCACATTCGATCTCAAATGTTTTGCTAAAGTCAGGCAATACTAACACAGGTGCAGAACACAAATTATCTTTTAGTTTAGCGAATGCATCATCTTGAGCGTTATCCCATTTAAAACCAACAGATTTCTTAATGACCTCAGTGAGTGGTGCAGCAAGTGTACTAAAATCTTTCACAAAGCGCCTATAAAAACTAGCCAAACCATGAAAACTTCTCACCTCAGTTATGCTTTTAGGTGTTGGCCATTCTCTTATAGCCCTTATCTTTTCCTCATCAACTTCAATTCCTTTAGCACTCACCACAAAACCAAGAAAAACAATTTTATCCATGCAGAAATCACACTTTTTCAGATTTGCAAACAATTTTTCCTTCCTCAAAACTTCAAGCACACAATGCAAATGATTCAAATGTTCATCCAGATTCTTGCTATAAATCAGAATATCATCAAAATAAACCACAACAAACTTTCCAATGAAAGCACGCAAAACATGGTTCATCAATCTCATGAAAGTGCTAGGTGCATTAGTTAAACCAAATGGCATAACTAACCATTCATACAATCCATGTTTTGTCTTGAAAGCAGTTTTCCACTCATCCCCTTCCTTCATTCTAATTTGATGGTATCCAGATTTCAAATCAATTTTAGAAAACACAATAGAACCATGCAATTCATCAAGCATATCATCTAGCCTAGGAATGGGATGGCGATACTTTACAGTGATATTGTTGACAGCTCTGCAATCAATGCACATCCTCCAAGTTCCATCTTTCTTTGGCACTAAAAGCACTGGAACTGCACAAGGACTCAAGCTTTCTCTCACATATCCTTTTGCCATGAGATCTTCCACTTGCCTTTGAAGCTCCTTTGTTTCTTCTGGATTGCTTCTATATGCTGGCCTATTAGGAATTGTTGCTCCAGGAATGAAATCAATTTGATGCTCAATTCCTCTAATGGGTGGTAAGCCAGGGGGAATTTCTTCAGGGAACACATCATCAAATTCCTGCAACAAAGAACCAACAACACTTGGAAAGGAAGGGTGAATGTCATTAGTGTTCAAAAAGGATTCCTTGTAAACAAGGAGAAGCAAATGTGTTTCAGCAAGAAAAGCACTCCTCACATCACTTTCTTTTGCATAAAAATTCATTTTCTTCTCTCCTTTTTTTATCTCTTCATTCTTTTCCTTTCTCTGAATTTCTTTTTTTGAACTCTCACATTTTCTCTCTTTTTCACTCTCTTTTCTTTTTGATGTATCTCCCTCATTTTTCTTATCTCTCTCTCTTTTCATCTTAAGCTGATCCTCATAGACTTGATTTGGAGTCAAAGGTACAAGAGTAATGGGTCTATTGTTCATTACAAAAGAATATCTATTTGTAAGCCCATCCTTCTTTACTTTTCTATCAAACTCCCAAGGTCTTCCCAAAAGTAGATGTCCAGCATGCATAGGAACAACATCACACAATATCTCATCACAATATTTTCCAATTGAGAAAGAAACCAAAACCTGCTTATCAACTTTAATTTCCCCACATTCATTTAACCATTGCAGCTTGTATGGTTTAGGGTGTCTAATGGTTGGCAAATTCAATTTCTCAACCAAGGTAGTGCTTGCAACATTAGTGACACTCCCACCATCAATGATCAAACTACATACCTTGTTATCAATAAGGCAGCGAGTATGAAAAATGTTTTCCCTTTGCTCATTTACCTCATCTTCCTTCACTTGACAATTCAAAGCTCTTCTAACAACAAGGCATTCTCCTTCCACAGCATACTCAACTCCATCATCACTTTCATCTTCAAGTGGTGGTTTGGAAACATCATCACTCTCACTTTCACTTTCAGTCACAACTTCATTATTTTTCAGCATCATAACTCTCTTGTTGGGACATTGAGAAGCTATGTGACCTGTACCCAAACACTTGAAACATTTTATATCTCTATTTCTAGAAGTTTGGGAATCAGATTTACCTTGTTTCTTTGATGAAACTTCTTCCTTGCCTTTAGTGGTCTCCTTTTGGCTACTTCTTTCTCCTTTCTTCCAATCCTGTTTTAAAAAAGAATTTGATCCAGAATTGAACTTTGAAACACCTTTACGTTTGAGTTGCTTTTCCACCTTAATTGCCATATGCACCATGTCTTCTAACTCCACATAATGGTGCAATTCCACTGTGTCAGCAATATCCCTACGTAGCCCGTTCAGAAATCGAGCCATTGTAGCCTCCCTATCTTCTTGCACATTAGCTCTTATCAAAGCTAATTCCATCTCTTTAAAATATTCGTCCACACTCTTAGAACCTTGTTGAAGGGTCTGCAACTTTTGATAAAGCTCTCTATAGTAATGGTTGGGAACAAATCTCCTCCTCATTAGAGCCTTCATTTCTCTCCATGTTGCTACAGGTCTCTCACCATTATTCCTCCTATCAATCCCCAATTTATCCCACCAAGCCATGGCATAATCAGTGAATTCAATTGCTGCCAACTTTACCTTTTTAGCTTCAGAATAATTATGGCACTCAAAAATCATCTCCATCTTCTTTTCCCACTCTAAATATGCTTCAGGATCACCCCTACCTTGGAAAGCTGGAATTTTCATTTTAATGTTCCCAAGGTTCCCATCCGACCTATTTCTCTCCCTTCCATGTCTCCTTCCATTCCTATCTCCTCTACGCCTATTTCTTTCCCCTTCATATTCAGACTCAAATTCTCCCTCACTATCATTTTCAGATTCAAACCCATCCTCAAAAGGTTCCCTTCGCCTATCATACCTTCTAAATGGTTGCTCTCTTTGCAGATTTGCAAGCCTCTCATCTTGCCTATCCATTCTATCTCTTATTTCTCTAAAAACCACTTCCATTCTTGCAAAGTGTTGCTGCATTTGCCTAAGGTTGACATCTGCATTCCTTGAATTGTTATTACCATTAGATGTTTCACCTGCACTAGACATTATAACTACAAAAAAGGATGTTAGTGAAATGGAGTCCTTCACAAATATATCCTTACGTGTTTCCCTCAAGAATGTCACTCTACACTCGTGTTTCACTCAATCTGGCTTTTAAATTGATATATCACTCTTGCCTTTTTCCACTCTTCAAATTCCTCTTGAGGCTCTTTAAAGAACTAAGCAATTTAATCAAAACTTTCACAACTTGCAGAATCAACACAACACTTGGAAACTTCAGATATGAGAATTGAACAAAAAGTATCAAGGAAAATGAAGATTTTCAACTAACACAGATTGCAAATATTGAAGAAAAAATTCTGGATATGAAGATGAATACTTTTCTAAGAACAAGTCAACAATTGCAACTTCTTTTTTTTTTTTTTTGTCTTTGATGTTTTTTTTTCTTTTCTCTTTTCTCTTCTTTTTTTTTTTCCTTGGCTGCAAGTTTAAGGAAAATATGAAATCTACTACAAACAGAACTAATAAGCAAATTGAGCCCAGAATTTCCAGAAAACACGTTCTTATTGAAACGTGTATATCTCACAACTGAAAACTCGGATTTCAACGATTCCAAAACGAAATGAAAGAACAGACTCTGAACTATAAGATTGACATACTGCACGTTGAAATACTCAAATTGAAACTAGACGAACAAGGACAAAGATTTTGGTCTCGAACAGAAACAAAGAAGATGAACAGACACAGGAAAACACACGAAAATATGAACGAAAATGAACACAAAGAATCCGAAAGATATGACCTGAGTTTAGAACCGAAGCCCTGATACCAAGATGGTGCGAACCCACTAGGGTTAGACCCCAAGAACCCACAACCGATATGAGATACACTCACCCCAAGAAAGCTAAACAAAGGACTGGAACGATCCACTTGAACCCTTGAACACGGAAGGACAAGGACCCGAAGTGTTGGAAGACGCCACAAGGTTGATCAAGCCTTGATAAGTCTGCTAGTTCTTAGAAGAACCCTAGAGAGAATCCACTCTCAAGACACAAAGTGCATAGAAGCAACTTTCATTTAACTCAAAATTCAAGTGTGTCTTCCAAATTAGGCTTACAATGTATTTATAGGCTACATCCATAAATCATGCCTAAATTGCATTCAATTCATTCTTGAGAATTCAAACACTAAACCTAATTCAACAAACAACAAACACAAAAATTCATATTTGGCAACTTAATTTCAACAATCAAGACCCTAGAATTCAAAGATGCCAACTTATTTCAACAATCAACAAAACCCAAAAGTCAAATCTGCACCTAACTAATTTGATTTTCGCACAAAGAAAAGTTGACAATTTGAATCAGAATTTTAAGCCTAAAATGTGATCATTTATGCCCAAATGACTCCTCCCATGTGTAGCTCATGGTCCAAGCCCTTCAATTTGATGTTTTCAAGCCCAAAATATGATCAACCTCTTCATTTTCAGCCCAAATGACATTTGCTGCGTTTTCAGCTCTTTTGTTCACATTTGTTGAACCAATTGCCATTTGCTTTGTCCATGTCTCTTGCACTAGCCCAATCAATGCCTCCTTAATTCTCTTAGCTCTTGCTCTTGTGATTGGTCCACTTGGAATTTGCAAAGGATCATTTGAAGTTGAAGAGTTGTCTTGTTGGATCGCATCATGTTCTGTGATTGATTATGCTTCGATTAGAGAAGAATGGGGCATCGATTAGGGAGAAGGCTCCAATCGATCAGGACTGTCTGATTGATCACAAGGAAGGAGTAATCGATTGGGCATCGATTACTCAGCGTGGACCTATCGATCACAACAATCCCTAATCGATCAGAAACATCCAATCGATCAGAGACTACACCCTGTAATCAATTAGGGCACACGTAATCGATTAGGCGACAACGGTAACATTGTAACGTACATTTTTTCTGACAGTTGCATGCTTTTTTGCACATACTCTCTCACATATATATTTGACACATGTAACTTTAGCATCATTTCGCACCATTTGCATTCATTCTTGTCTTCATCTCTTCATCTCTCATCAAACCCTAACTGTTTAGAATCATCAAACCCTTTCGTAACAGTCGTAACTGAAGCCATTACTCGAATAATCATTCGTCATAACTCCCCAGACCCAGTTACATCCTTTCGAATCACAGGACATAACCCTTCGACCTCTATATAAACCTCTCAGATGGCACCCAAGATGCGTATACCCAAAAACTACAGACCACAAGTTGTTCTAGATACAGTTCCCTTGCCTCCAGGAGACCCAGCACTCACCTATAGACACCCTTCACCACCTTCAAACCCTACACCCTCTACTTCTCAACCGTCACCCTCAATGGCCAAAACCCGTGGAAATTCATCCAAGTCCTAAGGCAAAAGTCCTTCCACAGTCAGAGTCAAAGAAATCATATCAGGGGATACTGAAGTCCCCATTGATGCATCATTTGCCCAGGGTCCTATTGAAGAAGCATTAGAAGATATCCAGAGGAGGTCTCCGCAACAAAGATGTGGGTTCATGGACATCGACTATTTGGAAAAGAATGGCTATCTTGTTAAGGAATCTGGAGCTGAGACCCGAAAAGGTCCGGCATTTAATTTATTATCATCTAGCACCGTGAACACCATTGGAGCCTTTTTTGTTCGCTTATAAGGTATGTAATGTGTTTAGTCCCTAGGGTTCAAACAACCAATCCCACTGAATCTTTCATGAGGAATCACGGGGTGACCCCCGCGAAAGGGTAAATGCGACCGTTTGGATCAACTAACACCGCAGACGGGATTCGAATCCTTTCAGTTCGGTAGGGGACGAAAACTGTGTAATGTACTGAACATCTAAGATTAAAACACCCTGTCTCCGCCAAAGTTTCACAAGGAACTCGAGCCGCCCGCAAGAAGGTCAAATTTATCATTTTCGATCATCGACTAGCACCACAGAAAGGATTCAAGCCATTTTTGTCTGCTTAGGGACTAAGGTGTGTAATGTGTGTCGATTCTAAGATTCAAAAATCCTTTCCCAATGAGTCCCTCAGGAGGAACCTTCAACTGACCACCCCGCAAAGAGGTAAATGCATCCCTTTGGATCAACTAATTCCACAGGCGCGACCGGGGCCCTTTTAATTTTCATAGGGACGAAGGCATGAAACGTATTGAATTGCTAAGACGAAAACACCCTATACCACCGAATCCTTCCTGAGGAATTTATACATGACAGGCAAAGAGGTCGAATGCATCGTTTGGGGTTAGCTGGCACCATAAACACGTCTTGGGCCACTTTAGTTTGCTTTCGAACAAGGGCATGTAATGGGTTCAATTTCCCAGATTCAAACATCCTATCCCACTGAATCCTTTGTGAGGGAAAAAGAAGCGTCCCCCGGAAATATAAATGGGTCCCTTTGGATCAATAAAAACGCCATAAGCACGGTTTGAAACCTTTTGGTTTGCGCAGGGACAAACGTGTGTAATGCCTAAGATTCAAACTTGGTATCCCACACAAACTCCCGTGAGGAATCCAGAAAGACACCCCAAAAAGATCAAATGTATCGTTCTAAATCAACGGTCACCACAAACGCTATTTGGGCAGTTTTAATTTGGCCAGGGATTAAGGCATGTAACGTGTTTAATTTCTAAGATTCAAGCATCCTGTCCCGCTGAATCTTTCATGGGGGAAGTAGAAACGACCCCCAAAAAAGTTAAACGCGTCCGTATGGATCAACTAACTCCACAAACAGCACCCGAACCCCTTTAGCTTGCTTAGGGACAAATGCAGGTGGTGTATGGGATTTCTATGATGGGAACATCCTGTCCCGCTAAGACTCTCACGAGGAATCTGGAGCTGAGACCCGAAAAGGTCCGGCATTTAATTTATTATCATCTAGCACCGTGAACACCATTGGAGCCTTTTTGATTCGCTTATAAGGTATGTAATGTGTTTAGTCCCTAGGGTTCAAACAACCAATCCCACTGAATCTTTCATGAGGAATCACGGGGTGACCCCCGCGAAAGGGTAAATGCGACCGTTTGGATCAACTAACACCGCAGACGGGATTCGAATCCTTTCAGTTCGGTAGGGGACGAAAACTGTGTAATGTACTGAACATCTAAGATTAAAACACCCTGTCTCCGCCAAAGTTTCACGAGGAACTAGAGCCGCCCGCAAGAAGGTCAAATTTATCATTTTCGATCATCGACTAGCACCACAGAAAGGATTCAAGCCATTTTTGTCTGCTTAGGGACTAAGGTGTGTAATGAGTGTAGATTCTAAGATTCAAAAATCCTGTCCCAATGAATCTCTCAGGAGGAACCTTCAACTGACCACCCCGCAAAGAGGTAAATGCATCCCTTTGGATCAACTAATTCCACAGGCGCGACCGGAGCCCTTTTAATTTTCTTAGGGACGAAGGCATGTAATGTATTGAATTTCTAAGACGGAAACACCCTATACCACCGAATCCTTCCTGAGGAATTTATACATGGCAGGCAAAGAGGTCGAATGCATCGTTTGGGGTTAGCTGGCACCGTAAACACGTCCTGGGCCACTTTAGTTTGCTTTCGAACAAGGGCATGTAATGGGTTCAATTTCCCAGATTCAAACATCCTATCCCACTGTATCCTTCGTGAGGGAAAAAGAAGCGGCCCCCCGGAAATATAAATGGGTCCCCTTGGATCAATAAAAACGCCGTAAGCACAGTTTGAAACCTTTTGGTTTGCTCAGGGACAAACGTGTGTAATGCCTAAGATTCAAACTTGGTATCCCACACAAACTCCCGTGAGGAATCCAGAAAGACACCCCAAAAAGATCAAATGTATCGTTCTAAATCAACGGTCACCACAAACGCTATTTGGGCTGTTTTAATTTGGCAGGGATTAAGGCATGTAACGTGTTTAATTTCTAATATTCAAGCATCCTGTCCCGCTGAATCTTTCATGGGGGAAGTAGAAACGACCCCCAAAAAAGTTAAACGCGTCCGTATGGATCAACTAACTCCACAAACACCACCCGAACCCCCTTAGCTTGCTTAGGGACAAATGCAGGTGGTGTATGGGATGTCTATGATGGGAACATCCTGTCCCGCTAAGACTCTCACGAGGAATCTGGAGCTGAGACCCAAAAAGGTCCGGCATTTAATTTATTGTCATCTAGCACCATGAACACCATTGGAGCCATTTTTGTCCGCTTATAAGGTATGTAATGTGTTTAGTCCCTAGGGTTCAAACAACCAATCCCACTGAATCTTCATGAGGAATCACGGGGTGACCCCCGCGAAAGGGTGAATGCGTCCGTTTGGATCAACTAACACCGCAGACGGGATTTGCATCCTTTCAGTTCGGTAGGGGACGAAAACTGTGTAATGTACTGAACATCTAAGATTAAAACACCCTCTCACCGCCAAAGTTTCACGAGGAACTAGAGCCGCCCGCAAGAAGGTCAAATTTATCATATTCGATCATCGACTAGCACCATAGAAAGGATTCAAGCCATTTTTGTCTGCTTAGGGACTAAGGTGTGTAATGTGTGTAGTTCTAAGATTCAAAAATCCTGTGCCAATGAATCTCTCAGGAGGAACCTTCAACTGACCACCCCGCAAAGAGGTAAATGCATACCTTTGGATCAACTAATTCCACAGGCGCGACCGGAGCCCTTTTAATTTTCTTAGGGACGAAGGCATGTAATGTATTGAATTTCTAAGACGGAAACACCCTATACCACCGAATCCTTCCTGAGGAATTTATACATGGCAGGCAAAGAGGTCGAATGCATAGTTTGGGGTTAGCTGGCACCATAAACACGTCATGGGCCATTTTAGTTTGCTTTCGAACAAGGTCATGTAATGGGTTCAATTTCCCAGATTCAAACATCCTATCCCACTGTATCCTTCGTGAGGGAAAAAGAAGCGCCCCCCGGAAATATAAATGGGTCCCTTTGGATCAATAAAAACGCCGTAATCACGGTTTGAAACCTTTTGGTTTGCTCAGGGACAAACGTGTGTAATGCCTAAGATTCAAACTTGGTATCCCACACAAACTCTCGTGAGGAATCCAGAAAGACACCCGAAAAGATCAAATGTATCGTTCTAAATCAACGGTCACCACAAACGCTATTTGGGCAGTTTTAATTTGGCCAGGGATTAAGGCATGTAACGTGTTTAATTTCTAATATTCAAGCATCCTGTCCCGCTGAATCTTTCATGGGGGAAGTAGAAACGACCCCCAAAAAAGTTAAACGCGTCCGTATGGATCAACTAACTCCACAAACACCACCCGAACCCCCTTAGCTTGCTTAGGGACAAATGCAGGTGGTGTATGGGATCTCTATGATGGGAACATCCTGTCCCGCTAAGACTCTCACGAGGAATCTGGAGCTGAGACCCAAAAAGGTCCGGCATTTAATTTATTATCATCTAGCACCTTGAACACCATTGGAGCCATTTTTGTCCGCTTATAAGGTATGTAATGTGTTTAGTCCCTAGGGTTCAAACAACCAATCCCACTGAATCTTTCATGAGGAATCACGGGGTGACCCCCAAGAAAGGGTGAATGCGTCCGTTTGGATCAACTAACACCGCAGACGGGATTTGAATCCTTTCAGTTCGGTAGGGGACGAAAACTGTGTAATGTACTGAACATCTAAGATTAAAACACCCTCTCACCGCCAAAGTTTCACGAGGAACTACAGCCGCCCGCAAGAAGGTCAAATTTATCATTTTCGATCATCGACTAGCACCATGGAAAGGATTCAAGCCATTTTTGTCTTCTTAGGGACTAAGGTGTGTAATGTGTGTCAATTCTAAGATTCAAAAATCCTTTCCCAATGAGTCCCTCAGGAGGAACCTTCAACTGACCACCCCGCAAAGAGGTAAATGCATCCCTTTGGATCAACTAATTCCACAGGCGCGACCGGAGTCCTTTTAATTTTCTGACAAATGCAGGTGGTGTATGGGATGTCTATGATGGGAACATCCTGTCCCGCTAAGACTCTCACGAGGAATCTGGAGCTGAGACCCAAAAAGGTCCGGCATTTAATTTATTATCATCTAGCACCTTGAACACCATTGGAGCCATTTTTGTCCGCTTATAAGGTATGTAATGTGTTTAGTCCCTAGGGTTCAAACAACCAATCCCACTGAATCTTTCATGAGGAATCACGGGGTGACCCCCGCGAAAGGGTGAATGCGTCCGTTTGGATCAACTAACACCGCAGACGGGATTTGCATCCTTTCAGTTCGGTAGGGGACGAAAACTGTGTAATGTACTGAACATCTAAGATTAAAACACCCTCTCACCGCCAAAGTTTCACGAGGAACTAGAGCCGCCCGCAAGAAGGTCAAATTTATCATATTCGATCATCGACTAGCACCATAGAAAGGATTCAAGCCATTTTTGTCTGCTTAGGGACTAAGGTGTGTAATGTGTGTAGTTCTAAGATTCAAAAATCCTGTGCCAATGAATCTCTCAGGAGGAACCTTCAACTGACCACCCCGCAAAGAGGTAAATGCATCCCTTTGGATCAACTAATTCCACAGGCGCGACCGGAGCCCTTTTAATTTTCTTAAAGACGAAGGCATGTAATGTATTGAATTTCTAAGACGGAAACACCCTATACCACCGAATCCTTCCTGAGGAATTTATACATGGCAGGCAAAGAGGTCGAATGCATCGTTTGGGGTTAGCTGGCACCATAAACACGTCCTGGGCCATTTTAGTTTGCTTTCGAACAAGGTCATGTAGTGGGTTCAATTTCCCAGATTCAAACATCCTATCCCACTGTATCCTTCGTGAGGGAAAAAGAAGCGCCCCCCGGAAATATAAATGGGTCCCTTTGGATCAATAAAAACGCCGTAATCACGGTTTGAAACCTTTTGGTTTGCTCAGGGACAAACGTGTGTAATGCCTAAGATTCAAACTTGGTATCCCACACAAACTCTCGTGAGGAATCCAGAAAGACACCCGAAAAGATCAAATGTATCGTTCTAAATCAACGGTCACCACAAACGCTATTTGGGCTGTTTTAATTTGGCAGGGATTAAGGCATGTAACGTGTTTAATTTCTAAGATTCAAGCATCCAGTCCCGCTGAATCTTTCATGGGGGAAGTAGAAACGACCCCCAAAAAAGTTAAACGCGTCCGTATGGATCAACTAACTCCACAAACACCACCCGAATCCCCTTAGCTTGCTTAGGGACAAATGCAGGTGGTGTATGGGATTTCTATGATGGGAACATCCTGTCCCGCTAAGACTCTCACGAGGAATCTGGAGCTGAGACCCAAAAAGGTTCGGCATTTAATTTATTATCATCTAGCACCATGAACACCATTGGAGCCATTTTTGTGCGCTTATAAGGTATGTAATGTGTTTAGTCCCTAGGGTTCAAACAACCAATCCCACTGAATCTTTCATGAGGAATCACGGGGTGACCCCCAAGAAAGGGTGAATGCGTCCGTTTGGATCAACTAACACCGCAGACGGGATTTGAATCCTTTCAGTTCGGTAGGGGACGAAAACTGTGTAATGTACTGAACATCTAAGATTAAAACACCCTCTCACCGCCAAAGTTTCACGAGGAACTAGAACCGCCCGCAAGAAGGTCAAATTTATCATTTTCGATCATCGACTAGCACCATGGAAAGGATTCAAGCCATTTTTGTCTTCTTAGGGACTAAGGTGTGTAATGTGTGTCAATTCTAAGATTCAAAAATCCTTTCCCAATGAGTCCCTCAGGAGGAACCTTCAACTGACCACCCCGCAAAGAGGTAAATGCATCCCTTTGGATCAACTAATTCCACAGGCGCGACCGGAGTCCTTTTAATTTTCTGACAAATGCAGGTGGTGTATGGGATGTCTATGATGGGAACATCCTGTCCCGCTAAGACTCTCACGAGGAATCTGGAGCTGAGACCCAAAAAGGTCCGGCATTTAATTTATTATCATCTAGCACCTTGAACACCATTGGAGCCATTTTTGTCCGCTTATAAGGTATGTAATGTGTTTAGTCCCTAGGGTTCAAACAACCAATCCCACTGAATCTTTCATGAGGAATCACGGGGTGACCCCCGCGAAAGGGTGAATGCGTCCGTTTGGATCAACTAACACCGCAGACGGGATTTGCATCCTTTCAGTTCGGTAGGGGACGAAAACTGTGTAATGTACTGAACATCTAAGATTAAAACACCCTCTCACCGCCAAAGTTTCACGAGGAACTAGAGCCGCCCGCAAGAAGGTCAAATTTATCATATTCGATCATCGACTAGCACCATAGAAAGGATTCAAGCCATTTTTGTCTGCTTAGGGATTAAGGTGTGTAATGTGTGTAGTTCTAAGATTCAAAAATCCTGTGCCAATGAATCTCTCAGGAGGAACCTTCAACTGACCACCCCGCAAAGAGGTAAATGCATCCCTTTGGATCAACTAATTCCACAGGCGCGACCGGAGCCCTTTTAATTTTCTTAAAGACGAAGGCATGTAATGTATTGAATTTCTAAGACGGAAACACCCTATACCACCGAATCCTTCCTGAGGAATTTATACATGGCAGGCAAAGAGGTCGAATGCATCGTTTGGGGTTAGCTGGCACCATAAACACGTCCTGGGCCATTTTAGTTTGCTTTCGAACAAGGTCATGTAGTGGGTTCAATTTCCCAGATTCAAACATCCTATCCCACTGTATCCTTCGTGAGGGAAAAAGAAGCGCCCCCCGGAAATATAAATGGGTCCCTTTGGATCAATAAAAACGCCGTAATCACGGTTTGAAACCTTTTGGTTTGCTCAGGGACAAACGTGTGTAATGCCTAAGATTCAAACTTGGTATCCCACACAAACTCTCGTGAGGAATCCAGAAAGACACCCGAAAAGATCAAATGTATCGTTCTAAATCAACGGTCACCACAAACGCTATTTGGGCTGTTTTAATTTGGCAGGGATTAAGGCATGTAACGTGTTTAATTTCTAAGATTCAAGCATCCTGTCCCGCTGAATCTTTCATGGGGGAAGTAGAAACGACCCCCAAAAAAGTTAAACGCGTCCGTATGGATCAACTAACTCCACAAACACCACCCGAATCCCCTTAGCTTGCTTAGGGACAAATGCAGGTGGTGTATGGGATTTCTATGATGGGAACATCCTGTCCCGCTAAGACTCTCACGAGGAATCTGGAGCTGAGACCCAAAAAGGTTCGGCATTTAATTTATTATCATCTAGCACCATGAACACCATTGGAGCCATTTTTGTGCGCTTATAAGGTATGTAATGTGTTTAGTCCCTAGGGTTCAAACAACCAATCCCACTGAATCTTTCATGAGGAATCACGGGGTGACCCCCAAGAAAGGGTGAATGCGTCCGTTTGGATCAACTAACACCGCAGACGGGATTTGAATCCTTTCAGTTCGGTAGGGGACGAAAACTGTGTAATGTACTGAACATCTAAGATTAAAACACCCTCTCACCGCCAAAGTTTCACGAGGAACTACAGCCGCCCGCAAGAAGGTCAAATTTATCATTTTCGATCATCGACTAGCACCATGGAAAGGATTCAAGCCATTTTTGTCTTCTTAGGGACTAAGGTGTGTAATGTGTGTCAATTCTAAGATTCAAAAATCCTTTCCCAATGAGTCCCTCAGGAGGAACCTTCAACTGACCACCCCGCAAAGAGGTAAATGCATCCCTTTGGATCAACTAATTCCACAGGCGCGACCGGAGTCCTTTTAATTTTCTGACAAATGCAGGTGGTGTATGGGATGTCTATGATGGGAACATCCTGTCCCGCTAAGACTCTCACGAGGAATCTGGAGCTGAGACCCAAAAAGGTCCGGCATTTAATTTATTATCATCTAGCACCTTGAACACCATTGGAGCCATTTTTGTCCGCTTATAAGGTATGTAATGTGTTTAGTCCCTAGGGTTCAAACAACCAATCCCACTGAATCTTTCATGAGGAATCACGGGGTGACCCCCGCGAAAGGGTGAATGCGTCCGTTTGGATCAACTAACACCGCAGACGGGATTTGCATCCTTTCAGTTCGGTAGGGGACGAAAACTGTGTAATGTACTGAACATCTAAGATTAAAACACCCTCTCACCGCCAAAGTTTCACGAGGAACTAGAGCCGCCCGCAAGAAGGTCAAATTTATCATATTCGATCATCGACTAGCACCATAGAAAGGATTCAAGCCATTTTTGTCTGCTTAGGGACTAAGGTGTGTAATGTGTGTAGTTCTAAGATTCAAAAATCCTGTGCCAATGAATCTCTCAGGAGGAACCTTCAACTGACCACCCCGCAAAGAGGTAAATGCATCCCTTTGGATCAACTAATTCCACAGGCGCGACCGGAGCCCTTTTAATTTTCTTAAAGACGAAGGCATGTAATGTATTGAATTTCTAAGACGGAAACACCCTATACCACCGAATCCTTCCTGAGGAATTTATACATGGCAGGCAAAGAGGTCGAATGCATCGTTTGGGGTTAGCTGGCACCATAAACACGTCCTGGGCCATTTTAGTTTGCTTTCGAACAAGGTCATGTAGTGGGTTCAATTTCCCAGATTCAAACATCCTATCCCACTGTATCCTTCGTGAGGGAAAAAGAAGCGCCCCCCGGAAATATAAATGGGTCCCTTTGGATCAATAAAAACGCCGTAATCACGGTTTGAAACCTTTTGGTTTGCTCAGGGACAAACGTGTGTAATGCCTAAGATTCAAACTTGGTATCCCACACAAACTCTCGTGAGGAATCCAGAAAGACACCCGAAAAGATCAAATGTATCGTTCTAAATCAACGGTCACCACAAACGCTATTTGGGCTGTTTTAATTTGGCAGGGATTAAGGCATGTAACGTGTTTAATTTCTAAGATTCAAGCATCCAGTCCCGTTGAATCTTTCATGGGGGAAGTAGAAACGACCCCCAAAAAAGTTAAACGCGTCCGTATGGATCAACTAACTCCACAAACACCACCCGAATCCCCTTAGCTTGCTTAGGGACAAATGCAGGTGGTGTATGGGATTTCTATGATGGGAACATCCTGTCCCGCTAAGACTCTCACGAGGAATCTGGAGCTGAGACCCAAAAAGGTTCGGCATTTAATTTATTATCATCTAGCACCATGAACACCATTGGAGCCATTTTTGTGCGCTTATAAGGTATGTAATGTGTTTAGTCCCTAGGGTTCAAACAACCAATCCCACTGAATCTTTCATGAGGAATCACGGGGTGACCCCCAAGAAAGGGTGAATGCGTCCGTTTGGATCAACTAACACCGCAGACGGGATTTGAATCCTTTCAGTTCGGTAGGGGACGAAAACTGTGTAATGTACTGAACATCTAAGATTAAAACACCCTCTCACCGCCAAAGTTTCACGAGGAACTACAGCCGCCCGCAAGAAGGTCAAATTTATCATTTTCGATCATCGACTAGCACCATGGAAAGGATTCAAGCCATTTTTGTCTTCTTAGGGACTAAGGTGTGTAATGTGTGTCAATTCTAAGATTCAAAAATCCTTTCCCAATGAGTCCCTCAGGAGGAACCTTCAACTGACCACCCCGCAAAGAGGTAAATGCATCCCTTTGGATCAACTAATTCCACAGGCGCGACCGGAGTCCTTTTAATTTTCTGACAAATGCAGGTGGTGTATGGGATGTCTATGATGGGAACATCCTGTCCCGCTAAGACTCTCACGAGGAATCTGGAGCTGAGACCCAAAAAGGTCCGGCATTTAATTTATTGTCATCTAGCACCATGAACACCATTGGAGCCATTTTTGTCCGCTTATAAGGTATGTAATGTGTTTAGTCCCTAGGGTTCAAACAACCAATTCCACTGAATCTTTCATGAGGAATCACGGGGTGACCCCCGCGAAAGGGTGAATGCGTCCGTTTGGATCAACTAACACCGCAGACGGGATTTGCATCCTTTCAGTTCGGTAGGGGACGAAAACTGTGTAATGTACTGAACATCTAAGATTAAAACACCCTCTCACCGCCAAAGTTTCACGAGGAACTAGAGCCGCCCGCAAGAAGGTCAAATTTATCATATTCGATCATCGACTAGCACCATAGAAAGGATTCAAGCCATTTTTGTCTGCTTAGGGACTAAGGTGTGTAATGTGTGTAGTTCTAAGATTCAAAAATCCTGTGCCAATGAATCTCTCAGGAGGAACCTTCAACTGACCACCCCGCAAAGAGGTAAATGCATACCTTTGGATCAACTAATTCCACAGGCGCGACCGGAGCCCTTTTAATTTTCTTAGGGACGAAGGCATGTAATGTATTGAATTTCTAAGACGGAAACACCCTATACCACCGAATCCTTCCTGAGGAATTTATACATGGCAGGCAAAGAGGTCGAATGCATCGTTTGGGGTTAGCTGGCACCATAAACACGTCCTGGGCCATTTTAGTTTGCTTTCGAACAAGGTCATGTAATGGGTTCAATTTCCCAGATTCAAACATCCTATCCCACTGTATCCTTCGTGAGGGAAAAAGAAGCGCCCCCCGGAAATATAAATGGGTCCCTTTGGATCAATAAAAACGCCGTAATCACGGTTTGAAACCTTTTGGTTTGCTCAGGGACAAACGTGTGTAATGCCTAAGATTCAAACTTGGTATCCCACACAAACTCTCGTGAGGAATCCAGAAAGACACCCGAAAAGATCAAATGTATCGTTCTAAATCAACGGTCACCACAAACGCTATTTGGGCAGTTTTAATTTGGCCAGGGATTAAGGCATGTAACGTGTTTAATTTCTAATATTCAAGCATCCTGTCCCGCTGAATCTTTCATGGGGGAAGTAGAAACGACCCCCAAAAAAGTTAAACGCGTCCGTATGGATCAACTAACTCCACAAACACCACCCGAACCCCCTTAGCTTGCTTAGGGACAAATGCAGGTGGTGTATGGGATCTCTATGATGGGAACATCCTGTCCCGCTAAGACTCTCACGAGGAATCTGGAGCTGAGACCCAAAAAGGTCCGGCATTTAATTTATTATCATCTAGCACCTTGAACACCATTGGAGCCATTTTTGTCCGCTTATAAGGTATGTAATGTGTTTAGTCCCTAGGGTTCAAACAACCAATCCCACTGAATCTTTCATGAGGAATCACGGGGTGACCCCCGCGAAAGGGTGAATGCGTCCGTTTGGATCAACTAACACCGCAGACGGGATTTGCATCCTTTCAGTTCGGTAGGGGACGAAAACTGTGTAATGTACTGAACATCTAAGATTAAAACACCCTCTCACCGCCAAAGTTTCACGAGGAACTAGAGCCGCCCGCAAGAAGGTCAAATTTATCATATTCGATCATCGACTAGCACCATAGAAAGGATTCAAGCCATTTTTGTCTGCTTAGGGACTAAGGTGTGTAATGTGTGTAGTTCTAAGATTCAAAAATCCTGTGCCAATGAATCTCTCAGGAGGAACCTTCAACTGACCACCCCGCAAAGAGGTAAATGCATACCTTTGGATCAACTAATTCCACAGGCGCGACCGGAGCCCTTTTAATTTTCTTAGGGACGAAGGCATGTAATGTATTGAATTTCTAAGACGGAAACACCCTATACCACCGAATCCTTCCTGAGGAATTTATACATGGCAGGCAAAGAGGTCGAATGCATCGTTTGGGGTTAGCTGGCACCATAAACACGTCCTGGGCCACTTTAGTTTGCTTTCGAACAAGGTCATGTAATGGGTTCAATTTCCCAGATTCAAACATCCTATCCCACTGTATCCTTCGTGAGGGAAAAAGAAGCGCCCCCCGGAAATATAAATGGGTCCCTTTGGATCAATAAAAACGCCGTAATCACGGTTTGAAACCTTTTGGTTTGCTCAGGGACAAACGTGTGTAATGCCTAAGATTCAAACTTGGTATCCCACACAAACTCTCGTGAGGAATCCAGAAAGACACCCGAAAAGATCAAATGTATCGTTCTAAATCAACGGTCACCACAAACGCTATTTGGGCAGTTTTAATTTGGCCAGGGATTAAGGCATGTAACGTGTTTAATTTCTAATATTCAAGCATCCTGTCCCGCTGAATCTTTCATGGGGGAAGTAGAAACGACCCCCAAAAAAGTTAAACGCGTCCGTATGGATCAACTAACTCCACAAACACCACCCGAACCCCCTTAGCTTGCTTAGGGACAAATGCAGGTGGTGTATGGGATCTCTATGATGGGAACATCCTGTCCCGCTAAGACTCTCACGAGGAATCTGGAGCTGAGACCCAAAAAGGTCCGGCATTTAATTTATTATCATCTAGCACCTTGAACACCATTGGAGCCATTTTTGTCCGCTTATAAGGTATGTAATGTGTTTAGTCCCTAGGGTTCAAACAACCAATCCCACTGAATCTTTCATGAGGAATCACGGGGTGACCCCCGCGAAAGGGTGAATGCGTCCGTTTGGATCAACTAACACCGCAGACGGGATTTGGATCCTTTCAGTTCGGTAGGGGACGAAAACTGTGTAATGTACTGAACATCTAAGATTAAAACACCCTCTCACCGCCAAAGTTTCACGAGGAACTAGAGCCGCCCGCAAGAAGGCCAAATTTATCATTTTCGATCATCGACTAGCACCATAGAAAGGATTCAAGCCATTTTTGTCTGCTTAGGGACTAAGGTGTGTAATGTGTGTAGATTCTAAGATTCAAAAATCCTGTCCCAATGAATCTCTCAGGAGGAACCTTCAACTGACCACCCCGCAAAGAGGTAAATGCATCCCTTTGGATCAACTAATTCCACAGGCGCGATCGGAGCCGTTTTAATTTTCTTAGGGACGAAGGCATGTAATGTATTGAATTTCTAAGACGGAAACACCCTATACCACCGAATCCTTCCTGAGGAATTTATACATTGGAGGCAAAGAGGTCGAATGCATCGTTTGGGGTTAGCTGGCACCATAAACACGTCCTGGGCCACTTTAGTTTGCTTTCGAACAAGGGCATGTAATGGGTTCAATTTCCCAGATTCAAACATCCTATCCCACTGTATCCTTCGTGAGGGAAAAAGAAGGGCCCCCCGGAAATATAAATGGGTCCCTTTGGATCAATAAAAACGCCGTAATCACGGTTTGAAACCTTTTGGTTTGCTCAGGGACAAACGTGTGTAATGCCTAAGATTCAAACTTGGTATCCCACACAAACTCTCGTGAGGAATCCAGAAAGACACCCGAAAAGATCAAATGTATCGTTCTAAATCAACGGTCACCACAAACGCTATTTGGGCAGTTTTAATTTGGCCAGGGATTAAGGCATGTAACGTGTTTAATTTCTAATATTCAAGCATCCTGTCCCGCTGAATCTTTCATGGGGGAAGTAGAAACGACCCCCAAAAAAGTTAAACGCGTCCGTATGGATCAACTAACTCCACAAACACCACCCGAACCCCCTTAGCTTGCTTAGGGACAAATGCAGGTGGTGTATGGGATCTCTATGATGGGAACATCCTGTCCCGCTAAGACTCTCACGAGGAATCTGGAGCTGAGACCCAAAAAGGTCCGGCATTTAATTTATTATCATCTAGCACCTTGAACACCATTGGAGCCATTTTTGTGCGCTTATAAGGTATGTAATGTGTTTAGTCCCTAGGGTTCAAACAACCAATCCCACTGAATCTTTCATGAGGAATCAAGGGGTCACCCCCGCGAAAGGGTGAATGCGTCCGTTTGGATCAACTAACACCGCAGACGGGATTTGGATCCTTTCAGTTCGGTAGGGGACGAAAACTGTGTAATGTACTGAACATCTAAGATTAAAACACCCTCTCACCGCCAAAGTTTCACGAGGAACTAGAGCCGCCCGCAAGAAGGCCAAATTTATCATTTTCGATCATCGACTAGCACCATAGAAAGGATTCAAGCCATTTTTGTCTGCTTAGGGACTAAGGTGTGTAATGTGTGTCGATTCTAAGATTCAAAAATCCTGTCCCAATGAATCTCTCAGGAGGAACCATCAACTGACCACCCCGCAAAGAGGTAAATGCATCCCTTTGGATCAACTAATTCCACAGGCGCGACCGGAGCCCTTTTAATTTTCTTAGGGACGAAGGCATGTAATGTATTGAATTTCTAAGACGGAAACACCCTATACCACCGAATCCTTCCTGAGGAATTTATACATTGGAGGCAAAGAGGTCGAATGCATCGTTTGGGGTTAGCTGGCACCATAAACACGTCCTGGGCCACTTTAGTTTGCTTTCGAACAAGGGCATGTAATGGGTTCAATTTCCCAGATTCAAACATCCTATCCCACTGTATCCTTCGTGAGGGAAAAAGAAGCGCCCCCCGGAAATATAAATGGGTCCCTTTGGATCAATAAAAACGCCGTAATCACGGTTTGAAACCTTTTGGTTTGCTCAGGGACAAACGTGTGTAATGCCTAAGATTCAAACTTGGTATCCCACACAAACTCTCGTGAGGAATCCAGAAAGACACCCGAAAAGATCAAAAGTATCGTTCTAAATCAACGGTCACCACAAACGCTATTTGGGCAGTTTTAATTTGGCCAGGGATTAAGGCATGTAACGTGTTTAATTTCTAATATTCAAGCATCCTGTCCCGCTGAATCTTTCATGGGGGAAGTAGAAACGACCCCCAAAAAAGTTGAACGCGTCCGTATGGATCAACTAACTCCACAAACACCACCCGAACCCCCTTAGCTTGCTTAGGGACAAATGCAGGTGGTGTATGGGATCTCTATGATGGGAACATCCTGTCCCGCTAAGACTCTCACGAGGAATCTGGAGCTGAGACCCAAAAAGGTCCGGCATTTAATTTATTATCATCTAGCACCATGAACACCATTGGAGCCATTTTTGTCCGCTTATAAGGTATGTAATGTGTTTAGTCCCTAGGGTTCAAACAACCAATCCCACTGAATCTTTCATGAGGAATCAAGGGGTCACCCCCGCGAAAGGGTGAATGCGTCCGTTTGGATCAACTAACACCGCAGACGGGATTTGGATCCTTTCAGTTCGGTAGGGGACGAAAACTGTGTAATGTACTGAACATCTAAGATTAAAACACCCTCTCACCGCCAAAGTTTCACGAGGAACTAGAGCCGCCCGCAAGAAGGCCAAATTTATCATTTTCGATCATCGACTAGCACCATAGAAAGGATTCAAGCCATTTTTGTCTGCTTAGGGACTAAGGTGTGTAATGTGTGTAGATTCTAAGATTCAAAAATCCTGTCCCAATGAATCTCTCAGGAGGAACCTTCAACTGACCACCCCGCAAAGAGGTAAATGCATCCCTTTGGATCAACTAATTCCACAGGCGCGACCGGAGCCGTTTTAATTTTCTTAGGGACGAAGGCATGTAATGTATTGAATTTCTAAGACGGAAACACCCTATACCACCGAATCCTTCCTGAGGAATTTATACATTGGAGGCAAAGAGGTCGAATGCATCGTTTGGGGTTAGCTGGCACCATAAACACGTCCTGGGCCACTTTAGTTTGCTTTCGAACAAGGGCATGTAATGGGTTCAATTTCCCAGATTCAAACATCCTATCCCACTGTATCCTTCGTGAGGGAAAAAGAAGCGCCCCCCGGAAATATAAATGGGTCCCTTTGGATCAATAAAAACGCCGTAATCACGGTTTGAAACCTTTTGGTTTGCTCAGGGACAAACGTGTGTAATGCCTAAGATTCAAACTTGGTATCCCACACAAACTCTCGTGAGGAATCCAGAAAGACACCCGAAAAGATCAAAAGTATCGTTCTAAATCAACGGTCACCACAAACGCTATTTGGGCAGTTTTAATTTGGCCAGGGATTAAGGCATGTAACGTGTTTAATTTCTAACATTCAAGCATCCTGTCCCGCTGAATCTTTCATGGGGGAAGTAGAAACGACCCCCAAAAAAGTTAAACGCGTCCGTATGGATCAACTAACTCCACAAACACCACCCGAACCCCCTTAGCTTGCTTAGGGACAAATGCAGGTGGTGTATGGGATCTCTATGATGGGAACATCCTGTCCCGCTAAGACTCTCACGAGGAATCTGGAGCTGAGACCCAAAAAGGTCCGGCATTTAATTTATTATCATCTAGCACCATGAACACCATTGGAGCCATTTTTGTCCGCTTATAAGGTATGTAATGTGTTTAGTCCCTAGGGTTCAAACAACCAATCCCACTGAATCTTTCATGAGGAATCAAGGGGTCACCCCCGCGAAAGGGTGAATGCGTCCGTTTGGATCAACTAACACCGCAGACGGGATTTGGATCCTTTCAGTTCGGTAGGGGACGAAAACTGTGTAATGTACTGAACATCTAAGATTAAAACACCCTCTCACCGCCAAAGTTTCACGAGGAACTAGAGCCGCCCGCAAGAAGGCCAAATTTATCATTTTCGATCATCGACTAGCACCATAGAAAGGATTCAAGCCATTTTTGTCTGCTTAGGGACTAAGGTGTGTAATGTGTGTAGATTCTAAGATTCAAAAATCCTGTCCCAATGAATCTCTCAGGAGGAACCTTCAACTGACCACCCCGCAAAGAGGTAAATGCATCCCTTTGGATCAACTAATTCCACAGGCGCGACCGGAGCCGTTTTAATTTTCTTAGGGACGAAGGCATGTAATGTATTGAATTTCTAAGACGGAAACACCCTATACCACCGAATCCTTCCTGAGGAATTTATACATTGGAGGCAAAGAGGTCGAATGCATCGTTTGGGGTTAGCTGGCACCATAAACACGTCCTGGGCCACTTTAGTTTGCTTTCGAACAAGGGCATGTAATGGGTTCAATTTCCCAGATTCAAACATCCTATCCCACTGTATCCTTCGTGAGGGAAAAAGAAGCGCCCCCCGGAAATATAAATGGGTCCCTTTGGATCAATAAAAACGCCGTAATCACGGTTTGAAACCTTTTGGTTTGCTCAGGGACAAACGTGTGTAATGCCTAAGATTCAAACTTGGTATCCCACACAAACTCTCGTGAGGAATCCAGAAAGACACCCGAAAAGATCAAAAGTATCGTTCTAAATCAACGGTCACCACAAACGCTATTTGGGCAGTTTTAATTTGGCCAGGGATTAAGGCATGTAACGTGTTTAATTTCTAACATTCAAGCATCCTGTCCCGCTGAATCTTTCATGGGGGAAGTAGAAACGACCCCCAAAAAAGTTAAACGCGTCCGTATGGATCAACTAACTCCACAAACACCACCCGAACCCCCTTAGCTTGCTTAGGGACAAATGCAGGTGGTGTATGGGATCTCTATGATGGGAACATCCTGTCCCGCTAAGACTCTCACGAGGAATCTGGAGCTGAGACCCAAAAAGGTCCGGCATTTAATTTATTATCATCTAGCACCATGAACACCATTGGAGCCATTTTTGTCCGCTTATAAGGTATGTAATGTGTTTAGTCCCTAGGGTTCAAACAACCAATCCCACTGAATCTTTCATGAGGAATCAAGGGGTCACCCCCGCGAAAGGGTGAATGCGTCCGTTTGGATCAACTAACACCGCAGACGGGATTTGGATCCTTTCAGTTCGGTAGGGGACGAAAACTGTGTAATGTACTGAACATCTAAGATTAAAACACCCTCTCACCGCCAAAGTTTCACGAGGAACTAGAGCCGCCCGCAAGAAGGCCAAATTTATCATTTTCGATCATCGACTAGCACCATAGAAAGGATTCAAGCCATTTTTGTCTGCTTAGGGACTAAGGTGTGTAATGTGTGTAGATTCTAAGATTCAAAAATCCTGTCCCAATGAATCTCTCAGGAGGAACCTTCAACTGACCACCCCGCAAAGAGGTAAATGCATCCCTTTGGATCAACTAATTCCACAGGCGCGACCGGAGCCGTTTTAATTTTCTTAGGGACGAAGGCATGTAATGTATTGAATTTCTAAGACGGAAACACCCTATACCACCGAATCCTTCCTGAGGAATTTATACATTGGAGGCAAAGAGGTCGAATGCATCGTTTGGGGTTAGCTGGCACCATAAACACGTCCTGGGCCACTTTAGTTTGCTTTCGAACAAGGGCATGTAATGGGTTCAATTTCCCAGATTCAAACATCCTATCCCACTGTATCCTTCGTGAGGGAAAAAGAAGCGCCCCCCGGAAATATAAATGGGTCCCTTTGGATCAATAAAAACGCCGTAATCACGGTTTGAAACCTTTTGGTTTGCTCAGGGACAAACGTGTGTAATGCCTAAGATTCAAACTTGGTATCCCACACAAACTCTCGTGAGGAATCCAGAAAGACACCCGAAAAGATCAAAAGTATCGTTCTAAATCAACGGTCACCACAAACGCTATTTGGGCAGTTTTAATTTGGCCAGGGATTAAGGCATGTAACGTGTTTAATTTCTAACATTCAAGCATCCTGTCCCGCTGAATCTTTCATGGGGGAAGTAGAAACGACCCCCAAAAAAGTTAAACGCGTCCGTATGGATCAACTAACTCCACAAACACCACCCGAACCCCCTTAGCTTGCTTAGGGACAAATGCAGGTGGTGTATGGGATCTCTATGATGGGAACATCCTGTCCCGCTAAGACTCTCACGAGGAATCTGGAGCTGAGACCCAAAAAGGTCCGGCATTTAATTTATTATCATCTAGCACCATGAACACCATTGGAGCCATTTTTGTCCGCTTATAAGGTATGTAATGTGTTTAGTCCCTAGGGTTCAAACAACCAATCCCACTGAATCTTTCATGAGGAATCAAGGGGTCACCCCCGCGAAAGGGTGAATGCGTCCGTTTGGATCAACTAACACCGCAGACGGGATTTGGATCCTTTCAGTTCGGTAGGGGACGAAAACTGTGTAATGTACTGAACATCTAAGATTAAAACACCCTCTCACCGCCAAAGTTTCACGAGGAACTAGAGCCGCCCGCAAGAAGGCCAAATTTATCATTTTCGATCATCGACTAGCACCATAGAAAGGATTCAAGCCATTTTTGTCTGCTTAGGGACTAAGGTGTGTAATGTGTGTAGATTCTAAGATTCAAAAATACTGTCCCAATGAATCTCTCAGGAGGAACCTTCAACTGACCACCCCGCAAAGAGGTAAATGCATCCCTTTGGATCAACTAATTCCACAGGCGCGACCGGAGCCGTTTTAATTTTCTTAGGGACGAAGGCATGTAATGTATTGAATTTCTAAGACGGAAACACCCTATACCACCGAATCCTTCCTGAGGAATTTATACATTGGAGGCAAAGAGGTCGAATGCATCGTTTGGGGTTAGCTGGCACCATAAACACGTCCTGGGCCACTTTAGTTTGCTTTCGAACAAGGGCATGTAATGGGTTCAATTTCCCAGATTCAAACATCCTATCCCACTGTATCCTTCGTGAGGGAAAAAGAAGCGCCCCCCGGAAATATAAATGGGTCCCTTTGGATCAATAAAAACGCCGTAATCACGGTTTGAAACCTTTTGGTTTGCTCAGGGACAAACGTGTGTAATGCCTAAGATTCAAACTTGGTATCCCACACAAACTCTCGTGAGGAATCCAGAAAGACACCCGAAAAGATCAAAAGTATCGTTCTAAATCAACGGTCACCACAAACGCTATTTGGGCAGTTTTAATTTGGCCAGGGATTAAGGCATGTAACGTGTTTAATTTCTAACATTCAAGCATCCTGTCCCACTGAATCTTTCATGGGGGAAGTAGAAACGACCCCCAAAAAAGTTAAACGCGTCCGTATGGATCAACTAACTCCACAAACACCACCCGAACCCCCTTAGCTTGCTTAGGGACAAATGCAGGTGGTGTATGGGATCTCTATGATGGGAACATCCTGTCCCGCTAAGACTCTCACGAGGAATCTGGAGCTGAGACCCAAAAAGGTCCGGCATTTAATTTATTATCATCTAGCACCATGAACACCATTGGAGCCATTTTTGTCCGCTTATAAGGTATGTAATGTGTTTAGTCCCTAGGGTTCAAACAACCAATCCCACTGAATCTTTCATGAGGAATCAAGGGGTCACCCCCGCGAAAGGGTGAATGCGTCCGTTTGGATCAACTAACACCGCAGACGGGATTTGGATCCTTTCAGTTCGGTAGGGGACGAAAACTGTGTAATGTACTGAACATCTAAGATTAAAACACCCTCTCACCGCCAAAGTTTCATGAGGAACTAGAGCCGCCCGCAAGAAGGCCAAATTTATCATTTTCGATCATCGACTAGCACCATAGAAAGGATTCAAGCCATTTTTGTCTGCTTAGGGACTAAGGTGTGTAATGTGTGTCGATTCTAAGATTCAAAAATCCTGTCCCAATGAATCTCTCAGGAGGAACCTTCAACTGACCACCCCGCAAAGAGGTAAATGCATCCCTTTGGATCAACTAATTCCACAGGAGTGACCGGAGCCCTTTTAATTTTCTTAGGGACGAAGGCATGTAATGTATTGAATTTCTAAGACGGAAACACCCTAAACCACCGAATCCTTCCTGAGGAATTTATACATGGCAGGCAAAGAGGTCGAATGCATCGTTTGGGGTTAGCTGGCACCATAAACACGTCCTGGGCCACTTTAGTTTGCTTTCGAACAAGGGCATGTAATGGGTTCAATTTCCCAGATCCAAATATCCTATCCCACTGTATCCTTCATGAGGGAAAAAGAAGCGCCCCCCGGAAATATAAATGGGTCCCTTTGGATCAATAAAAACGCCGTAATCACGGTTTGAAACCTTTTGGTTTGCTCAGGGACAAACGTGTGTAATGCCTAAGATTCAAACTTGGTATCCCACACAAACTCCCGTGAGGAATCCAGAAAGACACCCGAAAAGATCAAATGTATCGTTCTAAATCAACGGTCACCACAAACGCTATTTGGGCAGTTTTAATTTGGCCAGGGATTAAGGCATGTAACGTGTTTAATTTCTAAGATTCAAGCATCCTGTCCCGCTGAATCTTTCATGGGGGAAGTAGAAACGACCCCCAAAAAAGTTAAACGCGTCCGTATGGATCAACTAACTCCACAAACACCACCCGAACCCCCTTAGCTTGCTTAGGGACAAATGCAGGTGGTGTATGGGATCTTTATGATGGGAACATCCTGTCCCGCTAAGACTCTCACGAGGAATCTGGAGCTGAGACCCCAAAAGGTCCGGCATTTAATTTATTATCATCTAGCACCATGAACACCATTGGAGCCATTTTTGTCCGCTTATAAGGTATGTAATGTGTTTAGTCCCTAGGGTTCAAACAACCAATCCCACTGAATCTTTCATGAGGAATCACGGGGTGACCCCCGCGAAAGGGTGAATGCGTCCGTTTGGATCAACTAACACCGCAGACGGGATTTGGATCCTTTCAGTTCGGTAGGGGACGAAAACTGTGTAATGTACTGAACATCTAAGATTAAAACACCCTCTCACCGCCAAAGTTTCACGAGGAACTAGAGCCGCCCGCAAGAAGGCCAAATTTATCATTTTCGATCATTAACTAGCACCATAGAAAGGATTCAAGCCATTTTTGTCTGCTTAGGGACTAAGGTGTGTAATGTGTGTCGATTCTAAGATTCAAAAATCCTGTCCCAATGAATCTCTCAGGAGGAACCTTCAACTGACCACCCCGCAAAGAGGTAAATGCATCCCTTTGGATCAACTAATTCCACAGGAGTGACCGGAGCCCTTTTAATTTTCTTAGGGACGAAGGCATGTAATGTATTGAATTTCTAAGACGGAAACACCCTAAACCACCGAATCCTTCCTGAGGAATTTATACATGGCAGGCAAAGAGGTCGAATGCATCGTTTGGGGTTAGCTGGCACCATAAACACGTCCTGGGCCACTTTAGTTTGCTTTCGAACAAGGGCATGTAATGGGTTCAATTTCCCAGATTCAAACATCCTATCCCACTGTATCCTTCATGAGGGAAAAAGAAGCGCTCCCCGGAAATATAAATGGGTCCCTTTGGATCAATAAAAACGCCGTAATCACGGTTTGAAACCTTTTGGTTTGCTCAGGGACAAACGTGTGTAATGCCTAAGATTCAAACTTGGTATCCCACACAAACTCCCGTGAGGAATCCAGAAAGACACCCGAAAAGATCAAATGTATCGTTCTAAATCAACGGTCACCACAAACGCTATTTGGGCAGTTTTAATTTGGCCAGGGATTAAGGCATGTAACGTGTTTAATTTCTAAGATTCAAGCATCCTGTCCCGCTGAATCTTTCATGGGGGAAGTAGAAACGACCCCCAAAAAAGTTAAACGCGTCCGTATGGATCAACTAACTCCACAAACACCACCCGAACCCCCTTAGCTTGCTTAGGGACAAATGCAGGTGGTGTATGGGATCTCTATGATGGGAACATCCTGTCCCGCTAAGACTCTCACGAGGAATCTGGAGCTGAGACCCAAAAAGGTCCGGCATTTAATTTATTATCATCTAGCACCTTGAACACCATTGGAGCCATTTTTGTGCGCTTATAAGGTATGTAATGTGTTTAGTCCCTAGGGTTCAAACAACCAATCCCACTGAATCTTTCATGAGGAATCAAGGGGTCACCCCCGCGAAAGGGTGAATGCGTCCGTTTGGATCAACTAACACCGCAGACCGGATTTGGATCCTTTCAGTTCGGTAGGGGACGAAAACTGTGTAATGTACTGAACATCTAAGATTAAAACACCCTCTCACCGCCAAAGTTTCACGAGGAACTAGAGCCGCCCGCAAGAAGGCCAAATTTATCATTTTCGATCATTAACTAGCACCATAGAAAGGATTCAAGCCATTTTTGTCTGCTTAGGGACTAAGGTGTGTAATGTGTGTCGATTCTAAGATTCAAAAATCCTGTCCCAATGAATCTCTCAGGAGGAACCTTCAACTGACCACCCCGCAAAGAGGTAAATGCATCCCTTTGGATCAACTAATTCCACAGGAGTGACCGGAGCCCGTTTAATTTTCTTAGGGACGAAGGCATGTAATGTATTGAATTTCTAAGACGGAAACACCCTAAACCACCGAATCCTTCCTGAGGAATTTATACATGGCAGGCAAAGAGGTCGAATGCATCGTTTGGGGTTAGCTGGCACCATAAACACGTCCTGGGCCACTTTAGTTTGCTTTCGAACAAGGGCATGTAATGGGTTCAATTTCCCAGATTCAAACATCCTATCCCACTGTATCCTTCGTGAGGGAAAAAGAAGCGGCCCCCCGGAAATATAAATGCGTCCCCTTGGATCAATAAAAACGCCGTAATCACGGTTTGAAACCTTTTGGTTTGCTCAGGGACAAACGTGTGTAATGCCTAAGATTCAAACTTGGTATCCCACACAAACTCCCGTGAGGAATCCAGAAAGACACCCCAAAAAGATCAAATGTATCGTTCTAAATCAACGGTCACCACAAACGCTATTTGGGCAGTTTTAATTTGGCCAGGGATTAAGGCATGTACCGTGTTTAATTTCTAAGATTCAAGCATTCTGTCCCGCTGAATCTTTCATGGGGGAAGTAGAAACGACCCCCAAAAAAGTTAAACGCGTCCGTATGGATCAACTAACTCCACAAACACCACCCGAACCCCCTTAGCTTGCTTAGGGACAAATGCAGGTGGTGTATGGGATTTCTATGATGGGAACATCCTGTCCCGCTAAGACTCTCACGAGGAATCTGGAGCTGAGACCCAAAAAGGTTCGGCATTTAATTTATTATCATCTAGCACCATGAACACCATTGGAGCCATTTTTGTGCGCTTATAAGGTATGTAATGTGTTTAGTCCCTAGGGTTCAAACAACCAATCCCACTGAATCTTTCATGAGGAATCACGGGGTGACCCCCAAGAAAGGGTGAATGCGTCCGTTTGGATCAACTAACACCGCAGACGGGATTTGAATCCTTTCAGTTCGGTAGGGGACGAAAACTGTGTAATGTACTGAACATCTAAGAATAAAACACCCTCTCACCGCCAAAGTTTCACGAGGAACTAGAGCCGCCCGCAAGAAGGTCAAATTTATCATATTCGATCATCGACTAGCACCATAGAAAGGATTCAAGCCAGTTTTCTCTGCTTAGGGACTAAGGTGGGTAATGAGTGTAGATTCTAAGATTCAAAAATCCTGTCCCAATGAATCTCTCAGGAGGAACCTTCAACTGACCACCCCGCAAAGAGGTAAATGCATCCCTTTGGATCAACTAATTCCACAGGCGCGACCGGAGCCCTTTTAATTTTCTGACAAATGCAGGTGGTGTATGGGATGTCTATGATGGGAACATCCTGTCCCGCTAAGACTCTCACGAGGAATCTGGAGCTGAGACCCAAAAAGGTCCGGCATTTAATTTATTGTCATCTAGCACCATGAACACCATTGGAGCCATTTTTGTCCGCTTATAAGTTATGTAATGTGTTTAGTCCCTAACAACCAATCCCACTGAATCTTTCATGAGGAATCACGGGGTGACCCCCGCGAAAGGGTGAATGCGTCCGTTTGGATCAACTAACACCGCAGACGGGATTTGAATCCTTTCAGTTCGGTAGGGGACGAAAACTGTGTAATGTACTGAACATCTAAGATTAAAACACCCTCTCACCGCCAAAGTTTCACGAGGAACTAGAGCCGCCCGCAAGAAGGTCAAATTTATCATATTCGATCATCGACTAGCACCATAGAAAGGATTCAAGCCAGTTTTTTCTGCTTAGGGACTAAGGTGGGTAATGAGTGTAGATTCTAAGATTCAAAAATCCTGTCCCAATGAATCTCTCAGGAGGAACCTTCAACTGACCACCCCGCAAAGAGGTAAATGCATCCCTTTGGATCAACTAATTCCACAGGCGCGACCGGAGCCCTTTTAATTTTCTGACAAATGCAGGTGGTGTATTTGATGTCTATGATGGGAACATCCTGTCCCGCTAAGACTCTCACGAGGAATCTGGAGCTGAGACCCAAAAAGGTCCGGCATTTAATTTATTGTCATCTAGCACCATGAACACCATTGGAGCCATTTTTGTCCACTTATAAGTTATGTAATGTGTTTAGTCCCTAACAACCAATCCCACTGAATCTTTCATGAGGAATCACGGGGTGACCCCCGCGAAAGGGTGAATGCGTCCGTTTGGATCAACTAACACCGCAGACGGGATTTGAATCCTTTCAGTTCGGTAGGGGACGAAAACTGTGGAATGTACTGAACATCTAAGATTAAAACACCCTCTCACCGCCAAAGTTTCACGAGGAACTAGAGCCGCCCGCAAGAAGGTTGAATTTATCATATTCGATCATCGACTAGCACCATAGAAAGGATTCAAGCCATTTTTGTCTGCTTAGGGACTAAGGTGTGTAATGTGTGTAGTTCTAAGATTCAAAAATCCTGTGCCAATGAATCTCTCAGGAGGAACCTTCAACTGACCACCCCGCAAAGAGGTAAATGCATACCTTTGGATCAACTAATTCCACAGGCGCGACCGGAGCCCTTTTAATTTTCTTAGGGACGAAGGCATGTAATGTATTGAATTTCTAAGACGGAAACACCCTATACCACCGAATCCTTCCTGAGGAATTTATACATGGCAGGCAAAGAGGTCGAATGCATCGTTTGGGGTTAGCTGGCACCGTAAACACGTCCTGGGCCACTTTAGTTTGCTTTCGAACAAGGGCATGTAATGGGTTCAATTTCCCAGATTCAAACATCCTATCCCACTGTATCCTTCGTGAGGGAAAAAGAAGCGCCCCCCGGAAATATAAATGGGTCCCTTTGGATCAATAAAAACGCCGTAATCACGGTTTGAAACCTTTTGGTTTGCTCAGGGACAAACGTGTGTAATGCCTAAGATTCAAACTTGGTATCCCACACAAACTCCCGTGAGGAATCCAGAAAGACACCCCAAAAAGATCAAATGTATCGTTCTAAATCAACGGTCACCACAAACGCTATTTGGGCAGTTTTAATTTGGCCAGGGATTAAGGCATGTAACGTGTTTAATTTCTAAGATTCAAGCATCCTGTCCCGCTGAATCTTTCATGGGGGAAGTAGAAACGACCCCCAAAAAAGTTAAACGCGTCCGTATGGATCAACTAACTCCACAAACACCACCCGAACCCCCTTAGCTTGCTTAGGGACAAATGCAGGTGGTGTATGGGATTTCTATGATGGGAACATCCTGTCCCGCTAAGACTCTCACGAGGAATCTGGAGCTGAGACCCAAAAAGGTCCGGCATTTAATTTATTATCATCTAGCACCTTGAACACCATTGGAGCCATTTTTGTCCGCTTATAAGGTATGTAATGTGTTTAGTCCCTAGGGTTCAAACAACCAATCCCACTGAATCTTTCATGAGGAATCACGGGGTGACCCCCAAGAAAGGGTGAATGCGTCCGTTTGGATCAACTAACACCGCAGACGGGATTTGAATCCTTTCAGTTCGGTAGGGGACGAAAACTGTGTAATTTACTGAACATCTAAGATTAAAACACCCTGTCACCGCCAAAGTTTCACGAGGAACTAGAGCCGCCCGCAAGAAGGTCAAATTTATCATTTTCGATCATCGACTAGCACCATAGAAAGGATTAAAGCCATTTTTGTCTTCTTAGGGACTAAGGTGTGTAATGTGTGTCGATTCTAAGATTCAAAAATCCTTTCCCAATGAGTCACTCAGGAGGAACCTTCAACTGACCACCCCGCAAAGAGGTAAATGCATCCCTTTGGATCAACTAATTCCACAGGCGCGACCGGAGCCCTTTTAATTTTCTGACAAATGCAGGTGGTGTATGGGATGTCTATGATGGGAACATCCTGTCCCGCTAAGACTCTCACGAGGAATCTGGAGCTGAGACCCAAAAAGGTCCGGCAATTAATTTATTGTCATCTAGCACCATGAACACCATTGGAGCCATTTTTGTCCGCTTATAAGTTATGTAATGTGTTTAGTCCCTAACAACCAATCCCACTGAATCTTTCATGAGGAATCACGGGGTGACCCCCGCGAAAGGGTGAATGCGTCCGTTTGGATCAACTAACACCGCAGACGGGATTTGAATCCTTTCAGTTCGGTAGGGGACGAAAACTGTGTAATGTACTGAACATCTAAGAATAAAACACCCTCTCACCGCCAAAGTTTCACGAGGAACTAGAGCCGCCCGCAAGAAGGTCAAATTTATCATATTCGATCATCGACTAGCACCATAGAAAGGATTCAAGCCAGTTTTCTCTGCTTAGGGACTAAGGTGGGTAATGAGTGTAGATTCTAAGATTCAAAAATCCTGTCCCAATGAATCTCTCAGGAGGAACCTTCAACTGACCACCCCGCAAAGAGGTAAATGCATCCCTTTGGATCAACTAATTCCACAGGCGCGACCGGAGCCCTTTTAATTTTCTGACAAATGCAGGTGGTGTATGGGATGTCTATGATGGGAACATCCTGTCCCGCTAAGACTCTCACGAGGAATCTGGAGCTGAGACCCAAAAAGGTCCGGCATTTAATTTATTGTCATCTAGCACCATGAACACCATTGGAGCCATTTTTGTCCGCTTATAAGTTATGTAATGTGTTTAGTCCCTAACAACCAATCCCACTGAATCTTTCATGAGGAATCACGGGGTGACCCCCGCGAAAGGGTGAATGCGTCCGTTTGGATCAACTAACACCGCAGACGGGATTTGAATCCTTTCAGTTCGGTAGGGGACGAAAACTGTGTAATGTACTGAACATCTAAGATTAAAACACCCTCTCACCGCCAAAGTTTCACGAGGAACTAGAGCCGCCCGCAAGAAGGTCAAATTTATCATATTCGATCATCGACTAGCACCATAGAAAGGATTCAAGCCAGTTTTTTCTGCTTAGGGACTAAGGTGGGTAATGAGTGTAGATTCTAAGATTCAAAAATCCTGTCCCAATGAATCTCTCAGGAGGAACCTTCAACTGACCACCCCGCAAAGAGGTAAATGCATCCCTTTGGATCAACTAATTCCACAGGCGCGACCGGAGCCCTTTTAATTTTCTGACAAATGCAGGTGGTGTATTTGATGTCTATGATGGGAACATCCTGTCCCGCTAAGACTCTCACGAGGAATCTGGAGCTGAGACCCAAAAAGGTCCGGCATTTAATTTATTGTCATCTAGCACCATGAACACCATTGGAGCCATTTTTGTCCACTTATAAGTTATGTAATGTGTTTAGTCCCTAACAACCAATCCCACTGAATCTTTCATGAGGAATCACGGGGTGACCCCCGCGAAAGGGTGAATGCGTCCGTTTGGATCAACTAACACCGCAGACGGGATTTGAATCCTTTCAGTTCGGTAGGGGACGAAAACTGTGGAATGTACTGAACATCTAAGATTAAAACACCCTCTCACCGCCAAAGTTTCACGAGGAACTAGAGCCGCCCGCAAGAAGGTTGAATTTATCATATTCGATCATCGACTAGCACCATAGAAAGGATTCAAGCCATTTTTGTCTGCTTAGGGACTAAGGTGTGTAATGTGTGTAGTTCTAAGATTCAAAAATCCTGTGCCAATGAATCTCTCAGGAGGAACCTTCAACTGACCACCCCGCAAAGAGGTAAATGCATACCTTTGGATCAACTAATTCCACAGGCGCGACCGGAGCCCTTTTAATTTTCTTAGGGACGAAGGCATGTAATGTATTGAATTTCTAAGACGGAAACACCCTATACCACCGAATCCTTCCTGAGGAATTTATACATGGCAGGCAAAGAGGTCGAATGCATCGTTTGGGGTTAGCTGGCACCGTAAACACGTCCTGGGCCACTTTAGTTTGCTTTCGAACAAGGGCATGTAATGGGTTCAATTTCCCAGATTCAAACATCCTATCCCACTGTATCCTTCGTGAGGGAAAAAGAAGCGCCCCCCGGAAATATAAATGGGTCCCTTTGGATCAATAAAAACGCCGTAATCACGGTTTGAAACCTTTTGGTTTGCTCAGGGACAAACGTGTGTAATGCCTAAGATTCAAACTTGGTATCCCACACAAACTCCCGTGAGGAATCCAGAAAGACACCCCAAAAAGATCAAATGTATCGTTCTAAATCAACGGTCACCACAAACGCTATTTGGGCAGTTTTAATTTGGCCAGGGATTAAGGCATGTAACGTGTTTAATTTCTAAGATTCAAGCATCCTGTCCCGCTGAATCTTTCATGGGGGAAGTAGAAACGGCCCCCAAAAAAGTTAAACGCGTCCGTATGGATCAACTAACTCCACAAACACCACCCGAACCCCCTTAGCTTGCTTAGGGACAAATGCAGGTGGTGTATGGGATTTCTATGATGGGAACATCCTGTCCCGCTAAGACTCTCACGAGGAATCTGGAGCTGAGACCCAAAAAGGTCCGGCATTTAATTTATTGTCATCTAGCACCATGAACACCATTGGAGCCATTTTTGTCCGCTTATAAGGTATGTAATGTGTTTAGTCCCTAGGGTTCAAACAACCAATCCCACTGAATCTTTCATGAGGAATCACGGGGTGACCCCCGCGAAAGGGTGAATGCGTCCGTTTGGATCAACTAACACCGCAGACGGGATTTGAATCCTTTCAGTTCGGTAGGGGACGAAAACTGTGTAATGTACTGAACATCTAAGATTAAAACACCCTCTCACCGCCAAAGTTTCACGAGGAACTAGAGCCGCCCGCAAGAAGGTCAAATTTATCATATTCGATCATCGACTAGCACCATAGAAAGGATTCAAGCCAGTTTTTTCTGCTTAGGGACTAAGGTGGGTAATGAGTGTAGATTCTAAGATTCAAAAATCCTGTCCCAATGAATCTCTCAGGAGGAACCTTCAACTGACCACCCCGCAAAGAGGTAAATGCATCCCTTTGGATCAACTAATTCCACAGGCGCGACCGGAGCCCTTTTAATTTTCTGACAAATGCAGGTGGTGTATTTGATGTCTATAATGGGAACATCCTGTCCCGCTAAGACTCTCACGAGGAATCTGGAGCTGAGACCCAAAAAGGTCCGGCATTTAATTTATTGTCATCTAGCACCATGAACACCATTGGAGCCATTTTTGTCCGCTTATAAGTTATGTAATGTGTTTAGTCCCTAACAACCAATCCCACTGAATCTTTCATGAGGAATCACGGGGTGACCCCCGCGAAAGGGTGAATGCGTCCGTTTGGATCAACTAACACCGCAGACGGGATTTGCATCCTTTCAGTTCGGTAGGGGACGAAAACTGTGTAATGTACTGAACATCTAAGATTAAAACACCCTCTCACAGCCAAAGTTTCACAAGGAACTAGAGCCGCCCGCAAGAAGGTCAAATTTATCATATTCGATCATCGACTAGCACCATAGAAAGGATTCAAGCCATTTTTGTCTGCTTAGGGACTAAGGTGTGTAATGTGTGTAGTTCTAAGATTCAAAAATCCTGTGCCAATGAATCTCTCAGGAGGAACCTTCAACTGACCACCCCGCAAAGAGGTAAATGCATACCTTTGGATCAACTAATTCCACAGGCGCGACCGGAGCCCTTTTAATTTTCTTAGGGACGAAGGCATGTAATGTATTGAATTTCTAAGACGGAAACACCCTATACCACCGAATCCTTCCTGAGGAATTTATACATGGCAGGCAAAGAGGTCGAATGCATCGTTTGGGGTTAGCTGGCACCATAAACACGTCCTGGGCCATTTTAGTTTGCTTTCGAACAAGGTCATGTAATGGGTTCAATTTCCCAGATTCAAACATCCTATCCCACTGTATCCTTCGTGAGGGAAAAAGAAGCGCCCCCCGGAAATATAAATGGGTCCCTTTGGATCAATAAAAACGCCGTAATCACGGTTTGAAACCTTTTGGTTTGCTCAGGGACAAACGTGTGTAATGCCTAAGATTCAAACTTGGTATCCCACACAAACTCCCGTGAGGAATCCAGAAAGACACCCCAAAAAGATCAAATGTATCGTTCTAAATCAACGGTCACCACAAACGCTATTTGGGCAGTTTTAATTTGGCCAGGGATTAAGGCATGTAACGTGTTTAATTTCTAAGATTCAAGCATCCTGTCCCGCTGAATCTTTCATGGGGGAAGTAGAAACGACCCCCAAAAAAGTTAAACGCGTCCGTATGGATCAACTAACTCCACAAACACCACCCGAACCCCCTTAGCTTGCTTAGGGACAAATGCAGGTGGTGTATGGGATTTCTATGATGGGAACATCCTGTCCCGCTAAGACTCTCACGAGGAATCTGGAGCTGAGACCCAAAAAGGTCCGGCATTTAATTTATTGTCATCTAGCACCATGAACACCATTGGAGCCATTTTTGTCCGCTTATAAGGTATGTAATGTGTTTAGTCCCTAGGGTTCAAACAACCAATCCCACTGAATCTTTCATGAGGAATCACGGGGTGACCCCCGCGAAAGGGTGAATGCGTCCGTTTGGATCAACTAACACCGCAGACGGGATTTGAATCCTTTCAGTTCGGTAGGGGACGAAAACTGTGTAATGTACTGAACATCTAAGATTAAAACACCCTCTCACCGCCAAAGTTTCACGAGGAACTAGAGCCGCCCGCAAGAAGGTCAAATTTATCATATTCGATCATCGACTAGCACCATAGAAAGGATTCAAGCCAGTTTTTTCTGCTTAGGGACTAAGGTGGGTAATGAGTGTAGATTCTAAGATTCAAAAATCCTGTCCCAATGAATCTCTCAGGAGGAACCTTCAACTGACCACCCCGCAAAGAGGTAAATGCATCCCTTTGGATCAACTAATTCCACAGGCGCGACCGGAGCCCTTTTAATTTTCTGACAAATGCAGGTGGTGTATTTGATGTCTATAATGGGAACATCCTGTCCCGCTAAGACTCTCACGAGGAATCTGGAGCTGAGACCCAAAAAGGTCCGGCATTTAATTTATTGTCATCTAGCACCATGAACACCATTGGAGCCATTTTTGTCCGCTTATAAGTTATGTAATGTGTTTAGTCCCTAATAACCAATCCCACTGAATCTTTCATGAGGAATCACGGGGTGACCCCCGCGAAAGGGTGAATGCGTCCGTTTGGATCAACTAACACCGCAGACGGGATTTGCATCCTTTCAGTTCGGTAGGGGACGAAAACTGTGTAATGTACTGAACATCTAAGATTAAAACACCCTCTCACAGCCAAAGTTTCACAAGGAACTAGAGCCGCCCGCAAGAAGGTCAAATTTATCATATTCGATCATCGACTAGCACCATAGAAAGGATTCAAGCCATTTTTGTCTGCTTAGGGACTAAGGTGTGTAATGTGTGTAGTTCTAAGATTCAAAAATCCTGTGCCAATGAATCTCTCAGGAGGAACCTTCAACTGACCACCCCGCAAAGAGGTAAATGCATACCTTTGGATCAACTAATTCCACAGGCGCGACCGGAGCCCTTTTAATTTTCTTAGGGACGAAGGCATGTAATGTATTGAATTTCTAAGACGGAAACACCCTATACCACCGAATCCTTCCTGAGGAATTTATACATGGCAGGCAAAGAGGTCGAATGCATCGTTTGGGGTTAGCTGGCACCATAAACACGTCCTGGGCCATTTTAGTTTGCTTTCGAACAAGGTCATGTAATGGGTTCAATTTCCCAGATTCAAACATCCTATCCCACTGTATCCTTCGTGAGGGAAAAAGAAGCGCCCCCCGGAAATATAAATGGGTCCCTTTGGATCAATAAAAACGCCGTAATCACGGTTTGAAACCTTTTGGTTTGCTCAGGGACAAACGTGTGTAATGCCTAAGATTCAAACTTGGTATCCCACACAAACTCTCGTGAGGAATCCAGAAAGACACCCGAAAAGATCAAATGTATCGTTCTAAATCAACGGTCACCACAAACGCTATTTGGGCAGTTTTAATTTGGCCAGGGATTAAGGCATGTAACGTGTTTAATTTCTAATATTCAAGCATCCTGTCCCGCTGAATCTTTCATGGGGGAAGTAGAAACGACCCACAAAAAAGTTAAACGCGTCCGTATGGATCAACTAACTCCACAAACACCACCCGAACCCCCTTAGCTTGCTTAGGGACAAATGCAGGTGGTGTATGGGATCTCTATGATGGGAACATCCTGTCCCGCTAAGACTCTCACGAGGAATCTGGAGCTGAGACCCAAAAAGGTCCGGCATTTAATTTATTATCATCTAGCACCTTGAACACCATTGGAGCCATTTTTGTCCGCTTATAAGGTATGTAATGTGTTTAGTCCCTAGGGTTCAAACAACCAATCCCACTGAATCTTTCATGAGGAATCACGGGGTGACCCCCAAGAAAGGGTGAATGCGTCCGTTTGGATCAACTAACACCGCAGACGGGATTTGAATCCTTTCAGTTCGGTAGGGGACGAAAACTGTGTAATTTACTGAACATCTAAGATTAAAACACCCTGTCACCGCCAAAGTTTCACGAGGAACTAGAGCCGCCCGCAAGAAGGTCAAATTTATCATTTTCGATCATCGACTAGCACCATAGAAAGGATTAAAGCCATTTTTGTCTTCTTAGGGACTAAGGTGTGTAATGTGTGTCGATTCTAAGATTCAAAAATCCTTTCCCAATGAGTCACTCAGGAGGAACCTTCAACTGACCACCCCGCAAAGAGGTAAATGCATCCCTTTGGATCAACTAATTCCACAGGCGCGACCGGAGCCCTTTTAATTTTCTGACAAATGCAGGTGGTGTATGGGATGTCTATGATGGGAACATCCTGTCCCGCTAAGACTCTCACGAGGAATCTGGAGCTGAGACCCAAAAAGGTCCGGCAATTAATTTATTGTCATCTAGCACCATGAACACCATTGGAGCCATTTTTGTCCGCTTATAAGTTATGTAATGTGTTTAGTCCCTAACAACCAATCCCACTGAATCTTTCATGAGGAATCACGGGGTGACCCCCGCGAAAGGGTGAATGCGTCCGTTTGGATCAACTAACACCGAACAGACGGGATTTGAATCCTTTCAGTTCGGTAGGGGACGAAAACTGTGTAATGTACTGAACATCTAAGATTAAAACACCCTCTCACCGCCAAAGTTTCACGAGGAACTAGAGCCGCCCGCAAGAAGGTCAAATTTATCATATTCGATCATCGACTAGCACCATAGAAAGGATTCAAGCCAGTTTTTTCTGCTTAGGGACTAAGGTGGGTAATGAGTGTAGATTCTAAGATTCAAAAATCCTGTCCCAATGAATCTCTCAGGAGGAACCTTCAACTGACCACCCCGCAAAGAGGTAAATGCATCCCTTTGGATCAACTAATTCCACAGGCGCGACCGGAGCCCTTTTAATTTTCTGACAAATGCAGGTGGTGTATTTGATGTCTATGATGGGAACATCCTGTCCCGCTAAGACTCTCACGAGGAATCTGGAGCTGAGACCCAAAAAGGTCCGGCATTTAATTTATTGTCATCTAGCACCATGAACACCATTGGAGCCATTTTTGTCCGCTTATAAGTTATGTAATGTGTTTAGTCCCTAACAACCAATCCCACTGAATCTTTCATGAGGAATCACGGGGTGACCCCCGCGAAAGGGTGAATGCGTCCGTTTGGATCAACTAACACCGCAGACGGGATTTGAATCCTTTCAGTTCGGTAGGGGACGAAAACTGTGTAATGTACTGAACATCTAAGATTAAAACACCCTCTCACCGCCAAAGTTTCACGAGGAACTAGAGCCGCCCGCAAGAAGGTTGAATTTATCATATTCGATCATCGACTAGCACCATAGAAAGGATTCAAGCCATTTTTGTCTGCTTAGGGACTAAGGTGTGTAATGTGTGTAGTTCTAAGATTCAAAAATCCTGTGCCAATGAATCTCTCAGGAGGAACCTTCAACTGACCACCCCGCAAAGAGGTAAATGCATACCTTTGGATCAACTAATTCCACAGGCGCGACCGGAGCCCTTTTAATTTTCTTAGGGACGAAGGCATGTAATGTATTGAATTTCTAAGACGGAAACACCCTATACCACCGAATCCTTCCTGAGGAATTTATACATGGCAGGCAAAGAGGTCGAATGCATCGTTTGGGGTTAGCTGGCACCGTAAACACGTCCTGGGCCACTTTAGTTTGCTTTCGAACAAGGGCATGTAATAGGTTCAATTTCCCAGATTCAAACATCCTATCCCACTGTATCCTTCGTGAGGGAAAAAGAAGCGCCCCCCGGAAATATAAATGGGTCCCTTTGGATCAATAAAAACGCCGTAATCACGGTTTGAAACCTTTTGGTTTGCTCAGGGACAAACGTGTGTAATGCCTAAGATTCAAACTTGGTATCCCACACAAACTCCCGTGAGGAATCCAGAAAGACACCCCAAAAAGATCAAATGTATCGTTCTAAATCAACGGTCACCACAAACGCTATTTGGGCTGTTTTAATTTGGCAGGGATTAAGGCATGTAACGTGTTTAATTTCTAATATTCAAGCATCCTGTCCCGCTGAATCTTTCATGGGGGAAGTAGAAACGACCCACAAAAAAGTTAAACGCGTCCGTATGGATCAACTAACTCCACAAACACCACCCGAACCCCCTTAGCTTGCTTAGGGACAAATGCAGGTGGTGTATGGGATCTCTATGATGGGAACATCCTGTCCCGCTAAGACTCTCACGAGGAATCTGGAGCTGAGACCCAAAAAGGTCCGGCATTTAATTTATTATCATCTAGCACCTTGAACACCATTGGAGCCATTTTTGTCCGCTTATAAGGTATGTAATGTGTTTAGTCCCTAGGGTTCAAACAACCAATCCCACTGAATCTTTCATGAGGAATCACGGGGTGACCCCCGCGAAAGGGTGAATGCGTCCGTTTGGATCAACTAACACCGCAGACGGGATTTGCATCCTTTCAGTTCGGTAGGGGACGAAAACTGTGTAATGTACTGAACATCTAAGATTAAAACACCCTCTCACAGCCAAAGTTTCACAAGGAACTAGAGCCGCCCGCAAGAAGGTCAAATTTATCATATTCGATCATCGACTAGCACCATAGAAAGGATTCAAGCCATTTTTGTCTGCTTAGGGACTAAGGTGTGTAATGTGTGTAGTTCTAAGATTCAAAAATCCTGTGCCAATGAATCTCTCAGGAGGAACCTTCAACTGACCACCCCGCAAAGAGGTAAATGCATACCTTTGGATCAACTAATTCCACAGGCGCGACCGGAGCCCTTTTAATTTTCTTAGGGACGAAGGCATGTAATGTATTGAATTTCTAAGACGGAAACACCCTATACCACCGAATCCTTCCTGAGGAATTTATACATGGCAGGCAAAGAGGTCGAATGCATCGTTTGGGGTTAGCTGGCACCATAAACACGTCCTGGGCCATTTTAGTTTGCTTTCGAACAAGGTCATGTAATGGGTTCAATTTCCCAGATTCAAACATCCTATCCCACTGTATCCTTCGTGAGGGAAAAAGAAGCGCCCCCCGGAAATATAAATGGGTCCCTTTGGATCAATAAAAACGCCGTAATCACGGTTTGAAACCTTTTGGTTTGCTCAGGGACAAACGTGTGTAATGCCTAAGATTCAAACTTGGTATCCCACACAAACTCTCGTGAGGAATCCAGAAAGACACCCGAAAAGATCAAATGTATCGTTCTAAATCAACGGTCACCACAAACGCTATTTGGGCAGTTTTAATTTGGCCAGGGATTAAGGCATGTAACGTGTTTAATTTCTAATATTCAAGCATCCTGTCCCGCTGAATCTTTCATGGGGGAAGTAGAAACGACCCACAAAAAAGTTAAACGCGTCCGTATGGATCAACTAACTCCACAAACACCACCCGAACCCCCTTAGCTTGCTTAGGGACAAATGCAGGTGGTGTATGGGATCTCTATGATGGGAACATCCTGTCCCGCTAAGACTCTCACGAGGAATCTGGAGCTGAGACCCAAAAAGGTCCGGCATTTAATTTATTATCATCTAGCACCTTGAACACCATTGGAGCCATTTTTGTCCGCTTATAAGGTATGTAATGTGTTTAGTCCCTAGGGTTCAAACAACCAATCCCACTGAATCTTTCATGAGGAATCACGGGGTGACCCCCGCGAAAGGGTGAATGCGTCCGTTTGGATCAACTAACACCGCAGACGGGATTTGCATCCTTTCAGTTCGGTAGGGGACGAAAACTGTGTAATGTACTGAACATCTAAGATTAAAACACCCTCTCACCGCCAAAGTTTCACGAGGAACTAGAGCCGCCCGCAAGAAGGTCAAATTTATCATATTCGATCATCGACTAGCACCATAGAAAGGATTCAAGCCATTTTTGTCTGCTTAGGGACTAAGGTGTGTAATGTGTGTAGTTCTAAGATTCAAAAATCCTGTGCCAATGAATCTCTCAGGAGGAACCTTCAACTGACCACCCCGCAAAGAGGTAAATGCATACCTTTGGATCAACTAATTCCACAGGCGCGACCGGAGCCCTTTTAATTTTCTTAGGGACGAAGGCATGTAATGTATTGAATTTCTAAGACGGAAACACCCTATACCACCGAATCCTTCCTGAGGAATTTATACATGGCAGGCAAAGAGGTCGAATGCATCGTTTGGGGTTAGCTGGCACCATAAACACGTCCTGGGCCACTTTAGTTTGCTTTCGAACAAGGTCATGTAATGGGTTCAATTTCCCAGATTCAAACATCCTATCCCACTGTATCCTTCGTGAGGGAAAAAGAAGCGCCCCTCGGAAATATAAATGGGTCCCTTTGGATCAATAAAAACGCCGTAATCACGGTTTGAAACCTTTTGGTTTGCTCAGGGACAAACGTGTGTAATGCTAAGATTCAAACTTGGTATCCCACACAAACTCTCGTGAGGAATCCAGAAAGACACCCGAAAAGATCAAATGTATCGTTCTAAATCAACGGTCACCACAAACGCTATTTGGGCAGTTTTAATTTGGCCAGGGATTAAGGCATGTAACGTGTTTAATTTCTAATATTCAAGCATCCTGTCCCGCTGAATCTTTCATGGGGGAAGTAGAAACGACCCACAAAAAAGTTAAACGCGTCCGTATGGATCAACTAACTCCACAAACACCACCCGAACCCCCTTAGCTTGCTTAGGGACAAATGCAGGTGGTGTATGGGATCTCTATGATGGGAACATCCTGTCCCGCTAAGACTCTCACGAGGAATCTGGAGCTGAGACCCAAAAAGGTCCGGCATTTAATTTATTATCATCTAGCACCTTGAACACCATTGGAGCCATTTTTGTCCGCTTATAAGGTATGTAATGTGTTTAGTCCCTAGGGTTCAAACAACCAATCCCACTGAATCTTTCATGAGGAATCACGGGGTGACCCCCAAGAAAGGGTGAATGCGTCCGTTTGGATCAACTAACACCGCAGACGGGATTTGAATCCTTTCAGTTCGGTAGGGGACGAAAACTGTGTAATTTACTGAACATCTAAGATTAAAACACCCTGTCACCGCCAAAGTTTCACGAGGAACTAGAGCCGCCCGCAAGAAGGTCAAATTTATCATTTTCGATCATCGACTAGCACCATAGAAAGGATTAAAGCCATTTTTGTCTTCTTAGGGACTAAGGTGTGTAATGTGTGTCGATTCTAAGATTCAAAAATCCTTTCCCAATGAGTCACTCAGGAGGAACCTTCAACTGACCACCCCGCAAAGAGGTAAATGCATCCCTTTGGATCAACTAATTCCACAGGCGCGACCGGAGCCCTTTTAATTTTCTGACAAATGCAGGTGGTGTATGGGATGTCTATGATGGGAACATCCTGTCCCGCTAAGACTCTCACGAGGAATCTGGAGCTGAGACCCAAAAAGGTCCGGCAATTAATTTATTGTCATCTAGCACCATGAACACCATTGGAGCCATTTTTGTCCGCTTATAAGTTATGTAATGTGTTTAGTCCCTAACAACCAATCCCACTGAATCTTTCATGAGGAATCACGGGGTGACCCCCGCGAAAGGGTGAATGCGTCCGTTTGGATCAACTAACACCGCAGACGGGATTTGAATCCTTTCAGTTCGGTAGGGGACGAAAACTGTGTAATGTACTGAACATCTAAGATTAAAACACCCTCTCACCGCCAAAGTTTCACGAGGAACTAGAGCCGCCCGCAAGAAGGTCAAATTTATCATATTCGATCATCGACTAGCACCATAGAAAGGATTCAAGCCAGTTTTTTCTGCTTAGGGACTAAGGTGGGTAATGAGTGTAGATTCTAAGATTCAAAAATCCTGTCCCAATGAATCTCTCAGGAGGAACCTTCAACTGACCACCCCGCAAAGAGGTAAATGCATCCCTTTGGATCAACTAATTCCACAGGCGCGACCGGAGCCCTTTTAATTTTCTGACAAATGCAGGTGGTGTATTTGATGTCTATGATGGGAACATCCTGTCCCGCTAAGACTCTCACGAGGAATCTGGAGCTGAGACCCAAAAAGGTCCGGCATTTAATTTATTGTCATCTAGCACCATGAACACCATTGGAGCCATTTTTGTCCGCTTATAAGTTATGTAATGTGTTTAGTCCCTAACAACCAATCCCACTGAATCTTTCATGAGGAATCACGGGGTGACCCCCGCGAAAGGGTGAATGCGTCCGTTTGGATCAACTAACACCGCAGACGGGATTTGAATCCTTTCAGTTCGGTAGGGGACGAAAACTGTGTAATGTACTGAACATCTAAGATTAAAACACCCTCTCACCGCCAAAGTTTCACGAGGAACTAGAGCCGCCCGCAAGAAGGTTGAATTTATCATATTCGATCATCGACTAGCACCATAGAAAGGATTCAAGCCATTTTTGTCTGCTTAGGGACTAAGGTGTGTAATGTGTGTAGTTCTAAGATTCAAAAATCCTGTGCCAATGAATCTCTCAGGAGGAACCTTCAACTGACCACCCCGCAAAGAGGTAAATGCATACCTTTGGATCAACTAATTCCACAGGCGCGACCGGAGCCCTTTTAATTTTCTTAGGGACGAAGGCATGTAATGTATTGAATTTCTAAGACGGAAACACCCTATACCACCGAATCCTTCCTGAGGAATTTATACATGGCAGGCAAAGAGGTCGAATGCATCGTTTGGGGTTAGCTGGCACCGTAAACACGTCCTGGGCCACTTTAGTTTGCTTTCGAACAAGGGCATGTAATAGGTTCAATTTCCCAGATTCAAACATCCTATCCCACTGTATCCTTCGTGAGGGAAAAAGAAGCGCCCCCCGGAAATATAAATGGGTCCCTTTGGATCAATAAAAACGCCGTAATCACGGTTTGAAACCTTTTGGTTTGCTCAGGGACAAACGTGTGTAATGCCTAAGATTCAAACTTGGTATCCCACACAAACTCCCGTGAGGAATACAGAAAGACACCCCAAAAAGATCAAATGTATCGTTCTAAATCAACGGTCACCACAAACGCTATTTGGGCTGTTTTAATTTGGCAGGGATTAAGGCATGTAACGTGTTTAATTTCTAATATTCAAGCATCCTGCCCCGCTGAATCTTTCATGGGGGAAGTAGAAACGACCCACAAAAAAGTTAAACGCGTCCGTATGGATCAACTAACTCCACAAACACCACCCGAACCCCCTTAGCTTGCTTAGGGACAAATGCAGGTGGTGTATGGGATCTCTATGATGGGAACATCCTGTCCCGCTAAGACTCTCACGAGGAATCTGGAGCTGAGACCCAAAAAGGTCCGGCATTTAATTTATTATCATCTAGCACCTTGAACACCATTGGAGCCATTTTTGTCCGCTTATAAGGTATGTAATGTGTTTAGTCCCTAGGGTTCAAACAACCAATCCCACTGAATCTTTCATGAGGAATCACGGGGTGACCCCCGCGAAAGGGTGAATGCGTCCGTTTGGATCAACTAACACCGCAGACGGGATTTGCATCCTTTCAGTTCGGTAGGGGACGAAAACTGTGTAATGTACTGAACATCTAAGATTAAAACACCCTCTCACAGCCAAAGTTTCACAAGGAACTAGAGCCGCCCGCAAGAAGGTCAAATTTATCATATTCGATCATCGACTAGCACCATAGAAAGGATTCAAGCCATTTTTGTCTGCTTAGGGACTAAGGTGTGTAATGTGTGTAGTTCTAAGATTCAAAAATCCTGTGCCAATGAATCTCTCAGGAGGAACCTTCAACTGACCACCCCGCAAAGAGGTAAATGCATACCTTTGGATCAACTAATTCCACAGGCGCGACCGGAGCCCTTTTAATTTTCTTAGGGACGAAGGCATGTAATGTATTGAATTTCTAAGACGGAAACACCCTATACCACCGAATCCTTCCTGAGGAATTTATACATGGCAGGCAAAGAGGTCGAATGCATCGTTTGGGGTTAGCTGGCACCAAAAACACGTCCTGGGCCATTTTAGTTTGCTTTCGAACAAGGTCATGTAATGGGTTCAATTTCCCAGATTCAAACATCCTATCCCACTGTATCCTTCGTGAGGGAAAAAGAAGCGCCCCCCGGAAATATAAATGGGTCCCTTTGGATCAATAAAAACGCCGTAATCACGGTTTGAAACCTTTTGGTTTGCTCAGGGACAAACGTGTGTAATGCCTAAGATTCAAACTTGGTATCCCACACAAACTCTCGTGAGGAATCCAGAAAGACACCCGAAAAGATCAAATGTATCGTTCTAAATCAACGGTCACCACAAACGCTATTTGGGCAGTTTTAATTTGGCCAGGGATTAAGGCATGTAACGTGTTTAATTTCTAATATTCAAGCATCCTGTCCCGCTGAATCTTTCATGGGGGAAGTAGAAACGACCCACAAAAAAGTTAAACGCGTCCGTATGGATCAACTAACTCCACAAACACCACCCGAACCCCCTTAGCTTGCTTAGGGACAAATGCAGGTGGTGTATGGGATCTCTATGATGGGAACATCCTGTCCCGCTAAGACTCTCACGAGGAATCTGGAGCTGAGACCCAAAAAGGTCCGGCATTTAATTTATTATCATCTAGCACCTTGAACACCATTGGAGCCATTTTTGTCCGCTTATAAGGTATGTAATGTGTTTAGTCCCTAGGGTTCAAACAACCAATCCCACTGAATCTTTCATGAGGAATCACGGGGTGACCCCCGCGAAAGGGTGAATGCGTCCGTTTGGATCAACTAACACCGCAGACGGGATTTGCATCCTTTCAGTTCGGTAGGGGACGAAAACTGTGTAATGTACTGAACATCTAAGATTAAAACACCCTCTCACCGCCAAAGTTTCACGAGGAACTAGAGCCGCCCGCAAGAAGGTCAAATTTATCATATTCGATCATCGACTAGCACCATAGAAAGGATTCAAGCCATTTTTGTCTGCTTAGGGACTAAGGTATGTAATGTGTGTAGTTCTAAGATTCAAAAATCCTGTGCCAATGAATCTCTCAGGAGGAACCTTCAACTGACCACCCCGCAAAGAGGTAAATGCATACCTTTGGATCAACTAATTCCACAGGCGCGACCGGAGCCCTTTTAATTTTCTTAGGGACGAAGGCATGTAATGTATTGAATTTCTAAGACGGAAACACCCTATACCACCGAATCCTTCCTGAGGAATTTATACATGGCAGGCAAAGAGGTCGAATGCATCGTTTGGGGTTAGCTGGCACCATAAACACGTCCTGGGCCACTTTAGTTTGCTTTCGAACAAGGTCATGTAATGGGTTCAATTTCCCAGATTCAAACATCCTATCCCACTGTATCCTTCGTGAGGGAAAAAGAAGCGCCCCCCGGAAATATAAATGGGTCCCTTTGGATCAATAAAAACGCCGTAATCACGGTTTGAAACCTTTTGGTTTGCTCAGGGACAAACGTGTGTAATGCCTAAGATTCAAACTTGGTATCCCACACAAACTCTCGTGAGGAATCCAGAAAGACACCCGAAAAGATCAAATGTATCGTTCTAAATCAACGGTCACCACAAACGCTATTTGGGCAGTTTTAATTTGGCCAGGGATTAAGGCATGTAACGTGTTTAATTTCTAATATTCAAGCATCCTGTCCCGCTGAATCTTTCATGGGGGAAGTAGAAACGACCCACAAAAAAGTTAAACGCGTCCGTATGGATCAACTAACTCCACAAACACCACCCGAACCCCCTTAGCTTGCTTAGGGACAAATGCAGGTGGTGTATGGGATCTCTATGATGGGAACATCCTGTCCCGCTAAGACTCTCACGAGGAATCTGGAGCTGAGACCCAAAAAGGTCCGGCATTTAATTTATTATCATCTAGCACCTTGAACACCATTGGAGCCATTTTTGTCCGCTTATAAGGTATGTAATGTGTTTAGTCCCTAGGGTTCAAACAACCAATCCCACTGAATCTTTCATGAGGAATCACGGGGTGACCCCCGCGAAAGGGTGAATGCGTCCGTTTGGATCAACTAACACCGCAGACGGGATTTGCATCCTTTCAGTTCGGTAGGGGACGAAAACTGTGTAATGTACTGAACATCTAAGATTAAAACACCCTCTCACCGCCAAAGTTTCACGAGGAACTAGAGCCGCCCGCAAGAAGGTCAAATTTATCATATTCGATCATCGACTAGCACCAGAGAAAGGATTCAAGCCATTTTTGTCTGCTTAGGGACTAAGGTGTGTAATGTGTGTAGTTCTAAGATTCAAAAATCCTGTGCCAATGAATCTCTCAGGAGGAACCTTCAACTGACCACCCCGCAAAGAGGTAAATGCATACCTTTGGATCAACTAATTCCACAGGCGCGACCGGAGCCCTTTTAATTTTCTTAGGGACGAAGGCATGTAATGTATTGAATTTCTAAGACGGAAACACCCTATACCACCGAATCCTTCCTGAGGAATTTATACATGGCAGGCAAAGAGGTCGAATGCATCGTTTGGGGTTAGCTGGCACCATAAACACGTCCTGGGCCACTTTAGTTTGCTTTCGAACAAGGTCATGTAATGGGTTCAATTTCCCAGATTCAAACATCCTATCCCACTGTATCCTTCGTGAGGGAAAAAGAAGCGCCCCCCGGAAATATAAATGGGTCCCTTTGGATCAATAAAAACGCCGTAATCACGGTTTGAAACCTTTTGGTTTGCTCAGGGACAAACGTGTGTAATGCCTAAGATTCAAACTTGACCACAAACGCTATTTGGGCTGTTTTAATTTGGCCAGGGATTAAGGCATGTAACGTGTTTAATTTCTAAGATACAAGCATTCTGTCCCGCTGAATCTTTCATGGGGGAAGTAGAAACGACCCCCAAAAAAGTTAAACGCGTCCGTATGGATCAACTAACTCCACAAACACCACCCGAACCCCCTTAGCTTGCTTAGGGACAAATGCAGGTGGTGTATGGGATCTCTATGATGGGAACATCCTGTCCCGCTAAGACTCTCACGAGGAATCTGGAGCTGAGACCCAAAAAGGTCCGGCATTTAATTTATTGTCATCTAGCACCATGAACACCATTGGAGCCATTTTTGTCCGCTTATAAGGTATGTAATGTGTTTAGTCCCTAGGGTTCAAACAACCAATCCCACTGAATCTTTCATGAGGAATCACGGGGTGACCCCCGCGAAAGGGTGAATGCGTCCGTTTGGATCAACTAACACCGCAGACGGGATTTGAATCCTTTCAGTTCGGTAGGGGACGAAAACTGTGTAATGTACTGAACATCTAAGATTAAAACACCCTCTCACCGCCAAAGTTTCACGAGGAACTAGAGCCGCCCGCAAGAAGGTCAAATTTATCATATTCGATCATCGACTACAACCATAGAAAGGATTCAAGCCATTTTTGTCTGCTTAGGGACTAAGGTGTGTAATGTGTGTAGTTCTAAGATTCAAAAATCCTGTGCCAATGAATCTCTCAGGAGGAACCTTCAACTGACCACCCCGCAAAGAGGTAAATGCATACCTTTGGATCAACTAATTCCACAGGCGCGACCGGAGCCCTTTTAATTTTCTTAGGGACGAAGGCATGTAATGTATTGAATTTCTAAGACGGAAACACCCTATACCACCGAATCCTTCCTGAGGAATTTATACATTGGAGGCAAAGAGGTCGAATGCATCGTTTGGGGTTAGCTGGCACCATAAACACGTCCTGGGCCACTTTAGTTTGCTTTCGAACAAGGTCATGTAATGGGTTCAATTTCCCAGATTCAAACATCCTATCCCACTGTATCCTTCGTGAGGGAAAAAGAAGCGCCCCCCGGAAATATAAATGGGTCCCTTTGGATCAATAAAAATGCCGTAATCACGGTTTGAAACCTTTTGGTTTGCTCAGGGACAAACGTGTGTAATGCCTAAGATTCAAACTTGGTATCCCACACAAACTCTCGTGAGGAATCCAGAAAGACACCCGAAAAGATCAAAAGTATCGTTCTAAATCAACGGTCACCACAAACGCTATTTGGGCAGTTTTAATTTGGCCAGGGATTAAGGCATGTAACGTGTTTAATTTCTAATATTCAAGCATCCTGTCCCGCTGAATCTTTCATGGGGGAAGTAGAAACGACCCCCAAAAAAGTTAAACGCGTCCGTATGGATCAACTAACTCCACAAACACCACCCGAACCCCCTTAGCTTGCTTAGGGACAAATGCAGGTGGTGTATGGGATCTCTATGATGGGAACATCCTGTCCCGCTAAGACTCTCACGAGGAATCTGGAGCTGAGACCCAAAAAGGTCCGGCATTTAATTTATTATCATCTAGCACCTTGAACACCATTGGAGCCATTTTTGTGCGCTTATAAGGTATGTAATGTGTTTAGTCCCTAGGGTTCAAACAACCAATCCCACTGAATCTTTCATGAGGAATCAAGGGGTCACCCCCGCGAAAGGGTGAATGCGTCCGTTTGGATCAACTAACACCGCAGACGGGATTTGGATCCTTTCAGTTCGGTAGGGGACGAAAACTGTGTAATGTACTGAACATCTAAGATTAAAACACCCTCTCACCGCAAAAGTTTCACGAGGAACTAGAGCCGCCCGCAAGAAGGCCAAATTTATCATTTTCGATCATCGACTAGCACCATAGAAAGGATTCAAGCCATTTTTGTCTGCTTAGGGACTAAGGTGTGTAATGTGTGTAGATTCTAAGATTCAAAAATCCTGTCCCAATGAATCTCTCAGGAGGAACCTTCAACTGACCACCCCGCAAAGAGGTAAATGCATCCCTTTGGATCAACTAATTCCACAGGCGCGACCGGAGCCGTTTTAATTTTCTTAGGGACGAAGGCATGTAATGTATTGAATTTCTAAGACGGAAACACCCTATACCACCGAATCCTTCCTGAGGAATTTATACATTGGAGGCAAAGAGGTCGAATGCATCGTTTGGGGTTAGCTGGCACCATAAACACGTCCTGGGCCACTTTAGTTTGCTTTCGAACAAGGGCATGTAATGGGTTCAATTTCCCAGATTCAAACATCCTATCCCACTGTATCCTTCGTGAGGGAAAAAGAAGCGCCCCCCGGAAATATAAATGGGTCCCTTTGGATCAATAAAAACGCCGTAATCACGGTTTGAAACCTTTTGGTTTGCTCAAGGACAAACGTGTGTAATGCCTAAGATTCAAACTTGGTATCCCACACAAACTCTCGTGAGGAATCCAGAAAGACACCCGAATTGATCAAATGTATCGTTTTAAATCAACGGTCACCACAAACGCTATTTGGGCAGTTTTAATTTGGCCAGGGATTAAGGCATGTAACGTGTTTAATTTCTAATATTCAAGCATCCTGTCCCGCTGAATCTTTCATGGGGGAAGTAGAAACGACCCCCAAAAAAGTTAAACGCGTCCGTATGGATCAACTAACTCCACAAACACCACCCGAACCCCCTTAGCTTGCTTAGGGACAAATGCAGGTGGTGTATGGGATCTCTATGATGGGAACATCCTGTCCCGCTAAGACTCTCACGAGGAATCTGGAGCTGAGACCCAAAAAGGTCCGGCATTTAATTTATTATCATCTAGCACCTTGAACACCATTGGAGCCATTTTTGTGCGCTTATAAGGTATGTAATGTGTTTAGTCCCTAGGGTTCAAACAACCAATCCCACTGAATCTTTCATGAGGAATCAAGGGGTCACCCCCGCGAAAGGGTGAATGCGTCCGTTTGGATCAACTAACACCGCAGACGGGATTTGGATCCTTTCAGTTCGGTAGGGGACGAAAACTGTATAATGTACTGAACATCTAAGATTAAAACACCCTCTCACCGCCAAAGTTTCACGAGGAACTAGAGCCGCCCACAAGAAGGTCAAATTTATCATTTTCGATCATTAACTAGCACCATAGAAAGGATTCAAGCCATTTTTGTCTGCTTAGGGACTAAGGTGTGTAATGTGTGTCGATTCTAAGATTCAAAAATCCTGTGCCAATGAATCTCTCAGGAGGAACCTTCAACTGACCACCCCGCAAAGAGGTAAATGCATCCCTTTGGATCAACTAATTCCACAGGAGTGACCGGAGCCCTTTTAATTTTCTTAGGGACGAAGGCATGTAATGTATTGAATTTCTAAGACGGAAACACCCTAAACCACCGAATCCTTCCTGAGGAATTTATACATGGCAGGCAAAGAGGTCGAATGCATCGTTTGGGGTTAGCTGGCACCATAAACACGTCCTGGGCCACTTTAGTTTGCTTTCGAACAAGGGCATGTAATGGGTTCAATTTCCCAGATTCAAACATCCTATCCCACTGTATCCTTCGTGAGGGAAAAAGAAGCGGCCCCCCGGAAATATAAATGGGTCCCCTTGGATCAATAAAAACGCCGTAAGCACCGTTTGAAACCTTTTGGTTTGCTCAGGGACAAACGTGTGTAATGCCTAAGATTCAAACTTGGTATCCCACACAAACTCCCGTGAGGAATCCAGAAAGACACCCCAAAAAGATCAAATGTATCGTTCTAAATCAACGGTCACCACAAACGCTATTTGGGCAGTTTTAATTTGGCCAGGGATTAAGGCATGTAACGTGTTTAATTTCTAAGATTCAAGCATCCTGTCCCGCTGAATCTTTCATGGGGGAAGTAGAAACGACCCCCAAAAAAGTTAAACGCGTCCGTATGGATCAACTAACTCCACAAACACCACCCGAACCCCCTTAGCTTGCTTAGGGACAAATGCAGGTGGTGTATGGGATGTCTATGATGGGAACATCCTGTCCCGCTAAGACTCTCACGAGGAATCTGGAGCTGAGACCCAAAAAGGTCCGGCATTTAATATATTGTCATCTAGCACCATGAACACCATTGGAGCCATTTTTGTGCGCTTCTAATGTATGTAATGTGTTTAGTCCCTAGGGTTCAAACAACCAATCCCATTGAATCTTTCATGAGGAATCACGGGGTGACCCCCGCGAAAGGGTGAATGCGTCCGTTTGGATCAACTAACATCGCAGACGGGATTTGAATCCTTTCAGTTCGGTAGGGGACGAAAACTGTGTAATGTACTGAACATCTAAGATTAAAACACCCTCTCACCGCCAAAGTTTCACGAGGAACTAGAGCCGCCCGCAAGAAGGTCAAATTTATCATATTCGATCATCGACTAGCACCATAGAAAGGATTCAAGCCAGTTTTTTCTGCTTAGGGACTAAGGTGGGTAATGAGTGTAGATTCTAAGATTCAAAAATCCTGTCCCAATGAATCTCTCAGGAGGAACCTTCAACTGACCACCCCGCAAAGAGGTAAATGCATCCCTTTGGATCAACTAATTCCACAGGCGCGACCGGAGCCCTTTTAATTTTCTGACAAATGCAGGTGGTGTATTTGATGTCTATGATGGGAACATCCTGTCCCGCTAAGACTCTCACGAGGAATCTGGAGCTGAGACCCAAAAAGGTCCGGCATTTAATTTATTGTCATCTAGCACCATGAACACCATTGGAGCCATTTTTGTCCGCTTATAAGGTATGTAATGTGTTTAGTCCCTAGGGTTCAAACAACCAATCCCACTGAATCTTTCATTAGGAATCACGGGGTGACCCCCGCGAAAGGGTGAATGCGCCCGTTTGGATCAACTAACACCGCAGACGGGATTTGAATCCTTTCAGTTCGGTAGGGGACGAAAACTGTGTAATGTACTGAACATCTAAGATTAAAACACCCTCTCACCGCCAAAGTTTCACGAGGAACTAGAGCCGCCCGCAAGAAGGTCAAATTTATCATATTCGATCATCGACTAGCACCATAGAAAGGATTCAAGCCATTTTTGTCTGCTTAGGGACTAAGGTGTGTAATGTGTGTAGATTCTAAGATTCAAACTTGGTATCCCAAACAAACTCTCGTGAGGAATCCAGAAAGACACCCCAAAAAGATCAAATGTATCGTTCTAAATCAACGTTCACCACAAACGCTATTTGGGCAGTTTTAATTTGGCCAGGGATTAAGGCATGTAACGTGTTTAATTTCTAAGATTCAAGCATCCTGTCCCGCTGAATCTTTCATGGGGGAAGTAGAAACGACCCCCATCAATTTTAAACGCGTCCGTATGGATCAACTAACTCCACAAACACCACCCGAACCCCCTTAGCTTGCTTAGGGACAAATGCAGGTGGTGTATGGGATCTCTATGATGGGAACATCCTGTCCCGCTAAGACTCTCACGAGGAATCTGGAGCTGAGACCCAAAAAGGTCCGGCATTTAATTTATTATCATCTAGCACCTTGAACACCATTGGAGCCATTTTTGTCCGCTTATAAGGTATGTAATGTGTTTAGTCCCTAGGGTTCAAACAACCAATCCCACTGAATCTTTCATGAGGAATCACGGGGTGACCCCCGCGAAAGGGTGAATGCGTCCGTTTGGATCAACTAACACCGCAGACGGGATTTGAATCCTTTTAGTTCGGTAGGGGACGAAAACTGTGTATTGTACTGAACATCTAAGATTAAAACACCCTCTCACCGCCAAAGTTTCACGAGGAACTAGAGCCGCCCGCAAGAAGGTCAAATTTATCATATTCGATCATCGACTAGCACCATAGAAAGGATTCAAGCCAGTTTTCTCTGCTTAGGGACTAAGGTGGGTAATGAGTGTAGATTCTAAGATTCAAAAATCCTGTCCCAATGAATCTCTCAGGAGGAACCTTCAACTGACCACCCCGCAAAGAGGTAAATGCATCCCTTTGGATCAACTAATTCCACAGGCGCGACCGGAGCCCTTTTAATTTTCTTAGGGACGAAGGCATGTAATGTATTGAATTTCTAAGACGGAAACACCCTATACCCCCGAATCCTTCCTGAGGAATTTATACATGGCAGGCAAAGAGGTCGAATGCATCGTTTGGGGTTAGCTGGCACCATAAACACGTCCTGGGCCACTTTAGTTTGCTTTCGAACAAGGGCATGTAATGGGTTCAATTTCCCAGATTCAAACATCCTATCCCACTGTATCCTTCGTGAGGGAAAAAGAAGCGGCCCCCCGGAAATATAAATGGGTCCCCTTGGATCAATAAAAACGCCGTAAGCACAGTTTGAAACCTTTTGGTTTGCTCAGGGAAAAACGTGTGTAATGCCTAAGATTCAAACTTGGTATCCCACACAAACTCCCGTGAGGAGTCCAGAAAGACACCCCAAAAAGATCAAATGTATCGTCCTAAATCAACGGTCACCACAAACGCTATTTGGGCAGTTTTAATTTGGCCAGGGATTAAGGCATGTAACGTGTTTAATTTCTAAGATTCAAGCATCCTGTCCCGCTGAATCTTTCATGGGGGAAGTAGAAACGACCCCCAAAAAAGTTAAACGCGTCCGTATAGATCAACTAACTCCACAAACACCACCCGAACCCCCTTAGCTTGCTTAGGGACAAATGCAGGTGGTGTATGGGATTTCTATGATGGGAACATCCTGTCCCGCTAAGACTCTCACGAGGAATCTGGAGCTGAGACCCAAAAAGGTTCGGCATTTAATTTATTATCATCTAGCACCATGAACACCATTGGAGCCATTTTTGTCCGCTTATAAGGTATGTAATGTGTTTAGTCCCTAGGGTTCAAACAACCAATCCCACTGAATCTTTCATTAGGAATCACGGGGTGACCCCCGCGAAAGGGTGAATGCGCCCGTTTGGATCAACTAAAACCGCAGACGGGATTTGAATCCTTTCAGTTCGGTAGGGGACGAAAACTGTGTAATGTACTGAACATCTAAGATTAAAACACCCTCTCACCGCCAAAGTTTCACGAGGAACTAGAGCCGCCCGCAAGAAGGTCAAATTTATCATATTCGATCATCGACTAGCACCATAGAAAGGATTCAAGCCATTTTTGTCTGCTTAGGGACTAAGGTGTGTAATGTGTGTAGATTCTAAGATTCAAACTTGGTATCCCAAACAAACTCTCGTGAGGAATCCAGAAAGACACCCCAAAAAGATCAAATGTATCGTTCTAAATCAACGGTCACCACAAACGCTATTTGGGCAGTTTTAATTTGGCCAGGGATTAAGGCATGTAACGTGTTTAATTTCTAAGATTCAAGCATCCTGTCCCGCTGAATCTTTCATGGGGGAAGTAGAAACGACCCCCATCAATTTTAAACGCGTCCGTATGGATCAACTAACTCCACAAACACCACCCGAACCCCCTTAGCTTGCTTAGGGACAAATGCAGGTGGTGTATGGGATTTCTATGATGGGAACATCCTGTCCCGCTAAGACTCTCACGAGGAATCTGGAGCTGAGACCCAAAAAGGTCCGGCATTTAATTTATTATCATCTAGCACCATGAACACCATTGGAGCCATTTTTGTGCGCTTATAAGGTATGTAATGTGCTTAGTCCCTAGGGTTCAAACAACCAATCCCACTGAATCTTTCATGAGGAATCACGAGGTGACCACCGCGAAAGGGTGAATGCGTCCGTTTGGATCAACTAACACCGCAGACGGGATTTGAATCCTTTTAGTTCGGTAGGGGACGAAAACTGTGTATTGTACTGAACATCTAAGATTAAAACACCCTCTCACCGCCAAAGTTTCACGAGGAACTAGAGCCGCCCGCAAGAAGGTCAAATTTATCATATTCGATCATCGACTAGCACCATAGAAAGGATTCAAGCCAGTTTTCTCTGCTTAGGGACTAAGGTGGGTAATGAGTGTAGATTCTAAGATTCAAAAATCCTGTCCCAATGAATCTCTCAGGAGGAACCTTCAACTGACCACCCCGCAAAGAGGTAAATGCATCCCTTTGGATCAACTAATTCCACAGGCGCGACCGGAGCCCTTTTAATTTTCTTAGGGACGAAGGCATGTAATGTATTGAATTTCTAAGACGGAAACACCCTATACCCCCGAATCCTTCCTGAGGAATTTATACATGGCAGGCAAAGAGGTCGAATGCATCGTTTGGGGTTAGCTGGCACCATAAACACGTCCTGGGCCACTTTAGTTTGCTTTCGAACAAGGGCATGTAATGGGTTCAATTTCCCAGATTCAAACATCCTATCCCACTGTATCCTTCGTGAGGGAAAAAGAAGCGGCCCCCCGGAAATATAAATGGGTCCCCTTGGATCAATAAAAACGCCGTAAGCACAGTTTGAAACCTTTTGGTTTGCTCAGGGAAAAACGTGTGTAATGCCTAAGATTCAAACTTGGTATCCCACACAAACTCCCGTGAGGAGTCCAGAAAGACACCCCAAAAAGATCAAATGTATCGTCCTAAATCAACGGTCACCACAAACGCTATTTGGGCAGTTTTAATTTGGCCAGGGATTAAGGCATGTAACGTGTTTAATTTCTAAGATTCAAGCATCCTGTCCCGCTGAATCTTTCATGGGGGAAGTAGAAACGACCCCCAAAAAAGTTAAACGCGTCCGTATAGATCAACTAACTCCACAAACACCACCCGAACCCCCTTAGCTTGCTTAGGGACAAATGCAGGTGGTGTATGGGATTTCTATGATGGGAACATCCTGTCCCGCTAAGACTCTCACGAGGAATCTGGAGCTGAGACCCAAAAAGGTTCGGCATTTAATTTATTATCATCTAGCACCATGAACACCATTGGAGCCATTTTTGTCCGCTTATAAGGTATGTAATGTGTTTAGTCCCTAGGGTTCAAACAACCAATCCCACTGAATCTTTCATTAGGAATCACGGGGTGACCCCCGCGAAAGGGTGAATGCGCCCGTTTGGATCAACTAAAACCGCAGACGGGATTTGAATCCTTTCAGTTCGGTAGGGGACGAAAACTGTGTAATGTACTGAACATCTAAGATTAAAACACCCTCTCACCGCCAAAGTTTCACGAGGAACTAGAGCCGCCCGCAAGAAGGTCAAATTTATCATATTCGATCATCGACTAGCACCATAGAAAGGATTCAAGCCATTTTTGTCTGCTTAGGGACTAAGGTGTGTAATGTGTGTAGATTCTAAGATTCAAACTTGGTATCCCAAACAAACTCTCGTGAGGAATCCAGAAAGACACCCCAAAAAGATCAAATGTATCGTTCTAAATCAACGGTCACCACAAACGCTATTTGGGCAGTTTTAATTTGGCCAGGGATTAAGGCATGTAACGTGTTTAATTTCTAAGATTCAAGCATCCTGTCCCGCTGAATCTTTCATGGGGGAAGTAGAAACGACCCCCATCAATTTTAAACGCGTCCGTATGGATCAACTAACTCCACAAACACCACCCGAACCCCCTTAGCTTGCTTAGGGACAAATGCAGGTGGTGTATGGGATTTCTATGATGGGAACATCCTGTCCCGCTAAGACTCTCACGAGGAATCTGGAGCTGAGACCCAAAAAGGTCCGGCATTTAATTTATTATCATCTAGCACCATGAACACCATTGGAGCCATTTTTGTGCGCTTATAAGGTATGTAATGTGCTTAGTCCCTAGGGTTCAAACAACCAATCCCACTGAATCTTTCATGAGGAATCACGAGGTGACCACCGCGAAAGGGTGAATGCGTCCGTTTGGATCAACTAACACCGCAGACGGGATTTGAATCCTTTTAGTTCGGTAGGGGACGAAAACTGTGTATTGTACTGAACATCTAAGATTAAAACACCCTCTCACCGCCAAAGTTTCACGAGGAACTAGAGCCGCCCGCAAGAAGGTCAAATTTATCATATTCGATCATCGACTAGCACCATAGAAAGGATTCAAGCCAGTTTTCTCTGCTTAGGGACTAAGGTGGGTAATGAGTGTAGATTCTAAGATTCAAAAATCCTGTCCCAATGAATCTCTCAGGAGGAACCTTCAACTGACCACCCCGCAAAGAGGTAAATGCATCCCTTTGGATCAACTAATTCCACAGGCGCGACCGGAGCCCTTTTAATTTTCTTAGGGACGAAGGCATGTAATGTATTGAATTTCTAAGACGGAAACACCCTATACCCCCGAATCCTTCCTGAGGAATTTATACATGGCAGGCAAAGAGGTCGAATGCATCGTTTGGGGTTAGCTGGCACCATAAACACGTCCTGGGCCACTTTAGTTTGCTTTCGAACAAGGGCATGTAATGGGTTCAATTTCCCAGATTCAAACATCCTATCCCACTGTATCCTTCGTGAGGGAAAAAGAAGCGGCCCCCCGGAAATATAAATGGGTCCCCTTGGATCAATAAAAACGCCGTAAGCACAGTTTGAAACCTTTTGGTTTGCTCAGGGAAAAACGTGTGTAATGCCTAAGATTCAAACTTGGTATCCCACACAAACTCCCGTGAGGAGTCCAGAAAGACACCCCAAAAAGATCAAATGTATCGTCCTAAATCAACGGTCACCACAAACGCTATTTGGGCAGTTTTAATTTGGCCAGGGATTAAGGCATGTAACGTGTTTAATTTCTAAGATTCAAGCATCCTGTCCCGCTGAATCTTTCATGGGGGAAGTAGAAACGACCCCCAAAAAAGTTAAACGCGTCCGTATAGATCAACTAACTCCACAAACACCACCCGAACCCCCTTAGCTTGCTTAGGGACAAATGCAGGTGGTGTATGGGATTTCTATGATGGGAACATCCTGTCCCGCTAAGACTCTCACGAGGAATCTGGAGCTGAGACCCAAAAAGGTTCGGCATTTAATTTATTATCATCTAGCACCATGAACACCATTGGAGCCATTTTTGTCCGCTTATAAGGTATGTAATGTGTTTAGTCCCTAGGGTTCAAACAACCAATCCCACTGAATCTTTCATTAGGAATCACGGGGTGACCCCCGCGAAAGGGTGAATGCGCCCGTTTGGATCAACTAAAACCGCAGACGGGATTTGAATCCTTTCAGTTCGGTAGGGGACGAAAACTGTGTAATGTACTGAACATCTAAGATTAAAACACCCTCTCACCGCCAAAGTTTCACGAGGAACTAGAGCCGCCCGCAAGAAGGTCAAATTTATCATATTCGATCATCGACTAGCACCATAGAAAGGATTCAAGCCATTTTTGTCTGCTTAGGGACTAAGGTGTGTAATGTGTGTAGATTCTAAGATTCAAACTTGGTATCCCAAACAAACTCTCGTGAGGAATCCAGAAAGACACCCCAAAAAGATCAAATGTATCGTTCTAAATCAACGGTCACCACAAACGCTATTTGGGCAGTTTTAATTTGGCCAGGGATTAAGGCATGTAACGTGTTTAATTTCTAAGATTCAAGCATCCTGTCCCGCTGAATCTTTCATGGGGGAAGTAGAAACGACCCCCATCAATTTTAAACGCGTCCGTATGGATCAACTAACTCCACAAACACCACCCGAACCCCCTTGGCTTGCTTAGGGACAAATGCAGGTGGTGTATGGGATTTCTATGATGGGAACATCCTGTCCCGCTAAGACTCTCACGAGGAATCTGGAGCTGAGACCCAAAAAGGTCCGGCATTTAATTTATTATCATCTAGCACCATGAACACCATTGGAGCCATTTTTGTTCGCTTATAAGGTATGTAATGTGTTTAGTCCCTAGGGTTCAAACAACCAATCCCACTGAATCTTTCATGAGGAATCACGGGGTGACCCCCGCGAAAGGGTAAATGCGTCCGTTTGGATCAACTAACACCGCAGACGGGATTTGAATCCTTTCAGTTCGGTAGGGGACGAAAACTGTGTAATTTACTGAACATCTAAGATTAAAACACCCTGTCACCGCCAAAGTTTCACGAGGAACTAGAGCCGCCCGCAAGAAGGTCAAATTTATCATATTCGATCATCGACTAGCACCATAGAAAGGATTCAAGCCAGTTTTCTCTGCTTAGGGACTAAGGTGGGTAATGAGTGTAGATTCTAAGATTCAAAAATCCTGTCCCAATGAATCTCTCAGGAGGAACCTTCAACTGACCACCCCGCAAAGAGGTAAATGCATCCCTTTGGATCAACTAATTCCACAGGCGCGACCGGAGCCCTTTTAATTTTCTTAGGGACGAAGGCATGTAATGTATTGAATTTCTAAGACGGAAACACCCTATACCCCCGAATCCTTCCTGAGGAATTTATACATGGCAGGCAAAGAGGTCGAATGCATCGTTTGGGGTTAGCTGGCACCATAAACACGTCCTGGGCCACTTTAGTTTGCTTTCGAACAAGGGCATGTAATGGGTTCAATTTCCCAGATTCAAACATCCTATCCCACTGTATCCTTCGTGAGGGAAAAAGAAGCGCCCCCGGAAATATAAATGGGTCCCTTTGGATCAATAAAAACGCCGTAAGCACGGTTTGAAACCTTTTGGTTTGCTCAGGAACAAACGTGTGTAATGCCTAAGATTCAAACTTGGTATCCCACACAAACTCTCGTGAGGAATCCAGAAAGACACCCCAAAAAGATCAAATGTATCGTTCTAAATCAACGGTCACCACAAACGCTATTTGGGCAGTTTTAATTTGGCCAGGGATTAAGGCATGTAACGTGTTTAATTTCTAAGATTCAAGCATCCTGTCCCGCTGAATCTTTCATGGGGGAAGAAGAAACGACCCCCAAAAAAGTTAAACGCGTCCCTATGGATCAACTAACTCCACAAACACCACCCGAACCCCCTTAGCTTGCTTAGGGACAAATGCAGGTGGTGTATGGGATTTCTATGATGGGAACATCCTGTCCCGCTAAGACTCTCACGAGGAATCTGGAGCTGAGACCCAAAAAGGTCCGGCATTTAATTTATTATCATCTAGCACCATGAACACCATTGGAGCCATTTTTGTGCGCTTATAAGGTATGTAATGTGCTTAGTCCCTAGGGTTCAAACAACCAATCCCACTGAATCTTTCATGAGGAATCACGAGGTGACCCCCGCGAAAGGGTGAATGCGTCCGTTTGGATCAACTAACACCGCAGATGGGATTTGAATCCTTTCAGTTCGGTAGGGGACGAAAACTCTGTATTGTACTGAACATCTAAGATTAAAACACCCTCTCACCGCCAAAGTTTCACGAGGAACTAGAGCCGCCCGCAAGAAGGTCAAATTTATCATATTCGATCATCGACTAGCACCATAGAAAGGATTCAAGCCATTTTTGTCTGCTTAGGGACTAAGGTGTGTAATGTGTGTAGATTCTAAGATTCAAAAATCCTATCCCAATGAATCTCTCAGGAGGAACCTTCAACTGACCACCCCGCAAAGAGGTAAATGCATCCCTTTGGATCAACTAATTCGACAAGCGCGACCGGAGCCCTTTTAATTTTCTTAGGGACGAAGGCATGTAATGTATTGAATTTCTAAGACGGAAACACCCTATACCACCGAATCCTTCCTGAGGAATTTATTCATGGCAGGCAAAGAGGTCGAATGCATCGTTTGGGGTTAGCTCGCACCAAAAACACGTCCTGGGCCACTTTAGTTTGCTTTCGAACAAGGTCATGTAATGGGTTCAATTTCCCAGATTCAAACATCCTATCCCACTGTATCCTTCGTGAGGGAAAAAGAAGCGCCCCCCGGAAATATAAATGGGTCCCTTTGGATCAATAAAAACGCCGTAAGCACGGTTTGAAACCTTTTGGTTTGCTCAGGGACAAACGTGAGTAATGCCTAAGATTCAAACTTGGTATCCCACACAAACTCCCGTGAGGAATCCAGAAAGACAACCCAAAAAGATCAAATGTATCGTTCTAAATCAACGGTCACCACAAACGCTATTTGGGCAGTTTTAATTTGGCCAGGGATTAAGGCATGTAACGTGTTTAATTTCTAAGATTCAAGCATCCTGTCCCGCTGAATCTTTCATGGGGGAAGTAGAAACGACCCCCAAAAAAGTTAAACGCGTCCGTATGGATCAACTAACTCCACAAACACCACCCGAACCCCCTTAGCTTGCTTAGGGACAAATGCAGGTGGTGTATGGGATTTCTATGATGGGAACATCCTATCCCGCTAAGACTCTCACGAGGAATCTGGAGCTGAGACCCAAAAAGGTCCGGCATTTAATTTATTATCATCTAGCACCATGAACACCATTGGAGCCATTTTTGTGCGCTTATAAGGTATGTAATGTGCTTAGTCCCTAGGGTTCAAACAACCAATCCCACTGAATCTTTCATGAGGAATCACGAGGTGACCACCGCGAAAGGGTGAATGCGTCCGTTTGGATCAACTAACACCGTAGACGGGATTTGAATCCTTTCAGTTCGGTAGGGGACGAAAACTCTGTATTGTACTGAACATCTAAGATTAAAACACCCTCTCACCGCCAAAGTTTCACGAGGAACTAGAGCCGCCCGCAAGGTCAAATTTATCATTTTCGATCATCGACTAGCACCATAGAAAGGATTCAAGCCATTTTTGTCTGCTTAGGGACTAAGGTGTGTAATGTGTGTAGATTCTAAGATTCAAAAATCCTGTCCCAATGAATCTCTCAGGAGGAACCTTCAACTGACCACCCCGCAAAGAGGGAAATGCATCCCTTTGGATCAACTAATTCCACAGGCGCGACCGGAGCCCTTTTAATTTTCTTAGGGACGAAGGCATGTAATGTATTGAATTTCTAAGACGGAAACACCCTATACCACCGAATCCTTCCTGAGGAATTTATACATGGCAGGCAAAGAGGTCGAATGCATCGTTTGGGGTTAGCTGGCACCATAAACACGTCCTGGGCCACTTTAGTTTGCTTTCGAACAAGGTCATGTAATGGGTTCAATTTCCCAGATTCAAACATCCTATCCCACTGTATCCTTCGTGAGGGAAAAAGAAGCGCCCCCCGGAAAATAAAAATGGGTCCCTTTGGATCAATAGAAACGCCGTAAGCACGGTTTGAAACCTTTTGGTTTGCTCAGGGACAAACGTGTGTAATGCCTAAGATTCAAACTTGGTATCCCACACAAACTCTCGTGAGGAATCCAGAAAGACACCCCAAAAAGATCAAATGTATCGTTCTAAATCAACGGTCACCACAAACGCTATTTGGGCAGTTTTAATTTGGCCAGGGATTAAGGCATGTAACGTGTTTAATTTCTAAGATTCAAGCATCCTGTCCCGCTGAATCTTTCATGGGGGAAGTAGAAACGACCCCCAAAAAAGTTAAACGCGTCCGTATGGATCAACTAACTCCACAAACACCACCCGAACCCCCTTAGCTTGCTTAGGGACAAATGCAGGTGGTGTATGGGATTTCTATGATGGGAACATCCTGTCCCGCTAAGACTCTCACGAGGAATCTGGAGCTGAGACCCAAAAAGGTCCGGCATTTAATTTATTATCATCTAGCACCATGAACACCATTGGAGCCATTTTTGTGCGCTTATAAGGTATGTAATGTGCTTAGTCCCTAGGGTTCAAACAACCAATCCCACTGAATCTTTCATGAGGAATCACGAGGTGACCACCGCGAAAGGGTGAATGCGTCCGTTTGGATCAACTAACACCGCAGACGGGATTTGAATCCTTTCAGTTCGGTAGGGGACGAAAACTCTGTATTGTACTGAACATCTAAGATTAAAACACCCTCTCACCGCCAAAGTTTCACGAGGAACTAGAGCCGCCCGCAAGAAGGTCAAATTTATCATTTTCGATCATCGACTAGCACCATAGAAAGGATTCAAGCCATTTTTGTCTGCTTAGGGACTAAGGTGTGTAATGTGTGTAGATTCTAAGATTCAAAAATCCTGTCCCAATGAATCTCTCAGGAGGAACCTTCAACTGACCACCCCGCAAAGAGGGAAATGCATCCCTTTGGATCAACTAATTCCACAGGCGCGACCGGAGCCCTTTCAATTTTCTTAGGGACGAAGGCATGTAATGTATTGAATTTCTAAGACGGAAACACCCTATACCACCGAATCCTTCCTGAGGAATTTATACATGGCAGGCAAAGAGGTCGAAAGCATCGTTTGGGGTTAGCTGGCACCATAAACACGTCTTGGGCCACCTTAGTTTGCTTTCGAACAAGGGCATGTAATGGGTTCAATTTCCCAGATTCAAACATCCTATCCCACTGAATCCTTCGTGAGGGAAAAGGAAGCGGCCCCCGGAAATATAAATGGGTCCCTTTGGATCAATAAAAACGCCGTAAGCACGGTTTGAAACCTTTTGGTTTGCTCAGGGACAAACGTGTATAATGCCTAAGATTCAAACTTGGTATCCCACACAAACTCTCGTGAGGAATCCAGAAAGACACCCCAAAAAGATCAAATGTATCGTTCTAAATCAACGGTCACCACAAACGCTATTTGGGCAGTTTTAATTTGGCCAAGGATTAAGGCATGTAACGTGTTTAATTTCTAAGATTCAAGCATCATGTCCCGCTGAATCTTCCATGGGGGAAGTAGAAACGACCCCCAACAATGTTAAACGCGTCCGTATGGATCAACTAACTCCACAAACACCACCCGAACCCCCTTAGCTTGCTTAGGGACAAATGCAGGTGGTGTATGGGATTTCTATGATGGGAACATCCTGTCCCGCTAAGACTCTCACGAGGAATCTGGAGCTGAGACCCAAAAAGGTCCGGCATTTAATTTATTATCATCTAGCACCATGAACACCATTGGAGCCATTTTTGTTCTCTTATAAGGTATGTAATGTGTTTAGTCCCTAGGGTTCAAACAACCAATCCCACTGAATCTTTCATGAGGAATCACGGGGTGACCCCCGCGAAAGGGTAAATGCGTCCGTTTGGATCAACTAACACCGCAGACGGGATTTGAATCCTTTCAGTTCGGTAGGGGACGAAAACTGTGTAATTTACTGAACATCTAAGATTAAAACACCCTGTCACCGCCAAAGTTTCACGAGGAACTAGAGCCGCCCGCAAGAAGGTCAAATTTATCATTTTCGATCATAGACTAGCCCCAAAGAAAGGATTCAAGCCATTTTTGTCTGCTTAGGGACTAAGGTGTGTAATGTGTGTAGATTCTGAGATTCAAAAATCCTATCCCAATGAATCTCTCAGGAGGGACCTTCAACTGACCACCCCGCAAAGAGGTAAATGCATCCCTTTGGATCAACTAATTCCACAGGCGCGAACGGAGCCCTTTTAATTTTCTTAGGGACTAAGGCATGTAATGTATTGAATTTCTAAGACGGAAACACCCTATACCACCGAATCGTTTGGGGTTAGCTGGCACCATAAACACGTCTTGGGCCACTTTAGTTTGCTTTCGAACAAGGGCATGTAATGGGTTCAATTTCCCAGAGTCAAACATCCTATCCCACTGAATCCTTCGTGAGGGAAAAGGAAGCGGCCCCCGGAAATATAAATGGGTCCCTTTGGATCAATAAAAACGCCGTAAGCACGGTTTGAAACCTTTTGGTTTGCTCAGGGACAAACGTGTGTAATGCCTAAGATTCAAACTTGGTATCCCACACAAACTCTCGTGAGGAATCCAGAAAGACACCCCAAAAAGATCAAATGTATCGTTCTAAATCAACGGTCACCACAAACGCTATTTGGGCAGTTTTAATTTGGCCAGGGATTAAGGCATGTAACGTGTTTAATTTCTAAGATTCAAGCATCCTGTCCCGCTGAATCTTTCATGGGGGAAGTAGAAACGACCCCCAACAATGTTAAACGCGTCCGTATGGATCAACTAACTCCACAAACACCACCCGAACCCCCTTAGCTTGCTTAGGGACAAATGCAGGTGGTGTATGGGATTTCTATGATGGGAACATCCTGTCCCGCTAAGACTCTCACGAGGAATCTGGAGCTGAGACCCAAAAAGGTCCGGCATTTAATTTATTATCATCTAGCACCATGAACACCATTGGAGCCATTTTTGTTCGCTTATAAGGTATGTAATGTGTTTAGTCCCTAGGGTTCAAACAACCAATCCCACTGAATCTTTGATGAGGAATCACGGGGTGACCCCCGCGAAAGGGTGAATGCGTCCGTTTGGATCAACTAACACCGCAGACGGGATTTGAATCCTTTCAGTTCGGTAGGGGACGAAAACTGTGTAATTTACTGAACATCTAAGATTAAAACACCCTGTCACCGCCAAAGTTTCACGAGGAACTAGAGCCGCCCGCAAGAAGGTCAAATTTATCATTTTCGATCATAGACTAGCCCCAAAGAAAGGATTCAAGCCATTTTTGTCTGCTTAGGGACTAAGGTGTGTAATGTGTGTAGATTCTGAGATTCAAAAATCCTATCCCAATGAATCTCTCAGGAGGGACCTTCAACTGACCACCCCGCAAAGAGGTAAATGCATCCCTTTGGATCAACTAATTCCACAGGCGCGAACGGAGCCCTTTTAATTTTCTTAGGGACTAAGGCATGTAATGTATTGAATTTCTAAGACGGAAACACCCTATACCACCGAATCGTTTGGGGTTAGCTGGCACCATAAACACGTCTTGGGCCACTTTAGTTTGCTTTCGAACAAGGGCATGTAATGGGTTCAATTTCCCAGAGTCAAACATCCTATCCCACTGAATCCTTCGTGAGGGAAAACGAAGCGGCCCCCGGAAATATAAATGGGTCCCTTTGGATCAATAAAAACGCCGTAAGCACGGTTTGAAACCTTTTGGTTTGCTCAGGGACAAACGTGTGTAATGCCTAAGATTCAAACTTGGTATCCCACACAAACTCTCGTGAGGAATCCAGAAAGACACCCCAAAAAGATCAAATGTATCGTTCTAAATCAACGGTCACCACAAACGCTATTTGGGCAGTTTTAATTTGGCCAGGGATTAAGGCATGTAACGTGTTTAATTTCTAAGATTCAAGCATCCTGTCCCGCTGAATCTTTCATGGGGGAAGTAGAAACGACCCCCAACAATGTTAAACGCGTCCGTATGGATCAACTAACTCCACAAACACCACCCGAACCCCCTTAGCTTGCTTAGGGACAAATGCAGGTGGTGTATGGGATTTCTATGATGGGAACATCCTGTCCCGCTAAGACTCTCACGAGGAATCTGGAGCTGAGACCCAAAAAGGTCCGGCATTTAATTTATTATCATCTAGCACCATGAACACCATTGGAGCCATTTTTGTTCGCTTATAAGGTATGTAATGTGTTTAGTCCCTAGGGTTCAAACAACCAATCCCACTGAATCTTTGATGAGGAATCACGGGGTGACCCCCGCGAAAGGGTGAATGCGTCCGTTTGGATCAACTAACACCGCAGACGGGATTTGAATCCTTTCAGTTCGGTAGGGGACGAAAACTGTGTAATTTACTGAACATCTAAGATTAAAACACCCTGTCACCGCCAAAGTTTCACGAGGAACTAGAGCCGCCCGCAAGAAGGTCAAATTTATCATTTTCGATCATAGACTAGCCCCAAAGAAAGGATTCAAGCCATTTTTGTCTGCTTAGGGACTAAGGTGTGTAATGTGTGTAGATTCTGAGATTCAAAAATCCTATCCCAATGAATCTCTCAGGAGGAACCTTCAACTGACCACCCCGCAAAGAGGTAAATGCATCCCTTTGGATCAACTAATTCCACAGGCGCGAACGGAGCCCTTTTAATTTTCTTAGGGACTAAGGCATGTAATGTATTGAATTTCTAAGACGGAAACACCCTATACCACCGAATCGTTTGGGGTTAGCTGGCACCATAAACACGTCTTGGGCCACTTTAGTTTGCTTTCGAACAAGGGCATGTAATGGGTTCAATTTCCCAGAGTCAAACATCCTATCCCACTGAATCCTTCGTGAGGGAAAACGAAGCGGCCCCCGGAAATATAAATGGGTCCCTTTGGATCAATAAAAACGCCGTAAGCACGGTTTGAAACCTTTTGGTTTGCTCAGGGACAAACGTGTGTAATGCCTAAGATTCAAACTTGGTATCCCACACAAACTCTCGTGAGGAATCCAGAAAGACACCCCAAAAAGATCAAATGTATCGTTCTAAATCAACGGTCACCACAAACGCTATTTGGGCAGTTTTAATTTGGCCAGGGATTAAGGCATGTAACGTGTTTAATTTCTAAGATTCAAGCATCCTGTCCCGCTGAATCTTTCATGGGGGAAGTAGAAACGACCCCCAACAATGTTAAACGCGTCCGTATGGATCAACTAACTCCACAAACACCACCCGAACCCCCTTAGCTTGCTTAGGGACAAATGCAGGTGGTGGATGGGATTTCTATGATGGGAACATCCTGTCCCGCTAAGACTCTCACGAGGAATCTGGAGCTGAGACCCAAAAAGGTCCGGCATTTAATTTATTATCATCTAGCACCATGAACACCATTGGAGCCATTTTTGTTCGCTTATAAGGTATGTAATGTGTTTAGTCCCTAGGGTTCAAACAACCAATCCCACTGAATCTTTGATGAGGAATCACGGGGTGACCCCCGCGAAAGGGTGAATGCGTCCGTTTGGATCAACTAACACCGCAGACGGGATTTGAATCCTTTCAGTTCGGTAGGGGACGAAAACTGTGTAATTTACTGAACATCTAAGATTAAAACACCCTGTCACCGCCAAAGTTTCACGAGGAACTAGAGCCGCCCGCAAGAAGGTCAAATTTATCATTTTCGATCATAGACTAGCCCCAAAGAAAGGATTCAAGCCATTTTTGTCTGCTTAGGGACTAAGGTGTGTAATGTGTGTAGATTCTGAGATTCAAAAATCCTATCCCAATGAATCTCTCAGGAGGAACCTTCAACTGACCACCCCGCAAAGAGGTAAATGCATCCCTTTGGATCAACTAATTCCACAGGCGCGAACGGAGCCCTTTTAATTTTCTTAGGGACTAAGGCATGTAATGTATTGAATTTCTAAGACGGAAACACCCTATACCACCGAATCGTTTGGGGTTAGCTGGCACCATAAACACGTCTTGGGCCACTTTAGTTTGCTTTCGAACAAGGGCATGTAATGGGTTCAATTTCCCAGAGTCAAACATCCTATCCCACTGAATCCTTCGTGAGGGAAAAGGAAGCGGCCCCCGGAAATATAAATGGGTCCCTTTGGATCAATAAAAACGCCGTAAGCACGGTTTGAAACCTTTTGGTTTGCTCAGGGACAAACGTGTGTAATGCCTAAGATTCAAACTTGGTATCCCACACAAACTCTCGTGAGGAATCCAGAAAGACACCCCAAAAAGATCAAATGTATCGTTCTAAATCAACGGTCACCACAAACGCTATTTGGGCAGTTTTAATTTGGCCAGGGATTAAGGCATGTAACGTGTTTAATTTCTAAGATTCAAGCATCCTGTCCCGCTGAATCTTTCATGGGGGAAGTAGAAACGACCCCCAACAATGTTAAACGCGTCCGTATGGATCAACTAACTCCACAAACACCACCCGAACCCCCTTAGCTTGCTTAGGGACAAATGCAGGTGGTGTATGGGATTTCTATGATGGGAACATCCTGTCCCGCTAAGACTCTCACGAGGAATCTGGAGCTGAGACCCAAAAAGGTCCGGCATTTAATTTATTATCATCTAGCACCATGAACACCATTGGAGCCATTTTTGTTCGCTTATAAGGTATGTAATGTGTTTAGTCCCTAGGGTTCAAACAACCAATCCCACTGAATCTTTGATGAGGAATCACGGGGTGACCCCCGCGAAAGGGTAAATGCGTCCGTTTGGATCAACTAACACCGCAGACGGGATTTGAATCCTTTCAGTTCGGTAGGGGACGAAAACTGTGTAATTTACTGAACATCTAAGATTAAAACACCCTGTCACCGCCAAAGTTTCACGAGGAACTAGAGCCGCCCGCAAGAAGGTCAAATTTATCATTTTCGATCATAGACTAGCCCCAAAGAAAGGATTCAAGCCATTTTTGTCTGCTTAGGGACTAAGGTGTGTAATGTGTGTAGATTCTGAGATTCAAAAATCCTATCCCAATGAATCTCTCAGGAGGCACCTTCAACTGACCACCCCGCAAAGAGGTAAATGCATCCCTTTGGATCAACTAATTCCACAGGCGCGAACGGAGCCCTTTTAATTTTCTTAGGGACGAAGGCATGTAATGTATTGAATTTCTAAGACGGAAACACCCTATACCACCGAATCGTTTGGGGTTAGCTGGCACCATAAACACGTCTTGGGCCACTTTAGTTTGCTTTCGAACAAGGGCATGTAATGGGTTCAATTTCCCAGATTCAAACATCCTATCCCACTGAATCCTTCGTGAGGGAAAAGGAAGCGGCCCCCGGAAATATAAATGGGTCCCTTTGGATCAATAAAAACGCCGTAAGCACGGTTTGAAACCTTTTGGTTTGCTCAGGGACAAACGTGTGTAATGCCTAAGATTCAAACTTGGTATCCCACACAAACTCTCGTGAGGAATCCAGAAAGACACCCCAAAAAGATCAAATGTATCGTTCTAAATCAACGGTCACCACAAACGCTATTTGGGCAGTTTTAATTTGGCCAGGGATTAAGGCATGTAACGTGTTTAATTTCTAAGATTCAAGCATCCTGTCCCGCTGAATCTTTCATGGGGGAAGTAGAAACGACCCCCAACAATGTTAAACGCGTCCGTATGGATCAACTAACTCCACAAACACCACCCGAACCCCCTTAGCTTGCTTAGGGACAAATGCAGGTGGTGTATGGGATTTCTATGATGGGAACATCCTGTCCCGCTAAGACTCTCACGAGGAATCTGGAGCTGAGACCCAAAAAGGTCCGGCATTTAATTTATTATCATCTAGCACCATGAACACCATTGGAGCCATTTTTGTTCGCTTATAAGGTATGTAATGTGTTTAGTCCCTAGGGTTCAAACAACCAATCCCACTGAATCTTTGATGAGGAATCACGGGGTGACCCCCGCGAAAGGGTAAATGCGTCCGTTTGGATCAACTAACACCGCAGACGGGATTTGAATCCTTTCAGTTCGGTAGGGGACGAAAACTGTGTAATTTACTGAACATCTAAGATTAAAACACCCTGTCACCGCCAAAGTTTCACGAGGAACTAGAGCCGCCCGCAAGAAGGTCAAATTTATCATTTTCGATCATAGACTAGCCCCAAAGAAAGGATTCAAGCCATTTTTGTCTGCTTAGGGACTAAGGTGTGTAATGTGTGTAGATTCTGAGATTCAAAAATCCTATCCCAATGAATCTCTCAGGAGGAACCTTCAACTGACCACCCCGCAAAGAGGTAAATGCATCCCTTTGGATCAACTAATTCCACAGGCGCGAACGGAGCCCTTTTAATTTTCTTAGGGACTAAGGCATGTAATGTATTGAATTTCTAAGACGGAAACACCCTATACCACCGAATCGTTTGGGGTTAGCTGGCACCATAAACACGTCTTGGGCCACTTTAGTTTGCTTTCGAACAAGGGCATGTAATGGGTTCAATTTCCCAGAGTCAAACATCCTATCCCACTGAATCCTTCGTGAGGGAAAACGAAGCGGCCCCCGGAAATATAAATGGGTCCCTTTGGATCAATAAAAACGCCGTAAGCACGGTTTGAAACCTTTTGGTTTGCTCAGGGACAAACGTGTGTAATGCCTAAGATTCAAACTTGGTATCCCACACAAACTCTCGTGAGGAATCCAGAAAGACACCCCAAAAAGATCAAATGTATCGTTCTAAATCAACGGTCACCACAAACGCTATTTGGGCAGTTTTAATTTGGCCAGGGATTAAGGCATGTAACGTGTTTAATTTCTAAGATTCAAGCATCCTGTCCCGCTGAATCTTTCATGGGGGAAGTAGAAACGACCCCCAACAATGTTAAACGCGTCCGTATGGATCAACTAACTCCACAAACACCACCCGAACCCCCTTAGCTTGCTTAGGGACAAATGCAGGTGGTGTATGGGATTTCTATGATGGGAACATCCTGTCCCGCTAAGACTCTCACGAGGAATCTGGAGCTGAGACCCAAAAAGGTCCGGCATTTAATTTATTATCATCTAGCACCATGAACACCATTGGAGCCATTTTTGTTCGCTTATAAGGTATGTAATGTGTTTAGTCCCTAGGGTTCAAACAACCAATCCCACTGAATCTTTCATGAGGAATCACGGGGTGACCCCCGCGAAAGGGTAAATGCGTCCGTTTGGATCAACTAACACCGCAGACGGGATTTGAATCCTTTCAGTTCGGTAGGGGACGAAAACTGTGTAATTTACTGAACATCTAAGATTAAAACACCCTGTCACCGCCAAAGTTTCACGAGGAACTAGAGCCGCCCGCAAGAAGGTCAAATTTATCATTTTCGATCATCGACTAGCACCAAAGAAAGGATTCAAGCCACTTTTGTCTGCTTAGGGACTAAGGTGTGTAATGTGTGTAGATTCTGAGATTCAAAAATCCTATCCCAATGAATCTCTCAGGAGGGACCTTCAACTGACCACCCCGCAAAGAGGTAAATGCATCCCTTTGGATCAACTAATTCCACAGGCGCGAACGGAGCCCTTTTAATTTTCTTAGGGACGAAGGCATGTAATGTATTGAATTTCTAAGACGGAAACACCCTATACCACCGAATCGTTTGGGGTTAGCTGGCACCATAAACACGTCTTGGGCCACTTTAGTTTGCTTTCGAACAAGGGCATGTAATGGGTTCAATTTCCCAGATTCAAACATCCTATCCCACTGAATCCTTCGTGAGGGAAAAGGAAGCGGCCCCCGGAAATATAAATGGGTCCCTTTGGATCAATAAAAACGCCGTAAGCACGGTTTGAAACCTTTTGGTTTGCTCAGGGACAAACGTGTGTAATGCCTAAGATTCAAACTTGGTATCCCACACAAACTCTCGTGAGGAATCCAGAAAGACACCCCAAAAAGATCAAATGTATCGTTCTAAATCAACGGTCACCACAAACGCTATTTGGGCAGTTTTAATTTGGCCAGGGATTAAGGCATGTAACGTGTTTAATTTCTAAGATTCAAGCATCCTGTCCCGCTGAATCTTTCATGGGGGAAGTAGAAACGACCCCCAACAATGTTAAACGCGTCCGTATGGATCAACTAACTCCACAAACACCACCCGAACCCCCTTAGCTTGCTTAGGGACAAATGCAGGTGGTGTATGGGATTTCTATGATGGGAACATCCTGTCCCGCTAAGACTCTCACGAGGAATCTGGAGCTGAGACCCAAAAAGGTCCGGCATTTAATTTATTATCATCTAGCACCATGAACACCATTGGAGCCATTTTTGTTCGCTTATAAGGTATGTAATGTGTTTAGTCCCTAGGGTTCAAACAACCAATCCCACTGAATCTTTGATGAGGAATCACGGGGTGACCCCCGCGAAAGGGTAAATGCGTCCGTTTGGATCAACTAACACCGCAGACGGGATTTGAATCCTTTCAGTTCGGTAGGGGACGAAAACTGTGTAATTTACTGAACATCTAAGATTAAAACACCCTGTCACCGCCAAAGTTTCACGAGGAACTAGAGCCGCCCGCAAGAAGGTCAAATTTATCATTTTCGATCATCGACTAGCACCAAAGAAAGGATTCAAGCCATTTTTGTCTGCTTAGGGACTAAGGTGTGTAATGTGTGTAGATTCTGAGATTCAAAAATCCTATCCCAATGAATCTCTCAGGAGGGACCTTCAACTGACCACCCCGCAAAGAGGTAAATGCATCCCTTTGGATCAACTAATTCCACAGGCGCGAACGGAGCCCTTTTAATTTTCTTAGGGACTAAGGCATGTAATGTATTGAATTTCTAAGACGGAAACACCCTATACCACCGAATCGTTTGGGGTTAGCTGGCACCATAAACACGTCTTGGGCCACTTTAGTTTGCTTTCGAACAAGGGCATGTAATGGGTTCAATTTCCCAGAGTCAAACATCCTATCCCACTGAATCCTTCGTGAGGGAAAAAGAAGCGGCCCCCGGAAATATAAATGGGTCCCTTTGGATCAATAAAAACTCCGTAAGCACGGTTTGAAACCTTTTGGTTTGCTCAGGGACAAACGTGTGTAATGCCTAAGATTCAAACTTGGTATCCCACACAAACTCTCGTGAGGAATCCAGAAAGACACCCCAAAAAGATCAAATGTATCGTTCTAAATCAACGGTCACCACAAACGCTATTTGGGCAGTTTTAATTTGGCCAGGGATTAAGGCATGTAACGTGTTTAATTTCTAAGATTCAAGCATCCTGTCCCGCTGAATCTTTCATGGGGGAAGTAGAAACGACCCCCAACAATGTTAAACGCGTCCGTATGGATCAACTAACTCCACAAACACCACCCGAACCCCCTTAGCTTGCTTAGGGACAAATGCAGGTGGTGTATGGGATTTCTATGATGGGAACATCCTGTCCCGCTAAGACTCTCACGAGGAATCTGGAGCTGAGACCCAAAAAGGTCCGGCATTTAATTTATTATCATCTAGCACCATGAACACCATTGGAGCCATTTTTGTTCGCTTATAAGGTATGTAATGTGTTTAGTCCCTAGGGTTCAAACAACCAATCCCACTGAATCTTTGATGAGGAATCACGGGGTGACCCCCGCGAAAGGGTAAATGCGTCCGTTTGGATCAACTAACACCGCAGACGGGATTTGAATCCTTTCAGTTCGGTAGGGGACGAAAACTGTGTAATTTACTGAACATCTAAGATTAAAACACCCTGTCACCGCCAAAGTTTCACGAGGAACTAGAGCCGCCCGCAAGAAGGTCAAATTTATCATTTTCGATCATCGACTAGCACCAAAGAAAGGATTCAAGCCACTTTTGTCTGCTTAGGGACTAAGGTGTGTAATGTGTGTAGATTCTGAGATTCAAAAATCCTATCCCAATGAATCTCTCAGGAGGGACCTTCAACTGACCACCCCGCAAAGAGGTAAATGCATCCCTTTGGATCAACTAATTCCACAGGCGCGAACGGAGCCCTTTTAATTTTCTTAGGGACTAAGGCATGTAATGTATTGAATTTCTAAGACGGAAACACCCTATACCACCGAATCGTTTGGGGTTAGCTGGCACCATAAACACGTCTTGGGCCACTTTAGTTTGCTTTCGAACAAGGGCATGTAATGGGTTCAATTTCCCAGAGTCAAACATCCTATCCCACTGAATCCTTCGTGAGGGAAAACGAAGCGGCCCCCGGAAATATAAATGGGTCCCTTTGGATCAATAAAAACGCCGTAAGCACGGTTTGAAACCTTTTGGTTTGCTCAGGGACAAACGTGTGTAATGCCTAAGATTCAAACTTGGTATCCCACACAAACTCTCGTGAGGAATCCAGAAAGACACCCCAAAAAGATCAAATGTATCGTTCTAAATCAACGGTCACCACAAACGCTATTTGGGCAGTTTTAATTTGGCCAGGGATTAAGGCATGTAACGTGTTTAATTTCTAAGATTCAAGCATCCTGTCCCGCTGAATCTTTCATGGGGGAAGTAGAAACGACCCCCAACAATGTTAAACGCGTCCGTATGGATCAACTAACTCCACAAACACCACCCGAACCCCCTTAGCTTGCTTAGGGACAAATGCAGGTGGTGTATGGGATTTCTATGATGGGAACATCCTGTCCCGCTAAGACTCTCACGAGGAATCTGGAGCTGAGACCCAAAAAGGTCCGGCATTTAATTTATTATCATCTAGCACCATGAACACCATTGGAGCCATTTTTGTTCGCTTATAAGGTATGTAATGTGTTTAGTCCCTAGGGTTCAAACAACCAATCCCACTGAATCTTTGATGAGGAATCACGGGGTGACCCCCGCGAAAGGGTAAATGCGTCCGTTTGGATCAACTAACACCGCAGACGGGATTTGAATCCTTTCAGTTCGGTAGGGGACGAAAACTGTGTAATTTACTGAACATCTAAGATTAAAACACCCTGTCACCGCCAAAGTTTCACGAGGAACTAGAGCCGCCCGCAAGAAGGTCAAATTTATCATTTTCGATCATCGACTAGCACCAAAGAAAGGATTCAAGCCACTTTTGTCTGCTTAGGGACTAAGGTGTGTAATGTGTGTAGATTCTGAGATTCAAAAATCCTATCCCAATGAATCTCTCAGGAGGGACCTTCAACTGACCACCCCGCAAAGAGGTAAATGCATCCCTTTGGATCAACTAATTCCACAGGCGCGAACGGAGCCCTTTTAATTTTCTTAGGGACTAAGGCATGTAATGTATTGAATTTCTAAGACGGAAACACCCTATACCACCGAATCGTTTGGGGTTAGCTGGCACCATAAACACGTCTTGGGCCACTTTAGTTTGCTTTCGAACAAGGGCATGTAATGGGTTCAATTTCCCAGAGTCAAACATCCTATCCCACTGAATCCTTCGTGAGGGAAAACGAAGCGGCCCCCGGAAATATAAATGGGTCCCTTTGGATCAATAAAAACGCCGTAAGCACGGTTTGAAACCTTTTGGTTTGCTCAGGGACAAACGTGTGTAATGCCTAAGATTCAAACATGGTATCCCACACAAACTCTCGTGAGGAATCCAGAAAGACACCCCAAAAAGATCAAATGTATCGTTCTAAATCAACGGTCACCACAAACGCTATTTGGGCAGTTTTAATTTGGCCAGGGATTAAGGCATGTAACGTGTTTAATTTCTAAGATTCAAGCATCCTGTCCCGCTGAATCTTTCATGGGGGAAGTAGAAACGACCCCCAACAATGTTAAACGCGTCCGTATGGATCAACTAACTCCACAAACACCACCCGAACCCCCTTAGCTTGCTTAGGGACAAATGCAGGTGGTGTATGGGATTTCTATGATGGGAACATCCTGTCCCGCTAAGACTCTCACGAGGAATCTGGAGCTGAGACCCAAAAAGGTCCGGCATTTAATTTATTATCATCTAGCACCATGAACACCATTGGAGCCATTTTTGTTCGCTTATAAGGTATGTAATGTGTTTAGTCCCTAGGGTTCAAACAACCAATCCCACTGAATCTTTGATGAGGAATCACGGGGTGACCCCCGCGAAAGGGTAAATGCGTCCGTTTGGATCAACTAACACCGCAGACGGGATTTGAATCCTTTCAGTTCGGTAGGGGACGAAAACTGTGTAATTTACTGAACATCTAAGATTAAAACACCCTGTCACCGCCAAAGTTTCACGAGGAACTAGAGCCGCCCGCAAGAAGGTCAAATTTATCATTTTCGATCATAGACTAGCACCAAAGAAAGGATTCAAGCCACTTTTGTATGCTTAGGGACTAAGGTGTGTAATGTGTGTAGATTCTGAGATTCAAAAATCCTATCCCAATGAATCTCTCAGGAGGGACCTTCAACTGACCACCCCGCAAAGAGGTAAATGCATCCCTTTGGATCAACTAATTCCACAGGCGCGAACGGAGCCCTTTTAATTTTCTTAGGGACTAAGGCATGTAATGTATTGAATTTCTAAGACGGAAACACCCTATACCACCGAATCGTTTGGGGTTAGCTGGCACCATAAACACGTCTTGGGCCACTTTAGTTTGCTTTCGAACAAGGGCATGTAATGGGTTCAATTTCCCAGAGTCAAACATCCTATCCCACTGAATCCTTCGTGAGGGAAAACGAAGCGGCCCCCGGAAATATAAATGGGTCCCTTTGGATCAATAAAAACGCCGTAAGCACGGTTTGAAACCTTTTGGTTTGCTCAGGGACAAACGTGTGTAATGCCTAAGATTCAAACTTGGTATCCCACACAAACTCTCGTGAGGAATCCAGAAAGACACCCCAAAAAGATCAAATGTATCGTTCTAAATCAACGGTCACCACAAACGCTATTTGGGCAGTTTTAATTTGGCCAGGGATTAAGGCATGTAACGTGTTTAATTTCTAAGATTCAAGCATCCTGTCCCGCTGAATCTTTCATGGGGGAAGTAGAAACGACCCCCAACAATGTTAAACGCGTCCGTATGGATCAACTAACTCCACAAACACCACCCGAACCCCCTTAGCTTGCTTAGGGACAAATGCAGGTGGTGTATGGGATTTCTATGATGGGAACATCCTGTCCCGCTAAGACTCTCACGAGGAATCTGGAGCTGAGACCCAAAAAGGTCCGGCATTTAATTTATTATCATCTAGCACCATGAACACCATTGGAGCCATTTTTGTTCGCTTATAAGGTATGTAATGTGTTTAGTCCCTAGGGTTCAAACAACCAATCCCACTGAATCTTTGATGAGGAATCACGGGGTGACCCCCGCGAAAGGGTAAATGCGTCCGTTTGGATCAACTAACACCGCAGACGGGATTTGAATCCTTTCAGTTCGGTAGGGGACGAAAACTGTGTAATTTACTGAACATCTAAGATTAAAACACCCTGTCACCGCCAAAGTTTCACGAGGAACTAGAGCCGCCCGCAAGAAGGTCAAATTTATCATTTTCGATCATCGACTAGCACCAAAGAAAGGATTCAAGCCACTTTTGTCTGCTTAGGGACTAAGGTGTGTAATGTGTGTAGATTCTGAGATTCAAAAATCCTATCCCAATGAATCTCTCAGGAGGGACCTTCAACTGACCACCCCGCAAAGAGGTAAATGCATCCCTTTGGATCAACTAATTCCACAGGCGCGAACGGAGCCCTTTTAATTTTCTTAGGGACTAAGGCATGTAATGTATTGAATTTCTAAGACGGAAACACCCTATACCACCGAATCGTTTGGGGTTAGCTGGCACCATAAACACGTCTTGGGCCACTTTAGTTTGCTTTCGAACAAGGGCATGTAATGGGTTCAATTTCCCAGAGTCAAACATCCTATCCCACTGAATCCTTCGTGAGGGAAAACGAAGCGGCCCCCGGAAATATAAATGGGTCCCTTTGGATCAATAAAAACGCCGTAAGCACGGTTTGAAACCTTTTGGTTTGCTCAGGGACAAACGTGTGTAATGCCTAAGATTCAAACTTGGTATCCCACACAAACTCTCGTGAGGAATCCAGAAAGACACCCCAAAAAGATCAAATGTATCGTTCTAAATCAACGGTCACCACAAACGCTATTTGGGCAGTTTTAATTTGGCCAGGGATTAAGGCATGTAACGTGTTTAATTTCTAAGATTCAAGCATCCTGTCCCGCTGAATCTTTCATGGGGGAAGTAGAAACGACCCCCAACAATGTTAAACGCGTCCGTATGGATCAACTAACTCCACAAACACCACCCGAACCCCCTTAGCTTGCTTAGGGACAAATGCAGGTGGTGTATGGGATTTCTATGATGGGAACATCCTGTCCCGCTAAGACTCTCACGAGGAATCTGGAGCTGAGACCCAAAAAGGTCCGGCATTTAATTTATTATCATCTAGCACCATGAACACCATTGGAGCCATTTTTGTTCGCTTATAAGGTATGTAATGTGTTTAGTCCCTAGGGTTCAAACAACCAATCCCACTGAATCTTTCATGAGGAATCACGGGGTGACCCCCGCGAAAGGGTGAATGCGTCCGTTTGGATCAACTAACACCGCAGACGGGATTTGAATCCTTTCAGTTCGGTAGGGGACGAAAACTGTGTAATTTACTGAACATCTAAGATTAAAACACCCTGTCACCGCCAAAGTTTCACGAGGAACTAGAGCCGCCCGCAAGAAGGTCAAATTTATCATTTTCGATCATCGACTAGCACCAAAGAAAGGATTCAAGCCACTTTTGTCTGCTTAGGGACTAAGGTGTGTAATGTGTGTAGATTCTGAGATTCAAAAATCCTATCCCAATGAATCTCTCAGGAGGGACCTTCAACTGACCACCCCGCAAAGAGGTAAATGCATCCCTTTGGATCAACTAATTCCACAGGCGCGAACGGAGCCCTTTTAATTTTCTTAGGGACTAAGGCATGTAATGTATTGAATTTCTAAGACGGAAACACCCTATACCACCGAATCGTTTGGGGTTAGCTGGCACCATAAACACGTCTTGGGCCACTTTAGTTTGCTTTCGAACAAGGGCATGTAATGGGTTCAATTTCCCAGAGTCAAACATCCTATCCCACTGAATCCTTCGTGAGGGAAAACGAAGCGGCCCCCGGAAATATAAATGGGTCCCTTTGGATCAATAAAAACGCCGTAACCACGGTTTGAAACCTTTTGGTTTGCTCAGGGACAAACGTGTGTAATGCCTAAGATTCAAACTTGGTATCCCACACAAACTCTCGTGAGGAATCCAGAAAGACACCCCAAAAAGATCAAATGTATCGTTCTAAATCAACGGTCACCACAAACGCTATTTGGGCAGTTTTAATTTGGCCAGGGATTAAGGCATGTAACGTGTTTAATTTCTAAGATTCAAGCATCCTGTCCCGCTGAATCTTTCATGGGGGAAGTAGAAACGACCCCCAACAATGTTAAACGCGTCCGTATGGATCAACTAACTCCACAAACACCACCCGAACCCCCTTAGCTTGCTTAGGGACAAATGCAGGTGGTGTATGGGATTTCTATGATGGGAACATCCTGTCCCGCTAAGACTCTCACGAGGAATCTGGAGCTGAGACCCAAAAAGGTCCGGCATTTAATTTATTATCATCTAGCACCATGAACACCATTGGAGCCATTTTTGTTCGCTTATAAGGTATGTAATGTGTTTAGTCCCTAGGGTTCAAACAACCAATCCCACTGAATCTTTGATGAGGAATCACGGGGTGACCCCCGCGAAAGGGTAAATGCGTCCGTTTGGATCAACTAACACCGCAGACGGGATTTGAATCCTTTCAGTTCGGTAGGGGACGAAAACTGTGTAATTTACTGAACATCTAAGATTAAAACACCCTGTCACCGCCAAAGTTTCACGAGGAACTAGGGCCGCCCGCAAGAAGGTCAAATTTATCATTTTCGATCATCGACTAGCACCAAAGAAAGGATTCAAGCCACTTTTGTCTGCTTAGGGACTAAGGTGTGTAATGTGTGTAGATTCTGAGATTCAAAAATCCTATCCCAATGAATCTCTCAGGAGGGACCTTCAACTGACCACCCCGCAAAGAGGTAAATGCATCCCTTTGGATCAACTAATTCCACAGGCGCGAACGGAGCCCTTTTAATTTTCTTAGGGAATAAGGCATGTAATGTATTGAATTTCTAAGACGGAAACACCCTATACCACCGAATCGTTTGGGGTTAGCTGGCACCATAAACACGTCTTGGGCCACTTTAGTTTGCTTTCGAACAAGGGCATGTAATGGGTTCAATTTCCCAGAGTCAAACATCCTATCCCACTGAATCCTTCGTGAGGGAAAACGAAGCGGCCCCCGGAAATATAAATGGGTCCCTTTGGATCAATAAAAACGCCGTAAGCACGGTTTGAAACCTTTTGGTTTGCTCAGGGACAAACGTGTGTAATGCCTAAGATTCAAACTTGGTATCCCACACAAACTCTCGTGAGGAATCCAGAAAGACACCCCAAAAAGATCAAATGTATCGTTCTAAATCAACGGTCACCACAAACGCTATTTGGGCAGTTTTAATTTGGCCAGGGATTAAGGCATGTAACGTGTTTAATTTCTAAGATTCAAGCATCCTGTCCCGCTGAATCTTTCATGGGGGAAGTAGAAACGACCCCCAACAATGTTAAACGCGTCCGTATGGATCAACTAACTCCACAAACACCACCCGAACCCCCTTAGCTTGCTTAGGGACAAATGCAGGTGGTGTATGGGATTTCTATGATGGGAACATCCTGTCCCGCTAAGACTCTCACGAGGAATCTGGAGCTGAGACCCAAAAAGGTCCGGCATTTAATTTATTATCATCTAGCACCATGAACACCATTGGAGCCATTTTTGTTCGCTTATAAGGTATGTAATGTGTTTAGTCCCTAGGGTTCAAACAACCAATCCCACTGAATCTTTGATGAGGAATCACGGGGTGACCCCCGCGAAAGGGTAAATGCGTCCGTTTGGATCAACTAACACCGCAGACGGGATTTGAATCCTTTCAGTTCGGTAGGGGACGAAAACTGTGTAATTTACTGAACATCTAAGATTAAAACACCCTGTCACCGCCAAAGTTTCACGAGGAACTAGGGCCGCCCGCAAGAAGGTCAAATTTATCATTTTCGATCATCGACTAGCACCAAAGAAAGGATTCAAGCCATTTTTGTCTGCTTAGGGACTAAGGTGTGTAATGTGTGTAGATTATGAGATTCAAAAATCCTATCCCAATGAATCTCTCAGGAGGGACCTTCAACTGACCACCCCGCAAAGAGGTAAATGCATCCCTTTGGATCAACTAATTCCACAGGCGCGAACGGAGCCCTTTTAATTTTCTTAGGGACTAAGGCATGTAATGTATTGAATTTCTAAGACGGAAACACCCTATACCACCGAATCGTTTGGGGTTAGCTGGCACCATAAACACGTCTTGGGCCACTTTAGTTTGCTTTCGAACAAGGGCATGTAATGGGTTCAATTTCCCAGAGTCAAACATCCTATCCCACTGAATCCTTCGTGAGGGAAAACGAAGCGGCCCCCGGAAATATAAATGGGTCCCTTTGGATCAATAAAAACGCCGTAAGCACGGTTTGAAACCTTTTGGTTTGCTCAGGGACAAACGTGTGTAATGCCTAAGATTCAAACATGGTATCCCACACAAACTCTCGTGAGGAATCCAGAAAGACACCCCAAAAAGATCAAATGTATCGTTCTAAATCAACGGTCACCACAAACGCTATTTGGGCAGTTTTAATTTGGCCAGGGATTAAGGCATGTAACGTGTTTAATTTCTAAGATTCAAGCATCCTGTCCCGCTGAATCTTTCATGGGGGAAGTAGAAACGACCCCCAACAATGTTAAACGCGTCCGTATGGATCAACTAACTCCACAAACACCACCCGAACCCCCTTAGCTTGCTTAGGGACAAATGCAGGTGGTGTATGGGATTTCTATGATGGGAACATCCTGTCCCGCTAAGACTCTCACGAGGAATCTGGAGCTGAGACCCAAAAAGGTCCGGCATTTAATTTATTATCATCTAGCACCATGAACACCATTGGAGCCATTTTTGTTCGCTTATAAGGTATGTAATGTGTTTAGTCCCTAGGGTTCAAACAACCAATCCCACTGATTCTTTCATGAGGAATCACGGGGTGACCCACGCGAAAGGGTAAATGCGTCCGTTTGGATCAACTAACACCGCAGACGGGATTTGAATCCTTTCAGTTCGGTAGGGGACGAAAACTGTGTAATTTACTGAACATCTAAGATTAAAACACCCTGTCACCGCCAAAGTTTCACGAGGAACTAGGGCCGCCCGCAAGAAGGTCAAATTTATCATTTTCGATCATCGACTAGCACCAAAGAAAGGATTCAAGCCACTTTTGTCTGCTTAGGGACTAAGGTGTGTAATGTGTGTAGATTCTGAGATTCAAAAATCCTATCCCAATGAATCTCTCAGGAGGGACCTTCAACTGACCACCCCGCAAAGAGGTAAATGCATCCCTTTGGATCAACTAATTCCACAGGCGCGAACGGAGCCCTTTTAATTTTCTTAGGGACTAAGGCATGTAATGTATTGAATTTCTAAGACGGAAACACCCTATACCACCGAATCGTTTGGGGTTAGCTGGCACCATAAACACGTCTTGGGCCACTTTAGTTTGCTTTCGAACAAGGGCATGTAATGGGTTCAATTTCCCAGAGTCAAACATCCTATCCCACTGAATCCTTCGTGAGGGAAAACGAAGCGGCCCCCGGAAATATAAATGGGTCCCTTTGGATCAATAAAAACGCCGTAAGCACGGTTTGAAACCTTTTGGTTTGCTCAGGGACAAACGTGTGTAATGCCTAAGATTCAAACTTGGTATCCCACACAAACTCTCGTGAGGAATCCAGAAAGACACCCCAAAAAGATCAAATGTATCGTTCTAAATCAACGGTCACCACAAACGCTATTTGGGCAGTTTTAATTTGGCCAGGGATTAAGGCATGTAACGTGTTTAATTTCTAAGATTCAAGCATCCTGTCCCGCTGAATCTTTCATGGGGGAAGTAGAAACGACCCCCAACAATGTTAAACGCGTCCGTATGGATCAACTAACTCCACAAACACCACCCGAACCCCCTTAGCTTGCTTAGGGACAAATGCAGGTGGTGTATGGGATTTCTATGATGGGAACATCCTGTCCCGCTAAGACTCTCACGAGGAATCTGGAGCTGAGACCCAAAAAGGTCCGGCATTTAATTTATTATCATCTAGCACCATGAACACCATTGGAGCCATTTTTGTTCGCTTATAAGGTATGTAATGTGTTTAGTCCCTAGGGTTCAAACAACCAATCCCACTGAATCTTTGATGAGGAATCACGGGGTGACCCCCGCGAAAGGGTAAATGCGTCCGTTTGGATCAACTAACACCGCAGACGGGATTTGAATCCTTTCAGTTCGGTAGGGGACGAAAACTGTGTAATTTACTGAACATCTAAGATTAAAACACCCTGTCACCGCCAAAGTTTCACGAGGAACTAGGGCCGCCCGCAAGAAGGTCAAATTTATCATTTTCGATCATCGACTAGCACCAAAGAAAGGATTCAAGCCATTTTTGTCTGCTTAGGGACTAAGGTGTGTAATGTGTGTAGATTATGAGATTCAAAAATCCTATCCCAATGAATCTCTCAGGAGGGACCTTCAACTGACCACCCCGCAAAGAGGTAAATGCATCCCTTTGGATCAACTAATTCCACAGGCGCGAACGGAGCCCTTTTAATTTTCTTAGGGACTAAGGCATGTAATGTATTGAATTTCTAAGACGGAAACACCCTATACCACCGAATCGTTTGGGGTTAGCTGGCACCATAAACACGTCTTGGGCCACTTTAGTTTGCTTTCGAACAAGGGCATGTAATGGGTTCAATTTCCCAGAGTCAAACATCCTATCCCACTGAATCCTTCGTGAGGGAAAACGAAGCGGCCCCCGGAAATATAAATGGGTCCCTTTGGATCAATAAAAACGCCGTAAGCACGGTTTGAAACCTTTTGGTTTGCTCAGGGACAAACGTGTGTAATGCCTAAGATTCAAACATGGTATCCCACACAAACTCTCGTGAGGAATCCAGAAAGACACCCCAAAAAGATCAAATGTATCGTTCTAAATCAACGGTCACCACAAACGCTATTTGGGCAGTTTTAATTTGGCCAGGGATTAAGGCATGTAACGTGTTTAATTTCTAAGATTCAAGCATCCTGTCCCGCTGAATCTTTCATGGGGGAAGTAGAAACGACCCCCAACAATGTTAAACGCGTCCGTATGGATCAACTAACTCCACAAACACCACCCGAACCCCCTTAGCTTGCTTAGGGACAAATGCAGGTGGTGTATGGGATTTCTATGATGGGAACATCCTGTCCCGCTAAGACTCTCACGAGGAATCTGGAGCTGAGACCCAAAAAGGTCCGGCATTTAATTTATTATCATCTAGCACCATGAACACCATTGGAGCCATTTTTGTTCGCTTATAAGGTATGTAATGTGTTTAGTCCCTAGGGTTCAAACAACCAATCCCACTGATTCTTTCATGAGGAATCACGGGGTGACCCACGCGAAAGGGTAAATGCGTCCGTTTGGATCAACTAACACCGCAGACGGGATTTGAATCCTTTCAGTTCGGTAGGGGACGAAAACTGTGTAATTTACTGAACATCTAAGATTAAAACACCCTGTCACCGCCAAAGTTTCACGAGGAACTAGGGCCGCCCGCAAGAAGGTCAAATTTATCATTTTCGATCATCGACTAGCACCAAAGAAAGGATTCAAGCCACTTTTGTCTGCTTAGGGACTAAGGTGTGTAATGTGTGTAGATTCTGAGATTCAAAAATCCTATCCCAATGAATCTCTCAGGAGGGACCTTCAACTGACCACCCCGCAAAGAGGTAAATGCATCCCTTTGGATCAACTAATTCCACAGGCGCGAACGGAGCCCTTTTAATTTTCTTAGGGACTAAGGCATGTAATGTATTGAATTTCTAAGACGGAAACACCCTATACCACCGAATCGTTTGGGGTTAGCTGGCACCATAAACACGTCTTGGGCCACTTTAGTTTGCTTTCGAACAAGGGCATGTAATGGGTTCAATTTCCCAGAGTCAAACATCCTATCCCACTGAATCCTTCGTGAGGGAAAACGAAGCGGCCCCCGGAAATATAAATGGGTCCCTTTGGATCAATAAAAACGCCGTAAGCACGGTTTGAAACCTTTTGGTTTGCTCAGGGACAAACGTGTGTAATGCCTAAGATTCAAACTTGGTATCCCACACAAACTCTCGTGAGGAATCCAGAAAGACACCCCAAAAAGATCAAATGTATCGTTCTAAATCAACGGTCACCACAAACGCTATTTGGGCAGTTTTAATTTGGCCAGGGATTAAGGCATGTAACGTGTTTAATTTCTAAGATTCAAGCATCCTGTCCCGCTGAATCTTTCATGGGGGAAGTAGAAACGACCCCCAACAATGTTAAACGCGTCCGTATGGATCAACTAACTCCACAAACACCACCCGAACCCCCTTAGCTTGCTTAGGGACAAATGCAGGTGGTGTATGGGATTTCTATGATGGGAACATCCTGTCCCGCTAAGACTCTCACGAGGAATCTGGAGCTGAGACCCAAAAAGGTCCGGCATTTAATTTATTATCATCTAGCACCATGAACACCATTGGAGCCATTTTTGTTCGCTTATAAGGTATGTAATGTGTTTAGTCCCTAGGGTTCAAACAACCAATCCCACTGAATCTTTGATGAGGAATCACGGGGTGACCCCCGCGAAAGGGTAAATGCGTCCGTTTGGATCAACTAACACCGCAGACGGGATTTGAATCCTTTCAGTTCGGTAGGGGACGAAAACTGTGTAATTTACTGAACATCTAAGATTAAAACACCCTGTCACCGCCAAAGTTTCACGAGGAACTAGGGCCGCCCGCAAGAAGGTCAAATTTATCATTTTCGATCATCGACTAGCACCAAAGAAAGGATTCAAGCCACTTTTGTCTGCTTAGGGACTAAGGTGTGTAATGTGTGTAGATTCTGAGATTCAAAAATCCTATCCCAATGAATCTCTCAGGAGGGACCTTCAACTGACCACCCCGCAAAGAGGTAAATGCATCCCTTTGGATCAACTAATTCCACAGGCGCGAACGGAGCCCTTTTAATTTTCTTAGGGACTAAGGCATGTAATGTATTGAATTTCTAAGACGGAAACACCCTATACCACCGAATCGTTTGGGGTTAGCTGGCACCATAAACACGTCTTGGGCCACTTTAGTTTGCTTTCGAACAAGGGCATGTAATGGGTTCAATTTCCCAGAGTCAAACATCCTATCCCACTGAATCCTTCGTGAGGGAAAACGAAGCGGCCCCCGGAAATATAAATGGGTCCCTTTGGATCAATAAAAACGCCGTAAGCACGGTTTGAAACCTTTTGGTTTGCTCAGGGACAAACGTGTGTAATGCCTAAGATTCAAACATGGTATCCCACACAAACTCTCGTGAGGAATCCAGAAAGACACCCCAAAAAGATCAAATGTATCGTTCTAAATCAACGGTCACCACAAACGCTATTTGGGCAGTTTTAATTTGGCCAGGGATTAAGGCATGTAACGTGTTTAATTTCTAAGATTCAAGCATCCTGTCCCGCTGAATCTTTCATGGGGGAAGTAGAAACGACCCCCAACAATGTTAAACGCGTCCGTATGGATCAACTAACTCCACAAACACCACCCGAACCCCCTTAGCTTGCTTAGGGACAAATGCAGGTGGTGTATGGGATTTCTATGATGGGAACATCCTGTCCCGCTAAGACTCTCACGAGGAATCTGGAGCTGAGACCCAAAAAGGTCCGGCATTTAATTTATTATCATCTAGCACCATGAACACCATTGGAGCCATTTTTGTTCGCTTATAAGGTATGTAATGTGTTTAGTCCCTAGGGTTCAAACAACCAATCCCACTGATTCTTTCATGAGGAATCACGGGGTGACCCACGCGAAAGGGTAAATGCGTCCGTTTGGATCAACTAACACCGCAGACGGGATTTGAATCCTTTCAGTTCGGTAGGGGACGAAAACTGTGTAATTTACTGAACATCTAAGATTAAAACACCCTGTCACCGCCAAAGTTTCACGAGGAACTAGGGCCGCCCGCAAGAAGGTCAAATTTATCATTTTCGATCATCGACTAGCACCAAAGAAAGGATTCAAGCCACTTTTGTCTGCTTAGGGACTAAGGTGTGTAATGTGTGTAGATTCTGAGATTCAAAAATCCTATCCCAATGAATCTCTCAGGAGGGACCTTCAACTGACCACCCCGCAAAGAGGTAAATGCATCCCTTTGGATCAACTAATTCCACAGGCGCGAACGGAGCCCTTTTAATTTTCTTAGGTACTAAGGCATGTAATGTATTGAATTTCTAAGACGGAAACACCCTATACCACCGAATCGTTTGGGGTTAGCTGGCACCATAAACACGTCTTGGGCCACTTTAGTTTGCTTTCGAACAAGGGCATGTAATGGGTTCAATTTCCCAGAGTCAAACATCCTATCCCACTGAATCCTTCGTGAGGGAAAAGGAAGCGGCCCCCGGAAATATAAATGGGTCCCTTTGGATCAATAAAAACGCCGTAAGCACGGTTTGAAACCTTTTGGTTTGCTCAGGGACAAACGTGTGTAATGCCTAAGATTCAAACTTGGTATCCCACACAAACTCTCGTGAGGAATCCAGAAAGACACCCCAAAAAGATCAAATGTATCGTTCTAAATCAACGGTCACCACAAACGCTATTTGGGCAGTTTTAATTTGGCCAGGGATTAAGGCATGTAACGTGTTTAATTTCTAAGATTCAAGCATCCTGTCCCGCTGAATCTTTCATGGGGGAAGTAGAAACGACCCCCAACAATGTTAAACGCGTCCGTATGGATCAACTAACTCCACAAACACCACCCGAACCCCCTTAGCTTGCTTAGGGACAAATGCAGGTGGTGTATGGGATTTCTATGATGGGAACATCCTGTCCCGCTAAGACTCTCACGAGGAATCTGGAGCTGAGACCCAAAAAGGTCCGGCATTTAATTTATTATCATCTAGCACCATGAACACCATTGGAGCCATTTTTGTTCGCTTATAAGGTATGTAATGTGTTTAGTCCCTAGGGTTCAAACAACCAATCCCACTGATTCTTTCATGAGGAATCACGGGGTGACCCCCGCGAAAGGGTAAATGCGTCCGTTTGGATCAACTAACACCGCAGACGGGATTTGAATCCTTTCAGTTCGGTAGGGGACGAAAACTGTGTAATTTACTGAACATCTAAGATTAAAACACCCTGTCACCGCCAAAGTTTCACGAGGAACTAGAGCCGCCCGCAAGAAGGTCAAATTTATCATTTTCGATCATCGACTAGCACCAAAGAAAGGATTCAAGCCACTTTTGTCTGCTTAGGGACTAAGGTGTGTAATGTGTGTAGATTCTGGGATTCAAAAATCCTATCCCAATGAATCTCTCAGGAGGGACCTTCAACTGACCACCCCGCAAAGAGGTAAATGCATCCCTTTGGATCAACTAATTCCACAGGCGCGAACGGAGCCCTTTTAATTTTCTTAGGGAATAAGGCATGTAATGTATTGAATTTCTAAGACGGAAACACCCTATACCACCGAATCGTTTGGGGTTAGCTGGCACCATAAACACGTCTTGGGCCACTTTAGTTTGCTTTCGAACAAGGGCATGTAATGGGTTCAATTTCCCAGAGTCAAACATCCTATCCCACTGAATCCTTCGTGAGGGAAAAGGAAGCGGCCCCCGGAAATATAAATGGGTCCCTTTGGATCAATAAAAACGCCGTAAGCACGGTTTGAAACCTTTTGGTTTGCTCAGGGACAAACGTGTGTAATGCCTAAGATTCAAACTTGGTATCCCACACAAACTCTCGTGAGGAATCCAGAAAGACACCCCAAAAAGATCAAATGTATCGTTCTAAATCAACGGTCACCACAAACGCTATTTGGGCAGTTTTAATTTGGCCAGGGATTAAGGCATGTAACGTGTTTAATTTCTAAGATTCAAGCATCCTGTCCCGCTGAATCTTTCATGGGGGAAGTAGAAACGACCCCCAACAATGTTAAACGCGTCCGTATGGATCAACTAACTCCACAAACACCACCCGAACCCCCTTAGCTTGCTTAGGGACAAATGCAGGTGGTGTATGGGATTTCTATGATGGGAACATCCTGTCCCGCTAAGACTCTCACGAGGAATCTGGAGCTGAGACCCAAAAAGGTCCGGCATTTAATTTATTATCATCTAGCACCATGAACACCATTGGAGCCATTTTTGTTCGCTTATAAGGTATGTAATGTGTTTAGTCCCTCGGGTTCAAACAACCAATCCCACTGATTCTTTCATGAGGAATCACGGGGTGACCCACGCGAAAGGGTAAATGCGTCCGTTTGGATCAACTAACACCGCAGACGGGATTTGAATCCTTTCAGTTCGGTAGGGGACGAAAACTGTGTAATTTACTGAACATCTAAGATTAAAACACCCTGTCACCGCCAAAGTTTCACGAGGAACTAGAGCCGCCCGCAAGAAGGTCAAATTTATCATTTTCGATCATCGACTAGCACCAAAGAAAGGATTCAAGCCACTTTTGTCTGCTTAGGGACTAAGGTGTGTAATGTGTGTAGATTCTGGGATTCAAAAATCCTATCCCAATGAATCTCTCAGGAGGGACCTTCAACTGACCACCCCGCAAAGAGGTAAATGCATCCCTTTGGATCAACTAATTCCACAGGCGCGAACGGAGCCCTTTTAATTTTCTTAGGGACTAAGGCATGTAATGTATTGAATTTCTAAGACGGAAACACCCTATACCACCGAATCGTTTGGGGTTAGCTGGCACCATAAACACGTCTTGGGCCACTTTAGTTTGCTTTCGAACAAGGGCATGTAATGGGTTCAATTTCCCAGAGTCAAACATCCTATCCCACTGAATCCTTCGTGAGGGAAAAGGAAGCGGCCCCCGGAAATATAAATGGGTCCCTTTGGATCAATAAAAACGCCGTAAGCACGGTTTGAAACCTTTTGGTTTGCTCAGGGACAAACGTGTGTAATGCCTAAGATTCAAACTTGGTATCCCACACAAACTCTCGTGAGGAATCCAGAAAGACACCCCAAAAAGATCAAATGTATCGTTCTAAATCAACGGTCACCACAAACGCTATTTGGGCAGTTTTAATTTGGCCAGGGATTAAGGCATGTAACGTGTTTAATTTCTAAGATTCAAGCATCCTGTCCCGCTGAATCTTTCATGGGGGAAGTAGAAACGACCCCCAACAATGTTAAACGCGTCCGTATGGATCAACTAACTCCACAAACACCACCCGAACCCCCTTAGCTTGCTTAGGGACAAATGCAGGTGGTGTATGGGATTTCTATGATGGGAACATCCTGTCCCGCTAAGACTCTCACGAGGAATCTGGAGCTGAGACCCAAAAAGGTCCGGCATTTAATTTATTATCATCTAGCACCATGAACACCATTGGAGCCATTTTTGTTCGCTTATAAGGTATGTAATGTGTTTAGTCCCTCGGGTTCAAACAACCAATCCCACTGATTCTTTCATGAGGAATCACGGGGTGACCCACGCGAAAGGGTAAATGCGTCCGTTTGGATCAACTAACACCGCAGACGGGATTTGAATCCTTTCAGTTCGGTAGGGGACGAAAACTGTGTAATTTACTGAACATCTAAGATTAAAACACCCTGTCACCGCCAAAGTTTCACGAGGAACTAGAGCCGCCCGCAAGAAGGTCAAATTTATCATTTTCGATCATCGACTAGCACCAAAGAAAGGATTCAAGCCACTTTTGTCTGCTTAGGGACTAAGGTGTGTAATGTGTGTAGATTCTGGGATTCAAAAATCCTATCCCAATGAATCTCTCAGGAGGGACCTTCAACTGACCACCCCGCAAAGAGGTAAATGCATCCCTTTGGATCAACTAATTCCACAGGCGCGAACGGAGCCCTTTTAATTTTCTTAGGGAATAAGGCATGTAATGTATTGAATTTCTAAGACGGAAACACCCTATACCACCGAATCGTTTGGGGTTAGCTGGCACCATAAACACGTCTTGGGCCACTTTAGTTTGCTTTCGAACAAGGGCATGTAATGGGTTCAATTTCCCAGATTCAAACATCCTATCCCACTGAATCCTTCGTGAGGGAAAAGGAAGCGGCCCCCGGAAATATAAATGGGTCCCTTTGGATCAATAAAAACGCCGTAAGCACGGTTTGAAACCTTTTGGTTTGCTCAGGGACAAACGTGTGTAATGCCTAAGATTCAAACTTGGTATCCCACACAAACTCTCGTGAGGAATCCAGAAAGACACCCCAAAAAGATCAAATGTATCGTTCTAAATCAACGGTCACCACAAACGCTATTTGGGCAGTTTTAATTTGGCCAGGGATTAAGGCATGTAACGTGTTTAATTTCTAAGATTCAAGCATCCTGTCCCGCTGAATCTTTCATGGGGGAAGTAGAAACGACCCCCAACAATGTTAAACGCGTCCGTATGGATCAACTAACTCCACAAACACCACCCGAACCCCCTTAGCTTGCTTAGGGACAAATGCAGGTGGTGTATGGGATTTCTATGATGGGAACATCCTGTCCCGCTAAGACTCTCACGAGGAATCTGGAGCTGAGACCCAAAAAGGTCCGGCATTTAATTTATTATCATCTAGCACCATGAACACCATTGGAGCCATTTTTGTTCGCTTATAAGGTATGTAATGTGTTTAGTCCCTAGGGTTCAAACAACCAATCCCACTGAATCTTTGATGAGGAATCACGGGGTGACCCCCGCGAAAGGGTAAATGCGTCCGTTTGGATCAACTAACACCGCAGACGGGATTTGAATCCTTTCAGTTCGGTAGGGGACGAAAACTGTGTAATTTACTGAACATCTAAGATTAAAACACCCTGTCACCGCCAAAGTTTCACGAGGAACTAGAGCCGCCCGCAAGAAGGTCAAATTTATCATTTTCGATCATCGACTAGCACCAAAGAAAGGATTCAAGCCACTTTTGTCTGCTTAGGGACTAAGGTGTGTAATGTGTGTAGATTCTGGGATTCAAAAATCCTATCCCAATGAATCTCTCAGGAGGGACCTTCAACTGACCACCCCGCAAAGAGGTAAATGCATCCCTTTGGATCAACTAATTCCACAGGCGCGAACGGAGCCCTTTTAATTTTCTTAGGGAATAAGGCATGTAATGTATTGAATTTCTAAGACGGAAACACCCTATACCACCGAATCGTTTGGGGTTAGCTGGCACCATAAACACGTCTTGGGCCACTTTAGTTTGCTTTCGAACAAGGGCATGTAATGGGTTCAATTTCCCAGATTCAAACATCCTATCCCACTGAATCCTTCGTGAGGGAAAAGGAAGCGGCCCCCGGAAATATAAATGGGTCCCTTTGGATCAATAAAAACGCCGTAAGCACGGTTTGAAACCTTTTGGTTTGCTCAGGGACAAACGTGTGTAATGCCTAAGATTCAAACTTGGTATCCCACACAAACTCTCGTGAGGAATCCAGAAAGACACCCCAAAAAGATCAAATGTATCGTTCTAAATCAACGGTCACCACAAACGCTATTTGGGCAGTTTTAATTTGGCCAGGGATTAAGGCATGTAACGTGTTTAATTTCTAAGATTCAAGCATCCTGTCCCGCTGAATCTTTCATGGGGGAAGTAGAAACGACCCCCAACAATGTTAAACGCGTCCGTATGGATCAACTAACTCCACAAACACCACCCGAACCCCCTTAGCTTGCTTAAGGACAAATGCAGGTGGTGTATGGGATTTCTATGATGGGAACATCCTGTCCCGCTAAGACTCTCACGAGGAATCTGGAGCTGAGACCCAAAAAGGTCCGGCATTTAATTTATTATCATCTAGCACCATGAACACCATTGGAGCCATTTTTGTTCGCTTATAAGGTATGTAATGTGTTTAGTCCCTCGGGTTCAAACAACCAATCCCACTGATTCTTTCATGAGGAATCACGGGGTGACCCACGCGAAAGGGTAAATGCGTCCGTTTGGATCAACTAACACCGCAGACGGGATTTGAATCCTTTCAGTTCGGTAGGGGACGAAAACTGTGTAATTTACTGAACATCTAAGATTAAAACACCCTGTCACCGCCAAAGTTTCACGAGGAACTAGAGCCGCCCGCAAGAAGGTCAAATTTATCATTTTCGATCATCGACTAGCACCAAAGAAAGGATTCAAGCCACTTTTGTCTGCTTAGGGACTAAGGTGTGTAATGTGTGTAGATTCTGGGATTCAAAAATCCTATCCCAATGAATCTCTCAGGAGGAACCTTCAACTGACCACCCCGCAAAGAGGTAAATGCATCCCTTTGGATCAACTAATTCCACAGGCGCGAACGGAGCCCTTTTAATTTTCTTAGGGAATAAGGCATGTAATGTATTGAATTTCTAAGACGGAAACACCCTATACCACCGAATCGTTTGGGGTTAGCTGGCACCATAAACACGTCTTGGGCCACTTTAGTTTGCTTTCGAACAAGGGCATGTAATGGGTTCAATTTCCCAGATTCAAACATCCTATCCCACTGAATCCTTCGTGAGGGAAAAGGAAGCGGCCCCCGGAAATATAAATGGGTCCCTTTGGATCAATAAAAACGCCGTAAGCACGGTTTGAAACCTTTTGGTTTGCTCAGGGACAAACGTGTGTAATGCCTAAGATTCAAACTTGGTATCCCACACAAACTCTCGTGAGGAATCCAGAAAGACACCCCAAAAAGATCAAATGTATCGTTCTAAATCAACGGTCACCACAAACGCTATTTGGGCAGTTTTAATTTGGCCAGGGATTAAGGCATGTAACGTGTTTAATTTCTAAGATTCAAGCATCCTGTCCCGCTGAATCTTTCATGGGGGAAGTAGAAACGACCCCCAACAATGTTAAACGCGTCCGTATGGATCAACTAACTCCACAAACACCACCCGAACCCCCTTAGCTTGCTTAGGGACAAATGCAGGTGGTGTATGGGATTTCTATGATGGGAACATCCTGTCCCGCTAAGACTCTCACGAGGAATCTGGAGCTGAGACCCAAAAAGGTCCGGCATTTAATTTATTATCATCTAGCACCATGAACACCATTGGAGCCATTTTTGTTCGCTTATAAGGTATGTAATGTGTTTAGTCCCTAGGGTTCAAACAACCAATCCCACTGAATCTTTCATGAGGAATCACGGGGTGACCCCCGCGAAAGGGTAAATGCGTCCGTTTGGATCAACTAACACCGCAGACGGGATTTGAATCCTTTCAGTTCGGTAGGGGACGAAAACTGTGTAATTTACTGAACATCTAAGATTAAAACACCCTGTCACCGCCAAAGTTTCACGAGGAACTAGAGCCGCCCGCAAGAAGGTCACATTTATCATTTTCGATCATAGACTAGCACCAAAGAAAGGATTCAAGCCACTTTTGTCTGCTTAGGGACTAAGGTGTGTAATGTGTGTAGATTCTGGGATTCAAAAATCCTATCCCAATGAATCTCTCAGGAGGAACCTTCAACTGACCACCCCGCAAAGAGGTAAATGCATCCCTTTGGATCAACTAATTCCACAGGCGCGAACGGAGCCCTTTTAATTTTCTTAGGGACTAAGGCATGTAATGTATTGAATTTCTAAGACGGAAACACCCTATACCACCGAATCGTTTGGCGTTAGCTGGCACCATAAACACGTCTTGGGCCACTTTAGTTTGCTTTCGAACAAGGGCATGTAATGGGTTCAATTTCCCAGAGTCAAACATCCTATCCCACTGAATCCTTCGTGAGGGAAAAGGAAGCGGCCCCCGGAAATATAAATGGGTCCCTTTGGATCAATAAAAACGCCGTAAGCACGGTTTGAAACCTTTTGGTTTGCTCAGGGACAAACGTGTGTAATGCCTAAGATTCAAACTTGGTATCCCACACAAACTCTCGTGAGGAATCCAGAAAGACACCCCAAAAAGATCAAATGTATCGTTCTAAATCAACGGTCACCACAAACGCTATTTGGGCAGTTTTAATTTGGCCAGGGATTAAGGCATGTAACGTGTTTAATTTCTAAGATTCAAGCATCCTGTCCCGCTGAATCTTTCATGGGGGAAGTAGAAACGACCCCCAACAATGTTAAACGCGTCCGTATGGATCAACTAACTCCACAAACACCACCCGAACCCCCTTAGCTTGCTTAGGGACAAATGCAGGTGGTGTATGGGATTTCTATGATGGGAACATCCTGTCCCGCTAAGACTCTCACGAGGAATCTGGAGCTGAGACCCAAAAAGGTCCGGCATTTAATTTATTATCATCTAGCACCATGAACACCATTGGAGCCATTTTTGTTCGCTTATAAGGTATGTAATGTGTTTAGTCCCTAGGGTTCAAACAACCAATCCCACTGATTCTTTCATGAGGAATCACGGGGTGACCCCCGCGAAAGGGTAAATGCGTCCGTTTGGATCAACTAACACCGCAGACGGGATTTGAATCCTTTCAGTTCGGTAGGGGACGAAAACTGTGTAATTTACTGAACATCTAAGATTAAAACACCCTGTCACCGCCAAAGTTTCACGAGGAACTAGAGCCGCCCGCAAGAAGGTCAAATTTATCATTTTCGATCATCGACTAGCACCAAAGAAAGGATTCAAGCCACTTTTGTCTGCTTAGGGACTAAGGTGTGTAATGTGTGTAGATTCTGGGATTCAAAAATCCTATCCCAATGAATCTCTCAGGAGGGACCTTCAACTGACCACCCCGCAAAGAGGTAAATGCATCCCTTTGGATCAACTAATTCCACAGGCGCGAACGGAGCCCTTTTAATTTTCTTAGGGACTAAGGCATGTAATGTATTGAATTTCTAAGACGGAAACACCCTATACCACCGAATCGTTTGGGGTTAGCTGGCACCATAAACACGTCTTGGGCCACTTTAGTTTGCTTTCGAACAAGGGCATGTAATGGGTTCAATTTCCCAGAGTCAAACATCCTATCCCACTGAATCCTTCGTGAGGGAAAAGGAAGCGGCCCCCGGAAATATAAATGGGTCCCTTTGGATCAATAAAAACGCCGTAAGCACGGTTTGAAACCTTTTGGTTTGCTCAGGGACAAACGTGTGTAATGCCTAAGATTCAAACTTGGTATCCCACACAAACTCTCGTGAGGAATCCAGAAAGACACCCCAAAAAGATCAAATGTATCGTTCTAAATCAACGGTCACCACAAACGCTATTTGGGCAGTTTTAATTTGGCCAGGGATTAAGGCATGTAACGTGTTTAATTTCTAAGATTCAAGCATCCTGTCCCGCTGAATCTTTCATGGGGGAAGTAGAAACGACCCCCAACAATGTTAAACGCGTCCGTATGGATCAACTAACTCCACAAACACCACCCGAACCCCCTTAGCTTGCTTAGGGACAAATGCAGGTGGTGTATGGGATTTCTATGATGGGAACATCCTGTCCCGCTAAGACTCTCACGAGGAATCTGGAGCTGAGACCCAAAAAGGTCCGGCATTTAATTTATTATCATCTAGCTCCATGAACACCATTGGAGCCATTTTTGTTCGCTTATAAGGTATGTAATGTGTTTAGTCCCTAGGGTTCAAACAACCAATCCCACTGAATCTTTCATGAGGAATCACGGGGTGACCCCCGCGAAAGGGTAAATGCGTCCGTTTGGATCAACTAACACCGCAGACGGGATTTGAATCCTTTCAGTTCGGTAGGGGACGAAAACTGTGTAATTTACTGAACATCTAAGATTAAAACACCCTGTCACCGCCAAAGTTTCACGAGGAACTAGAGCCGCCCGCAAGAAGGTCAAATTTATCATTTTCGATCATCGACTAGCACCAAAGAAAGGATTCAAGCCACTTTTGTCTGCTTAGGGACTAAGGTGTGTAATGTGTGTAGATTCTGGGATTCAAAAATCCTATCCCAATGAATCTCTCAGGAGGAACCTTCAACTGACCACCCCGCAAAGAGGTAAATGCATCCCTTTGGATCAACTAATTCCACAGGCGCGAACGGAGCCCTTTTAATTTTCTTAGGGAATAAGGCATGTAATGTATTGAATTTCTAAGACGGAAACACCCTATACCACCGAATCGTTTGGGGTTAGCTGGCACCATAAACACGTCTTGGGCCACTTTAGTTTGCTTTCGAACAAGGGCATGTAATGGGTTCAATTTCCCAGATTCAAACATCCTATCCCACTGAATCCTTCGTGAGGGAAAAGGAAGCGGCCCCCGGAAATATAAATGGGTCCCTTTGGATCAATAAAAACGCCGTAAGCACGGTTTGAAACCTTTTGGTTTGCTCAGGGACAAACGTGTGTAATGCCTAAGATTCAAACTTGGTATCCCACACAAACTCTCGTGAGGAATCCAGAAAGACACCCCAAAAAGATCAAATGTATCGTTCTAAATCAACGGTCACCACAAACGCTATTTGGGCAGTTTTAATTTGGCCAGGGATTAAGGCATGTAACGTGTTTAATTTCTAAGATTCAAGCATCCTGTCCCGCTGAATCTTTCATGGGGGAAGTAGAAACGACCCCCAACAATGTTAAACGCGTCCGTATGGATCAACTAACTCCACAAACACCACCCGAACCCCCTTAGCTTGCTTAGGGACAAATGCAGGTGGTGTATGGGATTTCTATGATGGGAACATCCTGTCCCGCTAAGACTCTCACGAGGAATCTGGAGCTGAGACCCAAAAAGGTCCGGCATTTAATTTATTATCATCTAGCACCATGAACACCATTGGAGCCATTTTTGTTCGCTTATAAGGTATGTAATGTGTTTAGTCCCTAGGGTTCAAACAACCAATCCCACTGAATCTTTCATGAGGAATCACGGGGTGACCCCCGCGAAAGGGTAAATGCGTCCGTTTGGATCAACTAACACCGCAGACGGGATTTGAATCCTTTCAGTTCGGTAGGGGACGAAAACTGTGTAATTTACTGAACATCTAAGATTAAAACACCCTGTCACCGCCAAAGTTTCACGAGGAACTAGAGCCGCCCGCAAGAAGGTCAAATTTATCATTTTCGATCATAGACTAGCACCAAAGAAAGGATTCAAGCCACTTTTGTCTGCTTAGGGACTAAGGTGTGTAATGTGTGTAGATTCTGAGATTCAAAAATCCTATCCCAATGAATCTCTCAGGAGGAACCTTCAACTGACCACCCCGCAAAGAGGTAAATGCATCCCTTTGGATCAACTAATTCCACAGGCGCGAACGGAGCCCTTTTAATTTTCTTAGGGACTAAGGCATGTAATGTATTGAATTTCTAAGACGGAAACACCCTATACCACCGAATCGTTTGGGGTTAGCTGGCACCATAAACACGTCTTGGGCCACTTTAGTTTGCTTTCGAACAAGGGCATGTAATGGGTTCAATTTCCCAGAGTCAAACATCCTATCCCACTGAATCCTTCGTGAGGGAAAAGGAAGCGGCCCCCGGAAATATAAATGGGTCCCTTTGGATCAATAAAAACGCCGTAAGCACGGTTTGAAACCTTTTGGTTTGCTCAGGGACAAACGTGTGTAATGCCTAAGATTCAAACTTGGTATCCCACACAAACTCTCGTGAGGAATCCAGAAAGACACCCCAAAAAGATCAAATGTATCGTTCTAAATCAACGGTCACCACAAACGCTATTTGGGCAGTTTTAATTTGGCCAGGGATTAAGGCATGTAACGTGTTTAATTTCTAAGATTCAAGCATCCTGTCCCGCTGAATCTTTCATGGGGGAAGTAGAAACGACCCCCAACAATGTTAAACGCATCCGTATGGATCAACTAACTCCACAAACACCACCCGAACCCCCTTAGCTTGCTTAGGGACAAATGCAGGTGGTGTATGGGATTTCTATGATGGGAACATCCTGTCCCGCTAAGACTCTCACGAGGAATCTGGAGCTGAGACCCAAAAAGGTCCGGCATTTAATTTATTATCATCTAGCACCATGAACACCATTGGAGCCATTTTTGTTCGCTTATAAGGTATGTAATGTGTTTAGTCCCTAGGGTTCAAACAACCAATCCCACTGAATCTTTCATGAGGAATCACGGGGTGACCCCCGCGAAAGGGTAAATGCGTCCGTTTGGATCAACTAACACCGCAGACGGGATTTGAATCCTTTCAGTTCGGTAGGGGACGAAAACTGTGTAATTTACTGAACATCTAAGATTAAAACACCCTGTCACCGCCAAAGTTTCACGAGGAACTAGAGCCGCCCGCAAGAAGGTCAAATTTATCATTTTCGATCATCGACTAGCACCAAAGAAAGGATTCAAGCCACTTTTGTCTGCTTAGGGACTAAGGTGTGTAATGTGTGTAGATTCTGAGATTCAAAAATCCTATCCCAATGAATCTCTCAGGAGGAACCTTCAACTGACCACCCCGCAAAGAGGTAAATGCATCCCTTTGGATCAACTAATTCCACAGGCGCGAACGGAGCCCTTTTAATTTTCTTAGGGAATAAGGCATGTAATGTATTGAATTTCTAAGACGGAAACACCCTATACCACCGAATCGTTTGGGGTTAGCTGGCACCATAAACACGTCTTGGGCCACTTTAGTTTGCTTTCGAAAAAGGGCATGTAATGGGTTCAATTTCCCAGATTCAAACATCCTATCCCACTGAATCCTTCGTGAGGGAAAAGGAAGCGGCCCCCGGAAATATAAATGGGTCCCTTTGGATCAATAAAAACGCCGTAAGCACGGTTTGAAACCTTTTGGTTTGCTCAGGGACAAACGTGTGTAATGCCTAAGATTCAAACTTGGTATCCCACACAAACTCTCGTGAGGAATCCAGAAAGACACCCCAAAAAGATCAAATGTATCGTTCTAAATCAACGGTCACCACAAACGCTATTTGGGCAGTTTTAATTTGGCCAGGGATTAAGGCATGTAACGTGTTTAATTTCTAAGATTCAAGCATCCTGTCCCGCTGAATCTTTCATGGGGGAAGTAGAAACGACCCCCAACAATGTTAAACGCGTCCGTATGGATCAACTAACTCCACAAACACCACCCGAACCCCCTTAGCTTGCTTAGGGACAAATGCAGGTGGTGTATGGGATTTCTATGATGGGAACATCCTGTCCCGCTAAGACTCTCACGAGGAATCTGGAGCTGAGACCCAAAAAGGTCCGGCATTTAATTTATTATCATCTAGCACCATGAACACCATTGGAGCCATTTTTGTTCGCTTATAAGGTATGTAATGTGTTTAGTCCCTAGGGTTCAAACAACCAATCCCACTGAATCTTTCATGAGGAATCACGGGGTGACCCCCGCGAAAGGGTAAATGCGTCCGTTTGGATCAACTAACACCGCAGACGGGATTTGAATCCTTTCAGTTCGGTAGGGGACGAAAACTGTGTAATTTACTGAACATCTAAGATTAAAACACCCTGTCACCGCCAAAGTTTCACGAGGAACTAGAGCCGCCCGCAAGAAGGTCAAATTTATCATTTTCGATCATAGACTAGCACCAAAGAAAGGATTCAAGCCACTTTTGTCTGCTTAGGGACTAAGGTGTGTAATGTGTGTAGATTCTGAGATTCAAAAATCCTATCCCAATGAATCTCTCAGGAGGAACCTTCAACTGACCACCCCGCAAAGAGGTAAATGCATCCCTTTGGATCAACTAATTCCACAGGCGCGAACGGAGCCCTTTTAATTTTCTTAGGGACTAAGGCATGTAATGTATTGAATTTCTAAGACGGAAACACCCTATACCACCGAATCGTTTGGGGTTAGCTGGCACCATAAACACGTCTTGGGCCACTTTAGTTTGCTTTCGAACAAGGGCATGTAATGGGTTCAATTTCCCAGAGTCAAACATCCTATCCCACTGAATCCTTCGTGAGGGAAAAGGAAGCGGCCCCCGGAAATATAAATGGGTCCCTTTGGATCAATAAAAACGCCGTAAGCACGGTTTGAAACCTTTTGGTTTGCTCAGGGACAAACGTGTGTAATGCCTAAGATTCAAACTTGGTATCCCACACAAACTCTCGTGAGGAATCCAGAAAGACACCCCAAAAAGATCAAATGTATCGTTCTAAATCAACGGTCACCACAAACGCTATTTGGGCAGTTTTAATTTGGCCAGGGATTAAGGCATGTAACGTGTTTAATTTCTAAGATTCAAGCATCCTGTCCCGCTGAATCTTTCATGGGGGAAGTAGAAACGACCCCCAACAATGTTAAACGCGTCCGTATGGATCAACTAACTCCACAAACACCACCCGAACCCCCTTAGCTTGCTTAGGGACAAATGCAGGTGGTGTATGGGATTTCTATGATGGGAACATCCTGTCCCGCTAAGACTCTCACGAGGAATCTGGAGCTGAGACCCAAAAAGGTCCGGCATTTAATTTATTATCATCTAGCACCATGAACACCATTGGAGCCATTTTTGTTCGCTTATAAGGTATGTAATGTGTTTAGTCCCTAGGGTTCAAACAACCAATCCCACTGAATCTTTCATGAGGAATCACGGGGTGACCCCCGCGAAAGGGTAAATGCGTCCGTTTGGATCAACTAACACCGCAGACGGGATTTGAATCCTTTCAGTTCGGTAGGGGACGAAAACTGTGTAATTTACTGAACATCTAAGATTAAAACACCCTGTCACCGCCAAAGTTTCACGAGGAACTAGAGCCGCCCGCAAGAAGGTCAAATTTATCATTTTCGATCATCGACTAGCACCAAAGAAAGGATTCAAGCCACTTTTGTCTGCTTAGGGACTAAGGTGTGTAATGTGTGTAGATTCTGAGATTCAAAAATCCTATCCCAATGAATCTCTCAGGAGGAACCTTCAACTGACCACCCCGCAAAGAGGTAAATGCATCCCTTTGGATCAACTAATTCCACAGGCGCGAACGGAGCCCTTTTAATTTTCTTAGGGACTAAGGCATGTAATGTATTGAATTTCTAAGACGGAAACACCCTATACCACCGAATCGTTTGGGGTTAGCTGGCACCATAAACACGTCTTGGGCCACTTTAGTTTGCTTTCGAAAAAGGGCATGTAATGGGTTCAATTTCCCAGATTCAAACATCCTATCCCACTGAATCCTTCGTGAGGGAAAAGGAAGCGGCCCCCGGAAATATAAATGGGTCCCTTTGGATCAATAAAAACGCCGTAAGCACGGTTTGAAACCTTTTGGTTTGCTCAGGGACAAACGTGTGTAATGCCTAAGATTCAAACTTGGTATCCCACACAAACTCTCGTGAGGAATCCAGAAAGACACCCCAAAAAGATCAAATGTATCGTTCTAAATCAACGGTCACCACAAACGCTATTTGGGCAGTTTTAATTTGGCCAGGGATTAAGGCATGTAACGTGTTTAATTTCTAAGATTCAAGCATCCTGTCCCGCTGAATCTTTCATGGGGGAAGTAGAAACGACCCCCAACAATGTTAAACGCGTCCGTATGGATCAACTAACTCCACAAACACCACCCGAACCCCCTTAGCTTGCTTAGGGACAAATGCAGGTGGTGTATGGGATTTCTATGATGGGAACATCCTGTCCCGCTAAGACTCTCACGAGGAATCTGGAGCTGAGACCCAAAAAGGTCCGGCATTTAATTTATTATCATCTAGCACCATGAACACCATTGGAGCCATTTTTGTTCGCTTATAAGGTATGTAATGTGTTTAGTCCCTAGGGTTCAAACAACCAATCCCACTGAATCTTTCATGAGGAATCACGGGGTGACCCCCGCGAAAGGGTAAATGCGTCCGTTTGGATCAACTAACACCGCAGACGGGATTTGAATCCTTTCAGTTCGGTAGGGGACGAAAACTGTGTAATTTACTGAACATCTAAGATTAAAACACCCTGTCACCGCCAAAGTTTCACGAGGAACTAGAGCCGCCCGCAAGAAGGTCAAATTTATCATTTTCGATCATAGACTAGCACCAAAGAAAGGATTCAAGCCACTTTTGTCTGCTTAGGGACTAAGGTGTGTAATGTGTGTAGATTCTGAGATTCAAAAATCCTATCCCAATGAATCTCTCAGGAGGAACCTTCAACTGACCACCCCGCAAAGAGGTAAATGCATCCCTTTGGATCAACTAATTCCACAGGCGCGAACGGAGCCCTTTTAATTTTCTTAGGGACTAAGGCATGTAATGTATTGAATTTCTAAGACGGAAACACCCTATACCACCGAATCGTTTGGGGTTAGCTGGCACCATAAACACGTCTTGGGCCACTTTAGTTTGCTTTCGAACAAGGGCATGTAATGGGTTCAATTTCCCAGAGTCAAACATCCTATCCCACTGAATCCTTCGTGAGGGAAAAGGAAGCGGCCCCCGGAAATATAAATGGGTCCCTTTGGATCAATAAAAACGCCGTAAGCACGGTTTGAAACCTTTTGGTTTGCTCAGGGACAAACGTGTGTAATGCCTAAGATTCAAACTTGGTATCCCACACAAACTCTCGTGAGGAATCCAGAAAGACACCCCAAAAAGATCAAATGTATCGTTCTAAATCAACGGTCACCACAAACGCTATTTGGGCAGTTTTAATTTGGCCAGGGATTAAGGCATGTAACGTGTTTAATTTCTAAGATTCAAGCATCCTGTCCCGCTGAATCTTTCATGGGGGAAGTAGAAACGACCCCCAACAATGTTAAACGCGTCCGTATGGATCAACTAACTCCACAAACACCACCCGAACCCCCTTAGCTTGCTTAGGGACAAATGCAGGTGGTGTATGGGATTTCTATGATGGGAACATCCTGTCCCGCTAAGACTCTCACGAGGAATCTGGAGCTGAGACCCAAAAAGGTCCGGCATTTAATTTATTATCATCTAGCTCCATGAACACCATTGGAGCCATTTTTGTTCGCTTATAAGGTATGTAATGTGTTTAGTCCCTCGGGTTCAAACAACCAATCCCACTGATTCTTTCATGAGGAATCACGGGGTGACCCCCGCGAAAGGGTAAATGCGTCCGTTTGGATCAACTAACACCGCAGACGGGATTTGAATCCTTTCAGTTCGGTAGGGGACGAAAACTGTGTAATTTACTGAACATCTAAGATTAAAACACCCTGTCACCGCCAAAGTTTCACGAGGAACTAGAGCCGCCCGCAAGAAGGTCAAATTTATCATTTTCGATCATCGACTAGCACCAAAGAAAGGATTCAAGCCACTTTTGTCTGCTTAGGGACTAAGGTGTGTAATGTGTGTAGATTCTGAGATTCAAAAATCCTATCCCAATGAATCTCTCAGGAGGAACCTTCAACTGACCACCCCGCAAAGAGGTAAATGCATCCCTTTGGATCAACTAATTCCACAGGCGCGAACGGAGCCCTTTTAATTTTCTTAGGGAATAAGGCATGTAATGTATTGAATTTCTAAGACGGAAACACCCTATACCACCGAATCGTTTGGGGTTAGCTGGCACCATAAACACGTCTTGGGCCACTTTAGTTTGCTTTCGAACAAGGGCATGTAATGGGTTCAATTTCCCAGAGTCAAACATCCTATCCCACTGAATCCTTCGTGAGGGAAAAGGAAGCGGCCCCCGGAAATATAAATGGGTCCCTTTGGATCAATAAAAACGCCGTAAGCACGGTTTGAAACCTTTTGGTTTGCTCAGGGACAAACGTGTGTAATGCCTAAGATTCAAACTTGGTATCCCACACAAACTCTCGTGAGGAATCCAGAAAGACACCCCAAAAAGATCAAATGTATCGTTCTAAATCAACGGTCACCACAAACGCTATTTGGGCAGTTTTAATTTGGCCAGGGATTAAGGCATGTAACGTGTTTAATTTCTAAGATTCAAGCATCCTGTCCCGCTGAATCTTTCATGGGGGAAGTAGAAACGACCCCCAACAATGTTAAACGCGTCCGTATGGATCAACTAACTCCACAAACACCACCCGAACCCCCTTAGCTTGCTTAGGGACAAATGCAGGTGGTGTATGGGATTTCTATGATGGGAACATCCTGTCCCGCTAAGACTCTCACGAAGAATCTGGAGCTGAGACCCAAAAAGGTCCGGCATTTAATTTATTATCATCTAGCACCATGAACACCATTGGAGCCATTTTTGTTCGCTTATAAGGTATGTAATGTGTTTAGTCCCTCGGGTTCAAACAACCAATCCCACTGATTCTTTCATGAGGAATCACGGGGTGACCCCCGCGAAAGGGTAAATGCGTCCGTTTGGATCAACTAACACCGCAGACGGGATTTGAATCCTTTCAGTTCGGTAGGGGACGAAAACTGTGTAATTTACTGAACATCTAAGATTAAAACACCCTGTCACCGCCAAAGTTTCACGAGGAACTAGAGCCGCCCGCAAGAAGGTCAAATTTATCATTTTCGATCATCGACTAGCACCAAAGAAAGGATTCAAGCCACTTTTGTCTGCTTAGGGACTAAGGTGTGTAATGTGTGTAGATTCTGAGATTCAAAAATCCTATCCCAATGAATCTCTCAGGAGGAACCTTCAACTGACCACCCCGCAAAGAGGTAAATGCATCCCTTTGGATCAACTAATTCCACAGGCGCGAACGGAGCCCTTTTAATTTTCTTAGGGACTAAGGCATGTAATGTATTGAATTTCTAAGACGGAAACACCCTATACCACCGAATCGTTTGGGGTTAGCTGGCACCATAAACACGTCTTGGGCCACTTTAGTTTGCTTTCGAACAAGGGCATGTAATGGGTTCAATTTCCCAGATTCAAACATCCTATCCCACTGAATCCTTCGTGAGGGAAAAGGAAGCGGCCCCCGGAAATATAAATGGGTCCCTTTGGATCAATAAAAACGCCGTAAGCACGGTTTGAAACCTTTTGGTTTGCTCAGGGACAAACGTGTGTAATGCCTAAGATTCAAACTTGGTATCCCACACAAACTCTCGTGAGGAATCCAGAAAGACACCCCAAAAAGATCAAATGTATCGTTCTAAATCAACGGTCACCACAAACGCTATTTGGGCAGTTTTAATTTGGCCAGGGATTAAGGCATGTAACGTGTTTAATTTCTAAGATTCAAGCATCCTGTCCCGCTGAATCTTTCATGGGGGAAGTAGAAACGACCCCCAACAATGTTAAACGCGTCCGTATGGATCAACTAACTCCACAAACACCACCCGAACCCCCTTAGCTTGCTTAGGGACAAATGCAGGTGGTGTATGGGATTTCTATGATGGGAACATCCTGTCCCGCTAAGACTCTCACGAGGAATCTGGAGCTGAGACCCAAAAAGGTCCGGCATTTAATTTATTATCATCTAGCACCATGAACACCATTGGAGCCATTTTTGTTCGCTTATAAGGTATGTAATGTGTTTAGTCCCTAGGGTTCAAACAACCAATCCCACTGAATCTTTCATGAGGAATCACGGGGTGACCCCCGCGAAAGGGTAAATGCGTCCGTTTGGATCAACTAACACCGCAGACGGGATTTGAATCCTTTCAGTTCGGTAGGGGACGAAAACTGTGTAATTTACTGAACATCTAAGATTAAAACACCCTGTCACCGCCAAAGTTTCACGAGGAACTAGAGCCGCCCGCAAGAAGGTCAGATTTATCATTTTCGATCATCGACTAGCACCAAAGAAAGGATTCAAGCCACTTTTGTCTGCTTAGGGACTAAGGTGTGTAATGTGTGTAGATTCTGAGATTCAAAAATCCTATCCCAATGAATCTCTCAGGAGGAACCTTCAACTGACCACCCCGCAAATAGGTAAATGCATCCCTTTGGATCAACTAATTCCACAGGCGCGAACGGAGCCCTTTTAATTTTCTTAGGGAATAAGGCATGTAATGTATTGAATTTCTAAGACGGAAACACCCTATACCACCGAATCGTTTGGGGTTAGCTGGCACCATAAACACGTCTTGGGCCACTTTAGTTTGCTTTCGAACAAGGGCATGTAATGGGTTCAATTTCCCAGAGTCAAACATCCTATCCCACTGAATCCTTCGTGAGGGAAAAGGAAGCGGCCCCCGGAAATATAAATGGGTCCCTTTGGATCAATAAAAACGCCGTAAGCACGGTTTGAAACCTTTTGGTTTGCTCAGGGACAAACGTGTGTAATGCCTAAGATTCAAACTTGGTATCCCACACAAACTCTCGTGAGGAATCCAGAAAGACACCCCAAAAAGATCAAATGTATCGTTCTAAATCAACGGTCACCACAAACGCTATTTGGGCAGTTTTAATTTGGCCAGGGATTAAGGCATGTAACGTGTTTAATTTCTAAGATTCAAGCATCCTGTCCCAACAATGTTAAACGCGTCCGTATGGATCAACTAACTCCACAAACACCACCCGAACCCCCTTAGCTTGCTTAGGGACAAATGCAGGTGGTGTATGGGATTTCTATGATGGGAACATCCTGTCCCGCTAAGACTCTCACGAGGAATCTGGAGCTGAGACCCAAAAAGGTCCGGCATTTAATTTATTATCATCTAGCACCATGAACACCATTGGAGCCATTTTTGTTCGCTTATAAGGTATGTAATGTGTTTAGTCCCTAGGGTTCAAACAACCAATCCCACTGAATCTTTCATGAGGAATCACGGGGTGACCCCCGCGAAAGGGTAAATGCGTCCGTTTGGATCAACTAACACCGCAGACGGGATTTGAATCCTTTCAGTTCGGTAGGGGACGAAAACTGTGTAATTTACTGAACATCTAAGATTAAAACACCCTGTCACCGCCAAAGTTTCACGAGGAACTAGAGCCGCCCGCAAGAAGGTCAAATTTATCATTTTCGATCATCGACTAGCACCAAAGAAAGGATTCAAGCCACTTTTGTCTGCTTAGGGACTAAGGTGTGTAATGTGTGTAGATTCTGAGATTCAAAAATCCTATCCCAATGAATCTCTCAGGAGGAACCTTCAACTGACCACCCCGCAAAGAGGTAAATGCATCCCTTTGGATCAACTAATTCCACAGGCGCGAACGGAGCCCTTTTAATTTTCTTAGGGACTAAGGCATGTAATGTATTGAATTTCTAAGACGGAAACACCCTATACCACCGAATCGTTTGGGGTTAGCTGGCACCATAAACACGTCTTGGGCCACTTTAGTTTGCTTTCGAACAAGGGCATGTAATGGGTTCAATTTCCCAGAGTCAAACATCCTATCCCACTGAATCCTTCGTGAGGGAAAAGGAAGCGGCCCCCGGAAATATAAATGGGTCCCTTTGGATCAATAAAAACGCCGTAAGCACGGTTTGAAACCTTTTGGTTTGCTCAGGGACAAACGTGTGTAATGCCTAAGATTCAAACTTGGTATCCCACACAAACTCTCGTGAGGAATCCAGAAAGACACCCCAAAAAGATCAAATGTATCGTTCTAAATCAACGGTCACCACAAACGCTATTTGGGCAGTTTTAATTTGGCCAGGGATTAAGGCATGTAACGTGTTTAATTTCTAAGATTCAAGCATCCTGTCCCGCTGAATCTTTCATGGGGGAAGTAGAAACGACCCCCAACAATGTTAAACGCGTCCGTATGGATCAACTAATTCCACAAACACCACCCGAACCCCCTTAGCTTGCTTAGGGACAAATGCAGGTGGTGTATGGGATTTCTATGATGGGAACATCCTGTCCCGCTAAGACTCTCACGAGGAATCTGGAGCTGAGACCCAAAAAGGTCCGGCATTTAATTTATTATCATCTAGCTCCATGAACACCATTGGAGCCATTTTTGTTCGCTTATAAGGTATGTAATGTGTTTAGTCCCTCGGGTTCAAACAACCAATCCCACTGATTCTTTCATGAGGAATCACGGGGTGACCCCCGCGAAAGGGTAAATGCGTCCGTTTGGATCAACTAACACCGCAGACGGGATTTGAATCCTTTCAGTTCGGTAGGGGACGAAAACTGTGTAATTTACTGAACATCTAAGATTAAAACACCCTGTCACCGCCAAAGTTTCACGAGGAACTAGAGCCGCCCGCAAGAAGGTCAAATTTATCATTTTCGATCATCGACTAGCACCAAAGAAAGGATTCAAGCCACTTTTGTCTGCTTAGGGACTAAGGTGTGTAATGTGTGTAGATTCTGAGATTCAAAAATCCTATCCCAATGAATCTCTCAGGAGGAACCTTCAACTGACCACCCCGCAAAGAGGTAAATGCATCCCTTTGGATCAACTAATTCCACAGGCGCGAACGGAGCCCTTTTAATTTTCTTAGGGAATAAGGCATGTAATGTATTGAATTTCTAAGACGGAAACACCCTATACCACCGAATCGTTTGGGGTTAGCTGGCACCATAAACACGTCTTGGGCCACGTTAGTTTGCTTTCGAACAAGGGCATGTAATGGGTTCAATTTCCCAGAGTCAAACATCCTATCCCACTGAATCCTTCGTGAGGGAAAAGGAAGCGGCCCCCGGAAATATAAATGGGTCCCTTTGGATCAATAAAAACGCCGTAAGCACGGTTTGAAACCTTTTGGTTTGCTCAGGGACAAACGTGTGTAATGCCTAAGATTCAAACTTGGTATCCCACACAAACTCTCGTGAGGAATCCAGAAAGACACCCCAAAAAGATCAAATGTATCGTTCTAAATCAACGGTCACCACAAACGCTATTTGGGCAGTTTTAATTTGGCCAGGGATTAAGGCATGTAACGTGTTTAATTTCTAAGATTCAAGCATCCTGTCCCGCTGAATCTTTCATGGGGGAAGTAGAAACGACCCCCAACAATGTTAAACGCGTCCGTATGGATCAACTAACTCCACAAACACCACCCGAACCCCCTTAGCTTGCTTAGGGACAAATGCAGGTGGTGTATGGGATTTCTATGATGGGAACATCCTGTCCCGCTAAGACTCTCACGAGGAATCTGGAGCTGAGACCCAAAAAGGTCCGGCATTTAATTTATTATCATCTAGCTCCATGAACACCATTGGAGCCATTTTTGTTCGCTTATAAGGTATGTAATGTGTTTAGTCCCTCGGGTTCAAACAACCAATCCCACTGATTCTTTCATGAGGAATCACGGGGTGACCCCCGCGAAAGGGTAAATGCGTCCGTTTGGATCAACTAACACCGCAGACGGGATTTGAATCCTTTCAGTTCGGTAGGGGACGAAAACTGTGTAATTTACTGAACATCTAAGATTAAAACACCCTGTCACCGCCAAAGTTTCACGAGGAACTAGAGCCGCCCGCAAGAAGGTCAAATTTATCATTTTCGATCATCGACTAGCACCAAAGAAAGGATTCAAGCCACTTTTGTCTGCTTAGGGACTAAGGTGTGTAATGTGTGTAGATTCTGAGATTCAAAAATCCTATCCCAATGAATCTCTCAGGAGGAACCTTCAACTGACCACCCCGCAAAGAGGTAAATGCATCCCTTTGGATCAACTAATTCCACAGGCGCGAACGGAGCCCTTTTAATTTTCTTAGGGACTAAGGCATGTAATGTATTGAATTTCTAAGACGGAAACACCCTATACCACCGAATCGTTTGGGGTTAGCTGGCACCATAAACACGTCTTGGGCCACTTTAGTTTGCTTTCGAACAAGGGCATGTAATGGGTTCAATTTCCCAGATTCAAACATCCTATCCCACTGAATCCTTCGTGAGGGAAAAGGAAGCGGCCCCCGGAAATATAAATGGGTCCCTTTGGATCAATAAAAACGCCGTAAGCACGGTTTGAAACCTTTTGGTTTGCTCAGGGACAAACGTGTGTAATGCCTAAGATTCAAACTTGGTATCCCACACAAACTCTCGTGAGGAATCCAGAAAGACACCCCAAAAAGATCAAATGTATCGTTCTAAATCAACGGTCACCACAAACGCTATTTGGGCAGTTTTAATTTGGCCAGGGATTAAGGCATGTAACGTGTTTAATTTCTAAGATTCAAGCATCCTGTCCCGCTGAATCTTTCATGGGGGAAGTAGAAACGACCCCCAACAATGTTAAACGCGTCCGTATGGATCAACTAACTCCACAAACACCACCCGAACCCCCTTAGCTTGCTTAGGGACAAATGCAGGTGGTGTATGGGATTTCTATGATGGGAACATCCTGTCCCGCTAAGACTCTCACGAGGAATCTGGAGCTGAGACCCAAAAAGGTCCGGCATTTAATTTATTATCATCTAGCACCATGAACACCATTGGAGCCATTTTTGTTCGCTTATAAGGTATGTAATGTGTTTAGTCCCTAGGGTTCAAACAACCAATCCCACTGAATCTTTCATGAGGAATCACGGGGTGACCCCCGCGAAAGGGTAAATGCGTCCGTTTGGATCAACTAACACCGCAGACGGGATTTGAATCCTTTCAGTTCGGTAGGGGACGAAAACTGTGTAATTTACTGAACATCTAAGATTAAAACACCCTGTCACCGCCAAAGTTTCACGAGGAACTAGAGCCGCCCGCAAGAAGGTCAGATTTATCATTTTCGATCATCGACTAGCACCAAAGAAAGGATTCAAGCCACTTTTGTCTGCTTAGGGACTAAGGTGTGTAATGTGTGTAGATTCTGAGATTCAAAAATCCTATCCCAATGAATCTCTCAGGAGGAACCTTCAACTGACCACCCCGCAAAGAGGTAAATGCATCCCTTTGGATCAACTAATTCCACAGGCGCGAACGGAGCCCTTTTAATTTTCTTAGGGAATAAGGCATGTAATGTATTGAATTTCTAAGACGGAAACACCCTATACCACCGAATCGTTTGGGGTTAGCTGGCACCATAAACACGTCTTGGGCCACTTTAGTTTGCTTTCGAACAAGGGCATGTAATGGGTTCAATTTCCCAGAGTCAAACATCCTATCCCACTGAATCCTTCGTGAGGGAAAACGAAGCGGCCCCCGGAAATATAAATGGGTCCCTTTGGATCAATAAAAACGCCGTAAGCACGGTTTGAAACCTTTTGGTTTGCTCAGGGACAAACGTGTGTAATGCCTAAGATTCAAACTTGGTATCCCACACAAACTCTCGTGAGGAATCCAGAAAGACACCCCAAAAAGATCAAATGTATCGTTCTAAATCAACGGTCACCACAAACGCTATTTGGGCAGTTTTAATTTGGCCAGGGATTAAGGCATGTAACGTGTTTAATTTCTAAGATTCAAGCATCCTGTCCCGCTGAATCTTTCATGGGGGAAGTAGAAACGACCCCCAACAATGTTAAACGCGTCCGTATGGATCAACTAACTCCACAAACACCACCCGAACCCCCTTAGCTTGCTTAGGGACAAATGCAGGTGGTGTATGGGATTTCTATGATGGGAACATCCTGTCCCGCTAAGACTCTCACGAGGAATCTGGAGCTGAGACCCAAAAAGGTCCGGCATTTAATTTATTATCATCTAGCTCCATGAACACCATTGGAGCCATTTTTGTTCGCTTATAAGGTATGTAATGTGTTTAGTCCCTCGGGTTCAAACAACCAATCCCACTGATTCTTTCATGAGGAATCACGGGGTGACCCCCGCGAAAGGGTAAATGCGTCCGTTTGGATCAACTAACACCGCAGACGGGATTTGAATCCTTTCAGTTCGGTAGGGGACGAAAACTGTGTAATTTACTGAACATCTAAGATTAAAACACCCTGTCACCGCCAAAGTTTCACGAGGAACTAGAGCCGCCCGCAAGAAGGTCAGATTTATCATTTTCGATCATCGACTAGCACCAAAGAAAGGATTCAAGCCACTTTTGTCTGCTTAGGGACTAAGGTGTGTAATGTGTGTAGATTCTGAGATTCAAAAATCCTATCCCAATGAATCTCTCAGGAGGAACCTTCAACTGACCACCCCGCAAAGAGGTAAATGCATCCCTTTGGATCAACTAATTCCACAGGCGCGAACGGAGCCCTTTTAATTTTCTTAGGGAATAAGGCATGTAATGTATTGAATTTCTAAGACGGAAACACCCTATACCACCGAATCGTTTGGGGTTAGCTGGCACCATAAACACGTCTTGGGCCACTTTAGTTTGCTTTCGAACAAGGGCATGTAATGGGTTCAATTTCCCAGAGTCAAACATCCTATCCCACTGAATCCTTCGTGAGGGAAAAGGAAGCGGCCCCCGGAAATATAAATGGGTCCCTTTGGATCAATAAAAACGCCGTAAGCACGGTTTGAAACCTTTTGGTTTGCTCAGGGACAAACGTGTGTAATGCCTAAGATTCAAACTTGGTATCCCACACAAACTCTCGTGAGGAATCCAGAAAGACACCCCAAAAAGATCAAATGTATCGTTCTAAATCAACGGTCACCACAAACGCTATTTGGGCAGTTTTAATTTGGCCAGGGATTAAGGCATGTAACGTGTTTAATTTCTAAGATTCAAGCATCCTGTCCCGCTGAATCTTTCATGGGGGAAGTAGAAACGACCCCCAACAATGTTAAACGCGTCCGTATGGATCAACTAACTCCACAAACACCACCCGAACCCCCTTAGCTTGCTTAGGGACAAATGCAGGTGGTGTATGGGATTTCTATGATGGGAACATCCTGTCCCGCTAAGACTCTCACGAGGAATCTGGAGCTGAGACCCAAAAAGGTCCGGCATTTAATTTATTATCATCTAGCACCATGAACACCATTGGAGCCATTTTTGTTCGCTTATAAGGTATGTAATGTGTTTAGTCCCTAGGGTTCAAACAACCAATCCCACTGAATCTTTCATGAGGAATCACGGGGTGACCCCCGCGAAAGGGTAAATGCGTCCGTTTGGATCAACTAACACCGCAGACGGGATTTGAATCCTTTCAGTTCGGTAGGGGACGAAAACTGTGTAATTTACTGAACATCTAAGATTAAAACACCCTGTCACCGCCAAAGTTTCACGAGGAACTAGAGCCGCCCGCAAGAAGGTCAGATTTATCATTTTCGATCATCGACTAGCACCAAAGAAAGGATTCAAGCCACTTTTGTCTGCTTAGGGACTAAGGTGTGTAATGTGTGTAGATTCTGAGATTCAAAAATCCTATCCCAATGAATCTCTCAGGAGGGACCTTCAACTGACCACCCCGCAAAGAGGTAAATGCATCCCTTTGGATCAACTAATTCCACAGGCGCGAACGGAGCCCTTTTAATTTTCTTAGGGAATAAGGCATGTAATGTATTGAATTTCTAAGACGGAAACACCCTATACCACCGAATCGTTTGGGGTTAGCTGGCACCATAAACACGTCTTGGGCCACTTTAGTTTGCTTTCGAACAAGGGCATGTAATGGGTTCAATTTCCCAGAGTCAAACATCCTATCCCACTGAATCCTTCGTGAGGGAAAAGGAAGCGGCCCCCGGAAATATAAATGGGTCCCTTTGGATCAATAAAAACGCCGTAAGCACGGTTTGAAACCTTTTGGTTTGCTCAGGGACAAACGTGTGTAATGCCTAAGATTCAAACTTGGTATCCCACACAAACTCTCGTGAGGAATCCAGAAAGACACCCCAAAAAGATCAAATGTATCGTTCTAAATCAACGGTCACCACAAACGCTATTTGGGCAGTTTTAATTTGGCCAGGGATTAAGGCATGTAACGTGTTTAATTTCTAAGATTCAAGCATCCTGTCCCGCTGAATCTTTCATGGGGGAAGTAGAAACGACCCCCAACAATGTTAAACGCGTCCGTATGGATCAACTAACTCCACAAACACCACCCGAACCCCCTTAGCTTGCTTAGGGACAAATGCAGGTGGTGTATGGGATTTCTATGATGGGAACATCCTGTCCCGCTAAGACTCTCACGAGGAATCTGGAGCTGAGACCCAAAAAGGTCCGGCATTTAATTTATTATCATCTAGCACCATGAACACCATTGGAGCCATTTTTGTTCGCTTATAAGGTATGTAATGTGTTTAGTCCCTAGGGTTCAAACAACCAATCCCACTGATTCTTTCATGAGGAATCACGGGGTGACCCACGCGAAAGGGTAAATGCGTCCGTTTGGATCAACTAACACCGCAGACGGGATTTGAATCCTTTCAGTTCGGTAGGGGACGAAAACTGTGTAATTTACTGAACATCTAAGATTAAAACACCCTGTCACCGCCAAAGTTTCACGAGGAACTAGAGCCGCCCGCAAGAAGGTCAGATTTATCATTTTCGATCATCGACTAGCACCAAAGAAAGGATTCAAGCCACTTTTGTCTGCTTAGGGACTAAGGTGTGTAATGTGTGTAGATTCTGAGATTCAAAAATCCTATCCCAATGAATCTCTCAGGAGGAACCTTCAACTGACCACCCCGCAAAGAGGTAAATGCATCCCTTTGGATCAACTAATTCCACAGGCGCGAACGGAGCCCTTTTAATTTTCTTAGGGAATAAGGCATGTAATGTATTGAATTTCTAAGACGGAAACACCCTATACCACCGAATCGTTTGGGGTTAGCTGGCACCATAAACACGTCTTGGGCCACTTTAGTTTGCTTTCGAACAAGGGCATGTAATGGGTTCAATTTCCCAGAGTCAAACATCCTATCCCACTGAATCCTTCGTGAGGGAAAACGAAGCGGCCCCCGGAAATATAAATGGGTCCCTTTGGATCAATAAAAACGCCGTAAGCACGGTTTGAAACCTTTTGGTTTGCTCAGGGACAAACGTGTGTAATGCCTAAGATTCAAACTTGGTATCCCACACAAACTCTCGTGAGGAATCCAGAAAGACACCCCAAAAAGATCAAATGTATCGTTCTAAATCAACGGTCACCACAAACGCTATTTGGGCAGTTTTAATTTGGCCAGGGATTAAGGCATGTAACGTGTTTAATTTCTAAGATTCAAGCATCCTGTCCCGCTGAATCTTTCATGGGGGAAGTAGAAACGACCCCCAACAATGTTAAACGCGTCCGTATGGATCAACTAACTCCACAAACACCACCCGAACCCCCTTAGCTTGCTTAGGGACAAATGCAGGTGGTGTATGGGATTTCTATGATGGGAACATCCTGTCCCGCTAAGACTCTCACGAGGAATCTGGAGCTGAGACCCAAAAAGGTCCGGCATTTAATTTATTATCATCTAGCACCATGAACACCATTGGAGCCATTTTTGTTCGCTTATAAGGTATGTAATGTGTTTAGTCCCTAGGGTTCAAACAACCAATCCCACTGAATCTTTCATGAGGAATCACGGGGTGACCCCCGCGAAAGGGTAAATGCGTCCGTTTGGATCAACTAACACCGCAGACGGGATTTGAATCCTTTCAGTTCGGTAGGGGACGAAAACTGTGTAATTTACTGAACATCTAAGATTAAAACACCCTGTCACCGCCAAAGTTTCACGAGGAACTAGAGCCGCCCGCAAGAAGGTCAGATTTATCATTTTCGATCATCGACTAGCACCAAAGAAAGGATTCAAGCCACTTTTGTCTGCTTAGGGACTAAGGTGTGTAATGTGTGTAGATTCTGAGATTCAAAAATCCTATCCCAATGAATCTCTCAGGAGGAACCTTCAACTGACCACCCCGCAAAGAGGTAAATGCATCCCTTTGGATCAACTAATTCCACAGGCGCGAACGGAGCCCTTTTAATTTTCTTAGGGAATAAGGCATGTAATGTATTGAATTTCTAAGACGGAAACACCCTATACCACCGAATCGTTTGGGGTTAGCTGGCACCATAAACACGTCTTGGGCCACTTTAGTTTGCTTTCGAACAAGGGCATGTAATGGGTTCAATTTCCCAGAGTCAAACATCCTATCCCACTGAATCCTTCGTGAGGGAAAACGAAGCGGCCCCCGGAAATATAAATGGGTCCCTTTGGATCAATAAAAACGCCGTAAGCACGGTTTGAAACCTTTTGGTTTGCTCAGGGACAAACGTGTGTAATGCCTAAGATTCAAACTTGGTATCCCACACAAACTCTCGTGAGGAATCCAGAAAGACACCCCAAAAAGATCAAATGTATCGTTCTAAATCAACGGTCACCACAAACGCTATTTGGGCAGTTTTAATTTGGCCAGGGATTAAGGCATGTAACGTGTTTAATTTCTAAGATTCAAGCATCCTGTCCCGCTGAATCTTTCATGGGGGAAGTAGAAACGACCCCCAACAATGTTAAACGCGTCCGTATGGATCAACTAACTCCACAAACACCACCCGAACCCCCTTAGCTTGCTTAGGGACAAATGCAGGTGGTGTATGGGATTTCTATGATGGGAACATCCTGTCCCGCTAAGACTCTCACGAGGAATCTGGAGCTGAGACCCAAAAAGGTCCGGCATTTAATTTATTATCATCTAGCACCATGAACACCATTGGAGCCATTTTTGTTCGCTTATAAGGTATGTAATGTGTTTAGTCCCTAGGGTTCAAACAACCAATCCCACTGAATCTTTCATGAGGAATCACGGGGTGACCCCCGCGAAAGGGTAAATGCGTCCGTTTGGATCAACTAACACCGCAGACGGGATTTGAATCCTTTCAGTTCGGTAGGGGACGAAAACTGTGTAATTTACTGAACATCTAAGATTAAAACACCCTGTCACCGCCAAAGTTTCACGAGGAACTAGAGCCGCCCGCAAGAAGGTCAGATTTATCATTTTCGATCATCGACTAGCACCAAAGAAAGGATTCAAGCCACTTTTGTCTGCTTAGGGACTAAGGTGTGTAATGTGTGTAGATTCTGAGATTCAAAAATCCTATCCCAATGAATCTCTCAGGAGGAACCTTCAACTGACCACCCCGCAAAGAGGTAAATGCATCCCTTTGGATCAACTAATTCCACAGGCGCGAACGGAGCCCTTTTAATTTTCTTAGGGAATAAGGCATGTAATGTATTGAATTTCTAAGACGGAAACACCCTATACCACCGAATCGTTTGGGGTTAGCTGGCACCATAAACACGTCTTGGGCCACTTTAGTTTGCTTTCGAACAAGGGCATGTAATGGGTTCAATTTCCCAGAGTCAAACATCCTATCCCACTGAATCCTTCGTGAGGGAAAACGAAGCGGCCCCCGGAAATATAAATGGGTCCCTTTGGATCAATAAAAACGCCGTAAGCACGGTTTGAAACCTTTTGGTTTGCTCAGGGACAAACGTGTGTAATGCCTAAGATTCAAACTTGGTATCCCACACAAACTCTCGTGAGGAATCCAGAAAGACACCCCAAAAAGATCAAATGTATCGTTCTAAATCAACGGTCACCACAAACGCTATTTGGGCAGTTTTAATTTGGCCAGGGATTAAGGCATGTAACGTGTTTAATTTCTAAGATTCAAGCATCCTGTCCCGCTGAATCTTTCATGGGGGAAGTAGAAACGACCCCCAACAATGTTAAACGCGTCCGTATGGATCAACTAACTCCACAAACACCACCCGAACCCCCTTAGCTTGCTTAGGGACAAATGCAGGTGGTGTATGGGATTTCTATGATGGGAACATCCTGTCCCGCTAAGACTCTCACGAGGAATCTGGAGCTGAGACCCAAAAAGGTCCGGCATTTAATTTATTATCATCTAGCACCATGAACACCATTGGAGCCATTTTTGTTCGCTTATAAGGTATGTAATGTGTTTAGTCCCTAGGGTTCAAACAACCAATCCCACTGAATCTTTCATGAGGAATCACGGGGTGACCCCCGCGAAAGGGTAAATGCGTCCGTTTGGATCAACTAACACCGCAGACGGGATTTGAATCCTTTCAGTTCGGTAGGGGACGAAAACTGTGTAATTTACTGAACATCTAAGATTAAAACACCCTGTCACCGCCAAAGTTTCACGAGGAACTAGAGCCGCCCGCAAGAAGGTCAGATTTATCATTTTCGATCATCGACTAGCACCAAAGAAAGGATTCAAGCCACTTTTGTCTGCTTAGGGACTAAGGTGTGTAATGTGTGTAGATTCTGAGATTCAAAAATCCTATCCCAATGAATCTCTCAGGAGGAACCTTCAACTGACCACCCCGCAAAGAGGTAAATGCATCCCTTTGGATCAACTAATTCCACAGGCGCGAACGGAGCCCTTTTAATTTTCTTAGGGAATAAGGCATGTAATGTATTGAATTTCTAAGACGGAAACACCCTATACCACCGAATCGTTTGGGGTTAGCTGGCACCATAAACACGTCTTGGGCCACCTTAGTTTGCTTTCGAACAAGGGCATGTAATGGGTTCAATTTCCCAGAGTCAAACATCCTATCCCACTGAATCCTTCGTGAGGGAAAACGAAGCGGCCCCCGGAAATATAAATGGGTCCCTTTGGATCAATAAAAACGCCGTAAGCACGGTTTGAAACCTTTTGGTTTGCTCAGGGACAAACGTGTGTAATGCCTAAGATTCAAACTTGGTATCCCACACAAACTCTCGTGAGGAATCCAGAAAGACACCCCAAAAAGATCAAATGTATCGTTCTAAATCAACGGTCACCACAAACGCTATTTGGGCAGTTTTAATTTGGCCAGGGATTAAGGCATGTAACGTGTTTAATTTCTAAGATTCAAGCATCCTGTCCCGCTGAATCTTTCATGGGGGAAGTAGAAACGACCCCCAACAATGTTAAACGCGTCCGTATGGATCAACTAACTCCACAAACACCACCCGAACCCCCTTAGCTTGCTTAGGGACAAATGCAGGTGGTGTATGGGATTTCTATGATGGGAACATCCTGTCCCGCTAAGACTCTCACGAGGAATCTGGAGCTGAGACCCAAAAAGGTCCGGCATTTAATTTATTATCATCTAGCACCATGAACACCATTGGAGCCATTTTTGTTCGCTTATAAGGTATGTAATGTGTTTAGTCCCTAGGGTTCAAACAACCAATCCCACTGAATCTTTCATGAGGAATCACGGGGTGACCCCCGCGAAAGGGTAAATGCGTCCGTTTGGATCAACTAACACCGCAGACGGGATTTGAATCCTTTCAGTTCGGTAGGGGACGAAAACTGTGTAATTTACTGAACATCTAAGATTAAAACACCCTGTCACCGCCAAAGTTTCACGAGGAACTAGAGCCGCCCGCAAGAAGGTCAGATTTATCATTTTCGATCATCGACTAGCACCAAAGAAAGGATTCAAGCCACTTTTGTCTGCTTAGGGACTAAGGTGCGTAATGTGTGTAGATTCTGAGATTCAAAAATCCTATCCCAATGAATCTCTCAGGAGGAACCTTCAACTGACCACCCCGCAAAGAGGTAAATGCATCCCTTTGGATCAACTAATTCCACAGGCGCGAACGGAGCCCTTTTAATTTTCTTAGGGAATAAGGCATGTAATGTATTGAATTTCTAAGACGGAAACACCCTATACCACCGAATCGTTTGGGGTTAGCTGGCACCATAAACACGTCTTGGGCCACCTTAGTTTGCTTTCGAACAAGGGCATGTAATGGGTTCAATTTCCCAGAGTCAAACATCCTATCCCACTGAATCCTTCGTGAGGGAAAACGAAGCGGCCCCCGGAAATATAAATGGGTCCCTTTGGATCAATAAAAACGCCGTAAGCACGGTTTGAAACCTTTTGGTTTGCTCAGGGACAAACGTGTGTAATGCCTAAGATTCAAACTTGGTATCCCACACAAACTCTCGTGAGGAATCCAGAAAGACACCCCAAAAAGATCAAATGTATCGTTCTAAATCAACGGTCACCACAAACGCTATTTGGGCAGTTTTAATTTGGCCAGGGATTAAGGCATGTAACGTGTTTAATTTCTAAGATTCAAGCATCCTGTCCCGCTGAATCTTTCATGGGGGAAGTAGAAACGACCCCCAACAATGTTAAACGCGTCCGTATGGATCAACTAACTCCACAAACACCACCCGAACCCCCTTAGCTTGCTTAGGGACAAATGCAGGTGGTGTATGGGATTTCTATGATGGGAACATCCTGTCCCGCTAAGACTCTCACGAGGAATCTGGAGCTGAGACCCAAAAAGGTCCGGCATTTAATTTATTATCATCTAGCTCCATGAACACCATTGGAGCCATTTTTGTTCGCTTATAAGGTATGTAATGTGTTTAGTCCCTCGGGTTCAAACAACCAATCCCACTGATTCTTTCATGAGGAATCACGGGGTGACCCCCGCGAAAGGGTAAATGCGTCCGTTTGGATCAACTAACACCGCAGACGGGATTTGAATCCTTTCAGTTCGGTAGGGGACGAAAACTGTGTAATTTACTGAACATCTAAGATTAAAACACCCTGTCACCGCCAAAGTTTCACGAGGAACTAGAGCCGCCCGCAAGAAGGTCAGATTTATCATTTTCGATCATCGACTAGCACCAAAGAAAGGATTCAAGCCACTTTTGTCTGCTTAGGGACTAAGGTGCGTAATGTGTGTAGATTCTGAGATTCAAAAATCCTATCCCAATGAATCTCTCAGGAGGAACCTTCAACTGACCACCCCGCAAAGAGGTAAATGCATCCCTTTGGATCAACTAATTCCACAGGCGCGAACGGAGCCCTTTTAATTTTCTTAGGGAATAAGGCATGTAATGTATTGAATTTCTAAGACGGAAACACCCTATACCACCGAATCGTTTGGGGTTAGCTGGCACCATAAACACGTCTTGGGCCACCTTAGTTTGCTTTCGAACAAGGGCATGTAATGGGTTCAATTTCCCAGAGTCAAACATCCTATCCCACTGAATCCTTCGTGAGGGAAAACGAAGCGGCCCCCGGAAATATAAATGGGTCCCTTTGGATCAATAAAAACGCCGTAAGCACGGTTTGAAACCTTTTGGTTTGCTCAGGGACAAACGTGTGTAATGCCTAAGATTCAAACTTGGTATCCCACACAAACTCTCGTGAGGAATCCAGAAAGACACCCCAAAAAGATCAAATGTATCGTTCTAAATCAACGGTCACCACAAACGCTATTTGGGCAGTTTTAATTTGGCCAGGGATTAAGGCATGTAACGTGTTTAATTTCTAAGATTCAAGCATCCTGTCCCGCTGAATCTTTCATGGGGGAAGTAGAAACGACCCCCAACAATGTTAAACGCGTCCGTATGGATCAACTAACTCCACAAACACCACCCGAACCCCCTTAGCTTGCTTAGGGACAAATGCAGGTGGTGTATGGGATTTCTATGATGGGAACATCCTGTCCCGCTAAGACTCTCACGAGGAATCTGGAGCTGAGACCCAAAAAGGTCCGGCATTTAATTTATTATCATCTAGCACCATGAACACCATTGGAGCCATTTTTGTTCGCTTATAAGGTATGTAATGTGTTTAGTCCCTAGGGTTCAAACAACCAATCCCACTGAATCTTTCATGAGGAATCACGGGGTGACCCCCGCGAAAGGGTAAATGCGTCCGTTTGGATCAACTAACACCGCAGACGGGATTTGAATCCTTTCAGTTCGGTAGGGGACGAAAACTGTGTAATTTACTGAACATCTAAGATTAAAACACCCTGTCACCGCCAAAGTTTCACGAGGAACTAGAGCCGCCCGCAAGAAGGTCAGATTTATCATTTTCGATCATCGACTAGCACCAAAGAAAGGATTCAAGCCACTTTTGTCTGCTTAGGGACTAAGGTGCGTAATGTGTGTAGATTCTGAGATTCAAAAATCCTATCCCAATGAATCTCTCAGGAGGAACCTTCAACTGACCACCCCGCAAAGAGGTAAATGCATCCCTTTGGATCAACTAATTCCACAGGCGCGAACGGAGCCCTTTTAATTTTCTTAGGGAATAAGGCATGTAATGTATTGAATTTCTAAGACGGAAACACCCTATACCACCGAATCGTTTGGGGTTAGCTGGCACCATAAACACGTCTTGGGCCACCTTAGTTTGCTTTCGAACAAGGGCATGTAATGGGTTCAATTTCCCAGAGTCAAACATCCTATCCCACTGAATCCTTCGTGAGGGAAAACGAAGCGGCCCCCGGAAATATAAATGGGTCCCTTTGGATCAATAAAAACGCCGTAAGCACGGTTTGAAACCTTTTGGTTTGCTCAGGGACAAACGTGTGTAATGCCTAAGATTCAAACTTGGTATCCCACACAAACTCTCGTGAGGAATCCAGAAAGACACCCCAAAAAGATCAAATGTATCGTTCTAAATCAACGGTCACCACAAACGCTATTTGGGCAGTTTTAATTTGGCCAGGGATTAAGGCATGTAACGTGTTTAATTTCTAAGATTCAAGCATCCTGTCCCGCTGAATCTTTCATGGGGGAAGTAGAAACGACCCCCAACAATGTTAAACGCGTCCGTATGGATCAACTAACTCCACAAACACCACCCGAACCCCCTTAGCTTGCTTAGGGACAAATGCAGGTGGTGTATGGGATTTCTATGATGGGAACATCCTGTCCCGCTAAGACTCTCACGAGGAATCTGGAGCTGAGACCCAAAAAGGTCCGGCATTTAATTTATTATCATCTAGCTCCATGAACACCATTGGAGCCATTTTTGTTCGCTTATAAGGTATGTAATGTGTTTAGTCCCTCGGGTTCAAACAACCAATCCCACTGATTCTTTCATGAGGAATCACGGGGTGACCCCCGCGAAAGGGTAAATGCGTCCGTTTGGATCAACTAACACCGCAGACGGGATTTGAATCCTTTCAGTTCGGTAGGGGACGAAAACTGTGTAATTTACTGAACATCTAAGATTAAAACACCCTGTCACCGCCAAAGTTTCACGAGGAACTAGAGCCGCCCGCAAGAAGGTCAGATTTATCATTTTCGATCATCGACTAGCACCAAAGAAAGGATTCAAGCCACTTTTGTCTGCTTAGGGACTAAGGTGCGTAATGTGTGTAGATTCTGAGATTCAAAAATCCTATCCCAATGAATCTCTCAGGAGGAACCTTCAACTGACCACCCCGCAAAGAGGTAAATGCATCCCTTTGGATCAACTAATTCCACAGGCGCGAACGGAGCCCTTTTAATTTTCTTAGGGAATAAGGCATGTAATGTATTGAATTTCTAAGACGGAAACACCCTATACCACCGAATCGTTTGGGGTTAGCTGGCACCATAAACACGTCTTGGGCCACCTTAGTTTGCTTTCGAACAAGGGCATGTAATGGGTTCAATTTCCCAGAGTCAAACATCCTATCCCACTGAATCCTTCGTGAGGGAAAACGAAGCGGCCCCCGGAAATATAAATGGGTCCCTTTGGATCAATAAAAACGCCGTAAGCACGGTTTGAAACCTTTTGGTTTGCTCAGGGACAAACGTGTGTAATGCCTAAGATTCAAACTTGGTATCCCACACAAACTCTCGTGAGGAATCCAGAAAGACACCCCAAAAAGATCAAATGTATCGTTCTAAATCAACGGTCACCACAAACGCTATTTGGGCAGTTTTAATTTGGCCAGGGATTAAGGCATGTAACGTGTTTAATTTCTAAGATTCAAGCATCCTGTCCCGCTGAATCTTTCATGGGGGAAGTAGAAACGACCCCCAACAATGTTAAACGCGTCCGTATGGATCAACTAACTCCACAAACACCACCCGAACCCCCTTAGCTTGCTTAGGGACAAATGCAGGTGGTGTATGGGATTTCTATGATGGGAACATCCTGTCCCGCTAAGACTCTCACGAGGAATCTGGAGCTGAGACCCAAAAAGGTCCGGCATTTAATTTATTATCATCTAGCTCCATGAACACCATTGGAGCCATTTTTGTTCGCTTATAAGGTATGTAATGTGTTTAGTCCCTCGGGTTCAAACAACCAATCCCACTGATTCTTTCATGAGGAATCACGGGGTGACCCCCGCGAAAGGGTAAATGCGTCCGTTTGGATCAACTAACACCGCAGACGGGATTTGAATCCTTTCAGTTCGGTAGGGGACGAAAACTGTGTAATTTACTGAACATCTAAGATTAAAACACCCTGTCACCGCCAAAGTTTCACGAGGAACTAGAGCCGCCCGCAAGAAGGTCAGATTTATCATTTTCGATCATAGACTAGCACCAAAGAAAGGATTCAAGCCACTTTTGTCTGCTTAGGGACTAAGGTGCGTAATGTGTGTAGATTCTGAGATTCAAAAATCCTATCCCAATGAATCTCTCAGGAGGAACCTTCAACTGACCACCCCGCAAAGAGGTAAATGCATCCCTTTGGATCAACTAATTCCACAGGCGCGAACGGAGCCCTTTTAATTTTCTTAGGGAATAAGGCATGTAATGTATTGAATTTCTAAGACGGAAAAACCCTATACCACCGAATCGATTGGGGTTAGCTGGCACCATAAACACGTCTTGGGCCACCTTAGTTTGCTTTCGAACAAGGGCATGTAATGGGTTCAATTTCCCAGAGTCAAACATCCTATCCCACTGAATCCTTCGTGAGGGAAAACGAAGCGGCCCCCGGAAATATAAATGGGTCCCTTTGGATCAATAAAAACGCCGTAAGCACGGTTTGAAACCTTTTGGTTTGCTCAGGGACAAACGTGTGTAATGCCTAAGATTCAAACTTGGTATCCCACACAAACTCTCGTGAGGAATCCAGAAAGACACCCCAAAAAGATCAAATGTATCGTTCTAAATCAACGGTCACCACAAACGCTATTTGGGCAGTTTTAATTTGGCCAGGGATTAAGGCATGTAACGTGTTTAATTTCTAAGATTCAAGCATCCTGTCCCGCTGAATCTTTCATGGGGGAAGTAGAAACGACCCCCAACAATGTTAAACGCGTCCGTATGGATCAACTAACTCCACAAACACCACCCGAACCCCCTTAGCTTGCTTAGGGACAAATGCAGGTGGTGTATGGGATTTCTATGATGGGAACATCCTGTCCCGCTAAGACTCTCACGAGGAATCTGGAGCTGAGACCCAAAAAGGTCCGGCATTTAATTTATTATCATCTAGCTCCATGAACACCATTGGAGCCATTTTTGTTCGCTTATAAGGTATGTAATGTGTTTAGTCCCTCGGGTTCAAACAACCAATCCCACTGATTCTTTCATGAGGAATCACGGGGTGACCCCCGCGAAAGGGTAAATGCGTCCGTTTGGATCAACTAACACCGCAGACGGGATTTGAATCCTTTCAGTTCGGTAGGGGACGAAAACTGTGTAATTTACTGAACATCTAAGATTAAAACACCCTGTCACCGCCAAAGTTTCACGAGGAACTAGAGCCGCCCGCAAGAAGGTCAGATTTATCATTTTCGATCATAGACTAGCACCAAAGAAAGGATTCAAGCCACTTTTGTCTGCTTAGGGACTAAGGTGCGTAATGTGTGTAGATTCTGAGATTCAAAAATCCTATCCCAATGAATCTCTCAGGAGGAACCTTCAACTGACCACCCCGCAAAGAGGTAAATGCATCCCTTTGGATCAACTAATTCCACAGGCGCGAACGGAGCCCTTTTAATTTTCTTAGGGAATAAGGCATGTAATGTATTGAATTTCTAAGACGGAAAAACCCTATACCACCGAATCGATTGGGGTTAGCTGGCACCATAAACACGTCTTGGGCCACCTTAGTTTGCTTTCGAACAAGGGCATGTAATGGGTTCAATTTCCCAGAGTCAAACATCCTATCCCACTGAATCCTTCGTGAGGGAAAACGAAGCGGCCCCCGGAAATATAAATGGGTCCCTTTGGATCAATAAAAACGCCGTAAGCACGGTTTGAAACCTTTTGGTTTGCTCAGGGACAAACGTGTGTAATGCCTAAGATTCAAACTTGGTATCCCACACAAACTCTCGTGAGGAATCCAGAAAGACACCCCAAAAAGATCAAATGTATCGTTCTAAATCAACGGTCACCACAAACGCTATTTGGGCAGTTTTAATTTGGCCAGGGATTAAGGCATGTAACGTGTTTAATTTCTAAGATTCAAGCATCCTGTCCCGCTGAATCTTTCATGGGGGAAGTAGAAACGACCCCCAACAATGTTAAACGCGTCCGTATGGATCAACTAACTCCACAAACACCACCCGAACCCCCTTAGCTTGCTTAGGGACAAATGCAGGTGGTGTATGGGATTTCTATGATGGGAACATCCTGTCCCGCTAAGACTCTCACGAGGAATCTGGAGCTGAGACCCAAAAAGGTCCGGCATTTAATTTATTATCATCTAGCTCCATGAACACCATTGGAGCCATTTTTGTTCGCTTATAAGGTATGTAATGTGTTTAGTCCCTCGGGTTCAAACAACCAATCCCACTGATTCTTTCATGAGGAATCACGGGGTGACCCCCGCGAAAGGGTAAATGCGTCCGTTTGGATCAACTAACACCGCAGACGGGATTTGAATCCTTTCAGTTCGGTAGGGGACGAAAACTGTGTAATTTACTGAACATCTAAGATTAAAACACCCTGTCACCGCCAAAGTTTCACGAGGAACTAGAGCCGCCCGCAAGAAGGTCAGATTTATCATTTTCGATCATAGACTAGCACCAAAGAAAGGATTCAAGCCATTTTTGTCTGCTTAGGGACTAAGGTGCGTAATGTGTGTAGATTCTGAGATTCAAAAATCCTATCCCAATGAATCTCTCAGGAGGAACCTTCAACTGACCACCCCGCAAAGAGGTAAATGCATCCCTTTGGATCAACTAATTCCACAGGCGCGAACGGAGCCCTTTTAATTTTCTTAGGGAATAAGGCATGTAATGTATTGAATTTCTAAGACGGAAAAACCCTATACCACCGAATCGATTGGGGTTAGCTGGCACCATAAACACGTCTTGGGCCACCTTAGTTTGCTTTCGAACAAGGGCATGTAATGGGTTCAATTTCCCAGAGTCAAACATCCTATCCCACTGAATCCTTCGTGAGGGAAAACGAAGCGGCCCCCGGAAATATAAATGGGTCCCTTTGGATCAATAAAAACGCCGTAAGCACGGTTTGAAACCTTTTGGTTTGCTCAGGGACAAACGTGTGTAATGCCTAAGATTCAAACTTGGTATCCCACACAAACTCTCGTGAGGAATCCAGAAAGACACCCCAAAAAGATCAAATGTATCGTTCTAAATCAACGGTCACCACAAACGCTATTTGGGCAGTTTTAATTTGGCCAGGGATTAAGGCATGTAACGTGTTTAATTTCTAAGATTCAAGCATCCTGTCCCGCTGAATCTTTCATGGGGGAAGTAGAAACGACCCCCAACAATGTTAAACGCGTCCGTATGGATCAACTAACTCCACAAACACCACCCGAACCCCCTTAGCTTGCTTAGGGACAAATGCAGGTGGTGTATGGGATTTCTATGATGGGAACATCCTGTCCCGCTAAGACTCTCACGAGGAATCTGGAGCTGAGACCCAAAAAGGTCCGGCATTTAATTTATTATCATCTAGCTCCATGAACACCATTGGAGCCATTTTTGTTCGCTTATAAGGTATGTAATGTGTTTAGTCCCTCGGGTTCAAACAACCAATCCCACTGATTCTTTCATGAGGAATCACGGGGTGACCCCCGCGAAAGGGTAAATGCGTCCGTTTGGATCAACTAACACCGCAGACGGGATTTGAATCCTTTCAGTTCGGTAGGGGACGAAAACTGTGTAATTTACTGAACATCTAAGATTAAAACACCCTGTCACCGCCAAAGTTTCACGAGGAACTAGAGCCGCCCGCAAGAAGGTCAGATTTATCATTTTCGATCATAGACTAGCACCAAAGAAAGGATTCAAGCCATTTTTGTCTGCTTAGGGACTAAGGTGCGTAATGTGTGTAGATTCTGAGATTCAAAAATCCTATCCCAATGAATCTCTCAGGAGGAACCTTCAACTGACCACCCCGCAAAGAGGTAAATGCATCCCTTTGGATCAACTAATTCCACAGGCGCGAACGGAGCCCTTTTAATTTTCTTAGGGAATAAGGCATGTAATGTATTGAATTTCTAAGACGGAAAAACCCTATACCACCGAATCGATTGGGGTTAGCTGGCACCATAAACACGTCTTGGGCCACCTTAGTTTGCTTTCGAACAAGGGCATGTAATGGGTTCAATTTCCCAGAGTCAAACATCCTATCCCACTGAATCCTTCGTGAGGGAAAACGAAGCGGCCCCCGGAAATATAAATGGGTCCCTTTGGATCAATAAAAACGCCGTAAGCACGGTTTGAAACCTTTTGGTTTGCTCAGGGACAAACGTGTGTAATGCCTAAGATTCAAACTTGGTATCCCACACAAACTCTCGTGAGGAATCCAGAAAGACACCCCAAAAAGATCAAATGTATCGTTCTAAATCAACGGTCACCACAAACGCTATTTGGGCAGTTTTAATTTGGCCAGGGATTAAGGCATGTAACGTGTTTAATTTCTAAGATTCAAGCATCCTGTCCCGCTGAATCTTTCATGGGGGAAGTAGAAACGACCCCCAACAATGTTAAACGCGTCCGTATGGATCAACTAACTCCACAAACACCACCCGAACCCCCTTAGCTTGCTTAGGGACAAATGCAGGTGGTGTATGGGATTTCTATGATGGGAACATCCTGTCCCGCTAAGACTCTCACGAGGAATCTGGAGCTGAGACCCAAAAAGGTCCGGCATTTAATTTATTATCATCTAGCTCCATGAACACCATTGGAGCCATTTTTGTTCGCTTATAAGGTATGTAATGTGTTTAGTCCCTCGGGTTCAAACAACCAATCCCACTGATTCTTTCATGAGGAATCACGGGGTGACCCCCGCGAAAGGGTAAATGCGTCCGTTTGGATCAACTAACACCGCAGACGGGATTTGAATCCTTTCAGTTCGGTAGGGGACGAAAACTGTGTAATTTACTGAACATCTAAGATTAAAACACCCTGTCACCGCCAAAGTTTCAAGAGGAACTAGAGCCGCCCGCAAGAAGGTCACATTTATCATTTTCGATCATAGACTAGCACCAAAGAAAGGATTCAAGCCATTTTTGTCTGCTTAGGGACTAAGGTGTGTAATGTGTGTAGATTCTGAGATTCAAAAATCCTATCCCAATGAATCTCTCAGGAGGAACCTTCAACTGACCACCCCGCAAAGAGGTAAATGCATCCCTTTGGATCAACTAATTCCACAGGCGCGAACGGAGCCCTTTTAATTTTCTTAGGGAATAAGGCATGTAATGTATTGAATTTCTAAGACGGAAACACCCTATACCACCGAATCGTTTGGGGTTAGCTGGCACCATAAACACGTCTTGGGCCACTTTAGTTTGCTTTCGAACAAGGGCATGTAATGGGTTCAATTTCCCAGAGTCAAACATCCTATCCCCCTGAATCCTTCGTGAGGGAAAAGGAAGCGGCCCCCGGAAATATAAATGGGTCCCTTTGGATCAATAAAAACGCCGTAAGCACGGTTTGAAACCTTTTGGTTTGCTCAGGGACAAACGTGTGTAATGCCTAAGATTCAAACTTGGTATCCCACACAAACTCTCGTGAGGAATCCAGAAAGACACCCCAAAAAGATCAAATGTATCGTTCTAAATCAACGGTCACCACAAACGCTATTTGGGCAGTTTTAATTTGGCCAGGGATTAAGGCATGTAACGTGTTTAATTTCTAAGATTCAAGCATCCTGTCCCGCTGAATCTTTCATGGGGGAAGTAGAAACGACCCCCAACAATGTTAAACGCGTCCGTATGGATCAACTAACTCCACAAACACCACCCGAACCCCCTTAGCTTGCTTAGGGACAAATGCAGGTGGTGTATGGGATTTCTATGATGGGAACATCCTGTCCCGCTAAGACTCTCACGAGGAATCTGGAGCTGAGACCCAAAAAGGTCCGGCATTTAATTTATTATCATCTAGCTCCATGAACACCATTGGAGCCATTTTTGTTCGCTTATAAGGTATGTAATGTGTTTAGTCCCTCGGGTTCAAACAACCAATCCCACTGATTCTTTCATGAGGAATCACGGGGTGACCCCCGCGAAAGGGTAAATGCGTCCGTTTGGATCAACTAACACCGCAGACGGGATTTGAATCCTTTCAGTTCGGTAGGGGACGAAAACTGTGTAATTTACTGAACATCTAAGATTAAAACACCCTGTCACCGCCAAAGTTTCAAGAGGAACTAGAGCCGCCCGCAAGAAGGTCAAATTTATCATTTTCGATCATAGACTAGCACCAAAGAAAGGATTCAAGCCATTTTTGTCTGCTTAGGGACTAAGGTGCGTAATGTGTGTAGATTCTGAGATTCAAAAATCCTATCCCAATGAATCTCTCAGGAGGAACCTTCAACTGACCACCCCGCAAAGAGGTAAATGCATCCCTTTGGATCAACTAATTCCACAGGCGCGAACGGAGCCCTTTTAATTTTCTTAGGGAATAAGGCATGTAATGTATTGAATTTCTAAGACGGAAACACCCTATACCACCGAATCGTTTGGGGTTAGCTGGCACCATAAACACGTCTTGGGCCACTTTAGTTTGCTTTCGAACAAGGGCATGTAATGGGTTCAATTTCCCAGAGTCAAACATCCTATCCCACTGAATCCTTCGTGAGGGAAAACGAAGCGGCCCCCGGAAATATAAATGGGTCCCTTTGGATCAATAAAAACGCCGTAAGCACGGTTTGAAACCTTTTGGTTTGCTCAGGGACAAACGTGTGTAATGCCTAAGATTCAAACTTGGTATCCCACACAAACTCTCGTGAGGAATCCAGAAAGACACCCCAAAAAGATCAAATGTATCGTTCTAAATCAACGGTCACCACAAACGCTATTTGGGCAGTTTTAATTTGGCCAGGGATTAAGGCATGTAACGTGTTTAATTTCTAAGATTCAAGCATCCTGTCCCGCTGAATCTTTCATGGGGGAAGTAGAAACGACCCCCAACAATGTTAAACGCGTCCGTATGGATCAACTAACTCCACAAACACCACCCGAACCCCCTTAGCTTGCTTAGGGACAAATGCAGGTGGTGTATGGGATTTCTATGATGGGAACATCCTGTCCCGCTAAGACTCTCACGAGGAATCTGGAGCTGAGACCCAAAAAGGTCCGGCATTTAATTTATTATCATCTAGCTCCATGAACACCATTGGAGCCATTTTTGTTCGCTTATAAGGTATGTAATGTGTTTAGTCCCTCGGGTTCAAAAAACCAATCCCACTGATTCTTTCATGAGGAATCACGGGGTGACCCACGCGAAAGGGTAAATGCGTCCGTTTGGATCAACTAACACCGCAGACGGGATTTGAATCCTTTCAGTTCGGTAGGGGACGAAAACTGTGTAATTTACTGAACATCTAAGATTAAAACACCCTGTCACCGCCAAAGTTTCACGAGGAACTAGAGCCGCCCGCAAGAAGGTCAAATTTATCATTTTCGATCATAGACTAGCACCAAAGAAAGGATTCAAGCCATTTTTGTCTGCTTAGGGACTAAGGTGCGTAATGTGTGTAGATTCTGAGATTCAAAAATCCTATCCCAATGAATCTCTCAGGAGGAACCTTCAACTGACCACCCCGCAAAGAGGTAAATGCATCCCTTTGGATCAACTAATTCCACAGGCGCGAACGGAGCCCTTTTAATTTTCTTAGGGAATAAGGCATGTAATGTATTGAATTTCTAAGACGGAAACACCCTATACCACCGAATCGTTTGGGGTTAGCTGGCACCATAAACACGTCTTGGGCCACTTTAGTTTGCTTTCGAACAAGGGCATGTAATGGGTTCAATTTCCCAGAGTCAAACATCCTATCCCCCTGAATCCTTCGTGAGGGAAAAGGAAGCGGCCCCCGGAAATATAAATGGGTCCCTTTGGATCAATAAAAACGCCGTAAGCACGGTTTGAAACCTTTTGGTTTGCTCAGGGACAAACGTGTGTAATGCCTAAGATTCAAACTTGGTATCCCACACAAACTCTCGTGAGGAATCCAGAAAGACACCCCAAAAAGATCAAATGTATCGTTCTAAATCAACGGTCACCACAAACGCTATTTGGGCAGTTTTAATTTGGCCAGGGATTAAGGCATGTAACGTGTTTAATTTCTAAGATTCAAGCATCCTGTCCCGCTGAATCTTTCATGGGGGAAGTAGAAACGACCCCCAACAATGTTAAACGCGTCCGTATGGATCAACTAACTCCACAAACACCACCCGAACCCCCTTAGCTTGCTTAGGGACAAATGCAGGTGGTGTATGGGATTTCTATGATGGGAACATCCTGTCCCGCTAAGACTCTCACGAGGAATCTGGAGCTGAGACCCAAAAAGGTCCGGCATTTAATTTATTATCATCTAGCTCCATGAACACCATTGGAGCCATTTTTGTTCGCTTATAAGGTATGTAATGTGTTTAGTCCCTCGGGTTCAAACAACCAATCCCACTGATTCTTTCATGAGGAATCACGGGGTGACCCCCGCGAAAGGGTAAATGCGTCCGTTTGGATCAACTAACACCGCAGACGGGATTTGAATCCTTTCAGTTCGGTAGGGGACGAAAACTGTGTAATTTACTGAACATCTAAGATTAAAACACCCTGTCACCGCCAAAGTTTCAAGAGGAACTAGAGCCGCCCGCAAGAAGGTCAAATTTATCATTTTCGATCATAGACTAGCACCAAAGAAAGGATTCAAGCCATTTTTGTCTGCTTAGGGACTAAGGTGCGTAATGTGTGTAGATTCTGAGATTCAAAAATCCTATCCCAATGAATCTCTCAGGAGGAACCTTCAACTGACCACCCCGCAAAGAGGTAAATGCATCCCTTTGGATCAACTAATTCCACAGGCGCGAACGGAGCCCTTTTAATTTTCTTAGGGAATAAGGCATGTAATGTATTGAATTTCTAAGACGGAAACACCCTATACCACGGAATCGTTTGGGGTTAGCTGGCACCATAAACACGTCTTGGGCCACTTTAGTTTGCTTTCGAACAAGGGCATGTAATGGGTTCAATTTCCCAGAGTCAAACATCCTATCCCCCTGAATCCTTCGTGAGGGAAAACGAAGCGGCCCCCGGAAATATAAATGGGTCCCTTTGGATCAATAAAAACGCCGTAAGCACGGTTTGAAACCTTTTGGTTTGCTCAGGGACAAACGTGTGTAATGCCTAAGATTCAAACTTGGTATCCCACACAAACTCTCGTGAGGAATCCAGAAAGACACCCCAAAAAGATCAAATGTATCGTTCTAAATCAACGGTCACCACAAACGCTATTTGGGCAGTTTTAATTTGGCCAGGGATTAAGGCATGTAACGTGTTTAATTTCTAAGATTCAAGCATCCTGTCCCGCTGAATCTTTCATGGGGGAAGTAGAAACGACCCCCAACAATGTTAAACGCGTCCGTATGGATCAACTAACTCCACAAACACCACCCGAACCCCCTTAGCTTGCTTAGGGACAAATGCAGGTGGTGTATGGGATTTCTATGATGGGAACATCCTGTCCCGCTAAGACTCTCACGAGGAATCTGGAGCTGAGACCCAAAAAGGTCCGGCATTTAATTTATTATCATCTAGCTCCATGAACACCATTGGAGCCATTTTTGTTCGCTTATAAGGTATGTAATGTGTTTAGTCCCTCGGGTTCAAACAACCAATCCCACTGATTCTTTCATGAGGAATCACGGGGTGACCCCCGCGAAAGGGTAAATGCGTCCGTTTGGATCAACTAACACCGCAGACGGGATTTGAATCCTTTCAGTTCGGTAGGGGACGAAAACTGTGTAATTTACTGAACATCTAAGATTAAAACACCCTGTCACCGCCAAAGTTTCAAGAGGAACTAGAGCCGCCCGCAAGAAGGTCAAATTTATCATTTTCGATCATAGACTAGCACCAAAGAAAGGATTCAAGCCATTTTTGTCTGCTTAGGGACTAAGGTGCGTAATGTGTGTAGATTCTGAGATTCAAAAATCCTATCCCAATGAATCTCTCAGGAGGAACCTTCAACTGACCACCCCGCAAAGAGGTAAATGCATCCCTTTGGATCAACTAATTCCACAGGCGCGAACGGAGCCCTTTTAATTTTCTTAGGGACCAAGGCATGTAATGTATTGAATTTCTAAGACGGAAACACCCTATACCACGGAATCGTTTGGGGTTAGCTGGCACCATAAACACGTCTTGGGCCACCTTAGTTTGCTTTCGAACAAGGGCATGTAATGGGTTCAATTTCCCAGATTCAAACATCCTATCCCACTGAATCCTTCGTGAGGGAAAACGAAGCGGCCCCCGGAAATATAAATGGGTCCCTTTGGATCAATAAAAACGCCTTAAGCACGGTTTGAAACCTTTTGGTTTGCTCAGGGACAAACGTGTGTAATGCCTAAGATTCAAACTTGGTATCCCACACAAACTCTCGTGAGGAATCCAGAAAGACACCCCAAAAAGATCAAATGTATCGTTCTAAATCAACGGTCACCACAAACGCTATTTGGGCAGTTTTAATTTGGCCAGGGATTAAGGCATGTAACGTGTTTAATTTCTAAGATTCAAGCATCCTGTCCCGCTGAATCTTTCATGGGGGAAGTAGAAACGACCCCCAACAATGTTAAACGCGTCCGTATGGATCAACTAACTCCACAAACACCACCCGAACCCCCTTAGCTTGCTTAGGGACAAATGCAGGTGGTGTATGGGATTTCTATGATGGGAACATCCTGTCCCGCTAAGACTCTCACGAGGAATCTGGAGCTGAGACCCAAAAAGGTCCGGCATTTAATTTATTATCATCTAGCTCCATGAACACCATTGGAGCCATTTTTGTTCGCTTATAAGGTATGTAATGTGTTTAGTCCCTCGGGTTCAAACAACCAATCCCACTGATTCTTTCATGAGGAATCACGGGGTGACCCCCGCGAAAGGGTAAATGCGTCCGTTTGGATCAACTAACACCGCAGACGGGATTTGAATCCTTTCAGTTCGGTAGGGGACGAAAACTGTGTAATTTACTGAACATCTAAGATTAAAACACCCTGTCACCGCCAAAGTTTCAAGAGGAACTAGAGCCGCCCGCAAGAAGGTCAAATTTATCATTTTCGATCATAGACTAGCACCAAAGAAAGGATTCAAGCCATTTTTGTCTGCTTAGGGACTAAGGTGTGTAATGTGTGTAGATTCTGAGATTCAAAAATCCTATCCCAATGAATCTCTCAGGAGGAACCTTCAACTGACCACCCCGCAAAGAGGTAAATGCATCCCTTTGGATCAACTAATTCCACAGGCGCGAACGGAGCCCTTTTAATTTTCTTAGGGACCAAGGCATGTAATGTATTGAATTTCTAAGACGGAAACACCCTATACCACCGAATCGTTTGGGGTTAGCTGGCACCATAAACACGTCTTGGGCCACCTTAGTTTGCTTTCGAACAAGGGCATGTAATGGGTTCAATTTCCCAGATTCAAACATCCTATCCCACTGAATCCTTCGTGAGGGAAAACGAAGCGGCCCCCGGAAATATAAATGGGTCCCTTTGGATCAATAAAAACGCCTTAAGCACGGTTTGAAACCTTTTGGTTTGCTCAGGGACAAACGTGTGTAATGCCTAAGATTCAAACTTGGTATCCCACACAAACTCTCGTGAGGAATCCAGAAAGACACCCCAAAAAGATCAAATGTATCGTTCTAAATCAACGGTCACCACAAACGCTATTTGGGCAGTTTTAATTTGGCCAGGGATTAAGGCATGTAACGTGTTTAATTTCTAAGATTCAAGCATCCTGTCCCGCTGAATCTTTCATGGGGGAAGTTGAAACGACCCCCAACAATGTTAAACGCGTCCGTATGGATCAACTAACTCCACAAACACCACCCGAACCCCCTTAGCTTGCTTAGGGACAAATGCAGGTGGTGTATGGGATTTCTATGATGGGAACATCCTGTCCCGCTAAGACTCTCACGAGGAATCTGGAGCTGAGACCCAAAAAGGTCCGGCATTTAATTTATTATCATCTAGCTCCATGAACACCATTGGAGCCATTTTTGTTCGCTTATAAGGTATGTAATGTGTTTAGTCCCTCGGGTTCAAACAACCAATCCCACTGATTCTTTCATGAGGAATCACGGGGTGACCCCCGCGAAAGGGTAAATGCGTCCGTTTGGATCAACTAACACCGCAGACGGGATTTGAATCCTTTCAGTTCGGTAGGGGACGAAAACTGTGTAATTTACTGAACATCTAAGATTAAAACACCCTGTCACCGCCAAAGTTTTTAGAGGAACTAGAGCCGCCCGCAAGAAGGTCAAATTTATCATTTTCGATCATAGACTAGCACCAAAGAAAGGATTCAAGCCATTTTTGTCTGCTTAGGGACTAAGGTGTGTAATGTGTGTAGATTCTGAGATTCAAAAATCCTATCCCAATGAATCTCTCAGGAGGAACCTTCAACTGACCACCCCGCAAAGAGGTAAATGCATCCCTTTGGATCAACTAATTCCACAGGCGCGAACGGAGCCCTTTTAATTTTCTTAGGGACCAAGGCATGTAATGTATTGAATTTCTAAGACGGAAACACCCTATACCACCGAATCGTTTGGGGTTAGCTGGCACCATAAACACGTCTTGGGCCACCTTAGTTTGCTTTCGAACAAGGGCATGTAATGGGTTCAATTTCCCAGATTCAAACATCCTATCCCACTGAATCCTTCGTGAGGGAAAAGGAAGCGGCCCCCGGAAATATAAATGGGTCCCTTTGGATCAATAAAAACGCCGTAAGCACGGTTTGAAACCTTTTGGTTTGCTCAGGGACAAACGTGTGTAATGCCTAAGATTCAAACTTGGTATCCCACACAAACTCTCGTGAGGAATCCAGAAAGACACCCCAAAAAGATCAAATGTATCGTTCTAAATCAACGGTCACCACAAACGCTATTTGGGCAGTTTTAATTTGGCCAGGGATTAAGGCATGTAACGTGTTTAATTTCTAAGATTCAAGCATCCTGTCCCGCTGAATCTTTCATGGGGGAAGTAGAAACGACCCCCAACAATGTTAAACGCGTCCGTATGGATCAACTAACTCCACAAACACCACCCGAACCCCCTTAGCTTGCTTAGGGACAAATGCAGGTGGTGTATGGGATTTCTATGATGGGAACATCCTGTCCCGCTAAGACTCTCACGAGGAATCTGGAGCTGAGACCCAAAAAGGTCCGGCATTTAATTTATTATCATCTAGCTCCATGAACACCATTGGAGCCATTTTTGTTCGCTTATAAGGTATGTAATGTGTTTAGTCCCTCGGGTTCAAACAACCAATCCCACTGATTCTTTCATGAGGAATCACGGGGTGACCCCCGCGAAAGGGTAAATGCGTCCGTTTGGATCAACTAACACCGCAGACGGGATTTGAATCCTTTCAGTTCGGTAGGGGACGAAAACTGTGTAATTTACTGAACATCTAAGATTAAAACACCCTGTCACCGCCAAAGTTTCAAGAGGAACTAGAGCCGCCCGCAAGAAGGTCAAATTTATCATTTTCGATCATAGACTAGCACCAAAGAAAGGATTCAAGCCATTTTTGTCTGCTTAGGGACTAAGGTGTGTAATGTGTGTAGATTCTGAGATTCAAAAATCCTATCCCAATGAATCTCTCAGGAGGAACCTTCAACTGACCACCCCGCAAAGAGGTAAATGCATCCCTTTGGATCAACTAATTCCACAGGCGCGAACGGAGCCCTTTTAATTTTCTTAGGGACCAAGGCATGTAATGTATTGAATTTCTAAGACGGAAACACCCTATACCACCGAATCGTTTGGGGTTAGCTGGCACCATAAACACGTCTTGGGCCACCTTAGTTTGCTTTCGAACAAGGGCATGTAATGGGTTCAATTTCCCAGATTCAAACATCCTATCCCACTGAATCCTTCGTGAGGGAAAACGAAGCGGCCCCCGGAAATATAAATGGGTCCCTTTGGATCAATAAAAACGCCTTAAGCACGGTTTGAAACCTTTTGGTTTGCTCAGGGACAAACGTGTGTAATGCCTAAGATTCAAACTTGGTATCCCACACAAACTCTCGTGAGGAATCCAGAAAGACACCCCAAAAAGATCAAATGTATCGTTCTAAATCAACGGTCACCACAAACGCTATTTGGGCAGTTTTAATTTGGCCAGGGATTAAGGCATGTAACGTGTTTAATTTCTAAGATTCAAGCATCCTGTCCCGCTGAATCTTTCATGGGGGAAGTTGAAACGACCCCCAACAATGTTAAACGCGTCCGTATGGATCAACTAACTCCACAAACACCACCCGAACCCCCTTAGCTTGCTTAGGGACAAATGCAGGTGGTGTATGGGATTTCTATGATGGGAACATCCTGTCCCGCTAAGACTCTCACGAGGAATCTGGAGCTGAGACCCAAAAAGGTCCGGCATTTAATTTATTATCATCTAGCTCCATGAACACCATTGGAGCCATTTTTGTTCGCTTATAAGGTATGTAATGTGTTTAGTCCCTCGGGTTCAAACAACCAATCCCACTGATTCTTTCATGAGGAATCACGGGGTGACCCCCGCGAAAGGGTAAATGCGTCCGTTTGGATCAACTAACACCGCAGACGGGATTTGAATCCTTTCAGTTCGGTAGGGGACGAAAACTGTGTAATTTACTGAACATCTAAGATTAAAACACCCTGTCACCGCCAAAGTTTTTAGAGGAACTAGAGCCGCCCGCAAGAAGGTCAAATTTATCATTTTCGATCATAGACTAGCACCAAAGAAAGGATTCAAGCCATTTTTGTCTGCTTAGGGACTAAGGTGTGTAATGTGTGTAGATTCTGAGATTCAAAAATCCTATCCCAATGAATCTCTCAGGAGGAACCTTCAACTGACCACCCCGCAAAGAGGTAAATGCATCCCTTTGGATCAACTAATTCCACAGGCGCGAACGGAGCCCTTTTAATTTTCTTAGGGACCAAGGCATGTAATGTATTGAATTTCTAAGACGGAAACACCCTATACCACCGAATCGTTTGGGGTTAGCTGGCACCATAAACACGTCTTGGGCCACCTTAGTTTGCTTTCGAACAAGGGCATGTAATGGGTTCAATTTCCCAGATTCAAACATCCTATCCCACTGAATCCTTCGTGAGGGAAAAGGAAGCGGCCCCCGGAAATATAAATGGGTCCCTTTGGATCAATAAAAACGCCGTAAGCACGGTTTGAAACCTTTTGGTTTGCTCAGGGACAAACGTGTGTAATGCCTAAGATTCAAACTTGGTATCCCACACAAACTCTCGTGAGGAATCCAGAAAGACACCCCAAAAAGATCAAATGTATCGTTCTAAATCAACGGTCACCACAAACGCTATTTGGGCAGTTTTAATTTGGCCAGGGATTAAGGCATGTAACGTGTTTAATTTCTAAGATTCAAGCATCCTGTCCCGCTGAATCTTTCATGGGGGAAGTAGAAACGACCCCCAACAATGTTAAACGCGTCCGTATGGATCAACTAACTCCACAAACACCACCCGAACCCCCTTAGCTTGCTTAGGGACAAATGCAGGTGGTGTATGGGATTTCTATGATGGGAACATCCTGTCCCGCTAAGACTCTCACGAGGAATCTGGAGCTGAGACCCAAAAAGGTCCGGCATTTAATTTATTATCATCTAGCTCCATGAACACCATTGGAGCCATTTTTGTTCGCTTATAAGGTATGTAATGTGTTTAGTCCCTCGGGTTCAAACAACCAATCCCACTGATTCTTTCATGAGGAATCACGGGGTGACCCCCGCGAAAGGGTAAATGCGTCCGTTTGGATCAACTAACACCGCAGACGGGATTTGAATCCTTTCAGTTCGGTAGGGGACGAAAACTGTGTAATTTACTGAACATCTAAGATTAAAACACCCTGTCACCGCCAAAGTTTCAAGAGGAACTAGAGCCGCCCGCAAGAAGGTCAAATTTATCATTTTCGATCATAGACTAGCACCAAAGAAAGGATTCAAGCCATTTTTGTCTGCTTAGGGACTAAGGTGTGTAATGTGTGTAGATTCTGAGATTCAAAAATCCTATCCCAATGAATCTCTCAGGAGGAACCTTCAACTGACCACCCCGCAAAGAGGTAAATGCATCCCTTTGGATCAACTAATTCCACAGGCGCGAACGGAGCCCTTTTAATTTTCTTAGGGACCAAGGCATGTAATGTATTGAATTTCTAAGACGGAAACACCCTATACCACCGAATCGTTTGGGGTTAGCTGGCACCATAAACACGTCTTGGGCCACCTTAGTTTGCTTTCGAACAAGGGCATGTAATGGGTTCAATTTCCCAGATTCAAACATCCTATCCCACTGAATCCTTCGTGAGGGAAAACGAAGCGGCCCCCGGAAATATAAATGGGTCCCTTTGGATCAATAAAAACGCCGTAAGCACGGTTTGAAACCTTTTGGTTTGCTCAGGGACAAACGTGTGTAATGCCTAAGATTCAAACTTGGTATCCCACACAAACTCTCGTGAGGAATCCAGAAAGACACCCCAAAAAGATCAAATGTATCGTTCTAAATCAACGGTCACCACAAACGCTATTTGGGCAGTTTTAATTTGGCCAGGGATTAAGGCATGTAACGTGTTTAATTTCTAAGATTCAAGCATCCTGTCCCGCTGAATCTTTCATGGGGGAAGTAGAAACGACCCCCAACAATGTTAAACGCGTCCGTATGGATCAACTAACTCCACAAACACCACCCGAACCCCCTTAGCTTGCTTAGGGACAAATGCAGGTGGTGTATGGGATTTCTATGATGGGAACATCCTGTCCCGCTAAGACTCTCACGAGGAATCTGGAGCTGAGACCCAAAAAGGTCCGGCATTTAATTTATTATCATCTAGCACCTTGAACACCATTGGAGCCATTTTTGTTCGCTTATAAGGTATGTAATGTGTTTAGTCCCTAGGGTTCAAACAACCAATCCCACTGAATCTTTCATGAGGAATCACGGGGTGACCCACGCGAAAGGGTAAATGCGTCCGTTTGGATCAACTAACACCGCAGACGGGATTTGAATCCTTTCAGTTCGGTAGGGGACGAAAACTGTGTAATTTACTGAACATCTAAGATTAAAACACCCTGTCACCGCCAAAGTTTCACGAGGAACTAGAGCCGCCCGCAAGAAGGTCAAATTTATCATTTTCGATCATAGACTAGCACCAAAGAAAGGATTCAAGCCATTTTTGTCTGCTTAGGGACTAAGGTGTGTAATGTGTGTAGATTCTGAGATTCAAAAATCCTATCCCAATGAATCTCTCAGGAGGAACCTTCAACTGACCACCCCGCAAAGAGGTAAATGCATCCCTTTGGATCAACTAATTCCACAGGCGCGAACGGAGCCCTTTTAATTTTCTTAGGGACCAAGGCATGTAATGTATTGAATTTCTAAGACGGAAACACCCTATACCACCGAATCGTTTGGGGTTAGCTGGCACCATAAACACGTCTTGGGCCACCTTAGTTTGCTTTCGAACAAGGGCATGTAATGGGTTCAATTTCCCAGATTCAAACATCCTATCCCACTGAATCCTTCGTGAGGGAAAACGAAGCGGCCCCCGGAAATATAAATGGGTCCCTTTGGATCAATAAAAACGCCGTAAGCACGGTTTGAAACCTTTTGGTTTGCTCAGGGACAAACGTGTGTAATGCCTAAGATTCAAACTTGGTATCCCACACAAACTCTCGTGAGGAATCCAGAAAGACACCCCAAAAAGATCAAATGTATCGTTCTAAATCAACGGTCACCACAAACGCTATTTGGGCAGTTTTAATTTGGCCAGGGATTAAGGCATGTAACGTGTTTAATTTCTAAGATTCAAGCATCCTGTCCCGCTGAATCTTTCATGGGGGAAGTAGAAACGACCCCCAACAATGTTAAACGCGTCCGTATGGATCAACTAACTCCACAAACACCACCCGAACCCCCTTAGCTTGCTTAGGGACAAATGCAGGTGGTGTATGGGATTTCTATGATGGGAACATCCTGTCCCGCTAAGACTCTCACGAGGAATCTGGAGCTGAGACCCAAAAAGGTCCGGCATTTAATTTATTATCATCTAGCACCATGAACACCATTGGAGCCATTTTTGTTCGCTTATAAGGTGTGTAATGTGTTTAGTCCCTAGGGTTCAAACAACCAATCCCACTGAATCTTTCATGAGGAATCACGGGGTGACCCACGCGAAAGGGTAAATGCGTCCGTTTGGATCAACTAACACCGCAGACGGGATTTGAATCCTTTCAGTTCGGTAGGGGACGAAAACTGTGTAATTTACTGAACATCTAAGATTAAAACACCCTGTCACCGCCAAAGTTTCACGAGGAACTAGAGCCGCCCGCAAGAAGGTCAAATTTATCATTTTCGATCATCGACTAGAACCAAAGAAAGGATTCAAGCCATTTTTGTCTGCTTAGGGACTAAGGTGTGTAATGTGTGTAGATTCTGAGATTCAAAAATCCTATCCCAATGAATCTCTCAGGAGGAACCTTCAACTGACCACCCCGCAAAGAGGTAAATGCATCCCTTTGGATCAACTAATTCCACAGGCGCGAACGGAGCCCTTTTAATTTTCTTAGGGACCAAGGCATGTAATGTATTGAATTTCTAAGACGGAAACACCCTATACCACCGAATCGTTTGGGGTTAGCTGGCACCATAAACACGTCTTGGGCCACCTTAGTTTGCTTTCGAACAAGGGCATGTAATGGGTTCAATTTCCCAGATTCAAACATCCTATCCCACTGAATCCTTCGTGAGGGAAAACGAAGCGGCCCCCGGAAATATAAATGGGTCCCTTTGGATCAATAAAAACGCCGTAAGCACGGTTTGAAACCTTTTGGTTTGCTCAGGGACAAACGTGTGTAATGCCTAAGATTCAAACTTGGTATCCCACACAAACTCTCGTGAGGAATCCAGAAAGACACCCCAAAAAGATCAAATGTATCGTTCTAAATCAACGGTCACCACAAACGCTATTTGGGCAGTTTTAATTTGGCCAGGGATTAAGGCATGTAACGTGTTTAATTTCTAAGATTCAAGCATCCTGTCCCGCTGAATCTTTCATGGGGGAAGTAGAAACGACCCCCAACAATGTTAAACGCGTCCGTATGGATCAACTAACTCCACAAACACCACCCGAACCCCCTTAGCTTGCTTAGGGACAAATGCAGGTGGTGTATGGGATTTCTATGATGGGAACATCCTGTCCCGCTAAGACTCTCACGAGGAATCTGGAGCTGAGACCCAAAAAGGTCCGGCATTTAATTTATTATCATCTAGCACCATGAACACCATTGGAGCCATTTTTGTTCGCTTATAAGGTGTGTAATGTGTTTAGTCCCTAGGGTTCAAACAACCAATCCCACTGAATCTTTGATGAGGAATCACGGGGTGACCCCCGCGAAAGGGTAAATGCGTCCGTTTGGATCAACTAACACCGCAGACGGGATTTGAATCCTTTCAGTTCGGTAGGGGACGAAAACTGTGTAATTTACTGAACATCTAAGATTAAAACACCCTGTCACCGCCAAAGTTTCACGAGGAACTAGAGCCGCCCGCAAGAAGGTCAAATTTATCATTTTCGATCATCGACTAGAACCAAAGAAAGGATTCAAGCCATTTTTGTCTGCTTAGGGACTAAGGTGTGTAATGTGTGTAGATTCTGAGATTCAAAAATCCTATCCCAATGAATCTCTCAGGAGGAACCTTCAACTGACCACCCCGCAAAGAGGTAAATGCATCCCTTTGGATCAACTAATTCCACAGGCGCGAACGGAGCCCTTTTAATTTTCTTAGGGACCAAGGCATGTAATGTATTGAATTTCTAAGACGGAAAAACCCTATACCACCGAATCGTTTGGGGTTAGCTGGCACCATAAACACGTCTTGGGCCACCTTAGTTTGCTTTCGAACAAGGGCATGTAATGGGTTCAATTTCCCAGATTCAAACATCCTATCCCACTGAATCCTTCGTGAGGGAAAAGGAAGCGGCCCCCGGAAATATAAATGGGTCCCTTTGGATCAATAAAAACGCCGTAAGCACGGTTTGAAACCTTTTGGTTTGCTCAGGGACAAACGTGTGTAATGCCTAAGATTCAAACTTGGTATCCCACACAAACTCTCGTGAGGAATCCAGAAAGACACCCCAAAAAGATCAAATGTATCGTTCTAAATCAACGGTCACCACAAACGCTATTTGGGCAGTTTTAATTTGGCCAGGGATTAAGGCATGTAACGTGTTTAATTTCTAAGATTCAAGCATCCTGTCCCGCTGAATCTTTCATGGGGGAAGTAGAAACGACCCCCAACAATGTTAAACGCGTCCGTATGGATCAACTAACTCCACAAACACCACCCGAACCCCCTTAGCTTGCTTAGGGACAAATGCAGGTGGTGTATGGGATTTCTATGATGGGAACATCCTGTCCCGCTAAGACTCTCACGAGGAATCTGGAGCTGAGACCCAAAAAGGTCCGGCATTTAATTTATTATCATCTAGCACCATGAACACCATTGGAGCCATTTTTGTTCGCTTATAAGGTGTGTAATGTGTTTAGTCCCTAGGGTTCAAACAACCAATCCCACTGAATCTTTGATGAGGAATCACGGGGTGACCCCCGCGAAAGGGTAAATGCGTCCGTTTGGATCAACTAACACCGCAGACGGGATTTGAATCCTTTCAGTTCGGTAGGGGACGAAAACTGTGTAATTTACTGAACATCTAAGATTAAAACACCCTGTCACCGCCAAAGTTTCACGAGGAACTAGAGCCGCCCGCAAGAAGGTCAAATTTATCATTTTCGATCATAGACTAGAACCAAAGAAAGGATTCAAGCCATTTTTGTCTGCTTAGGGACTAAGGTGTCTAATGTGTGTAGATTCTGAGATTCAAAAATCCTATCCCAATGAATCTCTCAGGAGGAACCTTCAACTGACCACCCCGCAAAGAGGTAAATGCATCCCTTTGGATCAACTAATTCCACAGGCGCGAACGGAGCCCTTTTAATTTTCTTAGGGACCAAGGCATGTAATGTATTGAATTTCTAAGACGGAAAAACCCTATACCACCGAATCGTTTGGGGTTAGCTGGCACCATAAACACGTCTTGGGCCACCTTAGTTTGCTTTCGAACAAGGGCATGTAATGGGTTCAATTTCCCAGATTCAAACATCCTATCCCACTGAATCCTTCGTGAGGGAAAAGGAAGCGGCCCCCGGAAATATAAATGGGTCCCTTTGGATCAATAAAAACGCCGTAAGCACGGTTTGAAACCTTTTGGTTTGCTCAGGGACAAACGTGTGTAATGCCTAAGATTCAAACTTGGTATCCCACACAAACTCTCGTGAGGAATCCAGAAAGACACCCCAAAAAGATCAAATGTATCGTTCTAAATCAACGGTCACCACAAACGCTATTTGGGCAGTTTTAATTTGGCCAGGGATTAAGGCATGTAACGTGTTTAATTTCTAAGATTCAAGCATCCTGTCCCGCTGAATCTTTCATGGGGGAAGTAGAAACGACCCCCAACAATGTTAAACGCGTCCGTATGGATCAACTAACTCCACAAACACCACCCGAACCCCCTTAGCTTGCTTAGGGACAAATGCAGGTGGTGTATGGGATTTCTATGATGGGAACATCCTGTCCCGCTAAGACTCTCACGAGGAATCTGGAGCTGAGACCCAAAAAGGTCCGGCATTTCATTTATTATCATCTAGCACCATGAACACCATTGGAGCCATTTTTGTTCTCTTATAAGGTGTGTAATGTGTTTAGTCCCTAGGGTTCAAACAACCAATCCCAATGAATCTTTCATGAGGAATCACGGGGTGACCCCCGCGAAAGGGTAAATGCGTCCGTTTGGATCAACTAACACCGCAGACGGGATTTGAATCCTTTCAGTTCGGTAGGGGACGAAAACTGTGTAATTTACTGAACATCTAAGATTAAAACACCCTGTCACCGCCAAAGTTTCACGAGGAACTAGAGCCGCCCGCAAGAAGGTCAAATTTATCATTTTCGATCATCGACTAGAACCAAAGAAAGGATTCAAGCCATTTTTGTCTGCTTAGGGACTAAGGTGTCTAATGTGTGTAGATTCTGAGATTCAAAAATCCTATCCCAATGAATCTCTCAGGAGGAACCTTCAACTGACCACCCCGCAAAGAGGTAAATGCATCCCTTTGGATCAACTAATTCCACAGGCGCGAACGGAGCCCTTTTAATTTTCTTAGGGACCAAGGCATGTAATGTATTGAATTTCTAAGACGGAAAAACCCTATACCACCGAATCGTTTGGGGTTAGCTGGCACCATAAACACGTCTTGGGCCACCTTAGTTTGCTTTCGAACAAGGGCATGTAATGGGTTCAATTTCCCAGATTCAAACATCCTATCCCACTGAATCCTTCGTGAGGGAAAAGGAAGCGGCCCCCGGAAATATAAATGGGTCCCTTTGGATCAATAAAAACGCCGTAAGCACGGTTTGAAACCTTTTGGTTTGCTCAGGGACAAACGTGTGTAATGCCTAAGATTCAAACTTGGTATCCCACACAAACTCTCGTGAGGAATCCAGAAAGACACCCCAAAAAGATCAAATGTATCGTTCTAAATCAACGGTCACCACAAACGCTATTTGGGCAGTTTTAATTTGGCCAGGGATTAAGGCATGTAACGTGTTTAATTTCTAAGATTCAAGCATCCTGTCCCGCTGAATCTTTCATGGGGGAAGTAGAAACGACCCCCAACAATGTTAAACGCGTCCGTATGGATCAACTAACTCCACAAACACCACCCGAACCCCCTTAGCTTGCTTAGGGACAAATGCAGGTGGTGTATGGGATTTCTATGATGGGAACATCCTGTCCCGCTAAGACTCTCACGAGGAATCTGGAGCTGAGACCCAAAAAGGTCCGGCATTTCATTTATTATCATCTAGCACCATGAACACCATTGGAGCCATTTTTGTTCTCTTATAAGGTGTGTAATGTGTTTAGTCCCTAGGGTTCAAACAACCAATCCCAATGAATCTTTCATGAGGAATCACGGGGTGACCCCCGCGAAAGGGTAAATGCGTCCGTTTGGATCAACTAACACCGCAGACGGGATTTGAATCCTTTCAGTTCGGTAGGGGACGAAAACTGTGTAATTTACTGAACATCTAAGATTAAAACACCCTGTCACCGCCAAAGTTTCACGAGGAACTAGAGCCGCCCGCAAGAAGGTCAAATTTATCATTTTCGATCATCGACTAGAACCAAAGAAAGGATTCAAGCCATTTTTGTCTGCTTAGGGACTAAGGTGTCTAATGTGTGTAGATTCTGAGATTCAAAAATCCTATCCCAATGAATCTCTCAGGAGGAACCTTCAACTGACCACCCCGCAAAGAGGTAAATGCATCCCTTTGGATCAACTAATTCCACAGGCGCGAACGGAGCCCTTTTAATTTTCTTAGGGACCAAGGCATGTAATGTATTGAATTTCTAAGACGGAAAAACCCTATACCACCGAATCGTTTGGGGTTAGCTGGCACCATAAACACGTCTTGGGCCACCTTAGTTTGCTTTCGAACAAGGGCATGTAATGGGTTCAATTTCCCAGATTCAAACATCCTATCCCACTGAATCCTTCGTGAGGGAAAAGGAAGCGGCCCCCGGAAATATAAATGGGTCCCTTTGGATCAATAAAAACGCCGTAAGCACGGTTTGAAACCTTTTGGTTTGCTCAGGGACAAACGTGTGTAATGCCTAAGATTCAAACTTGGTATCCCACACAAACTCTCGTGAGGAATCCAGAAAGACACCCCAAAAAGATCAAATGTATCGTTCTAAATCAACGGTCACCACAAACGCTATTTGGGCAGTTTTAATTTGGCCAGGGATTAAGGCATGTAACGTGTTTAATTTCTAAGATTCAAGCATCCTGTCCCGCTGAATCTTTCATGGGGGAAGTAGAAACGACCCCCAACAATGTTAAACGCGTCCGTATGGATCAACTAACTCCACAAACACCACCCGAACCCCCTTAGCTTGCTTAGGGACAAATGCAGGTGGTGTATGGGATTTCTATGATGGGAACATCCTGTCCCGCTAAGACTCTCACGAGGAATCTGGAGCTGAGACCCAAAAAGGTCCGGCATTTAATTTATTATCATCTAGCACCATGAACACCATTGGAGCCATTTTTGTTCGCTTATAAGGTGTGTAATGTGTTTAGTCCCTAGGGTTCAAACAACCAATCCCACTGAATCTTTGATGAGGAATCACGGGGTGACCCCCGCGAAAGGGTAAATGCGTCCGTTTGGATCAACTAACACCGCAGACGGGATTTGAATCCTTTCAGTTCGGTAGGGGACGAAAACTGTGTAATTTACTGAACATCTAAGATTAAAACACCCTGTCACCGCCAAAGTTTCACGAGGAACTAGAGCCGCCCGCAAGAAGGTCAAATTTATCATTTTCGATCATAGACTAGAACCAAAGAAAGGATTCAAGCCATTTTTGTCTGCTTAGGGACTAAGGTGTCTAATGTGTGTAGATTCTGAGATTCAAAAATCCTATCCCAATGAATCTCTCAGGAGGAACCTTCAACTGACCACCCCGCAAAGAGGTAAATGCATCCCTTTGGATCAACTAATTCCACAGGCGCGAACGGAGCCCTTTTAATTTTCTTAGGGACCAAGGCATGTAATGTATTGAATTTCTAAGACGGAAAAACCCTATACCACCGAATCGTTTGGGGTTAGCTGGCACCATAAACACGTCTTGGGCCACCTTAGTTTGCTTTCGAACAAGGGCATGTAATGGGTTCAATTTCCCAGATTCAAACATCCTATCCCACTGAATCCTTCGTGAGGGAAAAGGAAGCGGCCCCCGGAAATATAAATGGGTCCCTTTGGATCAATAAAAACGCCGTAAGCACGGTTTGAAACCTTTTGGTTTGCTCAGGGACAAACGTGTGTAATGCCTAAGATTCAAACTTGGTATCCCACACAAACTCTCGTGAGGAATCCAGAAAGACACCCCAAAAAGATCAAATGTATCGTTCTAAATCAACGGTCACCACAAACGCTATTTGGGCAGTTTTAATTTGGCCAGGGATTAAGGCATGTAACGTGTTTAATTTCTAAGATTCAAGCATCCTGTCCCGCTGAATCTTTCATGGGGGAAGTAGAAACGACCCCCAACAATGTTAAACGCGTCCGTATGGATCAACTAACTCCACAAACACCACCCGAACCCCCTTAGCTTGCTTAGGGACAAATGCAGGTGGTGTATGGGATTTCTATGATGGGAACATCCTGTCCCGCTAAGACTCTCACGAGGAATCTGGAGCTGAGACCCAAAAAGGTCCGGCATTTCATTTATTATCATCTAGCACCATGAACACCATTGGAGCCATTTTTGTTCTCTTATAAGGTGTGTAATGTGTTTAGTCCCTAGGGTTCAAACAACCAATCCCAATGAATCTTTCATGAGGAATCACGGGGTGACCCCCGCGAAAGGGTAAATGCGTCCGTTTGGATCAACTAACACCGCAGACGGGATTTGAATCCTTTCAGTTCGGTAGGGGACGAAAACTGTGTAATTTACTGAACATCTAAGATTAAAACACCCTGTCACCGCCAAAGTTTCACGAGGAACTAGAGCCGCCCGCAAGAAGGTCAAATTTATCATTTTCGATCATCGACTAGAACCAAAGAAAGGATTCAAGCCATTTTTGTCTGCTTAGGGACTAAGGTGTCTAATGTGTGTAGATTCTGAGATTCAAAAATCCTATCCCAATGAATCTCTCAGGAGGAACCTTCAACTGACCACCCCGCAAAGAGGTAAATGCATCCCTTTGGATCAACTAATTCCACAGGCGCGAACGGAGCCCTTTTAATTTTCTTAGGGACCAAGGCATGTAATGTATTGAATTTCTAAGACGGAAAAACCCTATACCACCGAATCGTTTGGGGTTAGCTGGCACCATAAACACGTCTTGGGCCACCTTAGTTTGCTTTCGAACAAGGGCATGTAATGGGTTCAATTTCCCAGATTCAAACATCCTATCCCACTGAATCCTTCGTGAGGGAAAAGGAAGCGGCCCCCGGAAATATAAATGGGTCCCTTTGGATCAATAAAAACGCCGTAAGCACGGTTTGAAACCTTTTGGTTTGCTCAGGGACAAACGTGTGTAATGCCTAAGATTCAAACTTGGTATCCCACACAAACTCTCGTGAGGAATCCAGAAAGACACCCCAAAAAGATCAAATGTATCGTTCTAAATCAACGGTCACCACAAACGCTATTTGGGCAGTTTTAATTTGGCCAGGGATTAAGGCATGTAACGTGTTTAATTTCTAAGATTCAAGCATCCTGTCCCGCTGAATCTTTCATGGGGGAAGTAGAAACGACCCCCAACAATGTTAAACGCGTCCGTATGGATCAACTAACTCCACAAACACCACCCGAACCCCCTTAGCTTGCTTAGGGACAAATGCAGGTGGTGTATGGGATTTCTATGATGGGAACATCCTGTCCCGCTAAGACTCTCACGAGGAATCTGGAGCTGAGACCCAAAAAGGTCCGGCATTTCATTTATTATCATCTAGCACCATGAACACCATTGGAGCCATTTTTGTTCTCTTATAAGGTGTGTAATGTGTTTAGTCCCTAGGGTTCAAACAACCAATCCCAATGAATCTTTCATGAGGAATCACGGGGTGACCCCCGCGAAAGGGTAAATGCGTCCGTTTGGATCAACTAACACCGCAGACGGGATTTGAATCCTTTCAGTTCGGTAGGGGACGAAAACTGTGTAATTTACTGAACATCTAAGATTAAAACACCCTGTCACCGCCAAAGTTTCACGAGGAACTAGAGCCGCCCGCAAGAAGGTCAAATTTATCATTTTCGATCATCGACTAGAACCAAAGAAAGGATTCAAGCCATTTTTGTCTGCTTAGGGACTAAGGTGTCTAATGTGTGTAGATTCTGAGATTCAAAAATCCTATCCCAATGAATCTCTCAGGAGGAACCTTCAACTGACCACCCCGCAAAGAGGTAAATGCATCCCTTTGGATCAACTAATTCCACAGGCGCGAACGGAGCCCTTTTAATTTTCTTAGGGACCAAGGCATGTAATGTATTGAATTTCTAAGACGGAAAAACCCTATACCACCGAATCGTTTGGGGTTAGCTGGCACCATAAACACGTCTTGGGCCACCTTAGTTTGCTTTCGAACAAGGGCATGTAATGGGTTCAATTTCCCAGATTCAAACATCCTATCCCACTGAATCCTTCGTGAGGGAAAAGGAAGCGGCCCCCGGAAATATAAATGGGTCCCTTTGGATCAATAAAAACGCCGTAAGCACGGTTTGAAACCTTTTGGTTTGCTCAGGGACAAACGTGTGTAATGCCTAAGATTCAAACTTGGTATCCCACACAAACTCTCGTGAGGAATCCAGAAAGACACCCCAAAAAGATCAAATGTATCGTTCTAAATCAACGGTCACCACAAACGCTATTTGGGCAGTTTTAATTTGGCCAGGGATTAAGGCATGTAACGTGTTTAATTTCTAAGATTCAAGCATCCTGTCCCGCTGAATCTTTCATGGGGGAAGTAGAAACGACCCCCAACAATGTTAAACGCGTCCGTATGGATCAACTAACTCCACAAACACCACCCGAACCCCCTTAGCTTGCTTAGGGACAAATGCAGGTGGTGTATGGGATTTCTATGATGGGAACATCCTGTCCCGCTAAGACTCTCACGAGGAATCTGGAGCTGAGACCCAAAAAGGTCCGGCATTTCATTTATTATCATCTAGCACCATGAACACCATTGGAGCCATTTTTGTTCTCTTATAAGGTATGTAATGTGTCTAGTCCCTAGGGTTCAAACAACCAATCCCAATGAATCTTTCATGAGGAATCACGGGGTGACCCCCGCGAAAGGGTAAATGCGTCCGTTTGGATCAACTAACACCGCAGACGGGATTTGAATCCTTTCAGTTCGGTAGGGGACGAAAACTGTGTAATTTACTGAACATCTAAGATTAAAACACCCTGTCACCGCCAAAGTTTCACGAGGAACTAGAGCCGCCCGCAAGAAGGTCAAATTTATCATTTTCGATCATCGACTAGAACCAAAGAAAGGATTCAAGCCATTTTTGTCTGCTTAGGGACTAAGGTGTCTAATGTGTGTAGATTCTGAGATTCAAAAATCCTATCCCAATGAATCTCTCAGGAGGAACCTTCAACTGACCACCCCGCAAAGAGGTAAATGCATCCCTTTGGATCAACTAATTCCACAGGCGCGAACGGAGCCCTTTTAATTTTCTTAGGGACCAAGGCATGTAATGTATTGAATTTCTAAGACGGAAAAACCCTATACCACCGAATCGTTTGGGGTTAGCTGGCACCATAAACACGTCTTGGGCCACCTTAGTTTGCTTTCGAACAAGGGCATGTAATGGGTTCAATTTCCCAGATTCAAACATCCTATCCCACTGAATCCTTCGTGAGGGAAAAGGAAGCGGCCCCCGGAAATATAAATGGGTCCCTTTGGATCAATAAAAACGCCGTAAGCACGGTTTGAAACCTTTTGGTTTGCTCAGGGACAAACGTGTGTAATGCCTAAGATTCAAACTTGGTATCCCACACAAACTCTCGTGAGGAATCCAGAAAGACACCCCAAAAAGATCAAATGTATCGTTCTAAATCAACGGTCACCACAAACGCTATTTGGGCAGTTTTAATTTGGCCAGGGATTAAGGCATGTAACGTGTTTAATTTCTAAGATTCAAGCATCCTGTCCCGCTGAATCTTTCATGGGGGAAGTAGAAACGACCCCCAACAATGTTAAACGCGTCCGTATGGATCAACTAACTCCACAAACACCACCCGAACCCCCTTAGCTTGCTTAGGGACAAATGCAGGTGGTGTATGGGATTTCTATGATGGGAACATCCTGTCCCGCTAAGACTCTCACGAGGAATCTGGAGCTGAGACCCAAAAAGGTCCGGCATTTCATTTATTATCATCTAGCACCATGAACACCATTGGAGCCATTTTTGTTCTCTTATAAGGTATGTAATGTGTCTAGTCCCTAGGGTTCAAACAACCAATCCCAATGAATCTTTCATGAGGAATCACGGGGTGACCCCCGCGAAAGGGTAAATGCGTCCGTTTGGATCAACTAACACCGCAGACGGGATTTGAATCCTTTCAGTTCGGTAGGGGACGAAAACTGTGTAATTTACTGAACATCTAAGATTAAAACACCCTGTCACCGCCAAAGTTTCACGAGGAACTAGAGCCGCCCGCAAGAAGGTCAAATTTATCATTTTCGATCATCGACTAGAACCAAAGAAAGGATTCAAGCCATTTTTGTCTGCTTAGGGACTAAGGTGTCTAATGTGTGTAGATTCTGAGATTCAAAAATCCTATCCCAATGAATCTCTCAGGAGGAACCTTCAACTGACCACCCCGCAAAGAGGTAAATGCATCCCTTTGGATCAACTAATTCCACAGGCGCGAACGGAGCCCTTTTAATTTTCTTAGGGACCAAGGCATGTAATGTATTGAATTTCTAAGACGGAAAAACCCTATACCACCGAATCGTTTGGGGTTAGCTGGCACCATAAACACGTCTTGGGCCACCTTAGTTTGCTTTCGAACAAGGGCATGTAATGGGTTCAATTTCCCAGATTCAAACATCCTATCCCACTGAATCCTTCGTGAGGGAAAAGGAAGCGGCCCCCGGAAATATAAATGGGTCCCTTTGGATCAATAAAAACGCCGTAAGCACGGTTTGAAACCTTTTGGTTTGCTCAGGGACAAACGTGTGTAATGCCTAAGATTCAAACTTGGTATCCCACACAAACTCTCGTGAGGAATCCAGAAAGACACCCCAAAAAGATCAAATGTATCGTTCTAAATCAACGGTCACCACAAACGCTATTTGGGCAGTTTTAATTTGGCCAGGGATTAAGGCATGTAACGTGTTTAATTTCTAAGATTCAAGCATCCTGTCCCGCTGAATCTTTCATGGGGGAAGTAGAAACGACCCCCAACAATGTTAAACGCGTCCGTATGGATCAACTAACTCCACAAACACCACCCGAACCCCCTTAGCTTGCTTAGGGACAAATGCAGGTGGTGTATGGGATTTCTATGATGGGAACATCCTGTCCCGCTAAGACTCTCACGAGGAATCTGGAGCTGAGACCCAAAAAGGTCCGGCATTTCATTTATTATCATCTAGCACCATGAACACCATTGGAGCCATTTTTGTTCTCTTATAAGGTATGTAATGTGTCTAGTCCCTAGGGTTCAAACAACCAATCCCAATGAATCTTTCATGAGGAATCACGGGGTGACCCCCGCGAAAGGGTAAATGCGTCCGTTTGGATCAACTAACACCGCAGACGGGATTTGAATCCTTTCAGTTCGGTAGGGGACGAAAACTGTGTAATTTACTGAACATCTAAGATTAAAACACCCTGTCACCGCCAAAGTTTCACGAGGAACTAGAGCCGCCCGCAAGAAGGTCAAATTTATCATTTTCGATCATCGACTAGAACCAAAGAAAGGATTCAAGCCATTTTTGTCTGCTTAGGGACTAAGGTGTCTAATGTGTGTAGATTCTGAGATTCAAAAATCCTATCCCAATGAATCTCTCAGGAGGAACCTTCAACTGACCACCCCGCAAAGAGGTAAATGCATCCCTTTGGATCAACTAATTCCACAGGCGCGAACGGAGCCCTTTTAATTTTCTTAGGGACCAAGGCATGTAATGTATTGAATTTCTAAGACGGAAAAACCCTATACCACCGAATCGTTTGGGGTTAGCTGGCACCATAAACACGTCTTGGGCCACCTTAGTTTGCTTTCGAACAAGGGCATGTAATGGGTTCAATTTCCCAGATTCAAACATCCTATCCCACTGAATCCTTCGTGAGGGAAAAGGAAGCGGCCCCCGGAAATATAAATGGGTCCCTTTGGATCAATAAAAACGCCGTAAGCACGGTTTGAAACCTTTTGGTTTGCTCAGGGACAAACGTGTGTAATGCCTAAGATTCAAACTTGGTATCCCACACAAACTCTCGTGAGGAATCCAGAAAGACACCCCAAAAAGATCAAATGTATCGTTCTAAATCAACGGTCACCACAAACGCTATTTGGGCAGTTTTAATTTGGCCAGGGATTAAGGCATGTAACGTGTTTAATTTCTAAGATTCAAGCATCCTGTCCCGCTGAATCTTTCATGGGGGAAGTAGAAACGACCCCCAACAATGTTAAACGCGTCCGTATGGATCAACTAACTCCACAAACACCACCCGAACCCCCTTAGCTTGCTTAGGGACAAATGCAGGTGGTGTATGGGATTTCTATGATGGGAACATCCTGTCCCGCTAAGACTCTCACGAGGAATCTGGAGCTGAGACCCAAAAAGGTCCGGCATTTCATTTATTATCATCTAGCACCATGAACACCATTGGAGCCATTTTTGTTCTCTTATAAGGTATGTAATGTGTCTAGTCCCTAGGGTTCAAACAACCAATCCCAATGAATCTTTCATGAGGAATCACGGGGTGACCCCCGCGAAAGGGTAAATGCGTCCGTTTGGATCAACTAACACCGCAGACGGGATTTGAATCCTTTCAGTTCGGTAGGGGACGAAAACTGTGTAATTTACTGAACATCTAAGATTAAAACACCCTGTCACCGCCAAAGTTTCACGAGGAACTAGAGCCGCCCGCAAGAAGGTCAAATTTATCATTTTCGATCATCGACTAGAACCAAAGAAAGGATTCAAGCCATTTTTGTCTGCTTAGGGACTAAGGTGTCTAATGTGTGTAGATTCTGAGATTCAAAAATCCTATCCCAATGAATCTCTCAGGAGGAACCTTCAACTGACCACCCCGCAAAGAGGTAAATGCATCCCTTTGGATCAACTAATTCCACAGGCGCGAACGGAGCCCTTTTAATTTTCTTAGGGACTAAGGCATGTAATGTATTGAATTTCTAAGACGGAAACACCCTATACCACCGAATCCTTCCTGGGGAATTCATACATGACAGGCAAAGAGGTCGAATGCATCGTTTGGGGTTAGCTGGCACCATAAACACGTCTTGGGCCACTTTAGTTTGCTTTCGAACAAGGGCATGTAATGGGTTCAATGTCCCAGATTCAAACATCCTATCCCACTGAATCCTTCGTGAGGGAGAAGGAAGCGGCCCCCGGAAATATAAATGGGTCCCTTTGGATCAATAAAAACGCCGTAAGCACGGTTTGAAACCTTTTGGTTTGCTCAGGGACAAACGTGTGTAATGCCTAAGATTCAAACTTGGTATCCCACACAAACTCTCGTGAGGAATCCAGAAAGACACCCCAAAAAGATCAAATGTATCGTTCTAAATCAACGGTCACCACAAACGCTATTTGGGCAGTTTTAATTTGGCCAGGGATTAAGGCATGTAACGTGTTTAATTTCTAAGATTCAAACATCCTGTCCCGCTGAATCTTTCATGGGGGAAGTAGAAACGACCCCCAACAATGTTAAACGCGTCCGTATGGATCAACTAACTCCACAAACACCACCCGAACCACTAGCTTGCTTAGGGACAAATGTAGGTGGTGTATGGGATTTCTATGATGGGAACATCCTGTCCCGCTAAGACTCTCACGAGGAATCTGGAGCTGAGACCCAAAAAGGTCCGGCATTTAATTTATTATCATCTAGCACCATGAACACCATTGGAGCCATTTTTGTTCTCTTATAAGGTATGTAATGTGTTTAGTCCCTAGGGTTCAAACAACCAATCCCAATGAATCTTTCATGAGGAATCACGGGGTGACCCCCGCGAAAGGGTAAATGCGTCCGTTTGGATCAACTAACACCGCAGATGGGATTTGAATCCTTTCAGTTCGGTAGGGGACGAAAACTGTGTAATTTACTGAACATCTAAGATTAATACACCCTGTCACCGCCTAAGTTTCACGAGGAACTAGAGCCGCCCGCAAGAAGGTCAAATTTATCATTTTCGATCATAGACTAGCACCAAAGAAAGGATTCAAGCCATTTTTGTCTGCTTAGGGACTAAGGTTTGTAATGTGTGTAGATTCTAAGATTCCAAAATCCTATCCCAATGAATCTCTCAGGAGGAACCTTCAACTGACCACCCCGCAAAGAGGTAAATGCATCCCTTTGGATCAACTAATTCCACAGGCGCGAACGGAGCCCTTTTAATTTTCTTAGGGACTAAGGCATGTAATGTATTGAATTTCTAAGACGGAAACACCCTATACCACCGAATCGTTTGGGGTTAGCTGGCACCATAAACACGTCTTGGGCCACTTTAGTTTGCTTTCGAACAAGGGCATGTAATGGGTTCAATTTCCCAGATTCAAACATCCTATCCCACTGAATCCTTCGTGAGGGAAAAGGAAGCGGCCCCCGGAAATATAAATGGGTCCCTTTGGATCAATAAAAACGCCGTAAGCACGGTTTGAAACCTTTTGGTTTGCTCAGGGACAAACGTGTGTAATGCCTAAGATTCAAACTTGGTATCCCACACAAACTCTCGTGAGGAATCCAGAAAGACACCCCAAAAAGATCAAATGTATCGTTCTAAATCAACGGTCACCACAAACGCTATTTGGGCAGTTTTAATTTGGCCAGGGATTAAGGCATGTAACGTGTTTAATTTCTAAGATTCAAGCATCCTGTCCCGCTGAATCTTTCATGGGGGAAGTAGAAACGACCCCCAACAATGTTAAACGCGTCCGTACGGATCAACTAACTCCACAAACACCACCCGAACCCCCTTGGCTTGCTTAGGGACAAATGCAGGTGGTGTATGGGATTTCTATGATGGGAACATCCTGTCCCGCTAAGACTCTCACGAGGAATCTGGAGCTGAGACCCAAAAAGGTCCGGCATTTAATTTATTATCATCTAGCACCATGAACACCATTGGAGCCATTTTTGTTCTCTTATAAGGTATGTAATGTGTTTAGTCCCTAGGGTTCAAACAACCAATCCCACTGAATCTTTCATGAGGAATCACGGGGTGACCCACGCGAAAGGGTTAATGCGTCCGTTTGGATCAACTAACACCGCAGACGGGATTTGAATCCTTTCAGTTCGGTAGGGGACGAAAACTGTGTAATTTACTGAACATTATAGATTAAAACACCCTGTCACCGCCAAAGTTTCACGAGGAACTAGAGCCGCCCGCGAGAAGGTCAAATTTATCATTTTCGATCATCGACTAGCACCAAAGAAAGGATTCAAGCCATTTTTGTCTGCTTAGGGACTAAGGTGTGTAATGTGTGTAGATTCTAAGATTCAAAAATCCTATCCCAATGAATCTCTCAGGAGGAACCTTCAACTGACCACCCCGCAAAGAGGTAAATGCATCCCTTTGGATCAACTAATTCCACAGGCGCGAACGGAGCCCTTTTAATTTTCTTAGGGACTAAGGCATGTAATGTATTGAATTTCTAAGACGGAAACACCCTATACCACCGAATCCTTCCTGGGGAATTTATACATGACAGGCAAAGAGGTCGAATGCATCGTTTGGGGTTAGCTGGCACCATAAACACGTCTTGGGCCACTTTAGTTTGCTTTCGAACAAGGGCATGTAATGGGTTCAATTTCCCAGATTCAAACATCCTATCCCACTGAATCCTTCGTGAGGGAAAAGGAAGCGATCCCCGGAAATATAAATGGGTCCCTTTGGATCAATAAAAACGCCGTAAGCACGGTTTGAAACCTTTTCGTTTGGTCAGGGGCAAACGTGTGTAATGCCTAAGATTCAAACTTGGTATCCCACACAAACTCTCGTGAGGAATCCAGAAAGACACCCCAAAAAGATCAAATGTATCGTTCTAAATCAACGGTCACCACAAACGCTATTTGGGCAGTTTTAATTTGGCCAGGCATTAAGGCATGTAACGAGTTTAATTTCTAAGATTCAAGCATCCTGTCCCGCTGAATCTTTCATGGGGGAAGTAGAAACGACCCCCAACAATGTTAAACGCGTCCGTACGGATCAACTAACTCCACAAACACCACCCGAACCCCCTTGGCTTGCTTAGGGACAAATGCAGGTGGTGTATGGGATTTCTATGATGGGAACATCCTGTCCCGCTAAGACTCTCACGAGGAATCTGGAGCTGAGACCCAAAAAGGTCCGGCATTTAATTTATTATCATCTAGCACCATGAACACCATTGGAGCCATTTTTGTTCTCTTATAAGGTATGTAATGTGTTTAGTCCCTAGGGTTTAAACAACCAATCCCACTGAATCTTTCATGAGGAATCACGGGGTGAACCACGCGAAAGGGTAAATGCGTCCGTTTGGATCAACTAACACCACAGACGGGATTTGAATCCTTTCAGTTCGGTAGGGGACGAAAACTGTGTAATTTACTGAACATCTAAGATTAAAACACCCTGTCACCGCCAAAGGTTCACGAGGAACTAGAGCCGCCCGCGAGAAGGTCAAATTTATCATTTTCGATCATAGACTAGCACCAAAGAAAGGATTCAAGCCATTTTTGTCTGCTTAGGGACTAAGGTGTGTAATGTGTGTAGATTCTAAGATTCAAAAATCCTATCCCAATGAATCGCTCAGGAGGAACCTTCAACTGACCACCCCGCAAAGAGGTAAATGCATCCCTTTGGATCAACTAATTCCACAGGCGCGAACGGAGCCCTTTTAATTTTCTTAGGGACTAAGGCATGTAATGTATTGAATTTCTAAGACGGAAACACCCTATACCACCGAATCCTTCCTGGGGAATTTATACATGACAGGCAAAGAGGTCGAATGCATCGTTTGGGGTTAGCTGGCACCATAAACACGTCTTGGGCCACTTTAGTTTGCTTTCGAACAAGGGCATTTAAGGGGTTCAATTTCCCAGATTCAAACATCCTATCCCACTGAATCCTTCGTGAGGGAAAAAGAAGCGGCCCCCGGAAATATAAATGGGTCCCTTTGGATCAATAAAAACGCCGTAAGCACGGTTTGAAACCTTTTGGTTTGCTCAGGGACAAACGTGTGTAATGCCTAAGATTCAAACTTGGTATCCCACACAAACTCTCGTGAGGAATCCAGAAAGACACCCCAAAAAGATCAAATGTATCGTTCTAAATCAACGGTCACCACAAACGCTATTTGGGCAGTTTTAATTTGGCCAGGGATTAAGGCATGTAACGTGGTTAATTTCTAAGATTCAAGCATCCTGTCCCGATGAATCTTTCATGGGGGAAGTAGAAACGAGCCCCAAAAAAGTTAAACGCATCCGTACGGATCAACTAACTCCACAAACACCACCCGAACCCCCTTAGCTTGCTTAGGGACAAATGCAGGTGGTGTATGGGATTTCTAAGATGGGAACATCCTGTCCCGCTATGACTCTCACGAGGAATCTATAGCTGAGACCCAAAAAGGTCCGGCATTTAATTTATTATCATCTAGCACCATGAACACCATTGGAGCCATTTTTGTTCTCTTATAAGGTATGTAATGTGTTTAGTCCCTAGGGTTCAAACAACCAATCCCACTGAATCTTTCATGAGGAATCACGGGGTGACCCACGCGAAAGGGTAAATGCGTCCGTTTGGATCAACTAACACCGCAGACGGGATTTGAATCTTTCAGTTCGGTAGGGGACGAAAACTGTGTAATTTACTGAACATCTAAGATTAAAACACCCTGTCACCGCCAAAGTTTCACGAGGAACTAGAGCCGCCCGCGAGAAGGTCAAATTTATCATTTTCGATCATAGACTAGCACCAAAGAAAGGATTGAAGCCATTTTTGTCTGCTTAGGGACTAAGGTGTGTAATGTGTGTAGATTCTAAGATTCAAAAATCCTATCCCAATGAATCTCTCAGGAGGAACCTTCAACTGACCACCCCGCAAAGAGGTAAATGCATCCCTTTGGATCAACTAATTCCACAGGCGCGAACGGAGCCCTTTTAATTTTCTTAGGGACTAAGGCATGTAATGTATTGAATTTCTAAGACGGAAACACCCTATACCACCGAATCCTTCCTGGGGAATTTATACATGACAGGCAAAGAGGTCGAATGCATCGTTTGGGGTTAGCTGGCACCATAAACACGTCTTGGGCCACTTTAGTTTGCTTTCGAACAAGGGCATTTAATGGGTTCAATTTCCCAGATTCAAACATCCTATCCCACTGTATCCTTCGTGAGGGAAAAAGAAGCGGCCCCCGGAAATATAAATGGGTCCCTTTGGATCAATAAAAACGCCGTAAGCACGGTTTGAAACCTTTTCGTTTGCTCAGGGGCAAACGTGTGTAATGCCTAAGATTCAAACTTGGTATCCCACACAAACTCTCGTGAGGAATCCAGAAAGACACCCCAAAAAGATCAAATGTATCGTTCTAAATCAACGGTCACCACAAACGCTATTTGGGCAGTTTTAATTTGGCCAGGGGTTAAGGCATGTAACGTGCTTAATTTCTAAGATTCAAGCATCCTGTCCCGCTGAATCTTTCATGGGGGAAGTAGAAACGACCCCCAAAAAAGTTAAACTAACTCCACAAACACCACCCGAACCCCCTTAGCTTGCTTAGGGACAAATGCAGGTGGTGTATGGGATTTCTATGATGGGAACATCCTGTCCCGCTAAGACTCTCACGAGGAATCTGGAGCTGAGACCCAAAAAGGTCCGGCATTTAATTTATTATCATCTAGCACCATGAACACCATTGGAGCCATTTTTGTTCTCTTATAAGGTATGTAATGTGTTTAGTCCCTAGGGTTCAAACAACCAATCCCACTGAATCTTTCATGAGGAATCACAGGGTGACCCACGCGAAAGGGTAAATGCGTCCGTTTGGATCAACTAACACCACAGACGGGATTTGAATCCTTTCAGTTCGGTAGGGGACGAAAACTGTGTAATTTACTGAACATCTAAGATTAAAACACCCTGTCACCGCCAAAGTTTCACGAGGAACTAGAGCCGCCCGCGAGAAGGTCAAATTTATCATTTTCGATCATAGACTAGCACCAAAGAAAGGATTCAAGCCATTTTTGTCTGCTTAGGGACTAAGGTGTGTAATGTGTGTAGATTCTAAGATTCAAAAATCCTATCCCAATGAATCGCTCAGGAGGAACCTTCAACTGACCACCCCGCAAAGAGGTAAATGCATCCCTTTGGATCAACTAATTCCACAGGCGCGAACGGAGCCCTTTTAATTTTCTTAGGGAGTAAGGCATGTAATGTATTGAATTTCTAAGACGGAAACACCCTATACCACCGAATCCTTCCTGGGGAATTTATACATGACAGGCAAAGAGGTCGAATGCATCGTTTGGGGTTAGCTGGCACCATAAACACGTCTTGGGCCACTTTAGTTTGCTTTCGAACAAGGGCATTTAAGGGGTTCAATTTCCCAGATTCAAACATCCTATCCCACTGAATCCTTCGTGAGGGAAAAAGAAGCGGCCCCCGGAAATATAAATGGGTCCCTTTGGATCAATAAAAACGCCGTAAGCACGGTTTGAAACCTTTTGGTTTGCTCAGGGACAAACGTGTGTAATGCCTAAGATTCAAACTTGGTATCCCACACAAACTCTCGTGAGGAATCCAGAAAGACACCCCAAAAAGATCAAATGTATCGTTCTAAATCAACGGTCACCACAAACGCTATTTGGGCAGTTTTAATTTGGCCAGGGATTAAGGCATGTAACGTGGTTAATTTCTAAGATTCAAGCATCCTGTCCCGATGAATCTTTCATGGGGGAAGTAGAAACGAGCCCCAAAAAAGTTAAACGCATCCGTACGGATCAACTAACTCCACAAACACCACCCGAACCCCCTTAGCTTGCTTAGGGACAAATGCAGGTGGTGTATGGGATTTCTAAGATGGGAACATCCTGTCCCGCTATGACTCTCACGAGGAATCTATAGCTGAGACCCAAAAAGGTCCGGCATTTAATTTATTATCATCTAGCACCATGAACACCATTGGAGCCATTTTTGTTCTCTTATAAGGTATGTAATGTGTTTAGTCCCTAGGGTTCAAACAACCAATCCCACTGAATCTTTCATGAGGAATCACGGGGTGACCCACGCGAAAGGGTAAATGCGTCCGTTTGGATCAACTAACACCACAGACGGGATTTGAATCTTTCAGTTCGGTAGGGGACGAAAACTGTGTAATTTACTGAACATCTAAGATTAAAACACCCTGTCACCGCCAAAGTTTCACGAGGAACTAGAGCCGCCCGCGAGAAGGTCAAATTTATCATTTTCGATCATAGACTAGCACCAAAGAAAGGATTGAAGCCATTTTTGTCTGCTTAGGGACTAAGGTGTGTAATGTGTGTAGATTCTAAGATTCAAAAATCCTATCCCAATGAATCTCTCAGGAGGAACCTTCAACTGACCACCCCGCAAAGAGGTAAATGCATCCCTTTGGATCAACTAATTCCACAGGCGCGACCGGAGCCCTTTTAATTTTCTTAGGGACGAAGGCATGTAATGTATTGAATTTCTAAGACGGAAACACCCTATACCACCCAATCCTTCCTGAGGAATTTATACATGGCAGGCAAAGAGGTCGAATGCATCGTTTGGGGTTAGCTGGCACCATAAACACGTCTTGGGCCACTTTAGTTTGCTTTCGAACAAGGGCATTTAATGGGTTCAATTTCCCAGATTCAAACATCCTATCCCACTGAATCCTTCGTGAGGGAAAAAGAAGCGGCCCCCGGAAATATAAATGGGTCCCTTTGGATCAATAAAAACGCCGTAAGCACGGTTTGAAACCTTTTGGTTTGCTCAGGGACAAACGTGTGTAATGCCTAAGATTCAAACTTGGTATCCCACACAAACTCTCGTGAGGAATCCAGAAAGACACCCCAAAAAGATCAAATGTATCGTTCTAAATCAACGGTCACCACAAACGCTATTTGGGCAGTTTTAATTTGGCCAGGGATTAAGGCATGTAACGTGTTTAATTTCTAAGATTCAAGCATCCTGTCCCGATGAATCTTTCATGGGGGAAGTAGAAACGAGCCCCAAAAAAGTTAAACGCGTCCGTACGGATCAACTAACTCCACAAACACCACCCGAACCCCCTTGGCTTGCTTAGGGACAAATGCAGGTGGTGTATGGGATTTCTATGATGGGAACATCCTGTCCCGCTAAGACTCTCACGAGGAATCTGGAGCTGAGACCCAAAAAGGTCCGGCATTTAATTTATTATCATCTAGCACCATGAACACCATTGGAGCCATTTTTGTTCTCTTATAAGGTATGTAATGTGTTTAGTCCCTAGGGTTCAAACAACCAATCCCACTGAATCTTTCATGAGGAATCACGGGGTGACCCACGCGAAAGGGTAAATGCGTCCGTTTGGATCAACTAACACCGCAGACGGGATTTGAATCTTTCAGTTCGGTAGGGGACGAAAACTGTGTAATTTACTGAACATCTAAGATTAAAACACCCTGTCACCGCCAAAGTTTCACGAGGAACTAGAGCCGCCCGCGAGAAGGTCAAATTTATCATTTTCGATCATAGACTAGCACCAAAGAAAGGATTGAAGCCATTTTTGTCTGCTTAGGGACTAAGGTGTGTAATGTGTGTAGATTCTAAGATTCAAAAATCCTATCCCAATGAATCTCTCAGGAGGAACCTTCAACTGACCACCCCGCAAAGAGGTAAATGCATCCCTTTGGATCAACTAATTCCACAGGCGCGAACGGAGCCCTTTTAATTTTCTTAGGGACTAAGGCATGTAATGTATTGAATTTCTAAGACGGAAACACCCTATACCACCGAATCCTTCCTGGGGAATTTATACATGACAGGCAAAGAGGTCGAATGCATCGTTTGGGGTTAGCTGGCACCATAAACACGTCTTGGGCCACTTTAGTTTGCTTTCGAACAAGGGCATTTAATGGGTTCAATTTCCCAGATTCAAACATCCTATCCCACTGTATCCTTCGTGAGGGAAAAAGAAGCGGCCCCCGGAAATATAAATGGGTCCCTTTGGATCAATAAAAACGCCGTAAGCACGGTTTGAAACCTTTTCGTTTGCTCAGGGGCAAACGTGTGTAATGCCTAAGATTCAAACTTGGTATCCCACACAAACTCTCGTGAGGAATCCAGAAAGACACCCCAAAAAGATCAAATGTATCGTTCTAAATCAACGGTCACCACAAACGCTATTTGGGCAGTTTTAATTTGGCCAGGGGTTAAGGCATGTAACGTGCTTAATTTCTAAGATTCAAGCATCCTGTCCCGCTGAATCTTTCATGGGGGAAGTAGAAACGACCCCCAAAAAAGTTAAACTAACTCCACAAACACCACCCGAACCCCCTTAGCTTGCTTAGGGACAAATGCAGGTGGTGTATGGGATTTCTATGATGGGAACATCCTGTCCCGCTAAGACTCTCACGAGGAATCTGGAGCTGAGACCCAAAAAGGTCCGGCATTTAATTTATTATCATCTAGCACCATGAACACCATTGGAGCCATTTTTGTTCTCTTATAAGGTATGTAATGTGTTTAGTCCCTAGGGTTCAAACAACCAATCCCACTGAATCTTTCATGAGGAATCACAGGGTGACCCACGCGAAAGGGTAAATGCGTCCGTTTGGATCAACTAACACCGCAGACGGGATTTGAATCTTTCAGTTCGGTAGGGGACGAAAACTGTGTAATTTACTGAACATCTAAGATTAAAACACCCTGTCACCGCCAAAGTTTCACGAGGAACTAGAGCCGCCCGCGAGAAGGTCAAATTTATCATTTTCGATCATAGACTAGCACCAAAGAAAGGATTCAAGCCATTTTTGTCTGCTTAGGGACTAAGGTGTGTAATGTGTGTAGATTCTAAGATTCAAAAATCCTATCCCAATGAATCGCTCAGGAGGAACCTTCAACTGACCACCCCGCAAAGAGGTAAATGCATCCCTTTGGATCAACTAATTCCACAGGCGCGAACGGAGCCCTTTTAATTTTCTTAGGGACTAAGGCATGTAATGTATTGAATTTCTAAGACGGAAACACCCTATACCACCGAATCCTTCCTGGGGAATTTATACATGACAGGCAAAGAGGTCGAATGCATCGTTTGGGGTTAGCTGGCACCATAAACACGTCTTGGGCCACTTTAGTTTGCTTTCGAACAAGGGCATTTAAGGGGTTCAATTTCCCAGATTCAAACATCCTATCCCACTGAATCCTTCGTGAGGGAAAAAGAAGCGGCCCCCGGAAATATAAATGGGTCCCTTTGGATCAATAAAAACGCCGTAAGCACGGTTTGAAACCTTTTGGTTTGCTCAGGGACAAACGTGTGTAATGCCTAAGATTCAAACTTGGTATCCCACACAAACTCTCGTGAGGAATCCAGAAAGACACCCCAAAAAGATCAAATGTATCGTTCTAAATCAACGGTCACCACAAACGCTATTTGGGCAGTTTTAATTTGGCCAGGGATTAAGGCATGTAACGTGGTTAATTTCTAAGATTCAAGCATCCTGTCCCGATGAATCTTTCATGGGGGAAGTAGAAACGAGCCCCAAAAAAGTTAAACGCATCCGTACGGATCAACTAACTCCACAAACACCACCCGAACCCCCTTAGCTTGCTTAGGGACAAATGCAGGTGGTGTATGGGATTTCTAAGATGGGAACATCCTGTCCCGCTATGACTCTCACGAGGAATCTATAGCTGAGACCCAAAAAGGTCCGGCATTTAATTTATTATCATCTAGCACCATGAACACCATTGGAGCCATTTTTGTTCTCTTATAAGGTATGTAATGTGTTTAGTCCCTAGGGTTCAAACAACCAATCCCACTGAATCTTTCATGAGGAATCACAGGGTGACCCACGCGAAAGGGTAAATGCGTCCGTTTGGATCAACTAACACCACAGACGGGATTTGAATCTTTCAGTTCGGTAGGGGACGAAAACTGTGTAATTTACTGAACATCTAAGATTAAAACACCCTGTCACCGCCAAAGTTTCACGAGGAACTAGAGCCGCCCGCGAGAAGGTCAAATTTATCATTTTCGATCATAGACTAGCACCAAAGAAAGGATTGAAGCCATTTTTGTCTGCTTAGGGACTAAGGTGTGTAATGTGTGTAGATTCTAAGATTCAAAAATCCTATCCCAATGAATCTCTCAGGAGGAACCTTCAACTGACCACCCCGCAAAGAGGTAAATGCATCCCTTTGGATCAACTAATTCCACAGGCGCGAACGGAGCCCTTTTAATTTTCTTAGGGACTAAGGCATGTAATGTATTGAATTTCTAAGACGGAAACACCCTATACCACCGAATCCTTCCTGGGGAATTTATACATGACAGGCAAAGAGGTCGAATGCATCGTTTGGGGTTAGCTGGCACCATAAACACGTCTTGGGCCACTTTAGTTTGCTTTCGAACAAGGGCATTTAATGGGTTCAATTTCCCAGATTCAAACATCCTATCCCACTGAATCCTTCGTGAGGGAAAAAGAAGCGGCCCCCGGAAATATAAATGGGTCCCTTTGGATCAATAAAAACGCCGTAAGCACGGTTTGAAACCTTTTGGTTTGCTCAGGGACAAACGTGTGTAATGCCTAAGATTCAAACTTGGTATCCCACACAAACTCTCGTGAGGAATCCAGAAAGACACCCCAAAAAGATCAAATGTATCGTTCTAAATCAACGGTCACCACAAACGCTATTTGGGCAGTTTTAATTTGGCCAGGGATTAAGGCATGTAACGTGCTTAATTTCTAAGATTCAAGCATCCTGTCCCGCTGAATCTTTCATGGGGGAAGTAGAAACGACCCCCAAAAAAGTTAAACTAACTCCACAAACACCACCCGAACCCCCTTAGCTTGCTTAGGGACAAATGCAGGTGGTGTATGGGATTTCTATGATGGGAACATCCTGTCCCGCTAAGACTCTCACGAGGAATCTGGAGCTGAGACCCAAAAAGGTCCGGCATTTAATTTATTATCATCTAGCACCATGAACACCATTGGAGCCATTTTTGTTCTCTTATAAGGTATGTAATGTGTTTAGTCCCTAGGGTTCAAACAACCAATCCCACTGAATCTTTCATGAGGAATCACAGGGTGACCCACGCGAAAGGGTAAATGCGTCCGTTTGGATCAACTAACACCGCAGACGGGATTTGAATCTTTCAGTTCGGTAGGGGACGAAAACTGTGTAATTTACTGAACATCTAAGATTAAAACACCCTGTCACCGCCAAAGTTTCACGAGGAACTAGAGCCGCCCGCGAGAAGGTCAAATTTATCATTTTCGATCATAGACTAGCACCAAAGAAAGGATTCAAGCCATTTTTGTCTGCTTAGGGACTAAGGTGTGTAATGTGTGTAGATTCTAAGATTCAAAAATCCTATCCCAATGAATCGCTCAGGAGGAACCTTCAACTGACCACCCCGCAAAGAGGTAAATGCATCCCTTTGGATCAACTAATTCCACAGGCGCGAACGGAGCCCTTTTAATTTTCTTAGGGACTAAGGCATGTAATGTATTGAATTTCTAAGACGGAAACACCCTATACCACCGAATCCTTCCTGGGGAATTTATACATGACAGGCAAAGAGGTCGAATGTATCGTTTGGGGTTAGCTGGCACCATAAACACGTATTGGGCCACTTTAGTTTGCTTTCGAACAAGGGCATTTAAGGGGTTCAATTTCCCAGATTCAAACATCCTATCCCACTGAATCCTTCGTGAGGGAAAAAGAAGCGGCCCCCGGAAATATAAATGGGTCCCTTTGGATCAATAAAAACGCCGTAAGCACGGTTTGAAACCTTTTGGTTTGCTCAGGGACAAACGTGTGTAATGCCTAAGATTCAAACTTGGTATCCCACACAAACTCTCGTGAGGAATCCAGAAAGACACCCCAAAAAGATCAAATGTATCGTTCTAAATCAACGGTCACCACAAACGCTATTTGGGCAGTTTTAATTTGGCCAGGGATTAAGGCATGTAACGTGGTTAATTTCTAAGATTCAAGCATCCTGTCCCGATGAATCTTTCATGGGGGAAGTAGAAACGAGCCCCAAAAAAGTTAAACGCATCCGTACGGATCAACTAACTCCACAAACACCACCCGAACCCCCTTAGCTTGCTTAGGGACAAATGCAGGTGGTGTATGGGATTTCTAAGATGGGAACATCCTGTCCCGCTATGACTCTCACGAGGAATCTATAGCTGAGACCCAAAAAGGTCCGGCATTTAATTTATTATCATCTAGCACCATGAACACCATTGGAGCCATTTTTGTTCTCTTATAAGGTATGTAATGTGTTTAGTCCCTAGGGTTCAAACAACCAATCCCACTGAATCTTTCATGAGGAATCACAGGGTGACCCACGCGAAAGGGTAAATGCGTCCGTTTGGATCAACTAACACCACAGACGGGATTTGAATCTTTCAGTTCGGTAGGGGACGAAAACTGTGTAATTTACTGAACATCTAAGATTAAAACACCCTGTCACCGCCAAAGTTTCACGAGGAACTAGAGCCGCCCGCGAGAAGGTCAAATTTATCATTTTCGATCATAGACTAGCACCAAAGAAAGGATTGAAGCCATTTTTGTCTGCTTAGGGACTAAGGTGTGTAATGTGTGTAGATTCTAAGATTCAAAAATCCTATCCCAATGAATCTCTCAGGAGGAACCTTCAACTGACCACCCCGCAAAGAGGTAAATGCATCCCTTTGGATCAACTAATTCCACAGGCGCGAACGGAGCCCTTTTAATTTTCTTAGGGACTAAGGCATGTAATGTATTGAATTTCTAAGACGGAAACACCCTATACCACCGAATCCTTCCTGGGGAATTTATACATGACAGGCAAAGAGGTCGAATGCATCGTTTGGGGTTAGCTGGCACCATAAACACGTCTTGGGCCACTTTAGTTTGCTTTCGAACAAGGGCATTTAATGGGTTCAATTTCCCAGATTCAAACATCCTATCCCACTGAATCCTTCGTGAGGGAAAAAGAAGCGGCCCCCGGAAATATAAATGGGTCCCTTTGGATCAATAAAAACGCCGTAAGCACGGTTTGAAACCTTTTGGTTTGCTCAGGGACAAACGTGTGTAATGCCTAAGATTCAAACTTGGTATCCCACACAAACTCTCGTGAGGAATCCAGAAAGACACCCCAAAAAGATCAAATGTATCGTTCTAAATCAACGGTCACCACAAACGCTATTTGGGCAGTTTTAATTTGGCCAGGGATTAAGGCATGTAACGTGCTTAATTTCTAAGATTCAAGCATCCTGTCCCGCTGAATCTTTCATGGGGGAAGTAGAAACGACCCCCAAAAAAGTTAAACTAACTCCACAAACACCACCCGAACCCCCTTAGCTTGCTTAGGGACAAATGCAGGTGGTGTATGGGATTTCTATGATGGGAACATCCTGTCCCGCTAAGACTCTCACGAGGAATCTGGAGCTGAGACCCAAAAAGGTCCGGCATTTAATTTATTATCATCTAGCACCATGAACACCATTGGAGCCATTTTTGTTCTCTTATAAGGTATGTAATGTGTTTAGTCCCTAGGGTTCAAACAACCAATCCCACTGAATCTTTCATGAGGAATCACAGGGTGACCCACGCGAAAGGGTAAATGCGTCCGTTTGGATCAACTAACACCGCAGACGGGATTTGAATCTTTCAGTTCGGTAGGGGACGAAAACTGTGTAATTTACTGAACATCTAAGATTAAAACACCCTGTCACCGCCAAAGTTTCACGAGGAACTAGAGCCGCCCGCGAGAAGGTCAAATTTATCATTTTCGATCATAGACTAGCACCAAAGAAAGGATTCAAGCCATTTTTGTCTGCTTAGGGACTAAGGTGTGTAATGTGTGTAGATTCTAAGATTCAAAAATCCTATCCCAATGAATCGCTCAGGAGGAACCTTCAACTGACCACCCCGCAAAGAGGTAAATGCATCCCTTTGGATCAACTAATTCCACAGGCGCGAACGGAGCCCTTTTAATTTTCTTAGGGACTAAGGCATGTAATGTATTGAATTTCTAAGACGGAAACACCCTATACCACCGAATCCTTCCTGGGGAATTTATACATGACAGGCAAAGAGGTCGAATGTATCGTTTGGGGTTAGCTGGCACCATAAACACGTATTGGGCCACTTTAGTTTGCTTTCGAACAAGGGCATTTAAGGGGTTCAATTTCCCAGATTCAAACATCCTATCCCACTGAATCCTTCGTGAGGGAAAAAGAAGCGGCCCCCGGAAATATAAATGGGTCCCTTTGGATCAATAAAAACGCCGTAAGCACGGTTTGAAACCTTTTGGTTTGCTCAGGGACAAACGTGTGTAATGCCTAAGATTCAAACTTGGTATCCCACACAAACTCTCGTGAGGAATCCAGAAAGACACCCCAAAAAGATCAAATGTATCGTTCTAAATCAACGGTCACCACAAACGCTATTTGGGCAGTTTTAATTTGGCCAGGGATTAAGGCATGTAACGTGGTTAATTTCTAAGATTCAAGCATCCTGTCCCGATGAATCTTTCATGGGGGAAGTAGAAACGAGCCCCAAAAAAGTTAAACGCATCCGTACGGATCAACTAACTCCACAAACACCACCCGAACCCCCTTAGCTTGCTTAGGGACAAATGCAGGTGGTGTATGGGATTTCTAAGATGGGAACATCCTGTCCCGCTATGACTCTCACGAGGAATCTATAGCTGAGACCCAAAAAGGTCCGGCATTTAATTTATTATCATCTAGCACCATGAACACCATTGGAGCCATTTTTGTTCTCTTATAAGGTATGTAATGTGTTTAGTCCCTAGGGTTCAAACAACCAATCCCACTGAATCTTTCATGAGGAATCACAGGGTGACCCACGCGAAAGGGTAAATGCGTCCGTTTGGATCAACTAACACCACAGACGGGATTTGAATCTTTCAGTTCGGTAGGGGACGAAAACTGTGTAATTTACTGAACATCTAAGATTAAAACACCCTGTCACCGCCAAAGTTTCACGAGGAACTAGAGCCGCCCGCGAGAAGGTCAAATTTATCATTTTCGATCATAGACTAGCACCAAAGAAAGGATTGAAGCCATTTTTGTCTGCTTAGGGACTAAGGTGTGTAATGTGTGTAGATTCTAAGATTCAAAAATCCTATCCCAATGAATCTCTCAGGAGGAACCTTCAACTGACCACCCCGCAAAGAGGTAAATGCATCCCTTTGGATCAACTAATTCCACAGGCGCGACCGGAGCCCTTTTAATTTTCTTAGGGACGAAGGCATGTAATGTATTGAATTTCTAAGACGGAAACACCCTATACCACCCAATCCTTCCTGAGGAATTTATACATGGCAGGCAAAGAGGTCGAATGCATCGTTTGGGGTTAGCTGGCACCATAAACACGTCTTGGGCCACTTTAGTTTGCTTTCGAACAAGGGCATTTAATGGGTTCAATTTCCCAGATTCAAACATCCTATCCCACTGAATCCTTCGTGAGGGAAAAAGAAGCGGCCCCCGGAAATATAAATGGGTCCCTTTGGATCAATAAAAACGCCGTAAGCACGGTTTGAAACCTTTTGGTTTGCTCAGGGACAAACGTGTGTAATGCCTAAGATTCAAACTTGGTATCCCACAAAAACTCTCGTGAGGAATCCAGAAAGACACCCCAAAAAGATCAAATGTATCGTTCTAAATCAACGGTCACCACAAACGCTATTTGGGCAGTTTTAATTTGGCCAGGGATTAAGGCATGTAACGTGTTTAATTTCTAAGATTCAAGCATCCTGTCCCGATGAATCTTTCATGGGGGAAGTAGAAACGAGCCCCAAAAAAGTTAAACGCGTCCGTACGGATCAACTAACTCCACAAACACCACCCGAACCCCCTTGGCTTGCTTAGGGACAAATGCAGGTGGTGTATGGGATTTCTATGATGGGAACATCCTGTCCCGCTAAGACTCTCACGAGGAATCTGGAGCTGAGACCCAAAAAGGTCCGGCATTTAATTTATTATCATCTAGCACCATGAACACCATTGGAGCCATTTTTGTTCTCTTATAAGGTATGTAATGTGTTTAGTCCCTAGGGTTCAAACAACCAATCCCACTGAATCTTTCATGAGGAATCACGGGGTGACCCACGCGAAAGGGTAAATGCGTCCGTTTGGATCAACTAACACCGCAGACGGGATTTGAATCTTTCAGTTCGGTAGGGGACGAAAACTGTGTAATTTACTGAACATCTAAGATTAAAACACCCTGTCACCGCCAAAGTTTCACGAGGAACTAGAGCCGCCCGCGAGAAGGTCAAATTTATCATTTTCGATCATAGACTAGCACCAAAGAAAGGATTGAAGCCATTTTTGTCTGCTTAGGGACTAAGGTGTGTAATGTGTGTAGATTCTAAGATTCAAAAATCCTATCCCAATGAATCGCTCAGGAGGAACCTTCAACTGACCACCCCGCAAAGAGGTAAATGCATCCCTTTGGATAAACTAATTCCACAGGCGCGAACGGAGCCCTTTTAATTTTCTTAGGGACTAAGGCATGTAATGTATTGAATTTCTAAGACGGAAACACCCTATACCACCGAATCCTTCCTGGGGAATTTATACATGACAGGCAAAGAGGTCGAATGCATCGTTTGGGGTTAGCTGGCACCATAAACACGTCTTGGGCCACTTTAGTTTGCTTTCGAACAAGGGCATTTAAGGGGTTCAATTTCCCAGATTCAAACATCCTATCCCACTGAATCCTTCGTGAGGGAAAAAGAAGCGGCCCCCGGAAATATAAATGGGTCCCTTTGGATCAATAAAAACGCCGTAAGCACGGTTTGAAACCTTTTGGTTTGCTCAGGGACAAACGTGTGTAATGCCTAAGATTCAAACTTGGTATCCCACACAAACTCTCGTGAGGAATCCAGAAAGACACCCCAAAAAGATCAAATGTATCGTTCTAAATCAACGGTCACCACAAACGCTATTTGGGCAGTTTTAATTTGGCCAGGGATTAAGGCATGTAACGTGGTTAATTTCTAAGATTCAAGCATCCTGTCCCGATGAATCTTTCATGGGGGAAGTAGAAACGAGCCCCAAAAAAGTTAAACGCATCCGTACGGATCAACTAACTCCACAAACACCACCCGAACCCCCTTAGCTTGCTTAGGGACAAATGCAGGTGGTGTATGGGATTTCTAAGATGGGAACATCCTGTCCCGCTATGACTCTCACGAGGAATCTATAGCTGAGACCCAAAAAGGTCCGGCATTTAATTTATTATCATCTAGCACCATGAACACCATTGGAGCCATTTTTGTTCTCTTATAAGGTATGTAATGTGTTTAGTCCCTAGGGTTCAAACAACCAATCCCACTGAATCTTTCATGAGGAATCACAGGGTGACCCACGCGAAAGGGTAAATGCGTCCGTTTGGATCAACTAACACCACAGACGGGATTTGAATCTTTCAGTTCGGTAGGGGACGAAAACTGTGTAATTTACTGAACATCTAAGATTAAAACACCCTGTCACCGCCAAAGTTTCACGAGGAACTAGAGCCGCCCGCGAGAAGGTCAAATTTATCATTTTCGATCATAGACTAGCACCAAAGAAAGGATTGAAGCCATTTTTGTCTGCTTAGGGACTAAGGTGTGTAATGTGTGTAGATTCTAAGATTCAAAAATCCTATCCCAATGAATCTCTCAGGAGGAACCTTCAACTGACCACCCCGCAAAGAGGTAAATGCATCCCTTTGGATCAACTAATTCCACAGGCGCGACCGGAGCCCTTTTAATTTTCTTAGGGACGAAGGCATGTAATGTATTGAATTTCTAAGACGGAAACACCCTATACCACCCAATCCTTCCTGAGGAATTTATACATGGCAGGCAAAGAGGTCGAATGCATCGTTTGGGGTTAGCTGGCACCATAAACACGTCTTGGGCCACTTTAGTTTGCTTTCGAACAAGGGCATTTAATGGGTTCAATTTCCCAGATTCAAACATCCTATCCCACTGAATCCTTCGTGAGGGAAAAAGAAGCGGCCCCCGGAAATATAAATGGGTCCCTTTGGATCAATAAAAACGCCGTAAGCACGGTTTGAAACCTTTTGGTTTGCTCAGGGACAAACGTGTGTAATGCCTAAGATTCAAACTTGGTATCCCACACAAACTCTCGTGAGGAATCCAGAAAGACACCCCAAAAAGATCAAATGTATCGTTCTAAATCAACGGTCACCACAAACGCTATTTGGGCAGTTTTAATTTGGCCAGGGATTAAGGCATGTAACGTGTTTAATTTCTAAGATTCAAGCATCCTGTCCCGATGAATCTTTCATGGGGGAAGTAGAAACGAGCCCCAAAAAAGTTAAACGCGTCCGTACGGATCAACTAACTCCACAAACACCACCCGAACCCCCTTGGCTTGCTTAGGGACAAATGCAGGTGGTGTATGGGATTTCTATGATGGGAACATCCTGTCCCGCTAAGACTCTCACGAGGAATCTGGAGCTGAGACCCAAAAAGGTCCGGCATTTAATTTATTATCATCTAGCACCATGAACACCATTGGAGCCATTTTTGTTCTCTTATAAGGTATGTAATGTGTTTAGTCCCTAGGGTTCAAACAACCAATCCCACTGAATCTTTCATGAGGAATCACGGGGTGACCCACGCGAAAGGGTAAATGCGTCCGTTTGGATCAACTAACACCGCAGACGGGATTTGAATCTTTCAGTTCGGTAGGGGACGAAAACTGTGTAATTTACTGAACATCTAAGATTAAAACACCCTGTCACCGCCAAAGTTTCACGAGGAACTAGAGCCGCCCGCGAGAAGGTCAAATTTATCATTTTCGATCATAGACTAGCACCAAAGAAAGGATTGAAGCCATTTTTGTCTGCTTAGGGACTAAGGTGTGTAATGTGTGTAGATTCTAAGATTCAAAAATCCTATCCCAATGAATCGCTCAGGAGGAACCTTCAACTGACCACCCCGCAAAGAGGTAAATGCATCCCTTTGGATAAACTAATTCCACAGGCGCGAACGGAGCCCTTTTAATTTTCTTAGGGACTAAGGCATGTAATGTATTGAATTTCTAAGACGGAAACACCCTATACCACCGAATCCTTCCTGGGGAATTTATACATGACAGGCAAAGAGGTCGAATGCATCGTTTGGGGTTAGCTGGCACCATAAACACGTCTTGGGCCACTTTAGTTTGCTTTCGAACAAGGGCATTTAAGGGGTTCAATTTCCCAGATTCAAACATCCTATCCCACTGAATCCTTCGTGAGGGAAAAAGAAGCGGCCCCCGGAAATATAAATGGGTCCCTTTGGATCAATAAAAACGCCGTAAGCACGGTTTGAAACCTTTTGGTTTGCTCAGGGACAAACGTGTGTAATGCCTAAGATTCAAACTTGGTATCCCACACAAACTCTCGTGAGGAATCCAGAAAGACACCCCAAAAAGATCAAATGTATCGTTCTAAATCAACGGTCACCACAAACGCTATTTGGGCAGTTTTAATTTGGCCAGGGATTAAGGCATGTAACGTGGTTAATTTCTAAGATTCAAGCATCCTGTCCCGATGAATCTTTCATGGGGGAAGTAGAAACGAGCCCCAAAAAAGTTAAACGCATCCGTACGGATCAACTAACTCCACAAACACCACCCGAACCCCCTTAGCTTGCTTAGGGACAAATGCAGGTGGTGTATGGGATTTCTAAGATGGGAACATCCTGTCCCGCTATGACTCTCACGAGGAATCTATAGCTGAGACCCAAAAAGGTCCGGCATTTAATTTATTATCATCTAGCACCATGAACACCATTGGAGCCATTTTTGTTCTCTTATAAGGTATGTAATGTGTTTAGTCCCTAGGGTTCAAACAACCAATCCCACTGAATCTTTCATGAGGAATCACAGGGTGACCCACGCGAAAGGGTAAATGCGTCCGTTTGGATCAACTAACACCACAGACGGGATTTGAATCTTTCAGTTCGGTAGGGGACGAAAACTGTGTAATTTACTGAACATCTAAGATTAAAACACCCTGTCACCGCCAAAGTTTCACGAGGAACTAGAGCCGCCCGCGAGAAGGTCAAATTTATCATTTTCGATCATAGACTAGCACCAAAGAAAGGATTGAAGCCATTTTTGTCTGCTTAGGGACTAAGGTGTGTAATGTGTGTAGATTCTAAGATTCAAAAATCCTATCCCAATGAATCTCTCAGGAGGAACCTTCAACTGACCACCCCGCAAAGAGGTAAATGCATCCCTTTGGATCAACTAATTCCACAGGCGCGACCGGAGCCCTTTTAATTTTCTTAGGGACGAAGGCATGTAATGTATTGAATTTCTAAGACGGAAACACCCTATACCACCCAATCCTTCCTGAGGAATTTATACATGGCAGGCAAAGAGGTCGAATGCATCGTTTGGGGTTAGCTGGCACCATAAACACGTCTTGGGCCACTTTAGTTTGCTTTCGAACAAGGGCATTTAATGGGTTCAATTTCCCAGATTCAAACATCCTATCCCACTGAATCCTTCGTGAGGGAAAAAGAAGCGGCCCCCGGAAATATAAATGGGTCCCTTTGGATCAATAAAAACGCCGTAAGCACGGTTTGAAACCTTTTGGTTTGCTCAGGGACAAACGTGTGTAATGCCTAAGATTCAAACTTGGTATCCCACACAAACTCTCGTGAGGAATCCAGAAAGACACCCCAAAAAGATCAAATGTATCGTTCTAAATCAACGGTCACCACAAACGCTATTTGGGCAGTTTTAATTTGGCCAGGGATTAAGGCATGTAACGTGTTTAATTTCTAAGATTCAAGCATCCTGTCCCGATGAATCTTTCATGGGGGAAGTAGAAACGAGCCCCAAAAAAGTTAAACGCGTCCGTACGGATCAACTAACTCCACAAACACCACCCGAACCCCCTTGGCTTGCTTAGGGACAAATGCAGGTGGTGTATGGGATTTCTATGATGGGAACATCCTGTCCCGCTAAGACTCTCACGAGGAATCTGGAGCTGAGACCCAAAAAGGTCCGGCATTTAATTTATTATCATCTAGCACCATGAACACCATTGGAGCCATTTTTGTTCTCTTATAAGGTATGTAATGTGTTTAGTCCCTAGGGTTCAAACAACCAATCCCACTGAATCTTTCATGAGGAATCACGGGGTGACCCACGCGAAAGGGTAAATGCGTCCGTTTGGATCAACTAACACCGCAGACGGGATTTGAATCTTTCAGTTCGGTAGGGGACGAAAACTGTGTAATTTACTGAACATCTAAGATTAAAACACCCTGTCACCGCCAAAGTTTCACGAGGAACTAGAGCCGCCCGCGAGAAGGTCAAATTTATCATTTTCGATCATAGACTAGCACCAAAGAAAGGATTGAAGCCATTTTTGTCTGCTTAGGGACTAAGGTGTGTAATGTGTGTAGATTCTAAGATTCAAAAATCCTATCCCAATGAATCTCTCAGGAGGAACCTTCAACTGACCACCCCGCAAAGAGGTAAATGCATCCCTTTGGATCAACTAATTCCACAGGCGCGAACGGAGCCCTTTTAATTTTCTTAGGGACTAAGGCATGTAATGTATTGAATTTCTAAGACGGAAACACCCTATACCACCGAATCCTTCCTGGGGAATTTATACATGACAGGCAAAGAGGTCGAATGCATCGTTTGGGGTTAGCTGGCACCATAAACACGTCTTGGGCCACTTTAGTTTGCTTTCGAACAAGGGCATTTAAGGGGTTCAATTTCCCAGATTCAAACATCCTATCCCACTGAATCCTTCGTGAGGGAAAAAGAAGCGGCCCCCGGAAATATAAATGGGTCCCTTTGGATCAATAAAAACGCCGTAAGCACGGTTTGAAACCTTTTCGTTTGCTCAGGGGCAAACGTGTGTAATGCCTAAGATTCAAACTTGGTATCCCACACAAACTCTCGTGAGGAATCCAGAAAGACACCCCAAAAAGATCAAATGTATCGTTCTAAATCAACGGTCACCACAAACGCTATTTGGGCAGTTTTAATTTGGCCAGGGATTAAGGCATGTAACGTGCTTAATTTCTAAGATTCAAGCATCCTGTCCCGCTGAATCTTTCATGGGGGAAGTAGAAACGACCCCCAAAAAAGTTAAACTAACTCCACAAACACCACCCGAACCCCCTTAGCTTGCTTAGGGACAAATGCAGGTGGTGTATGGGATTTCTATGATGGGAACATCCTGTCCCGCTAAGACTCTCACGAGGAATCTGGAGCTGAGACCCAAAAAGGTCCGGCATTTAATTTATTATCATCTAGCACCATGAACACCATTGGAGCCATTTTTGTTCTCTTATAAGGTATGTAATGTGTTTAGTCCCTAGGGTTCAAACAACCAATCCCACTGAATCTTTCATGAGGAATCACAGGGTGACCCACGCGAAAGGGTAAATGCGTCCGTTTGGATCAACTAACACCACAGACGGGATTTGAATCCTTTCAGTTCGGTAGGGGACGAAAACTGTGTAATTTACTGAACATCTAAGATTAAAACACCCTGTCACCGCCAAAGTTTCACGAGGAACTAGAGCCGCCCGCGAGAAGGTCAAATTTATCATTTTCGATCATAGACTAGCACCAAAGAAAGGATTGAAGCCATTTTTGTCTGCTTAGGGACTAAGGTGTGTAATGTGTGTAGATTCTAAGATTCAAAAATCCTATCCCAATGAATCGCTCAGGAGGAACCTTCAACTGACCACCCCGCAAAGAGGTAAATGCATCCCTTTGGATCAACTAATTCCACAGGCGCGAACGGAGCCCTTTTAATTTTCTTAGGGACTAAGGCATGTAATGTATTGAATTTCTAAGACGGAAACACCCTATACCACCGAATCCTTCCTGGGGAATTTATACATGACAGGCAAAGAGGTCGAATGCATCGTTTGGGGTTAGCTGGCACCATAAACACGTCTTGGGCCACTTTAGTTTGCTTTCGAACAAGGGCATTTAAGGGGTTCAATTTCCCAGATTCAAACATCCTATCCCACTGAATCCTTCGTGAGGGAAAAAGAAGCGGCCCCCGGAAATATAAATGGGTCCCTTTGGATCAATAAAAACGCCGTAAGCACGGTTTGAAACCTTTTGGTTTGCTCAGGGGCAAACGTGTGTAATGCCTAAGATTCAAACTTGGTATCCCACACAAACTCTCGTGAGGAATCCAGAAAGACACCCCAAAAAGATCAAATGTATCGTTCTAAATCAACGGTCACCACAAACGCTATTTGGGCAGTTTTAATTTGGCCAGGGATTAAGGCATGTAACGTGTTTAATTTCTAAGATTCAAGCATCCTGTCCCGATGAATCTTTCATGGGTGAAGTAGAAACGAGCCCCAAAAAAGTTAAACGCGTCCGTACGGATCAACTAACTCCACAAACACCACCCGAACCCCCTTGGCTTGCTTAGGGACAAATGCAGGTGGTGTATGGGATTTCTATGATGGGAACATCCTGTCCCGCTAAGACTCTCACGAGGAATCTGGAGCTGAGACCCAAAAAGGTCCGGCATTTAATTTATTATCATCTAGCACCATGAACACCATTGGAGCCATTTTTGTTCTCTTATAAGGTATGTAATGTGTTTAGTCCCTAGGGTTCAAACAACCAATCCCACTGAATCTTTGATGAGGAATCACGGGGTGACCCCCGCGAAAGGGTAAATGCATCCGTTTGGATCAACTAACACCGCAGACGGGATTTGAATCCTTTCAGTTCGGTAGGGGACGAAAACTGTGTAATTTACTGAACATCTAAGATTAAAACACCCTCTCACCGCCAAAGTTTCACGAGGAACTAGAGCCGCCAGCAAGAAGGTCAAATTTATCATTTTCGATCATCGACTAGCACCATAGAAAGGATTCAAGCCATTTTTGTCTGCTTAGGGACTAAGGTGTGGAATGTGTGTAGATTCTAAGATTCAAAAATCCTATCGCAATGAATCTCTCAGGAGGAACCTTCAACTGACCACCCCGCAAAGAGGTAAATGCATCCCTTTGGATCAACTAATTCCACAGGCGCGACCGGAGCCCTTTTAATTTTCTTAGGGACGAAGGCATGTAATGTATTGAATTTCTAAGACGGAAACACCCTATACCACCCAATCCTTCCTGAGGAATTTATACATGGCAGGCAAAGAGGTCGAATGCATCGTTTGGGGTTAGCTGGCACCATAAACACGTCTTGGGCCACTTTAGTTTGCTTTCGAACAAGGGCATTTAAGGGGTTCAATTTCCCAGATTCAAACATCCTATCCCACTGAATCCTTCGTGAGGGAAAAAGAAGCGGCCCCCGGAAATATAAATGGGTCCCTTTGGATCAATAAAAACGCCGTAAGCACGGTTTGAAACCTTTTGGTTTGCTCAGGGACAAACGTGTGTAATGCCTAAGATTCAAACTTGGTATCCCACAAAAACTCTCGTGAGGAATCCAGAAAGACACCCGAAAAAGATCAAATGTATCGTTCTAAATCAACGGTCACCACAAACGCTATTTGGGAAGTTTTAATTTGGCCAGGGATTAAGGCATGTAACGTGTTTAATTTCTAAGATTCAAGCATCCTGTCCCGATGAATCTTTCATGGGGGAAGTAGAAACGAGCCCCAAAAAAGTTAAACGCGTCCGTACGGATCAACTAACTCCACAAACACCACCCGAACCCCCTTGGCTTGCTTAGGGACAAATGCAGGTGGTGTATGGGATTTCTATGATGGGAACATCCTGTCCCGCTAAGACTCTCACGAGGAATCTGGAGCTGAGACCCAAAAAGGTCCGGCATTTAATTTATTATCATCTAGCACCATGAACACCATTGGAGCCATTTTTGTTCTCTTATAAGGTATGTAATGTGTTTAGTCCCTAGGGTTCAAACAACCAATCCCACTGAATCTTTCATGAGGAATCACGGGGTGACCCCCGCGAAAGGGTAAATGCATCCGTTTGGATCAACTAACACCGCAGACGGGATTTGAATCCTTTCAGTTCGGTAGGGGACGAAAACTGTGTAATTTACTGAACATTATAGATTAAAACACCCTGTCACCGCCAAAGTTTCACGAGGAACTAGAGCCGCCCGTAAGAAGGTCAAATTTATCATTTTCGATCATCGACTAGCACCAAAGAAAGGATTCAAGCCATTTTTGTCTGCTTAGGGACTAAGGTGTGTAATGTGTGTAGATTCTAAGATTCAAAAATCCTATCCCAATGAATCTCTCAGGAGGAACCTTCAACTGACCACCCCGCAAAGAGGTAAATGCATCCCTTTGGATCAACTAATTCCACAGGCGCGACCGGAGCCCTTTTAATTTTCTTAGGGACGAAGGCATGTAATGTATTGAATTTCTAAGACGGAAACACCCTATACCACCCAATCCTTCCTGAGGAATTTATACATGGCAGGCAAAGAGGTCGAATGCATCGTTTGGGGTTAGCTGGCACCATAAACACGTCCTGGGCCACTTTAGTTTGCTTTTGAACAAGGGCATGTAATGGGTTCAATTTCCCAGATTCAAACATCCTATCCCACTGAATCCTTCGTGAGGGAAAAAGAAGCGGCCCCCGGAAATATAAATGGGTCCCTTTGGATCAATAAAAACGACGTAAGCACGGTTTGAAACCTTTTGGTTTGCTCAGGGGCAAACGTGTGTAATGCCTAAGATTCAAACTTGGTATCCCACACAAACTCTCGTGAGGAATCCAGAAAGACACCCCAAAAAGATCAAATGTATCGTTCTAAATCAACGGTCACCACAAACGCTATTTGGGAAGTTTTAATTTGGCCAGGGATTAAGGCATGTAACGTGTTTAATTTCTAAGATTCAAGCATCCTGTCCCGATGAATCTTTCATGGGGGAAGTAGAAACGAGCCCCAAAAAAGTTAAACGCGTCCGTACGGATCAACTAACTCCGCAAACACCACCCGAACCCCCTTAGCTTGCTTAGGGACAAATGCAGGTGGTGTATGGGATTTCTATGATGGGAACATCCTGTCCCGCTAAGACTCTCACGAGGAATCTGGAGCTGAGACCCAAAAAGGTCCGGCATTTAATTTATTATCATCTAGCAACATGAACACCATTGGAGCCATTTTTGTTCTCTTATAAGGTATGTAATGTGTTTAATCCCAAGGGTTCAAACAACCCATCCCACTGAATCTTTCATGAGGAATCACAGGGTGACCCACGCGAAAGGGTAAATGCGTCCGTTTGGATCAACTAACACCACAGACGGGATTTGAATCTTTCAGTTCGGTAGGGGACGAAAACTGTGTAATTTACTGAACATCTAAGATTAAAACACCCTGTCACCGCCAAAGTTTCACGAGGAACTAGAGCCGCCCGCGAGAAGGTCAAATTTATCATTTTCGATCATAGACTAGCACCAAAGAAAGGATTCAAGCCATTTTTGTCTGCTTAGGGACTCAGGTGTGTAATGTGTGTAGATTCTAAGATTCAAAATCCTATCCCAATGAATCTCTCAGGAGGAACCTTCAACTGACCACCCAGCAAAGAGGTAAATGCATCCCTTTGGATCAACTAATTCCACAGGCGCGAACGGAGCCCTTTTAATTTTCTTAGGGACTAAGGCATGTAATGTATTGAATTTCTAAGACGGAAACACCCTATACCACCGAATCCTTCCTGGGGAATTTATACATGACAGGCAAAGAGGTCGAATGCATCGTTTGGGGTTAGCTGGCACCATAAACACGTCTTGGGCCACTTTAGTTTGCTTTCGAACAAGGGCATTTAAGGGGTTCAATTTCCCAGATTCAAACATCCTATCCCACTGAATCCTTCGTGAGGGAAAAAGAAGCGGCCCCCGGAAATATAAATGGGTCCCTTTGGATCAATAAAAACGCCGTAAGCACGGTTTGAAACCTTTTGGTTTGCTCAGGGACAAACGTGTGTAATGCCTAAGATTCAAACTTGGTATCCCACAAAAACTCTCGTGAGGAATCCAGAAAGACACCCCAAAAAGATCAAATGTATCGTTCTAAATCAACGGTCACCACAAACGCTATTTGGGAAGTTTTAATTTGGCCAGGGATTAAGGCATGTAACGTGTTTAATTTCTAAGATTCAAGCATCCTGTCCCGATGAATCTTTCATGGGGGAAGTAGAAACGAGCCCCAAAAAAGTTAAACGCGTCCGTACGGATCAACTAACTCCGCAAACACCACCCGAACCCCCTTAGCCTTCTTAGGGACAAATGCATGTGGTGTATGGGATTTCTATGATGGGAACATCCTGTCCCGCTAAGACTCTCACGAGGAATCTGGAGCTGAGACCCAAAAAGGTCCGGCATTTAATTTATTATCATCTAGCACCATGAACACCATTGGAGCCATTTTTGTGCGCTTATAAGGTATGTAATGTGTTTAGTCCCTAGGGTTCAAACAACCAATCCCACTGAATCTTTCATGAGGAATCACGGGGTGACCCCCGCGAAAGGGAAAATGCATCCGTTTGGATCAACTAACACCGCAGACGGGATTTGAATCCTTTCAGTTCGGTAGGGGATGAAAACTGTGTAATTTACTGAACATCTAAGATTAAAACACCCTCTCACCGCCAAAGTTTCACGAGGAACTAGAGCCGCCAGCAAGAAGGTCAAATTTATCATTTTCGATCATCGACTAGCACCATAGAAAGGATTCAAGCCATTTTTGTCTGCTTAGGGACTAAGGTGTGGAATGTGTGTAGATTCCAAGATTCAAAAATCCTATCGCAATGAATCTCTCAGGAGGAACCTTCAACTGACCACCCCGCAAAGAGGTAAATGCATCCCTTTGGATCAACTAATTCCACAGGCGCGACCGGAGCCCTTTTAATTTTCTTAGGGACGAAGGCATGTAATGTATTGAATTTCTAAGACGGAAACACCCTATACCACCCAATCCTTCCTGAGGAATTTATACATGGCAGGCAAAGAGGTCGAATGCATCGTTTGGGGTTAGCTGGCACCATAAACACGTCCTGGGCCACTTTAGTTTGCTTTTGAACAAGGGCATGTAATGGGTTCAATTTCCCAGATTCAAACATCCTATGCCACTGAATCGTTCGGGAGGGAAAAATAAGCGGCCCCCGGAAATATTAATGGGTCCCTTTGTATCAATAAAAATGCCGTAAGCACGGTTTGAAACCTTTTGGTTTGCTCAGGGACAAACGTGTGTAATGCCTAAGATTCAAACTTGGTATCCCACACAAACTCTCGTGAGGAATCCAGAAAGACACCCGAAAAGATCAAATATATCGTTCTAAATCAACGGTCACCACAAACGCTATTTGGGCAGTTTTAATTTGGCCAGGGATTAAGGCATGTAACGTGTTTAATTTCTAATATTCAAGCATCCTGTCCCGCTGAATCTTTCATGGGGGAAGTAGAAATGACCCCCAAAAAAGTTAAACGCATCCGTATGGATCAACTAACTCCGCAAACACCACCCGAACCCCCTTAGCCTTCTTAGGGACAAATGCATGTGGTGTATGGGATTTCTATGATGGGAACATCCTATCCCGCTAAGACTCTCAAGAGGAATCTGGAGCTGAGACCCAAAAAGGTCCGGCATTTAATTTATTATCATCTAGCACCATGAACACCATTGGAGCCATTTTTGTTCTCTTATAAGGTATGTAATGTGTTTAGTCCCTAGGGTTCAAACAACCAATCCCACTGAATCTTTCATGAGGATCACGAGGTGACCCCCGCGAAAGGGTAAATGCGTCCGTTTGGATCAACTAACACCGCAGACGGGATTTGAATCCTTTCAGTTCGGTAGGGGACGAAAACTGTGTAATGTACTGAACATCTAAGATTAAAACACCCTCTCACCGCCAAAGTTTCACGAGGAACTAGAGCCGCCAGCAAGAAGGTCAAATTTATCATTTTCGATCATCGACTAGCACCATAGAAAGGATTCAAGCCATTTTTGTCTGCTTAGGGACTAAGGTGTGTAATGTGTGTAGATTCTAAGATTCAAAAATCCTATCCCAATGAATCTCTCAGGAGGAACCTTCAACTGACCACCCCGCAAAGAGGTAAATGCATCCCTTTGGATCAACTAATTCCACAGGCGCGACCGGAGCCCTTTTAATTTTCTTAGGGACGAAGGCATGTAATGTATTGAATTTCTAAGACGGAAACACCCTATACCACCCAATCCTTCCTGAGGAATTTATACATGACAGGCAAAGAGGTCGAATGCATCGTTTGGGGTTAGCTGGCACCATAAACACGTCGTGGGCCACATTAGTTTGCTTTCGAACAAGGGCATTTAATGGGTTCAATTTCCCAGATTCAAACATCCTATCCCACTGAATCCTTCGTGAGGGAAAAAGAAGCGGCCCCCGGAAATATAAATGGGTCCCTTTGGATCAATAAAAACGCCGTAAGCACGGTTTGAAACCTTTTGGTTTGCTCAGGGGCAAACGTGTGTAATGCCTAAGATTCAAACTTGGTATCCCACACAAACTCTCGTGAGGAATCCAGAAAGACACCCCAAAAAGATCAAATGTATCGTTCTAAATCAACGGTCACCACAAACGCTATTTGGGCAGTTTTAATTTGGCCAGGGATTAAGGCATGTAACGTGCTTAATTTCTAAGATTCAAGCATCCTGTCCCGCTGAATCTTTCATGGGGGAAGTAGAAACGACCCCCAAAAAAGTTAAACGCCTCCGTACGGATCAACTAACTCCACAAACACCACCCGAACCCCCTTAGCTTGCTTAGGGACAAATGCAGGTGGTGTGTGGGATTTCTATGATGGGAACATCCTGTCCCGCTAAGACTCTCACGAGGAATCTGGAGCTGAGACCCAAAAAGGTCCAGCATTTAATTTATTATCATCTAGCACCATGAACACCATTGGAGCCATTTTTGTTCTCTTATAAGGTATGTAATGTGTTTAGTCCCTAGGGTTCAAACAACCAATCCCACTGAATCTTTCATGAGGAATCACGGGGTGACCCCCGCGAAAGGGTAAATGCGTCCGTTTGGATCAACTAACACCACATACGGGATTTGAATCTTTCAGTTCGGTAGGGGACGAAAACTGTGTAATTTACTGAACATCTAAGATTAAAACACCCTGTCACCGCCAAAGTTTCACGAGGAACTAGAGCCGCCCGCGAGAAGGTCAAATTTATCATTTTCGATCATAGACTAGCACCAAAGAAAGGATTCAAGCCATTTTTGTCTGCTTAGGGACTCAGGTGTGTAATGTGTGTAGATTCTAAGATTCAAAAATCCTATCCCAATGAATCTCTCAGGAGGAACCTTCAACTGACCACCCCGCAAAGAGGTAAATGCATCCCTTTGGATCAACTAATTCCACAGGCGCGAACGGAGCCCTTTTAATTTTCTTAGGGACTAAGGCATGTAATGTATTGAATTTCTAAGACGGAAACACCCTATACCACCGAATCCTTCCTGGGGAATTTATACATGACAGGCAAAGAGGTCGAATGCATCGTTTGGGGTTAGCTGGCACCATAAACACGTCTTGGGCCACTTTAGTTTGCTTTCGAACAAGGGCATTTAAGGGGTTCAATTTCCCAGATTCAAACATCCTATCCCACTGAATCCTTCGTGAGGGAAAAAGAAGCGGCCCCCGGAAATATAAATGGGTCCCTTTGGATCAATAAAAACGCCGTAAGCACGGTTTGAAACCTTTTGGTTTGCTCAGGGACAAACGTGTGTAATGCCTAAGATTCAAACTTGGTATCCCACAAAAACTCTCGTGAGGAATCCAGAAAGACACCCCAAAAAGATCAAATGTATCGTTCTAAATCAACGGTCACCACAAACGCTATTTGGGAAGTTTTAATTTGGCCAGGGATTAAGGCATGTAACGTGTTTAATTTCTAAGATTCAAGCATCCTGTCCCGATGAATCTTTCATGGGGGAAGTAGAAACGAGCCCCAAAAAAGTTAAACGCGTCCGTACGGATCAACTAACTCCGCAAACACCACCCGAACCCCCTTAGCCTTCTTAGGGACAAATGCATGTGGTGTATGGGATTTCTATGATGGGAACATCCTGTCCCGCTAAGACTCTCACGAGGAATCTGGAGCTGAGACCCAAAAAGGTCCGGCATTTAATTTATTATCATCTAGCACCATGAACACCATTGGAGCCATTTTTGTGCGCTTATAAGGTATGTAATGTGTTTAGTCCCTAGGGTTCAAACAACCAATCCCACTGAATCTTTCATGAGGAATCACGGGGTGACCCCCGCGAAAGGGAAAATGCATCCGTTTGGATCAACTAACACCGCAGACGGGATTTGAATCCTTTCAGTTCGGTAGGGGACGAAAACTGTGTAATGTACTGAACATCTAAGATTAAAACACCCTCTCACCGCCAAAGTTTCACGAGGAACTAGAGCCGCCAGCAAGAAGGTCAAATTTATCATTTTCGATCATCGACTAGCACCATAGAAAGGATTCAAGCCATTTTTGTCTGCTTAGGGACTAAGGTGTGTAATGTGTGTAGATTCTAAGATTCAAAAATCCTATCCCAATGAATCTCTCAGGAGGAACCTTCAACTGACCACCCCGCAAAGAGGTAAATGCATCCCTTTGGATCAACTAATTCCACAGGCGCGACCGGAGCCCTTTTAATTTTCTTAGGGACGAAGGCATGTAATGTATTGAATTTCTAAGACGGAAACACCCTATACCACCCAATCCTTCCTGAGGAATTTATACATGACAGGCAAAGAGGTCGAATGCATCGTTTGGGGTTAGCTGGCACCATAAACACGTCGTGGGCCACTTTAGTTTGCTTTCGAACAAGGGCATTTAATGGGTTCAATTTCCCAGATTCAAACATCCTATCCCACTGAATCCTTCGTGAGGGAAAAAGAAGCGGCCCCCGGAAATATAAATGGGTCCCTTTGGATCAATAAAAACGCCGTAAGCACGGTTTGAAACCTTTTGGTTTGCTCAGGGGCAAACGTGTGTAATGCCTAAGATTCAAACTTGGTATCCCACACAAACTCTCGTGAGGAATCCAGAAAGACACCCCAAAAAGATCAAATGTATCGTTCTAAATCAACGGTCACCACAAACGCTATTTGGGCAGTTTTAATTTGGCCAGGGATTAAGGCATGTAACGTGCTTAATTTCTAAGATTCAAGCATCCTGTCCCGCTGAATCTTTCATGGGGGAAGTAGAAACGACCCCCAAAAAAGTTAAACGCCTCCGTACGGATCAACTAACTCCACAAACACCACCCGAACCCCCTTAGCTTGCTTAGGGACAAATGCAGGTGGTGTGTGGGATTTCTATGATGGGAACATCCTGTCCCGCTAAGACTCTCACGAGGAATCTGGAGCTGAGACCCAAAAAGGTCCGGCATTTAATTTATTATCATCTAGCACCATGAACACCATTGGAGCCATTTTTGTTCTCTTATAAGGTATGTAATGTGTTTAATCCCAAGGGTTCAAACAACCCATCCCACTGAATCTTTCATGAGGAATCACAGGGTGACCCACGCGAAAGGGTAAATGCGTCCGTTTGGATCAACTAACACCGCAGACGGGATTTGAATCCTTTCAGTTCGGTAGGGGACGAAAACTGTGTAATGTACTGAACATCTAAGATTAAAACACCCTCTCACCGCCAAAGTTTCACGAGGAACTAGAGCCGCCAGCAAGAAGGTCAAATTTATCATTTTCGATCATCGACTAGCACCATAGAAAGGATTCAAGCCATTTTTGTCTGCTTAGGGACTAAGGTGTGTAATGTGTGTAGATTCTAAGATTCAAAAATCCTATCCCAATGAATCTCTCAGGAGGAACCTTCAACTGACCACCCCGCAAAGAGGTAAATGCATCCCTTTGGATCAACTAATTCCACAGGCGCGACCGGAGCCCTTTTAATTTTCTTAGGGACGAAGGCATGTAATGTATTGAATTTCTAAGACGGAAACACCCTATACCACCCAATCCTTCCTGAGGAATTTATACATGGCAGGCAAAGAGGTCGAATGCATCGTTTGGGGTTAGCTGGCACCATAAACACGTCCTGGGCCACTTTAGTTTGCTTTCGAACAAGGGCATGTAATGGGTTCAATTTCCCAGATTCAAACATCCTATGCCACTGAATCCTTCGGGAGGGAAAAAGAAGCGGCCCCCGGAAATATTAATGGGTCCCTTTTTATCAATAAAAATGCCGTAAGCACGGTTTGAAACCTTTTGGTTTGCTCAGGGACAAACGTGTGTAATGCCTAAGATTCAAACTTGGTATCCCACACAAACTCTCGTGAGGAATCCAGAAAGACACCCGAAAAGATCAAATGTATCGTTCTAAATCAACGGTCACCACAAATGCTATTTGGGCAGTTTTAATTTGGCCAGGGATTAAGGCATGTAACGTGTTTAATTTCTAATATTCAAGCATCCTGTCCCGCTGAATCTTTCATGGGGGAAGTAGAAACGAGCCCCAAAAAAGTTAAACGCGTCCGTACGGATCAACTAACTCCACAAACACCACCCGAACCCCCTTGGCTTGCTTAGGGACAAATGCAGGTGGTGTGTGGGATTTGTATGATGGGAACATCCTGTCCCGCTAAGACTCTCACGAGGAATCTGGAGCTGAGACCCAAAAAGGTCCGGCATTTAATTTATTATCATCTAGCACCATGAACACCATTGGAGCCATTTTTGTTCTCTTATAAGGTATGTAATGTGTTTAGTCCCTAGGGTTCAAACAACCAATCCCACTGAATCTTTCATGAGGAATCACGGGGTGACCCCCGCGAAAGGGTAAATGCATCCGTTTGGATCAACTAACACCGCAGACGGGATTTGAATCCTTTCAGTTCGGTAGGGGACGAAAACTGTGTAATTTACTGAACATCTAAGATTAAAACACCCTCTCACCGCCAAAGTTTCACGAGGAACTAGAGCCGCCAGCAAGAAGGTCAAATTTATCATTTTCGATCATCGACTAGCACCATAGAAAGGATTCAAGCCATTTTTGTCTGCTTAGGGACTAAGGTGTGGAATGTGTGTAGATTCTAAGATTCAAAAATCCTATCGCAATGAATCTCTCAGGAGGAACCTTCAACTGACCACCCCGCAAAGAGGTAAATGCATCCCTTTGGATCAACTAATTCCACAGGCGCGACCGGAGCCCTTTTAATTTTCTTAGGGACGAAGGCATGTAATGTATTGAATTTCTAAGACGGAAACACCCTATACCACCCAATCCTTCCTGAGGAATTTATACATGGCAGGCAAAGAGGTCGAATGCATCGTTTGGGGTTAGCTGGCACCATAAACACGTCCTGGGCCACTTTAGTTTGCTTTTGAACAAGGGCATGTAATGGGTTCAATTTCCCAGATTCAAACATCCTATCCCACTGAATCCTTCGTGAGGGAAAAAGAAGCGGCCCCCGGAAATATAAATGGGTCCCTTTGGATCAATAAAAACGCCGTAAGCACGGTTTGAAACCTTTTGGTTTGCTCAGGGACAAACGTGTGTAATGCCTAAGATTCAAACTTGGTATCCCACAAAAACTCTCGTGAGGAATCCAGAAAGACACCCCAAAAAGATCAAATGTATCGTTCTAAATCAACGGTCACCACAAACGCTATTTGGGAAGTTTTAATTTGGCCAGGGATTAAGGCATGTAACGTGTTTAATTTCTAAGATTCAAGCATCCTGTCCCGATGAATCTTTCATGGGGGAAGTAGAAACGAGCCCCAAAAAAGTTAAACGCGTCCGTACGGATCAACTAACTCCGCAAACACCACCCGAACCCCCTTAGCCTTCTTAGGGACAAATGCATGTGGTGTATGGGATTTCTATGATGGGAACATCCTGTCCCGCTAAGACTCTCACGAGGAATCTGGAGCTGAGACCCAAAAAGGTCCGGCATTTAATTTATTATCATCTAGCACCATGAACACCATTGGAGCCATTTTTGTGCGCTTATAAGGTATGTAATGTGTTTAGTCCCTAGGGTTCAAACAACCAATCCCACTGAATCTTTCATGAGGAATCACGGGGTGACCCCCGCGAAAGGGAAAATGCATCCGTTTGGATCAACTAACACCGCAGACGTGATTTGAATCCTTTCAGTTCGGTAGGGGACGAAAACTGTGTAATTTACTGAACATCTAAGATTAAAACACCCTCTCACCGCCAAAGTTTCACGAGGAACTAGAGCCGCCAGCAAGAAGGTCAAATTTATCATTTTCGATCATCGACTAGCACCATAGAAAGGATTCAAGCCATTTTTGTCTGCTTAGGGACTAAGGTGTGGAATGTGTGTAGATTCTAAGATTCAAAAATCCTATCGCAATGAATCTCTCAGGAGGAACCTTCAACTGACCACCCCGCAAAGAGGTAAATGCATCCCTTTGGATCAACTAATTCCACAGGCGCGACCGGAGCCCTTTTAATTTTCTTAGGGACGAAGGCATGTAATGTATTGAATTTCTAAGACGGAAACACCCTATACCACCCAATCCTTCCTGAGGAATTTATACATGGCAGGCAAAGAGGTCGAATGCATCGTTTGGGGTTAGCTGGCACCATAAACACGTCGTGGGCCACTTTAGTTTGCTTTCGAACAAGGGCATTTAATGGGTTCAATTTCCCAGATTCAAACATCCTATCCCACTGAATCCTTCGTGAGGGAAAAAGAAGCGGCCCCCGGAAATATAAATGGGTCCCTTTGGATCAATAAAAACGCCGTAAGCACGGTTTGAAACCTTTTGGTTTGCTCAGGGGCAAACGTGTGTAATGCCTAAGATTCAAACTTGGTATCCCACACAAACTCTCGTGAGGAATCCAGAAAGACACCCCAAAAAGATCAAATGTATCGTTCTAAATCAACGGTCACCACAAACGCTATTTGGGCAGTTTTAATTTGGCCAGGGATTAAGGCATGTAACGTGCTTAATTTCTAAGATTCAAGCATCCTGTCCCGCTGAATCTTTCATGGGGGAAGTAGAAACGACCCCCAAAAAAGTTAAACGCCTCCGTACGGATCAACTAACTCCACAAACACCACCCGAACCCCCTTAGCTTGCTTAGGGACAAATGCAGGTGGTGTGTGGGATTTCTATGATGGGAACATCCTGTCCCGCTAAGACTCTCACGAGGAATCTGGAGCTGAGACCCAAAAAGGTCCGGCATTTAATTTATTATCATCTAGCACCATGAACACCATTGGAGCCATTTTTGTTCTCTTATAAGGTATGTAATGTGTTTAATCCCAAGGGTTCAAACAACCCATCCCACTGAATCTTTCATGAGGAATCACAGGGTGACCCACGCGAAAGGGTAAATGCGTCCGTTTGGATCAACTAACACCGCAGACGGGATTTGAATCCTTTCAGTTCGGTAGGGGACGAAAACTGTGTAATGTACTGAACATCTAAGATTAAAACACCCTCTCACCGCCAAAGTTTCACGAGGAACTAGAGCCGCCAGCAAGAAGGTCAAATTTATCATTTTCGATCATCGACTAGCACCATAGAAAGGATTCAAGCCATTTTTGTCTGCTTAGGGACTAAGGTGTGTAATGTGTGTAGATTCTAAGATTCAAAAATCCTATCCCAATGAATCTCTCAGGAGGAACCTTCAACTGACCACCCCGCAAAGAGGTAAATGCATCCCTTTGGATCAACTAATTCCACAGGCGCGACCGGAGCCCTTTTAATTTTCTTAGGGACGAAGGCATGTAATGTATTGAATTTCTAAGACGGAAACACCCTATACCACCCAATCCTTCCTGAGGAATTTATACATGACAGGCAAAGAGGTCGAATGCATCGTTTGGGGTTAGCTGGCACCATAAACACGTCGTGGGCCACTTTAGTTTGCTTTCGAACAAGGGCATTTAATGGGTTCAATTTCCCAGATTCAAACATCCTATCCCACTGAATCCTTCGTGAGGGAAAAAGAAGCGGCCCCCGGAAATATAAATGGGTCCCTTTGGATCAATAAAAACGCCGTAAGCACGGTTTGAAACCTTTTGGTTTGCTCAGGGACAAACGTGTGTGATGCCTAAGATTCAAACTTGGTATCCCACACAAACTCTCGTGAGGAATCCAGAAAGACACCCCAAAAAGATCAAATGTATCGTTCTAAATCAACGGTCACCACAAACGCTATTTGGGCAGTTTTAATTTGGCCAGGGATTAAGGCATGTAACGTGCTTAATTTCTAAGATTCAAGCATCCTGTCCCGCTGAATCTTTCATGGGGGAAGTAGAAACGAGCCCCAAAAAAGTTAAACGCGTCCGTACGGATCAACTAACTCCGCAAACACCACCCGAACCCCCTTAGCCTTCTTAGGGACAAATGCATGTGGTGTATGGGATTTCTATGATGGGAACATCCTATCCCGCTAAGACTCTCACGAGGAATCTGGAGCTGAGACCCAAAAAGGTCCGGCATTTAATTTATTATCATCTAGCACCATGAACACCATTGGAGCCATTTTTGTTCTCTTATAAGGTATGTAATGTGTTTAATCCCAAGGGTTCAAACAACCCATCCCACTGAATCTTTCATGAGGAATCACAGGGTGACCCACGCGAAAGGGTAAATGCGTCCGTTTGGATCAACTAACACCGCAGACGGGATTTGAATCCTTTCAGTTCGGTAGGGGACGAAAACTGTGTAATGTACTGAACATCTAAGATTAAAACACCCTCTCACCGCCAAAGTTTCACGAGGAACTAGAGCCGCCAGCAAGAAGGTCAAATTTATCATTTTCGATCATCGACTAGCACCATAGAAAGGATTCAAGCCATTTTTGTCTGCTTAGGGACTAAGGTGTGTAATGTGTGTAGATTCTAAGATTCAAAAATCCTATCCCAATGAATCTCTCAGGAGGAACCTTCAACTGACCACCCCGCAAAGAGGTAAATGCATCCCTTTGGATCAACTAATTCCACAGGCGCGACCGGAGCCCTTTTAATTTTCTTAGGGACGAAGGCATGTAATGTATTGAATTTCTAAGACGGAAACACCCTATACCACCCAATCCTTCCTGAGGAATTTATACATGGCAGGCAAAGAGGTCGAATGCATCGTTTGGGGTTAGCTGGCACCATAAACACGTCCTGGGCCACTTTAGTTTGCTTTCGAACAAGGGCATGTAATGGGTTCAATTTCCCAGATTCAAACATCCTATGCCACTGAATCCTTCGGGAGGGAAAAAGAAGCGGCCCCCGGAAATATTAATGGGTCCCTTTTTATCAATAAAAATGCCGTAAGCACGGTTTGAAACCTTTTGGTTTGCTCAGGGACAAACGTGTGTAATGCCTAAGATTCAAACTTGGTATCCCACACAAACTCTCGTGAGGAATCCAGAAAGACACCCGAAAAGATCAAATGTATCGTTCTAAATCAACGGTCACCACAAATGCTATTTGGGCAGTTTTAATTTGGCCAGGGATTAAGGCATGTAACGTGTTTAATTTCTAATATTCAAGCATCCTGTCCCGCTGAATCTTTCATGGGGGAAGTAGAAACGAGCCCCAAAAAAGTTAAACGCGTCCGTACGGATCAACTAACTCCACAAACACCACCCGAACCCCCTTGGCTTGCTTAGGGACAAATGCAGGTGGTGTGTGGGATTTGTATGATGGGAACATCCTGTCCCGCTAAGACTCTCACGAGGAATCTGGAGCTGAGACCCAAAAAGGTCCGGCATTTAATTTATTATCATCTAGCACCATGAACACCATTGGAGCCATTTTTGTTCTCTTATAAGGTATGTAATGTGTTTAGTCCCTAGGGTTCAAACAACCAATCCCACTGAATCTTTCATGAGGAATCACGGGGTGACCCCCGCGAAAGGGTAAATGCATCCGTTTGGATCAACTAACACCGCAGACGGGATTTGAATCCTTTCAGTTCGGTAGGGGACGAAAACTGTGTAATTTACTGAACATCTAAGATTAAAACACCCTCTCACCGCCAAAGTTTCACGAGGAACTAGAGCCGCCAGCAAGAAGGTCAAATTTATCATTTTCGATCATCGACTAGCACCATAGAAAGGATTCAAGCCATTTTTGTCTGCTTAGGGACTAAGGTGTGGAATGTGTGTAGATTCTAAGATTCAAAAATCCTATCGCAATGAATCTCTCAGGAGGAACCTTCAACTGACCACCCCGCAAAGAGGTAAATGCATCCCTTTGGATCAACTAATTCCACAGGCGCGACCGGAGCCCTTTTAATTTTCTTAGGGACGAAGGCATGTAATGTATTGAATTTCTAAGACGGAAACACCCTATACCACCCAATCCTTCCTGAGGAATTTATACATGGCAGGCAAAGAGGTCGAATGCATCGTTTGGGGTTAGCTGGCACCATAAACACGTCCTGGGCCACTTTAGTTTGCTTTTGAACAAGGGCATGTAATGGGTTCAATTTCCCAGATTCAAACATCCTATCCCACTGAATCCTTCGTGAGGGAAAAAGAAGCGGCCCCCGGAAATATAAATGGGTCCCTTTGGATCAATAAAAACGACGTAGGCACGGTTTGAAACCTTTTGGTTTGCTCAGGGGCAAACGTGTGTAATGCCTAAGATTCAAACTTGGTATCCCACACAAACTCTCGTGAGGAATCCAGAAAGACACCCCAAAAAGATCAAATGTATCGTTCTAAATCAACGGTCACCACAAACGCTATTTGGGAAGTTTTAATTTGGCCAGGGATTAAGGCATGTAACGTGTTTAATTTCTAAGATTCAAGCATCCTGTCCCGATGAATCTTTCATGGGGGAAGTAGAAACGAGCCCCAAAAAAGTTAAACGCGTCCGTACGGATCAACTAACTCCACAAACACCACCCGAACCCCCTTAGCTTGCTTAGGGACAAATGCAGGTGGTGTATGGGATTTCTATGATGGGAACATCCTGTCCCGCTAAGACTCTCACGAGGAATCTGGAGCTGAGACCCAAAAAGGTCCGGCATTTAATTTATTATCATCTAGCACCATGAACACCATTGGAGCCATTTTTGTTCTCTTATAAGGTATGTAATGTGTTTAATCCCAAGGGTTCAAACAACCCATCCCACTGAATCTTTCATGAGGAATCACAGGGTGACCCACGCGAAAGGGTAAATGCGTCCGTTTGGATCAACTAACACCGCAGACGGGATTTGAATCCTTTCAGTTCGGTAGGGGACGAAAACTGTGTAATGTACTGAACATCTAAGATTAAAACACCCTCTCACCGCCAAAGTTTCACGAGGAACTAGAGCCGCCAGCAAGAAGGTCAAATTTATCATTTTCGATCATCGACTAGCACCATAGAAAGGATTCAAGCCATTTTTGTCTGCTTAGGGACTAAGGTGTGTAATGTGTGTAGATTCTAAGATTCAAAAATCCTATCCCAATGAATCTCTCAGGAGGAACCTTCAACTGACCACCCCGCAAAGAGGTAAATGCATCCCTTTGGATCAACTAATTCCACAGGCGCGACCGGAGCCCTTTTAATTTTCTTAGGGACGAAGGCATGTAATGTATTGAATTTCTAAGACGGAAACACCCTATACCACCCAATCCTTCCTGAGGAATTTATACATGGCAGGCAAAGAGGTCGAATGCATCGTTTGGGGTTAGCTGGCACCATAAACACGTCCTGGGCCACTTTAGTTTGCTTTCGAACAAGGGCATGTAATGGGTTCAATTTCCCAGATTCAAACATCCTATGCCACTGAATCCTTCGGGAGGGAAAAAGAAGCGGCCCCCGGAAATATTACTGGGTCCCTTTGTATCAATAAAAATGCCGTAAGCACGGTTTGAAACCTTTTGGTTTGCTCAGGGACAAACGTGTGTAATGCCTAAGATTCAAACTTGGTATCCCACAAAAACTCTCGTGAGGAATCCAGAAAGGCACCCGAAAAGATCAAATGTATCGTTCTAAATCAACGGTCACCACAAACGCTATTTGGGCAGTTTTAATTTGGCCAGGGATTAAGGCATGTAACGTGTTTAATTTCTAATATTCAAGCATCCTGTCCCGCTGAATCTTTCATGGGGGAAGTAGAAATGACCCCCAAAAAAGTTAAACGCGTCCGTATGGATCAACTCACTCCGCAAACACCACCCGAACCCCCTTAGCCTTCTTAGGGACAAATGCATGTGGTGTATGGGATTTCTATGATGGGAACATCCTGTCCCGCTAAGACTCTCACGAGGAATCTGGAGCTGAGACCCAAAAAGGTCCGGCATTTAATTTATTATCATCTAGCACCATGAACACCGTTGGAGCCATTTTTGTGCGCTTATAAGGTATGTAATGTGTTTAGTCCCTAGGATTCAAACAACCAATCCCACTGAATCTTTCATGAGGAATCACGAGGTGACCCCCGCGAAAGGGTAAATGCGTCCGTTTAGATCAACTAACACCGCAGACAGGATTTGAATCCTTTCAGTTCGGTAGGGGACGAAAACTGTGTAATGTACTGAACATCTAAGATTAAAACACCCTCTCACCGCGAAAGTTTCACGCGGAACTAGAGCCGCCAGCAAAGAGGTCAAATTTATCATTTTCGATCAACGACTAGCACCATAGAAAGGATTCAAGCCATTTTTGTCTGCTTAGGGACTAAGGTGTGGAATGTGTGTAGATTCTAAGATTCAAAAATCCTATCGCAATGAATCTCTCAGGAGGAACCTTCAACTGACCACCCCACAAAGAGGTAAATGCATCCCTTTGGATCAACTAATTCCACAGGCGCGACCGGAGCCCTTTTAATTTTCTTAGGGACGAAGGCATGTAATGTATTGAATTTCTAAGACGGAAACACCCTATACCACCCAATCCTTCCTGAGGAATTTATACATGGCAGGCAAAGAGGTCGAATGCATCGTTTGGGGTTAGCTGGCACCATAAACACGTCCTGGGCCACTTTAGTTTGCTTTTGAACAAGGGCATGTAATGGGTTCAATTTCCCAGATTCAAACATCCTATGCCACTGAATCCTTCGGGAGGGAAAAAGAAGCGGCCCCCGGAAATATTAATGGGTCCCTTTGTATCAATAAAAATGCCGTAAGCACGGTTTGAAACCTTTTGGTTTGCTCAGGGACAAACGTGTGTAATGCCTAAGATTCAAACTTGGTATCCCACACAAACTCTCGTGAGGAATCCAGAAAGACACCCGAAAAGATCAAATGTATCGTTCTAAATCAACGGTCACCACAAACGTTATTTGGGCAGTTTTAATTTGGCCAAGGATTAAGGCATGTAACGTGTTTAATTTCTAATATTCAAGTATCCTGTCCCGCTGAATCTTTCATGGGGGAAGTAGAAACCACCCCCAAAAAAGTTAAACGCGTCCGTATGGATCAACTAACTCCGCAAACACCACCCGAACCCCCTTAGCCTTCTGGAAATTCTGGGCTCCATTTGCTTATTAGTTCTGTTTGTAGTAGATTTCATATTTTCCTTAAACTTGCAGCCAAGAAAAAAAAAAGAGAAAAGAGAAAACAAAAAAAAAAAGAAGAGAAAAGAGAAAAGAAAAAAAAAAGAAGTTGCAATTGTTGACTTGTTCTTGGAAAAGTATTCATCTTCATATCCAAAATTTTTCTTCAGTCTTTGCAATCTGTGTTAGTTGAAAATCTTCATTTTCCTTGATACTTTATCTTTAATACTCATATTTGAAGTTTCTAAGTGTTGTTTTTGATTCTGCAAGTTGTGAAAGTTTTTGATTGAATTGATTAGTTCTTTAAAGAGCCTTAAGAGGAATTTAAGAGTGGAAAAAAGGCAAGAGTGATCATATCAATTTAAAAGCCAAATTGAGTGAAACACGAGTGTAGAGTGACATTCTTGAGGGAAACACGTGAGGATAATTGTGAGGTACTCCATTTCACCAACATCCTTTCTTTTAGGTACAATGTCTGGTGCAGGTGACACATCTATTGGTGGTAACAATTCAAGGAATGCAGATGCTAACCTTAGTCAAATGCAGCAACACTTTGCACGAATGGAAGTGGTTTTTGGAGAAATAAGGGATAGGATGGATAGGCAAGATGAGAGGATTGCAAACCTGCAAAGAGAGCAACCATTTAGAAGGTACGATAGGCGAAGGGAACCTTTTGAGGATGGGTTTGAATCTGAAAATGATAGTGAGGGAGAATTTGAGTCTGAATATGAAGGGGAAAGAAATAGGCGTAGAGGAGATAGGAATGGAAGGAGACATGAAAGGGAGAGAAATAGGTTGGATGGGAACCTTGGAAACATTAAAATGAAAATTCCAGCTTTCCAAGGTAGGGGTGATCCTGAAGCATATTTAGAGTGGGAAAAGAAGATGGAGATGATTTTTGAGTGCCATAATTATTCTGAAGCTAAAAAGGTAAAGTTGGCAGCAATTGAATTCACTAATTATGCCATGGCTTGGTGGGATAAATTGGGGATTGATAGGAGGAATAATGGTGAGAGACCTGTAGCAACATGGAGAGAAATGAAGGCTCTAATGAGGAGGAGATTTGTTCCCAACCATTACTATAGAGAGCTTTATCAAAAGTTGCAGACCCTTCAACAAGGTTCTAAAAGTGTGGACGAATATTTTAAGGAGATGGAATTAGCTTTGATAAGAGCTAATGTGCAAGAAGATAGGGAGGCTACAATGGCTCGATTTCTGAATGGGCTACGCAAAGATATTGCTGACACAGTGGAATTGCATCATTATGTGGAGTTAGAAGATATGGTGCATATGGCAATTAAGGTGGAAAAGCAAATCAAGCGTAAGGGTGTTTCAAAGTTCAATTCTGGGTCAAATTCTTTTCTGAAACAGAATTTAAAGAAAGGAGAAAGAAGTAGCCAAAAGGAGACCACTAAAGGCACGGAAGAATCTTCATCAAAGAGCCAAGGTAAATCTGATTCCCAAACCTCTAGAAATAGAGATATAAAATGTTTCAAGTGTTTGGGTACAGGTCACATAGCTTCTCAATGTCCCAACAAGAGAGTTATGATGCTGAAAAATAATGAAGTTGTGACTGAAAGTGAAAGTGAGAGTGATGATGTTTCCAAACCACCACTTGAAGATGAAAGTGATGATGGAGTTGAGTATGCTGTGGAAGGAGAATGCCTTGTTGTTAGAAGAGCTTTGAATTGTCAAGTGAAGGAAGATGAGGTGAATGAGCAAAGGGAAAACATTTTTCATACTCGCTGCCTTATTGATAACAAGGTATGTAGTTTGATCATTGATGGTGGGAGTGTCACTAATGTTGCAAGCACTACCTTGGTTGAGAAATTGAATTTGCCAACCATTAGACACCCTAAACCATACAAGCTGCAATGGTTAAATGAATGTGGGGAAATTAAAGTTGATAAGCAGGTTTTGGTTTCTTTCTCAATTGGAAAATATTGTGATGAGATATTGTGTGATGTTGTTCCTATGCATGCTGGACATCTACTTTTGGGAAGACCTTGGGAGTTTGATAGAAAAGTAAAGAAGGATGGGCTTACAAATAGATATTCTTTTGTAATGAACAATAGACCCATTACTCTTGTACCTTTGACTCCAAAGCAAGTCTATGAGGATCAGCTTAAGATGAAAAGAGAGAGAGATAAGAAAAATGAGGGAGATACATCAAAAAGAAAAGAGAGTGAAAAAGAGAGAAAATGTGAGAGTTCAAAAAAAGAAATTCAGAGAAAGGAAAAGAATGAAGAGATAAAAAAAGGAGAGAAGAAAATGAATTTTTATGCAAAAGAAAGTGATGTGAGGAGTGCTTTTCTTGCTGAAACACATTAGCTTCTCCTTGTTTACAAGGAATCCTTTTTGAACACTAATGACATTCACCCTTCCTTTCCAAGTGTTGTTGGTTCTTTGTTGCAGGAATTTGATGATGTGTTCCCTGAAGAAATTCCCCCTGGCTTACCACCCATTAGAGGAATTGAGCATCAAATTTATTTCATTCCTGGAGCAACAATTCCTAATAGGCCAGCATATAGAAGCAATCCAGAAGAAACAAAGGAGCTTCAAAGGCAAGTGGAAGATCTCATGGCAAAAGGATATGTGAGAGAAAGCTTGAGTCCTTGTGCAGTTCCAGTGCTTTTAGTGCCAAAGAAAGATGGAACTTGGAGGATGTGCATTGATTGCAGAGCTGTCAACAATATCACTGTAAAGTATCGCCATCCCATTCCTAGGCTAGATGATATGCTTGATGAATTGCATGGTTCTATTGTGTTTTCTAAAATTGATTTGAAATCTGGATACCATCAAATTAGAATGAAGGAAGGGGATGAGTGGAAAACTGCTTTCAAGACAAAACATGGATTGTATGAATGGTTAGTTATGCCATTTGGTTTAACTAATGCACCTAGCACTTTCATGAGATTGATGAACCATGTTTTGCGTGCTTTCATTGGAAAGTTTGTTGTGGTTTATTTTGATGATATTCTGATTTATAGCAAGAATCTGGATGAACATTTGAATCATTTGCATTGTGTGCTTGAAGTTTTGAGGAAGGAAAAATTGTTTGCAAATCTGAAAAAGTGTGATTTCTGCATGGATAAAATTGTTTTTCTTGGTTTTGTGGTGAGTGCTAAAGGAATTGAAGTTGATGAGGAAAAGATAAGGGCTATAAGAGAATGGCCAACACCTAAAAGCATAACTGAGGTGAGAAGTTTTCATGGTTTGGCTAGTTTTTATAGGCGGTTTGTTAAAGATTTTAGTACACTTGCTGCACCACTCACTGAGGTCATTAAGAAATCTGTTGGTTTTAAATGGGATAACGCTCAAGATGATGCATTCGCTAAACTAAAAGATAATTTGTGTTCTGCACCTGTGTTAGTATTGCCTGACTTTAGCAAAACATTTGAGATCGAATGTGATGCATCTGGAGTTGGGATAGGAGCTGTTTTGATGCAGGAAGGAAAGCCAATTGCTTATTTTAGTGAAAAGCTAAATGGAGCTGCCTTGAAGTATCCAACTTATGATAAGGAGCTCTATGCACTCAAGAGAGCATTGGAGAATTGGCAACACTACCTTTGGCCTAAACAATTTGTCATTCACACTGATCATCAATCTTTAAAGCACATTAAGGGTCAAGGTAAGCTGAACAAAAGGCATGCAAGGTGGCTGGAATTTATTGAGACATTTCCATATGTCATCAAATACAAGAAAGGTAAGGAAAATATTGTGGCTGATGCATTGTCCAGAAGGTATACTCTTCTTTCTTCTCTTAGTACTAGATTGCTTGGCTTTGAACATATCAAGGATTTGTATGCAAGTGATGTTGATTTTTCTGAATTGTTTCTTGCTTGTGAAAATAAAGCATGTGACAAGTTTTATAGGGTTGATGGGTACTTGTTTAGAGAAAACAGATTGTGTGTGCCTCAATGTTCTTTGCGTGAATTGCTTGTTAGAGAAGCACATGGGGGAGGATTAATGGGTCATTTTGGTATGAAAAAGACTTTGGATGTTTTGCATGAGCATTTCTTTTGGCCTAAAATGAAACGTGATGTGGAAAGAATCTGTGCTAAATGCATAACTTATAAAAGGGCCAAATCTAGAGTCTTGCCACATGGTTTGTATACACCATTACCTGTACCTAGTGAACCTTGGATTGACATATCAATGGATTTTGTTTTGGGTTTGCCTAGGTCAAAAAGAGGAATGGATTCCATCTTTGTGGTTGTTGATAGATTTTCTAAAATGGCACATTTCATTGCTTGTCATAAAACTGATGATGCCACATATGTTGCTGACTTGTTTTTCAAAGAAATTGTGAGATTGCATGGTGTTCCTAGAACCATTGTTTCTGATAGGGATACAAAATTCTTGAGTCATTTTTGGAGAGTTTTGTGGGGGAAGCTTGGCACTAAATTGTTGTTTTCTACTGCTTGTCATCCACAAACTGATGGTCAAACCGAAGTTGTTAATAGAACATTGTCTCAATTGCTTAGAACTGTGATTCAAAAGAACTTGAAAAATTGGGAAGATTGTTTGCCATTCATTGAATTTGCATATAATAGGACTGTGCATTCATCCACTGATTTTTCTCCTTTTGAAATAGTTTATGGTTTTAATCCACTTAGTCCTTTGGATTTATTACCATTACCTATTGATGCGAGAGCAAGTCTTGACGGGAAAAAGAAAGCTGAAATGGTGAGGCAATTGCATGAGCGTGTAAAACAACAAATTGAAAAGAAAAATGAGCAATATGCATTCAAGGCCAACAAAGGAAGAAGGCGTGTTCTTTTTGAACCTGGAGATTGGGTGTGGGTGCATATGAGGAAAGAAAGATTTCCCGTTCAAAGAAAGTCCAAGTTAGCTCCAAGAGGAGATGGTCCATTTCAAGTGCTTGAAAGAATCAATGATAATGCATACAAGATTGACTTACCTGGAGAGTACAATGTAAGTGCTACTTTTAATGTGGCTGATTTATCTCCTTTTGATGTAGGTAAAGATTCGAGGACGAATCCTTTTGAGGAGAGAGGGAATGATGCGATCCAACAAGATAACTCTTCAACTTCAAATGATCCTTTGCAAATTCCAAGTGGACCAATCACAAGAGCAAGAGCTAAGAGAATTAAGGAGGCATTGATTGGGCTAGTGCAAGAGACATGGACAAAGCAAATGGCAATTGGTTCAACAAATGTGAACAAAAGAGCTGAAAACGTAGCAAATTTCATTTGGGCTTGAAAACATCAAATTGAAGGGCTTGGACCATGTGGTACACATGGGAGGAGTCATTTGGGCATAAATGATCACATTTTAGGCTTAAAATTCTGATTCAAATTGTCAACTTTTCTTTGTGCGAAAATCAAATTAGTTAGGTGCAGATTTGACTTTTGGGTTTTGTTGATTGTTGAAATAAGTTGGCATCTTTGAATTCTAGGGTCTTGATTGTTGAAATTAAGTTGCCAAATTTGAATTTTTGTGTTTGTTGTTTGTTGAATTAGGTTTAGTGTTTGAATTCTCAATAATGCATTGAATGCAATTTAGGCATGATTTATGGATGTAGCCTATAAATACATTGTAAGCCTCATTTGGAAGGCACACCTGAACATTTGAGTGAAATGAAAGTTGCTTCTATGCACTTTGTATCTTGAGAGTGGATTCTCTCTAGGGTTCTTCATTGAACTAACAGACTTATCAAGGCTTGATCAACCTTGTGGCGTCTTCCAACACTTCGGGTCCTTGTCCTTCCGTGTTCAAGGGTTCAAGTGGATCGTTCCAGTCCTTTGTTTAGCTTTCATGGGGTGAGTGTATCTCAGATTGGTTGTGGGTTCTTAGGGTCTAACCCTAGTGGGTTCGCACCAGTGAATGCGTCCGTTTGGATCAACTAACACCGCAGACGGGATTTGAATCCTTTCAGTTCGGTAGGGGACGAAAACTGTGTAATGTACTGAACATCTAAGATTAAAACACCCTCTCACCGCCAAAGTTTCACGAGGAACTAGAGCCGCCCACAAGAAGGTCAAATTTATCATTTTCGATCATCGAATAGCACCATAGAAAGGATTCAAGCCATTTTTGTCTGCTTAGGGACTAAGGTGTGTAATGTGTGTAGATTCTCAGATTCAAAAATCCTATCCCAATGAATCTCTCAGGAGGAACCTTCAACTGACCACCCCGCAAAGAGGTAAATGGATCCCTTTAGATCAACTAATTCCACAGGCGCGACCGGAGCCCTTTTAATTTTCTTAGGGACGAAGGCATGTAATGTATTGAATTTCTAAGACGGAAACACCCTATACCACCGAATCCTTCCTGAGGAATTTATACATGGCAGGCAAAGAGGTCGAATGCATCGTTTGGGGTTAGCTGGCACCATAAACACGTCCTGGGCCACTTTAGTTTGCTTTCGAACAAGGTCATGTAATGGGTTCAATTTCCCAGATTCAAACATCCTATCCCACCGTATCCTTCGTGAGGGAAAAAGAAGCGCCCCCCGGAAATATAAATGGGTCCCTTTGGATCAATAAAAACGCCGTAAGCACGGTTTGAAACCTTTTGGTTTGCGCAGGGACAAACGTGTGTAATGCCTAAGATTCAAACTTGGTATCCCACACAAACTCTCGTGAGGAATCCAGAAAGACACCCCAAAAAGATCAAATGTATCGTTCTAAATAAACGGTCACCACAAACGCTATTTGGGCAGTTTTAATTTGGCCAGGGATTAAGGCATGTAACGTGTTTAATTTCTAAGATTCAAGCATCCTGTCCCGCTGAATCTTTCATGGGGGAAGTAGAAACGACCCCAAAAAAAGTTAAACGCGTCCCTATGGATCAACTAACTCCACAAACACCACCCGAACCCCCTTAGCTTGCTTAGGGACAAATGCAGGTGGTGTATGGGATTTCTATGATGGGAACATCCTGTCCCGCTAAGACTCTCACGAGGTATCTGGAGCTGAGACCCAAAAAGGTCCGGCATTTAATTTATTATCATCTAGCACCATGAACACCATTGGAGCCATTTTTGTCCGCTTATAAGGTATGTCATGTGTTTAGTCCCTAGGGTTCAAACAACCAATCCCACTGAATCTTTCATGAGGAATCACGAGGTGACCCCCGCGAAAGGGTGAATGCGTCCGTTTGGATCAACTAACACCGCAGACGGGATTTGAATCCTTTCAGTTCGGTAGGGGACGAAAACTGTGTAATGTACTGAACATCTAAGATTAAAACACCCTCTCACCGCGAAAGTTTCACGCGGAACTAGAGCCGCCAGCAAGAAGGTCAAATTTATCATTTTCGATCAACGACTAGCACCATAGAAAGGATTCAAGCCATTTTTGTCTGCTTAGGGACTAAGGTGTGGAATGTGTGTAGATTCTAAGATTCAAAAATCCTATCGCAATGAATCTCTCAGGAGGAACCTTCAACTGACCACCCCACAAAGAGGTAAATGCATCCCTTTGGATCAACTAATTCCACAGGCGCGACCGGAGCCCTTTTAATTTTCTTAGGGACGAAGGCATGTAATGTATTGAATTTCTAAGACGGAAACACCCTATACCACCCAATCCTTCCTGAGGAATTTATACATGGCAGGCAAAGAGGTCGAATGCATCGTTTGGGGTTAGCTGGCACCATAAACACGTCCTGGGCCACTTTAGTTTGCTTTTGAACAAGGGCATGTAATGGGTTCAATTTCCCAGATTCAAACATCCTATGCCACTGAATCCTTCGGGAGGGAAAAAGAAGCGGCCCCCGGAAATATTAATGGGTCCCTTTGTATCAATAAAAATGCCGTAAGCACGGTTTGAAACCTTTTGGTTTGCTCAGGGACAAACGTGTGTAATGCCTAAGATTCAAACTTGGTATCCCACACAAACTCTCGTGAGGAATCCAGAAAGACACCCGAAAAGATCAAATGTATCGTTCTAAATCAACGGTCACCACAAACGTTATTTGGGCAGTTTTAATTTGGCCAAGGATTAAGGCATGTAACGTGTTTAATTTCTAATATTCAAGTATCCTGTCCCGCTGAATCTTTCATGGGGGAAGTAGAAACCACCCCCAAAAAAGTTAAACGCGTCCGTATGGATCAACTAACTCCGCAAACACCACCCGAACCCCCTTAGCCTTCTGGAAATTCTGGGCTCCATTTGCTTATTAGTTCTGTTTGTAGTAGATTTCATATTTTCCTTAAACTTGCAGCCAAGAAAAAAAAAAGAGAAAAGAGAAAACAAAAAAAAAAGAAGAGAAAAGAGAAAAGAAAAAAAAAAGAAGTTGCAATTGTTGACTTGTTCTTGGAAAAGTATTCATCTTCATATCCAAAATTTTTCTTCAGTCTTTGCAATCTGTGTTAGTTGAAAATCTTCATTTTCCTTGATACTTTATCTTTAATACTCATATTTGAAGTTTCTAAGTGTTGTTTTTGATTCTGCAAGTTGTGAAAGTTTTTGATTGAATTGATTAGTTCTTTAAAGAGCCTTAAGAGGAATTTAAGAGTGGAAAAAAGGCAAGAGTGATCATATCAATTTAAAAGCCAAATTGAGTGAAACACGAGTGTAGAGTGACATTCTTGAGGGAAACACGTGAGGATAATTGTGAGGTACTCCATTTCACCAACATCCTTTCTTTTAGGTACAATGTCTGGTGCAGGTGACACATCTATTGGTGGTAACAATTCAAGGAATGCAGATGCTAACCTTAGTCAAATGCAGCAACACTTTGCACGAATGGAAGTGGTTTTTGGAGAAATAAGGGATAGGATGGATAGGCAAGATGAGAGGATTGCAAACCTGCAAAGAGAGCAACCATTTAGAAGGTACGATAGGCGAAGGGAACCTTTTGAGGATGGGTTTGAATCTGAAAATGATAGTGAGGGAGAATTTGAGTCTGAATATGAAGGGGAAAGAAATAGGCGTAGAGGAGATAGGAATGGAAGGAGACATGAAAGGGAGAGAAATAGGTTGGATGGGAACCTTGGAAACATTAAAATGAAAATTCCAGCTTTCCAAGGTAGGGGTGATCCTGAAGCATATTTAGAGTGGGAAAAGAAGATGGAGATGATTTTTGAGTGCCATAATTATTCTGAAGCTAAAAAGGTAAAGTTGGCAGCAATTGAATTCACTAATTATGCCATGGCTTGGTGGGATAAATTGGGGATTGATAGGAGGAATAATGGTGAGAGACCTGTAGCAACATGGAGAGAAATGAAGGCTCTAATGAGGAGGAGATTTGTTCCCAACCATTACTATAGAGAGCTTTATCAAAAGTTGCAGACCCTTCAACAAGGTTCTAAAAGTGTGGACGAATATTTTAAGGAGATGGAATTAGCTTTGATAAGAGCTAATGTGCAAGAAGATAGGGAGGCTACAATGGCTCGATTTCTGAATGGGCTACGCAAAGATATTGCTGACACAGTGGAATTGCATCATTATGTGGAGTTAGAAGATATGGTGCATATGGCAATTAAGGTGGAAAAGCAAATCAAGCGTAAGGGTGTTTCAAAGTTCAATTCTGGGTCAAATTCTTTTCTGAAACAGAATTTAAAGAAAGGAGAAAGAAGTAGCCAAAAGGAGACCACTAAAGGCACGGAAGAATCTTCATCAAAGAGCCAAGGTAAATCTGATTCCCAAACCTCTAGAAATAGAGATATAAAATGTTTCAAGTGTTTGGGTACAGGTCACATAGCTTCTCAATGTCCCAACAAGAGAGTTATGATGCTGAAAAATAATGAAGTTGTGACTGAAAGTGAAAGTGAGAGTGATGATGTTTCCAAACCACCACTTGAAGATGAAAGTGATGATGGAGTTGAGTATGCTGTGGAAGGAGAATGCCTTGTTGTTAGAAGAGCTTTGAATTGTCAAGTGAAGGAAGATGAGGTGAATGAGCAAAGGGAAAACATTTTTCATACTCGCTGCCTTATTGATAACAAGGTATGTAGTTTGATCATTGATGGTGGGAGTGTCACTAATGTTGCAAGCACTACCTTGGTTGAGAAATTGAATTTGCCAACCATTAGACACCCTAAACCATACAAGCTGCAATGGTTAAATGAATGTGGGGAAATTAAAGTTGATAAGCAGGTTTTGGTTTCTTTCTCAATTGGAAAATATTGTGATGAGATATTGTGTGATGTTGTTCCTATGCATGCTGGACATCTACTTTTGGGAAGACCTTGGGAGTTTGATAGAAAAGTAAAGAAGGATGGGCTTACAAATAGATATTCTTTTGTAATGAACAATAGACCCATTACTCTTGTACCTTTGACTCCAAAGCAAGTCTATGAGGATCAGCTTAAGATGAAAAGAGAGAGAGATAAGAAAAATGAGGGAGATACATCAAAAAGAAAAGAGAGTGAAAAAGAGAGAAAATGTGAGAGTTCAAAAAAAGAAATTCAGAGAAAGGAAAAGAATGAAGAGATAAAAAAAGGAGAGAAGAAAATGAATTTTTATGCAAAAGAAAGTGATGTGAGGAGTGCTTTTCTTGCTGAAACACATTAGCTTCTCCTTGTTTACAAGGAATCCTTTTTGAACACTAATGACATTCACCCTTCCTTTCCAAGTGTTGTTGGTTCTTTGTTGCAGGAATTTGATGATGTGTTCCCTGAAGAAATTCCCCCTGGCTTACCACCCATTAGAGGAATTGAGCATCAAATTTATTTCATTCCTGGAGCAACAATTCCTAATAGGCCAGCATATAGAAGCAATCCAGAAGAAACAAAGGAGCTTCAAAGGCAAGTGGAAGATCTCATGGCAAAAGGATATGTGAGAGAAAGCTTGAGTCCTTGTGCAGTTCCAGTGCTTTTAGTGCCAAAGAAAGATGGAACTTGGAGGATGTGCATTGATTGCAGAGCTGTCAACAATATCACTGTAAAGTATCGCCATCCCATTCCTAGGCTAGATGATATGCTTGATGAATTGCATGGTTCTATTGTGTTTTCTAAAATTGATTTGAAATCTGGATACCATCAAATTAGAATGAAGGAAGGGGATGAGTGGAAAACTGCTTTCAAGACAAAACATGGATTGTATGAATGGTTAGTTATGCCATTTGGTTTAACTAATGCACCTAGCACTTTCATGAGATTGATGAACCATGTTTTGCGTGCTTTCATTGGAAAGTTTGTTGTGGTTTATTTTGATGATATTCTGATTTATAGCAAGAATCTGGATGAACATTTGAATCATTTGCATTGTGTGCTTGAAGTTTTGAGGAAGGAAAAATTGTTTGCAAATCTGAAAAAGTGTGATTTCTGCATGGATAAAATTGTTTTTCTTGGTTTTGTGGTGAGTGCTAAAGGAATTGAAGTTGATGAGGAAAAGATAAGGGCTATAAGAGAATGGCCAACACCTAAAAGCATAACTGAGGTGAGAAGTTTTCATGGTTTGGCTAGTTTTTATAGGCGGTTTGTTAAAGATTTTAGTACACTTGCTGCACCACTCACTGAGGTCATTAAGAAATCTGTTGGTTTTAAATGGGATAACGCTCAAGATGATGCATTCGCTAAACTAAAAGATAATTTGTGTTCTGCACCTGTGTTAGTATTGCCTGACTTTAGCAAAACATTTGAGATCGAATGTGATGCATCTGGAGTTGGGATAGGAGCTGTTTTGATGCAGGAAGGAAAGCCAATTGCTTATTTTAGTGAAAAGCTAAATGGAGCTGCCTTGAAGTATCCAACTTATGATAAGGAGCTCTATGCACTCAAGAGAGCATTGGAGAATTGGCAACACTACCTTTGGCCTAAACAATTTGTCATTCACACTGATCATCAATCTTTAAAGCACATTAAGGGTCAAGGTAAGCTGAACAAAAGGCATGCAAGGTGGCTGGAATTTATTGAGACATTTCCATATGTCATCAAATACAAGAAAGGTAAGGAAAATATTGTGGCTGATGCATTGTCCAGAAGGTATACTCTTCTTTCTTCTCTTAGTACTAGATTGCTTGGCTTTGAACATATCAAGGATTTGTATGCAAGTGATGTTGATTTTTCTGAATTGTTTCTTGCTTGTGAAAATAAAGCATGTGACAAGTTTTATAGGGTTGATGGGTACTTGTTTAGAGAAAACAGATTGTGTGTGCCTCAATGTTCTTTGCGTGAATTGCTTGTTAGAGAAGCACATGGGGGAGGATTAATGGGTCATTTTGGTATGAAAAAGACTTTGGATGTTTTGCATGAGCATTTCTTTTGGCCTAAAATGAAACGTGATGTGGAAAGAATCTGTGCTAAATGCATAACTTATAAAAGGGCCAAATCTAGAGTCTTGCCACATGGTTTGTATACACCATTACCTGTACCTAGTGAACCTTGGATTGACATATCAATGGATTTTGTTTTGGGTTTGCCTAGGTCAAAAAGAGGAATGGATTCCATCTTTGTGGTTGTTGATAGATTTTCTAAAATGGCACATTTCATTGCTTGTCATAAAACTGATGATGCCACATATGTTGCTGACTTGTTTTTCAAAGAAATTGTGAGATTGCATGGTGTTCCTAGAACCATTGTTTCTGATAGGGATACAAAATTCTTGAGTCATTTTTGGAGAGTTTTGTGGGGGAAGCTTGGCACTAAATTGTTGTTTTCTACTGCTTGTCATCCACAAACTGATGGTCAAACCGAAGTTGTTAATAGAACATTGTCTCAATTGCTTAGAACTGTGATTCAAAAGAACTTGAAAAATTGGGAAGATTGTTTGCCATTCATTGAATTTGCATATAATAGGACTGTGCATTCATCCACTGATTTTTCTCCTTTTGAAATAGTTTATGGTTTTAATCCACTTAGTCCTTTGGATTTATTACCATTACCTATTGATGCGAGAGCAAGTCTTGACGGGAAAAAGAAAGCTGAAATGGTGAGGCAATTGCATGAGCGTGTAAAACAACAAATTGAAAAGAAAAATGAGCAATATGCATTCAAGGCCAACAAAGGAAGAAGGCGTGTTCTTTTTGAACCTGGAGATTGGGTGTGGGTGCATATGAGGAAAGAAAGATTTCCCGTTCAAAGAAAGTCCAAGTTAGCTCCAAGAGGAGATGGTCCATTTCAAGTGCTTGAAAGAATCAATGATAATGCATACAAGATTGACTTACCTGGAGAGTACAATGTAAGTGCTACTTTTAATGTGGCTGATTTATCTCCTTTTGATGTAGGTAAAGATTCGAGGACGAATCCTTTTGAGGAGAGAGGGAATGATGCGATCCAACAAGATAACTCTTCAACTTCAAATGATCCTTTGCAAATTCCAAGTGGACCAATCACAAGAGCAAGAGCTAAGAGAATTAAGGAGGCATTGATTGGGCTAGTGCAAGAGACATGGACAAAGCAAATGGCAATTGGTTCAACAAATGTGAACAAAAGAGCTGAAAACGTAGCAAATTTCATTTGGGCTTGAAAACATCAAATTGAAGGGCTTGGACCATGTGGTACACATGGGAGGAGTCATTTGGGCATAAATGATCACATTTTAGGCTTAAAATTCTGATTCAAATTGTCAACTTTTCTTTGTGCGAAAATCAAATTAGTTAGGTGCAGATTTGACTTTTGGGTTTTGTTGATTGTTGAAATAAGTTGGCATCTTTGAATTCTAGGGTCTTGATTGTTGAAATTAAGTTGCCAAATTTGAATTTTTGTGTTTGTTGTTTGTTGAATTAGGTTTAGTGTTTGAATTCTCAATAATGCATTGAATGCAATTTAGGCATGATTTATGGATGTAGCCTATAAATACATTGTAAGCCTCATTTGGAAGGCACACCTGAACATTTGAGTGAAATGAAAGTTGCTTCTATGCACTTTGTATCTTGAGAGTGGATTCTCTCTAGGGTTCTTCATTGAACTAACAGACTTATCAAGGCTTGATCAACCTTGTGGCGTCTTCCAACACTTCGGGTCCTTGTCCTTCCGTGTTCAAGGGTTCAAGTGGATCGTTCCAGTCCTTTGTTTAGCTTTCATGGGGTGAGTGTATCTCAGATTGGTTGTGGGTTCTTAGGGTCTAACCCTAGTGGGTTCGCACCAGTGAATGCGTCCGTTTGGATCAACTAACACCGCAGACGGGATTTGAATCCTTTCAGTTCGGTAGGGGACGAAAACTGTGTAATGTACTGAACATCTAAGATTAAAACACCCTCTCACCGCCAAAGTTTCACGAGGAACTAGAGCCGCCCACAAGAAGGTCAAATTTATCATTTTCGATCATCGAATAGCACCATAGAAAGGATTCAAGCCATTTTTGTCTGCTTAGGGACTAAGGTGTGTAATGTGTGTAGATTCTCAGATTCAAAAATCCTATCCCAATGAATCTCTCAGGAGGAACCTTCAACTGACCACCCCGCAAAGAGGTAAATGGATCCCTTTAGATCAACTAATTCCACAGGCGCGACCGGAGCCCTTTTAATTTTCTTAGGGACGAAGGCATGTAATGTATTGAATTTCTAAGACGGAAACACCCTATACCACCGAATCCTTCCTGAGGAATTTATACATGGCAGGCAAAGAGGTCGAATGCATCGTTTGGGGTTAGCTGGCACCATAAACACGTCCTGGGCCACTTTAGTTTGCTTTCGAACAAGGTCATGTAATGGGTTCAATTTCCCAGATTCAAACATCCTATCCCACCGTATCCTTCGTGAGGGAAAAAGAAGCGCCCCCCGGAAATATAAATGGGTCCCTTTGGATCAATAAAAACGCCGTAAGCACGGTTTGAAACCTTTTGGTTTGCGCAGGGACAAACGTGTGTAATGCCTAAGATTCAAACTTGGTATCCCACACAAACTCTCGTGAGGAATCCAGAAAGACACCCCAAAAAGATCAAATGTATCGTTCTAAATAAACGGTCACCACAAACGCTATTTGGGCAGTTTTAATTTGGCCAGGGATTAAGGCATGTAACGTGTTTAATTTCTAAGATTCAAGCATCCTGTCCCGCTGAATCTTTCATGGGGGAAGTAGAAACAACCCCAAAAAAAGTTAAACGCGTCCCTATGGATCAACTAACTCCACAAACACCACCCGAACCCCCTTAGCTTGCTTAGGGACAAATGCAGGTGGTGTATGGGATTTCTATGATGGGAACATCCTGTCCCGCTAAGACTCTCACGAGGTATCTGGAGCTGAGACCCAAAAAGGTCCGGCATTTAATTTATTATCATCTAGCACCATGAACACCATTGGAGCCATTTTTGTCCGCTTATAAGGTATGTCATGTGTTTAGTCCCTAGGGTTCAAACAACCAATCCCACTGAATCTTTCATGAGGAATCACGAGGTGACCCCCGCGAAAGGGTAAATGCGTCCGTTTAGATCAACTAACACCGCAGACAGGATTTGAATCCTTTCAGTTCGGTAGGGGACGAAAACTGTGTAATGTACTGAACATCTAAGATTAAAACACCCTCTCACCGCGAAAGTTTCACGCGGAACTAGAGCCGCCAGCAAGAAGGTCAAATTTATCATTTTCGATCAACGACTAGCACCATAGAAAGGATTCAAGCCATTTTTGTCTGCTTAGGGACTAAGGTGTGGAATGTGTGTAGATTCTAAGATTCAAAAATCCTATCGCAATGAATCTCTCAGGAGGAACCTTCAACTGACCACCCCACAAAGAGGTAAATGCATCCCTTTGGATCAACTAATTCCACAGGCGCGACCGGAGCCCTTTTAATTTTCTTAGGGACGAAGGCATGTAATGTATTGAATTTCTAAGACGGAAACACCCTATACCACCCAATCCTTCCTGAGGAATTTATACATGGCAGGCAAAGAGGTCGAATGCATCGTTTGGGGTTAGCTGGCACCATAAACACGTCCTGGGCCACTTTAGTTTGCTTTTGAACAAGGGCATGTAATGGGTTCAATTTCCCAGATTCAAACATCCTATGCCACTGAATCCTTCGGGAGGGAAAAAGAAGCGGCCCCCGGAAATATTAATGGGTCCCTTTGTATCAATAAAAATGCCGTAAGCACGGTTTGAAACCTTTTGGTTTGCTCAGGGACAAACGTGTGTAATGCCTAAGATTCAAACTTGGTATCCCACACAAACTCTCGTGAGGAATCCAGAAAGACACCCGAAAAGATCAAATGTATCGTTCTAAATCAACGGTCACCACAAACGTTATTTGGGCAGTTTTAATTTGGCCAAGGATTAAGGCATGTAACGTGTTTAATTTCTAATATTCAAGTATCCTGTCCCGCTGAATCTTTCATGGGGGAAGTAGAAACCACCCCCAAAAAAGTTAAACGCGTCCGTATGGATCAACTAACTCCGCAAACACCACCCGAACCCCCTTAGCCTTCTGGAAATTCTGGGCTCCATTTGCTTATTAGTTCTGTTTGTAGTAGATTTCATATTTTCCTTAAACTTGCAGCCAAGAAAAAAAAAAGAGAAAAGAGAAAACAAAAAAAAAAGAAGAGAAAAGAGAAAAGAAAAAAAAAAGAAGTTGCAATTGTTGACTTGTTCTTGGAAAAGTATTCATCTTCATATCCAAAATTTTTCTTCAGTCTTTGCAATCTGTGTTAGTTGAAAATCTTCATTTTCCTTGATACTTTATCTTTAATACTCATATTTGAAGTTTCTAAGTGTTGTTTTTGATTCTGCAAGTTGTGAAAGTTTTTGATTGAATTGATTAGTTCTTTAAAGAGCCTTAAGAGGAATTTAAGAGTGGAAAAAAGGCAAGAGTGATCATATCAATTTAAAAGCCAAATTGAGTGAAACACGAGTGTAGAGTGACATTCTTGAGGGAAACACGTGAGGATAATTGTGAGGTACTCCATTTCACCAACATCCTTTCTTTTAGGTACAATGTCTGGTGCAGGTGACACATCTATTGGTGGTAACAATTCAAGGAATGCAGATGCTAACCTTAGTCAAATGCAGCAACACTTTGCACGAATGGAAGTGGTTTTTGGAGAAATAAGGGATAGGATGGATAGGCAAGATGAGAGGATTGCAAACCTGCAAAGAGAGCAACCATTTAGAAGGTACGATAGGCGAAGGGAACCTTTTGAGGATGGGTTTGAATCTGAAAATGATAGTGAGGGAGAATTTGAGTCTGAATATGAAGGGGAAAGAAATAGGCGTAGAGGAGATAGGAATGGAAGGAGACATGAAAGGGAGAGAAATAGGTTGGATGGGAACCTTGGAAACATTAAAATGAAAATTCCAGCTTTCCAAGGTAGGGGTGATCCTGAAGCATATTTAGAGTGGGAAAAGAAGATGGAGATGATTTTTGAGTGCCATAATTATTCTGAAGCTAAAAAGGTAAAGTTGGCAGCAATTGAATTCACTAATTATGCCATGGCTTGGTGGGATAAATTGGGGATTGATAGGAGGAATAATGGTGAGAGACCTGTAGCAACATGGAGAGAAATGAAGGCTCTAATGAGGAGGAGATTTGTTCCCAACCATTACTATAGAGAGCTTTATCAAAAGTTGCAGACCCTTCAACAAGGTTCTAAAAGTGTGGACGAATATTTTAAGGAGATGGAATTAGCTTTGATAAGAGCTAATGTGCAAGAAGATAGGGAGGCTACAATGGCTCGATTTCTGAATGGGCTACGCAAAGATATTGCTGACACAGTGGAATTGCATCATTATGTGGAGTTAGAAGATATGGTGCATATGGCAATTAAGGTGGAAAAGCAAATCAAGCGTAAGGGTGTTTCAAAGTTCAATTCTGGGTCAAATTCTTTTCTGAAACAGAATTTAAAGAAAGGAGAAAGAAGTAGCCAAAAGGAGACCACTAAAGGCACGGAAGAATCTTCATCAAAGAGCCAAGGTAAATCTGATTCCCAAACCTCTAGAAATAGAGATATAAAATGTTTCAAGTGTTTGGGTACAGGTCACATAGCTTCTCAATGTCCCAACAAGAGAGTTATGATGCTGAAAAATAATGAAGTTGTGACTGAAAGTGAAAGTGAGAGTGATGATGTTTCCAAACCACCACTTGAAGATGAAAGTGATGATGGAGTTGAGTATGCTGTGGAAGGAGAATGCCTTGTTGTTAGAAGAGCTTTGAATTGTCAAGTGAAGGAAGATGAGGTGAATGAGCAAAGGGAAAACATTTTTCATACTCGCTGCCTTATTGATAACAAGGTATGTAGTTTGATCATTGATGGTGGGAGTGTCACTAATGTTGCAAGCACTACCTTGGTTGAGAAATTGAATTTGCCAACCATTAGACACCCTAAACCATACAAGCTGCAATGGTTAAATGAATGTGGGGAAATTAAAGTTGATAAGCAGGTTTTGGTTTCTTTCTCAATTGGAAAATATTGTGATGAGATATTGTGTGATGTTGTTCCTATGCATGCTGGACATCTACTTTTGGGAAGACCTTGGGAGTTTGATAGAAAAGTAAAGAAGGATGGGCTTACAAATAGATATTCTTTTGTAATGAACAATAGACCCATTACTCTTGTACCTTTGACTCCAAAGCAAGTCTATGAGGATCAGCTTAAGATGAAAAGAGAGAGAGATAAGAAAAATGAGGGAGATACATCAAAAAGAAAAGAGAGTGAAAAAGAGAGAAAATGTGAGAGTTCAAAAAAAGAAATTCAGAGAAAGGAAAAGAATGAAGAGATAAAAAAAGGAGAGAAGAAAATGAATTTTTATGCAAAAGAAAGTGATGTGAGGAGTGCTTTTCTTGCTGAAACACATTAGCTTCTCCTTGTTTACAAGGAATCCTTTTTGAACACTAATGACATTCACCCTTCCTTTCCAAGTGTTGTTGGTTCTTTGTTGCAGGAATTTGATGATGTGTTCCCTGAAGAAATTCCCCCTGGCTTACCACCCATTAGAGGAATTGAGCATCAAATTTATTTCATTCCTGGAGCAACAATTCCTAATAGGCCAGCATATAGAAGCAATCCAGAAGAAACAAAGGAGCTTCAAAGGCAAGTGGAAGATCTCATGGCAAAAGGATATGTGAGAGAAAGCTTGAGTCCTTGTGCAGTTCCAGTGCTTTTAGTGCCAAAGAAAGATGGAACTTGGAGGATGTGCATTGATTGCAGAGCTGTCAACAATATCACTGTAAAGTATCGCCATCCCATTCCTAGGCTAGATGATATGCTTGATGAATTGCATGGTTCTATTGTGTTTTCTAAAATTGATTTGAAATCTGGATACCATCAAATTAGAATGAAGGAAGGGGATGAGTGGAAAACTGCTTTCAAGACAAAACATGGATTGTATGAATGGTTAGTTATGCCATTTGGTTTAACTAATGCACCTAGCACTTTCATGAGATTGATGAACCATGTTTTGCGTGCTTTCATTGGAAAGTTTGTTGTGGTTTATTTTGATGATATTCTGATTTATAGCAAGAATCTGGATGAACATTTGAATCATTTGCATTGTGTGCTTGAAGTTTTGAGGAAGGAAAAATTGTTTGCAAATCTGAAAAAGTGTGATTTCTGCATGGATAAAATTGTTTTTCTTGGTTTTGTGGTGAGTGCTAAAGGAATTGAAGTTGATGAGGAAAAGATAAGGGCTATAAGAGAATGGCCAACACCTAAAAGCATAACTGAGGTGAGAAGTTTTCATGGTTTGGCTAGTTTTTATAGGCGGTTTGTTAAAGATTTTAGTACACTTGCTGCACCACTCACTGAGGTCATTAAGAAATCTGTTGGTTTTAAATGGGATAACGCTCAAGATGATGCATTCGCTAAACTAAAAGATAATTTGTGTTCTGCACCTGTGTTAGTATTGCCTGACTTTAGCAAAACATTTGAGATCGAATGTGATGCATCTGGAGTTGGGATAGGAGCTGTTTTGATGCAGGAAGGAAAGCCAATTGCTTATTTTAGTGAAAAGCTAAATGGAGCTGCCTTGAAGTATCCAACTTATGATAAGGAGCTCTATGCACTCAAGAGAGCATTGGAGAATTGGCAACACTACCTTTGGCCTAAACAATTTGTCATTCACACTGATCATCAATCTTTAAAGCACATTAAGGGTCAAGGTAAGCTGAACAAAAGGCATGCAAGGTGGCTGGAATTTATTGAGACATTTCCATATGTCATCAAATACAAGAAAGGTAAGGAAAATATTGTGGCTGATGCATTGTCCAGAAGGTATACTCTTCTTTCTTCTCTTAGTACTAGATTGCTTGGCTTTGAACATATCAAGGATTTGTATGCAAGTGATGTTGATTTTTCTGAATTGTTTCTTGCTTGTGAAAATAAAGCATGTGACAAGTTTTATAGGGTTGATGGGTACTTGTTTAGAGAAAACAGATTGTGTGTGCCTCAATGTTCTTTGCGTGAATTGCTTGTTAGAGAAGCACATGGGGGAGGATTAATGGGTCATTTTGGTATGAAAAAGACTTTGGATGTTTTGCATGAGCATTTCTTTTGGCCTAAAATGAAACGTGATGTGGAAAGAATCTGTGCTAAATGCATAACTTATAAAAGGGCCAAATCTAGAGTCTTGCCACATGGTTTGTATACACCATTACCTGTACCTAGTGAACCTTGGATTGACATATCAATGGATTTTGTTTTGGGTTTGCCTAGGTCAAAAAGAGGAATGGATTCCATCTTTGTGGTTGTTGATAGATTTTCTAAAATGGCACATTTCATTGCTTGTCATAAAACTGATGATGCCACATATGTTGCTGACTTGTTTTTCAAAGAAATTGTGAGATTGCATGGTGTTCCTAGAACCATTGTTTCTGATAGGGATACAAAATTCTTGAGTCATTTTTGGAGAGTTTTGTGGGGGAAGCTTGGCACTAAATTGTTGTTTTCTACTGCTTGTCATCCACAAACTGATGGTCAAACCGAAGTTGTTAATAGAACATTGTCTCAATTGCTTAGAACTGTGATTCAAAAGAACTTGAAAAATTGGGAAGATTGTTTGCCATTCATTGAATTTGCATATAATAGGACTGTGCATTCATCCACTGATTTTTCTCCTTTTGAAATAGTTTATGGTTTTAATCCACTTAGTCCTTTGGATTTATTACCATTACCTATTGATGCGAGAGCAAGTCTTGACGGGAAAAAGAAAGCTGAAATGGTGAGGCAATTGCATGAGCGTGTAAAACAACAAATTGAAAAGAAAAATGAGCAATATGCATTCAAGGCCAACAAAGGAAGAAGGCGTGTTCTTTTTGAACCTGGAGATTGGGTGTGGGTGCATATGAGGAAAGAAAGATTTCCCGTTCAAAGAAAGTCCAAGTTAGCTCCAAGAGGAGATGGTCCATTTCAAGTGCTTGAAAGAATCAATGATAATGCATACAAGATTGACTTACCTGGAGAGTACAATGTAAGTGCTACTTTTAATGTGGCTGATTTATCTCCTTTTGATGTAGGTAAAGATTCGAGGACGAATCCTTTTGAGGAGAGAGGGAATGATGCGATCCAACAAGATAACTCTTCAACTTCAAATGATCCTTTGCAAATTCCAAGTGGACCAATCACAAGAGCAAGAGCTAAGAGAATTAAGGAGGCATTGATTGGGCTAGTGCAAGAGACATGGACAAAGCAAATGGCAATTGGTTCAACAAATGTGAACAAAAGAGCTGAAAACGTAGCAAATTTCATTTGGGCTTGAAAACATCAAATTGAAGGGCTTGGACCATGTGGTACACATGGGAGGAGTCATTTGGGCATAAATGATCACATTTTAGGCTTAAAATTCTGATTCAAATTGTCAACTTTTCTTTGTGCGAAAATCAAATTAGTTAGGTGCAGATTTGACTTTTGGGTTTTGTTGATTGTTGAAATAAGTTGGCATCTTTGAATTCTAGGGTCTTGATTGTTGAAATTAAGTTGCCAAATTTGAATTTTTGTGTTTGTTGTTTGTTGAATTAGGTTTAGTGTTTGAATTCTCAATAATGCATTGAATGCAATTTAGGCATGATTTATGGATGTAGCCTATAAATACATTGTAAGCCTCATTTGGAAGGCACACCTGAACATTTGAGTGAAATGAAAGTTGCTTCTATGCACTTTGTATCTTGAGAGTGGATTCTCTCTAGGGTTCTTCATTGAACTAACAGACTTATCAAGGCTTGATCAACCTTGTGGCGTCTTCCAACACTTCGGGTCCTTGTCCTTCCGTGTTCAAGGGTTCAAGTGGATCGTTCCAGTCCTTTGTTTAGCTTTCATGGGGTGAGTGTATCTCAGATTGGTTGTGGGTTCTTAGGGTCTAACCCTAGTGGGTTCGCACCAGTGAATGCGTCCGTTTGGATCAACTAACACCGCAGACGGGATTTGAATCCTTTCAGTTCGGTAGGGGACGAAAACTGTGTAATGTACTGAACATCTAAGATTAAAACACCCTCTCACCGCCAAAGTTTCACGAGGAACTAGAGCCGCCCACAAGAAGGTCAAATTTATCATTTTCGATCATCGAATAGCACCATAGAAAGGATTCAAGCCATTTTTGTCTGCTTAGGGACTAAGGTGTGTAATGTGTGTAGATTCTCAGATTCAAAAATCCTATCCCAATGAATCTCTCAGGAGGAACCTTCAACTGACCACCCCGCAAAGAGGTAAATGGATCCCTTTAGATCAACTAATTCCACAGGCGCGACCGGAGCCCTTTTAATTTTCTTAGGGACGAAGGCATGTAATGTATTGAATTTCTAAGACGGAAACACCCTATACCACCGAATCCTTCCTGAGGAATTTATACATGGCAGGCAAAGAGGTCGAATGCATCGTTTGGGGTTAGCTGGCACCATAAACACGTCCTGGGCCACTTTAGTTTGCTTTCGAACAAGGTCATGTAATGGGTTCAATTTCCCAGATTCAAACATCCTATCCCACCGTATCCTTCGTGAGGGAAAAAGAAGCGCCCCCCGGAAATATAAATGGGTCCCTTTGGATCAATAAAAACGCCGTAAGCACGGTTTGAAACCTTTTGGTTTGCGCAGGGACAAACGTGTGTAATGCCTAAGATTCAAACTTGGTATCCCACACAAACTCTCGTGAGGAATCCAGAAAGACACCCCAAAAAGATCAAATGTATCGTTCTAAATAAACGGTCACCACAAACGCTATTTGGGCAGTTTTAATTTGGCCAGGGATTAAGGCATGTAACGTGTTTAATTTCTAAGATTCAAGCATCCTGTCCCGCTGAATCTTTCATGGGGGAAGTAGAAACGACCCCAAAAAAAGTTAAACGCGTCCCTATGGATCAACTAACTCCACAAACACCACCCGAACCCCCTTAGCTTGCTTAGGGACAAATGCAGGTGGTGTATGGGATTTCTATGATGGGAACATCCTGTCCCGCTAAGACTCTCACGAGGTATCTGGAGCTGAGACCCAAAAAGGTCCGGCATTTAATTTATTATCATCTAGCACCATGAACACCATTGGAGCCATTTTTGTCCGCTTATAAGGTATGTCATGTGTTTAGTCCCTAGGGTTCAAACAACCAATCCCACTGAATCTTTCATGAGGAATCACGAGGTGACCCCCGCGAAAGGGTGAATGCGTCCGTTTGGATCAACTAACACCGCAGACGGGATTTGAATCCTTTCAGTTCGGTAGGGGACGAAAACTGTGTAATGTACTGAACATCTAAGATTAAAACACCCTCTCACCGCCAAAGTTTCACGAGGAACTAGAGCCGCCCGCAAGAAGGTCAAATTTATCATATTCGATCATCGAATAGCACCATAGAAAGGATTCAAGCCATTTTTGTCTGCTTAGGGACTAAGGTGTGTAATGTGTGTAGATTCTAAGATTCAAAAATCCTGTCCCAATGAATCTCTCAGGAGGAACCTTCAACTGACCACCCCGCAAAGAGGTAAATGCATCCCTTTGGATCAACTAATTCCACAGGCGCGACCGGAGCCCTTTTAATTTTCTTAGGGACGAAGGCATGTAATGTATTGAATTTCTAAGACGGAAACACCCTATACCACCGAATCCTTCCTGAGGAATTTATACATGGCAGGCAAAGAGGTCGAATGCATCGTTTGGGGTTAGCTGGCACCATAAACACGTCCTGGGCCACTTTAGTTTGCTTTCAAACAAGGGCATGTAATGGGTTCAATTTCCTAGATTCAAACATCCTATCCCACTGTATCCTTCGTGAGGGAAAAAGAAGCGGCCCCCGGAAATATAAATGGGTCCCTTTGTATCAATAAAAACGCCTTAAGCACGGTTTGAAACCTTTTGGTTTGCTCAGAGACAAACGTGTGTAATGCCTAAGATTCAAACTTGGTATCCCACACAAACTCTCGTGAGGAATCCAGAAAGACACCCGAAAAGATCAAATGTATCGTTCTAAATCAACGGTCACCACAAACGCTATTTGGGCAGTTTTAATTTGGCCAGGGATTAAGGCATGTAACGTGTTTAATTTCTAAGATTCAAGCATCCTGTCCCGCTAATCTTTCATGGGGGAAGTAGAAACGACCCCCAACAATGTTTAACGCGTCCCTATGGATCAACTAACTCCGCAAACACCACCCGAACCCCCTTAGCTTGCTTAGGGACAAATGCAGGTGGTGTATTTCTATGATGGGAACATCCTGTCTCGCTAAGACTCTCACGAGCAATCTGGAGCTGAGACCCAAAAAGGTCCGGCATTTAATTTATTATCATCTAGCACCATGAAAACCTTTGGAGCCATTTTTGTTCGCTTATAAGGTATGTAATGTGTTTAGTCCCTAGGGTTCAAACAACCAATCCCACTGAATCTTTCATGAGGAATCTCGCGGTAACCCCCGCGAAAAGGTAAATGCGTCCGTTTGGATCAACTAACACCGTAGACACGATTTGAATCCTTTCAGTTTGGTGGGGGACAAAAGCTGTGTAATGTACTAAATATCTAAGATTAAAACACCCTATGACACACAAACTTTCACAAGGAACTAGAACCGCCCCCAAGAAGGTAAAATGTGTCATTTTCGATTGCTAACGCTATAAAAAGGATTTAAGCCATTTTAGTTATCTTAAGGACTCAGGTATGTAATGTGTGTAATTTCTAAGGTTCACAAATCCTATCCCTATGAATCTCTCAGGAGGAACCTTGACCAGACCACCCCCCAAAAGGTAAATGCATCCCTTTGGATCAACTAATTCCACAAGCACGATCGGAACCCTCTTAATTTTCTTAGGGACCAGGGTATGTAATGTATTGAATTTCTATGATGGAAACATCTTATACCACTGAATCTTCCTTGAGGAATTTATAATTGACAAACAAAAATGTCGAACGTATCATTTGGGGTTAACTGACACCATAAACTCGACTTGAGCCACTTTAGTTTGCTTTCAAACAAGGGTATGTAATGTGCTTAATTTCCCAGATTCAAATATCCTATCCAACTGAATCTTTCATTAGGAAAAAAGAAGCGAACCCCGTAAATATAAATTTGTCCCTTTGGAACAATGAAAACGCCATAAGCACGGTTTGAAACCTTTTAGTTTGCTTAGGGACAAACGTATGTAATGTATTGAACTTCTAAGATTGAAACTTCCTTTCCGACCCAAACTTTCATGAGGAACCCAGAAACGACACCCAAAAACATCAAATGTATCATTTTAAATCATCGATCACCATAAACGCTATTTGGGCAATTTTAATTTGGTTAGAGATTAAGGTATGTAATGTGTTTAATTACTAAGATTCAAGCATCCTATGCTGCTGAATCTTTCATGGGGAAAGTAGAAACGACCCCCAAAAATGTTAAACGCGTCCCTATGGATCAACTTACTACATAAACACTACTTAAACCCCCTTAGCTTCCTTAGGGACAAATGCAAGTGGTGTATTGAACTTCTGTGATTGGAACATCTTATCCCGCTCAGACTTTCACGAAGAATCTCGAACTGAGTCCCAAAAAGGTCGAATGTTTTTTAATTTTTTATCAACTAACACCATGAACACCATTGGAGCCATTTTTGTTCGCTTATAAGGTATTAATGTGTTTAGTTTCTAGGATTCAAACATCCAATCCCACTTAATCTTTCATTAGGAATCTCGAAGAAAAGGGAAATGCATCCCTTCGGATCAACTAACACCGTAGACACGATTTGAATCCTTTCAGTTTGATTAAGGACAAAAACTGTGTAATGTACTGAATATCTAAGATTAAAACACCCTATCACACACAAACTTTCACGAGGACCTAGAACCGCCCCCAAGAAGGTCAAATGTGTCATTTTCGATCAACTAACACCTTAAAAAGGATTTAAGCCATTTTAGTTTCCTTAGGGACTAAGGTATGTAATGTGTGTAATTTCTAAGGTTCACAAATCGTATCCCAATAAATCTCTTAGGAGGAACTTTGAAAAGACCACCCCCCCAAAAGGTAAATGCATTCCCTTTGGATCAACTAATTCCACAAGCACGATCGGAACCCTCTTAATTTTCTTAGGGACTAGGGTATGTGATGTAATAAATTTCTATGATGGAAACAACCGATACCACTGATTCTTCCTTGAGGAATTTATAAATGACAAACAAAAAGAACGAACGTATCATTTGGGGTTAACTGACACCATAAACTCGACTTGAGCCACTTTAGTTTGCTTTTGAACAAGGGTATGTAATGTGCTTAATTTCCCAGATTCAAACATCCTATCCCACTGAATCTTTCATGAGGAAAAAAGAAGCGACCCCCGAAAATATAAATGGGTCCCTTTGGAACAATAAAAACGCCATAAGCACGGTTTGAAACCTTTTAGTTTGCTTAGGCACAAACATGTGTAATGTATTGAACTTCTAAGATTGAAACTTCCTATCCCACACAAACTTTTATCAGGAATCTAGAAACAACGCCCAAAAAGATCAAATGTATCGTTTTAAATCAATGATCACCATAAACACTATTTGGGCAATTTTAATGTGGTTAGAAATTAAGGTATGTAATGTGTTTAGTTTCTAAATTCAAGCATCCTATCCCCCTGAATCTTTCATCGAGAATGCAGAAACGACCCCCAAAAATGTTAAACGCATCTCTATGGATCAACTAACTCCATAAACACCACTTGAACCCCCTTAGCTTCCTTAGGGACAAATGCAGGTGGTGTATGGAATTTTTATGATGGGAACATCTTATCCCGCTCAGACTGTCACGAGGAATCTGGAACTAAGACCCAAAAAGGTCCAAGATTTAATTTTTTATCTGCTAACACCATGAACACCATTGGAGTCATTTTTGTTCGCTTATAAGGTATTTAATGTGTTTCGTTTCTAGGATTCAAACATCCAATCCCGCTGAATCTTTACTTAGCAATCGCGAAGTGACCCCCCTAAAAAATGCATCCCTTTGGATCAACTAACATCGTAGACACGATTTGAGTCCTTTCAGTTTGATTAGGGACAAATACTCTGTAATATACTGAATATCTAAGATTAAAATACCCTATCACACACAAACTTTCACGAGGAACTAGAAACGCCCCCAAGAAGGTCAAATGTGTCATTTTTGGCCAACTAACACCAGAAAAAGGATTTAAACCATTTTAGTTTGCTTAGGGCAAAAGTTAAATGCAACCCTTTGGATCAACTAATTCCATATGCACGATCGAAGCCCTCTTAATTTTCTTAGGGACTAGGGTATGTAATGTTCTGAATTTTTATGATGGAAACATCCTATACCACTGAATCTTTCTTAGGGAATTTATAAATGACAAACTGGTCGAACCTACTAGAGTTAGACCCTAAGAACCCACAACCAATCTGAGGTATACTTACCCCAAGAAAGCTAAACAAAGGACTGAAACGATCCACTTGAACCCTTGAACATGGAAGAACAAAGACCAGAAGTGTTGGAAGACGCCACAAGGTTGATCAAGCCTTGATAAGTCTGTTAGTTCTAAGAAGAACCCTAGAGAGAATGCTCTCTCAAGTCACAAAGTGCAAAAAGCAACTTTTCATATTCTCCAAATTCAAGTCTTTTTTCTCAAAATGAGACTTATAATGTATTTAAAGACTAAATTTAGAAATCTGACCTAATTTGCATTGAATGCATCCTAGGGAATTCAAAACAACAAATGTTAACCTAGAAAATAGATAACTAAAAACCTAATTAAATAAACTAGGGAACTTAAAAGTCACATCTGCCACCTAACTATTAATTTTCGCACTAATACATTTAACCAAAAGTAATCAGAATTTAAAGCCCCAATGTGATCATTTAAGCCCAAATGACTCCTCCCATGTGTAGCTCATGGCCCAAGCCCTTCAATTTGATGTCTCCAAGCCCAAAATATGATCAACAGCTCCATTTTCAGCCTAAATTGAATTAATGACGAACTCAAAGTAATTGTTCAGATTTGTTGCTCCAATTTCCATTTGAAGAGATAGCTTGTTGGTTCTGGATCGCATCATACCCTCTCTCCTCAAAAGGATTCGTCCTCAAATCTTTACCTGGATCAAAAGGGAATAAATCAGGATCATATATTGTATCACTAGCATTATTATCATCAAGAAAGTCAATCTTGTGAGTATTAACATCAATTGTTTCAAGCAACTGAAATTGACTATCTCCTCCCTTATGTGTTTCTCTCACAAACAATTCACATATTGAATTTGGAGGCACAAACTCTTTGTTTTCCTCAAACTTGTAATCAGCCACTCTATAAAACTTGTCATATGCCTTATTTTCACAAACAAGAATTACTTTGGAAATATCAGCTTCATATGCAAACAAATCATTGATGTATTCAAAGCCAATCATTCTAGTATTTAGAGATAAAAGAAGAGGAACATACCTTCTTGACAATGCATCATGAATAACATCTCCTCTTTACCTTTCTTGTATATGATGACAAAGGGAAATGTCTCAATAAATTTCAGCCACATTTCATGTCTTTTGCTCAATTTGCCTTGTCCAAGCAAATGCACAAATCCAAGAAAGATTTTATCCAAGCAAAGATCACATTTTTTCGGATTTGAAAACAAATTTTCCTTCCTCATAACATCAAGAACACAATGCAATTGATTCAAATTCTCATCAAGATTCTTGCAGTAGATTAGAGTGTCATCAAAAGAGTTCACAACATTCATATCAAAACACCAAGGAACAACAAAATTAAAGTCAGAATGAAAATCAGAATTTTGGCCTCTAGAAAATTTTTGTATGCCACTTGAAAGAGATAAAGCATCAAAGCTTCTTGAGCATAAGAACCCATCGGGTGGTTTCTTAGGAAACAAATCCAAGAATACCTACAACACATCTCAATCACAAGGAAGAATGGTTAAGATCATTAGTAATCAAACAAATATCCTTGCACCAATTCTCAACCTTACTTTTCTCACAACCCTTTTCATCTTGCTTTTCTCTCAACTCAACAATCTCTTTTTTACTCTCATCAATTTGAAAACACTCTTCACGCTCAATATCTTTTTCACTTTCAAACTCAATTTTTCTCTCTTGAACAGTTTCATGAAAGTCACTCTCCTTCATATTTTCACTTTTCTTTTCATGATTGAGATAATCAACTTCAACCATACGATTGGTACATGGAATAAGGAGGTCTTCTTCAACACTTTGCTCAGCATGATTTTGATCATTGAGTTCTTCCTCTTCCTTGGTTCGGTCTACCTCTACCTCATTGACAACAAGAGTTGGGGACTCAATCTTCTTTGAATTTGATTTACTTTTTGAAACTCTCTTTTTCTTAATTCCTTTCTCATGCTTAGCAACAAATGGAAAAAGCATGTCAATATCCATAAAGCTCCACATTTTTGCAAAACAAGATAATTTAGGATTAAGCCCACTTATAAAACGATCTTTAGTGGCTTTTGGAGTTTCCTTCACCCCAGCTCTAATCATATAATCAACTCCATCTCTTGGAAATAATCCTTAACACTCATGGAGCCTTGTTTGAACTCCTGCAACTTTTTAGTAGGTTGCCTTACAACTTAAATGTTACCATGCCAGCAAAGGCGAAGGTTAGGACCTCCTATGTTTGCCTAGGTTGCATAGTCCCGTATAAACATTGTAGTAGCACACTTGACTTAATATGCATCACATTCCTTGACATAGAAGTAGTAATTGGATTAAATTAGATGGCTTCCAATAAAATACTCCCTGATTTTAAGAATTAGACAATCATCTTTCCCCCTCATAAGATAGAGAATCCTAGTGAGGTTAAGTTAAATTTCATAACCTCACTAGAATTAGACAATCATCTTTCCCCCTCAAAGACAGAGGAATGTTTAGAGAGAGGATGCCAATGATTCATAGTATTTTTCTCAGTACAAGTAGATGAAGAAGAGAGGATTGAAGATATCCCTATGATTAGGGAATTTCCTGACATTCTCCTAAGGAGATAAGTGGTATGCCGCCTAAAAGGGAAATAGAGTTCACAATCGATATTGTGCCAGGAGCAGGGCTAATATTAAAGGCACCTTAGCGTATGGCTCCAAGCGAGATGGCCGAGCTGAAAGCGCAAATTGAAGAGCTACTGGATAGGGGGTTAATGAGGCCAAGCTTGTCCCATTAGGGTGCTCCAATGCTATTTGTTAAGAAGGATAGGAGCCTTAGATTGTGAATGTATTATAGGGAGCTTAGTAAAGTGACAATCAAGAATAAGTATCCCTTGCCAAGAATAGATGATTTATTAGATAAGTTAGTTGGTGCTAAGATTTTCACTAAGTAGGTCTTTGATCAGGATATCACCAGTTAAAGAGTAAAAGCTGAAGATATTCCGAAAATGGCTTTCAGGACGAGATATGGACATTATGAGTTCGTAATGATGTCATTTAGGTTTGACCAACGCACCTACTATATTCATGGATTACATGAATAGGATCTTTAGGCAGCACTTGGATCAGTTTGTCATTGTCATTATCGATGATATCCTAGTCTACTCTAAATCAGCTGAGAAGCCTCAGAGGCATTTGAGAATTGTCTTTAATATTTTAAGAGAAAGGAAGTTGTTAGCTAAACTTAGTAAATGTGAGTTATGGCTTAGAGAAGTAAGATTCTTGGGGCATGTGATCTCTTAGGACGGGGTCGCAGTAGATCCTAGTAAAGTAGAAGTAGTCCTAGAATGAGAGAGACCCAAGACATTTACGGAAATAAGAAGTTTTCTTGGTTTAGCGGGTTACTATAGAAGGTTTATCAAAGACTTTTCTCTAATTGTCTTACCGCTGACAAAACTTACAAGGACGACCAACAGTTCGTGTGGGATAACAAGTGTGAGCAAAGTTTCCAAGAGCTAAAGAGAAGGCTAACCTTAACACTAGTATTCACTATCCCATGTCCATCTCAGGCCTATGTGGACCATAGTAATGTTAACAAGCACAAATTGTGTTGTGTATTGATGAAGCAAGAAAGAGTTGTAGGATAAGCCTCTAGACAGCTGAAGACTCACGAAGAGAATTCCCTCATGCATGACTTGGAGTTAGCAGCGGTAGTGTGCGCTCTCAAAATATGGAGGCACTATCTATATGGAGTTGAATATGAGGCAAATAAGAAGGATGGAGCTTCTCAAAAACTAAGAGTATGTTGAAGTAGTACCGTCTAGGAAAGGCAAACATTGTAGATAACGCCCTAAGTAGAAAGGTTATCCAAGTTGCCGGCCTTATGATCAAAGAGTAAGAAATAGTTTCTAGAAGAGGTTAGAAATTTAAACCTAGCTTTTAGAGTGCAAATCGGAATCATTTTACGAAAATGCACATAGGATGAGAATGAGGAGATGTGTTAAAAGAGGTGCATGTAAAGTGTTTTTAGGAAAGAGGAAATAGGCACGAAGCTAAGGTTTAGTAAAGCATATCACTCATGGTTGGTAAGTTAAAGGAAGATATGCCGAGAGCTTACATGTTAGAGATGAAGGAAAGTTGGATACACACTTACCTTTGATAGAATTCATCTATAATAATAGTTATTATGTGAGCATTCTAATGGCTCCATATTAGGCTCTCTATGGTAGAAAGTGTAGGTATCCACTATATTGGACAAAATTTAAAAGAAAGAAGTAAATTAGGTCCGAATTATAGCTTCTCAAAATTTTGAGATGATCAAGTAGAAGCTTGAAACGGCTCATGAAGATAGAAGAGTTATGTAGAAAAGAGAAGAAGGTCGTTAGAATTTGAATTCGGGGGTTATGTTTTCCTAAAGATATCTCCCATGACTGAATAAGAAGGGCTCTTAAGTTCAGTTAAGCCCTAAGTTTATAGGACCGTTTTAAATTCTTTCAAGAGTTAGTCCAGTAGTTTATAGAATAGCCTTACCTCCTAATTTAAGATTCATGATGTCTTTCACGTTTCCCGAATAAAGAAGTATCAGCAGGATCCAGCGCATGTCATAGAATATGAGGACATTGCTCTGCAAGACAACTTGTCTTTTGAAGTGAGACCAAAGGGAATCATAGATTCCAAGGTCAAGCAGATGAGGAATAAGAGTATTCCGCTAATCAAGGTTGTCTGGAAAGGGTCATCCGCTAAAGAAGCTACATGGGAAATGGAAGATGCTATATCCTGAGATGGGTTAAGGTATGTGTTAAATTTTGAAGACGAAATTTTTTTAGGAGGGTAGAAATGTAACGTCCAGATTTTTAATAGTCCGGAAATTACATTTTATAGGCATTAGTTTAAAGCATGAGAAAGTTTAAGTGTTTGTTGATAATTTTCCCTAAGAATTCTCATAAAACATTAAGAGAGAATTTATAATAATTAAGTAGAAATTTACATGTTAATGATATTATTTGCTTAGAAACCCATCTAGTTTAGGGTTGGACTTAGAAAATGGACTAGAGAAAGACCTTAGCCCATAAGAAATGGTAATTCCCCCTTGTGGAGCTTAGGGTGACGCCACATGTCATGGAAAGGGAGAGAATTATGTTGCAAATAATAAATAGAAAAGGAATTGTAATATGTGTAAGCATAAATTATATTAGAAAGAAAAGATTATGTAATAACCAATAGAAATGCATGCAAGGGAAAAAGTAGAAAGGGTTATCATGACAAGATGACCAATAGGAAGACATGCAAGGAAATAAATCAAAATAAAAAATAAAGTATAATAAGAAAGCCAATGGAAATGCATGCAAGAGGTAAAAGAAAAAGAAATAAGATTCTTGTGAGTGATGTCACCTTTCTTCATGCATAATAAGATAAAGAAGTCTCTCTTCCTTCCCCAATTGGCCACAAGTAGCGCATGGAAGGACAAAAGAAGGCAAAGAAAATAATAAAAATATGTATAGTCCACCAATAGGCATAAAGAAAATTGTGGATGAAGTAATTAAGCAAAAAGTGAGAAATTAGCTTTAGTCTTTAAGAAGTAAAAAGGGCCACTTACTAGGGATAAAATAACCATTATTAAGAAGAGAGAAAAGAAAAGAAAAGGAAAGAAAAGCAAGAAAAGAAAAAGAAAATTCATGAGTGGTGCATTAGGGTTGGCTGGTGTAAATGAAGGATAAGGGTGGTGGAGGAAATCTTCATGTGATTGGGCAATGAATGATGTGGCTTAAGAGTGATCCAAGCCTCATTTCCCCTATAAATAGGACCTCTTCCATCCCATTCTTCACACCAAAATTCATAGCCCCAAAGAAAGTGAGAGAAAAAGGAGTGTTCTTGAGTGTTCTTGAATGTTTTTTTAGTATTCTTGAGTGTTCTTGAGGAGCCTTGAAGGTTGGGACTCCAAGAGAAGTTGTAAAGCTCTAAGGTAGTACTTACTCTTTTACATTTCCAGCATTGTTTCAATATTGTGATGTGGTATTTGGCTGCCTTGATGAATCATGTTTGAAGTGATTATGTGTTTCTTATAATGCTATGGCCATATGTTATTATTCAAGAACATAAATGCTCACATGTATAAGTTATTGGTATTGCCATATCTTGTCCAATGTTAAACTTGCATGGTTGTTTGTTGAGTATTGTGCTGCTCAGATTTTCCTCAAAATCTCACCCCCCCCCCCCCAAATCTAAACCATTTTAGGAGCAAGTTCATCAAAGGAGAAAGAGAAGAAGCTAGCCTAGTCAAGATGAAGAATTCAATGTTCTTGTTTTTGTTGTGCATCTTTGAACTCATGATAAATCTGCAATATTGTTGGGATGCTTTTGATTATGTTGTTATTATGTTATACTTTTGGATTTATGTATGTATATGGTCATTCTTGGCCATTAAGAACAAGTTTTAATTCATGCAAATGAAATGTTGTTTTCTAGGTTCCATTCTGTGCAATGTCTATTGATGATATTATTCGAGATAGAATATGAATGCCTTTAGCTTTGGAATTTTTATGTAAAATACTAGACATGTAGGGCTTTCTGGAAACCCAAAAACGAAGTAAATCGAAGTTATGTAGCTTAAATTAAAAATCACGCAAGAAGGCCAAAATTTCTAGGCGTGAAAATGAAGACAAGTTGGGAAAATCAAATATCTGTATCACCTGGGTTGATGCATTTTATGTTTGATATTTTTACCAGATAGAGGACTCTTCAAGATTTAATTTGAGACTTGAAACAAGTCAAAACCATTTTTCTACAATTAGTTATGATTTTTCAAATTTGAAAAGTTCCGCATTTTCAGCATTTTTCCAGAAATAAAGAAAAGTTTTAAAAGTTTGTGGTTTTGATGTTCTAAGTCCCATATGAGCTTGAATATGATTCCCAATGATTATTAAACTTGGGAATGAGTCCTAGAAGTAGGTGTTACACTTTTTGGTATCAGAGCAAAAGTTCTGGCAAAAATAGTTAGTAAGCTTGAGTTGTAGAAATTTTTAGTTTCTACATAATTCACTAAGTTTAGTTTGGTCATGGTGACTAAGCTGATGTATTATGGGGAGCGGATCTGCTAGAAGACAAGTATAAAGAGGAGAAAAAGATAACACGGAACCGATGATCGATGGGAGGAAGAGTACCCGTCTCTTACAACCCTAGCCCACAAAGACACCACAAGGATGATCAGTCCTTGATAAAGTCAAGTATTCTCAAGAGAATACAAAGATGCAAGCAAAGCTCACACAAGAGAAACAAGAGTCTCAATTCATTCAAGTCTGAAAATTTAGTACAATGCATAGCCTATATATAGGCAACAATGGAACACTCTAAAATGAAGAAAACCCTAAGACATCAATGGTGCATTGATGATTATTGTCATTTTGAATGGCACCATTCCATACAAAGAAATGACTTCTTCTTGAAGAAAAAGTCAGCTATTCAAAATAGGAAAACATGACAATGTATTCTAGAACATTCATTGACCAAATGGCCTTATTTTCATGAAATAAAATAAGAGACATAAATGCAATCAGATTTGTGCAATAGGAAGGCTTCTAGATGCTTCATGACTTGTCCAAATGGGTCTTCCTCTTAATATTTTCGTTCATGAAAATGTATGGGCCATTAAGACACCTATTTGGGCTTGAATGTGGTGTAATATCATTCTGGAACACCCATAATCCATTGCACATTGCATTTGGGCCCAAATTTGACATTTTAAAGCTCCATTGGACTCCTCCATGCCAAGGTGGCTTTGGGGGTGCTTTACCATGCATCACGTTTAATTCCACACATGTAGTCATCCATGTCATCACCCAAGCAATAATCCTTGTCGTCCTCAATGTAAGCGCTACTAAGTAATAACTTTGTTGAACTCTTTGGACAGATTGTTGGCCCTTGTGAACTCTATATTGGACATCTCTCTGTATGCTATCATAAGCTATAATAATTAGGTAAAGTCTTTGTGATAATATCACATTCTTGCTGCCTCTAGATGATAATTTTTATTATCAATGTTAAGAGTCCAATCCAAAAAGTATAGTTGAAAGACAATCCCATAGTTAGCTATTGTAAAAATGTAGAGACAATGGAACTTAGATTAGGATTTGATTAAGAATCTTGGATGGACTATAGAAAAGATGTGATGAGGAGTTAGTGATAAGGAATTATGATGGTGATATATAGAGAATTGCCCAATAGCTCATGCCTATTTTAAAGATGTCCCTTTAGATGTAGAATGGTAGAAAGAGTGAGAGTTAGAAACTCTTACCGATGTCCTTGGGGAGGAAATTAAAGAGAAGTAGAGAAGGATATATGTTAAAGATGATTGTTATGGAATATTTTTCCTATGATACTCAGTAAACATCATGGCTAGAAAATGTACCTATGATATCCATAAAGTTAGAGTACTCAGGCCAATAATGAATTTAAAGATGATTCAAAAATGGTAAGAAGTGAAAAGAGTTATGATATGTAGTAAGAGTTTAACTACTAGACTTATTATGAGCAAGGTTTTGGCCAGGGAGTGTTTCCCATGATAGTAACAATAGGTTCTCCAAGAGAAAGAGATAAGGCAAGGCAAGTGGAGTTACCTTATTGATAGTAAAGAATGGTCAAGAAAGAGATAAAGAAGAAATATCTCTAAAGTCTAGGATGCTAAATGAATGTTTCAAAAGCCAAGCTGCTACCATTAGATGAATGCAACTACCCTAGAAGATAAATAAGTGCCATAACTAGATGAGTTAAGTGGAGAGACAAAAGGAATGATAGGTAGGCACCACCTTAAGTAATCAGAATTTAAAGCCCCAAATGTGATCATTTAAGCCCAAATGACTCCTCCCATGTGTAGCTCATGGCCCAAGCCCTTCAATTTGATGTCTCCAAGCCCAAAATATGATCAACAGCTCCATTTTCAGCCGAAATTGAATTAATGACGAACTCAAAGTAATTGTTCAGATTTGTTGCTCCTATTGGCATTTGAAGAGACGACTTATTTGTTCTGGATCGCATCACAAACAAAAACGTCGAACGTATCATTTGGGGTTAACTGAAACCATAAACATGACTTGAGCCACTTTAGTTTGCTTTCGAACAAGGGTATGTAAAGTGTGTAATTTCTAAGATTAAAAAATCCTTTCCCATTGAATCTCTCAGAAGGAATCTTGAACTGACCACCCCAAAGGGTAAATGCATCCCTTTGGATGAACTAATTCCATACACACAATCAAGGCCCTTTTAATTTTCTTAGGGACTAAGGTATGTAATGTATTGAATTTCTAAGATGGAAACATCCTATACCACTGAATCTTTCTTGAGGAATTTAAAATTGACAAACAAAAAGGTCGAATGTATCATTTGGGGTAACTGACACCATAAGCACGACTTGAGCCACTTTAGTTTGCTTTCCAACAAGGGTATGTAATGTGTTTAATTTCCCGGATTCAAAAATCCTATCCCACTGAATCTTTCATGAGGAGAAAAGAAGTTTCCCCCGAAAATATAAATGGGTCCCTTTGGATCAACTAACGCCATAAGCACTGTTTGAAACCTTTTAGTTTGCTTAGAAACTTCATATCACACACAAACTTTCATGAAGAAACTAGAACAGACGCCTAAAAAGGTCAAATGTATCATTTTTTATCAACAAACACCATAAACGCGATTTGAGCCATTTTTGTTTTCTTTGGGACTAGGGTATGTAATATGTTTAGATTTTGAGATTCAAACATCCTACCCCACTGAATCTTTCATGAGGAATCTAGAAATTGCACCCAAAAAGATCAAATGTATTATTTTGGATCAACACCATCCACGTTATTTGAGCCATTTTCGTTTGCATAGGACCTAAGGTATGTACTATGTTTACTTTCTAAGATTCAAACATCCTATCCCACTGTATCTTTCATGAGGAAACTAGAAATGATTCCCAAAAAGGTTAAATGCATCCCTTTGGGTCAACTAACTCCATAAACACAAATTGAACCCTTTTAATTTACTTAGGGATAAAAGTATGCAATGTATTGAATTTTTAAGATTGAAACATCCTTTCCTACATAAACGTTCATGAGGAATATAGAAATGGTACAAAAAATGGTCAAATGTATAATTTTTTTTCAACTAACACCATAAACATGATTTGAGCCATTTTTGTTTGCTTAATGATAGCATACGGAGAGTTGTTCAGTACAGAAGTCACAAAACCCAACAAGCTATCCAAAGTGTTCAATAGATTTATTGCTTGGGAACGCTTACATAAAGGGTGACATGGATTATTGCTTGGTTGATGACATGGATGACTACATGTGTGGAGCTTCATGTGACACGTGGCAAGGCACCTCCAAAGCCACCATGGCATATAGAAGTCCAATGGTGCATTAATATTTCAAGATGGGGCCCAAATGCATTTTATAGTGGACCAAGAGAGTTTCAGAAATGTGATTAAACTACATTCAAACCCAACTGGTTGTCTTAAAGGCCTATATATTTTCTTGCACGAAAATATGAAGATAAAGACTCATTTGTGAAGATCCAAGAAGGTTCTAGAAGCATCAAGAATGGTCTTATATGGAATTAATCAATTGGGATTCTATTTGTTTAATTAGTTTCCTAGTTTGTATTGATTGCTTCTTGAAGGCAAAGAATTACCTATTTTTGTATTGTATTAATTAGTAGAGAGTGAAATATGGTCTTTTTCATTTCTGATGGGATTTCTCTAGGTAGTGAGTCATCTAGATTATTCTATATTGACTAGCAAATTAGAATATTCTAGAAGGTCTTCTAGTTTTTCCTATTTTTATTGTATTTTCGTAATTAATTTTGTTGTATTTTATTAGGTTAATTTTTTATGCTCAAATAGCTTATTATGGGCTTTTGGGCTTGGTTATCAATTAAGGTTTTCATATTAGGGTTTTTCAAGTGTCTTAGTTTATAAATATTTCACAATGTACTCATTTGAGATTCAGACTAGAATGAATTGAAACTTTTGTTTCTCTTGTGTGAGCTTTGCTTGTATCTTTGTATTATCTTGAGAATACTTGACTGTATCAAGGACTGATCATCCTTGTGGTGTCATTGTGGCTAGAGTTGTAAGGACGGGTACTCTTCCTCCTATCGATCATCTGTGTTTCCTTATCTTGTCTTTATACTTGTCTTCTAGCATATCGTCCCCCATATTATAAATGATAGCATACCTAGAGCCATTCAATATCCAAGTCTTAAAGCCCAAGAACTCATTCAATTAGAGGTTCAATGAACCCTCCAAGTTGTTCAAGAAATTATTAGCTCAAGTTGGCTTACATTGAGGATGACATGGATCATTACGTGGTTGATGTCATGGATGACTACATGTGTGGAGTTAAATGTGACACATGGCAGGGTACCCCCAAAGCTACCATGGTATGGAGGAGTTCAACGGTGGATCAATACTTCAAATTGGAGCCCAAATGTGATGTGTAATCAACTATAGGAGTTTCAGAACATGATACACCCACATTGAATCCCAAATGGGTGTCTTATAGGCCCATAAATTATTATGAATGAAAATAATTTAATGAAGGCCCATTTGAAAGATAAAGAAGGTTCAAGAAGCAACTACAAAGCTCCATATGCATCAAATCTGAAGGGATTTTGTTTTGGCAAGTTCCTTATTTCATTTCATTAAAATAAGGCCATTTGGCCAATGATTTCTCTAGAAACTTTTTCATATGTCCCTATTTTAGCTAGCTGACTTTTTCTTCAAAAATAAGTCATTTCTTGGGATGGAATGGTGCCAATCAATGTATAGCATATATAAGGCCATTTAGGTTTTCTTGTATTCTAGAGTATTCTATGGTTGCCTATATATAGGCTATACATTGTACTAAAATTTTCAGACTAGAATGAATTGAAACTTTTGTTTCTCTTGTGTGAGCTTTGCTTACATCTTTGTATTCTCTTGAGAATACTTGACTGTATCAAGGATTGATCATCCTTGTGGTGTCATTGTGGCTAAGGGTTGTAAGAGACGGGTACTCTTCCTCCCATCGATCATCTGTGTTGCCTATATCTTGTCATTATACTTGTCTTCTAGCCAATCCACCCCCATATTATATCATTTGATACAAATTAATAGAATGAAAGGGACAGATCGGCTAGAAGACAAGTATAAGGACAAGATAAGGCAACACGGATGATTAATGGGAGGAAGAATACCCTAATTGATAACCTAAGCCCAAAAGCCCATAAAAAAACTATTTGAGCATAAAACATTGACCTAATAAAATACAACAAAAATTTATTATGAAAATACAATAAAAATAGGAAAAACTAGACGACCTTCTAGAATATTCTAACTTGCTAGTCAATATAGAATAATATAGATCACTCACTACCTAGAGAAATCCCAGTATGAAAGAAAAAGATCATATTTGACTCTCTATTAATTAGTACAATACAAAATAGGTAATTCCTTGCATTCAAGAAGCAAGCAATACAAACTAGGAAACAAATTAAACAAATAGAATCCCAATTGATTAATTCCATATAAGACCATTCTTGATGCTTCTGGAACCTTCTTGGATCTTCAAAAAGGAGTATTTGTAACATCCCAAATTTTAGGAATAGAAAATAAGGAATTATTTGGAATTTTAGAATATTACTCAAACATTAAAAAGTACTGAAAAATAAATTTATAATATTTAGGTATTTTTAATAATTTTAAGGCTTATTTTCTCTAAGAAATAAAGAGAAATAATTAGGAGTTAAAACTTAACTTGGAGAGAAAGGATAATAAGGATGTAGTTGGGATCTTAAAAAGGTACTTAGAAATTTAAAAGCCTTATAAATAAATTTACAATGTTAGCTGTATTTTTGATAATTTTTAAAGTTTAATTTCTTTATTAGTTAAGGAAAAATAGTTAGAAGATTAATTTAAATAAGGGAATATTTAGAACTTTGAGGTATTGTTTGATATTTAAAAAGTCTTATAAATAAATTTGGGAAATTAAAGTATACCTAGAGAAATTATTTTAGGACAAATTCAGGTTTATTTGTAGATGAGAATGGTAAATCAAATTACCATTTAAAAGGAAAATAAAAAGAGGGAAATGAAAAAGACAATATATGCCCCTAGTTGGAAAATATCTTCAAAGAAAATAAGGGGCAAAATGGTAAAATACTTATTAAAAATATCAACTCTCCCTCTTTAATTTATAAACCTCCACGTGTGCCTTCTTATATCTTCTAATTTATTCATACTCCCTCATCCCTTACATTCATCATCACTGTCACTTCCTCTCTCTTTCTCTTTCGTGTTCTCCCTCTCTGCTCCCTTTCGTCCTTCATCATTCCAGCACCAAACTCCGGCGGGTTCAGCGACGTTCAACGGCAGCAAGCGACTAGGAAGACACACAAAGCTTGGGTGGTTATGGGTGAGTCTTTCCCCTTTTGTTTTCCTTCTCTTCTGACCGAATTCGAGTGAGATGGGAGAGAGTAATTCGAATTTCTAAGGAGCTTTTTGAAGCTTCAAAATACATAAAAATGAAGCTTGAGTTTGGATTTTGATGATTTGAGAAGTGATTTTCAGTAAGGATTTGAGTTTAGCTGATTTGCTCTAAAATTTCCAAGATCAGTCACTGTTCACCGTCGTTCTTGTTCGGTTCTTCACCCAAAATGAAATTAATTAGTGTTTCAATGGTGTTAAGTGTTGATTGAAGGTGTTGTTTGAGGTTGTATGTCTGATTCCGAATTTCCTTCTTGCTCCTCTGTTTTGTTCGATTCTCTGTTGCATCTGGTCCGAAATTTTTAGGCATCTTCCCTGTGATTTTTTGTTTCTGAATACGATTAAGGAAAGGCGAAATTGATGTTGATTGTATGGGAGGTTAACTGTTTGATTGTTTTCCTTTCTTCCTTTTGCTTGCTGGCCGAGAGGTTCGTTGGTAGAGAAAAGGAAATTTGTGAACAAAATCTTCTTCTTCCCTGTTCTTGAATCCGACGGGTTCCATGGGGAACAAAGTTTTCTAATGTAATATAATCATCACTTAGAGGTTATAATGGGTGTTTGGATGTGTAACCCATGAAACCAGAATTTTATTCTTCTCCCATGTTCTTGCTCTGTCTGGCCGAGGAGAAGAAATGGAAAGAGGACGAGATTTTGAAAATACAACCCTTCATGTTGTATCCCTAAAAATACTTTGGTCAGTGAACCTGAAATGAGAAAAATATAATTCCTGTTAACTGATATGGTTGATGGATGTTGGTGGAATTCTTGTTTCCTTCTTGCTTCCCTTGTTTCTGTTCGGTCAAGGAGTATAAAACACCCATTGGTATTTTGCTTTGTTTTGGGAAATGGATTGAAATCTGTTTATTTGTGGTTGATCGATATTAGATTATTAAGTGGGCAATTCCTGTTTCCTGATGCTTTGGCCGTGGATGTGGTTCAAGGAAGGAAGAAATGTTGTGATTCTTAATTGAACAAGAAATAGGAAAAATGGTGGTAGGTATTAGGTTCTGAAATTGCTGATGATTGTGCTAAAGTTATGATTGATTAGAGCTTATTGAACTAATTCCCTATCGTGTATACTGAGTATGACTTGTAATGTATGCTAAATTTTTCATAAAGGTGGATCGTAACATGCTGTTAGGGACTTTAAACTTTTAATGCCAGGAACCTAATTCTAATCACCGTTTTGAGTTTGCTAACTGGCTAAACAATTATCCAAGATTTTAAGCAATTAAAGCATGATTAAAGATCTAAAAAAAAGGGGGTTGTTAAAGGCCCAAAGTTTGATGGTTTAATGCCACTTTACGGGTGATGCCTCTTTGGTTCTAAAAGTTAATTATGATTGAGTGGATGTTTAGTGAACTAAATTGTGAATTGTACAAATTGTATTAAGTCAAATGTAATGCGTTTAAGTCTTAAAGTGCTAAGATATTTAAAGATGCCTTTTTCTTAATTGTTGTGAGTAATTTGATTGGAGATGGTGTGTTCACCTAAAAAGGAAAAGGGTCTTGCTATTGGAATCCAAAACCCGTATTGTTGTTTCTGTTCATGAAATCATTATTTGATTTCCTGTAATTTTAAAAGCTGGATAGTGTTTACATAGGGCTCCGAGAATGATTAGTAGAGATCTAGGTTCTTTGAGAGTATTCTTAAAAGTCTTGAGGTTCAAAATGTTGAAGCTTGAATTGAATGCTTTGAGAAAAGTACAATGATGTTCATCTAATTTTGGATGTTATGATTGTGTTGGCTCCATGTTTAGATTTCCTCCTCATGTTGTGTTGCTCATGATTTAAGGTCTAGAAATTTATTTGTTTAAATAAATATGTAAAGGAAAGTTTGTCAGTGAGGGACTCAAAGGACATTTATATCTTTCGGCTATTTCATAAATATGTAAAAGAATCCTAATTAGTAACCAAAATTGTTCAATAATATTTGTAGTAAGTTAAAAGGAGTGAAGTTTTATTAATATGACAAGGAATTAATTTGGTGGTTATAGAATGTTTGAATAAACCGGATTTAGAAGAATTAATAATATATTGTTTGGAATGCTTATGTTTCAATTTTTATTTCAGTGAAAAGAGTGTATGTTTGTGTGTACTAGTTACATAATTTGTGAAGTGGTTATATAAGCCTTATTCTATTAGTAATTGGATCCTACATAAGAGGAAAAGGTTGTGAACTAAGCTCAAGAAGGTTTTAACTTTAATTGGTGATGTAATGAATTAAAAGTTATATAATGAATCTTGAATTATGAATTGATTAAAGCGGTTATAATGAACTAAAAGAATAAAAGAAATTCCTAGAATGCAGAGCTTATGTGTATCGTTAATGATTATATAGTACTAGCTGATGATATTATGATTAAGGTAGAGACTAGGATTTAATCCTATATTAGATCTGGGAATGGTAGTAACATAGGAACGTGAGAGACGTGAATTAAATATAAATGTATAAGTATTAATTTACGTTCTTATTCACATGATAAATAAATAGGTTGTGATCATGGGATAAGCTCAGCAAGTTAGTGAAAAAGAAAGAAGCTGGTTAAGGATTAAGCTTGGAGTTCAAGTAGCAGTTTCATTCAATATCATTTATCATGTATGATAATTGCATAGCATGTTTTATAAATTTTAGTAGCTTTAACCTTGTCAGATATATTCATGGGATCCGAGTACTCGATGACTAGAGGGCTAGCTACCCCTAGTACAGTTCAGTTATGACCGAAAGGTTATAGTCAGGAGGTTAAACCTCACAGTAGTGCTTTAAGTGCACTAGCAACAAGGTTAATGTTTACTTATATGGGATGAGTGCGGGGGCCCACAGAGGGGCAACATCCCTACCCATACAGACATGTTTTTAGTTATATATATTTGTTAATTATTATGCATGGTAATGAATGAAATGAACTGCGTTGAATTGCTGTTTCAGATTAGCTGGTAGATGATAAGATGATTGAGATAAGGCAGGAGTGATGGAGGAAAATTAGATGAAGAATTTAAGATTGTCATAAAAAAGTAAGGTTAATTGTATAAGATGTAATCTTAAATTTTTAAATTAATAATAGAAAGTATAGAAAATAGAATTGTATAAATTCATAACGGGATTTAGATTTTCTAAGTATTATGGATTTAAATTAGATACCCTAAGAGGGTTAGAATATTTTTAATTGTTTAATAACCACTTTATTTTATAAAGAGTTTTTTTTAAAAAACTAATCAATTTGTCCGAAAAGCCCATTCCAACTGCATTAGAGTTGGAACATTGCTTGGAAAGAAAAAGTTTTAAATTTATTCGTATTTTTGGGCTTCTGACATTAAAAAGTGGTTATAATTCAATTAAAATGTTATAGTATAGTATGAAAATTCGAGACGTTACAGTATTTATCTTCATATTTTTGTGCAAGAAAATATAGGCCTTTAAGACAACCAGTTGAGTTTGAATGTGGTTTAATCACATTTCTGAAACTCTCTTGGTCCACTATAAAATGCATTTGGGCCCCATTTTGAAATATTAATGCACCATTGGACTTCTATATGCCATGGTGGCTTTGGAGGTGCCCTGCCATGTGTCATATAAAGCTCAACACATGTAGTCATCCATGTCATCAACCAAGCAATAATCCATGTCATCCTCCATGTAAGCATTCTCAAGCAATAAATCTATTGAGCACTTTGGACAGCTTGTTGGGTTTTGTGACTTCTGTATTATACAACTCTTTGTATGCTATCAATTTACAGCTTAAGAGGTGGCTTAAAGGCAAAGGTCCACCTCGTACATGGGAGAAGCTCAATAAACTAATGCGAAAAAAGTATGTACCCAGCTATTATTATCAAGAGCTATATCGAAAGTTGTGAATGTGTAGCCAAGGCTCTATGGCTGTGGATGAATATGTACATGAGCTTGACCTTCTAATGATGCGTGCTGGAGTTCAAGAAGGTGAAAAAGCAAGTATGACCAAAATTATTGATGGTTTGAGGAGTCAAATTAGAGACAAAGTGGATATGTACACTTTTGTTGATAAGGAAGAGTTGGTGCATAAAGCCATCAAAGTTGAGCAGCGAGTTAAAGAAAATCACTCCACATCCTCTTCTTCTGGTTGGGGGCACTCTAGTGTTGTGTCTTTATTGCAAGAGTTTGGTGATTTATTCCCAGATGAGGTACCGGATGGACTTTCTCTCTTAGAGGAATTGAGCATAAGATTAACTTTATTCCCAGGGCTTCCCTACCTACTAGACTCGTTTATAGAGCTAATCCTGAAGAAACTAGAGAAACTCAACGTCAAGTAGATGAGCTTATCAGAAAAGGCTTTGTAAGGGAAAGCTTGAGCCCATGTGTTGCTCCAATGCTCCTCGTGACAAAGAAAGATTGTTCGTGGCGTATGTGTGTTGATTGTAGAGCCATAAACTAAATAACAGTTAAGTATCACTATCCCATTATTAGATTAGATGACATGTTAGATGAGTTGCATGGTGCTGCAATTTTTAAAAAAATTGATCTTAGGAGTGGCTATCAACAATACGCATAAAAGAGGGAGATGAATGGAAAACCGCTTTTAAAACTAAGTTTGGATTCTATGAATGGCTAGTTATGCCCTTTGGGTTAACTAATGCTCCTAGTACTTTTATGAACTTAGATCATATCTTTCGTTCATATATTGGAAAGTTTGTGGTTGTCTATTTTGATGATATTCTTGTTTATAGTAGAACTTTAGATGATCATGTAGTGAACTTGCGTGAAGTGTTTAACACTCTTAGGGACATTAGCATATATGCAAACTTTGAAAAATGTTCTTTTTACATGGAATCTGTTGTGTTTCTTGGATTTGTTGTAGGTGCTCAAGGGATCCGTGTGGATGAAGAGAAGGTGAAAACTATTAGAGATTGGCCAACCCCAAAGAATGCTAATGAAGTCAGGAGCTCTCATGGATTAGCAAGTTTTTATAAGAGGTTTGTTAAATATTTCTCAACTATTGCTGCACCTCTAAATGAACTTGTTAAGAAGCATGTAACTTTTAAATGGGGTGAAGCACAAGAAAATGCTTTTAGCACTTTGGAAGAGAAACTAACCAATGCACCACTATTGTGTTTACCTGACTTTAACAAAGTTTTTGAAGTTGAAAGTGATGCTTTTGGAATTGACATTGGTGTTATTTTGATGCAAAAGTCCAGGCCTATAGCCTGCTTTAGTGAGAAATTAAGTGGAGGTTAATTGAAAAGGAGCTATATACTTTAAAAAGAACTTTTGAGACATGGCAGCATTACCTATGGTCTCGTGAGTTCATCATACATTCTGACCATGAGAGTTTGAAGTTTCTAAAGTCCCAAGGTAATCTTAACAATAGGCATGCTCATTGGTTGGAGTTCATTGAGACCTTCCATATGTGATCAAGCATAAGCAAGGTAAAGAGAATGTTTGATGTGGACCCAATAGGAACCTTCCCTAGAAAACCCAAAAATTACAAATTGGTGAATAAAGGAGGAAGCAAATTAAGAAAACAAAAGAAGAAAGGATAATGATCTAGAAACTAGGAACCCAATAAATACTCATTTTAGAAAACATTGAGTATGTGAAACCCAGCACCCAATGGAAACATGGCTCAAGAACTCCGACTATAACAACACAAGAGTCGATCAACGTCTTATGTCAAGTAGTATCCTCACAAGAATACAAAGTAGCAAGTACGCTAAAAATTCTTCATTCAAGTCTATAAATTGAAGTACAATAATGCAGCCTATGTATAGTTAAACATAGTTCATCCTAGAGAAAGAACCTAAGACATAAATGCCATTAATGAAAATTGATTGACCTGATTGGTACCAATCAATCTTACGAGAATTAGATAATTACTTGAACTTGAAGTAAAAGTAAAAACAATTTCAGAATAGGATATTAAATAGTCTTCTAGAACAAGCATTGACCAAAAGGCCCTAGTCGATGGAAATAAACCTAGAAACTTCCCAAAAACAAAAATAAATCACAATGAATGCATATGCCTTCTAGATGCTTCTTTAAGGTTCTTGGACGTCACTCATGCTCCTCCTCCAAGGCACATGCTTGTCACATGGAATTTTAAGTGAATTCTTCAAGCTGGACTGCACATGGGCCTTATACATTATGCCGTTGGGCTTATAGCAATGTGACCACCTTTCTTGGGCTTTCATTGGACATATGAAAGGATGACTCTTCTAAGTAAATAGGCTCCATCTCTTTAAGTTCTCTTTTCAAACAAGTCAGGGCCTTTTTCATAGCTCTAGTCCTTGCTCTAGTCATTAGGCCTCCAATGCCTTGTAATGGATCTCTTGGACTCTTGGACTTCCACCCTTGACCTTGGGCTCCCTGCTCCATGCCTTTCTCTTCCTTTAAAGCCCTTTCTCTTGCTTGATCTCCATCAATTTTGTTGCTGATGCTCTCTCTATGAGGTATTCTCTTATTACATCTCTTCATGCTAGATTATTTGTTGAGTTGTTGAAAGGATTGTATATCTGAGCTGATTTTTCTAAGATTTGGTCCTCTTGTGAAAAGCATAGATTGCATGATTTTTATAGATGTGACGGGTTTCTTTTTAAGAACGATAAATTGTTGGTGCGAACTCACAAGGGTTAGACCCTCAGAACCCATAACCAATCTGAGATACACTCACCCCAAGAAAGCTAAACAAATGACTGGAATAATCCACTTGAACCCTTGAACAAGGAAGGACAATGACTTGAAGTGTTGGAAGACGCCACAAGGTTGATCAAGCCTTGATAAGTCTATTAGTTCTAAGAAGAACCCTAAAGAGAATCTACTATCAAGATACAAAGTGCAGAAAACAACTTTTCTATTCAAAATTCAAGTTTTGCCTCAAAATGAGACTTACAATGTATTTAAAGAATTAATTCAGAAATCTGACCTAATTTGCATTAAATGCATTCTAGATAATTCAAAACATCAAATGCTAACTTAGAAAATAGATAACTTAAAACCTAATTAAATAAACTAGGGAACTTAAAAGTCAAACCTAACTTTAATTTTCGTACTAGTACATTTAACCAAAAGTAATCAGAATTTAAAGCCCAAAATGTGATCAATTAAGCCCAAATCACTCCTCCCATATGTAGTTCATGGCCCAAGCCCTTCAATTTGATGTCTCCAAGTCCAAAATATTATCAGTAGCTCTATTTTCAGCCCATATTGAATTGATGACAAACTCACAATTATTGTTCAGATTTGTTGCTCCAATTTCCACTTGAAGAGATAGCTTGTGTTTTCTGGATCGCATTATACCCTCTCTCCTCAAAAGGATTCATCCTCGAATCTTTACCTGGATCAAAGGGGAATGAATCAGGAGCATATATTGTATCACTAACATTATTCTCATCTAGAAAATCAATCTTGTAAGTGTAACAACTACTACCTAATTATACTTTTAAATACATTTTAAATAACCATTAATTGCTTACCAAAACCATTTGAGGGCTAACCATGTTAGTAAAAGAATTTATCTTAGCCAAACCACTAACATAGTTAGAAAATGATTTTTCATAATTTTAATAAAAATACAATTGACAGCCTAACCATGATAGAAAAAGATTTCAACTATCAAAGAAACCTATCATGGTTAGAAGAGATTCAACATAATTAAAAGAGAGTTATCCATGTTAGAAAAGAGTTTTTCTTAATATAAACATTTGGTTAACATAGATAAATAGAAACAACTTACTATATGATAATAAATCCATCCATAAGATTCACCTATACCATGATAGAAAGGAACAACCCTATCATTGTAATTAAAGAGTTTACGTATACCTTATACACTAATTTTTGGAAATAATCACATCAACAAATCCTCAAATCATTCATTTATAAATGTTCAACCTCAAAATGCTCAATACTAAATATTAAAGAAAATATCCACAAGTATTAATATTTTAAGTCTGAAACCTATATAAAGTCCTTATCAATATTAAAAGTCTAACGGTTTATGATAAATAGTAAAACGACAAAAGTCCGTCGGACTAGTACTGGTCCCAAAAAGGATTAAACATCAAATTTATAAACCAAAACGCTAAACAAATACCTAGAAGAAAATGTTAAATCCTTATCGTACATGTGGACCAATTGCAAAGTTTAGGTAAGATGACATCATCGTACATGAAGACCAATGAGGTTGCTGCTAGGATTTTTCAAGAAGTATATAGATATAAATGTGTGTAAATAATTAAATAATGAATGGTTTTTATAAATATGGAAATGGGAAGATGCCCACATTTAAGTAGTCAACTAATTCCTCAACTAAGATTGCCTGGGATTTTCCCTATAACAAATTTCATTGCTATACAGCTACACCTCATTATTAATTAAACATGATGCATACTAGGAAGAAAAAAAATATCTTTCCTTGTTTAGGCTCTTTTGAAATAAATATTAATATTAATTAAATCATATCTTTTAATTAATTAAAATTAAATGTGTCTATAAAAAGAATAGGAGAACATTTTGAAAAGTTATATAAAATTACGTACTTATCAATTTTGGCAAAACTAATTATGAGAAATAGTTGTAAAAAAAATTCTGGCAATAATTTAGTTATATAAAATCTAGAAAATTTGCATTCACGCAAAAGATAAGGTAGAGTCGGACAAGATTACAATTGTGAATAAAATATGATGTGGCAAACCAATCTTCAATCCAACTGTTGGACCTGCCACTAACACCTCAAAAGCGGCGTGCCCAAGCCCAAGCCCAAGCCCAAGCCCAACTATGAAATCCTTCTTTCATAATACATACAATATATATGTAGAAAATCAAGAAGAATTTGAACTAAACAGAAACAAAAATTGGATAACCCACTTTAATCGGAATCCATATCCATCTTTCCCCAATTCACTCTTTAAATTCTATCAGCTTTAACCCTCTCATTCCGTCCCATCTCTTCAAATTCTGCTCCTGTTCTTTGGTTCTGCTTTTCCTACCTCGTCCGTATAATGGTGAGCTCCGACTAAAATGTCATTTTTTCTTTTCATAGGTATTTTTTTTTTATCTTTTATCCTTTGTACAGATATCATAAAATGTGTAAATAATTAAATAATGAACATTTTTTATGAATATCAATATCGGAAGATATTATAATATCCATTAGTCATTAAAAAATCATTATATTTAAAAATATAATTGAATATATTTTAGTATAAATAAATTTTGATTCAATCATTTGAGAAGAATTTTCGGATTTGATACCCACATTTAATAGCCAACGAATTCCTCGACTAAGATTCCCTCTCATAGAGGACCTATACTTCAGGGATTTCCACAAAACAAATTTCATTGTTATACAACTACACCTCATTATTAATTAAACATGATGCATTCTAGGAAGAAAAAATATCTTTCCTTTTTCTTTTTTGTCTAGGCTCATTTGAAATAAATACATGCAATACTAATATTAATTAAGTGATATCTTTTAATTAATTAAAATTAAATCTATCTCTCAAAAGAAGGAGAACGTGAAAAAATATCTTTTTTAATTATAACATATCTTTTGATTAATTAAAAATAAATGCATCCACCAACAGAAGGAGAACGTTTTGAAAAGTTATATAAAACTACGTACTTATCAATTTTGCCAAAACTAATTATGAGATATAGTTATAAATTTTTTTTTGGCAAAAATTTATAAGAAATTCTTAAGCGAATCCAGTTCACCATGTCATTTGTTGTATCACCAATAACAAACAAACATGTAATTGCTGACATAGATAATTTAATCTGACTGAGAACTCTAAAAATATTATCTGACATTTACATTTATTTTTTCAATTTGTAAAATTAAGAAAATAGAGATTATTTTTTTTTTAATGTATAAAAAGGAGATCTTCAAGAATAGGCTTGTAAATGAAGGAGTTTTGGAGGCGCAAGGGACTACTAATATCATGTAGAAAGAAGTGGTTGTGGCGATTCAAAAGGTCGCTAAAGAAATTTTGGGTGAATCAAAGGGTGTCATCAAGCGAGATAAGGAGACTTGGTGGTGGAATGAGAACGTCCAAGAGAAAATTAGGCGTAAGAGAGAGTGTTTCAAGGCTATACACCAGTGTGATAATGATGAAAATTGGGAGAAGTATCGATTAGCGAAAAAGGAAGCAAAAAAAACAGTGAGTGAAGCTCGCTCTAAAGCGTTTGAAGAGTTCTATAAGGAGTTAGGGACAAAGTTAGGGGAACAAAAACTTTATCGGATTGCAAAGGTTAGGGAGAGAAAATCGAGGGATTTAGATCTAGTAAAGTGCGTAAAGGATGAAGAAGGTAAAGTCTTGGTGATGGATGCTGATATTAAGGATAGATGGGAGACATACTTTTATAGGTTGTTCAATGAGAGAGAGGGAACTTTGAATTTTGAGTTAGATGATCTGGCAATTAATGAAAGGGAACTTAATTTTACATTCTATCGTAGAATTAGAGTTAGAGAGATTAAGGAAGCTCTTATGAAAATGACAAATAGCAAAGCTGTTGGACCCGATGGCATTCATATTGAAGTATGGAAATGTTTGGGAGAAACGGGTGTGTTGTGGCTTACTAAGCTATTTAATGAGATTTTAAGGTCTAAGAAAATGCCTGATGATTGGAGGAAAAAGTACTGTAGTCCCTATTTATAAGAATAAGGGAGACATTCAAAATTGCGCGAACTATAGAGGAAATAAACTTATGAGTCATACAATGAAATTGTGGGAAAAAGTGATTGAACACAGGTGAAGATGTGAGACGTGTATCTCGGAGAATCAATTTGGTTTCATGCCAGGTAGGTCAACTACAGAAGCAATTTATCTACTAAGGGGTTTAATGGAAAGGTATCGAAGCAAAGGAGATGATCTACGTATGATCTTTATCGATCTGAAAAAAACTTATGACTGTGTGCCAATAGAAATACTTTGGAAAACTTTGGAAAAGAAAGGGGTGCGTATTGGGTATATTAAAGCCATTCAAGATTGTAAAAAGGGGTAATGACTAGAGTTAGAACACTAGGAGGAGAAACAAATGATTTTCCAATAAAAATTGGATTACATCAAGGTTCGGCATTGAGCCCATATTTCTTCAATCTATTTTTGGATGTTCTAACTACAAAATTCCTAAGTGCATGCTTTTTACGGACGATATAGTCCTTTTAGGTGAATCAAGAGAGGAAATTAACTGGAAACTAGAATTATGGAAAAGGACCCTAGAGTTAATAGGCTTTCGACTGAGTAGGGGTAAGACAGAATATATGCATTGTTGTTTTTATAAGAGACAAACAGATGGGGATATAGAAGTTAAATTGGGAGACCAGGTTATACCACGAGTGGACAGGTTTAAATATTTAGGCTCGATTATACAAAAGGATTGTGAAATTGATAGTGATATTAATAATAGAATTCAAGCCGAGTGGTTTAAATGGAGAAAAGCTACTGGGGCTATATGTGATTGTAAAGTACAGGATAAGGTAAAGGGAAATTTTATCGGACAGCCATTAGACCAGCAATGTTATATGGTAGTGAATGTTGGGCATTAAAGGGAAAACATGAACATAAGATGAGGGTAGCAGAGATGAGAATGTTGAGATGGATGTGTGGTCATACAATAAAAGATAGGACCCGGAATGATCATATCCGTGGAAGTGTCAGGGTGGCATCGATTGATGAGAAAATGGTAGAAAGTCGCTTGAGGTGGTTTGAGCACGTTCAAAGAAGACAATTAAATGGGTCAGTAAGAAGAATTGATCAAATGGTATGGAGTCTTCCCAAAAGAGGGAGAGGGAGACCAAAGGGAACCCTTAACTAAGTCATTCAACGGGATCTTCGAATCAATAATTTATCAGGAAATATGGCTATTGATAGAGCACATTGACGTTATGTGATCCATGCAGTCGACCCCACCTAATAAGATAAAGACTTTGTTGTTGTTGTTGTTGATGTTGTTGTTGTTGTTGTTGTATAAGATAATATTTTTAGGCTGCTCAGTCTCATTAAAGTGCTTACGTGAGCAATTACATGTTTACTTGTGATTGATGAGACCGTCTACCAATAACATGGCGAATAGGGTTCACCTAAAAATTTGTCAAAATTCGGCTATATAAAATCTAGAAAGTTTGCATTCACGCAAAAGATAAGGTACAACAACAATTGTGAGTAGAACATGACGTGGCAAACCAATCTTCAATCCAACTGTCAGACCCCGCCACTAACACCTCAGAAGCGGCGCGCCCGACTATGAAATCCTTCCTTCATATACAAACAAATTATATTATATGTAGAAAATCAAGAAAGATTTGAACTGAACGGAATCAAAATTTGGATAACCCACTTTAATCGGAAACTATTATATCCATCTTTCCCCAACTCAATCTTTAAATTCTATGAGCTTTAACCCTCTCATTACGTCCCATCTCTTCTAATTCTAATTCTGCCTGCCCTCTGTTGTTTGTTCTTGCTTTTCCTACCTCCTCCCTATAATGGTGAGCTCCGACCAAACCATTTTGGTCACTGGCGGTGCTGGCTTCATCGGCACTCACACCGTAGTTCAGCTCCTCAAAAGTGGATTTAAGGTTTCGATCATCGATAATTTGGACAATTCTGTCATAGAAGCCGTCGATCGAGTTCGTGAAGTGGTCGGACCTCGTCTTTCTCAGAGACTTCAATTTACTAAGGTATGAATGAGCCGATTTCTTCTTTGATTTCGGACTTTATTTACTCGTTTATCTGTGAATTATTTCTTTTAGTAGCTTGATTCTCTTGCTCCGGCTTGGTTTCAGGGCGATCTCAGAAATAGAGAAGACTTGGAGAATCTTTTCTCTAAAACAAAGTACGTTAATCGATTGACTCGAGTTTTGTTTGCATCTCTTGATTCGAAATTTTATAGCGATGCCTTCATGAAGCATAATGTCTCGTTCCATTCCTGTTTCATAGAGCTCTGCTTTCTTTCTTTTTATTCAACGAAACTGTATAGTTGCTAAGAGACGTGTTTCTTTAATTGGGAATGACGATTAAACAGATTCGATGCTGTGATTCACTTTGCCGGCCTAAAAGCTGTTGGTGAAAGTGTTGCTAACCCCCGCCGATACTTTGACGTTAATTTGATTGGCACCATCAATCTCTATGAAGTTATGGCAAAATATAACTGCAAAAATGTGAGTTCATATTTCTTTTGCTATAAAACTAGAAAATATCGACAGCCAAATTGAGAATTAAAATGTCATAATACATGGAGTGAGTTGTTGAAGATGAAAAATATGCCAGATAATATCCGTTCGTGATTTATGGCTTATCCTTGCAATGTACATGTCAAGTCAGTGACGTATAATATGTATATTTCTGGTCTTTATAAATCGATGCTGAAGCATTTTTTTTTTTTTTAAGCTTCTGTTTCAAACACTTCTACTACCTCTGGTATCAGTTTTTGTGCAAATTAATTTGCAAGGATAAGCCGTAACTCTGAACGGATATGCAGGTACTACGAGTCCTCTCACTACCAACCAGCAGACATCATCTGGCTGGGTGATAAGGCATGTTATGCTTATCCCCCACGTCCGTCTTTCAATCACCGTGAAGGAAATAAGTTTCTCTAGTATATACTCACTCCAATCCTAAATATAAGAACTATTTACTAAATTGATGTTAGATAAGTTAGTTTAAATTCCATAAATTTACCAAAACACACTAATTACGTTGCTTTATTCCTACTCTCCCTTCAAATTAAGTATTTAGTACTGGATTTCATTGAGAGGTTAGTTTTGAAACAAAACCTGTGCTAGCGACCATCCTATAGCCATTATTTTTGTATTCACTTAGGCAAAAGAGGACTTGTTTTTGTGCATCTCATGTAATTAAATCATGTTCCCATGCATTAGTTGTCTTCATCGTTCATGCAAAATTGACACTTAATAATTTGAATCTGTGGGGGAAAATAGATGGTCTTTTCATCATCTACAACCGTTTATGGCCAACCTGAGAAGATGCCATGCGTTGAGGATTTCGAGCTACAAGCAATAAGTCCTTATGGACGAACTAAGGTAACTGCATTTCTTTGTGCAGGAATGGCTGTTCTTTATTCCTCTCCTTTGGAGATCTACAATTTTGGCATTGTTTCCTTTCTGATTGATATTTCTACAGCTTTTCTTAGAAGAAATTGCTCGAGACATTCAAAAGGCTGAACCAGAATGGAGAATTATTTTGCTGAGATACTTTAATCCAGTTGGGGCACATGAAAGTGGTAAAATTGGTGAAGATCCCAGGGGAATCCCAAATCAACTCATGCCTTACATTCAACAAGTAGCTGTTGGGAGATTGCCTGAGCTTAATGTTTATGGTTCTGACTATCCCACAAAGGATGGATCAGCGGTTCGTTTTGATTGTGCATTTGATAAGATCATTACAATCACATCTTTATGTATCAGTAAGCTATAGTTGGGGACAGAAAAAATTAACAGTGCCTGCTCACAAATAAACTTTTTGATGAATTAGGTCCGAGATTATATACATGTAATGGATTTGGCAGATGGTCACATCGCTGCTTTGAGAAAGCTACTCACCACTGAGAACATTGGTGAAATATCCTCTTCTTTTCATTATACAAAAAAAATTCTAAGTGTTTTCTTATACTGCATTAAGCTTTTGGTTAAATGAATCAATTAAAACTACGCAACAACTTGATAGCTAAATGTTTTCTTATACTGCATTAAGATTTTGGTCAAATGAAGCAATTGTCAAGTCCATAGCTATAAAGTTATTGCCAACAATCTTTGTTTGCTCTAAGTTAACTGGTCAGCATGTTACTTAGGTTGTACTGCTTATAACCTGGGAACTGGGCAAGGTACATCAGTGCTTGAAATGGTCTCAGCATTTGAAAAAGCTTCTGGCAAGGTATTTATACATTTTTCTCATATTTACCTGCAAAATGGTCATACATATGATTAATGTTAAAAGTTTATATTTATTATGGTAATTTCTTTTGCAGAAAATTCCACTAAAATTGTGTCCTAGAAGACCTGGAGATGCTACTGCTGTTTATGCATCAACTGAGAAGGCTGAGAAAGAACTTGGCTGGAAGTAAGGGCCTGGTTTTCTTTTCTTTTCTTTTTTTAAACTTAAGTCAAGACCAGCGTATAAACCTTACATATATTTGCGGGTGATTTTATTATTTTTCGTTATTCAATTTATTATAATTAATATAATTCTTTATCTGCAGAGCAAAATATGGTGTAGAGGAGATGTGCAGAGATCAATGGAATTGGGCAAAAAATAATCCGTGGGGCTACCTTGGAAAGAAGGCTTGATTGAACTAAGCCTAAGAAGTAGATAATAGAGCTTGATTTTAAGTAATTCCAGTGGAAAATGTATTTATTATATTTTCTTTCTTCTATCCCCAGTTTGAGGTTTATAATGTAAATTGAATCAGTTGAATTATAATTTCTTTCAGTTATAATTATGGAGCTATTTCAATTATCAGTATTGCAATTGTTCCAAAATATTCTACTAGAGTTAGGTCTCTCTCAACACATTTCTTTATGTAGTCTTGAATTATTGAATAAAAATATCCTCTTATTTACTGCATCATTCTGCATCAACTGGCCACTGAGGATAGAAACTCTATAGGAATTATTACACTTATGTGAGGTCTTCAATTCAAAATATGTGGGGCTTGTGAGAGAAATAATAAAACCCTTTTTTTTTTTTTTGCAACATTTTTTAGCCTTTTTCGCTCTTTTCTTTTTTCTTTTTGCCTTATTTTCAACTTTCTATTACCTGCTATGTTTTTTTAATCCTTTTTTTTTTTTGCTCTTTTTTTTTCCTACTTTCCTCTTTTTTTTTTTAATACTAGAAAATATAACACAAGTATAGGGCAAAATGTATGAGGTAAGTAGGGATAGTGAGATAATAAAGCAACAAAAGTAAACTAAATAACAAAAAATGGAATCTAAAATTTTATGAGAAAACATTTTTTTTTTTGGCTTTTCCCTCTTTTTTTATTTGCCTTTTGTTCAACTTCCTATTCCCAACTAGGATTTTTTCTACTCTTTTTTTTTTGTTGCAATTTTTTATACTTTTATCTCTTTTTTTTTCTTTTGAATACTAGAAATAAAATCAACAAAAATATATAAGTTACCAAACAATGCTTTAAAAGCATTAAGCTAGAAATTTTAACCCAAAAAAGTGCTCGTAGATGATGATTCTTTGCTTTAAGGGAGATCTGGAATGGAAAGAACCACATTAGAACAACAAAAAAATAGCAAAAATACAATCTTGATGCTTTAGATGGCTTTGGAAGTTTTGAGAGCTGATTTTGAAGGCTTGTGTAAGGAAAAGAGAAGTGGAACCTAGCTATTATGCCATTTGATTCAGATGAGGATGACAAGAAGGAGTAGGAAGCTAGAGGAAATGAGAGAGAAGGGAGTCTCTTCGATCTTCTTCATGCTCTGTTTCCCTTCCATGAATTTCGCAGGCACAACTCTCCCTCACTTTTCAACCAAAAGTGTGCAATAAATTTTATGAACTCAATGCAATTCATACTATAGAGAATGTATAATCCTGCTTTTTATTTAAAATTGTATATTAATCACGGATATGGTGAGAATGAATTGATCAAAAAATTGAAAGCATCCCCGAGCTAGCAAAAATGATTTGGGAAAAAGGAACCTTCGACCAAGTTCCCCTGCACCACCAATATTATTATAAATAACACAAACAACTCTCTCCCCTAACAAACAGTCTCTCTCACATATTCACTCCACCACCGCCCTCATGTCATGGATGTGGATACAGGCACTCAAAGTAATACGTATGCCTACAATGGTAAGGTCCTTCTTGGCTCTGCTACTCTTCTATTCTTCATGCTTGTCTCCCGCATATTCCTTCACACCTACTTTTGCTCCTGCTTCGCTCGCTGCCCCAATCGACACCTATTCCCGACTGCCGCCGCCGACCCTTACACAGCCAAAACGTTCCAAAAACGTCCCTCATTAATATAGATGCAGGCTTCAAATTTGAAATTTTTTACGATTTAGTTGTGTCAAAAACGTCCCAATAAACTTTAAAATAAACAACCATTTATCTCTCAATAGTAGATATCACTCCCTCCATTCTTTAGTAACAAGGACCTCTTGTATAAATATCCTCCACTTTGACATATGGGAAACCAAAGGGAAAAGTCTCCATTGAAATTTTTATTGGTCACCTTAATCAAAAGTATTAACACTGTAGGTACATAATTTGCAGAGCATCTGTACTTTCCATTTATCAAAAGTTATCAAACCATTCTGCACAACAAACTTTCAATGGGTAACTTTTCCCTTTTTTGCCAACCAACAGATAACTTTTCCCACATCATCACCATATATATATATATATATATATATAGAAAACAAATTGCCTCTACAAGGATCAGATCCGGTTATTACAGTAGCGAGCAACGCTTATATACAAAAAACCATTTTTGATTTCAAGACAACCAATCGAAGCAGAACTAACAATAAATAACTGAGTTTTGAAGTAACGGAACAAGTTGGTGCCTATTAAACTAAACCAGAAAGGGGTGGAAACGTCCCTACATGGCTGCTACAATTTTCTAGCGTTTTCTAAACTTCCTCCTGACCATTGATGCTACCCTTCAAAACATTATACTTGCAAAGAGGGCAAGTTGCGTTTATATACAGCCACTTGTCCACGCAGGCACAATGAAAATGGTGACCACAAGGAAGTTCTCTTAGTTCAACCCCATCCTCATAAGCTGAAAGGCAGATGCAACATTCCTACAAACATAAATATTGATCTCAGATTTCGCACAATAACTAGCTTAGCATGATGTAGCCAATTTTAGATAAATCAGTGTCATGAAATCAAGTACAAATTTAAGAGCAAAGTATACCAGGCCAAAGAAAAAAAAAAAGAGAGCATCGTATAAAAGGTTGACCACAAGATGATGACCAGAAAAATGAGAAAAGGCTAATGTACAGCATACCGCATCCTCCTCAGAAAGAACGCGATCAGTGGGTAAATCAGTGCCACATTCAGTCATCACACCTCCCAAAGGACCCTGTGTACTACCGGCAACTTTCTCTTTGTCTATTCTACGGAATTTGAATTTTAACAACTGCTCAATGTCTTGTTTTGTTGCCCCTTCCTGCTTGTTTACCCAAAAAGAAGAGAAGCATTCCAAAAATAGGAAAATTTTAAATATTTTACATACAAACCACAAAATAACAGCACTATCTTCAGTCCTAAACTCCTACTCAAACTTATGCAAACACTTTGTTTATATTGCAACTCAATCAAATTGTAGTAACGTATATTGAAGTCAAATAACCAACTTATCTGAGGATAAGAAATCTACTGAACAAGTCATAACTTCTCATCGTCAGAGGTTATAAAAAAGTTAGCAACTGCCCCTAACAAATTTTAGAAAGTCGTTTGTTCTGCCAGAAATTTTCCCAACAAAAGAATCTTAAATTACTGAACTTTAACATATGAATCTCAAACAGAAACCTTCCAATCATCAGTGCAAAATTTTTTGAAATTAGTTACACTACAAAATCATCCTTCCATCGGAAGATTCAATGTTCAGTAGAATTTGTCTCTGTATGAAATGCTGATTCACAACCTTTTTACAACACTCACTTATCAATCAGTTTATCTCATGATAGAAAAACCACTTCCTCAGTGTCTATGGAGTTTTCTACATGTTTTCCTTCTAAATGAAGGCAAAGAAGAGGAAAATGGGCAACATTCTATTGCCAGATACTTAAGTACAACACAAAAAATAACCTTTTATAGAAACTCATATCACCACAACAGGGACATAGTACGAAATGTTTTATCCAACCAAATAATATGGACTACTAAATGAGATACTTAAGTACAATGCTTCTTCCACCTCTTTACCCATCTCTTAGAAAAGGGTTCCCTGTCCCAATGGGGAGCCTGTTAAGAATCCTAACTGACAAAATGCTGAGAGAAACATCACACAGTGAAGCCACTGAGATGTTGGCAAGGCAAAGATAAATGACTAACAGGTTTTGCCAGAATGCCTGACATTCTGGCTCAGTTTATTTCCAGTAAACACTCCAAAATCCGCAGAGTTAAATCTCAAATAAGTGTACATGTTTATTTAATTTAAATGAAGCTATTGAAAGAATGGAGTATTACATCCTATAAATAATAGAAAGAAGAGAAAAATTAGGAGGAAATAGACATAGTTGTGCTTAGGAAGCAACTTCTGTAAGTTCTATTGTGTGTTGTCAAACTTTACACTCGTTTTTTTATGGCCTGAACAAAATTTACACTAGTTAGTATCTTTTGACCATGTAACCGACCCCACCTAGTGGGATAAGGCTTTGTTTGTTGTTGTTGTTAATATCTTTTGAATGCCGTTTTTTCAGAGTTTTAAGCATGAAGAGTTGTCTTTATATAATGTGCTGCAAGATGTTTAAGTACGGTTTGTTGTCACAATGAAGTTAATGAATGATATTTGATGGTTCAAAATATATCCAAAGATTTAATCAATGTTAAAGTACAATAGCCTTAAGCAATACAAGTAGCTAAACCCACCTAATGGGATAAGCTTTGTTATAGTACAAGACTAAAAGTTATGTTCAGTTATCTAGTTATGCTTAGTTATCCTATTAAACATAATGCACCTGTATTATTCATGTACAGGTTGGACTAATGGAAGCGAGATGTGAAGTACTATTCAGATCAATTATGGCAAATTCTCCTCGTGGCTTAGTTGGATTATATAAGGTGGCTTATATTCTAATTGAGATTTACTTCTTTTCATTTCTTTTTCTATCAATTCTCTAGCAGTTCCCCAAAGTTTATAAATCTTTTTAACCCAGACCTTAACATGAAATCAAACCAACAAAAGCAACAAATATAAAAATTACAATTCCACTTATTTATTTGCTGTTCCAAGGCAAATTACTCATGAAATCCAAAACTTCCTAGGCCTTGAGAGTAGCTAACATGAGATCCTTAAGAGCTTGAATATGAACTTCTTTCTTTAATAACATACATATTAGGAAGTCCAACTTCATCTAGTGTCCTTATATTGTATAACAAATATATATCATAGATGAGATACTAAATGATGTAGAATAGCCAAAAGCCCCACAGATAGAGATTAATATTTAGCACTAGCCTTAAAGGTAGTAAGCAGATCAATTGAACAAAAGTTCCAGTTCAGACACCAAATCTGCCCATCCACAAATTAAGATACAATTATGTTGAAACCAATTGTGTTTATGACGATGAACCCTATTTGTACTTATTCATTCGGGAAAATATCAATTATCCCATGTCTCTCAATCAAAAACTCTGAATGAAAAGATTTGCAGAGATCCCCATAAAATATGCAGATTCACCAACTTGCAACTGAAAATTAGACAAGAAAGCTCAAATAATGATATTTATTGGTTCTAGATTCTTGATGAAATACCAACATTTAATCAAGAGTAAAAAAACATAATTCAAAATTTACCTGGTCTGCAACTGCATAAAGAAGAGCAATGATACATGGAAGACAACAACAAACAGCAATGCCAATAATGCACGCCAGTGCGACGCAGAAAATGACAAAGAAAACATCAAAAGCAAGGAAAACAATACATAGCCTGCAAAGCAAATTAATTTTGTCAAAGATATTTCAATTTTCAAATGATATAACAAAAGGGCCAATAGGAGAATAATGCGCAAATGCAATATTTCATAGTAGATGCATCCTATACAAACAAATTGAGTGAGAGGGGGATACATGGGGAACAAACCAGTAAAGCTGAGGAGAATCAATGGCTAAAGCTTGAGTACTAGAGGACACCCAGTAAAATCCAATGATCCACCAAACAAATGAAAACATTGTATTGGCTGATTCCAGATGCTTTGCAGTGCTACTGAAAAAAATGATAAGAACAACATAAAAAACGTAGAATATAATCAAATAATTAACAAGTGCAACAATTATTCTTGTCATCAAAAGATACTTGACATAATATACGGTCTCAACTCAATCAAAACAGACATGAAGCTCTAGTTTTGACTTAGTCATGAGAGCGCACAACTCCCAAAAGGCTGAGAAATATAATTGTGCAGTTCATTAAAATTTCTTCATGAGCAATGCTAACTTTTTATTTCACTCCCTGAAGGCAGAAGAACATGAAGTGGAAGGTGTGCGAAACAATTCCAAATGAAGCAACGCTTATATTTCATCCTTAAATTTTCACTAAGCACCATGCGACAAAAGTTCACATGAAAACCCATGATTTCTTTATTTACAATACAATCAAGAGTGATACCTTGCACCCTCCTCATGGAATAGCGGAAAACTCTCGTAATGCCCAGAATTCTCCCTTGAACCGGAACTCGAATTGTCACTGCTTCCAAACCTTTGGACAGAGTTCAATAATGGCGGGGATTGACTACTCAGTTGGTGGCGCCTGCGCCTCCTATATTCAACGCAGACACAGAATATGTGAAGGAGGCATTGGATAGCATAACCCACAATCCACAATCTCAAAGGCACGCGTGGCGATTCATTTCTGCTCATGACCAATACAGTAGCAGCGACGATAACAAAGGCGAAATTCCAAATGATATCAAGAATCACAACGGGTTTGGAATAAGCCCAATCGCTTTGTCTCTCTTCCAATTGCTCGGCAGCAGCCTCCCTAACCATCATTGATGGCTCCCGCATCATCATCCTGCGGCTACTAGCCTGCCTGAGGAACCGTGCAGCTTGGCGGAGGCCCTGTCTCCGCACGAATCGACGGCCGGGATGCAATTCATCCGAAGAACTGCCTGAGTTCCCTAAAAAAGGCGTTGAATCGACGATGTCGTCAGAGGAACGCTCCATTGACCTCGACGAATCCATGTCTGTCTGGATTCAAGGCTTATTCGACACTAGGTTTTTTATGACTCTCCGTACATGAAATTTCATAATCGTATCGTAACACATAGGGAGAGGGCCGATACCACAATAAACGCTCTAAACAATGAGAAATATTCTGAGGGATTTTTGGCGGATTGAGCAGGAGTGAGAAAGGAAACGATGGATTGATTGTACTGTGGTATTGGCGATGTTTCTTGGGATAGAAAATAGAACGGAGATGATGACGTGGCACCCCCAACTTTTTTTTTATTTGACTTAATAATCTATAGGGACAATTAATTAGAGATCCAATGTAAGAAACATAATTAAGATGATGTTACATTAATTGTAATCACTGCGCCAAAAGTTGTTATTATCAGCTCAAAAATTGTTATTTACAACCCACAGGATCACATTTTAATTATGTTTCTTTCATGCCACTTCTAATTCATTGTCCAAATTTATATCATTTTCCATCTGAGCTTGTTACGATCAGGCCGTCCATTTCATCGGGTGCCTCTTGTTTATCAATTATCGCCAGTCCACATAATCTATTTTTTTAAGGCTCCATTTCTATTTTTTTTTTAAGGCTCCATTTGGTGTAGGCGTCAGTTTGGTTATTAGAAGAATGTGGAAAATCAAAATAAGGAGTATTCCAAGGCCAAAACTCGCTTTATGTGCTGAAAGGAAAACCTCCTCTTATTTTCCTTTATACGCGTGAAACACACTCCCCACTAAAAATGGTGCACTACAAAAAGAAAAATAAAAAGTATTTTGTAGCGGTTTTTAAAAAAGTCTACTATTTTAGGAAATAGTAGTCGTCACTTAAGTAGATGGTACTATTTTGTAGCGGTTGAATTTTTTGTAGCAGTTGAACACAAGAACAGTTACAAATGATGGTGCCATATGGCGGGAAAATTAATAGCAGTCATGTTTGTAGTAGTTTGGAAGCAAAATCGCAACAAATATTTTTTACCGTAGCAGTTAGAAGTAACCGTAGCGGTTGTCCTTGAAAACCACTTCAAGGAGTATGACTCAAACCATTTAAAATTTTGACCATCAGCATTAGTAGAGGTTAAACCGCTGCTAATATGAAATTTAAATTCAACCTAGTACGGTTAAGTATTTGTAGCAGTCTAACTCCTACTAAATACGACTGTTACCTCAACCGCTACTAGTTTAAAATTTGCTATGTCAGCATTAATAGCAGTCAAACCGCTACTAATATAAAATTTAAATTCAATTTAGTAGCAGTCTAACCTCTACTAAATACGACAGTTACCTCAACCGCTACTAATTTAAAAATATTACGTTAAATGCTACTATACGTAAACATTATCTAAAATGCTACTAATGTTCCGCATCTATAAATACACCTACCCACTCCTCATTTCAATTCTAGTTTCAACTCATTTTCCCTTCACCTTCTTCACTTCTCTCTACTATTTAGTTCACTTCTCCTTTTTATTTCCAATATCTCTAATGATTTAAGGTGTGTGTTTATCTTAATTTGCTTTCAACTTTATATGTTTATTCTATATTTTCTTCTTATATGCTTATTATACTAATATATTTGTTTTATTACAACTTCCAAATGATGGTGATAGAAAAACTATTTATTCTTAAAACTCATTCGATTAATTTTTTTCCTTCTACAATGTTGGACTAAAAAATTAAATATTTTCTCTATTTTCTAATTAGTTTGAATGAAAAGTACTAGTACGAATGTATACTTTTTTTAATTTTTGTAGATTTACTTTTAATATTCTTTAACACTATAAAGCTAAAATATAATATAAATTTGCAGGCATTATTAAAACGTGTAACTTTTACCGTTAATCAAAGTTAAGAGTACTACTTATGGTTAATACGGAATTTTCACCCAACAATAAGTGGAACTCATCTCTCTCATATACAGCATGTTATCTCTTCAATATAAGATTTCTATTTTAACATTTGTCAATAAGGGGAATGAATGATTTGGTCTTAACTAACAGGGCATCGTTCACTGCTAAGGCTCATCACCTCCATCAAGAATTTTGTAGGTATGGATGATAACTTAATTATATCTTCAAAGAATTGGATAACGCTTAATTCTAATAAATTAAATTGAACTAAATAAAAGATCCATGCATGTGCGATACGAATCAATGTAGGAGTTAAGAAAATACGAGAGCTGAAGCTGCTGCATGCACAAGCAGATGAGCTTCTTCACCTAGTTCGTAGGAATGCAAGGAAAGCATACCAAAACACTACAAAAAAACACGGAATTACCAACGGAATTTACCTACGAAATTCCGTCGGTAATTTAAATTTTCCGACGGAATTCGGTCTGAAAAAAATTATCGACGGGATTACCGACGGAAATTTTTCCGTCGGTAATTTCTCCGTTGCTAATTAAATTAGCGACGGAAAATTTACCATCGGTAATTGCCGACGGAATTCTGTGGCTAATTTAGCGATGGAATTCCGTCGATACATTTTACCGGTGGAATTCCGTCGGTAAATTACCGGCGGAATTCCGTCGCTAAATTTAGCGACGAAAATTATCGGCTGAATTCTGTCGGTAATTCTTTAAAAACTTTTTTTAATTTATGCCACGTGTCCCTCTCACAGTCCGCCACGTGTCGCTTCCGCAAGCCGTCACGTGTCGCTCTCACAAATTGTCTGAAATGTGGCGTTGCTGCGATTCGAACCCGTGACCTCATGTGCATGTGCTCATGCCTTAACCAGTTGAGCTTTGAAGACCTTGTGATATTATTTGCAAACAATTATATTTATATATACTTTACATTATATTTAAATTAATACATTATGAAATATATTTAATTATTAATATATAATTTACATATTAATAATTCTTATTTTATTATATATATTATTAAAAAAATTAAATTAAATTTGTAATAAATAACATATTACTTAATAAAAAATTCAAACTTAAATTGTAATAAATATATATGTACGAATTAATATTTACAAAATATATTTATTAACTATTATATATATAATAGTTAATAAATTAAAATAAATAATATTATTTTTTAATATTTTTTATAAAGTACAGACGGAATTCCGTCTGTAATTTATTTAAAAAATAATAAATAAATTACTGAAGGAATTGAGTCGGTAATTTTAAAATAATTAATTAATTTTTTAATATTTTTTTATAAATTACCGACGGAATTCAGTCGGTAATTTTTTATTAAATAATTAATTTTTTAATATTTTTTTATAAATTACCGACGGAATTCCGTCGGTAATTTTTTAATAAATAATTAATTTTTTAATATTTTTTATAAATTACCTATGGAATTCCATCAGTAATTTATTAAAAAAATTATTAATAAATTACCGACGGAATTCCGTAGGTAATTTTTTATTAAATAATTAATTTTTAATTTTTTAAAAAAATTACCCACGGAATTCCGTCGGTAAATTTACCGACGGAAATTCCACTAGAAATCCGCCGGAAATTACCGACGGAATTGATTCCGTTAGTAAATTCCGTCAGAAATTGCCTGTTTTTTTTTTAGTGAAATAAGGTTATAGAGAAGGCTTTATGTCTTGCAGCTAAAGAAGGGAATGTCGAGTTTGTATTTCAAGTAACAAAAGCAATCCCAGATATTTCTCTTAGTAGAGCTATCCACTACTACAAAATAAACATTTAACGTCATCAATTAACGTATGTTACATAAAATTCTGACGTTAAAAAAATGCGGTGGCAATTTTATAAATAAGCTCAAAACTGAAAGGAAACAATGTCACATATTTGAAATATGTGACGTTAAAAAGAAACAACGTCATATATATAAAATAAGTGACGTTAAAGAGAAAAAACGGTGGCAGTTTGGTAAATAAACTGTAAAATAAAAAAGAAACAACGTCACTTATTTCTTAAAGTGACGTTGTATCTATTTTCCTCCTCTCTGCACTCAATCTCAATCCACAAACCCTAATCCCTTCTCTTTTCTCATTATCTTCCCTCCCCCTTGCAAACCCCATCGGCCTCAACTTCTGTAGCAGCCATGGCCATCGCTGCTCGCTGCAACCCTCCTCAACTTCTATTTGTCTTTCTTCCTCCTCTTCTTCTTACTTCACTGGTGGGGTCCACCTCCGTTCGCATGAAAGCTTCATCTCTGTCAATTCCTTTTGTTCTACATCGAATTCGGAGGTCCCTTCTCGGCGCCATCTGCGAATTGTGGCTGTCGCTTCTGGTGACTATTATGCTTCTCTTGGAGTCCCCAAATCCGCCTAAGGCAAGGAAATTAAAGCGGCTTATCGAAGGTTAGCTCGCCAGGATCCATTTTTTTTGTTTTTTTGTTTAGGTGGATTGGGATTATTCATTTCTTAAGGAATTAATGCTAGTTAGCACTAAAAATGCAGTCTGGTTCATATGGGATTCACATGTTTCCTTTATAGTTGTGTGAATCAGAGCAATATTGTTTATTTGTACATTTAGGATACTGAATTTGCTGATGGGAATTTTTTTTTCTTGCGGGTTTCGCTAGAGTTCCCTTGCTCTATTGTTGGTTAAATTGGGTAAAGTGAAGTCAATTTGATTGGACTTGGGAGAATTTGATTCCCTTTCTCTTGTGATGTAGACGTTGCATTTGTCATCAATTTTCTTCTTCCTCTTTCACTTCTTGAATATTACATGACAGTCCTCATGACTGAAAATGAAGTATGGTTTTACTTTCTTTGTCATTAAACTATTATTTTCATTCTCATTGTCAACTCTTTTCTTGTAATTTTGAATTCAATGCGAGGTTTGAAAATGGCTTTGCTTGTGTAGTCTTGGTAGATATTCATTCAAGCATAAGCCCGTGGTATAAACTTTAGGAAAATTAGTCTGATAGTCCCTAACAGTTGTTAGTACAGAGATTTTGGATTGCGAAGCTTATAAACATTTGAGGCCTTATATTCTGGAATATAGGGAGATGAAGAATGCTATTACAAGCCAAGAATGGCCTACCTGATTCTCATGAATTGGACTGATGAATCACTATTTTTAACTGGAAGGAAATAAGAAGGGAAAGAAAATAAAATTCAAGGAAAATAAGCTGAAGGTTTGGAATGATTGAAGACTCTTTAAGTATGTTGTTTAAACAAATTATTCTGAAGAGTCTGTCTTCTTTAAGTGTACTCCTTTAGCACATTGTATGATACTTTTTCAATTACTTTTTATGACCATTATTGGAAATAAGAAATTGTTTATTACCTTTGCTAAGTTCCCAAAATTAGGACAGTTCCTATCCTTTGCGACTTGTGAAATTTTAAAGGAAGGAATCTTTATATTGTTGTAGTAATGGCACAGCGCTTGCTTTCTGTTGCATTGCCTTTTTAAACATGTTCATTGGCTGCATAAAACCTGGACGAGAATGGATGAACCCTATTGTTAAATGGTTTTATGTCTGTGTTTCACTAACCATATACTGTTACAGGAAAACCCATGCACGCTGGTACCCCAAAGAGAAGCCTTCTAAGACCAAAATCTCTTGTTCCAAGTGCTAGTGCTTTTGAAAGTGTAGAAGGATCAGATGAAGATGATATAATTGAAACTTCCAAACTAGATTTGACATATCTACACACAAATGGAAATGATGTAAGTCTGTTATCAATGTTTTAAGTGTTCAATTCATATGTCTTTTATCCATGCCCTGTAGCTTTGGCGATAACTTAGTTTCTTTTCCATTATTCCTTAGATTCTTTTTTGTTCATGGAATGGTTCAAACATGCAGTATATTGCCTTTTATTATAAAGTAAGCTTAGCTGTAGGAGTAAATTTTTGGTTTACCTGTATGCAGGGGCCAGAAGGCAAAAACCCGTATGAGATTTTACCTGATAATGCTAATGCTAGTGGAGAGAAAGTTCCAATTGCTGCCTCCAGTATGATCCGTTCTCATAGCGTTTCTGGTGATCTGCATGGTGTTCAGCCTGATCCAATCACAGCTGATATTCTGAGGAAAGAGCCAGAGCAAGAAACTTTTGCATGACTAAGAATTATTCCTATTGGTATTAAAATTTCTCATTCTCTTCAATGTAATAAGTTGCATTATATTGGTTTTGCCTTGGTGTCAATATATTGGATTCCCTTCTTTCTTTCTGGTATCTTTTATCTTTTCTGAACTAAAATTGATTATAAAAGTTGTCTGGTGTCAATAAAGCTTTTGCTGGTGGGGTAATTCTAACATTACCCCCTAGGGACAATTGCAACATTGCAAAATGAAATAGATTGTGGATGATTTCAATCCAAAAAATTGCCCTTATTTTTATGATCAAATTTTCATGTAGAGGCATTTTTTGGAAAAAAAAATGCCCCTTTTTTTTTAAAAAAATTCTTGGACTTTCCACGTCACATATTATATAACAAGTGACGTGGAAAGTCTGGCCGGAACTTTTCACGTCACATATTATATAACAAGTGACGTGGAAAGTCTGGCCGGGACTTTTTACGTCACATATTAGCTTAAAGTCCCAGCCAGACTTTCCACATCACTTATTTATATGTGACGTGGAAAGTCCCAGCCAGACTTTCCACGTCACTTATTTAGGTAATATGTGACGTGAAAAGTCCCGGCCAAACTTTCCACGTCACTTGTTATATAATATGTGACTTGAAAAGTCCATTTTTTCACGTCACATGTATTAACGTCCCTTGAAAAAGTGACGTGAATACCCCAAAATAAGTGACGTGGAAACCCCTTTCTGTAGTAGTGATCGCTTCTTGTTTCGATGAAGCTATTGCCTATTGACAAGCTAAGGTTTTCAACCTTATTCATGGGCTTCGCTTCAAGCATTCCATGACGAGACAGATGAATGATGCTGGAAATTTAATTACCTTGATGCATAAGGTAGCTATAATGGCTCCTGATCACGTCATTAATCGTATCTGGTAACCTACTCTACAAATGCAAAGAGAATTGCAATGGTTCAAGGTTAGAGAAATTTATTAATTTTTTGTCATAATCTCTTGCACAATTGAATCTATTATTATTAATTAAGTATCGCATATGGTAACCAATTACATACAGCTTTCCTGCAAGCATTTGAGAATGTTTCCTTATGAGCTTCACTTTCTTTGGATGCACATTGAGTAAATGTCATGAGGCCTGGTTTTGAACCAAAATTTGCCACTTTTTTACTGATGTTACCTCCTAAATTGGTTATAACAACAATTATTAGAGTATACAAGAAAAGGAAGTCTCATATTGATTAAATGAAGAATATGTTAAAGGCACACACACACATATTCCTTAACACTATAAAGCTAAAATATAAATTGTAAATTTTTTTAAGCTATCAATACAATCGCATATTTTTGGTAACGACTCTCTCAAATTTTTAGCCTTCAGAAAATTTACAAAATTATTGGAATAGCTCTATCAGATATGAGGAAATAAACTTTCATTGAGAACAGGGTAGTAGAAAATAGTAAGGAAGAAAATAGTATTATTATAAATACGATGAATGTTTTAGAAATAGATAATGAAGAGGAAATTGAAGCAATTATGGGAAAAGAAGAAGAAAATCTGGAAAACATAAGAAAAGAATTTGCAAATGTTACAAAGATAGGGAATACAGAAGAAATAAGACAAATAAATATATGGAAATGGAAATGGATTATAGGAATGCAGATAAAAGACTGAAAAATCAAGATGTAACAAGTACTTCAACAAATAATTCTGGAGATACAATAGAAGGAGAATTAGAAAGTGAATTATATCATAAAGAACCTTTATTTAATAGAGCTAAAAAAAGGAATGCTTTTCAAAACAAATTTTAAAACACCTAATAAATCAGGATATACACCGACACCTATAAAACAATATGAAATTAGAAATATACCTAATACAAGAATATGGCTAGGTTTAGGTTGTAATTTAGATAATGAAAAAAAGATTAGAAAAATGGAGTAAAGCACAATTAAAAGCCTTAATAGAAAGACAAATAGATATTAATTACGCAATTATGTTAATAGAAGGTGGAAAAGGAAAAAGTCATGAATTTAGAGAAGATGTAAGAAAGATAGACTCAGGAACCTATAATAACATAAAAGAATTTTATGCATTATTAATAAGCAGAGATGAACAAATAATGAGAAATGAATTTATAGGAAAAAATGTAAAATTAGGAGAATTAACTAAAGTTAAAAAAGCTATACAAAGATTACATGATATAGAAATTTGTTCATTAGACCCAAAATATTTAGATCAATATATTTGTGAATTTAAAAAATATTTTTATGAAGCTAGATGATAGAATATCCAGAGGCCTTGAATATGTTGATTATGAAGTCCAAGAAGTACTAATCCAATCAAAGGCTCGACAAGCCATCAAAGGTGCTCGAGGATTTTATATAGTGCTTACATGGAGGATGATATGGATTATTGCTTGGTTGACAGCCAAATATATTGAGCTTGATGTGCCACAAAAAAGGGCACCCCCAAAGCCACCATGGCAAGTCCAATACACTTATTTGGGCATGGAGGAGTCTAATGGAGCTTTAATATTTCAAATTGGGGCCCTAATGCATATTGTAGTGGACCAGGAGAGTTTTAGAATGTGATTCAACCACATTCAAGCCCAAATGGTTGTTTTAAAGGCCCAACATTGTTTTGGACGAAAATGATAAAATGAAGATTCCTTTGGAAGATACAAGAAGGTTCAAGAAGCAACACAAAGCTCCACATGCACCAAATCTGATGGGATTTTGTTTTATTTTATTCTAGAAGCTTTGTCATATCTTCCTATTTTGTATTAGCTGACTTTTTCTTCAAGAAAAAGTCATTTCTTTAGATGGAATGGTGCCAATCAAAATACCAATCATCATCAATGCACCATTAATTTCTAAGGGTTTTCTTTTGTTCTAGAGTATTCTATTGTTGCCTATATATAGGCTATGCATTGTACTAATTTGAAAAGACTTGAATGAATTGAGACTGTTGTTTCTCTTGTGTGAGCTTTGCTTGCATCTTTGTATTCTCTTGAAAATACTTGACTGTATCAAGGACTGATCATCCTTGTGGTGTCTTTGTGGGCTAGGGTTGTAAGAGACGGGTACTCTTCCTCCCATCGATCATTGGTTCCGTGTTATCTTTTTCTCGTCTTTATACTTGTCTTCTAGCCGATCCGCTCCCCTTAATATATCACTAGAATAGAAAAATATGAATTTCAGAAATTTTATTTAGATTTATAGTTTAGAAAATTACTTAGATTAATTTCAGAAACTATTATGGATGATTACAATAAAGTATTTAATACCCCAAATTTAAAAGAAATGATGCCATATTTAGATACACCGGGAAAACAAGAAAATTATTTAAGGAAATATTTATTTGATAAATGTAAAGAAGCCTGGAGAAATATAAAATATTATAAGACTAACAAAACATTACTAAAATGTGGCGAACTAACCATATCTCATAAGTGGGGTTGTGATGTCGAGAAAACTAAAAGAAAGAAAAAAAGGAAGTCTAAATATAGATATAAATTTAAAAAACATCCAAAAGAAAAGTTTTATAGAAAATTTAAGCTTAGAAAATATTTTAAGAAAGGAAAGAAAAGAATCAATTATAGTAAGAAACCTAAAAATTGTAAGTGTTATAATTGTGGAAGAATTGGACATATAAATGTTAATTGTCCTGAACCTAAGAATAAAAAAGCCATGAAAATATTAGAAAAAGCTTTTGAATATGAACTAGAACCTTTAGAATTTGAAAAATCAGTATATAGTGATATAGAAAACCCAGAAATTGGAATTTATAGGTTAAAATATATTGAAGAATAATCTGATGAAGATGATAACTATTCATCACTGGAGGAAGACGAAAATTATAAAATTTATATGATGAGTGTAACAAATGATGAAGCAGAGCCAAGTAATAAGAAATATGACGATTATGAAGAATATAGAAATAGTGAACAAGGAATATGTGGAAAAAGAATCACTTTTAATTAAAAACAATATAATAAAATAAAAGGTACAAAGTTAGATATGAAACCCGAAGAATTAAACAATGAAGGATTTTTGCATAAGGTAAGTAATCAAAACAAAAGAAAAATAAAAAAAAAAGTGCATGTATAGTTTTAGAAAAGAAACACCCTATAGAATCATCTTTAATAGAAGGAGTTTTAAGAATACATTTAGTAAGCAAAACATTAATTGAAGATGAAATATCTAAATTACCATTTAGAGATGAAGTTACAGAAGTTTATATAGTAGGAGTACAATTACTTGTAAAAGCTTATTTTAAAGAAGGAATAAACTCTCCTATAGAATTATTAATAACAGATGGAAGAATTGTAAGTAGTGTACAAGATAGTATATTAGGAATATTGACAAGAAATTTAATTTAATATATCAAAAACTAAAATTTACAGTAAATACAAACTTTGTCATATCTAGAGCAGATGAACATATATAAATCCATAATTATATATCATATATTAGGAGGAATAAAAATGTTAGAAGGAGCAAAAACATAAGTATAATTGCTATGGTAGGATTAGTTTTTACAAATGAACATAAGATATATAATAGATCACATGGAAGGATAAGAAAAGACAACACAGATGATCGATGGGAGGACGAGTACCCGTCTCTTACAACCCTAACCCACAAAGACACCACAAGGATGATCAGTTCTTGATACAGTCAAATATTCTCAAGAGAATACAAAGATGCAAGCAAAACTCACACAAGAGAAACAAAAGTCTCAATTCATTCAAGTCTTCAAAATTCAGTACAAAGCAAGCCTTTATATAGGCAACAATGGAATACTCTAGAATGAAAAAAAAACCCTAAGACATCAATGGTGCATTTATGATGATTGAAATTTTGAATGGCACCATTTCATACAAAGAAATGGCTTATTCTTGAAGAAGAAGTTAGCTAGCTATAATAGGAAGATATGAAAAGGCTTCTAGAACAATCATTGGCGAAATAGCCTTATTTTAATGAAATGAAATAAGAAAGTTAAATGCAATCATATTTCATGAAATAGGAGGGCATCTAGATGCTTCATGACTTGTCCAAATGGGTATTCTTTTTGATATTTTCGTCCATCAAAATGTATGGGCCTTTAAGACACCCATTTGGGCTTGAATATGGTTTGATCTCATTCTGAAACTCCCTTGACCCATCATACAATGCATTAGGGCCCCAATTTGACAGTTTAAAGCTCCATTGGACTCCTCCATGCCATGGTGGCTTTGGGGGTGCTCTACCACATGTCACATTTGATTCCACACATGCTACCCATGGAATAATCCACGTCATTCTCTGTGTAAGCACTATAAAGACTCCTCGAGCACCTTTAATGGTTTGTCGAGCCTTTAGTGCTTCTTTTACTTCATAATCAATATATTCAACGCCTCTGGATATTCTATCAGGATAACCATAGATAAATATTTTATGCCAATATTAAAAGAAGTTCCCTTAGACCCTACAATATAACAATCCTTGAACAATTACAAATAGAATTGGATAGAATGGTTAACTTTAATCAAATAAACAACCCGAGATGGATATAAACTAATAACAATTTAGGGACAAAGAATGTTGAGAATTAACACACCATCTTTCAATATAAACATCAATACTCCAAGAAGAAGTACAATTTTCCTTTAAGAAGACCTGAAACAAGAAGATGATTGTAACACCCCAAATTTTCAAAAATATTTAATAAGGATTTATTTAAGGTCTTGAGGTGACATTTAGTATTTAAAAAGCCTTATAAATAAATTTATGAGGCCAGATGTATTTTTAATGATTTTTAAGGCTTATTTTCTTTATCAATTGAGAAAAGTAGTTAGAAGATGGTATTTCAATAAAGGGATATTTAGAACCTTGGGTATTGTTTAGTATTTAAAATGCCTTATAAATAAATTTGGGAATTAAAGCATATCTAGATAAATTATTTTTGAATAAATTCATATCAATTTGTAAAGAAAATGGTATTTAAAATTTTTAAAGAAGGGCATAAAGGGAAAGAGGAAAAATAGAAGAAAATGACAATGACAATATCTGCCCCTAGTTGAAAATATCTTAAGTTAATTTGCCATTTCAAAAATATCTCTCATATTTTTCTATTTCTCTTCCCTCTCCGTCGCTCTCCCTACCCTCTCTCTTTCTTCGATCACTCTCCCTCTCATCCTCACTCTCTCTGTTCCTTCGAGCATAGCAGCGGCGAACGACGGTGGGAGTAGGCGATTTCACGGCGGCAAGTCGCTTAGAAGCATGGGTAGGGGTGAGCAAAAATCGAACCAAATGGTTTTCAGTTTTTCGGTTTCGTGGTTCGGTTTCGGTTTTCATTTTGAAAATTTTCGGTTTTCGGTTCGGTTTCTGAAAAAAAATTTCGGTTCCAAACCGAAAACCGAAAATGTTATTAATTAAAAAAAGGCCCAAACCTCCTAAATCCTAAGCCTGCCACAGCCCAACATTACAAGCAATAGCCCAACCCAATTCATCTTGCCCTAGTTCATCTGGTCTCTGCCTCCATTCCAAGACTCATCAGTCATCACCCTCCACACCACACGACTCCAAGCCCTCTCTTCTCTGGTCTTTAACTCCACACCCTAGTTCATCATCATCACCACGCCCTCTCTGAATCTGACCCTCAGATCAAAGCTCCTTGCTCCCACAAGCTTCGAAGCTCGATAGCGACCGAAAGACCAGGTGAGCTTGACCAGGTTCTCTGTATAGTCCCTTTTTTTTCCTCTCCCTTCAGATTCTCCAGTTCCACTTATCCCTGGTTCGATTCTTCTCAAGGGACCGAAACCCCTTCTCTCTCCTCCCCATTCTCACTCTCTCTAACTTTTTTCTCTCCCCTTTATGATTTTCGAGATTTCTGCTTCTTCCTCACTGTTCATATCCAATGGATTCCCAACTTTCTGTGGTAAAGGTATTAAATTCTTTTAACAGGAACATACCCATTTGATGTTGTTATTCCTCTGATCAGGTTCAGGTCCGATTTGAGTGAGGTGCGATTTGGAGGTTTAGGGGATTTTGAAATTTCTGAACAATTAAATGGGGTTTGGGGGAGCACCAATTCTTCTTCTTCACATGCTTAGTCAATGCCCTATAAAGAACTGATTGACGTTTTTGCGTGTGTTTCAGTTGGCAATCAAAGAAAACTGTTATCATATTAATGCAAAGAATTATTATTTCTCAATGTCAAGCGATTTCTGTTACTGGACTCAGAATTTCATTTCAAATTCACGTGTTTCGCCATTATTTTGCATATCTAAGTTGCGAATGGAGGCTCTTTGTTACTTGTTTTAGTTTCCCTTCTGTATCTATATGTATCCAGTTGAGAGATCATGGTGAATGGTGAATTGGTGATGATATTTTTTTTTGTTCAATTCTACAAAAAGGCCCAAATCGGCAGAAAAGTCATGATGTTTTTTTTGTTCAATTTTCGTTTAGCCCAAACCTGTAACAAAAAAGGCCCAAAAAACCGAAAAAACCGTTAAACCGAGCCGAAATATTTCGGTTTTTTCGGTTTTTAGTTTCGGTTTCGTTTTTATCCTAATTTCGGTTTTCGGTTTTTTTTGGTTTCAAATCGAAAAATCGAAAACCGAACCGATACTCACCCCTAAGCATGGGTAACGCCGCTACAGGCCTAGGTGAGCCCTTTTCCTCCATTTTCTTCCCCGTTTGGTCTGAGTTGAGGGAGATTGGAGAGGGAATCGAATCGGGTATGTTGTTTTAGGAATTCTTAAACTAGTAAAGATGAAGCTTAAACTTTGATTTTGAAGATTTGGGTAGTGATTTGTTGTCTAATTGATTTTCTTCAGAAGCCCCAAATCGGGTAATGTTCATCGAGCCTCTAATCCGATTCTTTTTTGTCTTAAATCACTCTTAAGCTTAGTTAAATTAGTTAGAATTAAGATAAAGTTAATAAATTGAGTTGAAGGCTGAATAACTGTTCAGTATGGGAATTTTCAGAAATTCTGCTCCTTTGATCTGTGCGATTTTCTGGGCCGCTTGGTTCATAATGAAGGTGTGATAGAGTTTATCTATATGGTTGCATGTTTAATGTATGATGGAATGTGAAATTTAATATTTCTTCCTTCTTGCTCTGCTTTGATCTGTGTCGGTGATGAGGAAGGAAAGATTGATGATGACTGGGTATATGATTGATAAGCTGTTTTTGTTTCTGATTAAGAATTAATGATAATAGTGGTGTTAATTTTTCTTTCTCCCTGTTGTTCTGTGTTTGGCTGCAAGAAAGTAGAAGGGGAATGCATGGGTGATTTTGCTTGTGTTTGAAATTCAAATCTGTGGTGGGGTGTTCCGATGGGGATCTTTGTAATCATGTTAATACCTCTGAAATTTGTGGTTTAAAGGTGTGTAAATATCAAACTAGGAATATCATAGGCTTGTTTGGGTCTGTGCTAATGATGGTCTTGTGATGAATGTTGTTGTTTGGATTCATGTTAATTGAACTATGGGCTTAATCGGTGTGAGGAAAACATATAACTGTTAAGTTGATATTTTGTATTGTTATTAACATCATGAAATTGAAATCTAAGTTGTTTTGATTATAAAAAGGTAAACTATTTAGAAGCTGAAATCTGGGTTTATATTGAGTTCTGAACTAATTCAAGTCTGTTGTTGAAGATATTTGAACATGAAATGGGTAAATCTGGTTGATGTTTATAAAGGTGGGGAATTTCTATGACATAGGGAGAGATTTGGATTAATTTTGGGAAGGAAATATCATCTAATAGACAATGGAAATATTTTGATTAGGAAGTTTGTAATTGAGTATAAATGATGTTGATTGTGGTGTTCAATAAGGAAGAAATGAGTTTAAGAAGAGTGGTGTTGGATTGATGAGTGAATGGAAGAGTGGAATTTTTGGGGTTATTGTGCTGCTGTATGAGATGTCTCAAGGGGTTAGAAAAAGATAAAACTGATTCTATTGATGTTTTTAGATTCCTAAATAATAAGCTAACAGCTCAAGTATTCAATTATGCATAGGAATGATGGGGTGGTTAGTTTTAGGAATTGAAATGGATTATTATAGTTGAGTATTTGTTGAAGACAAGAAATTTGAAGTTGGAACTAATTTTGTACCTTACTGGTTTATCTTTCTAAAGATTGGATGGATATTTTAGATGGTTAAAGTTTCTTGAAGAGCGAAGAAGAAGATGATTGATGTTATGTTGTAAAAGAAGGGAAAAAAAGATTGAGATGGTAATGAAGAGTTGTTGTCGGGTTTTGGGCGGAGCATGGAATGCTTAAATGTTTGTAATAATATGATACGGATATTGCCTAGACCTGTTTGATAGTAATAAAGTATTCTTGATGTGTATATGTGGATTTATAAGACAAATCCAAAGGAATTTCTTTGGTAATGTTATTATATTTTAGAAGCAATGGCTGGTTGTAAATGAGATTGATATCTCTGAGATTAGAGAACATAATGGCATATTACGGTATAGAAACTGTATTGAGTTGTTATAAGTCTCAAGGTTTTATAGCATGATCTAATAAGGTCCTAAGGTGTCGATGAAATTGTTAGATAAATGAATGCATCTTTGAGTCAAGTGATAGTTGTTATTGAAGTTCAAAAAGAGCACTTAAGTACGAGCTATTAGTATTATATCAATCTTGCGAGGTTGGAGTTATGATATAGTTAATAAATGATCTATCAAAGGACTGTTTGGGAAAAGAAAATAGTGATTTGCTTGGTATAAAAGTGATGAGATAGGAGAATGGTTTCCTTTGGATTAAGATGGCTTCCATAAGGGTCATAGGAGTTCATTGATTTTGGAATGTGATTTTGGGAAGCTAATACTTGATGTTTTATGTTGTGATGTTTTATTGGATTGAATAGTTTTCTAACTTGAAGATAGTAGTGTTAATAATAGTATTTTGACATAAGATTACTCTTTTGTTTGGTTGGTCTGATTTTTAGAGATGTGGGACTATGACAATGATTAATGAATGATGGAAATAAATTTGGTGGAAGTAAGAGTTGATTCCATATTAGTTGGAGGGATTAAATCTAAATTTTGTTTTAGTTCGCAAGAAGTTAGAATTTGGCTTCAAGACTGAGATAACAGTGATTCTGGAGTGATTTTCAACTTTTTGTTCTAGTTCATAATTGATTGGGTATAGGATTTAGAAGATAATCTAACTTGAATAAAGTTGCAATTGAAATTGAAATTGTTGATAAAAAGTAAGTTTGAACAGGTTGAAGATCAATGGGAATAGAGTGTGCTTGTATTTGCTGTTATAGGATCCCAAAGACTAAGTTAGAATTTTGTAGAAAGCAACAGGGTACTATTTTGAGGATAAGGAGATTAAAGATGAATGATTTATGGGATTTGGTACTGGATTGGAAATAAGAATGTAATTAGGGGGAGTGTGTGTGTGTGTGGTAAATGGTTATTTTGAAATGGGAAATGACGAGAATATGTGTGCGCCATGCAGTGGTTTTGGTTAGTTGTGTTATTGCAGCAAAGAAATTTCAATCTTCCCAGATCATCCTTTTGTCAATTACATTTTAGAATTTCAAATGTTTTTGGCTGTTACTAGATATTTCTTAAGTTTCTTTAATCATTTCATTATAAAATGTGAACTCAGTAGGCAATGTCCAAATTATTGTTAGTTATTTAGCTTCACATTCCTTGTGCTCTGAACTAGTCCACCTACTCTTCAGTTTTGTCGTCTTGTGCTTTTTTTCTCTCTGCTCTTCATCATTCTCTCACATAAATGAGCCTATATTTACCTTGCAATTCTCTTCAAATCTTCCTTTTCATATTATCTCACAGATCAATTTGTTTATTAAAGCAAAGTTGAACTCTAATTAATTTCATGGTAGTAAAAGTTAATTGGAATAGATTGTGTATAAGTGATTTTTAATCCTAAAAGTTAGGATAGTTATAGTAAATTATAATTGTCCACATATATAAAAAAAATGGGGTAGTAACAAACATTTAGGATCCGTGAGAGACGCCGAACAATTATAAATAAGTATAAGTATTAATTTACTATTTGTATCTTACGGGAAATTATAGGTAAAGATAATGGAGTAGGCTTTTCAAGGCATCGGGAAGGAAAGCAACCGGCTATGGTTTAAGTGTGAGGCACATGTAGCAGTTTATCTCATTACACTCAATTGCATGTATAATTTTGTAATACCTGTTGCATATAAATGGTCAGTCTTTTATTCCTTTCATATTTGGAGTACTCTAGGGCTTAGGTGGTTCGCTACCCCTTTGCTAGATCAGTTACGTTATAACTTTAAATGTTATAAAGAGAAATCCTGTAGGTAGAACCTCCACTAGTTAACAAAGATATCGTTATTAGTGGTTGGTAAGTGTAGATCGCACCCAGATTAATAGGATAAATGCTATCATTATTTATAAAGGTTTATAAAATATATACATGACAATGCATGCATGAAATTTACAGTTAATGACATAAACTGCGTTGAACTGCTGTTTTCAGAGAAGTTGGTAGATGGTAAGATGGTTGAGATAAGGCAGGAGTGCTGGAAGAAGATTCGACGAAGAAATTAAGATTATGTTTTAAAAAGTAAGAATATCTGCAGGAATACTTTACTATGGTAGTTGAATATTTTAGTAGTGTTATCTATATATGATATAAAATTAAATTATTAAATTAATAGCAGAAAGCATAGAAAATAGAATTGAATAAATTTATAAAGGGATTTAAATTTCCTAAATAATATGAATAAAGAATAGGTACCCTAAGAGGGTAAATGTACTTTTAATTGTATTATGAACCACTGTGTTTTAGAAAAATTTTATATTATTCTAATTTGTCAGAAAAGCTCATTCCAATAGAAATAAAGTATATTGATATTTAGGAAGAAATTTTTTTAAAAAAAGTTTTCGAATTTTTGGGCTTTTGATACTGAAAAGTGGTTGTAATTCAATTAAAATGCTATGATATAGTAGAAAATTTTAGGTGTTACAAGGATTAATTAGATCAGGAAGTAAAAAAGATGATGAATATGAAAGGAATTTATTAGCCAAAATACCAATTAATTCTAATCTAGCACAAATAAGACCAAGAAGAACTGGACATTTAGATTTAACTCAAGGAAAAGCCTATATTAAATTTGAAATAATAAAGGATGCAATATGGGAAGAAATAATAACCTTAATTGACCAAGATATAGATAAAAGTTTTATTGAAGAAGATTATACCGAAAATAATTTGGAAATAACGGAAGAAGGAACTAAAACAAATACTATTATAAGATTTAATAAAAGAGATATAATGGATATAAAGTTATGGGTAGAAGAAAATATTAGAAATAATTATAAAATGGTATTAGGAAAAGATTTTGTACAAGTAGTAAGGCCATATAGGATACAAGAAGAAAGAATAATAATTAACATAAATCATCAAACTTTAATAATCCCTAAGTTAAAATGAGAAGGAGGTGATTATTTTATGTTCTAGTAAAATTTAATTATAAAAAATACAGATCTAGAAAATATTATGCCCTTATAGATACATGAGCTAATTTACCAGTAGATAAATATAATGTTTTGCCACCTGAATTATGGAAGAAGAAGGATAGGATGTTAAGAATGGAAAGTGCAGGAAGAGAAATACGTATGATAGAATTAGAAGCTAAAAATATCAGAGTACAAATAGGAGAATATGAACTTTTGATTGAAGAGCTAAATCAATATAATGAACCATCTTGTGATGTAATATTAGGAATAGATTTTTTAGGACAATATTATCCATTACATTTAATAACGAAAGCAATTCTTTTAACTACACCTTGTAAACACAAAGCATGGGGAATAAGAATAATTAGTCCTTATAGACGAAAAGATGAAAAATTTCAAAAGAAACAAAATGAAAATGAAGTTCAATTCTTACCTAATAATCAATTTGTAAAGATAATTCATATGTTAGCAACACTAAATATAATAGAAGTTAAACTAATGGAAGAAAAAACAATTTAACAAAGGTTAATAGAAAATTATGATGATAATCCTTTAATTCATTAGGAAAAATCTAAACCTATGGCAAATATTGCATTAAAAGATTATAGTAAAGAAATTAATTGTAAACCATATCCTTGGACAGAGTAAGATAAAAAGGAATTCGAAATGCATATAAATGAAATGAAAAAAATATAATTTAAGCAGAGAAAGTAGGTCTAATTATTCATCACCAGCAATGATTGTAATAAAACATAGTGAAGAAAAATGGAATGTACTACCTATGGGATTTCATAATAGTCCTAATATATTTCAAGAATATGTGTCTATGTTATTGTTACCAATAAAAGATTTTGCAGTAATATATACTGATGATATTTTAATATTTTCAAAAAATGAAAAAGAACATGAAAAACATCTGGATCAATTTGTAAAATTAATAGAAGAAAAAGGATTAAATATATCACCTCAAAAAGAAGAATTAAGGCAAACTAGAATAGGATTTTTAGGACAATATATATCCCTAGAAGGAATAGAATTACAAGAACATATAAGTAAACAAGTACTTGAATTTGCAGAAATAAAAAATGGAAAAGACTTACGATCTTTTCTAGGATTGGTAAATCAAGCAAGAAATTATATACCAAATTTATCTAGATTAACTGCTAGAATTTCTAAATTAGTAGGAGAAAAAAAATAATTGGATTTGGAATGATGACACTGCAAAAATTGTAAATCAAATAAAAAAGTTATGTCAAAATTTACCAAAATTAACCATACCTATAGATAATAATGTAAGATGGATAATTTATACAGATGCCTCTGAAAATTATTGGGAGTAGCTTCGTATCATGAGAATGATAATAAACAAGAATTAATTACATGATATGCAAGTGGGAAATTTAATGAAGCTCAAAGTAAATATCATTCGAATTGAGAAGCATTTTTAGCCATTGTCAAAGTAGTAGAAAAATTTGAATTGTTTATTGTAAATTCGAAGTTTATTATTAAGATTGATAATACTCAAATAAAACAATGGTTAGATAAAGGGATAAGAACTAATAAATTATGTAATAAGATGTTAATCAAGTGGCAAAGTGATATGTCTTATTATGATTATGACATTGAATATATTAAAGGTCGAAATAATTTAATTGCTGATTACTTGAGCAGATGGAATTAGATAGACATGTAAACTAGCCATGTAATGACTCATCCAATGAAGCAAGTTCTTTTACGGATCAAATAAATATGAGATTCCATATCATGGAAATTGATATGAATTTGTTAACAACACAGATGAATGGACATCTCTCCAAGTTCTCTAACCAGATAGAACAACTCTATCAAAGAATGGGGAAATTGGAGGAACTATTTGTAAAAAGTCCTGCAATGAAGGATGCTGGACAGACTTCAGGAAGCCATGTAAATGAAAAGATCACCCCTTTACAAGAAATTATAAAAAGCCAAGCCCAAGAACAAGCAGTCCAAAAAACCCAGAATAATCCACCAAATGACCAGTCTACTAATCAGCTATCATCTTTCGCATTTAGAACCAGTCCGAGAACAAGCCCAACCTTAAATCCCTCAGTTTTCAAGTTAATTGAAAATTATAGATATTTCAAAAGGCTTATTTATTGTCTTAACCATTTTACTCTCAAAACCCAAACTGTAAAATATGTTTCTCATTATGCTTTTAACAAAGCTATTATCCATCCTGGAACTCCACCAAATCTTGTTAAAGCCTTATACCATTGAAGATGATATGGAATTTATGCAGACTGTATCCAGAATTAGAGCTCAAGATCATCATATAATTTTCCAGGAAATGAATAGAATATTAGCAACAAATGAGGAAGCTGCATGGGTATACTTAGGTCCAACTACTTTAATCTACTCTTCTGGAAGGACATCTAAGAATCCTAATTATTTTAATCAGTTATATGACAAGATGAAGAATAATAGATTTGAAAATATTGAAAATACCAAAAGAAGAATTTGTCATCTTTTATCCGAATATGCTGTGCATAAATGTAAATATTGTGATGAGAAAAGTCCAGAAAGTAAAGATTTTGAAGATCCTGTAATGGATATGAGTATCATATAAGGGAGGACAGATGGGCCAACTAGGAATTGCCGACAGAATACCCAGAAAATGGAGTTCTACCGATAAAATGCAATGATAAAGAATGCTAGAGACAAGGAAGCAAGGAAAGAAAAAACAAGTCAAAAAAGCAAATAGTGATGTGAATAGTGACATGGAATAGTGATATGAATAGTAACATAAATTTTGTCTTGCGTAGAAAAATTGTAATGTCGAGAAGGGAATGCCCTTCTCTATATAAAGCCGTGTAATCAGTTTAGAAAGGTAGGGGCAGATAGAGTTCTGAACTGCTAAGCACTCTTTGTAGCTTGAAAAGCTCTCTTAATACAATCGCATATTTCTGGTACCTACTCTCTCAAATTTTTAGCCTTAAGAAAATTTACAAAATTGTTGGAATAGCTCTATTAGTATCAGGAACTAAACTTTCATTGAGATCAGGGTAGTATTATTATTTGATCCAGTAAGAAATGAAGGAAGGCTGTGCTAAGAGGATCTGAAAGAGGTGTTAGAATAATGAGTTTTGATGATAACTAAACATAACTTAGGCATAAAGAAAGGTTGCACAAAGTTCAGGAATAACTTAGAAACAATCTGATAGAAAATGCTAAGTATAGTCCAATCGATTAGGATCAGATTATAACTTAAGGAACTATAAGTCTAATCGATCAACGACAGATCAGAAGTTGAGATCATAGGCGCTCAATCGATCAGGAACCCCTGTGATCAATCAGAGAAGAGAAAAATAAACTAAGAGACTCATTGTGTTCGATTAGAGGAATTAGAAGAACTTAGTGTAATCGATTGGATAAGCTTAATCAATCAGGCCTCCCCTATGATCGATCAGAAGGATTAAAGAGTAATTCAAACCTAGCCTAAACCTAATCGATCAGAGAAGGTTAATCGATCAGAGGACAATGTGTAATCGATCAGATAATAACTATAATCTGAATATGATCCGAGTGTAATCGATTGTATAAGCCTAATTGATCAGGGACCCCCTGTGATCGATCAGGCGAGGTATTTTCTAACTTCATATTTAGTGATGCAAATCATGATCAATGTGTGATCTATGTGTGATCGATCAGGAACCAGAAGCTGTGATCGATCAGAGACCTATGATCGATGTGGCGATAGATTTAATTCAAACCAAATTGAAAAGCCTATTTTAAGCTTTCAAGTACAGAAGTTGTTTAGGCCTATTTTAGGAGGTTATCGTTAAACACATAAGTTTGCCATTAGAGTCGTTTGACTCAACAACTAAGTTCTGCGATTAATGAAGAGAGAGGACTGAAGTAAACCAAGTACAAAGGAGTTAATGCTACCCAGAACACACTCTTCTCAATACTCCATCTATAATCATCTCTCACCAAAAATCAAGCAACGACTATAACTTCATCAACGTGCAGAATTTCATATACAAATATAAAAGCCTTGATGAAGAAGTTGGTAAAGCATTGATTACAGACATTGATTATTCTTTCCAAGTTACAATAACTGCATTCAATACTTACCGACTCTCAGAAAGATCATTCATTGTCTTTGTACTTCAGAGTGTATCACAATCAGTTCATTGAGTGAACAAGCATTCTGTAATCACATCTCTAGTGAGGCTTACTCTTAAGATAGTGGGATCTTAAGAGTAGGGTGTATTCTTGCAAGTTGTAAGGGGGAGTGATTAGTAAAAGAGAGTTCTTGCTGTGCAATCACTTGTAAAGGCACTCATGAGCCTCATTGAATCTTGAGGGATTAGTGGAACCCAACTGGAAGTTGGAGAACTGGACGTAGGCCAAGAGTTTGGGCTGAACCAGTATAGGGGTCTGTGTCTTGATTTTTTAAATTTTTAATTAGAACAATTTACCCCACTATTGTGCGTTCCTGCTAATTATAGGATGAAGGTTTGACTCTCTTATGAGAGATGATGCAATATATTTCCTGTATGAAAGAGGACATGAATCCTTCCATAACCCGGATAATCTTTGGTCATCCCTGAGATGATCCCTTAGGTTATCATAGCCAGTCTGTTAATTATGGTATCAGAGCTGGAGAATTTAAATAATATGAAACATTGATCTCAAATTTTTATTATTGTCAAACACTCCCTGTTTGCCCTGTTTGCCTTAACTGGTGATATCTGCTATTGTGTGTTTTATTATGAATGTGATAAAGGTAATAGAACCTAGAATATATGGAATAGAATCTCATAAATTACCTGATCAATCTTTTATGTCTTTTAGTAACATAGAAATGGAATCAGATTGTATACTTACGCCTTTTATAATAGGAGGAGATGAAGATTATACTTTTAATCAAATTAATTGGACTAATATGTTTCTCATGAAACAATTAGGATGTTATGTTAATAAAAATATAAAAGATTTATTACATGTTTATACTTTAGTGGAAATATTACAAGAAGAAATGATGTATTATTGGGGAGCGGATCGGCTAGAAGACAAGTATAAAGACGAGATAAAGATAACACGGAACCGATGATCGATGGGAGGAAGAGTACCCGTCTCTTACAACCCTAGCCCACAAAGACACCACAAGGATGATCAGTCCTTGATACAGTCAAGTATTCTCAAGAGAATACAAAGATGCAAGCAAAGCTCACACAAGAGAAACAAGAGTCTCAATTCATTCAAGTCTTCTCAATTCAGTACAAAGCAAGCCTTTATATAGGCAACAATAGAATACTCTAGAATGAAGACAAACCTAAGACATCAATGGTGCATTAATGATGATTGGCATTTTGAATTGCACCATTCCGTACAAAGAAATGACTTATTCTTGAAGGAAAAGTCAGCTATTCAAAATAGGAAAATAAGACAAGACATTCTAGAACATTCATTAACCAAATGGCCTTATTTTATGGAAATAAAATAAGAGACTTAAATGCAATCAGATTTGTGTAATAGGAAGGCTTCTAGATGCTTCATGAATTGTCCAAATGGGTCTTCCTCTTAATATTTTCGTTCATGAAAATGTATGGGCCATTAAGACACCCATTTGGGCTTGAATGTGGTGTAAGATCATTATGAAACTCCCATAATCCATTGCACATTGCATTTGGGCCCAAATTTGACATTTTAAAGCTCCATTGGACTCCTCCATACCATGGTGGCTTTGGGGGTGCTCTACCACATGTCACATTTGATTCCACACATTCTACCCATGGAATAATCCACGTCATTCTCCATGTAAGCACTATATAGACTCCTTGAGCACCTTTGATGGTTTGTCGAGCCTTTGATTGGATTAGTGCTTCTTTGACTTCATAATCAACATATCCAACGCCTCTGGATATTCTATCAAGAAACAAAACAAATTATTGATCAGGAACCTCAAAAATATAAAATAGATAGATGACTAGAATTAGTGAAACCTTTAGAACAAAAGTTATATGATTTAAGAAAAGAAGTTGTTATTAATACAACTGAATTAGCATATATAAAAACTAATATAAGACAGATAATGAAAGCATTAGGAATAGAAAATAAAATAGAATTAGTATATGATAATCCCCAAATAAATATGTTAAGATGTCTAGATTATATAGAAGAACAAGAAATAAATCAAAACCAAATAAAACAACAATATTTAGATGAAAATGTTAAACAAACGAGAATATTGGTAGAAGAAGTTAAAAAAGGACAAGAAGTAATAAATAAAACTTTATGGACTATATATATGAAGAAATTGAAAAGTTTGATTTAGAAAGATATAAACAAAGAAATGGTATAAATAAAGAAATTATAAAAGTAAATCATAAAGAGAATAACATGATAGCTAAAATTACATGTAATATAGGATTTGAAATGGATTATTTATTAGAAATAATTAAACCTCAAGTAAAAAAAGAAGAAGTCAATAATAAGCAAAATAATAAGTGAGAAAATGGTATTATTATAAATATGATGAATGTTTTAGAAATAGATAATGAAGAGGAAATTGAAGCAATTATGGGAAAAGAAAAAGAAAATTTGGAAAACATAAGAAAAGAATTTGCAAATGTTACAAAGATAGGAAATACAAAAGAAATAAGACAAAACATATCTTACTATTCATATCGCTATTCCATGTCACTATTCACATCACTATTTGCTTTTTTGACTTTTTTTCTTTTCTTGCTTCCTTGTCTCTAGCATTCTTTATCATTGCATCCTATACTGTTGATTTGCCACCTTCCTAAACGCCTTGAGGTGCAAATACAAAATTAAATCTAACCAAGGATTGCACTAGTAGTGCTTTCCTGGATTGTCTCACGTGGAGTCGATTAACTAACTACCTAAGCTAACTAAATGCTTGCAAAATCTATAAAAGTCGGGGTTTGTGATTTTAATTAAGGAAACTAGACTAAATTCTTTTTGGTATTTTTGTTTATAATGAAAGCAAATAAATTGGTTGTGAACTTATGAGACGTACATAGGTCTCTTGATGAATTGGGCAACCTTCCTAGCTTCTAAGATGATATGGGAGTTTTAAACCAAGTTCTAATGCAAAACCTAAGGCAATCGCTCTTAGTTCAATTAACCTAATTAATTAACTAACGTGGTGCATCACTCATTTAATTAATCAAATAGGCAATCATTAAGTTTCAACTCGGTAGTGAAGACTCATGATAAATACGCAAAGAGACTCTCATTAGAAGTAAATCAAACCATCTAACGTTGGACATGGTATCTAAACACAAAACAATCGCATATGCATTCAACATATTCTAGAAATCCAAAGGAGATATAAATGAAGTACATCTATTACATAATATCATGGAATCAACACTTAGGTTCATACATATAAAAGAATATCGATTATTTACATGTGAGAATGGCAAAACGCACAAGAGGGGGGTGAATTGTGCTTTTCAAAAATTCAACAGTAAACACAAAGACAATCCTTTATACTGGTTCGGTTAAACACTGCTTACGTCCAGTTCTCCAACTCCTCGTTGGGGGAAACTATACCACAGGTTTTACAACACGGGTTCACCTGCCAACCTTTACAAAACAGAGCTTTAGACTTCCTCTAAACGCTCCCCCTTACAAGTTGTAAGAATACGACCCTATTCTAAAGTCCCAAACTTTAGAACAACCTCAAACAGTAGAGGATTTCAATAAATGAGTTCACTTAATGAACATATTTTGATAAACATTGAAGTACAAATAAACTCACTAAGAGTAATAAAAACTTTAAGCTTTTTGAGAGCAGAGAGTAGGTGAAAGTAATGAATGTTTATATTTTCGTTCTCTACTACATAAATGCTCAAGTCTTGGTATTTATATCTCTTCACAGCTTGCCTTTTTCTTCAACTCAGAGAGGTCGTTTGAATATGTTCGTTGAGAGCTTTTAGCCGTTGGCAATAAATGCTGTTCTGCATCTTAGTCAACTTTCTTCTCTTGCTTCATTTAATTCTTGCAGAAGATGAGCTATGAGAGATAAGGTATGTGAGTAACGAACACTTGCAACATTGTATTTGTATAGCAGCTTATTCAGTAGCGCTAGCTCCCTTGGCTATCGCTAGCTTAATAGTGTGAGTCCTGTACCTAGCTGTTAGCTAAACAAGTATTCATATGAAGCACAGTAGGTGTTATCGCTAGTGTAATTCATTTGCTCAATGTATACAGACAATGTATTAGCTATCAGAATGTCTAAGTTATTTCATAAAGTATTTTCCTATCGATAGCCAATCTTGTTATCGCTAGTGACTATGTTATTGCTAGTTCAGTTCATTAGCTCAAGGTGTTTGCTATCTGAATGTCTAAGTTATTTCAAACAAGTATCTGCTATCGATAGCTAACCATGTTATCGCTAGTGACTATGGTTCATTACTGCTGGCTGTTCTATATGAGGTCTTAGCGATAGAGACAGCCTTTAGCGATAGTGATCTATCCTTTGCTGGCTTAGGCTAGCTCAACTCATTCTCTTATCGATAGTGAAGGTCTTAGCGATAGGGACATTTGTCTTTTCAGATTATTGCTAAGTCTTCATTAGCTATTGTTATCCTAAGCCTTTCCATTTATTAGCGATAGGTTCTGGCCTAGCGATAGTGTATCCGTTATCTATAGGATTTTTACTTGTTCAATGTTAAGATAACCTACACTCTTTTACTTAGTCTTTTAGCATGATTCTTATCTCAGTTTATTCCAGACTAAGTTGTATGCTTACTATTCATTTTACTTATGTTATCTATGGGGTCAGTCCTCATCAAAACTTAAGATTCTAATAACATGCATGAACATTAAACAAAAGATTGAAATATTAAAGTACACTTGTTTCAAGACCAAATACATATAACAAAACACAAAGAATTTGCAATACATAAATAGACTTAGACAAGAGAAGCTAAATAACTCCCCATTAAGAACGGTGAAGCTTCGGTTGCCTTCCTCCATCAAGATCCCCACAAGGAGTTTAGCCGCTCATGCTCCCGAACATGATCGATTGAAATTTGGATATGGAAGCCATGGAATTGATGTGGAAGGAGTGAAATTTGTGTAGATGGATGAATGGAAGAATGAATTTCGTGCAGAGAGGCTGAGGGAAAGGGAATGGAAGGAATGAGAGTGAATTGTGGTGAATGGTGGTGTGCAGAGAGGAAATTCGGGTAGATATTTAATAAGCAAAATAGGCAACCCAAAAACCTTCCTATTGGCTCCAAATTACCTAGGGAGGTCGAATTCATTGATTACGAAACAATGGAAGAAGACCCAATCACTTAAATTTGGAGATAAAATCACAACACAACTTCCTAAAATATTCAGGATTCGCATCACTCGTCGTGACCTCGCTATGGCGAGCTCATGGCGAGGAACCTTCTTCTCTATTTCTCTTCTCTGCTCCTTTTGCTTCTTTCTTCAAATAGGGCTTCCTCCTTTCCACCTATAATGGAAAATTAAAGTACATGTGAGCTATTTTATGTCCATGATCGTGGAATACATGAGTTAAAAGCCTAATATGCTCGAATTGCCATCAAAATGCAATTAACTCCTTAAGTATGGACCATACATGTAATTGTACCTAATTTTCATAGAATTCTCCTAAATTAAATGCTAATTTCTCATTATTAGTGGTTAAAATCATATAATAATCATGCACAATCAATCAACTGTGTAATTAAAAATTGTAAAAAAACACATTTGTAGCAGTTGAACCGCTCACTACTACAGAAAATGCCTATAGCATCACTTATTTTGGGCCTATAGCAGCGCTTATAAGCGCTGCAATAGCCAGTGCTGCTATAGGGTATTATGCCTATAGCAGCGCTTGTTAAGCGCTGCAATAGGTGCCCTATAGCAGCGCTTAAGCGCTGCTATAGGGTACCTAAAGTTACCTATAGGGCACCTATTACAGTGCTTAAGCGCTGCAATAGGTGCCCTATAGCAGCGCTTAACAAGCGCTGCTATAGGTGCCCTAAAATTTACCTATAGCAGCGCTTAATGAAGTAAGCGCTGGTATTTATTTTTTTTTTTAAAATATTTCATTTTAGTTTATATACCCCACCTGCACCAGTGCTAAAATACGAGCAATTATATACAGTTCCAGGCAACGAAAATACACCAATAACTCATCCAGAGAGCAATGTACAAATGAACCAACCATTCTAATTGGGAAACAGCCTATACTATTATATATCTACATTTGTACTTGGTGTAAAAGAGGTAGAACATAAGTGCACCATTCCTCAATTAGCGCATTCATTTTTTCCCTCGACAATGAGGGGCAACGTGCGTCTGGGTAATACTGCACAGAGAGATAAATTTGAATGGCAATCAAATCTACTTGAAATCTAATAACAAGTTCAAATACAATTAGAGTTGGCAAAATAAAAAACTTACTGTCAATGGAATGCTACATCGATCATGTGTAACTACATCCCTCATAAATTGCATCACATAGTATCCACAGTCGTTGTTATTGGGTTGGAAGGGGCACTGTAACAAAAAATACCAGATATCATATTAGAAACATTTACTTTATGTTTGAGTAGATTGTTTAAAAAATTGAATAACTTATAGAACCTGGACTGTGAGCCACTTATAAGCATCTTTCTGGTCAAGGGCTTTGGAATAACTCAAGTTAACGGAGGACCGAAAACTGGTCAATGCGCTGGAAACAAAACAAAGTAAATTAATTTTATTAGCTAGGGTCATAAAATGACATGATGCAACGGATTCAAAGAATGCTGACATTCATGTACCTATTGACGAGGCGCATCAAAGCTGTGCGACTTTCTGGTTCAGCACCATACACAGGATCCAAATAGTAAATAATGGGATTCGCTTGTGCTTGAGGATAGATGACAAGCAAAAGCTAGTGCTGCCTAAAATTTTTTAGAACGTTATGTCAGTATATATAAATGATGCTTGAAGCTAAGAATACGATGAAACCTATAATGCATATCGACTTACCCTGTATTAATTGGAGCTAAGAATAAAGTCATGCCTGTTGCCTTTAAAGAAAAGCGCCTTTTAAGCTTCGCGGACTGCTCGTCATAGCTCACGCCCGCAATATGTGCTATGTCATAGGGGCTTATGAATTCGAACGAGACATAATCCCCGGCAATCATGACATGTTCGTGCAGGTGCCTTAAAAGAAACCATACAAACTCCCAATTAGTGTAAACTAATGACATTAAACGAAACCCCAATGAAAACACATTTATACCTGATCCATAAATTGATAGCGGTACCACCGAGCCATCCTTGATCAAGCACGTCCATGATCTGCTCCTTAAAAACATGCTCAACCATATTTGACACCCCAAATATACGCTTGTCGAATGGAATATTGGCAGTAAATTCGGAAGATAGGGTGGCTGCAAATGCTCGCAATCGAGCACGATTTGGCGTCTCGGCGCTTGTACGTTCAATAACAGGAGGCGCTTGTACTTTCTTCTTGCCCTTGGCTTTTGTTGCCTACAAACCATGTAAATAGAAAGTCTGAAATTTTATTCCAATAAAAAAGAATGCTAGTTTAATTGATTAGTAAATAATCACCTGTGACGATGGATCAGTATGTGAACTCTTTTTCTTCATCACTTGACCACCGGTACCTTGGACATTAGGCCTTTGTGCTTTCTTTCCGGTAGAGCGTGTACCCTGAAAAAACATGTAAATAAAAGAGCATTCTTCCAACACAATGAATGCTAGTGTAAATGCCATTAGTAAATAACCACCTGTGGTGTTGGCTCAATCAAACCAACGGGCCAAGCAACGAAAGCACCGATAGCATCTTGGACGCTAGTCATCTCATCAGTAGGGAACGGTATTGGTGCTGCGTTGTTGTAGGAGGATTCAATCATTACTCTCAGTGTATTTTTAGGCAACGGCGAGTTGTGCAGGGTCGTGTTGGAAGTGTTGTAGACCTTCCCTTTGGCAACTACTTCACTGAAAGAGTAATCGATATACAGCCTGCAGTCTGACTCGCCCTACGAAAGAGTTGACAACATTAGCTCACAACGCATAATATAACAATGTCGCTGCAAGTTTGTAAGCAGAGAATGTATGAACTACCTGAGGAATTTGGGCCCGCGGCATCGTACAGCTCTCCCTTATGCTTGGACTGTCGACGGGAGGAACGTTACCTTGTTGCACGAAGTTCGACGTTTGTGATGCAACATTATATCGCTGGTAAAATTCGAACATCTGCTCGTACTTCCGATGCAGTTCCTCGTTCTGTCGTTGCATCTCCTCGTCCCGTCGTTGCATCTCCTCCCTCAGAGATTGAACTTCTTCTTGTAACGCTCTTACTTCGCCTTTTGATGCCCTATGTTGGCGGCCAAAGTAAGAAGAGGGCGTGACCCCTAGACCTGTGCCCCGAACACGGCCCGAATACTCAGGGCGATCGAGCGCTCTGCTCAGGAAATCATCGGGGCCAAATTTGTTGACCTCGTCAGGGTATTCTTGTGACAACATATCCTATAACAAGAAGAAATGGTTGTTAGATATTAACTTAGCAAAGTCACAAGTTAAAAAGATATTACAAAGTCCAAGAGAATGACTTACACATCGTTCACGGACTCTTCTGACCTCGTCGTGAATGATGGTACCGTCCTTTTGAGAGTGTCCCCGAAACCAGAGGCCATGCCGTGGTGGCTTCCCTTCTAGGCCCTGTTCCTTAATCTGTCAAGCAAGCCAGGTGAACACATAATTAATCACGTAAACATGTATTCATAATTTTGTATTTAGAAGCGTTACGTTACTAACATACCATATCTTGCTCTAATTCAGGAAAGGTCTTTCGTCCGCCCATATACGGATATTCGCAGCTTTTAGCCGCCTGTCTATTTCTTTGACTTACTTCCTCAAACTCCGGTGTCAAACGTGATTGCACAAATTCATTCCAATGTTCCTGGGTAATTGACCCTGCGAATGCCTCTGGGGGTGTTGGAACGATCTCCCCGTCTGCATCTCTCAGGAAGTACTTGGTCAAATTTGTACGGAAACCGCGATGCATTCTGGAAGCTTTCATCATGACATACTCCCTATGAGAATCATCAATATGAAACATGGTCTGTAACAATAGAAATCATATTAGATTTGCTAGTTACAATGTTGTCATAATAAAACTAAATTGTAAAAAGGCACCTAACCTGAATCTCTGACCAAACCTCGTTCTTGCAGCTCCCCGCGGTTCTCCAATCTGTGATAGTAATAGGCACTTTCTGCCGAACAGCGCATCCAATAAAACCAGAGAGGTCTTTCGCAGTCTCCCCGATTGGTTGGTGATTTTCGTTCCATTTAAGTCTGGTCTTTTTACCCAGAGATCTGCACTTGAGTAGTTTACGCATAAGGGTGATGCCACGGGTAGCATCCGCCTCCACAGCCTGTCTACCCGCATCGATATCTGGCCCCACAATCGGTTGTTCTTCTTCCTCGTCGCTCAGGGGGGGATCCATTTTCCTGCAAATTAAAATAATGAAACAAGACATGATTTTAGTGCAGAATAATTAAATGAAGTAGTTCACAATGTAAAACAGAAATACATACAAACTTAAATCAATATGAGGGCTTTCGTCTCTTTTTCCTCTGTGTTATATTATCTAAAATTGTTTGCTTCCTCTTTTTTGTTGGATTTAGGGTTGTGTTGAGCCAAATGCCTTCTTCATGATCACTCCTTACATAAACAGGCTCATCTTCATCGTCATATCCGTCTGCATCAATCTCTTCTGCCAGTAACGTATCAAATGAAGGATCCTCTTCTATCATATTCATATCATCATCACTACTATCATCATCAACTTGTTCGGCATAATTTTTGTTCGACTGCATGACAACTGACCAATTCTTCTTAGAAGGATCGGCAATGTAAAACACTTGTGATGCTTGGGACGGTAGAATGTAAGGATCATCCTTATATGCAACTTTAGAAAGGTCGACCGATGTAAACCCAAATTCATCTAACCGCAGTCCATTATGGTTGTTAACCCACTGACATCGGAACACAGGAACCCTGAACATGGTGTAATCTAACTCCCAAATGCAATCGATCACACCAAAGTATGCCATCTTCATATATAGGATTTGTATCTCTCGCACTAGATATATGTAATGCCTCGGCAACAAGTGTGACTCCACTATTCTGCATTGTGCTTTTTTCATCCTGGTCTTTTGTATAGAATGTGTAACCGTTGATTGCATAGGCGGTGTAGGAAAATGCGTGCAAACCCGGTCCTTTCGACAGCCAAAACAATCTTTCAGAAACTGATCCAGCATTAAGATCAAACTGCTGACAAATGCGAGCATTGAACCATCTAATGAATGTTTTGTTGTGCTCCCTTGTAATCAAACTCTCATTTCTATCACCGTGTATTTCCCGCAGGAGTTTTTTGTGTTCTTCAACGAATGGTTCAACCTCAGGAGTGTTGTGAAGAATATACAAGTGAGCAAGCTCCTTTTCAGCATTCGAAATGCGTATTAAGTTGAACCCACTTATTCCTTTCCCCAATAATCGCCCATCTTGACGAGACTTCGGCAAACCAACATGTGCGACACTTGATAAGTAATCGGCACACAAATCACTCGCTTCTTCAACGATGTATCGTTCAGCAATACACCCCTCTGGTCGATATCTGTTTTTGACATACCCCTTTAAAACTTTCATGAACCGCTCAATCGGGTACATCCATCTCAAATAGATTGGGCCGCACAGTTGAACCTCTTTGACCAAGTGTACAGTAAGGTGAACCATGATGTCAAAGAAGGATGGGGGGAAATACATTTCAAGTTCGCACAGGATACGAATGATCTGCCTCTGCAAATCCTGCAACCGTCCTATATCAACCACTTTACTACAAATGAGCCTGAAGAAAATACACAGTCTAGTGATCGTCCTACGCAGTTTCTTGGGTAAAATGTTGCGTATGCCGACCGGTAAGAAATTTTGCATCAGGACGTGACAATCATGAGATTTCAGGTTCTTCAACTTCAACTCTTTCACGGATACAAGGTTCTTTACATTTGAGGAGTAGCCTTCTGGAACTTTGATCCCATTCAGGAACTCACAGAATGATCTTTTCTCTTTCTTCGAAAGGGTGTATGCTGCTGGAGGTAAATAAGTGCGGTATCCTCTCTCGACAGGTGCCAACTCTTGTCTTATTCCCAACTTGAGCAGATCTAACCTTGAATTGACACCATCCTTTGTTTTTCCTTGCATATTTAGCAACGTGCCAATTAGGTTATCACAGATGTTCTTTTCAATGTGCATCACATCCAGAAAGTGCCTAACGTATAAGGACTTCCAATACGGGAGTTCGAAGAATATGGACCTCTTCTTCCAGCCACTTGTCAACACATTTTTAGCAAAAGGCTTGCCAAAATCATTCTCCAACGCGTTCACCTTTTCAAAAACGTCATCCCCGGTCAATATCCTCGGTGGCCTACCTTCTTCTAAGCTCCCGTTAAATGCCTTCTTCCACCTCCGCCAATGATGCCTTAACGGCAGGAACCTCCGATGTCCCATGTAAACATTTTTCCTACAATGCTCCAGCCGCATCGAATGGGTATCATCTTCACATATAGGGCACGCACCATATCCTTTGATGCTGTATCCGGACAAATTGCCATACGCTGGGAAATCATTTATCGTGCCAAACAACATGGCCCTCAAATTGAAACTTTCTTCCTTACATCCATCAAAAACCGTCTCACCCGAATCCCACATATGCTTCAGGTCTTCAATCAAAGGATCCAAGTACACGTCTATATCGTTGCCGGGCTGTCTAGGCCCGGAAATAAGCATGGAAAGCATCATAAACTTGCGTTTCATGATCAAATTTGGGGGGAGGTTGTATATCATCAGAATCACCGGCCATGTACTGTGAGTACTACTCTGAACTCCATGCGGATTGATTCCATCGGTTGCCAAAGCAAGCCGTAGGTTTCTCGGTTCTTCACCGAAATCAGGGTACTCGTAATCAATTTTTTTCCATTGGGGGGCATCTGCGGGGTGCCTAAGCTTGATGTCTTTAATCCTCTCATCAGCGTGCCATGTCAAAAGTCTTGCAACATCCGCATTACTGTACATGCGCCTAAATCTTGGAATGATCGGAAAGTACCACAACACTTTAGAAGGACTCCTACCTTTCTTTCCATACCGAGACGTGCTGCATTTAGGACACTTCTCCAACGACGAATACTGCTTCCGGAATAAAATATAGTCGTTGGGGCATGCATGTATTTTCTCATATTTCATACCGGTCGACCGGAGAATTTGCTTCGCCTCGTATGTTTTCGAGGGGAGTACATTCGCTTCTGGGAGTATATCTCGCAGAGCGGACAACAGCGCGGTGAAACTTGCATCACTCCAACCGTATCGTGCCTTCAGGTTATACAATTTAAGCACCGCACTCAATCTTGTGTATTTGCTGCATCCCACATACAAAGGCGTCTCTGCATCGCTCTTCAGTGTCTCAAACATTTCAGGATTCTCCTCACCCACCACGTTCAACATTTCTTCAAGATCATCGCTCTCATCACACATGTCTCTATCAAGCACATTCGAAGCGCTACTAAGATCAGGTACCCGGTCTCCGCATTCATCTTCATAGGTCTCACCGTGCTTTGTCCATCGTGTATAAGACTGATCGATTCCATGACAAATTAAATGACTTAACAAGTCAAGAGGACGAACACGCTTCCCATACAAACACGACAAACAGGGGCATACAATTCTGTTAGCATTCTCTGCATGCTCTGCAGCAAATTCAATGAACTCTTTTGCTCCATCTATATATTCCCTTGAACGCCGATCACAAGACATCCATTTCCGATCCAACATGGTAACCTACTAAAGGAAAGTGGCGGTAAGATGTACATAATGAATTACACATTAGGTAGCCACCCCAAGATGTTACCTTAATTTCTTAACAAAAAATCGGCAGCATAACAGCTACAAAATGAACATTCCCAGGCTCAAGGCCCTCTATTTTTAGCATAGAAATGGATAGCCCACAAAATACCAATAATCAACTCAATAATTTTCCAGTCTTTAACAACAGATCTCACAGAGCTTATATACATATATAGCATTAATGGGCACAAATATACAATTACTACCACAATGGAGAAAGGAAAATTAAGAACATACCTTATATGTGGCAAAGTTGATTAATATAAGCTCTCAAACTGTTCAAAAGTATCTCACTTTTAGTCCCCCTTTTTGCCAACAAACTATGAGGCAACTGTAGGCTCCTATAAAAAAATCAAGTAATTAATCCCCTAACTCCTTTTAAGGCTCTTTGCCCATAAAAATACTCATACAACCAATTAAAGCTCAAAACCCAAAGAATCAAGATTCTAAAAAAAATAAATTCCATAAAAACTTTCAAATGCTTGGAACTTAGAACATTAGTTAAAATTCAAAGACAACCAGAAATTTAAAATTATAAGTCCTACAAATCTGTCATTATTAATATATAATAGGTGCTTGCAAGTGATTATAATGATAAAGTACCAAAGTCAAGATAACCTTAAATTATTAGACAAAAATGGTCTAACCATCGCAGAGTAAAAACCTTGTAATTATAAAAAGAGTGAATCTAACATCTTCCAATTATATGGTCTCCTTCACTCTCTATAAGCCATATGATGAGCCTATGATACCTTTTCATTAGTTATAAGCTTGAACAAGAAATTAAAAAGACCAGAATCCACAATTTATCTAGCTCACAGCCATAAAATGTAAACCCAGATTGAGTAATTGAAAATACATACCTTGTATCTGTCAAAAAATTCCACCTGCATGAATTAAAGGAACAAAGATGTTATCAAAAGGCCACAAGCTTATTTTTAACATTAGAATTCACCATTAAAGCTAACAAAAGATAACTTTTAAGCAAAACTCATAATCAACCCATATAAAATTCATACACATCTACTTTGAACACTATTGCCAATACATTTGGCAATGCATCTAAGGTATGGTATAATCATGGGAAAAAAATTAATCTAAGGTATCTATTTTTACGTGTAACAATCACAAATTTCTAAGATGAAGATTTTATACTCCTTTTACAATTCAATGGAAAATATCAGTCATGTAAGGGAATATTTCCCTTCAAATATCTATTGAATAATAAATGATTTATCCAGAACATTATAACAAGAAATTTCAGAACAGGCACATATGATCTAACTCTATCAGTGAACAGAAAGAACTAAATTCAAAAGTAGTTAGAAAAATAACACCTATAAAAGTGAGCTGGATAACTGTAAAACTAAGCTTCAAGTCTGGTTAGTGGTTATATCATGCAACCGAAGGAGCTTCAAGTCTTCACCACAGTAACAGAAACTCCAACCAGAGAACTCGGGAAAAAGAACACATTCAAATTCAATATGGAAGAAACGAAGAAATAAATGCTCAGAATCGCTCAGAATCACAACAACGAAGTAAATTACAGGTGCCCCCCATTCGAAATCGCTCAGAATCGTTCAAATCGCTCAGAATCGAAGTCTAAATCGCTCAGAATCGTTGCCAAAATCGAAGTCTAAATCACTCACCAAAAAGTCAAAATCGAAGTCTAAATCGCTCAGAATCGTTGCCCCCCATTCGAAATCACTCAGAATCGTTCAAATCGAACCAAGAAAAAGAAGAAGACGAAGGAGATGAGCTTACCCAAGAGAATCCCAAGCTTCTACTCGGCAACCACTGAAGCACGAAGGAACAGATGCGGAAGGGAGATCGAGGAATAGAGAGAGGAACTCGGGAACAGATCGATGGAGAAGAGTGTGTGTGTGTGTGTCGTAGAGCTTCAATTTGGACTTAGGGCAGGCAGGAGCTTTGGGAAAAAGAGGGAAAATTAAATGTCTGGGGAAATTTGGGAGGAAAACGCGCCAAAAAGCCAAAAAATAGACCTATTGCAGCGCTTAAGCGCTGGTATAGGCTACAAGCGCTGGTATAAATTTTCTATTATTTTCAAATATATGTTAAAAAATTTAAATTGTTTTACATATTTTCCAATATAATAATTAAATTTCAGGGGTCCTATAGCATCGCTTAAGCGATGGTATAGGCCCATGTGGTTTATTTTTTGTTGAAAAAATTATGTTAAACAATTTTCCAATTTATTTTTAAATTGTTTTAAATATTTTGTAATATAAAAAATAAACCCCAGGGGCCTATACCAGCGCTTAAGCACTGGTATAGGCCCCTGGGGTTTATTTTTTATATCAAAACATATTTAAAACAATTAGGCAATTTTTTTTAAATTGTTTTAAATATTATTTCACATAGAAAATAAACCCCAGGGGCCTATACCAGCGCTTAAGCGATGGTATAGGCCCCTGGGGTTTATTTTTTATATCAAAACATATTTAAAACAATTAGGTAATTTTTTTTAAATTGTTTTAAATATTATTTCACATAAAAAATAAAACCCAGGGGCCTATACCAGCGCTTAAGCGATGGTATAGGCCCCTGGGGTTTATTTTTTATTTAATAAAATATTTAAAACAATTAGGCAATTTTTTTTAAATTGTTTTAAATATTATTTCATATAAAAAATAAACCCCAGGGGCCTATACCAGCGCTTAAGCGCTGGTATAGGCCCCTGGGGTTTATTTTTTATTTCAAAAAATATTTAAAACAATTAGGCAATTTTTTTTAAATTGTTTTAAATATTATTTCATATAAAAAATAAAACCCAGGGGCCTATACCAGCGCTTAAGCGCTGGTATAGGCCCCTGGGGTTTATTTTTTATTTCATAAAATATTTAAAACAATTAGGCAATTTTTTTTAAATTGTTTTAAATATTATTTCATATAAAAAATAAAACCCAGGGGCCTATACCAGCGCTTAAGCGCTGGTATAGGCCCCTGGGGTTTATTTTTTATTTCATAAAATATTTAAAATAATTAGGCAATTTTTTTTAAATTGTTTTAAATATTATTTCATATAAAAAATAAACCCCAGGGGCCTATACCAGCGCTTAAGCGCTGGTATAGGCCCCTGGGGTTTATTTTTTATTTCATAAAATATTTAAAACAATTAGGCAATTTTTTTTAAATTGTTTTAAATATTATTTCACATAAAAAATAAACCCCAGGGGCCTATACCATCGCTTAAGCGCTGGTATAGGCCCCTGGGGTTTATTTTTTATATCAAAACATATTTAAAACAATTAGGTAATTTGTTTAAATTGTTTTAAATATTATTTCACATAAAAAATAAACCCCAGGGGCCTATACCAGCGCTTAAGCGCTGGTATAGGCCCCTGGGGTTTATTTTTTATTTGAAAAAATATTTAAAACAATTAGGCAATTTTTTTTAAATTGTTTTAAATATTATTTCATATAAAAAATAAAACCCAGGGGCCTATACCAGCGCTTAAGCGCTGGTATAAGCGCTGGTATAGGCCCCTGGGGTTTATTTTTTATTTCATAAAATATTTAAAACAATTAGGCAATTTTTTTTAAATTGTTTTAAATATTATTTCATATAAAAAATAAACCCCAGGGGCCTATACCAGCGCTTAAGCGCTGGTATAGGCCCCTGGGGTTTATTTTTTATTTCATAAAATATTTAAAATAATTAGGCAATTTTTTTTAAATTGTTTTAAATATTATTTCATATAAAAAATAAACCCCAGGGGCCTATACCAGCGCTTAAGCGCTGGTATAGGCCCCTGGGGTTTATTTTTTATTTCATAAAATATTTAAAACAATTAGGCAATTTTTTTTAAATTGTTTTAAATATTATTTCACATAAAAAATAAACCCCAGGGGCCTATACCATCGCTTAAGCGCTGGTATAGGCCCCTGGGGTTTATTTTTTATATCAAAACATATTTAAAACAATTAGGTAATTTGTTTAAATTGTTTTAAATATTATTTCACATAAAAAATAAACCCCAGGGGCCTATACCAGCGCTAAGCGCTGGTATAGGCCCCTGGGGTTTATTTTTTATTTGAAAAAATATTTAAAACAATTAGGCAATTTTTTTTAAATTGTTTTAAATATTATTTCATATAAAAAATAAAACCCAGGGGCCTATACCAGCGCTTAAGCGCTGGTATAAGCGCTGGTATAGGCCCCTGGGGTTTATTTTTTATTTCATAAAATATTTAAAACAATTAGGCAATTTTTTTTAAATTGTTTTAAATATTATTTCACATAAAAAATAAACCCCAGGGGCCTATACCAGCGCTTAAGCGCTGGTATAGGCCCCTGGGGTTTATTTTTTATTTCATAAAATATTTAAAACAATTAGGCAATTTTTTTTAAATTGTTTTAAATATTATTTCACATAAAAAATAAACCCCAGGGGCCTATACCATCGCTTAAGCGCTGGTATAGGCCCCTGGGGTTTATTTTTTATTTCAAAAAATATTTAAAACAATTAGGCAATTTTATTTTTTTAAATTGTTTTAAATATTATTTCACATAAAAAATAAACCCCAAGGGCCTATACCAGCGCTTAAGCGCTGGTATAGGCCCCTGGGGTTTATTTTTTATTTCAAAAAATATTTAAAACAATTAGGCAATTTTATTTTTTTAAATTGTTTTAAATATTATTTAATATAAAAAATAAACCCCAGGGGCCTATACCAGCGCTTAAGCGCTGGTATAGGCCCCTGGGGTTTATTTTTTATATCAAAACATATTTAAAACAATTACGCAATTTGTTTTAAATTGTTATAAAATATGGTATAGGCCCCTGGGGTTTATTTTATGTTGAAAAAAATATGTAAAACAATTTGCCAATTTTTTTTAAATTGTTTTACTTATTCTTTAATATAAGAAATAAACCCCAGGGGTCTATACCAGCGCTTAAGCGCTGCTATATGCTTATACCTATTCCAGCACTTTTATTTATAAGCGCTGGTATAGGTCATATTATACCTATCCCATCACTTACATTTTATAAGCGCTGCTATTGTTGCGCTGCAATAGGGTATTTCTGTAGTAGTGGCTACCACAACAACCGCCACTATAAACTCTCCATTTTCAAATTTCATCAAAAAATTCAAAATTTTAAAAATGCATTAGTAGCGTCGTAGTCGACCGCTACAACGGGGGTAGCGGTCATTTGACAGCATGCGCAACGGTTTTAGGGAACCGATACCTTCAACCGCTATTGCATTTGTAGCAGCCAAAACTGCTACTAATGTAGTAAAATAGCCGCTACTAAACACTATTTTTTTGTAGTGGTGGGAAGGCCATTTCTGGTGTTTAATGGAAAGGACGAAGAACCAAAATGTCCCTCATTCTTAGATAAAAATTCAACACTCAAGAAGGAGCTGTGTGGGTTGAGGTTGAAGATGTTGAAATAGAGGTGAAGGTTGCTGGAGCTGGGGGTTGAGCTAAAGATTGAGACCTAGGTTGAGTTGGGAGTACAAGCTTGGTTTCAACAGAAGAAGTGTCTAAAATGAGTGAAGGCGAGTGGAAGACAAACGAGCATGGAAGAGCTAAAGATATTTGAGGTATGTGCGTTTTTAATTTGTTCAAGCTGAAATGTGAGTTTGGTTTGTTCATGAGTGGAGTTTTGGTTAGTGGGCTTGAATTTTGTTTGGATTTCAATACGCTACATGCTTTTGATAGAAAATGAGTTATCATAGTTGTAAGAAATACACTAGTAATTGAATATGAATTTACCCATTACATAAAGGAAACAAGATATCAAATTAAGTAAAGAGTATCATGGATAAAAGAAACTTTGTAAACACTAGTAATAATAAACAATTTTAGGTGAGACATGACCAACATGGTTAAAGGGCTTTTCTAGAATTCAAAGGTTTCAAAAGTCCAAATTGAATGTGGCAAAACGCACAAGAGGGGGGGGGTGAATTGTGCTTTAAAAAAAAGAAAACTATGAAACTTTAAAAACTTTAAAGACAGTCCTTTATACTGGTTCGGCCAACACTTCCTACATCCAGTTCTCCAACTCCTCGTTGGGTTCCACTAATCACAGGTTTTACAAACCAGGTTCACCTGTCAATGTATTTTATCGCTAGTTTAATTCATTTGCTCAATGTATTTGCTATCTGATCTGACTTGTCCAAGTTAATTATGGAGTCTTATTGATAGAGAAGGCTTTAGCGATAGAGATATTATCTTCAGATTATTGCTAAGTTCTTCATTGACTAATATTTTTCTTATCTCTTCATCTATTAGCGATAGACTCTTAGCTTAGCGATAGTATATTTGTTATCTATAGAACCTGTTCAACGTTTAGATAACTTATACTTTTCTTTAGTCATTTACCTTGATTCTTATCTTGATTCTTTTCTGACTAAGTTATCTTCTTATCTGTTCATTTTCCTTATGCTATCTATAGTGTCCAATCTTCATCAAAACTTAAGATTTCTAACATTCTCCCCCTTTTTGATGATGACAAAACATAAGTAAAAGCATATATCAGATAAAATATGTTCAGAGCATATAAACAGTATAGCACAAACGAGTATATGTTATTTTAACTCTATAAAAGGAATTACATCAGTTTTGGCCATGTATGATGCATATGCAGAATGATTTTCAAAAACTAATGCACCCTCATTGTTAAAATTGTCTCCGGAGGGATTGGTCATGAACTCTTCATCAGGATAGTTAGAGATGGAAGAGTCTGAGTAGAAGAATATGTCTTGTTGGAGTTTTTCTAGCTTAGCTTGCTTAGCCTTTTCTTTCTTAGTTCTTACTAGCTCAAACTTGGCTTGCTCAGGATTTTCAGAAGGTTCAGTAATTGAAAGAGCTGTAGGTTCTTTAGCCTTGTGAGTATGAAACCTTCTTTTGTATCTCCATACCCTTTTTCATCGAGCAATTTCCTTTCTCCTCTTCTCTGCTGCCCTCTCTGCAGCTTCCTCTGCTTCCTTCTCTATTCTTGTCCTCCTTCTTGCCTCAAAAGCAGCTTTCTTCTCAAGAGCCTCTTTATGCCTTCTCAAAGCCTCTTCAAGGGCTTTCTTGTTAGCAGCCTCCTTTTCAGCCCTTTTTTTTTCTTCTTTTGACATTTTGCGAGGAGGAATTGGGGCTGCTTTCTTCATCTTTTGAGCATTAGGAGCCTTTGGAGTGACTTTGAAGGAGACTCCTTCCCTTGCTTTTCTCTTGCTCCTTTCTTTGTGCATATTTTTCTTAGCCTCAGACACCAGCAGTTTTTGAATGTTATCTTGAAACTTATCTCCAGTGCTGGGCTTGTCCTGGATTGTTATCTCAACATTTGCTTCAGGAGGAATAATTGAAACTAGAACTGGCTCCTTGAATAGGATACTTGAAGGAATCCCATGTTTCTCTGCAATTTTAACAGCTTGGGCAAGACTGTCTTCTTCTGAAGCATCAGGAGCAGCTTGAGCATTTGGAGGAGGAGCATTTGAAGTCTGAGAAATAGGAGGTTCTTGAGGAGGAGTTCTGTGATCCTCAGACATCATATAGCTTCTAGCTATCTCTCTGACAACTTTCTCAACCTCTTCAGCAACCATGGAAGCGTCAATATCTTTCTCCCCCGTTTTGTCATCATCATGGCCAGGGAGAAGGGTTGGGTCAAGGTTCAGGGTGGTGAGAAGGGTTGTGATAGTGGCAGGTGTGAGAATGCTATCGCTAATAGAGGTGGTAGCGATAGTAGTTGGATTGGGTGAGAGGATTGGTGAAGGATGTCTAGCGCTAGGAGAAGTATGAGGGATAGAAGAGGTGGGAACTTGTGTGTGGGGGCTAGCGCTAGGAGATGGGTTAGCGATAGGAGATGAGTGAGTTTCAGGAGGTGTTGGAACTTGGGTGGTTGGTGGAGATGGTCTGGGAGAGTGATGGCTGTCGCTAGGAGAAGTGGTAGCGATAGTAGTTACTGGAGGAGTTGGAACTTTGTGCTGGGGGTTTGGAGAGAGGTGAGTGTTGAGAGGGGAATTTGATGGACTGGGATGAGATGGAGTAGAGGAGTGGTTTGGGGAGTGGAGAGGGGTATTATGGAGATGGGAGTGAGGTGATGATGAGGTACCTGGAGGGGTTGTTGCCCTTGGAAGACTCTGGCATTCTTCCAAATTTTTCACCTGAGCCTGAAGCTCCTGAATAGGCTTCAGTAACTCTGCTTTCTGTGCGTCCAGAGCAAAATTAAATTCTGCAGAAAGTCTGAAGACTATTTCCTCAACTGCTTCTTTGGAGAAAATGGAGGATTTTGACGCAGCAGGAGGAGGAGGTGGAGCTCTTCTGGATTGAGCTTCTTCTTCAGGGTACTTTTCAGGCATGTACCATGTATTGTATTCTTCCCCTGAGATCCCAAGAATTCTGTTGAGTGATTGCCACCCAAAAATAATACCCCTTCCTCTCACACCAGCTTCAAAGGTGACATTCACCAGCTTCCCCTTTTTATATTCTGGAATGGCTTTCAAACTCGAGTAGAAGGGCCTTAGAACGTCTTCGTTGTAATCATTGTTTACACTGAGCCAGTTCTGGTAAGGAAGCAACCAGGCATCTAAGTCAAAACCTTGTTGTTTGAAATACTCCAAATCTACCCATACAGCAGCCCTATCTAGGGTTCCTTTCTCTGCGAAGAAGGCGCTTGGAGGGGAAAGAGAGTCTGTCTGATAGGCAACATCAGAATGGGTTACTTTTTCACGCTTGGGGAGATTCTCAGGAACTTCTTTAGAAAAGGAGACACTGTTCTGGGTACGAGACTTTTTGCTAGCTAATCTGGCAGGTGGATTAGCGCTAGGACTCTTTGAAACTTGGGGAACTTTAGTTTTGGCCATTTTAGGGTTTTGAGAGCAAAGAGATTTTGAGGTAAATGCTTGAATGCTCAGAAAGTATTTAGAGTAGAAGAGAATGTGATTGTTCGTGAATGAATGCAAATGCAAGTGATCTAGCTTTATAAGTTTAGGGTTTAGGGTTTTACCATCAGTGAAGTACATCAGCTAACGTTTCATATTCTGATCTTTAGTGACTTGCTATCACTAATATGAGCTGCTATCGCTAGTAGGCATGATCCCACGCTGAGCAAGTGACTTAGACTTATCACTCACTCCTTCCTGCTATCGATAGCTGCCTTTGCTATCGATAATGCTCATGACTAGCGATGGCAATCTTTGCTCAATCCTTAGTTTTGCCCTGCATAAGATAGCGATACTGAACCTCACTATCGATAGTTCAGTCCTGCAAAACCATAAGATTTGGCACTCCGATGCCTAAGTTAGTGATTAAACTGTATGAATAAAATGAAATTGAATTGAGAATATTTCAGAAATATTTATAACTTGTTTGGATTTACCATTCCTAATTCTCTTCTGATGAAGATAAATTGGGATATCAGCAAGTTGCAAGTTTGTTGAGATGAATTCCACCTTGACATCTTTCTTTTGAATATGATCTCTCAGAAAGTGATGTCTTACATCAATATGCTTGGTTCTGGAATGATGAACTGGATTTTTGGCCAAGCTTATTGTGCTGGTGTTGTCACAGAGAATTGGCACTTCTCGGAATTCTAACCCCAAATCTCTTAGTTGATGCTTAAGCCATAGGACTTGAGCACAACAACTTGCTGCTGCAATATATTCAGCCTCTGTGGATGAAAGGGAGACACAATTTTGCTTCTTACTAGCCCAAGAGACTAGACATCCACCAATGAATTGACATTGGCCACTTGTACTTTTTCTATCTGTCTTATAGCCTGCATGGTCAGAGTCAGAATAAGCAAGAAGGTACTCTTGAGTTCCCTTGGGATACCACAGCCCAAGCTCTTGAATTCCTTGCAAATAACGCAAAATTCTTTTTACATTGGTTAAGTGGGATTCTTTAGGATTTGCTTGATATCTAGCACACATTCCCACACTAAATTGTATATCAGGTCTACTAGCTGTTAAATAAAGTAAAGACCCAATAATTCCTCTATAATGAGACTGATTAACTACTTTCCCTTTGACATCTGCATCTAAATTGGCGGAGGTACTCATGGGAGTATCCTCATCCTTAGATTGATCCATCCCAAATTTGTTGAGAATTTCCTTACAATACTTGGTTTGGGAAATAAAGATGCCATCTTTCCTTTGCTTTATTTGCAGGCCTAGGAAGAATGTTAATTCTCCCATCATTGACATTTCAAATTCACCCTGCATCATCTTAGCAAACTCTTCACAGAGCTTTTCATTAGTAGCACCAAAAATAATATCATCAACATAGATTTGAACTATAAGCATGTGATTATCTTTATGCATGATGAATAAAGTAGTGTCTAATTTTCCTCTAGAAAAGCCCTTTTCAATGAGAAATGTGCTAAGCCTCTTATACCAAGCTCTAGGTGCTTGTTTGAGACCATAAAGAGCCTTTTTAAGTTTGTAAACATGATCAAGCTTAGAGTTTTCTTCAAAACCAGGAGGTTGCTCAACATATACCTCTTCTTTGATATACCCATTAAGAAAGGCACTCTTAACATCCATTTGATAAAGTTTAATATTTTTGATGGATGCAAAAGCTAAGAGAATCCTTATTGCTTCAATTCTTGCGACTGGAGCAAAAGTTTCTTCATAATCAATGCCTTCTTCTTGGTTATATCCTTTGGCAACTAACCTGGCTTTATTTTTGACAATTTGACCAGATTCATCAAGTTTGTTTTTGAAAACCCATTTAGTACCAATGATAGGATAATTTCTTGGTCTAGGTACTAAATCCCAAACTTGATTCCTTTTGAATTGATTAAGTTCTTCTTGCATTGCAACTATCCAGTCACAATCAATAAGAGCTTCATCAACACAAGTTGGTTCAATTTCAGAAATAAAGGTAGAAAATTCTATTTCATTTTGCAGTTGTCTTCTGGTTCTAACTCCTTTTGAAATTTCTCCAATTACTTGTTCAGGAGGATGGTGCCTAAGATGTCTTAAGGTAGATTGAGGCTCATTAGCTTCATCTTGATCACCTTCAGCCTCATCTTCAGAACTCACTATCGATGGCTTTGGTGCTATCGATAGGGGAGGTTTTGAAATGTTTGAATTTTGATTTTCAGCGTTTGCTATCGATGGCTCTGGGGCTATCGATAGTGAACGTTTTAAAACTTGAGAAAAATCTTCATCCTCATTATCACAGAGTTGTTTTTCTTGAGGAATTTCATCAAACACTACATGCATTGATTCTTCAACAACTTGAGTTTTCTTATTATATACTCTATATGCTTTGCTCCTATTTGAATATCCTATGAATATACCAATATCAGATTCAGGATCAAACTTACCCAGATTTACCTTTCCATTGTTGTGGATGTAGCACTTAGATCAAAAAATTCTTAGGTGACTGATGTTGGGCTTCCTTCCTTTGTACAGCTCATATGGAGTCTTCTCCATCCCCTTTCTGATGTATGCTCTATTAGAGATGTAACATGTTGTGCTCATTGCATCTGCCCAAAATGTTTGAGGGACTTGTTTCTCATTCAGCATACTTCTTGCCATTTCTGTGAGCACTCTATTCTTCCTCTCCACAACACCATTTTGTTGAGGAGTACGAGGGGTAGAGAAGTTGTGTTCAAAACCACTATCATCACACAATTCCATGAACTCTTTGTTCTCAAATTCTCCTCCATGATCAGTTCTGATTGCAACAATCTTGAGGCCTTTTTCATTCTGCAATTTCTTAGCAAGCACACAAAAAGCATCAAAAGTTTCATGTTTTTAGGAAAGAAACATAGTCCAAGTAAATCTTGAATAGTCATCCACAACTACAAGAGTGTATAGACTTCCACCTAGACTTTTCACTCTTGCAGGTCCAACCAGATCCATATGGATTAGTTCCAATGGCCTACTTGTGGAGACTGTCTTCTTGGTTTTAAAAGAGGACTTTGTTTGTTCACCCCTTTGACAAGATTCACAAATTAAATCATGTTTAGTTTTAAAACTAGGGATACCAATGACTAGTTCCTTTTTAATAAGCTTATCAAGTTGAATAAAATTTACATGAGCTAGTCTCTTATGCCACAACCAACAGTTTTCATCATTTGAAATAAAGCATTTTTCTTCAAGTTGTTTGCATAAATCTAAAGTGTATAAATTACCATTTCTATTTGCTCTCAGTTTGCACTTAAGATTAGTTTTATTTAACTCTAAATCCTTTTTATCAACAATAAGGCATTCATTAGAATAAAAAATTAACCAGTTACCATGATCAGTGCTTTGGCTCACGCTCAGCAAATTATGGCACAGACCATCCACCAGGTATACATCCTTGACAGGACCAACTTCCCCAACTCCAGTGATTTTTCCACTTTGGTCTCCACCAAAACTGACTTTGGCTCCTTCTTTTATCACTAGATTGTTGAACTTGTCCTTGTCACCAGTCATATGCCTTGAGCATCCACTATCAATATACCATTTTCCTTTATTGGATGCTTTAAGGCACACCTGCACAAATTCAGACAGATTTAGGTACCCAAACTTTCTTAGGTCCTTTATGATTAGTGTGTGCCTCTGAGTTTGTGTAAACTTTAGGCACATAAGTTCCTTTAGGAACCCACTTATATGACCCACTAATTCCATATTTCTTTGGATTGCAGGTTGATTGTGTATGCCCCTTCTTGTTACAGTAATTGCAAAAACTATAAGGTGAGGAATATTCTGAGGATTTCCTAAAATATTTTAAGTATGGTTTCACTTTGGGTTCTTCCCATTTCCTTGAAGCTTTCTTTGGTTCATAGCCAATTCCAGTTTTGTTTCTAAATGCTTTTTGATCCTTCAAAATTATGTTTAGCATTTCGGAACGTTTTGTAAATTTTTCTAAAGCATTTGAAAGCTTCTCTTTCTCTCTCTCTTTCAACAAATTTTCACAGTGAGAACAACTGTCAATCTTTGTTGAAGGATGATTTGCTATTGATGGAGGAGTGGCTATCGATAGCTCAATTATGGGAGCTTGCGTTAGCTGCTCTTCTATCGATAGCGTAGAAGGAACTTTTGATACAGAAGAGGAAATATTTTTCTTGAGTTCTTTGTTTTCTTTTCTCAAACCTACAACTTCCTTAGCAAGCTTAGTTAGTTCAGTATGCATCTCATTATACATATTTTGAAGTTCAGAGTAGGTAGGTTCAGAATCATATACCTCAGTATCACTTAGTTCTTCTTGAGCAACAAGACAGAGATTTGCACTCTCTTCATGATCGCTAGCCTCCTCATCTGAGCTATCACCCCAGATGGATGATACATATGATTTCTTCCTTCCAAAGAACTTCTCCTTCTTTTTCTCCTTTTCTTTGAATCTTTGGAGACTTGGACACTCAGCTTTGAAGTGGCCAGGCTTTTTGCATTCAAAGCATACAGGAGCTTTCTCTTTCTGAGAATCCTTTCTGAAGCTAGGACCACCCCTCTGAAAACCTCCTATTCTTTTGAAGAATTTCTTAAATTTTCTGACCATGAGAGCCATATCTTCATCATCAAGGTCTTCATCATCACTATCCTCTTCATCTCTTTCAAATACATCAAGAGCAAGAGATTTCTTCTTAGGATTTCCTTGAGTTTCCCTTTGGGCTATCAGAGTTGGCTCATATTCAGCAAGACTGCCAAACAAGGCAGTGATGGATTTGGTTGATTCACCTTGCATCTCTTGGATGACAGTGACCTTCATAAGCCAATCACCTTTTAATACTTTCAGAATCTTGCTGACTCTTTCCTTTTCTGGAATTTTTCTTCCTAGTGCAGCAAGATTATTGATGAGATGGGTGAATTTGATCTCCAAATCTCTTATCTTTCTCCATCAATCATTTCAAACTTGTGGAATTCTTCAATGAGCATTTCCACTCTTCTGTGTTTTACTCCTGAGGTTCCTTCATGAGCAATCTGCAAAGCCTCCCACTTTTCCTTTGCCGTATTTAAATGACTAATTCTGAAGAACTCAGTTTGGCTAAGGGCACTTTGGATCATAAGGATTGCCTTGCTATTCAACTCAACATCTGTAATGTCTTCAGGAGTATATTCGTTTTCACTCTTTGGGTTGCCTAAAATACTTGTAGGCACAATATCCCCTTCTTCTATGATCTTCCATAGCCTATACCCATTAGCTTTGATGTATATCTTCATTTTGAGTTTCCAGAAGGTATAATGCTTTCCATCAAAGCCAGGAGGTTTGTTGATAGAACTTCCTTTAGGCAAGATATTCTTGTATGATGCCATGTTAGATCTTTACTTCTCAGATTCGTTGGAGTCAAAAGGAGAAGACCTGCTCTGATACCAAATGAAGGTGGCAAAACGCACAAGAGGGGGGGGTGAATTGTGCTTTACAAAAAGAAAACTATAAAACTTTAAAAACTTTAAAGACAGTCCTTTATACTGGTTCGGCCAACACTGCCTACATCCAGTTCTCCAACTCCTCGTTGGGTTCCACTAATCACAGGTTTTACAAACCAGGTTCACCTGTCAACCTTTACAAGACAGAGTTTTAGAAACCTCTAAACACTCCCCCTTACAAGTTGTAAGACTACAACCCTGTTCTAAAGTCCCAGACTTAAGAACAACCTCAAACAGTAGAGGATTTCAATAAATGAGTTCACTTAATGAACATATTTTGTTAATCACTGAAGTACAGAATAATCTCACTAAGAATAATAAAGCTTTGACCAGTGAGTAGATGAGAAAATAATGAATGCTTGTTCGTCAGTTTTTTCTCTGCTTCATAAATGCTCAAGACTTGGTTTTTATATCTCTTCTCAGTTGCCTTTTCCTTTCAGCTTCATAAGTCCGTTTGAATATGTTTGTTGGAAGCTCCTAGCCGTTGGCATTTAATGCTGGTCTTCATCTCAGTCATCTTTCTTCTCTTACTTCATTTAATTCTTGCAGAAGATGAGCTATGAGAGATAGGGACTGTGATTACCAACTACCTGCAACGTTGTACTTGTGTAGCAATTTTTTCAGTAGCGCTAGCATCGCATGCTATCGCTAACTTCATAGAGTGAGTCCTGCACTTAGCCATTAGCTAAACAAGTATTCATGTGAAGCACAACAGGTTTTATCGCTAGTAGGATTCATTATCTCAGTGTATACAGATAGTATATTAGCTATCAGAATGTCAAGTTTTTCAGCAAGTGATTTCATTATCGATAGCTAAACTTCCTATCGCTAGTGACTATATTATCGCTAGTTTAATTCATTTGCTCAATGTATTTGCTATCTGATCTGACTTGTCCAAGTTAATTATGGAGTCTTATCGATAGAGAAGGCTTTAGCGATAGAGATATTATCTTCAGATTATTGCTAAGTTCTTCATTGACTAATATTTTTCTTATCTCTTCATCTATTAGCGATAGACTCTTAGTTTAGCGATATTATATTTGTTATCTATAGAACGTGTTCAACGTTTAGATAACTTATACTTTTCTTTAGTCATTTACCTTGATTCTTATCTTGATTCTTTTCTGACTAAGTTATCTTCTTATCTGTTCATTTTACTTATGCTATCTATAGTGTCCAATCTTCATCAAAACTTAAGATTTCTAACACAAATCAACCATGTTAGAAAGAAATCGGTTAACATGGTTTTTAAAGTTTACTTAAACAATATAACTATGTTAGAAAAGGCTTCCCCTCACTAACATAGTTACTAAAAAGAACATCCAACATCTTTGAAAATGACAAGGTAACTATGTTAGAAAGGACTCACCTACTGACATAGTTATGAAATAATTCATCTGAATACAATAAGTCTACCATGTTAGAAAAGGCTTGTGTAACATGGTAATTAGAAATAAGTCATACCCATAAATCCTGGCTTTCTTTGAAAATATTACAGACTATGATCACAACCAAGATAACAACAATTCTATCAATTAAGAATCCATATCCACATTTCCAAATCATATGTAAACCATAAAGATTTAGGAATTCACCACAATCATCACCATACCATGAAAATTGGCTTTCCAATCATTGAACTGAATTTGAACATGCATAATGAAACCACAATTCATAATCGAAAATTCAATCGCATGAAACCATATTCACCCACCATGCAGGGCTATGAACATGCATCCACAAAACAAAATAACCCATAAGGTCTCCGGCCACAGTTGCTAGAAAAGAGACCTGTCTCAAAAAAATACCAACAGGTGCAGTAATCCAGAACGAAAGATAAAATGTAGAAGTAACACTGATGACTCCCCATTTTTAATTAGATTTAATATATATTTTGGTTTATTTGGGGAGTCATTGTTGCAAAATTAAAGGGACTTGTTGGAGATTTTGACAAGATATTGATTTGGAGCTTTATTTGGGGGATTTTATTGTTAATATCTTAATGTTAAATTAGGATTTAATAAAATAGAAAAAGCAAAAATATTTCAAGTCCTCTTAATCCCATAGTTGCAGTTTTTGTTTTATTAATAGCTATATTATTATTATAATATTGATTTTCCTTTTGTTTCATTTCTTTTAGTTTAATTGTTTAATTCTCACTTTCGTTATCCAAGGAATACAACACCGTTTTCTGAATTGAAATGGCAAGACCTAAACGAAAGGATTATAAAAGCATGAGAAAGGAGAAACAGGGGCGCCTACTGTACACTCATCTTCTATACACCACGATCTTCATCTTCTTCCTGCGGAGTGAGCGAGAGCAAGAAACAGAGACCAAGAGAGCTTTGATTTCGGTCCATCACCTTCATGGGAGGACGAGAGGACTGTGAAGGGAGTTGGATTGAGGTTCGAAGGCGCCGTCATTGGTACCGTCGAAGCTACAGCCGCCGTCAAAGCCGAGAGTCGGAAATCGTTGCCGCCGTCAGAGAAATCGTGTAGGGAGCTGAGCCAAACGATTTTCATCTCCTTCTTCCTGTTGATCTTGAACATGATTGAAGCAAGCAAGGCAATAGCTTGGTGTGTAGAGTCCAAGAAGCTTCTGCAAGGAAGAAATGGGATGAATTGACAGTGATTTATTCTCTTTTCTTTGCCCTTTTTGTTGTGTCTTTGAACTCTAAATTAATTGTTGCTGCTAAGATGATTTTGCTGATTTTGTTGGTAATTATGAGTAGGTAATTTGTTCTAGGTGTTTATTTTGAACCTTTGTATGGATTGATGTTTGAACTACATTTTCTTTTGATGATTAATAACTATTAGGTGGTGAATTTAACTTGTGCTTCATTTATCCTAAATGGTGGCCAACATTTAGCTTGTTAGCATAATTAATGGCTTGAGAGAGCATTAATTAAGCATAGAACTACATTGAATTCAAGCTTGTCTTGAGATTCCAAATTGGGATTGAGAGTTTGTTAGTGAGATAGAGATATTCATTAACCAAGTTTTGTAAAATTGAAGTGGGAAGTTTATAAAGACTAGTTAACATAATATGTAGTAAGAGATTATGTATAGTAGTGTTAATTAAGGTTTGAGTAAGATTGAGAAAGTTATTCAAATGGATATGATATCAAACATCAACTTAGTATTCATTAATTGTCACTAGAGGAGGGTTAATCAAGCATCATGAAAAATACAAAGTGGATAAATAACCCTAGAGCTCTTTTGTTTTGACTTAAAGTTTTAATTTAGTATTTGTCAAGTTATTTTCATTTTAGGTGCTTTTGAAATTCAAAATACAAAAATTCTCACTTAACCTAATTGATAATATAATTGCGATAATTTATCCACTTTTGCCTTAGTCCCTATTGGAACGACAACATTTTCTATACTATTTGTGATGACCCGTGCGCTTACGGATATGCTAAACCTCGAACAAGTCATACACATAGACATACCTAGTCTATAGTGTGAGGCAATATACATGATACCAAATCAATTAGACGACAATGTCACAATCAACAAGGATTAATCGTCTCCTTTCCTTCGCGCCTACCCTCAAAGCTGGGACCTGATACTAAAGAGTAACCAAATGAGACAAAGTCCCCGTAACACTTATTCTTTTTATAATGTCAATATGGCTAAGTATATGCTAATACAAATGAGTGAAACAATCAATAATAAACATTTATCACATGTATATCCATTTTCCATATTATAAGTAGGGTGAAACATATATGAACATTTGATATAACCAAGATTTGCATGGATTCCAAACCATCACCAAACACACATATAATCCTCTGAAGAGGGCAACATACACCTTGTGCGCGACAGAAGCCACTGAAACCAGACTTCACCATCGTTACATAAAATGAAAACAAACTCATCTAACCGTAGCCACCGAAACCAGACTCTATTTCCCGACAGAAGCCAACAAAACCAGACTTCACTGTTGGTAAGGCCCTAGGGGACTATTAACCCAAAAGATAACACGATGGCCAACAGGTACCTCATCACGTGAAGGGGGTGAAACCAACTCACAATAGGTACCAATACCAACCAGACAACAACAAACAACCATATATAGAATTATCATGCTTTCACGTGTTGGTAAAAAAACAACATGTTCTCTTTGGAATTTAACAACAATCATTTAGAATCAACAACATGTTTTAACAACAATTGTTATCATAATTCTAATTACCACAACAACCAGATTTCAACACATACTATTTCCCATTTAACAAGGTAATGGAATAAACCTTTATCATTACCCATTTGATACAGTATGTTAGCCCAAGTTCCAAAATCACAAGCAGTAGTAGAGTTTATCAACTCATCACACGAAATTGAAAACAATGAAGTGGTTACCTTATGGCATAGTTAAGTGTTACCACAGAAGCTAGCCCGGTGCTCTACGAACCCAAATTAAAATCCACAATAACCAATATTGCAACCAAACCGAGTTAATTACTCGATAACACAACAGTCATATGACAAATAATTAACATTATCTCATCCCATAAACCACATACACCCATCTATGTGGACTTCCAAGCTTAGGTCCAAGTGACCAAATTCTATCCAAGTCACCATATTACCAAAACAAAGACCCAAACCTTCCCACTATCACCAACACAACCATACTACAACCATTGAAGCACATATGATTTAAAGACCCTCTTCAAATTCCCCAAATCTTCAAGCCTTTGTGAAACCAAATTTTTTGTAATATTCCAATATTCAAAGATATAATACTTTAGAAACCGTTTTCCAATACTAACACACATTCAATACCACAAAATCCTTTAGCAATACTGAACTCCAAACTTAACCCAAAAATTCCTTAGTTTTTTGAAATCTTGTATACCAAAGATTGAATTGAGACCAATTATCTACTATTCAACACTTTAAAAACTATTTCCTATATTCAATAAGCATGTTTACAGCATTGAACTCAAACATTGACATGGGATTTCAAAAATCATCTCCAAACTCTTAAGTCTTTTGCACACTGTGTTGGAGTTTATATTACTCAAGAGCAATTTGGGCATAATTAACATGATTTATTGATTAACCAATCTTCATGGACACTTGATGCTATATCTAGGTCATTTTTATGTGCAGATCATAGAAGAAACATGTCCAATTGATGAGCGAAGTTATGGAGAAGAATGCTGAACGAAGCACAAGAAAGGGTTCCCCCTGCATGGTGCGCGGCAGCAGACAAATGTGTCCGTCATGGCGAACTACATAGAGAGGGTTCACCCCTCTCTATCCTTGTACTCCGCGGTGAACACGTCGTGATAGTAATTTTTACTGTCATGAAAATTAGGTTTTGGGGGCTCTATTTAAGTGTGTGGCAGCCCGAAAATGCAGTCTCAAGCCTCCTAAGTTTGAAATACTTAAGCTCTTCCATTGTTCTCCATCATTCACACTCAAATCCTCACCATTTTCATTCATCTTCACCTTCAATCTTACTGATTTTCTTCTTCCACTCCCTTTCTCTTTCCATTTCCACTACATTTTTTCTTCAACCTTCTTCATTCATGGAGGCTGTGACCATGGACTATCTTGGGCAAAAAATTGAAGAGATAGGAGGCTAAAATCTTGGTACTTTGGTGGTGTGAAGGTGGCTCTAGCTGTTAGAATAATGGTCTTTTGATGATAACTAAACATAACTTAGGCATAAAGAAAGGTTTGGTAAAGATCAGGAATAACAGAAACAATGATAGAAAATGCTAAGTATTGCCTAATCGATCAGGATCAGATTATGAGTTAAAGAACCTAAAGCCTAATCTATTAGGGATAGATCAGAGACATATTAGAAGTTAAGATCATAGGCGCCCAATCGATCAGGGACTCCTGTGATCGATCAGAGAAATTGAAAAATGAACTAAGTGCTAGTATGATCGATTAGAGGAATCAGAAGAATTAAGCGTAATCGATTAGATAAGCCTAATCGATCAGACCTCCCCTGTAATCGATCAGAAGAACTAAAGAATAACTCAAGTCTAATCTAATTCTAATCGATCAGATAGGCTTAATCGATCATAGGACAATATGTGATCGATCAGACAAAAGCTATAATCTGAATGTAATCTGAGTACAATCGATTGGATAAGTCTAATCGATCAGGGACCCCCTTATGATCGATCAGAGGAACTATTTTCTAACTGACTATTCAGTGATGCAGATCATGATCGATGAGTGATCCATGTATGATCGATCAGGAAGCAGATCCTGTGATCAATTAGAGGCTATGATCGATGTGGCAATGGATTTAATTCAAAACTGAATTGACAAGTCTAAATTTAGCTTTCAAGTACAAAAGTTGTTCAAACCTATTTTTTGGAAGTTAATGTTAGACACACAAGTATGCCATTAGAGCCGTTTGATTCAACAACTAAGTTCTGCGATTAATGAAGAGAGAGGAATTGAAGCAAACCAAGGACAATGGAGTTAATGCTGCCCAGAACACATTCATTTCAACACTCCATCTATAATAATCTCTCCTCTAAGATAAAGCAACAGCTATAACTTCATCAACGGGCGGAATTCCAGTGAGTAATATAAAAGCCTTGATGAATAAGTTGGTTGAGACATTGATTATGTGCATTGATTATTCCTACTAAGTTATACTTACTTCATTCAATACTTACCATCTTTTAGAGAGATCATTCACTGTCTTTGTACTTCAGTGTGTATCATAGTCTGTTCAGTGAGTGAACATGTTTTCTGTAATCTCATTCCAAGTGAGGATTACTCTTAAGATAGTGGGATCTTAAGAGTAGGGTGTATTCTTACAAGTTGTAAGGGGAGTGATTAGTAAGAAAGAGTTCTTGTTGTGCAATCACTTGTAAAGGCACTCAAGAGCCTGATTGAATCTTGAGAGATTAGTGGAACCCAACTGGAGGTTGGAGAACTGGACATAGGCCAAGAGTTTGGGCTGAACCAGTATAATGGTCTACATCTGAATTGTTAAAATTTTGATTAACACAATTCACCCCCCTCTTGTGTATTCCGACAAACTACATTTGGTATCAGAGCCTGGTCTTCTCAGAACAGTTGATCCAACGATCAAGAGAAGCAAAGATCATCATGGTAGGATATGACAACATTCTCCTTCTGGAAGATGAAAATGAGGACGTTTATTAAAGCAAATGGGTACATGCTCTGGAAGATTATAGAGGAAGGAGATATAGTGCCAATGAAGACTGAAAATGGAATCCATGTTCCTAAGTTTCCTGCTGAATTCACCGGTGATGACAAGGACAACATAGAACTAAACAGCAAAGCAATTCTTGTCATTCAAAGTGGTGCTCTAAGTCAGAAAGAGTATTTCAGAGTATGTCACCTTGAAACTGCTAAAGAAATGTGGGAAGCCCTGGAAGTAGCTCATGAAGGAACCTCAGGGGTTAAAACAAGAAGACCTGAGAAACTTATCTTAGAGTTTCATCTCTTCAAGATGGAAGAAGGAGAACCCATCAGGGAGTTGGAAATCAGATTCACTCATTTGATAAACAATCTCACTGCTCTTGGTAGGATTATCTCAGAAGCTGAACATGTATCCAAGATATCAAAGATCCTTACACCAGAATGGCAAATGAAGGCCACTACAATTCAGGAGATGAGAGGAGAATCCATGAGTTCTATTACATCCTTATTTGGAAGCTTAGCTGAATATGAGTCTACTATCAAGACTCAAAGAGAGCTCTATGGAGAAAAGAAGAAGAAGAATCTAGCCCTTTTAGCTCCTATAAAAGATGATGAGGATGAGGAAGAAGAAGAAGATCTAGATGATGATGAGATGGCCTTCATGGTAAGAAAATTTAGAAGATTCTTCAGAAATGGAAGAAAATTTCAGAAAATTGGATCCAGCAATACTAGAAGGGATCCCCAGAAAAATCCTCCTGTGTGCTATGAATGCAAGAAGCCGAGACATTTTAAATCATAATGTCCAAGTCTTCAGAGATTCAAAGAAAAAGAGAAAAAGAAGGAGAAGTTCTAGACTAAAAAGAAAGCCTATGTCTCATGTATATGGGGAGAAAGCTTAGATGAGGAGGCTAGCAATGCTGAGGAAGTAGCCAATCTCTGCTTGGTAGTTCAAGGGGAATCTGACAGTGAGGTATATCATTCTGATTCATCTTTTCTTGAATTACAAGATGCATATAATGAATTACATATAGAATTTGTAAAACTAGCAAAAGAAGTAGGTGCATTAAGAAAAAAAACAAAGAACTAGGAAAGAAATCTAAGGAATCTTCTAAGGAGGCTGAAAAGACTGAATGCAAAAATTGTGAAACACTCCTGAAAGAAAAGGAAAAGATTTATGATGTTTTGAAGAAATTTAGAAAACGTACTGAAACACTAGATATCATGCTAATGAGTCAACGAGCTTTTAAAGCTAAAACTGGATTAGGCTATGACTCAGCTAACAAGGTTGTGAAAGAAAGAAAGCCAGTATCTAAGGAGAAGCCTTACTAAAAATTCTTCATAAAAGCATCAGCTTATTCATCACCATTCAGTTTTTGTAATTTCTGTAACCAAAAGGGACATACTGAATCTACATGCTATCCTAAGAAACATGGTATATCAGGACTATACAAGTGGGTCCCCAAAGGGACACATCAGCCTAAAATCCATTCGGATCAAAGGCATCGAACTAATCCTAAAGGACCCAAGAAAGTTTGGGTACCTAAATCTGTTTAGTTTGTGCAGATCTGTCTCAAAGCATCCAACAACAATAGGTGATACATAGATAGTGGATGCTCAAGACACATGACTAGAGATAAGGAGAAATTTGATAATCTGATTATGAAAGATGGAGCAAAATTTAGCTTTGGTGGAAACCAATCAGGGAGAATTGCTGGAATGGGAGAAATTGGATCTGTCAAAGAAATCACCTAGTGGAAGGTCTCTACCACAATCTGCTAAGTGTCAATCAGAGTACTGACAAAGGTAACTCGGTAATTTTTGACTCAAATGAATGTCTTATAGTTGATAAGAAAGAATTAACCATAGACAAATCCAATCTTAAGTGTCAACTGAAAGCTAATAGGAATGGAAACTTGTATACAGTTGATTTAAGTCAACAATTTTCTGAAAATTGCTTCATAAGTAATTCTGATAACTGTTGGCTGTGGCATAGAAGATTAGCCCATGTAAACATGACACAATTAGGCAAGCTAGTCAAACAAGATATTTTCATTGGTATACCTAACATAAAAGTTAAAACTTATTTATTGTGTGAAGCATGCCAAATAGGAAAACAAACAAAGTCCTCTTTTAAACCAAAGAAGGAAGTTTCCACCACTAGATCTTTAGAACTGATTCATATGGACTTGGTTGGTCCAGCAAGAGTAAAAAGTTTAGGAGGAAGCCTATACACTCTTGTAATTGTGGATGACTATTCTAGGTTCACTTGGACTATGTTTCTTTCTTCTAAGCATGATACCTTTGATACCTTTTACTTGTTTGCTAAGAAAGTGCAGAATGAAAGGGGACAAAAGATCAGTTCAATAAGAACAGATCATGGAGGATAATTTAAGAACCAAGACTTCCTAGAGTTGTGTGAAGAAAATGGGATAAATCACAATTTCTCAGCTCCTAGAACACCTCAACAAAATGGAGTGGTGGAAAGGAAGAACATAGTACTCACTGAAATGGCCAGAACAATGCTCAATGAAAAAGAGATATCTCAAGTATTTTGGGTAGATGCAATGAGTACAGCCTACTACATATCCAACAGGGCTTACATACGAAGGGGAATGGATAAAACTCCATATGAGCTTTACAAAGGAAGAAAGCCAAATGTAAGCCATCTCAAAGTCTTTGGATCCAAATGTTTCATCCACAACAATGGAAAGGTAAACTTAGGTAAATTCGACCCTAAAGCTGATCCTGGAATTTTCATTGGTAATTCTAATAGAAGTAAGGCTTATAGAGTGTTTAACAAATGAACTTCAACTGTTGAAGAGTCAGTCCATGTAGTATTTGATGAAACTGACTCTGAACAGAGGCCTCTTTCCAAGGAAGAAGAATCTGAATTTTCAAATAAAACTAAGTCCTCAACACAACCATTATCATCACCAAATGAAGAAGGCCAAGAGAACGATTCTCATGATGAACCAGCTGGTCCCACAGCCTGGAGACATCATAGGGATCATCCTCCTGAGCAAATAATTGGTGATGTTGGTTGAGGTGTCAAAACCAGAAATCAGATTCAAAATGAAATGCATTTCTCTGCCTTCATTTTTTAAGTTGAACCCACTTGCATTGAAGAGGCACTAAAAGATTGTGACTGGATAGTTGCTGAGAATGGCAAAACGCACAAGGGGGGTGAATTGTGGGTTTTAAAAATTAAAGCTTGGAAATACGAGACAATCTTTATACTGGTTCGGCCAACACAATGCCTACGTCCAGTTCTCCAACTCCTCGTTGGGTTCCACTATACCACAGGTTTTACAACACGGGTTCACCTGCTAACCTTTACAACAGAGCTTTAGACCTTTCTTCTAAACACTCCCCCTTACAACTTGTAAGGACACAACCCTGATCTAAAGCCCCAAGCTTTTAGAACAACGTCAAACAGTAGAGGATTTCAATTAATAAGTTCACTCAATGAACAGATTTTGATAAACACTTAAGTACAAATAAACTCACTAAGAGTAATAAAGAACTTTGAGCCTTTTTGAACAGAGAGTAGATAAGGATATTAAATGATGGTTTTTCTCTGTGTGCGTGTGATTGAGTATTTTTTTGCTGCTTCTTCATAAATGCTCAAGTCTTGATATTTATATCTAATCACAGCATGCCTTTCCTTTCAGCTTCAAGAGGCCGTTTGAAATTAATCGTTGAGAGCTTCTAGCCGTTGGCCATTAATGCTGTTCTTCATCTTAGTCAACTATCTTCTCTTGCTTCATTTAATTCTTGCAGAGGGTGAGCTAAGAGAAATAGAGTATGTGAGTAACGAACACCTGCAATATTGTACTTGCATAGCAGCTTTATCAGTAGCGCTAGCTCTTTTGGTTATCGCTAGCTTAATAGTGTGAGTCCTGCACTTAGCTGTTAGCTAAACAAGTATTCATGTGAAGCACAGTAGGTGTTATCGCTAGTGAAATTCATTAGCTCAATGTTCAGAGACAATGTATTAGCTATCAGAATGTCAAGTTATTTCAACAAGTATTTTCCTATCGATAGCCGATCATGTTATCGCTAGTTCATTTCATTAGCTCAAGTTATTAGCTATCTGAATGTCTAAGTTATTTCAACAAGTGTTCTGTTATCGATAGCTAACCATATTATCGCAGTAACTATAGTTAGTTCATTACTGTTAGCTGTTCTAACAGTCTCCCTGTGTGTTATCTATGTTATCTATGAGGCCTTGGCGATAGAGACAGAGCTTAGCGATAGTGAAGGTCTTAGCGATAGAAATATTTACTTTTCTTCAAGTTATTGCTAAGTCTTCATTAGCTATTGTTATCCTAAGCCTTTCATTTGTTAGCGATAGGTTCTAGCTTAGCGATAGTGTATCTGTTACCTATAGGGTTTTACTTGTTTAATGTTAAGGTAACCTACACTCTTTTACTTAGTCATATAACATGATTCTTATCTCAATTCATTCCAGACTAAGTTATATGCTATCAGATCATTTGCTTATGTTATCTTATGGGTTCAGTCCTCATCAAAACTTAAGATTCTAACAGTTTCTATACAAGAGGAGCTCAACTAATTTGAAATAAATCAAGTTTGGGATTTGGTTCCCAGACCCTCAAATTATCCTATTATAGGAACCAAATGGATTTTCAAAAATAAACTTGATGAATCTGGAACTGTGCTCAGAAACAAGGCAAGACTTGTAGCCAAAGGGTATAACCAAGAAGAAGGCATAGATTATGAGGAGACTATTGCCCCAGTTGCAAGACTGGAAGCAATAAGACTTTTACTAGCCTTTGCATCCCTCAAAAATTTTAAACTTTATCAAGTGGATGTGAAGATTGCCTTTCTTAATGGTTATATTATGGACGAAGTATATGTTGAACAACCATATGGTTTGAAAATTCTTCTAAACCTGATCATGTTTTCAAACTCAAAAAGGCCTTATATGGATTTAAACAAGCACCAAGAGTCTGGTATGAAAGACTTAGTAATTTTCTGTTAGAAAAAGGCTTTATTAGGGGAAAAGTGGATACAACTCTATTTATTCTGCATAAAAAGAAAAGCATGCTTATAGTACAGATTTATGTTGATGATATCATTTTTGGTGCTACTGATGAATCTCTCTGTGAAGAATTTTCTAAGACAATGCAGGGAGAATTTGAGATGTCTATGATGGGAGAGTTGAATTTCTTCTTAGGTCTTCATATCAAACAAAAGAAAGATGGAATATTCATCTCTTTGTCCAAATATGTAAAAGAGATCTTGAAGAAGTTTGGAATGGATTTGTCCAAGGAAGAAGACACACCCATGAGTTCTACAACATTACTGGATGCCGATGTAAAAGGGAAAGACTTCAATCAATCCACATATAGAGGATTAATTGGATCTCTTCTATATTTGACTGCTAGCAGACCAAATATTCAATTCAGTGTGGGAATGTGTGCTAGATATCAAGCAAAACCAAAGGAATCTCACTACAGCTGTGCCAAAAGAATACTAAGATATCTGGTTGGAACTCAAGAGCTAGGCTTATGGTATCCAAGGGGAATTCAAGAATATCTCATGGCTTACTTAGACTCAGATCATGCTGGGTACAAGACTGATAGGAAAAGTACCAGTGATCAATGTGAGTTTTTTGGAGGATCCTTGGTTACATGGGCTAGCAAGAAGCAGAATTATGTATCTCTATCATCAACAGAGGCTGAATATATTGCTGCTGCAAGCTGCTGTGCTCAAGTTCTATGGCTCAAGCACCATCAGTTTGGCCAAGAATCCAGTGTACCACTCAAGAACAAAGCACATTGATGTCAGACATCACTTCATCAGAGATCATGTGCAAAAGAAGGATATCAAGGTGGAATTCATTCCCACTCACCTATAGTTAGCAGATATCTTCACCAAGCCTCTTGCAGTTGAACAATTCATGTTCATCAGAAGAGAATTGGAATGGTTAACCCCAATGAGTTATAAATATGTATCAAACCCTCAACTCTTCTAGATTTATTTATTTTATGCTATGTTTTGATGATAAGATACTAACTTAGGCATCGGAGTGTCAAATAAATGTTTTGCAGGTTCTGTGCTCAAAGTAAAGAACTTCATCGTCCAATCGATCAGAAAGGCCTGATCGATTACAAAGCACGTTCTGTGATCGATTAACCTTCAATCAGGAAAGAGTGAGGGAATTGATTAGGGAAAGGCTGCCATCGATCAGAGATGTCTAATCGATCACCAAGAAGGGGTAATCGATCAGGCATCGATTACTTATCGTGGACCAATCGATCACAACAATTCCTAATCGATCAGACACTAGACTTAGTGATCGATCACAAGGCACATGTGATCGATCAGGCACCAACTGTAACATTTGCAACGTACACTTTTTCTGATAGATGCATACCTTCTTGCACTTACTCCCTCACATATATGTGACCCATGTAACTATTGCATCATTTTGCATTCACTCTTAATCATTTCCCACCTTTTCTCATCAAACCCTAACGGCTTGTTTCATCAAACTCCCTTCAAACCCTCTCGTAACAGTCGTAACTGAAGACTTTATTCGAATAATCACCTATCATAACCCTTTTCAATCAGTTACACCCCTTCGAATCACCAGACATATCCTATAACTCTCTCTATAAACCTCCCAAATGGCACCCAAAATGTGTATACCCAGAAATTATAGAGCACAAGTTATCCCAGATACAGTTCCTTTGACATCAGGAGACCCTGCACTCACTTACAGACATCCTTCACCACCTTCAAACCCTACACCCTCAACATCTCAACCATCACCATCAATGGCCAAAACTCGTGTCAGTGCCTCCCAGTCCAAAAGCAAAAGCCCTGCAACTGTGAGGGTCAAAGAACTCATCTCAGGGGACACAGAAGTTCCCATTGATTCATCCTATGCCCAGGGTCCCATTGAAGAACCAACAGAGGACATTGGAAGAAGATCTATTCAACAAAGATGCGGCTATGTTGATATTGATTATTTGGAGAAGAATGGTTATCCTGTGTCAGAATGGTTGGAACCATACAAACAGTGGATAGAGATAAAAAATCACTATAATGAGAAAGTTATCAAGGCATTCTACTCCAACATGAAGATTTCTACCGCTGAGACTGAAGGAAAGATTTCAGGAATCACTGTGTCATCACAAGTCAGAAGGAAGAAATTTTCTTTTGATTGAACAGACTTTAACAAGTGGCTTAACATGGACAGGCCAGGAATGGAGGCATATAATTCTTGGCAGGATAAGGAGAAGTACTCTAAGAAAGCCTTGTTGGCTGCTTATAATCCTGATAGTCTAGTTTTGGGCACCCTCAAACCTGCTCAGATGTCACAGGCCAACAGAGTGATTCACTATGCATACTCTAGATGCATGGTGAACAAGGCAGGGAACTTCACCCAGATCCTTGAAATTGACAACCCTGTTCTAGCCATGCTCATCAACAAATCCCCTGTCAATCCTGGGTAACTTATCTGTGAAGAATTCCTAAGATTGCAGAAGACTAAGACTGTCAAGACCCCTCTCCCATTTGCACAACTGGTGTCCTTCATTCTCTGCAACAACAACATTTTTTGGCTAGACAATGTGAAGAATCTAGAGCCCCCAAAGTATAATCTTACTACTTTGAAGAAGATGGGCCTATTAACTTTTGGTCAACAACAAGTTCTTCCTCCCCCACCAGTTCAAGAAGGTACTCCTCAGGAAGCAGGGAAATCTCAAGAGGCTCATCCTGATGAAGTTCATTCCTCTACCTCTCATTCATCTGATCTAATTACTCCTGAACCAGTAGCCCCTGCCCATGAAGGAAGAGTCCCTTTCCTAGATAACTTGATTGATCAAATTGCTGACAAGGTAACAGGGAGAGTTGGAGGAGTTAGCATTGGAACATCAAGCCATGGAGGATCGGCTTTTGAAGAGACTAGTAGCAGCCCTTAATGATTATGTGATAAAGTCAGTCAAGGAGAGCACCTTGACCATCTTCAAAGGGTATGATGCAGTGGTGGACATGCATAAGTTCCTCTACAATCGAATGGCTGGTCTTGAAGATCTTCTAAGGCAACAGTATCAAGTTGGCCTTCCTGGTTCACCTATGGAGCCATTTTTTGGTCATGAAGCTAACCAAGTATCCCCCATTCACCACTCTCCTCACACTTTTCCCTCACAATCTCATCCTACCTCTCCTTCCACCAAACCACAAACCTCTCCCAAACATGCTCCTTCCTCTTCTAAACCCTCTCCCTCCAAACACACCTCCTCAGACTCCTCAGACAACCAAGACCCTCCTCCCTCTCCTATGAATATCTCCACAACTCCTCCTGCTCACCCAAAATCACCCCAAACACATGCCCCCTCTCCACCACCATCTCAACCTTCTCAAATCCACCCCTCAGCCCTCCATCATACCCCTCGGCCAGATCCTCCTCACCTATGCTAGAAAAGGGAAAGCTATTCTCATTGACCCTACTCCTACCCTTCCTTTTGATGATGCCAAAAAGGGGGAGAAGAGATTCAGTGTTACAACTGAGGGGGAAATGGTGCGAACCCACTAGGGTTAGACCCCAAGAACCCACAACCAATCTGAGATACACTCACCCCAAGAAAGCTAAACAAAGGACTGGAACGATCCACTTAAACCCTTGAACACGGAAGGACAAGGACCCGAAGTGCTGGAAGACGCCACAAGGTTGATCAAGCCTTGATAAGTCTGTTAGTTCTAAGAAGAACCCTAGAGAGAATCCACTCTCAAAATACAAAGTGCATAGAAGCAACTTTCATTTCACTCAAATGTTCAGGTGTCTTCCAAATGAGGCTTACAATGTATTTATAGGCTACATCCATAAATCATGCCTAAATTGCATTCAATGCATTCTTGAGAATTCAAACACTAAACCTAATTCAACAAACAACAAACACAAAAATTCAAATTTGGCAACTTAATTTCAACAATCAAGACCCTAGAATTCAAATATGCCAACCTAGTTCATCAATCAAGAACACAAAAGTCAAAGATGCCAACTTATTTCAACAATCAACAAAACCCAAAAGTCAAATCTGCACCTAACTAATTTGATTTTCGCACAAAGAAAAGTTGACAATTTGAATAAGAATTTTAAGCCTAAAATGTGATCATTTATGCCCAAATGACTCCTCCCATGTGTAGCTCATGGTCCAAGCCCTTCAATTTGATGTTTTCAAGCCCAAAATATTTTCAGCCCAAATGACATTTGCTGCGTTTTCAGCTCTTTTGTTCACATTTGTTGAACCAATTGCCATTTGCTTTGTCCATGTCTCTTGCACTAGCCCAATCAATGCCTCCTTAATTCTCTTATCTCTTGCTCTCGTGATTGGTCCACTTGGAATTTGCAAAGGATCATTTGAAGTTGAAGAGTTATCTTGTTGGATCGCATCATTCCCTCTCTCCTCAAAAGGATTCGTCCTCGAATCTTTACCTACATCAAAAGGAGATAAATCAGCCACATTAAAAGTAGCACTTACATTGTACTCTCCAGGTAAGTCAATCTTGTATGCATTATCATTGATTCTTTCAAGCACTTGAAATGGACCATCTCCTCTTGGAGCTAACTTGGACTTTCTTTGAACGGGAAATCTTTCTTTCCTCATATGCACCCACACCCAATCTCCAGGTTCAAAAAGAACACGCCTTCTTCCTTTGTTGGCCTTGAATGCATATTGCTCATTTTTCTTTTCAATTTGCTGTTTTACATGCTCATGCAATTGCCTCACCATTTCAGCTGTCTTTTTCCCATCAAGACTTGCTCTCGCATCAATAGGCTTAGGCTTTTCATTTATAATGCCTTTGGTTACCCTGGTGCTTTTCCTTGTTGTAACTGCCTTAGGTTGAGGCTTGGGAGCAGTCATCTTTACCCTCTTCTTCTTAAACTCAGATTGAACCTCTGGCCCTTCTTTTTCTTTATCAGACTTTAGAAACTCTGAGGTAGTATGAATGGGATCCTTCTGTACTGACTTGGTTGGCTTCCCTTTCTTGTTGGCTTTTGGTCTTCCTTTCAGTTAGTTCTTCAACCTGAGAGTGAAGCTCTTCTGCTTGGTGATGAAGGTAGGGCAATAATCTACAGCAACTGGTTGAGGCTTTCCTTCATACACAACCATGGCCATGCTCACATCTTCTTCCAGAACAACATCATCATTTTCTAGGGGAACCAAGGTAATTAAACCCGGATCGGCAACTAGCCCGGTCGAGGCAGAGGGTCAGAGGGTCAGTACGTAACTAACCCGTGAGTCAGCCCGATGAAGAATAAAAAATTAACCAAAAAATTATCCAACTAACAATAATTTCCAAAAATCCAAACAATAACTTCACTTACCATTTTGAATCATTAACCAAAAAATAATCCAAGTATCAACATTGTTTACAAAATTCTTTGACAAAATGACATCATTATATCATATTATACTACTATCCAATGACACAAAATGGTTAGCAACCAATTAGCACCTAGTATTAACTATTTATCATATCAAAATAGATATATGATAACAAAATATTTTCACCTTCAACCTTTCATCATTATAATAATATGGGTTAAGGGTAAAAAATACACATATGATTTTGTCAAAAGTTCATCCAGCACCAAATGTTTTTTTTTGGACCAAAAATACACATAAGTTTTCAAATTGTATCAAAAATCACATTTATAGTTATATTCCGAAAAAAGTGCTTAGTGCTGAATGAACCTTTTTACAAAATCACATGTGTATTTTTGACCCTAATTTAACTGTAGATGTGTATTTTTTATCCAATTTAAAAACTCATGTGTATTTTCGGTCCAAAAAATAACATTTGGTGCTGGATGAACTTTTGACAAAAACACATGTATATTTTTGACCCTTAACCCTAATAATATTAAACAAAAAAAAATAGCATTTTAAAAAAAAAAAGGATCGGGTTGACCCTCCTAACTCGCCGGGTCGCCCGGGTTTTGACCGGGTCAGAACGGGTTTCCCGGGTTTTGACCGGGCCGTTCTGTCCCTGGGTTAACACCCAACCCGGTCCGGTCTGGCACCCGGGTGGGCGGGTTCCGGTCCGGGTTGACCGGGCCGGCCTGGGTTTAATTACAATGAGGGGAACATTAGTGACTTCAACTTCTGAATCTGATGCCTCTTCCACCACTCCTTTTTCTTTTGTCATGCTTAACTTGATTGCCTTTGCCAGTTCATGAATTTCCCCAAGAGTCTGATCCATGGAGACATCCTTAGGAATGTGAGAGGCTTCAGAAGGAATGGAAGATAAGATAGCAGGAGCTTCTATAGCCTTTTCTTGAACTTTGCTGCTTTCTCCCTTAGTTGTTACACTGAATCTCTTCTCCCCCTTTTTGGTATCATCAAAAGGAGGGGTAGAGTCAATGTCTACATCTTTGCCCTTTCTAGAATAAGTCTAAGAAGGGTCTGAGCGAGGAGTATATAGAAGAGCTGAGGGATGAAGTTGGACAACGGCTGATGGTGGTGGAGTGGTGAGACTTGGTTGTGGAGGGATTTGGGAGGTGGCTTGTGTGTGGGGGAACGTGGAGGAGGATTGAGGGTGAGTGAGTGGGGTGGTAGTGATATTCATGGGAGAGGAAGGAGGGTCATGGTTGTCTGATGAGGTTGAGGAGGAGGATTTCTTGGAAGGTGAAGTAGGTTTGGATGAAGGAGAAGTGTGTTTGGTGTTAGAATAATAAGTTTGATGATAACTAAACATAACTTAGGCATAAGGAGAGGCTATGATAAGATCATAAATAACTTAGAGATAATCTGATAGAAAATTCTAAGATGTTGCCTAATCGATCAGGGAAAGATTACAAGATAAAGAACTAAAAGCCTAATCGATTAGAGTTAGATCAAGATCAGATTAGAAGTTAAGAATATGGCCGCCTAATCGATCAGCGAGACCTGTAATCGATTAGAGAAGTTAGCCTAATCGATTAGAGACATATAATCGATTAAGGGATTTTAGCATAATCGTAGAGAGCAATAATCGATTAAGAAGAATAAGCCTAATCGATTAGAGAGCTATAATCGATCAAGACATAATAGATCATAAGACTATAATCGATTAGAGGATATTGTGCAATCAATCAAAGAATCATATAATCTAAATTACAATCGATTAGATATGCATAATCGATCAGGATTCCCTGTAATTGATTAGGTGAATGACTTTCTAACTCGATATTCAGTGATGCAGGATGTAATCTACGCGTAATCGATATGTGATCGATCAGAAATCATTCCCTGTGATCGATTAGAAGCTATAATCGAAGTGGCGATAGGAATTATTCAAAATCAATAGCTAAGCCTATTTTAAGCTTTTCAAGTACAGAATTGCTCAGACCTACTTAAGGAAGTTAACGTTAGCACGCAATCTGATCTTTAGAGTCGTTGGAACTCACCTACCACTTCCAGCGATAAACAAAGAGAGATGAGCTAAAACAAGACAAGTACAATGGAGTTAATGCTTCTCAAAATACAATCAAAAGCACTCCATATCAGATTATCCAACTCTCTGGACATACATACAACGGCTATAACTCTCACAACGGGCAAATCTCCAAGAGACTATAAAAGCTACTGTGAAGAAGTTGGGTGACAGATTAATTGCTTACATTAATTATCTGTGTTACTTACACTTGCTGCATTCAATACTTTTTCAATCTTAAGGTTCATTAAGTGCCTATTGTACTTCAGTGTGTAACATTATCAGTTCATTGAGTGAACAAGTTTCTTCTGTAATCATCTCTAAGTAAGGCATACTCTTAAGATAGTGGGATCTTAAGAGTAGGGTGTAATCTTACAAGTTTTAAGGGGGAGTGATCAGAAAAGAAAGAATTTCTCACTGTTACTTGTAAAGGCTATCAAGAGCCTGATTCAATCTTGAACTATTAGTGGAACCCAACTGAAGGTTGGAGAACTGGACGTAGGCCAAGTTTGGGCTGAACCAGTATAAATTGTTTCTTCAATCAGTTTAAATTTCGAAAGCACAATTCACCCCCTCTTGTGCATTCCTGCCAATAACATTTGGTATCAGAGCAGGTCTTCTTTGAACATACTGATCCCACGATCAGGAGAAGCAAAGATCTGAAATAGCAGGATATGATAATGTGCTTCCAGAAGGCAGTTCAATCAACAAACCTCCTGGATTCATTGGCGAGCACTATACATTCTGGAAGATGAAAATGAAGGTTTTTATCAAATCTTCCGGATATAATCTTTGGAGGATAGTTGAAGAAGGAAATCTTATTCCCATGAAAACAGAGAATGGAGTTCAAGTGCCAAAGCTTCCTCAAGAATTTACTGATGATGACAAAGGAGATCTGGAGACAGCCAAAGAGATGTGGGATGCCCTAGCTATTGCTCATGAAGGAACCAGTGGAGTAAAAACAAGAAGAGTTGAGCAACTAATCTCTGACTTTCATCTATTCAAAATGGAGGAAGGAGAACCAATCAGGGAGCTAGAAATCAGGTTCACTCATCTGATTAACAACCTTACAGCTCTTGGAAGAAGGATTTCAGAGACAGAACAAGTCTCCAAAATCTTGAAGATTCTGACTCCTGAGTGGCAGATGAAAGCAACTGCAATTCAAGAAATGAGAGGAGAATCAATGAGCTCCATCACCTCATTATTTGGAAGTCTAGCTGAGTATGAAACAACCATCAAAGTTCAAATAGAACTCTATGGAGACAAGAAGAAAAAGAACCTTGCCTTGTCAGCCTTTACTAAAGATGATGACGATGAGGAATAAGAAGAAGAACTAGATGATGACGAGATGGCCTTTATGGTCAGAAAATTTAGGAAGTTCTTCAGAAATAGAGGAAGATACCAGAGAGGTGGCTCAAGTAATTCCAGAAAGGATCTCCAGAAAAATACTCCTGTATGCTATGAATGCAAGAAGCCTAGACATTTCAAAGCAGAATGTCCGAGTCTTCAAAGATTTAAGGAGAAAGAGAAATAGAAGGAGAAGTTTCAAGGCAGAAAGAAGGCCTATATCTCTTCTATATGGGGAGATAGCTCAGATGAGGATGCTAGTGATGTTGAGGAACCAACCAACATCTGTCTGGTAGCTCAAGAGGAATCATCTAATAGTGAGGTATACCATACTAACTCATCTTTTCAAGAACTTCAAGATGCATATGATGATATACATGTTGAATTTGTGAAACTAGCAAAAGAAGTGTCTATTTTAAGGAAGAAAAACAAAGAACTAGAAAAGAAAACTGAGGAATTTGATTGTTGAAATATAAATAGAATTCAAAAGAAACTCTTCAAGAAAAAGAAAATTCTGATTGCAAAAACTGTGAAAGACTTTTGAAAGAAAAAGGAAAAATTTCTGAAACTTTGAAGAAATTTACCAAGAGCACAGAAATATTTGATATTATGATAATGAATCAAAAGGCTTATAGAGATAAAACTGGGATAGGTTATGATCCAACTCCCAAATTCCTAAATGAGAAGAAGTCTATGCCTAAAGAGAAATCATACTGGAAATTTTTCAGAAAGGCTTCAGATTACTCATCACCTTTTAGCTTCTGCAATTTCTGTAATAGAAAGAGTCATACTGAATCGACCTGTTATCTTAAGAAACATGGCATATCTGGGTCATACAAATGGGTCCCTAAAGGGACACACCAGCCTAAAGTCCATTTGGATCAAAGGCAGCAAACTAATCCCAAAGGACCCAAGAAAATTTGGGTACCTAAATCTGTTTAGTCTGTGCAGGTTTGTCTTAAAGCATCCAACAACAGCAAATGGTATATAGATAGTGGATGCTCAAAACACATGACTGGTGACAAGGAGAAATTTGACAATTTGATCATAAAAGATGGGGCCAAAGTCAGTTTTGGTGGAAACCAGTCAGGAAAAAGCGCTGGAATAGGAGAAATTGGAGCTGTCAAAGATATCTATCTTGTGGAAGGTCTCTGCCACAATTTGCTAAGTGTCAGTCAGAGCACTGACAGAGGTAACTGTTAGAAATCTTAAGTTTTGATGAGGACTGGACTCTATAAATAACATAAGTAAAATGAACAGATAGAGCATAACTTAGTCTAAAATGAAATTGAGTAAAGAATCATGCTAAATGATGCGATCCAGCAAGATGGCTTTTCAACATCAAATGATCCTTTGCAAATTCCAAGTGGACCAATCACAAGAGCAAGAGCCAAGAGAATAAAGGAAGCATTGATCGGGCTAGTGCAAGAGACATGGACAAAGCAAATGGCAATTGATTCAACAATTAGGAGCAAAAGTGCTAAAAACGTTGCAAATGTCATTTGGGCTGAAAAGGGAGATTCTGATCATATTCAGGGCTTGGAGACATCAAATTGAAGGGCTTGGACCAAGTGCTTCACATGGGAGGAGTCATTTGGGCCTAAATAATCACATATTGGGCTTAAGTGATGACTACATTTTAATATTTTTATTTGTGCGAAAATTAGAGTTTAATTGGCGATCTGGACTTTTTATTTATTTATTTATTTAGAAATTGTTGTTTAGAACTCTCTAGAATGCATTTAATGCAAACTAGGTCAAATTTATGAAGACACCTATAAATGCTTTGTTAGCCTCATTTTGAGGCCAGATTTGAATTTGAATGAAAAGTTGCTTTCTGCACTTTGTGACTTGGGAGAGGATTCTTTCTAGGGTTCTTCTTAGAACTAACAGACTTATCAAGGCTTGATCAACCTTGTGGCGTCTTCCAACACTTCGGGTCTTTGTTCTTCCGTGGTCAAAGGTTCAAGTGGATCGTTACTAACCTCTGTTTAGCTTTCTTGGGGTGAGTGTATCTCAGATAGGTTGTGGGTTCTTGGGGTCTAACCCTAGTCGGTTCGCACCACTAAAAGACTAAGTAACAGAAGTATAGGTTATCTGAACATTGACCAAAGTAAGAACCTTATAAGATAACAGATACACTATCGCTAGGCTAAGAGCCTATCACTAATAGATGAAAAGACTAGGACAATATTAGCCAATGAGAACTTAGCAATAATCTGAAGAAACATAATACCTCTATCGCTAAAGCCTTTTCTATCGCTAAGACTCCATAGTTGAGCAACAAAAAGCCAGATCAGCTAGCAAAGATAACTAGCGATAACAGGATCAGCTATCGATAGTAGAACACTTGAGACTACTTACAGATAGCAAATACATTGAGCAAATGAATTAAACTAGCGATAACATAGTCACTAGCGATAAGGAGTTTAGCTATCGATAATTAAATCACTTGCTGAAATAACTTGATATTTTGATAGCTAATATAATATTTGTATACACTGAGATAATGAATCCTACTAGCAATAACACCTACTGTGCTTCACATGAATACTTGTTTAGCTAATGGCTAAGTGCAGGACTCACTCTATGAAGCTAGCGATAGCATGGGATGCTAGCGCTATTGAAAAAACTGCTACACAAGTACAATGTTGCAAGTGGTTGGTAGCCATAGTCTCCATCTCTCATAGCTCATCTTCTGCAAGAATTAAATGAAGTAAGAGAAGAAAGATGACTAAAATGAAGACCAGCATTAAATGCCAACGGCTAGGAGCTTCCAACGAACATATTCAAACGGATTCATGAAGCTGAAGGAAAAAGGGAAACTGTGAAGAGATATAAAAGCCAAGCCTTGAGCATTTATGGAGTAGAAAACAAACTGACGAACAAGCATTCATTATTTTTCATCTACTCACTCGTCAAAGCTTTATTATTCTTAGTGAGATTATTCTGTACTTCAGTGATTAACAAAATCTGTTCATTAAGTGAACACATTTATTGAAATCCTCTACTATTTGAGGTTGTTCTTAAATCTGGGACTTTAGAATAGGGTTGTAGTCTTACAACTTGTAAGGGGGAGTGTTTAGAGGAAGTCTAAAACTCTGTCTTGTAAAGGTTGGCAGGTGAACCTGGTTTGTAAAACCTGTGGTTTAGTGGAACCCAACGAGGAGTTGGAGAACTGGATGTAGGCAATGTTTGGCCGAACCAGTATAAAGGATTGTCTTTAAAGTTTTTAAAGTTTAATTTTTGTAAAGCACAATTCACCCCCCTCTTGTGCATTTTGCCACCTTCATTTGGTATCAGAGCACGTCTTCTCTTTTTAATTCCAACGAATCTGAGAAGTAAAGATCAAAGATGGCATCATACGAGAATATCTTGCCTGAAGGAAGTTCCATCAACAAACCTCCTGGCTTTGATGGAAAGCATTATACCTTCTGGAAACTCAAAATGAAGATATACATCAAAGTTAATGGGTATAGGCTATGGACGATCATAGAAGAAAGGGATATTGTGCCTACAAGTATTCTTGGCAACCCAAAGAGTGAAAACGAATATACTCCTGAAGACATTGCAGATGTTGAGTTGAATAGCAAGGCAGTCCTTATGATCCAAAGTGCCCTTAGCCAAACTGAGTTCTTCAGAATTAGTCACTTAAATACGGCAAAGGAAATGTGGGAGGCCTTGCAGATTGCTCATGAAGGAACCTAAGGAGTAAAAGACAGAAGAGTGGAAATGCTCATTTAAGAATTCCACAAGTTTGAAATGATTGATGGAGAAAAGATAAGAGATCTGGAGATCAGATTCACTCATCTCATCAATAATCTTGCTGCACTAGGAAGAAAAATTCCAGAGAAGGAACAAGTCAGCAAGATTCTGAAAGTGTTAAAAGGTGATTGGCTTATGAAAGTCACTGCCATCCAAGAGATGCAAGGTGAATCAACCAAATCCATCACTGCCTTGTTTGGCAGTCTTGCTGAATATGAGCCAACTCTGATAGCCCAAAGGGAAGCTCAAGGAAATCCTAAAAAGAAATCTCTTTCTGTAACATCCTGGAAAATTAATTTAGGGTTTAGTGATTTTTATTTAGGATTTTAATAATGAATCTTGAAATTATGGCTATGTTAATGGAAATTGAGATTTGTTGAGGATTTCTATGGCTTACTATTTTCCTTGTTTTAAGAAAGATAATTAAATAGTTAATTTGAATTGAAGGCTCCAATTTGAATTTGAGAACTACTTTATATTAGGGATTTGATTTGAATTTAAGGGTCTAAATTGAAGTTGAGATTTTAATTTGAATTTGGGGATTTTATGGAGATTAGTTGGAGAGATTTATGGTGAAAAGATAAATTTCTAGGTGATTTAAGATTTATTGATGAGGATTAATTTCACAGAATAGGTAGGATGAAAATAATTAGGAGATTATGTTGATAATTAAATCCAAAAATAGAAGATGATATCATGACCCTTATAAAAAAATATATTTATACTAAGTTAATGTTAAGATTTGTTTTTTTTTTAAAATATATATATACATATCTATATATTTTTTTAACGAAAAAAAAGGAAGAATATAAGAAAAGATATATGAAAATATTATAAACAAAAGATAAAAAAAAGAAGAAAAGATAATAATATATAATAATATATTTTAATGATAATATTAAAATAATGCGTGGGGCCCGTTATATATATATCCCTCAAATCCCTAATCCTCTTGTCATTGTCACTGTGCGCCGAAACTGGAGTGGGGAAGAATTCGTTCGCACAGCGTGGTCGGAATAGCAGATTTAGGTAACGTTTACAAATAATTTAGTTAATCAAAATCACTTTTTCTGACTTAGCTTCCTTCATAAGAGTTTTTACCTATAATTTTAGCTTTCCAATGACAGTGATATTAGGATGATTAGAGCAACATATTGGGACTTAGGTTTGAAGTAGAAGTTGAGTTTTGATAATAATTGACCATAGATTTGTTGAGGTAAATTAGTATATTGATTTTATGGGTTTAAATTTGTTTATTGGGCGGTTTGAGAATTTAAAATAATTTTCTTGATTGAAAAACTTAGAGTTTATGAAGGATTTCAAAAATTTCTGCTTGGGTAATGTATTATAGTTTATCGTTTGGGTTATCAAGGTTGATTAAAGACATTAAAATGTTTAGTTGTGATAGAGTTGATCCTTATGGTGGTTTTTCTTGATCTGAATAGCTTTAAGCTTGATTTTAATCGAAGAAATCTATGAATTTGGGTATTTGAGGTGAAATTATGGAATTTAAGAGATCATTTGGACTCAACGATAGTGCGGGTAATGTTAAATGGGCTAGGTTTGATGTATGAATTGATTTGAAAAAAATTGGGTTATCTTATAGGCTTGAGTCTAGTGGAATTAAATTGTAAAGGCTATAGGCAAGAGTTGGGAATAGGTAATAGACAATTTAAATTGTGAATTGTGTTTTGTATTAGTAGATAGTGATTACTCATGTGTTGATATGTAGAGTTTGGGTCGGGTTAAAATAGCATGGGGGTTGCGCTGTTATGAGATCGGTACAGGCTACCAGGTAACTTCTTCTGCTTGTTTGCATGTGTGTGGGTTAGTAAGTTTTTGGAACTTGAGTTTTGTGAATTTTCTATGGAATGGACGAACATGAATTTGAAGATTTATTTTATAATATAAACGTTTGATGGAGTATGTATTTTTAAATGGCATGAAGGTGTGAACTTGTATGTTTTGAAAATTTATAGTACTTATTAAATATATCTGCATTATTGAATTTGAGAATTTCTAGAATGGACTTTATGCCATATGTTGGATGTGTACATTTATGACGTGTTGTGCTGGTTGTGTGAACACCGAATAAATAAATTGAAAAATGCCATCGCGCGATGAGGTTCCCTGTTGGCCCACAAGGACTAAACAAAATAGAAAGACGAAAATGGAGAGAACGCCCCTGGTTTCAGGCGAGGGTTGTGAGTCCCTATTGGACCGTATGATATCGGTGTTTGTGTGAAAGATTGTGATTGATGATTTTGTAATTATTGATGTGAGTGATATTTGAGAAACCTTTGCATACTGAATTGATGGAATTTTGGGATGAGATGTTGGATATTATTATGCATATATTTGGTACTTGCCATACATTTCAATTTAATGTATATCTAGTAATGCTCCACTGAACACCTTGCTAGCACACACCGCACGTAGGCGAGTAGTTAGTGGTTACCTGGGTCTTCCCCATTTTATCTATTTTTCCAAGTCATAACAATATAAAGGGAAACCAAGGGAAGGATCCGGAAACGCCTCACTAAACTTGTGAGCCTCTGGACTGGTGGGTTAGAGATTATTGCCACATTTAGGGACATGTTGCATTTGACTTTGCTTCCGCTCACTTTTAAGTTTTGTTATTTATCTTGAACTAAAGATTTTAAGTAAGCAAGTGTTGGTTTAATTGACCGGTAATTATTCCTTTTGGACCGGTCCTTGTTCAATGGACTTTATCTATTGATAATTATTATTGAATGATTAAATTATGAGTTTGAATATGAACATTATAAGAGTTGTTGAGATATTATAAGGATTAATGCTTATGGATGTTGTTTTAATTATTATTATAGAATATTTGTTATTGGAAATTTATGAGTTGATTTATTTAAATGATGGGTTGAGATTTAATTATCCATGTTAGCCTTGTATCCTTTTTAGAAGAATTCTTTTCTAACATGGATAATTTGCTTAAAGTATGTTAAATCATTTCTAACCGTAATAGACATTCTTTAGTAGTGAAATTCTTTTCTATCATGGTTAGACTATAAATTTTAATTTATTTAAAATTATGAAAAATCATTTTCTAACTATGTTAGTGGTTTTACTAAGTTGAATTCTTTTCTAACATAGTTAGTCAATAAATAATTTTGTAATTGTTAAATAGTAATTTAAAATGTATTAAAAAGTATAATTAGGTAGTAATTGTTACACTTGCCCTTGCTGTATCTGAAAGAGATGAAGAGGATAGTGATGATGAAGATATGGCTCTCATGGTCAGAAAATTTAAGAAATTCTTCAAAAGAAGAGGAGGTTTCCAGAGGGGTGGTCCTAGCTTCAGAAAGGATTCTCAGAAAGAGAAAGCTCCTGTATGCTTTGAATGCAAGAAGCCTGGCCACTTCAAAGCAAAGTGTCCAAGTCTCCAAAGATTCAAAGAGAAGGAGAAAAAGAAGGAGAAGTCCTTTGGAAGGGAGAAAGCATATGTATCATCCATCTGGGGTGATAACTCAGATGAGGAAGCTAACGATCATGAAGAGAGTGCAAATCTCTGTCTTATTGCTCAAGAGGAACTAAGTGATACTGAGGTATATGATTCTGAACCTACTTACTCTGAACTTCAAAATATGTATAATGAGATGCATACTAAACTAACTAAGCTTGCTAAGGAAGTTGTAGGTTTGAGAAAAGAGAACAAAGAACTCAAGAAAAATATTTCCTCTTCTGTATCAAAAGTCCCTTATGCGCTATCGATAGAAGAGCAGCTAGCGCAAGCTCCGAGAATTGAGCTATCGATAGCCACTCCTCCGTCGATAGTAAATCATCCTTCAACAAATATTGACAGTTGTTCTCACTGTGAAAATTTGTTGAAGGAGAAAGAGAAGCTTTCAAATGCTTTAGAAAAATTTACAAAAGGTTCCAAAATGCTAAACATAATTTTGAAGGATCAAAAAGCATTTAGAAACAAAACTGGAATTGGCTATGAACCAAAGAAAGCTTCGAGGAAATGGGAAGAACCCAAAGTGAAACCATACTTAAAATATTTTAGGAAATCTTCCAAATATTCCTTACCTTATAGTTTTTGCAATTACTGTAACTAGAAGGGGCATACACAATCAACCTGCATTCCAAAGAAAAATGGAATTAGTGGGTCATATAAGTGGTTTCCTAAAGGAACTTATGTGCCTAAAGTTTTCACAAACTCAGAGGCAAAGAATAATCATAAAGGACCCAAGAAAGTTTGGGTACCTAAATCTGTCTGAATTTGTGCAGGTGTGCCTTAAGGCATCCAATAAAGGAAAATGGTATATTGATAGTGGATGCTCAAGGCATATGACTGGTGACAAGGACAAGTTCAACAATCTAGTGATAAAAGAAGGAGCCAAAGTCAGTTTTGGTGGAGACCAAAGTGGAAAAATCACTGGAGTTGGGGAAGTTGGTCCTGTCAAGGATGTATACCTGGTGGATGGTCTGTGCCATAATTTGCTGAGCGTGAGCCAAAGCACTGATCATGGTAACTAGGTAATATTTGATTCCAATGAATGCCTTATTGTTGATAAAAAGGATTTAGAGTTAAACAAAACTAATCTTAAGTGTAAACTAAGAGCAAATATAAATGGTAATTTATACACTTTAGATTTATGCCAACAACTTGAAGAAAAATGTTTTATTTCAAATGATGAAACCTATTGGCTATGGCATAAGAGACTAGCTCATGTAAATTTTATTCAACTTGATAAGATTGTTAAAAAGGAACTAGTCATTGGTATCCCTAGTTTTAAAACTAAACATGATTTAATTTGTGAATCTTGTCAAAGGGGTGAACAAACAAAGTCCTCTTTTAAAACGAAGAAGACAGTCTCCATAAGTAGGCCATTGGAACTAATCCATATGGATCTGGTTGGGCCTGCAAGAGTGAAAAGTCTAGGTGGAAGTCTATACACTCTTGTAGTTGTGGATGACTATTCAAGATTTACTTGGACTATGTTTCTTTCCTCAAAACATGAAACTTTTGATGCCTTTGTGTGCTTGCTAAGAAATTGCAGAGTGAAAATGGCCTCAAGATTGTAGCAATTAGGACTGATCATGGAGGAGAATTTGAGAACAAAGAGTTCATGGAATTGTGTGATGAAAGTGGTATTGAACACAACTTCTCTGCCCCACGTACTCCTCAACAAAATGGTGTTGTGGAGAGGAAGAATAGAGTGCTCACAGAAATGGCAAGAAGCATGCTGAATGAGAAACAAGTTCCTCAAACATTTTGGGTAGATGCAATGAGCACAGCATGTTACATCTCAAACACAGCATACATCAGAAAGGGGATAGAGAAGACTCCAATGAGCTCTACAAAGGAAGGAAGCCTAATCTTAGTCACCTAAGAATTTTTGGATCCAAGTGTTATATTCACAACAATGGGAAGGTAAACCTAAGTAAATTCAATCCTAAATCAGACATTGGCATATTTATAGGATATTCAAATAGGAGTAAAGCATATAGAGTATATAACAAAAGAAACCAAACTGTTGAAGAATCAATAATGCATGTAGTGTTTGATGAAACTCCTCAAAAAAACAACAGTGTTAATGAGGTTGAAGATTTTTCTCAAGTTTTAACACATTCACTATCGATAGCCCCAGAGCCATCAATAGCAAACGCTGAAAATCAAAATTCTTCAAACATTTCAAAACATCCCCTATCGATAGTACTCAAGCCATCGATAGTGAGTTCTAAAGAAAATGTTGAAGATGATCAAGATAAAGCTAATGAGCATCAATCTTCCATAAGACATCTTAGGCACCATCCTCCTGATCAAGTAATTGGAGAAATGTCAAAAGGAGTTAGAACTAGAAGGCAACTTCAAAATGAAATAGAATTTTCTGCCTTTATTTCTGAAATTGAACCAACTTGTGTTGATGAAGCTCTTGTTGATTGTGACTGGATAGTTGCAATGCAGGAAGAACTTAATCAATTTAAAAGGAATCAAGTTTGGGATTTAGTACCTAGACCAAGAAATTATCCTATCATTGGTACTAAATGGGTTTTCAAAAACAAACTTGATGAATCTGGTTTAATTGTCAAAAATAAAGCTCTAGTTGCCAAAGGATATAACCAAGAAGAAGGCATTGATTATGAAGAAACCTTTGCTCCAGTTGCAATAATTGAAGCAATAAGGATTCTACTAGCTTTTGCATCCATCAAAAATATCAAACTTTATCAAATGGATGTTAAGAGTGCCTTTCTTAATGGGTATATCAAAGAAGAGGTATATGTTGAGCAACCTCCTGGTTTTGAAGAAAACTCTAAGCTTGATCATGTTTACAAACTTAAAAAGGCTCGTTATGGTCTCAAACAAGCTCCTAGAGCTTGGTATGAGAGGCTTAGCACATTTCTCATTGAAAAGGGTTTTTCTAGAGGAAATTGGACACTACTTTATTCATCATGCATAAAGATAAACACATGCTTATAGTTCAAATGTATGTTGATGATATTATTTTTGGTGCTACTAATGAAAAGCTCTGTGAAGAGTTTGCTAAGATGATGCAGGGTGAATTTGAAATGTCAATGATGGGAGAATTAACATTCTTCCTAGGCTTGCAAATAAAGCAAAGGAAAGATGGCATCTTTATCTCCCAAACCAAGTATTGTAAGGAAATTCTCAACAAATTTAGGATGGAGCAATCTAAGGATGAGGACACTCCCATGAGTACCTCTGCCAGTTTAGATGCAGATGTCAAAGGAAAAGTAGTTAATCAGTCTCTTTATAGAGGAATTATTGGATCCTTACTGTATTTAACAGCTAGTAGACCTGATATTCAATTTAGTGTGGGAATGTGTGCTAGATATCAAGTAAATCCTAAAGAATCCCACTTAACCAATGTAAAAAAATTTTTGCATTATTTGCATGGGACTCAAGAGCTTGGGCTGTGGTATCCTAAGGGAACTCAAGAGTACCTTCTTGCTTATTCTGACTCTATATTGCAGCAGCAAGTTGTTGTGCTCAAGTTCTATGGCTTAAGTATCAACTAAGAGATTTGGGGTTAGAATTCCCAGAAGTGCCAATTCTCTGTGACAACACCAGCACAATAAGCTTGGCCAAAAATCCAGTTCATCATTCCAGAACGAAGCATATTGATGTGAGACATCACTTTCTGAGAGATCATGTTCAAAAGAAAGATGTCAAGGTGGAATTCATTTCAACAAACTTACAACTTGTTGATATCTTTACCAAATCTCTTGAGCCAGTCCAATTTACCTTCATAAGAAGGGAATTAGGAATGGTAAATCCAAACGAGTTGCAAATATCTCTGAAATATTCTGAATTTAATTTCATTTTATTCATACAGATTAATCACTAACTTAGGCATCGGAGTGCCAAATCTTAAGTTTTGCAGGACTGACCTATCGATAGTAAGGTTCACTATCGCTAGCATATGCAGGGCAAAGCTAAGTTTGAGCAGAGATTGCCATCGCTAGCCAAAGATATTATCGATAGCAAAGTCAGCTATCGATAACTGGAAGGAGTGAGTGATGAGTCTAAGTCACTTGCTCAGCGTGGGATCATGCCTACTAGCGATAGCAGCTCATATTAGTGATAGCAAGTCACTTAACAAGTCAGAATGCGAAACGTTAGCTGATGTACTCCACTGATGGTAAACCCTATGGTATTTCCTCAGGAAACAATTTCTTGAATTCTTGCAATAGGTCAGAAATAGAACTAGAACAAGAAGAATCAAGTTGGTTAGTGGAAAAATAAATTTCCTTGTACAAAAGTACAAGAACTTGCTGCCTCTCCACAAGAGCTCTCTCTACCTCTCTTATTTTTGACAAACAAGCTCATATTTTTATTTGCAACAAATTCTTTTATCTCAGATTTCTCTCTCACATGTTCTCCTTTTGTCAACTTTTGTCCAGACTCTCTTTCTTTTGTAATCTTTTTCTCTCTTTCCTTTGTAGTGCTCTCTATTTTTTCTCTATTTTCTTTTTCTCTCCTTCTGTAATCTGCTTCGATCTTCATAGGCTTGGATTGGCCTAAGAGGAGTCAATATCACCTTTTTGCCATGAAAGTCAAAATAGTACCGGTTCTTATAACCATCATGTTGGACCCTCCTATCAAATTGCAATGGACGGCCAAGCAAGACATGACCGGAACACATAGGAACCACATCATATATGATTTCATCATGATACTTTCCAACAGTAAAGGAAATCAAAACTTGCCTAGTGACTTTAGCTTCTCCACTGTCATTAAACCACTGCAACCTATATGGCTTAGGATGCTTCACAGTAGGCAAATTTTGTTTATCAACAATCAAGCTACTAGCAAGATTTACACAACTTCCACCATCAATTACTAAACTACATACCTTAGTTCCAATGTAGCACCTGGTGTAAAATATGTGTTATCGTTGTTCATCATTATGAGCATCTTTGATTTGTGCATTCAATGCTCTCCTAGCAACATATAGTTCATTTTGTACAGGTGCATCAACATCTTCCTCTACATTAGAACAAATCTCTAACGATGGCATATCTTCACAATTGGAGCTAGCACTAGTGACCTCACCATCTTCTTTGATGAAGATAATTCTTTTATTTGGGCATTCAGACCATACATGGCCTAATCCTTGACATTTGTAGCACCTGATCTCGCTAGCTTTAGAAGGATTAGGATTAGAAATACCTTTAGCAATAGGAATTATAAGAGCTGCACTTTCATTGGATTTAGACGTTGAAGCAAGATCCCCCTTTGCTTTGTACGACTTCCATGAAGATTGATTGCCCTTCCACTTGGGCTTAGTGATAGCATACAGAGAGATGTCCAATATAGACTTCACAAGGGCCAAAAATCTGTCCAAAGAGTTCAACAAAGTTATTACTTAGAAACGCTTACATTGAGGACGACATGGATTATTGCTTGGGTGGTGACATGGATGACTACATGTGTGGAATTAAACGTGATGCATGGTAGGGCACCCCCAAAGCCACCATGGCATGGAGGAGTCCAATGGAGCTTTAAAATGTCAAATTTGGGCCCAAATGCAGTGTGCAATGGATTATGGGAGTTCCAGAATGATATTACACCATATTCAAGCCAAAATGGGTGTCTTAATGGCCCAGACATTTTCATGAACGAAAATATTAAGAGGAAGACCCATTTGGACAATTCATGAAGCATCTAGAAGCCCTCCTATTGCATGAAATCTGATTGCATTTAAGTTTCTTATTTCATTTCATTAAAATAAGGCCATTTGACCAATGATTATTCTAGAAGCCTTTTCATATCTTCCTATTATAGCTAGCTGACTTTTTCTTCAAGAATAAGCCATTTCTTTGTATGGAATGGTGCCATTCAAAATGTCCATCAACATTAATGCACCATTCATGTCTTAGGTTTTTCCTTTCATTCTAGAGTATTCCATTGTTGCCTATATAAAGGCTTGCTTTGTAATGAAATTTGAAGACTTGAATGAATTGAGACTCTTGTTTCTCTTGTGTGAGCTTTGCTTGCATCTTTGTATTCTCTTGAGAATACTTGACTGTATCAAGGACTGATCATCCTTGTGGTGTCTTTGTGGGCTAGGGTTGTAAGAGACGGGTACTCTTCCTCCCATCGATCATCGGTTCCGTGTTATCTTTATCTCGTCTTTATACTTGTCTTCTAGCCGATCCGCTCCCCAAAATACATCATTTGGTATCAGAGCAATGGCTTGCTAGATTTCAAGTTCTATCCTTTGTGTCTTTTTCCTTTTTGTTTCATTTGTCATATTGTTTCGGTGTTCTTCGTTTCTGTCCTCTTTTCTTATCACTTGTTCTTTTTGTTTCTTCTATTTGTTTCCAGCATTCTTGTTCTTCCTTTTAGTTTTATTTCCTTCTTCCACCCCTTCTTTGTGTTTGTTTGTTATTAAAAAAAAAGAAAAAAATTCGTCAAAAAAAAGAGAAAAAAAAAAGAAAGTATTGTGATACAAAAAAAAGGACGAAAATTCAAAAAAAAAAAAGGAGAGATTTGCTGGTTGGAACATTTCAAAATTTGGGAAAAGTTTCCATTTCAAGTCACCATTAATTACATAAATTTCAAATTTGGGTGGTAAGGCTCCTTTTTCCATTCTTCTTGTGTTCTAATTTCCTTATTCTTCTAGTTTCTTATTCTGTATTCCTTTCCATACTTCATACACTTCCTTCCATCTTCATTTCCTACATTTTTACATTTTCCCTCATCTTCTTTGATTTCCAGATTCACATTCCCCCTTCCATTATTCTCTTCTCTTTAAAAAAAATCTGATTCTTACAACTTTACCACATTAAATATTGTCTCTTGATGTTTGTTGAGTTTCAATCAAGAATACTATGAGAAGCAAGCTTGAGTGGTAAAAGGCAAGAGTGTTTTACATTAAATATTGTCTCTGCATTAAAAAGAGCATTAGAAACATGAAACATTAGTTGTGGCCTAAAGAGTTCATTATCCATTCTAACCATGAAAGCTTGCAATATTTGAAGTCTCAAGTTAAGTTGAATAAGATACATGCACGCTGGGTAGAATTCATTGAAAATTTTCCATATGTTATCAAATATAAACATGGAAGAGAGAATGTGGTTACTGATGCTTTGTCACGTAGATATACATTAATCACTTCCTTGCATGCTAGATTGCTTGGTTTTGAGTTGATTAAGACTTTGTATGAGACTGATTCTGATTTTGGAAATGTCTAGAATTGTTGTGAAAATCATGGATTTAATGATTAATACAGATTTGATGGTTCCTTTTCAAAAGGGGAAAGCTGTGTGTGCCTAAGTTTTCAATTAGGGAGTTACTTGTAAAAGAGACTCATGGGGGAGGGTTAATGGGACATTTTGGTATTCATAAAACTTTAGATTTGCTGCAAGAACATTTTCATTGGCCTGGTATGAAACATGATGTTATATCTGTTTGTGCTAAGTGCATATCATGTAGGCAAGCAAAATCTAGGATCCAACCACATGGTGTGCACCCTCCTTTACCTGTTCCTGAACACCCTTGGACTGATATTTCTATGGATTTTGTGCTTAGATTGCCTAGATCCCCTAATGGTAGAGATAGCATATTTGTAGTCCTTGATAGGTTTAGCAAAATGGCTCATTTTATTTCTTGTGCTAAGACTAATGATGCTACTCATATTGCTGATATGTTCTTTAAAGAAATTGTTTGCTTACATGGCATCCCTATATCAATTGTTAATGACCGTGATGCAAAATTTCTCAGCCATTTTTAGTGGACTCTATGGAGTAAATTAGGGACTAAATTGTTGTTTTCCACCACTGCACATCCCCAAATGGATGGGCAAACAGAAGTGGTCAATAGGACACTATCAACATTGTTACGTGCCATTATCCAAAAGAACTTGAAAAATTGGGAAAAATGCCTGTCACATGTTGAATTTGCATATAATCGAATTGTTCATTCTACTTCATGCTATTCTTTATTTGAAATTGTGCATGGGTTCAACCCTTTGACTCCCTTAGATATTCTTCCTTTACCTTGTAATGAACTTGCTAATCTTGATGGCACAAAAAGGTAGAATTTGTGCAGGAATTACATGCAAAAGTTCGAGCAAACATTGAAAGGAAGAATGAATTAAATGCAAGAGCAGCCAATAAGGGCGCAAGAAGGTGTTATTTGAGCCTGGAGATTGGGTATGGGTGCACTTTCGAAAGGAAAGATTTCCTGCTCAAGAAAGTCTAAACTTTCTCCACTAGGAGATGGACCCTTTCAGATACTTGAAAGGATTCATCATAATGCATATAAAGTGGATCTACCATGTGAGTATAATGTAAGTGCTACCTTCAATGTTGCTGATTTGTCCCTTTGTGATGCAGGTGGCGATTCGAGGATGAATATTTTCGAGGAGGGAGGGAATGATAGAGATCAAGGTGAAAGGGCTTTAAAGGAAAAGAAAGGGATGGAGCAGGTAGCGCAAGGTCGTCAAGGGTGGAAGTCCAAGAGTCCAAGAGATCCATTACAAGGCATTGGAGGCCCAATGACAAGAGCAAGGACTAGAGCTATGAAAGAGGCCCTAAATTGTTTGATAAGAGAGCTTAAAGAGATGGAGCCTATTTACTTAGAAGAGTCATCCTTTCATATGTCTAATGAGAGCCCAAGAAAGGTGGTCACATTGCTAGAAGCCCAACAACATGATGTACAAGGCCCATGTGCAGGCCAGCTTGAAGAATTCACTTAAAATTTCACGTGACAAGCATGTGCCTTGGAGGAGGAGCATGAATGACGTCCAAGCACCTTAAAGAATTATCTAGAAGGCATCATTATGCATTCATTGTGATTGATTTTCATTTTTGGGAAGTTTCTAGGTTTATTTCTATTAAATAAGGCCTTTTGGTCAATGCTTGTTCTAGAAGACTGTTTAGTTTCCTATTCTGAAATTGTTTGTTTTAATTTTCTATTTTCTTAGGTAGATTACTTTTACTTCAAGTTCAAGTAATTTTCTAATTCTTTTAGGATTGATTAGTACCAGTCAGGTCAATCAATTAGCATTAATGGCATTTATGTTCTTAGGGTTTTTCTCTAGAATGAAATATGTTTGCCTATACATAGGCTGCATTACAGATTTGATGGTTTCCTTTTCAAAAGGGGAAAGTTGTGTGTGCCTAAGTGTTTAATTAGGGAGTTACTTGTAAAAGAGACTCATGGGGGAGGGTTAATTTAACCATTCCTTTATGCCTGCGGTCAAAAGAAAATTATTTATAAAACCCAGGATTGTAATTTATTGGTGCAACCTGGGATCATTTGCAAGGAGTTGATCTACTGAGCCTAACTAAATGCAATAAATCCAAGTAAAGAGTAGGGGTTTTGGATTTTTAGAAATAATTTCAACTAAAACTAGAATGAATGTATGAAGAAATACTTGTTTTTGGGATTTTTGGGAATAAAAATGGAATGAGTGATAGAAGTCAATAATATGAAGGCTCTCTTGGTTAGGGCATTAGTGACAAGCTTGGGTTCACACATTAGGGGAATAAGAAGGGCAATTGGGCCAAAATCATTCAAATAAGTTCCATTAAGTCCAAATTAAATGAATGGGTCAATAATGGCTTGTGACTCCACTCAACATCAATTAATGGTTTAATTGACTTAACTCAAATCCATGCCAATTGGAGAATAGTTCTATCAATGGATCACTTAGAACCACTTCTAAGTTACTTAACATAAATAGGCCTAATGACTAACTAACACTAACTTGTATCAAGTCATGACTTATTAAAGATCTTGTCCCAATTGCTCTTGTGTGATTAAGTTGGAAAAGTGAATTAATTCCTTTAGGGAAGTTTAATTAAATAAAATTACCTAAGCACTAGTAAACTTGGCAATTCAAAAAAAGAAAACTTAACACAAAAATCCATCATAGATATCAATCTCAATACAAGCCAATAGATAAAATCATCCCACATTATCATGGTAGACAATTAAACCATAAAATTTCCAAATGAAATTAATACCAACAAGACAAAGTGCTTAATACAACGTCCAATCCATCAACACAAGAATCTAAGTAATAAGTACATAGTTTCAATCTCAGCCATAACATATACTCTAGCAATTCAACTAAGAAACACCAATAATACATATATTGGAAATCAAACTACACAATTAGAACAAGAGAACTCCCTTATTGTAGAACCCTAGCTTGAGCCACATCAACCCATCACGAAGAGAGTTTGAGGAAGACCTAGCTACACATGGAGAGATTAGAAGCCACCAAAAGAAGCTCCTTTCATGACCCATGGTGGAAGAATCTTTTGTACAAAATAAGAACAAGATGAAGGATTATGTAGAAAATTGGGAAAATGGGAGGAAGAGAGGTTGTTCTTGGTTTAGAGATTCAAGAATGGGTGAATGAATGTGTTTTAGCCTCCCTTTAAGTGTTGTAGTTCAAAATCTGAGTAAGGAGTTTAGATTTGGTGGTTCTCTGGTTGGGTTATATCATTTGGGACCCTAAAAACCTAAAAAAACTAGCTAAAATAGTGCATTTGTCTGTGTTGGCTTGCTACCACGAGCAACTTTGCTCGCTCCAGTAAGGCAGAAGAAAACTGCCATTTTGAGTATTCTGGCTCATTGCCATGAGCAGGTCAGAAGCCAATTAGCCAACATCAACCAAAAATAGCATTATTCAGCACTTACCTTTCTGACTTCTTCAGCTTCTTGGGATCATTTCTCCATGATTTCTATAATAAAACACATGTAATGAAGCATCAATTGCCTAGAAATTAATTAGACGTAATCAATAAGCAATTATGACAATTTTGACCCTCATTAGCATAAATCTCAAGTAGGTACGCAAGTGCTAGGATTTGCTCTTTAAAGCACAAAAGGCCTTAGATTATGCAACAATCCCCTCAATTTAACTATATAGATCTAGACTCATGTGAAGCAAGCCTATGAGGGATTTGATATTCTCATGGAACTAATGAAAATGCTTGAAGCAAGGCAACGTAGAATGAAAGCATACTTCTTAGATCACATTCAGCCAAAGAATGTGGAAATCTTACCAGAAGGTGTCCTCATACCCCTCAGCCCTATCAGAGAAACTGAATAAGGAGAGCCCTCATGCACCGCCATGTAAGTGGATACTCACCATCATTCACCAATCCATACCTCATTTCCTATCCAAGACCCAACACAAACTACTCCTATAGATACTTAAACACAAGCCAAGGCTCCATCACCTCAAGTCTCCCCAAAGCAAACCTCACCTTAACAATCACCAAACATCACTCCTAAATCCTCTCCAAAAGAAATCTCTTCAGCACCCTGATTGTTCATGATTATTATACTATTTTAACCACCAATAATGGGAAATTAGCATTCAATTTAGGAGAATTTGATGGGAATTAAGTACAATTGCATGTATGGTTGATACTTAAGGAATTAGTTGCATTTCGATGGTAATTTGAGCATATTAGGATTTTAAATCATGCATTTCATGATTATGGACTTAAAATAGCTCACATATACTTTAATTTCCCATTATAGGTGCAAAGGATGAGGCCCTAATTGAAGAAAAGGAGAGAAAAGCAAAGAAGAAAGTTTATGTACCTCGCCGTGGACCCCCACGGCGAGAGCCAGAGGAATGAACCAGATCCAGGGTGTCCTCACCATGGCTAGCCACGGCGAGGGCCTAATTCTGAGACTGATAAGGAAGTTGTTAAGTTATTTCCAATTTGAGTGATTGGGTCATCTTCCATTGTTTCCTAAATGATGAATTCGACCTCCCCAAGCAATCTAGAGGGAATTAGGAAGGTTTTTGGGTTGCCTATCTTGATTTATAAATATAAATCCGAAAATCATCACATACACCACCAATTCAGATCACAATTCACCATTCACTCACTCTCATCCCTTCCATTCCTTAGCTCTCTGCCCTCTGCACGAAAATCCACCCTCCATTCATCCATCTACATCAATTTCACTCATTCCACTCTAATTCCATGACTTCCAACATCAAATTTCATTTGATTGTGTTCGAGAGCATGAGCGGCTAAACTCCTTGTGGGGATCTTGATGGAGGAAGGCAACCGGAGCTTCAACGTTCATAATGGGGAGTTATTTAGTTCCTCTTGTCTAAGTCTATTTATGTATTGCAATTCTTTGTATCTTGTTATATGTATTTGGTCTTGGAACAAATGTGCTTTAATGTTTAATCCTTTATTCAAAGGTCATGCATGTAATTAAGCGATGTTCTTTTATGTGTATGAACCTAAGTGTTGATTTCATGATATCATGCAATAGATGTGTTTCAATTTTATCTCCTTTGGATTTCTAGTATATCTTTAATGCATGTGCGATTGTATGTGTGTTTAGACACTAGGTCCAACGTTAGATGGTTCGATCTACTTCTAATTAGAGCCTCTATGTGTATTTATCATAAGTCTTCACTACCAAGTTGGAACTTAACAATTTCCTATTTGATTAATTAAATGAGCGATGTGCCACGTTAGTTAATCAATTAGGCTAATTGGATTAAGAGCGATTGCCTTAGGTTTTGCATTAGAACTTGGTTTAAACTCCCATATCATTTAGAAGCTAGGAAGGTTGCCCAATTCATCAAGAGACCCATGTTTTCCATATAGTTTTCAAACCTTGTTTTACTTGCTTTCTTTATAACCAAAAATCCCAAAAAGAAGTAGTTTAGTTTCCTTAATCAAAATCACAAACCCCCGACCTTTTATAGCTTTTCATGCATATAGTTAGCTTAGGTTAGTTCATTTAGCTCCTTGAGAGACGATCCGAGAAAGCACCACTAGTGCAATCCTTAGTTAGATTTAATTTTGTATTTGCACCCCAAGGTGTTTTGGAATGTGGCAAATCAATGGCGCCGTTGCCGGGGAGTCATTTTTGACTCCTAGGTTAGCTAAGTGTCAATTGCTTATTGACAAGGGGTTAGTAGAATTTTAGGTTAGCTTTAGCTCATATAGTTGTATTTAGGTTTTAATTTAGTTCTAGGTTGCATTTGCATTGATAAAATTGAAAATCTTAAAAAAAATAATAGTGTTCTTGGTCTTGTGCTTGATATTTGCTACTGTGCTTGTGGTGTATTGCTGGTTTCTTGCACCATTTGAGTGAATTTTGATTGACTAGTTGCTGCTATGTGGTTTTTGCCTTGATTGGTTGAGCTTGTATTTGTGCCTTGCATAGCCATATTTTGCATTACACTCAATTTTTCAACCAAAACCACTCAACTAAGTCATTTTATGCTATTTGGACTTGTTGAGGCCATTTGCACCAACTTTTAACTCAAATTCTCAAACTTGTGCATTTTGTAAATTTTTAAAGGTATTTTCTTGCAAATTTGGCAACCTAGGGGGTGAATTTTTGTTCTAGGTAGTTTTTAAGTGTTTTGGCATTTTTCTCAAGTCCCCCTACCCTATTTCAACTTGTTTCAATCATTGGGGTGAACTAAAATTTTTTAGAATCAAATTTGCACTTAATCTCCTCTTTGCTGTCAAATTGCAGGAATTAACTGTTGCTGAAATATGTTTCTCGCTGTAGCCCCCACTGCGAAGGCCACAGCGAGCCTTGCGTTGTTTCACTGAAGAGTTGTTCAATTCTGTATCTCACCGTGGACACCTACGACGAGACACAGACACCAGAATCTTTCTGTTTCTCTGCATCACTTGCACCTTGCACCACTTTTTCCCCAATTCAATTCCAATTGATTTCAACTTTTGCACACACCTTCTAATCATATTTTGTGACTTGTTTGCATTTGTTTCACTCATAATTCATATCTCTATCATTAATTTGACTTGTTGGTGCTATTTGTTCATTTTGTGACTCTTTGCTTGTTGTATTTGTGCACATCTTGCATTTCTTTCGTACACTTGCTGTTTGTTCCTTATGTATGACTAGAAGCACTACCAATGAGTTTGATTTACTACCTGAAAACCCTGTGATTGAGTGTTACCTTACCCAGTTGAGGAGAGCCAATAGACCCATTGTTCAGCTAGACGTAAGGAGATCAATGGGATTGTGCAGCATGTTGATGAGTCACTTTATGATTACTGGTCCAGATTTCAAGATTTGCTTCTATGCTACCCACATCATCAGATACCTGAGGAGCAGCTTGCTCAAAATTTCTATGATGGGTTGCGTGAGAAAGAGCAAGACAAGCTGAATTCTGCTACTGGTGGTTCCTTTATTGATATGACTGTTGAGAAGGGTTAGGACCTAGTCAGAAAGCTAGCCCTTGCTAAGCAGCAGCATGGTACATCTGGGAGATCTGTCTGGGACCTTGATCAGGTTGAGTCCACTTCTCTCTACATTCCTCAGATGGAGAAGTTGGAGTCTAAGCTCAATGCTATTCTGGACCGTGTCTCTGGTCCTTCTTCTTTGTCAGGCCACACGGCAGGTAACGAACTTGTAGCCCCCTCTTGTGATTTTTGTGGATCTGCTATGCATGTATCTTGTAATTGTCCCTCCCGGTATGAGGATTACAATGATGTTCTAAGGATGCCAGGGAGGTGGAAATCCATGTTGGGATCCGTATTCCAATACTTATAATAAGGGTTGGCGTCAAAACCCTATGTTCTCATGGAGGCAGGATAGTGATGCACCTAGGCCATTTAATTGCTCAGGCCAAGGTGAAAGTTCAAATCAAATAGTTCCTGCTAGGCCTGATAAATTTGATGAGTTGACTAAGATGATTAAAGGCCTTGATTCTAAGTTAGACAAGAATGATGCTAGATTCCAGCAGCTTTGGACGAAGAATTCTAATATGGAAGAATTTGTTACCAAATTGTCTAATTCTTTTAGTGAGTTGTAGGCACAGTTTAGTGGTTTTATTCCTTCTAACACTGTAATGAATCCAAAAGCCCTTAATGCAATAAATCTGAGGAATGGGAAGACACTTGATCCTGCTCCACCATCTAAGAAGGTGCAGTTTGTGATTGATGAGGAGGAAGAGGAACATGTTGATGAGGAGATTGTTGCTGATAGTCCTCCTCTTAGTCATTTGAATCTGGGGGCATCTGAGAGTGCCAAGGAGAGGGAGTTGATTGAGAGGCGCAGCCTGACCATGAAGGAGCCAGTTGCTGAGGAGGTTCCTAAGGAGCCTACATCTCTTAAAAGATCAAAGCTTCCGAGCATACATGAGCATGGTGAATAGAGTTCCAACAGCGATCTAGCCAAGTTTCCGGCTAGGGAGGTAACACTTTCTAAACTTCCATTTCCACATGTTTTTATTAAGAGTAGGAAGAGATTTGATGATCAAACTGAAAAAGAGAAGCATGATTTGTTTGGCAAGTTGCATGTTAATGTTCCATTCTTTCAGCTTGTAAAGTCCATGCCTAGTTATTGTAACTTTTTGAAAGAGCTGTGCACTAACAAAAGAAAGTTTAGACCTAATGAGCGCATTCAATTGAATCCTAGTGTGTCTGCTTTATTTAAACCTCAGTTGCCAGTTAAATGCAAGGACCCTAGATCATTCATGATTCCATGCACTATAGGGAACTTGACAGTCAATAATGCATTATTGGATTTAGGAGCGGCTATAAATGTGATGCTTAGTGCGATTTTCTCTACTTTAGGCATCACCGATTTGAAAAAGACTAGTGTTATTTTACAATTAGCCGATCGCATACTCCGATATCCACAAGGCATTCTTGAGTACATACTTGTTCAGGTTAAGGATTTGGTCTTTCCTGCTGATTTCTATGTTTTAGACACTTCTAGTGAGCCAAGTGACTTGACTATTATTCTTGGTAGGCCATTCATGCAGACTGGTGGTTCTATTATTGATATGCGAAATGGTTTGATAACTATGGAAGTAATAGATCATAGAATTAGCTTTAACATGTATGAGACTATGATATCTCAAATTAAATATTAGAACAAAATTAAACAGTCTGACTCAGAAAGATTTTCTACATAATTTGTAAGTGAAATTTAGACATTATAATATTAACCCCACTCAATCAATCTTCTCCTTAATAGGAGAGTAACTTCTTAGCCGTTTCACGGTTCACCAAATGTGGCTCTAGACTTATTTCTCTGTTCTTATGAATTGTGTTGGCTCATGGGCGGCTCCGTAATTTTAAGTTATCAGCATTGGGCTTTGTACAAGATGAAACTATTACTTCTTTCCCTCCTTTTCATTTTCATTTGTTCAAATTTTGAATTTCACATTCTGGCTCCTTTTAAAATTTCCAGCTCTTACTTTCTTCTTCCTCTTTCCCATTACTCATCTTTCCTCATTCTCTTAGACATCCCACTTCCCTCTCATCTCCCATGTCAGAAACATGAAAGCCTTCCTCTCTCCCTCTCTTCTCACTTTCCTCACATATATCATCTCTTGTCCAATGCCATTGGATCTTAAACTCGAGATGAAGGGCAAACGGATTTTTGGTTTCCAGAGGCAGCACGGGCTAAGGTTCATCTAGATGAATGGATGGGATCCCGTGATCATTGGAAGCGGGTTATACAAGGGCATGATAGGGCTAATTTGGTAGGTCTAGTGTATTTATTAACATGCTCTTGGATAATTTCCTAGGTGGTGGTGTTTGGTATGTGCCAAGTATAATTTTGTTTGGCATTGAACGGCTGTATTGTTATATAAAAATTAATATTGAAGTTGTTATTTTTTATGTAAAATATTAAAATGAAGTAATAGATAAAATATATACAATTATTTTTATCTGATTTTGATTTAAATATGTGTCTGTCTATATACATTTCATTTTTGTTCACAATAGTAACGGCTGACCACTTCATAATTTTTTTACATTGCATGTGGAAGCGTGCCATGAGACGAACGTGGAGCCAGTTGTCTCATATATTTATTGTACAATAGTCGAAGCAATGTAACTCTGGATCAGATGGTTTCCAAGCATGTGCCTTTTGGATTCATCAGCTATTTCCCCCATTTGTTCTGCCTTCAAAACTTGCACCGTTTCAGGTATCATTAATGCATCCTACTACACTTCTCAACTTCCACATTTATTGTTGAAGCGTTTTGCAGTACAACTTAACCTTCTGTCATTAATATCTTCAGTGATTTCACTATAAATATTCATCAGGATATGCGGGTTCTTCAGCTTTTGATAACTACAAGTACAAGTCTATATTTCTTTCTTTTATCTTGGTTCCTTTTTACTTGGTTAAGGAAATTCCTTGCAACAACCTAAGCGATATCTCGTCTACATCAAACACGTGGCGTGTGTTGGTGAAGGTGGACGCTACTTATCTTCGTACCGATTCCGAAATGAATGAAAGCTGTATCGTCTTCCCACAGTTGATTGAATCACTTAACTTGATTGTTTTTAATCAGAAGGTATGGTACATTGTTCATTATTTTCGCAAAAATTTTTACAATTATGTAATATACTTGTTGGTTTTTGAGAATATTTCTATGCTAACGGGAAGTCCTTTTTTCTGTATTTGTGTAGAATAGTATAATGGTCGTTCGTCTTTCCAATGATGAAGTGGTGCATCGTTTCGGGAACATGCTGAAGAAGGAACGCGTTTTTTACATCAACAACTTCGAGGTGGAGCATGGAGGATTTGGGGGTTCATGAGTTATACCATATCAACATACTGCCTAACACTGTCGTGAAGGAGTATTTTCTGGACTCCCCTCCTCATTCTTTCATGCTGAAAGACATATCTGCCATTGGACGGGACAAGGATGGCAGTGTGCAAGTTATAGGTCTGTATAGTTGGAAAGTCATATTTTCTGGACTCCCCCGCTCATTTTGTTTATGAACATAAGAACTGTTCTTGGAAAGCTAGAGAGAATGGTAAAGTTATTGGTAGGTTGACCCATGTTTCCCCTTCATCAGGTGAACTTTACTTTTTGCATATGCTAATATCAAAGGTGAGAGGTTCCGAAGTCATGAGGATATTAGGACAGTGAATGGTATTTTGTATCCTACCTTTAGGGATGCCTGTTATGCTCGTGGTTTGTTGGATGATAACAATGAGTTCATTAATGCTATTAAGGAGGCACCTGTTTGGGCAATCGGTTCTAGCCTTAGAAGAATGTTTGTGAGCATGATAATGTCCTCTTCCTTAAGCCGGCCAGAATTTGTTTGGAAGCAGTCAGCTAAAATATTGTCAAAAGACTTGCTTTATATTCCAAGGAACAATCTGAGTAGTTCATGTATGTGTCTTGTGTTTGTTTACTCTGTATTTTTATGTTTTAAGATCTGCAAATATTATTGCATGGTTTATATTATTCTTTTTGCTGGCTGGTATCATATTCACTAATATTCGTGTGGATTTGCAGGTGTAAAAGTTTCAGATGCTGAACGTGAATGCCTTGCTCTCATTGAGATTGATTGCTACTTGCGTGAGAATAGCAAGAGTTTGCAAGAGTTGACTGCAATAGATATACCTATTCAACAAGAAGCATCGATTATGGTAACCAACTTGTACTTCAAGAGCTAAGTTATGACAAGATTGTGCTTGGCATTCAAGCTGCGGAAATGGTATCTTTGCTAAATGTTTAGCAAAGAAGATGCTATGATGCCATATTGTCTGCCACAGATTCACACTCTGGAAAATTTTTCTTTGTTTATGGTTATGGAGGTACTAGTAAGACATTTATATGGAATACTCTTGAGGCATCTCTACGAGCTCGGGGCAAAATAGTTCTGACTGTTGCTTCAAGCGGAATTGCTGCTACTTTGCTTCCATCTGGTTGGACTGTGCATTCAAGGTTTGCGATTCCTATTTCTATAACTGAAGATTCTGTATGTAACATCAAGCAGAATTCTCCTCTTGTGAATTTAATAATCTCAACAAAGCTAATCATTTGGGATGAAGCTCCTATGGTCCAAAGACATTGTTTTGAGGCGTTTGAAAAGGATGTTGAGGGATGTCATGTGTTCAACGTCTATCTTTGGAGGGAAGTGTGTTGTATTAGGTGGTGACTTTTGTCAGATCTTACCAGTTATTCCAAAAGGCAATAGGGCTGATATTGTGAATGCTTGTATAAATTCATCCCCCCTTTAGAACGATTGCAATATTTTCGAGTTGAAAACAAACATGAGGTTGAAACCATGTGCAAAATCAATGGAGGAGGAAAGCTTATATAAGTTTTTGCAATGGCTTCTTGATGTGGGTGAAAGGAAAATTGGAATGCCGCATGATGGTGAAGCTGTCATTGGAATTCCTCATGAGCTGTTAGTTTTGAACTATCATGATCCTGTAGTTGCTATTGTTCAGGCAACTTATCCAAAGCTAATGGATAATATTGGGAATTCCGATTACTTTAATGACCGTGCTATATTGGCGCCAAAAATTGAGTGTGTCAATAAGGTAAATGACTTTATGTGCTTCATGCTACCTGGTGAGTTTGTTGATTATTATAGCTTCGATAGTGTTTGCAAAATAATGGAGGAAAGTGACGTGTTTGATGATTTGTATACTCCTGAATTTCTTAATACCATTAATTGCTCTGGACTGCCAATGCATAAGATATCGTTGAAGGTTGGGATTTCTATATTGCTTATTCGTAATGTTGACCAAGCAGCAAGATTATGCAATAAAACTCGACTTCAAGTGGCAAAGCTTGGACAATCTGTTATTGAAGGAGTTACTTTGAATGGGTCGAGACCAAACAATAAGATCTAAATCCACAGAATGGACCCCCTACCATTAACTTTCTGTTATCTCTTGACGGGAATTGTCACGTCACACTAACATAAAACACCTCATCATATCTTATGTGACATCTTTTTAAGTTTATATTTGCATAAAACCTCCCTAACCATTTTAAATTTCAATTTCACCTCCTTTAATTTTTATTTTTTTAATATTAGGCCTCTCCATTAATTTTTTTTAGTAATGTCCATCAAAGCAGGCACTTTACTTTTAACATTTTATTCTAATATTAAAATAAATTTTTACAATCTTTTTAATATTTTTGCCAGTATTCTGTTATTATTGCAGCCATTTCAATATTATGTTTAAATTTAACTATCCAGATTTTTCTTATATTGGAGCTTTTATTTTTATGTTTTTGGTCAGTGTAAACTTTCAAATATTATTATTCTATGTTTCTCTATGAAAAAAAAATGCTATTTTAATAGATAATAAATAATAAATATATATAGCAAAAATCACAAAATGATTTCAAAAATATTATCATAACATTAGAAGAAAATGCTGAAAGTAAAGTGCCTACTTTGATAATAATAACAACAACAACAACTAATGGAGGGGCCTAGTTTTAAAAAAGTAAAACTTCAAGGAGGTAAAATTTCAATTTTAAAATATCAGGGATGTTATATGCAATTAGACTAAAGTTTAAGGGAGTTCTATGCAAATATAACCTTAAAAATATGCCACATGCATATGGTGATGTGTTTTATGTAAGCATGACATGGCAATTTTAGTTAAGAGATAACAGCAAATTAACAGTAAGGGGGTCCATAATAAAAAGATAAAAATTCAGGGAGGTTAAATTTAAACGTCGAAGGAGTTATATGCAACTGCCCCAAAGTTCAGAGGGTTTTATGGAATTTGGCCTATCTAGTCTAGTATTAGAAATAATCATTCCCCCTTTTTCTCAAAAATTTTCTTTTATTAAATTTTGTTTATACACACACGTGCACACCTTAAAAAGTACATCTAACTTCCATTTAAAGTTGAACCAAAATTATAGATATAAAATATATAAATCTAATTGGTTGGAATCCCATAATTGTAGGAATATAGATTAGAAAATTTTATGATTTGAATATTAGTTTCCTTATTTCTCTCTTGTAATTAATAATTTCATAATTATTTACTAAGAAATTAGAGGACCGATTCCCTTCTCTTCTATTAATATTTCTTTCTGTTGTACATTGATTAGACTCTTCAATAAAATATCTTTTCCAAATAATTATATCATAATTACTACTAGTACTATGACCACCACCTCTGCTACCATCAATAAAAACAACAGTTTATAAATACATTGAATAGAATACACTAACAATGAATAACGCTCTGATATCTAAAATTAAGTATTTGAACAAAATTCTCCACTCTGAATAAAAAGTGGAAAATATCAGTTCAATTGTAAATTAAACAAAATTACGTTTTAAATGATGGTAAATTTTTTTTTTTTGCCAGAAAATGATGGTAAATTTTAGTGTTAAAGTACTGTTCATAATTAAGAGAAGTGGGAGCATTATCGACTTTTTCTTAGGGTCGTCAGATATTTAGATTAGAATACATCAGACCCTCAATATAAAAAAGGATACATCAGACCCTCAATAAAAGAAAAGAAAAGAATACACTAGACCTTACAATTTGATTATAATCGAAGACACAGAGGAGGAGCAAGCCAAGCTGGTTGCCCTAAGACTTTCTCGCTCCCAGTGATCTCCGGAATGAGGAGCATATTCACATTTTCTAGCCGTTGGAGATGAATGACTCGGATTGCCACGTTGTGATGTGAGCTCCCATTTTGAATTCATTCATATCGTATTCATATGCTTCTTCTTTTTTTTTTGAACTAAATCACGCATTCTCCCCCCCTCCTCATTTTTGAGTTTCTTCAGATATCCTCCCATTTTTCTTTTTCTCTATTCACTTCCCTTTTCCTTTGAATCGTTCATTCCTTCTCGTATGGTCACCATTCTCATGCTTCCTCTTCCATTAGGGTTTCTGGTACATACGATTCTCCCTGGGGAAATTGGTTGCTTTTATTTTTGTTGTGTTATGCCCTTTCTTTCCAAGGCATCGAATCATTAATCAGATTTCTTTTCTTCATAGTGAAATAAGCTTGATTCGATTACTAATTTTTTACTGGAGACTTGAAAATTTTTAATTCCAAGCACTTTCAAGAACAAGATAACAAATTCTGTCTCAACACTCTTACAAAAATTTTGACAACTGGCACTTCAAATTTGAAGTTTCTGAGATTTGATTTTGATCTTTTCTAAAAATGGAAAGTTTGCTCTTTGTTTGTTGGGAATCGTAGAGAACCTAGAAATTATCAATGGTTTCATTTTTTGTGAAAAGGAATTATTTCGAAGTAAATGTTTTCTGCTATCATAAGCGGATCTCTTTGAATTTGTGTTGCAGGTGATCTGGTTAACTACTCTTCGGAGATCAGTCTTACCAGAATTGGCACTTGCTTAATGTTCTTTTCATTATATGACTGAGAAGGTACGGCCACGTGGCTAAAGACAAGCACGTTACTGTCGAATAAGTATGAGCTGTTGTTAGTTCAATGCTTGTGGTGGTATTGTTGATAAATGACACCATATACAGAAGCCTATATGTTAAGATAGATGACCGTTTTACTGCTATTGGAAATCTAGGTTGATCCAATTTACAGCTTAGTGGTTTTGAATATATTGCAATAACAACTTCAAGATTTGGACATGAGAAGCTCCTGGTTTAATAAATCACCCAACATTTTTGGTCCTAGACCGCCAGTGAGCTGGTTGATGCTGTGCCTGATCAGTCTGCTTGCACTAATTGCAGTGTGAGGTTCATCTTCTTCTAACAACATTGATTCAACACCATTTACTCAGGCATCTCTCATTTATTCAAACTACAGAAGGATTAAAGAGCATGCGGCAGTTGATTATTTGGAATTAAAATCTGTATCATTGGGTGCTAGTGGGCAAAAAGAACTTGACCTCTGTGGCAAAGAAAGAGAAATTTTTGTGCCCTGCTACAATGTTTCAGCAAATTTGTTAGCAGGGTTTAAGGAAGGTGAAGAGTTTGATCAGCACTTCAAATTTGTTATCTAAGAATTTTCTGTTGTGGGATTTTATCAATCATCACTGTTGTTCTGCATATTTTGCTCTGATTTCCACTGTTATCTAAAATTCTATGAATCTTTTAGCCTGTCCAGTAGAATTTATTGTTGTTTGTTATTTTGTGCATTCCCTAGGGCCTTTGAAAATCTGTGATTTGTTCAATTCCTATGGAATTTGGATACTTTCTTATTTGGATTTACACATTTGTGATTTTGCTAAAAATGTTGTAATAGTGCATGTGCTGACTTTGTTGCATGTGGATTAGTAGCTGTTGAAACATCATTGTGATTGTCATCTTTGATTGCTAAAGATTGCTACTATAACTTCCATATTACTGTGATGTGAATTTTGAAACACACTCTAAATTTGTTTATGTTTGCTACTGGAAATTGGAGCCACACTATCTGGTTCCAATTTTGTGGTTTTCCTGACAAGAATCAAGGAGTTTGGTCACTATATGCCGCTGAACTTTTTATTGTCATAAACATTGAGAAAACTGCAAGGTCACGGGGTCTTTAAGCATTTCATTGAAATTTGGTCAGCTGTATATTGCTGAATTTTTGCTATCATCGTTGAAAGCTTGGTGTCATAAGTGTTTTTGCTGTCAATGTCATTTTGTGCTGTCATTATTGTGTCTTAAACATCATTTGTTGTTGCAAATTGGAATTGATTTTGTGTTTTATCTGTTGCAAACTTTCTAAATTATATTGGTAGTAAGAGATCTGGAATTGGTTTGCATCTTGATTGTGCTAATTGAATGATAAAATTTCCATTTCTTCATTGATGAGTTCTTTTCTGTCATAAGTGGAATCAAGTGTTAAAAATGTACTTGTTGGTTGAAAAAAAAACAAAGCGGAAGCTTGAATCCATAGTTCTTGTTGAAATATGGGCCTTCTATTCAGCCCATATCTCTTGGGTTTAACCTAGTTATTTAGGTTTAACCTAATTGTTAACCTAGCCGTCTTTCCTTAATTATTTCCCCTCCCTCATTAATGTACATAACGGTCAGATTCCATATTACTCTAACCGTGATTCTTGGGAACCAAATCTGCGCTAATCTAGGAAATATATTAGGGATTCTATTAGGCTATAATTATGGCAGCATTAATTAGGATTATTCTCTGCCACTCCTATATAATGTAATGCATTCAGATTGCAGAATATAGAATAAAATATTATTCAGATTTTATTATATGGTATCAGAGCCGTAAGAGCTACTGGACGCGATGTCTTTCAAGGACGCCCTCCAGAATCGTGTCTACACCTCCATCGAAGGTGGACAGCCTGATGGCACCTTAAAAACTGCAACCTCCAACAATGGGGGGACTGTAAATATGGTTCCTGCAGTCACAGATGTGTTCACACAGATGCCAACCACCCATCGACTCAACGGCAGGAATTATTTGCAGTGGTCCAGGCATGCTCTCATGTTTATCAGGGGGCGGCACAAGGAGAAGTACATCCTAGAAAGACCACTAGCTGCCACAAATCCTTCCTATGTCACATGGTGTGGTGAGAACAACCTTGTCATGGCATGGCTCGTGAATTCAATGACTGCAGAAATTGGAGAGAATTATCTCCTTGCATCTACTGCTAAAGAAATATGGGAATCTGCAAAAATCACATACTCTGACATAGACAACACAGCTGCCTTGTATCAAGTCAAACGCCAACTGCATGACCTTGATCAAGGTGATAAACCTGTAACCCTTTATTTTACTGCTCTAATGAAACTTTGGCAGCAGCTTGATAAACCTGTAAAATATGGGAATCTGCAAAAATCACATACTCTGACATAGACAACACAGCTGCCTTGTATCAAGTCAAACGCCAACTGCATGACCTTGATCAAGGTGATAAACCTGTAACCCTTTATTTTACTGCTCTAATGAAACTTTGGCAGCAGCTTGACCTATATGAAGTACATGAGTGGCGAAGTCCTGAACCTGCCACATATTACAAGAAATTAGTGGATCAAGATCATTGCTACAAGTTTCTTCTTGGCCTCAATGACTCATTTGAAGACATTAGGGGTCGAATCATGAGCATACGGCCAATTCCAACGCTGATTGAGGCCTTCAATACTATCAAGTCTGAAGAAAGCCGAAAGGTACTCACAAATCCCGCTTCTATTCCTACTTTCACTAACAACTCCTCTGTTCTTGCTGTCCATGGCCCCCAGGGTGAAAAGGTGTGACCATTGTAACAAGAATGGACATACCCGAGAGGAGTGCTGGAAATTACATGGCTGTCCCCCACACCTCAAAACTAAAGGGAAAAACGGGACTGGCAGCAAGGGGCACCTGGTAAGTACACCTACCAATGAAGGGCCTTTGAGCCATGATGAACTGGTCCTATTAAGAAAGTTACTTGAAAAACACACACCTATGTCTAGTGACACAGCTACCCCTTCTGTCACAATGGCTCACGCAGGTAAAGCCCTTACTTATGCTCTTAGTGGTAAAACACAAACTGAAAATTTATGGATAATAGATTCTAGAGCAACTAATCATATCACTGGTTTTAAACATTTGTTCCCTGAATTTTACACTACTTCTGAACATAATAAAGTTGAGGTAGCTAATGGTCAATTTTCTAAAGTCTTGGTGCTGGAAGTGTTGTTATATCACAAGAAATTGTGCTGAAAAATGTATTATTTGTTCCTGAAATTAAGTGCAGTTTATTATCAGTAAAACATGTGGCTGATAAATTAAAATGTCTAATCATTTTTGACAACCATGGATGTACTTTTCAGGACTTGGCATTGGGGAAGATGATTGGCACTACTAAAGTATGGAATGGTCTTTACTATATTCAGAAGTCTTATCCAAAAACTGCTGCTTCAAATTATCTTGCAACTACTATGATGGCTGATGATATAAAGTTGTGGCACTCTAGGTTAGGCCACCCTAGTCTAAGTTATATGAAACTCTTATTTCCTAATATGAATAAAAAGGCCATTAATGAATTTTATTGTGAAACCTGCTATTTAGCAAAACAAATACGAAGTACTTATTCTCCGAAAACTTATTTACCTTCTCACCCTTTCAATCTCATCCATAGTGATATTTGGGGACCTTCTAAAGATGAAACCAACTCTAAAAGCTGCTGGTTTGTCACTTTTATTGATGATCATACCAGATTAACATGGGTTTATCTTTTACAAAATAAATCTGAAGTTTTTTCAGTCTTCAAGAATTTCTATGCATTCGTTAAAAATCAGTTTCAAACATCAATAAAAATTTTACGAACAGATAATGGAAAAGAATATCTGAACTCTTCTTTCACAAACTTTCTAACTACAAATGGTGTTATTCATCAAACCTCTTGTGTTTATACTCCACAAGAAAATGGAGTTTCAGAAAGAAAAAATTGTCACCTTTTAGAAGTTGCAAGAGCTTTGATGTTTGAAAGTAATGTCCCTAATAAGTTTTGGGGGGATGCAGTACTCACTGCTGCTAACCTAATCAATAGAATGCCTTCAAAAATTCTCAATTTTAAAACCCCAATGGAAACCTTTCTTGCTGTTTATCCAAATTCCTCTCTTATAAACACCCTTCCTCCAAAAATCTTTGGCTGCACAGTTTTTGTTTACAATGAACATGGGGGAAAACTTGATCCTAGGGCAATCAAATGCATTTATCTTGGTTTTGCTTCAAATCAAAAGGGATATAAATGTTTTTCTCCAAACACAAACAAGACATATATTACAATGAATGTGAGATTTGTTGAAAAACAGCCTTTCTATTCAAAAGTATCCATTCAGGGGGAGAGTAAAGGTTATGAATGGATACAATATGATCAGGACCAACATCAAGTAAATGAATCAGAGTTACAAACATTACTAGATGTGCCCCTTCCCTTGTCAAAACCAGTCACGCCAAGACACAATTATGAAAATAATGAAAATCAAGAACCTAGTGATAGAAATAGGACTCCAAATATATCTATCTTTGAGGATAATAATCCATTTGAACATTTGAATGATCTTTATGATTCCTCAAGAGAATCTGATTCAAATCAGTCTCACAATTCCATGATACAAAATCAAAATGAGACTAGAACTCAGTGCCATGATTCTGCACCAGGTCCAAGTCCTGAAGATCTCTACTGGCTGATAGCTCTAAGAAAGGGAAAAAGGAGTTGCACTCAACATCCAATTAGTAAGTATGTTTCATACAGTAAGATTTCCTCTAATCTCAAAACTTTTGTAGCTAATGTTGACAGTGTGAAAATACCTAAGACCTACAATGAGGCAATAATGGACTCACATTGGAAACAAGCCATAGAAGAGGAATTAAGAGCTCTCAACAAGAATGGAACTTGGAATATTTCTGAGCTCCCTACAGGTAAGACAAAGGTAGGTAGCAAATGGGTATTTACAATAAAATATAATTATGATGGTAGTATAAACAAATATAAAGCTCGTTTAGTTGCTAGAGGATACACCCAAACGTATGGAATAGACTATCAAGAAACTTTTGCCCCTGTAGCTAAACTAAATACTATTAATGTGCTTTTATCATTGCTGCAAATCTTGATTGGTCCCTACATCAACTTGATGTAAAAAATGCTTTCTTAAATGGGGATCTAGAGGAAGAAGTTTACATGGAAATACCATTAGGAATGAGGACATCCGAAAATATGGGGAAAGTATGTAGGCTACGTAAATCTTTGTATGGTCTAAAACAATCTCCAAGGGCATGGTTCGAAAAATTTACTCGAGCTATTAAAGAATTAAATTATAAACAATGTCAGGCTGACGATACATTATTTATAAAACAAATAGGGGAAAAAATAACAGTGCTTATTTTTTATGTTGATGATATAGTCTTGACAGGAAATGATGAAGGTGAAATCATAAGGCTTAAGAATGATTTGGCATCAAAATTTGAGATCAAAGATCTTGGTCCCTTAAGGTACTTTCTCGGCATGGAAGTTGCTAGAAGTCAGAAAGGTATAAGTGTATCACAACGAAAGTTCACATTAGATCTACTAAAAGAAACAGGTATGTTGGAAGCTCGTCCAGCTAAGACACCCATGGAACTAATTCAAAAACTTATTATAAAAGAAAACGGCAAGGAAGTAAACAAAGAAAGAAATCAAAGGTTAGTAGGGAAGCTTATTTATTTGTCACACACTAGGCCTGACATATGTTATTCTGTAGGTGTGGTAAGCCAATTTTCTAGCTGCCCTCAAATCAAGCATATGACAGCAGTTTACAGAATCCTCAGATACCTGAAGAGCACTCCAGGATATGGACTGTTTTTTTGCAAAGAACGAGTCAAGAGGAATAGAGATATTTACAGATGCTGATTGGGCAGGTTCTAAAAAGGATAGAAGATCTATCACAAGCTATTACTCCTACATATGGGGAAACCTAGTCACTTGGTGAAGCAAGAAACAACCTGTGGTATCTAGAAGTTCAGCCGAATTAGAATTGAGGGCATTAGCTCTGGGTGTTTGTGAAGGGATGTGGCTAGTCAGACTACTAAAAGAACTACGAGTTAATATGAATGGTCCAGTGAAAGTATGGTGTGACAACACCTCAGCAATTAGAATGGCAACAAATCCTATTCATCATGACCAAACAAAGCATGTGGAAATAGACCAACACTTCATAAAAGAAAAGGTTGACAACGATGAAATTGATTTAGCATACACTCCTTCAAGAGACCAAAAGGCATATGTAATGACTAAGTCTCTCACCCATGAGAAATTCGAAGGCTTTAGAAGCAAGCTGGGAATGATCAATGTATATTCGCCAACTTGAGGGGGATTGTTGAAATATGGGCCTGCCATTCAGCCCATGTCTCTTGGGTTTAACCTAGTTATTTAGGTTTAACCTAATTATTAACCTAGCTGTCTTTCCTTAATTATTTCCCCTCCCTCATTAATGTACATAACGGTCAGATTCCATATTAATCTGACCATGATTCTTGGCAACCAAATCTGCGCTAATCTAGGAAATATATTAGGGATTCTATTAGGCTATAATTATGGCAGCATTAATTAGGATTATTCTCTGCCACTCCTATATAATGTAATGCGTTCAGATTGCAGAATATAGAATAAAATTTTATTCAGATTTTATTATAGTTCTACTTGGCTGTATTAATTTGTGTTGTGCTTGATATATTTTGTGGAGTAATGATCATTGTTTGGGATGTTTTCATTTACTCAACCTAACTTGAGTTAATGAACTTCATACTTGTTTGAACTGGTTTGCCATATTTTTAATGGATTGGAATCTAACTAAAGGAGGTTTTAATTGTTCTACTTCATTGTTCTCTCAAAATTTGAGGTTTCCTTATGCTTGCCACATGTCATTAACTATCTTCAAGAATCTTTCCATCTTACATTGTCATGTGACTTAAAACCTTATATTACAGGGTTAAAATGAAATATCAAGGATTTTGTGGTTGTGACTTTGAGTTCTTTAAATATCCTCTTGACTTTGGAATTTTGCATGAACATAATTTGATTTGGGAACTTAAACACATACATAGTTCTACTTGTGAGATCCTTTCTTGTGATTTGCCACCGGTCTTATTTGCCTATTATTTACTTTTCTTTGTGACTAACACTCACCAAAATTTGGTTTCCTCCTTTGAAGGAACTTGGTAGGAAGTTGTTCCATTAGGATCACCATTCTTCACCAAACAGCTTAGAGCCCTTACGAATTGAATTGGATCCACCACCAAAGAACTATCAAGAACCTATGCTGAAAAGAGCCTCTTGAGTAGTTCGTGCCTCTCATCAAGGATGAGAAATTCAGTTTCAAGACCCTTCACTATGAATTACCAGGTTGTCTCTCTCCTTTATTGCTCTTTTCTTGCATCAAGCATAAGAGCTATTTATTTATTTATTTATGAAAAAGACCGGGTGTGGGAGCTCTTTTCTTGGAAAACTGATTTTTGGATGGAGTAGAGGCATTTTGTCTTACTTTTGAGATTGTGTTTATTTGAATAAATGTAGCTTAGTAGCTGGTTGCATGAAGGGAAGTTGATTGCATATATAGGGATTTATATGATTCATTGTTTAGCTTGTTCGAATTGGGTGAGATAGTATAGACCTGTTTGAAGAAATTTTAAGCTTAAAAATTCAATTATAGTGTGATATTTCACTTGTCTCAACTTGCTCTTCAGAACTTGTTCTAAGTCTTCTCACGGCAACATTACGCATGTGCAACCCGTTAATATGATTGAGGATTTTGCTAGCTAGTTAGGCCAAATGACCAATCCTTTAAATGATGTATCATTTGTCACCCCTTTTTGCTTATTGGCACTTTCACTCCATTATTTATTTCATATCCCTTTCCTCGCAAGAATGCATAAATTATTTTTTCCCATCCTTCTTGGAGCTTGATTTCAAGTGTAACATGGATTGACATCATATTTGTGCATGTTAACAGTTAGGGTGCAAGGAGGCAAGAGTGAGAAAAAAAGAATAATAAAAAACAAAAATAAAAAAGAATTGCACTCCATTGGTTTTATTTGGCTTAGTAACCGGGGGTTTTGATCACCAATGTTGATCTTCGCGTCAAACGGCTAGTAAAAGTCATGATTGTGCTAGTAGCATCTTGGTGCCATTGAGTTATCAAAGCTTGAATAACCGAGCCTTTATATCACCAATATGAAGATTCGCGTCAAAAGAGCATATATATAATGGCCTAAGGAAGTTGAAAAAAGCGAAAAGAAAAAAAAAACTTGGCTCCGCCAGTTTAGGTTGGCTTAGTAACCGGGGGTCTTCATCACCAATGTTGATCTTCGCGTCAAACGGTCAGCAAAGCTATGAGAAAGCTAGTAGCATCTTGGTGCCATTGAGTTATCAATGCTTGAGTAACCAAGCCTTTGTATCACCAATATAAAGGTTTGCGTCAAAAGAGCATATGCATAACGGCCCAAGAAAGTTGGAAAATAGGGTAGAAAAGAGAAGGAAAAGAAAAAGGATGAAGCCCTTGCATCCTAACTATTTAACATGAATTTCAATCATCATTCCACACCCTTGCATTAATCCTCCCTATTCCATGCATTGTAGATCGCTTCATTCCACACCCTTACATTACAAGCTACAAAGTCCTCTTGATTTTCGAATGCACATGTAATTGGTGGCAGAGAATTATAACTAGTACAAGCCTATGGTAGGGTGATTGAGCGTGTGAACTGATTGAAATGAACCCCGATGCTAGTGAGTTGACAGATGCACTTTATATCCTTGTGTGGCTATCTCATTTGGTTATCACTTTCTAAATAATGCTTGATACTTAGATCCATCTAAATAATCCAGATAGTGTGAGCTACGTGAGCCATTGTTCAAATGCTTTTTGAAGTGTCTGCTTAACAAGGTAGTATATAGTTATGGCTCTTCTCTAGTGATGCGATCCAGCAAGATGACTTTTCAATATCAAATGATCCTTTACAAATTCCAAGTGGACCAATCACAAGAGCAAGAACTAAGAGAATAAAGGAAGCATTGATCGGGCTAGTGCAAGAGACATGGACAAAGCAAATGGCAATTGGTTCAACAATTAGGAGCAAAAGTGCTGAAAACGTAGCAAATGTCATTTGGGCTGAAAAGGGAGATTCTGATAATATTCTGGGCTTGGAGACATCAAATTAAAGGGCTTGGACCAAGTGCTTCATATGGGAGAAGTCATTTGGGCCTAAATAATCACATATTGGGCTTAAGTGATGACTACATTTTAATATTTTTTATTTGTGCGAAAATTAGAGTTTAATTGGCAATCTGGACTTTTTATTTATTTATTTATTTAGAAATTGTTGTTTAGAACTCTCTAGAATGCATTTAATGCAAACTAGGTCAAATTTATGAAGACACCTATAAATGCTTTGTTAGCCTCATTTTGAGGGCATATTTGAATTTGAATGAAAAATTTGCTTTCTGCACTTTGTACCTTGAGAGAGGATTCTCTCTAGGGTTCTTCTTAGAACTAACAGACATATCAAGGCTTGATCAATCTTGTGGCGTCTTCCAACACTTCGGCTCTTTGTTCTTCCGTGTTCAAGGGTTCGAGTGGATCATTACTGTCCTTTGTTTAGCTTTCTTGGAGTGAGTGTATCTCAGATGGATTGTGGGTTCTTGGGGTCTAACCCTAGTGGGTTCGCACCATCTAGTGCATATTACTCTTGTTCACATTGATATGTAAAAATGCTATGGTTTATGACATTATTTCTACTAGGCACCAGAAAGTTGATTGACTTGGCCAACTCTTCTTGAAATTTCAAATGTCATAAACTTTATTAATAGTTTACATTAATAGATTATTTATACTTTATCTATTAGAGACCAAGGTAGCTATTGAATCTTTATTTATAGTTTACATTAAGTATCATTGGTATTTTGAAGTCAGAAACAATACATTGTATAACTTCCCTCACTTTCATTTAGTTCTGAAAGCTGAATATACATTTAGTGATATTTTCTGTGTTTTAAAATTAAGCTATAAGCTTTATGTAGCCTTATAATTTTAATTTCATCGTAGGCCCCTAAACCATAAAGGATGCTCCAGGGGTAGAGGCTTATTTCACCGAAGAATGTAGACCCTCTTGAAGATCCTCGTCCTCTGAGATCAACAAGTTCTAGCCACCCTCTGTTGCTAGATGTTGTGTTTATAGTTACTTCTATTTTTTTTATTGCATTTCATATGAAACCGATTTATGTGCTTAAGGCTGTTGCCTACATGTGTTTTTCTTTTTTAAAAATTGAGATTTTTTGAACTCTTTTTCTTTTCTTTTTTTTGGACATGCTGCAGTCTACAAGGAAAGTCTGAAATTATCCAGGATCAATTATTGAAGCTTGGCGGGCAAATGACTTATATTTTTGGCTTTGGAGAGTTGTGTTGTGAATTTGAGGATAAATTCCTCTACAATCTTGCAAGAGGCAAGGTTAGTCCCTAGTATCTCTTGATTAAATAGAGTGGTTTATTAAGAAACTGGTGCATGGGAAACTACAAACAAAAACAAATACAGATATAGGAAAAGTGGGTTGAAGAACATAATTGGAGCTATATCAATGTATTTAGAATTGCCTATACAAATGTATACAAAACATGTGATATGCTATACACTAATTCTTTCACAGTGTTGTGATATTTTTCACCCTTTGACTTATGTCACTTATATTTGTTTTATTATTATTTTTCATTTCAGTCATTTTGCTTCTTTACTTTAAGTGAGACCATGGCTTATGCTCGGTGGAGCTCATTCTGCACAGCTGTCGGTGACTAAAAATGTGATTTAATGAAACATGGTAGGTGCCGTTTGCTCCTACCTAGACAGTTTTCAATTTATCTGATTGTTGTCTGTATAAAATTGACGTAATGCGACTAAAAATTAAATTTTTGTTGTCTCCCTTGTTTTTAGTTGATAGTTAGGTACTTTCATTCGAAGGTTAGGACTGTGTTTGGTCTGTTATGTCATTTCCTTTCTGGTTGGATTTTTCCTTCACCTTTGTTGAATGCTTTGAATGTTCCACCATCTTGACTTGTGCTTCCTACAAATTACTACTCTAATTGAATTCTACTGTAGGGAACTTTTAGTAGCTCTTGATTATTCCAAGATGAATCTCCCCTCAGGTATGACCATCCATATTCTTATAGGAATAAACCATCCATGCTTTATTTTGTGAGGAATTGCAATAGATAAGAAAACAGAAAAATAAAATTAGTCCTTGAATCTGTAGGTATTGAGGTCATTCATGGAAGTCTAGAGCATAAAATCAATGCCACTACATTTACCCTTCTAATGTTGCTTTATTTGATCAAATACATTCTGGGTTTTTCTAAGAAGTCACTAACTCTAATTATCTACTCCTACTTTAATTCATGAGGCATAAGTTGAACTAAAACATTTAATTTGTGAATAATTAGCACCAGAACTAAATTCCATGAGCAGCTAAACTGGAGAAAGGGAGGGATATCCACCTTAGCTTATTTTTGGTGCATGATGGGGAAAGAATAATGTTTAATGATGATTCTATCTATAGAAGCTATTAGTGTTTCTTTGTGCAAACCATCTCTTGCTAGGGCTGCTAATCTTATTTCTAAGCATTCTTATTTGAGATGATCATGAACATGTGGACTGGAGAGTAATGTGCCTTCTTTGAGAATGATGAGGAATTTACTTCTTTTACTTCTATACATTATGCTCCCTATTCATGTGGGTGACATGCCTTGCTTTAACTAGAATTCCTTGACCCCTTTTCTGCATAGATCTTGCAGATCTTGTGAAGCTAAATATGGATTGGGATGTGTTGACATGGTTGTCCCTTCCTCTCCTTGCTTTATTGAATTTGCTTGTGAAATTAAATGCTGGATTGTTTTCTTAACATAAGTGTGGGGTAGTGGAGCTGTGGTTCTTGTGAACTGTAGGAACATCAATGCTACTACACTTAACCCTTCTGCTCTTGCTTTATCTGACAAATTTCAAACTGAATCTATTTTGAATTTAGTCTAAAGAAATCTTCCGTCTCAAGTGATACCTTCCCTATTCTTATAGCCATCTTTGCATTCATGGAGCATGAAAGCAACGTCAAGCCCCTTAGGGGTGAGTATCAGTTTTTCGGTTCGGTTTTCGGTTCAAAACCGAAAATCGAAAATGGGGGAAAAGGATTTCAGTTTCGGTTTTTCGGTTTTTCTGGGCTTTTTTTTAGATTTGGCCCATATCAGAATTTAACTAATTCAACATTTCAATTTTCAACTCAGAGGGAAGCTAAGCGAAAAAGGGAGAAGGGAGAAAGAGTTCCTGATGCTAACTAAACACCAAACAGAACCAAAACAAAGAGGCACCAGGTTCAATCACAAAACAGAACCAGGTTCAATCACCAATTCCCGACACTAGAATTCACAAAACAAAGAGGCACCAGGTTCAATTATCATCAAACATAACCAATCAAAACAAGCACGCAACAAGAAAGCAATCAATTTCTTAGAATTTGTTTCATGATCCACACTACAGAGCAGAAAATCAAAACAATGAGTAAAGAATCAGTTCACCCAAAATGAAATCAGAAGGGTAGAAAGGGGACTTGTGGCTGATGATTTTGAAGATGAAATGAAAGAGATCTGGAGAAGGAGAAATGACGGCAGCGATGGGCGGCGGACGAACGGCGTCGTCGTCGTCTTCTTCTCCTCAAAGCTATCCCCTCTCCTCCTCTTGTTCTAACTCGATCGATCCCTCTCCCGCTCCCTCTCTCTTTCTATGTCTCTGTCTCTATCCTTCTCCCTCTCACGATCTTGATCCTTCTTCCCTGTCCCTCGATCTCTGAGCCTCGTAGGCTCCTGAAGCTCCATCGCCCCATCTTCATCTTCGTCTCTGCTAGCTCGGCGTTGAACAAGAAAGTAGAGAAGAAAGGAGATGGCGATGGATCCTGGTGGTGGGCGACGGCGGCCGATGATGGTGTAGGCGTCGATGGGCGATGGCGATTAGCGATGATTAGAGAGGGTGGCAGGGAGCTAGGTTGGCCGATGATGGAAGGATGAGATGAATAGATGATGACTACATAGTTAGGTTAGCTAGGGTTTGTATTTGGGGCTCTTGGGCTTGCTGTGATTTGGGCCTTCTTATTCTCCCTTAATTGGGTTTGGGCTATTTTTTTAAAATAATTATTTAGCTAATTTTGCAACTTTTATATTTCAATGTGAAGAATTAATTAATTTTTTATTTATTATTTATTGTGTTAATTATTTAGTTATTTAATATGTTCAATTTTCTAATTTAATAAATTATAGTAGTTAGATAACATGTTTTATTAGCAGAAAAAAGGATAGTATATTTTCATATTTAGTTTATTCATTCATTATATTTATGTAAATTAAATCAAGGAAAATATCATTAAACCCCCTATGTGGAACAAAAATTCATCCCCCTAAAAATCTGAAAACTTCACTTTGCCTCTAGATAAAGTGAAATTAAATGTCTCACCAAAAAAACCAAAATGTCCTTATTGATTCCATGATTTTTGAGACTTGGAAATACTCACATTGATATTGGAAAAAAGAATAAACGTTTTGGGAACCCAGTTTTGAAATGTTGCATGAAATTCCCCATATGTGTCTTATAAAATTCAATAAGGACATTTTGGTTTTTTAGTTGAGACATTTAATTTTTCTTTACCCTCCTAGGGACAAAGTGGAGTTTGAGATTTTTGTGGGGGGAATCTGAATTGTTTTTGCTATAGAGAGGATTGAATGATATTTTCCCTAAGTATAAACTCTACTGTTTGTGAAGCCACATGAAATTAAGAAGTTTGAGTGCATATATTTAAAAGTGAGCCTTCGTAATTATAAAAACCAAGAGTAAAAGCCACAAATTAAGGAAAACTATTTTATTGAAATACCAAATTCACCCCTCCTCTCTTGTGTAAAGTAACGATATAGGCAATAAGGAAACCATTTTTGTAACTACGTAGACACTTTTGGGTCAACAAAAGCTTTGTGGTATTGGGTGCATTTTGGACCAAGTTACATGGATATTTTTGCACCTTTTAATTTCTCTACCATTGAAAAACTCAACACCATTAGCGTATATCGTTGGCATGGGAACTTTTGGCCCATTTTGGTAGCTACATGGGCATAGTTTGGCCAAAAAAAAAAAACTTTGTGGTGCTGAATTACACATTGGACCAAACTACATGATCATTTCTACAACTTTACCTTAATTAAATTATATGATTTTGTGGGACCTCAGTTTAATTAGGGGATTTCATGAGACCTTATTTTAATTAAATTCTTTCTATGAGACCTGTAATTAATTTTCCCTTTTATAATTTTAATTTTAAGATTGCTTTTTAAGTTAACAAATTACATGCATGTATATAGATAAAAACCATAAAACCCAGCTATGTTATAGAACTCATGTCATTTTCAGTCATTTTTTCAATTATACCATCCAAACAAATTTCAGTTTATCAAGCTCACTTTTTCATAAACATCAATCTGAACATAAATTACATTATACACTATTTGACTTCTACCCTAAATTGACTTTCCAAAAGTCAGATGAAATAAAAGCGACTGACTTCTACCACCACTAAACCAAACACGCCATTTAATTTCATCAGAAACGCCACATAAACACAAGAGTAAAGTGAGACCCTACACACAATGACTAACATACATTCATAAGAAATGCAGCAGTAGTATACCAGGAGCCTCAACACATTCAGGGTATGAGCACAATAGAACCTGAAGACACATTAGCAAATACTTCTCCAGCAGCCTCTAATAGTTAGTGCAGATAATGGGACTGGTTCAGGTGTGCGTGAGGACTGCCCAAAACTTACCATATACCCTCTTAGCTTTAAGCATGCCAATGATCCCTTCACAAAAAACCATGACATCCAATTTAATCACAAAAGCCAATAAAGGTTGAAATAGGGAGAAACAAGATAACTCGATTTCATATTCAAAACGAATCAAGCCACTAAGTTTAATTCCATATTGTAATAATAATTATTTACCCATAACTTTTTATCCATCATATCTCTTTTATTAAATCTTATAATAGTATTAAAACCTAATTAAATTTAACATGATATATAACGCATCAGATTATCATATCCATGAAAAAAAAAGCTATCAAATTAATTAAGAGTATGCAATTTATCAAATTAATTAAGAGTATGTAATTTCTTTTTGTTTTATTGCCATATAAATTGAAGGCTTGTGGGCACAGACAAAAAAGGGTTGAACCAAATATTTGCATTGAAGGGTTGCTGGCACAGGCCGACGATTTGAAACCTATGCGTGTGTGTGTTCAATAAAAATTTGGTCTACCTAAAGGGTAATTTGTACTGATCCTTGAGGACAAGCAACTTTTGTTGGGGGGATCATATTGCAATGTGGTAATAATAAGTGAAAGGGTAATTTGGTCTACCTAAAGAATATACAAATTGACAAATATAAATAATAAATAAAAGAAAAGTATAGCTAACCAAATAAATTCAATAAAAAACATGAATAATAAATAAAAGAAAAGTATAGCTAACCAAATAAATTCAATAAAAAACATGCATATAAATAAAAATAATAAATAACTACCTAATGAATAGGCAAAATTTACAAACATAAATAACAAATAATAAAAAAAGTATAACTAACCAAATAAATTCAATAAAATAAACAAACTAAAGGGGAGATATTCACAAACATAAATCATCAATAATAACAAAAGTATAACTAATTAAATGAATTCAATAAAATAAACAAACCAAATGGGAGATATGTAGAAGAATAAATAAATTTAAAAAACTCTATCACATAAAAACATAATATGAAAAACCAAATTATCAATTGAAAAACATAATACCCAGTTAAAAATAAATATAATAGCTTGTTTTATTGAAATAATTGATTATAATAAATAATTAGATATCTAATTAGAAAGATAAACAATCAAATAAATACAATAAAAAAATAAACTAAAGTTGGATAATTATATTAATAACTAAAATACAACAAATAAATTTAGAGCTTCCATGTCCACTTTTATTCTGATTTTGCCCATGAATATCAAGAGTTAAGAAAAAATATATGAAGGATAAATCTAGAATTTTATGTTAAAGCACTAAAGCACATTTAAACCCAATTTTCCCAATCAAATGCACATTCAAATTAATTATACTATAATGCAAGTTTTACCCAATTAATCCCCTAGTTTTAACTTCAAAATGCACACTTCAATAGGATAAATTTACGAATTATCAAATTTCCCCACACCTGGTCTTTGCACTCCCAAGCAAAGTAGTACAATGAAATTGAACTTCAAACATATATCAATGAACAATATCAAATCATGCTCAAAATGGAAAATAGCATCATCAACTTTTCCTTTCAACAATAACATCAATCCAAGATATTTCTCATACTACAAGCAAATTCACGACAAACAATTTAATCTTGGAAAGCAAATAAGAATGAGATTTCTCACAAGGTAAGTGTATCACTCTCATCAATGAGGTTCTTTCTCTCATAGCTAGCTAGTGCAACCTTCACCATAGGCTTGTAACCATCCTACGTCTCCACCACTCAAATGACTAGGCCATGCAAATCAAAGGGACTTTTAAAGGGTTGTATTGTTGTAAAGGCAAAATGTTGGATTGGAATGAATGCCAATGATCAATGAAAATTTGCTACATTCAACATATTTAAACAAATTGACTTTAAAAGTGAATCTTACACTTTACAAGCTCATATGCGTACTTCTCTTGAATCTTGCCACCTAGCATGTCATTTTCTCAATTTTTTTCCTTCACTTTTCTTCATGCCTTTGGCTCTTTTCATATTTTTTTCTCAATTTCTACTTGTTTTCTTTTCTTTCTTTTCATCAATTTTTTTTTTCTTTTGGCAATTACTAAGTGGCAAGAATTTCAAGAACCATCTAGGAAACTACATGAATATGACAAATTTAAACATCTTTTCTCCTTTACAAATTCAAACATGATAAATGCAAGCAATTCTCATTAATCAAAGATGGAAGAAAGAATAGTGAATGTCTCAAAGGCGTTAAACAAAGGATGAATGTGTTTAGGCTCGTGTTTAGGTCAAAGGGTTTAGAAATGAATGCCCTTATCATTTTCACATGTCAAAGTGCTCATGTGGCCTCGAGTAAGGATTGAGACAAGTTCTAAGAAGAATTACAACTAGATAACATCACAATATATGGGAATTGATTGAAGGTCTTTTCCTCACGACAAGCTTACTCATTCTTAATCCACTCCCCTTAACTAAATTTCATGACAAATAAACTTGATCATGAGACTTATCAATTCATGACATTATGCTTCAAGTGCTCAATTAAATCCACTTGTTTTCACATTCAAACACCATTTGACACCATTCAAGCATGCTAAAAATTCAATTCATAACAAATCTTATACCATAAGAGTAACAAAGTGTAGTGTAGAGTTATTTTCTAATTCACAAATTCATCCATAATTTCCAAAAATCAAGCAATCAAATTTCATCCTAAATAGCCAGCACTTCCACGCACAATTCAGTCAGCAATGCACCAATCATACCCAAAACAAGACTAAGAAAATCAGCCACGAATCACTTAGAAAAGAGCACCAGAATCAGATTTAATCAAACAAAATCAGAAACCGAGCATAGCAAATTCAGCAGCACAGTACCAGATTTTTAGTACAATAATCATCTGCTCAGCATCTCACAGTTTTCATCACAGAAATCGAGAATCCAGCCAGCAAAAATTCAAACAAAACATCCAGCAGAAAATTCCAGAATTGCACCAATAAACCCCCTCAACTTGAACAATGCATTGACCTTAATGCAACTAAGAAGGAGAATGCACGAAGGAAAAATACATGTTTTTCAGTAAGTGCAGAAGATTTCCAAGTGCTGAAATTGTGTGCAAAGTGTCCAGCCAGCTAGCATTTTTGTTTAACAAAGTATTCATCCAATCATAAACTACCTTTGCTACTGAATTTGTCTCTTCGCCCACACTTATTCAAAACAATCAATCCAATACATGATCTCCCAAGAATTTCAAGGAAGTAAGAAAAGGAAAGAGACAACCTTGTAGACGAAATCTCTTGATGCTCTTGAAGCAAAAATTCTCATCCCGGATGAGAAATTGAAACTTTTTCAGCATAGAATGATCTTTGTTACAATTCTTCCTTGGAGGTGGTTATGGTTCTATTGGCATGGGATCCAAAGTGTAAGGTAGAGATGTGTACCCTTGGAGTCCATGTGTATCGAAGTTCTGCAAGGAAGAAAGTAGATCAAGGTGAGTAACAGCCACAAAGGCATGGAGATAAGAAGCCAATAAGTCCGGAGACAAATCAGAAGAGAGGATTTCACAAATAGAACCATGCATTTTCTCAAAATCTGAAATCAAATGATGTGCAAAGTCTACTTTATGGTTCGAAAGATATGAAAAGCATATAAAATCCTCAAAACTAATTCTACTATGCTCACATGGGAATGCTTTTCTTGATATCAACACTACAATGCACAGAAATTTCAAGGCCATCATCAAGCATAGGAACATTAGTAGAAGCAAGATCAAGCTTGAAAGTAGATGTATTCAAACAAGTATGAAGTCTTATACATTCAGCACACTTTTTCTCATCACTACAATCATGGCAAATCACATGTGACGAATCTTAAGAAGGAGAAACAAAGGTATCAACCATAGGCAATGTAATACTCCCCTCTAGTCCAATGTCACTTGCTCTTGGTTGAAGTTTCTCATTGTTAGAACTTACGAAAGGTAGAGGTCAGAATTTAGAGTCAGGAAGAGAGGAAGAAAATAAGGGAGAAATAAGACAATGCAAATACTTCATTCATGACTGAAAAGATGGATTACAATCTGAATTTATAAACTAAATTTCTGAAGGAAATAACTGACTGTAAATCCTAAGTAACTGACGCATTACAATCCCATAACTAACTATCCCTCCTAAAGTAATTATTTAAGAAAAAGTATCTCACATGGTTGTAAGATAGTTAGTCAAAAAATGTCACCCTTTTTCGTTGACCACATTACCTCAGTTGGAAACATTTCTATAAAAGCGTTTCACTCAATTAAAATTGAGATCCTAAACTCTCTCATTGGCTATAGTGACTTTGATATAACGGTTTGATATTAAGGTTTTTGTAAGGAGAAAACAAGCACAAAAAGAAACAGAAAAGAATGTATTTTGGCATGGGACAGGCCTTTTCTATTAGTATGTTCTCTCCCCTATATAGCTTATAATCAATAGAAAGAGTTAACCGAAATCCAAGCATGCTCTTCACTGTTACTCCAAATTTCAAAGTTGCTTTAATCATATATTGACAAACCTGTGTGATAGTTGATTCTCCAACAACAGCAACAATATCAAGTATATACTCGAAAACTTCTTCTGGAAAAGCTTTAGCAACAGCAGAAAGCAGAGAAAATACATGGTTACGGGTGACTACATCCCTTGAAGAATGGGCACACTCTATCAGGACATTGAAGTTAATTTGTTTTGTTATATTTTCCTGAAAATAAAAATTGAAAAATAATTTGATTTAGGAAAAAACAGACAGACAAAGTAAACTATTAGATATCTTGAACTTTCAAGAATCAAGAGTAAAAATGAACCTTCAATGGAGCAGTGCTATCAAGAGATGTGATTATATCCTCAAGGATTATCAACAAAGTTTGTTGACTATGACATATTGCATTAAAGTTAGCCTCACATAAAGAAGGTTGGGACAAGCACTTCCCCTGAAAGGGAGCATCATTCACTGTCTCCTCAGAAAGAATGTTGCTAAGAAGCTTAAATAAGGGGCTTATAAGCGTATTCCTGCAACCATGAAGGTAAAAGTTAGCACACTAAAATATATTATTTATTTCATCGGTCCAGAAATAGCATTAAATTTCTCACCTCTTTGTTGTGTCTTTCTTCAGTAATAAAACATCAAGAAGAGAACTAGGGATATTGAAAGAATTCTCCCCTCTAAATAATATATTTTAGTGTGCTAACTTTTACCTTCATGGTTGCAGGTCATCCTCTGCATGCGCACTTAGTTTCTTCTTGGATTCTGAGACACTTATGCACCTTCCCCTTTTTAGTAGGATATCAAGCATGTCACAAAATTTTGAGAAACTAATCTGCAAGCCCAAGAGAAAGACCATTGACTACCGGTTAATTTTTCACTATTCCTTCCATAGAAATTCTTCAATAACTAAAACGGTAAAAAGGATAAGCTGAAGAATTATAACACTACAGAAAGGGAACATAGTACTGAAACAAAAAGGTACAATAGACCCCCCCAAAAAAAAAAGCACTTGCTCCCTAAAGAAATTCTTCTACAAAAATTCTACAATAATTAAGATGGTAAAAAGGATAAGCTGAAGAATTATAACATTATAGAAAGGGAACATAGTGCCAAAACAAAAAAGAACCACATGCTCCCTATACCACTGCTACCTATGTAACAGTTTAAAAGAAAATAATTATTAAAAAAAATCCCATTTTCAAATCAATCAAAATTACAAATGTGTAAACGCATGTCATCATAATTCATAATACACTATCAAATGTATATTTCTGAAAATGCAAACCAGGATATCATTAGTTCCAAGAAGAGCATTGCTAATGTAAGATCCACTAATCTACCAAACTGACCATACATTTATGGCACAGGCTTCAAACTTAAGTTCTTTAATTATCAAAAAATATTATCTATCAGGAGAAAACATTGTCTCTTTGGCAAACACTTGACTTCATTATTTGAATGTCAGATGCTCCCATAAACTGTTCTGATTAATAACTTGATCAATGTAGCCCCATCTTAAATTAGATCGTGTTTGGTCTCCTGGCATGATGCATTAAATTTCTGACAACGAACTTTCTTTTATACAGGAGCATTTGTTTCACGAGCTTCTGTTTTTGTGTCGTAATGCTAATGGTGATATAAAACTCCATTAAATGACATGATTTAGGAAGGAAATGGGTTTCCCAGTACCTTAACTTCACTATCCAATCCCTCATAAAATTGACCACTAAGTTTCCTCAAAACAGTTATACAGGGCTGTACATAGGCAAGGTGACCAGAAGTAGTAGAATCCAACTGACCAAGGCAATAGCCAGAGCATGTAAGCATAAGAAAAATTACCTTTAAATTGAACAGACAGAACTAATTAACCAAAATATTTCAGTTTGTTCAATTCAGTTATTGTTTTATGTTTGGCTTCACTTCGGTTTCTTACCTTGATACAATTCAATTTAGTTTGTGCAGACATTAATTCAATTATGCCAGACCAATATCTTGATCCCTTGATCAAAGGATATTTAATACCATGACAATAGTTACTTCTACTCCAAAAGCTCAAATTTGTAGATGAAGGCCCATCATCAATTTTATTACAATCCCCAACATCACACTTGCCCTTCACACCGATAGTTTACACCTCATATAAGATAAACATGTTAAATAAAAATTGTGGAAACTGAATTCACCAGTAAATTAATTTTACCAATTCCCCAGCAAGTGCGGCTGCAAGACTCTGATAAAGGGGGCCACTTTATTTCATTAACTAAAAGAATCTGAATGCTTGAAAGTTGGGCAACACTAGGTTGGCAGAAAGCTATGAAATCCGAAGTCAAGTTAAAGTCAGAAAGAACCTGAGGCAGAGCCAGAAGTAACCAAAATATCATGACAGTTGTTCTATCTAGATAATAATAGGTATGATCATGGGAGTATGAGATGGCAATTTTGAGACAACTGACAGCAACATCACTGATTAAACTATCATTTTCAACTGAACCTGCAAGTGAAAAAACAAAGGATATGAGTCATACACGTGATAGATAACAGAATTACCCATACTTTTCAATTTCATCGTTGCTACTGCACTATACTTGGGCTCTGAGGAATGCATACTTAATAAAATCTTAAATGTGACATCAGGACTTAAGGTGATAACTGTCACTGGAAAAATCCAAGCGAGCAACTTCAGCTTTAGATATTGGTTGTGTCAGATAGGAAAGAGAGAGAAAGAGGGAGAAAAGAGAGATAGAGAGATAGATAGACGAGAGGGAAAGGGAGGAATAGAGAGAGGCCCAGTCTATCATTCCAAAAGATGAACACAATAACCCCTCGTGTCCTTTAATAGACCATAGTTCCTAAACCCAATTAACTAAGTACCCATTAACCTTCCATAACTAACTCTCTCTCATCATATTTTTTTACATAACAAAATCTCACCACACATTTTCCAAGAAGCCAACTTCATCCTCATCCAGTTGTAAAGGTAGCAGTTCTTGGGGAAATATACTCCCCATTCAAAGGTAACAGCAATGCAGTAATAATGACATTGCTGGCTCATGAACCACCCCTTCATTATTTGTTTTCTTATGAGACTTGGTAATAATCTGCTTGGTATTTTACATAAAAACCAGAGTATTTTGAACAGTTTTCTACTGATCCAGTAGAGACTTGGGGTCATGACAAACATGCTAAAGGTCTATGAAAATGCAAGGATTGTGCGCCAACAGAAGACTCGAATGGGTAATGAAAACAATTTTGATGGACATTGTGGGCCGACAGAGCGAAAGGAATTACAATACATAGGAACGAAATGCATCGCTAATGGCATTGTTGGAATTTTAAAACAAAATTAAAATTCTAAATCATGATTTATGAACATATAAAAGATCAAAATCCAAACCGTCGTTTGGAGGCTCCTCCGGTCTTTGATTCTTTCTCCTGAGTGAGAGGACTACTAGAGTCCTTTCTGCTTGGCAGCACAACTAATCACCAAGGACAGAATTAGAAGGAGGAGTTTTTCACTTTGAGTGAGAGCTCTCTAAATTTTTGTACGTTGAATTAATGGGACCTGGCCTTCTATTTATAGTAGTTGGCCAGGGCTGATTTTATGGATTCCTTAATCCATGCCAAGTTAATTTAACCAATCAGGTAATTTCTCATAATTACCTGATTTGTTAATTATCCCTTAATCCATGCCAAATAGGTTTAACCAATCACATAATTACATGATTTAGTTAATTAGAAAATAAACCCATATTTTCTCCTAAATCTGTGCCACACAGATTTGACCAATCAGATAATTATTTGATTTAGAAAATAAACTCATATTTTCTCCTAAATCTATGCCACACAGATTTAACCAATCAGATAATTATTTGAATTAATTAATTTGAAAATAAAACCATATTTTCCTAATCAATTATTTTGGCCCAATAAGGGCGGATCTAATTATCCAACATCTCCCACTCGCACTTAATGGGCTAATCATTGTGCATCCTCTTTGATTCTTATCCTTAATCATACTTGGTGTTAGTCGTGTCCGCTTGGGCATGACGTCTTCTGGTCGAGCATTTGTGTGTTAGAAATCTCTTCTTTGAGACCAACACACAAGAGCGCTCTTTTACCTGTAAATAAAAACATTGTTTTATTGCCACGAATGCCCCAAGTTTTTCCATACACCTTTCCAACGGCAACTCTGATCCCTCTCGAGTTAATGTAACTCAGATTGCCTCTTATTGCATATGAAGTCCGCACTCACTTGCTGTTCTTTAACATTTCAGTGAGGGACATGTCTCAGACGTTCATTGCAGTTGTGTATTTCTGGAGAAGCCTTCCTCCTGACTGAACATCATTCGTGTTTATCACGATCGCTTTCCCAACCTTGATTCATTAGACCGTATCAATCATGATCATTGAATTCAGATTAAAGTAGCTATCACCGTGATTAACTCTTGTGGTGTTCGCCTAAGTCTTAAGGGCACAGTAAGAGGGTTTTTATACCTCTCTAGGACTCACACCATAATGGAACAGGGATCTTCCATTTATATCCCATATTGCGGATCTAAAAGCTCATGCAGTATGAATTGCATGCCACGGTGCATCAATGCATGTCGTTTTTCTCTAATACAACACCATGCAGATTTCAACTTCAGACACACTTAGCATCTGTATCGGAACATATTAATACCCTTGACGTCTTATTAATTGTTCCATATCTGGCCACAGGTTTTATAGTTCAGATTGTATTCTGAACCATATCTACCCTTTTGGTAGACATTTTGCTTAGCTCAATAACCTTTTATTCCGTCACATGGTGGTTATTAGCTAAGCTTTGCCTCACATCTCATAGTAAGGAGGTTGCTTGTGTGAGTAAGCTTATTCTTAAACCTGTACGACATTATATCTTTTGCATACTCAAAAAAACCCAAATGTTAAAAAAATAATCAACAAAGGGAAAATGTATTATTCATTGAAAGAGGAAAAAGTGTTCAATACAAGAATCATGCTCTACGCATGCCCAAAGCCTTTATATGCTTTAAAAATGGATTTCTAGCTATAGGCTTTATGAGTGGATCTGCTATCATCTCATGGGTGGACAAGTATTGAACAACTACTTGCTTCTTAGCAACCATATCTTTAACAAAGTGGTACTTAATGTCTATGTGCTTAGTTCTGTTGTGGTACTTGGGATCTTTAGCATATCCAATTGCAGCTTGATCATCAAAGTTAATCAAGATTGGATTCCCATCCTTGTTGTTTATTCTTAAACGTTCTAGGAATCTCTTAAGCCATACAGCTTCTTGAACAGCAGCAGAATATGCTATGTATTCTGCCTCCATTGAGGATAAAGACACACATGTATGCTTTTTGCTACTCCACGAAATTGCACCATTGTTCAGCAGGAATGCGTATCCTGATGTTGAGTGACGCTCATCATGATCTCCAGCCCAGTCAGAGTCGGAGTACCCTTGCAAGAGCGACCCATTTCCTTGGTAGCACAGCTTGTAGTCCATGGTTCCCTTTTGGTATCTCATGATCCTTTTCACAGCTTCCCAATGTTTGACCCCTGGGTTTGATTGGAAGCGGCTCACCAGCCCAACTCCAAAACAAATGTCTGGCCTTATACATAACATGGCGTACATCAGGCTGCCAACTGCACTTGAGTAAGGTACCTTTTTCATGCGCTCTATGTCGCATTGTTTTGTAGGTCTCATGTCCTCATTCAAGTCATGTCCTTTGACCACTGGAGTGTCCATGGGTTTACAGTCCCTCATGTTGAAGCGTTCCAAGATTTTAGCTATATATGTCCTTTGGGACAATGACAGCAACTTCTTGAAACGATCTCTTCTTATCTTGACGCCCAAGATATATTCTGCTTCACCCATGTCCTTCATTTCAAAGTTTAAGGATAACCAATCCTTAATTGTTTTAACAACTCCTAGATTTGATCCAGCCAAGAGTATATCATCAACGTAAAGAGATAATATAACAAAATTGCCTCCAAAACGTTTGATGTATACGCAATGGTCTTGTTCGATCATTTCGAAAACAAATGAGGTGACTGCTTTGTGGAACCTCAAGTACCATTGCCTAGACGATTGTTTAAGTCCATAAATGGATCTCAGGAGTTTGCAAACCTTTTGTTCACTTCCTTTCTTTATGAAACCCTCAGGCTGTTTCATATAGATTTCTTCGTCTAGTTCTCCATTAAGAAAGGCGATTTTAACATCCATTTGATGTAATTCCAAGTCTAAGCTTGCCACCATTGCTAGAATCAATCTAATAGAGTTAAAACGAACTACCGGCGAGAAAGTATCCTCGTAATCAATACCTTCTTGTTGTGTGTATCCTTTGGCCACTAACTGTGCTTTAGGTTTGTCAATTGATCCATCTGCCTTTCTTTTATATTTGAGAACCCACTTGTTCCCAATTGCCTTACGGCCTGGCGGTAGATCAACTAACTCCCAAACTTGGTTTGACCTCATGGATTCCATTTCCTCTTCTAAGGCCATTTGCCATTTTTCCTTTGCAGGTCCCGATAACGCATCCTGTACGTTTATGGGATCAGAATCGTCTTCTTCCGGATTGACGATGAGAACCGATCCTTCTACTGAGAATCGTCTCCTTGGGGTTTTATCCCTCTGACTTCTCCGAAGTGGGGTATCCACAAGACTCTCTTCTTGTGGTTGGAAAAATCTCCTTGAGGTTGAGAGGAGTTTTCATCCCTCCCACTTAGGTTGGTTACTCGAGGGATATATGTTGACTCATCGTTTCCGCTTTCCTCATAAAGCGGTTCTAAATGGTCAACACCCCCCCTGCCAGGGAAATCATTCTCCATGAATACTGCGTCCCTTGATATTATTTCAGTCACTGATCCGTCATCATTTTCTCCAATGAAGACATACCCTTTTGAGGCTTCAGAGTATCTCACAAAAATACATTTCTTGCCTCTTGGTCCCAACTTTCCATATTTATGGGAAGAATCATGGACATAAGCTACTGACCCCCCATGGTCTTAAAAGATTTAAATCTGGTTTGCGTCCTGTCCATGATTCATAGGGTGTGGTAGAGACTGACTTTGAGGGTACGTGATTAAGTATGTATGTGGCAGTTAGCAGAGCATCTCCCCAATATGAAATTGGAAGCTTAGCTTGTGCCATCATAGACCTAACCATGTCAAGAAGGGTTCTGTTCCTCCTTTCGGCAACTCCATTTTGCTTAGGAGTATTGGGGACTGATAGTTGCCTAACAATCCCTTTTTCCTCACAGAGTGCCTTGAACTGATCTGAGAGATATTCTCGTCCCCTGTCAGTTCTCAAGGCCTTTACCTTGCAGCTTAACTGATTTTCCACTAAGTTAAGGTAGTTTCTGAAGCATTCCAGAGCATCAGATTTGTGGGAAATCAGATAAACATGACCATATCGAGAATAGTCATCGATAAAGGTAATGAAGTACGCAGCTCCATGCCTTGCCCGTACACTCATCGGTCCGCAAATATCAGAGTGAATGAGTTGAAGAGGAGTTTCAGCTCTAGTTGCTTTACCGAAGGGTTTCCTTGTGCTCTTGCCTGCTAGGCAGTGCTCACATAGAGACATTTCTCTTTTCGATATATTTCCTAGCAATCCTTTGCTAGTTTAGTCATTCGCTCTTGACTAATATGACCTAATCTAGCATGCCAGATGTCATAATGAATATCGGAGCTAATTGCATAACAAGAACTAGAATAATCATTGAAATTTTCAAGTACAAAGAAACCGTCCTTAACATAACCAGAGCCAAACACACAGGCTTTATTTGAAATGCTTACAATGAAGTCACAAAAACTAACATTGAAATTTAATTTAACTAAAGAAGTGACAGAAACAAGATTTCACCGGATTTCAGGAGCGTAGAGCACATCATGCAATGTCAAGGTTTGTCCTCCCTGCAAACTCAGCTCACAGGTACCGATGCCTTTGACTTCTACCCTCGCATTATTTTCAACATAAAGCCATCTGCTTCTAGCTGGCAGCCTACGAAACTCGGTGAAATTCCCATGTTCCTTGCTTACGTGGTCGGTTGCTCCTGAGTCTACAACCCACACAGGATTAGCTTCAGTTAATAAAGCAGTACTTGACACAAAAGAGTAATGAATAGGCACATTATTCGTTACCTTCTTTTGATCAAGGTAATCTTTGGCATAGTGTCCCTTTTTCTAACATGCATAACACTTGATCTTAGCTAGATCACGCTTCTTGCTTGTCCTTTTGGATTTCTTGAAAGGTTTCTTCCCCTTTTGTTTGGGTCCACCTTTCTTTTGTTGGGACTTCTTTCCCTTGCCTGATTGTCCCTTTGGAGCAGACCTGTCCTTTTCTTCAGTCAAAAATGCATGGCTAGCTGGTTTTGCAGCTTCCATGCGATCATCCTCCAGCTGGATATGACGAGCTACGTCAGCAAAGGTCTTTATGCTTGCATTATGAGTGATGGTGTGCTTCATGGTATCCCAACTCGCTGGGAGTGACCTGATGGCAGCTTGGATTTTCTGCTCTTCAGAAATAGTCCCTCCGGCTTCAGACAACTCCCTAATCAAGTTACGCATCGCCCTTAAGTGATGCCTGATGGAAGTGTTTGGAGCCAGCTTGAAGTTGTTGAATTTCACAGTCAAACTCCTTAGCCTTGCGGCTGAAGTTCCGTAGAATTCATCCTTCAGTGCTGCCCACATGGCAGAGGCTGTAGCATGCCCCTCAAATTGGCACATGATGTCATCAGTCATCGCACCCAACATCGTAATTCGTGCAAGCGTATTTTTCCTTTTCCAGACAGCAAATGCATCATGGTCCCTCCTGGACGCAACAGCATCTGGTTCTTGGAGGTCTTTGGTCAGGACATCAGTTATCTCCTGTTCTTCCAGGACATATGTAATTTTACGGCGCCATATGCCATAATTATCTCCATCTAACTTGCATCCCCCACATAGGTCAGCGACGATGGATTTGATTCCCTTTGGAGATATTGATATAAGCACATAGACGATAATACATTTTTAGCGATTAGTATGCAAACTCAAGTATTAAAAATGTGAACGAAATTATATGATTGTTTTGTTTACCATATTTGTGTTCAGGAGTCAACTAAGTTGAATCCCATCACACTCATAGTGGTTTACTTACAATTCTTTAATTCCGATCTCATTTAAATACAACAATTTAAATTTCTCTCCCACTCAAAAAAGAAAGAGAGTTAAATTTTGCTCCCACTCAATTAAAAACAAATAATAATTTATTGATGAATAATCAAAAAATTCATTACAATAAAGAATTTTTTTAAAAAGAATTCAAATAAATTGCAATCTATCCTACGAGAAAGAACTAATCTTCCTCAAAATAACGACTGCCTACATGGAGTACATAGCCGGTTATGAGCATCCTTAGGTCCTCATTGACCTTGCAGAGGCCATTCTTAAGGAAATCCATCCAACAGGAGCGTGAGAATGCAAAACCTCTCTCAAAAAGGGCTTTTTGATACTCATGTATCACTAACATGTAGAATTGAGCATCCTGCATGCTAGTGATAGATTCACCGTATCCGTGCAAGGTTATATATACGCTACAAAAACGGTAAGGGTGATTCTCAGCATCTTTCCTTGCTCTCCTTCTGGCTATGGTTTGAGTGTCGCCACTATCGACCTCTTCCATGGATTGAGGAGGTGCTCGTTCCTCCTCTGCCTCGACCCTCTTTGGTCGTTTTATGGGTTTTTGATAAAAGAAAGGTACTTCTTCCTTATTAACACTCAGTTTATAAGTGTCCGAAGCTGGCGAGTAAGATGACATTGGATATGTCAAATCAGTGGATGAAGAAATTATAAGTGGATTTTGACTATTGTTTGAATTTTCCAATTTTTTTAAAACCTACAAAATCATATTATATGGAAAAATAAAATATAGTCAAAAAACATTGTACATATGGTCAATTAATCGTACAAAAAAAACGAAAATTAAATACAACTTGTCACAAAAACAGGAATAATTATAAACCCACACATAGATTATAATTTCAGAATTTTTAGGATTGTATATTTCCCAAAGATTCATTTAAATGCATTCTCGTACGCATTTGAATCCCAAATTTTGGAATTATGTATTTAATTTTGACCAAACCCAAATAAAAAAAACTTTCCAAATTTCATCCATAAAAGAAAAGAAAAAAAAGGTTTTTTTAAATAAATTAAAATAATAAAATAATAATATAATATTATTATAACATTAATTTAAATTTTTTTTATTAAAAACATAACCAGATCCGGATCCGCATGATTCGGATATGGGGGGAGGCGCGCTGAGAGCACGCCACGTGTACTCCCTTTTTGGGGTGCGCTGAGCACCCCGCCTTTCTTCTTCCTCCAGCCGGGTTGACCCGGACCCGGCTGGAGGTGTGGCGGGTCTGTACGGACCTGCCGCCTTCCGGGCACCATATCTTGGCCGTCCGACCTCCGATTTACGCGTTTTCAGTGGCTATGGAATCGTCTCGGCGCGTAGATTTATTTTATACAAAAATTCGGGCATCAAACACAGTTATTTGAATAAATAATTTTCTCAAAGAAAAATGCCATTTTTGTAAAGCTTCATGATTTCAAAGAAAAAATAGTTACTTATGCACACAGTAGACAATGGAAGCTTAATAATGCAACGGAAAAAATAAGCCTAGAATCTTATACTAAGGCTCTTATGCCAATGTTGGAATTTTAAAACAAAATTAAAATTCTAAATCATGATTTATGAACATATAAAAGATCAAAATCCGAACCGTCGTTTGGAGGCTCCTTCGGTCTTTGATTCTTTCTCCCGAGTGAGAGGACTACTAGAGTCCTTTCTGCTTGGCAGCACAACTAATCACCAAGGACGGAATTAGAAGGAGGAGTTTTTCACTTTGAGTGAGAGCTCTCTAAATTTTTGTATGTTGAATTAATGGGACCTGGCCTTCTATTTATAGTAGTTGGCCAGGGCTGATTTTATGGATTCATTAATCCATGCCAAGTTAATTTAACCAATCAGGTAATTTCTCATAATTACCTAATTTGTTAATTATCCCTTAATCCATGCCAAATAGATTTAACCAATCACATAATTACATGATTTAGTTAATTAAAAAATAAACCCATATTTTCTCCTAAATCTGTGCCATACAGATTTGACCAATTAGATAATTATTTGATTTAGAAAATAAACTCATATTTTCTCTTAAATCTGTGCCACACAGATTTAACCAATCAGATAATTATTTGAATTAATTAATTAGAAAATAAAACCATATTTTCCTAATCAATTATTTTGCCCAATAAGGGCGGATCTAATTATCCAACAGGCATAAATCAAAAGGTTTACGATGAAATCGGAAATTAGGGATTTGTATACCTTTGTTTCCTAGAACCCAATCGCCCAGAGAGAGAGAGGCGCCGCAAGAATGACTCATTACTTTAGGAGGGATAGTTAATCACTTGCTCAAGCTTTACGCACTCTTCCGGTGTTCTCTCAAATGAAAGGAAGAGAGAATACGAACGAGGCTTTACTTGAAGAAACGCTTGGTGTGGTATGGTCATGATTGAAATTGAAAATTGAAATATTTGGTTCAACGCTACAATTTTGGACCCATGGGCAAGTGAAGAGGCAGGCGCTACACTTTTATTTTGTTTTCATTTTGGTACCTAAGTTTATTTATTTGTTTATTTATTTATTTATTGACCAAAATACCTATGTTTATTTTTATCATAATTAAATACTTTAATTTTAATTTTTAAACCCTGTTGGCTTCTATATAAAGGCTACCCATACTATTAGAATGAATATAGAAGAGCTAATAGTGATAATTGATGATGGTTTAATTAGGAGATTAAAAACCACATGTACTAAAATCAAAATTGAAAAAAAGTATAGGAACTAACAAATGGGTTTTTCCAAAAACTAAAATTTAAAATATATTTTGTCAACATTTAATCATATAATTACTATTTACAATTGTTTTATATATATTTATATATTGGCAAGTAGTACTTGATTACATTACAAGGGGCCCAGATTGGGCTTCCACTAGATCAGCCTTCATGTATTGTAAGCATCCCAGGTGAGGTTCTTTTAGGATTCACAGGTCACTGCTAATTCTATGGGCTTTCATTGCTAGTAGATCCGCGCATCTGATGGTTTCTCTTGGTGCATAATGGATTTCAATTTCCCATTATGAGAATACCAACTCTCTGGTCTCGATCTTTTACTAGCTGCCGCATGGGATGTTCGATGCCACAGTCTCTCATAATCATTTGAATTGCTTCCAACGAGTTGGTGTATACCGCAATTTTCTGGATACCATTTTGTAGACATAATTGAAGGCCTCACTTAATCGCCTTGAGTTCCGCTGCTGTGATTGGTAGAAAACCCAGTCATTCTTGGAATCCCAATATCCATTCTCCCTTGCATACTCTAACAATTCCTCCACATGCAGCACTTCTTTGTTCATTGACCGATCCATCCGTGTCTAACCTTACAGTGTATTCTGGTGGTGTTTGCCAACTGGTTATCTCTTATTCAGCTATCTTGAAAATTTGGTGTTGTATTCGTCCATGGTGGGCCGTCTCCATCAATTGGAACAGGCCTTGGTGGATGATCTCTTCTGCTTGGTGTTAGTTACCCTCCATGACTCAACTACATCGATTCTTCCACAAGATCCAACATAGAGTTGAAAATACTTTTGCCTATAGCCACCTGTTGAAACTTTCTTTCCCAAGATTTTGCTTCATATTTCTTCCAAGCCAGATTACGAAAAGCTAAATAAATGGTTAGGATGTACAACTTTGAGCCACACCTGTTCGCTACCACACAATCTCTCAGGATATGTATGATATTTTCCTCACAGGGGCACCCGAAGGGGCACAAATCACTCGTGTTTAGACTTCTCTTTACTCTAAGGGAGTTGGTGGGAAGCCTTTCTTTGAAAGTTTGCCATAGGAAAAACTTTTGTTTCTCAGGGACCAGTAACTTCCATATGTTCCTCCATTTCACATTCGTTCTCTCCACACAGCCTTTGTTTAGCATTTGATAAGCCGACCGAACACTAAAGTTTCCATCATTGGCCTTCCTCCAGTAGAATTTATCGTCCTCATCGCCTCTTGGTGGTTTCATCTGTTCTAGGACACGAGTCACCCAAGGTGGGAGTAGGTTACTCCACATATGAGTGTTCCAGGCTCTACTTGGGAGAATATGGTTGCACACCTTCATACAGGGGTCCAGGTTATGTAGGTTTTGATCAACATAATAAATAATGGCTCCTCCAGTGGGGACCAAATGTTCCACCAGAAGTTACTGTCTTTCCTCGGGCCTTTCGCCTGCACATCCTTAGCATAGGATGGGAAATTTTTCCTGGGCATACGTGCCTTATTTGACTTTCCAATAATCATCCACAAACCAAACTCCTCCGCCGGGTAAGGTGTTTTCATTGCCGGCGACGACGGCTTCGAAACTTCCTTAGGCATTGGTTGTTGTTCTGGTCCGCCCTGGCTTATGTTTTTGTAGGTCCAGGAGCACTTATCTTTTATGTGGCCATATCTTCCACATGAGAATCAAATGAGATTTATCCCTTCATACTCCACATGGTACACCGTATTCGCAGCAATAATCCTTGGGACTAGTCTTTTTGCAGGTCAATTTCTACGCAAATGCGAGCATATTTTCCCCTCCCAACATTAGCTGTGACATTTGTGGCCTCGACGCTTGTCACTAGGTTGACTTTCAGGGTCTTCCCAATCTTGTTGTCACCCAACCAACCTGGTTATGAATTCTTTGTTGTAGCAATGCAAGGGTATGTTTGGGATACACACCCAAGTAACAATTTCCCCCATTTGATTGTTGAATGGATCAAAACTTGGACTCCATCTTTGCACCAGTATACTGTGTTTTTGGATGACCCATGGACCACCATACAATATGCTTTGATACATTTGTGCCCAGCCTTCCTTAAAGGGGAACCGGACAGTGAAGTAATTATTTGGCATGTTTGTCAACTCGAAGTCTGGGGTTTTCCATAGTCGGCTAAGATGCTCTTTCAGGGTGTAGACATTAAATCTTCTTCCTAATACAATAATAATCAATGCCCCATTCCATGGTTTGCACCATTCACTATATTCCTCTGAGGTGACTGGTACCACTGGGTACTGTTCCATTAATGCTTGCATCTCTTCAGATGGTTCGAGTATCTCCCACTCCCTATTAAGTATATCTGATATGAGTTCCTCATCCTCCACATTATAGCCCCCATTTGCAATCCCGTTGAATCCCAGCAGTGAGGCTTTGTAGGACATTTGTGGCTTGCTTGTTTCTCCCTCTCCCTGCATATGGTCTCCGTCATGCTCCATTGTGTAACACCCCAAATTTTAAAAACTAGATATAAGGAATTATTTAAGGTTTCGGGAATGTTATTAAAATATTAAAAAGCATTAAAAATAAATTTATGATATTTTAGGCATTTTAAATAAATTTTTAAGGAACAAAGAGAAATAATTAGAAGATAAAATTTAATTTTAAAAAAAAAGAGAGAATATTTAGATTCTTGGGGTATTGTTTAATATTTAGAAAGTCTTATAAATAAATTTGGATACCAAAATGTATATGGATAATTTATTTATGAACTAAACTTGGACTGATATTTTAAGGTGCTGTAATTTAATTTTTAATTGAGGGGTAAAATAGGAAAAGAGGAATGGAAAATTGTAATATTGGGGAGAATCAGGGGCAAAAGAGTAAAATGACCATTGAAAAAACAACCCATCCTTATCTTTTTCCATATACCACCATGTGTTCCTTTCTTTTTCACTCTTCTTCTCTCATTCCCGACATCTCCCTCTCAGCCTCACTCTCTCGATCTCTCTCTGTTTTTCTCTGGTTCCTCCGAGTTTTACAGCAGCAACTAGCGGTGAGAATGGCGGAGCACGGCGGCAAGAAGTGGCTGAGACTCATGTGAAGCTTAGGTAAGCCTTTCTCCTTCGTTTTCCCTTCCTTCTCGGTCCGATTTGAGCGAGTTTGGGGGAGAGAGAGATTCGAATTTTGGGGAGTTTCTGAAGTTTTAAATCCATAGAAACGAAGCTTAAGACTAGATTAAGGGCATTCTTGAAGTGATTTTGTAAAGGAAGGTTGATTTGGGTCCGATTTCTCACAAAACAGGCCTCAGTTACTGTTCACCCAGCTTCTATGTCCGATTTTTCAATCCTTAACCACTCATAAGCTTGATTAATAAATGTAATTGGGAGTGAGTTAAAGTTCATAGGGTGTTTGTATGTCGAAATTTTTGGTGCATGCCCCTGTTTTGTGCGATTCCTCTGCTTATTCGATTCTCTACTCTGCTTGGTCCGAAAATTGTGTTCCTCCTCCTCCTCTATGTTTGGGGACTTCTAAGTATGAAAGGAGGATGGAATTTATGTTTGATGTTGTGTGGTTTATTTTTGATTGATTGTGAAATTTCTGCTTCCCTCTTCTTCTCTATTTGATTCCGTTCCTTGTTCTGCTTGGTCCAAATTCTGGGGGAATTTAAAGGGACTTTGAGGATGATTTAACGATAATGAATTTGGGTTAGAACAGATAAATGGAGGTGCATGTGTTAGAAATTCTTGTCCTTATCTGCTTCCTTTGCTCTTCATTGATGTTCAGTTCTCATTGATCTGAAATAGAGCTTATGATTGTTGAGGTATGTTGAGTTTTGGTTAGTTGAGGAGAAGGACCGATTCTGCCCTGTTTGGTTTAAACATTTCTGTTCTTCTCTATTTGTGTTTTGGTTTCTTAAGCTTGTTAAAAGGATGAGGGAGTTGATATGGATTGTGTATAATTGATTGTTATTTGTATATGTAGTTGTCTTGTTTTTCTTTTCTTTTCTCTGCCTGCTCTCACTACTACAGCAAAAACCTATAGCAGCGCTTTTTTTGGCCCTATAGCAGCGCTTTTAAGCGCTGGTATAGCCAGTGCTGCAATAGGTCCATGACCTATTATAGCGCTTATTTTGTGTTATAAGTGCTGCTATAGATAACCTAAAGTGGCGCTTATAATCTCAAAAGCGCAGCTTTAGGTCATACCTATAGGAATTATTTTTAAAAAAAGTAAAAAAATAATATCTATAGCAGCGCTTTCTTTAAAAAAAGCGCTGTTATAGAATACCTATACTAGTGCTTATTACATAATAAGCGCTGGTATAGATTTTTTATAATATTCATTTTTTAAATATTCATTTATTTTTTTTAAAAAATACATATAGCAGCGCTTGAGAATATAAAAGCGCAGCTATAGAACACCTATACCAACGCTTATTACATAATAAGTGCTGGTATAGGTGTTTTTAAATATTCATTTATTAAATATTCATTTATTTTTAAAAAGTAAAAAATACATATAGCAGCGCTTGGTTATATAAAAGCGCTGCTATATCTCTATACCAGCTCTTATTACGTAATAAGCGCTGGTATAGGTTTTATTTTTTTTTAAATATTTCATTTATTTTTTGTTTTACACCCTCCTGCATCAGTGCAAAAAACCTGCAGCTCTATATACCATTCCAGCCAATCCATATATATACACACCAGAAAGTCATCAAAAGAACAATGTACAATTAAACCAATTACCATCCTAAGTTTATGACAAAAGCATGCTAAATGATATGTATCATCCAATTTGGGAGAAAAGAAGATATACATAGGTGCACCACTCTTCAATTAGTGCATTTATTTTTTCCCTTGACAGCATGTAGCAACGAGCGTCTGGGTAATACTGCACAAACATATTTAAATGACAAGTAAATTTACTTGAAGTCTAACAAGTACAAACACAATTAGGGTTGGAAAAATGTAAAACTTACTGTCAGTGGGATGCCAAGTCGATCATGTGTGACAATATCCCGCATGTACTACATCACATAGGACCCACAGTCGTTGTTATTGGGTTGGTAGGGGCACTGTAACGAAAAACACCAAATATATCATGTGTTAAAGAAACATTTATGTTATGGTTTAACTAGACATATTGTTTTAAAAATTGAATAACTTTATAAAACCTGGACTTGTTGCCATTTATAAGCATCTTTCAGGTCAGGGGCTCTGGAATACTTCAACTTAACGGAGGACCGGAAACTAGTCAATACTCTGAAAAAGAAACAACTTAAATTAATTTTATTAGCCAGGATCAGTCATAAAATGACAAATAATACAGCGCATTCAAATAATGTGACATTCACTTACTCATTGAAGAGACGCATTAAATCTGGGCGATTTTCTGGGAGAGCAGATTCCACAGGATCCAAATAGTAAATTATGGGCTCCTCTTGTGCCTTCGGATTGATGACAAGCAAAATCCAATGTAGCCTAAAATGTTTTATAACGTTATGTCAAGGATATATATATATCTCTGATGCTCGGAACTAAAAATACAATGAAAGCTATAATAAGTATAGACTTTCCCCGTATTAACCGGAGCTAAGAATAAAGTTCTGCATGTTGCCCTTAAAGAGAAATGCCTTTGATTCGCTTTGAACTGGTCCTCACGTTTCGAGCCTACACCTTGTGCTAGGGGTGAGTATCGGTTCGGTTTTCGGTTTTTCGGTTCAAAAACCGAAAAAACCGAAAACCGAAATTGGGATAAAAACAAAACCGAAACCGAAACCGAAATAACCGAAACCGAAAAACCGAATTGTTAACGGTTCGGTTTTTCGGTTATTTCGGTTTTTGGGTTTTTTTTTTTTCAGATTTGGCCCATACGAAAATTAAAAAAAAATGAAAAAAAAATAGATTTAATGTATCTAAATAGTTATACAAATTCTACATCTTGCCCAAACAACTAAACTATTAATTTAACATGTCCAAAAACAAAGAAATTTTTAAAATTATACATTATATATCTTGTCCAAAGTAACTAAACTATTAATTCAACATGTCCAAAATAAAGAAAAGTTTAAAACATTCACATGTTTAAAAAGTTTTTTTTTCTTAGAAATCATATTTTATTTGTTTGGATTTTTTTATACTTATTAATTGTTATCCTATTTTTAAATAAAAATTTTATATTTTTTTAAATAAAATTTTTTTTTTCCGGTTTTTCGGTTTCAAACCGAAACCGAAAAAACCGATAACCGAAAATGGAAAAAAAATGAAACCGAAACCGAAAAACCGAAATGCATTCGGTTCGGTTCGGTTTTTCGGTTCGGTCCAGTTTTTGCTCACCCCTACCTTGTGCTATCGAATAAGGGCTTATGAATTCGAACGAAACGTTCCACCCGTCGATCATGACATGTTCATTCAGATGCCTTCATAGAAACCATACCAACTCCCAATTAGTGTAAAACTTATGACATTGAACGAAACCACAATGGAAACGCATATATAACTGATCAATATATTGATAACCATAGCACCGATCCATCTTTGGTTAACCACCTCCATTACCTGATCCTTCGAAATAACATCAGTGAAATTTGCCTCGTCAAAAACATATCTGTTGAAAGGAATCGTGGCAATAGCATCAGGAGGTACGGTAGCTGTAAATGCTAGCAACCGAGCACGATCTGGCGTTTCGGCGCTTGTATCTTCAATCACAGGATCAGGCACTTGAACTTTTTTCTTACCCTTAGGTTTTGGTGCCTATAAACCATATAAATCGAAAGTTTGAAAATTCCTTCCAATAATTAAGAAGTGTTAGTTTAAATTAATTAGCAAATAACCACCTGGGACAACGGATCGGTACGTGTACTCTTTTTCTTGATTTGAGTAGATGAACCACGGGTACCTTTGACATTAGGCACTTGTGCTTTCTTTCCCACAAATTAGGTACCCTGTAAAAACATGTAAATAAAAGAGCGTTATTAAAAACCAATGAATTGTATTGTAAATGTTATTAGTAAATAATTACATGTGGTGTTGGCGCAATCAAACCAATGGGCCAAGCAACGAATGCACCGATTGTAAATGGCAAAATGCACAAGAGGGGGGGGTGAATTGTGCTTTCCAAAGTTAAACTTGAAATACAAAGACAATCCTTTATACTGGTTCGGCCAAACACTGCCTACGTCTAGTTCTCCAACTCCTCGTTGGGTTCCACTAATCACAAGTTTTACAAACCAGGTTCACCTGCCAACCTTTACAAGACAGAGCTTTAGATACCTCTAAACATTCCCCCTTACAAGTTGTAAGACTACAACCCTGTTCTAAAGTCCCATACTTAAGAACAACCTCAAACAGTTGAGGATTTTAATAAATGAGTTCACTAAATGAACAGATTTTGTTAATCACTAAAGTACAAATGAACTCTCTAAGAGTAATAAAGCTTTGAGCTGAAGGTAGGTAAAGATAATGAATGAATGTTCACAGTTTTTGTTCCTACTACATAAATGCTCAAGCTTTGGCTTTTATATGTTGTCTTTGTCTTCCTTAAAACGTTCAGCTTTGAATCCGTTTGAATATTGTCGTTGGAAGCTCCTAGCCGTTGGCATTTAATGCTGGTCTTCATCTTAGTCATCTATCTTCTCTTACTTCATTTAATTCTTGCAGAAGATGAGCTATGAGAGATAGGTTGTGTTTACCAACTACCTGCAACATTGTACTTGTGTAGCAGCTTTTTCAGTAGCGCTAGCATCTTTTGCTATCGCTAGCTTCATAGAGTGAGTCCTGCACTTAGTTTGTTAGCTAAACAAGTATTCATGTGAAGCACAGTAGGTGTTATCGCTAGTAGGATTTATTAGCTCAATGTATACAGATAATATATCAGCTATCAGAATGACTAAGTTATCTCAGCAAGTGATTTCATTATCGATAGCTAAACTCATTATCGCTAGCAGCTATGTTATTATAGCAACTTATGTGAATGTCTAAGTGTTCCACTTTCGCTAGCTATTTGTGATATCGCTAGAGTCTATATTAGCGCTAGTGAATTTCATTTGTTCAAACTTTGTTTCTTATCAACCATCTGCTATCGATAACTCTCCATGTTATCGCTAGTGATCATGTTGTAATTTCTTCTAGCTGTTCCTTATGAGGTCTTAGCGATAGAATCATTTTCTTTCAGTTAATTGCCAAGATTTCATTAGCTAGTATTATCCTTATTTCTTCATTTTCTTTCAGCTTTTAGTTGAGAGTACTGGCTGTCACCCAAGAGGAGGGGTGAATTGGGTGATGGGATAAAATTTAAACCTTTTTGAATTCTTTCCTTTTCTTTAAACACTGTGAAGGAAATCTTTTCAAAACCTTTCTCAGATTATTACAGAGAAATTCAAAACTTGCTAAATGCACGAAGAGATATATATTATGTAGATATGATGAAAGATTGTAGGAGTTAAGGGAAGAGATAAAGCACACAATATTTATCCTGGTTCGGTCAACCCAGACCTACATCCAGTCCTCAGGGTCCACCTGAGATTTCCACTACCCTCTTGTTTAATCCTGGCACAAGAGAAGCCTACCACAGGTTTTACGAACACAGGTTCACCTGCCAACCTTTACAGATTTTTAGAATCTCTCTAAACACTCCCCCTTACTACCTGTAAGGTTACCACCCAGTTCACAAAGCACCAAGCTAAAGAACTACCTCAAACAGAAGAGGATTTTAATAATAGGGTTCACTCAATGAACAGATTGTGATAAACACTTAAGTACAATGAAGTGTAAGAAGAAATACAACTAGAGCTTAAGGATCTGAACAATGTATTTCTCTAGCTCTTCTTTTCAAACATTCTCAATCTAAGGAATTTGCGATTCTGTATAAGGCTCTGTTCATCTCTTGTTTTCGTTCGTTGATCGTCCGTCGATTTCTGGAAGCAAATCTTGTTGTATTTATATCTCCATAGATTGCCTTTTTAATAGTCTTCATATGGCCGTTAGAAAATAGACGTTGGGAACTTTTAGCCGTTGGACATTCAGATTTTGATCTAGTCTTTGACTGTTCATGCGTAGAGTAGGTTAGCCTATGTGATCTGAACACCTGTACTTTCATAGCAGCTTTTCAGTAGCGCTAGCATGCTTTGCTATCGCTAACTTGTCAGAGTAAATCCTGCACTTAGGCTGTTAGCTGAAACAAATACTCATGCAGCAAATATTATCGATAGGATACTTCATTAGCTCAAGGAGATAGAGACAGTATATCTGCTAGAATATTTTCAAGGCATTCTCTATCGATGACTAATTCCATTATCACTAGATGACACTGATGTGGATATTTAAAGACACTCCAGACATCCTACTATCGCTAGATAGAATTGATAGCGCTATCAACCATGTTAGCTCTATTTGACTCATTAGCTTTCAGGCACTAGCTATCTGAATGATCATTATCTGAAGCACTTATGGTTATCGATAGCTTAACCTGTTATCGCTAGCTGATTTAGACACTTGGTTCATTTATCTACTGGATTCATTTACACATATGATCAATGAACTTCTAGCGATGGATCTTTCTCTAGCGATAGTGAATGACTTAGTGAAATATATCAACTTTGTTATTTCTAAGTCTTCACTTGCTATTCCTTTCTATCAATTAGCTATTTAGATTCACTTAACGATAGAGATTTTCATTCTTATTGATCTGCTAAGTTATCATTTCTCATTAGCTATATTTTTCGATAGGTCAGTCTTCATCAAAACTTAAGATTCTAACATTAGTGTAGCGATAGTTTATCTGTTATCTATAGGACTTGTCCAACATTCAGATAACTCAATCTTGATTCTTAGTCATTTACCTTGATTCTTATCTTGATTATATTCTAAGTCATTTTCTTATCTGATTATTTTTACTTATGCTATCTATAGGGTCCAGTCTTCATCAAAACTTAAGATTTCTAACACCGACAACCTCTCCGACTTTAGTCATCAAATCAGGAGTAGGGAATGGTAACGGTGCCCGATCATTGTAAGAGCATTCAATCATTACCCTCAGTGCATTCTCAGGCAACGGCAAGTTGTGCAGTGTCTTGCTCAAAGTGTTGTAGACCTTGCCAACCGTACCTCACTGAAAGATTGATCCGTATACAGCCTGCACTTTGTCTCGCCCTACAAAAGAGTTGTCAACATTAGGTCACAATCGATAATATAACAGAATCACCGCTAGTTTGTTAGTAGAAAATGTATGAAGTACCTGAGGCATGTCGGCCATGGGCATCGTGCAGCTCTCCCTGATGCTTGGACTCTCGACGGAAGGAAGGTGACTTTGTTTCACGAAGTTAGACTTTTGTGATGCAACATTGCTTTGCTGGAAGAATTGGAACATCTACTCGTATCGTTGTTGCATTTCTTCATTCCGATGTTCCATTTCCTCGTTGCGCCATTCCATTTCCTCGTTGCGTCATTGCATCTCGAGCATCTCCTCCCTCATACTAAGAACTTCATCTGTCAACGCTCTAACATTGCCTTTTGATGCCCTCTTTTTGCGGCCAAAGTAAGATGAGGGCATGACGCCTACTCCCTCACCCAAAACACGGCCCGAATACTCAGGGCGATCGAGTGCTCTGCTGAGGAAATCGTCACTACCAAATTTGTTGACCTCGTCAGGGAATTCTTGCGTCAGCAAAACCTATAACAATGAGAAAGGATTATTAGTTATTAACTTAGCAAAATCACCATTTAGAAAAATATTAGAAATTCCAAGAGAATTAATGACTTACACATCGTTAATGGACTCTTCTGGCCTCTTCATGAACGATGGTACCGTCCTTCTTCGAGTGACCATTGAACCAGTGGTCATGCCGTGGTGGCCTACCGTCTAGGCCCTGCTCCTCAATCTGTCATGGTAAATCAGGTGAATGTATAAATTAATTACGCAAACATTTATTCATGATTTTGGAACCAAAAGCATTACTAACATACCATATTGTCCTCCAACTGAGGAAATTTCTTTCGTCCGCCCATATAGGGATACTCACAACTCTTAGTCGCTTGGCTGTTTTTTTTACTTCTTTCTTGGAACTCCTCAGTCAAACATTGTCGAACAAACCCATCCCAATCATCTTGAGTAATTACCCCAACATATATAGATGGTGGCGTTGGAACGATCTCGCCGTCGTCATCTCTCAGGTAATACGTGGTCAAGTTGGAACGATATCCCCGGTGCATTCTCGAAGCTTTCATCAGCACATAATTCCTGTGAGTATCGTCGATATCAAAGACAGTTTGTAACAACAAAGATCATATTAAATTCGTTAGTTACAATGTTATGATGACATATGTGCCATTAATTGAATAAGTGTAGCTTACCTTAATCTCTAACCAAACGTCCTCATGTTTGTTGGCTGCTCTTCTCCAATCTGTAATAGTAATCGGGATTTTGTCCCGAACAATGCACCCAATATAACCCGAGAGGAGCTTCGCCGACTTTCCGGTAGCTTGTTATTTGGATTCCATTTAAGTCTTGTCCTTACTCCCTGAGCTCTGCGTGTGAGGAGTTTGCGCATAAGGGTCCTGCCACGAACAACATTCGCCTCATGTCTTGCTCTACCTGCAGCGATATCTACATGGTCACTAGGTTGTTGTCCTTCCTCCTGGTCACTAGGTTGTTGTTCTTCCTCCTGGTCACTAAGGTGATCCATTCTCTTGTAAAAAAATTAGACAAGACATTATTTTAGTACATATACATATAATCATGCTAAGTGTATGCGAATTAAATGAAATAATTCATAGTGTAAAACATAAATACCTACAAACTGAAATCAATATGAGGGCTTTCGCCTCTTTTTCCTCTTCGTTATATTGTGTACAACGGTCTGCTTCCTCTTTTTTGTTAGATTTAGGGTTGTGTTTACCCAAATGCCTTCTTCATGATCACGTCTACATAAATGGGCTCATCTTCGTCATCATACCCGTCTACATCAAAGTCTTCTGACAGTATTGTATCAAAGGAATGAACATCTTCTATCACATTCATATCATCATCACTACTTTCATCGTCAACTTGCTCAGAATAATTTTTGTTCGACTGCATGACAACTGACCAATTCTTCTTAGAAAGATCTGGAACGTAAAACACTTGTGCTGCTTGAGACAGTAGAATGTAAGGATCATCCTTATATCGAACTTTAGAAAGGTCGACCGATATAAACCCAAATTCATCTAACCGCCGTCAACTGTGGTTGTTAACCCACTGACACCGGAACACGGGAACTTTGAACATGGTGTAATCTAACTCCCAAATGCAATCAATCACACCAAAGTACAACATCTGCGCATATATGGGATTTGTATCTCTTGCACTAGATATATGCCACCCCTCGGCAACAAGTGTGACTCCACTATTTTGCATGGTGCTTTTTTCATCCTGGCTTTTGTATAGAATGTGTATCCGTTGATTGCATAACCGGTATAAGAAAACGCGTGCAAACCCAGTCCTTTCAACAGCCAAAACAATCTTTCACCAACCGATCCGGCATTAAGCTCAACCTGCTGACAAATGCGTGCATTGAACCATCTAATGAAAGTACATTAAACTGAGAATGGCAAGCGCACAAGAGGGGGTGAATTGTGCTCTAAAATATTAACAAACTAATTTTAGCAACACATACTTTATACTGGTTCGGCCAACACTGCCTACGTCCAGTTCTCCAACACCTCGTTGGGTTCCACTAACCACAGGTTTTACAAACACAGGTTCACCTGTCAACCTTTACAGAGTTTTAGAATCCCTCTAAACACTCCCCCTTACTACCTATAAGGAAATATCCCTGTTCTAAAGCACCAAGCTTTCAGAACAACCTCAAATAGTAGAGGATTTCAATAAATATGTTCACTTAATGAACTGATTGTGACAAACACTTAAGTACAGATAAAATCTCTAAAACAATAAATACAGAAAAACAGAGAGCAATGAATGAGTTCGTGAATATTCTCGTTTTTCGTCTCTTTTTCATAAATGCTCGAGTTCTGTATTTATATCTCTTCTCAGATTTTGCCCTAGCATTTATCTTCAAGAAGCCGTTTGAATTTAGTCGTTGAGAGCTCATAGCCGTTGGCATTAAATGTAGTTTCTCCATTGGAGTTAACTTCCTGCTCTAGCTTCAACTGCTCTTACGTAGGCTGAGCTAAGAGAGAGGTAGACTTAGCGTTCTAAGCATCTGTACGAACTGTAATTTTATGGCAGCTTTTTCAGTAGCGCTAGCATGATCTGCTATCGCTAACTTCATAATGTAAGTTCTGCACTTAAGCTGTTAGTTGAACAAATAATCATTTAATGCATAGAAGATGCTATCGCAAGCTTAGTCTATTAGCTCAATGAGATAGAGACAATATATATCAGCTAAGATTATCAAGTTATCAGAGCATTCTCCTAATGATAGATATTAATGTTAGTATATTCTCTTGGTTCAATCGTTCAGCGTACTAGCTATATCATATCAGCAAATATTCTTCTACCGATAGCTAATCCCATTATCGCTAGTTACTTGATTGCTTATTAGCTTTAAGGATACTGATGATTATTCAAAGGTATTTCAAGGTATCCTATTATCGATAGCTAAACGTGTTAGCGCTAGCAACTATGTTTATTACTAAACTCATTTGTTCTCAGGCACTAGCTATCTGAATGTCTATTAACTGAAGTACTTTGTTATCGATAGCTTAATCTGTTATCGCTAGCTGATTCCATTAGCTCAAGGACATGGTTCATTGTTCAGCTAGTTATTCTTCCTCTTATTTATCCATGTTCTTAATGAGCTTTTAGCGATAGGGTATTCCTTAGCGATAGTGAATGACTTAGCGATAGATATTAACTTTGTTATTACTAAGTCTTCATTTGTTATGGCTCTGTCTATTAGCTATAGAGATACACTTAGCGATAGAGATATTTATTCTTAGAGTTCTGCTAAGTTTCCATCTGCTATAGTTGAACCTTTCAATAGTGATAGTCTTTAGCTCTAGCGATAGAGATCTGTTACCTATCAGATTTTACTTGTTTAATTCAAAGGTAACTTGCGCTTATTTACTTATGTTATATATGGGGTCAGTCTTCATCAAAACTTAAGATTCTAACATTCTCCCCCTTTTTGATGATGACAAAACATAAGTAAACCATATACATTAAAGCACTTTCAGAGCATAAACATTTATATCAGCATAAGCATATATCAGAATAAAATAATGATAATGCATGTACAGAGCATCTGATATAAGTATATTCAGAACAAAATTTGAGATGAAGAAAGTACATTTTGCAGAAGGAAATACCAAACACAAACTATAATACTGATAAATATGCAATTTATGTATGATGCAAATGATTCAGGCTTTTGATTCAACATCCTTCCTTTCAATTTGATCTTCCTTTGTAATCTCCATATTTTTAATCTCCATATTTTTCTCCCTTTGCTTCTCCCCCTTTTTGTCATCATCATTGGTAGAGGTAGGTGAAGATGTAATCCACCATCACATCCCACTGAAGCCCTGGACGAATAGTACCCCTTATCCAGCACCAAAATCAGCAGCAGCATAATCTTGGACAGGAGCCACCTCATCTTCCTCAAGTTGTTTGCTCTCCTCAGGCTCTCTATGGAAGAACAAATCCACCAAAACTGCAGCCCTATCTAGGGTTTTTCGAGTGGCGAAAAGAGCGCTTGGAGCTTGGAGAGATTTTTCTGAGTAGGGCAAATCAAAGGAGGTTCGCTTTTGACGCTTGGTACCTGATTCAACCACTTCTTTGGGAAATGACACAGCTTTCTGGGTTTTGGACCTCTTGCTAGCGGATTGAGATGAGGGTTTAGCGCTAGAGGTTGCCTCAATATCACTCATATTTGGAACTTTGGCTCGGGCCATTTTTAGGGTTTAGGGTTTTGAGATAGAGAGAGGCTTAAATGTTCAGAGGGATTTGGAGTAGGAGAGAAAATACAGATAAATGATGAATGCAGAATGCAAATGACCTACTTTTATAGGTTTAAGAGATTACCATAAATGATGAATACTCGCTAAACGTTTCGCATTCTGAGCCTTTTAAGTGACTTGCTATCGCTAGTAAGAGCTGCTATCGCTAGCAGGCATGTTCCCACGCTGAGCAAGTGACTTGGGCTTTTCACTCACTCCTTCCAAGTTTCATCTATCGATAGTTGACTTTGCTATCGATAATGATTTTAGCTAGCGATGGCAATCTTTGCTCAAACAGCTTATGTCCTGCATACAGCTAGCGATAGTGAAACTCACTATCGATGGGTCAGTCCTGCAAAAACTTAAGATTTGGCACTCTGATGCCTAAGTTAGCAATAATCCCTTTGAATAACATTAGAATAAATCAAGAATTATGATAAAAATATTCACAACTCATTTGGATTTACCATTCCTAGCTCTCTTCTGATATAGAGAAATTGATCAGGCTCAAGAGGCTTGGTGAATATATCAGCGAGTTGCAGATGAGTTGATATAAATTCCACCTTGACATCCTTCTTCGGAATATGATCTCTTAAGAAGTGATGTCTTACATCAATATGCTTGGTTCTGGAATGTTGAACTGGATTTTTGGCCAAGCTTATTGTGCTGGTGTTGTCACAGAAAATGGGCACTTCTGGGAATTCCAAACTCAGATCTCTTAGTTGATGCTTAAGCCATAAGACTTGAGTACAACAACTTGCTGCTGCGATGTATTCGGCCTCTATGGATGAAAGAGAGACACAATTTTGCTTCTTGCTTGCCCAAGTGACCAAACAGCCACCAAGAAATTGACATTGACCACTTGTACTTTTTCTATCTGTCTTATAACCTGCATGGTCAGAGTCAGTATAAGCAAGAAGGTACTCTTGAGTTCCCTTGGGATACCACAGCCCAAGCTCTTGAGTCCCTTGTAAATAACGCAAAATCCTTTTTACATTTGATAAATGAGATTCTTTAGGATTTGCTTGATATCTAGCGCACAAGCCTACACTAAATTGGATATCAGGCCTACTAGCAGTTAAATAAAGTAAAGAACCAATAATTCCTCTATAATGTGATTGATTTACTACTTTGCCTGGTGCATCTGCATCTAACTTGGCAGAGGCACTCATGGGAGTGTCCTCTTCTTTGGATAGATCCATCCCAAATTTGTTGATGAGAATTTCTTTACAATATTTGGTTTGGGATATGAAGATGCCATCCTTCTTTTGCTTTATCTGCAGGCCTAGGAAGAATGTTAATTCTCCCATCATAGACATTTCAAATTCTCCCTGCATTATCTTAGCAAAATCTTCACAGAGCTTTTCGTTAGTTGCACCAAAAATAATGTCATCAACATAAATTTGGACTATGAGCATGTGAATATTTTTATGCATGATAAATAATGTAGTATCTGATTTTCCTCTAGAAAATCCTTTATCAAGCAGAAAAGTACTAAGTCTCTCATACCAAGCTCTAGGTGCTTGTTTGAGACCATAAAGAGCATTTTTAAATTTGAAAACATGGTCAGGCTTAGACTTTTCTTCAAAACCAGGAGGTTGCTCTACATATACTTCTTCTTTAATATAGCCATTAAGAAAAGCACTCTTAACATCCATTTGATAAAGTTTAATATTTTTTATGGATGCAAAAGCTAGAAGAATCCTTATTGGTTCAAGTCTTGCAACTGGAGCAAAAGTTTCTTCATAATCAATGCCTTCTTCTTGGTTATATCCTTTGGCAACTAATTTGGCTTTATTTTTGACAATTTGTCCAACTTCATCAAGTTTGTTTTTGAAAACCCATTTAGTACCAATAATAGGATAATTTCTTGGTCTAGGTACTAAATCCCAAACTTGATTTCTTTTGAATTGAGTAAGTTCTTCCTGCATTGCAACTATCCAGTCACATTTAGCAAGAGCTTCATCAACGCAAGTTGGTTCAATTTGAGAAAGAAAGCAAGAAAACTCCATTTCATTTTGTAGTTGCCTTCTTGTTTTAAACTCCTTTTGAAATTTCTCCAATAATCTGTTCAGGAGGATGATTTTTAAGATGTCTAATGGAAGATTGAGGCTCGTTAGCTTCATCTAGATCATCTTTAGTTTCATATTGATCATTTTCAGTCTTGTTTTCAGGATTTGCTATCGATGGCTGAGGTGCTATCGATAGAGATTGTTTTAAAAATTTTGAAAAATCTTCATCCTCATCAACAGATTGTTGTTTTTCTTGAGGTGTTTCATCAAATACTACATGCACAGACTCTTCAACAGTTTGACTTCTTTTATTATAAACTCTATATGCTTTACTTCTATTTGAATAGCCTATGAATATGCCAATATCAGATTTAGGATCGAATTTACCTAGATTTACCTTTCCATTGTTGTGAATGTAACATTTTGATCCGAAAATTCTCAGGTGACTGATATTGGGCTTCCTTCCCTTGTAGAGTTCATATGGAGTCTTCTCCATCCCCTTTCTGATATAGGCTCTGTTTGAGATGTAGCAAGCTGTGCTCATTGCATCTGCCCAAAATATTTGAGGCACTTGTTTTTCATTTAGCATGCTTCTTGCCAATTCTGTGAGCACATTGTTCTTTCTCTTGACAACACCATTTTGTTGAGGAGTACGAGGGGCAGAGAAGTTGTGTTCAATTCCATTTTCATCACACAGCTCCATGAACTCTTTGTTCTCAAATTCTCCTCCATGATCAGTCCTGATTGCTATAATCTTTGTGCCTTTTTCATTCTGCAATTTCTTGGCAAGCACACAAAAGGCATCAAAAGTTTCATGCTTAGAGGAAAGAAACATAGTCCAGGTAAATCTTGAATAGTCATCCACGACTACAAGAGTGTATAGACTTCCACCTAGACTTTTCACTCTTGCTGGCCCAATTAAATCCATGTGGATTAGTTCCAATGGCCTACTAGTGGAGATTGTCTTCTTGATTTTAAAAGAGGACTTTGTTTGTTTACCTCTTTGACAGGATTCACAAATCAAATCATGTTTTGTCTTGAAACTAGGGATTCCTATGACTAATTCCTTCTTAACTAGCTTATCTAATTGAGTAAAGTTCACATGTGCTAATCTCTTATGCCATAACCAACAATTTTCATCATTTGAAATAAAGCATTTTTCTTCAAGTTGTTGGCATAAATCTAAAGTGTATAAGTTTCCATTTCTGTTTGCTTTTATCTTACACTTGAGATTAGACTTATTTATATCTAAATCATTTTTATCAACAATAAGACATTCATTAGAATAAAAAATTACTCAGTTACCATGATCTGTGCTTTGGCTAACACTCAGCAAGTTGTGGCAGAGACCATCTACTAGGTAAACATCCTTGACTGGACCTACTTCACCAACTCCAGTGATCTTTCCACTTTGGTTTCCACCAAAACTAACTTTGGCTCCATCCTTTATCACTAGGTTGCTGATTTTGTCCTTGTCACCAGTCATATGCCTTGAGCATCCACTATCAATATACCATTTTCCTTTACTGGATGCTTTAAGACATACCTGCACAAACTACACAGATTTAGGTACCCAAACTTTCTTGGGTCCTTTAAGGTTAGTCTTGTGCTCTAAGTTTGTAAAAACCTTAGGCACATGAGTTCCTTTAGGAACCCACTTATAAGAGCTACTAATGCCATATTTTCTGTGATTGCAGATAGACTGTGTATGGCCTTTCTTGTTACAATAATTGCAAAGGCTATATGGTGAAGAATTTTCAGAAGATTTTCTAAAATATTTCATGTATGACTTCACCTTAGGTTCAACCCATCTTTTTGAAAACTTTTGCTTAGGCTCATAACCAATACCAGTTCTGTCTCTAAAAACTTTTTGGTTGCTTAAAATTACATTTAAAGTTTCAGAGCCTTTTGTAATTTTTTCTAAAACATGTGAAAGCTTTTCCTTTTCCTTCAATAATTTTTCACAGTTGGAGCAATTTTCAGAAGTTGAAGGAGTTGCTATCGATAGAGGCTCAGCTATCGAAAGTTCTTTTCTGGGAGCTTGCGATAGCTCCTCTTCTATCGATAGAGAAGAAGAATCTTTTTGTGAAGAAGAGTTTTTCTGAAGTTCTTTGTTTTCTTTTCTTAACCTGGCTACTTCTTTAGCAATTTTCATTAATTCAATGTGCATTTCATCATACAAACTTTGAAGTTCAGAATAAAAAGGTTCAGAATCAGATACCTCAGAGTCACTCTGCTCTTCTCGAGCAACTAGGCAGAGGTTGGCGCATTCTTCGCTATCGCTACCTTCTTCATCAGAGCTATCACCCTAGATGGATGACACATAAGCTTTCTTCTTTCCATAAGTCTTCTTTTTCTCCTTCTCCTTTAATCTTTGAAGACTGGGACACTCAGCTCTAAAGTGACCAGGCTTCTTGCATTCAAAACATACAGGAGTTTTGTCTTTCTGAGAATCTTTGAAGCTAGGACCACTTCTCTGGAATCTTTCTCTTCTTCTGAAGAACTTTTTAAATTTTCTGGCCATAAGAGCTATGTCCTCATCATCAAGATCTTCATCATCATCATCAATTTCGTCTTTCTCTAAAGCAGCAAGAGCAAGAGACTTCTTTTTGGAATTTCCTTGAGCTTCCCTTTGAGCTATCAGGGTTGGCTCATATTCAGCAAGGCTGCCAAACAGGGCAGTGATGGACTTAGTTGATTCTCCTTGCATTTCTTGTATAGCAGTGACCTTCATGAGCCAATCTCCTTTCAGAACTTTCAGAATCTTATTGACTTGCTCTTTTTCTATAATTTTCCTTCCTAGAGCAGCAAGATTATTGATGAGATGAGTGAATCTGATCTCTAGGTCTCTTATCTTTTCTCCTTCAGCCATTTCAAACTTGTGGAACTCTTCAACTAGCATTTCAACAAGTCTATCTTTTACTCCAGTGGTTCCCTCGTGGGCAATCTGCAGAGCTTCCCACATTTCCTTAGCAGTGTCCAAATGGCTCACTCTGAAGAACTTAGTTTGACTGAGAGCGCTTTGGATCATGAGAACTGCTTTGCTGTTCAGCTCTAGATTAGCAATATCCTCTTCTGTAAATTCATCTTCAGCCTTTGGAATGCCCAAGGGGTCTTTAGGCACAATATCTCCTTCTTCAATGATCTTCCAGAACTTGTATCCATTGGCTTTGATGTAGATTTTCATCTTTAGTTTCCAGAAAGTGTAGTGCTTCCCATCAAAGCCAGGAGGTTTATTAATGAAGCTTCCCTCAGGTAAAATATTTTCAAGCGATGCCATAATAATGATCTTTACTTCTCAGATTCGTTGGAATCAATCAAAGAAGACCATGCTTTGATACCAAATGAGAATGGCAAGCGCACAAGAGGGGGTGAATTGTGCTCTAAAAAATTAACTAATTTTAGCAACACAGACTTTATAATGGTTTGGCCAACACAGACATTCACATGGGAAACAATTTTGGTGTAATTACATAAGTAGTGTTATTATTACTATTAACGTTGAAAAAGTGTTCCAGCGTGAATTTTTTTTTTATGTTCTCCTGTGTTTGGGTTTTATGAAGATGTGTTTGGGTTTTATAGGTTTCAAATATATATATACACACACACATAATGTGATGTGATTTGTTCTTCTCCCAGCAAGTAAGCATTTATCACGGATTTTAACATCAGTGTTATTACTGGCATTTTACAGTGATGTGTAAAGGTGTTATTATTTTATTTTTGTCAATGAGTATATTAATTTAGTTTTATAACCTCCTTACCCAATATTGGTAGCCTCTTAATCACCATGAAGAATCAGTTTTTCAGCCTAATAGTCATAAAAGATTTTAATAAAATCAGTTTTTAACATTAGGCATTGAAGGCACATCAATTCCATAAAAGGTTTTTAAGACTAAATCCGTTTTGAGCGCTGGACATCATTAGACATTGAAGCCACCAATAAAATATGCTAAAAGGAATATAATGCGATTTATGAAACTGTTTGCATCCACCTATTAATTTGCATAAAAATAATAGCATATAATGGCAAGCAAATAAAAATAATTATATTTAGAATTACCATGTTCCTAAATATAATTTGAGATATTTGAAAGTGTGGAAGTACCTAATATGTGAGTTACCTTATGTTTCTTTTTAAGGTTACAAAACTATTGCTTTGCTTACATTTTGATTGAAGTCATTTTATAGCTCAATTTGGATATGCACAAATTTGTGACAATTTGTTGCAATAATGGATTTGATAAATCCTGAGATATAAACTCTCGTAAGGAGAGTGAAATAATCAAGGTATACCATAAATATTGGTATTATATATGATGGATTTCTATTGTATTGAGATACACAGATGTCATGTTATGATTTTTAACATAGAAATTAAAATGTTTAATGTTGGATAAGAAAGATGATACAATAAACCAGAAGTTTACTGATCCAAATAAATAAAATTTATTGTTGGCATGACTTGTTTGATCATCCAAGTCATATATATGAGACATCAAATTGTTGATATTACACATTGACATCCATTGAAGAACCAAAATATTCTTCTCGAATAATTAACATCATGTTGTGCTGCTTGTTCTCAAAGAAAATTTATAATAAAAAATCACTAGTTGTGATTTGGAATTGATCTATATTTTTGGAAATATATCAAACTCATGGGCCCAATCAAATAGCATATAAACCATATAAGTATTCAATAAATTTGATAGATGCATCTATGGTTACATGTGCGATTATTTAGCTTGCAACCTGGAGTTTGCAAGATTGTTTGAATAAATCATTCTGTTGAGTGCACAATTTCCAGATTATATGATCCAGAAATTATTCATTAGAGCCTCAATGAAACATTTATGAGAACAAAGTTTCTTTTTCAACGTTGACATATTTAATATTACATGTTGCAACACATATTTACACCAAGCCAACAATATTCTCCCGGCAAAATTGGCTTTTAGTCAGAAGCCAAATAATTTCCATTTTAAAAGTTTTTAATTGTGCAATGCATATGCCTATCAATCCACCACTTATATAAATGGATATTTAGACATAATTGAGATAAATGTTGGATAAGAACCTCCTTCTTTTTGTTTCTAAATGAAACAAAATGATGTTTCAAAAGGAAACAAATGGATTCAAGAGACTTATACCTCATGATTATTTGATTGTCATTCAACAAAGTTATCCAAACATGAGGGGGAGAAATTAAGTAGCTGGAAAAGACAATGTATTGAATGCAATATTGTTAAGAAATGTAGATCATCTTATATGAACCGGAAGTTCATCATAGTTTACATTCATAAAATATTACAAAACATCTGCCAGATATAATTATTGACCTAAATGAGAATTATAGAATCTCATATTCCAGCTAAAAATGCTCCAACAAATGTGACATGCCTAAAGCATGAGAAATCAATCGATTCCAAATGTAAATACTTCAGATAAATAAGAGCTTATAATTAAGATGATCATATTGAGGAGGCAGGTACTCCAGAAGAGTCCGAAGACATAACTAATTAAAAAACCTCAAAGAAGGTACAGGTACCTGAAAATTAACAAAGAGATCTCAATAAGTTATGTCACAATAAGGAAAATGGAATCGAAAAGAATAAAGTTGTCGACAACAATTTCGATAATGATATCATGTGATTAAATGAGGATCTTACACAAATGTATGTTATGATGAGTGACAAACAAATGATTGGCCAAAAGAAAAGAAAATAAAGGAAAGGAAAATATGATTATAGTTCAAAATATGTGAAAATCATGGACCTGAAGTCCAAAATCCAGAAATAAAAGTTATTATGGGATATCAATATTTATGAGAAATATACTTTTTCATAAAGGTAATGAAGATTGTGATAATGCATATTATTTTGAGGTGGATATAAGTATTCTACAAATATTAGTAGTCTGGCAGTGTATGAAAAGAAAATATGCGTTAATAATTGTATATATCCCACTTGATGATAAAATTTTCTTAAGAGTCATTGAATGATTGAAAATTCCATAAGCATATATAAGAATTATCTTACAAAATATATTTTTACTTAGAAAATATATAAGTTTACATATTACTTGACCAGCAGATCAAGTTATTAAATTCCACAATGATTTTCATAATCATGAATAGAGCATAGAGGTCCCATATGGATATTTGCTATTTTTTTACATGTTACAATTTTGGGAAAAAATTAAGTTTTTGCAGGTACACAAACAGATAATGAATTTGAATAAATATGGAGATGCGAAATATATATCATGGCGATATGTTAGAGGAATACATTTTAACAGAAAATTTGACGATAATGCAATTCGACCAAAATGAAGATTCGCTCAAATAGCATTGGAAGAAATATGTAGGGAACTTAGTACACTCAATCGAGATTAAAGGACAAAAGTAATGTTATCACCAGGGGGAGTAAAAATGATGTTGTGTTTATGTCGAAAAGCAAAAGAGATTATGTCTTCAGGAGGAGAAATTATCATGCTGTCCTCTTTTTCCCTTAACCATGGTTTTGTCCCACTGGGTTTTTCTGGTAAGGTTTTTAACGAGGCAGCTTTGATCATTATTGTGTACTCTTTTTCCTTCATTGGGTTTTTGTCCCATTGGGTTTTTCCTAGTAAGGTTTTAATGAGGCACAATATTTGTTCATGGACCTCCAAGGGGGAGTGTTATAAATATTACAACATTGTGGATGTCCATAACCTTTCAAGAGTGTCTTTTGGAGTTCTCCACTTAAAGTCATATAACCTACAAATGATGACCTATTGGGAGTTTCTTATGATTAATACAAGTAACCTCCCATTGTCATATTTCACCATTATGTAGATTTATTCTTTTGTTGTAACTCTTGTAAAGGAATTTAAGGACTTATGGCCTATAAATACCATGCATGTAGCAAATGATGGTAAGCTTGAAAGCAATAAGAATTCTCCCTCTTTCTATCCTCTTCTCTATTGTCTTTCTTCATCTTCATCATCTATATGTCTCTAACATTTTTCTTTGTTTTCATAACAATATCATAAATAATAGAAATATTACAGTGATTTTAAAGATGTGTTGAAAATAAATTAGTTATAGCAGTATATTTGCAACCTATAGTGGTTGCACATACATTAGAAAATATATTAAAGAGATATTAGATATCTTGCTAAACCACATTGAATCTGGTAGAATTGATAGCAAAAAAATTTACAAAACTTTTTCTGATATTCAACACCATTAGAGAAGTCAGACTCAGTCCTGTCAATGAGATACAATTCAATGCTGAACGAAAACATGACATAGCAAACGGCGTGGAGGAAGAAATTTCTCATTTCCAAAGCTATTGTAGTAACGGAAGGCCTTTGTGACATATCAGAATATGACAACCTGATGAGGGTTCTCTCCATTTCCTAATGATGATGACTTCTGAATCTTGGATTGGTGGAGAAGAGATTGTGAGTCTTCACTTTGGGATGTCAAGATGTGAGGAGAAAGCTATTGACGAAAAAGATAGGTTACTAAAAATCTACTGAATGACTTCTGGAGGTTGAGCAGATCCACCTTTATGCACTAAAACATTTCTTTGAAACCATAATGCATCTATCAAAATAATAAAATCAAGAAGCATATGTTCTTGAGAGGACAATGACAGGATCAACTGTTTAAGCCATGACAATATATCATTTAACGATACGTTAGAAGGAGGTCTTAAGGAAAAAAAACCAAACCATACTGCTTTTGCAAACTAGCAATCAAAGAATATAAGGTCAATTGATTCATCCGAAGAACAACCAAAAGGACAAGAACTTATTATGTCCATATGATGAGTCCTTAGTACACAATGGAAGGAATAACCTTGTGAAGAAGTTTCCAAATAAAAGGAGTTGCTTTATGGCGAGAGATATAGAACATAAGAACCTCCAAAATGGATCTGGATCAGGCTGAGAGGTATACACCGAATTGAACTGAAGTTGGTAGCCAAGCTTTGTTATGTACTATCCTGAGCTGGTAGCAGTTTAAACAATGTGATCCTTATTGGATAAAAAGATACTAGAGTGGATAAAATATAATCAGCCATCTGAGGAGAATAAAGTTGTCTAACAAGAGAAGAATTCCATCTAATAGGGATGGAAGAAAGAGGAGTATGCATAAGCAAGTCAGAGACTTTATGGATATCTCTTAACTGTGCACTGCATGGGCCACCAAAGAGGGTAGTTGGGAGAGACAGCTAAACTAGTACCTATTCTCCATTGAAGATTGTTGGTTATAAAAAAATCCACAATTCAGAGTATCATTCCAAAGCCAAGAAGAATTATAAGTCTTCAATAACCATTGATATTTCGACCAATCTATATACTTCTTGCCTATAATAGTGGCTAATACGAGGAATCATCAGTAGAAACAATTTGCCAAACTTGCTTAGCTAGAAGAGATTTATTGACAATATGCATAGGCTTAATACCTAATCCTCCTTTAGCAATTGGGGAAATAAATCCTATTCAATCTCCTTGATTTCCCCAGAAAAAATTCAGACATCTGCTATCAATTTTATTGCAAATAGCTACCTGAAAGCACATGAACATCAACAGCCACAAGTACATATTTTATGAAGGTTAAACGACATGCTTGAGATAAAAGTTTCCCTTTCCATGATGTAGTGCGAGATTCAATTGAAGAAATTACTTGTTGATAGATTAAGGACGTATTTCTTTCAAGATCAACCCAAGTGCCAAGGTATTTCCCTAATTGGCTGACAAAATGAATGCGAGCTTGATCTTCCAAAAGAACCCTGGATAAATGAGAAACATTGAGGCTGAAGACAATGCTAGATTTGTCCTTGTTGATTACATGACCAAATAATAAACAACACTAGCATCTGTTAAGAACATATAGTATTGAGAGAAAACCTGGCGCAGAACCTTTTGTGAAAAGAAGAGAATCATCCACATATAAGAGATGCGATATTGGATAAGCTGAGCGAAACAATTTAATACCTTGCCAAGTATTTGAAAGTTCGAGCAATCAAACAAGATAGAACATTAGAAGAGATGATATATAAATAGAGGGAAAGAGGGTCTCCTATTCCATCGTTGGTAGACATTGTGAGACAACATTCACCCATTTCATTGGAAAACACATGCCAAACATGGTGGCTGCAATAAAGTTCCAAGAAAGACAATCAAAAGCTTTTAAAAAATCAATTTTGAAGGCAGTCAATTTTCATTTGCCAGCTCTAGAAGGGTGGATATGATCCATAAACTTTGTAGCAAGCATGATGTTATCTGAAATAAGACTGCCCTTTCGAAAAGCACTTTGATAGGGTGCAATTAAGTCAAATAGAATTGGTTTAAACCTATTTGAGAGGATCTTAATTAGCAAAAATCTTGTAAGAAACATTGTATAAGCTGATTGGCCGGAAATCCTTGACAACCTAAGGATAGTCAATTAATGATATTGCTGCAATTTTACACATGTTAATTTAGAGAGAGAGAGAGAGAGATAGACCAAAAAAAAGAGGTGAAATATAATGTATACAATATTTTTTAAACAATATTATAAAATGAAGGTAAAAGTGGTAAAACTTAGGGAAAATTAATTACACGTCTTATTGAAGAAACTTAATTAAGATGAAGTCCCATGAAATTTATTAATTAAATTGAGGTCACATGAAATAACCTAATTAAATTAATGTCCCTAGTTCTAACCAGAAAGTTTTCATCATCTACGCAAAATTTGTAATCGTCTGGATAAAATTTGTTAGTGACAAGAGTTTAAAAAGTAGTGATTAGTGTTTTTAATGTTGTTACAAAGACCTAAAAAGTAGTTGTCATCTGGCCAAAAGTTATTAGTAGCTAAAAATTTATAACAGTTATGAATAATGTTTATAAGGTTGTTACAAAGACCCAAAAAGTTGTTAGTAACCTAGAATTTTTTAAACACATCTTAATTAAATTCTTTCTATGAATCCTTTAATTAATTTCCCCATAAACCTATTCATTTAAGTTATTTTTTACGAGTTAACTAACTTTTTTTTTATTAATGAGAATTAGGTAAATGCTCTTATACAACGCAACAAAGCGATATGTAAACGTTTCTCAAAATTAAAATGTATTTTACACGAAACTCCCAAAATTTCTTAATTTTTTGATGATAATGTTCATGTGTTATCATGTTATTTATGTATGTTATGTTTTTTAAATTTTTATGTTCTTTTTTGGCTAATTATTTAATAATTTTGTAAATTTATATAACTAATAATTGGTTTATTCTTAAATCTTGTTATTTTATGTTTTATTGTGACAAATTAAATTAATTTTTATTTCTTATTATTTATCATGTCAATTAGTTAGTTATTTATTAGGTTTAATTTTCTTATTTTATAATTTATGATTGGGTTTTTTTTTTAATTAATTTTCATCAATTTATTACTCAACAGTTAGATAACATGTTTCTATTTATGATTATGTGTTATTTATTTCAATAGATTTTATTTCACTTTCATTTATTTAATTTTTGTATTTTACTTATATGTGTATTATGTTTATTTTTTTAATTTTGACGTTCTTTTTTAGAAAATTCTATTTTGTTGTAAATTTATGATTAATGATGATTGGTTTATTCCTAAATCTTATTATTTTATGTTTCAATGTGAACCATTAATTATTTTTTATTTTTAATTTATTATTTATTGTGTGAATTAGTTATTTAATATGTTCAATATTCTAATTTTATATTTTATAATTGGTTTGTTATTTAATTTATTTTCTTCAATTTATTACTTAGTAGTCAGATAACATGTTTATTTTCATATTTAGTTCGTTCATTCATTATACTTATGTTATTTATATTTGCCGTATTACTTTGTAGTTAGATAACATGTTTTTGTAGTTCGTTTATTTGTGTGTATGTTCTCTGATCAATAAATTTGGTTTTTCATTCTTTTATTTTCTGTGTCCTCTAAACCTTAAAATTCAAGCGATTTACAATATTGCCCTTACTAACTACCCAAAATAAATATGGGTATGGATGGAAAATATATTTAATATATCTTGAAAACCAACAAGTATCTTATAAAAAGGATCAAATGAACTTGTTAATTGGTGCCTTATAATAAGGATAAAAAAGTATTATTTACAGTTATGTTGTTTAATGAGCTAGTTCTTTTATTTTATGTTAACTTCCATTTGTATAGTATGCCTATGTTATTCCTAAATTTTTTTAATTTTTCGTTGATATATTTTTATGTGTTATTTATTTCAATAGGAGATGTCATACTTTCATTTATTTACTTTTGGTATTTATGTGTATTTTTTAATTTTTATGCTCTATTTTAGCGAATTATTATTTATGTTGTAAGTTTATAATTAATGGTTGGTTTGTTCTCAAATCTTATTATTTGATGTTTCAATGTGAACAATAAATTAATTAATTAATTTTAATTTATTCTTTATCGTGTCAATTAGTTAGTTATTTAATATGTTCAATTTTCTAATTTTATAAATTTTAATTGGTTTGTTCTTTAAATTTATTGGTCAAACAGATAACATATCTTTGTTTCATATTTAGTTTGTTTATTTATATGTGCATTATATTCTCGGTAAATTTGGTTTTTCATTCTTTGATTTCCTATATATTATTTATAGTTATTTTATTTAATGAGCTAGTTATTTTTTATGTTTGTTATAGGCATATGTTATTCCTAAATTTTTCTTATTTATTGATGATATATGTTTATGTGTTATTTATTTCAATGGGAGATGTTATTTCACTTTCATGTATTTACTTTTTGTATTTATGTTTTAGCTTATTTGTGTATTATTTTTTTTAATTTTTATGTTCTTTTTCATCTAATTATTTATTTGTGTTGTAGATTGATAATAAACAATTGGTTTTTTTCTTAAATCTTATTAGTTGATGTTTCATTTTTAACAACTAATTAGTTTTTTATTTCTAAATAATTATTTTTCATGTTGATTAGTTAAGTTTTTATTATGTTTAATTTTCTAATTTTAAAAATTGTAATTGGTTGTCGATAACAAGGGAGGTGATGCGATCCAGCAAGAGGACTCTTCAACTTCACATGATCCTTTGCAAATTCCAAGTGGACCAATCACGAGAGCAAGAGCCAAGAGAATTAAGGAGGCATTGAATGAGCTAGTGCAAGAGACATGGACAAAGCAAATGGCAATTGGGTCAACAAATGTGAACAAAAGAGCTGAAAACGTAGTAAATATCATTTGGGCTAAAAAGGGAGATTCTGAACATGTTTTGGACTTGGATTTTGAATGAAAAGTTGCTTTCTGCACTTTGTGACTTGAGAGAGAATTCTCTCTAGGGTTCTTCTTAGAACTAACAGACTTATCAAGGCTTGATCAACCTTGTGGCGTCTTCCAACACTTCGGGTCCTTGTCCTTCCGTGTTCAAGGGTTCAAGTGGATCGTTCCAGTCCTTTGTTTAGCTTTCTTGGGGTGAGTGTATCTCAGATTGGTTGTGGGTTCTTAGGGTCTAACCCTAATAGGTTCGCACCATCTTGGTATCAGAGCTTCGGATCTAAACTCAGGTCATATCTTTCTGTTCTTTGTTATTCATTTTCGTTCATCTTTTTGTGTGTTTTTCTTTGTGTCTGTTCATCTTCTCTGTTTCTGTTCGGAATCAAAATTTCTGTCCTTGTTCGAAGCGTTCTACCTTGAGTTTTCTGACGTTTAGTATGTCGATTTCATAGTTCAGGATCTGATCTTTCTTCTCGTTTTGGAATCGTTCAAATCCGAGAGTTGTATGTTGCGAGATACACGCGTTTCAAAAAGAATGTATTTTCTGGAAATTTCTGGGTTCTATTTGCTTATTTTGTTCTGTTTGTGGTAGATTTCATATTTTGCTTAACTTGCAGTAAAAAAAACGAAAAGAAAAGGAAAAAAATCAGAAAAGAAAAAAAAAAGAGAGTAAAAAAAAACTAATTGAAACAAAAAGGAAGTTGCAATTGTTGAGTTTCAGGTTTCTTGAAAAGTGTTCATCTTCATACCCAGAAATTTTTCTTCAATATTTGCAATCTGTGTTCGTTGAAATCTTGATTTTGTAACACCCCAAACTTTTAAAAAGAGAAAATAAGGGAATATTTGGAATTTTGGGGTATTACTCTAATTTTAAAAAGTCTTATAAATAAATTTGGACACCAAAATATATCTGGATAATTTATTTAAGGACTAAATTTGGATTTAAATTTATTGGGAGTGGTAATTAAATATTTGGTGGAAGGGTAGAATGGGAAAATGGTGAATGGTATATGGTAATTTTGAGGAGAATTAAGGGCAAAATGGTAAAAATTTGTCATCCTTATCCCCTCCAAATAAACACATGTGAGGAAATAAAATTTATATACTCCCTCATCAGCCTTCACCGTCACTCTCTCTCTCACTCTCAATACTCTCTCTCGTTCTCTCACCCCTGTCTCCCTCGTCCTTCAGCGTTGAACGGCGGGTTTCGGCCGGAAACAGTGGCAAACGACGAAGCAAGGAGGAGCAAAACGCACAAGACATTGAAGCCAACCTTGGGTAAGTTTCTTTCCCTCATTTTCCCTCTTGATTTCGCTGATTTCGGGTCTGAATGGGAGGAAGAGATATTCGAATTTTGGGAGATTTACAAGCTCCTAATCCTATGGAACTGAAGCTTAGAGCCTGGGTAAGAGTATTCCTAAGGTGATTTAGTAAAGGGATGAAGTTTTGGGGGTGATTTCCGTCGATTTAGGGGCTCGGGTACTGTTCACCTCGAAGCCATTTTCTGATTTCAGAGCTTCCTTGCTTTGAAGCTTAGTTAATCTTGTTTAGGAGTAGGATTAATGCTCTAATTTAGCCTTGTATGCTGATTATTAAAGCTAATGATTTTGTTGAGATTTTTCCTTCTTCCCCTGTTCTCTGTTCTGCCGTCGGCGATGAAGGCTAGTAGTGAAGAAAGTTATATCATGATTAAAGGTTTAATCTCCTTGTTTAAGTTGCTTGATTTTGTTAGGAAATGATTGTTCAAATTTCCTTCCTTCTTGTTCAATATTCGGCCAGATTTCTTGCTCTTGTCTTTGGGTGATGTTGAACATGTTTTAAAGGGAATTGGTATATATGATACTCTGAAAATGTTGGTGGTTGTTGATTTAATCTGATTAGTAGTGGTGTTGGTTGAATCTTTGTTCTTGTTTTCTGCTTTGCTCTGGCCGAATGGTTGGGGGAAAAAGCTTAGAGAAATTGGGTTTTATATCTCTAATTAATTGATACCCATGAGCTGAGATGCTATAATGTTGAAGTTGGAATTTAATTAATGATAGTATGTCTGCATATTTGATCTTTCTAGTTTAGGATAATTGAAGTTGAAAGGGAATTCTTTTATGAAAGTGCTATGGTTGTGATGTTATTTTGATTGAATGTTCTTTTTGTTCTTTTGCTTTGTTTGGCTGCTGGTTTAAGAATAAGAAATGAAGAGAATTTTAGTGCTTGATTTTAGTAAAACTTATTGACTTGTAAATGATTATAAAGATTGTTTTGATTACCCTTTTCTTTTCTGTTGAGCTGACCAAAAGTTGAGCAGAAAAAGGAAAGGAATTTTTAGGATTAAATTGGTAAGAAAGTCTTAAGTTGATCAAGCTAAAATGGTTTTATTAGAGATTGCCATGTAATGGTGATCTTACGTGTGCTTGATTGATGATAGGTGTGTTTTTGATGTGCTAATTTCTCTTGTGTGATTAAGGATTTAAGTTGGTGCTGGTGTATGGGTGCATTGTATGAATGCTAGTTTATAATTGTGTGATTAGTAACTTAGTTAGAAATCAGGATTTAAAAATATATTAAGAATGGGAAGGGTAGTCTCTTAGGAACATGAGAGACGTTGAATGATTTCCAGTTAGTATATAAATACTAAGTTATTATTTATATGTAATTATAGGAGAAGACAGTAGAGTTGAATCTTCCGAACCTTGGGAAGAGGAAGCACCGAGTTACGAGTAAATTGGAAGCCAGGTAGCAGTTTATTTCAGTAACAAATTAATTACATGTATAATTTTATAATATCTGTTGCATTTTAATTGATAAATTCTATTCCTTCATGATTGGAGCTCCAAGGCTTAGGTGATTAGCTACACCTTTGCGAGATTAGTTACGTTTTAGCCTTAAGTGCTATAACGAGAAACCCTGCAGGTAAAGCCTCCACTGTAACAAATATATTGTTATTAGTGGTTGGCAGGTGCTTTTAGCACACAGATTAATAGGATATGAATTATTATTAATTGTAAAAGGTTTATAAAATTATTACATGTAAATATAACAGTTATGGTTAATGAGATAAACTGCATTGAACCGCTGTTTCAGATAAGCTGGAGAAAGGTTGATTTTGGAGAAGGTAATCGGAAGCAAGCAGGAATGCCTGCTAAGATGTGTATAGTTATTTTGCTATTTTGGTTTAGTTATTTCAGGGTATGTTTAAGGTTTAAGTAGGTAACAAACTTTAAGCTTTATGTTTAATTATTATGAGGATGTATAATTGTATATATGTAAATAGTAACTAAACCGTACAGTGTATGTACAGGTTCGAGGGTTGTCACCCAGATAACCCGCCAACGTACGTAGTTAAATAGTACTTAATCTAGGACCGTATAATTATAGACGATATAAAGAAATGCTAGGTTCAGAACAAGGTTAGAAAAGTATAGTTATCTTAGATAAACAAAAATATTTTAATTGCTTTACTAACCACTTGATTATAAAGGTTTTTAAATGATCCAGTTAGTCTGAAGAGCCGATTTGATAAAAGTCTAATTGAGGTAAGGATTACAAATAAAAAGTTTAAAATTTTTCATATTTTCGGCTTCTAATTTTTTTGCAAAAGTGGTTGTAAATCAATTAAAATGTTCTAATATAATAGTAAAAGCTTAGGTGTTACAGATTTTCTTTGATAATTTATGTTCAATACTCATATCTGAAGTTTCTAAGTGGTGTGTTGATTCTGCAAAGTTGTGAAAGCTTTGATTCAATTGCTTAGTTCTTTTAAGAGCCTCAAGAGGGATTTAAGAGTGGAAAAAGGCAAGAGTGACATATATCAATTTTAAAAGCCAGATTGAGTGAAACACGAGTGTAGAGTGACATTCTTAAGGGAAACACGTGAGGAAACTTGTGAGGAACTCAACTTCACTAACATCTTTTCTTGTAGCAACCATGTCTAGTGCAGGTGAATCATCCAATGGTGGTGGAGGTCCAAGAAATTTAGATGATAACCTCAGAGCAATGCAGCAACACTTTGCACGAGTGGAAGTGGTTTTTGGAGAAATAAGGGATAGGATGGATAGGCAAGATGAGAGGATTGCAAATCTGCAAAGAGAGCGGCCATTTAGAAGGCATGATAGGCGAAGGGAAGTTTTTAAGGATGGGTTTGAATCTGAAAATGATAGTGAGGGAGATTTTGAATATGAATATGAGGGGGAAAGAAATAGGCGTAGAGGAGATAGGAATGGAAGAAGACATGGAAGGGAGAGAAATAGGTTGGATGGGAACCTTGGAAACATTAAAATGAAAATTCCAGCTTTCCAAGGTAGGGGTGATCCTGAAGCATATTTAGAGTGAGAAAAGAAGATGGAGATGATTTTTGAGTGCCATAATTATTCTGAAGCTAAAAAGGTAAAGTTGGCAGCAATTGAATTCACTGATTATGCCATGGCTTGGTGGGATAAATTGGGGATTGATAGGAGGAATAATGGTGAGAGACCTGTAGCAACATGGAGAGAAATGAAGGCTCTAATGAGGAGGAGATTTATTCCGAACCATTACTATAGAGAGCTTTATCAAAAGTTGCAGACCCTTCAACAAGGTTCCAAAAGTGTGGATGAATATTTTAAGGAGATGGAATTAGCTTTGATAAGAGCTAATGTGCAAGAAGATAGAGAGGCTACAATAGCTCGATTTCTGAATGGGCTACGCAAAGATATCGCTGACACAGTGGAATTGCATCATTATGTGGAGTTAGAAGATATGGTGCATATGGCAATTAAGGTGGAAAAACAAATCAAGCGTAAGGGTGTTTCAAAGTTCAATTCTGGGTCAACTTCTTTTCTGAAACAGAATTGGAAGAAAGGAGAAAGAGGTAGCCAAAAGGAGACCACTAAAGGCAAGGAAGAAGCTTCATCAAAGAGCCAAGGTAAATCTAATTCCCAAACCTCTAGAAATAGAGATATAAAATGTTTCAAGTGTTTGGGTACAGGTCACATAGCTTCTCAATGTCCCAACAAGAGGGTTATGATGCTGAAAAATAATGAAGTTGTGACTGAAAGTGAAAGTGAGAGTGATGATGTTTCCAAACCACCACTTGAAGATGAAAGTGATGATGGAGTTGAGTATGCTGTGGAAGGAGAATGCCTTGTTGTTAGAAGAGCTTTGAATTGTCAAGTGAAGGAAGATGAGGTGAATGAGCAAAGGGAAAACATTTTTCATACTCGCTGCCTTATTGATAACAAGGTATGTAGTTTGATCATTGATGGTGGGAGTGTCACTAATATTGCAAGCACTACCTTGGTTGAGAAATTGAATTTGCCAACCATTAGACACCCTAAACCATACAAGCTGTAATGGTTGAATGAATGTGGGGAAATTGAAGTTGATAAGCAGGTTTTGGTTTCTTTCTCAATTGGAAAATATTGTGTGATGTTGTTCCTATGCATGCTGGACATCTACTTTTGGGAAGGCCTTGGGAGTTTGACAGAAAAGTAAAGAAGGATGGGATAACAAATAGATATTCTTTTGTAATGAACAATAGACCCATTACTCTTGTACCTTTGACTCCAAAGCAAGTTTATGAGGATCAACTCAAGATGAAAAGAGAGAGAGATAAGAAAATGAGTGATCTGGAAAATGAGAAAAATGAGGGAGATACATCAAAAAGGAAAGAGAGTAAAAAGGAGAGGAAATCTGAGAGTTCAAAAAGAGAAATTCAGAAAAAGGAAAAGAATGAAGAGAGAAAAAAGGAAGTGAAGAAAATGAGTTTTTATGCAAAAGAAAGTGATGTGAGGAGTGCTTTTCTTGCTGAAACACATTTGCTTCTCCTTGTTTACAAGGAATCATTTTTGAATACTAATGAAATTAACCCTTCTTTTCCTAGTGTTGTTAGTTCTTTGTTGCAGAAATTTGATGATGTGTTCCCTGAAGAAATTCCCCCATGCTTGCCACCCATTAGAGGAATTGAGCATCAAATTGATTTCATTCCTGGAGCAACAATTCCTAATAGGGCCAGCATATAGAAGCAATCCAGAAGAAACAAAGGAGCTTCAAAAGCAAGTGGAAGAACTCATGGCAAAAGGATATGTGAGAGAAAGCTTAAGTCCTTGTGCAGTTCCAGTACTTTTAGTGCCAAAGAAAGATGGAACTTGGAGGATGTGCATTGATTGTAGAGCTGTCAACAATATCACTGTAAAGTATCGTCATCCCATTCCTAGGCTAGATGATATGCTTGATGAATTGCATGGTTCTATTGTGTTTTCTAAAATTGATTTGAAATCTGGATACCATCAAATTCGAATGAGGGAAGGGGATGAATGGAAAACTGCTTTCAAGACAAAGCATGGATTGTATGAATGGTTAGTTATGCCATTTGGGTTAACTAATGCACCTAGCACTTTCATGAGATTAATGAACCATATTTTGCATGCATTCATTGGAAAGTTTGTTGTGGTTTATTTTGATGATATTCTGATTTATAGCAAGAATCTGGATGAACATTTGAATCATTTGCATTGTGTGCTTGAAGTTTTGAGGAAGGAAAAATTGTTTGCAAATATGAAAAAGTGTGATTTCTGCATGGATAAAATCGTTTTTCTTGGTTTTGTGGTGAGTGCTAAAGGAATTGAAGTTGATAAGGAAAAGATAAGGGCTATAAGAGAATGGCCAACACCTAAAAGCATAACTGAGGTGAGAAGTTTTCATGGTTTGGCTAGTTTTTATAGGCGCTTTGTGAAAGATTTTAGTACACTTGCTGCACCACTCATTGAGATCATTAAGAAATCTGTTGGTTTTAAATGGAATAAGGCACAAGATGATGCATTTGCTAAACTTAAAGAAAACTTGTGTTCTGCACCTGTGTTAGTATTGCCTGACTTTAGCAAAACATTTGAGATTGAATGTGATACATCTGGAGTTGGGATAGGAGCTGTTTTGATGCAGGAAGGAAAGCCAATTGCTTATTTTAGTGAAAAGCTAAATGGAGCTACCTTGAAGTATCCAACTTATGATAAGGAGCTCTATGCACTCAAGAGAGCATTGGAGAATTGGCAACACTACCTTTGGCCTAAACAATTTGTCATTCACACTGATCATCAATCTTTGAAGCACATTAAGGGTCAAGGTAAGCTGAACAAAAGGCATGCAAGGTGGCTGGAATTTATTGAGACATTTCCATATGTCATCAAATACAAGAAAGGTAAGGAAAATGTTATGGCTGATGCATTGTCCAGAAGGTATACTCTTCTTTCTTCTCTTAGTACTAGATTGCTTGGCTTGAACATATCAAGGATTTGTATGCAAGTGATGTTGATTTTACTGAATTGTTTCTTGCTTGTGAAAATAAAGCATGTGACAAGTTTTATAGGGTTGATGGGTACTTGTTTAGAGAAAACAGATTGTGTGTGCCTCAATGTTCTTTATGTGAATTGCTTGTGAGAGAAGCACATGGGGGAGGATTAATGGGACATTTTGGTGTAAAAAAGACTTTGGATGTTTTGCATGAGCATTTCTTTTGGCCTAAAATGAAACGTGATGTGGAAAGAATCTGTGCTAAATGCATAACATGTAAAAGGGCTAAATCTAGAGTCTTGCCACATGGTTTGTATACACCATTACCTGTGCCTAGTAAACATTGGGTTGATATATCAATGGATTTTATTTTGGGTTTGCCTAGGTCTAAAAGAGGGATGGATTCCATCTTTGTGGTTGTTGATAGATTTTCTAAAATGGCACATTTCATTGCTTGTCATAAAACTGATGATGCCACATATGTTGCTAACTTGTTTTTCAAAGAAATTGTCAGATTGCATGGTGTTCCTAAAACCATTGTGTCTGATAGGGATGCAAAATTCTTGAGTCATTTTTGGAGAGGTTTGTGGGGCAAACTTGGTACTAAATTGTTGTTCTCTACTGCTTGTCATCCACAAACTGATGGTCAAACTGAAGTTGTTAATAGAACATTGTCTCAATTGCTTAGAACTGTGATTCAAAAGAACTTGAAAAATTGGGAAGATTGTTTGCCATTCATTGAATTTGCATATAATAGGACTGTTGATTCATCTACTGATTATTCTCCTTTTGAAATAGTTTATGGTTTTAATCCACTTACTCCTTTGGATTTATTACCATTACCTATTGATGAGAGAGCAAATCTTGATGGGAAAAAGAAAGCTGAAATGGTGAGACAACTGCATGAGCGTGTTAAACAGCAAATTGAAAAGAAAAATGAGCAATATGCATTCAAGGCCAACAAAGGAAGAAGGCGTGTTCTTTTTGAACCTGGAGATTGGGTGTGGGTGCATATGAGGAAAGAAAGATTTCCTGCTCAAAGAAAGTCTAAGTTAGCTCCAAGAGGAGATGGCCCATTTCAAGTGCTTGAAAGAATCAATGATAATGCATACAAGATTGACTTGCCTGGTGAGTATAATGTAAGTGCTACTTTTAATGTGGCTGATTTATCTCCTTTTGATGTAGGTGAAGATTCGAGGACGAATCCTTTTGAGGAGAAAGGGAATGATGCGATCCAGCAAGACGACTCTTCAACTTCACATGATCCTTTGCAAATTCCAAGTGGACCAATCATGAGAGCAAGAGCCAAGAGAATTAAGGAGGCATTGAATAAGCTAGTGCAAGAGACATGGACAAAGCAAATGGCAATTGGGTCAACAAATGTGAACAAAAGAGCTGAAAACGTAGCAAATATCATTTGGGCTAAAAAGGGAGATTCTAAACATGTTTTGGACTTCGATTTTGAATGAAAAGTTGCTTTCTGTACTTTGTGACTTGAGAGAGGATTCTCTCTAGGGTTCTTCTTAGAACTAACAGACTTATCAAGGCTTGATCAACCTTGTGGCGTCTTCCAACACTTCGGGTCCTTGTCCTTCCGTGTTCAAGGGTTCAAGTGGATCGTTCCAGTCCTTTGTTTAGCTTTCTTGGGGTGAGTGTATCTCAGATTGGTTGTGGGTTCTTAGGGTCTAACCCTAGTGGGTTCGCACCAGGAGGATAAGCAAAACATTGGTTCCAATGCTAGAGGAGGTTCGTTCATGGTATCCTTCATTGACGAAAGGGAAGAAGAAGAAGAGAGGTCGTATGTTTACAGAGTGGGCATTTACTGGTTTTGGTAGAGTTCTACAATTTTTGAAGAACAATAAGTGGAAAGATTATGAGGAAGCCTGTAATCAACTTCAAGATTAGATTTCAGTTGGTTCTACTTTGGATGTGAAAGAATATTGGAAAATCCAGAGAAGCTTAAAAGATTGAAGCAGGAGTTGGTGGTTTTGGAGTGAGAATTAGGCTTTTAAAGAGACTAATTTGGATTTAGATATTGAAATTGGGTATGGAAAATTGACACAATGCCATAAATGAATCGTGGATGCAAAAGTAGTGTTTCTTTCTTTTCTTTTCTTTTCTATCATAGGATCCTATTTCTTATATGCTATGTGATTGCACTTGATTATTACATATTTTTATCCACTAATTATAGGAAATTAGCATTTGTTCTAGGCTATTAAATGGGGATTTATGCACTTTTATACTTAGGGTCCAAGATTAGAGAGTTAATTGCATTTTCATTATAATTGGAGCATATTAGGCATTTAACTCATGCATTTATTTTTTATGGACTTGAAATACTTCACATGCGCTTAAAATTTCCATTGTAGGTGCAAATAATTCAGGTCAAAGCAAGAAGAAAACAAAATAGGAAACTTCTACAACAAAGGAAACTTCTACAAAAAAGGGAACTTTTGCAAAATAGGAAATTTCCTATTTGATTGGTTGATTGAGTTTGCCTAAAATATTTCATTTTTGTTATTTCTGCAAGAATAGGCAACCCTAGGTTTGATTGAGAGTAAGAAGTTTCCTAATTGATTATTCTAATCACAACTTCCTATTTTGGCTAGATTTCTTGAGAGAAAGTACTTGGGTCTTCCCCAAATCTTTTCTATAGTTATGGGAGGCCAAATTAGGCAACAGGAGGCCATCTTGGATAGTTTTTTAGTGGTTTCTTGTGCCATGGAGAGGGGAATCCGAATTTGCATATTTATCACCCATTCTCTCTTAATTCTTTCCCCAAACTTTTCTTATTTGTTAATCCTAGTAAGAATAGGACACCTAGGCCAATTTGGAAGGTTTTTGATTGCCTCTTGTGCTATATATAGGCAACCAACGAAAATTTATGCTCCTCTCTCACTCTTCTCTCAAATTTTCATCCTCCTCTCCTCTCCACCTAGCACGAAAATTACCACCCAACAACACTCCAATTCTATCTTCCATTCCACCACCACTCACCACAATCTCTTCAATTCTCTTGCCCTCAAGCCTCTGCATGAATTCCACTCTTCCATTCACTCATCTACACCAATTTCACTAATCCCACCTTAATCCCATGGCTTCCAACTCCAAATTCCATTTGATCGTGTTCAAGAGCATGAGTGGCTAAGTTCTTCATGGGGATCTTGATGGAGGACGGCAACCGGAGTTTCAACGTTTCTAATGGGGAGTTATTTAGTTTCTCTTGTCTAAGTCTTATTATGTATTTCAATCCCTTTTGTTATATGTAATGGGTCTTGGAACAAGTGTGCTTCATTGTTTGATCTTTTGTTTAAATGGTCATGCATGTAATTGAGAGATGTCTTTTATATGTATGAACCTAAGTATTGTTTTCTTGATATTATGCAATGAATATGCTTCATTTATATTCCCTTTGGATTTCTAGAATATGTTGAATGCATATGCGATTGTATGTGTGTTTAGACAGTAGGTCCAACGTTAGATGGTTCGATTTACTTCTAACGAGAGTCTCCTTGCATGTTTATCATGAATCTTCACTACCAAGTTGAAACTTAACGATTGCCTCTTTGATTAATTGAATGAGCGATGTGCCACATTAGTTGATTAAGTAGGTTAATTGGACTAAGAGCGATTGCCTTAGGTTTTGCATTAGAACTTGGTTTAAAAACTCCCATATCATTTTAGAAGCTAGAAAGGTTGCCTAATTCATCAAGAGACCCATGTTCATCTCAATAGTTTTCACAAATCCATTTTAATTGCTTTCTTTAATAACAAAAATCCCAAAAAGAATCTAGTTTAGTTTCCTTAATTAAAATCTCAAAAACCCCGACTTTATAGCTTTTCATGCATTTAGTTTCCTATGTTAGTTCATTAGGCTCCTTGAGAGACGATCCGGGACAGCACCACTAGTGCAATCCTTGGTTAATTAAATTTTGCATTTAAACCCCAAGGCGTATTAGGAAAGGCTCAAATCACTATGTTAAAGCTAAAGAACATGTTGTATAAAAAAAGTACTAAAGAACTTGTAAATTGGCATACTGTACTAAATCTTTAGAGAACATTACTGGTTTTTAACCATATAGATTCTCTTTAGTTTTTTTTATATTGAAAAATTTAGGTGAGTTGGGTCCAAGGGGCTCATAAGGGCCAGGGCAGGCCTCCAAGCTTAGAGAGTGCCCACCAACAAGATCCTCACATCAGCGAAATTCAAACCTACAACCTCATAGTTGTGAGTTAAACCATTTTACCAATTGGACCAACTTTTGTTGGCTTAGTTTTAATTGATATGGCTAAACAAGATGTTATACTCTAATTTCTAGTAAAACCCCCCCCCCTTTCATATAATTGGGAACAAGTAAATATAATGGTGAGATTGTTCCCCATAACCACTACGTTACTTTCACCTACCTTACCTATTTCATAATCTTGTAAATCTTTACTTATATCCCCTCTTTTGATACTATGTAATCTCATTTTCTTGTTAATTTTATTTGATGTGATCTTAACTTAAAAAAGCCACATTAAATTTGGTTTGAATATATAAGTATTTTTTTGGCAAAAGTATACATAAATATGTTTTTGTTGTAAAAAAATATATAAGTTTATAATATTTATTAAATGAAACTTAACGGGTTATTTGGTATGAGATATTTGGAGGGGAACTAATTTTTTTTAAAAAAATTGCCTTCATGGAATTCTGAAGGTTTATCTGGAAGCTTTTTGAAACATTTCATATGTCATTTTTTTAATGGAAGTGAAGCCAAACAATGGATAGAGGTGATGAAAGAGAAAAGGAAAAGGGGTAAGATTGGATGTCAAATTGGAATTTGAATAATGAATTCAAATAAGGAAGAAGGGGATTTAAGTCATCTACTTTTCACTTTTTCCTATTCCTTTATTCCATCCTATCGAACATAAAATATTTCTAGATTCTCATTTTCATTTTAATGTCAACCAATCATGTCACCCCCTTGCAAATTTTCCTCTCCACCCCTTTCCATTACATCCCATTTCTTTCCTTTCCTTTCCACCAAAATTCTTTATGTGAAGCAAATACTCCCTCCGTTCCTAAATATATGACATATATTTTTTTTAAACACCCCAATTATCTTCTCATATTCCCTCTATAATTGCACTTGATTATTACATGTTTTTATCTACTAATTATAGGAAATTAGCATTTGTTCTACACTATTAAATGGGGATTTAGGACTTTTGCACTTAAGGTCCAATAATATTGAGTTATTTTCATATTCATCTTAATTGGAGCATTTTAAGGCATTAACTCGTGCATTTCATGATTATGGATTTGAAATACTTAACATGTGCTCAAAATTTCTATTGTAGGTGCAAATAATGAGGATCAAAGCAAGAACAAAGTAAAAAGGAAACTTTTGCAAAATAAGAAATTTCTGCAAAAAGGCAAAATATAAAAATTATGCAAAGAAGGAAACTTCTGCAAAAAAGGAAATTTTGTACAAAATGAAATTACTAATTAGGAAATTGGATTGATTGATTGAGCCTAATGGATTGGCCTCTAAACTTTCCTATTTGGTAAAATCAACAAGAATAGGGAACTTCCTATTTCAATTGGATTGATTTATTTGGTTTACCTAAAATATTTCCTATTTGTTATTTCTACAAGAATAGGCAACCCCATGGTTGATTGAGGTTAAGAAGTTTTCTAATTGATTATTCTAATAACTACTTCCTATTTTAGCTATATTTCTTGAGAGAAAGTGATTGGATCTTCTCCAAATCTTTCCTATTTGTTATGGGCAGCCTAAATAGGCAACCGGAGCCCATTTTGAATAGTTTTTAAGTGGTTTCATGTGCTATAGAGAGGGAAATCCGAATTTCCATATTCACTCACCCATTCTCTCTTCCATCCCATAATTCTTTCCCCAAATCTTTCCTATTTATTAATCCTAGTAAGAATAGGACACTCTAGGCCAATTTGGAAGGTCTCAAGTTTCCTCTTGTGCTATAAAAAGACCTCCAACAAATTTCCGTCCTCCTCTCCTCTTCTCTCCTTCTTGGCTGAATTCTACCATTCCAGTACACTCTTATGGTTTCTAATTCCAAAATCCAGTCCATGTTGATCGAGAGCATGAGTAGCTAGGTACCTTTGTGGGGGATCTTGATAGAGGAAGGCAACAGGAACTTCGTCATCATAATTAGGGAATTTATTAATTTCTTTTCCTTGTCCAATTTCATCTATGCATTCTAGTTCCTTTTCTTTTTGTATATGTATGTGTTATTGGAATAATCTTTCTTCGAATTTCTATTGGACATGCATGTTGTTATCGCTAATATAATGAGTTGAGCTAGCCTAAGCAGGCAAAGAACAATAGATCACTATCACTAAGCTATATCTCTATCGCTAAGGCCCCATAAATGACATGGAAATCACAAAAGGGATTATGTTAGAACAGCTAGCAAAGATAACTAGCGATAACAGGATCAGCTATCGATAATAGAATACTTCATATAACAGATATTCAGATAGCTAGTACCTTTGAACTAATGAGCTAATAAGTTGTCTAGCTATAACATAGTCACTAACGATAACGTGGTTAGCTATCTATAGAGAAACACTTGTTGAAATAACAATCAGATAATAGTGACTTACTAGCGATAACATGTTTGGCTATCGATAGAAGATCAGTTGAAATAACATAGCAAATGTCTTTGTCGTTGAGCTAATGAAACTCACTAGCGATAACATGTTTGGCTATCGATAGAAGATTAGTTGAAATAACATAGCAAATGTCTTTGTCGTTGAGCTAATGAAACTCACTAGCGATAACACCTACTGTGCTTCACATGAATACTTGTTTATCTAACAGCTAAGTGCAGGACTCACACTACTAAGCTAGCGATAGCCAAAGGAGCTAGCGCTACTGATAAAGCTGCTATGCAAGTACAATGTTGCAGGTGTTTGTTACTTACAGACTCTATTTCTCTTAGCTCACCCTCTGCAAGAATTAAATGAAGAAAGAGAAGAAAGTTGACTAAGATGAAGAACAACATTAATGGCCAATGGCTAGAAGCTCTCAACGATTAAATTCAAACAGCCTCTTAGAGCTGAAAGAAAAGGCATGCTGTGACGAGATATAAATATCAAGACTTGAGCATTTATGAACAAGCTGCAAAAATACTCAATCACGCACACAGAGAAAACTAGCATTTAATATTCTCATCTATTCTCTGCTCACAAAAGCTCAAAGTCTTTATTACTCTTAGTGAGTTTATTTGTACTCAAGTGTTTATCAAAATCTGTTCATTGAGTGAACTTATTAATTGAAATCCTCTACTGTTTGAGGTTGTTCTAAAAGCTTGGGGCTTTAGAACAGGGTTGTGTTCTTACAAGTTGTAAGGGGGAGCGTTTAGAGGAAAAAGTCTAAAGCTCTGTTGTAAAGGTTGGCAAATGAACCTGTGTTGTAAAACCTGTAACATCCTGAAAAATTAATTAAGATTTAGTAATTTATTAGGATCTCTAATAATGAGATTTGATCAATTACGATGATAATTGGATTGTTTGAAGATTAGAATAAATAAATAAATAAGTATTGAAATAAATTATTAGATATGAGATAAGAGGAATTTAGGAGCAAAATTCTTTAAAAAAAATAGGGAGAATTTGACCATCCTATTTTCAATTTAGGGAGAATGTCTTGAAATAATTATTTTATAATAATAATAATAAATTTAAATAAAATAGTCAAATAGATTTAAATACTTTTCAATTCCAAAATATAGATTTAAAATAATTAGATTTTAATTCATATATAAAGATATATATATATATATGTAAAAGAAATAATAATGGAATATATATAACAAACTTCCGTGACATTTGATTCAAAAGTCTGATTAAGGAAATTTTTTTAAAAAAATAATAATGTAAACAAATTATATATATAACATATTTGTATCATCTTTTCTTCCTTCAATATAGGTAAAGATAGTTTATGGTGCACATAAAGAAAATAAAAATGTATATATATATATATATTTGTGTGTATACATATAAAAATCTCATGAGCGAGTTCAAGGGTATTATGCCCACCTGATTCCTACTTCCATTAAATAGTAGATTAATATACACACATATGTATATATATATAAATAATAATGACATATACACGCTGATACTATTGGATCCTAAACAAGATATATATATATATGCCACCTATTCTTTCCTTAAATAAAATAATAAATAAATAAATAAAATAATATTAAAAAAAATACAACACAATATATATACACCACCATGTTATCCTAGGGAGGAAGGCGTGAGCTATAGCCACGTCCTTCATTTATTTATTATTATATATAATATATATATATCCATGTGGATCTCTTTTTGTGTGTGTGTACACACAGTACTCTCCAATTCAGCACATAGTGACGGCGTGGGTGAGAGAGAGAAAGAGATAGGGAGAGGCTTAGGCTAGGGTTTGTAAGCTAGGGTTTGAGGTTGTGGAAGTCTCAAGAGCTTATATTTGTTTCTTACTGGTAAGAGATCCTTTCTAAGTCATTCTTTTTCCATCTTTCCTTAATTCCTTCTTGTAATTTTCATGGGGTGATTTGAAATCCGAATTTAATCTTGTGGGAGATGATTGTTAGATGGTTTCTAATGGAATTAGAGTATACCCATAATCAATTGATCATGAATTAAGGGCTTGAGTTTGAATAATCATAGGATAGGCTTGAAATTTTTGGGTGTAGGCTTGAAATATGAAATTAGAGGATTAAATTGTGATTTTAATGTATCATTTGGATTATCTAAGTAGGATTTACGTAAATGAGTAATTAATTAAGAGTAATATAGTGGTTTGTTTGTCGTACCATGAGCGTATAGGCTTGAATCTGATAGAGTAGATGTTGAGGGATGTAGACAAGCATCAGAAATAGATGATAGAGGTTAAGTAGCGATTTGTGCTTCCTGTTTGGTAGATAGTAATTGCGTGTATTGATTTGTAGAGTTTGATTCGTGTCAAATAGCACGAGGGGGAAACTGCGCTGTTGTGAAATAGGTGCAAGCTGCAGGTAACTACTTCTACCCGTTTGCATGTGTGTGTGGGTTAGTGAGTATTTTAAACGATTAATTTTGGGCGACTGACTGTGGTTTTGGATGAATATAAATTTTAGAAAGACTAATTTCTATATAATTTGTTTGGTGGAGTATGTACCTTGAACTGGCATGATTATGTGTATTGTCATGATTTAGAAACTATATGAGGTTTTAGAAATTATTCTATGATCTAATTTGGAAACTGTATTGTCATGATTTGTAATTGTTAAATGGTAATTTAAAATGTATTAAAAAGTATATTTGGTAGTAAGTGTTACAAAACCTGTGGTATAGTGGAACCCAACAAGGAGTTGGAGAACTGGACGTAGGCATTGTGTTGGCCGAACCAGTATAAAGATTGTATCGTGTCTCAAGCCTTAAATTTTGAAAAACCCACAATTCACCCCCCTCTTGTGCGTCTTGCCATTCTCACATGTAATCAAGCGATGTTCTTTTATATGTATGAACGTAGTGATGCTTTCATAATATTATGCAATAGATATATGTGCGACTGTAAGCGATGTTCTATCGTTTAAATTGCCAGAATATGTTGGATGTATGTGCGATTGTATGTGTTTAGCCACTAGATACATCATTGGAAGGTTTGATTTACTTCTAATGAGAGCCTCTTTGTGTGTTTATCATGAATCTTCACTACCAAGTTAGGAATTAACAATTACCTATTTAATGAATTGAATGAGCAATGCGCCACGTTAATTTGTTAATTAGGTTAATTAGAATAAGAGTGATTGCCTTAGGTTTTTACATTAGAATTTGGATTAGATCTCCCATATCCTTTTAGAAGCTAGGAAGGTTGCCCATCCATCAAGAGACTCATATTCATCATATAGTTTTCACAAACCATTTTAATTTCTTTCTTTATAAACAAAAATCCCAAAAAGATACTTAGTTTTGTTTTCTTAATCACAAAACCCCGGTTTTATAGCTTTTGTACACTTTTAGTTAGCTTTGGTAGTTAGTTAATAAACTCCGTGTGAGACGATTTGGGAAAGCACCACTTGTGCAAATCTTTGGTTTAATTAATTTTGTATTTGCACCCCAAGGCGTATTAGGAAAGGTGACAAACCAATGGTGCCATTATCAAGGAGTCATTTTTGACTCCCTAGGTTAGCTAAGTGTCAATTGCTTATTGACAAAGGGTTAGTAGCATTTTAGGTTAGTTTTTGTTCATATAGTTGCATTTTATGTTTTAGGTTAGTTGTAGGTTGCATTTGCATTGAATAAATTGAAACAAAAATCCAAAAATATTGTTTTTATTGTGGGTTGTGTTATTCTAAATCAGATTTGAATTGGATTTGTTGGGATGAAATGTACCTTGCTTGCACATCGATTAGAAATTGTTCAAAATATATCGACACTCACACTAGAGCTTGCTGTCAATTTTCTAAAATTTTCGCTGATAAATTTATGAGCTTCAGTTTTCTAAAGGTTTGGGCCATTCTAAGTAAGTTCAATAGCTTTGCTATTGGTTGTAGTAGATTTTGGCCAAATTCCATCGTTTTAGGCACTTTTTCAATTTTTTATTTTCTGATATTTTCCCAGATTTTAGGATAGTTGTCTTTTTGATTTTTCTTCTTTAATTCTCATTCATTCTTAGTTTGTTTCACCTATTATTCATCCCTTTATTGCCCATTTGACCTTGTGATGTGTTTTAGTTGCTTGCTTGATTCTTTGGGACTAAATCATTGAATTCTCATGTCTTGGAATTATAGAAACTTTGGTTACAATCATGATCCATTTCAGTATTCTCATTCTTTTGTAGGAAATACCACTTTGACGGAAAAGGAACTTTCTTCAATTCGTGATGAGCTTAACAAAATAAAGGCCACTCTTAATTATTTCCGCAAATCCTATGAATTACCATGTCAAGACCAGCCTTATCCTCTACCAAATCATCATGCATATTTTGAAGACCCTTATCCACCAAATTATTCTCCATACCATGAACCTTGCTACACACCATGCTATTCATCATATCGTTCTCCATATCAAGCCCCATGATGTGAACCTTCATCTTCACCTCCACCTCCACCATATAGGTCATACCATGTACCATCTTCATCCCTACCTTGCCCACTACCACTTCATCATTCATACCAAATTACAAACCAACCACCACCTTATGAACCTTCACCTCCAACCAAACCCATCACCCTTGAGCAAATCGCGTTCGATGCTTTCTTTAGCTATTCCGACATGGATGATTACACAAAGAAGCTCAAAAGGATGTATGAGGTAAATGAAGACCAATTTAGGGAGTTGAATAGGTACCAACTTTGACTCTCAAATGACAAGAAAGATGAATTAAAGGAGCTAAGGGCGTACCTTAATACATTCTACTTGCATGCACCTAGGAAAAGAACGAAAGGAGAGGAAGGAAGCTTGTGGCCTTATGATCCTAAAGTTGAAGGGGAGACGAATGAAGAGCAACATCCCACATCTCTTATGGAAGAACCCCAACCTGTAGTGGTGACATTCAATGAACCCACAAAAGTTGAAGAGATAAAGCAAGCTACCCCACAACCTAAGGAGGAAATGCACTCTCCACTAAGTAATACTCCTATATATACTCGAGGAGATTAATCATTCTTTGATTGATTCCTTGATTGAACATGCTACTACTCTTGAGAGTGAAGATTAGGTGGATCGGGAAATTATTTGTGAATTTCCTCATACGTTTATTGATGAACATGCTCACTTTAGTTTTTCAATTAATAGTAGTTCAATTGATAATGTTATTTGCACTATCATTGATTTTTCTTGTGATGAACATGCTTCTCTCCTTAGCATTAGTCATGATGATGTTGTTGAATTAAATGTCATTAAATTTTGTTCTTGTGTAGAATATGAAATTTGTGTACATTGCTATGATGTGAGAAAACACTTGCTTGTTGAATTTGAAAGGCATGCCTCGGACACATTGACCAATTCTACTATTGAACATGATGCATATAATAGTGTTAGGAGTACTAAAATTTATAAGCATGAGATAATTGAAAATAAGAATTACATTGTGGTTAAGAATGAGAATAATTTTTGTCCCATTGGATTACTATTGAGAGTGCACCTATGAAAGATTCTTCATGCATAGATGTTGATATTGTTGATGATAGGGAATCTTTCAAATAAATACTATCTTGTGATCTTCCGTCGAATATATCCAATAAAGAAAGTTTTGTTGTGCCTCACCCACCACCCCTTCTTTTCCCCATTCTTTATCTACCCCCTCTTATGCATGTGTAAGTGTTTACGTGCCCCAACCTCGAGTTGGACTTTGCAATTTCCAATACACAATTTAAAAATTAAAATATTTGTTTTGCTCCTACTGATGGGAGCGTGATAGACTTCCTTGGTTTCAATGCTTATTTAGATAAAGTGTTAACTTCCCTAGAATTTGGTACTACTCTGTGCATGGTATTTCTCTTGTAGGAACCAAAACACCGCACACCAAAGAAGGAGCACTACTTGTGCAATCCTTAGATTAATTAATTTTGCATTTACACCCCAAGGCGTATTAAGAAAGGTGACAAACTACTCTCCTATCTCTTATTGTTAGAGGAGCACCAATAGAGATAATTTTAAAAAAGTTGACAAAAATTAGAATTAGATCCCATATTTTGGACCAAGACCAAGACATCAAATAGGCCTTATATTTAATATCGAAGGTAGTATAGTTCCTAATAGGGATAGAAGAGTTTTTTGTATTTGTAAATAATATGATTACATTTTTATCAGTGTACAAATTTTTTTTTGGAATGAGAGAAAAACACTATGAGCCATATTTAAGTACTCCCTCCAATCATAAAGTAGGAATTGTATTAAGGATTTTAGTTAAATTAGTTAATACATGATTTTTATAAGATCTTATTATAACCATATGAATGCACCATATTTTATACACTTTTCATAGCTAAAATAATTGGATTATTGCATGTTCTTGGGGTAATTGAACATGATTAGGGTAATTTCTAACTTTTGCACACTCTGTTGGAATTTGTTCTAGTCAAGGGCAATTTGGACATAATTAGCAAAATTACCTTAAGTCCATTTTATGTTCAGATCATGGAAGGAACACACCCAAATTGAAGAGCCAAATTACGGAAAAGAATGCTGGACGGAATACCAAGAGGAGCTGAAAAGGAGGGCAAAACGCATGTCTACTTGCCGTGAGCTCTCCAGCACTGTGCTGTCACGAATTTTAGGGTCTCCAGGGGGTTATAAATAGGTCCAAACCCCCAAAAATCATTTCTCTAAGCCTCCTAAGTCTGAAAACTCCAAGTTATCCTAGGGTTTCCTTCATTTCCCTTCCATTTCCTCTCCAAATCTTCATCTCATCATTCCATTTGACCCTATTCTTGCTGGTTTTTCTTGTTCTTTTCCTTTCCTTCTTCTATTTCCACCATACTTCTTCCCTACCTTCTTCATTCATGGAGGCTATCAACATGGGCTATCTTTGGCATGATTTTGAAGACATGAGAGGTTAGGTTCAAGGTCCTTTGGTGGTGTGAAGGTGGCTCTAGCTTCAATGGGTAAAATAGGGGAGTTATTTGTTTTCTAATGCTCTTTTCCTTATGTATTGAGTCTTGTGGTTGCATTTATCTTTGTATATTTGGATTTGAGACATGATTTTCCATTCTAGTTGTCTATGAATTGGAATACTTGTGTTGGATATTGAGTTATGTTAATTGAATGATACTTATGTTTGAATTTCCTATTGGGTTTACGATGCTATATGATTTTTAGTGGTTGCTAGATTGTGTAGCTTAATCTATCCAATTGAATGTTGTGGTTGCACATTCTTGAGAGAAATCGATTTTCAAAACCTAATGTCCAACACACATCAAGTGGAGCTTAACACTAACCCTAAGTAATGGCTTTGAAAGTAGTTGCTTGATTAGTCATTAATTAGGGCTAGTGGACCCTTAGTGGTTGCTTGGGGATTTTTAACTTATACTTGGTGAATCTTTTAACTCCCGATATCAATTTAATGAAGCGTGAGAGCCACCGTAATACTACCAAAGTCCATTTTATAAAATTCCCCCTAATCCAAACACTTTTCACCCTTTAATCCAAAATACCAAAAAAAGTATTTGTGTTTTCTTTATAGTTTCATTAAATGACTTTTTAAAACCAAAACTTCAGACTTTTTACTGTTTTAATTGCATTTAGTTAGTTTAGGTAGAACAAAAAGACTCCTCAAGTGAAACGACTAGGGGTCGCAATCTATATTGCAATCCTTGGATTAAATTTTGAATTTAACCCCTAAGATGCATTAGGCAAAAGGTTAAATCACCATCTTTCTTAATTTTCTCTCTCCTAGATTATTCTTAACTGATATTTAATAAAGATAATTTGAAAAAAATTATACAAAAATTAGAAATATCTCTTACATTTATCATCAAATGTGCCTCATCAAAGTGTGTGATCAAATTCAAGCTTCGCAGGAGGACTTAGAAGTTCAATACATTGCATACTTTTCACCCTAAACAAACCATAAGGGTTCAAATCCCCATTTATAATGTAAGTTGATCCAAAAGGATGGATTTGACTTTTTGGGGGTTATTTCTAGATTCCTCATGAAAGATTGAGTGGGATAGGATGTTTCAATATTAGAAATTCAATGCATTACTTACTTTTGACAATAAACAAACCAAAATGGCTTAAACTGTTTTTATGATGTGAGTTGATCCAGAAGGATGGATTTGAAAATTTTGCGAGTCATTCCTAGTTTCCTATTGAAAGATTGTGTTTGATAAGGTGCTCCAATCTTAGAAATCCAATGCATTGCATACTTTTCACCCAAACGAACTTAAAGGGCTCAAATCTCGTTTATGGCGTTAATTGGTCCAAATGGATGCATTTAACGTTTTTTAGGGTCATTTCTATATTCTTCATGAAAGATTGAGTGGAATAAGATGTTTCTATTTTCGAAATTCAATACGATACATTCTTTTAACCCTAAACAAACTAATATAGATCAAATCACGTATATGATGTTAGTTGATCCAAATTGATGCATTTAATGTTTTGGGCTGCCATTTCTAGATTCCTAATGAAAGATATAGTGGGATAGAATGTTTCAATCTTAGAGGTTTAATACATTGCATACTTTTCACTCTAAACAAACTAAAAGGGTTCAACTCCCATTCATAGCGTAAGTTGACCAAAAAGGATGGATTTGACGTTTTAGGGGTTATTTCTAGATTCCTCATGAAAGATTGAGTGGGATATGATGTTTCAATCTTAGAAATCCAATACATTATTTACTTTTGACCCTAAACATATTAAAAGGGCTCAAATCTCGTTTAGGATGCTAGTTGATCCAAAAGGATGCATTTAAAAGTTTTGGGAGTCATTCCTAGTTTCCTATTGAAATATTGTGTTGGATATGATTCTTAAATCTTAGAAATTCAAAACATTACATACTTTTCACCCTAAACAAACTTAAAGAGCTCAAATATCATTTATGGTGTTTGTTGGTCTAAAAGGATGTATTTGACCTTTTTGGAGGTCATTTCTAGATTCCTAATGAAAGATTTAGTGGAATAGGATGAGAGTGCTGGCTGACACCCAAGAGGGGGGTGAATTGGGTGATAGAATAAAAACTTGATTTTCCTTTTTCTAAAATATAAAGAAAGCAAGCTTTTCAAAGACTATTAAATGCACAAGAGATATATATATAATTCATATATGCTGGAAACTAAGAGAGTTAAGAAAAGAGATAATGCACACAGAGTTTATCCTGGTTCGGTCAACCCAGACCTACATCCAGTCCTCAGGCTCCACCTGAGATTTCTACCATCCTCTTGTTTAAACCGGGCACAAGAGAAGCCTAACACAGGTTTTACAAATACAGGTTCACCTGTCAACCTTTTTCACTGGTTTTACCATACAGGATAACCACTCAACCTTTACAGAGTTTAGAATCCCTCTAAACACTCCCCCTTACTACCTGTAAGGCAATATCCCTATTCTAAAACACCAAGCTTTTAGAACAACCTCAAACAGTAGAGGATTTCAATAAATGTGTTCACTTAATGAACAGATTTTGATAAACACTTAAGTACAGACTCGAATATAATGAAGAGATACAAATTTTATACAAGTATGCTCATCTCAACATTTCTGGGCTCACATGAATATCACTCATACTCTGTGCAGAGCCTTCGATTTTCATCTCATGCTATCTTGTCATTTAAATGCGTCGTGTGTTCGTATGTATCTTCTTTCTGATATCTTCAAGTCTTTATTTATGGTATTACATCTTTCTATCCGTTGGAGACTTGGAGAACTAGCCGTTGGAATCATTCTTCAGATCTAGATTCACTGTTCATGCGTAGAGTAGGCTAGACTGCGCGTTCTGAACATCTGCAACAACTGTACTTGCATAGCAGCTTTTTCAGTAGCGCTAGCATTCTTTGCTATCACTAACTGCATAGTATAATTTCTGCACTTGAGCTGTTAGCTAAACAAGTAATCATATAAATGCACAGCAGTTGTTATCGCAAGCACAGCTCATTAGCTCAATGAGATAGATAATATATGATTCAGTTAAGGAATTTTATTGAGCACTCTCTATCGATAGCCATAAGCATTATCGCTAGCATATTAGTTTAATTCAACGTTCAGCATACTAGCTATGTCATTAAATATTCTTCCTCTATCGATAGCTTTTTCATTATCGCTAGACATTTGCTTGCTCATTAGCTTTAGAGATACTGGGATGATTATTCAATAGTATTTTCAGGGTATCCTATCATTGATAACTTAATCCATTATCGCTAGCAACTACGTTAGCTCATTTGACTCTTGCTCTCAGGCACTAGCTATCTGAATGTTTATTATCTGAGGCACTTTAGTTATCGATAGCTTAACCTGTTATAGCTAGCTAATTTCTTTTGCTCAAGGACTTGGTTTATTTTTCTGCTAGCTGAGTTATCAATGAGCTTCTAGCGATAGATTCTTTCTTTAGCGATAGTGTTCTGTTACCTATTAGATATCACTTGATAAATTCAGAGGTAACTTTCACTTATGATTTCTTAGGGTCAGTCTTCATCAAAACCTAAGATTTCTAACATTCTCCCCCTTTTTGATGATGACAAAACATAAGCATATCATATGTAAGATAAAGCCTGCTCAAGCTAAGAATAAATACTATTATTGCAATAAGTACAATGAATACATCAGGGTAGACAGTTAGGATCAGTATGAATGATAGTACCCTCAGAATATTCCTTTTGAGATTCATTAAAATCATGCATGAATGGTATAAGGGGAATATTTAGCATGCAGTCTAAAAGAGGTGGATCATCAGAGGAGGCTACGTATGATTTGTATTCAGAGGAATTTCTAAAGGTTAAGGTGTAGTTATTTTCAAAATCCTTTCTAGAGGCTGTGGCAATGTATTCCTTGTCAGGATCATCAGATAGCTCAGAGTCTGGGTAGAAGAATTTGTCTTGATCAATGTCTTTGGGGCCACCCTTAGCTCTTTCTTCTTCCATTTTCTGAACATGTTCGCTGATGGTAACGCCTATAGAGCCACCCTTTGATTTGTGAAATCTTCTATGATATTCCTACACTTGTTTTCCTTGAGAAATTTCTTCTTTTCTTTTCTCTTCTGCCCTTTGAGCAGCTACTTCTGCATCTCTTTCTATTCTTGCCCTTCTTCTTGCTTCAAAGGCAGCTTTCTTTTTACGGGCTTCTTTGAGCTTTCTCTCAGCCTCTTCAAGAACTTTCTTGTTAGCAATCTCCTTTTCAGCCATTTTCTTTTCCTCTTTTGTCATTCTGCGAGGACGAGAGATGGTTATTTCCTTTTTTTGTTCTTCAAGTTTCTTCTTCCACTCAGCAAGCTCAATCCTTTTTGCTTCACGAGCAGTCTTCCATTCAGCCATATTTTTGGCTTCCTCCTTGTCCTGTCTTAAGAGAGCCATTATTGCTTTCTTATCTGCCTCAGCAGCTTCTTTCTTGGCCTTAGCTGCTTCTATCTTATCTTGCCTTAGTATCTCAGCTATGGCCTTTTTGTCTGCTTTATCAGCTTCCCTTTTGGCCTTAGCTGCTTCTTTCTTGTCTTGCCTTAGAATTTCAGCAATTACTTTCTTGTCTTCTTTTGACAAATCTGGAGGAAGTGACAGATTTTCAGATGCTTTGGCTTTTGGCTTTGGGGCTGTCATCTTTATTCTCGGGGTTCTGACTGAAGAAACTTCTGAGGTCTTGGGAGTGACTTTGAAGGACATTTCTTTCCTTGATTTTCTCTTTGTCCTTTTCCCTTTCAGACTTTCAGATGAAACTTGACTTTTTTTCTTTTCTGGAGGAACTCGAGCTTTGTCTTGAGGAGGAGGAGTTCTATGTTCTTCAGAGGACATGTAGCAGCGAGCAATTTGTCTGATAATTTGCTCAAGATCTTCTGCTATTATTGGATCCTTCAGAATTTGTTCCACATTTAACTCCATGTGTTTCTGCCCCTTTTTGTCATCATCATGGGTAGAGGTAGGTGATGAGGGTTGGTCAGGAGGTTGGGAGGAGATAGGAGGATTTGTGATAGTGGTAGCGATAGGGGTTGGTAGTGATGGATAGGTATTATCGCTAGGAGAGGGATTAGCGATAGGGATTGCTTGTGTGGGGACGTTGGTTGAAGAGGGTGAGGTTTGGGTTTGTAGGCTAGCGCTAGGGGAGGTGTTAGCGATAGGCATGTCTGGAGTTGTGGGCTGATTGAAGTGTGGTGAAGGTGGAGGAGAAAAGATTGTGGCTTGCAAATGGGGGCTAGGGCTAAGGTGTTTGAAGGTGGGAGGTGATGGATAATTACAGAGATGAAGGGAAGAGCTAGAAGTGTTTGAAGTTGAGGGTGAAGGTGTAGGGTTATCGCTAGGATGTGTGAAGGTGGGAGGAGAGGGGTAATAAGAAAGATGAAGAGAATGTGATTGCTGTGGAGAGGAATTAGAGGATGAATGAAGATGGAGAGGGGAATGTGGTGGACTGGGAGAAGGAGATGGAATAGATGAATAATCTGGTGTATGATGAGGTGAGTGAGAAGGGGTAGAAGCGTGTATGGGAGAGTGTAGAATGGGCGAGAGAGGTGGTGATGATGATATACCTTGATGATCATTAACAGGGCAATGCAGAGACTATCTTCCAGATTTCTTACTTGACCCTGAAGCTCCTGGATATGCTTTAGCAATTCCTCCTTCTGTGCATTTAGAGAGAAAGCAAGCTCGGCAGAGAGTCTGAACACTATTTCTTCCACAGCTTCCTTGGAGAGCCTTGTAGTTAGATTTTCAGCAGAAGGAGGAGGAGGAATTCTTCTGGATTGAGCTTCTTCTTCAGGGAAGTCAGGCTGAGCAGAAGAGGCAGAGCCATGAGAAGCTTTAGATTTAGAACCAGAAATCCCTCTGATTGGGCCAATTGAGATCCCCATCCTCTTCAGGGTGGAGATTGTGACTTGCTTGCATTTCTTATTCTCTCCATCCCCGATAGATCTGATTTTGGAATGCTCCAGAAGCAAGGAGATCAATTGAGGGTATGGAAAATGAGCCTTAGCAGATTTTTCAGACATGAATCGCAGCAATTCCATACACACTATTTGACCTGGATTTAAAGGAATCTTCTGAATGAGATTGACCAACCAAGGATTGTCAATTTTGGCAAAACTGCTGAAGTTCCCAGACTTGTGAGTCATGAGCCTGGTATATACGTAGTGAAGGATTCGATTGAGCACAGGCATATCTGCAGGCTTCTTGGATGAGGTCTCATATATTTCAGCAAGTTCTTCATCCGTATATTGCTCAGTCATAAACCACTTGTTGTAATCTGCTCCAGAAATTCCCAACATTTTGTTGATAGCAAACCATCCAAAACCAAAACTTCTCCCTCTGATAGAGGCTCCAAAAGATACGTCCTTAGAAGTCCTTTTTTGTAAACTAGGATAACCTTCAGGTTTGAATAGAAGGATCTCAGAACATCTTCATTGTAGTCATTCTTCACACTCACCCAGTTCTGATATGGCAGTAACCAAGGGTCTAAGTCAAGGCCCTGCTCCTTGAAATAAATCAAATCTACCCAAACTGCTGCCCTATCTAAGGTTCCTTTTTCTGCAAAGAAAGCGCTGGGAGTTTCTAGAGGATCTGATGCGAAAGACAGACCTGGGGGAGTTCGTTTTTGACGCTTCTGACCTGATTCAATCACCTCTTTTGAGAATGATACACTTTTCTGGGTTCTGGGCCTTTTGCTAGCGGATTGGGAAGAAGGTTTAGCGCTAGAGGTAGTCTCAAGATCTTTCACATTTGGGAATTTTGTTCTGGCCATTGCTGGTTTAGGGTTCTTAGAGATGCAAAAAAAAGTTTTCGAAAACGCTCAGAGAATGCTCAGATAGAGTTTGGAGTAGAAGAGAATGAATGAATGCCGATGCAAAATGATTCACCTTTATAAGTTTTAGGGTTTAGGGTTTTACCTTGGTGAAGTACATCAACTATCGTTTCGAATTCTGAGCCTTTTAAGTGACTTGCTATCGCTAGGAAGAGCAGCTATCGCTAGTAGGCATGATCCCACTCTGAGGAAGTGACTTTGTCATCACTTTCTCCTTCCAAGTTTTACCTATCGATAGCTGACTTTGCTATCGATAATTCTTTAGGCTAGCGATGGCAATCTTAGCTCAACCTTAGCTCTTGTTCTGCATATACTAGCGATAGTGAAATTCACTATCGATGGGTCAGAGATTGCAAAAACTTAAGATTTAACATTTGAACAAATTTTATAGAGCAAGATTGTTATCAATCGCACAGAGAGAAGTCAAAAATAAGTTTATATAATAATATCTGAAACTTTATCCAAATTAACTTAATTTAAAGTGATTCTTCCAAAGATGATAGTACATGTATTTGGAAAACTTCTTATGAGAGCTAATTGAAACTTTTTTTTTTATCTTTTAGATTTCAAAATTTATCTAAATCCAGCCTCCTTTTCAAGACATATGAATGCGCTCTTATAAATAGAAAAAAAATTTGAATTGCATTTCAGAAATTCCACATAAAATAATACTATACACAATTTCAATTAATCATATAGTAACCTGTCAGATAGTTCAAGGATTGATTGCTAATGTAAAGGAGCAATCATTCATAATCAAACAATGTTATACTCATCCAGGATAGGGTAAGAATGATATCACCATAACTGCACTTGACTAGGCCAAAAATTGCTATTGGTAATAGAAATTACTATCGATAGAAGTCTTGATGGTAGTCAATTCAATCTTAGCCATGAAAGCTAGCGATAGTGAATTTTACTATCGATTGATCAGATTGAGTTTGACTATGCAGTAGCTTGATTTAGATAGAGGAATGATGATATTTTCTTTACAGGTTCAGCACCAGAGTCCAAGCATGACATTCAGCTCGTCAAGACTTTGAGTAAATCTCTATGTAGATCATAGGCTTGAAGCTTTCTGGGATTTTGACCTTGGGAACTTGGAAAGTTGCTTCTGCTAACCCAAATGGTTCTGATATTCTTAGTATCTGGTTGCAGAGATCTCTCACGAGGAATAGAATTTGAGAATCTTCTTCTTGAAGTATAAGAAATTCTATTTCTCTGGTTCTTCTCAAGATAATTAAATGGTACTTTGTGATAACTCATTCTTGAGATAGATCTTTCCTTTCTTGTTACATTCCATTGCTTCTTATGATTTGAGACTGATGTTGCAAAAGTGGCTTTTCTATGAGTTCTCTTTCTGTAAATAGATTCAGTGAATCTCTTTCTTGAAGTATGAGAAACTCCCTTCTCTGTTGCTTCTGTATCAGAATGTCCATTTCTTCTAGAATCAACCTGCACACATGAAGTACTAGATGGACATTTTGGTACCCATTTATTTTTGGGTCCTTCATTGTTAGTTTTGGACCTTACATGTCCTTTTGGAATCCAAATGAATTTATTTCTCACATTTGAATTTCTTCTAATATTACATGTATGAGAAATGTGACCAGATTTTCCACAATAATGACATATAACATAATGATATGCAGTATGAGATTTTATGCAATTATTGTGATGGTCAAAAGACTACAAATCCAAATTGTTTTTATTAAAAGCACAGGGATTGGAACTGTATACCATAAATGTATCTTGAGCTTCAGAGAATAATTTTGCAAATTTGTTCCTGTATAGCTCTTGGAATTTATCTTCCTTTTGACCGTCTGTGTTGATTGAATCATGGAAGTGTTCTGTGATCTCTCCTTCTACAATGTCTACTTCCAATTGCTCATCAACCATAGATATGCAGCTTTGAAATTCAGATGAACTGTTAACATTTTCAACTTCAGCAAGATGGTCAGAGACATATATAGACTTAAGAGAATCCCAAATTTCTTTAGCACTTGAGCAAAGTCTAATTTTCTGAAAATCATTTTCAGTTAAGCCTTTATGCAGAATTTGCATTGCTCTAATGTTTAGAGAGAACATTTTCTTTTCTTTCTCAGTCCAATCCTTCCTAGGTTTAATCAAAATCATTTGTAAAGACATTCCACATATGATAATCGAATGATTTTATAAAACTCTTCATCCTAGCTTTCCAAAATGAAAAATCAATATTTTCAAGCAGAGGTGGAATGGTATGATCAAAACCTTCTGTAAAAGAATTATACCCAAAATCAGCCATGATCTTTTCACTTGAGATCGTTGGATCCTTTAAACAAGTGACCTGCTCTGATACCAATTGAGAGTGCTGGCTGACACCCAAGAGGGGGGGTGAATTGGGTGATAGAATAAAAACTTGATTTTCCTTTTTCTAAAATATAAAGAAAGCAAGCTTTTCAAAGACTATTAAACGCACAAGAGATATATATATAATTCATATATGCTGGAAACTAAGAGAGTTAAGAAAAGAGATAATGCACACAGAGTTTATCCTGGTTCGGTCAACCCAGACCTACATCCAGTCCTCAGGCTCCACCTGAGATTTCTACCATCCTCTTGTTTAAACCGGGCACAAGAGAAGCCTAACACAGGTTTTACAAATACAGGTTCACATGTCAACCTTTTTCACTGGTTTTACCATACAAGATAACCACTCAACCTTTACAGAGTTTAGAATCCCTCTAAACACTCCCCCTTACTACCTGTAAGGCAATATCCCTGTTCTAAAACACCAAGCTTTTAGAACAACCTCAAACAGTAGAGGATTTCAATAAATGTGTTCACTTAATGAACAGATTTTGATAAACACTTAAGTACAGACTCGAATATAATGAAGAGATACAAATTTTATACAAGTATGCTCATCTCAACATTTCTGGGCTCACATGAATATCACTCATACTCTGTGCAGAGCCTTCGATTTTCATCTCATGCTATCTTGTCATTTAAATGCGTCGTGTGTTCGTATGTATCTTCTTTCTGATATCTTCAAGTCTTTATATATGGTATTACATCTTTCTATCCGTTGGAGACTTGGAGAACTAGCCGTTGGAATCATTCTTCAGATCTAGATTCACTGTTCATGCGTAGAGTAGGCTAGACTGCGCGTTCTGAACATCTGCAACAACTGTACTTGCATAGCAGCTTTTTCAGTAGCGCTAGCATTCTTTGCTATCGCTAACTGCATAGTATAATTTCTGCACTTGAGCTGTTAGCTAAACAAGTAATCATATAAATGCACAGCAGTTGTTATCGCAAGCACAGCTCATTAGCTCAATGAGATAGATAATATATGATTCAGTTAAGGAATTTTATTGAGCACTCTCTATCGATAGCCATAAGCATTATCGCTAGCATATTAGTTTAATTCAACGTTTAGCATACTAGCTATGTTATTAAATATTCTTCCTCTATCGATAGCTTTTTCATTATCGCTAGACATTTGCTTGCTCATTAGCTTTAGAGATACTGGGATGATTATTCAATAGTATTTTCAGGGTATCCTATCATTGATAACTTAATCCATTATCGCTAGCAACTACGTTAGCTCATTTGACTCTTGCTCTCAGGCACTAGCTATCTGAATGTTTATTATCTGAGGCACTTTAGTTATCGATAGCTTAACCTGTTATAGCTAGCTAATTTCTTTTGCTCAAGGACTTGGTTTATTTTTCTGCTAGCTGAGTTATCAATGAGCTTCTAGCGATAGATTCTTTCTTTAGCGATAGTGTTCTGTTACCTATTAGATATCACTTGATAAATTTAGAGGTAACTTTCACTTATGATTTCTTAGGGTCAGTCTTCATCAAAACCTAAGATTTCTAACATAGGATATTTCAATTTTTGAAATTCAATACCTTACATTCTTTTCACCCTAAACAAACTAAAATGGCTCATATCACGTTTATGGTGTTAGCTGATCCAAATGGATGCATTTCATGTTTTGGGCTACCATTTCTAGATTCCTCATGAATGATATAGTGGGATAGGATGTTTCAATCATAGAAGTTCAATACATTGCATACTTTTCACCCTAAACAACCTAAAAGGATTGAAATCCCATTTATAGCGTAAGTTGATCCAAAAAGGATGGATTTGACTTTTTGGTGGTTATTTCTAGATTCCTCATGAAAGATTGAGTAGAATAGGATGTTTCAATATTTGAAATTCAATACCTTACATTCTTTTCACCCTAAACAAACTAAAATGGCTCAAATCACATTTATGGATTTAGTTGATCCAAAAGGATGCATTTGAAAATTTTGGGAGTCATTCCTAAAACTATTAAAAGATTATGTTGGATAGGATGCATAAATCTCAAAAATTCAAAACATTACATACTTTTTACCCTAAACAAACCTAAAGGGATCAAATCTCGTTTATGGCGTTAGTTGCTCCAAAGGGATGCATTTGAAATTTTTCAGGGTCATTTTAGATTCCTCACGAAAGATTGAGTAGAACAGGATGTTTCAATTTTTGAAATTCAATACCTTACATTCTTTTCACCCTAAACAAATTAAAATGGCTCAAATCACGTTTAGGGTGTGAGTTCATCCAAATGCATGCATTTAATGTTTTACACCGCCATTTCTATATTCCTCATGAAAGATATAGTGGGATAGGATGTTTCAATCTTAGAAGCCAAATTCAAGTTTGAAGAGATGAGTGGCTAAGCTTCTTGGGGATTCTTGGTGGGATTATGCAACCGGAAATTCAATGAGTATACTAGGGGATGAACATTTATGTTCAGATTCTTTTAATTTGTATGTATGTGTGCTGATTAGAACATGTTACACAATGAATTCTATGCTTGTAGCTTGTTTTCTTATAGGTCATGTATGTAATTAAGAGACTTCTTTTATGTGCATGTACCTTGGTGTTGACTGTTTGGCATAATGCAATGATGTGGTAGCATTGACTATTTACTTTCGATCATTAGCTTAGATTAATGCATTTGCTTGTAGCATCTAGCATTAGATGCTAGATCCATTCTTGAAGGGTCAACTTATACCTTCAAGAGGAGACTCATTGTGGGTTTTCAAGGGTTTTCACTACTGATGACTCCCCATTTTTTATTAGATTTGATATATATTTTGGGTTTATTTGGGGAGTCATTGATACCAAAATGAAAGAGATTTGTTAAAAATTTTGATAGGATATCAAATTAGTGCATTATTAAGGGGATCTTATGGTTAACATAATAATTTTAGATTAAAAAGAAATAGTTAGATATTAGGGAAAAGAATATATAGAAAGAAATAATAAAAAGAAAAGAGAAGGTTCAGTTTTATTTTTTTTTTATTTTTTATTATTATTATTATTATTATTATTATTACAATCGTTTTGTCTTTTCTCTTTTTACAATCAGGTGAAGCCATTAGCCATGTCACGTGGGTTGTACTTTGGATTTTGAAACAAAGGCTACAAACGCACCGTTTAGGAATTAGAAAAAAAAATGAGAAGACCTAAAAGCAAACGGTGAACACGCGAATTCAGGGGGAAAAAAAAGAATCCACAACTCACTATTCACTTAGCATCATCTTTAGCAGTCTGGTGCTTCGGAAGAGACAGAGCGAGAGTGCATGAGGGGAGACGAGAGGCGGAGAGCTTCACTGGGCAGAGATTCATCTTCACGCCTTCGTCTCCCTCTTGATGCTGTGAGCGAAATCCAAAGGGAAAGAGAAAGCTAGAGAGAGATTTGGGGCAAGATTTAGGGCTTGAAAAAGAGAAATGCTTGGAGCTTTCAAGATTCCTTGGTGGTTTTGTCTCTTTCCTTCTCATTTCTCTTTAGTTTCTCTTGTATAATCTCTGGATTTGGTGTTGTTGGGATGATTTTTAGTGGTAGTTATGAGTAGCTAATTAATCTGTTCTAGGTTTATTTTGAGACGTTGTATGAAGTGATGCTTGAACAAATTTTTCTTTTGATGATTAATGATTATTAAGTTGTGAATTTAACTTGTGCTTCATTTATCCTAATTCCTAAGTGGTGGCCAACATTTAGTTTGTTAGCATAATTAGTGGCTTGAGAGAGCATTAATTAAGCATAGAACTAGGTTGAATTCAAACTTGTCTTAAAAATTCCAAGTGGAGATTGAGAGTTTGTTAGTGAGATAGAGATATTCACTAACCAAGTTTTGTAAAATTGAAGTGGGTTGTTTATAAAGACTAGTTAACATAATATGTAGTAAGAGATTATGCATATTAGGATTAATTAAGGTTTGGGTAAGCTCGAGAGAGTTATTCAAATGGATATGACTTCAAACATCGCCTTAGTATTCATTAATTGTCATTAGAGGAGGGGTTAATCAAGTATCATGAAATACAAAGTGGATAATTAATCCTAGATTTTCCTTTGTCTTGAATTAAACTTTTAATTTAATATTTGTCAAGTTATTTTCATTTTAGTTACTTTTGAAATTCAAAATACAAAAATTCTCACTCAACCTAATTGATAATATAATTGCGATAATTAATCCACTTTTGCCTTAGTCCCTGTTGGAACGACAACATTTTCTATACTATTTTTGACGACCCGTACGCTTGCGGATATGCCAAACCATGGACAAGTCAACTACCAAGCGATTCTTAACAATTGCCTAGTCAATTAGTTGTGCAAGCTATGCGCTGGATCAATTAGTAACTAGGTTGATTGGACTTATGTCATTGCCCTTGGTTAATGAAATTAGTTCTTGGAATTTTCACTCCCCATTAATTAAAGAAACTAGAAAGGTTGCATGTTTCCCATCAAGAGGCCCGAGTCCCATTAAAATAGTTTTCTAATCACTACTTTACTTTCCTAATTTCAAAAACAAAAAAAAAGTCTCTTTGCATTCTTACAATTCAAAAATACAAAAATATCACTTCGATGATCAAACCCCCGGTTTATTGCTTTCTTCATGCATTTAGGTTAGTTTAGGCATCAATAATCGACTCTTCAAGTGAGACGACTCGATATTGCGCCATTATTGCACAAGCCTTGGTTTTACATATTTTCTTACATTTGACCTCGAGGCACATTCTAGACAAGGTCAAATCATCGAGAACCAATAATGAATAACACAATGATTACAATTAATTAAACTGATAGGTATGATTAATACAAATAGATAAACTCAAAGGATAATAAAAAAAAAAACACAATGAATCAAACCAATGTAAGGGGAATGACATCAAACCTAGCACTATCCGATAAAGACATCAATAGATAAACTCTTAAGTCTAATTACACAATCCATACACCTTGTAATTACCAACGATAAAAGAGTATGAAAATCATTAAATTGAAATCACATTAAAATAAAAATATAATCTTTTAATCTAATAGATATTATTACTAACACAAATAAATTAATATATCAATATAATTAATGAGAGAGGCTATTGTTCAAACGGGAACCATTAATGAATAACTAACTCATACTAGTGGTTAAATTCAAGATCTTTCTAGTTATACTATTAAACAAAGCCATTCATCCTTCACATGATACAAATTCTGCCATTTTGTTCATAGAATTTTACATACAGGAAGGCCAGAATGTAATCATTTGAGAATTACCCTCCCCCATCGCAAATAATTATATAATAATTTTATTAGCCACACTGTTGCTTTGTATCAATCATTATGAACATGAATCTTCTCATGAATATAAGCCAGATACACATCACTCTGGAATTTTATTAAACATTTTAATAGCCATGAAAATTCTTAGTTTTACGCTAAAACCTAACCAACAATTTACTTTCTCTTTCAAATTCGTTATATTAATATTCATATTTTAAACGACAAGACCTCAAGAATTATATAACAAAACAGCAAATATAATACTTAATTATTCTTAATTAATTTTCATCATTTTTCTATTAATATTTCTTCCATGGATTAACAAAATGTAAAATTTTCCTTTTGTAAACAACGAGAGGAGTTAATCCAAATTTTTGAAACCACAAACACGTATAATGCAAAAACATCAACATCTCCTAAAACAGAAATAAAAACCAGAAAATATAATAGATTATAATAAGAACAAGAAGGAAAAAGGGCAACTAGAAAATAAAACAAATAAGACATGAAGATGAAAAAGCGCAGAAAAAAATAGACTTAAAACGAAGGGTGATATGAAGACAAGAAAAACAAGATGAATATATGAAGATGAAAAAGCGCACAAAACATAAACTTAAAATGAAGGTGATATGGAGACAGAAAAATGAAAAAAAATAACAATTATACATCATATATTAAAGGATATTGATTCAACTAATCAAGAAAAATTGACTAAATCATTTATCTAATCTTTAAATATACACAATACAAATACAAATAAACAGAAATAGATAAAAGACAACAACAAACAAAGAAAAGACAGATAAAACGAAAGAACCACAACGAAAAATCACAAAAAATAAAATCGACTAAACTCAAAAATAAAAAACCTAACCCAGTCTAATTGAATAATTTACATATTCTTCAAATATACATAATACAATAACAAAAATAAGCAAAAGGAAGATCTCCCTAATCAACTCCCAATTACAAGGAAAAAAAGGAAAAGGAAATGAATTACGCCACCAAATAGAAAACAAAATAAATAACTGGAAAAATAACTCTCAACATAGCTATTGAAAATAACGGATGGCTGAAGACCAAAGCCCAAAATTGGTTTCCAGCCGCAAAACTTTCATCGAACCAATGAAGCAACGGAAAACAGAGCAACAAAGACCAAGGCCTCTAACCATCTTAACAACGTCGGTCAAATGCGACGATAATTGCCATCACAGACTTGAAACCATCCACTGAGAACACTACAACCAACCACAAACTCTAGCTCAAAAGGAACAACAATAGACAAAAAAAAAAAAGAAAAAAGAAAAATAAATGATTAAAAAACCACTATCAATCTTCAACGAAAGAAACTCACCACAACCAGCAAAAGTGAGGTTGACACGCACATAGTAGGAATGAAACTATAAAACATGACTCAAACGGAAAAATAGCCAAACCGAGAACCCTATATATAGAACAAAACATAGAATAGAAAGAGACTAAAACACAAAGAAGTCAAAAAAAAAAAAAAGGATAAGAACGCATATTAGCACATGAAAAGAAAATAGACAAAAATGTTAGATGGATAGATAAGGGGTAAAATAGGAGACAAATGCTATGACATACCATTAGACAAAAACGATAACAAAAATTACACGGGAAACATGAAACTAATGCCCTTGCTACTCGTAATATATGTTATATAGATATGAAATATCTCCACTTTTTTGGAGAATTTTATTTTTAATAAAATAGTATTTCAAATCACAAATGAGCATTGATTATGACAAATTTGGACACCAATCACATGCATACATAAATAGCCCGACCCACATGATAGCCACAATTTGCCGTCAAGGGATTGCAACTCCAAAATTAACGGACACAGTTCCGTTTACATCAGTTCATAGGCAAAACCCACGTCGTTTCCTCTAAAAGAACGGAACCGTCCCATTACCGTTATGGGCCCTTTAGCTTTCAACACAAGTTCTGTCTCTCAACTCTCACGTGCTTCGGCTTCCAAAGCAAGCTTCCGAGGCCGTTAAAATGACCCAGAACCCCCCCCCCCCCCCAAAAAAAAAAACTCTTCTTTTTCGCCTCAATAGTTGGTTTAATCTGATTTATAAGATTCTACAAACTATCTTTTGTTACTGCTTCTGATAATCCTTTCTTGCTAGTACCTTCTTTCTCCCTTGCTTACTTCCCTCGGTTTTTTTCTCATACTTCTGAGCAGGTAAAACAAATTTAATACAGCTCATTCCTTTTCTTCTTAATGCTTTCAAGCTGGTGCAATGCAATTTATACATTCTCCGCATCTTCTAATTGATCAACTTTCTGGTTGGGCTTTCTATTTATAATCCAGTAATTAAGGTGTAGCATTTTAGCTGTGTTTCATTTATCGGTAATTTTTTTTAATTTTTTTTGTGCACAGTTGATTATAGCACATTTTTAGATCATGTTTGCACATGTAACTCGCGACTATAATCAAATTTTTTATCAGTACGTTCTTAATGATTAAAATGCGGTGATAAGTTTAACATCTAAAATTTTCTATTATACTATAGCATTTTTAATCAAATTACAACCATTCTTCAGTGTCAGAAGCCCAAAGATACAAAAAATTTAAAACTTTTTCTTTTTAATCATTAAACTAATCTTCTTTCTATTGAAATGGGTTTTTCGGACAAATTGAACAATTTAAAAACTTTGTCTAAAGTAGAGTGGTTCATAAAACAATTAAAAGTACATTAATCCTCTTAAGGTATATATTCTCTATTCATAATACTTAGGAATTTAAAATTCCTTTATAAATTTATACAATTCTATTTTCTATACTTTCTGCTATTAATTTAATAATTTAATTTTATATCATATACAGATAACACTATTAAAATATTTAACTACCATAGTAAAGCATTTTTTCTTTGTCTCATCTTCTTTTAGTCTCAACCATCAAACCATCTCTCAGCTTCTATGAAACAGCAATTTACCGCAGTTTATGTCATTCACCGTAAATTTCATGCATGCATTGTCATGTATACATTTTATAAACTTTTGCAAATAATGATAATATTTATCCTATTAATCTGGGTGCGATCTGCACCTACCAACCACTGATAACGATATCTTCGTTAACTAGTGGAGGTTCTACCTGCAGGACTTCTCATTATAACATTTAAAACTACAACGTCTGGCAAAGGGGATGCGACCCACCTAAGCTCTGGAGTACTCCAAACATATAAGGAATAAAAGACATACCATTTAAATGCAACAGATATTATAAAATTATACATGCAATTTAGTGAATGGAGATAAACTGCTACCTGACTTTATCCTTACTCCTGTACTGACTCATTTCCTCTCTTCTATCTTGATGAACTCAAATTACAAGTCAAAGCCTATGTATACATATATAGGTTTGGGTTAGAATTTAAATTATAAACTAATCGATGCGTCTCTCTCGAATCCTAACTTAATTAATGCTACCCAAGCTTTCTATCTGAAAAGAATTATAATCTACCATAACTAACTTGTCTTTCTAAGATTATCTTTAAAAGTCACTTATAAATAATATATTCCAATAAATTTAGCTTCTTTACTAATTAACTACATATTTCCAAGACAATAGAACTTTAGATTTATAAACATAATCTCAAGTTTCTCACAACATATGAATTTGTTCCCATACTCCTCAACTTCATTATACAATTCTTTGCTATATCCCTTAAAAATCTAGGAATAACAACTACAATAAGGTTCTATATTTAAATAGCTTTTTAACATTTGGTATGTTTAAATTATAACATACAATCAGTTCCAACTTCAATGATTTTGTCCTATACAACACTGAAACAATTACGTGATAAACTTTGAAAATAATCACTAATATTAATCATCCTAAATTCTTAAATTATTAAATTATCATTTAGAAATCCTGAAAAAATATAAATAATAAGTTCTTTCATCTTAAAGGTAACCCAATCAGCGACACAAAATATGTGTGATGGGATGACTCTTGGCATCTTAAACGAGAGAAGATCGATCTACTCACCCGAAGAGATAACTTGTATTGATGTTTCTCCACTTAGCTAGGCTTGCTTCAAAACTAGATTTTGTAACTATTGAAGCTGCCAATCCCATCACCAGTGAGGTGTGTATGTCATCCTTAGATGCAACATATTTTGGCAATGTAGAATGTTGTCCTTTTTGGAGACAACCAATAGTGGCTTGTCATAAGGAGGAAGATCTAGTTGAAGTTGGAAATAAAAGAAACAGAGTTCAAAGTCAAGACTTATCTCCTACAAAGTTGTCCATAGCGGAAGCCTTGGCTCCTCAAAGAGTCTATGAAAGAAAACTTCTTCAATGGTTATTATTATGCTCCTCTCAAGTTCACTGGAAGCAGTAGCCCTAAATCTATCCTGAGAAGCTTGACTATGACCTATGACAATATTCCTTCCATCATTAGGAGGAGAACATGCAAAAAAAGAACTCCTGAAGCTGTATCTGAGGGTGGTGTCATGTATAAATCAGGGTGGTGTGAATAGTTTACATAATTTGAATTTGAAGCAAGGTGGTGTCATGTATGTTAGAAATCTTAAGTTTTGATGAAGACTGGACCCTATAGATAGCATAAGTAAAATGAACAGATAAGAATATAACTTAGCCAGAAAAGAATTAAGGGAAGTGACCAGGGAAAAACATAAGTCATTTGAACGTTAATCAGGCTCTATGGATAACATTATATTATCGCTAGTAAACAAAGAAACAAGGATAATACTAGCTAATGAAAACTTGGCAACAAACTGAAAGGAAATGATTCTATCGCTAAGACCTCATAAGGAACAGCTAGAAGAAATTACAACATAAACACTATCGATAACATAGAGAATTATCGATAGCAGAAGGTTGATAAGAAGCAAAGTCTGAGCAAATGGAAATTCACTAGCGCTAATATAGACTCTAGCGTTATCACAAATAGCTATCGATAATGAAATCACTTGCTGAAATAACTTGGTCATTCTGATAGCTGATATATTATCTGTATACAGTGAGCTAATGAATCCTACTAGCGATAACATCTACTGTGCTTCACATGAATACTTGTTTAGCTAACAAGCTAAGTGCAGGACTCACTCTATGATGCTAGCGATAACATGAGATGTTAGCACTACTGAAAAAGCTGCTACACAAGTACAATGTTGCAGGTAGTTGGTAAACACTGTCTATCTCTCATAGCTCATCTTCTGCAAAGAATTAATTGAAGTAAGAGAAGGAAGATGACTAAGATGAAGACCAGCATTAAATGCCAACGGCTAGGAGCTTCCAACGACTATATTCAAACTGATTCAAAGCTGAAAGGTTCAAGGAAGACAAAGACGACATATAAAAGCAAAAGCTTGAGCATTTATGAAGAAGTGAACAAAATCGTGAACATTCATTCATTATCTTTACCTACCTTTAGCTCAAAGCTTTAATACTCTTAGAGAGTTCATTTGTACTTCAGTGATTAACAAAATCTGTTCATTTAGTGAACTCATTTATTGAAATCCTCTATTGTTTTGAGGTTGTTCTAAAATCTGGGATTTTAGAACAGGGTTGCAGTCTTACAACTTGTAAGGGGGAGTGTTTAGAGGTTTCTAAAACTCTGTCTTGTAAAGGTTGGCAGGTGAACCTGGCTTGTAAAACCTGTGATTAGTGGAACCCAACGAGGAGTTGGAGAACTGGACGTAGGCAGTGTTTGGCCGAATCAGTATAAATGATTGTCTTTGTATTTCAAGTTTTATTTTGAAAAGCACAATTCACCCCCCCTCTTGTGCATTTTTCCATTTACAATGTATAAATCAATGATCTCTATAAGATCTCTTCAAAGTGCCTTGAGCCAATGCTCTAAATAAAATTTAAATTCCAGTGTACCGTACATCGTTTTTTTAATGGCCTTGTTCTATATTATTTGGCCTTAACTGTAAATGCATTGGCAATATGCATGGGCTTCTTAGAAGAATCGGGACATTACATACAATAAAGATGCTTTAAAAAGTTTCCCCTAATTTTGATGATAACTAAATAAGACTTGAGAAAATTAAGTGAATCTTAACTTAGAAAATGTTTTGAAACTATTAGGCAAAACTAAGTTAAGAATGTTCAATAGTTCAGTGATTGAGCATTGGAGCCATCCAGTGATCGAGCATGCACATAGCATATATCTAGTATTGAAGTTTTCAAAGGAACAATCGATTGTTGAGTCCAATGATGGATTGTTATTACATATTTTTTAAAAATAAATGATCGAATGTTAAAAATATTGCATCGAATACTCGAAGAAATGTCGAGGAAGAAGGCTCGAACATTATTATGGAAATCAAGCATTGAGGATTGCTTGATGAAACACTCAATAATTGATTATTGTGTTACAAATTAGAATATCTTTCAATTTGGGTAGTCATCGATTATTCATAGTTCAATCAAGCATTCATAGTTTAATCGATCATTGGGTAAGTAATCAAGCATTCTATTAACTTGTTCAATGAATCTAACATTTGAACCGAGCAATCTAGGTTAAGTTCTTTAGAGCACTAATTTTTTGTTTGAGCAAAGTTGAATGCTCGAGCATCGCATGGAATGCTCAGTAGATAAACAAGAAGATTAACCGATTGTTGAATCAACAATCGAGCATCTTACCAAACCTTTAAATTTTGAGCTGAACTTTTATATGTAAGTTTCTAACCATTAACAAAGTGTTTTGGTAGCATTTGTTTGAATTATTTCAGGATATTTGATCGTTAGACACACTAGTTCAAATAAAACCATAAGGCTTTCAACAGCTAAGAGAAGTTCAACAACATCATCCAACGATCAAGATTACTGCAAGGAACAAGGATTGATGCTGTGGCAACATCAGAACCATTCAAGCCTTTCAAATGTTAAAACTGGTTAAATGGTCAAGGCAAACTACCAAGTTTCCAACGCGCAAAAATTGTAAGTGCATATATGGAGCTGAAGACAGAAGAGTTTTCCAAGACATTGAAGCCTACTGCACTTGAGTGATTCTAAGTTTCTCTTTAAGTCTTCAACTGGTATTTTGTCTGAGTGCTTTGAGTGATCTTATCTACTCATACAATGAGCTTTCCTTTGTAAACACTTCCTTTTTTCTAGTTGATTCCTTAGGGTATTAGGATCCAAGGGTTGTAATCTTACAAAGTGTAAGGGGGAATTTGGTGAGGGTGTGTGTTGTTACTGAGAAAGTTATTTGTTTGAAAAGGTTTCCAAGAATTTGTTTGAATCTTAGAAGAACACTAGTGGAACCTAACTGATGTTAGAAAACAAGATGTAGGCAAAGAGTTTTGGCCGAATCAGTATAAGTTTTGTGTCAAGTTCCTTTCCTTATCCACTTTGAAAATCCCAGAAAAAGAGTGTGTGTGTGTGTTCAAATTTTTATACAATACCCAATTCACCCCCATATTGTGTATTGTCCCGTCTTTCATCTCCGATCCTCCATTTTCCCAACCTTTCTTCATTCCTAATAATTCTTTTTTCACTTTCCTAGTATTAACAAGTTCTGTTTTGTTCTCTTAACATTTCTATCATATTTTCTCAACAGTGAAATTGTGAAATATTTAGAGCATTGGTCTTTTGTCGGTTTCAAAGATAACACCATGTTGATGCAAAGATAACAGGGTCATCAATTACAACATTGAAATATCAAACTCATCAAACTCTGTATAGATGTTAGAAAATGTTATCAAGCGAAAATTCATATCAAACTCATCAATGCAAATAATTAGTAAATCTAACTAGGCCTAATAATAACAATGACATATCAGTCCTTGAACACCCCATAACGGACTTAACTTCATCCTCTGTTGCCTGCTGAAGTTACAAGAGTTTCACAATTTATAGAGATGTTATAAAAGCTGGAAGTTTGTTTGTGTGGGCAATTAAGGAATTGTGCTTCCATTTCTTTAAATAGCATGCTTTGGTGGACAATGCAGTAGTGGAGTTCAACATACCTTGTCCTTCTTCAGCAACTTTACCACCCTCATGTCATCCAACAGATTCAACATCGTATCTCCGGCCAGTGAAAGATCAAATTACATGGGATTGTGATCTTAGTAGAATTTATACCGTCAAATTTGGTTACCAAGCTTTGCAATGGAGCAACACAAGTGTTGTAAAAAGAATGCAACCATTGCAGAAACTCAATGTTGATCCTAAAATTACAATGCTTTTGTGAGAAATCCTAAAATAATATTTTTATCCACCACAAGAATTGATTTGGAAAATTACACTCATTTCCTTGATTTGACCGTGGACGTGTAACCCTTAGGTCAAATGCAATTAATTTATAAATTGAATTGCAAGAATGTAGCAAAGTGATGCAATCCAAGTCGTCTATGAAAGAACCAGTATTTAAACTAACTATTGAACTAAGTGCCTAGAATGTTGTCCACATTAAAATGCATTAGAATTTCCTATATTGGAAATAGTGAATGGGACTGGGAGTGTTATAGGAACAAGTCTCATATTGTTTAGGATTATGAGGGTGCAAATAATTAGTGGTCTTAGATTAATAATGAGTCCAAAGGAGGAATGAACTTGCACAATAATGGGCCACCTAAAACAAACTCATTTGGAATATGACCAATATTCTCCACCTTTGTTGTAAGGTAAAATGTGAACTAAGCACCTTTTATTAGGATATATTTGTGGAATCTTAATTTAGAATTTTGGAATAAAATGATGTTACCAAAAATACCAACTAATAAACTATTTTGTGGACGTTGGCTTTTTAAAAATAAAATTGCCAATGTGATTGATCAAGCTTAATGCATTTGATGACATTCAAATGGCCATTATGTTTCCGACGTGCCAAACGGATATTATCACCACATATTACCTTTGAAGATTTTTGGCTTGAGACTGTTTGTTTTGCAACACAAAAACTGACGCAATCATAATATTTTATGGTCTTATTGTTATGAGAATTAGGGGAAAGAAGAAAGATGGAGAGGGGAAGATAGAATAGCAAGAGAAGAAATTGGAGAGGAAGCAAGGGAGTATTCTGATTCACTTGTGTGTTCAATGCCTGATATATTAAGGGGAGTGGATCGGCTAGAAGACAAGTATAAAGAAGAGAAAAGACAACACAGAACCGATGATCGATGGGAGGAAGAGTTCCCGTCTCTTACAACCCTAGCCCACAAAGACATCACAAGGATGATCAGTCCTTGATACAGTCAAGTATTCTCAAGAGAATACAAAGATGCAAGTAAAGCTCACACAAGAGAAACAAGTCTCAATTCATTCAAGTCTTAAAATTTAGTACAAAGCATAGCCTATATATAGGCAACAATGGAACACTCTAGAATGAAGAAAACCCTAAGACATCAATGGTGCATTAATGATGATTTCATTTTGAATGGCACCATTTCATACAAAGAAATGACTTATTCTTGAAGAAGAAGTCAGCTAGCTATAATAGGAAGATATGAAAAGGCTTCTAGAACAATCATTGGCCAAATGGCCTTATTTTAATGAAATGAAATAAGAAACTTAAATGCAATCAGATTTCATGCAATAGGAGGGCTTCTAGATGCTTCATGACTTGTCCAAATGGGTATTCCTTTTGATATTTTCGTCCATCAAAATGTATGGGCCTTTAAGACACCCATTTGGGCTTGAATATGGTTTGATCTCATTCTGAAACTCCCTTGACCCATCATACAATACATTAGGGCCCCAATTTGACATTTTAAAGCTCCATTGGACTCCTCCATGCCATTGTGGCTTTGGGGGTGCTCTACCACATGTCACATTTGATTCCACAAATGCTACCCATGGAATAATCCACGTCATTCTCCGTGTAAGCACTATATAGACTCCTTGAGCACCTTTGATGGTTTGTCGAGCCTTTAGTGCTTCTTTTACTTCATAATCAATATATTCAACGCCTCTGGATATTCTATCAATGCCTTATACATGACCTCTATTTATATGCCTCTTCACATTGAAGTTTCTACCTATAGTTAAAAATATGTAATGGTAAATGTTATGGCGTTTACCATAAGAAACATCCTATAAATCATTCATTGGGATGTTACAAGGTTTAGGCATTTAGAGATAATATAATCCTAAGAGAAATCCTAAGAGATGGGGGTTATAGACATCCACTAATATACAATATTTTGTAACACACCCCGTTGGATGTCTATAAGAAATATTAATGTGCATTAAAACCTTAATAGGAAAAACCCAATTGGATAAAAACCCTGTGAAGGAAAAAAAGTACACAATACTTATCAAAGTTGCCTTGTTACAGCTTATGGTTCGATTGTTGATGGTAGAGGGATTTGGCTGGCAAGCTAGCTTGGTTATATGTAATATATAGTATATTTGCCATCTTTAAGACATGTTTACGTTTATGTAACTATGTGATACTCTTAACTATATGATACTCTAATTTATGTTTTCTTGGATTACTATTAACTAAATACTTTTATACTGTGTTCTGAAGCCGACGTGCATTCCAGTGGATTAGAATAGTGTTGCTTGTGGTTGAACTATGTATGAGATTTATAGTATTCCGGAATACTTGGTATTTAATATTTGAATGTGATGAGTATGAAATGTTATATTAAGCGTTGGAATTGTATGAATGACTGTGGTGGTATAAACCACAATTTGGGAAGTTACTATCTGAGCCATATGAAAATGGAAAGTAGGTATTATAGTAAGTATGGTTGGATGGTGGGTAACCATCTATTTGTGATGTGAATTATTGTGATGGAATGTATATGTTTGTACTATTTGTGATTTTAAAGAGACAAGTTGATTTTTAAATAACCATGTTAGGTCACACCTTTTTTAACATGGTTAGGCTACAAGAATTTTATTAACTATGCTAGTAGAACCCTTTTTTAACATAGTTAACTATTGTTGCATAAGATAATTTTATTAACCATGTTAGCTCATTCCTTTTCTAACATGGTTAGTTTTGGAAGATCATACAAAGAGTTTTAATATCTATGATAGGCCAATGTTTTTAGAAAGTTTCTTTTCTATCATAGATAGAGTTTATAAAGAAAGGAAATTGCATTTTATAACCATGATTGTGTATTTAATGGTTTGTAACTTTAATTGTTTCAATCATGGTTAATACTCTATATTTTACAAAGAGCTTTGAATGGTAATTACAAAGGGTTTGAAAAGGGTATTTAGCAAGGAATTTTACATATTCAACCTATCTGTAGAAAGTTGATATGTATGATGGAATACAGGGAAGCTAGAAAGTTTTCTACCTTCTAATACCCTCCATAAGTGAACATTAAACAATACACACATATATACATGGAACTCTTGACAAACTTTGAACAATTATTTGCTTAACATTTCTAATCACTAACAGTTGGATTTAAATTCATAATAATTTATTATTTTCTCAACCATAGCTTGACCCCACATAACAGGACACTTTTCCTCCTCATAGCGGCTCCTATTGATCGGGGAAGGACCCAAAATTTAACCGGGATGATACCCTCGACATCTCCATTATTGAACTAATTTATTTTTTGAAAAAAACATTCCAGGCGTCTTCTTGCATAAAATAGAAAATTAATTCAACAATAATCTCATTATACCATTATCTGATTATGATATAAAGCCTTCATCACCATGGAATTATCAAGCTTACCGAATTATTCTGCTCGTTTGACTACTATTACTCTCTTTTTAGGCCACTTGACCTTTCTGCTAACTCGGAAGCAAGAGCTCCTTTCCAAAAAATCTACTTATAGCCCAAATATTCTAATTTAACCACCATTAATGACCCAATTTCGCCTTTGCAATCCTCAAAATATCCCATTTAGGTAGTCCATCAATCTTCTATTTCTTAAAATTCAAGATGAAAATTTTGTTTTCCCTCACAATAGCATCTAACATTGCCCCTTGCTAACCAAAATTTTATAACCAAATTCCTCTTTCATTATAATTAGCAACCCTCTTTCAAACTCATAATCGCTTTAGGCACTAATAAGCCAAATACATTTGCGATGTCAATCCCTTAGCTAGGGAGCACATCCCTACAAAGATTACCATTCTTAATACATTTTTATGGAACATTCTATTTAACTCTCCCAAATGGCTTAACAAACGACCAATTGTCCATTATGATCATGATGATTTCACTAATTCCTCAATCCAATTCATATCTATAACCTAATTCTTATAATAATTTCATCCATCAATCATAATCCCAAAACAGTTAGTGTAACATCCTAGATTGTGGTGTAATTATGTGTTATGATTCCATAGGCAATACAATTGATGTAATTGGCAGGGATGCACAAGAGGGGGGTGAATTGTGCTAATTAAAATTTAGTGAATCAAGACACAAACCTTTATACTGGTTCAGTACAAACTTTTGGCCTACGTCCAGTTCTCCAACTTCCAGTTGGGTTCCACTAATCCCTCAAGATTTAATCAGGCTCTTGAGTGCCTTTACAAGTGATTGCACAGTAAGAACTCTCTCTTACTAATCACTCCCCCTTACAACTTGTAAGAATACACCCTACTCTTAAGATCCCATTATCTTAAGAGTAATCCTCACTTGAAATGAGATTACAGAAAACTTGTTCACTCACTGAATAGATTGTGATACACACTGAAGTACAAAGACAATGAATGATCTCTCTAAGAGTTGGTAAGTATTGAATGCAGTAAGTATAACTTAGTAAGAATAATCAATGCACATCATCAATCCTACTACCAACTCCTTCATCAAGGCTTTTATATTGGTTTTTGGAATTCTACCCGTTGATGAAGTTATAGCCGTTGCTTTATCTTGGAGGAGAGATGACCATAAATGGAGTGTTGAGAAGAATGTGTTCTAGGCAGCATTAACTCCATTGTACTTGGTTTGCTTCTGATCCTTTCTCTTCATTAATCGCAGAATAGAGTTGTTGTGTCAAATGGCTCTTAATGGTAGACTTATGTGTCTAATGATAACTTCCTAAAATAGGCTTGAACAACTTCTGTACTTGAAAGCTTAAATAGGGTTGACAATTTAGTTTGAATTAAATCTATCGCCACTTCAATCATAGGTTTCTGATTGATCACAGTTTTCCGGTTCCTGATCGATCACATATAGATCACACATCTATCATGACCTACATCACTAATATGAAGTTAGAGAATACCTCGTCTGATCGATCACAGGGGGGTCCCTGATCGATTAGACTTCTTTAATCGATTGTACTCAGATCACATTAAGATTAAAGCCATTAACAGATTGATCACACTTTGTCCTATGATCGATTAACCTTCTCTGATCAATTAGGCTTGAATTAGAATTGAATTACACTTTAAGGCATCTAATCAATCACAGGGGATGCCTGATCGATTAGGCTTATCCAATCGATTACACTAAGTTCTGCTAATTGCTCTAATCGATTGCACTGAGTCCTTAGTTCATTTTTTTCACTTCTCTGATCGATCACAGGGTCCTTGATCAATTGGGCGCCTATGATCTCAACTCCTAATCTGTCTCTGATCTGTCCTTAATCGATCAGTCTTACAGTTCTTTAACTTATAATCTGATCCTGATCGATTGGACTAAACTTAGCATTTTCTATCATATTGTTTCTAAGTTATTCCTGAACTTTGTCCAACCTTTCCTTATGCCTAAGTTATGTTTAGTTATCATCAAAACTCATTATTCTAACAAGTGATATTTTAGGTTGCATTGTAGATTGTGTATGTTAATAAAATTGAAAGGATGACTATATTGGTTAAGGGAAAAAAGGTAAAATTAGCCATGCATTGGAAAGCTAACACTCAAAGCTTTCCAAAGAATCCTAGTTTGTGAAATTTAGAGACTTGTAGAGTGAGTTATGGAATTTCGAAGTTGGATCTCTCAACTTAAACTGGAGTTTTGGAAATTCTAAGGAATTTGTTGCTTTCATGGGTCAAATGATAATATTTTTGATTCATTCATTTTTCATTGGAAAATAGACAACTTAAACTTTTCATAGATTCTTAATTTGTAATTTTTGGAGGTCTGTGGAAATAATTATGAATTTCGAAAGTTAGATGTAATTGCTGCCACGACGAGAAAGCCAGAAAAGACCTTGATGTTTCTATGAAGCTCAGCGCCGTGAGAACGAGATATTTAAGCAGAAATGACGTTGAAAGCTGTAGATTTTTGCAACAAATAGTGTCCCTAGAGAGAATGGGTTGAACCTAGATAAAGAAAGTTCCCAAATGAGATGGTTGAACTTCCTAAGCAAGTTTACGGCTATTAATCACTTTGAATGTGATTTCTAACCTAATTCATCTTTTTGTCATGAACTTTATGTTTGAATGAAAGGAAAGTGGGGGGAGGTTTGTCATGTTTCTTCTAGGTTTTCTTCTAATGACTTAGATTAAGCTTTATAGTGGCTTAGATTCTTGGAATTTGGTTTCAAACAGAATTTGTGATTTGAAGATTTGAGAAAAATATGGGTTATTGAGGTGGTTTTTGAAATTGAGAGCTCTCTTGTATTTAATGGTTTAAATGGCTTCTTTAGGAATAGATTAGAGTTTCTATCGGTTTAGATTTGTGAAAATGAGGTGTATTAATTTTGATCGAAGAACTTCGATTCTTGAGAAAATTTGACTTAGTCTTGAATATGTGATGTTTGAATCTTTGAACCAATGGTTGATTTAGCATGTTGGGAGTTTTGAAGTGAGGTTTTGATAGTTTAGAATCTTGATTTGAGTTGGTTGTGTAAATTGACATACTCTAGTGAAATGGCTAAGTTCTGGGAAATTGATATTTAGGTTGATATGAACCCATTGTTTGTCTATTGATTCTTAGGAAACCTAAATGGGCTAAATAACATAATGGACCATAGGAAAACTTGTGAATTGTAGGACTCTACGAGAGTTAATTTTTTAATTGTTTGAATGGTCATATTGACTAATATATTGCAATTGATTGTATGAAACTCTATGTAGAGTTGGTGTGAAGTTGACTAAAGAGCTTATGTTGTGTGGTAGTGAGTTGGTCTACAAGAGGTAACCACTTTCCATTTTACATATATGTTTGGGTCTTGTTGATAGAGGTTTGTCAAACCTACTTTGATATACTTTGGTTGACTACAAAACCATTTATGAAATTGAAGTTGTCTTGTCGTTAGTATAGTTGTGAAATGTTTCGAAAGTTGTATGATGATTTAGAAAATGGTATACTTTTACAAAAGTATAGTAATATATATGGTTGTGTTGGAAACGACATGTGGTTAATGTAATTATGTTATGAGTATTATTGAAAAGTGAAATGACTCGAGGGTCATCCTTTGTCTATTTTACATGTTTTGAAAGAGAGAAATAATATAATTGTTATACTTTGTAAACTTGTAAATTGTATATATATTTGATGGATTGTGAATGTTTCATTGGGTATGGTATAAATGTTGTTGAACATAATTTATGTGTTATCATGTGTAACATTTGTTTTCTTAACCCTTTAATTAACACTAATCCAAACATATCACCTTTGATCAATACTAATTGTGATAGGAAAAGAGGATTTCTAAATACATTTGAAAATCTATCATAGTTAGAAAAGAATATGCCTTGTACAAAATAGTTTACTTTCTACAAAGTTTGAATATGATAGCAAAAGAAGTTTATATTCAATTTGATAATGGCTATCATAGTTAGGAAAAGTTCCCTTCACGCATTCTAAAATTCTATCAATGATAGAAAAGAAAACATATAAAATATGGAAAGTACACAATCATGGATGTAAAAAAGACCTTGCTAACTTTGAATACGTTAACCATGCTAGAAAAGAGCAATTGCTAACGTGGCTAATAAAAACTTCCCTTATAAATTTCATTTGACCTAACTATATAAGAAAAAAGAGGGGACCACTAACAAATTTAGAAATGAAATTTCCTTAAACACTTTTGAAAGGTTTTATCATGTTAGAAAAGGCATAACCTAACATAGTAATTAGAAATTCGCTTCACAAATACGCAATTTAGCCTTTCTCTTTCAAAATTCTTAATCACACATCAATCAAGCAAAACACGGCGAAAGGAAAAAGGGATGCTTTTCCGTGTCCACACTCGGCGTAGAGCTCAGCGAAGCAGAAATGCATCTTTGCCATGGCTCCGGCGTAACCTAGAAAATTTCTAGAATTCTAGGGTTTGAATGGATGAATTTCGGGTTGAGTCTGATTTGACCCACCCCAAACTTCCCTAATTAGTATTTTCAGTCATTTTGAAACCCTAAGCCCTCATTCACGTTCATGCCTTTTCTCTTTCATCTCTCACTCTCTCCACTCCGACTTTGAGCCTTTCTTCACCATTTCTCTATCCCACTTCAATTTTCCACTCCTCCTCCACATTTTCCACCATATTTTTGGGTCATCACTCAACTCTCATGGAGCAAATAGTTCAGAACTCAAATTTGGAGCTTGAGAGCATAGTGACTAGAGCCTTTAGGGATCTTGATGGAACAAAGCAACCGGATCATCAATGGACTACTAGGGGAGTGTTTAGTGTTTTTCTATGTCTAATTTCACATATATGTTCAGATTCTTGTGTATGTGTATGTATATATATTGATTAGAATATGATGCACTTTGATTTTTATTCTTAGAGGTATATTTCTTGTAGGTCTTGCATGTAATTGAGAGATTGCTTCTATGTGTAAGAACCTTAGTGTTTGATACTTGGCATTATTCAATTGATAAGGTAGAATTGCTTATCTCCTTTGGATTGCTAGTATGGATTAGTGCATTTGTTCATTGCATTTTTCACTATACACTATATCCAACCTTGAAAGGTCATTTATACTTTCAAGAAGAAACTCATTGTTTCTTAGTCAAGAACTCTCACCACCAAGTGATTTTTAACAATTACCTAATTAATGATTGTGCAAGCGATGCAACGAATCAATTAGTAATAAGGATAATTGGAATTAAGCGTTTGCTTTTGGTTAAATACATGTGGACTTGGATTTTACTCCCATATAATTTGAGAAGCTAGGAAGGTTGCTTCATTTTCATCAAGAGCCCCTATTTCATCAAATAGTTTTCAAAACCAATTCTTGCTTTCCCTAAATCCAAAATCCACAAAAACAAGTATTTTGTATTCCTTCAAATAAAACGACCAAAAAGAGTTTTCAATGACCAAACCCCTGTTTTTACCGCTTTTATTGCATTCACTTAGTCTAGCTTAGGCATTCAATAATCGACTACTCAAGAGAGATGACCTAAAGTTGTGCCACTATGCAAAATCCTTTGTTTAATTTAGTTTGCATTTGACCAAAGATGCACTTAAGACTAGGCCAAATCACATAGATATATCATTTCCAAATCCAACTATTCAAAGACATAATATACCAATTTAAACAATAAGAATCCCACATGATAAATATTTATAAAAAAATAATCACTTTCAAATGATTCATTACATATTCACATCAGTAATCCAAAAGTTGTAAGAGTTTCAAAATACTCTTACCAACTACACACACATAGAACAACTAATAGGTGGTTACCCTTGAAGTCAAATTCAAAATTACCGTAATAGTAAAGTTTTCCCCCTTTCTACACTCAAATTGGACTCTGCACAAAATTAATCATATACACACATGATTAAGTGACTTAATCAAGTGTCAAACACAAAATAGGAATAAAATTCTATTCATAAATCCCATAGGTAATAAATAAAATTAAACATTTCCCCATCATTAACCACTCCCATTATTCCCAACAATTCCCAAACCTCAATTCCATCTTTAATCCATTCACTTTCACATTATCACAACTTAGGCCAAAATTCACAAACACATCCAAATTTTGCAATTTAAGCCTAACAACAAGTTAACTAAATCACCCATAAGTCCCTTATCACAAAATTTCATCCCAGACCATTGTTATCCTCTACAACATCAAACAGTTCTAGCTTATACCAAAAATAGTCTATAAATTCAACCCAGCTCACCAAAATTCCAATTACTCCATTCCTTACCAATTTCATCATTCCAAAATCATCCACTAGCATTATCTAACACCATAGAATCATCAACTTACTCATCAACAACCTAGAACCCAGAAACCACACCCAAACTCAAAATTTCTTAAACTTTTAAAGATTCAAAATTTGATTCAAACATTTTCCCAACAAACCAAACCATTTCAATTCACCCATTAGCATATAGAAACTATTTAAAAACATCAAATCTCATAAAACTCTTTGGATTTTTGAAACATTCCCCAAACCATAAGTTTTTCAAACTTTAACAACCATCATATCAAACCATTTTTCCAAAAAGATAATTTAGAAGAGTTTAAAATTGGTTTTGAAGATAGAAGAAACAAGAAATCAACATAAATTTTTATAATCATACAAAACCCCCAAATTTCACAAAAATCCAAGGGAAAATAGAGAAAGAAAGGCATCAGATCATTTACTTTCAAGGTGGGAACTTGAAATTGCTCTTAGGATCCTCAAATGACTTGCCCTAGCAGAGGAAAACTTTACTCTCATTGGCTCTCTTTGATCTCCTAGCTTTTCAAACCTTAAAATCAGTTTAAACCTATTTAGAGGCAACAAACTTATGAGGGTTCATCGTGGGTTTACTGTGGCAAAGCCACAATGAAAATGGAAATGGAATGAATAAAAATACTATAATTTACCCTTCAAAATGAAAAATTCCTAAGACTGCCCAAAACTCCATTTTGAAATGAGGGGTTCAAATTTCCCATCAAGAAGCCTTAATCCCATTAAAAGAGTTTTCCAATCACTACTTTTCTTTTCCTAATTCAAAAACCTCAAAAATAAATCTCTTTGCGTTCCTATAACTCAGAAATACCAAGAAGATATTTCAATGATCAAACCCCCGGGTTTATTTGATTTCTTTGCATTTAGGTTAGTTTAGGTATTCAATAATTGACTCCTCAAGTGAGACGACTCAAGGTTGTGCCACTATTGCACAAACCTTGGTTTTACATACTTTCTTGTATTTAACCCCAAGGTGCACTCTGATAAAGGTCAAACCAATGGCGTTGTTGTTGAGGTGTCAATTTTGACTCCCTAGGTTAACCAAGTGTCAATTGACAAGGGGTTATCATCATTTTAGTTTGCATTTAGGTCATTTAGTTGCATTTAGGTCGTTAAGTAGTTGTGGGTTGCATTCACTTTGCATACTCTGAAAATCTAGAAATACATGTATTGCTGATTTCTTGCACCATTCCATTGTGATTTCCTTGACTAGTTTTTGTTTAGTGGTTTTTTATGTGAATTGTTGAAGTTGTAATTGTGCATTGCATACTCAATTTTTCAACCTAGACCACTAAACTAGGTCATTTTCAAGGTTTTATACTTGTTTGGATCATTAGGGAGGCTTCAAATAGCTTAGAATCTATTGTCGAATTTTTGCAAAGTTGCTGCATAGTGAGTCATTTTGCTAAGGATCGCTGTAGGCCTTTACAGCCATTGCCACGGCAATATCTCATTCACTTTCTTCAGAACTAGTGTTTTGCAAGCCTCGCCATATTGATAGTCGCGGACTACCATGGCGAGGACCAGAAACTTGCACTTTTCTGGTTTTAGTTACTTCACTCATTTTTCAGCCATTTCAATTCTAATTGTTCTCAACTTTTGTACACTTATTCTAAGCATACTTTGTGACTTTTTTGAGTTGTTTTCACCCATTTTCCATCATCCATCATTCATTTGACTTGTTGGAGCGTTTTAGTGCACTTTGCTAATTTCTTGCTTTGACATTGCATTTCTTGCATGCATTTGCTGTTTATTCCTTGTGTATGACTAGAAACAACCCAGGAGAGGCTGGACTAGTTCCAGAAATCCCATAACTTGAGAGATGTAACATCCTAGAAATTTAATTGAGGATTAGTGGGGTAATTAGGAATTGATTTATGGGAGAGTATGAATTTTAAGAATATTTGGGGAATTTTGAGGTAATTTTTGAGGATTTTAAAGGTTTAGTTTCTCCCTTATTTTAAGAATAATAAATTTGAGGAAATTATTTTCGGGTTCAAAAGAGGTTATTATGGGAGCAAATAATTAAGGGGTATGTTAGGTAAATTTTGGGAAGTGAAAGGAAATTTGTAGCTCAAAATAGATATCTTATTTGAGGATTATTAGGGCCTAGTAGTTGAATTCTTATTTTATATTATTTTTCTTTTCCTTTTTCCTTTTAATCCCTATCTTCCTCCCCTCTCAATTTCGTGCGCCCAGGCCCCCCTCATTCAAACTCTCTCATTCTCACTATCCCTCGTCCCTCTCTTCTCCGCCTCGCCATCGCCGCCTCTAGGTGCCGGAAAATCGCCGGCTACTCTCTTCCCTCTTCTCTCTCCCCCTCTCTCTTTCCTCGCCGAAATCCGGTGTCTTCTTCGCCCATTTTAACCGCCGTCGAGCTCCAAAGGGGTGGAGTTTTCCGGTGAAATCTTGCCGAAAACCACCTCCCATCACCCCCGTTATTCCTCTCTCACTTCCTAGATCATTTCCCTTCAATTTTCTAGTTTGATCTGGGCTCATAGAGTATATCGTAAAGATTATTTGGTCGGAACTTTCCAAGCTCGCCGGCACCGGTGATGGAGTTTTTCCGGCCAACTAAGCACATTTTTGGAACTCCGTAAGTCTTATCTACATCCCTATGTCTTTAGTTTTTCGATTGGTTATGTTTGAAAAATTAGGACTTGTCTAAATTGGGGTTTTTGAGAGTCCCAAGCTTAATAAACTGAAGCTTGGACATTGAATTTGAGTTCCTCTGAATAGATTTTTGATTGTTGGAAGTTTTCCTAATTATTGGGGATTTTTGGAGATTTTAGAAATTAGGGCTTTTGATGATTTGAAGTGCTTATTGATAAATTGGTGATTTTTAGATGCTTATTAAGGTTATATAAGGAGCTTTAATTAATTGGTTTGATTGGAGTTTGCACCTAAGGAATTATTGGGAGTTAAAGTTTGGAATAAGTGGGATATTGTGTAAATAATTTTGTGAATATGGATGCTGGATGTTCAATTATGAATTTAAGGAGTTAGTTTATGCCCCAAAAATATATTAATGAGGTTTATTGAGTTGGATTGAGTGTAGGCATTGATTTGGAAAATGGGGTGTTAATTAGGCTTGAACTTGAGTTGGTTGAAATATGAAAATTGAGGAAATAAATTGAATGAAGAGATCTTTGAGGTTTAGAAATAATTGGTGGATGTTTGGGAGATTTTGCTTAGGCTTGAATTTGTGAGTTGGAGTTAGTGATGAATTATGGAGAATCATTGGGGATTAAAGGTTTGAAATGAGGATTAATGTGGGAATCAATTTTTAAGCTTGAATTTATGTAATTAGATTAGAGGTTAATCATGGATATAAGGAGAAGGAATAAAGATTAAGAGTAAGGCTTAAGTTGAGTGAGGGCAAGAAAGGGGTAGGTAGTAATTTAGTTTCCAATGTGTGAAATTGATTGGATAAATGATTAATTGTGGTTGTAAATATATTTGTGTAGTGCTTGAATTGCATTGAGTTAGCATGGGGGAGCTGCACTATTGTGAGATTGGTGCCATCTATCAGGTAACCGCTTTCTGCTTGTTTATGTGTGTGTGTAGTTAGTAAGTTGTTTGAAATATTATTATTTGATAATTATGTTGTTATATGGAAATGAGGCTTGAATCATAGCTGAGATACGATTATCAATAGATGATTGATGAGATATGGAAATGAGATCTTGAACTATTATTATTTTCATAATACAATGTCCTATGGAGTATTATTTTGAAATGACATAAATTTGTAATCTGAAATATTTGGAACTGAAATATGTGATTTTGGAAACTGTTTCATATATATATATATGTATATTCTGGAAATACTGGAAGGCCTAGTGTCTGATTGTGGGTGTTGCATATCTACGTGTTGTATGTGAGAAATTGTGTATGTGACACCGATGAATTGAAAATTGTACCATCACGTGATGAGGTGCCCTGTTGCGCCACAGGGACTTATTGGATATTCTAGGGGAGAAACCCCCTCACGGTTCAGGAAGGGTAGAAAGTCCCTTCTGATCCAACCTACGGCTTCAGGAAGGGTAGAAAGTCCCTCCTGACCCGTATTGTGGTTCAATGGGCGGGTAGAAAGTCCCGACTGGTTCCATCTATTTTCCCAGCGATTCATGCAAGATTCGTTTGGTCTGTTTGTAATTATCAATGATATATATGTATTATCCTTGGAGATGAATTGGGATGAGTTATTCTACATTTATAAACTGTGAAAATAGATTTTGGGATTGATATGTGCATCATATGTGAATACCTGAGCTGAGCATGCTTTCTGAACTAATATATATGTATATGTATTCCACTGGACACCTTACAAGCACATACCGCATGTAAATGAGTAGTCAGTGGTTGTGTTTGGGGCTACCCCCATTTATCTTACTTTTGCAGGTCCTAGGAGCGGATTAGATGGTCAAGGGAAGGATTCGGGAACTTCTCACTGGTATAGTGGGTTATCTTGGGCTACATGACAGGATTGTATTGCCACTTTAGGCTCATGCATCATTTATTGCTTCCGCTTAATTTAACATTGTTGTCTTCAAATTTGAATTGTAATTCCTTTGTGATACGTTATTTTGAAATATTTTGGTGGTTGTTATTCTTTTGGGATCGGTCCAATTTTCCAGCAAACTTATACTGCTTGGTTATTTTTAGAAATATCATAATTTTGGTGATATTTGGAGGTGGTGTTTAGAAACGATATCATGTGAATTTAGGGGAATGTTGATCATTCTGGACAATGTAATAGACTAGATGTTTAAAAATATGATGGTGGAATCTTTTAATTACCATGATAGGGTGTTTCTTTTCTATCATGGTGTAAGTGAATTTGTCTGAATTATTCTTATTGTGTTGTATCCATGTTGTTTTAAATATCCATGTTAGGTGAATTATTATCTAATATGGATAACTGTGTTTGAACATTGGTGATTTTAAATATCCATGTTAGTTTTATAATTTTAGGAAAACTCTTTTCTAACATGGGTATTCTCTAGATTAAGTCAACTCCTTTTCTAACCATGATAGGTCTTAATTGTGATTTGAACTCTCTTTTTCCTATCATGGTTAGACTGTTGAATCTATAATATATATATATATATATATTATGGAAAACCCTTTTCTATCAATGTTAGTCATTTTATATGTTATTCCATTTTTCCTAAACTAGTTAGCATTTAACAAATTATTCGATTTGGCTATGAGGGATTTGAAAGGATATTTAAATAGTAAATGTTACATGAAATAATTTATTATCTATGTTAGGCTCTTGGTACTCTTGAAATTCTTTCCTAACATGGATCACCTTTTTATAAGACTAAACTCTTTTCTAACTACGATACGATAGGTTTTATTATTATTTTGGAATGTTCTTTTTTATCGTAGTTAGACCGTAGTAATTGTTTTTAATGAAAACTTTTATGGAAATTTTTTTTCTAACTATGTTAACTAATTTTTGTTAAGTTGATTCTTTTTCCTAACATAGTTAGTTCATCTGTTATAAAACAATTTTAAGTTTGATTATGGGTGGTTAAAAGTCGGTTTAAGGGAGTTAATGTTACAAGACACACCTCACCTAATTGAGGAGAGCCCAGAGATCCGCACTTTCCAGCTCTTTAGTTGTTGATCACCCTTCCTGCAAGATTCTCGTACCTATGAAGATGGATATATTCATTTGGGTGCCCTTGAGTCTGTCTGAGGTCGGATCTTGGTCCATCAATGATATTGAGCCTTCTTGGAGATCCATACCTTCTTCTGGGTCTGTAGGAACTCCTAAGGCTTCAGCTAAAGCATTTGCAATTTCCTCTAAGAGGGTCCCTATGCCTTGGTCTGGGTTGTTTATGGGTCCCTTAATTTTGACCTTGGGTTGGACTTAAAACCTGCCTGTTGATAAGTTTAAGTCAGGAGGCTTTGGTAAGAAATTTTCTTTACCAGGCCTAAGTGATGAAATAGGCCCAAGCGAGTATGGTCATTGGGATTGGGGATGGCTTGTTGGCCATTTTAAGAGCTGTATGAGTGGAAGCCAATGAGATAATCATGTGCTCCATCTTATCCAATGACAAAGGTAATGGAGTCTCAAAAAATGCGGGTGATTTAAAATGGAATCCTTCGAGGGCAATATGGGAATATTTTCAGGTGGGGCGTGCCCTTAGCTGCTTTTGGGTGTTTTGTGGCCATTGAGTTATTGGATCCCTCTTTTGTTTGATTGCTTTTTGCAGGGTGTTGGGTCTGATGGAAAGGTCCTTGGCCTCCACCAGGTGTAAATTAGTATTCTAATGGTTCCTCGGAAGATGTCATAGGGGCAAAACGGTTGTCTTCATTCATTATTTTGTGAAAACTGCTACCAACCTATTTTTTGTTGCTTTAGCTTTGCCATCTCAGGGAGATACCTGCATCCAGGCCCCAAAAGGCTGAGATTCCCAGTCATCTGTTTCTTTGACTTTGTTGACTAATGGGTACGTAGAAGGGGAGTTCTCTCCGTAGAATCCACCGGCGGCAAGTTGGAATTAGGTGAGGTCTTGCTTTGCTTTTAGGTTTTGAGAGCACAAACAACCTCAAGATGGTCATACCTCCCACAAAGATAGCAAATTGTTAGGAGGCCTTCATATTCAACATATTGGATCACCTCATCGAGTTTGATCTTCAAGATTAGGGGCTTGGTGAGATCAAGCTTAACAGCTAGGTGAGCAAAGCGTGCCTTGTTAACCTCTTCTATGTTGTAGTCGATCTTCCGGAGCTACCCGATTGTTTGGCCAACGACTCGAAGCACACTTTTGTGTTAATAATGGTAGGGCAAGCCTAGAAGTCAAACCCACCCAAAGACTGACTTGATTTCAAGGTTAGACGGGCAAAGGGTTGGTTCTCATGGTTGGACTGAGAGATAATGTCCAAATATCACCTATGGTCCCCCGAGTTGGCAGCCCATAAGCCCATGATCAGCTTCCTCCTCAAACTTAACCATAAAGCATCCACCTTGTAGCTCTGTAAGCTTGAATTGGCCTTTGCGATTTCACATAACTACAATCTTAATGAGCAGAGTTTCTTGTCACACAAATTGCTCTCGGATCTTGACTACTAGAGCATACTTCATACACTCATTCATGATCTGCTTTACCCGTTAAGAGAAGCTTATGGTAGGAATGTGGCCTTCCATTTCAATCGCAATGTCCTTTAGTTCAAGTTCAGTTCCCCTTATGTAGCTTTGAATGTGGTTTCAAAGTGGAGTCCTCCTTAGAGCACTTTATCGTTGAAAGACATTCCACCTTATTGGGCTTGCTGCATAATGGATGGGTTTGTTGGAGAGGAGTTTTCCACTGCCATGTCAGTGACTTGCTCCAGGATGCCAGTGTTGGCAATCATTGGTATAGGGGTGGGTGTTTCCAACTCAATAGGTCCCTCAAGTAGTGAGGGGTCTATTGAAGTTGTGGTTGGTTCCACTTTTGTTGACATGCTCTCCATGGTAGTGGCTTTGAGTTTCTTCTCATCGCTTTCCTTGTCATGGTGAGATGATCATTCACCTTTGTCTAGTAGCTTTATGTTGAGTGGTAGTATGGCTAGGTGGTCCTCCTTGCTCTTGTATCTTTCTTTATCTGTTCCTCTCCATCTACCATCTTTAGCACTGGGTGATCATTCCCTCATCCGGAGGTGAGGGTCCATGCCACAATCTCGTATTCTCTCACGCCGTCTACTGGCCCCCTTTCTCTCCCTATCGACTTCTCTCTCATCAATAAGCGTATGACATTGTGTCTTCATTTATTTCTTTTACATAAAGCCACCTTCATTAATAGTAGAGCGACATTACATTTAAGACTTCCTACCTACATAACAAAAAGCCTGTATGAAAGCAAACAATAACTTTAAAATGTAGAAAGATAAAAGGCCAAAAGTAAAAGCTACTTTGGACTCAAAATGGAATGATAAGGCACCAGGCCCATAAGCCACATGATTAAAATGGAATGATAAGGTGAGGGTCCATGCCACAGTCCCATATTCTCTCACGCCGTCTATTGGCCCCCCCTTTCTCTCCCTATCGATTTCTCTCTCATCAATAAGCGTACGACATTGTATCTTCATTTATTTCTTTTACATAAAGCCACCTTCATTAATAGTAGAGCGACATTACATTTAAGACTTCCTACCTACATAACAAAAAGCTTGTATGAAAGCAGATAATAACTTAAAATGTAGAAAGATCAAAGGCCAAAAGTAAAAGCTACTTTGGACTCAAAATGGAATGATAAGGCACCAGGCCCATAGACCAAACCTCTTGTTTAAAATTCGAGGTACCAAAATTAAAATGAGATAAACTTTAGAAATTAAAGTTTATATTAACCCAAACAAATTCTTAAACATATATACACGGGATTGACTTGTTAGTCTTACATGGAAGATTTACGAACTTTATGGGCTTTATGGTTATAAAATAAATTTCCTTTTCAACACATAAATTATAGGAATATATTTCTCATAATATTTAGGGCAAAGGGGCAAATCTACCTATGAACTTTTATCACATGAGCATCCAGCACCAAAAACTTTTCATTGGTCCAATAATACCTATCACCTTTTAAAAATGGCCCAAAAATGCCATGGCCGTCACATGAGCCCAACGTCCGTTAATTCTGTGATGTGGGACCCACTTTAGTTGACTAGTGGTGTCTTCTTCCTTTCTTTAATTTCAAAAACAGAGGATGAGCTAATTTAGAAAACAGAGGATTCAGGGAGTACAGGACCTGGGACCACAGCGGCTGGATTCGGGTACCTTTCGATGCATGAGTTTCAGTTGTATCATCATATAGACCATGATGATACTTCACAACCCCACCTCAGTAGTACTCTCCATTTCCCTGTGCCCTTTCTCCTTCAACTTGAGGCATCATCATAATTAATAATGTGGAGGCTCCACACGGCGGTGTGGCCATACCGCCGGCGAAGCCGTTTAAGAAGTGGCTAAAGGGTTCTATGAAGGAGACTTTCTTTCCTGATGACCCATTCAGCCAGTTCCATAATCAGCCTCCTTCCACCTCGCCATCCAATATTTCTTCCCTATCTTCCAGTGGGCCCCCGCTACTCTCTCCACTTCCTCAAGTTTGAACTTAACTCTGGCTTCATCATCGCCATCCTGCCATCCCTCAAGGCATCAGCTGTGCCCAGCTCGCCAACCTCCCTCCCATCATCGGCCTCTGTCTATTCACCTCTCCTTCACACATTCTCACTCACTCTCTCTATATAGATATATATATATATATTCCTACATATGATATATATAATTCATTTATCTCTCTCTGTTTTCCATTCATGTATGTATGTATGCATGTATATAATTCTGAGGTCCTGTAATAGTTCCAGGGACATGGAAAACGAAACGAACAACAAGTGCGATCATAATTTATACAGTTCAATAATCATGAACTCGTAATCTAAAACCACCGTACCCTCGCAACAAGATCTAAGCTGAATTGAATGCAACAAACAGTGGGCGATGCAGGCATAAAGAGACGGCCTAGAAATAGATCTGAAATACACCAAGACAGTGATCATTAAGATGAATCTATGGGAGTAGTGGGTTGCAGACAAACTGAGGTAGGTGGAAAGAGAAAGGGCGAGACGGCGAAGGGGAGGCACCTAAGCGGTGGCCTGCTGGTTCAGCATGGTGAACGCCACCTAGTGGGAGGCACCCAAGGGAGGGCACCGCTGTCAACGCTACCGACTACGCCACGTGGAGCAACACCGTGAGGATTCTTGGGGTTCATTTGGGGAAGCTTTGTGAGGATGGGGAGATTTTTCGCACGGCGAGCGGTAGATATGTGCTTGTGGATGATTGCGATGGGTCTTGTGAGGTGAAAGATAAGGGTTGCAGGGGTGGCAAAAGGAGAAATAAAAACAAGAGGGGGGAAATCCCAGATGTAATGAGATGCATGATTCCGAGAATGAACTAACGGACGTTGGGCTCATGTGACGGTCATGGTAATTTTGGGCCTTTTTTGAAAGGTGATAGGCATTATTGAACCAATGAAAAGTTTTTGATGCTGGATACCTATATGGTAAAAGTTCATAGGTAGATTTGCCCTTTTACCCTAATATTTATTATATCTATTCTTTAGGCAATTAAGGGTCTGTTTGTTTTGTTTCAAAAATAGCTTGTGTTTCTAAAATAAAAAACAATAAAACTTGTTTAAAAGTTTATTTTTGATAAATCGTAAAACAATTTATGGATGCTTTTTAATTCAGTTTTTTTTTTTTTTTCATTGTGAAAGATGGGTAAATTGTATCTTCATTTATTTATTTTTCTTATATAAAGCCAAAACATGACTGTCGTGTGTAAATGCTAAACAGCGATTTTACGAATCCAGTAGAATCAAGGCCTAAACATTAGAGGGCTAACCTTTCCTGATGGCATGCGTTCGCGATTAAGTCATATGACACAAGGATAAATCATGAGCTGTGGGTGTCCCATAAATCCCTGCCTAGTTGATCCTAGATATTTTCGTTAGAAATTAAAAAAGGGGGTTCGTCTAGGCCTTTAGTTGTAGAAGGAATACACACGTTCCAGAAATACAAGACAGCGAATATTGATAACATTATTGCCAGTGCAGTAAGCGATTAATGGATATCCTAGGGCTAGCTAGCAATTCTATAGGACTTTTAGCCTTGAGAATTCTTACTCGACTGAGAATAGTGCTTTTGAGAATCAAACCCAGGAAACCAGTGTGGGCTCACTCTTTCCGGGGGTAGAATTGAGGAGCCCATTGATGGCTGCTGCTCTGGCATGGCCTTCACATTGTAATGAAACGGAAAATCAGCTTGAGGTAAGCTGGGAGATTCAAAATCAGGCAAAGTTGGGCTAGCATCCTTATGGCTACAAAAGCTGCTAGCAGGTTCCTGGAAACATCTTTGAAGTGATAAATTTTCCTCCACAGGTAGTGCACCAGTGAGAGTCTTATAAGCAAATTCTAGACACGGGTCTGACCAAGAATCCATAAGTGGAGCAGAAAACTGCAATTCAAACTTATCCTGGTTTTGTGTCCAAGTTCCACATTGTGGCTGCTTTGCTGGCGCAAATTCTTGCCCAAAAACCATACCAATATTGTTAGATGACTCTTGCACTTTTGAGGTATTTATATTTCTAGACTGATGCGCAAGTTGAAATTGATTCCCAACACCAATATTCAGGGATGCCCTTTCATCCAAAATATTGGTTATTTTGGCTTCATCACCACTGCACTCTCTCGCAATAAATTTAGGAATATCTTCACAAGATGTAGAACTGGATCTCAACTCAATATGCCTCAGAAGGTCTTTTGAAGTCTGACAGACCATTTCACAAGATGAAGAGTTGATCAACAACTCAGATTGACCTAGGAGCTGTTTTGAATGCTGGCAACTCTCATTTTCTTCACAATTCTGTGATTGTTTCAAACCACTGGTTTTCTTGGCACCATCACCGTGAGATTCTATAGTGGCAAAGTTAGGAGCATTTTCACAGGCTGTGAAGCTGATAAGTGTCTGAGGCTGATCTAGGGATTGTTTTGAAAGCTGGCAAACGTTATTAATATCTTCTTTATCCTGTGATTGTTTCAAATCCCAGGTTATCTTGGCATCACCACCATAAGATTCTATAGTAGCGGAGTCAAGAGCTTTTTTACAGGATGTGGAGCAGATAAACAGCTCAGGTTGATCAGGGAGTTGCTTTGAAAGCTGGCAAACCTTATTAATATCTTCATTATTCTGTGATTGATTCATGTTATCATGAGCCCCTTCATTAATGCATGTCTCTACCACACAATCAAGCAATCCTGTATTTGGTGGGCAATTAAGATCAGGAGTCATGACAGGTAACATTTCCTCAAAACCACCCACTGGTAATGCACCTGTGAGAGTCTTGATTGCAAATTCAAAGCATGGATCTGACCAAGAGTCCCCAAACGGTAAGGATACCTCTGACTCAGATCTCTCATTGACCTTTTCAGCCTCAACCTTCTGCAACTGTTCACTGGGAGCAATTTGAACTTCCTTTGACTTATCTTTCTTGTTTGATGACTCTCCATGTACTTTCCTTTTGGGACTGGTGGGAGCTTGAACATCAAGCTGTGTCTCTTCCTCAATATCAATACGTTTCAAAGCTCCAGTGCTTGAAGTTGCTGCGGCAGTCAACTGTTCACTGGGAGCAATTTGAACTTCCTTTGACTTATCTTTCTTGTTTGATGACTCTCCATGTACTTTCCTTTTGGGACTGGTGGGAGCTTGAACATCAAGCTGTGTCTCTTCCTCAATATCAATACGTTTCAAAGCTCCAATGCCTGAAGTTGCTGCGGCAGTTAGTCCATCTTTACATGTTTTTTTAGAGGCATATTCAACAGCTATATCAGCAGGCGCTATTTCAGGTTCATGGCCAGCAAGTCGCTTTGATAACCTACGAGGAAAACTAGGCTCCTTCTTAGTCTTTGATTTCTTTGGAGTAATCTGTCTACTTTTGTCATTGCTGCCTTTAGTAACACTCTTGGACATATTAACTTTATCAACTGTGTCTGCTTGAGGAACCAAAACAGGCCCCTGACCTTCTGTATTCTCAGACAATTTAGTTTTATCAACCTCGTCTGTTTCAGGAACCAACACAGGCCCCCAACCTTCATTAACGTTAATGAACAATTTAGTTTTGTCAACCTCATCTGTTTTGGGAACCAAAACAGGCCCCTGGCCTTCAGTAATATTCTTGGACAATTTCGTTTTCTCAATCTCATCTGTTTCAGGAACCAAAACCGGGCCTTTATCAACTGAATTCTCAACTGATAATGCACCAGTGAGGGTCTTAATTGCAAATTCCACAGATGGATCAGACCAAGAATAGTGAAATGCAAAGGATAGTTGAGGTTCTGACTTCTCATCATCCAACTGTTTCTTTCCAAGCTTCTCCTGTTGTTCACAAGTTTTGGGTGGGATTTTAGGAGAACTTTTGCTCCTCCTTGATGACTCCCCAAATCTTGGAACATTAATAGAGCTAGATGCAGATGCAGTCTCTTCAATGGTGACTTTAGACACTTTACCCCTATATTCAGGAGGCTTGTCACATAATATGGAGTTGGTAATATCAGGTTCAAATCCAGCTAGTCGTTTTGAAGCCCGATGAGGGATGTGAACTTTCTTGTTAACAGATTTTTTCTTTTCTCCACCAAATTTTCCAATTTCACCTGCATTCAATTTGTTTTCTTTTAGGAGATAAGTCTCAGAAGTCTAGCCAAAATCAATATTAAGATTAGCCAAAACTGGTAAGTCACCTATATTCTTTGTTGCACCCTTCAGGCTTGGTGAGCTATAAACATTGGATAGAGAATTGAGATTTGATTGCTCTCTGAAATCTCCTTGGCCTTGAGAATTTTGGTTGTTTTTGTTTAGTAACTCGCCTGATATATCATGCATGTGCTCCGCTTTTGGGACAATGTTGACCTGTTGAGATGATACATTTGCTGAACCACTATCTAGAGTGGTTATACTTTTCCTAGAGCTTCTCCTCGAAAATGGAAGATCCTCATCATTGACAATAATGTTAGGATCGGACACAAGATCAGGTTCTGCTCCAGCAAGTCGTCTTGAAAATCTGTGAGGCACGTTCAACCCTTTCTTGTTAGATATGCTCAGGCTTCTATGATTTTTTTCATCAGCATTCTTCAATGTACCTGGAACATGATTGTTTCCATGCACATCTGTAGCTGCAAGGTATGAATCAAAGTTCAGCTTCAGAAGAATATGTTATGATCCTCCTCTAAACAAGAATATGATAGGACTATACAACTGTAACAAATAGCTATAGTGGGAAAACACTCTAGATGGATAATAATATTGGAAGGGAAACGCATTACATTCAGGAATTAAACACTATTCTGTTACACATACGCAATGTGGGAAAAAATGATAACAGCCACAGGTTACTATATAAAAAGGATGACAGGGAACGAAACATACAAGACACAATATACATTACACTATCAACATTCTAAACACAATGGAATCACCAATTTTTTGAGAAGGTTAGCTTTCTCCAAGTCCAAATTCTTCTCTGCCTCCCTTCTGAATCAAAGAGGCAATTTATAGACTTCAAAAAATACCTCAAACAACCCCCAAATCATCATAGACTTCCCTATTTCCTAATCCTTTCTCCAAAATAGCAAGTGAAACCTCTGACCAACAAAAGTACCTTTCCTTTATCATGTATTTTCCTAGGTCTCTAAAAGTGGTCCTAACATAATACCTTTGTTTTCTTAATCTAGGGATACAATTTTTTTTAGCGGATGAAGTACCTGGATCAGATGTATTGATCATTTCTGGAGTGTTTGCGGCTGCATCCTTTAATGAATGCATCTTCACAACAGTTTCAGTGGTGTACACCTTCACATCGTGCCCTCTTTCTGAGCTATTGGTGTCAGACAATTTAATGTTGTTTTGTTCAGATATCTTTCTGCCTGAATAAAAATTATACAAAAAATAATTAAAAAAAGAGTTAGCAATAAACTTCAGGCATAAAGGCATGAGTTTAGATAAGCTTATGATATAACCGATCTATCAAGACCAATACTGCCAATCTGATGTACCTACAAAAAGCTCCCGTTTGGTTGCAGGCTGCTTAACTTTTTGTCTTTTGGCTGTAGATGACGGCTGGAGAGGACAAAGCAAAGATGAAAATTTTATATTATTCTTGATCAAATCTCCACATGCGAAATTTACAATTTTGTTTCAATTGCTTGCAGGATTTATAGAATCCACTTGAATTTTAGACTATCATTGTCATGGAATGTATAACCGATGTGCAAAAGACATTAAGGTAAATTGGTATTTTTTAGGGGAAAAAAGATATCATGGGCTGATACTAGGGGTAAGACAAGGTTGTCAATAAATGGAACAAATTTACAATCCTTAAATTAATTTAATACATTTAAGAAATTACTAACATAAACTTAATCTGTTTCTATGAATAACAAAAGCATATACTTAGCAGAGCAGCATAAATCATCCATTAAAAAAATAGTGTATGTCAGATTTAGAATCTAATATCCAAAGAAATGCACCACTATTTTGACAACAGTTCAAAACTAATTTACAATTTTGGAAGGCCTGCTGCAGATGTGATTTAAGAATGCCTCAAGATATTAGTGGAGTGCTTAAATGATATTTCTCCCATATTGTCATCGCTAGATTGTTAGGACTGTCAGTTGAGTACCCCCCAGTAAAAGGAAATGAATTTATACTAGTAGCATAGTAGTCATACAAACGTGCAAGAAAGCTTACATTAGAATTGTCTTCATCTTCAATTTGTCTTCTTGTTGGTTTAAACAGACATTTAGTTATATCTCCTGACTCAACATAGCGCCATGCATCCTTCTTGGAACGGAATACATAACCATTCACTGGATCCGTATAGTACTGTAGAAATTACAAGCCAATTAGAATTTATTTACACAATAAGCACATCAGAAATTGTGAGTACAGAATAATGGGGTTTGGGAAGGGTGTAAGACATCAGCAATTCCAGACATCAAATCAAATTTCACACCGGGTCTTTCCGTATGCCGCTGCCATTCTTCCTAATCTTGACTTCTTTTGTCCAGCCAGGAGGTAAATCATATATTGTAGACTTCTCGATTGCAACCTAGAGCATTCTAAAATTGTTTAATACAAAAATACATAGTGAATAATAATTTAAGAAAACGAACTTTTAGGGATACTCAACACAGTTTATTCATTTAATCATCATATCATGAAAAGTGGGGAAATATCAAACATCAAATGACATTCAAAACTGAGTCTTTTGTAACTATGTCAGCTTTTTTTGTAGACCCAGGTTGCAAAACATCCCCTGTAGAATTCTCAAGCAAAAACAAAAATACCCAAAACCAATATAAAATCACATACCAGATTGAAAATGACTTCTAATAACATTCAATCAAATAGGTAAAATCTTATTCAGCAATCAATACTATGAAGAGAGATAGCAAGTCAAGATGTTAGAAGAAACTAACTAGTATATGTTGAATATAGAAACTAAAATTATAGATATGCCATTGTTTGAAGACAGATCAAAATTAACTTCTTTGCACAAGCATAAATTGTTTTAAAGCCTCAAGATATTGCTGAAGTATTAGAAGAATTAATCTTTTTTGTGACCACTCATTAATTAGGAAGTTGGACAAAAATTGTAAAAAGGCTATGGAATAGAGTGATCAATAAAAGCCATAATAATCATACTAGCCATATCAACCAACAAATAAGGCTTACAAAAGAGATGTCTTCATCTTGAACTTGTCTTTTATTTGGTTTAAACAGGTGTACTTATATCTCCTGACTCAACATAACACAATTCATCCATATTAGAATGATATTCATTCATCGGATCTGCATAGCACTGTGTTACACTGACAATCAGAAATTAAGTACGGGAAACTGTAAATGTACAGTATTGCATTATTTTCAATCGAAGAAATTGCATAAAAACCATCTCCCATAAAGAGAGAAAAGAGAGCAAGAATAAGAAATATTGATAACTTTTATATTTTTCACAAAAAAGTTTCCTTTGATTTAATCGAGCAGAGAGGTAAAAGATTACACTTATAAACATGAAGTGAAATTTCATACAGGCTCTTTCCTGATGCCAATGCTGTTTTTGCTAATCTTGACTTCTGTTTGCTCAGTCGGTAAATCAGCCACCATAGAGTCGTCACTTGCAGCCTAAAACATACCACAAATTATCAAAAAGATTACATACTGAATATGATCTTATAAAGAAAAAACCACTAATAATATCCAATGAACTAGATAGATCCTGATTCAATAATCAATGTTAGAGCAAAAATCAGATTCCATAATTTTGATGTATATACAGCTCCTAAGCCAACTTCAGAGGTGGGGCGGGGAAGCGGTAAAACACAGTTTCACACATTAAATGCCATTTTCATACCTGGTCACATTGAATAGCATTGTCTTTCTTTTCAATCTTGACTTCTTTTGTTGATTCAGGAAGTGAATTGTCCATACCAGAATTCTCAACTGCAACCTAAAGCATACCAAAACTATAAAAATCCTACATATTTGAAAAAAATAATAGATAACTTCTGGTAATTTTAAATGAAATACAAAGTGGTTCATCTAATAATTAGTGACAGAAAATTTTAAGAATTGAACATTCCTCAAACATGTTTAATGGAGCTGCATATGCCCAGCTAACTAGTTTTACCCCAAAAAAAAAGGAACCCTTAAGAAAGCATATACATCAAATGTTTCAAGGTACATTTGAATACAAATATAAACACAATTCAAATGTGCTTAGCTTTTCTATGGTGATAATATCAATTTTTTCTTTCTTATCATGTTACCGAGATTTTCCATAATTTGTTACCAATTACTAATATGAAATTCATTATTGTTTGATCCCTCTAATCAATTAAGCAACCTGAACCATTTATTGTGTCAAAAGTCAAAAGAAAATCTTAAAGCTCGTTTGGTATGCTAGGATTGGGACTATGGAATTGGAATTTTGACAGAAAGAAGGCTTGTCTAAATGAAATCCAACCACTTTTCATGTTATATGGTTTCATTAATCTCTATAATATTAAGATTTCATTTAAACTACACCTTTAGCACTTGGAACGTCAAGTATTTAGGGTTGATGGGGTTGCTAATATTTCTTATAAAACACAACTTCGGAAAGATGGGAAAACAGTTCTTTTTCCCATGAACATTGAACGAATGTGATTTTAATGGAAAACGAGTGCTAGAGTTATTTGTGATCAAAATATAGTTAATAAGGTAAAAGGCAGGTTTTATCGCAAAACTATATGGCCAACAATACTATATTGTACGAAATATTGGGCTTTAAAAAGACAACAAAATAACTAGCCCAGGCTTCCTTAAACCTTTCAATCCAATCAAAATATCACCTCTGCTTAAAGTGACATCCAATTCAATCAATATTTTATTCAATGGCAATATTACATTTCTAGGCTCGCAAGGATTCCTTATTATATTAGGAACGGCCTAAATATTACAACAGAATCTCAAAAAAATCAAAATTTAAATAATAATGAAAAGATAAATCAAATAATAAAGCCATAATAGACCCATAACTGCATCAACAATCTCCTATAAGATTGATGTCATACAAACAATTAGAATAGATTTTTTGACCTTCTTGATGTGAAGAAAATTGGTTTATATGTTTGCCCTCAAGTCTCACTTTCGATGACATTAGTAAATCTCTCAAACCATGCACAAGGAGATCGCTTAAGCTGTATTATTGTCATTTCTAAGGGTTAGCTTCAGATTGTGAATATTGAGTCTCTCTGAGATTATGCACATTGGAGTAATTCTATGTTAGTGCTAGATGGATCCCATGATATTTAAAGTCAGTTATGATTTCAGGTCATCCAACAAAAAAACAATCCAATTAGAAATTTTATCAACTATGCCACAAAAATGGAAGGTAAGAGGAAGAAGAAAGGTTGTAAATTTGTAAATAAAGCTCACAAGAAACCCAAAAAAAAAAAAAAAATACTAGGAAAAAGGGAAGCACAAACATTGCTTGGAGAATGTGTGACAGTGCATCCCTTCCTCAAACTGTTCCCGTTTCCATTCTGGGAGTTGAGATACCTTAATACCTCAGGCTTAGAGTAAAATTTGTACCCATTCAATGGTTCGATGTAACACTGCAACAATGAATCAGTTTTATAGCATATGATAAACTACAATAATAAAGGCAAATGCATTAAAAAGTTGTTAAGTACGGATTGTATCAAAAGTCATGAGTGATATTCCTATAATGAGAAAGAAAATTAAGAGCCAAAAGGTGGAAGGCATAGGATAAAGCATAACATTAGAACAATAATGACGGAAACTTGGAAAAACTGAACATGAAGAGAATAAAATTTCAACCAAAACATATATTAAGCATGCATTCACATCAATTAAGGCATGCATTTCTTTCACCCATGAAAGAAATTATGCAAACAATTTGAGTATCGTCTCGAACAGAATGTAAGAAAACACAGTTAGGTGACACAACCAGCAGCAAAGCCACATAAGGTTTAAAAGGCTTTGGAAGCGCTATCTATATTGTTTTATGATAGTAGATATGCATACATGTTTCCTCAAGAAAATTTGAACCCACTGGACCATAAAGTTATTTTATTTTGAATACCACAGATCCATGCATGTGTGATGTGCATAACCATGATGCTATGAATACTTCTTTTTAAAAAAATTTTAAACCCATTGGACCTATCATCTTCTGTAGGTTTCTTTCCTTTTGTCATTTTGGGCCCAACATATTCAAACATGTGTTACTGTGGCAATTATGTAAATATTTGTAAATAATAATGGGTGAAGGGTAAAAAATGACCCTATACTTATGTCCAAGGTGCATTTAGCACGTTGTACTTTTTTTTGGCTCAAAATTGTCCATAAACTTTCAAATTCAGGTCAATGGACCAACGAATGTTTCAAATTTGGGCCAATAATGACTCCTTCGTCAAACTGGCCCAACAGATATTTCAAATTGGGGTCAATAATGACTCATCCGTCAAACCGGCCCAATAAAAATTAGATTTCTGTGAAATTCCAGTGTAAGACCTACCCATAAAAAAGTAACGGAAATTGGGTCGGTTTGATGGATGAGCTATTATTGGCCTGAATTTGAAACGTCCATTGGGTCAGTTTGACGGATGAGTCATTATTAGCCCGAATTTGAAACGTCCGTTGAACCAGTTTGGTGGAAAAGACATTATTGGCCCGAATTTGAAAGTTGGACAATTTTGAGCCAAAAAAAAGTACAAGGTGCCAGATGCACATTGGAAATAAGTACAGGGTCATTTTGACCCTTTACCCAATAATAATTATGGGGATTAGGGTGCTGATTTAGTGGGATAACCGAATCCCTTTAGTCAACTATTTTTATTTCCTCTTCTAATCCCTGTATCATTCCTTAGTATCCCGACATCATTGGGAGTGATTGAAAAGCATGTGTATATTATAGTTGACGCTATCATCAGTAATATATATCGAATTGTTCAACTCTCCTACATGGTATCTGAGCACGGCGGCCTTGACCTAGATTCAGAGCTCTAGTTTGTTGCCCTGTCCAAATCGCAACCCTGTTCCCGTCGTTCGATTCGGTGGTTGACTCAGATTCGTCTTCCCCCCTGTTCGACCCTCTATGCGAGTTGAATCCGTTGTTCCAGTCCCTCAATTCGTCCTCTTCGTCCAACAGTCTTCGATGGATGTTCCTAACTCATCATCTTCCTCATCTGATTTCTCCAAAATTGGTTCCATCAATCCAAAATTGGTTCCACCACCATTGATGGAACCATTGTCTCTGAGAAGCTCACTACCCACAACTACAGGGATTGGGCTCAAGCCGTTAGGCTTGCAGTGGCTGGCCGTGGTAAATTAGAGATCCTCATTGGCGTAGCAAAGGAGCCAACAGACCCGAAATCTCCTGAGAAGAAACAATGGGTCATGGATAATGCCATTGTCTCCTCTTGGCTCATTAACACCATGACCCCACATTTAAAGTGGAGCTTTATGTACCTCCCCACAGCAAATGAAATCTGGACTGCTGTTCGTGATTCATATACAGCGGCAGATGCAGCTTGTAGCAAGCGCAACACTGATGTTGAACATGTTCTCCTCTTCTTGGCCGGCCTTAATTCTGAATTTAAAGATGTTCGAAGCAGGATTCTCAACCAAGCATCCTTGCCATCAAGTAGGGAAGTGTTTGCCGAGGTTCGAAGGGAGGAGTCATGTCATCAGGTAATGACAAAGGATCCCACAAAAACTGTTACTGGTGCTGACCTTTCCGCTTTTGTGAGCAAAAATGCAGAGCCCGTGTTGCCTACCTCAAAAGGAAGACCAACTTGTGACCATTGCAAAAAGATTGAACATACTCGTGATAAATGTTGAGATATTTATGAGAAACCAACTGATTGGAAGTCCCGTAAAAGCAAGCCAAGAGCAAACCAGGTGTCTCAAGAATCCAGTAACAATCAGTCTTCCTCAATGACACCTCCCATTAACACAGAGCAAATTAGTCAGCTGCTAGAGATTCTGAAAGAGATACAAGTTCAGCAAAAGCCTACTGCATCAACCTCATTTGCTAACAAAGGTACTTTTTCTGTTACCTTAAATTCATCCTCTTCACCCTCAAAATGGATTGTTGATATGGGTGCTTCGGACCATATGACTTTGGATTCTCAAATGTTTGTTACTTACCTTCCTCTGTCAAGGAAAGAAAAAATTAAAACAGCAAATAGAACCTTATCTGCCATTACTGGTAAAGGCACTGTTCATTTATCTGACTCCCTGAATGTAGAGTCGGTTTTACATGTTCCACACTTGGCTTGTAATCTTCTGTCTATTAGCAAGTTGACTAAGCAAGCAAATTGTTCTGCTCACTTCTTTTCCACTCACTGTTTCTTTCAAGATCTCTCATCGGGGAAGACAATTGGCACAACTGAGGAATGTGATGGTCTTTATTACCTTGATGTTTCAACTGAGTGCTTTGTGTTCCAGAATAAACGTTTTGGTCTCATCTCATGAAGACTCCAATATTATGCTATGGCATCAATGGATGGGTCATTCCAGTTTTTCTTATATGCAAAAATTGTTTCCTCAACTATTTCATAATAATAAAAATCTCCGATTTCATTGTGATGTGAGTTAGCAAAACATCATCACGTGTCTTTTGCTCCTATTCATAAACCCTCTCGTCCTTATTCCATTATTCATAGCAATGTTAGGGGTCCTTTTCGCATTCCTAATCACACCCACTCCAAATACTTTGTCACGTTCATTGATGATCACACCCGCATGTGTTGGGTCTACCTTCTAAAAGAAAAATCTGTTGTCTCTTATGTGTTTGAGGAATTTTATCACTATGTTCAGAACCAATTTAAAAGCATCATTCAAATTTTTCACTCAGATAATGGAACTGAATACTTTAACAACTCCCTTGATCGATTCCTAAAGGCAAAAGGTATCGTGCATAAAAGCAGTTGTTCTCACACACCACAACAAAATGGTATTGCTGAACGTAAAAACAAGCATCTTCTTGAAGTCACTAGAGCCCTTCTTTACACATGCAATGTCCCTAAATATTTCTGGGGTGAGGCACTCCTCATAGCCACTCACTTAATAAATAGGAGTCCTTCTCGTGTTCTTCATCTTGTCTCCTCTTAACAAACTCCGTTAAACTCATAATGTCTCTCATATAGGTTAGTCTCTTCCACTCCAATTATTTGGATGTTTAATCTTTGTTCACCTCCATCATCCTCCCTCAAAATTGGATCCCCAAGCAATTAAGTGTATTTTCCTTGGGTACTCTAACTCACAAAAAGGTTACAAGTGCTTTAACCCTGTCTCTAAACGTCTATTTGTTAGCCGTGATGTCACCTTTGTTGAGTCTGAACCATATTACTCATCATCCTCAATTCAGGGGGAGAATTATTGGAGTGAATCTCAGTTTGAGGAGCTTATTCCTAAACCTATACCACCCAAAACCGAGAATCCTACTCTGAATGACCCATTATTGCCTAAACCAGTGGGAGATGAGATATGTAATAAAAGATTTAAGGAACATGGAGTATACTCACGTAGAAACAAACAAGTTGGTAAGTCATCTATTTCTTCAGGTGTGCCAGTCCCTGAACCAGTGGAAACTCCTGCAGCTGCAAGTGAGGAAGGTACTCAGGATAGTGAAGCTGCAAGTGAGGAAGGTGCTTAGGATACTGAGGCTGCCGAGTAAGAATTGCCTATTGCCAAAAGGAAAAAGGCCCATTTTTGCACCATGCATCCAATACAAAAGTATGTATCATACTCTGCTCTTTCACACAACCACCGTATCTTAGCTACAAGTATTGAGGAGATCAAAATTCCCAACAATGTCCATGAAGCACTTGAAGTCCCGGAGTGGAAGAATGCTGTACTTGAAGAGATGAAAGCTCTTGAGAAAAATGACACATGGGAGATAGTTGAACTTCCTAAAGGGAAGAAACCCGTCGGCTGCAAATGGGTATTCTCTCCTAAGTTTAACGCAGATGGTACTCTTGACAAGTACAAGGCTCGCCTAGTTGCCAAAGGCTCTCAGACATATGGAATAATTGACTATAATGAGACATTTGCTCCAGTGGCAAAATTAAATACTATCAAAGTTCTTTTAATTGCTGCCAGTCTTGACTGGCCCCTACAACTTGACGTTAAGAATGCATTCTTAAATGGTGAACTGCAAGAAGTGTATATGAGTCTCACACCAGGATTTGATAAGGACAAAACTAATCAAGTATGCAAGCTGAAAAACTCTATCTATGGCTTGAAACAGTCCCCTTGTGCTTGGTTTGATAGATTCTCTAAGGTACTTAAATCTGAAGGCTATACTCGGAGCCTATCAAATCACACTATGTTTGTCCTCAAGAAAGATACATCCATTACTATTTTGATTGTGTATGTGGACGATATTGTCCTCACTGGGAATAATGTTGAGGAGATTACTTGGATCAAGATGGCCCTCAATAGAGAATTTGAAGTCAAGGACTTTGGGAATTTAAAATATTTCATAGGTATGGAGGTAGCAAGATCTCATAAGGGTATCTATGTTTTGCAACGAAAATACATTCTTGATTTGCTCAAGGAGATAGGTATGCTTGGTTGTAGACCAAGTGTAGTGCCTATTAGTACTACAAAGAAGGCCAACAAAAATTGTAAACCTGCAAAAACAAAGGATGAAGCTGCCTGAAGAAAGAAACGAGAGAAGGATGAAGCTCCAACAGATAAGGGACAATACCAAAGGCTCGTTGGTAAGCTTATCTACCTCTCTCACACACGTCCTAACATTGCCTTTGCATTTAGTGTGGCGAGTCAGCACATGCATTCTCCAAGGAAGAAGTATTTGGATGCTGCTTATAAAATCCTTAGATACTTGAAAGGTACTCCTGGTCAAGGACTTTTTTTCAAGAAAAATGAGTCAAGATTAGTTGAAATTTATACTAATGCAGACTGGGCAGGGGACCAGGAAGATAGTAGATCGACCTCTGGATACTGTACATTCGTATGGGGGAATCTTGTTACTTGGCAAAGTCAAAAGCAGAGAGTTGTCTCTAAAAGCAGTGCAGAATCTGAATTGAGAGCTCTAGCTCAAGGAATTATGGAAGGATTATGGCTTAAAAGGGTAACCCAGGAGGCACAAGTAACGGTAAATGGTCCACTAAAGCTGTATTGTGATAACAAAGCAGCTTTATGTATGGCGTTGAACCCAGTTCAACATAGCAGAACCAAGCATGTTGAGTTTGATCGCCATTTTATCAGGGAGAAGGTTGAAGAAGGAATTATTTGTTTGTCCTATGTACCAACAAAGCAACAACTCGCAGATATCCTTACCAAAGGCCTACCAGAAGATATCTTCAAGTTTTTCGTGAGCAAGTTGGATATGATAAATATCTATAGTCCAACTTGAGGGGGAGTGTGACAATTATGTAAATATTTGTAAATAATAATTATGAGGATTAGGGTGCTGATTTAGTGGGATAACCGAATCCCTTTAGTCAACTATTTTTATTTCTTTTTCTTTGTTTTATTTCCTCTTCTGATCCCTGTATCATTCCTTAGTATCCCGACATCATTGGGAGTGATTGGGAAGCATGTGTATATTATAGTCGACGCTATCATCACTAATATACATCGGATTGTTCAACTCTCCTACAGTTATGTATATAACTCTTAAAGCAAAAAGAAATTTTCACGTTTGAATTACTAGCACACTAAAACATGCTTTTTTTTATCCGACATCTAAATTTTAATTCACTAAACTTACAACCCCCCAGCGTCATATTTTTCAGGGCTTCTTCTCTACCCCCACTGCCTCCAACTCCTTTATTAAAGCTTTTTCATTTTTCATCCATATCATCTAACTTTTATCAAGAGACATGGCCATTGATAGAGCACAATGGCGTCGTGTGATCCAAGTAGCCGACCCCATCTAGTGGGATAAGGTTTTGTTATTGTTGTTGTTGTATCATCTAACTTCATTTCTTCATCTCCAAATTGTGGTCTGTAAATATAGTCTTTTGAAAACACCAACAAAATTTTTTATACGATGTTGGATAAAACAACACTAGCAATACTCTTTAACTATAATTCTTTTTGTAAATTAATAGTAAAAAATTTATGAGCTACATCAAATAAATTTTTGCTATTCAAAATGCCTATTTCATTGAATTATTATAATGTTGCTGAGCAATGATGTATTTTGAGTGTATTCTTGCTAAGCATTACAATTACTAAAAAGATGTAGATTTGTTTCCTTGCTTCTCTAATAACAGAATCGGATCCTCTATGATCATTCCTGATATTGAAAATTGCTAAGATCTGGGGTACCCAGCTAATCCTACTTAGTTCCCTACTTATGTACCGATTTGATCATCAATAAAAATCACTGCTGATATAATTCTTTATCGGCAATTTCAAAATCAATACAACTTTTAGTGCATTTGAATATATATATATATATATGTTCAACCTTATTTCTAGATTTAAAAGGAAGCAAGGATAATGTTCGTGATGTAAACTAAAGTTAAAATTGAAAGTCCATAAGAAAACTTAACAAAATCCTATACTAGTTTTTGAAACTTGAATATAAAATTTAGAAACTTTTTTGCCTCCTTAAATAGGTGTATAGCACCACTGGGAATACCTACTCATGCCAAGCACATTGGTAAATATAAAATTACACATATGTATCCTTTACATAGTCATTAATGTAAAAATAAGGATCAAGTTCATGCATATGTGTAGCTTGAGTTACTCCATACATCACTCAAGCTGTTATACAGCGATAATAAGAATATAAGGGGTTAGTAAATTAGGCTAATATAGCCATTAGAGCTGCAAAGCATTAGGCGTGAACTATAGGCTATAAATAAGGATAATCAATTGTATTTTCAGTGCATGTACTGAAATAAACCTAATGGATTGAGTTACCTTTTCCTAACTCTCTCCCTCTGTTCTCTCTATCTCCCTCAGTTCTTATTCTCTTTTATTCCCTCTCTTTCCCCCGATTCTCTCTCTTCACCATCTTTATTCTATATCACAAGCATTAAGGAGTTTACTAGAGGTCCCCATCAAATACAATCAGATTTAGGATATCCTAAGCAAACTTTATTCTACTTGACAGCAAACTAAATAAAATGATATTATGTTTAACAAAATGAGTTGAAAAAACGTGAAAACGACAGTGTGGTAGTGGTTATCGGTTCACTCCCAAGTAAAAGCAAGTTGGAATTTTCAGCAATAAAAACTTGCCACTGAAATAAAATAACAAACAAAAGGGATGGGCAGTAGCCTATGCTATCAAGCAAAAATACCTAAATCACTATTTCATTAAAGTTGTTTACTACCTTGTAGCCAGCTCCCATGTTCGGACCACTTTTTCTTGTCCTGAATTCCACACTCCAGCCCTCTGGTAACCAATCTGGATGTTTGTTTGCTTTCTCTACAATCTGAAATAGTCAATTCCAACCAAGTGGCAAGTATTAACCATTTAGCAAAGGATGGGAAGACAAAAAAGAAAAACACCCACATATAACTTTTACTCACTTGATTTGAATTGCATGTTCTGTTACTGCCCATTCTGGGAATGGTTACTTCAATCACTTCAAGGTCACTAGTACCAAAAAAGGTTTTTAGACTGCAGAAAAATGACTTTTTAGACTGCATACAGAAGCGGATTAGATAAGGACAGTAAAAATAGTCTAGATTTTTCAGACCGAATTTAAAAACGGTCTACGTTTTAGACCTCATCCAAAACACAACTTTTAAGATCACATATAAAAAAAGCACCTTTTAGACTGCATATACAAAAAATGCAGTCTAAAAAGTGAGACATTTTGGACTGCATATACGAAAATGCTGCCTACAAAGTATCATTTCTTTTTTTAACAAAAAAAAAAAACAATAACTACAATCTTATTGCAAAGGCTGTAATTGAAATTTAGTAATAAACTCCAATAAAAAAATCTGCATAAATTTTAACATATAGTAATTTGAAGTCATGTGACCTCTCATATCAGAATAAAAATTTAAATACAGAGAAAAAATTAAATGAAATTATATTGGAACACTAGAGTTTCATTTGGAAAAAAAAAATTAAAATAAAATAAAACTTGTGTCAAAGCATAATGTGAGTATTTTCTATTCATTAAGGATAAAACGAGAAATTTTTTTCTAGAAAATTAGTGAATATCATGTATAGAAAATAAAAATCTGACAATGCAGAACAGGAAATCATGAACCAGGAAAATATATAAAGCCTAGTAAATAAACCTTCAATTCTCAATTACAAGTCCAAACACCAACGAAATGGCATTCCCTGGAAGATGTGGTAGCTTGTCATCCCCAACAATGTCAGCTGCATTTAAAGCATTTTCCATATCAATTGCCAGCACACGCACAGTATTATGTCCATCTGATATCCAGAGAGTCTGGGAAACTGCAAGATTAAAAGAGTATTAGCATAAAGAAACAGGGAAGTTAAATAGAGACATGGTTTGCTAGAATGGCATACAACTTCAAACTATTTATCCTGACAACAATGTTCTTCTGTTATCCAAGGAATTTCACTCATTCTGATTGTTGAACCAAGAAAAGCTTTTTTATGGTCTTTCAGTCTTGTCATTCTATGTGTAGAAATTCATGCTTAAGCATTCTATGAACTTGCTTTTATGAAATTGCAGCTACATACATGAATAGAAGATAAAAGAGCAGGTTCCTCCTCTAACTAAAAGATATAAATACAAAAACTGTATAATTTTGATCAAAACAGAAAAACTTGAATTCACCTTATTGTAATAAAAAACAGAGCACTAGGAGCTAATCCTAAATACATAGAAATGGCATCCAAAAAATAATTACCAGCACATAATAGTATTACCTACTAGATTAATGCATGAATGGAGTATGACACTTGTTAAAAAAAATAGCAATCTGAATTCAAATACTTCCAAAAATAACTTGTATCCATTAGATTTGCATCAATGTCTACCAAATATTCCTCCTTTATCAAGAAACAAACAAGTAGTAACATAGACCAATTAACTCCGCATGCACTTGGCATTTCAACTTTTTATATATTCATAATATTGTAGATCCAGTTATGGTCTTCACTTACCCTACCTCTAGGTCTTGCACAGATAATAGTATTGGCTTACTAAAGCAAGCATTTTAGTCAGGCTTTCAATATGTGCTTTTTAAATGAAACGCATACTAACTTTTTACAAACTTCTGCATTCATGGAACACCACTTTCTCCCCATTCTTTCTTCATGCTCTAATATCATATCATTCTCCCCCCCCCCCCCCAAACTAATTATAATTTTGCAAGTAAAACATCCTTAATATACTTGTGGAAAAACTCTCATAGATCTGTTAAAAAAACATGCTGTGAAAAAAATTACTTCAAATATATAGACTGTGTCAGACTAAAAAAAAAAAAAAAAACCATTATACTGTTGAACAATGATTTAAGTGGATTCTTAGTTCAGTTAACTTCCAATTCTTTGAAGTTATGGAATTTTTTTAATCCAAATGAATGAATGAATGAGAAATGCTATCACATTCCATGTATTGCCGGTTTCTCAAATGATAGAAAGACAAAGCCATAATTGTTGAAAATACAATATTTGTTCAGCATAGACATGATTGTCATAAATGCACTACTAGTTTAAGGATTCCCACACAACTTTTTACCCCCACAAAATTCATTGCATGTTTCCCAAGATCTAAATGCTTTAATTAAGAAACAATCAACAAATCAATTGTGGAAAATGAGGTAAAAAAGACACCATGAAAGAAATATTACCAATTCATATAAACCACTTAATGGTAAATGACCTCAAAAAAAAAAAAATGCTTGCTCTTAGAGACATCTGGAAGAATAGGCATATTCTGCACTTTCATTGCGCGAGGCAACTGCCACACAAGACTACTGAAATGACTGAAGAGTCATTTCCTTAGTGGCAGATAATTCAGATACAATCAAACAAGCAGGTGATGGTGGTATAGATATAATTAGTAAGGTACCTTTCTATATAAGATGTGCAATTATTATGAAAGGCACAGATTAAGAAAGAAAGACGGAAAAGGGAACAAAGGGATCAGGTATATGCACAATTTAATATAATTCATAAAAAAAGGGAGTGGGACAAGGGAGCAATGAAATGGGAATGGACTTATGACAAAGGCGAAAAGAGCTCTAACAACACAAACTCCCAAGCATAAAGAGTCTATTGGAGGGAAGAGGGACAACAGAAAGATTACAAAGTGCGCAAAAACCGGAAATGAAAGGATAAGAGAAAAAGTTCAGATTGATTCATCATCCTATTATTATTTCTTATCTATAGCTACCACACACCAATTAATTCATCGAACTGTAGAGGGATTCTTCAATATAATCCTCCATCGAAATTAATCGATCATAAGCATGCATGTACCATGTACGCTTCAATCCTTTTGTTTTTGAATTTTGGTATTAGGCAGCAATATTGTTGTATGTCTGAAAAGCTAAAAAGGAAAACGAAATGACAAGAATGGAGGGATGACATGAGAGAAATATATGGATGTAGCTGTACGCAAAGAGAATTATACAATGAGGAGGTGGAAGGTGGTGGCTAGGGTTTCCAAGCGGAGGCCCAAACCACAGGATCGTCCTTCGTAGTGGTCGTCGCAGGCCAAAACCCTAACGATACTTCAAGAAGAGTCCCTCTACAGCATGAGTCTCTCGTTGCTGGTGGCCTCGAAGCTTTCGTCCAACGTCTTAAAGTGAATATGAGGAATAATCTTTCAGATTGAGGCAAATTAAAAGGCAAATCAACTGTCTCATATCCTGATCTTTCACTGGAGCGAATAATCTGATCGCGAGAAAAATTAAAAGGCAAAGAGCAAACTTACGAGATGAGCAACTCTCCACTGGAATTTGCGTGTTGATGCCAGATGAACGCTTGAGGGGGAGGAAGAGGGCGAGAGAAGGAGAAGGACTGTGCGATGAAGAGGAAGTTGTGATATGGGTTCTTTTTTGACCAAAAATGATGAGTATATTATTATAAACCAAACAGGTACAATACAAGCTCAGTACTGTAGAGCTAGCATTACAAGGTTCCTCACTAGACAAAATTGAAACAAGACAAACACTACAATATTACAGCATAGACCAGTGAAAGACTTCTAGTTAGCCAATTCCTTCCCTCGAATGTGTACACTTTCTAGATTAGATCTAAGCTTTGCAGCATCGTCACCATGGTGGTGGCAAAGAGGAGGGGGTACGTGCTAGCACACTTACAACCACCTCCTAAGTCTTCATAGCTATGGAATCTGTGGCTAAATTTCTCTCTCAAGAAGAGAAAGTAATCGAACTGGCAGCCTTGGATGTCATGTATCATTAAGTGACATTCTCATTCTCCACAAAACTTCTTATTGTTATACCAACAATTAGCTAGCTCTTTGTTATCCACTTCCATAATCATCTTATTTATCTGAAGATCTTTCATAACGAAAAATACTTAATAGTGCATATACCTTTGTCATGAATGCAGAATTAACAACTATCTTTTCCCCAAACCCTCGTATAAATGTCCACCTTATTATTTCTACATACCAGGCCTATTGTAGCATCTTTTGTTTCCAAATCAAAAGAGTCATCTTAGTTCACTTTCACCCGATCATCATCAGGAGCCTTCTATGATTTAACATATAGGAGTGAGATCTTACCTTTCATCTAAATTTTAATTTAAGCAGCTAATCAAAATTCATTAACATTTTTCCTCGCACATTCAATCACAGAAATTGGGTTAGGTCTATGATTAAAAACAAACTCGTTAGTCATTCCGTCCCTTCCAAATAAGCCACAATATCCATGAAATCGAAGACATGTGAGACTCTCTTAACAAATTATCTTCCACAAGTAAATCACTACACCATTTTTTTAAACAAATTTACATTGCTTTTATCCATTCTTATTGTTAACTGACAGCCCAACCAAATCCCTCTTACCCATGAACAATAAAAGAATAAGTGTTCTAGTGTTTCTTCCTCCAACTCACATATTGGGCATAAAGTAGAATTAGCACATTTTTCTTTCATAAACTCACTTTAATAGGTATTGCATCTCACGTACAACTCCAAAGAAAATGATGTATTCTCGGAATTACTCAAGTCTCTCACATTACCTTCCCAAAACAATAAGGAATTCTCATTGATGTACTATTCCAAACCTTTCTTCCTTGTTCTTCACCACTCTATATCCCTCCTTAACCATATATTCACCATTCCTAGCCTCACTCCATGATACTATATGTTTTTTTTCTTATTATATCCAACACATCACTATCTACTTTATTAATAAAAGAGGTGAGGTTCCAATTCCCATCTTCTATTAAGAAAGCCACTTTATCCTCATCATTGAATTTGTCGAGTCACATAGCCAAGGGACTTTCCATTCAACTTATCAATCCAATAATCCTTCCATAATCCAGTTTTTAAAGCATTTCCAATTCTCCATTGATAAATCAATATTTTTATATATTTTATCCCACTTTATTCTATATTTTAGAAATAATTTTAGGCTATCTTAGATAAATTATAAAATATTTGAATAATAAGCCAATTTTAGAAAACAATGTAAATCTGAATTAATAATGAGATTATTGGGTTTAAAATTGTCAATATTCTATTTTCCTATTTTATAATTGGGTAATTATTTCCAAATATGTAAATTCACAATCTTATTTAATTCTTGTAGGACAAGTAAAAGAATATTTGAAAATCTTACAGTGCGAAATTTATCTTAAAAGTTAAAGGGGAATCTAGCAGCTAAATTTTGATGAGTTAATATAACTTTATAGGGCCCTAATCCTATATCTAATTCCCCTACCATAGTTGTAAAAGGAGCTAGCAGCAGCATCAAGATATACACACTCACCAACAACTCCCTCTCGGGTTTGCGTCACTACCCACCATCCATTATCCATCAAATTACACCTTCCATCACCACTCATTTGTTTCCCTCACGCCACATCATCACTAGCCTTGCTCTTAATCTATGTATCCTAGAAAACTATTGCACTAGTACTGTTCACAGAGCCGCTACCTTCTCGGCTCCTTTATGATTTCACTGTTCATAGAGCCTATTCCAATTTTTAGCCGATGAATAGTGATGGCGTTAACGTTGGGCTCTGTGCTGCAGAAATGATCTTCGTTGTTTTCATTTGCACACAGCCTACCAATTCTTCCCGCTTCAAATTCAAACAGAACATTAAATTCAAATTTCAACTCCCACCAACCCTTGCCACTACTCCATTTCTCATATATAGATGCCCACAGTATTTTTGATCACCATTCCTTCCTTTCTTTTTGTCATTATTTTGCAACTGAGTTCGAACCGTTCTTCTGGGTTTGTTTTGTATACCTTCGTGTATCATCCTTTCTACATTTCCAAATCCACTATTCCCAATGTAGGAGCATTTTTACGACGCTTACCTGTCATATCCTCATCCTGCATACCCCGATTTTACAATCAACCTTAAGATTGATTGGACTTTCTCCCGTGAGCTTATCAACTATGTAGGTGTTCTTGGTGTGCCAATGAAGGAGGTTGTTTGTGTAGATGTTGTCTTTTACGACAGGGAGGTTAGTTCTCTTGCACTTTTTTCACTCTGTTTTGTCTCGCATATTTAAATTTTTCTTTGTCAATTTGTTATATGCAAATGTAGGGAACACGTATGATCGGCAAGCTTATTGACCGAGATGTACGAGATCGATTCGTGTGGAGAATGTACCCCGGAGCAGTATATGAGTTCAGAGGTCTGTAAGTGGAGATGGGAGGTGAAGGTGTCCATGAAAGGTTTCACCTCCGATTTCATGCACAAACTCAAGTTTGTGACCTCTTCTGAAATAGCTTGGGCCAAATAGTGATGGCGCCAGCGTTGGGCTCCGTTTTGTATATGATGATTCACATTGCTGGGCTTGGGCCTTTTTATCCATAAATGCAAAATGCCCGGTTTACAATTACAATTGGCTCGGCCCTTTTGCACAGACTTCCTCTTCGTATTATTGTCCTTCGTCTTCATTAGCTGGGCTAATTTCAGAAACCCTAAAAGACATCTGATGATGGAGTTCTTTTGGATGAAGAAGCAAGATTTCCGGCATTTTGAATTTTGGTGGCAATCATTCATGGTTTCCTTAAAGACATATTTAGGTAACGTATTCCCTATCTTTGTTAAGTGAGAGAGTAGAATTTGGATTTGGAGAATAACTCAAATAAGTCAAATAATCTTTCAGATTTTCGTTCCAATGTAATGTAATGAGCTAATCGTACAATTGTAATGGCTTGCTTCTGTTTTGGTTCACTATCAAATCATTGCCTATAAGGAAGCCATAACCCTATTGTGGTCTAAACACTCATATCGGTGAGGTGCCGCCTTTATGGAAGTGGCCATCTGTCACATGTTTTTATTTTTTGAAGTTAAATTTAATTTAAAACAAAATAATAGATGCATATATACACATTATTCTCATAACCTTTTGCATTCTCAATATCAGTTTTTTCGGTTTGCTCTGTATGCGTCGTTTCATTGGCCCAATGCACCGAAGAAAGGAAAGGTTATATCTGTACACAATTAATGCAGTGTCTTATCAAACTACATATATTGAAACCGTAATTCCATATGCCCAATCTATGTGTCTATTGTGCTCTATAAAATCATCTTCTTTTTGGTTGTTGCCATTCATCTCTGTTTTTCCTTCTGTCCTCAATATCTTACAATGTCTGTGGGATTCGATAGATTGAACGACTTGGTTCCCGGTTCCTATGGTGGTAATGTGTTGGTCATGGTTGACAAGGCCTTTCCACGAATGGACTTTGACATTATGGATCGCGACTGTGGTTACCCGAAGATGTTGGTTTCCATCAATTTCGTAGTGTTTGACGAGGACGTAAGTACTCTTTGTCGAAATTTGTTTAAGCATTATCGTTTATGTCCTGTTTTGAATGAGATTTCTATGACTGTTTTTTGTTTACCAGCGTACTCGGATTCTGCTTCGTCTCACTGGTGATTAGATGTTCAGGAGGTTTGCTAATTTGCTACGTGAGGGAAGTAGTTACATCATTCAGAATTTTTCTATCGTGAAGGATGGTGAGGGTTTTCACAAGGACTATCATATAGCCGTGACCCCAAGCAGCAGAGTCCGTAAATTCAATGTCTTTATGCCGCGTTTCAACTTTCATTTGATGTCTGTCCTTGACATCATGACCGAGTGGTCTCCTAGGAATAAAGTTAGAGGTATTTGCAACATAGCTTATCTATAGAATTTTTTTTCTTAATTTCACGCCATAATCATCTCTTTCTTTCCATATGTGTGTGGTTTGTTGGTGAACATGGATTGTCTCGACCGGGGAATGGAGGAGGGGATGTACACCCGCTGCTTGACTTTCCTTATTAAGGACAAAGAGTTGGGTTATCACTGCTGTAGTTTCCATTTTCTGCTGAAACATATATTTCTTATTTTTTATTATACAAATTATGATTTTAATAGGAGTTAATTATTTCAGTGGAAACCATATCAAGATCCGTCTAAAAGGTGATTCCGCTTTGTTGGCTTGGTATAGGTTCCTCAATTTCTGTAGGACAGAGAGGCTTGTCGTAGCCATTCAGTTCGCCATGGTTAGCAGGGTGCAAGGTAAGTTCCCCTATTTGTTTACTTTAGGTTCTGTCACAGGTTTGTAATTCCCAATTATGCACAGGTGTGTCCCATTTGAGAATCTACTGTTCAACCACTAGGGTGATGTGGAACCCGACAGTTTGTGAGCTTCTCTCGGTGAGGAGGGATCTGTTGAGGAAGCACACCAGGGGATGAGGATCTAGAAGTTCTGAATATGTTGATGTTATTTTGGAGTCTAGAAGTTCTGAATTTGTTGATGTTAGGACTCTTTTTTAAGCATCTATGTACGTGCTCTTTCTCTGGGTGTAATGGTGGAATTACAAGTTCTTTTGTATTTTGTTTTGATGAGGCCATATGCACTCTTCTATCGATGTAAAGTTGCAGCAATGTGAATGACTAAGTCTTTTTTTCTACCTCTGTTTTTTTTACCAGTTTTCTACCTCTGTTTGAGTTATATATTAAAAAGCCAAGAATTTAAGAGGTTGTATTTTATGTATATTATTTATATATAAAGATTATATATAAGGATATAAGGATTAGAAGGATGATGAAAACTCAAAAGAGTTACAACGATGCACCAAGTATAATTGAAAAATCCCCAAGCAACCACTAGGGGTCCACTTGCCCTAATTAATGACTAATCAAGCAACCACTTTCTTAGCCATTACTTAGGGTTAGTGTTAAGCTCCACTTGGTGTGTGTTGGAACATGAGTTTTGAAAACCGATTCCTCTCAAGAATGTGCAACCACAACATTCAATTGGATAAATTAAGCTACACAATCTAGCAACCACTAAAAATCATATAGCATCACAAACCCAATAGGAAATTCAAACATAGACATCATTCAATTAACATAACTAAATATCCAACACAAATATTCCAATTTAAAGACAATGAGAGAGGAAAATCATGTCTCCAATCCAAATATACAAGAGAAATGCAACCACAAAACTCAATACATAAGGAAAAGAGCATGAGGAAATAAATAACTCCCTTATTTCGCCCATTGAAGCTCAAGCCACCTTCACACCACCAAAGCACCAAAATTCTAGCCTCTCATTGATGAAATTTCGAGCTCAAGCACCCTCCCAAGTGTAGACATCATGGCTGGACGAAAATGGAAGGATATGGGGAAAAATGGTGAAGGGATGGAAGGTGGAAGAGGAAAAAACCAGAAAATCAGCAAGAGAGGGGGTGAAATTGAGTGAGGATAGTGAAGATTTGAGTGAGGAATGAAGGAGATGAGTGAAACCTTAGCAGAGCAGGTGTATTTCGAGCTGAGGAGGCTTAGATTCTGAAGGTGGGGGTGTTTGGATCTATTTATATTGCTCAAAAACCCTAACAAATCGCGTCAGAATTTTGCTGATATCGGGGGCTCGTCGTGGGCTCGCCGCGGTGAGGGACAGAGCTTTCTGTTTCTTCTTGTCTTTCTCGCCGTGAGCTTCACCACGGCGAGGAGACATTGATTCTGTTTCTCTCTTCACTTTCTTCTTCTACTCCGTCCAGAATTCTTCGCTGCAACTTGGCTCCTTAATTTGGGTATGTTTCTTCTATGAGCTGCATATAAAATGGACCTAAGGTAGCATCAAAATGTTCTTGATAATGGGTTAAACAATAAATCATGTTAATTATTCCCAAATTGCCCTTGATTAGAACAAATTCCAACAAAGTGTGCAAAAGTCAGAAATTACCCTAATTAGGTGCAATTACCTAAAGAACATGCAATAATCTAATGATTTTATCAATGGAAAGTGTATAAAAATATGGTGCAATCACATACAGTCTTCATTTATGGTTTTTGTCTTGAAATCCTGATTATAAGGGCGCTGGAATAGATATGGTTTTTTCGTTGAAAAAAGCAGCTCTATGTTGCTGTGATGTTCGCGGCGTATCTCCGCCATATATATGGAAGATTTTGTAGATCTGTGCGAGTAGGTAGCGATGGTCAGTGTTATTTTCATTCAGGTCGTAACAGTGGTTGTGCGCAACGGATAATGTTTTTTATTGTTTGTGGGTGAGTGTTTTTGGATGGTTCTTATGGTAACACAACGGATAATGTTTTTTATTGTTGGTTATGGTTATAGTTGACCGATTTTAATAGTTTCATTGACGTGTAAGACAATTTTTAGGGGTATGGCCGCTACTTGATAGGATGATGGTTTCAGTAAGGCCTCTCTTAATTTTAGAATAGAGACCAACGAGTGAGGCTCTATAAATTTGTACTCAAGTACTGTTAGTACTGGCAATCACCCAAGAGGGGGGGTGAATTGGGTAACAGAATAAAAACCTTTAATTCTTTTATTTAAAATACAAGTGATGTCAATCTTTGAAATCCTTTTAGGTTTATCACAGAGAATATTTCAAAACATGAAATGCACTGAAATTAGTTTTGGTATGTTGGAAACTAAGAGAGTTAAAAGAGGAGATAATGCACACAGAGTTTATCCTGGTTCAGTCAACTCAAACCTACATCCAGTCCTCAGGCTCCACCTGAGATTTCCACTATCCTCTTGTTTAATCCTGGCACAAGAGAAGCCTACCACAGGTTTTGCGAACACAGGTTCACCTGCCAACCTTTACAGAGTTTTAGAATCACTCTAAACACTCCCCCTTACTACCTGTAAGGTAATATCCCTGTTCTAAAGCACCAAGCTTTCAGAACAACCTCAAACAGTAGAGGGTTTCAATAAATACGTTCACTTAATGAACTGATTTTGATACACACTTAAGTACAGATGAATATATGATGAAACTATAAATCTAAAGCTTATCAATTCTGACAATGAGAGTTCTAGCTCTATTTTTCTAACTCAATTAACTCATCATTCCTGGGCTCACTGAAATATATCTAATACTCTGAGCAGAGCCTCTTGTTTTCATCTCGCATCATCTCGTCATGAAAATTGCTTAGTATATTCGCGTGTGTTAATTCTGAACTCTTCAAGTCTTTATATATAGTAATATACTTTTCTATCCGTTGGAGACTTGGAGAACTAGCCGTTTCGACTTTTTCTATCTTTTTATGCTTCAACTGATTTTGCAGAGGATAAGATAGGAGAGACAGACACTGTGAGTAACATTATCCTGCTGTTACCTGCCACTGTACTTGCGTGTCAGCTTTTTCAGTAGCGCTAGCTTGCTTTGCTATCGCTAACTGCATAGAATAATTTCTGCACTTGGGCTGTTAGCAAAACAAGTAAACATATAATGCATAGCAGGTGTTATCGCAAGCATAGTCCATTAGCTCAATGATGAATAATATTTATATTAGCTAAGGATTTTCATAAGAAGTTCTCTATCGATAGATATAAGCATTATCGCTAGCATATTCTTCTAGTTCATTGTTCAGCATACTAGCTGTCATACATTCTTCTATCGATAGCTAATCTCATTATCGCTAGTTACTTGCTTGTTCATTAGCCTAGAGGATACTGTTTTAAATATTCAAGGGTATTTCAAGGTATCCTACTATCAATAGCTAAACGTGTTAGCGCTAGCAACAATGTTAGCTCATTTTGACTCATTTGCTCTCAAGCACTAGCTATCTAAATGATCATTATCTGAAGCACTTTTGTTATCGATAGCTTATCCTGTTATCGCTAGCTGATTTCATTAGCTCAAGGACTTGGTCTCTTTTTCTGCTAAATGTCTACTTATGTTCTTTAATGAACTTCTAGCGATAGTGAATGACTTAGCGATAGATATTAACTTTGTTATTTCTAAGTCTTCACTTGCTATGGCTCTGACTACTAGCTGTAGCGATACACTTAGGGATGGAGATATTCATTCTTATTGTTCTGCTAAGTTACCATCTGCTAATTTTGAATCTTTCATCTAGCAATATATCTTTTACTCTTGCAATGGTGATCTGTTACCTATCAGATTTTACTTGTTTAATTCAGAGGTAACTTACACTTATGTTTTCTATGGATCAGTCTTCATCAAAACTTAAGATTCTAACAAGTACTTCACATCCAGCACCACCATCGTTCTGTTTTCCATATATCTGCAATTATTTCAAAAAATGGCACCTTCAAATGTTTCATTCATTGAGTCAATTAATGATGGCACAGACAAGTGGAGGATCGTTGTTCGTGTAATCAGAAGGTGGAATGTGTATCAGAAGGAATGTCCTAATGAAGTTGTTGCAGTCTCCATGCTTCTTGCTGATGAATTGGTCGGTTAATTTATTTGTTTGTAGCTTTGATTATGTGGTATTGATAAAGCTTATGGTACTTTTGTTTATAAAACCGTTCAACGTTCAATTTTTAGGGTACTAAGATCCAGGCATCTATTTTGAACAAGTCACTATTTGAACGTTACATCAGTGCCCCAGTTGAAGGAAAAACTTATTTCATGGCCAACTTTGTTGTTTATCCTAACACTAAGGACTACAGGGCAACTAATCACCAATTTCGTATCACTCTTGGCCCTCAGACTTACATTAAGGAGCTTGATGGAGCTATTCCTGATTATTCCTATAGTTTCTTTCCTATATCAGATATACGTAAGGTTGACGAGAAGGAACCTGTTGATTACTTAATTGGTATGGGCAGCCTGATTATTGCCTTTATTGGTAGATGTTTATTAATATTTTTGAGGTGAATGATCACCTAAAGTGAGATATATATTATGGTCATTTTTTAGATGTTATTGGCTATGTCTCATCAATTGGATCTCTTGAAGAATTCCGTCACAATGGCGAGACTAAGAAGAGGATTCGTCTTTGTTTGGCTGATGAGGAGTAAAACAATTTCCTCTTTGTATTACATAAATAATGTAGCATGACATGTTGTATGACCAGTTTGTTAACTGATATTATTGTTGATTAACTTTTTAGGGGCAGGACTGTGAAATGTATTCTCTATGACCAGTGTGATGTTAATGTTTGTCTGATAGACCTCACTAAGCTTGAACCTCCTGTTGTAATGATAATTCAGTTGGCAAGGATTTCATTTGATGATGAGGGTATTGTGTGGTTTGTCAATATTTTATAATTTTTGAAATTTTTAAATTTTAAAAATTTATAATTTTATAATCCTTAAATATGTATGTATGCATTTTCGTGGACCGCCCTTAACGATATATCTAGTTATCCCTCTTTAGGTTTGCCTGAGGTATGTGTAACATCCTAAAAATTAATTTAGGATTAGTGGGGGTAAATAGGAATTGATTAATGAGAAATGATGGATAATGAGGATATTTTAAGGATTTTGAGGTATTTTTGAGGATTTTAAAGGCCTAGTTTCTCCCTTATTTGGACGATAATAATTTTGGGAGAGATCATTTTTAGGCTCAAAAGAGGATATTATGGGAGGAAATAAGTAAAGAGTATTATAGGGAAATTTTTGAGAGTGAAAAGAAAATTTTTGGTTCAAAAGAAATACCTTATTTGAGAATCTTAGCTCCTAGTAGTGTATTTTTCTCTAATCTTTTTCTTTTCTCTCTCTTCTCCCTCACTCTCCACCGTCACCCCTATCTCTTAATTTTTCCACAAACATCATCATTATATTCTCTTCCTCTTTCCACAAACATCATCATTAATCCATCTTTTTCCCCTTTTATTTTCTATTTTTCCCACTCACCTCTCCCTTCCACCGTCACATTCCTCTCCTTCCTCTTACTCTTCATTTTCTCATCCTCTTCCTCTTATTCCTTCATTTTTCTTTTTCCTCTATCTCGCACCACCACTATCACCACCACTATTATCAATTTTCTTCTTCTTCCTTCCTCATCTCACCTTCTCCAATATTGTACTTCGTTCCTCTACTTAATTTCGGTCTAATTTTTGTGCTTAGAAAGTAGATAGAAAAGTTTAGACCGAAGCTTTTGGAGCTCGTCGGCGCCGGACCGGTGGTTTTTCCGGCCATCTAAGACCGTATTCGGACTCCCGTAAGTGTTCTCTACATTTCTATGTCATTAGTTTTTCGATTAGCTATATTTGAAAAATTAGGCTTTGTCCAAATTGGTATTTTTGGGAGTTCTAAGCTTAATAAACTGAAGCTTGGACCTTGATTATGAGTTCCTCTAAATAGATTTTTCATTAGAGGTTTTTCCTAATTATTGGGAATTTTTGGATTTTTGGATATATTGAAAATAGGGCTTTTGGTGATCTGAGGTGTCTATAGTTAAATTAATAATTTTTAGATGTTTATTAAGGTTTGGAAAATAAATTGTGGATTAAATAATGGATTTTTGAGGTTGAGAAATAATTTAGGGATGTAAGGTTTAATTTTATTTAGGCTTGAATTTTTATAAATAGTTATTGGAAAGATAAATAATTTTGGATATATGTATAAATGGAGTAGAGATAAATTTTAGAGATAGAAAGGGAGAATAAGTGTTAAATAGAAATTTAAAATAAGTAAGGGCAAAGAAAGGGTAGTAAGTAATTTATTTTCCAACACGTAAAATTGTTGGATAAATAATTAATTGTGGTTGTATGTATGGTTGTGTAGTGCTTAAATTGCACTAAGTTAGCACGGGGGAGCTGCACTATTGTGAGATTGGTGCCAGCTATCAGGTAACCGCTTTCTGCTTGTTTATGTGTGTGCGTGGTGTTAGTAAGTAATTTAAAATAATATTATTTGATAATTATGATGTTATATGGAGATGAGGTTTTGAATCAGAGTTGAGATATGATTATCAATTGATGATTGATGAGATATGGAAATGAGATCTTGAAATATTAATATTTTTCATAACATAATGTCCTGTGGAGTATTATTTTGAAATGGCATAAATTTGTGATTTGAAATATTTTTAACTGAAATATATATGATTTTGGAAACTATTTCATATATATATGTATATCATGAAAATACTGGAAGGCCTGGTGCCTAATTGTGGTGTTGCATATCTATGTGTTGTTTGTGAGAAATTATTTGTGTATGTGACACCGGTGAATTGGAAATTGTGCCATCACGTGATGAGGTACCATGTTGCGCCACAGGGACTAATTGATATATTATGGGAAATAAAGGAGAAAAAGACGTAAGAGGGGAGATCGCCCCTCACGGATTCAGAAAGGACAGAGATCCTTCTAATCCGTGGTACTATTCAGGGAGGGTAGAAAGTCCCTCGTGAATTGTACCGTGGTGATCAGGGGCGGGTGGAAGGTCCCGACTGGTCCCACATGTTTTCCCAGCGTTTCTAGTACGATTCGTTTGGGTTGATTGTAATTATCAATGATATATATATACTATTCTTGAGGATGAATTGTGATGGGTCATTCCACAATTATAAACGATGAAAAGAGATTTTGGGAATAAGACGTGCATTATATGTGAATACCTGAGCATGCTTCTGAATTGATATATATTTATATGTATTCCACTGGACACCTTGCTAGCACACACCGCACTTAGATGAGTAGTCAGTGGTTGCGTTTGGGGCTACCCCCGTTGATCTCACTTTTGCAGGTCCTAGGAGTGAAGTAGGAGGTCAAGGGAAGGATCCGGGAACTTCTCACTGATATCGTGAGATACTCTGGACCAGAAGGACAGGAGGTATTGCCACATTTAGGATCATATTTGTATTATGCTTCCGCTGAACCTTGTTATTATTCTGGGGGAAAATTATTGTATAATACCTATTATGTTATGGTATTTTGTGAGTAATGTGTGGAGTTTACTCATGGATAATGTAATTTTCTGTTATTGTACTGGGAAGAAAATTATATTGTGATGACGGAGATTGGAGTTGAGGTTTGAGTTAAAAAGATAATATCTAAATATTATGGAAAGATCTTTTTCTAACTATGTTAGTTATTTTATTAAGTTAATTCCTTTTCCTAACATAGTTAGCTATATAAACGTTTTAATGTTTAATTGTGAGTGGTTAATAGTGGAACAAGGAGGTAATGTTACAGTATGCAGTTCTTACTATGCAACCAAAGTTTCAATTAATGAAAAATGCCCTGAGGTGAAGCATTTTATTCAGAGGTCTGTAATGAAACTCATCATTTATTCGGGTGGAATTGTACATGTTTACCATGTAATAAAATGATTTTCATTTTATACAGTACTAAGGATGCGCCAACTCCAATTGTTAGCATAACCCATTACTCCGGTTCAGAACATGGTGCTGTGCAGTCTGCTTATACGATGCTTCGGTGCAACCGTCGGGTTGATATTGTTGATATCCCAAACCAGGATGTTGTGAGGACAATGTTTTGTTTTAATTACGCTCTTATTTCCTCTTACTTTAGTCGATGTAATATGTTAACTATTCAATTTTCTGTAGGACACATTTTTTGTTGTCCACTGTGAGATTGTTAAACTAGAGACTCGCCATGGATGGATGTATGATGGCTGCTCAAAATGTGGCAGTAAGCTGAAGGCTGAAAATTCAAAGTTTCTGTGTCTCACATGCAAAAGGGTTCCTAATGTTGTTGAGCCAAAGTAGAGTTTCTAATTTTTGTTCTCTCTTAACAAGGGAATGGTAATGAATTAATCTAAGAAATATTAATGCACTTATAATTTTTTGTAGATTTAAGGTGCACTTTACTGTGAAAGATGATTCTGGGACGACATCGGTTGTTTCCTTTGACAAAGTTGCTGTGCAGCTTATTGGAAACACTGCACTGGAGTTGAAAGTCAAACTTGAGAAGGTTTCTCTGTTTATTACGATATAACACAGTCATGTTCATTTTTATCATTATATTAACAATGCATTCATATTTATTTCTTTGTAGGAGGACCACTCATATGATTTTTCGGATGAGCTTGATAGTGTTATTGGGAAGAAGTTGCTAATTAAGGTCAAAGTGAACAAGTATAATGTGGACTTCCCTAATTCCAGTATCACTGTTTCTACATTTACTGAATGTGCGAACCTTATTGATGAATTTGATGAGGCAGTTGTTGAGGTGATCATTGTCTTTGTTTGATGAGATTAATCAGTATGTGTGGTAAAACATATTTGATGTGTTTCTCACTTTGACTCCTTGGATTTTTGTAGGGTTCTCAGTTTGTTCAAGATACTGTTATGCAGGTAGCTAGGTAACAATCTGTTGTTGAATTGCGGAATTACACACTGTCTAACAAGTTTTTGTTTTATAGGACCCTGATTGTGTCATGTTTGACCACCCGCAACCCAATGTGGTCGTTTCATCAGACCATTCTCCTACTGGGCTTGACTCTACAGTTACTGGTACCATTAGTGTAGAGGATATCCCTACAGAGGAAGTTGCTATGAGGTCATATGTGAAGGGAAAAAGAAAGCAATCCTCGAAGAAGGTCCCTGTGTCTGCTGCAGTTTCTGTTCCCTCTTCATCACCATCACCCGCAAGTGTCCCAGTGAAACCCGTGAAGGCTATTAAGCAGGAGAAGATGTAGTCCCAATGATATCATGGTCCAGGGCTTAATGAATTATCACTATATCGACTTTTTTGGATGATAATTCGTGTTTTATATGAATTAATCATGGTGTTATCCTCTTGTGTTGTCTATGTTTTTATTTTCTAGTGATTAGTACTGTCCTTCTAGGCTACTGTGCTTAAGCAGTCTTGAACTACTATGTAGATGCCATGTTTTGTAGGAAATGGCTTTTATTGCCATCTAATCTACCCAGTTTGGGATTAGGTGTTTCTTGGAGTCTTTTGTTAAGCATGAATCTCTGTACTTGAAAACCTGCGTTAGCAGCTTATTAATGGAAAGATTCAGTTTTATCTATGTTTGATATTGCTGTTTTTATTAAATTTTTAAAGTCACATAATCCTGTAACATCTAATTCAAAGTAAAAGGATCAATTGACCTATTTTCATCAGCATGTTAGTCATGATGAACAAGTGTTGTTATAATAGATTAAATTTAAATTTAAATGTACATTCCTTCCTAACAGAATGATGTTTGCAAAAAGTGTCAAATATTATCTTCATGTCAGTGTTGTAATGATTCAGAATGATGTTTTATGTTATGCACCCTCAAACTCTAATTCTGGACTTTCAGTTTATAATGTGTCTGCAGTTGGGTAATCTCATTTGTCAGAATACATGTATATTAATTTAGACGTTTAACTTTGAAGGGTCATTCACCATTTTGGTCCAAATATTCGTTCAAAAAATCTGTTGAATTTGGATCTGGCTAGAGTAACGATATATGTCTGTTTTGGATCTATGAATTATTATCCTTTGGAGCTCATATATTTCGTTATTTTCAACTGTGCCTACCGCCAAAAAAGTTATGTAGGTAGCTTCACACGTGCAAAAGGGATGATTATATAGATATTGTGAGCAGTAGCATGACATGACAGGTATTGTTAAGGTGTCGACATATTATTTTATGATTTCTTCCTGAAAATCTTTTATTTCTATTTTTATATGCATTGGAACTGTTTTATTGCTTTAAACTTCTATTTTGTGTTTCGACTGAAGACATGAGGAGTTCCACTACATCACCACTAAATTCTTCTACTACATTCGATTTAGGCAAGGAAAATGTTAAGCATAACCAAGGTCCTAATGTGGCTGGGAAACGTATAAGCCAAATTAATGGAAAGAAGAAGACGGGTACAAAGCTGTCCGATGGTTCACTCTTGGTGCTTAATCAGTCTTCATCTTGCATTAAACCAACATCTGGTGGTTAGTGGATCATTGGACCGATTTTCTTTAGCTAATTGTGTATGGTAACTATGATATTTGGTCATTTCTGTAAATATTCTAGAAGTTTAAGTCCTTAATTTGACATTCATAATGGTCATGAAAAGTTCTATTATCATATATATACACTTTGATTTTAGGGAAGTGTGATATAGGTAGTAAGCCTGACATTGAAGCTAGGACCTTAAAGCGTCGTAGTCCCAGGTGGTCCTTTTTCCAGGGCAGCTCTTCAGTAAGTAATTTTGATGGTGCAACTGTATCTGTTAGTTCACCTCATCAGAAATGTATCACCGCTGGACATTTTGGACAATTTAGTTCAAGTTCTTGGCAAGCAACCTTTTTCTTTGAAATTATTCTGATTTATGTTTTAGTTATTTAATGTTGGTACTTCTGCCCTTGCTATAGACTGTAATACAACTTTGAACATTATTTTATTTATTGTGGCTGTCCTATTGAGTTGTCCACGCAAATTACAGCAGCCTATGTTTTTTTATGCAAAATAGATAAGGAAAATATTAAGGGTTAAAGAGCGAAAATGCCCCTGAACTTATGTCAAAAGAGCATCTGGCACCTTAAACAAATATTGGGGGCAAAAATACCCTCAAACACTTGAAAAATGAAAAAAAAAACACCTTCCCCGTTAAAAACCTCAAACCACCATTAAAAAAACACCTTCTCCTTTCCCTTTTGTACTTAACGGCGTTTTGGGGTTTTTAACGGGGAAGGTGTTTTTTTTTTCATTTTTCAAGTGTTTGAGGGTATTTTTGCCCCCAATATTTGTTTAAGGTGTCAGATGCTCTTTTGAGATAAGTTCAGGGGCATTTTTGCTCTTTAACCCAAATATTAATTATACACAAGAAGGAGATGCATTTAGTACACTTCGTAGTCAAACTAAGGGAAAGTTCAGGAGGAGCAATCCATTGAAGGATGTTTCAAACTTGGTTGTTAATCTCTCGACAACTTTTAATGAAGCATCAAATAGTGGTCAGTTTTTATTAGTAGTCATTTTTTCCAGAACATTTGTTGTTCTTGCTTTAATATTATTCACTACATTATTTAGGTGATCTTAGTTTTGGGAAACATGTTATTCGGAGAAATAGTAGGCGTTTGTCGACCTGCCAGGATCAACATGCTGTAGAAGATACGAATAATGTTGTGGCTGTGCAATCCAATATCATTGAAGATTCATACCCAGGTTTAATTTATGATTTTACAACTTTAAGAATAAGTTCATAGATATTTCCTTGATTGAGTTTTGTGTATCTTGAATCAGGTAAAGAAGAATTATATAAGCATATTAAATTTCACTATTCAGCCACCAGTTTATCTGAAAGTGACAGTGGTGAAGAAAGTACTGAGACAGAAGAAGGTGAGTTTTCTCAATTTAAATTCTTTCTTCTAATGTAGTGATTATACCTCATGATTCATGTTTCTCAAGTTAATTAAGTATTTTTATTGATATGTAGATGGTGACATCATTAGAAACTTATATTCTGATGATGAAATGGAAACTGACTGCAACAATGACAGTGGTGAAATCCGTCAGTCTAAAATTTAGCTTGCATTGTTATTTAAATATTTGGTCTGTTTACTTGACCTTTATTTTTTTTCCGTTGAATGGTTCAGAATACCTTCATGAGGGAGACCCTACATATACATGTAGTTATTGTAATGCAACTGTGGTATAACGAGCAAGTTGGTCGTCCCAGCTACTCCCGTTCACCGTCATTCTCTATTTGCTCTTTGAATGGCAAAGTTCAGTTACCCAAGTTGAAGCCTCCACCCGAGCCATTGTATTCCATGTTTTTTGACAAGGGTTCACCCTTTTTCAAGAACTTTAGAATGAATATTAGGTCATATAATAACATGTTCTCATTTACATCTATGGGTGGGAAGATTGACCACTCAAAAAATTGTGGCGGTGGACCGTATACATTTATTCTATCTGGGATGAATCATCATAGGATTGGTAGTCTGATGCCTCCTGCAGGTCAGCCACCTGTATACTCCCAGTTATACATCTATGATACTGAAAATGAGATATCCAATAGGATTTCAGCTGAGGTATTGCTAATTTATTTTTTTAAGTTTTGGATTAACAATTATGATGAATAAATGTTTATTTTTTTGCATACTTTTCGTTCTCAGCAAGAATTTAAGAGACACAACCATTGATCCAATTGTTGTTGAACACATTAAGGATATGTTGGATCAATGTAATCCCTTTTTGAAGCAATACCGGATGGCATCAGCTTTAATTAAAGGTGGCCAGCATGAGGAACTCAAGATACGGTTGATAGGTGGTAGAAACACTGATGGTCATAATTATAACTTGCCTTCTGTGCCCGAGGTTGCTGCCTTGATTTTGGGTGATATAGATATGAATTTTGGTAGAAGGGACATATTGGTTGAAGAGTTATCTGGAACCACTAAACGTATTGATGAGCTACATGCCTCTTACTTACCTCTTCAATATCCATTGTTATTTCCTATGGGTGAGGATGGGTATAGAGATGACATTGAACATCGTGAGGAGACTCTTAGTAAGACGAAGAAGAAGAAAAGGGTCAGTATGAGGGAATATTTTGCTTATAGGCTAATGATTAGAGGTGACAAGATTTCAACCATTTTACATGGTGAAAGACTGCTTCAGCAGTTCTTGGTGGATGCTTACTCTATGATGGAATCTCAAAGAATTCTTTGGGTACGAACACATCAAAAAGAATTTAAGGTTGATCTTTATCAGGGACTTTCTGATGCACTGCTTAATGGGGAGAGAAGTGCTCAGGCTACTGGCAAGAGGATAATATTGCCTTATTCTTTTACTGGTGGTGCTTGGTATATGCTACAGAATTACCAGGATGCTATGGCTTTATGTGGCACTTTCGGTTACCCAGAGTTATTTTTAACGTTTACATGTAATCCTGCATCCGAAAGTGAGTGATTACTGCAAACTTAATAATGTTTCATCCTCAAACCGTGCTGAGATATTGGTTAGAGTGTTTCATTTGAAGCTTAAAAGGTTCATGAAAACCATAAAGGAAAAAAAGAGTTTTGGCAAAGTCATTGCAGGTACGTTTTTGTCTAATTAATAAATATGAATTATTTGTTGTATCTTTTCTTTAAATTCATTTTCATTTCATGCAGATGTGTACACAATTGAGTTTCAAAATAGAGGGCTTCCGCATGCTCACATCCTTTTGTGGTTAGATCCCGTCAACAAGTTGAAGGAACCTGATGACATTGACCAGCACATATGTGCTGAAATTCCTGACAAGTATGTTTCCCCAACGTTGTATGAATTTGTGAAGAAGTTTATGGTTCATGGACCATGCGGACCTTTTAATCGAAAGGCACAATGCATGAAAGATAAAAAGTGTAGCAAGTATTTCCCGAAGGCTTTTTCTGATCAAACAACCATAGATGATGATGGTTACCCTACATATCGGAAGAGGGACGATGGGAGGATAGTAGAGGTAAGAGGCATTCCTTTGGACAACAGATATATTATCCCCTATAACCCAACTCTGCTTTACATGTTTAATGCACACATAAATATAGAAAAATGCAACCAGTCATCTGCAATCAAGTATTTATTCAAGTACATTAGTAAAGGCCATGATCGAGTTGTTGCTTCAATATATGACAGTGGTCAACGAAGTGATGCTAACATGATTATAGATGAGATCCAGAGATATTATAATTTTAGGTACATTTCTCCATGTGAGGCAGCATGGAGAATTTTTGGCTTCGAGATACACTGTAGGCACCCTGCTATGCAAAGGCTATGCTTTCATCTTCCCAATAAACAGGCTATAGTCTACATGAACACTGATGATGTTGGTGATTTGTTGGAAAAAGCAAGGGTATGTGAGTCTATGTTCATCTCTTGGATGAAGACAAATGAGTCAAACTCATTCGCTAGGACACTTTTATATGTTGAATTCCCACAGCATTATGTTTATCAATGAAGTAAACGTGATTGGAAGAAAAGGCAGCGTAGGCATGGGAAAGCTATTGGGAGAATCACATATGTATCTCCCTCTTCAGGAGAATTGTACTATCTTCGAATTTTTCTTACAAAGGTCTGAGGTCCAAAATCCTTTGAGGAAATAAGGACTGTTGATGGTGTTATTCATCCAACGTTTAGGGATGCCTGTTTTGCCAGGGGTTTAGTTGATGATGATAAAGAATATGTGATGGCGATTAAAGAGGCTTCTGTATGGGCATCTGGGGCATCATTAAGGAGAATGTTTGTCAGTATGCTGTTTTGCTCAAGTTTGAACCGAATTGAGTCCGTTTGGCAGGAAACTTCAACGCTGTTATCTGATGATCTACTGTATGTGCCACGTCTTGAGTTGGTGCGCGCAGGTAAGTTATTTCCATGGTATTAACAATTAAATGATGTTTTTCGTTTAATAACAATATGTTATAACTTAATTTCAGGGTTACAAGTATCTTAATTTGATAAGTAAAATAACTAATTGTTATAACTTTCAGGGGTACAAGTATCTCAAGTTGATAAGGAGAATGCTGCATTACAAGATATTGATCTATTATTGCAGAAAAATGGTAAGAGTCTTCATGACTTCCCTACTCTTCCCAAACCTTCTCAAGACCAGATATTTGATGTGTCAAACCATCTGATACTTCAAGAATTGTCATATGATCGTGAGGCACTACAAACTCAAGCTGATAGTATGGTTAGTGAGTTTACAGATGAACAAAAGTTTATTTTTGACAGAGTGATCTCTTCTGTGGACAAGAATGACGGAACATTCTATTTCATCTATGGATATGGTGGGACTGGGAAGACTTTTTTGTGGAATGCGTTGGCATCGAAACTTCGTGCAAAGGGTGAGATTGTTATCACTGTTGCATCAAGTGGAATTGCAACAACTCTATTGCTGTCTGGTAGGACAGCACACTCAAGATTTGCAATCCCAATTCAAATAAATGAGGACTCTGTTTGCTCCATAAGTCAGGGTTCTCCCTTAGCTAATTTACTGGCGAAAACCCAATTGATAATATGGGATGAGGCACCTATGGTTCAAAGGTATTGTATTGAAGCATTCGATAGGTCAATGAGAGATATTATGCAATGTTCATTTCCCTTTGGTAGGAAGTGTGTTGTGATGGGTGGTGATTTTAGGCAGATTCTGCCAGTAATCCCCAAGGGTTCAAGAGCAACTATCGTTGATGCATGTATTAGTTCTTCGCATCTCTGGGATCATTGCAATATATTATCGCTAACGAAGAATATGCGTTTGTCTGCAAATAGATCTGAACAGGAACAGATTAAGTTGAGGGAATTTGCGAAGTGGTTATTAGATGTGGGCGATGGAAATCTTGGCCTGCCACATGACGGCGAAGATGATATTGCAATCCCCCAAGAGTTGCTGGTGGATGGAAAGAATGATTCAATTTGTGCAATAGTTGAGGCAACGTATCCAAATTTGTTTGCCAACTTGAATGTCAATGAGTATTTTAATGATAGGGCAATTTTGGCCCCCCACAATTGAAGCGGTCAATAGAGTGAATGATTTCATGTGTTCACAGCTAATTGGTGAGCATGTAGAATATCTTAGCTGTGATTCAATTTGCAAGTCATGTCAGGACAACGATTGTTTTGCAGAGCTACACACGACTCAGTTTCTGAACACAGTCAGCTGTTCTGGTATGCCATCACACAAGCTCATGTTGAAGGTTGGTTGTCCTATAATGCTTCTAAGAAATATTGATCAGGCAGCAGGTCTGTGCAATGGAACTAGATTGATTATCACTCAACTCGGAAAAACTGTCATTGAAGCTGTCACATTAAATGGCTCGCACCTAAACCAGAAAGTTTTGATTCATCGCATGGACATGAATCCTTATAACAGTAGGATGCCTTTTCGCATGAAGAGAAGACAATTTCCAATTAGTGTGTCTTTTGCCATGACTATTAATAAGAGTCAGGGGCAAACTCTGCGCCATGTAGGTTTGTATTTGTCTAGACCGGTGTTCACACATGGTCAACTTTATGTGGCTTTATCAAGGGTTAGAAGTATGGATGGGCTTAAAATTGTATTAGGGGATGACGAGCAAAAGACGGAGGGAAGAACAACGAATGTTGTGTTTAGGGAGGTTTTTAGGAAGCTGGATGGCGCAATGAATTGATGCTAAGGTGATAATTCAAGTAATTATTACTTTTGTTTATTTGTTCCAACTCTGCACTGTAATTCATGGTTTGGTTCATGTCTTTTTCAGATATTCATGATCATGATTGTCTGAATTTTTATTATTGCAAGTGCTACTCTTTGTTGTTATTGGACATTTATTTTTACATATGGCTAAGGTCTATTTGTGTATATGTCAATGTAGTACTGAAAGTTTTTTCTGCTACATTTGTTTGCAGGTGCGGCTAACAGGTGCATTTTCAGTAGATCACAGCAATCATGTTTACTTATTTCCCCTGCTTATGGAAATGTTCTTACAATCTTCCTTTTGTTCTTTATAGTCCGGGCATTTGAATATGAACTGTAGTAGTCATTTAATGTTCATTTACGTTTAGTTGTTGCATGAAAATGTTGACAGCGAAATCCATTGGTTTTGATATTTTTCTTCTGCCGATGTCATAGCAGCACCATCATTTAATATATGTTTGTTGGACCACTGGTAGATTGCTTCTATGTTTTTTTTTGGTTATATGATGTATTGCTTTCGTTGGAGGAAAACTGCGATGGAAAAACCTTTTTGACAAAAATCTTTAAATTTATTTGGTAGTTATATATGCAACAGAATCATTGGATGTTGGACCCAAATGGAAATGTCATATCCTTAATCTATGTTGTGTGTGAAAGTGCTCCAGCGCATTGCGCGGGGGAGTTAATGCTCATTCAACAATATAATAGCTGTTACTTGTTTCGTCTGTGGAAGAAGAAAAAAAGCCATGGGAGCGTAGGCTAATTGGGAGATAATTTGGAAGGAGTATGGATGAGACTAGAGCCTAGACTTTGCACTTAAAGACTAAAATGGAGTGTTTGTGTCCTTTTATTTTTTATCCAGAACTTAAGATTGTTTAATTTTAAATAATTTTGAGTTGTAATGTTTGATATAAATCTAGTTCTAAATTAAAGACTCAATTGTTCTCTAGATTGGATTGATGTCTGAATTCTATATGTGCTTTATCGATTGTTGGATTTTATATTTACAAAACCCTTGCATTGACAATTAAATTTATAATTGAGTTTTCGTTATTAATTTAATTGTCACTGTGGTTTCTATTGCAAATTTGGGTTTTACCACTTGATTGTTTAATTGAGTGGTAGGTTATTTAATTGTTCAATTAGATAATCCGAAATAAAATTTCCTTTATTACTTGAATTAAATTGTATTGGTTTTAATATATTTAATTAACTAACACTGAGTCCATTATGAGTTCTCTAATGGATTAAGTGGTGTTGTACTGAGGGTTTCCCATGCAATACTTAGGTAATTAGATATATTAATTCAAGTCTTTGGTAATCTCCTTTTAGTCTAATTAATTTATTTAGGCTAAGAAAATTAACTCTATGTGATTTCTAAGTTGTTCACATTCACCGTAATCAAATCAAATAACCGTTCATATTCTTTGTTAATTATTAATTAGTTTCTTTGCTTAAGATTTTAATCTCTCTTTCTAAAACCCCCCCCCCAAATTCCATTTGCATTCATATAGGTTAGTTTCATTCTTATTTTAGATTTAGATTTGCATTCTAGTTTAGGTCCATTCCATTGCATTTTACTTCACCTAAATTTTAATCCTAAAGAAAAACTCATCTATTGCTCATTAGGAGAATGACCTAGGATGCCACTATATTGCACTTGTAGTTGGCTCTAGTTTAATGGGCAAAGGTGTAAAAATGCCCATGAAGTTTGGGTCAAGGTGCGCCCAACACCGCGAAGTTTGAGGCGAGACCGATCTGTGGAGAAGAGTGACTGATATGAGGCGAAGAGTGATGATCTAAGGTGAAGAGCGACGGATCCGAGGAAGACAAGAAGGAATCTAAGTCGAGCTTAGAAGAGACAGCCAAGAAGATACAAGAAGGAATCTTTGGTAAGAAACTTTTGGAACCTGTGAATACCCTTTCTGCCCTCGTTTTTTCTACTTTTTGGGTTAAATATTCTAAGTTTTTTTGTGCGCATAGTGAAATGCCCTTGCGCCTTCGCCGCACGTTGTATTCATCGAGCTCGAAGATCTCCTAGCTCTCCAGATTCACTTCACCTCGCCATTTTTTCACCTCAGATTCATTTTAACTCACCATTTTCTTTGATCTGAAGTTCACGATGAAGTTGGTTGTGGCCTTCGACTTCTTTGGCCTTCCTCTTCTTTGTTTTATGTGGTGTCTGACTTTTCCTAAATGCTGATGTGACCATAAGACATTGCTAACGTGTCCTCTTCTTTGTTTTGGTCCAATAGTACTATGCCACCTGTCAATCTCCCTCTCCATAACGGCAAAAAATGACGGGAGTTAATGAAACTTAATGGCATAGGCACAAACATCACCATTTTGTTAACTGTGTAGGCACTTTGGACCAAAACAAACTTCGCGGTGTTGGGCGCACCTTGACTCAAACTTTATGGGCATTTTTGCACATTTGCCCTAGTTTAATTGATTACGTTAACAATGAAAGTAATGACATCATCCATCTTAAATCTTTACAAAGTAATTCTCTTCCTATTAATATACTAGACCATACTTAGGATGCCTTATATCCCTGAACTTCATCTAAAAAATCACACTTAGAAAAATATATGCTTTTAAGTACTCTACACCATAAGTTATTTTCCTCATGTATAAGTCTCCATGTTCTTTTGGCTAAAGGAGCATCATTTACCATTTAAAAATCCTTAAAACCTAACCCACTTTCATTCTTTGTTAGAGTCATATGTCCCCATGCCTTCTAATGAATCTTACCTTAATTACCACTTCTATCCCTCCAAAAAATAGCAATTCACTACAAAAAAACACTCATTTTGTAACGGTTATTTTGTCACGGTTGCCCAAAACTGCGACAACATGTATCATTTGTAATGGTTAAACCATTACAAATATGTTGTATTTTTAATATAAAAATTGACGCGTTTGTAACAATTAAACCATTACAAAAGTCCATATTTTTCAATAAAAGATTGACGCCATAACCGTTACAAAGGCATCACAAACGTGTCGTATTTTTGAATAAAAAAATCGATGCTAACCGTTACAGAAGTGAAGTATTTGTAACGATCTAACCATTACAAAAAAATGCGGCGCGTTTGTAATAGCTGCACTCTGCCTCCTATATAAACCTCCTCGCCCCTCTCATTTTGGACAATCATCTACCTCTCCTCTCGTCCTCCTCACACTCTCGTCTCCTTCTCTACCGGTCTTTCTCTCATTTTCTTCATCTAACTTAGGTTCTAATACTTCTTTTAAAATTTTATGGTTTTATTTTATACATAGATAATTAAATATTATTTTATGTAATTTTTTATTTAATTATGATTGTAGGTGCATTTGAAAAAAAGAGGATTCTTCCACATAAAAAAATATGAATTACAAATATGTATAATTCAAAATAAAATTATTTTAAAAATTATAAACATGATTAATTAAATTTTTCAAAGTAAATAATTAATAATCATAAACTAATTTTGAATTTTTTTTTTTTTGCTTTTTAATTGAATTTGTAATGGTTCAACTAAATCGTTACAAACATGCACAAATGTGCTATATTTGTAACGGTTGAACAATTACAAACTTGCACAGTTGTAACGGTTGCTTTGTGTGTGTCGGTTTATACAAACCGTCACAAAACGGTTTGTCACTAGTGATTTTGTAATGGTTCTTTTAACCGTTACAAACACACATTTTTTTTGTAGTGATTAATCTACCCAATTACCTACATAAATTTTTTAATGATTTAAAGCAAGCCATAGGTAATAGTGGAATAGCATTAATCGCTGACTTTATCATCACTTCCCTACCAGCATATGATAAAATATTTTTACTCCACCCTTTTACTTTCTTACTCACTTTCTCCCTTTCATATGCTGAAGCTTGTTGTTTAGGTTCCACTCATAAACTTGAATACCTAAGTATTTTCAAATGTCATTTATTTTGGATATTCCCAAAATACCACACACTAAATCCTCCACATCAACTGGTACATTTTGAGGAAAAAAATACTCCCTTTGTCTCATAAAATAAGCACTTTTAAACCAAATTACAGTTTCCTAAAACACAGTTGAGTTTAGTTGAAAAGCAATAAATAGGTAGGAAATATAATTTTGTTTCCAAAAATACCCTTATTTATGAAGGAATAAGAAAGAGAGTACTAATATAAAGGAGGAAAGAGAATGTATGGGGATAAATGATGTGAGAGAGAAAAGTAATGAGAGAGAATAGAATAAAAATGAATTGATTAAGGGCAATATTGGAAAAAACATATTTATTATTCCAACCAACTTAAATAGGACCTTATATTTTGGGACATGGTCATTAAAAAAATGATCTTATTATATTATGGGACGGAGGGAGTACCTTATTTATCTAGGTTTGGAAGTTGTCAAGATGCGCTGCAATACGTCTTCATCAATTGTGCCAACCTTATACAATTATTAGAACATCCATTATCCATTTTAATTCCTTTAAAGTATTCGCCATCAACACTTTTATTTAGCATTACCGAAAATACGCAGCTACCAATATGAACAATTAAGGTGACAAAGGATCTTCCTATCTTAAACCCCTTCCTAGGACTAACAAAGTTATCTTTCTCCCTGATATGCATAGATTCAATATAACTGAAGACACACACTCCATAAGCAGCCTAATTAAGTTTTTGAGTAAAACCAACTTTTAACAAGACAGCTTCCAAGAAAATCACATGCTATCCTATCATAGGCTTTGCTCATATCCATTTTAAGGGAAAATTCAATTTTTGTTTGCAGATTTTTCCCATTTAGATAGTGTACCATGTAACATACCAAGTTTTAGTCTAAGAACTTAAATAAAATTGAGGATAAATTTGAGTACTAAAATAATTTTGGAAAATTATATACTAGAAAATAAATTTTTTAAAGCAATATTTCAAATTTCTTTATGATTACTTTAGTAAATTTACTTATTTTTTTCTTTGTTCTATTATTTTATTAATTTCAATTTGGTTTTCTTGATCTTATGTTTCAATTGGATTTTAAAGTAAAAATTTACATTGTCAATTTTTTTTTAATATATTAAGTTTATGATTTTTTTAGGATTAAGGGTCAAAAATACACATGTGATTTTGTCAAAAGTTCATCCAACACCAAATGTTTTTTTTTTTGGACCAAAAATGCACGCGAACTTTCAAATTGGATCAAAAATACACATTTACATTTAAATTAGGGTAAAAAAAATACACTTTTGATTTTGTAAAAAGGTTCATCCAGCACCAAGCGCTTCCTTTTGGAATATAATTGTAAATGTGACTTTTGATCCAATTTGAAAGTTCATGTGTATTTTTGGTAAAAAAAACATTTGGTGCTGGATGAACTTTTGACAAAATCACATGTGTATTTTTGACCCTTAACCCTTTTTTAAAGTAACTATTTGTTCCAGTTCCTATTCTTGCTCTTGTAGTTAATTATTCCCTATTCTTTCTCTTGTAATTAATTAATTCCTTGTAAATAGGAGTTTGATCTTCTAGACCTAGTAATTCTAGGATCCCCTATTATTTTCCCGTTCTATATATCCCAACAAGGGATCACATGTTATTTTTTTTGAAGAATCAATATAACTGTTGAAATCGCTGAAGCCTATAAATAAGCATTTTCTAAAAAATTATGGTTTTATTTCATTTGTTGAGAGGGAGAGAGAGAGAGAGAGAGGCTGAAAGGAAGAGGGTGTGGCTCTGCTAGGGTTTGAGGATTTAGGGGTTCTAAGCTCAAATCAAGTGGGTTTCATCTAGAGATGGTAATACAGGTTGAAGCCTGTGGGCTAACTCGAAACCAGTAAAAAATATGGTTATGGACTCAAAAAAGTATGGCCCATATTAAAATGGGTCTTTTGGGCCTGAACCCGTCAAATATGAGCCGTGACAGGCCAACCTGTCAAACCCCGTGGGCCAACCTGAACCCATTTCCCCCATTTTCTTTCTTTTTTTAAACAAAAAAACCCTATTCCTAATTAACATTGATTGATTGTTGATAATTGATGTTAGACTTGGAAATTGGAAATTTGGGATCTCGATTTTTTGGATTTTAGATTTAGTTCAGAAATTTGTTGTATTTTAGAATATTTGAAGTTGAACATTGTAGGGGTGTATTTGGATAGGCAGTGGAGAAGTGACTTTTTTTCAATCTGACTTTTTTAGAAGTAAAATTGGAAAAAAGTAAGATTGTGTGAAGTGATTTATGTTTGGATTTGTGATGATAGAAGTGATTTTTTTCAATCTGACTTTTAGAAACATGTTTGGATGATTATTTTGAAAAGTAAGTTTAGATGAAAAATTAATAAAAATGACATTATTGTTATTAAATAGTACATATATAATATGCATATATTTTTATTAAAGGCTTAGTTTCTCTCTTATTTTAAGAAAAATAATTTGATAAAATAATATTTTTAGATCAAAGGAGTATATTGTGGGAGAAAATAGTTACAAATTTTTATGGTAAATTTTTGGAGGTAAAAAGGAAATTTTAGATTAAAAGAAAATATCTTATTTGAAAATTTTATGGGTCTAGTAGTCTAATTTTCCTACCCACTTTTCTTCCTATTTTTTCCTCCTTTCTTCCCTTCCATCGTGCGATTGAGAAGCCATAAGCAACAATTATCAGCTTCTTCCCAATCGTGCGATTCCACACCATCGTGCTTCTGTGCAGCCACTTGTCCAAACATGTTTTTTAAAAAAATTGACTGCTCCTTCTCAATCGCACTTCTGGCCCCCAAATGCTCAAACCAAACATGCACGTATTGTATGATTTACTGTCATTTTTGTTATTTGTATTGTGTTAAACACTTGAATTTGAATTTATATTCTTGTGTTGTATACTTGTATTATAATTACTCCCTCTGTCCTAATATATAAGGTCTTTTTAACCGAATTGTGCGTTTCAAAAAAATTAGTTAAAGTTCATTAAAAACAATAAATGTGTAAGAATTATATTTTTTTTAAAAGTACCCTTATTTATGAATGAGTAAGAGATAGGAAAGAGAATGTTTAGGAAAATTAATGCATGGGTAAGATCGAGGAAAACACATTTATTACTAAAATAAAGTCAAATATGACCTTATATTTTGGGACAAGGTCATTCAAAAAATGGACCTTATATTATGGGACAGATGGAGTATATTGTAAAAAACAAGTCAACAACAATGCCTTTATAACATTAGGTGGGGTCGGCTATATTGAAAAAAGAAAAATGGGGGAAATTAATTTTAAAAAATGGGCTTAATATGGGCCGGCCCGAAACCCAACAATATGGTCCGGGCTTGAAAATAAAGCCCATATTCAAAACGGGCTTTTTTTTGCTTGGCCCGTTTTTTCACAGGTCCGTGCGGGCCGGCTCAAACCCGATGGGCCGACCCATATTACCAGCTCTAGTTTCATCATATGTAAGTGATCCTAACCCCTTTTCCTTCATTCTTTATTGGTTTTCTTTAGTTTCTCTTGTTTAATTTTTGGGGTTCTTAGTGATTTCAAAAATCTGGGCTTGTTGGGTGTTTTCCTTGATTCCTAAACTCTTTTTGATCCCCCTAAGCTATGGTTTTGATTCACCTTGATTGGAAAATGCTAAAACCTTAATTTAGAGTTGTTTTAAGCTTGTTTTGCCTAAGGTTCTTATGGAATCCGAAAATTACATATGGTAATTTAGTTTTCTTGTTTCAATGGTCTTATTCCTACCTAAGAGAGGTTTTAGATCCTAAGGATAATTGAGTTTTGATCTAGAATGATTTTTGGCACAACGAAGTTTAAAAAATTTTAGGGTTTGGCCTTGAATTTCAAAAGTTCATGTTGTAAAAGGGGTTTGATGTTTTTGAGAGGTTTAGTAATGATGTTAAATGATTTCTAAATTTTGAATTCCTTGGGTCTTGGCCTAATTGAATTTTTGGCACAACAAAGTTTCAAAAACTTTGTGATTTTGGGTGGTATTTTGAAAATGGATGTTGTTAGTGTGGGTTTGTTGATTTAAAAATGCTTATGGATGTTGGAAAATGATTTGAAATAGTTTGGCTTCTTGGTTTGTGGCTTAATTCAAAATGTGGTTTCATAAAGTGTTGAGAATTTGCGTTTTGAGAAGGGGTTTTGAATTCTAAGTTTGTTTTGGGTGATCTAGTGGTTGTGATGAGTTAGTATATGATAGTAGGTAATGTTGGATGATTGGATGGGTGGAATGAGAGGTTAATGTAGGATTTGTAGAGTGGACTATGATTAAGAGAGATATTTAAGAGTTAGATAAGAGTGTTGGTCATTTTTATTGGTTTCATTGGAGGTTGTAGATTGTATTGGTAATGATTTGAGGATGGAATAGTTCAATTAGTGTGTAGGTGTGAATATGGAAAATTGGGTTTAGTTTGGATATTGGGCTTGTGGTTGACAATTTGAGTTCTAGATGGCTTGGGATATGAGTTGGTGGGCTTGGGTTAGTTGCCCTTTGATTGTTGTAGAGTTGTAATTGTGGTTTGTTGAGCATTAGGGCTAACTTTTTGTAGTAAACTCATTACCTTCAAGAGGTAACCACTTTCCTTGTCTTATGTGTATGTGTAGTTGGTAAGCTTTTGTAAATGATTATGCTTTGGAAATTCGGCTAAAAGCCATATTACGAGAAGAATTATAAATACTTATTTTATCACCTTGGTTATGTGGGATTCATATGTTAGAAACTAGTTTTTGTGGTAAATAAACATGTTTTGAAATAATATGTATATATTGTTTAAATTGAGCAAACATTATGGATTTTGAATAATATGTTATGGTTGATTACCATCTTTTCCAAGGGCATGAATTTCGTCCATACTAGTTGTGTTTGGATGGAATTGTTGGTTGTGGTGCACCATTGATATTGATTCCGCCCCTTCACATGATGAGGCCCCGATGGCCATCTGGTGGTCTTTTGGGATTGTTGTTGTTGTTGTGTCCTGTGGGGACGCGCCAGAAGTGAAATTAGGTAGTTGTTGGTTTCATGTTTGGCCGTGGAGTCGTTCCATTGGCTCACTGTAAGAGGAAATTGTTGAATGTGACAATAATGGAGTTTGAAATTGTTGGCTTCATGTCGGGCACAATGTGTGGTTTGTCCTCTTCAAAAGTGCTATGAGCATGTTCTCAAACAAGTTAAAAAATGCTACTTTGGTTTCACTAAAATTGTTGTTTTCACCACAAATTGTCATGTTATGATATTTGATGCTACTTTGTCATCTATATATGTTATAGGTGCCACATAACACATGATAGCTGTAAAATCCTACTTACTAATACTAGATAAACCCCTTAAATCATGATCATTTCACCTAATAGAAAGTACAACGCGGGTCACACAGCAGCAACTATCATAAACAACAACACATCTAACCATGTTAAAATAATGATTCTCCAACATGGTTAATAAAAACAATCTGATAAACGAAGTGGATAACCATGTCACAAAGGGGTCCATCTAACAAGGTTAAGAAATTAACTTGTAAGACATAATCGTATGATCCATTAATCATTCATTATAACCTTGTTAGAAAAGACTATTCTAACATGGTTATTAAACAGAACTTGTCAATCATGAATACAAAACATATTGGGCCTCGGGTATACGTTCACAGAATAATACAACTATAGCCCACATCACAGAATAATGTAACAAGCAAACTTGTAGTAAGTACCATCTATCAAGCACATGCATGTGATACCATGCCAATCAATCAAGCTACTACTAACAGCCTGGTAGTTCTCAGCTATAAAGTAATTATCTCACAAACATTAAGCAGGTTTATCACTACAGTCATCCCATATAAAAAAATCAATCAAACATAAGAATGCAGAAGCGAATACAAGCCTAACAATTTGGTAATATAAAATCCAAAATAAAAACCACCTGCCGACTCACGAACTCAATGTGGACCTGTCGGCCTATCCCCTTCCTTTGCCTCATCGCCTGTGTATTATCACTTGTAAAAATATAAATAACCACGAGATGAGACCAACATGTCTCAATAATCACAACTCCACTCAATATAAGAGTGAGAGTAAATCAACGAAGCGCCTAAAAGAATACCACAGTTTAATAAAATATATATACCATCACAGAGTACGTATATATACACATACATTTAATACAACTATTAATAATAGCATTAACATTATTGCAATCCAAACACATCAAGTATATGCATGAAGTGACACTGTGCCCCTGTCTACAATTAGAATAACAATTTTCCCTTTGCCTACAATCAAAATGGGGAGTGATTCATGTCTACAATCAGCATGACCAATGGTCTCTTTTTACAATTAGGATGACTAGTACAAATAGCTATTATCGGTTGGCTGACCAAAGGTTACATGGCGCGATGGTACATTTCAGTGTCGTGCAACAACTATGATAACAACAATTATTCTCAAATGCTTTAACATATAAAACTTTCAACCATAACTATATCAATCATCATCACTATCATACAACCAACTAGGATACTCCATATATTAAAATCATAATGCCTTTATATGAAAGTAGATGAGATTTCAAAGGTACCCAATAGGCTCTTTATTATAAACATAGCTTTTAAAATTCAACTTGCATATTAATAGATGTATGCACATATCTATAAAAAGGGGATTTTGTGAAAAATTCTGACTAACATCACACTTAACCATGTAATGAGGTAAGAGTGGTTGCCTATACTAGTCAAAACAGGAAATATACCAGACCAAGGTTGTCCTCGAGCTCAGCTCGACTCACCGATGTCTACAATCATATACAAACAAACAATAATTGGTCAAGACACATTGTAATTGACATTAACCTTGACACTTGAGACCTAATCCACAAGATTTGCAATGACAAGGTTAATTAACTTAAACAAGATAAGGACCAAAACTACCATACTACCGTCTCTTGGATTCCAAACTTTTCCATTTGAATCAAACACCCAAATTCCACTAAATTCCCATCTCAAGCCTAAAGGAAACTCCTCCATTAGTAACCCAAGTCCTTTTTCCATACAACCATACCATTACACAATTACATCCCCAATCTCTTTTCCATTATGCTTACTAACATTACCATTCAAGCCTAAGAAATGACCTCATTCTCCCAGTTCAAGACCTACACCAAATCTAACCAAATTAACCTCATCAATTTTATCATTAGGCATAAACTAACTCCTTAAATCCATTAATCAACCTCCAACATTTAGAATAACATAATTACATAATCAAATCCAACTCATTCAAAACGTTAGCCGCCAAAATTTTTCCCAGGTGTAAATCCAATCAAACCAATCAATTCAAAAATTTATACATAAACACCTCATATAACAAAATCCCCAATTTTTCCAAAACTTCCAAAAATTCAAAAATTCCAAATAATTAGAAAACATCAAACAAGAAAAAAATTTCTTAAGGGAACCTCAAATTCAAGACTTAAGCTTTAATTTATTAAGCTTAGAACTCCCAAAAAACCCCAATTGAAACAAGACCCAATTTTCAAAAGTAGCTAATCAAAGAAATTAAGGACATAAGAAGGTAGAGGAGACTTACGGGGAGTCCAAAAATATGCTTAGTTGACCGAAAGGCGAGCTCAAAAAAATCTGGTGAACTAGTTTTTTTATTTCCTCCTATGCTCATGGATCGGACAAAAAAGGTAGAGGGAGGATGTGGGAGGTGAGAGAAGGTGAAGGGTAGAGAGGGAATGTGGTTTCCGATGAGTGTTCTCTGAAAAACAACACCCCTTAAAGGCTCAACGTCGGCGTGAGAGGAGAGGAAAGAGAGAGAAAGAGAGGAAGGGAGGAGAGAAGGAAGAGAGGGGGACAAGGGTGGCTCTCTGCCAGTACCCTCGTCACCAGATGTCGTCTCCTTAGGGTCGACGAAACGCAGGAAGCTCAAGAGAAAGGAGATGCGTGGGAGGGCGCACACAGGAAGAAGAAATTAGGAAGAGAGAGAAGAGAGGAAAATAAAAAGAAAAAAGAGAAAAATAAAGAAAAAGAAAAAGAAAATAAAAATGGGTAAGAAAATTAGACTACAAGACCATAAAATCCTTAAATAAGATATTTTTCTCTAATATGAAATTTCTTTTTTATCTCCAAAAATTTACTATAATAACTCTAACTATTTCCCCCTTAAATATCCTTCTTTGAGCCACAATACCATTTTTCTAGATTATTTCACTTAAAATAAAGGAGAAACTAAACCTCTAAAATCCTCAAAAATACCTTAAATTCCTCAAATATTCTCATAATTCACCAATTCATGTAATTAATTCCCAATTATGCTCCTTAATCCTTAATAAATTTTCTAAGATGTTACACTAGCACACACATGCACATATAGGGCAAAATGGAAAGTAAAAGAGTTAATGAGAATCTCACCAGGTTAGTCATTATTTCCAGGATCTAGCTCCAGTGCTAGGCGCGAAGGGAAGGAGCCGACAGATACTCGCTAGATAGTGAGGTTTCTGTTTGGCTTGATTTGTGATATGTATATTTCCATACACTATAGACTAGGTATGCGTGCATATTGCTTCCGCTTATTTATTTTATATTTTGAATAAATGTATTGGTGGTATTTATTGAGTGATTTGAGCCTTCCCTAAAATGTCTTAGGATTCAAATGCAAGATATTTTTATTAAAATCAAGGATTACACTAGTGGTGCTTTCCCGGATCATCTCTCAAGGAGCCTTACACTAACTAGGAAAACTAAATTCAATTAACGCAATAAAACTGGGGTTGAGAGTAGGTATTTTTGGTATTTTTCATAAAATAAATGTAAAGACTTGTTTTCGGATTTTTTAGGATAAAAATGATAGGTTGATGATATGCAAATGATAGGATGCTCTCTTGGTTAGGGTTGACATGTGGCAAGCATATATTTCATACTCTTGGGGAACTAGAAGGTTAATTGGTTTAAATTCATGCAAATAGATATAATTAGCCTTAATTGAAGGAATAAGTTATTTATAACACCACTCAACTTCAATAGACCAACTAGGTTATTACAAAGTAACATAAACTAGAAATAGGTTCCAATAGATAGACTAACTTAGGTCCCATGCAAAGTACTCAATATCCTTGAATCCAATAACTAATTCCCATTTAATTTATAATCAACCCCTCATACTTATAGAGCTTTACATAATTACCCTCATATGATTAGATTGAATCATTATCATGGTTCCTTTATGTGCGATTGATTAACAGAGTTACTTAATCACTTAGAAAAGAAACTTAGCATCATCAAGCTCAAACCAAATAAATCCATCCAAACAACTTCATCAACACAAGTTGAATAAACTAAATCACCATACACAATTGCTAGGCAATTAAATCAACAAATACTCATAAAGAAGATGTCTATTGGAAAGATATATGAAACCATACAAGATCTAATACACACATACGTCTAGGATTTAACAACTATATAGCCTATAGTCTCCATCACAAATAGATTTAGAACATAAGATGAACAAATATTCAGACACACATATGAAAATCCATGGTTGCATAATTGGAACTAAAGAAAAATCCCATAAAATAGAAAAAATGCTTGCTTCACGTCATCCCTTGACCAAAGAGAGCATATGGCTGAATTAAGCACTCAAAGAGGAGGAGGAGAAATCCAAGAGGATCTGCAACTCGAACTCCATGAAGCTTGAATGGAAAATTGAAGGTTGGGAATGAAAATTGGTGGAAAAGAGATTAAATTTGGATCCCCCTTCATATAGCATAGAAGGCAACTTCAAATCACTCAAAACAGCCCAAAAGTTCTTATATTGACCGCTAACAACAATTAGGAAAGATTTAGAAAAGACTCAATCACTTAATCTCAAGAAATCTGACCAAAATAGAAAGTCGTAATTAGAATAATCAATCAGAAAGCTTCTTACCATCCATCAGGCCTAAGCTTGCCTATTCTAGTCGAAAATAACAATTAGAAAAGATTCTAGATAGACCTATTCAACCCTAATCAATCAATTAGCTCAAAATAGGCAAATTCCTAATCTGGGTATTTTTCCGCCTTCGCCATGGCGTTCGCTATGGGAGTCCACGATGAACAAAGAATTCTGGCCCGCTGTCATTAAACAGCGAAGGGATTTTTTCTCTTTCACCATGGGAGTCCACGACTGTCCTACCAGATTTTGGCTCTATCCTTTTTCTTCAATTTGATCCTCCTTCTTTGCAACTACAATGGAAAATTAGAGCACATATAAAGTATATCAAGTCAAAAAATTTATAATGCATGAGTTAAAAGCCTAAAATGCTCAAATTACGATGAATATGCAATCAACTCAAGATTATTGGACTTTAAGTGCAAAAGTGCCTAAATTCCCATGTAATAACTTAAAGCAAGAGCTAAATTTCCTATAATTTGTGGCTAAAAACATATAATAATCAAGTGCAATCATTCCCCCACACTTAGACCTATGTACTCCTAGACAAAGCTTAGACTCACAATGATAAAGGCTTAAGCTAATCAAAATTCTCAAGTTGGAATGGAACATGCTTAAGATATGCAAAGGGAAATTCAACAATGAAATTAAAAGGCAAATGGCAACATGTGAGCACTCTCAAGGATATAAAGTGTTTCACACAAATCATAACATGAGTTATTTCTCTCTACTTACTCAATATGCAAAGAATTTAGCACATATGCAAAGAATTAAGAGGACTTTAAGGCTTGTAATGTTGGAAAGGCTTAAGATGGAAAACCATGTAATATCATGAAAGAAAATGGTTGAGATGCCCATACAAGTCACAACACACTTGGTAGTAATGAAAACCACACATTTAGTCACACACAAGCCATATTTCTCAAAATGTCTTATTTTTGCACCTTTTTTTTTACCTTTTCTACTTCTTTTTCTCTTTTTTTTTTCAAATTTTCAATTTTTCTATCTCTGCTTTTTCAATCATATATGGCATATAACCTTATGGCACAAATGGTTTTTCACAACTTTTTAGTAGCAAATGCTACAAAAAATTTAAGCAGTGCAAATTAATCCAGTGAAAGGCTCAAAGAGGTGACTAATGGATAATATGGAGGGGTTTGTGTTTGGTACAATGGGTGATGAAAGAATGCCTCTATCATGTTCAACACATATGGGTAATACCATTTCGAAAAGAATTGAGACAAGTTCTAGAATTTGACAAAATCAAGCAAGCATGCACATATATTTAGGAAGTTAAAATTAGGCCAACAATAAACTCACAGCAAGCTAAAGCTCACACATCACAATTCAACAACCAATTAACAAAGTAATTTTCACAATATATGCCTTAAACACATCTCATGTCCACCTCTTGAAAATTGAAAAGCAAAGGACAAAAACATTGCAAAATCTACCCAAAGTCCAAGATAATAAACAACCTAAGATGGGTCTCCTATTGCACCAAAAAGTAGGGTAAGCTAGGTTTTCACAAAAATAGTTTGAAAGGCACTCGAACTCACTTCCAACAAGTCTACCATGACAAATAAAACCCTTTGTACATAATAGGCAAGTGAAGAACAACTTCAAGCCAAATTTTCGGAATAAATTATCAAAGTTTGCCCAAAACCACCAATCATGTGAAATCATGCAAAGAACTATAAAAAATAACCCAATCAAGCATAGACCCTTCCCCACACTTAAATATTGCATTATCCCCAATGCAAAACTCAAATGTAAAGTGCAACAAGCAATTATCCTCAAGAGAGGTATTTGTTGATTGTACTAACACTGAAATACCTTTCCTGTTGAAATGGTTTCTTCCCCACACTTATCCTAACATGCATCATTAAATATCACTAGCTACTCACACATGTACAAAAGTAAGATAAGAGAGGAAAGGAACAACCTGACGAGTTATGGAGGCTTATAACTCGAATGGTAAAGTTGAAGCATGTCAAGCTCGCAACACATGCTATGCCCTTCGGAGAGTTGGAGTGAGGCTTGAATCTTGCAATAGTCTATGGACATTATCTCCAACAATCTAACCCACCGGGCTTTATCACTGAAATATGAATCTCTAGACTTAGCTATCTAAACTCAAATGAAATCGGAGACCTTCAATGGGACTTCTTCCATAAGATCTTGAAGAAACAGGTCTTCGTAGTTTGGTGAGTCCAAGATATCCAATCAAACTAGGATGGGAGAAAGGAGTGGTAGTAACTTGGAGTGGACTGGCATGGTGACTTCTCTTTTAAGTTCCAAGAGCACGGCATCCTAAATGGTGCCATTTGGAGATTTCTTTCAAGACCTTTTCTGCTTGCTCTTCTTCTTTTGCTTTGACTTAGGAGTTGTAACCTCCTTACTAACACCTACAACATCACATAAAACAGGATTTTTTCCAAGCAAAGCAGGGTTAGGTGTAATAATGGAAGCAGCAGGCTCTAGATTAGAAACAGTACATGGAGAGGAAAGAGTACAATCCTTGGATAAAACCAAAGAGTATTTCATGAAATTCGCATAGAAGAAATACAAGAGGGAGAGGAGGTGCTTGAGACATAGCATCACAGTTCATAGCATACATAGATGAAACATCATTTTCACAATTAATCATAGAATAATCAATCTTAACACCATATAATGAAGTAACATCATGCATATGCTTTGAAGATCTTTCAAGCACATATTTGATCTTATGGTCCCCAACAAGCATAGTTATAGACATTTCTTTCATTTTAATGATTGTGTTTGCTGTGTCAAGAAATGGTCTACCTAAGATGAGACTACTTTGACCAATAGAATCCTTAAAGGTATCTAAAACGACAAAGTCAACTGGAGCTTTGATGGATTATTAGGGGAGTTATTTAGTGTTTTCTCATGCCTAATTCCATATATATATATATCAGGTTCATTGTGTTTTTGTATATGTGTATGGTTTTGTAACAAGTTACATTAGATTTCTACGCTAATTGATAGATTTCTCTGATGACTTACGTGTAATTAAGCGATTGCTTTTGCATGTATGAACCTTGGTATTTGTAACTTGGTATAATGCAATAGATGTGGCGAAATTGCTTACCCCCTTTGCATTTGCATTTGTTACTAAACACTAGATCCATACTTAGATGGATAAATTACACATCTTAGAAGAGACTCATTGTGATTTTACCAAAAATTCTCACTGTCAAGTTGGCTTTTAACAATTAGCCTAATCAATAGTTGTGAAAGTGATGCACTGAACCAATTAGTAATTAGGATAATTGGACTTAAATAGATTAGCTTGAGGTTCGATATTTTTGAACTTGGACTTGAACTCCCATATCATTTAAGAAGCTAGGAATGTTGTGAATTTCATCAAGAGACCCACTTCATCAAAGATTTTTCAAAAATCATCTTTACTTGTTTTTCCTAAATCCAAAAATCACAAAAAACAAGAAATCTATATTTTGATATCCTAAAAATACCAAAAATATTGTTCCAATGACAAAACCCTCGTTTTAACTGCTTTTCATGCATTTAGTTTTTCCAGATAATTAATAAACGACTCCACGTGAGATGATCCGGGATAGCACCACTAATATAATCCTTGGTTAATTTCATTTTGCATTTGGATCCCGAATTACATTTAGGAAAGGTCTAAATCACCAAGCCCTACTCTAAGCCTATGCTTCAATGATGATACTTTTGCACAAGAGTTTGATTTGCACATCGAGGATCACACCAACAATACCAACTTGGTAGCTGACCACTTGAGCAGACTCCTAGAGAACTCTAGGGGAGTAGATCTTTCTGACTTAATTTGTTATAACTTTCTGGATTCCTCTTTATGCATGATTAATGTGGAGGTGCCTTGGAATACTTCTTTGGTTAATTATCTTATTTGTGCCCTCACCCTGGAAGACATGTCTCCGCTTCAGGTGCAAAAGTTAAAGCAAGAGGCCCAACACTATGTTTGGGATGAACCACACATGTGGAGAATTTGCAATGATCAAGTCATCTAGAGATGTGTACTGGAATCCATGTCCCTATACATTCTCTTCGCTTGCCACTTGACAATTTGTGGTGGCCACTATAGCTCTAAGAAAACCACTATGAGGTTGTAGATGCCTGTTTTTATTGGCCTACACTTTTTAAAGATGCATACTCATTTTGTAAATCTTGTGATAAGTGCCAAAAATTTGAGGGAAGTGTGACAAAGAGACATGTACCAATGGTCAAGCGGATGTGTCAAATAGAGATATAAAACATATTATTGAGAAAATTGTGAAGCCATCAAGGTTGGATTGGAGCGCTAGACTTGAAAATGCATTTATAGGCATACTGGACCACATTCAAGACACCTTTGGACTTGTCTCCATACTAGTTGGTTTTTGTAAAATTTTTCATTTACCGGTTGAGGTGGAGCATAAGTTCTATTGGGTCATTAAGCAATGTAATATGGAGTTGGATGCCGCCAAAAGTGATAGATGCCTTCAAATGCAAGAACTTCTTGAGTTGCACCTAAGAGCATATGAGAGCTCAAGGCTTTACAAAGAAAATACAAATTTGCTCTATAATAGCAAGATATTCAACCGAAGCTTCGAAATAGGAGACCAAATTCTTATGTATCAAGCCTGCTTTCACCATGTCATGGGAAGATAACATCAAATAGGTTCAGGTAGTACAAAGTAACAAAGTTTAACAAATTTGGGATGTTGGAGCTCATTAAAGAGGAGACCGATAAAGAATTTGTGTCAAATGAGAATCTCCTCAAGCTCCAGGTTGCTTTTTCTCCTTATCTTGTTTTTTATTATTGAACAAGTATGGAGGAGGGAGCATCCTTGTAGAAAGTAGAAACTAGGACTTTTTCCATTCAATAAAACACCCTATGCCATTGAAACTTTATGCTAATTTCACTTATGATGTGCATTTGTCCTATGATTAGCATTTTCCAACATGCCTACTATTTATTGCACTTTTATCTCTTCTCCTCAATCTTTATGTGTAGTGACTTATTGTGCCCCAATTTTAAGATTGGATTTCACAACTTTCTACTTCACTAAAGATGAGTCAATTAACAGTTTGCTCATTATTAACATGGAGGATAATGTAAATTTCAAGTGTGGGGGAGGGGATGAATTATAAGTAGTCTTGCTTGATCCATTTGTTTTATCATGTATGTCCCATTAGAGAGAAAGTTTTCAAAAATGTTTTCAAAACCAAGGTGGATTTTGCTTCAAAGTTGTCTATTATAGTGAAGGGTAGCATTCATTGTAATATAGGATCTAGTTGCATTTTATATCTATTTTTAAAACTTTCTTTTTGAAAACCTAATGTGGCAAAATATTTGAAAACCATGGAGAAAGAATAGACATACATGAGCTTCATAGAAAACTTTCAATAAATGAGCTTCATAGGCTTTGGGAAGAATTCAAAGAAATGTGCGTTTTAGACTTTCAATTTTCAAAGAGATTGTGATGAGTTGTTTTCAAGCATATTCAATGTGATAGTTGACCTTGCAATTGGATATTTCATTGGCAATTGAGGATAACCTTGTTGTGAGAATTTTTGGGCCTAATTTCATTTCGAGAGTGGATGCTTGCATGATCATTCAATATCTAGAACTTGTCTATACTCTTTGTCAAGGCTAGCATTGCATTCATGTATGAATATGATTTAGGTATTTATTTCATCACCCATTTTCTCACACCCAAGTCCACAATATGTCATTCTCCATTTTTCCTCCATTTTGAGCCATTCCTTGGTTTTAATGCATTGATGAGAATTTTAATAAAGGTGCATTGAGTTTAAGCTACTTTTGTATGCTGTGAATGCTATGTATATATTATCAAGAAAAAGAAAAGATAAAAGTGTGCATGAAAAAAGAAGTAAAAAAGAAATAGAAAAATAGAAACATGAAAAGGAAAAGGAAAAGGAAAAGGAAAAGTTTGAAGAATAAGGTATTTCTTGTTGTGGCCTCATTTTGGTGAAAATATGCTCTCATGTGTTATGTGCTATAATTGTGACATTGATTTGCATTTCAACCATTCCTTTCCATAACATGCAATCCATCATGCCTTTTACATCATTTCAACCCCTTAAGTCCTTTTGATTCATTCATGAATGTATGCATTGGTGGAGATGTTAGAGTAGATACAAGCATATGAAAAATTGTTGTTTGAGCAATTTGAGTGTGAAAAATCCACATGAGGTGAGGAGAGTGAAACACTACTATCTTGAGTGTCCTCTTTGCCATTGCTTCATCCAATTGCTTTGCCAATTCTCCCTTTGCATATTCTTGATTATTATTCATGCTAGCTTGAGATTATTGTTTGGCCAAAATTATTCTTTCTTTGCATTATATTGTACCCTTTGTCCAAGATTACAAAGGTCTAAGTGGGAAGAAATGATTGCACCATACTTTTATACACTTTACATGGTTAAAATCATTGAATTGTTGCATGTTCTAGGAGTAATTCCACCTAATTCGGATCAATTCTAGCTTTAGCATGCTTTGTTAGAGTTTTCACTAATCAAGGGCAATTTGGTCATTACCAGCATGATTTATTGATTAACATATTTCCAAGAACATTTCACTACTACCTTAAGTTCAATTCAAGTGCAGGTAATGGAAGAAATTGGCCAAGTTGAAGATCAAGTTGCAAAGAAGAAAGCTGGCCGAAGCAAGGAACCATCCTCCCCATAGCTACTGTGCAGCTCGTCAAGGTATGCAACTCTGCACACCGTGGTGAGGAGAACTAAGAAGACACCCTTGCACTTACTTTGCAGCTCACTGCGGCGAGCACAAGAAATCTAGACAGGTTGGTGACGCGATTTTAGGTTTAGTGAGAAGTGTTTTAAATTAGATATCAACTCAAAAACTAAGCTCTCTAAGCACTCTCTGCATGAAACTTAAGCCTCTCCTAGTGTTTCTCTCATTTTCCTTCATTCCCTATTCAAATCCTCTCCATTCTACTCATCTCCACTCTATCTTTCTTGCTGACTTCCTGGCTTTTATCCCTTCCACCCTTACTTTCCATCACATTTCATCTTCATTCTTCTTCATTCATGGAGGCAGCCATCATGAGTACTCTTGGGCTCGAATTTGAAGATATGAGAGGCTAGAATCTTGGAGCTTTAGTGGTGTAAAAGTGGCTCTAGCTTTATGGATCAACAGAGGGGAGTTTTTAGTTTGCAATTGCTTAATTCCTTTGTATTTGACTTCTACTCTTTTATATTTATTTTTTTTGGTTTTAACACATTGGATATGTGGTTGCTATCTATGTTTGTGAACTATTATGTGTATGCTTTGATTTCAATGTGATTGAGATACAATTTCTCATCTACTTGCTACTAATGGTTGTATTTTTTGTTATGGATATTTTAGTGATTGCTAGTGGTTATAATCAACTTCTTCCACTCATGAATGTTGTGATTGCACTTTATGAGAGCCACAATTGCATTTGTTTCAAAGCATTTCAAATACCAAGTGGATTTTCACAATTGCCCTAATTGAGATTTATGAATGCCATTTGTTGGACTGGTTCTTGATTAGAGTAATTGAACTCTAGTGGTTGCTAGGGGGTTTTAACTGTTAAACTCCCATTTATCATTTCAAAGAAGCATTAAAGCCACCATAGCACTACAGAAGTTCTTTTTATAAAATCCCCCCTAATCGAAATTTTTCCCACCCTTTAATCCAAAATTACCAAAGCAAGTATTTGCACTTTCTTTAGTTTAGTTAAATGAACTTTCAAAACCAAAACACCATGATTTTCATTGTTTAGTTGCATTTAGCTAGTTTAGGTTGAATAAGAAGACTCCTCAAGTCACATGACCCAAGGTTGTAACACTATATTGCAATCCTTGGATTTAAATTTTATTTTAACCCCAAAGGCGCATTAGGCAAATAGTAGACATAAAATGCTTTCTCCAAATTTGGAATTATACAGCTCTAGTTAAAAATCACGTTATTAAACAAATAATTCTAGGCGTATGAGCGAAAGGAATGTTGGGAAATCAATGATATGTACCATCTGGCTTGGTGCATGTTTTATTTGATATTTTTCCTTGAAGGAGGACTCTTCAAGATTTATTTTGGGATTTGAACCACGTCAAAATCATTTTTATACAATTAGTTATGATTTTTCAGAGTTACTGGAAAAGTTTTTGCGCTTATAGACTTTTCAAAAAACAAAGAAAACTTTAAAAAAAAGTTGTGGTTTTAATGTTATAAATCCCATATAAGCTTGAATAAGTTTCCCATTGCTAATATATCTTAGGAATGAGTCCTAAAAGTAAAGTATTACAACACTACACTTCCATGGAGCTGTTAAGTTTGAACATGATTTGCAAGAGTGGAAGTATGAATGGCCAGGCAACTTTGGGATCCTTGATGAAAATTGAGCAACCAGAGGTTCAATGCATTATAGGGGAGTTATTTAATGTGCTTTATGTCTAGATTTTTGTATTTCAACAAATTCTGTGTGTACTTATTTATATGTACATAGATCTAGAACAAAGTCACTATAAATTCTGTGTTTTTTAGGATTTTTAAGTCATATGTGTAATCTAGTGATTTGCTATAGGATATGTGAAATTGTGTGTTTAAATTATGGATATAATGTCATTTGATGTGGTAACATTGCTTATTCACTATGAATTGATAGTAGGCTAATTGCATTTGTTAATTACAATTGTAACTAAACTCTACATCCATACTTGAGCAGTCAATTTAAACTCTCAAGCAGAGACTCAGAGTTTTTATCCTAATTTACACTACCAAGTTGGACTTCAATAACTAGACTAGAAAGCGATGTACCAGATCAATTATCAATTAACCTAGTTAAACTCAATATGGATTAGCTTGAAGTTTTCTATCTGAACTTGGATTTCAAACTCCCAATCTTCTCAAAGTTAGGATGGTTACAAGGTTTTCATCGAGTGCCCTATTTCATTAGAAGGGTTTTCAAGTTGTATTTCAATTGTTTCTAAATTTTTTTAAAAAAAACTAGCAAAGCTAATCTATTATGTTAGTCAAATCAATTATTCGGAGAGGATACGAGAGAACACCACTAGTACAATCCTTAAATTTTAATTTTTTTGCATTTGACCCCAAGACACATTAGGATTAGGTCAAATCATACGGTGTACTTATGATGGTAAATAACAATGAAATAATCAATTACATGGGTAACTATAGTACATTAAAGGATCGGTATATAACATAGTGGCCAGTAACTACGAATGCCCCTATACATTTGTGCAAGTAGAATTGATCAAGGGCAAGCATGTCATTGCAAGTGCTGCCACTCCTGAATCGCATTAAGTAGTGCATAATTAGGCACCAGATTGGTGTGCTCAAGCTTAAGGTTTGTCATTGGCGAAGTGTCATGATCACTATCCAACCATCCTCTTATTGCGTCTTCTTCGTATGTAAAGCCATCTGCAGCTATATAAGGGTCCTTCATGACCTCCTGCAATTCCAAACATAGTATCAATGAAACATTACTTAGCAATCTGTCAACTAATCAGTTATACAGATTTAGGTGTGTGCTCCTACAACTAGGGTCAACGAGGTAATTTTGCTTCAATACATCCGAGTTATACAGATTCTCAATGTATGAACACAGCTTTTCGGTATGTACATTGACCTCTTCCTTTTAAAGTCACTAGAAAAATGACACCAAGTCCCAGCGAAGATGATGGATCCATAGTTTTGCACTTAAACCACTTTATATACTTCTACTGTTGATGCAGTAGTTTAAACCTGTGGGGTTTACTTATTTTAGAGTGTAATCCCTGGATTACATTACTACTCAGTAACGACAATTTAGAATTCTCCAAAGCTTGCGGCAAAAAAAAGAAAGGAAAAAAAAAGAATTCTCCAAAGCTACCATTAAGTTCTGCATTTTAGTGCATTGCTTAATTCAGCAATTGGATAATCCTTCCAATAAATTTGCTTTGGAGTTGTCAGTAAATCATATGTATGAGGGAGCAATGGCCGAGTTATAGCGGCTTACAAACTACTGACACAAGATGACATTTGATTAAAACATGAGAAAGTAACTTATGAAATTAACCTGTTCTAGACTGGAATGGTGGCACTTGATTAAAATATAGGGAGAATCACACTTATGCTTCAAAAGATCAATTTAATGGTAGTATGATCTCACTACATTTGTTAAAAAATAAATAGTCCATAAAGACTTATATGATGGAAAATATGAGTGTGTCGCAAATTGTACATGTTGAGAATAGCAAGATTTCTTTCTTCAATTCAATTCAAAATAATGCTGCTAACATCATAGCTACTTCCAAGCTTAGGGAAGTGCTAAAGCACCGAGTTTAGCTTTAAAATATTACTCCCTTCGGTTCTAAATGCTAGTTAAGTTTATTCAAAATTGTTAAGTTTATTTAAATGACATGATATTAAGCGATCTTAAATTTACGAACGCTATTAACTCCACAAATAGGTCTTATATTAACGACTAGAGGGAGTACCTGATTAATCTCATTATTGGGATTGATATTTACTATTCAAGATTTAGTATACCTTAACATTAGATATGGATATTATATAAGATTCTAGGGTAAGTCAGTTTATGGTTTGCTTATACAAAGGTTTATTTATACTCTTATTTATTCAACGATCAATAATAATTCAGAGGCTCTATTTTTTCCTGTACTTTCAATACTTCAAATTACCACACTGTATTTATGCCTTAGGTCACTCTCAGAAACTTGCAACAAAGATCATATATTTGGAACTGCCTATGTAGATATTTGCAATTTATTTTTCTGAAAAATCTTGTAGGTCCATAAACTAGATTTTGAGCAGTTTATGATATTAACCTGAAATATGGGGCAGACAAAGTGAGGAGGAGGACGTGGAGGCTTCTTGGAAGTTGAATATGGCGACATGTTGCATGAAGTTCGTAATGGTCGAAGAACACACAAGATTTCTGACAAGAGCTCTGGCTGGATCAGCTGAGCCTTCTCAGAACACCTTAGTGCCAAATATGCTAGCTGTTCAACTTGATCAAGTGGCCATTCTCCAGCTGAAATGTCCAATAACGTTTTAAGATTTTCTCTCTCCAATGCACATTTTGTATCCCTTACTATTCCTGAAAGAGGTCTGCCAGTTAAAAGTTGTAACAATATGATTCCAAATGAATACACATCTGATTCTGGTGTAAGCTTCCCACTGATAAGAAATTCTGGATCCACATACACCAAACTTTCACTTCCGTTAGCAACTAACTTATTACTATCAGCTGAATGCCCACCGCACTGGACCAAAGAAGAAATGCCCAAATCACAAAGTTTGGCCACAAAGTTTACATCAAGGAGAATTTTACTGGGCTTCAAATTCCCATGGATTATACAAGGCTTGCTGGAGTGAAGGAAGATAAGAGCAGAGCATATGTCAGCAGAAATGGATAATCGAATTTGCCAAGGAAGTGGAGGCTTGTTTGTACAGGCAAGGTGGTCCTCAAGGCTGCCATTATTAAGGTAATCATAGACAAGTGACCTAGATTCTGGGCAGCTTCCAATCAGTGTTACAAGGTTTGGATGTCTTACCCTACTCAAAACCTCAACCTGAAATTCACCGAATAACATAGGCAATATCAGTAATCCGTTAGCAGGGCCCAAATAAACTCCAAGTTAGAGTACTGTTGGAGTGATCACAGAATTGAGAGATTGATGCATAAGGGGAAAGAATAAAGCATTCTAGAGAATCAAGATTATCATTTAGGGGGAAAAACATAAAAGGAGCTAATCATGATTATTTCTTAAAAAGCTACCCCCACCGTCCCTAATTATAAGCTTCACATTTGTGAATGAGCTTGTCCCAAAATACAAGCTTCATTTTAGGGTTGTCTAAATATTTATTGCATTTTTTTCCAATTTCACCCATTGTTTATCTTTTCCCCATACACTCTCTTTTGTCATTCTCATCTTTAATAATAAGGCCAAAGTTGGAAAATAAATTAGATTCCTCACATAATTATTACTTTTAACTAACTTAAGTAGTTTTTTCGAATAAAACAAAGTGGTTATTTGAAGCTTATATTTAGGGACGGAGGAAGTACATCGAATCAAGATATCAATCAATAAACATTACAAAATCTAAAGGGAGCCTCATTTTTATAAGCTATAAATAGTATGGTTTGTTATCCATGCAATATACAAAAGAAAAGCCTGTAAGTCTCATATTACCATTTGAAGCAGATTACATAAATCACTTGAAGTCAAATGCTCCATCAGCCACTGTTCTACTCCCTCCGGTCCTAAATATAAGACCTATTTGGGGAGTTGGTCTTGGTCCTAAATATAGAACATAATTCTAATATAGGACCGGGAGGAGTAATTTATAATTTAATTTACCAAGCTATAAGTTGGCTACATGAACCCAGCTATAAGTTGGCTACAAGAAAACACATCTAGTTTACCAAAATTTTTAAAATGAGTCTCGCATTGAGTTAAAACAAAATAATTTAATATATCAAATGCAACTCTTTATGAGGAAAACCAGAAATCGTGAGAGGAACTCATTACTTCCTGAATGAGCACAGAGAAGAATGTAAATGAGATTGATGACAACAAAGTAGCTAGCCAAATCTGAAAAGGTTTTCATTTTTCTTGTTTGGGGTAGGGGTGGGGAGCTAAAGTACTTATAAAAAGAACATATGAAAACAACACAAATTGAAATTAGCAATAAAAATGAAAAGAACAGTGGCTTTAATGTTGGATGTGCTTTGAACAGGCAGCAACACCTTAAAACATGGAAAAGTGATGTATACTGAGTCTAACCAGAACTAGTACTGACCTTAAAAATAATGTTTTCCACCATCTCATACCACCATAACACTTGGATTCAATTTTTTATGACATTTATCCAATTTACGATTTCAAATAGCAAAAAGGAAGCCTCTTCGGTAAGAACTACTAAGCACCAAATAGTAATAATTACAATAACTCCAATTCATTCACATGGTACTCAGCCAATCTCAAATAAAAAGTGCACAGGCTGTGGACAAATGGCAATTGATATAACATAAAACCCCTGGTGCTTTCTATAAGACATACATTTGGAAAAAAAGAAATTGAAAGCATATACTATCAAGGGTCACAAATTTGGCTGCACAAAATTTCTAGCAATCTTAAAGAATACAAAATATAAATAGATGATACTGAAGAGATATGCATATAATCCAACAATACTCAGGAACCCAAAGTCAGAAAAAACAGAAACTAACACATAGCAGATCAAATAAGTGATCACGCGACAACAATACTATCTATCTAAACCAAAAATTGTTCATCAAGTATTATTAAAAACAGCCAAAAAAAATCAGTAATTAGATTGATTGAAAATCACATAGTTCAATGAACAAGAGGATGCTTTAAAAAGACCATACTAGACATTCAGAATCTAAAGCTTCCAGTTTCTTCAACAATCTAAGCTATTTATGGAGGTTGGGCCAATAACTTGTAAATGAAATCAGATAAACAATTCAGATTGAATAAGAAATGCTCAATGATCAGCATAATAACATTAGGAAACTACTTCTAACAACAATCAAAAGAGATCAATTCTACAATTACGGGAATATTCAACAAAAGAACAACAGTGCAAATTACCAAAGTCACACACAAAACTACATCTGCCTAGAAGGGGAAGAAGTAAGCAAATAACATAATTTCCAGGTTAAGTTTGAAATACAAAATATAATTTATATTACGATTTTCAAGCCAGTGAATGTATGCTAGTAAAGACCTTTTGTTGGAACTCCGGTTGGCTCTGACAGCCATAAGAGGGCAACATCTTTATGACAACTTGCATATTTCGAAGCAGTCCTTTGTAAAAACTTCCATACCTTCCCTCTCCAATCTTCCAAGATGGATCAAAATCATTAGTTGCCTCATTGATCTCTAAGAATGAAAATGTAGGAAATTCTGTTCGGTGAGGATATTCAGCATCTGCATTTACAAACTTCCTCAACTTTTTAACTTCCCTTGCTGCATTAGAATGCTCAATCTTTAACTTATCTCGTTTGTCCTTGAACCTTATCAAGAGTCCCACTGCTGATATAATTTTCTCCTCCAAATCTGCTACCACAGTCTGGGACTTCACAACTTGGTCATCAAATGCTGAATTTTGATTTTGGATCATTTGTAGTTTTCCCATGATTTCATCTTGCTGATCTTTAAGCTTTTGTAATTCTTGCTTTTCCTTAATCAATAAATCTTCAAGCTCCATTCTTCTACTTATTTCATTAGCACACAAGCTTTCTAATGTTTCCACCTAAATTAGTACAAGTTGAATGAAATGTTGTAAAATAAAAATTGAGGTCATCTATATCCACTAGAAGTAGTCTAGATAAAGGAAGTTTAAAAGTCCAGACTATTTAGATCGCATGTAGAAGCAGTCTAAAAAGTAGACTTTGTAAACCGTATATAAGAAAATGCGGTCTAAAAAATGAGAATCTTTAGATTGAATGTGGGCATAAGCGGTCTAAAAAAGGAGTTAGATATGTGGTCTAAAAGTCCAATTTAAAAAATTGAATAGACAATATTTTTATCGAGTATAACTAAAATTTACTAATAGTAAAAAAAGTGTTACTTAAATTTTAGGGTTAAGGGTTAAAAATACCCATAAAGTTTTCCTAAATGTGCATCTAGCACCATATACATTTTTTGAGTGCAAAAATACACATAAACTTTTCTAAATGGGGAAAAAAATACCCCCGCTGTTAACTAATGTAAACTTCTGTTAACTATTAGTAATGTGGGCCCCACACCATTGTTTTTAAATTAGCGTTAATAGTCTAAAATATTCATGAACTTTTTCTAAATGTGTGATTGGGACCATAAACTATATTTTATGTAAAAAATACCTATAAACTTCTCTAAATGGAGCGAAAAAGCCACTGCCATTAATTAATGTCAACATTCATTAACTTAGTTTTGTAAGTGCCACACTATAATTATTATAAAATTATTGTTTCAAAAATCTCCACACCTCTCTCTCCCTTTTCCCACCCCTCCCCATAGACCCTTTCTCTTTTTCTACCAACCGACAATGATAGACGTGAAGTTGCAGTTATATCCGCAAAGTAACTTCATATGGAATGCTTCTCTTCATCATTTACATGAAATATTTTCAAACTTTCAGTAACAAAAACTAATTTAAATATATAGATTCCAATCATCAAAGGCATTACTCGACGAAGGTGATTGGGTAACGTAACATTGGTTGATAAAGGAAGAGAATATAACCGGGAGGGGTGGGGAAGGGAAAGGTAGGGGGTGTCAATTTTTTTTTAAAAATTAAAATTTAGAAACAATAGTGTGGGACCCACTAAATAAAAGTTATTGGAAGTTTATATCAGTTAATATTAGTGGCATTTTGCCCCATTAAGATAAGTCTATGGCTATTTTTTTACCAAAAATGTTCATTGTGACCTACACACATTTTAGAATAATTCATGGGTACTTTTTGCCAATAACCCTAATTTAAAAAATAACTAGTGTGAGGCCCATAAGACTAATAGTTAAAGAAAGTTGCATACATTAATTGGCAGTGGATGCATTTTTGCCCCATTTAGAGAAGTTAATAGGTATTTTTACACCAGAAAAAAGTTTATGGTGCCAAACGCACATTTGGGAAAAGTTCATGGTTATTTTTGACCCTTCACCCTTTTGATCTTATAAAAAATTGAAGTCAACCTGAGTAATTACACTAATGCCATTTTATTTATTATCACATAGTACCTAATACCATAAATCAGTTAAAATTGAAGCATTTGTCGAATACAAATAAAGTCTAGCCATGACCAACTGCAGTTACATAAGTTGGTTTATCATGAAGAAACTATAAAGTGTAATAAGTCATAGTTCTCTATATCAAGATTAACAAAAACTTGCATCAGAATTTGAATGGTTGATATAAAGCAAACTGAACCTATTACTGCATGCCAATTAGGTGGGCTCATAATAACCATATCTCAGTCATTCATCTCAGCTGCTCTTTCAATACATGCTATCATTGCTACAGATAGACGTAGAGATAAAAAAAAAAAAGTTAACTTTGATGGATTGAAGATTAATTGAGCTCAACAGAGTAACTACCCATTCCACTTAAAAAGCATACAGCAAGACAGAAACAAGAATAAGTAATCAATTTGATCTATGGTACTTTTTTCATTATACCAATCATCATCGTGTGGAAGACAGAACTAAAACATAGTGGACACTTGAATTCGCATGGAAGTGTCCCAGAGTGTAGAAGAGAGCAGATTAAACTTTTCTATAAGGGAAAAAAAGAAACTATATCTAAAAATGAATGTGATTACAACATTTGGTCCTTCTTCAAATGAATAATCATCATCTTCAGTTCTCCTATTTTCTGGCAATGCATCCAATAAAACTGAACTAATTTTTAATTTTAGATCCCTTAACGGTGGGAAGGAGCAGAAAATAGATTGCTTCAATCATCATGTAGTAAAATTAAATGTACGGCCAGAAAATACCTCCGTTTGTTTTCACTTATCTTGGATTCTTCTTGTCTTTGCCAACTCTGAAAATGGCCTTGCACAAGTCCTTAAGGAAAGTAGAAACCTGCAGTGGACACTCAGAATCAGTTAAAGAGAGCAAACATCAACTGGAACCCTCATTAATTGGAGATAGCAAAGTTCATGGCACTAACACTGGAAAATTCGAATTCATAGGAACCACATCATTCAATTAAGTTAAGCTTGTGTACTTTGTGCTGCAAAATAGACATTTAGTACTGGTTAAACTACAGAGGGACAGTTCATATCCTATCTATATGATATGGGAAATGTAGGCACCTCATGTTTATGGATACGGAATATTGTGTTTTTAATGTGGTTTTTAAATAAGATAAATGAGCATTACAAATCATGGGTTTAATTTGTTCTTGAACAAGAAGAGGGAACATGTAGCCTTCATAGAAGGTATCATGGGTTTTGAACTTGAAGCTCCACTTACCCAATATACCCTGAAACCAAAACGCAGAATAGATATATACATAATCAGATTTTTAACAGGTTTAATTTATGAATCATGAAACAGAAAGAAGTAAAGGGGCTTGATTTGTTTTGTTTTTTGTTTGGATGTTTGCATACCCCAACAATGCATCCCACTCCTGCCTCTTCAATGGTTTCTCTCACAGCTTCCTTCTTTTGAGATTCGTCTAATTCCCAGCCTCCCTGGTTTTGGTGGTTATTAGTAAAGTAGCAAAACATAGAGTAATGATGAAAATGTCTCACTTGGGCGTTATAGAAAAGAAGAATATTTATCCATAATAAAGGAAGATAGTAATAGCATCAGTAGGAGAAAAACCTCATCGTCTTCATCGTACCACCAGAACTCTGTTTCAATCTTGTTTCGAAGCACCTGCTCCACCAAGGCCCTCTTTCAATCAACACTCACAATCTGCCTCTCATAATTTCCTTGGCTTTACTAGATACTTGAATTCAAATCGTCTAATTGCTCAATCTTCAACCAACAGAAAAATCAAAACCCTACAACCAAGCACAACCAAATATCAAAGGCCGAATTCACAAACTTAAACCATAACAGCCAGGGAAGAGCAAATTTAAACAAGCTAAACCGAAAATCAAAAGCAAGAACAATCACTTATAAATAACTCAAAAATCAAGGAAGATGCGAGATCTTATGAGATTCAACAAAGCAAGTGAATGAAGTCATTCCATGTAAGATTTCAAAAGATAAATATCTTCCTCATCTTCACCTCCAACGCAAGTAGGAAAAGCAGCGAGGCTACAAATGACGGAGAAGAAGATAGATCAAAAGATGATTGAAGTGTGATCGGCGATAATCAACGAGGAAATAACAACAACGAAGAAGTGATTTGGGAAGAAGAACTTACGGCGTTAGATGAAATAGAGGAAGTAATGGCCCAGAGCTCGAAGGGCGACCACAGTGGAGGAATCTCCCACGACGGAGCTAAAAAAATTCGACGGAGAAGTTAAACAAGGCAGATTTGAAGAAAACATGTGGAACAAGGCAGAAGAAGAAACTTAACACATGAGCTTACCGTTTTGACCGGTAGAGAATCGATTTCTTTAGAACTAACGAGTTTTGGTATTCTTGTAGCTACTTAAGTCAAAAAGTTAATGACAAAAATCACCACGACTTACTAGTAAGGATGATGCAACATCTACCATAGATTAAAAAAATTAATGCAGAAGCAGATGAGCTGGCGAAGCATTTTATTCCTCTACCATTATTTCTGTTTTTTTTTTATCAACGACAAATTTCATTAAAATATAAAATAAATTACAAAGTAACAAGTAACTAAATAAAAGATGAATACAGAGAAAAAACAAGAAAATGAGTATTCATAAAAAAAAAAAAAAAAGGTCATGACCCTACATGGATAAAATGTATATATTGAAACCGAAGAAATTAGAGCAATTGACTGTTGAGAGATAATTAGATCATTTGAAATGATCATTGAAGAGCAGCCCGAAAACATCTCATAAGAAAAGATGAGGCATTATACATAAGATTCTTCTATTGAAAAGATTGTATCAACACTTTGTCAAAGAAAATATGCATATTGCATGTTAATCCTGAACTGGTTCTAGATTTAAGTGCAAGCACACACCAAGTATTAGTTTCTATGAAAGCTTAGGGATTTAGAGGAGGATCTAGTTCCATGATGCAAGATGTAACATTTGAAGTTTGATTTGAAGAATCAAATGCTAAAGAGCTGAAAGAAAGAGATTGTTGAATATGATTTGAGAGGGTGCACGGACAAGCTTTAGATCCATTATTTAGAACAGAGTTCGGCAGCCACCAAATATGATTAAGAAGAATGACTATCTTCTTGATTTCATCAATTAATCCATCCTTGTGTAATTGAAGGAAAGAAGAACATAGCCATTCTTTGAAGGAATCAAAACTATTTCATTCTAGCCTGATGGAGAGAGAGCTCCACCAAACAGCCTGAGCAAGAGGGCAAAAAAAGAATAAGTGCTCTGTAGTCTCTTCCTTATGATGTCTGATTAGTTCATCCCGAGATGGAAGGACTTTATGAAGTAGCTTCCAAATAAATATAAGGTTCTTCATAGGTAAACTAATGGACCATAATAATTTTCAAAAATGCTCAAATGAGTTTTGAGAGAAAGATCTAATTAACAAGGAGTAGCCATCTTTGACAGAATATTGTCCATTAGAAGACCTATTCCACACCAAGAAATCTCAAGAATTAGTAAATGATATTGGCAGAGATAAAATGGCAGACGCCACAGCTGGAGGGTAGAGTTGATTTATGAAAGAGGAGTTCCATCTAAAAGGAACCCAAGCCAGATTTGAATGCAGAAGTAGATCACTAACTCATTGATATCCAACTGAAGTTAACATTCCTGATTACATTGGCCACCAAAGATGGTGGTTGATATGTATAGATGAACCATTTCCAACTCTCCATTGATGATTCTCCAAAATTAGATCTTTGCTACTTAAGATGTCTTTCCAAATCCAATATGAGTAATATGGTTGCCTTGTAATTTTCCTTTGTCGAAGTGTCAATATATTTGATCTTCAATGTGGATCCTAACAAAGATGAAGAAGGGGCAGAAATAATTCGCCACAGCTGTTTTGCTAACAATGATGAATTGACAATCTCAGTTTCTCTTAATCCCAAACTACCGGAGCTGACTGGTAAGAATAGGTGGGATTTTGATATCAAATGAATTTTCTATTCAAAACCTAGGTTTCGGATATCCAAACCATGGTTTCCCCAAGAAAAAAAGGGTTTCTATTAATTTTTTATCTGTTTGAGGACCATTTTTCTAAACCCAAGTTTGGACTCCAAACCTAGGTTCTAAAATATGATACAATAAAATCCAATTAATAGATCTTGACCATTGGATTTAGGAATTATTATTATTATTATTGAATTTAGGAAAGAGTAGTCAAGATCTATTATAATTGGAGAAATATTGTGCAATCGAATCCACCGTAATAGATCTTGATCATTGAGAGCAAATCCAATGGTAGAGATGCTAAACAGAGAGGACGTGGAGAGGCTATACAGTGGAGAGACTCCTAGAAGCGACATTGTCCAATTGTTATAAGATCAATAATGCTATATAGTAATGATTTTTTTTGGCCAAATATGGTACTCCCTCCGTCCATATATATAAGAGTCCAAAATTTGAATGAGTTTATCCCTTTTTTATAATAGCTTTTCTAAATTTGTCAAAGCATTTAATGTGATTTTTCTTATTTTGCCCATCATTATTCTCTCTATTTACATCTTCTTTCATACTCATTTATATCATTATTAACACATTTCTCTCTTTTATACACTCCATCATAAATAAGGGTAAATTTGAGGAAAAGAATTTATTTCAGATATATTTATCGTTTTTAACTACTTTCTTAATCCGCATGATTTTACCATTTGAGCTCTTATATATAAGGAATGAAGGAGTATTAAAAGTTGGGTTTGTAAGGAATAAGAACATAAAATGAGGATAATTGAGATGAAGGTATAATTAGAAAAGAAAAGATAACACATGTAATAAACATATAGTAGGGGTTAGCATGACGTTCATCAAAGAGAAAAGGATAACAGTCTTAGAAGAAGGCCATTAGAGAAGCTAACAAGATTAAATTAGATAACATGGAATTATGAAAAGGACCAATGACAGAAAAGAAAATTCAATAAAATTATTGAGCAAAACTTTTTCATTAACAATTTATTTAAAAATTCAATTGAGAAATTACAATAGCCATCAATCAATGTAATTGAACCACTTCGTGAAATAAAACTAAAAAAATTCTTGTATGAACTTGGAGCGCCACATCATTTATAATCTGTCCAATTAGAATACATAAAATTACATGATCTAATCTAGTATGAAAGCTTGCATGACATTGAATAAATTCATCTCACTATTTTCTCTTCGTGAAATTACCCTCTCCTCTCTTCAATCAATTTTGTCTCATGAACTAAATGGTGTGATTAGATATATTCAATTAGGAAGAGGATCCTTTCATAATCCCTTTTTTCAGTTTCTTCTCATAATCAATCATTCACTTTTAGATTTAAAAACGACGTGTCCAAATGATTTAATATCTTATACAATATTTTGTTAATATTTTTTAACTTATAAATTAATAATTTCTCATATTAAGTTTTGTTCTAGATTGTGTACACTTGTATTAAGAAAAAATTAATGTATAAAATATTTTAATAAATTAATGTATAAAATTAAATTATGTATTAACCATTCATATTTTTCATCTAACAGTGAATATAAGTTTATGAGAAGATAATGATAAATAGAGAAACCCAACCCAACCCAATTCACCTTGCGCTAATTTCATGCAAGAATTTCTCTTCAAACTGTTAATTCTCATGAATGAATTGTCAATTGTTAAAGGGGTGGAAGAAAGTGAGATTGGAGTGATTTAAGGAGTGTCCACTGGTGATCTACCAATCAATGCCACCACAAACACATCAAAAAAATTAAAGGCAAATTATGGCTTACACAATCGGAATCGGAAGTCATGAAAATTATGTCCATCATAGTAACACACACATAAAGGTTATTCACAAGGTTCAAAAAATTGGACCGGACATCAAACTAGATAAGGCACTGATTCAAGGGTCAATGGTCGGATCGGGTCTGACTAGGGACAGACCGGTTATATTAAAATAATAAAATCTTATTGATATTAACATTAATAATCACTAATATCAAAATGTAAATGTAGATAAGTATACATTGATTCATCAAACACAAATGTTTTAATGTTTCTATAGAGGAAAAAATATAAATTATTAGTTGATTACATGTGAAAATAAATATTAATCTACAATCCACAGACTAAAATACAAATACTAAGAGCAATAACAATTAAATATTAAACATATGCAAATATAATAGCATTTAAAATATTATAATTTCCTGGTTTCTAAAATTAAATGAAGTGAAAGTTGGTAATTAGGTGAATTATAGCAAAATAAAAAAAAAATCACATTTTTTTTTAAAAAAAAGAACGGTCCAACCTCCCCGTTTTGGGAGGGTTGAACCAGCCCTCTGCCAGTTCAACTGCCCTCCGGGGCTAATGCCTCACCCAGACAAGATTTGTGGGCGATTCACGGTTCAACCGGTCCGATCTGGGTTTTGGTTCCTTGGTTATTCATAAAACACAACATTAAACAAACAACCCTTTCACTTTTTCAGTGATCAACATAGTCATTTTGAGATTTCGGCCAAGAAAGGCAATCAATTAAATTCCAAGGAAAAAAAACAAGCAGCCTTCCTGAGTTCGACACGATTGGCCAACCCAACAACTTTAACTTTAGAAAAATGTCAAAGAAGATTGAAGGCGACAAACTTTACATGAAATAATCAGGGTTAATACTATTTATAATCTTTATAATTTGATCGACATTTGGTTTTTGTCCTCGTAATTTCAAATCGTGATTTTTAGACCCTATAGTTTGTAAAAAAACTTGCTTTGAGTTCAATGACACTAACACCCGTAAGTATAAGGACAACAAACAAAACTCGTTAAAAGTATTGAACCAAAGTCAAAACTCGATCAAACTTTGAGGCTACTATTAACCCAATCATTTTGGCCCAAAAAAAAAAAGTATTAACAACCCATTAAACAAAATAAAATTAAGAACGTAACAGAACATCAATATTATTGCTTATTTACATCCACATCAGAACCAAGTGTAGACGTAGTTTCCAATTCTTTCAAACTCAAATTTCAGAAGGATTATAAATTTGTGAATGCTCTGTTCAGCACCATCAGACTAGTTCCTCAAATTATGATCCATTGAACATAAATAACGCTGGATATCAAATTGACTCGATGAACACGTTTTTCCCAGCTTCATCCAGGACGACCCCTCTCACCCTACTCTGGTTGGTCAGCCAAAAAATCACAATCTTGGTGAATGCTAACCTAGCTATGGCCAATCACAAACATCCAAGGCAAAATTTTTGCTATCACCAGAGAGTATTTGCCAAGTACATTACCCAAGCAAAAGCTCTGTTGATTACCTGCTTACGCTATACATTTGATTCCCATCCAAACTACAGGTGATGACCACCATTCACCTTTAAAATAATGAAGGAAAATGATTAGGACACCTTAAAAAAAAAAAAAAAAAGAAGCTATAAAAGACATATTTTGAAAAGAGCAGAAAGTTTACTTGAAGGAATTGAAGAAGCTGACTGTGTCCTTGAGGGCATCAATAAAGTTGTCAACATCTTCCTTCGTGTTGTAGAAGTATAGACTAGCACGTGCGCTTGCATTGACTCCGAGATAACGATGGAGAGGTTGGGCACAATGGTGACCAGATCGAATAGCCACTCCATGCTGGAGTGAAATATATCAGTTCAAGAAAGAAGATATTTCCCATATCTCATTTAAAAAATACCCCACCCACTACATTTTGATCACGATAATTAGTGTTGTATTTTGTTACTTCCTTTGACAGATACGTGAACATTAAATTACACTTCTAAGTTCTAACAAATATTTTCTTTCAATTCAGTCCTATATTAAAACAACTTCAATATTCCCCATCCATTAACGCCAGATCAAATAAGTTGCTGGCTTAGACATTTATGTTTCGTACCTGATTCTGTTAAATCACCAAAAATTGCTCAATCCAAGTCCATATAATAAGGTCTGGCGTTATTTTATTTGTTTGTTTATTTATTTAAAGGTAAAGTAGCATCCCACACCGTAATCTTATTTATGGTGCATCCAACACTCCCAAATGTTATTTTTAGTTACATCCAACACCCTACTATTATTTATGGCTTAAGGTGCTGGATGCATTATAAATAATATCTGGGTCCTAGAAGCACGAGAAAAAATAACATCAAGGTGCTTAATACAACTGTGAAGTAATAGGGTGTCGGATGCTACATTTACCCTTTATTTATTTTCATGTACATAGGAAAGATAGGAAACACAAGAAGCGTTCTAAAAGTTGAGAGACTAAACGTAATAAATTATCTATGGATGGCAAAATAGGGATTCCCACTCGATTATAAACTAAACATGGAGTTAATCATCAATCGTTTACCTGTTGATCCAAAAATGTTGCAAGATCAGTGGGATGTATGTTCTCGACATTGAAACAACAAAGGGAAGCTCTTTGGCATTTATCTGAAGGTGCTGGTCCATAGATGCGAATATTTGGCACTGAAAGCAGACTTTGGTACAGGTATCTACCGAGCTCCATCTATGTAACCCAATTTTAAAAAATATATTGTTGAACTTGTAATCAGAGTTTAAGCAAAGTCCCTCCATAATTACTACATTAGGCAATTTTTCTTCAGTTTAGAGAAAAATGAATTTTTTTTCATCTTTGAATTTTTACCCAGTCTGTAATGTGGTCCTTATTTTATAATCAGTATTGATTTGGTCCTTATGCAAAATGTGAATTCACGTTTCATCCAAAATGCAGCCTTCCTTGATTGATTATTCCCTCACTAATGCTAATTCTGTGATCAGAATTATTTAATGCTAATTCCTTTATGAATAACATGAAGATCTAACAATTAGAAGCTAGAAAATTTGTCAGCATTAACATGGCACTTGCACTCACATCTTTTTTCTTTTCTTTTTTTTTGGGGGGAGGGGGGGGGGGGTGGGACAGACTCATGTTCATTTCTTATTTTTCCTGAATTATAAAATTGCATTACATATCAGATTGAACATTGACTAACCTCGTAATCATGAATTTTTTGCATCCCAATCCCAGATAGATAATCAATTGCTGCTCCTAGCCCAATGGCTTCGCCAATTGCTGGTGTACCGGCCTCAAATCTAACAGCCAGTGACTAAACTCATGAGATACAGATAGCAATGCAACCATCATAAAGAAAAATCATCTAAACGGAGAAGGGGAAAAACCATTGGGCATGGGCAATATCATAAAGATCAGAACAGTCATTATCCAAATAATAATGCTGTTCAAAGTTCAGTGCTGGTTGGACTGTTGAACCAGATTCAAACACAAAAACCTTTTAAGAATCAACAATTCTAAAAGAAGTAAAAAAAATGTAATTGGCCAAGAGTGCTGTGGCTGGAATAAGTGTAACAGAAAGTGACATGGAATCTTAAGCACAGTTTAGGATTTCATCACTGAATTTCACCCTTTTGGAGTTAAAAACATGACGGTTTACAAAGAAAAAAGGGTGATGTGGGAACTTTACCGTCAGCCAAATCACTGACTAATTATCTGGTAACTAATTAATTATAACAACCGCTAACCAGTTCTCATACAAAACAAAGTCATTATCCAAACCAAAAAAACAGGGAACTTCAATCAGTTCTAGTTTCAATGGTGGTTGAACTGGCCCGCCTATCTAGTGAAAAAAATAAGTGACCTTGAAGAAAATACTCAACTAGGAATGGTGTTGGGATTTTAATAAAGGGCTTTCTGTTGACTGATATGTATGTATTGACGAGCTAGAATTAATCACTTTTCAAATTACATGGATGGGTTTCAAAACATTTTTCCAGAAGCAAAGCAACTGATTTGCTGAACATGCAAATAGTGTAAAGCAAAAAAGCATAGCCGTCAATTCTCTTCCTATTCATGCCTTATGCATAAGCATAAGACAAACTGTACCAATGGAAGAACGAGTTCGCAACCTGGATGGGGGATCAGCATAGGTCGAATGATCAAGAAATACATCAGAAATCATTTCTCCACCACCTAAATAAATCAAAGAGATAGCAACAATAAAAAAAAAATTGCCTTTGAAAAGAAAAACTCCAGCTGACCTGGGGTCTAAACAAAATAATTTTCTTATATATTAAATTACTTAATACTTTCTGACACAGAATATGTATGAATATTAGTGACTTACCCAAAAATGGTGGCATGGTAGACAAGATATCACTTTTACCATACAAGAACCCAATGCCTGTAGGCCCACACATCTGAAATATGATCATTCAATTATTACACTCACCCTAATGCTCATAATTTTTATATATCTAAGCAATCATACCTTGTGTGAAGAAGCAACAAGAAAATCAACATTAAGGCTTTGAACATCAACAATCATGTGTGGAACACTTTGACAGGCGTCTACTAGCACCTTGGCTCCAACACCATGAGCCCAATGTGCAATTTCTTCAATTGGAAGGGCAGAGGCTACAGAGAAACAGATAACAAAACAATAAATACCTATCCATATCAGCCTTCTTTCCAAGAATGAGCAACAGGAAGTATTTGAAAATTAAAATTGAAGCAGATATCACAACTCAGTGGCATCAAAAGAAAAGCCTATTTATGTGGAGGTCATGCTTACATTTTAGTAATAAACATTTTCTGCCTTGCTACTTGATAGAAAGTACCGCTTAGCTAAAAAGGAGACTAAGAAGACAGTGAGTGAAGCTCGTGCTAAAGCATACGAGGGGTTTTATAAGGAGTTAGGGACAAAGGCTGGGGAACAAAAGATTTACAAGATCGCAAAGAGTAAAGAGAGAAATTCAAGAGATTTGGATCAAGTAAGGTGTATAAAGGATGAAGAAGGTAAATTTTTTATTACTGATGAAGATATTAAGAATAGATGGGAGGCCTACTTTTCTAAGTTATTCAATGATGGAGGTGAAGGTCTATCTTGTGAGTTGGGGGATTTGACAATTAGTGAAGATGGACTTAATAGGTCATTTTATCGTAGAATTAGAGTGTGGGAGGTTAGAGAAGCTCTTAAGAAAATGGAAAATGGTAAAGCAGTTGGACCTGATGGTATACCGATTGAAGTTTGGAAATGTTTAGGGGAAGAGGGTGTGTTATGGTTATCTGAATTGTTTAACGAGATTTTACGGTCTAAGAAGATGCCTGATGATTGGAGAAAAAGTACTTTAGTTCCGATTTATAAAAACAAAGGCGATATACAAAATTGTGCAAATTATAGGGGAATTAAACTTATGAGTCATACAATGAAACTATGGGAAAAGGTGATTGAGCATAGGTTAAGACTAGAAACTAGTATTTCTGAGAAACAGTTTGGGTTCATGCCAGGGAGATCCACAACGGAGGCGATATATCTATTAAGAGGGATAATGGAAAAGTATCGCAGTAGAAAAAGAGACTTACATATGGTTTTTATTGACTTAGAAAAGGCGTATGATCGCGTGCCGAGAGATTTACTTTGGAAAGCCTTGGAAAAGAAAGGAGTATGTGTTGCTTATATTAAAGTTATACAGGATATGTATGATGGGGTGTTGACTAAGGTTAGAACGCCGGGAGGTGAGACAAAAGACTTCCCTATAAGAATTGGCCTACATCAGGGATCAGCTTTGAGCCCATATTTGTTTAATTTAGTAGTAGATGCTCTAACTGAACCTATAGAAGAAGCGGTCCCTAAGTGCATGCTTTTTGCTGATGATATAGTCCTTCTGGCCGAATCAAGAGAGGAGATTAATGATAAATTAGAAATATGGAGAAACACGCTGGAGTCGAAGGGTTTCCGTTTACGTAGGAGTAAGACAGAATATATGCATTGCAATTTTGCAAATAGACAACTTAGAGGTGATTTGGAGGTTAAACTAGGAGAGCAAACAATCCCTCAAGTAACGAAGTTTAGGTATTTGGGATCAATTATAAGACAAGATGGTGAGATTGATGACGATGTCAATCATAGAATTCAAGCTGGGTGGTGTAAATGGAGGAAAGCTACTGGAGTTCTCTGCGATAGAAAAGTACCCCATAAGGTAAAAGGGAAGTTTTATCGCACTGCTATAAGACCAGCAGTATTATATGATAGTGAATGTTGGGCTTTGAAGGGTCAACATGAACATAAGATGGGGGTAGCTGAAATGAGGATGTTGAGATGGATGTGTGGTCACACAAGAAAGGATAAGATTCGGAATGATCATATAAGCGAACGAGTTGGAGTGGCACCTATCAGTGAGAAAATGGTAGAAAATCGTTTGAGGTGGTTTGGACATGTACAAAGGAGGCCATTAGATGCGCCAGTGAGGAGGGTAGATCAAATAGTCTAAAGTCCGATTAAGAAAGGAAGAGGGAGACCGAGGCTTACACTTAATGAAGTTGTAGAGCGCGATCTTTTAATAAATAATATATCTAAAGATTTGGTTAACGATAGAGCACAATGGCGTCGTGCGATCCATGTAGCCGACCCCACTTAGTGGGATAAGTCTTTGTTGTTGTTGTTGTTGTTGTTGCTGCTACTTGATAGAGTAAAGATATCAATCCCTAGATGCGAAGCTTTCATTCTCAAAACCACTCTTTCCTTTAAACTTCCCGTTAACATTTCCTTCCATTCCATATAGTGAACAAGCTTAATAAAATTGAGGTTTTTTTTTTTTCAAGAATCGTGAAACAATCAATCTATAAAATTTGGTAAAGTTAACGTTACTTGCAAACTTTATTACTGGAATGAGAAAAAAATAATGCTTTCTCTTCTTTTGATTATAAATGAGAAATTGACCTTTTAATAAAAACAATAGTTAATAATAAAGGTTGGAAAGAAATGTTAAACATATCAAATACTAAGACTTTCAGCATAAATTCAGCTTGTGGACAAGTACTACTTCAACAAGCCCAAATATTCAAGAGAAAGCGGGTATTTAAGCCACATACTTTTGCAGAGATATTAAACGAATTAATTAATGAAATAGGGAAGTCAATTAACAGCAAAAAATAGTGTAACAACTTCAAAATTTACCACCGAGGCATGCAGAGGATCTTTAACAACCTTACTTTAAAGTACTATTTTTTTTTTTGAGCAATACTTTAAAGTACTATTAGAAGATCTATGTTTATGCATATAAAAAGAAGATGACCATAGTGGAGAATTAAATTGAAAACCTACCAAGCACATTTGATACATGATGGACAACTATTAGTTTCGTCTTCCTCGACATCATTCCTTTTAACTTATCAATATCAGGAGTTTCATCATGGTTCAGATCAACAAATTTCAAAACAGCCCCAACTCTTTGCGTGACAATTTGCCAAGGCACAATGGCACTATGATGTTCAGCAACTGTTAATATGATCTGTGAGAATGGCATACATGACATAAGATCAAGAATACATCACAAATAAAAGAAAGTAATTTAAGATTCACTCAGCAAGATAATCCATGAAAGTCAGTATTGTATAAATACCTAAAACAAAAGCTAATGCAAGAACACTAAAAAAGTCTTACACAAATAAAGGAGTAAAATAGGAAAAAGAATTCTGAATGAAACCATTATGCTATGTATTCAACACAAGAAATAAATTATGCTCTCAATATATTAAGAAAAATTTCCAAGTTACAATAGAATAAAGAAATAAGCAGAGATTTTCAAAATAATTGTCAAGCATGACATACCTCATCATTTGGTTTTAAATTTGACAAGCCCCAGGAATATGATACAAGATTGATAGCTTCAGTAGCATTTCTGGTAAAAATAATCTCTCTTGAATCTGAAGCATTGACAAATGCTGCAACCTTCTTTCTAGCCGATTCATACTCATCTGTGGCCTTTGCACTATATCCACAAGAAATTATAATGCATCATAAAGCAAGTGATCATAACATAATAATGATTAAAAAATTAGATTTTGAAAATTGCTCGAAGTTTGTTTTTGCACCGTAAAATTCTTGTCAAAAGGAAGAAAGTAACTAAATTTAAATGTTGCCTTGGAAAGTACATGCATCTGTTTCTAACAGGAAAAGCACCTTAAGAAATGAATGCCACGGTGAACATTTGAATTATAAGCTTCGTAATAATTTTGCAAGGTCTTCAAGACATTAGTGGGCTTCTGAGAAGTTGCCGCATTATCCAAGTAAATAAGTTTTGAGCCATTCACTTCCTATATATTGAGTTAAAGTATTAGAACTACATAAGATGTCCAAGAACAACACACTCAATATTCTTCTCCACGGAAAGAAACATAAGCAATCAAAACCCTATTATACCAAACATGGAAAAAAGCAATTAAGGCAAAAAAATAGTGTAACATAGAATAAAATAAGAGTATACATCCAACCCATAAAAATATAGGGGACTTGCAAAGTTCTCAGCAGTTTAACAGTCTGATTAAGACTAAGCTAATGCCATTATAGATTGATGGTGACTTTTATCATTCAGGCATGTAACTTTGATCATGGTGACTAATTAGAAAGAAAGATAATAATGGGAAAAACTCATATAATCATATTGATAATCAAGCATTGTATCATCAGACACCAACTGTAGTTGGGGAAAAATGATCATAAGATATTACATACCTGGTGGAGAATGGGGAAGTCAAGTCTGGTTGAGTGACCTAGAGAAGAGCCAAGAGCAGGTTTGGCCACTTCTTCATTGACTGTGGATGAACAAACAGTAGGAGAAGACAAGCGACGAAATCCAAATCCAACAAATGATGATCTCCGAGTATTGTTAGAGCAGCAGCACATGGGGCTTGAAATTTTGAAGGACGGAAGCTTTGGAACCAAAATATCCATTATTGAATACCCAACAAGAAAGTGAACTATTATATCCAGCTAATATATATTGAGATCGTGGAAGCCCATATACCGTTTTTATATCTGACGAAAAGTACATGTTAGCATTACAAAGGATTCACATGAGCTCAACACACTAACAACCCTAAACTATATCTAGTAATAGCATTCCTCAGTCTTACTAGGTATCTTCCTTTGTCCAAGTTGTCCCACAGTTATGGCCACACAATTTGCTCAGACTAAGAGTGTGAACATCCACAATATCTAACATACAGCCATACAAAACAGAAAATCAAACCAAACAAAGGAAAGGAACAGAAATTTCGAAATCCCCAAAGCTCAGAAAAATTTAACATGCAACTCAATCTATTAGCTTTATTTTACTTCTAACTAAGTTTAATTAAGCTTAGGAGTAGTCTTAGACGAAAAAATGGGATCTAGAGGCTCGGGTGAACAGTACCCGAAAATGATTTTGGGAGAAATCCGGCCAAAACTTCAAGTAAAACTCAAATTCTTATAGGAAACCTTTAAATCGAACATCAAGCTTCATTTAAATCGGTGAAGTTTCCTAAAACCCCAACTTTAATCGAAATCCCTCTTCTCTCTAACGATCATAAACGAAACAATAAAGAGTAGAAATCGATAGAGAAGACTCACCGTAGCTTAAATCCGGTCTTGCATCTCTCTCTCTCTCTCTCTCTCTCTCTCGATTCAGATGAGGAAGAAGGAAGGAGTGGATGATGATAATGATATGGTGAAATCGGGAATGGGAGACAGAGGGTAGTAGTTTAGAAATGAGAGGGTCAAAAGACGTTTCTGTCCTTCCTTTAACAACATAAGATATTTTCTCTATTAAGGGTGAAGTTGTCTTTTCCTCTCAATAATAAATTTCTAAAAATTACTTTCTTAAATCAAACTACATATTTCCTTCCAGGTAAATTTCTTTAAGACTCGAAATAATTTCCCCGAAAATTGTAATTATAATCCATCATCTATCTATTTATCTTCAATTTCTTAAAGAAATTATAGCCCTTAAAATCCTTAAATACCTCAAACTTCATAAATTAATTATAAGGCTTTTAAATTCCTACATAATACCCCAAGACTTATAATCTCCTTATTTCTTCTTCCCAAATTTTGGAGGTGTTATTGACTAAGAGTGTGTTTGGCTCGCCTACTTGCAGCCAAATAAGTCCTTATTTTGATAAAAAAGGATTTATTTTCAGAAAATGACTTATGAGCATGTTTGTCTCGACTTATAAAAATAAGTAACTTATAACTTATAAGTCAAAATAAGTATAAGTTCTTTTTTTCAACTTATGACTTATGACTTATGACTTATAAGTCACTTTTTTTGGTGGACCCCACAATTCTAACTTATTTTACACATCAAATCACAACTAACCAAAACATAAATCACTTTTTCAAAAGTCCATCCAAACATACATCTCATTACACAATATGACTTATGACTTATAAGTCACTTTTTTTAACAGCCCGTCCAAACATAAATCTCATTACACAATCTAACTTATTTTCAGTTTGACTTATCTATAAGTCACTTTTTCAGAAGTCCATCCAAACACACCCTAAGTGTGTGAACATCTACAAATATCTAACATAAATGATCAAATCCAAGGTTCAAAAAATGGGACCACGCTTAGAACCAGTTACGGCCTGCTTCAAGGGTCAATGGTTGGATCGATGGTCAACTCAGGGTCAAACTAGCCTTGGTAAATTAATATAGTTTTATTGATAATAAACAAAATATAATAACATAATGATTATCATATATCAAAGAACATATAAGTAAAAAAGTATTTGAATTTGCAGAAATAAAAAATAAAAAAGACTTACGATCTTTCTTAGGATTAGTAAATCAAGCAAGAAATTATATACCTCATTTATCTATATTAACTACTAAAATATTTAAGTTATTAGGAGAAAAAAGTAATTGGTTATGGAATAACGAAACTAAAAAAAATTGTAAATCAAATAAAAAAGTTATGTCAAAATTTACTATACCTACATATAATAATGTAACATGGATAATTTATACAGATGCCTCTGATAATTATTTGGGAGTAGCTTTATATCATCGGGTCATGGAAGGATTCTTGTCATCTTCCATACAAGAATTATATTACAGTACTTCTCAAAATAGAGTCAAACCTTCCTCCTTCACACCATCTCAACACAACCTTCCTCCGTTTCCTACTAGAGGCATAACTGAATTGTTTCCTTAGGAAATTATAGCCCGTTAATCTTTTGAGAAGTACTCTAATATAATTTTTGTATGAAAGAAAAGATGAATAGTAAAAAGCTGTATTAAAAATAAAAAGATGATGTGAATAGTAAATGTTTTGTTTGTTATGTATGGCATGCACGAGATGTAAGTAGAAGAGAAAGGAATATCCTCTCTATATAAAGCTTTGTAATCAGTTTTGATATACAATTTAATGTGGTTTGATATACAATTGGATCGACTTATTAACAAATAATATTAATATGTTCAACACACTTTTTATTAATAATTAAACTGAACCACATTTCAAAGTGTGTTAACAAATAATCAATAAGGTAACTTGGTAATTTCACGATTGCATTATATCACTCATAAGCTCTTTAGGACCTATTAGTTAATTTGAGATTTCAAGAGACATTGTTGTGATAAAATGTCCTCCTTGATATTTGAATATAATTTTCATCTGCAAGAGTACAGAGGTTAGGTATAGAGGATGGAATGAGAAAGGGGGATGAAAGGCACTTACATGTTCCACGTTTGTTATATGATTTTAACTATGTCCAGTTAGAGTACAATAATTCAATCCATTTTAATTATAACTGGCTGATGACTAAAGTTAAATAGCTCACGTTTTTTTATAAGTAAAACAAGCCTTATCAATGTTCATAATACTAATAAAATGTTTTCCTCAAAAATAAAATAAAGTATGAATTGTTTCATAAACTGTGGCTCGTGGAAAAAAAATGAATCAATAATCAATAAATGCTAAATAAGTTGAATTGTTATATTCTGTTGTTTCAAACTTAAGATGATTAGACACTACACTCAATAATGCCTTAAACTTATTAATATAGTTTTATTGATAATAAACAAAATATAATAACATGATCATTATCATATATCAAAATATAAATATCAATAGGTATGTCTAATTCAGAATATTATAATTTTTGTAAAGACGAAATAAAAGAAAATGATCGCACATGAAAATAAATATTCAATAACAGTTTACAGGCCAAATAGAAATATAAATACAAAGAGCAACAACAAATAAATATTAAACATCTGTAAGTAAAATAGCATTTGGAATAATCAACATAATTATAGTATAGTCTCCTATGTGTGGTTCCTGAAATTAAGTGAGTGAAAGTTAATAATAAGGGGAATTATAATAAATTAGAAAAACCTTAAAAATAAACATTTAAAATAATAAAAAAAATTAGTGGCCAGTTCAACCACCACGGGTTTTTGCCGGTTTCTCCAGGGTTTGGCTTGTTCAACCCTCCTTGCACCAGGCCAACCCACTGTCCGGGTCACATGCTAGACCGAGTCGGGCAAGAGGCCAGTTCATCGGGTTTTCGGTTGAACTGTTTGGATAGATCCGGATTTTTGAACTATGATCAAATCAAATCTCTACTACCCATCTCTCATTGGTCCAATTTGGAGCTAATGTGTAACAAATATCTAGCGATTAATGGACTCAAACTCAGCACCATGCCCCAACAAATTCATTAATGCTTACATGCTTGGCAGCCTCCTTCACATATTTCCAACCAACTACCATTTCTTCACCCCATAGTGAATCTACAGCTTTTATTCTTTGCGCACTTCGAATTCCTTCCATATTTCCAAAGAACCTACCATTTTTCAACCAATAGTTGATTTACGATTTTTAAAAATATTTATTTCTTATGCAAATCTGATTTCCATTTGGACTAATAACACCACTCTCGGCTTTGATTTTTTCTCCCTTCTCATCCCTCCCTTCTTCATACTATTTGTTCTTATTCAACCCATTCTTCAATGCATCTTTAGGAAAAAAAAAAATGGAATGGTGAAGTATATAGTTGTTCATATTGTTAATTGTATTCTCTATGGGTTGATTGGATCAGATGCAGGTCAGTCATTTTTAATTGTAAAACCATAATATTGTTTGTTCTTTGATTTGTTTTTTATCAAAGAAATAGTTCCAAGTGGGCTGAGATGCACTTTTTTAATCTATGGGTTCATGACACTACAGGTTACTCTCAATCTCCTCCCTTTTTATCTATGGGTTCATTGGATTAGATCCAAATTAGTCGCAAATCAGATCAATGTTTTGGTTCTGCCTTTATCTTGACCTTTTATAGAACAAGAAGTATTCTTCATGCATGAGATGCAACTTGTGGGGGAAAAATTGTCTACAAAGAGTTTGTTTAGAATTGATTAAATTTTTCCTTTTCTTTTAGTAATCAAATCATCAAATATCTACTACTAAATATCTAGATATCATAACTAGCCACTAATTGGTCCTAATAAGCAATTACGTGGCGTAATTACTGATCACTGAATGGAAGAACGAAATGGCAACACATATGGGGACACGTCATTCAGCTATTATGACTAAAACGTAATGGTCAACCACCTAATGAAAAAGTTTTTACACATCCCCAAATTCACCTACTCACCCAGATAACCTAGATGATTGGGGGAGCTTTTTTTTCACCTGAGGGGAGCATTTGATTTTATTAGGACAAAAATATTATATTTAATCTAAAATATTTTTTCTCAAAATATTATAGTTATAAAATTTAAATGTTACATACAATAGGGTTGGAATGGGTGACTTGACTTCTTTTCCTCTTTTCCCAAAATCTTATCTTCACCGTTAGATAGAAATAAATATTTTATATTTTATATTTTACAATATAATTATAGCATTTTTATAAATTAAAATTTATTTATTTTTATTGCAATTATGGACCATAAAGACAATGTTTTAAGAGATTATTTATGTTTCTAGTAATAATTTAATAAAACATTAAATTTAAACCATTCATTTCTTAAGGAAAAAACAGGAGAAAATAAGAGAAATTCAACCCGACCAGAACAGCGTGATTAACATTATCAATATCAATATTAACATAAATATTTTGTACATTTATTGAGTAAGCATCTAAAATATGATATACAATCAAATAAATGGTGATATGATAGTTTGACTATAATAATAAGTGTATTCATGATCATCTAAATTTTCGCCATCCGCGCATCGCATCGCATCGCAAGGGCTTTGAAGCCTTGCATTGTATATCCTAAACATGATCAAAAACATAATGGCTCGTTTGGTACAGTGTAAGTTTTTTGCAACATCCCAGAAACTATGGATTTGTGGTAATTTAAGAAATGATTTTGGGATTAATGAAGGAGATTAGAGAGTTTATAAATAAATTTATGAAAATGGAAGTATTTTGAAGATTTTTAAAAGCCTAGTTTCTCCCTTAATTTGATAAAATTAGAGTTAGAAAAATCATTTTTAGTCCCAAAAGAGATCCTACTGGGAGAAAATATCAGTGGACATTTAAAATAAGTTTTTAGAATGAAAAGGAGGGATTTTATGTTAAGGAAATATATCTTATTTTGAGAATTATAGACCTATAAGTAATTTTCCAATCCCATCTATTTTAATTTATTTTTTATAAATCCCTATTTCCTTCCTTCTTTCCCTACTCCCCCACTAAAACAAGACCCCCCATTCCTCACCATTGCTCTCATTATCCCTCCATTCTTCGAGCCACCCAGCCACAGGAGACGACGGCGGGAGCGGCGGCAGAGCTCGCCACTGTCACCACCGGTGAGGGAAGCCATCGGTGTCCCCCCATTCCTTTTTATCCCTTCCTCCTTTTGTGTGTGTGTACCATGAGAGAGAGAGAGAGAAGGTGATGGTGACTTTGGGCAGCATATGGGTGGTTTTCGGCGAGTCGCTGGTGAGTTGAAGGCAGAGAGGAGAGGGGCAAGCTTCTATATTTTTCCTTTCCTCTTTTGGTGCTTAATTTCTAAATTTTTCAAAGAGTAAAGCTAGGGTTTTGTTTAATTTCTTGAATTCTGGATTGATTGGAGTAAATTGGTTGATTCTATTGGTTTACTTAGGTTATTTGATAATGATTTCAAATGTTTGGAATTTGGAGAAATATGTTGGATGATATTTTGGGTGGTCAAAGAGAAGGAAATTGTATGGTGGGCTTAGGAAATTGATTTGGATAATGATTTGGGAATGATGTGATGGTTGTTTATTGATATTGAAGAGGTATAATTGATGACTAAAGTCTTGAATGATTGGGAATGGAATTATTGTGATGATATGCTCTTTTGGCCTAGGCTTGAAATTTGCAAGTTTAGAAGGGATGATGATTTGGGATGATAATATGATTGTATAGTGATGTAGGGAATTGAGTTAAACTTATAGTTGAGCTTAATTTAAAGGTTTTGATGTTTAATGATAAATTTTGGCCTAGGATGGATCTTGGGGAATTTATGTGCAGAAGGGTTGATTGATTGGTGAGTTGGTGGTTTCAATTTACGTACTGAGGTTTAGTTATGGGAAAATGTGTTGCATTGGTTTTGGGAAGAATTGTGTAAGGGGATTATATATTCATAAAAAAAGTTGTGAAAGTGGATTATATGTGGTCTAAAGATTATTGTCGGAATTAGTGTGGTGAATTATGAATTGATGATGAGTTGAGGATTTTAATGGGATGTTATGAATTTAGAATTCATGGCTAATTGTTTGGGAAACTTTCCCTAGGTTCGGACTTGTGACTTGAGACTAATTAGGTAGAGATGCCTATGTTAAGGAAAGGAAGAGGAATTTGATTTACTAAGATGTTGAGGATGATTGTTGTTATACGCTTGGTATGAGTTTAATTTAACTTAACCAAGCTAAGTAAATGTAGTCATTTTTCCTTGCATAATTGGGACACCTCTATGTGCTAAGTCCCAAAGTGTTGAGTTAATATCTCTTGACTTGTGTATTGATCGTGTGTGCATGTAATTGCGAATTGTAGACACCGTCGGATTGAGCTGAGCTTGAGGACTTCGGCTACACGGGGATTTCTTTTGTTTTAGGCAATTCGAGGTAACTACTCCCTTGTCTTAAATTGTATGGCTGGATGAGGTTATGCAACCTGGTTAATATGCCAACTTACATGGGTAACGGTGAACGTTTACTCTATTACTCCATTATTTGAGAAAAGCATGTGCTGGATTCTGTGACTGGGAAAAATTTGTTGATGGATGATTATCTAAATACATGTACATGTGATTGTATTTGAGCATGCCTACTTAACTGTGAAAGAGAACATGTTATTTTTTATAACCAATCTGTGAAAACATGATCTTCTGTTTATTGTCACAATTATATTATTGTTGATTAGTGGCGCCTAGTATGAGATTGGTTTCACCCCCATCACATGATGAGGTTCCCAGACTGCCATCGGGCAAACCTTTAAGGTACCTCCAATGTTTGGAACCGATTTTCTGTAGTTCTTTTGGTTGATTGGTGATCTGCCCCTCCAGGATGTTTGAATCCCCTGCGATCTGTTTCTTCGGAGACGTTTGGATCAAGTTGTAAACGGTTTTCCTCTGTGGAGGCATCTGGACTGTATATCTAGTGATTTGTCCTTCTGGGACGTTTGGATCCCATGTGATCTATCTCTTTAGAGATGTTTGGATCAAGTTGTAAATGGTCTGCCTTTGTGGAGGCGTCTGGACCATATATCTGGAATAAACTAATGTAAATTTGAAAGCATTGGAATCTCCTTGGTCTAGTGACATCTGTAATTATGTGATGACACTCCTATTCTTAATATTCTCTATTTATCCTTTGACTATTATTGCTACTGGCACACATAACTACATTTTGTACACGCTTACACAAGTAGGATAATATAGGAAGTATAAGTGTTACTGAGACATCTTTGTCTCACTTCATGGTTATCTATGTTTTTGCAGGTGATCATGCACAGGCACGGGTGTCGAGGAAGGGGAAGGAGACGTCCTGTTCATACAGAACCGGTGAGTCACCCAGTAGTGGTAATTGAGATGTAAATTGCTAAACAATTGTAGGCTTGTATTCGCTTCCGTATACTTTTGTTTTTAGTGTTTATGTGATTGGATGACTGTATGTAGGGGAGAGCAACGGGCTGGCACGGGTGGTTCGTGGGTGCACCCGTTACCCGCCTGTTTATCTTACATGGGTACAGGTGAGCCCGTACCCATGTTCAAACCCGTTTAGCCCGTAACTAAATGGGCTGAACAAGTACGGGGTATACGGGTGGGTTCCTAGGGAACCCGTCTAGTATACCCCTATTTAAAAAAAATCAGTAAAGCAGAAGGATTTTTTGACAGTAACATAATTTGGATATCAAATGCAATTAGTGAAACCCTACAAGGTACCACAAAAAAATCAGATGCAATTGGCCTCAAGATTTACTACTATGATGAGTTCATTCGTCAGAAGCAAGTCATAATCCCATAACAGCAGAAAATTGCAGAGCAAGAGAGGACGAAAATGAAGACAAAGACGAAGACGAAATCACCTCCCATTGTAGTTGTTGAGGAAGAAAGGGTTTCCGAGGATCCTGGTCCCATTGAGCATGTGTCCCTAAAGAACAACATTTTGAATTGCCTCCAGTTTTGGCTACTGAAGAAGACGAAGAACATGAAGAACAAGAAGAACCACTCCCACAGCCTCAGGCGGTTGTGGTGGACAAAACCACGGGAAAATGAAAGGCCATTGAATTAGTGGCGGTTTATTGAAACACCTTAATTTTACTACTATAAGATAGCATTTTGAATCAAAATTACAACAACATTTCAGTGTCAGAAGCCCAAAAATACAAAAAAATTTAAAACCTTTTCATTTCAAACATTAAACCAATATTCTTTTTTATTGGAATGGGCTTTTCGGACAAATTGAACAATTCAAAACTGTCTAAAGCAGAGTGGTTCATAAAAAAATTAAAAGTACATTAATCCTCTTAGGGTATTTATTATTTATTTATAACATTTAGGAATTTAAATTCATTTATAAATTTATGCATTTCTACTTTCTATGCTTTCTGTTATCAATTTAATTATTTAATTTTGTATCATATACAGATAACATTATTAAAATATTAAACTACCATCGTAAAGCACTTCCGCTGATATTCTTGCTTCTCAAAATATAATCTTATTTTCTTTGTCTACTCTTCTACCAGCACTCCTGCCTTATCTCAACCATCTTACCATCTACCAGCTTCTCTGAAACAACAATTTACCGCAGTTTATTTCATTAGCTATGGTATTCATGCTTGTAAAAACATGTAAACATTTTATAAATTTGCACATATAATGATAATCTTTATCCTATTATTCTATGTGCAATCTGCACCTACCAACTATTGATAATGATTTATCTAGTGGAGGTTCTACCTGCAGGACTTCTCGTTATAACATTTAAAGCTATAACTAACTATTCTAGCAAAGGGGCGGCCAGCCATCTAAGCTCTGGAGTACTCCAACATGAGAGGAATAAGAATATACCAATTACGTGCAACAAATATACAAAATTATACATGCAATTCTTTTTAATGATAATGAAATAAACTGTTACCTGGCTTTAAACCTTATTCTTATGCAGCCTCCCTTTCTTCCTGATGCTTCGAAGAACCAACCCCACTATCTTTTCCTATAATTACATATAATGGATAATATATTAATAACTAGACTTATTTATAATTGTTCAACGTCTCTCATGATCCTATAAAATTGTTTCTACCCTTCTTATTTCTAATATATGCTTATATCATTCCTTTTGCTAGGACTAACTCTAAATTCTTCTCAAAACAGTTTATATCACAGACTTAGTTTGAATTAACAGAAACTTAATTTAGTCACATTGAGCTATTAATCAACATTACTCCTATTATATATTGATTATAGATATCCCAACAGCAGTAACAACAATGAACCCAAATCAGTATCAAAATCCTTATAGAAGCCTTCGAAATTCCAGTCTAATTTATCATAGCAACATCAATGCTTTACTGATAGCCAATAAAAACAACCGACTTGTATTTTGACAGAATCTAATTCAATTTCGACTCACACTTGACAAATTGTTACTAACAAAAGTTGTATAATAACCAAATACACCAGAACCCTAAGGATTAGCCACCAAAAGTCCTTAAAACAGTCGCCTATAATCATTAGGGTGGTTCTCCATTAGAGAAAATGAAACAATGAGTCAATGAAATTCTTCTTGCCCCAATTAAAGCAATCTAAAATATAATTTAGATAAATAGAAATTAATTATTCTAAGTAGGCATTGCATAGCAACTTATCATAAGCAACAATCAAAGCTTAGTATAGAATTGACATAATTTTAAACAGTGCAGAGACTTTTAATGATCAAAGTCACCTAATTGCTTAAACTAATGAAAATAAGAAAACAACCCAATCACTTTATCTTACTATCCTCAACTTTCGAAGCAGTCACCAAAGTCCTTAACAGTTATCCTAAATTAGATTAAATCATAATTTTATAAATCAACTCCCTTTCCTTGATCTTAAAATCAATGCTCCATAAACTCTAATCCTCAAGCTGATTACACCAATCAATTCACCCCTAATCATTAAATTAATCTCTATACTTTTTGTGGGATCCATTGCAATAATTAACCAAATTAACCAATCTTATTTCCACAAGAATTTGAACTAGATTTACTTCTACCAATTTTATTTCCTATATCCCTGGCATCATCTTTAAAATCCCATCCATCTATAATTCAACTAAACATGGTAATAAACCCTACACTACCACCATTATCTGTATCACCATTCTCAAATCACTAACTTAATTTAATAAAACTTCAATCATTAAATCCCCCAAAATTTTCCAAGCTTCCAAGATATTAGCTTCCCAACTCCCAAGTATCAAAACATCGTATTAATGATTAATTTCAGCTTTAATGACTTTGTTCAAAAACAAACACCTTTAATTGTCAAGAACCATTCCTCAAAGATCCTAAACAGTTCTTCAACAATTGGAATCCTTAAACAAGAAACAAATCATATTTATAATTATCCATTTTCCAACTAAAATTCCTAACTCTAAGTTAGAAATTTCAATTCTTAATAAGCTGCTATACAAAACAGGGAAAACGCAAACACTCACACAATTAAATGCTAATGTTACGAACACTATATAGGTGAAATATTTTTAACTTAATTTATGTATGATCTTTTTAATTAAACCATTCCAAAATAATTCACCACTTCCTACTTCAAAAACATTGATTCATAAGTTTTATCCATCACCATAGGAATTGATCATATAGTTTCAAAGTTTCAGCTTCTTTCCAAATTACTGAAAACTAGAGCATAACACCCAATTACAACCTTATCTGATTCAGATTCCAGAGTTAAACACCCATTAACATAACCTTTGGAGCTTTAAATTAAAGACTTAAACATCAAACATCCTTGGGTCAGAAAAATTAAGGATGCAAATCAAAGCCAAGCTTCTACCAAAATAACAAATCCCTTTCCCAAAATTTCAGATTTGCATACTTAAATGAGAATCATCATGCAAGATCATATATTAGTTGCATTCTCTTCCTATCATAATTTATTTATCACTAACATCAAGAACCAGCCAAGAACCGGACCAACATATCAACCAAAATCTGAAATTCCTAAATCCCAAAACTCAATGAAAGTTCAACGTACCACCACATCTACTAACTCCATCTTACTCCTAATTTAATTTTAATTAATCCTTAGTTCAGTTTCCACCCTAAATTATACCCAAATCAACCTTTATAAACCAACAACAATTTCAGCCACCAAGCAAAACCGAACATCGAACAAATAGAGGAAAGCAAGCATTACTACAGAAATGCCCTATTGCAGCACACCAATAGCAGCGCACAACAAAAGTAAGCGCTGGGATAGGTATATAAGACCTATCCCAGCGCTTTATAAATATTTATAAGCGCTGGGATAGGTCATTGTGAATTATAGCTAATTCCCTGAATATTAATTTAAAATAATGTCTTTTATTTAATAATGTCTAAATTACCTCCTAGGTTTGTCTTTATATAGGTGATTTCCTTTGAACTTAATTCTCTGAACCTTATCTGAACCATATTTAACCCCCAGAATATATTATATGTGTCCTTATTATTTAATAATATCTAAATTTACCAACAGTTTTTTTTTAATTTTTAATGACCTATACCAGCGCTTTTTACGTAAAAAGCGCTGGGATAGGTCATTTATGGTTTATATTTTATTCCCTGAATATGTAAACTTATATCTTTTATTTAATAATTAATAAAATTCCCCCATTTATGGGATAGGTCTTTTAGTTTTGTTTTTTAATTTTTAAATTTTTTTTACTTAAGTCAGAATATTTTTGGAATTATTTTTTAATTTCTGGCCCTATCCCTGCGCTTTATATGTATAAAGCATATAAAGCGCAGGGATAGGTCTTTTAGTTTGGTTTTTTAATTTTTAAATTTTTTTTACTTAAGTCATAATTTTTTTGGATTTTTTTTAATTTTTGGCCCTATCCCTGCGCTTTATATGTATAAAGCGCAGGGATAGGTCTTTTAGTTTTGTTTTTTAATTTTTTTTACTTAAGTCATAATTTTTTTGGAATTTTTTTTAATTTCTGGGCCCTATCCCTGCGCTTTATATGTATAAAGCGCAGGGATAGGTCTTTTAGTTTTGTTTTTTAATTTTTAAATTTTTTTTACTTAAGTCAGAATTTTTTTGGAATTTTTTTTATTTTCTGGGCCCTATCCCTGCGCTTTATATTTTTAAAGCGCAGGGATAGGTGTTTTAGTTTTGTTTTTTAATTTTTTAATTTTTTTTATTTAATTAAGATTTTTTGGAATTTTTTTTAATTTCTGGAACCTATCCCTGCTCTTTTTCTTTATAAAGCGCAGGGATAGGTTTTTATTTTTTTTAATTTTTAATTTTTTTATTTAAGTCAGCTTTTTTTGGGATTTTTTTTAATTTCTGGGACCTATCCCTGCGCTTTTTATGTATAAAGCGCAGGGATAGGTTTTTATTATTTTTTTTAATTTTTAGATTTTTTTTATTTAACTCAGATTTTTTCGAATTTTTTTTATTTCTGGGACCTATCCCTGCGCTTTATATGTATAAAGCGTAGGGATAGGGTTTCCCGCGAATAAATTCATTTGTTCCCTCTCAAAAACCCCAAAATTTCCCTCCCTCAGCTCGAAAACCCTCCCCCTCAGCTCCGCCGTCTTGTTCCCCCTTAGCTTCCCCGTCCCAAGTTCCCCGACAGCTCAGCCCTTAGCTCTGCCGTGTTGTTCCCCAAGCTTTCAGCTCCCATCTTGTTCCTCTCAGCTCTCAGCTCCGTCGTTCAGCTCGTGCCGCCCCAAGCTCGTTCCTCTCAGCTCGTGCCCCCCAAGCTCGTTCCTCAGCTCGTGCCGCCCCAAGCTCGCTCATTCCTCTCAGCTTGTTCCTCTCACTCCGTCGTTCCTCCGTCGTTTTGTACAGGTTCCATTTTTTTTTGGTGAACACTTTTTTTTATTTTTTTATTTCGTGTTTGTACAGGTAACAGGTTCTTATTTTTTTATTGTTTGAGCTAAACATGCTCAATTTATTTGTTCTCTCTTTTATTCATCGTCAATAAATCTGGCTTCTCAATTCATTGATATTGATTCATGTTCTGATTGTTATTGATTCACCATTCTTATTAATTGCTTCTGCCAGGTATAGCATACAGATCTATTTTTTTTTGTTTTTTTGGCTAAATGGCTACAATTGTGTTATTATTTTTCACTGAACTTTGAAAGCTTGTTTATTGTACTCTTTCCCCTGTAAATTAGATGTTACACTATGCATAATGAAGTGTTTATTACTATAATGAATGAATTTTTATTTTGATTGTTAGGTTGCTCTAATTATGTTATTTATATGTTGTAGGAATTTGAACAAGCATTTTCTCGGTCCACATTTTCATCCTCCACCTAAAGACAAGTTAGAGAATTGAATCAGGTACATTATATGTTATGTTAGGTGCTAAGACTACTGTGTGGTCGTTTAATGTACTTTTATGAAATGATTGCCGTGTGGAACTGGATTTGTGAGCTGTAATTGAGTTTTTCTGCTTGTGAATATATGCTCTGTGCTGAGTTCTATTGTGGTGGGCTATCTATTTTTATATTAAAAGAGAGGGCCTTGAGCCTAGGAGCGTTCATTTTTTAGCCGTTATGCTGCCGAATTTTTGTTAAAAAAATAAGGTAACATCGTAAGGTGGCTACCTAATGATTAAGTCATGCACATCGATCTTACTTCCACTTTCCTTTAGTAGGTTATAATGTTGGATCGGAAATGGATGTCTTGTGATCGACATTCAAAGGAATATATAGATGGAGCAAAAGAATTCATTGAATTTGCCGCTGAGCATGCAGAGAATTCTAACAAAATTGTATGCCCCTGTATGTCGTGTTTGTATGGAAAGCTTCTCCGTCCTCTTGACTTGTTGGGCCATTTATTCTGTCATGGGATCAATCCGTCTTATACACGTTGGACAAAGCATGGTGAGACGTATGAGTGTTCTGGCGGAGACCGGGTACCTGATGTTAGTAGCGCTTCAAATGTGGTTGACACAGACATGTGTGATGAGAGCGATGATCTTGAAGAAATGTTGAATGTGGTGGGTGAGGAGGATCCTGAAATGTTTGAGACACTGAAGAGCGATGCAGAGACGCCTCTGTATGTGGGATGCAGTAAATACACCAGATTGCGTGTGGTGCTTAAATTGTATAACCTGAAGGCGCGATACGGTTGGAGTGATGCAAGTTTCACTGCTCTGCTATTCGCTCTTTGAGATATACTCCCAGAAGGGAACGTACTCCCCTCGAAAACATACGAGGCAAAGCAAATTCTCCGGTCGACTGGTATGAAATATGAGAAAATACATGCATGTACCAACGGCTGTATTTTATTCCGGAACCAGTATGCGTCGTTGGAGAAGTGTCCTAAATGCAGCACATCTCGGTATGGAAAGAAAGGTAAGAGTCCTTCTAAAGTCTTGTGGTACTTTCCGATCATTCCAAGATTCAAGCGCATGTATAGTAATGCGGATGTTGCAAGACTTTTGACATGGCACGCTGATGAGAGGATTCAAGACATCAAGCTTAGGCACCCCGCCGACGCCCCCCAATGGAAAAAAATTGATTATGAGTTCCTTGAGTTCGGTGAAGAACCAAGAAACCTACGGCTTGCATTGGCAACCGATGGAATCAACCCACATGGAGTTCAGAGTAGTACTCACAGCACATGGCCGGTGATTCTGATGATATATAACCTCCCCCCAAATTTAATCATGAAACGCAAGTTTATGATGCTTTCCATGCTTATTTCTGGGCCTAGACAGCCCGGAAACGATATAGACGTGTACTTGGATCCTTTGATTGAAGACTTGAAGCATATGTGGGATTCGGGTGAGACGGTTTTTTATGGCTGTAAGGAAGAAAGTTTCAAATTGAGGGCCATGTTGTTTGGCATAATAAATGACTTCCCAGCGTATGGTAATTTGTCCGGATACAGCAACAAAGGATATGGTGCGTGCCTTATATGTGAAGATGATACCCATTCGATGCGACTGGATCACTGCAGGAAAAATGTTTACATGTAACATCGGAGGTTCTTGCCGTTAAGGCATCGTTGGCGGAGGTGGAATAAGGCATTTAACGGGAGCTCAGAAGAAGGTAGGCCACCAAGATTATTGGCCGGGGAAGACGTTCTTGAAAAGGTGAATGCGGTGGAGAATCATTTTAGCAAGCCTTTTGCTAAAAATGTATTGACAAGTGGCTGGAAGAAGAGGTCCATATTCTTCGAACTCCCGTATTGGAAGTCCTTATATGTCAAGCACTTTCTTGATGTGATGCATATTGAAAAAAACATATGTGATAACCTAATTGGCACGTTACTAAATATGCAAGGAAAAAGTAAGGATGGTGTCAATTCAAGGTTAGATATGCTCAAGCTGGGAATAAGACAAGAGTTGGCACCTGTCGAGAAGGGATATCGCACTTATTTACCTCCAGCTGCTTACACCCTTTCGAGGAAAGAGAAAAGATTATTCTGTGAGTTTTTTAGTGGAATCAAAGTTCCAGAGGGCTACTCCTCAAATGTAAAGAACCTTGTATCTGTGAAAGAGTTGAAGTTGAAGAACCTGAAATCTCATGATTGCGACGTCCTGATGCAAAATTTCTTACCGGTTGGCATACGCAGCATTTTACCCAAGAAACTGCGGACCACGATCACCAGACTTTGTATGTTCTTCAAGCTTATTTGTAGTAAAGTGGTTGATACAACGAAGTTGCAGGATTTGCAGAGGCAGATCGTTTGTACCCTGTGCGAACTTGAAATGTATTTCCCCCCTTCATTCTTTGACATCATGGTTCACCTTACTGTACACTTGATCAAGGAGGTTCAACTGTGCGGCCCAGTCTATTTGAGATGGATGTACCCGATTGAGCGATTCATGAAAGTTTTAAAGGGGTATGTCAAAAACAGATATCGACCAGAGGGTTGTATTGCTGAACGATACATCGTGAAGAAGCGAGTGATTTGTGTGCCGATTACTTATCAAATGTTGAACCTGTTGGCTTGCCCAAGTCTCGTCACGATGGGCGATTAACGGGGAAAGGAATAAGTGGGTTCAAGCTATTACACATTTCGAATGCTGAAAGAGAATTGGCGCACTTGTACATTCTTCACAACACTCCTGAGGTTGAACCATTCGTTGAAGAACACAAAAATCTCCTTCGTGAAATACACGGTGATAGGAATGAGAGTTTGATCACAAAGGAGCACAACAAACATTTCATTAGATGGTTCAATGCACGCATTTGTCAGCAGGTTGAGCTTAATGCCGGATCGGTTGGTGAAAGATTGTTCTGGCTGTCGAAAGGACCGGGTTTGCACGCATTTTCTTATACCGGATATGCAATCAACGGTTACACATTCTATACAAAAGGCCAGGATGAAAAAAGTACCATGCAAAATAGTGGAGTCACGCTTGTTGCCGAGGGGTGGCATATATCCAGTGCAAGAGATACAAATCCCATATATGCGCAGATGGCATACTTTGGTGTGATTGATTGCATTTGAGAGTTAGATTACACCATGTTCAGAGTTCCCGTGTTCCGGTGTCAGTGGGTTAACAACCACAGTGGACGGCGGTTAGATGAATTTGGGTTTATATCGGTCGACCTTTCTAAAGTTGGATATAAGGATGATCCTTACATTCTACCGTCTCAAGCAGCACACGTGTTTTACGTTGAGGATCTTTCTAAGAAGAATTGGTCAGTTGTCATGCAGTCGAACAAAAATTATTCCGAGCAAGTTGATGATGAAAGTAGTGATGATGATATGAATGTGATAGAAGATGTTGCTTCCTTTGAGACATTAATGTCAGAAGACTTTGATGCAGACGGGTATGATGACGAAGATGAGCCCGTTTATGTAAGACGTGATCATGAAGAAGGCATTTGGGTAAACACAACCCTAAATCCAACAAAAAAGAAGAAGCAGACAATTGTAGACAATATAACAAAGAGGAAAAAGAGGCGAAAGCCCTCAGTTTGTATGTATTTATGTTGTACACTATGAATTTTTTAGCCCTCAGTTCGCATACAATTAGCATGATTATATGTATATGCACTAAAATCATTTCTTGTCTAATTTTTTTTACAGGAGAATGGATCCCCATAGTGACCAGGAGGAAGAAGAACAACATAGTGGCCAGGAGGAAGAAGAACAACCTAGTGAGCAGGTAGCTATTGCTGAAGGTAGAGCAAGGCATGAGGCGAATGTTGTTCGTGGCAGGACCCTTATGCGCAAACTCCTCACACGCAGAGCTCAGGGAGTAAAGACAAGACTTAAATGGAATCCAAATAACCAAGCTACTGGAAAGTCGGCGAAGCTCCTCTCGGGTTAAATTGGGTGCACTGTTTGGGACAAAATCCCTATTACTATTATGGGTTGGAGAAGGGCAGGCGACAAACATGAGGAGGTTTGGTTAGAGATTAAGGTAAACTACATTTTTACAATTAATGGCATATATGTCATCATAACATTGTAACTAACAAATTGAATATGATTTTTGTTGTTACAGACTGTCTTTGATATCGACAATACTCATAGGGATTATGTGCTGCAGAAAGCTTCGAGAATGCACCGGGGGTATCGTTCCAACTTGACCATATATTACCTGAGAGATGACGAAGGGGAGATCGTTCCAACGCCACCATCTATATATGCTGGGTTAATTACTCAAGAACATTGGGATGAATTTGTGCGACAACATTTGATTGAGGAGTTCCAAGAAAGAAGTAAAAAAATAGCCAAGCGGCTAAGAGCAGTCAGTATCCGTATATGGGCGGACGAAAGTCATTTCCTGAATTGGAGGAAGATATGGTATGTTAGTAACACTTTTGGTTACAAAATTATGAATAAATGTTTACGTGATTAATTTATATGTTCAACTGATTTACCATGACAGATTGAGGAACAGGGCCTAGACTGTAGGCCATCACGGCATGGCCTCTGGATCAGAGGTCACTCGCAGGCGGACGGTACCATCGTTCATGAAGAGGTCAGAAGAGTCCATGAACAATGTGTAAGTCATTCTCTTGGAAATTCTAAATCTTTTCTAAACGGTGACTTTGCTAAGTGAATAACTAATAATCCTTCTTCCTTGTTATAGCTTTTGTTAACGCAAGAATGCCCTGACGAGGTCAACACTTTTGGCAGTGGCGATTTCCTCAGTAGAGCACTCGATCGCCCTGAGTATTCGGGCCGTGTTCGGGGTGCGGGTGTAGGCGTCACGCTCTCATCTTACTTTGGGCGCAAAAAGAGGGCATCATAAGGCAATGTTAGAGCGTTGCAAGATGAAGTTCTTACTATGAGGGAGGAGATGCTTGAGATGCAACAACGCAATGAGGAAATGGAATGACGGAATGAGGAAATGCAAAGACGGCACGAGGAAATGGAACGACGGAATGAAGAAATGCAACAACAATACGAGAAGATGTATGAATTCTTCCAGCAAAGCAATGTTGCATCACAAAAGTCCAACTTCGTGAATCAAAGTCACATTCCTTCCGTCGAGAGTCCAAGCATCAGGGATAGCTGTACGATGCCCAGGGCTGACATTCCTCAGGTAGTTCATACATTTTCTACTAACAAACTAACATTGATTCTGTTATATTATCGATTGTGACCTAATGTTGACAACTCTTTCATAGGGCGAGACAAAGTGCAAGTTGTATACGGATCAATCTTTCAATGAGGTTGTTGCGGTTGGCAAGGTCTACAACACTTCGAACATGACCCTGCACAACTCGCCGTTGCCTGGAAATGCACTCAGGGTATTGATTGAATACTCATACAACGACTGGGCCTCGTTACCATTCCCTACTCCTGATTTGATGACTAGGGTCGGAGACGTTGTCGGTGCATACGTTGCTTGGCCCATTGCTTTGATTGTGCCAACACCACAGGTAATTATTTAGTAATAACATTTCCAATAGCATTCATTGTTTTTTAATAACACTCTTTTATTTAAATGTTTTTACAGGGTACCCAATTTATGGGAAAGAAAGCACAAGTGGCTAATGTCAAAGGTACCCATGGTTCAGCTGCTCAAATCAAGAAAAAGAGTACCCGTACCGATCCGTTACCACAGGTGATTATTTGCTAATTAATTTAAACTAGCACTCTTCTTAATTATTGGAATGAATTTTTAAACTTTCTATTTACATGGTTTATAGGCACCAAAAGCTAAGGGTAAGAAAAAAGTTCAAGTGCTTGATCCTGTGATTGAAGATACAAGCGTCGAAACGCCATATCGTGCTCGGTTGCGAGCATTTGCAGCTACCGTTTCTCGCGATGCTATTGTCTTCATTCCATTCAGCAGGCCTATATTTGACAAGGTAAATTTCACTGACGCTCTGTCTAAGGATCAGGTAATGGAGGTGCTTAACCAAAGATGGGTCGATGCGACTGTTATCAATATATGGATCAGGTATATATGCGTTTCCATTGTGGTTTCATTCAATGTCATAAGTTTTACACTAATTGGGAGTTGGTATGGTTTCTATGAAGGTATCTGCATGAACATGTCATGATCGCCGGGCAAAACGTTTCGTTCGAATTCATAAGCCCTTATTCGATAGCACAAGTTCCGGGCACGAAACGTGAGGACCAGTTCAGAGCGATTCAAAGGCGTTTCTCTTTAAAGGCAACAGCCATAACTTTATTCTTAGCTCCAATTAATACAGGGTAAGTCTATACATATTTTTAGTTCCGAGCATCATAGATATATATACTGACATAACGTTATAAAACATTTTAGGCTACATTGGATTTTGCTTGTCATCAATCCGATGGCACAAGAGGAACCCATAATTTACTATTTGGATCCTGTGGAATCTGCTCTCCCTTCTAATCGCCCAGATTTGATGCGTCTCTTCAATGGGTAAGTGAATGTCAACATTATTTGAATGCGTTGTATTATTTTTCACTTTATGCCCGATCCTAGCCAATAAAATTAATTTAATATGTTTCTTTTTTAGAGTATTGACTAGTTTTCGGGCCGATGTTCAGTTGAAGTATTCCAGAGCCCCTGACCCGAAAGATGCTTATAAGTGGCAACAAGTCCAGGTTTTATAAAGTTATTCAATTTTTGAAACAATATATCTATAGTTAAAATATAACGTAAATGTTTCTTATATGATATATTTGGTGTTTCTTGTTACAGTGCCCCTACAAACCCAATAACAACGATTGTGGTTACTATGTGATGCAATACATGCGAGATATCGTTACACATGATCGACTCGGCATCCCACTGACAGTAAGTTTGATATTTTTCCAACTCTAATGTGTTTGTACTTGTTAGACTTCAAGTAAATTTACTTGTCATTTAAATGTGTTCGTGCAGTATTACCCAGACGCTCGTTCGTTCATGTTGTCAAGGGAAAAAATGGATGCACTAATTGAAGAATGGTGCACTTATGTATACCCTCTTTTCTCCAACGTTAGATGATCCATTCATTAATTAGTATGCTTTTGTTTTCAACTTACAATGGTTGGTTTTATTGTACAATATTAGTATGACTTTTCTAGTGTGTATGTATATATGGTTTGGCTGGAATGGATAGTGTTGCTGGTTTTTTGCACTGATGCAGGAGGTTGTGAAACAAAAATAACTGAATATTTAAAAAAAATAATGCCTATAACAGCGCTTATTACGTAAAAAGCGCTGCTATAGGGTAACCTATACCAGCGCTCATTATGTAATAAGCGCTGGTATAGGTACCTATAGCAGCTCTTTTTAAGTAATAAGCCCTGCTATAGGGTTTCTTTTTTATTTTTTTTTTAAAATTCATATAGGTATGACTTAAAGCTGCGCTTTTCAGATAATGAGCGCTGCTATAGATTACCTATAGCAGTGCTCATTACACAAAATAAGCGCTGCAATAGGTCATATGACCTATTGCAGCACTGGCTATAGCAGCGCTTTAGGGTCAAAAAAAGCGCTGCTATAGGCTTTTGCTGTAGTAGTGAAGGAACAAAAACTCTAAAACATGTATAAATCCTTACACTTGTTCGAATCCACCTTTATTATCAATTTTACCATAACATAAATAAGTTTCTTCCTCCTCTTCACTAAAATTCTCATATGTATATATATACCTCAGCTTTAATAATCTAGCAAGAACTGAACCAGCAGAGCCAGTAGAAAAAGGGCCAGAATTTCTCAACCATCCTCATAATATTCAATTACACATAGTGAAATTCTAATCAGAATCCAATATCACAAATCTTCCCTCCCTTGCCATTGTAACCAACCGCATAATCGGCAAAAGAGGAAAAGAAATAAACAACTCAACATTCAAATAACAATCAAAATCAATTCCATCTTCCCTTCATCTTAAGCAGAGAGCAAGATTAAAGAAGAAAGAGCAGAAATTCGGACCATAGGGAAAATTGAACGAAACAGGGCAGACGGAGGGAGCAACAAAACAATTTTCTAAAACCTTCCCAAAGCTCGAAAATTCACATACAAAACACACATCCTTGCTTCCTATTCTCAAATTCATCACTTCATAAATCTTAGCCCCTTAGGCCCGACGGATTTGAATGAAAAGGGGAAGAGAAAGAAATTTGGGGAAAACTTATAAATCCCACTTCCTTACTCAAATTCGTTCCCAAAAGTGGTTAATCGAAGCCTAAGCTTCGTTTTTATGAATTCAGAAGCTTTAAAACCCCCCCAAAGAAATTCGAATCACTTAGCTCGCTCAAAACGGACAAGAAGGAGAGAAAAATGGAGGAAGGAGACTCACCCATGGTCAATCGAGCTTTGGGCATGCTCTAGAGCTTCTCGCCATCACCAATCGTCGTCAATTTCACTGTCGGCTGCTGCTGGAAGGACAAAGAACAGAGGGAGGTGAACGAGAGAGAGGAACTCAGGTGAGGGAGAAAGAGAGTGATAAGAACAGAGGGAAATCATGAGAGAGGGAGAGGTAATAAGAAAGGAACACGTGGGAGTTAAAATGAAGATAAGAAGGAAGTGATATTTTTAATGGGTGTTTTACTATTTTGCCCTTCCTTTTATAATTGAAGATATTTTCAATTAGGGGCAGATATTGTCTTTTTCATTTCCCTTTTTCCATTTTGTCCTTAAATAGTAATTTTTTTACCATTACCGTTTACAAATAAATCTGAATTTGTCCACAAAATAATTTCTCTAGATATGCTTTAATTTCCAAATTTATTTATAAGACTTTTTAAATACTAAATAATACCCCAAGTTTCTAAATATTCCCTTATTTAAATTCATCTTCTAACTATTTTTCCTCAATTAATATAGAAAATAAGCCTTAAAAATTATTAAAAATGCCTAAACATCATAAATTTATTTTCAATGCTTTTTAATATTTTAGTAACATTTCCAAAACCTTAAATAACTCCTTATCTTCTATTTTCTAAAATTTGGGGTGTTACATTTATCAAAATTAGTGGTGGTTATGATTGAACCGCCACTAATTGCGCTAATTAATGGCATTAGCATTAATTGCAACTCCATTTAGTTGCAGTTTGAACCACGGTTATGGCTCAACCCGCGACCAAAACCGCCACTAATGTCAATTGTTTAAAGGCTCGTGCCTTTTCATTTGAAAAGACACGAGCCTTTTAGAGAAAGCGACGTGACGTGAGTTCTTCGATCCATACGAGGAAAGTGTAAATGACAGGAATGCACAAGAGGGGGGTGAATTGTGCTTTTAAAAAATTTTTGACAGAACAAATCAAGGTTTATACTGGTTCAGCCCAAACTCTTGGCCTACGTTCAATTCTCCAACTCTCAGTTGAGTTCCACTAATCCTCAAGATTAAGAACAGGCTCTTGAGTGCCTTTACACGTGATTTCACAATAAGAACTCCCCCTTACAACTTGTAAGAATACACCCTTTCCACTGGGATCCCACTATCCCAGGTTAATCACTCGATAAAGAAAGATATTAGATAATACAAGGATTGCTCACACACTTGTATCAATCGATTGTCATGAGAAAAGAAAGATATTAGTCATGAGACAAGAAACATATTTGAATTTTCCTGATTGTCAATCGATTGCAAGATGTATCAATCGATTACTGTTTCTGGTCGTCAATCGATTGCCTTCAGATTGCTTCAGTTTTTCACCTGCATCACTCGATTGAAGTGTTAGCTATCGAATAAAAACTGAGACTGTCAATCGATTACATGATTTCTCAATCGATTGCCTCTTGTCAATCGATTGATCAAGCTCCAATCGATTGCATATATCATTGTTTCAAGGTAAGCTTCAATCGATTGCCATCTGATTGCTCATAAATTGCTATCTCACTTGATTTCCATTCAAATTAATCGATTGATTGAGTTCTGATTACTTAGTGTAATTCTGTGCATCAATCGATTGCCTAGCTTTCTATTAATTGATAGCCTGCACTCGATATGCAATCGATACCCCATCGATTGCAAGATAGATTATTCAATCGATTGCCTGTTCACTCAATCGATTGCATACTTAGATTTCCAGAATTAGTTTTTCAAGATATTTTTCTAAGTTAAGATTTCATGGTCCTATTGCCTAAGTCATGTTTGGTTATCATCAAAACATAGAATTCCAACATTCTCCCCCTTTTTGATGATGACAAAACATAAGTAACAACATATATAAGATAAAGCATGTTCAGAGCATAAGTAAACAATATATAAATTAGGACATGTACAGAGCATAAATTAAGACAAAAATATGAATTGTATTGACTTGCAAAATATTCACATTTTTTAGGATAAAAAATTATGAGGAATTAACTAAATATGAAATGTATGGAGAGTGGTTCCTAAAGACTAAGGGTCTTTCATTGTTGAATTTGGCACCAGAGGCTGAGGTGATGTATTCTTCATCAAGTCCATCAGAGATAGAAGAATCAGAGTAGAAGAATTTGTCTTGCTCAGATTTGTCTTGCTTAGAGGACTTAGAGGGTTTGGCAAGAGATACATCTTTTGAGGCAGCCTTAGACTTTGAGGTAGCCTTAGACGTGTGAAACCTCCTTTTATATACCCATGCTTTCTTACCTTGAGCAATTTCTTTTTTCAATTTCTTTCTTCTTTCTGCAACCCTTTCTCTGACTTTTTCTTTTCAGTAGCAGTAGCCTTCTTAGCCTTAGCAGCATCCTCCTTCTCTTTTCTTAAGGCCTCTGTAACAGCCTTCTTTTCTTCTTTTGTGTCAACTTAGGAGGAGGAGCTGGCTTTTGCTTCTTCTCTGGAGGAGGCTTGACAGATTTTTCTTTCGCCTTAGGTGCAACCTTCCTCTTTGGAGCAGGTTTGGGCTCTTCAATTACTATGCCCTTTGAAGCTCTGGTCCCCCTTTTGGTTGAGGCCCTTGGAGGTGGATTTGCAGCAGTCTTCTTAATTCTTTTGGCCTTAGGTGCAGACTGAACCTCCTGGCCCTCTTCTTCTTCTCCAGACTCTATGAACTGAGAAATGGTCTAAATTGATCCTTTACAGTAGGCTTGCCTCTGTATGAAGCTTGCCTCCTGCTACCCTAGCTGGGTATTATAGCTTCAGTTCTTGTCATATCCCTGGCTTCATGTTCTTGAGACAGTTTCTCAGCTAACTCCTTCACTTGTTGATGAAGTTCATCAGCCTGATGGTGAAGATTAGGGAGAATGTCTACTGTTACTGGTTGAGGCTCCAGATATGGTATGATTGATAGACTCAGATCTTTTTCTTCAACAAATCCTTCCTTTTCCAGAACCAGATCAGCATTTGAGGGAGGAACATTTGAAGGACCTGATTCCTCATGAGTTACATCCTCAATTTTAATCTGTTCTTTTTCCAAAAGGCCTTCTGCCAGCTGATGAATTTCTAGCAAAATTTGTCTCAGAGTTGCCTCAGATTGGATGGACTCGAATTTCTCTTTTTCTGCTTCTTTTTATATTTCCTCTTTTTCTTCTACTTCTGTCTCCCCCTTTTTGTCATCAGCAAAGAGGGTTAGCTGAATGGAGGAAGAGGGCTCTGAGGAGGGAGAACAGGAGGTTTTGGTAGGAGAAGGAGGGGAGGGACTGTTAGGAGAGGTGACCGGAGCTTTGGGCTTTCTCCTGGCAAAGGTATGAGAAGGATTTTTAGTGTATCTAGGGGTATGGATTGTAGGAGGAGGAGGAGGCTGAGAGGATAGTTGAGAGGGAAGAGGTGGTGTTTATGTGGGGAGTGAAAGAGATGGAGGTGATGTTTTCTGGTGGGAGAGACGGGAAACAGGTGAAGGGGGAGGTGTAGGTTAAGTTTGAGAAAGGGGATGAGGTGGAGAAATCTGTGTAATAGGAAAGTGGTGGATGGGTGAGTGGTGAGGAGAAGGATCTTGTGGGGCTTGTGTTTGGTTTTCTGGGATAGGTGGAGTGTCTTGGTTGATGGGAGAGTATTGTGGAGGAGTTTCTGGGGAAATGGTTGCTCCAGGCTAGGTAGAGGGACCTGCTTCATCACCTTGTTGAGATGCCATGAATTGAGCACCAGCAGCTGCCCTCTCACTAGGGTGAAGATACCCCAGCATTTTCTCAATGTTGCCCACTCTGGCTTCCAAGTGATCAACCATGTCCACCATAATCTGATAGCCCTTATATACAAATTTGCCACAACTGTCAACTGAGGGAATCAGAGATGTGTTGAGTCCTTCCACAAGTCTCTTCAGCAGCCTATCCTCTACACCTTGAATCTGGAGAGATACCTCATCTATCAAGTTGATGTTGCTTTGCTTAACCAGTTGAGAAATCTGTCCTTGAAAATTGGCTATCACCTTGGCAACTATCTGGTTGATCACCTCATCTGATATTATAAACCTCATGGCTGATCCAAACATGGATGGAGCTTGAGTTGTAGGCGCTGAGGACTGGGCGTCATCTTGTATTGCCCTTGAAGCTTCTGCCTGAGGGTTTTTGCCCTTGGACGGCCTTGAGGCAGAGGGAGCCTGTGGTTCTGTGGCTGCTGGGGGTAGAACAGAGACAATTGGAACAGCAGCACCACCAGATAGATCAATCTTCATTTTCTTTAAGTGGGTGCTGGTGAAAAGAGGAACCTCATGCACATCATTCTCCTCCAGGTACCTTGTCACTTGAGGAGCTTCTGAAGGTCATGAATTCCTCTGTGAGTATCTGCCCCAGATTGAGAGGTTCTCCCTTGATCAAAGAAGGCAGAACAGGGTTGTCAACTTTATTTAACTGACTCAGATTCCCCGCCTTGTTGACCATGCAGCGTGAGTAGGTATAGTGAATGAGTCTGCTGTAGAAGGTCATGTCAGCTGGTTTTACACTTTGAGGGTCTCTGGCCTCTCCAAAAGGCTGATAGATGCTCAGAAGCTCATGGTCCAAGTATTTTTCCCTCTTCTGCCATTGATTACACAGAGGGTTTGTGATCTTGAACCGTTCATTTAATGTTCTCCAATTGAAGGAGAAAGACTTGCCCCTAACTGTGGAGGAGACTTCAATATCAACCACCTCATTCTTGGTTGTATGGATGCTGTTGATCTCCATCGTAGAGTAGATGCTTCTCACAACTTGCTCATTGTAAGGGAGACTTATCTTCAGAAATTCCTTGAACTCAAATAACCAGGGAGACAGGTCCACTCCCAATTGCTAAAGATGGTCAATGTCGAAGCAAAATGTCCTCTTATTGATGCCCCTGTGCTTAAAGACATCACTAACAGGTAGATCTTTGTCTGTCAAAAAATCATCTGGGGGAATCACTGCTTCTTCAAGAGTTCTGGCCTTGGATTTTCCCTTCTTCTTGCCAGATTGAAGAGGAGAAGACTTGGATTGGACCTTTCCCTTATCAGATTGTCTCTGAGAGGTGTGGACAGAATCTGCGAAAGTAACCTGCTTCTTGGAGGAGGACTTGCCTTGGGGGGAGGATTTGGCTAATTGTGCCATGCTTTGATGTTCAGTTCTGCTCGTATCTAGACTCTGAACAACTGGGTTATCAGTAGGAGGAGGATACTTGTCTTTCTGAGCCTTCGGGATGAACGAAGAAGGCGAGGATGAAGGATTACTTTGGGTCTTCCTTTTCTTGCTAGCAAAGGAGGATTTAGGGGACTTCGAGTCAGATAGGATCATCTTGGGAGGCATGTTGCTTGGCAGAAGGGAAATAAGCAATGTCAAAACTTGTATCAGGTGGATTAGGGCAAGGGTTTGAGAGTTTGCAAAGAGAGAATGCAAAACGTTGCGTCAGGGTTTGAATTTGTGGTTCGAGGAGGTAAGGATGATGAATAGTAAGTGCAATATAATGCAACGGACAAAAAATTAGCATTTATGTAAATTTTTAGAGAGAGAAAAGTTACCACTGTGATGTTACCATTGGGGTTGCAATCAATTGAGAATGATTGCAATCGATTGTGAGAGTTGTTTTGCTACTGATGGCAAGGCTTTGCAATCGATTGATGTCCTAGCAATAGATTGAATTGAGCTGTGCTCAAATGAATCCCAAGTTGAGCAATCGATTGACTATCGATTGCCCCTTCCCAAGCCTTAGACTGTGGATCTTTATAATCGATTGGTTCATGTTGCGGTCGATTGGGCCTGTCCAATCGATTGGGCTGTTATTAATCGATTGGCCCCTTTTACCTTTTACCAGAAGCTTTTCACTACACAACTGTCAATCGATATACAATCGAAGTCCCATCAATTGAGAGACATAAGATGCAATCGATGGCAAAGAAGTTGTTGTTAGCGATTGCAAAGCCATTTTCTGCGACAGTACCTGCAAAGAGAATTTTAAGACCCTCCGATGCTTAAGTCAGTATTTTATCATCAAAATCCAATTGAGAGCAAATAAAATCACAAGACTTAAGGAAGTGATACATCTCTTACAGTTCATTGGGATTTACCATTCCCAATTCTCTTCTGATAAACATGAATTGTTCTGTTGCTAGGGGTTTGGTGAAGATATCTGCTAGTTGCAAATGTGTGGGGATGAATTCCACTTTGACATCCTTCTTCTGCACATGATCTCTGATGAAGTGGTGTCTGACATCAATGTGCTTGGTTCTTGTGTGATGCACTGGATTCTTTGCCAAACTAATTATCCCCAAATCTTTCAATTGATGTTTGAGCCACAACACTTGAGCACAACAGCTTGCAACAGCAATATATTCATCTTTTGTAGATAAGAGGAAAACACAGGTATGTTTATTGCTCGCCCAAGAGACTAAGGATCCTCCAAGAAACTCACACTGGCCACTGGTGCTTTTTCTGTTAGTCTTGTAGCCAGCATGGTCTGAGTCTAAGTAGGCCATGAGATACTCCTGGGTTCCCTTTGGATACCACAATTCCAATTCCTGAGTTCCAACCAGATACCTCAAAATTCTTTTAAAATATTTGTGATGGAATTCCTTAGGATTGGCCTGATATCTGGTGCATATTCCCACACTAAACTAAATATCTGATCTACTTGCAATTAAGTATAAGAGGGAACCAATCAATCCTCTGTATGTGGATTGATTGAAGTCCTTCCCTTCTACATCAGCATCTAGCAATGCCGTGGAGCTCATGGGAGTCTCTTCTTCTTTAGATAGATCCATTCCAAACTTCTTCAGGATTTCCTTCACATATTTGGTTTGAGAGATGAATATCCCATCTTTTCTTTGCTTAATTTGAAGACCTAGAAAGAAGTTCAGTTCTCCCATCATGGACATCTCAAATTCTCCCTGCATAGTCTTAGAGAATTCTTCACAAAGAGATTCATTAGTAGCACCAAAAATAATATCATCTACATAGATTTGAACTATAGGCATGCCTTTATTTTTATGAAGTATAAATAAGGTGGTATCAACCTTTCCTCTTGTAAAGCCTTTTTCTATCAGGAAATTACTTAATCTTTCATACCAGGCCCTTGGAGCCTGTTTAAGTCCTTATAAAGCCTTTTTAAGTTTGAAAACGTGATCAAGCTTAGAAGAGTCTTCAAAACTAGAAGGTTGTTCAACATAGACTTCCTCCATGATATAACCATTAAGAAAGGCACTCTTTACATCCATTTGATATAATTTGAAATTTTTGAGGGATGCAAAAGCCAGTAAGAGCCTTATTGCTTCCAGTCTTGCAACTGGGGCAAATGTCTCCTCATAATCTATGCCTTCTTCTTGATTATTCCCTTTAGCAACAAGTCTAGCCTTCTTTTTGACTACAGCTCCATATTCTTCAAGTTTATTTTTGAAAACCCACTTGGTTCCAATGATAGGATAGTTTGAAGGTCTTGGAACCAAGTCCCAAACTTCATTTCTTTCAAATTGATTGAGCTCTTCTTGCATAACTACTATCCATTCATAGTCTGTCAGAGCTTCTTCAATGCAATGCAAGAAGGTTCAGTTTCAGAGATAAATGCTGAAAATTACATTTCATTTTGAATCTGACCTCTAGTTTTGACACCTCTACTAACATCCCCAATTATTTGTTCAGGAGGACGATCCTTATGATGTCTCCAGGCAGAAGGGTCAGCTGGCTCACCATGAGAATCATTCTCTTCCACTTTTTCTTCGGGTGGTGGAATTTGTTTTATAGGGGCTTTAGCTTTTGTTGAAAAATCAGATTCTTCTTCTGCTAATGGCTTTTGTTCAGAGTTAGTTTCATCAAATACTACATGTACTGACTCTTCAACAGTAGAAGTTCTTTTGTTAGATACTCTATAAGCTTTACTTCTGCTAGAATAACTAATAAAAATTCCACAGTCAGCTTTAGGGTCGAATTTTCCTAAGTTTACCTTTCCATTGTTGTGGATGAAGCATTTGGAACCAAAGACTTTGAGATGACTTACATTTGGCTTTCTTTCTTTGTAAAGCTCATATGGAGTCTTATCCATGCCTTTTCATATGTAGGCTCTGTTGGATATGTAGCAGGCTGTACTCATAGCATCTTCCCAGAAAACTTGTGATATTTCCTTTTCATTGAGCATGGTTCTAGCCATTTCAGTGAGCACCCTGTTCTTTCTTTCAACCACTCCATTTTGTTGTGGTGTCCTGGGAGCTGAGAAGTTGTGAGTTATTCCATTCTCTTCACACAGCTCTAGGAAATCTTGGTTCTCAAACTCTCCTCCATGATCTGTCCTAATTGAGCTGATCTTCTGTCCTTTTTCATTCTGCACCTTCTTAGCAAACAAGAGGAAAGCATCAAAAGTATCATGCTTAGAAGAAAGAAACATAGTCCAAGTGAACCTAGAATAGTCATCCACAATCACAAGAGTGTACAAACTTCCCCCTAGACTTTTTACTCTTGCTGGACTAACTAAATCCATGTGAATCAGTTCCAGAGGTCTTGTAGTGGAGACTTCATTCTTAGGTTTAAAAGAAGACTTTGTTTGTTTCCCCTTTTTACATGCTTCACACAATAAATCAGTTTTACTTTCATATGGGGTATTCCAATTACAAGATCCCTTTTTACTAGCTTATCTAATTGTGTCATATACACATGAGCTAATCTTTTATGCCACAGCCAGCAGTTATCAGAGTTACTTATGAGACATTTTTCAGAAAATTGTTGGCTTAAATCAATAGTATATAGATTTCTATTCCTATTAGCCTTCAAACGACAATTAAGATTAGATTTATCTATGGTTAAATCTTTCTTATCTACTATAAGACACTCATTTGTGTCAAAGATTACCCAGTTACCTTTGTTAGTGCTCTGACTGACACTTTGCAAGTTGTGGCAGAGACCTTCCACAAGGTAGATATCTTTGACTGCCCAAATTTCTCCTAACCCAGTAATTTTTCCTGACTGGTTTCCACCAAAACTAACTTTGGCTCCATCATTCATGATTAGAATATCCAATTTTTCTCTGTCTCCAGTCATGTTTCTTGAGCATCCACTATCTATATACCACCTGTTTTTGTTGGATGCTTTAAGACAGACCTGCACAAACTAAGCAGATTTAGGTACCCAAATTTTCTTGGGTCCTTTGGGATTAGTTTGCTGCCTTTGGTCCGGATGGACTCTAGGCTTATGTGTTCCTTTGGGGACCCATTTATAGTGTCCAGACACACCATGTTTCTTGGGATAACACATTGATTCAGTGTGTCCCTTTCTGTTACAGAAATTGCAGAAGCTAAATGGTGATGAGTATTCTGAAGCCTTTCTGAAAAATTTCATGTAAGATTTTTCTATTGGTTTCTTTTCTGTCACAGGTTTAGATGTTGAAGTATAACCTAGCCCAGCTTTGTTTCTATAAGCTCTTTGATTCATCAACATAATATCTAGTGCCTCAGTGCTTTTAGTAAACTTCTTCAAAATGCCAGAAATCTTTTCATTTTCTTTCAAAAGATTTTCACAGTTTTTGCATGCAGATTTTTCATTTTCCTGAGTGGCATCTTTTGTTAAAACCTGTTCATGCATCATGCAGTTTGATTCCTCAAATTTCTTTTCAAACATTTTGTTTTTCTTTCTCAAAATAGTTACTTCCTTTACTATTTTCACAAATTCTATATGTAGATCATTGTATGTATCTTGAAGTTCTTGAAAAGATGAGTCAGATTGATATAACTCACCGTCAGATACCTCCTGGGCTACCAGGCAGAGGTTGGCTGCTTCCTTAGCATCACTAGCTTCCTCATCTGAACTATCTCCCCATATGGAGGAAACATAGGCCTTCTTTTTGCCTTGAAGCTTTTCTTTCTTTTTCTCCTTTTCCTTAAATCTTTGAAGACTTGGGCACTCTGATTTGAAGTGTCCTGGCTTCTTGCATTCATAACAGACATGAGCATTTTTCTGAGGATCCCTTCTAAAGCTACTACCTTTATGAAATCTTCTTCCATTCCTGAAGAACTTCTTGAATTTTCTGACCATAAAAGCCATTTCATCATCATCCAGTTCTTCTTCATCTTCCTCATCCTCATCTTCTTTTATGGGAGCTGAGAGTGCTAGATTTTTCTTCTTCTTGTCTCCATATAGCTCTCTTTGGGTTTTAATTGTGGTTTCATTTTGGCCAGACTCCCAAATAGAGCTGTGATAGATCCCATAGACTCTCCTCTCATTTCTTGAATTGCAGTAGCTTTCATTTACCATTCTGGAGTGAGAATCTTAAGGATTTTGGAAACCTGCTCAGCTTCAGAGATTTTCTTCCCAAGCACAGTAAGATTATTTATCAGATGTGTGAATCTGATTTCTAGCTCTCTGATAGGCTTTCCTTCTTCCATCTTGAAAAGATGAAATTCTGAGATTAGTTGCTCAGATCTTCTGGCTTTTACTCCTGAGGTTCCTTCATGAGCAACTTCTAATGCATCCCACATTTCTTTATCAGTTTCAAGGTGGCACACTCTGAAGTACTCCTTTTAACTGAGTGCACTCTGAATCACCATAATAGCTTTGTTGTTCAACTCCATGTTGTCTTGATCATCATTGGTGAATTCTGAGGGCAGCTTAGGGACCTGGGTTCTATTTTCAATTTTCATTGGCACAATATCTCCCTCTTCTATGATCTTCCAGAGCATATATCCATTTGCCTTGATGAATGTTCTCATTTTCATCTTCCAGAAGGTGTATTGTTCTCCATTGAAACCTGGAGGTATGTTGATTGAGCTTCCTTCTGGGAGAAGATTATCATATCCTGCCATGACGGATCTTTGCTTCTCTTGATCGTTGGATAAGTGAATTCTGAGAAAACCTAGCTCTGATACCAAATGTAAATGACAGGAATGCATAAGAGGGGGTGAATTGTGCTTTTAAAAAAATTTTGACAGAACAAATCAAGGTTTATACTGGTTCAGCCCAAACTCTTGGCCTACGTCCAGTTCTCCAACTCTCAGTTGGGTTCCACTAATCCTCAAGATTAAGAACAGGCTCTTGAGTGCCTTTACACGTGATTTCACAGTAAGAACTCCCCCTTACTGATCACTCCCCCTTACAACTTGTAAGAATACACCCTTTCCACTGGGATCCCACTATCCCAGGTTAATCACTTGATAAAGAAAGATATTAGATAATACAAGGATTGCTCACACACTTGAGCTGATAGTATTACAATTGAAGAACAAATGAGAAAACTCAAATAGTATTGATTGCAGTAGGAGATTTTAGTTGGATATCACTTAAAGTTCTCTACCAACCAATGTCAACTTTAACTCCTTTTATTGTCTCTTTAGAATTTTTGCTTGTTGAATATTTTCTCGGCTTTCTGTGCAACAGGCTTCAAGAGAGAGATAGAGATCGAAGATTGATGAAGGTTTTCTGAGTTGTAATTAATGCTCCAGAACTTCTACACGTTTCCTCTTTCTTTTTCTTCAGCGCATTGTACCAGATTGTGTGTTGCTGCTGTAACGGCTAGTTGATTAAGTTTCTTTGTGTCTAATGTTAACTGCCCAAAATGGTAACAAGTACATCTTGCAATATAAAGGTAGTTAGTCATGAGAAAAGAAACATATTTGAATTTTCCTGATTGTCAATCGATTGCAAGATGTATCAATTGATTGCTGTTTCTGGTCGTCAATCGATTGCCTTCAGATTGCTTCAGTTTTTCACCTGCATCACTCGATTGAAGTGTTAGCTATCGAATAAAAACTGAGACTGTGAATCGATTGCATGATTTCTAAATCGATTGCCCCTTGTCAATCGATTGATCAAGCTCCAATCGATTGCATATATCATTGTTTCAAGGTAAGTTTCAATCGATTGCCATTCGATTGCTCATAGATTGCTATCTCACTCGATTTCCATTCAAATCAATCGATTGATTGAGTTCTGATTACTTAGTATAATTCTGTGCATCAATCGATTGCCTAGCTTTCTATTAATTGATAGCCTGCACTCGATATGCAATCGATACCCCATCGATTGCAAGATAGATTATTCAATCGATTGCCTGTTCACTCAATTGATTGCATACTTAGATTTCCAGAATTAGTTTTGCAAGATATTTTTCTAAGTTAAGATTTCATGGTCCTATTGCCTAAGTCATGTTTAGTTATCATCAAAACATAGAATTCCAACAGAAAGCAGGTGCATTTTGTCATATAGTTAGTCAAAATCATGGCCGGAAGGGGCAATCGCAGTAGAGACAAGAGGCCCATGACTGATGAACAACAGCAGGAACAGGAACGACTTCGTAGGGAACTAGATGAGGCGGTCGAGAAGGAACGGATAGAACAAGAGCGTATCCGTATACAAAACGAGCCAATTCCGAAAAATGTAATCAACACATTCTGGAACGAGGGGGAAAACTTGGACGGGTCTGAAGGAGCGGATTTAAAAAATATTCAATGCTGGTTGGACGAGGAGGAAGATGAAGACGCATGCGGCCTAAACGTTCCGCTGAAAGGTCCACCAGTTACGAAGTAAAAGTTCAGGGTAAGGAAATTCAATTTTTACCATTTTTATCAGATAATTGTATTTTTTTAAAGCTCATAAAATTGTTGCCTAAATTTTACAGACCTTTCTGGTAGCAAAAGCAATAGGAGGTTGATGGTGCAAGATGCGATGAACCTTTCGAGCGGGCACAGGGTTAAGATTGACTGGGACGACGAGTTCACCAACCTACCGATAAGCATTGAAGGTCAACTGTATGAGAGGTTTTGCAGGAGTGTAGGCCAGAATTACCAGTGATTCCCAATTGACGCTTTGGACTAGAGAAAGATTGATAAGGAATCTAAAAAGTTTGCGTGGGACGGAATTGTGAAGGTTGGTTGAACTAACTTTAAGCTTATTTATTTTTTATTATTTATTATTATCAGAATGTGATTTTAATTAATACTATAGGAATTTTATTTATTATTTGTCATTTGTTATTTATTATTATTAGAATTTTATTTTAATAAATATTATAGGAAATGTATTTATTATTTGTTATTTCTAATTTATTATTGTTGGAATTTGATTTTAATACATATTATAGGAAATGTATTTATTAGTTGTTATTTATTATGTTTGGAATATGATTTTAATTATTATCATCATAATACTATTTAACCATAGTTAAATTTTGTATTTTACAGAGGAAGTTTGATGTGAGGGACATTCATAAGAATTGGTGAGAATCAAAGATGGGGGACGGTTGGAAGAACAAAAGGTTGGATCTATTCAACACAAGGGATCAGGGTAGGAGTAGATTGCTTCAGGATTTGATAAAAGATGTCCCTGGTGGCATCCCTCTAGATGCATGTGAGAGATATGTGCGTTAGAGGAGGGGAGACATAGGAAATGTATAATGAATAATATTATTGAATTGATATTGAAATACTGAAGAAATATTATGAATTACTGATGATGATTCAATTTTATTTTATGTTAACAGAAGAGGTCGTAGCAAGGCATCACCAGCCGGTCACATCAGAAGGTTCATCTTACGGCTAGGACGAAGCCATTTGCTCGGCTACAAAGAGATGGTATGAAGGAATGAAGCTTTATTATTTAATTTAAAAATAATTTCATTTTATATATTAATATTTAGTTGTATCATAATTTTCAGGAGGTTGAAGTTGCGAAGAAAGGGACGAAAGCTACCTACGGTCATTTCTACCAAATAAAGCACAGACATGCCGATGGGAGTCCAACATCGAGAGAGGTTGAAGAGCAAATTGTAAAATTTTAAATAATTTATTTTTTATTATTATATTTTTAATAACAATGAAATTAAATTAAAAGTGTAAATATTTTTGTGTGTGTAGGCTAGGATTGAAGAAACAGAGAGAGAGATTGCTGAGTCACAGGGGACAATGTAGACCCCACTGCCTCGCTCAGGGCCTCCCTAGGGCCCCGTGAGCACCTTGGCTAGGTGCGCGGGATGGGATTTGAAGCCCGGCCTTTGGTTGGGTAGCGCCAAGTCTACAGCTTCAGGGCAACCCTACACCAATGGCCCGATTGGAGGGGACGCTAAGTCCGAGGCTCAAATGAGGGAGAGGCTGACTTAGGAGATCACCTATAACCTGACGACGACGATCACAGAACGGGTGACAGATCAGGTGTTAAACAGATTGAAGTCCTGGGTGGAAAGCGCTAATAGTACGCTCGACCGGATACGGCAGAGGATCTACCTAGATGGACCTCCTATAAGAGTACCACTACCTCCACGTCCACCGAAGCAGCCTCGCAACCATTCTCCGAAGCATCAAGACAACGATCAGCCTCCTGCGTAGTTCTAGGGTCCTTTTTTTATTAGAATGTTTCTTATTTCAAGATTGTTACTTGAACATTTTTATATTTGAATATTTATTATTTAAAATATGGAGATGATATTTCCCCCGTCTTTCTTCATGGTCATGGTCCATCTCACTGTCCACCTCGTTCAAGACGCAAAGATGGGTGGCCTGGTTCAATACCGCTGGATGTATCCCGTAGAGAGGTCCGTTGATTCATGATTCCAGTGGTTTAATGATTTTGTTTCAGTTACCTGATTGTATTGTAATTACAAATACTTAGGGAAATTGAAGTTGTACGTAAGGAACAAAGCATCTCCAGAGGGTTTGATAGCAGAGTGTTACTCTGGTGACGAGGTGTTAACATATTGTTTGCGCTATTTTGATGATGACATCGAGACTTTGTTCAACCGCCCTCCTCGTGTCGATGATAGCCCCACCAATGTCTAGTCACCGTCTAACACATTATTCCCGCCCGTCAGAAAGCTAGTTGGAGTAAGTCAGTATTACAAGCTCACTCCCACTGAAAGGTTGCAAGCACACAGACATGTCTTGACAAATTGCCCTCAAGTGGAGCCTTACATTCAGTAAGAATTATAACACTATATACACCCATCATGATATTTTTTTTATTTCCAAACCACAAAACCCTTTGATTTGTTGCATTGAATTTAAGGGATTTCCACCGTTATGTTAAATGTCAACTACGAAGCCGCACAAGGATGTCTGCTGAGGTGGATAGAAAGGTCCATCAAGAGTTTTCGGATTGGTTTGTACGGAGGATACTCAACGATAACAACCCCCATCCGCCTGATATGATAAATCTAGCAACCGGTCCACTCAATCATATCAGGAGATATACGACATACAACGTCAACGATTTCAAGTTCTGCACGTTGCAAGGGATGAAGGTTCTCTCACCTAGAATTCTGGAGTCTTTGGCACATTCGTTACAAGGAGTTATGCCAGCTCACGGGATACAGACATGCAATTTGGAGGAGTATCATACTATGGGAAGCTCGGTGACATCATCGAGCTAAACTATCAAAGTCATTTCACTGTGCCTTTCTCCAATTGCATGTGGGCTGACACCAGAACTTCTCAAGGCATTACCATGGACAGCTTGGGCATCACGTCTGTCAATTTCTCGAGGCTCATTCATACAGGGGAAGTGCCAGATGATGAGTCATATATTCTTGCCTCATAGGCGCAGCAGGTTTACTATGTGCAAGATCAAAAACACAAAGATTGGCACATGGTGATTCATATGAAGTCCCGTGACCTCTACAAAATGGGTGACGAAGATGATATGGAACTAGACAGCCAGCATTTTGAACCTGACAACTTCGAGAACCTCATTCCGGAAGAAGACGGTCATTTACCATTAGTTAGGTGAGACTTGTCACTACAAATAAATTAAACAAATTTCAATACCATGAGCAATAAAAATTGATATATTTGTTTATTTTCTTTTTAGGCAAGAGCAAGAAGATGATTGAAGTAGTCAGCTACAATTATTTTCCATTTTGTAAAATTTTCATAACAATGTGTATCAAACATTCATATATCATTTTTTTTAATATAAGTTATTTGATGTATTTTTTTTAAAACGTAAAAACATTTAGTAGCGGTTTCAAAACCGCTACTAAAATTTTTAATTTAATGTTTTTAAATAAAAACATTTAGTAGCGGTTTGAAACCGCTACTAAAGTTAAGAGGGAGAATTGTAGCGGTCTAGAACTGCTACACAAACCACTACTAAATGCCGCCTCCTACCACTATAAATATCCACCCCCTCCCCACATTTCATTTTTCACATACACCATTCCTACGTCTCCCCCTCCAAATTCTTCTGCTCTCTGTCGATTTCAACAGCATTTTCTCTTCTCTTCTGTTTTTTTAACAATATAAGTTCATATATATTTGTTTATTTTTATTATTTAATTTAATGTTTAACTTAGTTATTTACCAACTTGTTTTCTTCTTTTTTTCAGGTTTAAATAGCGATTATTATTTTTATTTATACTGTTAAATAAAAGTATTATCTATTATGAATATTGGTGTTACTTTTTAATGTATTGTTTTATATATGATTTCTGATAAAGTCATTGTTAATAGTTGATAAAAAAATTTTAACAATGAAAACTATTTAATTGTTTCTATTACCTTTATTTTTTTAAAATTTATTAATAAAAAACGGATTTTTTTTTCAAAAAAATGGATTTTCGAATATTTGAGTTTAACAAATTTTTTTCTATTTATAAACATCTAGTAGAGGTTTCGTAACCACCACTAATTTCTCGTATTTTTTGTTATAAAAGCTTATAGTAGCGGTTATGAAACCGCTACTAACTTCAAAAACCATTAGTGGCGGTTTGCCTAGTGGTTTAAACTGCAACTAATTTGAACGAGGGTACTTTTTTTGAACGCACTTAGTAGCAGTTGTATAACTGCTAGTAAAAAACTCTAAAATTTAAATTTCAAATTTTTGAGGTATTACTAGCGGTTCTATAACCGCCACTGAGGTACAACAAAATGTTAATTTTGTCTGTTCGTAAATTGTGGCGGTTTGTGCATACCGCTATTGAAGTAGTAGCGTCGTTGACCGAAGTACCAGCGGTTCTAATAACTGCAAGTAAATTTTTGTCATGGATGTTTTAATGGAGGTATGGAGAACTGCTAGTAATTGGTTAGTGGCGGTTCAAACCCTACTCATCACCCATTTTAACCACTACTAAAGGCCGCATTTTTTGTAGTGCAATTTGACTATTGGAGCTGAGTGATGCTATGACTAGATCATCCCTTCAATTAAGTATGATTGTTCTCACTTGTATGAACTTAGCCTAATTTTCCCCTTAATTCCCCAAGAATGTGAAGAGTATGCTTGCCACATGCCAACCGCATCCCATAATTGCATTGCATTCCTTATCCATTCCTATAATAAAAATACCAAAACTAAGTCATTTGCCTTTCTTTAATTTAAAAGACCAAAAAGAGTTTACTACTTGAACAAAGCCCGGGTCATTGCTTTCTTCATGCATTTAGGTTAGTCTAGGCATCAAATAATCGACTCCTCAAGTGAGACAACCCAAGGTTGTGCCACTATGCACAATCCTTGGTTTCATATAATTTGTATTTGATCCCCAGGAACTTTTAGACAAAGGTCAAACCAATGTTAATAATGATATAAATGAGTATGAAAGAGGATGCAAATTGAGAGAATAATGATGGGAAAAATGGGAAAAAACTTATTAAATGCTTTGACAAATTAGACAAGCTCTTATAAAAAGGGATAAACTCATTCAAATTTTGGGCTCTTATATATGGACGGTGGGAGTATTATATTTGGCTAAAAAACATTCGTTACTATATAGCATTATTGAGCTTATAACAATTGGACAACACTAACGTTTAGGGGGCCTCTCCACTTCATCTCTACTTTACATCTCTACCATTGGATTTGCTTTCAATGGTCGAGATCTATTATATTGGATCTAATTGTACCATAGTTTTCTAATTAAAATAGATCTCAACTACCCATTCCTAAATTCAATAATAATAATTCATAACTCAAAATCACCCACAATATTTGCAACTTAACCATAATTACCCATAGTTAACATAAGTGAAGAAAATATTGTGGGATGTGACGGCCTAAACTCTTCAAACTTATACATGCTGACATTTTCTCATTACTTATCTTCGACTAACATATTCTTACTCAAGCCTTAGAAAAAGAAAACCATCCCAAACCTTAAAACCGTCGAAATATCTAATTTCTCAAGATTTTCTCAAAATAAATATCCAGTCTTGAAAATTACAACAAACCTCTAATTAGTCCATTAAAATGCTAAAATAATTCCAAATAAGTCATTTAAACTCACCATATAAATGCTAAAATAATTCCAAATAAGTCATTTAAACTCACCATATTTCAAAATCCTCCATAAACATAACTAAACCTTGAAGAAGAAAGGATTTTTTTTTGGATAAAAAGGCAATATATTTCAATATAAGAAGATCATAGTTATAGTCACTAAACTATTACAATATTAGAATGAAAAAAAATAAAAGATAAGAAATCATGAAAACCACTACAATTGACTCTTAATGGAACATCAGTGGATTAAAATGTTGAAGCATGAGTTGTATATCTTGAGTTGCTGCCATATCCATTGAGTAAATTGATGAAGCTTCATTAGCATTGATCAACCATGGTGATCAAACCGGAATAGGAGCTGAGACAATGAAAAAAAGATAAAGATAAGATCCATTCATGGAAGCTTTAAAGACTCTTAAATGGAAAGATGAATTAATGGTCTGATCCCTTTACCAGATGAAGGTTTGTATAAACTGTTGGTCAAAGTAAATCTTTGTAAGGACATAATGATTTCTTTTTCTCTTTACTTTAACTGTAAAGATGCACCAGCCACCCATATTCCTGGCCAGTGAAGACTGATTTATAGGATGTTGATGCAACAACATATCCTTTGTCTTGTATGGACAATTGTGTTGAAGGAAAATGTTTACTTGATCTGTTTCATCAGAGATAGAGGGTAGGCAATATGACCATCATGAATCACTTTATTTTAAAGCACCCATATGGCATTAAGCAACATGATAGTTTTATGAATCAACTCAAATTCATTATCTTCAAATCCTTGAAACATTGTAGTAGTGAACCATCTTTTATAGGAGATAAGGTCTTCCCATTCTGACTTGATACCAAGAATACCAAACCAGATAGCTCGAGCAAATGGGCAATGGAATAAAAGATGATGAATAGTTTCCAAACACTGACAACCAAAAGACCAAGAAATACTTACCTGTAAATGATGATGATTCAAAACATCTATAGTGGGAATATTATGGTGAAAATTTTCATGTGAATAATAATTGCTTTCCTAGAAGAGAAATATACCAGAGAAATTTATAGAACAAAGCATAAGCATGAGGATTTGAAGCACATGAGATATATTTATGACTAGCTTGAGCTGTGTAAACCCCAAATTGATTAATCTTCCAGATGATTTGATCGGAGGAGCCTAAAAAAGAAAGGGGAATGGTATGGATCATCTGAACTAAAGAGGGAGAGTACAATGAGGAAATTATAGGTTTATTCCATTGGATGGAATTCAAAAGAACAGGGGAATGCATAGTTAAATCTTTAACTGTATCCAAATTGGATGCAATTGGTGATCTTGATTGCATTAGCCACCAATGAGGGTGGTTGAGAGGTATATTTACTCCTGATCCTACTCTCCATTCTAGAATTTTAGTAATAATATCAGCATGCTTAAGTAGACCTTTCCATATCCATGAAGAATTATAGGGATCTTTGATAATTCCTTACTTGATTTATCAATATATTTAATCTGAAGGTTAGATCCAATTAAAGAAGAGGTAAGGGCTGAGAGAATTCTCCAAACCTGTTTAGATAACAGGGACTTGTTAACTGTGGCTGTATCTCTTAGGCCAAGACCCCCTTCAACAATAGGTCTAAAAAGATTATCTTTATGCAAAAGATGGATCTTCTTTTTACCAAGTTCTCCTTCACCCTAGAAAAAATCAATACATCTACCATCTATCTTAGTACAAATGTAATCTAGCAAATTTACACAAGATAGGGTATATATATTGGAAGCAGAAAGTACTGATTTAATTAAAGTCAGTCTAGAGGCTTGTGATGGTAGCTGAGAGTTCCAAGAAGCTGTCCTGCGATTGACTGCATCTAAAACTTGATCACATATCTGGCTTTTGTTCCTTCCTGGATCTATAAAAGTGCCTAATTATTTACCCAATTTTGAAGAGTAACTCATTTGCATTAGATGAGCTAAGGAGGTTCGATCTTGGATAGAAATATTTAGGCTGAAAATGATAGAGGATTTTGATTTATTGATTGATTGCCCTGACCATTTGCAAAAGGTATTGAGAATATGGTTGACATTCTCAAAATGCTTTTTGTTGGCTTCCAAAAATAAGAGAGAATCATCTGCATATAGTAAATGTGAAATAGGAGTGCCATTCTGAGAAATTTTGATGCCTTTCCAAGTCTTTTCCATTTCAGATTTTTTAATTAAACTGGATAAGACATTAGAAGCTAAGATATATAAATAGGAAGATAGAGGATCTCCCTGACGAATACCATTTGCAGGGTCAATGAGATAGTGAATTGTGGAGACACATTGACTGATAAACCGAATCCATTTAGAGGGAAAGTTCCTTTTTCCATCAAAACTTGCATAGAAGACCAGGAAATGTGATCAAAAGCTTTAGAAAAATCTAATTTGATGGCTGCTAATTTCCTGCAATGCTTACCCAGAGAATGAATTTGAGGTATTAAATCAGCAGCAAGGATGACATTATCGTAAATCAATCTTCCTTTTAGAAAAGTACTCTGATTTGAAGCAATCAATTTAGCAAGAGGAATATTTAGTCTATGACATAAAACTTTAGATATGATCTTATAGGAAACATTGCTTACACTAAATGGCCTAAAATGTTTGAATGATTGTTGATGATCACCCTTTGGAATCAAAACTATGTTGGTCTTGTTTAGAGATTTAAGTAAGAAACCAGAAGACCAGAAATATTCTACCATATTATAGATATCATGTTGAACCAGTGCCCAATCGCGTTGATAAAAATCAGTGTAGTATCCATTTGGGCTAGGGGCACTATGTTTTAGAATATTAAGATCATTCATTTCTTGTCTCAGAATAGGGACACTAATATGCTCTTGGCCTTTAAAAATATCAGAGAAGTAGTTAATGGCTAAAGCTTTGATTTTCTCATGATTTGATGTCTATTATTCATCAGCTTTTTTAATCTAGTGATCGAATTTCTTGTCCTTCTTCTATTCAAAAAAGAGTGGAAGAACTTAGTATTTCTCTCTCCCTGAGCATACCAATTAATTTAAGCACATTGACCTAGTATCTCTTATTTGACCTTTATCATAATGGTGTGCCTTAGGGTCAAATGCAAGAATATATGAACCAAAGCTTAAGCAAAGTGGCTTAACCTCAGGTCATCTCTCAAAGGAGTCCACTTATTTTGATGCCTAGTCTAACCTAAATACAAGGAAAGCAAGTAAACCGGGGGTTTAATCTTTGAAAAGTATTTTTGGTATTTTTCAATTGTAGGAATGTAAAGAAGAATTGTTTTTTAGTAATCTGATTAAGAGAAGCAAGCAATTAGTTTTAAAACTCTTTTGATCAAATTAGTGCCTCTTGATGGGAACAATGCAACCTTCCTAGCCTCTTTAATTGATTGTGAGTAAAAAATCCAAGTCCAAATGTTAAAAACCAAAGGCAATCACCTAAGTCCAATTGACCTAGTTACTAACTGATTCGGCGCATTGTTTGCACAATTAGTCAACTAAGGAATTGTCAAAAAACCGTTTGGTAGTGAAAACCCTTGACAACACACAATGAGTCTCCTCTTGAAGGTATAATTTGACCCTTCAAGAATGGATTTAGTGTCTAATGCTAGATGCAACAAGCAAATGGATTAATCTAAGCTAAAAATCCAAAGTAGATAATCAATGCTACTGCATTAATTGTATTATGCCAACTAATTAGCTCCCTTGCTCTATTGAAATGCACATTTTTTGAAAAGCACATCTTAGTTTTCCCACCATTCATATGCTAGCCCGACCAGTCATAGAATTTTCCCAAACAGTCTAACATGATGCTCACTTGGGATATGGAGGCTTCTCCAAATAGAATCAAGTTGTCAGAAAAGATGAGATGAGATATCTTGGGACCATTAGTGGAAAGTTTGATTGGTTTCCATTCACCCCTATCAACCATGTCTTGGATACTATGACTCAACCTCTCTATACAGAAGGTAAAGATGTAGGGTAAGTTGGGTCGCCTTGTCGAATCCCTCTAGTAGATTTGAATTATCTCATAGGTTTACCATTCCATAATACCTGAAGTGAAGGGATAAAGATGTAAAACATGACTAGCTCCCTCAATTTATCCTCAATTCCCACCAATTTTAAAGTGTCATCAATGAAGCTCCATTCAAGCCTATCATATGCTTCCTCAAGATCAACTTTAACTGCCAACCACCCATTCTACCCTTTCTTGTTCTTCATAGAGTAAATAACTTCCTGAGCGATAATGATGTTATCACCACTCTGTCTCCCTGTGATGAAAATACATTAGTGCCACCTAACTACTTTGTTCATAATGGTATGAAGTCTAGTACTAATAATCTTTGTGATGATATTGTAGCTAACATTGCATAGGGAAATTGGCCTGAAGTCCTTCATTTCTTTAGGTTTATCCATCTTGGGTAATAGGACCAAGTTTGTGAGGTTGACCTCACGGAACTTGTAAGGATTTTGGAAGATATCTTTAACAAAATTTCAAGACATGATGCTCTACAACCCACCAATACTCTTGATAAAAGACCGCTTGAATTCCATCCGACCCTGGGGCTTTGAAAGATCCTAGTCAAAAGATTGCGGTCTTGATTACCTTATTCTCAACTGATTGGTGAATTTAGGACCTTTTATTGTAATTCAAATCAGGGAAAGACTTATTGGTAGGAGTTACCCCACGGCCCTAAAGCTTGCTTCCAAATAAGGAGGAGTAGTACTGTAGTGCCATCTCTCTCAACTCTTCTTGATCAAAGATCCAAACCCTACACAAGTTTTTAAAACCCTCAATTCTATTATCTCTGTGGTGAATAGTTGCCGAAGAATGAAGGAAGCTACTATTTTTGTCACTGATAAGCTCCTAGATTTCATACATTTCATCACATTTTTTGTCACTCTTGTAAATAATTTTGTGAATAAATATTTGAAAAGAAACCAAAAGTCAATAGATAGAATGAAAGAAAAGATGAATTTTGTATGTGAATAAAATGTGGAGCTTCATGGATATAAACTTGAGTTATTTGTAGAACTCTTCAACCCTCTTTCTATCTCTCTTGTGTAGGAAGAGGTGGACAGGTAGAAAAGCTGAAAGGAAACTAGAGAAACCAAGGAACAGAAGCAAAGGAACCAAAACCAGAGAAAATGAGAGCTCCCCGTGAGCTCGCCGCGGCGAGGAGATGTTAATTATGCCCTTCTTCCCTTGTGTGCTCACCATGGCCTCGCCACGGCGAGCGGAACCTTTCTGCTGCACGTTTTGATTAAAAATATGCTGACAAAAGTGGATATAAGCTAGGGCTTCGAAGAAAAACAGAGAGACACACTTGGGCACGAGTTTTGGGAGCTAAGGAGTTGCAAGAGAGAGCTTGGAAGTACTTGGAAACTTGGAGGAGCTTGAAGTTTGAAGATTCATACATCTTGGCTTCCCTTCTTCTTCCTTTCTCTATTCTTGTGTACCATGGACTCTTGTCCAACTTTGGTTTTTGGTTTAGATACATTTATGTGTAAATAAAACTTTTTCTAGGGTTACTTTGAACCATTTTATGGATTGAACTTTGTATTTCCTCTCCTTTAATGCTATGAATGAATTTATATGTATGGATTTGCATCCTGCTCTTTATTTTACAAGTGCTTGATCACCACTTGCTTTGGTTAAATGAAATATTGCTTGAGAAAGTGTATTTTATTTAAGAACTTGGATGACATCATGTTGGGCTTGAAATTTATGGTTTTAAATGGATGGTTAGTTGGTAACATAGATATATAGTTACTAACCTAACATTGTCATTATGAGGTTGGTTGAGCTTGTAACTTGCATTAATTGTGACAGAGATTGTGTAATTAATGCAAGCATAGATTTGGTTTTGACTTGAGAAAGCTTTTTCAAATGCATTTAAACCTTTGGCTCATACATTAATTCATTAGGATGCAAAAAGGGAAAGGATTTAATTAGTACATGAAATAAAATGGGGATAAGTAGCCCTAGGCTTTCATTATCTTGAACAAGTGTGTTTAATATCACCTATATATATTTTCATAACTTCATGCAAGCAACTTTTACGTCTAATTTAATTTCTAAACATTTCTTACTCATTTCTAATTAATTACTCAATTAGTACTAGTTAACTTGCTCAAATCATAATCCTTGTGGAACGACACTTTTTTCGATACTACTTTCTTTTATTTGACAACCCATATGAAATAGGCAATCGCACAAGAGGGGGGTGAATTGTGCTTTCAAAAATTGAAATGATAACAAATAAATGCAACTCGAAAAACTTTATACTGGTTCAGCCAACTCTGCCTACGTCCAGTTCTCCAACACCTTGTTGGGTTCCTCTAACCACAGGTTTTACAACACAGGTTCACCTGTCAACCTTTATAGAGTTTTAGAATCACTCTAAACACTCCCCCTTACAACCTATAAGGAAATATCCATGTTCTAAAGCACCAAGCTTTCAGAACAACCTCAAACAGTAAAGGATTTCAATAAATATGTTCACTTAATGAACTGATTTTGATAAACACTTAAGTACAGATACAATCTCTAAAACAATAAATACAGAAAACAGAGAGCAATGAATGAGTTCGTGAATATTCTCGTTTTTCGTCTTCTTTTTCATTAATGCTCGAGTTCTGTATTTATATCTCTTTTCAGATTTTGCCCTAGCGTTCAACTTCAAAAAGCCGTTTGAATTTAGTCGTTGGGAGCTCATAGCCGTTGGCATTTAATGCAGCTTCTTCATCGGGCTTAACTTTCTGCTCCAGCCTCAACTACTCTCGTGTAGGGTGAGCTAGGAGAGAGATAGACTTAGCGTTCTGAGCATCTATACGAACTGTATCGTTGTGGCAGCTTTTTCAGTAGCGCTAGCAAGATCTGCTATCGCTAACTTCATAGAGTAAGTTCTGCACTTAAGCTGTTAGTTGAACAAATAATCATGTAATGCATTGTAGATGCTATCGCAAGCTTAGTTTGTTAGCTCAACGAGATAGAGACAATATATATTAGCTAAGATTGTCTATGTTATCAGAGCTTACTCTTAATGATAGATATTTAGGCTAGCATATTCTCTTGGTTCAATTGTTCAGCGTTCTAGCTATATCATATCAGCAAACATTCTTCTATCGATAGCTAATCCCATTATCGCTAGTTACTTGATTGCTTATTAGCTTTAAGGATACTGATATGATTATTTAAAGGTGTTTCAAGGTATCCTATTATCGATAGCTGAATGTGTTATCGCTAGCAACTATGTTATCGCTATTTAACTCATTTGCTCTCAGGCACTAGCTATCTGAATGTCTATTACTTGAAGCACTTTGTTATCGATAGCTTAACCTGTTATCGCTAGCTGATTTCCTTTGTCCAGAGACTTGGTTCATCTTTCTGCTAGTTATTTACTCATGTTCTTCAATGAACTTCTAGCGATAGGATATTTCTTAGCGATAGTGAATGACTTAGTGATAGATATTAACTTTGATATTTCTAAGTCTTCATTTGCTATGGCTCTGTCTATTAGCTTATAGAGATACACTTAGCGATAGAGATATTTATTCTTAGATTTCTGCTAAGTTTTCATCTATTATAGTTGATCCTTTCAATAGTGATAGTCTTTTAGCTCTAGCGATAGAAATCTGTTACCTATCAGATTTTACTTGTTTTACTCCAAAGGTAAATTTACTTATGTTATATATGTGGTCAGTCTTCATCAAAACTTAAGATTCTAACACCATACGCTTACAGTAATGACCGCAAATGGCCGTTAAGTCAATGGCGCCTCCGCCGGAGATTGTGTTTTGAGTCATTTCTCTAGTTAACTAGCCTGATTGTGTGTTTAATTGCACTTGAGTACAAATTTCTTTTGGTGACTTTGTGTGTGTTGTTTCTATTGACTTTGAGTGGTAGAGATAGCATTGCCTAAGTTACCTTGTTTATTTCTTTTGATAAGGTTGATACTTGTGGATTGTTGTTCACTTGTAGGTCTTGGTTCTTGCTGTATGCAAGGAGATTTACAAGAGTTTCTTGACTGGGAACCCGATCAATCAATTCTTCAAGAACAACCAGGTCCACCTAACAGGATGGTTGGCAACAATGATGAAGAAGATATTTCAATGGAAGAGTTTTTGGAGCGAGAAGAGTTCACTTACTCTTCTAGCATTCAATACCTGGCCATCACAGCTAGAAATTTTGAAGTAAAACTGGTAATGATTCAGATGCTGCAGATGATAGGTACATTCAAAGGCCTTAAAGGAGAAGATCTGGTTGAGCATCTGACCAAGCTTATGCAATTATGTGAGAATTTCACGAATACCGGGGTATCTAATGATGCATTGAGACTTCGCCTATTCTCTATGTCTTTGGGGGGTAAGGCCCTAGCGTGGCTTAACTCTCAGCCAGCTAACTCTATCACAACGTGGGATACATTAGCTTCTAAATTCAAAGCAAGGTTTCTTCCCACAGATCTGAGAGCCACCTAAAGGGAAGAACTTCTCAACTTTAAGCAAGAGCCTGGAGAAACTTTCTATGAGGCATGGGAACAATTTAAGGATATGTGGAGAAACTGTCCCAGCCACGGTCAGTAAAAGTTGATTCTTCTAGCTACTTTTCAAAAAGGGTTGAGTGAGGCTAATCAGGTAATGTTAAACACTGCGTCCAAATGAGGAGTAAGTAAGATGAAGTGTTCCGAGCTCCAGTAGTTGTTTGAGGATATTGCTACTAACACAATGCAATTATGAGGCTCATCTAGTGGATATGGTGATTTTGGGTCGCAACTGGAAGCGATAAACAAGCGGTTTGACAAATTAGAGATGGAATTTGATAATCATTTACCTCGGGGCATTCATGCATTGCAAGCTCCCATGCCTATTTGTGGTAGCTGTGGAGAGGATAATTTAGGGGAAGATTGCCTCTACACTCTTGAGACTATTCATTACATGGGCAATCAAAACCGTGTCCCTCAAGGAAAGCCCTACGGTAACACCTACAACCAAGGGTGGAGAAACCATCCTAACTTCTCATGGAGGAATGGCCCAAGTCTAAATCCTTCTCAAGCTGCTTCTTCTAGCAGGCCTATGGTTCCACCCGGGTTTCAGCAACAACAACCTGGTTTTCAGCAACAATAACAAGCTAAACCTCTTGATGAATCTAAAATCGAGAAAATGTTGGGCCAATTGTTGGCTAACCAAGAGGCTGCAAATGCCAAGTCCTCACTACATGATACCGCCATCAAAAGTCTTGAGGTTCAAATGGGTCAACTTGCTGCCCAAATGAACATTCTGGCTCGCCAAGGTTTACCTAGTGATACTGTGCCAATCCTAAAAGAGATGGTAAGGAAAAGCTCAAAGTAATTACATTGAGAAGTGGCAAGAAAATGAAGGATATTCCTAGTTCTAGCAAGCCACCTCCAAAAGTCAAGGAGGTACTTAGTGAAGCGGATGACATTGAAGAAGTTGGCAAGTAAGCAATTATTGATGAAGAGGAAAGTAAGAAAAAGAAGAAAGCCGAAGAAACTGTGGATGATGTGCTGAGGGGGTCAGATGTATCTCAGGATGGTCTTGATGACAAGAAGAGGAAGACTCACGTTTCATCGCCCAAGTATGCGCCCCTACCACCATTTCCTCAAAGGATTAAAAAGAATGTAGAAGACAAGCAATTCCGGCAGTTCATTGACATGTTCAAGCAATTACATGTAAATATTCCTTTTGCCGAAGCTCTTGAACATATGCCTAAATATGCTAAGTTTATGAAAGATGTGTTGACCAAGAAGAGGCGGTTCAATGAATTCGAAACTGTTGCGGTGACTAAAAGTTTCACAGATATGATCAAGCAGATTCCCCCTAAGTTGAAAGATCCCGGGAGCTTCTCTATCCCTTGCCATATTGGGGATAAGTTCTTGGGTAAAGGATTATGTGATTTGGGTGCTAGTGTTAACCTAATGCCCCTCTCTATCTTCAACACTATGGGATTGGGAGAAGCTCGACCTACTACAGTTACCCTTCAACTAGCGAACATGAGTATTTCATACCCTAGGGGGATTATCGAGGATGTATTGGTTAAAGTGGACAAGTTTATTTTTCTTGCGGACTTCATTGTCTTGGATTTTGAGGCAGACAAGGATATGTCTATGCTCTTGGGAAAACCTTTCTTAGCAACTGCAAGGACTTTAATTGATGTAGAAAAGGGAGAATTGACTCTAAGAGTTGCGGATGAGGAAGCCACTTTTAACATGAATCAATTTATGTGAACTCCACTGGTACATGATGATTGTTGTTCAATTGATGTAATCAACCAAGTGGTTCAAAGAGAGTTCGAATTGTCTTTTGTGGAAGATCCAGCTGAAGCCACTTTAGTGGGAGTTAATATAGAACAAGAGGATGTGGAGGAATGTATGGCTATTATGAATGCAGCATTTTCATTTCCTAAGTCTCGCCCTCCATTTGAAACCCTTGATCTTACCTCCACCGAAAGACCTAAACTGAGTCCCTCATTAGAAGAGCCATCTTCCCTAGAGTTGAAGCCTCTACCCTCTCACCTTCAATATGTCTACTTGGGTCCTAAAGAAACTCTCCCGGTTATAATTTCTTTAGACGTAACATCTCAACAGGAGAAGCAACATGTAAAGGTGCTAAAGGCTCACAAAAGGGCCATTGGGTGGACGATTGCCGATATTAATGGAATCAGCCCTTCGATGTGCATGCACAAAATTTTTCTTGAGTACAATCATAAGACCTCCATTGAACACCAACGAAGGCTAAATCCCAACATGAAAGAGGTAGTGAAGAAGGAAATTCTTAAGTGGCTTGATGCTGGAATTATTTGTCCTATTTCTGATAGCTCATGGGTGAGCCCAGTCCAATGCGTGCCGAAAAAGGGTGGTATGAATGTAGTGGCTAACACCCAAAATGAGCTCATTCCTACTCGGACCATCACCGGGTGGAGAGTATGCATGGATTATCGAAAGCTAAACTTGGTAACTCGAAAGGATCATTTCCCTTTTCCATTCATTGACCAGATGCTTGATAAGCTAGCAGGGAGAGAGTTCTTTTGCTTCTTGGATGGTTACTCTAGGTATAATCAAATTGCCATAGCTCCAGAAGATCAAGAAAAGACTACCTTCACCTGTCCTTATGGTACTTTTGCTTTCAAACGCATGCCATTTGGTCTTTGCAATGCACCGACAACATTTCAGAGGTGTATGATGGCAATTTTTGCTGATATGATTGAGCATACCATGGAAGTTTTTATGGATGATTTCACGGTGTTTGGTGATTCTTATTATGAGTGTTTAGCTAACTTGGCACAGGTCTTGAAAAGATGTGAAGAAACTAACCTTGTCCTCAATTGGGAAAAGTGCCATTTCATGGTGAATGAAGGTAATGTATTAGGCTATAGAGTTTCTAAGGATGGCTTAAAGGTAGACAAAGCCAAAATTGCAGTGATTGAACAACTTCCTCCACCTATCAATGTTAAGGGTGTAAGGAGTTTCTTGGGTCATGCTGGGTTCTACTGCCTGTTCATAAAGGACTTCTCCAAAATCACAAAACCTCTTTGTGCTCTCCTTGAGAAAGACGCTGCCTTTGAATTCAATGATGCTTGTCTAAAAGCCTTTGAAGAGCTGAAGAAGAAATTAGTTGCAGCTCCAATCATTATAGCACCAGATTGGGGTCTACCTTTCATTCTCATGTGTGATGCTAACGATTACGTTGTGGGTGCTGTGCTAGGTCAGAAAAGGGAGAAAATATTTCATCCCATTTATTATGAAGCAAAACCCTTGATAGTGCTCAAGAAAATTACACTACCACCGAGAAAGAGCTTCTAGATGTTATGTATGCATTTGGCAAGTTCCGACCTTACTTGATTGGGGCTAAAGTGATCGTCCACATCGATCATTCTGCCTTGCATTATTTGTTTAGTAAGAAGGATTCTAAGGCAAGATTGATACAATGGGTGCTACTTCTCCAGGAATTCAATTTGGAAATTGTTGACCGAAAGGGATGTGAGAATCAAGTGGCTGATCATCTTTCTAGACTGACCAATGAAGCTCAACTGGATAAGAATTCTATGATCCATGAGGTGTTTCTGGATGAACAACTTTTTATGGTGGTAGTTTTTGACACGCCTTGGTATGCTGACATTGTTAATTTTCTAGTTTATGGGATTGTACCTGAGGAAATGAATCATCACCAAAAGAAGAAATTCTTACATGATGTGAAGCATTACCATTGGGAGGAACCCTTCTTGTTTCATTATTGTGCTGACCAAATGATACGCCGGTGTGCACCGTAATGTGAGCAGTTGGATATCCTTACCTGCTGTCAAGCTTCGGAGTATGGAGGTCATTTTGGCAGAAACAAAGACTGTTGCTAAAGTCTTGCAATCTGGATTTTTCTGGCCATCTTTGTTTAAGGATGCATAAACCTTTCTCATGACTTGTGACCGATGCCAACGACTTGGTAACATTTCCATGAGGGATGAAATGTCACTCAACAACATGCTAGAGGTTGAGATTTTTTATGTTTGGGGGATTGACTTCATGGGACCATTTCCCAACTCTTTCAACAACTAGTATATCCTTGTAGCTATTGATTATGTGTCAAAATGGGTTGAGGCTGTCGCTACTCCAGCTAGTGATGCCAAAGTGGTAGTGAAATTTATCAAGAAGAATATCTTCAACCATTTTGGAGAACCAAGAGCCATTATAAGTGATGATGGTTCTCATTTTTGCAACCAACAATTTCGCTCACTTTTGAAGAAGTATGGGGTTAGTCATAGGGTAGCTCTAGCCTACCATCCCCAGACAAATGGACAAGCCAAAGTTTCTAATGGGGAAATCAAGAAGATTCTAGGGACGGTTTGTACTACCCAAAAAGATTGGGCATTGAAGTTAGATGATGCCTTGTGGGCTTACCGCACTGCTTACAAGACTCCGATTGGTATGTCACCCTATCGGTTAGTCTTTGGTAAAGCCTGCCATCTTTCGGTGGAAATTGAGCATGGTGCAATGTGGGCTATCAAAAAGCTCAACTTTGATGAGAATGCAGTTGGGGAGAAACGGCTATTTCAATTGAATGAGCCTGAAGAATTCCGGTTCCACGCTTATGAAAACGTAATGATATACAAAGGAAGAACCAAGAAATGGCATGACAAGCACATCAAGGCCAAGACTTTTGAGCTTATTGTACAACTCCAAGTTGAAGCTCTTCCCGGGAAAACTCAAGTCTAAGTGGTCAGGACCATTCATAGTTATACAATCATTTGACAAAGGCCAAGTGGAGCTGGAGAGTAATAGTGGAGAGAGATTTAAAGTAAATGGAGAAAGGATCAAGCATTATTGGGGTGGGGAGGTTGATCATCAAACCGCCTCAATTACACTAGTAGAGTCCACATGAAGCTCAGAAGAGTCTAGCTAAAGACTATAAATTAAGCGCTTCTTAGGAGGCAACCCAAGTTCTTGAACCAATTCTCTTTATTTTGATTTTTAAGTCATTTATTTTAGTCTTGGTAGATTTATCCTTGATTTTCCTTTTTGTAGGAAGAAAGGTGTCCCCCAATGCTTGGATTGCTCATAAACATGGGAAGAGTACATTATTGGACTTGGACGACAAGAAGTGGGCTACAAAGGGAAGTACACTTGCAATTTCACTTTGAACTATATTTTAAGTAGTACTGAAGTGTTTTGTTGTAGTGCTGAATAAGAGTTTGAAGTCTGTGATTGTAGTGTAAAAATTTGATGTTCATTGGGTAATTTTTGGTGATGAGTTTGTTTAGGGATGATGCGCAGTGCTTAATATGATGGATTGAGGCATGTTCTTACATTTTGGAATCAATTGTGGTTGATTTTGGGTGTGAATGATGTTTTGTATTGATCTAGGGGGTTTTAGGTCATTTTGGATAAATTTTGTGGCATGACCAATGTTTGGTGTGAATCTGATAGAGTTCAAGAAATTTTGGTATGCATTGATGAATTATGAAGCCAAATTTCTGCCGTGACCTCGCCACGGCGAGATAACGGCTAGAAACATTCCTCTCTGCCAAGAATTTGGGCTGCTCGCCACGGCGAGAACACGGCGAGCTAACACCAAGTCTATCCCACTTTTAGGCTTGCTCGCCGTGAGCTCACAACAGCGAGGAAGCATATCTTCTGTCCCAGAGTGTGTGTGTGTGTGTATATACATATAAAAAAATATATATAAATAAAAATAACAATAATAATAATAAGATATATCCTAATACATTTAAATAAAAAGACATGTCTGCCCTCTCATACACCTTCATTTTTCTTCACACCCCTTTGAACTTAGACTTTTTTGCAACCAAATTCATTTCCCCTTCCACATTTACAGCCCCCATTCTTGTCTTCTTATTTTCTTTTCACCTTCTCCAATTTACCCCAAACCCTATTCCTTTCCTTCTTCACCATTCGATTCAACTCCCTCTCCATTCTCGCTCTCTCCTTGCCATCCACCCCCTCTGCGTCCTCATCTTCATTTTCTTCCACCACCTAGCCATATCCCCCTTGTCCTCAGCCCCTCTCTCTCTAGCCACCCTAGTTCCTCCCCTTTTTCGACTCCTAAACAAAACTCTCCAACGTGCAACGCTTCTTTCATGTTCTCTCTTTCAGAGTTCGAGCCCTAAGCCCGATTTTTTATTAATCTTTCAGCCTCCTTCAAATTTCACACCCCATCTGCTAGTTGTGGTAATTTTCTTCCTTTATTTTGATTTCTTGTTAGTATAATAATTTAGATTAAGGTAGTTTGAAGTATTGGTGTTTGGGGGAATGGGATACTCATGTATTGAAAGGTTTGAATAGGGGGTGTTTGATTTTGAAATAATAAATGTGAGAGATTTTTTGTCCTTATTTTGCTTACTTTGTGGGTTGGAATGGAAGGGATTTTGGAGCATGAGGACTATTGTAGCATTGCCTTATGATTAAACCATTGATGCAAAACTTGAACATGGAAGATAACTGAGTGGTGTTCTTGGACAATAGGAAATGGTAGCGAGGACTAAGGCATAGGCTTGGAATTTTTGGATCGAATTGCCGGTTTAGCTTAGTTTAAGTTTAGGGGTAGGCATCTTTCTTCTAGGAGTTATTTATTTAGGACCTTTCTTTCTAGGATTGGTCTCTTCTTTCTTAGGATTAGTTAGGTCACTTTGTTGGTATGTTCTTGTGCTGAGTGTCCTATTTTGTTTGTGTTTGTTTGTTTTTGTGTGTAATTTTGCAGATCATGCCTCGTATCAAGATGGTTACAGGACCTTCTCACAGGAACCCCAAGAGAAAGGCAAACGATCCCCCAGCTCCAACAAAGAAAAAGGGGAAGGAACCCCCTAAAGAAAAAAAAGTACGGTTGCTTTTATAGGAGAGGGAATTCCCTAAAACAGACTTGGTTCCCTTCTACAGCCAGGCTATCAACCACTACCACTTTCATAGATTACTCGGTCCAAGGCAACCAGGAAATGAGGCGTTGGTATGCTATTACTATGACAAAGTATCCAATGGTTTGGTTGAGAGTGTACCACGCCGTGATACCGGTCAGCTGCTCTACAAGTTTCTTACTCCGGAGGTTATTCGGCACTACTACCACTTGCCTGAAGTTCCAGAGTGTGCATTTCAGCGGATCAAAGGATACGTTAGTGATTATCCCCTTAGCAAGATTGAGCACAAACTGATTAAGCCCAGTCACCCTGGCTAGTTCCAAAAGCAAGGTGCCCAGCAATACCTGCGCAGATCTGCTCTTACTCCTGATGCTAACACGTGGTGGCATTTCATCACCTATAATGTACAACCCTTAGAGCACCGTAGCGACTTCCCTAAGGAAATGGGGCTCCTCATCTACCTTTTTATTATGGGTCAGCCTGTCAGAGTGGAGACCATTATCCTTAACAGTATAATCAGCTGTGCTACCCCGACCAGGGAAGGGACCGTACTTGTTTTCCCACACCTGATATCTGACCTGTTCATACAATAGGGTGCGGCTGATCCTGTAACTGACCCTCACTTATTACCAAGATCCATTTTCGACAATGAGTTGCTTAAAGGACTTCACCCTCCTCCTGCACCAGCGCATGATGATGAGGTGCCACCCGATCCTCCCGTTGATCTCTAAACCTTTTATGTTGAATTTTAAGAATATGCTAGGGAGCGAATGGAGTTTGAGGCTGAGAAAAACTAGAGGTGGTACAAGCTTGATTAGTTTCAAGAGTATATCGTCAAGAAGGTGAGGAAGTGGTCCAAGAGGTTTGGCGCTCATGATAGAAGTAATGAAATCAGGAAAAAGGGATATGAGGAGGTAAGACAGAGAACAGAGCGCAATAAGGCACCCATTACTGAGGTGGATGATGAAGAGGAGGAAGAGTCAGATGAGCTGGAGGATGACGACTCTTCTGAGGAGGATGACGAGTCATGATCTGTGTTGTTTTGTTTGCTTTCAATTAGTTTGTGTCGTTTGTCTGTTGTGTTGTTTTTTTCTACAAACTGTGTTCTTGTGAGCTACTGATAGCTCAACAATATCTTTTGGGACTGCTGATGGTTATTTCTTTTGGATACCTGTTGATTGGACTAGCACTTACATTGTAGGTATATGCAGGTTGTTGATTGCATTGTTGACTGTGATCTGAACTGATTTCATAGCTTGATCATATTTTCCTTGCATTTTTGTTTGAAACTGGCCTTGATGGCATTATGGCATTTTGTGAACTGTTATTCTAGTTAGCTTTTTTGCACATGATTTCGCTAACTTTCACATTGTTGCTTTCGCTATGCATGGTCCATATTACATTTCATACAGGTATTTTTGAACCTTTCATGCGACAATTTTGCATGAAAGAAGGCCCTTATTTTTCCCTTTTTGACAGTGAGGACACTGTCAATTTTAAGTTTGGGGGTGAGGGTATACTTTTCATTTTGATGATATACTTGTGAAAATTTTTTTTGGCTTAAACAATTTTGGGAAATTTGAACTGAACTCTTTCTGGTTGTGAATTGTTGAAATTTTGGTTAGACTGAGTAGTTATTTCATATGATAAATGTATGTTCCAATGATAGAAGAGTTGCTTTGGTGGTATGTTTGATAGGAAATTGTGGTCAATAGGTGCGGATGATTGAATTGCATTTTAAAACTTAATTCCTAGCAATTTTTGGAAACAAAATTTATGCACAAGAGATCATGGAATGATTTGAATGCTTTTGTTAGGGGATTTTGTAGCAAATTAGCATGTATTTCCTTTCTCAATTTAAAAGCTTTGGAACTCATTTTTGAACTTCTCAAAGCGAATTGATGTTTTCATACACTTTTGAAAATTGATTTGGGCATTCGTTTCAACAAGATTGAGCCTTTCAAGCCAACCCATGACATAAATCCATTTGCACCCCTTTTGAGCCTTATAATGAAAAACCATATAAGTTGTTATTTTTGGAACCACAATATGCCTTAATCCGAGCAACCTGAAAAACCATGAACTGCCTAAATCTTTAGATAATTTGCAATGCAGGGATTGGATGATTGTTAAGTGTGCAGGATGATACAAAAGTGGTGATGGAACATAAATAGTGTATGATGGTTCTCAATTAGTTGTACTCTAAAGTCATAAAAAAATAAGAAGAAAAGGCAAATAAGGTAATCAAAATACCTCAATAAGACTTAGAGTACAAAGATCTCAATTTGAAAGAAGTTTGGGGGAATAGTTGTTTCTCATGATGAAATTGTGAAGTGAGAGGAAATGGGGGAGATGCAATTAGTCACTTATCTCAAGATATTTGAATCCCTCTTTTGACCCTTCTTTCATTTAGCCTAACCCCATTACAAGCTTATAAAGTCCCATTGATTTTGAATATGTGTGGAATCATTGTGTTGTGAGAGAGAGGAGACTGTGAGCCTACAAAGTTCTGATGTTGAGACTGTTTTATACATGTTGACATGTTACATTTAATCTTGACAACTGCAGGATAATTGATCTATGACTCTTCACACACACACTCTTAAAAATTGGTAGGAACTTTGTTTGTAATCTATGAATCGGGCATTTGCATCTATTCCACTGCTTTCCTGCTGAATATAAGATCATGAGCAACTAATGAGGAAATCATCATGCATGGATTCTAAGTGGATAATTATTGAATCTAATTCTTACACCGCTTGCTTTGCTTAAGGACAAGCAAAAACTTAAGTTTGGGGGAGTGATAAGCTCCTAAATTTCATACATTTCATCACATTTTTCGTCACTCTTGTAAATAATTTTGTGAATAAATATTTGAAAAGAAACCAAAAGTCAACAGAAAGAAAGAAAGAAAAGATGAATTTTATATGTGAATAAAATGTGGAGCTTCATGGATATAAACTTGAGTTATTTGTAGAACTCTTCAACCCTCTTTTTATCTCTCTTGTGTAGGAAGAGGTGGACAAGTAGAAAAGCTTAAAGGAAACCAGAGAAACCAAGGAACATAAGCAAAGGAACCAAAACCAGAGAAAATGAGAGCTCCCCGTGAGCTCGCCACGGCGAGGAGATGTTAATTATGCCCTTCTTCCCTTGTGTGCTCGCCGTGGCCTCGCCACGACGAGTGGAACCTTTCTGCTGTGCGTTTTGATTAAAAATATGTTGACAGAAGTGGATATAAGCTAGGGCTTCAAAGGAAAACAAAGAGACACACCTGGGCACGAGTTTTGGGAGCTAAGGAGTTGCAAGAGAGAGCTTGGAAGTGCTTGGAAACTTGGAGGAGCTTGGAGTTTGAAGATTCATACATCTTGGCTTCCCTTCTTCTTCCTTTCTCTATTCTTGTGTACCATGGACTCTTGTCCAACTTTGGTTATTGGTTTAGATACATTTATGTGTAACTAAAACTTTTTCTAGGGTTACTTTGAACCATTTTATGGATTGAACATTGTATTTCCTCTCCTTTAATGCTATGAATGAATTTATATGTATGGATTTGCATCCTGCTCTTTATTTTACAAGTGCTTGATCACCACTTGCTTTGGTTAAATGAAATATTGCTTGAGAAAGTGTATTTTATTTAAGAACTTGGATGACATCATGTTGGGCTTGAAATTTATGGTTTTAAATGGATAGTTAGTTGGTAACATAGATATATAGTTACTAACCTAACATTGTCATTATGAGGTTGGTTGAGCTTGTGACTTGCATTAATTGTGACAAGAGATTGTGTAATTAATGCAAGCATAAATTTGATTTTGACTTGAGAAAGCTTTTTCAAATGCATTTAAACCTTTGGCTCATACATTAATTCATTAGGATACAAAAAGTGAAAGGATTTAATTAGTTCATGATGTTGAACTATATATTTTGATGATAACCAAACATGACTTAGGCTATAGGATCATGAGAACTTAACTTAGAAAAATACTTTGAAAAACGGTTTCTCAAAATCTAAGTTAAGCAATCGATTGGACATACCTGCAATTGATTGGAGAATAACCTTTGCAATTGATGGGATATCGATTGCATATCGATTGGGAACTATCAATCGATAAGAAGACTGAGCAATCGATTGTTGCACAAAATTTCTCTGAGTAATTAGACTATGATCAATCGATTCCAATTGATTGGAATAGCAATCGATGTGCAATCAATGAGAAATAGATTGGAACTTACTTTGAATCCGAGATATATGCAATCGATTGGAACTTAATCAATAGATTGACACGAGGCAATCGATTGGGAAACGAAGCAATCAATTGACACTCTTTGTTTTTATCCGATAGCTAACATATCAATCGAGTGTTGCAGGTAGCAATCTGAAACAATCTGAAGGCAATTGATTGGAGGCCAGAGATAGCAATCGATTGGAGCATTCTGCAATCGATTGACTTGTGATGATTTTCAAATTTGTTTCTTTTCTCATGATTAACTAACTTTATATTGCAAGATGTACTTGTTGCTATTTTGGGCAGTTTACGTTGGACACAAAGAAACATAAACAAAGAGACGTTACTCACAGCAACCCAGACACTGTCACAGTACGCTGAACACCAGAAAAGAAAGAAAGAGAGGACGCAAATCAAAACAACTCTGGAGCATTAAATGAAACTCAGAATCATCATCAAACTCCAGAATTTTCATTTCTCTCTCAGCCTCAACGGATATATCAAAGACTCAGAATTTGCACCAACGGGCAGAAATTTCCAAAAGGACTATAAAAGCGTTAAAGTTGAAATTGGTTGGTAGAGAGCATTAAGTGAAATCCAACTACCTATTTCCTACTGCAATCAATTCAATATGAGTTCTCTCAATTGTTCTTCAATCTGTAATCTTATCAGCTCAAGTGTGTGAGCAAGCTTTGTATTTCTGAATTACTTATTTGTTGAGTGATTTCCTTGGGATAGTGGGATCCTAGAGGAAGGGTTGTATTCTTACAAGTTGTAAGAGGGATTGATCTGTAAGGTGGAGTTCTTATTGAGTGATCACTTGTAAAGGCATTCAAGAGCCTGTTTGAATCTTGAGGAATTAGTGGAACCCAACTGAAAGTTGGAGAACTGGACGTAGGCCAAGAGTTTGGGCTGAACCAGTATAAATCTTGTCTCATTCAGTTTAAATTTTAAAAAGCACAATTCACCCCCTCTTGTGCATTCCTGCCAATTACACATGAAGTAAAATGGGGATAAGTAGCCCTAGGCTTTCATTATCTTGAACAAGTGTGTTTAATATCACCTATATATATTTTCATAACTTCGTGCAAGCAACTTTTAAGTCTAATTTAATTTCTAATCATTTCTTACTCATTTCTAATTAATTACTCAATTAGTACTAGTTAACTTGATCAAATCATAATCCTTGTGGAACGACACTTTTTCCTATACTACTTTCTTTTATTTGACAACCCGTACGCTTACGGTAATGATCGCAAATGGCCGTTAAGTCAGTCACCCCACCATAACTAGTTACATCTTGACTTTTGGTGCCATAAAATCTCTTCCTGAGCTAGGACTTTATTATATTCTTTCCAAAGCTCCTTCTCAGTGGTCATCAATTGTTGAGAATCTTTTCTACCTCTCGCCTTCTCCACTCCTTCAATTTGATTGAGGAGTCTTTTCTTTTTCCGGAATATTCCCAACTCGAGTCTGGTTCCAAGTCTCTAATTGTTTGGTGAAGTGGTCCACTTTATATTGCCATGAACCATGGGACTAGCTATTATTCACAATCTCGATGAAGTCTTCTTCAAGAAACCAGGTAGCTTGACATCTGAATGGGGTTTTATGGATTCGTTTGTATCCCATTAGATTACGCTACACAAGGAGAGGTCTGTGGTATAAGCCAAATATACTTAGATGGTGCACCTTGCTTAGTGGAAAGGCTATAGTCCATATCGAGTTTGAGAAAGCTCAGTCAATTTTTTCCTTGACATCATTTCTTTCCCAGGTGAATTTATCCCCAACACTGTCAATTTCAATCAGCTAAGAGGAAGCTACACATTCATTAAATTTCCTCATTGAAGGGACATTTACTATACCCCCACTTACTTTGTCTATTACCGATAAGTATGCATTAAAATCACCCACAATTGCCCAAGGATTTTGCATATTTCTGCTAATGATTACAAGGTCCGCCCATAAGTTTTGTCATAGTGTTGGGGTAGTTTCTACGTAGATACATGTCAAATAAAAGAGCCAATTGTTCTTGTTTACCTTCACACGAGCATGTAAGAGTTAGGTTGTTGAGAATTCATGAGAAATCAAAACTGCATCATTATTCCCGAGTAACCATATACCCCTAGCAAAATCAGTACTCTCCACTCTCATTCAATTAGTGAAACCCAATTTTTTAACAATTCTATCAACTCTAGGCCCATAGACTCGAGTTTCCACAAGGATGAGTATGTTCACATTCTTCCCTCTGAGAAGATCACTAATTCTTCTTAAGAGGAGTATAGCTACTATATCCATAAAAACATTGGGATTAGGAATAGGGAGACCCTTACCATTACTCATGACGAAGCCCTTGCCCTTCAACCTGCATCCCACCGTTGCTTGTCAACACTTCATCAACTATCTCACGAGTTTCAAACCATTGATTACCCTCTATAGGTTCCTAGTCAAAATTAAGTTCTCTGGCCAACTACGCTAGATCTGGTGGTTTCTTGGGTGAATTCATGATCTGCTCCTCCACTTTCCTATGTTCTGAGAATCCGTTACAGAGACCTTGGAGGTCTTCTATTGTTTCGGTAAGCTATCAGTTGCTTGGTAATGGATCTGGGCTTCATGGTACTTTTGGGCTTCTTTACCTTTGCGGACCTCTTTGGCTTCAGATGACCCAATCACTAATTAGTGAACTTTAGATGCCAGTTTTCTTTTAAGTAGTGGAGAGACTATCCTAGGCCGTGATGTTTGGCTTTCCCAACTTGTGTTTTTTATCCACCTCACTATTTTTATTTTTTGGGCTTAGGCCCACTTTCTCCTTGCCTTAGCCTTTTCCTTCAGGAAGTTGTTCACTGTCCATGTTTCCCACAATATTTTCCCACTTTTATCCTCCTTGCACTGATACCTTTTGTCCTCTTTCACACTCGGTTCCCCTTTTCCAGAAAAGCTTCCCTTGCATCTGCTCAGTTTTGTCCCCCAACCTTCCTTTCTTGGGATCATTAGTCACATCCACCTTTGTCCTCCAAGCCTTCCCTTTCTCCTTTTCCTTTAAAGGTACTTTTGTCTCATTTTTCTCCTCCGAACGGTCAAGTTCTTGGAGAACATCAAACCTTCTTGCAATAGCCCCCTTTTGGTTCTTGATGTTGACATTCTTACCTTCTACATGACTAGTTTTATGACCCTATTATGTACCCCCTTTTGTTTGTTTCCTTTTAATAGGCTTCTTTGCCTACATTCACTCACCAAACTCTCCATAATGCTCAATCCCCAGAGTGCCATAGACTTGTTTTCTGGCAAGACCACCTCTATTTTCCGGCCTCTCTTGCACTTACGTATATGATGTTGCTTCTTGTTTGCTCGCATTCACTTCTTCATTCTTCAAACATTTGTCCTTGTTGTGTCCATATCTCCCACATTTAAAGCATATTACCTCCAACCCATCATACTCAACATGGTAAATTCTTTTCCTTAGCACAAAACAAGATTGCAGAGGTTTGTTGAGGTCTACTTCAATACTTACCCTAGCAAACTTACACCGCTCAACTTTTTTAGCAATATTCGAGCACTGTGCTAAAGTATTGAGATCAACTTGCAGGGCTTTACAATCAAATTTCCCAGCTCCCATATGCAGTCTTCCGAGTAAATGTGAATTGGAAGAGTTGGAATTCTGACCCAAATGGCTACTTTCCTCACCTCATTGCAATAGGGATTGAAGTTTGGACTCAAATGTTGAACAACATGATATTGACCTTATATGAGCCAAGGTCCATCAACAAGAGTCTCCTACACAAGTCCATATCAGTGGTTCTGAAAGAGAAGTTGTTTGGAAAATCTATCAATTCAAAGTGTTTTGCTTTGAGCATCCATTGTAGCCTATCACGCATCATATCCCGACTTGCGAATTTCCCCAATAGAGTAATAACTAGGGAATTCCTCTAGGGTTCACACAACTTCTTAAGGCACTCATCTGAGACCTCCAACCTGGGCAGTCGTTCAAACATTTGAACTTGCTCATCGAATAAATGTGGGGCATTTCTTCCTCCTCTTTCAACCATTCCTTCATTTGGTTATCAAAATCACGATCAAAAGTACCAGTTTCCTCTCCCCCATTAGCTTTGATTTGTAAGATATATGATACATTGCCTTACTCCTTGTTTTTCTAGTAGCTTCTCTTCCTCCATGTTTTTGCCTGGAGCATCTTGGTCTTCCATTAGCAATTTCGTAGTAGTCGTCTCCATTTTGTCACTACTCACCCCTTCCATAACAGTATCCTCAAAAGCTTTTTTCGTGTTCCTTTCCACCAAATCATCCTCTTCCTTCGATGGATCAGGTTCCCCTGCCAATGGGTTCATAGACTTGGTCGTAGAACTAGAATGCTCACTCCCTCTTTCTACTTCTCTCTCTCATCTCTTTCATTTCATTTCATGTTTCGTCATACAGACATGCACCTTCTGTTTGCCATGTTTTCTTTCCAGTTCTTATTCTTCATTTCCAAATTTCTCCATCCTTGTTTAAAAGTAATGCAATCTTTTAATAAAAAAAATTATGTCGATATCGTCTTGAAGGTTCAGTTAAGACATGCTTTTGGGCTTTAAAAGCATTTACAATTGTATACTTACAAATCCATCAACAAGAGTGTAATAGTAAATTCAGTTTGTGATTGTGACAATTAGCTTTCTTCTCTAGGCGTGGCTCTCCTCTCTCATCTTTAACTTTTGGGGTGGTGGAAATTCTTCTCTCGTTATTGTGTGAATTTTTCCATAGTGTCTCCCCCTAGTTTCCACTGGGAAAGGAGACGTCCGTATTTTGCATCGGTTTGCTTTAATTTTTATGTTTTTTGTTTCTTATGGTGACACTACCACAGAAAACACCTATACCGGCGCTTTTTTGACCCCTATAGCGGCGCTTTTGAAGTGCCGCTATAGCTAGCGCCGCAATAGGTCACGAGACCTATACCGGCGCTTACAAAGCGCCGGTATAGGCCTCTCTATAGCGGCGCTTTATTACCCAAAAGCGCCGGTATAGGTGTCTTTTAATTAGTTTTTTATTGAAACTGAAAAGGCCTATACCGGCGCTTTTTTAAAAAGCACCGGTATAGGCTGATCTATACCGGCGCTTTCTGTAAAAAGCGCCGGTATAGGTGATACCTATAGCGGCGCTTTTTACAAAAAGCGCCGGTATAGGGTATCTATAGCGGCGCTTTTCATAAAAAGCGCCGGTATAGGTTATATTTTTTTAAAATATACAATTTGTTTTTTAATTCACACCCACCTGCATCATTGCAAAAATTCCAGCAATTCTATACAATTCCAGGCAGTCCAAATACACCAGTAACTCAAACAGAGAAGAATATGTACAATAAGACCAAAAGTTATATTGTTCAGTTAGGAAAATAAACGTGCATACTACTAGTCAGGCTGTCCAATTTGAGAGAACAGAGGGTGTACATAACTACACCATTCTTCAATTAGCGCTTCCATCTTCTCCCTTGACAACATGAAGCAACGTGTGTCTGGGTAATACTGCGTATAGAAATTTAAATGACAATTAAATTTACTTGAAATCTAACAAGTACAAACACTTAGATTAGGAAAAATATAAAACTTACTGTCAATGGGATGTTATCTCGATCACGTGATACGATATCCCTCATATAATACATGACATAGTATCCACAGTCGTTGTCATTGGGTTGATGTGGGCACTGTAACAAAAAATACAGAATAGCATATAAGAGCAGTTACGTTCTGGTTTAAGTAATGTACGATTGTTTGAAAAATTGAATAACTTGTAAAACCTGAACTTTGAGCCACGGATAAGCATCTTTCTGGTCAAGGGCTTTGGAATAATTGTACCCATTAGCTGCCCGATAACTAGTCAATGCTCTGGAAACAAAACATATTAAATTAATTTTAGTAGCTTGGGTCGGTCATATAAAATGACAGATAATACAACACATTCAAATAATGTTGACATTCACTTACCCATTGAAGAGACGCATCAAATCCGGGCGATTATCTGCTTCAGCAGATTCCACAGGATCCAAATAGTAAATAAGTGGATCCGGCTGTACTGTCGGATTGATGACAAGCAAAACCCAATGTAGCCTAAGACGTTTTATAACGTTATGTCAGTATATATATCAATGATGATTGGAGCTAAGAATACGATGAAAGCTATCATGCCTATACACTTACCCTGTATTAATTGGAGCTAAGAATAAAGTTCTGCCTGTTGCCTTTAAAGTGAAACGCCTCTTAATCTCTTTGAACTGATCATCACGTTTCACACCCTCAATTTGCGCTATTAAATAAGGGTTTATGAATTCGAACGAGACGTTGTCCTCGGAGACTATGACTTCTTCATGCAGGTGCCTTCAAAGAAACCATACAAACATCCAATTAGTGTAGAACTTATGACATTGAATGAAACCACAATGGAAGCACATATATACCTTATCCATAAATTGACGACCGTAGCACTGACCCATCTTTCGTCAAGCACCTCCATGACCTGATCCCTAGAAAGAAGCTCATTGAAATTTGACTCGCCAAATATAAGCCTGTTGAATGGGATTGTGACAGTAGCATCGCGAGGTACGGTAGCTGCAAATGCTCGCAATCGAGCACGATTTGGCGTTTCAACACTTATATCTTGGATAACAGGAGCAGGCACTTGAACTTTCTTCTTGCCCTTTGCTTTTGTTGCCTATAAACCATATAAATAGAAAGTTTCAAAAATTCTTCCAATAAGAAGAGTGTTAGTTTAAATTAATTAGAAACTAACCACCTGTGACACTGGACCAGCTCGTGAACTCTTTTTCTTCAATTGAGCAGCTGGGCCACCGGTACCTTTTACACTAGCCACTTGTGCTTTCTTTCCCAGAGACTCTGTACCCTGTAAAAACTTATAAATTGTAAAAGAGCGTTATTCCAAAACAAAGAATGCTAGTCTGAACGTTATTAGTAAATACCACATGTGGTATTGGCTCAATCAAACTGATGGGCCAAGCAACATATGCACCAACTACATCTCCGACCTTAGTCATCGCATCAGGAGTAGGGAATGGTAACGGTGCATCCCCGTTCAGGGAGAATTCAATCATAACCCTCAATGTATTTTCAGGCAACGGAGAATTGTGCAGGATCCTGTTTGAAGTGTTGAAGACTGTATCGATTGCAACTACTTCACTGAAAGATTGATCCTTGTACAGGTTGCACCTTGATTCGCCCTACAAAAGAGTTAACAACGTAAGCTCCCAATCGATAATATAACAGTGTCACTACAAGTTTATAAGTACAAAAGACAAGAATTACCTGAGGAATTTGAGCCCTAGGCATCGTACAGCTATCCCTGATGCTTGGACTCTGACACGAAGGAACGTTACCTTGTTGCATGAAGTTCGACATTTGTGATACAACATTGTTACGCTGGAAAAATTCGTACATCATATCTTGCCGTCTTTGCATTTCCTCATTCCTTCTTTGCATTTCAAGCACAGTCTCCCTCAGAGTATTGACTTCATCTTTCAACACAGAAACTTCGCTTTGTGCTACCCGCTGTTGGCGGCCAAAGTAAGCTGAAGGCGTGACCCCTATACCAGTGCCCCGAACACGGCCTGAATACTCAGGACGTTCAATTGCTCTACTGAGGATATCGCCTTGGCCAAATATGTTGACCTCCTCGGGGGATTCTTGTGATAACATTTCCTATAACAAGAAGGAAGGATTATTAGTTATTAAGTTAGGAAATTCACTAATAAAAAAATTACAAAGTCCAAGAGAATGACTTACACAGCGTTCACGGATTCTTCTAACCTCTTCGTGAACGATGGTTCCATCGCTTTTGGAGTGTCCTTTGATCCAGACCCTAAACCGTGGAGGGTGACCTTCTAAGCCCTCTTCCTGAATCTGTCATGGTAAAACAGGTGAACTTATAAATTAATTACATAAACATTAATTCACACTTTTAGAAGCAAAAGGGCGTTGTTAACATACCATCTCGTACTCCAATTCTGGAAATGTTTTCCGGCCGCCTAAATAGGGATACGGACAGCTTTTAGCCGCCTGGCTATTTTTTTCGCTTCTTTCCCGAAACTCCTCTGATAAGCGTGATTGCACAAATTCATCCCACTGTGCTTGGGTTATGACCCCTTCATATGTAGATGGGGGTGTTGGAACTACCTCCCCGTTTTCATCTCTCATATATAATGTCGACAAATCTGAACAGAAGTTTCTGTGTATTTTTGACGCTTTCTTCATGACATAGTCCTTGTGAGTCTCATCGATATGAAACACAGTCTGTAGCAATAGAAATCATATTAAATTTGTTAGTTACAATGTTATCTATCATGACGAAATTAAACTTAATTGTAAAAAAAATAGCTTACCTGAACCTCTGACCAAATCTCATTACGTATTTTCTTGTTCACTTTTCTCCAATCTGTAACTGTAATAGGAACTTTATTACGAACAGTGCATCCAACGAAACCGGTAAGGGCCTTCGCACTCTTTCCAACTAGTTGGCCATTGTCGTTCCATACAAGGGCTGCCTTTTTTCCCTTAGCTCTAAGTTTGAGGAGATCACACATAATGGTCTTGCCACGACGAACTTGGTCCTCAACATGTGCTCTACCCTCATCAATAACTTGCTGGGCACTCTGTGGTGCTTCCTCCTCCTCAGGTACGTTTGGATCCATTGTCTTGTAAAATAATTAAACAATATACGATTTTAGTGCATGCATATGCATATAATGAAATAATTCGTAGTAAAAAAAAATAAGAAAATACATACAAACTTAAATCATTATGATGGCATTCGACTCCTTTTTCTCATTGTTATATTATCCAAAATTGTTGGCTTCCTCTTTTTTGTGGGATTTAGGGTTGTGTTGACCCAAATGCCTTCTTCATGGTCACCCCTTACATAAACAGGCTCATCTTCGTCATCATATCCGTCTGCATCAAAGTCTTCTGCCAGTAATGTATCAAAGGAAGGATCATCTTCAATCATATTCATATCTTCATCATTGCTTCCATCATCAACTTGTTCGGCATAATTTTTGTTCGACTGAATGACAACTGACCAATTCTTCTTAGAAGGATCTGTAATGTAAAAAACTTGTGCCGCTTGAGACGGTAGAATGTAAGGATCATCCTTATATCCAACTTTAGAAAGGTCAACCGATATAAACCCAAATTCATCTAACCGTCGTCCACTATTATTGTTAACCCACTGACAGCGGAACACAGGAACTCTGAACATGGTGTAATCTAACTCCCAGATGCAATCAATCACACCAAAGTATGACATCTGTGCATAGACGGGATTTGTATCCCTTGCACTTGATATATGCCATGCCTCGGCAACAACTGTGACTCCACTATTCTGCATTGTGCTTTTCTCATCCTGACCTTTTGTATAGAATGTGTAACCATTGATTGCATAGGCAGTGTAAGCAAATGCGTGCAAACCCGGTCCTTTCGACAGCCAGAACAATCTTTCACCAACCGATCCGGCATTAAGCTCATGTTGCTGACAAATACGCGCATTGAACCATCTAATGAAATGTTTGTTGTGCTCCTTCGTAATCAAATTCTCATTTCTATCACCGTGAATTTCCCGAAGAAGTTTTTTGTGTTCTTCAACAAATGGTTCAACCTCAGGAGTATTATGAAGAATATACAAGTGCGCCAGCTCCCTTTCAACATTCGAAATGCGTATTAAGTTGAACCCACTCATTCCTTTCCCAGTTAATCTCCCGTCGTGACTAGACTTAGGTAAACCAATAGGTTCAATATTTGATAGGTAATCTGCACACAAATCACTCGCTTCTTCGACGATGTATCGTTCAGCAATACACCCCTCTGGTCGATATCTATTTTTAACATACCCCTTTAAAACTTTCATGAACCGTTCAATTGGGTACATCCATCTCAAATAGACTGGGCCGCACAGTTGAACCTCTTTGACCAAGTGTACTGTAAGATGAACCATGATGTCAAAGAATGAAGGGGGGAAATACATTTCAAGTTCGCACAGGATACAAACGATCTGTCTCTGCAAATCCTGCAACTTTGTTGTATCAACCACTTTACTACAAATGAGCTTGAAGAACATACAAAGTCTGGTGATCGTGCTACGCAATTTCTTAGGTAAAATGTTGCGTATGCCGACCGGTAAGAAATGTTGCATCAGGACGTGACAGTCATGAGATTTCAGGTTCTTCAATTTCAACTCTTTCATGGACACAAGGTTCTTTACATTTGAGGAGTAGCCTTCTGGAACTTTGATTCCATTCAGAAACTCACAAAATGATCTTTTCTCTTTCTTCGAAAGGGTGTAAGCTGCCGGAGGTAAATAAGTGCGGTATCCTCTCTCGACAGGTGCTAACTCTTGTCTTATTCCCAACTTGACCATATCTAACCTCGAATTGACACCATCCTTACTTTTCCCATGCATATTCAGCAATGTGCCAATTAGGTTATCACAGATGTTTTTTTCAATATGCATCACATCAAGAAAATGCCTAACATATAAGGACTTCCAATACGTAAATTCAAAGAATATGGATCTCTTCTTCCAACCACTTGTCAACACATTTTTTGCGAAAGGCTTACCAAAATCATTCTCCAACGCCTTCACCTTTTCAAAAACGCTATCCCCGCTCAATGTCCTTGGTGGCCTACCTTCTTCTGAGTTCCCGTTAAACGCCTTTTTCCACCTACGCCAACGATGTTGTAACGGCAAGAACCTCCGATGTCCCATGTACACATTTTTCTTACAATGATCCAGTCGCATCGAATGGGTATCATCTTCACATACAGGGCACGCACCATATCCTTTGATGCTATATCCGGACAAATTACCGTATGCTGGAAAATCATTTATCGTGCCAAACAACATGGCTCTCAAATTAAAACTTTCTTCCTTACAGCCATCAAAAACTGTCTCACCCGAATTCCACATATACTTCAGGTCTTCAATCAATGGATCCAAGTAGACGTCTATATCATTGCCGGGTTGTCTAGGACCGGAAATAAGCATAGAAAGCATCATAAATTTGCGTTTCATGATTAAATTTGGGGGGAGGTTGTATATCATCAAAATCACCGGCCATGTGCTATGAGTACTACTCTGAACTCCATGCGGATTGATTCCATCGGTTGCCAATGCAAGCCGTAGGTTTCTTGGTTCTTCACCGAACTCAGGGTACTCGTAATCAATTTTTTTCCATTGGGGGCCATCTGCGGGGTGCCTAAGCTTGGTGTCTTTAATCCTTTCATCGGCATGCCAAGTCAAAAGTTTTGCAACATCCGCATTATTGAACATGCGCTGAATCTCGGAATGATCGGAAAGTACCACAAGACTTTAGAAGGACTCTTACCTTTCTTTCCATACCGAGATGTGTTGCATTTAGGACACTCCTCCAACAATGCATACTGATTTCGGAATAAAATACAGTCATTGGGACATGCATGTATTTTCTCATATTTCATACCGGTCGAGCGGAGAATTTGCTTTGCCTCGTATGTTTTTGACGGGAGTACATTCCCTTCTGGAAGTATATCTCGCAGAGCGGAAAGCAGTGCGGTGAAACTTGCATCACTCCAACCGTATCGTGCTTTCAGGTTGTACAATTTAAGCACCACACTCAATCTTGTGTATTTGCTGCATCCCACATACAACGGCGTCTCTGCATCACTCTTCAGAGTCTGAAATACTTCAGGATCCTCCTCAGCCACCACATTCAACATTTCTTCAAGGTCATCGCTCTCATCACACATGTCTGTCTCAACTACATTTGAAGCGCTACTAACATCAGGTACCCAGTCTCCGCCAGAATACTCATACGTCTCACCATGCTTTGTCCAACGTGTATAAGATGGATCGATTCCATGACAAATTAAATGACCCAACAGGTCCAGAGGGCGAAGACGCTTTCCATATAAACAAGACATACAAGGGCACACAATTCTGTTAGCATTCTCTGCATGCTCAGCAGCAAATTCAATGAACTCTTTTGCTCCATCTATATATTCCCTTGAACGTCGATCACAAGACATCCATTTCCGATCCAACATTATAACCTACTAAAGGAATACGTCGGTAAGATGTATATGACTTACTCATTAGGTAGCCACCTTACGATGTTACCTTACTTTCTTAACAAAAAATCGGCAGCATAACGGCTAAAAAATGAGCGTTCCCAGGCTCAAGGCCCTCTCTTTTTTACATAGAAATGGATTGCCAACCACAACAGAATTCACAGAGCATTTATATATATAGAGTATTAAAATAAAACACCACACAATAGGATTCATCGGAAAGTACCAAAACTTAATCATTTGATATGTCCCAGCCTGCTAAATTAAAGAAAAAAAAAGATAAGACTTACTTCAAGGTCCTTTAGCTCAAAGTAAGCCCGCTAGCAACAGTACGATTCTTCACCTTCAAGTGTCGAACAATAATCTGTAAATACTATAAGGAAAACAAAAAGCAAATAGATTTGATTTAACTCAATGTTCAAAGAAAACAAAAAGCAAGAGAGCAGTCACCTATGCCCACTTAAAAAGCGCCGCTATAGGTTTTATTTTTTTTAAAAAAAATCTATATTTTTTTTTACACTCACCTCCATCGGTACAGAAATTCCAACAATTCCATACAATTTCAAGCAATATACACCAGTGCAAAAATTACAACTTGCTTGGCATATTTCTACACAGTACAACGAGGGTAACAAGTGTGACATATATGTTTGAACAAATGAATCTCAATATTGCAAAAAAGTAAATTCTATTTAATTCTAAAACAGGAGCCTAGAACTAAGAGGTTCTCAGCTTCATCTATATCAAGACAATCAAAAGCTCTACTTTGATTAGTGGAGAAAAATTATTAAGGGAATGAATTTTATAAATGCAAACAATCAATTATTCAACTATCAAGACTACAAAATCTAGAACAAATAAAGATATAAGACATCGAAGCAGGATCGTACCTCAGTTCATCTAATTTCTTCTGCTGTCTTTTCTTCAAGTATTCTTGCCTTGAAACCTTTCTGCACCAAAAACACAAACAGGAAGTGTCATGAAATATTTCTCAACTTTGGTCCTTTCCATAAGCATTCAAAATTTTATTACTTGTATAAGAAAGATTATAGACAACAGATTTTGCCAATTTAGAAATGTATGAGAACACATCAACTGTAAAATATCCATGAAAAAGTTTAGCTTATGCATAAATAAGAGTTTTCCATACGAAAGAGAGAGTCTATAATAGAATCCTATCAACGATGCTCAAGTCTAAGATGCAGCTTTCAATTTCCTTTTATTGAGATGGACAGCGATGTGATCTAGACCTTGCCATAACGTGTATAGACATAAGTTAGAATGGTTTATAAAAAGCGTCATTGTCATTTGATATTTGAATGATGAGAAAACTATCATGAATACCGCAAAATCACTCCAAAAGATCTTATTGAAGAAACTTCTTTACAGCATCAGTGATGCTTTTGTCATTAAAGAATTTGAGAAATACATAAGATTAAGACTATCAAGGCATTGACTAGTAACTATAAAATCAAGACTTCTTGAGTATATAAATAAAATGCAAAGCATAAGAACAATGAATGAAATAATATACAACAAACCTTAGACTTTCAATATCATCATGCTCTGCAGCATTAGCTCTTCGAATTGCCTCTTTTGTTGCAAGAAAGAATGAGGAAAGGTCAAAAAACCAAGAAACAAATACATATAAACCTATGACTATGTAATGTTGATATGCAAACGCACAGTACTCAACAGTTTGGTCCCAAGCAGTCCATTTTGGATGAGAAGGCAGGTCACCCACAGGCTGGAAAGTCTCCCAACTGAATTAGAAACAAATGCACAATTGAATCTAAAGGAGCTGGAAAATGTCTCATCAGTCACAAACCAAAAATTCAGCAAATTCAGTACTACTACTTGGGTCAGCAAATTCTAACACAAGTTCATCATCAACCTATTAAAATAAATACAATCATCAGATATATTGAATTTAAGTAAATTATAGAAAACAAATAAGAGATGATGAGCAACATGATCAGAGGAAGGGAAAGACAATATTTTGTGAAAAATACTAACAAACCCACATACCCTTCAAACAATTCTAACATAAAGATGCCAAAAAAAGTCTCCTAAACAGCTACATATACAATAATAATAATTTGTAACAATGCAAATTTTTATTATATTTCATCTTTATAGTAAATTCATCCCACCAGTTAAACCTATTGCCCTTATTGCATTGAATCAATCTGGCATCCATATCAGATAGGCCCCTGTACCTTTCATTCAATATGCATTTTACTTTTTGTCAAATTCCTTTGAGTTAGTTATGTTGAATTATTTCCTTGTATTATATATGTACAGCACTAACTATTAAGCCCAATCTGATTCACAGGGAGCATTTTAAAGGATGAGGAAAACAAATTGTCCTAAGCCTAAAAAGGATGAGGAAATATATCATATTTCTTGTATTATGCTTAATAACAGGGTAATACTTTACTCATGGTTAACTGTTAACAATCTAGTCGGATGTGTAACAATTCCAAATCCCAGACCTTTCATTAAATTTGTCTTCATACATACTACAACTTCTACACAATTTCTACATGCATACTACCACTTCTACATGATTAATTCTTTTTTTTTCAAAAAAAAAAACACAAGATGTTTCTAAGCCAAATTTATCTTTGAAAATTTGTTAACAAAATCCTTCAGTGCTAAATTTTTTCTTTAACCAAATATTTGTTTAATGATCCAAGTGAAACATATTTTTAACATGCACAAGTCTTTGTTGGCTGTATGATATTTATCTTCAATTATATACAAAATCAAAGACATTTGCACATAGTTAAAGGTATGTATACAGCTGAAAATTTGTTGCATATAGTTAATGGCCCATGTCCTCAGAACTTGTGGGTAATTTTTCTGAGGCATAAGAGTTCAGTGTTTCAAGTGCTTCTCTATATGAGAAACACAAACACGTAGAGGTGCAGCCAAATGACAAATATCTTGGGATGTACACAAAACAAAAAAAGACGAGCTTTGTTAAGATTCACAAATCTCCTCACTAAGTACAAGCCTTCCGTTTCAGAATAAAAGATACCAAATTTAAAAGCTTGCATCAATGGAAGACATGAATAAAACCAACCAGGTTGCACCATTTTAAATAAAAAATTGTAATAAACTTTGGGTACTTTGGATAATAGATTTTAAATGTTCAATCACACCGAAGCAATCCAGAAATTAACATCAGAACAATTAGAATCATATTTTACCAAAATGTCCAACTTCAATGTCAAAGGAATTAGTTCAGATTTTTCAAATGCAAACAAAGCCAAGAAACAGATCAGAAATCCCACAAAATTTTAAAAATCACACATGCAAACCAAGTCATCTCTAATAGAGTAGAAATGAGATCTAACTAACCTCTCTGCAGTGAAAGACGAAGCTTTTGAAGATGACTTGCGTTTTCAAAAGCACACAATGGCACGGAAAGGACGGGAAGACGGAGAAGCTGATGAGCGGATGTCGTAGGGCTTGCTCTGGTTTAGGCTTGATTTATGGATGACGGTGAGAACAATGGCACGGAGGGCGAGCATGGGGGGCGACGGATTTGCTTAGTGAGCAGCGGAGAAGGGTGAATGGGAAAACGAGAGAGGGAACAGATGAGGGAGCAAGGCAGAGAGAGGGCACGGGTTTCGGGGAAATTGAGAAAAAAGAGAGAGAGGGGCCACTGGCGCGGGGTGCAGATTAGGTAATGGAGGGAAAAGTTTTCGCCTATACCGGCGCTTTTTCTAAAAAGCGCCGGTATAGGGTATTTAAAATTAAAAAAAGACTAATATCCTATACCGGCGCTTTTATAAAAAGCGCCGGTATAGGGTTTTTAAATAAAATAAAAAATAAAAAAATGATAAACTAAAAGCCTATACCGGCGCTTAGGCCAAAAGCGCCGGTATAGGTGTACTTTATTCCGGCGCTTATCTTGTAAAGCGCCGGTATAGGCTCCTTACATACCAATAGCGGAGCTTTTTATTATAAGCGCCGCTATTGTTGCGTCGCGATAGGATAATTCTGTAGTAGTGTGATGCTCTTGTCTTTGCGGAAATAAATTGGTTTGAGGGTTTAGATGACAGTGATAATTTCTTCTACCCAATCTTCATCTTTCGTGTTGGTATTTGTGGGTTCTTTTGTTTCTGTGAGATCTAATCCTTGAGATTCTTCAAAACTAATTTGGTTGATTTATTGTCGATAAGAGGTGTGGATCTTTTGAGATGGTTCTTCGAACAATCACTACACAATGGCTTTGTTTTCAGTGATAGAGATTTTCTACCCATGAACTATGATGAAGGAATGACAAAGAAGGTAGGGTTTGTGGCGGCGACGTCTCCCTTCTATTTATGTTAGGATTATATTATTTTAGGATTTATATCCATTGTTATTTGGGCTTTTGTTTTGCAGACCTTTCATTTTGTGTTTTGTATCTCCTATTTCCTTAGTTTAATGAAATAATTATGTCATATTAACTAATTTAACTAATATCTTTAATCTAATCAAGTTGGCTAAATAGATCTTATATTGGGATTTAAGGGAGTACATATTCCTTAATGTAAGAGCTACTTAACTAATATGGATACATTAAAGAAAATAGAAAATTGATTACTTAATTCTAACAAATGTGACTTTTTCGTTTGCCAACACTAACAAATGTGACTTGATCTATATAAAATATCTCAATATAACATTAGATTATATATAACATTAGATTATATATCGTTTTATATGTTAGGTAAATTAGATTGAAAAAATATAAATATGATAAATAAAGTAGGTTAAGGTCATTTTGGACCAAAACTAACCCTTTAACTACTCCCTACATTTAAGACAACAAATAATTTATTTGAATCTGCCTTATGCCTTCGGATTCAGCTCCAATCCAACATGCAACCAAAGATTAATTTACTGGATAATGATAAAACCAAATGGATCAAATAGTCAAAAATACAACCAGCTTTATGATTCATAGCCTTATAGATAAAGCAAGCAATAATGAATAAATTTTGAAGACTCTATAATATATAAATATTCCCATACCTATAAACACGGGGAATAGGGAATGTATAGGTCAACCAAAAATCACATGCCTATCTTTACGTATTTGCCTAAAACAGGGATCTCCTAGAACCATGCAGTAATAGTTAATCTCGGCAAGAATGTGCTTTTGATTCTTTGTTTTAACAAGAATTTCATTTTAGTCCCACAATTCTATTAAGTTTCAAATCTTTAACTATAGCTGCGCTAACAAAAAGAAATAATTTAAATATTGACAAAACATTGCCAAATGTTGATATATTAAATTGAATTTAAAAAATAACAACGAACTGTGACAAAAAACATCATTTGAGACTTACCAATTTCAATGTGAGGGTTCGAGAAAACTAAAAACTAAAATGACACTATGTAGAACCATAAATATAAGACTTATTTACCTAATTTAATTATATTAAGAATGTTTATTAAGTTAGTTAATATACCATTTTTTTTAAATCATTCCAATCATCTTTACAATTCCCTTATATCTCTTATTACTGTTGTTGAGGGAGTATCAATGGAAGCAATTTAAGAATACATTGACAAAAATTAGAAATTGATCTAAAATTTAGGATCAAGATCATCTCAAATATATTTTATATTAAGGACTAGAGCGAGTGTCTTCCAAAATTATGGTATCAACTATCAAACTGAACCCTTATATAAAATTTATATAAATGGATAGCTAAATGCACATCTTTATTTATATTTTTTTATGAAATGACTTTTTTTTCAAAAGGTCTGAATGTATTTAAACTAAATGTACATATGTTAAACATTATAAAACTATTTGACTTCAACAAAAGAAATGCAATATATGTATAATTTATTTATTTATTTACTTACTTACTTCCTTATTTACTTTCATTGTCTTTAACTTGCGGAAAACGAAGTGTTTCTGATGAGGAGAACAAGTGATCTCAGCCAAGGTGGTAATATATAGATATGTGTGTGTGTGTGTGTATAGAGAGAGAGAGAGAGAGAGAGAAGACAACACATGCATTCCATACTCCCCCCCCCCCCCCCAAAAACACACACACACACACTAATCAAATATAAATACAAACACATCTACATAAAATTAATATATATATATATAAATGCTTGTAGAAATGGATAAACCAATAATTCTTTGCTTCATTTCTGCTAAATGATAATATTGAAACTATAAATCTTAGCTTCATTCTTGGGAAATGGCAATGCTATCCAGTTTAAAGTACAGTGATCGTAAACTCTTTTTTAGGCATTAAGTTTCTGATACTATAAGAAAGAAGACCGTACCATACACTTTTTGATACTTCAAAAAACATATTTTAGGCAGTCTTTTGATACTTTAAGAAAACCATACACTTTTTTTCACATAAAAACTAACTTATAACTTAATTTTCACAAATGAATTATATAACCCATATGTTTAGAATGAGAGAAATGTCATATTGTGTATCAAGTTTCCAAATATGCATAGAAATTCAATTGTTAAACACGTGCTTCTCGTTGTATATATTGCTTCCAACGGTTAATGTCATATTGTGTATCAAGTTTCCAAAGATGCAAAGAAATTCAATTGTTAAACACGTGCTATTTGTTGTAGACATTGCTTCCAAAGGTTAACTGGTGATCCTACATTATTTGACCTAATCCACATCTTAAACACGTCAAAATAAAAATGCATGAACCTTAAGCTAATAAGGATATAAAAAATTCTCTGTATGTCATCACCCACAGAATCTTTGTTTTTATTATATTTTATCAAAGTTTCTTTTTTTTTTTTCCTTTGATGCTTTTATACTACTACTGTTATTAGAATCATATAGATGCGTTTCGTAAATAAGAGATCTTCAAAAGTTTTGAGTATTTTTGGCAATCAATTAATTTGACTTTTGGCCCGTGGGAATGATTTTCGAAAGTTGAAGCGTGGTTAACTAAAATTGGAAGATGTCTTAAAAGCCCTTTGACTTTCTCCAATGATGTTTTGAGTACTCAAAAGTGTTTTAAACTCAATTGAATTATATACACACATAAAAATCTCTTAATAAATATAATTTCACTTGAAAAAAAATACTTCCTCCTATGTATATTTAGAGAATTAATCTTAATCCTAAATATAAGATATATTTCTTATTTTTGTCAATTTTTTTTCTAATTATACACTTAGCTAATAATAGTCAAATAAGAAAGAGTGAGTGAATTATAGAAAATGACTGTTTCGTATTGATACTCTCAATAATAATTGTAAGTTGTAAAATTACTTAAAAGATATTCCTTCTAATCATAAATAAGAGATCCTGGGTTATTTCCAAATTCCAACACGTGATCATTTTGACATGCATGATAACATGTATTCGTCTTAGAAATACTTTGATGGTTGTTGAAAATAACAAGTATTCGTCTTCTAAATACTTTCATATTTGTTGAAAATAACATGTGTTTGTCTTTGAAATATATTGATGTATTGTGAAAATAAACATATTTGTCTTAAAAATTCTCATATTTGTCTGGCAAATGACATATTTGTTTGTGAATGAATTTCTTGTCTTGTCTTGTAAGTTGTAACCACTTGTTGTATTTTAGAAATACCTTTATTTGTGTTAGAAATTAGCATAATTATCTTAAAAAGTCTTATATTTGTCTTGTAAATGACACATATTTGCCTTACAAAAATAGATAAGGGCAATTAAATCTTTTGACACCAAAAGATTTATTTTATTTTCTCCATAAGGGATGCATTAACGTTCATAATTTTATTAAGACAGTTGTATCAGAATTCTATTTGGGCTGTTTGATATTAAATTGCTCTAGAAAGGATTAAGTGAAATTTTTCTGTTTAGGTAAACTTACATAAAAGTTATGTTCATAGCATTTTTTATATATATTTTACAATAGTAAATTATTTTAGTCGTCCTATAATTGTGAGGCATTCATCTTATGCTTCAAGCAATGAAACAATGGGTTCATGTGTATACTTGAATATAAGCTCCGAAAATTAAGCAAAGAATTAACGGCTTAATTTGAGGATTAATTTGGCTTGATAGGCTATTTACAAAACACACAATTGAATTTTGTGCATCACGTTATACCATATTGAAACTTGATTTCATTAAACAACAAATTTACGACGGATTTGGCTAAATTATTCCTTCTACCATAAGCTACCATATAAATTAAAATGATGCATGCATATGCATGCATTCTTATAATATGGCAATCATTCTATATATGATACAATTATTTGAAATATACTGTTGCAGAGTTAGAGTTAAATATTATCACACTTAATTGAAAGTAACTATTTAATAATGGTTTTGACTTGTTACTTTTCTAATTATTTTCTTTTAAACATGAAATAATCTGTATTTTTTTATACTCAAATGAGCTCAGCTTGTCAACTTCAAGTCTTCAACACATGAATAAGGGAAAATGACAAAAAAATATCTTTGAATTTCAAAATCCCAATAACAACTTCATGATAAATATTAACAACTTTATGATAGGTATTAATAAACATTAACAACTTAAAATGACCTCTTTGGGATTTTGAAATTTTGAAGGGGTTTTTTTGTCATTTTCCTATGAAATAATCTATATTAATATTACCGGTTCTCTGCAATTTTTTAAACTTTGGTGTACATTTTTTTTTTTAAAAAAAAGACAGAGATAGCTTTTTTTTCCCGTAATATCAAAGAAAAAGTTTTATTCAACATGAGTGAATAGGGATTATTGAGTATGATAATATATATTTTGGAGTAAAATACATTGGCATCCCTTCTGTTTTGCCTTAATTTCACAGACCTCCCCTCTATTTTGTAAACATACAATTTAGTCCGTTCCTTTAACACAGTCAAGAATTTTCTAAAAAGATTTTGAAAATATAATTTTCAAATTTAATTAATATTTAATTTACTATTTTAACCTTCAGTCTAATAAATCTCTAAATTAGAGGAGTATTAAAGTTTTTATAGTTTCAAAAATTTCATTCTCAGTAGATAATATAAAATTAAGTAATCAAAACTTAATTACAAATTCAATCATTTCTTTTAATAAATGCTTCCTTGGTTAAATAATTTTACAATTTGTAACAAAATTATGTTTTATAATCGGCAAAAAATATCTATTTAAGAATTTTGAATTATTTAAAAAATAATTTTGAATTATAAATATAAATGAATTACATACTCTAAAATTTTTTTATAACTTTTACTATAATATGAATTAAAACATAACTAAAATATGATTTAGAAATTCAAAATAAATCAACATAAATATTTGGATGCATATATTTAAAAAATTAAATTGTGAAATTTAATTATTTGAATAAAAATTAGTAAATTTTTAGAAATTTTGAAAATATGTGTGTGCCGTTAAAAAAGACTATGTGAGAATTAGTTTTTATTTTATAATAAATATTTTAACAAATATAAATGTTTAAATAATTATTATGTTAAAAGGGATATTTTGGTACAAACTAAGTTTAAAAGTCAAACTTAATGGTCAACTAACGGATTGGATGGATGGAAATAAATTCTCAAATATAGAAGGGAGGTTTGTGTAATACATGTCTTAATTTTGTTTTGATGGAGGTTTATTTATGTTTTCAAAATAGAGGGGATGTTTCAATAATTAAGGTGAAATAGAGGGGCGATGAGTGTATTTGACTCTTTATTTTAAATGTAGGAGTTATTTATAAGTTTGCTTTTATAAGAAGGTTAAAGTATACTTTTAATTATACTAAAAAATTTAAATTTAAACAATTTTTGTCCACATTTAATTATAGAATCACTTTTTATTTGACGAGTTAGCATTTTCCATTAAATAAAATTAATGGCATTAGCCAAAAAGGACTAAAAGTGTACTTTTCAAATATAAAAGATTAAAATGGATCTTGAAGCAAACATAAATGACCAAAAGTATATTTTACCCTTATAAAAAAATTGTAAGATCCCAATTCACATAATCAACTAAATTCAACATATATTATTAAATGTGGTATTTTAGAAAAACTACCATACAATATTTTAGCAAATATTTAGCTTAATTAATTTTTTAAAATATCTATAAATTAAATATTAATTAGTTATTATATTTGGGCTTAAGAGAATGTTTTATTACACCAAGGTCCCAAGGGACAGAAAAAATTATTAAAAAGTTTTTCCAAAGATCACATTTAATATAATGTCCTAAGAGACCTTCCTAGTAGAGTCAAAATGTGTAAAGACTAAACCCAAGAAGAAATGTTGTTATGGCTATTGACAAGTGTTGTTGTTGGTATTGATAAGTCTCGCGGTGACCATTGACAAGTCTTACTGTGTTAATTAAAATTTTATTTATGTTATATCTATTTGGAATTTTAAAGAAAGACAGTTGACAACTAAAAGTTTAACCAATAACAAGTATTATTGTTGCTATTGACAAGTCTTGTTGTGTCTATTGATAACTCTTGCTCTAGTAGTTGACAACTCTTGTTGTATTAAGTAAAATTTAATTATATTATATTTAATTGGAATTGTTAACAAAAACTAACTAGTTGACAACTATAAGCTTATCAATGACAATTATTGCTGTTGTTGACAAGTCTTTTAGAAGCCATTGACAATTCCTTTTGTGACCACTAACAACTCTTGCTTTGGTCATAGACACCTCTTGCTGTATCAAATAAAATATAATGAAGGCAAAAGGTAATTTATGTTTTGAATTTCTATCATACAAGTCCCTTGGGACTTTATAATAAGTGAAATTTTGTAGTGAGACTTTTTCATAAATTTTTCTGTCCATTGGAACTCCAATGTCATCCTCCCTATTTTATTTTTTGCACCCACCCTCACAAACATAAATCATCTCGGACAAAACTCCCTTCCCATTCCTACTCTTTAGGGCTTTCACACAAACCGGGACAAACATCTCTCATATCATATCATACATTCACAAAACTAGCTCCAAAAAGCTAATCCATTCTAAACTCCTTTTTGTAAGTATGATCATTTAAAGAAGTGCTCTTGTAATCATTTTTCTCATTTTCCTTTCATAATCCTTCTTTTAATTTTAGGTTTAAAAACGAATGGTCCATATGTAACTTCTTATAAAATATTATTATAATATTTTTTAACATATAAATAAATAATTTGAACCGGTTAAATTTTGATTTGGAGATTTGGTTTATACACACTTGTATTGTAAAAGAAATAAAGTAATTTATAAAATTATTGAACAATAAAACAATATAGTATTACATATCAACCATTCATATCTTTTATTCAACGTGGATATGAGATTATTAGAAGGTAATGAGAAAAGAGATTATAAGACAAACCCAGCATCTACAAGAAGGGGGCCTGGTGGCATTTCTTGCTCTCAGCATTTAATAGGTATTAAACTTAAGCATTTCATTATGTCTCTTTGCTTTAATTTTAAATTTAATATTGAAATAAAAATTAATAATTTATCATAAGTTTATTATTTCCAAAAAATTTAGTTATGTTATAAATAATTTAAAAAGAAAAAAAAATCGGTAACGATTAAAATTTGTTACATGAAAAGATAAAATTAAACCATCGATTATCAAAATGTATAATGAATTGTTACTGCATGTAAATATCTATATAAAAATTTGTGCCTAGTCGTTTACAATATAAATAATACTCCCTTGAGTCCATTCTATAAGAGCTAAGGAGGTAAAATCACAGTATCACACAGATTAAGGAAGTGGTTGAGAGAAGTAAATGTGTTGAAATAATTTTGGTTTTTCAAGTTCACCCATATGATTTGAGAATATAAAAGAGAGAATTGTGATAATAGTGTTATAAATGAGTATGAAAGATAATGCAAATAGAGAGAATAATGATGGGTAAAGTGGGAAAAAGCTCATTAAATGCTGTGAAAAATTTAGCCAGGCTCTTATAAAAATGGACAAAACCATTCAAATTTTTGGCTCTTATATATAGGGACGGAGGGAGTACTACCTCAAATCCTTAATATTAGACACTTTTAACTATTTTAGAATAATTAAAAAATAATTGAAAATTAGTTGGTATCGTTAAAAAGAAAAACATTATTAATATTTTGTAAGAAACTAGAGTCAATAAAATATAAATATGATTGACTGATATTTTTTTAAGTCCAAAACGATGTAGTTTTAGGCTTAAAGGGAAAAAAATAAATAAATTCAACCTAGTCAACCTATCTAAAACTAGAGTCGGACCCGAAAATTGACTCATTATCTCATTGATTCAGTGGTATGACTAACACAAACGAGTTTAGTTTTCATACCAAATAAATAATTACTTTCCCACATTTTTAATTCTTACTAATAAGTTTATCAAACTCGTGATTTAAGTAAAATTGTTATAAAAATGTAAACTTCAATCGTGAAATCATAAGGGTTTTTTTTAAGATAATGAGAGTTTGTTTTTATTAAGGGTTAATATAACTTTTGATCCTTATACTTTACTTTTATTTGGGTTTTAGTCTCTAAAATTTTAAATGGTTGGTTTTGGTCCTTTTAGTTTTGTCCGTTTGTATTGGTTAGTCCTTATAGTTTGAAAAGGACTTGAACAAAGTGTTAATGGTGTTAAATTTGCACAAATGTCACTAACACCGTTAAAGTTGCTGACATGGATGGATGACTGAGTAAATGCTACTGACCTGGACATATTTAAAAAAAACAAAAGGAAAAAAAACCCATACACCGTTTATCTTCCTCTTTAGTTCCTCTCTTCCCTCCTCCATTCATCTCTCTCCATTGATTCACGCCTTGAAGATCTGCCACACAAGCTCCTGTGGATCTTAGGGAAGAAATCTTAACCAAAATTCATACATTAAAAAATAATGGGGATCTTATAATTTTTTGAATGGGATTTCAAAATCCCATAACCTAATTCCTAAACACCGTAGCTGCAACAAGATAAAATAGCTTCAGACCACAACACAAAAATTTTTGAATAAATGGGATGATGAGAATGAAAATGATCCCGACACAAAGAAAGAAAATGGAGAATGAGAAAGTGGACATAGATTTGATTATAACCCAAAGTCCGTTGGGTATTTGTTGCTTTATTGCCATTATTCGTTTTCGATTTCAAAGATTTATTCTGTATCTCCCCCCAAATAACTTTTTAATGTGTAAATTTTGGTTAGGATCTCTTCTCTAAGATCCACAGGAGCTTGTGTGACAGATCTTCAAGGCGTGAATCACTGGAGAGAGATGAATGGGGGAGGGAAGCGAGCAACTGAAGAGGATGAACATTGTATGGTTTTTTTTCCTTTTGTTTCTTTTTAACATGTCCAGGTTAGGTCAGTAGAATTTACACACTCATTATAATCTCAGCAACTTTAATGGTGTTAGTGACACTTGTGCAAATTTAACACTGTTAACACTTTGTCTAAGTCATTTTCTAACTATAAGGACCAATCATTACAAACAGATAAAACCAAAAGGATCAAAACCCACCCTTTAAAATTCGAGGAACCAAAATCCAAATAAAAGTAAAGTATAAGAATTAAAAGTTATGTTAACCGTTTTATTAATAAATGTGTATTTAAAGCATATAATAAAATAAAAATATAAAAAATAACAATAATTCAACTTAAATATGTTTTAAATATGAATAGGGACACTAAATATGACAAAATTCATACTTTAGAAAACTAAATAAAGAAAATTATCATAAAGTTTAGAACGAATTGATAAGATTATTTTGTATGATAGAAATGTAAAAATGGTAAAGTCAGTATATGAACTCGTAAATTCAGTGTGTAAAGTCGTAAGTTTAGCTGATTTTACAACCAGTAGTTTAAGTAACTCATTATACAATTTTATTCGGTGGAAAAGTAAAAACGATAAAATCTGAGAGTCAACTCGCGGGTTTGACCACAATACTTATTAGCATGGCTTACCCAATATTATTATTCCCCGTATAAATTTTTCAATCCATTCATTGAAATTTATCCCTTAATTAATATTCTTTCCTCATGATTTTTTTTTTTGGACTGATATCCTCATGAATTTGAATTCACACTCACACACACACATAATTAACATCATGTAATAAACAATAAATTAATTTCCCATAAAATTTCCTTCACATTATCCCTAAAGTTCGATTTGATCACCTCTTTTCTCCCCTAGTCTCCATCCCCTAAAGATTAAGCATTAATGTCTAATTAATTTTATTTGACCTATGGTGAAGTAGTTTCCTCAAACAAACCTATATGGCAGGAAACCTAGTATGCCATTTCTTATTTTGGTACTGTATTAAGTTTCTCAAACATCAATTAGCCTCATAAAGCCAGATTAGTGTATATCTCAACGAACCTATGTCCTTTTTCGGACCTACCACTAACATGGAGAAAATCATTCTTATTAAGGCGATGTAATTGAGGCTTATTAAAATGAATGATATTTTCCGTAACAATCATAATTTAGTTCTGAATATCATTATTTATTAGGTTTATTATACATAAATTCCATATTTCAGATCATACGTAAATATAAAATAATCCTCTCCTATTTTTAGCTATCTATTTTACTCACAAAATATGGCATATTAGTGACAATTAGGTTTCTTTATTATTTTTATCGGAAAAAATATTTCTTTAATTTTTTTATTTTTCATGAACAATCTTTTTAAATAGATAAATTATCAGAAAGTTCATATACAAAATAATTGAATATTGTAAAAAAAAAAACAGGACATGAGATTCATAACAAATTAACAATATTATTTTGTGATAAAAACGTAAAAATTGTAACCTTAGAATGTAAATTCGGAAATTTGGCCTAAATTCGTGAGCTTCGCCTAGTTTAGAAATAGTACAAGTTTAAGTAATTTGTGACACTATTTTATGAGATAGAATCATAAAAACGATAAAATCGAAAAATTAATTCACGAATATGACGACAATATTGGAAATAAATATCACTTAGCTATTGTCTCAAGAAAAACAATAATTGGAAAAGAATCGGTATTATTTAATTTAAAATATTATTATATAACTGGAAATTAACAAATAGTTTAATTTAATCTTTAATACAGTTCCAAAACCTTGAAAATAATTAAATATTTGAGCAGCACATGAAAGCCGCACTCTTCTGTTTGACTTTGAAGTTACAAAATTCCAATTCCACAGTACGGCGCGGCTTTTCCCATTCTGTTACTTTCATTTCTACGTTTTATTTTACTTTTTAAAATTTTCGTTTAGGTGTAATTATACTTTGATCTACTCATTTTATCGAAATCCTATGCTAGTCCCTTTGATTCAAATTTGCCCAATTGTCACATTTTTCCAAAAGCAATCAATAATAAAACTATATAAGAGCACATGCATCTAGCTTCTACATGCACAGAAATTAGATTCAATGTTGTGAACAATTATTTTTTATAAGTAAATAATGAAAATATTAATATTATTTTCCAAATATATCATTTGGGATAAAAAGTATTAATAAAAGCTCATAAAAATAATAATATAACCTAAATAATTGTCTACATAGTATTCAAATGATTTAAATTACATTTCGATGATATGTGCATACCAGCTAGCCACAGAAATGATCACAAACTCCCAAGGCGATATGTTATTTATACTTTATCCCACGAAAGCAATCTAAATATTTAAAAAGCATAAGTAATAAAAAAGTTATTAAGAGATAAATAAATCAACTAACTGTAAACGAAGATCAGCACATGAGCTCATATTTTCAAGAGATGATACATTAGCTCTTATATATTTTCTAATCAAATTGTTGAGAGTTTGATTTTTGACTTTTAGTCCTTAAATATATATATATATATATGTGTGTATAAATATATCAAACAAACTTAAATAGAATACGTATGTATTTATAATTTTTTAATAAAAAAATATGTTTCCTAATTTAAGAGTGGAAAATCACTTAAAAGTATTTAAGGAAATATAACTTTTGCTTAAACTTAGGGTATCCACTGCCGATACAATGACTAATTCCTTTGTCACAGGTCTTCCACTTAAAGGTAAATGGCTGGCCTCGAAATGTTCTCCATATCCAAGGATGGGATTCGAACTCCTATCACTTGGTTAAGGGACTTTGAACTCCTATCACTTGGTTAAGGGACCAAGTGAGGAACCACTACGCCACACTTGCTTGCGTGGTTAAAGGAAATATAATTCCTTATGTCATTGTTATGATTTTGTTTAAACCCGTAAGCTTCACAATCTTGCTCTTAAATACATAAAAGTATTTCCGGGAAAATGATGGGTGTGGATGTCTAATGTAATGTATAACAATAATAATAAGTAAAAATCAATATCAATAAAAAATGGAAAACGATACAGAAAATCTTATGCAAATTATTCGTATCTCTTTGTAAATAATATCCTGAAAAAAATTTCTCTTTATAGAAGTAAACCAGCCAGAGTTACTTATGGAAAAAAAAAAACCAGCCAGAGTTGCTACACTAAACCCAAATTCCCGCTTATACGATTATATCTATATATAAAATATACATAATATATTCCTTGGGCTTTTCCCCCGATTGCTTAATTACCGGAAAAAAAAAAACATTCCATATCCTAATTAAACAATAATCTTTAATTTAATTTAAATAAATTTTGTCCTATGATTGCCAAAAAGAAACGTACGTAAAAAATGGTGTATAAATACCCCCACAAACCGCTCTAACTTCCCTACCATCACCACCACCTTCTTTTCCACTAACACACACTTTCCTTCTTCTCTTCTCTCTCAGTTATTTCATTTCTGATGAAATTCCCACGCATGGCGATCTCAATTCTCCGTGCTCTCCTTCTTCAACCAATTCTCATGCTTCTTTTCATCGCAGTGGCCTCGGCCTCGGCCTCAGCGAGTTACAATGTGGTCAACTTCGGGGCCAAACCGGACGGCAAAACCGACTGCGCCAAGGCATTCCTCGGCGCATGGCAGAAAGCGTGTGGCTCGGCTCAACCGGCGGCAATCTACGTGCCGGCCGGGAGGTTTTTGGTCGGAAAAACTGTTTTTGAAGGGCCGTGTAAGAACAATGCTATCTCTTTTACCATTGACGGCACGTTGGTTGCTCCGTCCGACTACCGTGTCGCCGCCGACAATGACAATTGGATCGTATTCGATAATGTCGACGGAGTTTCGGTTCGCGGTGGATTGCTTGACGGTCAAGGAACTTCCTTGTGGGCTTGTAAAAATTCCGGTGGAAATTGCCCTACCGGAGCCACGGTATGTGAAAAAAAAAAAAAAAAAAAAAAAAAAGCTTTGATTTTTCTAATTGTTTATAAATTATTAAATTATTAAATTAAATATTAAAATTCCACTATTTTTTCCCTTAGGAGGTGAAATTGAAATTCAGATTAAGTTATACAAATGGTTTCTATGAATTAGAGATGACACTTGCATTGCAATTGTAAATCGATTGACTTTTTTTTTTAGTACTTTGGGTATGAAAAGTAAATAGATAGACTGCTTATGGTTTTACAGAAAAATGCTTTTGATTTTCTTCTTATTTATAAATTATTCAATATAGTTAAATAACGAATCCTACTATATTTTTCTTAGAAGGAAAATCCAGACTGAATTAGACATGACACTACAATTGTGGATTGATTGACTTTGTTTTTACTGCATTGGATATAAAAGTTTATATATATAGTATGCTTAAAATTAAATTTAATATTAGTCCAGATTTTGATAGATTAAATTAATTGTAAATTTAGGAAGAAAAAAACATGGTGGGAACCGAATGAATTAGGACATGCACATATGGTTGGACCTTAATTATTGGCATCCAATATCTAATTGGATCAGAAAAAAAATATAAATTCTAGCTTATTTATTCAGATACTATTAATTAAAATTACAAAAAATGTTGCTATATGGAGTAAAATTATAGGATTTGACAATCATGTATTATTTTTTGCCACAGAATTATGTATATTTATTATTGTCAAAGGATTGAGTATGATATATTTCTATAAATGAAACTGATATGGTTATACATATATATAAATATATAAAAGACACACTTTATTTTTTTTTCCCACTTATTGATTTTCCGAGAAAAGTTGAAACTTGTAAGTTGGTATTCGGGTAACTGGAAACTGTTGCGCCGTGGCTCAAGGAATATAATATATTTCATTTCCAAGACATATTAATCAATTATCAATTAATTTATGAAAAACACATAGCGTGAGATTTCTTCTAAATCTAGAATCTTAACGGTCAAACTTTAATAATAATTATAATAATAATGACAATAATAAATTCTAGCAGTATGATTATTCATTTATTCATAACTTGCTATGTATGTCAGTTATTGAGGACATCCGTTTTGTTTTTTCACATTCCACTAATCACCTTGATTAGAGTTAAATTTAATTAATAGTAATAGTTTACTAAACTATCGTTGACTTTCTCTTTCTTTCTTAAATACATGATTGGAGTAAATTGAGATTTTAATGAATGGTCGTGGGTGAATACTAATACTGTTTCCTTATGATTTTATGATTGTAAATATCTTGAAAAATCACGAAAAAAACTGAGGTGATAATTTTTTGTACTAAGAGGAAGCATTTTTCATTTTTATTTTTTTTAGAAAATATTTATTTTAATTTTTTTTTTTGTTTGTTTGTAGAGCTTAGAATTTACCAATTGTAAGAACGTTATGGTGGCGGGATTGACCTCAATCAACAGTCAAATGTTTCACATAGTCATCCATCAAAGTCAACACGTCAAATTTCAAGGTGTGAGGGTGGTTGCTGCCGGAAACAGCCCTAACACCGATGGAATTCACATCGGGGGATCGAGTGATGTCACCATACTCAGCTCCAACATCCGAACCGGCGATGATTGCATCTCCATCGGCCCCGGCTCCACCAACTTGTGGATTGAAAATGTTGCATGCGGCCCTGGCCATGGAATAAGGTCTGTGTATTCCCATCAAATTAAAAAAAAAATAAAATGAAATTTTAGTAATTTTTTTACAAAAAGAAAATCATAAATCTAAAAACGAAAAACTATATCCTAAAGTAAAAAAAAAAAAAAATCAATTTTTCCTTGAAAAATTCTCATGACATGGCACATTTCTCACAAAGAAAAATACACCAAAAGGTCATCATGAGCAACTTTTTTTTAAAAAATATCATTACAAATGATACAGCTCTCTATGATGTATTTTTGTATCAGTTTCAATTATGACGCAGTAATATCTATATATTAGTTTAATTATTCGAAATTATTGAATTGGCAGCATTGGAAGTTTAGGGAAGGACTCGGATGAAGATGGTGTGCAAAATGTGACGGTGAAAACCGTTAAATTTACCGGAACTGAAAACGGCGTGAGAATAAAAACATGGGGAAAGCCAAGCAATGCTTTTGTGAGAGATGTCCTTTTCCAACACGTCGTTATGATTGACGTCAAAAACCCCATCGTCATTGACCAAAACTACTGCCCAGATGGTAATGGCTGCCCTCATCAGGTGAGTTTTTGGGCCTTTTCAGCTCAATACTCTTCATATTAGGCCCATTTATCTCCACATCATTGTTTACAAGGATATGTGTAATGTGTGTGTGTGTTGTAATGAAATGAAATGATTTTTTTTTTTTGACCAGAAAAATGAAATGATAATACAAACAAAATCAAACACAACCTCTAACTTACATAATCCACGATAAAAATGGTTCTTTTTTTTAAAAAAAAAAAAAAAACTTCAATCCAATAGTTTACAGAAATTTAATCTTATAATTTTTTTGACTTTTCAACATTACAATCCCATTAAAATTTTTATTAAGTATATTCTTTTAATATTTTATCCTTTATTGATAAATAAATATTTTTAAGTTCCATGACTCACTTTATGCCGTTATCTGTGCTTATATGCAACAAAGATGGCAATAACATTTTTGTTAATTTTTTTTCAAAAAGTATTTTTTTTTTTTTTTGGGTTAAGAGAAGACTAATTAAGTGGTCAAAAATTATGTATTTAATATTTTTTTTTTCTTTTTTTGAAACAATGGAAATTATTCAGGCATCAGGGGTGAAAATAAGTGATGTGACATACCAAGACATTCATGGAACATCAGCCACAGAAGTTGCAGTGAAGTTTGATTGCAGTTCTAAGAATCCATGCAGTGGGATCAAATTGGAGGATGTGAATCTCACTTACAACAACCAAATTGCACAAGCTTCTTGTGAGAATGCTGGAGGCACTTCTGAGGGTTCTGTTCAACCACAAAGCTGCTTATAATAATTCCTCAAACCCTATTTATCTACCTTTATATGCTATCAAATGCCTCAATGATGAGAAAAGAAAAAAAAATCTTAATTATTATTGGGTATATTTGTAGCATCAATTGATAGATACACTATGAAGTTTTTCTATTTAGGTAGCTAACTAGGAAGTTTATTGCTGGAGTCTGTGGCGTTTTATACATTATATAGCTCATTGGGGGCTATCTATGGTGGAGCCTGGCTTTGAAAAATTATTGGATATGTTAGCAACTAGCAAGGGTATTTTATGTCATCTTCTTTTACCTCCCATTTATTTTTGTGTTGAAACTCATTTAACTAAGTTACTAATAAAAATCGGGCCAATTATTGAATTGGTTAAGACGGTTCAATTATGATTGAACTGATATCAATCCAATCCAATCATAATAAAAATACTCTAATTTTATTAAAGTATGCAAATAAAATATTGACCGACAAATAAAGTAACAATTTGGTTCTATTTATAAATCACTTCCTTTGATTTTTAATATGAATATAAAATTTTATCCTTAATTTATTATACGTTTACTTTGTTCTCATGTGGTGTAATGGATATTGAGTAAGGGTAAAATTAAAAAAGTTATTAAATTTTAAGGCAGAGTTATTGATATTTAAGGTTTTTTTAGGTCTATGTAAAACATAGTGAAAGTACCATATAAATAGAACCGGATGAGTACATTCATTATAAGAAGGGAAAATTAATCATTTGGTCCTTATAATTTGGACACAATTACAACTCTATCCTTACACTTTAACTACGTGCAACTCAATCCTATAATTTTAACCCGGTTGTAATTCAGTCCCTAAACTTTGACTCATGCAACTTCATCCCTGTAGTTTTAAAAAATAAAATGGAAAAATTAATTTCCAAACCCCTATATTTTTAGGGTGTTTTTAATGAAGTCTATCTATATATATCATTTTTAAAATAACTCCATCTTCGTTAAACGCCCTTGGCCACCCATGTTAATGCATTTGAGATGAATCCAGAAGAACGCCCAGGAAAAACCCAACTTAGACTTTCAATTAACTCACCTGGTTTTCTTTTAAGCCTCTTGCTTTGCGTCAAGAAGCAACACCACAGAAAAAGTTAAGAACCAAGATGAGATAGTGACAAAGAAATGCCTCAGAGCATTGATCTCTTAATTCTAAGAAACCTTCACAGATATTAGTATTTACCATTAGCTGCTCGTTTTTTTCCCCCGATTCTTCTTCAATCCCGTCCTTTTCAGGTCACAGCCCATATACTATCTCAGATCGGTAGGATAAAAGTTTTTGCTTTTCATCTTTTGGTGACGACCCAGATGATGAATTTGATTAAATTCAATGATTTCTTGCTCTTTTGTTTTACTGAGTAATTTTCTAGATAACAAATTTCTTGCTCTTTTCTCTTTTGTGTTGGCGGAATCACTCTCTCACTTCCTTACTCTAGTCCACAAAGGAATGGCTCGCAGATAATTAATCAAAGCAAGAGGCTTAAAAGAAGACCAAGTGGATTAAGTAAAAGTTTGAGTTGGGTTTCTTTCTTGGTGTTCTTCTGGGTTCATCTCATATGCATAAACGTAGGAGGGGGGGGGGGTGGGGGGGGGGGGTGAAGGGTGTTTAATGAGAAGGGAGTTATTTCAAAACAAAAATTATATAGACTTCAATAAAAACTCTAAAAATATAGGGGTTTGGAAATTATTTTATTCCATTTTATTTTTAAAACTACAAGGACTAAGTTGTATGAGTTAAAGTTTAAGGATTGAGTTACAATCGAGTCAAAACAACCGAATTGTACCTAGTTAAAGTGTAAGGACTAAATTGCAATTGTGTCCAAACTATAAGGACCAAACAATTAACTTTCCCTTATAAAAAAATGCTCACTCGATTCAAAACTCTTGATTAGTTTAGACGAGTCAGAAAATAAATTCACAGTTCACCAATCTAATGCTAGCAAAGTTTGGGATGTTTGGCACTTGAATCTAAGTTTTAGATATAAGCTGCAAATAGAGGCCGTTGATCAAATCTAATAAATTTGAATTACAATTTGTCAATTTTGAATTGATTCTTTTTTAATATAAATTACGATAATGTGTATTATTCCTCGAATTTTTTGTTGAGAGGTAAAGGATTAAACCTTTTTAAGATAAGAAATAAATTTTTTAATCGAAATATGAATCAAACGAGAAATCCCTTAACTAGTAAGGCATCCATAGAATGAATCGCATTTTTACCACTAAACTATACCCGCTTCAATGCGATTATTGTATATAAATGGAACTTTTGTCCAACAAGGGAATCAGAAATAGGATCATAAAAGAATCATAAAATTTATAGTGTTGACGTGTTTCGTAAGTGGATCTAATGGAATTAAGACAAGAGGACCCAATGCTTATATATTTCTCTCGGATTGAAGTAAGAATGGGGAAAAATTAACTTTGAATCAATCACAGAAGGGTTATAGAAACTCACCCTTCATCAATGCCTTGAACCATTATTACGAGATAACGGTCCGCTTGATTCAAATTGTTTATACATTCTCTTGAGCAATGTAATGAGATGCAATGGGGTGCAATGCAATCTTGATTACCAATATAACGATTGGTGTGACATTGGGATGAGCAAAAGGAAAAGTGCCTTCTTTATTAAATTATATGAGTAAAAAAATTCTAGAGAAGATATTTATGCCAAGAGGGGAAGCTACGAACCCCGGAGTTAGAGTAATCAGTTGCTCAGAAACTTGATAATATGATCCAGATTAAGCGTTGATTATCAGTTAATATATATAAAAAAATGAAAAGACAAAAGTACCCTCAACAACTGAAAAAATTGCCCCCTATATTTTCTCAACTGTAACATACTGAACATGCCATTAAATTGATTTTAGTAGATTAATTATATTCTATGAATCACAAGTGAAAGAAAAATTTGAACATATCATATTCAAACGCTGGACCAAAAGTCATGATTTTGACAACCAAATATGATATAAATAAATTAGAAAGTTCCAACTTTGTCAACAAAAATAGAAACGTATGAGAGGGTAAACTAGATCTGAACCATTATATACAGACTCGTAACCAATTCTATGGGTCTTTGGGAAAACCAAAAGGGTCAAATTGTGACAAAGTCCCTTGGTCCACCTCTAAGTATATCCTCTTCAATTGCTTCTTGTAAAAAACTTTCATAGTGAAAAGCATGGGAGTGAGATTAAGAGAAGTAATCTTAACTGGGGTTGTGATGAAGAGAATGAATAATGACTTGGAGACGGAGATTTTTTGGCCTTGAAGGAAGAGGCTCTTCAGGCATTAAAGATGGCAGATAAAGGTGGATGAGAATGAAGATGGTTGTGGGGTATCAAAGATGATAGAAAAAATGATACCAATGACTGTGCATACATGAGATGAAAAGCCAGTGATAATGAAGATGAGAGAGAGAGAGAGAGGCAGTCGATGCGAAGTCGAAAGAAAAGATGAAGGGAGGGAATTTGGTGTTTTTTTTTACCTTGGATTTAAAACATGGAATGACATGCAATGAGCATTCATAGGCCACGCTATAAATAGACTTAAACAAACAAAAAAAATGTAGAATCTATTTTACCATTGCATTACTCTCAATAAGTTCAACCAAATAGGTCTATGGCAATGTAATATGAATTACCATAGTATGTGTGCAATACAATCAAACCAAATGTGCCTTCTTTTTTTTTTCGGTTACAAAAGGGGCACAGCCCATAATCTACACTACATCTCTACGAAGCCAATCTCGCCCCGCACGGTCTCGCTTTACAATCCATTCTACTTCCTCAGGTGGTTGGTCCCAGATCACTCTCTGCCTAATTTGGCGTTCACTCAAGGCTGCTATTCTATCAGCACACAAGTTCCCTTCTCTGTGAATATGGGAAAAGCTAATTCGCCATGCTCTGTTTTTGAACTCTTGAATGCTCCTTAAAGTAGTCTCACATCCACGAATATTTGATTGAGAATTCACAGCCTCTAGTACCACCATTGCATCACTCTCTACTTCTATTTGCTTGAATCCTAAATCCCAGCAGAGCGCCAGACCTTCCAAGATTGCATGAACTTCTGACATTGTTGGTGTTCCAACGGTGAGCTTCATTGAGAAACCTTTGAGCCATTCTCCATAGTCTCCCCTTATTACTCCCCCACATCCTGCACCGTAACAGCTATACCATCTCCCGTCTATGTTGAGCTTGCACCATCCTTGGGGAGGTGGCTGCCAATTGACCCTCATAACTGTCACAGACGGAGGGTGTAGATTCTCTCCCTCCCAATGAGTTCTATAATATTTAAGGGACTCCAAAATTGATTCAGCTGCATAGTTCGGAACCTTGAAGTTTGGGTCATGAATTTGAGAATTTCTCCACCTCCACATGCTCCAACACCCCACTGCAAACGTTTCTGGCCAGGTTGAATCAACAAATAGCCTCTTATAGGAAAACAAATTGAGCTTGGTGTTACAATCTTAAGTTTTGATGAAGATTGACTCATAGAAAACATAAGTGTAAGTTACCTCTGAATTAAACAAGTAAAATCTGATAGGTAACAGATCACCATTGCAAAGGTAAAAGATATATTGCTAGATAAAAGATTCAAAATTAGCAGATGGTAACTTAGCAGAACAATAAGAATGAATATCTCTATCGCTAAGTGTATCACTACAGCTAGTAGTCAGAGCCATAGCAAGTGAAGACTTAGAAGTAGCAAAGTTAATATCTATCGCTAAGTCATTCTCTATCGCTAAAGAAAATTATATTGCTAAAGAACATAAGCAGACATCTGTAAAGGTTGAGAGACCAAGTCCTAGAGCTAATGAAATCAGCTAGCGATAACAGGATAAGCTATCGATAACAAAAGTGCTTCAGATAATGATCATTTAGATAGCTAGTGCCTGAGAGAAAATGAGTCAATTGAGCTAACATGGTTGCTAGCGCTAACACGTTTAGCTATCGATAATAGGATACCCTGAAAGACCCTTTGATAATCATCTTAGTATCCTTAAAGCTAATGAGCAAGCAAGTAACTAGCGATAATGAAATTAGCTATCGATAGAAGATTGTAAAAATGACAGCTAGTATGCTGAACGATGAACTAAAGAATATGCTAGTGATAATGCTTATATCTATCGATAGAGAACGTCTTATGAAAATCCTTAGCTAATATAATCATCATTCATCATTTAGCTAATGGACTATGCTTGCGATAACCTGCTATGCATTATATGTTTACTTGTTTAGCTAACAGCTCAAGTGCAGAAATTATACTATGCAGTTAGCGATAGCAAAGCATGTTAGCGCTACTGAAAAAGCTGCTATGAAAGTACAGGTGTTCAGAACGCACAGTCTAGCCTACTCTACGCATGAACAGTTCATAAGTTTGAATTAGCTGATAAAAAGTATCCATCCCCAACGGCTATGGACTTCCAACGACTATATCCTAACGGTCATATGAAGCTGAATCAGAAGACAATCTGTAAAGATATAAATAGAACAAGATCGGCTTCTAGAAAGGGGGATGATAATCAACGAACGAATTATCAACAAGCAATGAACAGGGCATTATACAGAATTGCAAATTACTCAAACTGAGAGCATTAAAAAAGAAGTGCTAGAGCAATACATTGTTTAGATTATTAAAGCTCTAGTTGTATTTCATCATACATTGCTCTGTACTTAAGTGTGTATCAAAATCAGTTCATTAAGTGAACGTATTTATTGAAATCCTCTACTGTTTGAGGTTGTTCTGAAAGCTTGGTGCTTTAGAACAGGGATATTACCTTACAGGTAGTAAGGGGGAGTGTTTAGAGTGATTCTAAAACTCTGTAAAGGTTGGCAGGTGAACCTGTGTTTGTAAAACCTGTGGTAGGCTTCTCTTGTGCCAGGATTAAACAAGAGGGTAGTGAAAAATCTCAGGTGGAGCCTGAGGACTGGATGTAGATCTGGATTGACCGAACCAGGATAAACTCTGTGTGCATTATCTCTTCCCTTAACTTTCCTAGCTTCCAGCATATTTTACTTTAGTTTTCTTTAATGCACTTCATGGTTTGAAATATACACAGTGATAAACCTGAAAGGATTTTGAAGATTGTCATCACTTATGATTTTGTTTAAAGAATTAAAAGATTTAGTCTATCACCCAATTCACCCCCCCCTCTTGGGTGATAGTCAGCACTTACACTTGGTCCAATAGGCCCAATTACAGTTAAAGAACCTGTTCCATCTTTCTTTGGGGACTAGCTTTCTCCACACATTAGCCACAAATGGACAGTCTCGAATTGCTTGTAGTTGGGTTTCTGTTTCTCTTCTGCATATTGCACACACTCCATCTGAATCATCCCATTTACTAGTGACAAGTCTTGTAGTCAATTTTTTTAACATGGCTAACCACATGAATACTCTAACTCTTTCCGGTACTTGCAGTTTCCAAATCCTCCTCCATTTGTTCAGCCTTCTTCCTTCATTTGACTTGAGTAGCCACTTATATGCACTTGCTGTGGAATAGTCTCCATCTCCTGATAGCTTCCATAGAATCTCTTTGGTCCCATCTTCATTCTCGTAAGACATCACGTTCTCATTGAATTTTTCCTCCAAATTGACCATTTCCTTCCATAGTCTTGAGTCGCTTCTTTTCGCCACTAGGTTGGATCCGCTAGCTTGCCCTCTCCCATATTTCCCTTGTAAAACCCGAACCCATAATGCCTCGGGCTGGTTTTGCATCCTCCACAGAAGTTTCATCAGAAATACTTCATTCATGAGACTTAGATTTTTTATGCCAATTCCTCCATCTATCTTTGGTTTGCAAAGTTGTTTCCAAGCCACCGCATGTCTCTTTTTGACTCCTTGCCTGTCCCCCCAAATGAAGTTTCTCTGCATTCTCTCTATCTCCTCTAAAGTTCCTTGGGGGATTTTATCATGTTGCATTGGATATAACGTCATTGCACTGGTGATAGACTTCACTGTGCTTTGAATAAAGGCCTTAGAAGCTCCCCCCAATCAATGTGCTTTGAATCATGACGCATGGCCCTTGAATATGTGGATTAAGGTTAGGCCTGTGAGTTTTGAGCCCTTTTAACTTAAAGCTATTATTGTTTTTTCAATTTTTTTTTCAAGGAATGAAATAAAGAGATTAAATTCCTAACTAGAAAATAAAAATATTATCAAATTAAATTACATAAACAAAGTTAAAAAAACGAAATGAAAATTTCAACATTTTACATAATGAAAATTGTTTCTGGTAGCTACATGACATCAGATTTGTCTTCTTTTCCTTTTTTTTTTTATGAGAAAACAATTGTTAGAGGTATTTACACTTAAGAATTTATCCAAAGTTATGAGCGATGCTGAAACCCGATGTTTTGATAAAAGGATTAAACTCACTTTTGGTTTTTTACTGTTTACTTTTACTTGAGTTTTAGTATATGAAGTTTTAAATGAGTAATTTTAGTCCCTCAAGTTTATTTTGTTTAAAATTGTTAGTCCCTATAGTTTTAATAAGACCCTAACTAATGTTTGTTTTTGGACAAAGACCCCAGTCTAATGTTAAAGGTGTTGATTGTCTTGATATGTCACTTACTTTTACTTCGTTAATTTTGTTAACTTGACTTGATGAATGGACAAAAATACTTAAAAAAGATGGTATGAATATATGATTTAGAAAAGAAATATAGAATGTGCTTATTTTAAAAAAAAAAAAAAAGGGAAAAAAAAGGCTCCCCTTTCCTTTCCCAATCTCTTCACGTGAGATTTAGGTTGCAGTTTTAGTAATTAGGTTAGGGGAATTAGAAATCAACACATTAAATATTAGTGTCAATAATTTAAACTTTTTTTAAATGTGAAGCAGGTGTTGATAAAAAAAAAAATGTGAAGCAGGTGATATGTAACTTGCATTGCCCAAAGTTTAAGGATTATAGTGAAAGGAAAAAAAAAAATCCAGTTTGATATAAGGATTTAGTTCTAGAAATTATTTGCGGAAAAAAGAAATAAGTTGAAAATAAGTAAGAGCTTTATACTGAGAATTTAAATGGAAAATAGAGAAGGGTAAGCATAATAAAATGACTATAGAGCCCTCAAATGGAAAATGTTTTCAGTTTTTATACGAAAGGGCATTTTCGTGTTTTTATCCCCAAACCCCAATAAACTCTCTTTTTCTTCCCTCATGCTCAGTCGTTCTTGCATTGTCAGGGAAGCCGGCGAGAGGCGGAGCGTATGATTCACCCTCTCAAAAAACGAAAGCTTCACTGGTTTGTTCTTTGCTCGCTTGTTCTTGATTTCCTTTGTAATTCAAATTACAGGTTCTGAAATTGAAATCTTGACCAACTTCAGTAATCACAAAGTTCAGCTACAAGATCCCATCAAACGGCTGGAAATTTCGTGAGGAGTCACGATCTCATCAACTGGCATCAATTCGAGTGATAATAATAAATAATCAAATGGGAGTGCAGTGGTGGTAGGTGTGAATTTGAAAAGAAATTTGAAGAATTGGGAGGGAAAAGTGGGGGCGAGGCAAAATGGAAGAGGTACAGAAGAAATTGGCGATGCTGAATTATCCAAGAGCCAATGCACCTGCTCAGTCCCTTCTTTTTGCTGGCATGGAGCGTTATGCCTTGTTGGAGTGGCTCTTCTTCCGCCTCTTAGGTGATAAGTCGCCCTTCTCTCAGCAAAATTTACAAGGGGATGTTTCTGTTCGTGACGATGAGACTGCTCGCATTCAGTATTTGGCCGAGATTGCTAAGTTTTTGGGTATCACGACTACCATAGACACAGAATCCATTCAAGTTAAGTCACTTTCTTTCTTATCATGTACTCCCTTCGCTCCTTAATATAATATAAGATATGATATAAGACCTATTTTGCCTTTTTTTTTTGAAAGATTGAGGAAGAAAAATACGTTACTTAAATCATAACATATGTGATATTTTATAAGGTTGTATATTTGTTTATAAGTCAAATAAACTAGTTTACTGGAAAAAAATAAAAAATAAAAAACTAATTTAAAGAAAAAATTCAGATAAATCAATTTATTAATGACTTTATTGTTTTAGGATTTTTCAAAAAAAGTTTAATTATATCTTATATTTAGGATTGAAAGAAGTAGTATTGTTAATTTAATTTTATACATTACCGCATCCTGCAAACAGTGAACATAGCAGATCCCATTTTCAAGTCAAGGTTTAATTCACTGTTCAATTATGCATTTGTGGAGTTGTGACCATCCTGAAAGCTGGCATATGTATAACAGGGACGTGGAAGTTATGAAGACCGGACTGAAATGCTTCGACTTATTGTTGATCTAGTTGAGGCTAGCATTTATGCTGATACTCCTGAATGGAGGTTGCTGCTGTCTTATCTCTTGTGATTACTGATTAATGCTGCATGCTTTTTGACTATTTGGCCATGTGGAACTGATATAATGTTTATCTGCATTCTAATTTTTTTTTTTTTTAGTGTGGATGATCAAGTGGCCAAGGACATTCAATTGATAGATTGCATTGCAGAAAAGCAAGCTCAAATTTTCTCTGAAGAATGCAAATTATTTCCTGCTGATGTTCAGATTCAATCCATATATCCATTGTAAGTAATTTTATTTCCTTTTCTTCCTATTGATTTTACCTTTGCATTGTGTTATTATCCCACATCAACATGTCTTAATGTCATTGTAGTGATGATTATGTGATTTTATCTGACTGGCGAATCATATTTTATGTGTTTGGATTGTACCAAACATTTGATGCAGTGTCCAAAATGTTTAGCACACTAGTAAATCCCCCTTTCTTGTGGATCAACTAAATTGGGATGAGATGTGGTGCATAATTAATTTTTGCTATACAAAGAACCATACGAAGTGTTAAATAATATAGTTGCAGACCATGACATGTGAAAATTCTTTGTTGTGTTATATAGTATAGTTGCAGACCATGATATGTGCAAACTCTTTGTTCAATGGCACATGTGGCATCATTTTTTATACTGATTGCATCAGATAAGATGTATATAATATCATGACATGTTCTTCCATATTTCCCTTTCTTGAATACATATATCGTAAGTTCCTCTAATATTTCAAGTGCTGCTAAAATAATTTGTTGATGTTACAACTATAAATAAGCAGGCTTTCTTGTGTTGAATTTTGCCGAGAGGTTTTAATAATTTAGTACTTGCAACAAAGAAAAGAGTCACTCTTCTTTGGAGGTATCAAGATCTGAAGAAAGTTTTGTAGGATGAGGAAATAGTTGGCTGTGGTGCACCCAGAGAAAGGTTATAACTTATAAGTGTTTTTAGTGTAAATAGTGGTTTAAAGTCATTTTTATGTGGGCAATCTTGACTCTTGAGTTCATAGATATTACCATTGAGTTTTTCAGTAATATATTTTGGCTCAGTTTCTTCTGTTTCTCCCCAATTTTCAAGCTCTACATTTTCTTAGCAAATTTAAGGGGGTTAGCCTGAGTCATCAAGCCATTGGTAGATTCCATTCATCATCACTATTTTTTTGAGACTGGGAGGATGGTCAATTGCATTAGTATAAACATTTATCAAACGGATCGTCCAATTAAAACTCCATAAAACCATTAATGAAATTCATTTATAAACTTGTAATCAAATTCATTTATATAATTCAAAATTTGATGTACATAATTATAATGAAACTGCTGTACAGAAATCAGACTTGCTTTTCATTTTGAAGTTAGTTGTTGCCTTTCAGTTAGTAAAGCCACTTGTGAACTAACAAATTTAAGCATCAAATAAATAAAACCCTTGAGAATGATGTTACCACGAAGATTCTTTTGTTTGTTTTTTCGTTTTTTGAATAACATTTTATCTCCTTGTCCTATTTATTTATTTTTTATATAGATAAGTTCTTCTAACACTTCTTCTGAAACGATTGACTTTTCCTCATTAGTTGGTAAAAAATTTACTTTAAATTGAATGTTCATTGGATGAAGAGAATGTATCTTGTACACGTCATCTCACATCTTGTCTTATGGGATTTATTAAATAATTCTGCTTCTTTAACCGAAGCTTGTTTGTAGGCCAGATGTTTCTGAGCTGGAGGCAAAGCTTTCTGAACAATCAAAAATCTTGTTGAATCTTCAGCAGAAAGTCGATGATTTGGCATCAAAGGTTTATTAATGAGCTTATTATTCCCTTGCCATCTTTATCATTTTCTTTGTTTAAGAATGATATTATATTAAGAGGGGACAATGCAAATGAGGAGGAAAGGGTCATCCTTTGACCAAGGCTGAAACAAGACTTCACTAAATATCAAGTATCTGTTGAACTGCATCATCTGCTTCCCTTGCTGCAGGTCCTATGCAAATTGACATTTCCATATGAGATTTTAGTGGGAAAAACTATTACAAATAGAGTGTTACAGATCAAATGTGTGTTGAATTAATGACAAGGTTTTCTGTAGTTTTTTAATTGCTAAAAACTGTGTTGCCTGGTGGATTTGTGTTATGGAAAAATAATAAATAGTTAGTAGATGCAAATATGCCCCTGTGTTAGTTAGGAGCCTTCACATGTGTTAGTTAGTGTGTGTTTTAGTCTGATTGGCAGAGGGAATAGGTAATTGATATATAAGCCTAATTCCTAATCACTTGTGAATATGCTATGACTTTTGACTAGTAATAATACTCTCTGATTTCTTGGTTCTCTGTTCATGTGTGCGATGGTTACTATTTTCTGGTTCTTGGGTTCTTTCTTCTCTTTTCAGCTCCTATTTTCAGGCTCTTAGGTTAATACCTTAACAGTGGTATCAGAGCCAATCTGTCCTTGGTTCAAGTTATCGGTTCTTGCACGCTTCTTGATTGTTGATTGGGTGAAAAGTGATGGCTGATGTGAAGGCTGAGGGTTCTGGTATGGAGGATCGGTTACAGGTTATTGAACAAAGGCTTGGTGGCCTTGTTGAGTTGCAGATTTCGGTGAGAGGTTTCAGAGATGAAGTGGCTGGGCTTCGAAGAAGTTTCAGGGAAGAATTACAGGCAGTAGCCAGAGATTTTAGAGCAATGACCACTGAGGTTAATAACAATCTTGGGAATGTCAGACATGGCGCCAATAACGCAGGTGGAGGAGTATATACGAGCCCTACTCAATTCACGAAAATGGAGTTCCCAAGATACCAGGGAAGAGACATATATACCTGGATTTCCAAGTGTGAGCAATTTTTCAACCTTGATCGTACACCTCCAGAATTGAAGGTTCGAATGGCGTCTCTGAATTTGGATGAAGAAAGCTATCAATGGCATGTTGCAGAAGAAAGGAGGTGGCGAGGACGACACCCAGGTTGGAATGAATACATGTTGATGCTTATTGACACATTCGGTGACCCTCATGAACGGCCAATGGCTGATCTTACGAGGCTGCGACAAGAAGGCACGCTGGCCGAATACAACGCACGATTTGACCAAATATCGGCCAAGATTGATTTGACGGAGGAGTATCTCATTGATGTATACGTTGCGGGTTTGAGGGACGAAATTGCAGATGCGGTGTTGCTGTTCAACCCAAGAACTCTGCGTGAAGCGAGAAGATTGGCGAGAGTTCAAGAACTTGCCATTGACCATCGGGATTTAAAGAAACCACAAGAGAAGGGGTCCAGACACGTGGGCAGTCAAGGTTTTTTGACTCACTCGAACCCTTATGTGGCATCGAACAGTAAGGCCACATTTTATAAGGGTGGGTCCCACCCTAATAAAGTTTCGTCCAATTACCCGAATAATTACGGAAAAATTGCCTCTGAAAACTGGGCTTCTGCGAATCGCAAGGAACCAGCGAACAATTGGGGAGGAAAAGCTGGGAAATATTCGAAAATCCTCACAGCAGAGGAAGAGGCTGATCACAGAGCCAAGAATCTCTGTTTTTACTGCCATGAGAAATTTTCTAAGGACCACCGTTATGCCCAGAGACAGCGACTTCAGTTGCATTACATGGAGATGGATGATGAACCACTCCTGGCCGAACCTGAAGAACCTATTTTAGAGATGGAACCTGACTCTGTCCCTACTATTTCTCTTCACGCTATTAATGGGGTAGATAGTGCAGAGGCTATGCGTGTCCAAGGGAGTGTGGCTAAGCGTCAATTGCAAGTTTTAATTGACAATGGGAGTACCCATGATTTTCTTGATTTGTCTATGGCCAAGAAACTTGGTTGGAGTGATAAGGGGGAGGAATTGGGTTCTGTTCAGGTTGCTGGAGGTAGGAGATTAAAGATTTATGGTCTTTGGCAGGGGTTCAAATGGAAGATGCAGGGCTTGGAGTTTGTGTTTGATGTGAGGATCATTGAATTATACACATATGACCTTGTTTTGGGTCTGTCTTGGCTGAAATCAATTAAACAAGCCTATTGGGATTACGAAAATATGGTTATGCAGTTTTGGTATAAGGGGGGACTTTGTAAGATTCAAGCTAGTCCTCAGAACTCGCTTCAGGTGGTATCGTCCAAGAATTTGGAGTTAAAGGGGGCTAATGAGCAGCAGATGTTTCTGATTCAGTTGTTGCAGCCCCAGGAAAGTGTTGAGCAGCAATGTTTTGAGTTGGAAGTAGTGAAAGGAGAAGTTCCAGGGGAGATCCAATCTGTTTTGACAGATTTTGTGGATGTTTTTGGTGAGCCTAAAGGCCTTCCCCCTCTTAGGGAGGGTCATAATCACCCAATAATTTTGGAGGAAGGGACTAATCCCATTAGTCTCAAACCATACAGATATTCAGCCGCACAGAAAGATGTGATTGAGAAGCAAGTGGGGGAGCTTCTACAAAATGGAATGTTGCAAGAAAGTGCCTCTCCTTTTTCGGCACCTATTGTTCTTGTGAAGAAAAAGGATGGGTCATGGAGGATGTGCATTGATTACCGTGAGTTGAATAAGAAGACGGTGAAGAATCAATATCCAATTCCTCTGGTTGAGGATTTATTGGATGAATTACATGCTGCTCGGTGGTTTACAAAGCTGGATCTTAAGGCGGGTTATCACCAAATCCGAATGAATCCAAGTGATGTGTACAAGACAGCTTTTAAAACCCATTCCGGCCACTTTGAATGGTTGGTAATGCCGTTTGGATTGACCAATGCTCCAGCAACTTTTCAAGGAGCTATGAATGAGGTTTTTCGTTCTTACCTTCGAAAGTTTGTTTTGGTGTTTTTTGATGATATTCTTGTGTATAGTTCTTCTTTGATAGACCATGCTAACCATCTCAAAGAGGTGTTACAGCTGCTACGTGCTAATCAATTTTATGTGAAGGGTAGTAAATGTACTTTTGCAGCGGAGCATGTTGAATATTTGGGACATGTGATTAGCCATGGTCAAGTGGCTACGGATCCGGCAAAGATTAAAGCAGTAGCTGAATGGCCAGAGCCTAAAACAGTGAGGCAGCTGCGAGGTTTCCTTGGTCTTGCGGGATATTATCGCAAGTTTATCAAGGGGTATGGTGGTTTAGCAAAGCCTCTTACTTTGTTATTGAGGAAAGATGCGTTTTCATGGTCCGATTCAGCTAGAGAAGCCTTCCAAAAGTTGAAAGAGGTGCTGATTTCTGCTCCAGTTTTAGCACTTCCAGATTTTTCCAAGGTTTTTGTTGTGGAAACAGATGCTTGTGGTGTAGGCATTGGTGCTGTATTGATGCAGCAAGGTCAGCCTATAGCATAATTCAGCAAGGCTCTTGCTCCAAAACACGTGAATTTGTCGATTTATGAGAAGGAATTATTAGCGGTGGTGCAAGCTGTTGAATAGTGGCATCAATACTTGGAAAGGTCCAAGTTTATCATAAAAACCGATCAGCGAAGCCTTAAATATTTGTTGGGACAGCAGCTGAAGACCCCTTTTCAGATGTATTGGATTGCTAAATTGATGGGGTATGACTACGAAATTCAGTATAAGAAAGGGTGTGATAACACCGTTGCCGATGCTTTGTCTCGTTTGCATGTTTCAGGGGCTGAATTACTTCAAATGGCCCTAGATACAGCTTCTCCAGAGATGTTACAGCAGATTAAAGACAGTTGGAATAATGATGTTGACTATGCAGCCATTATTGAGGAGTTGAAGAAAAATGGTGGGATGTTGAAGAAGTATTCTTGGGATGGAGAGCATTTGAGGAAGAGTAACCGATTGGTTGTGGGGGATGATAATTCCCTAAAACAGAAGATTCTTGAGTGGATGCATACTAGTCCACAAGGGGGACATTCGGGGATACAAGCTACATATCACCGGATTAGAGGACTCTTTTGGTGGAAGAAATTGCACAAAGATGTTGAAGACTTTGTAAAAGGATGTGACACATGTGCTAGGTGTAAGTATGAAACGGTGGCAAGTCCGGGGTTATTGCAGCCACTACCTATTCCTAGTAAGGTGTGGGAGAGCATTAGTATGGATTTTATTGAAGGCGTACCCAAATCTGGAGGTAAGGAAGTTATTTGGGTAATTGTTGATAGGATGAGCAAATATGCTCACTTTATCCCCCTTTCTCATCCCTTTACAGCTTCTACTTTAGCACAATGTTTTTTGGATCAAATTTATAAGTTACATGGTGCTCCATCAGAGATAATAAGTGATAGGGATTCTGTTTTCTTGAGTAACTTCTGGAAGGAATTTTTGAAGGTGCTGAAAGTTGAGCAACACCTAACTTCGGCTTACCATCCTCAAAGCGATGGCCAAACCGAAGTGCTCAACCGTTGTTTGGAGTCATATCTCCGGTGTATGTGTTGGGAATCGCCTAGGGAATGGTCTACGTGGTTGTCATTGGCTGAATGGTGGTACAATACTAGCTTTCATACAGCAACTAAAGCTACACCTTATGAGCTTTTGTATGGGCAGAAACCTCCGGTTTATTCTCCCTATATCCCTAGATCAGCGATTGTGGAAGTTGTTGATAGAAGTTTTGAGGCGAGAGAGAGAATGCTTGCTGTTTTGAAGCATTATCTACATAAATCAGCAAATACAATGAAGCAGAAAGCTGATTTGAAACGTTCAGACAGGTCTTTTGAAGTAGGGCAGTGGGTGTTTTTGAAATTGCAGCCCTATAGACAAGTGTCAGCTGCAACTAGGAGTGCTCAGAAATTATCTCCTAGGTTTTTTGGATCTTATAAAATTCTGGATAGAGTGGGGGGCAGTGGCCTAAAGATTGGAATTGCCTCCCGAAACGCGAATTCATTCAACATTTCACGTTTCTATGCTCAAGTTATGCCCTGATCCTAGTGAGACAATGGCATCCTCCCATGGACTACCCTACAGTCCCATCTACACTTTATCCTGAAAAGATTTTGAATAGGAGAGTTGGGAGGAAGAAAAGAAGGATTATTACTGAAATTTTAGTTCAGTGGCAAGGATATCCGGATGAAGAAGCTACTTGGATGTCTTTGTATACTTTTCAACAACAATTTCCAGAATTCCAGATTGTTCACCCTTGAGGGCAAGGGTGGTTTTTTGGGGGGGGGGGCATTGTTATGGAAAAATAATAAATAGTTAGTAGGTGCAAATATGCCCCTGTGTTAGTTAGGAGCCTTCACATGTGTTAGTTAGTGTGTGTTTTAGTCTGATTGGCTGAGGGAATAGGTAATTGATATATAAGCCTAATTCCTAATCACTTGTGAATATGCTATGACTTTTGACTAGTAATAATACTCTCTGATTTCTTGGTTCTCTGTTCATGTGTGCGCTGGTTACTACTTTCTGGTTTCTGGGCTATCCTTTTCTGGTTCTTGGGTTCCTTCTTCTCTTTTCAGCTCCTATTGTCAGGCTCTTAGGTTAATACCTTAACATGTATCTTCAGTGTCTGATACAGGAAAAGGGGAATGAGAGAGAAAATAGACTGTAAAACTATATTTCTTATTCAACAACCGCCCTCTTTACATGCCTTCTCTATTTATATTGCTATCTCATATCTATCCACTTATCTATAACAGAAGTGGTTACAATAGTATGCCAATTAAACTGTAACTAACTAGCTAATTCCTTATTCCTAATGCCACGTATCAGTGTCAATATTTTGTTAATGTAATTTCAATTTGCGTATTTTGATGTAATTGCTGTTTACAATGTGTGTAGCATGCTTACAATCCAGATGAGGAGTACACTGAGGTGGAAGCCAAACTACGGGCACATTTGGAATCGTTCCTGGAAACCGCCAGAACATTTAATATGATTTACACAAAGGTTTGACCAGCCATCTATTATTATTTTTTATGCAGACATTTTTTTTATCTGATTTCTTTGGAACCCTGCCAAATGATTCTTATAATGCATCATATTTGGTGAAAACAATGTGGGAATGGAGTGAACCATCATCACTTGAGAATTATAAAGTCTTGGTTCATTTGGTGAAAACAATACTGGTAATGGAGCGAACCATACTAAAATAACTCCATCATAGAATCTATGAGGATGATATATCATTAAGGTTAATATGATAGCTTAGCTGTTTAATTGGGATTTGATAAACCTGTGACATTAATTGAAGCACGGACTGGTCATATTGGTTAAATCCTGTAATAAATTCTTGTTCATTAGTTGACTAATTATCTAGATTATGGTGCTGGAATTCTTGTTCATTATTTGACTAATTATCTAGATTATGGCGCTGGAATTTTAGATATATAGAAGTCAGAGAACTATAAGAAAGGATGTGATGGCTGTGAGAGAGACTCAGACAAATATATTGTATTATTGCTCTCTATATTTCTCATATTTTTATAGACTCTTTGGCTAACTAACTCAACAGCATATAGTCATAAAGTCTCGAACAGACCACTAATAACATAATGACTAAAAACTGGCTTACTTTTTATACATTCCCAAATATCCCCCAGTTGTAAACTGAGAGTGACACAACACAATACTGCTAACTTCACTGATTTGCCCCTTCAACTTGAGTCTATTTTTGAGACACGATCTTGATGAGACTCTAGAACATTCAGCGTTTTCCTGAACTGAGCAAAGTTGCCATTGCTAACTGCTTCAGTCAGGATATCAGCAACTTGTTCTTGTGCTGGCACATGTACCATTTCCTTGTTGATTATCTTGTCCCTAACAAAGGCCAAATCTAGCTCAATGTTTGGTCCTCACGTGTAATACTGGATTTGCACATAAAGGCGTAGTACAAAGATTGTCACAATGAGTCACAGGTACTGTGCAAAACACATTAATACATGATTCCTGCAATAGAAAATCTTTTCAGGCAACTTCTGGTATTCCGCTTCTTTGCTTGATCTATAGGCCAGTAATTGTTCCTTTGAGGGCCATGAGACTAAATTAGAACCCAGGAATACAGTATAGCCACTTGTGGTATGTCATCCACATCAACGGTTCTCTAATATCCAAATTGTAGGTCCTCTTCAATATCAACCCATACTTAACTGCCCCACTCATTTGCTCGAATACTTCAAAATCCTTGGAAGAGCTGCCAATGCTCCTGTTGAGGATTATGCATAAACTTGCCTACTTTTTTTTAATGAAAAGGAAATTGTATTATCTGAATAATAATTACATCTGCTGGATGCAGTCAAAATAGAAGTGTTCTACTGTCAGCGTAATTACTCAAAAAGCTGAAGTGTTAGCCTAGCTTTTAGTGTGTGTTCTGCGAGTACATTAACATTGTGCGCTATATTCTCCGCATTAGGGGAGTGATCTTGGAACAATCTCCTGTTTCTGTTGTCCCATAATTTCTAACATAGAAGACCAAATTTAACTCTCCAGATCTGACCGTTGTCCCATAAACTGGCCTACTTTGCTCACTAGGAATGCTAACTCAGGTTGTGATAGGAGCATAATGTAGTGCCCCTACAATCGATCCATAGAATGATATGGATCTTCAACAAAATTTTCTCCAATATTCCTTAATCAGACTGTTGATGATGTGGGAGTCTGCACTGACTTTGAATTTGCCACTCCAGCATCTTTGGTCATGGGAAAAATTCAACTTTTGTCATTTTAGAACCTTTTTCAACCCGTCATCTCCTGTGCTCATTGCAAATTGTTTTTCGGTGTTAGGATCAGTTAATGATCTCTTGCTATTCAAGCACCCAAACTTATGTATTCATGATTATCTAATAATTGCAATTCTAAATGCGTCAAATTTGGATATCTGCTCAAGCTGATAGAATATTCATTTTTATGAAGGAAATTCGTCCCTGGACGCACATGATGGAGGTACCCCAACTACATGGGTTTGGACCTGCTGCCAATCGTTTACTGGAGGCCTATAAGATGCTTTTAAAGGTAAGAAGACCAACTTCTTGAAGTCTGGTTAATGATTGTGTTCTAATAAATCCCAGATAGCTGCTCTTATTTATTTGAATCCATAGTGATGCTTGACAAAAGCCTGTATGATCTTTTTAACGTTAGTTACATGTATATCCATAAACAGCGCACCTTGTAATTTTTAAGCTATTAATTCCTTTGAGTATATTTGTATATATAGAAGAATATGGGAGACAATGAATTTCTCTTGTATATTTTAGAGTTAGAAACATTGTACCCCCTCCGGTCCTAATTATAAGATCATTTTGACTTCTTTTTTAGTCCAAAAAAAAAAGTAGTTTCAGTCCAAAAAAAAAAATCTTTTTTCCTTAACTAATTTATTCTACTTATAAACTAACCTATAATCTAATTTCATATGACATATGTTATAATTTAGTGGTCTAATTTGCTTCCTTAATTTTTTAAAAAAATGTCAAAGTAATCTTATATTTAGGACCGGAGGGAGTATATATTTAGGAGGGAGGAGCTAAGGTATTAATTACTTATAATGACGTAATAATATACAAACGGTATACTATCTTATCCTGAGCTTCATTTTTGAAATATTTTCATATCTTTTCAGTATACATGTTGATTGCATCACCATACTTGAGTCTTGAGCATTTATAACTTCATTTTCCTCTTTAACCTTACATTTGTCCTGCTCAGGGTGAATTAACTCATTTTTGTTACTTGGTGTATTATATATGCATTCTTCCTCCATTCTTTTAGATGTTGAGAATATTTTATGGAGCATCAACACCTCAAAGTGGGGAAAGAGCATGCGTTTTATTCTATGCAACACCAATACGTATCTCTTAAGTAGTTTTCAAAAGAAAAGAAAAAGTTGCAGTTTTGGATATAGCTCCCATATGGCCTAATAATGAACGTAGATAGACAATGTTGGGTATTCAAGTTTACACGCTGGCAATGGGTATAGGTTATGCTTGCTGACCTGGCTCCCAACCAAGAAGGTTAAAGGGGTGAGGGAAGAATCAACCTCCTAAATACCTATATCATGTGAACGAAATATTGGATTAGCTTATTTTAAGTGATTCTATGCTGTATGAGGTAAATAAGTGAGGGATTTTATCTTGTAAAGCACAAAAACACTTATTGTGTGTGCCTTCGAATAAAGGTGGACCTCATAAATGGGGCAGTCTTGTATTTTTCTTTTTGGCCAAAAGTCTAATGTTTTTTCACTTTCTATTCTCCACAGTTTCTGGGTAGCCTGAGGAATCTTAGAGACTCTCATGCGGCTCTTGCCGTTGGATCATCTGAGACAAACGGAGAGCCTTCTTCTGTTACAAGAATAATATCTGAATGTGAATCTGCATTAACAGTCTTAAATCGGGATCTTGGAATTCTCTCAGCTTCCATTGATCGAGAACGTGGAGGAAAGATGAGTATGTAGTGATGCAACACAAATCTGAGATATGAGAGATCAAGGAGCCTGGAAGTGAGATTCAATTTCAGAATGTATTGATACATGATATGGAAAATTGATTTAGTTGACTTCACTCGTTGTCTTGAGAAATGCAGTAAGGTGTAAACATCAATTTGTTGTTTGAAAAGTTATATATGCTGATTATTCCATGATTGAAATCTAGATGCTACTACTGCTCGCAAGGAACCACTTTTACTGCTAACTCTGTGATGTACCACTCGATTGCGACAAAATACCATTGTTTAAAAATTCTTGATTGGATTAAACACACTATATCATCAGCTTTGAGCCCATATTTGTTTAATTTAGTAGTAGATGCTCTAACTGAGCATATAGAAGAAGCGGTCCCTAAGTGCATGCTTTTTGCTGATGATATAGTCCTTCTGGCCGAATCAAGAGAGGAGATTAATGATAAATTAGAAATATGGAGAAACACGCTGGAGTCGAAGGGTTTCCGTTTAAGTAGGAGTAAGACAGAATATATGCATTGCAATTTTGCAAATAGACAACTTAGAGATGATTTGGAGGTTAAACTAGGAGAGCAAACAATCCCTCAAGTAACGAAGTTTAGGTATTTGGGAAGATGGTGAGATTGATGACGATGTCAATCATAGAATTCAAGCTGGGTGGTGTAAATGGAGGAAAGCTACTGGAGTTCTCTGCGATAGAAAAGTACCCCATAAGGTAAAAGGGAAGTTTTATCGCACTGCTATAAGACCAGCAGTATTATATGGTAGTGAATGTTGGGCTTTGAAGGGTCAGCATGAACATAAGATGGGGGATAGCTGAAATGAGGATGTTGAGATGGATGTGTGGTCACACAAGAAAGGATAAGATTCGGAATGATCATATACGCGAACGAGTTGGAGTGGCACCTATCAGTGAGAAAATGGTAGAAAATCGTTTGAGGTGGTTTGGACATGTACAAAGGAGGCCATTAGATGCGCCAGTGAGGAGGGTAGATCAAATAGTCTGGAGTCCGATTAAGAGAGGAAGAGGGAGACCGAGACTTACACTTGATGAAGTTGTAGAGCGCGATCTTTTAATAAATAATATATCTAAAGATTTGGTTACCGATAGAGCACAATGGCGTCGTGCGATCCATGTAGCCGACTCCACTTAGTGGGATAAGGCTTTGTTGTTGTTGTTGTTTTTGCCTCTTCTTTATATCGTTCAAAAATGTATTTTCAGAGGGACTTGTACGCACATAATTTTTTAATTAAAAGGGATGGTAAATTCATTAATGGTCTTATAAGACGAATCCTATCATCATCAATGATCGTAGTAGAAGAAAGGAGGTGTATGATGCATATGTGCAAGAATCATCAAGATTCAAGAGTACAATGGCCGAAAATAGTAGCCTAAGAACACATTCAGTAGCTTCTATTAAAGCAAATATAAGTCAATAAATGTTGGCCCAATTGATAAAAAGATTGATTCAACCATAAAGTTATGGGAAATCGCCAATGTTGGTGAACCCCCATTAACCCCGATTCACTTGAGATTTTTGTAAGAAAAAAGAGCAAACATAACATAGCAAACATATAATTGCATCACTAGCGCTTTAGGAAAACAAGATTCAAGTCTATATAGCACATCGAAAAAATCCACACCTCCATACAAAGAACACATACGCACACGCACACATTTATGAATCCAAAGACAACTTTCCATTGAATCCTTGAGGTTGAGAAACATCCCAATACACTAGATAAATTCCATTTTATCCAATCCTCAATAGGTAGCCGAATTCTTGAAACAATACCAGTGATTAAAAAAAACCATGTGGGAGGGACCTTCTCCCTCCACCAATACGACACGCCAATATTGACAGATAAACCTTACTGAATTTCGCTCCCTCTTCTCTTCTATAGAAACCACGTGTGTGGATAAATTACATAGGATGCTCATAATAACCGGGTAATTTATGATTTCTCTAATGTCATCAGTCATATATTACAAGTCATTTGATATTTGTTGAACAATTTTCAAAATCCGCATGATCTTAAACACAAGAAATAATAGATAGACCATATTAATTACTCCCTCCGTCCCTAATTATAAACTTCAATTTGGTGAATGTTGTATCCAAAAATATAAACTTCATTTTAGTTTTGTCTAAGTATTAATTACATTTTTTACAATTTTACTCATTATTTATCTTTTCTCCATGCATTTTCTTTCATCTTTATTATATATCTTATTTATCACATTCTCTCTCATTTTCTTTTCCTCATGCATTCTCTTTCATATTTATTAAGAAAGGAATAATTGGAAAACGAATCATATTTCTAACATAATTATTGCTTTTAACCAACTGTAGTAGTTTTCTTGATAAACATAAATTAATTATTGAAACTTATAATAAGGGACGGATGGAGTATTGGACAAGAATCTTACTCCCAATCACAAGTATTAGTAAACCTTTCATAAATCAGCTTCATATCCAACGCAATTTATAAACAGTAAATTTTGGTAACTCATTTCAGATTCCATATAAGCAAGAGTGTTTTCATCTTGATTCAAAGTCGCAATTTAGTCCCACTTAGTCCTCATTATGGTAAATAAGAGTACCAAAATGAGATATGAGAAGCATCAAAGGGATGAAGAATAGAATCACATTACATGGTCAGTGTTGCCATGTTAGTGGTAGAGAGTTGAGGAGTTAAGGGCAAGACGATGATCTCTTTGAAAGATTATCTAATTCCCCCTAGCCAACCTCCCCAATCACACACAATCTTGCTGGTTAAGAGTGGACTAAAATGGCAACTCTGCATGAAGAGGAAAACACTATGCTTATCGGCAGAGGCGAAATGGCGCAGAATATTGATGATTTAATCGAATACTAATGTTCTATTGTGTACATAGAATAAAAAGGAATAAAGAAAAACACAGAATAAACTGATTTCAATTTTCAACAGACATTACAAAACCAGAAAGCAAATCTTTTTCCGTCCTTTCATATATTCACAGCACATTGTCTGCAATTAAATCATTGAAGTAAAAGCATTTTATACTACTCACAGAATCTAGTACATCACAGCTCTTGAATGAAACAAAATCTCCAATGCCATACCATCAACGCTCAAAAAAGGGTAAGCACTATAGCTATGAGGAAGGATCCATAGCTTTAAGTTTGGCTTTGGCTGAATCTAGCTCTTCTACATCCCAACAGATTAGAGAGAATATTATCAGGACTATTTTTGGCAACTTAAAGGCATTTGGTTTACAAAAGAATGGAATCAAATTGTAATGATTTCTTACTCTGCTCCATAGCTGTTGCTTTTTGAATAGTAGTGCAGAAAAATAAGTTCCCATTTCTGTGATAGACAGCCTACATTAAGAAAAAGGAAGTCTGAAAGTTATTTATGTATCTTCTCAAGCTTAGTCAGTTACCATAAGTGCAAGTTTCTGACATTTAATTGTAAAGATAATAAATAAATAATACTATGAGCTATGTGATCACTAAGTCCATGAGCCATATCGTAGTTAAGTCAGTTAGGCTCGTGGGTTGTTAGTTATAATTCTTAGTAGTTGCCTATTTAAAGGATAACTATTAAATGTACCAATGACTCCCGTGGTATGAAAGCATTTCTCTAACCACTTTAGGCATATTTTGAATCTGAATAACAGTGTGCATTCCAGTCTCAACCCCCCCGGTTCTGTTCTTCTCTCTTCTCTATCTACTCTCTTCTCCTACCACTTCCCTCTCCCTTCAACTTCTTTTCTATAACAGTATCACTGACATGAGGGAGAAAAAGAACAAGAAATAGAAGAGAAAGTAATTACTAAAATGAAAGTGTCTGTAAAACAAAACAAAAATATTATTATTCATAGCAGAAGAGAAGAGAAAAACAAAACAAAGTGACAGGCCATCTTTAAGATATAGGAATTAAATTGACAAGTGTTACCAGTTATCATTTCAACCATAGTTATTTATGTTCTATATCTTGTCGTCATCTTGTCCTGATTAAAATAGGTTTTTTTAGCAAGCAATAGGGTTTCATAGATAAGTGCTACAAGATTCGACCCTCTTAAGATACATACACACAGGGTATCCAACATTTTCCCCATCATCACATGAAGGAAACTCATATTTAGGACAAAGGGAGGGGGAAAAACGAAGGCAACGACGCAGGAAAAGTGAGACATGGCATAGAGAGAATAAGTTCTCTTTTTCACCTAGATATGTTTCCCCTATACTCCACAGGATTTGAGGAATAAGTCACATTGTTCATGGCTTATACTCCTCCAATCCATAATATAGGTGCAGTTTAACTACCGAACACAAATAAAAAATGGTAATTAAATGGAAGTTACATAATTTAAGATGTAAAAGGTTTGTAGTACTTTCCAAATCTACCCTTGCCAAAACTTAATACTATATTAATTATTAATAATATTCGATTGTACGAAGGGGCTTAATAGGAAAAAATATTAAATACTCAAGATATTATCATACGAAACTTATATTTTGGACCATTGGACTAAACAAATCTGGGAGAATGACACTAACATAGTAAGCCGGAGGAGTATACGATAACACAGGAAATCCATGGCAATAAGAAAGTTTCATAGTTCTCACCACACCCCTAAATATCTTCGGTGGTTTAGCTATATCAAGGCATGTCAAGAACCATGGCTTCAATAATAGAAAGGCAAGAATATAGCAACATACTCTATTCCAACTCATAAAGTCCAAATACAAGACCTATCTACCAATTTTGATTAGATTACGGATATTAGTTAAGTTAGTTAAAATCACATGATATTACCAAAACACCCTAACCACATTCCTTTATTCCTACCCTCCCTCTCTTGCTTGTTTATTATTTAGTAGCATTAATAGGGATAATTTAGGGAAATGTGAGAAAAAATAATCCCTAAATAGGTCATATATATTTTGGAACAGAAGTAGAATGAAATTACTTAGATATCTTTATTTAAGGTGTTTGCAGTCAATTTCCTTAGAGTGAAATTTTCTGTTTACAACTCATGCTACATGATTATACCATCAAAATTCAAAAAAGATTTATAGACAAACTATGCATAACTCAAAAAAAAAAAAAAAAAAAACAAAACAAAAAACTGTAAATTTTACATCCCATTAACTTTCCAAATTGGTTTATAAGTAAGTTCTCCATACTTTACCAAAGCCTTTTTCTATTCAGCTTCCAAATTGATTTAACAGCCAGTTCTTCCATTGGACTCATAACTATCAAAACTATAAAAGTTAGTTCTTTCAAACTTTAACTAAGCCTAACAGCCTAATGTTTGTAAGTTCCTTTGGCTAAATCAACTAAAATTTCTGCTTTGGAGCAAAAATCTAGGAGACGAGTATCTGGAATTGAACGAAGAAAAATACAGCCAAAAAAAAAAAAAAAAAACTTGAGAGGGAGAGATACCCTAGAAGATGGAAGATGGTTGAGCTCATCAATGGCGATTTCGTGAATCTTCAGTTCCCTAAAAAGATCGAGTTTGGGATCAGCAGAAGCACTTGTCTTGTTGGTTAGGCCGGAGGAGGAAGACGCAGCGAAAGCCATTTTCACCTCGCCAAGCAAAGAGTAATGCTTCTGACTGGTATGACTATGTATGGACTATGGAATATTGGAATATAACAGGTTTTATTCAGTTTTATACTTTATATATTTGATTATTTGATGTGTATTTGTGATATTCTCCCACAGTTAATATAGGAAAAACTACTTTAATTTTTAAATTTTAGCTAAGGATAAATATAATACTCCATCCCTTCGTAAATATAAAACCTATTTAAGAGTATTTAATTTGACATAATTAAGGATATTATTTAAATTACTTAAAATCACATGATATTAACAAAACATCATAACCATCCATCTTTATTTCTACTCTCCCTTTTTGCTTGTTTACTATTGAGGAGTATCAATAGGGATAATTTAGGAAAATGTGAGAAAAATATATAAAGATGTCTTATATTTAGAAATAAGCTTCTTCAAATAAATCATATATTTAAGAATGGGGGAGTAGTTACTAATTTAGTTAAAATCATTACTCGAATAGTCAAAATCTTCTATACTTAATTTAGGGATTCGAATTATAATTTTTATAAGTTTCCTATGAATATTTAATAAAATGCAAATAGATTTAAAACAACAACTCTGGACTTGCCGCCCAGTGCTTGGGAGCTTTAGTAAGATTAATTTGTTCGCAAAGTGGTGGGGAGAGATTTGATCTCACCACTTGTTTGTAAAAAATATTATTGGTGGCCATTTTTCAATATATATGGTGCAAATATATATATATATATATATACACATGGTGCAAATATATATATGCATATAAAAGTAAACAGTTAATTTTTGAATCCACTCCATTTCCTAAGTCTTAATTTTCTAATATTTTATTATGTATTACTAACTTTGGTTCATCAATTAACAAGTTCACAATTTTAGGTATCACCAACTTTGTAGAGTAACAAGTTTACACTTTCAGGTCATTTCCAAAGGTTTAAGAAATTCCCAACATTTCATTAGATAAACTTTTTTGGGTAAAGAGAAAGAGAGATGATGAGGTGTAACGAAAATGACACCACTATAATGTGTCTGACTAATAGTTAAACTTAACATTGGACAACATGACGACATTGTTATTTGCTACGATTTTGATACTTCTAAAGTTACATCATTCCAAAAAATACTTCCAAATACCGAACACATATTTGAGAAACCTTCCAAAATATAAATGGCCTTTAACCCATATATGCAATGGCAGGCTAAATGAAGCCCACACAATGTGCTAAGTGTTTACATTTATCCAACCATACCTTTGTAAAAGTGAGATTGAAAATAAAACCACGTATACCTATATTCTAAACACAATGTTTTATATATGTGTGTGTGTATATATATATATATATATATATAAAGGTAAAGTAATATTCTCTTTTGCAACATTGTATGAGAAAAGTTTCAAGAGTAAAGTGAAAATATAAACCCAGTTTGACCCAATTCAGTTTTTGTTTTTCAATTCCTGGCCCAACCCACCAGAAGTAAATGAACCAGACCAGGTTTAGGCCACCGTACCCCTCTAACTCGACTTAGAAGAGAACTTGATGTAATATACATGGAAGGAATTTGATACAAGTGTGTTCCTAACCTTTTTGCATAAGAAGCAGACTCTAGTGAGTAAAAATTTTCTCTAAACATAAAACTTGCCAGGCGTAATTTCATGGCTTTTTCTTTTGGAGTAGACTTCGTAATCTAGAAATGGTTAAATCTCCGCCTCCAAACCCATCAAATGTAGCATCTGCCGAAGGGAACTCAGCTCTAGATGTCGAACTGCAGAAAACAACTAAAAATAAGCGGACAATGCTGCCTCAGAAAATGTAACAAGTAAAAAGTTTTAAACTAAATAATTCATGTATTGCAGGAGATAAAGGGAACGAACTTTGATTTAATTATCTTCACGATCTTCTCTGTCTTTTGCCTTATGTTACCTATGTTCTAGGGACGATGAAATATACTACAATATTACCTTTGGTCTCTAACATATGAGCTAGTACTGTGGGGTTGAATTTAATCTTAAATATACAACTTCAATCCATTTTATCCTACATATTTATCATTTTTTCTTAAGTTATCCTGACATATGTTAGGGGATTTAGAATCAAAAAGTAGTTTCAATGAAAATGACTTCAATAAGGACTTTTTTGAAAACCAACACATTTTTAACTAATAACTAATTTAGCTAATTTTCTCAATCCACCTAACTTAGTTGAAAAGATTTTATATTATGGACCAGAGGTAGTAACTTATATGTTAAGGATTTAAACTACGAAAGAAGTTTGTGACAGATCTGCTTATTCTCTTTCTATTCACTTCATATTTTTTCTGTCTCCGTCTAAAATATGCATAAATTTATTTGCTAAATGATGAGAATCTGGATCATGTTCAAGTCATCCCAGGCGTGAGTAGGAGCAGTGTTAGCATGGATCCCAGCCAAGAAGTAAAAGAAAATAACATTTAAAGAACTTCATAGTCAGAGTTCCTCTCAACAAATAGAGTGGGGGAGTATAACGGTAAACCTTCTGATGTAACTAAAATAAGTTAAAACAATAAATTTAAACGTTTCTGTACCCCTGAAAAAATAGTAGTAAAACTTTCAAAAGAACATGAGTGGTAACTTTCAAAAATATTTGTAATAACGTATTAGTCTTAGAGAAGAGAATTTTTTATTTTTAACGTCTTCAACAGTCACTAATATAAGCTTTAGATTTTTAAAAGTTACATCATTAGACATATATATCTTGTCCATAACATGTCAGATAAGTACTCAATGGTGTGTCAGCTTTGAGTAAAAATTGAGAGCTTTTGCTATTCAGGATATGTAAAAACTGAAACTTGAATAAGGCAAACCCGTTCAGGATATGTAACAAGAAAGCACTCACCTGCTCCGTAAAACAACACATGGCATGCCTACTACTTCAGCTCCAACAACTCCAGATTTGCTTCCTGCAATAAGGACACAATTGCAAACAGGTAACCCTGCATATTCTGCTCCCGCACGTATTGCAGCTACAATCTTTTCAAGACTGCACAGATGATCATCAAATCAAATTACATTCGACCAAACAAATTGCTATTTGATAACATAATTTATATTCCAATAAATCTCAACATGAAAATGTTCATTTAAAGACAAAACAAACCTAACAAATGGATCATTGTGTTTGTTGCCTTAAAAGTACCTTCATATTTTTGTTATATTATCTATTCGCTAGTAGGCTCATATTATCTCCATTCTCCAACTGTAGAGACTAACGCAAAAAAGTAACTACTTTAGAAAGGTTAATAAGAAGGAATGAAGTCTCTGATGTTGCAATGACATGAGATTAAAAAAGACATATATCAAGGTTTGTTTTGGTAAATTACGGCGATTAGGGCCTTTGGCCCCCTCGCATTTCATCCTGGTGTAAGGCGCCTTTTTCTAAGTCCCTGGCCTTCTCAACTGGGTTAGATAACCCGGGGAAACCGACTAATCCGGAGCGGGGTTGTATGGTAGGCACGCCCATGTAAGTTACTTTGCTCTAAAGGCGGGTAACCTCTCCCAACAAGCACGTCTCCAAGGTTTGAACTCACGTTCGCCTCGGGGCATGTCAATTGCCTTACCACTATTTTGGGTGCATTAAATATGTGCAAAGTAGATCATCACTGTTTCCTTTGGGTGAATTAAAATACTCTATTAACCTACAAGCCTTTAATAAATCCTTAATATCCCCAAAGGTAGCACAAGTAACCATCTTCTCACCCCGCATGACTTTTTAAATACCTAGAACATTTAACTACAAACCAATAAGACCAAATGCAACTGTGCTTTTTTAAAATTGATGCATGTAACAAGAGGATGCAGCTTTCCGTTCTGTGTGAGCACATGATTTAGAAGACTACGGTTTACAGTGAACCTAGCACCCATAAAATATACAAAGCTGAGTCATGCTATTTTTTTTCCTTTTAATGTTGTAAACTCATGAATCCTTAACAACATACACATAGAATGAGAAGACATTAGACAGTGTGATATTTGACCGTGTTTAAAAAATATGTACATAAAGAGAGAGAGTGTGTGTGTGTAAATTAAAAAGGAAAGAAATTTATTGACATAAAATGAACTAACCTTTCAGATAAGGTGGTGTCAATCTCAACACTCAACTTTAGCAAGGATGCAACTTCCTTAGCTATCCTTTGTTTCTCTGCTGAAACTGGCCAAAAAAGGTATAAAAACTAAGTTCTAGACAAGCCAGCCTTCCACACACAAAAGAAAAAAAGGGCATGCATCAAAGGACACATACATCATTAGCAAGTCAAGAAGTATGTACCTGCTCTTTTGGCTTCCTTGACGAGCTGTTCATCCAAACCAGAAGAAAGTGCATTTGAAGAAATAAGTCGGCCATACATGCTTTCCTCGACCTCCTTATCACCAACAATCACTACCTTCGAGCTTCGATCAGCAAGCTTTTCTGTAATTGCCCTAGCAGTATAAATCCAAAAGATATAAAGTCATGCAACAAAGTTACCCATTATTCTGTAAAAAGTAGGGCATAGAAAAAGGCAAGCTGATGCTAAACTAGCACAGAAGAAGGATAAAATCAAACTACAAAAATACAGCGTTATCTATTAATGTGAAATAGAAAATTATTCTTATAATCTCAAATACTGGAAACTTTCATAATAAGTTGTGCTAACCTTAGTTGAACTTTAAAATAAGATTATTTTCTAATTCGAGAGAAAATCACAGAGAGAGAGAGAGAGAGAGAGAGAGAGAGCAGACAGAAACGATTGATAAAAAGGAGCACTGATGATATAATCTGAGTTGTATCAGCGAATTGTGAGCAAGTGTATCTTATCATCACAGTAGTATTCCACAAGAAAGATCACTCTTAATGATTCATTTATCTTTTGAAGGCGAAGCACACATATCACATTACCATATATGACAATCACATGGAAAATCACATCCGCCCAAAAAATGAAAAATAATAAGGAAAAAACCCCCACATGAAAAAAGCTTTTGTAGATAAATCAGCAAGCCAAGTTTTTAAGACAACTTGAGTGGCTCCAAAAAGTGTCCACATAATACCGATCAGCATGCAGGGACAGAGCTACGTTTGTTAATCAAGGGGTGAGCGCCCCCCTTTTCTCCCAAACCCCCCCCCCCCCCCCAAAAAAAAAAAAAAAAAAGAAAAGCCAAATGTGTGTGTAACTATATGTTTTCTATATCCATTCAAGGGCTTTCGCCTCCTAGGAATATACATTTCAACCTCCCCCCGCCCTCCAATCAACTCAGGAAAAGATAATCTGTGCCAGCTAGTCCCATTAAGCATTGGTCAATACAAAAAAGTAAAATCACTTAGCACTTGTCAGCTTCCCTCCTTGATTTGCCTCCCACAAGAGTTTATAGGATGTTAGAGCAATTAAATTATTAAATTAGACAAGACTTTCTAGGCCTGGCAAGGAAAATGGCATACTTCTTATTAGTTGCATGGTTGTATCAAACATAAGCTTTTTTTCCCTACTAAATTGATATTATTTTTTACATACAATTATCTTCTTCACAAAAAATTGAATTTGTCATAAAATTGTGATAAAATAAATATTTTAAAAACTTGTTTATTACATTTTGTTCATAACATTTCTAATTAATATTGTATGTATTTTACCAATATTACTTGATGTATCACAATATTTTAGGTTTGATGCTTTTAATTATTATATCGGTTTAGTAAATATTTAAAAGTATATTTTAAAAATTACTAATACTTATAATTTTTACTACCCTGCCCCCATAAAGATGCTTTTCTGGATTTGTCCTTGTTGGCATATACAATTCTTTTTAAGCATCACGATCATAGCATATATTTGAAAACAACTAGAAGTACCTGGCAATATCATTACCACTTTTTCTGTATGCAGTTATCACTACCACTGGAATTCCCTCATTATATGCATCGTCGATAAACCTGCCATTGGGGAGATACTTACTTTGTTTATGCTTTTCAGTCAAGAAAAAATCTACAAAGAATAAGAAAAATAAATATATTGCTAACTATTATTCACTAGCTTGGGCAAAACAAAGGTTTTATCAACAACTAGATTTAGAAGAAAAATGTCAGATGAATCCATCATAGTTCTTATACCAAATTCTAATAAGGGTAGCTAGGATATACAAGCAAATCAAAAGCTTCGCTTCCTAAAATAAAAAATCCAGGAAGCAATACTAGCAACTGGAGCATGATGATATGTTGAGGAAAGAGAGTTGGACATGGACAATAGAATTGAAGAAAATTGAAATCCTTTGGGATAAAAAATGAATAGTTTACCAGATTATCAATGACACCTCTAAATCTCACATGAAAATGAAGAGTAAACTTGAAAATGACACATTTAGGAACATGGGTCTCACTATATCGATACCTGGTCAATTCTAGTGCAAACTACGTAGTTTAGTCAGTTAGTCACCAAATGCTAATCCCTATTAATTTTAAAAACTGAAAACTTAAAACTTCCAGGAATATCCCATCAGCATAAAAAAGGTCCTATAAATTGACAATGTTTGTAGTAAAAAAATCCACCAGATGACCAAGCCATTCAGAGATAACAGCAATATAAAAGCAGTTGCTGTGGTATGATGACCGAATTGACAATTAAGTTCAATGGGATTTCTCCTGTACCCTCTAAGAAATAAAACATATACAAGTAGCATATACATATTCAGTATAAGATAACTCACTGGTCCACCCCTGGTCGTAAAGGTAGACTCTTTGACATCACAAACTCTTCCAATGCCTTCTCCTGCCAATAATTAATGGAGTTAAAAAGGTCTCTTAACACCTCTTGAAACAAGTAAATTGAAATATTTTTTCTCTTGTGCAGGAAGATAATATTTAGCTTACAGGCCTACATGATTCTATTCCTAGCAAGCATTTTAACATTGAGAAAGAAATGACACCATTATTTTTCTCTGTTTTGGGCCACAAAATCATGACATTATTGAGTTCACATATGTTGCAGGCATTTTACAAGTTCAAGAAACCAATCTAAACTTTAGCTCTAGCTTTTCTCTCTATACTATTAAATTTGGATTCATTAAAACATAGAATTATTATTTGAATTGGTAAGAGTGAGAGCAAAGTTAGCTTCCTTTTTCATTTTTTTAACGTGGTCCTCCTCCTCCTCGTCAAAAATTTTCTCACTGATTTCTTAGAACTTTAGCTATATTAAGAGCCAAAAAAAATTTAATAGAAACTGATTCAGCTGCACTTCAAGATTTTGTAATTCTAGGATATCAGATTGACCAACTATAAACCCCTTTCTATACAAAATTTTAGAAATCATTCCTTAACACTAAAGCCCACCATGAGACATAATTGGAAACCTCTTAAATTGGCGAAAATCCCTAAATTAAACTATCAAAGCTTTTGAGGTATATTGGCTGAGATTAGTGGTGACTACATCTTTCCCGTTACTAATCTCAATAGTTAATTAACTACTCTAGTTAATGTTAAATATGAAAAGCAGAATGAATATTTTGTTTGGTGGTTTCTGCTAATTTGTTCTACTTATCGGAAGAGAGAAATAACAGATTCTTTTACTAAGAAAAGTACTCAGGAGCCAGGAATAATTTTCTAAAGATTGTGTCATCAATAAATTGTGCTTTTATTTCTGTTGTATAAAAACAAATAACAAAATTCTGCTTTATTTAAAAACATTTATACGTCATATTCCTCATTTTGTAAAGTATGAATGCCAAGTATTTAGTACTATTTCATGCTAAAAGTGCAAGTTAAATACCTTTTTCTCCAAAACACTTTTTACAAACTTGCCCTGCTCACTTGTAGGTAATGAAGTAGGCCATCCAATCTATGCATTAGAGGATATAACAGTTTTACATGGCCTCAGTAATGTTTGCAATGAAGCAAACTGCGGAGAGTTAGCAAAAAGCTAACATTCAAAAGAAGAACGTACTCTATTAAAGTACAGCTGGAGCATCTTTTCCTCATCACTGGCACTTCTCCTGGAAAAATATTAGGACAAAATTTACAGCTGAAACAGACATTCATATTTTTAACTCTAAGCATCACAATGTTGAATCGAGTTTGCCACGATCTGTTCCAATGTAAACTACTTTAGCATTTCATGAAGTTGACCAATTGTCTTAAACAATATCACATTTACAAAATACAGACTAAATATATATGCATAACCGTACCTTACAAGATCTAAGTAGACAGGTTCGCTCCAGTTTGCGCAATCAAGTGCAAGATTATGAAACGCTGATGCGCCAAGAGAACAACTGTGTAAGATTCATGAGCATCCAATCTCAAATAGATATGAAACCAATGACAATAAAACCCATTGGCAGTAAGCATATATGCATTCGGTGTGATCATACCTTTATTGAACGCTTGACGATTGCCCAAACGGTAAGCGTCCATAAGGACTCTAGAATAACAAAAAATGAATACAAATTAACATAACTAAATGTAAAACAAAGGCTAGTTAAATAATACGGAAGCAAGGCAAGTTACCCATCGACTTCAAGAAGAAATGCAATTTCTTGAGATAAATTCTGGTAATGGGGGCTGGATGGCGAGCAAGAAGTGGAGAGCCGAGTGGAACGCCAAGCTTTTTCAGGAAAACTGGAATATATCTGAGGAAGAAGTTGAAAATTGCTTGTGGATGAACTGATGAAACATCTGTTACCTTTATTGAAAATGCTCGGAAGAGATTGTGTGTGAAGAACTGAACACGAAGCTCTCTCCATTACACTGATTCTACAATCAAATTAACCGAGTAAAGTATGTGAAAATCTACTTTAAACATCTTGATTCTACTAGCACACATCATGTTTTGAGTTGAGATTCAAATAGTACCCAAATGCCAAATTTCATCAATGTCCACTTAAACACTACTTTGACAACACGAAAGGGTCCATTGAAAGATACATAATTAACTGCATACTTTTTTATTTTTTTGGAAGAAAAATCAAATAACACAGTGGATTAACATTCAATACTCATCAATCAAAGCTAGAATGAAAGAAAAGCATGGAAGGATTTGGAGAAGAAGACGGAGAAAACAACGGAATCCGTACCGTGGAGACTGTTGCTGAGGAACCTGTTTCCCACGTAAGCATTTCTGGCTTCCGAATGGCTGGAAAACGAGTGTTATAAAGGGATTATCAAATGGACGGTCAAGATCTATTAATTTTTCAACGGCTGAGATTGCATCTGTGCTTAAAATCAAGTGGACCCAAAATGACTTCGTTTTGACATTATTTTAATTTAATAAAAAATTATGTGATTTTATTTCATTTTTGATTCAGTTGTTTTTATGATTCTCCTCAATTATAGGTATTTGTCTCTTCTGAAACTTGGAGCGTATGGGGTTTTATAGTTTTTTCCATGGTAATTAAACCCGGACTGGTAACTAGCCCGGTTGAGGTAGAGGGTTAGAAGGTCAGAGGGCCAGTTCATAACTAACCCATGAGTCAGCTCGGTGAAGCATAAAAAATTAACTGAAAAATAATCAAAGTAACAATACTTTCCAAAAATTCAAACAATAACTTCACTTACCATCTTGAATCATTAACAAAAAAATCATCAAAGTATCAACATTGTTTACAAATTCTTTGACAAAATGACATCATCATATCATATCATATTACCATCCAATGACACAAAATGGTTAGCAACAGATTAGTACCCAGTACTAACTATTTATTATATCAAAATAGGTATACGATAACAAAATTTTTCACCTTTAACCCTATCATCACTACACTAACGAAGAATATGGCGAAGGCAAGGGAACAGACGAGCACGCCGGCGACGAACACGGTGACCACAAACATCGGTGACAGACACAAAGAACACAGAGGGTTTCATTTTTCTAGAGAGATTCTGAATGGAGTGAGGGAGAAGAATCGACAAGAATGAGAAAAAGGAATATAATAATGAAATTAACATTAAAAAAAGGTAAACGACTGCATTCAGGCTTTTTTGGGGGGAGGGGGAATCGGACTGGGTTAACCCCACTGACCCACCGGGTCACTCAGGTTTTGACCGGGTCGGAACGGGTTTCCCGGGTTTTGACCTAGTCACCTCACCCCCCGAGTTGGTTGCCAACCTGGCCCGGTCTGGCACCCGAGTTGGCAGGTTCCGGTCCGGGTCGACCGGCCGGGTTTGATAACAATGGTTTTTTCCTATCTCAACAAATGTATTTAGGATGAAGGTGCAAATTTAATAAGGAAATTTTATATCAAGAGCGTTTGACACTATAAAGTTTTTTGAGGACAAAAAATGCCCATAAACTTTGTAAAGTGGGGCTATTTTAACATAGAGCTTAACACAGATTAAATTTCGGTTACTTTTTGGTTTATAGGTCTAACTATAAAATTTGTTTTCTAAATCCCTTTTTATTAACCCATAATTGCAATTAATTAATGGCTAATCATGTTAGGAAGAAATAATAATATGGTTAATAAAATGTTTGACTAAAATCTCTTTGGATCCAAAAATCAAGGTAGCTAACTATGATAGAAAAGAAAGCTTCTAATACATTTAAAGTTCTATCAAAGTTAGGAAAATGTTTGGCTGAATTAAACAAGAAGGAATCCATGTTAGAAAAAGGTTTGGGCCTAACAATAGGCCTGAATAAAAGTCTGGTGTATTTACTTAAATAGGTTAGGCTAGGCTAGACTTATTGTAGGATAGGCCATAGGCTCCTGATAAGGGTCTGACCTACTTCCATCAACCTAAATAGGCCTAACAATAGGCCTTAATAAAAGCCTGTTCTATTTATCTAAATAGGCTAAGTTAGGCTTATTGTAGAATAGGCCATATACTTCTGATAAAGATCTAACCTACTATCATCCCTACCCAAATCCAAATTTAGGCCTACACTTCTAACAATTCCCTAATAAGGCCAATACACCTTATTATGATTTTTTAAATTCACTGATTTTACATATATTCCTTTTTTTTTTAAATTTTCTCCTGCATCGTTGTCTCATTTCTTTTCAGCTGCAATTTCAACCCAAAGAATTGCAATGTGTTTTATGAAATTTCCAACCTAATCTAACTCCATCGCAAATCCGTCAATCCCCCTACAATCCCTGCTCGCTCGCTCTCGCTATTTCTCACAAGTAAAGTGGGCAATGTTTGATTGATTCTCGAAATATTTGTCGCTCTCAATTGCTCTACATGCTCCAATTGCAGCGTTTAGGAGAGTTTGCTGCAACAATATCACAAGGAGAGTTACAAAGCTTTCTCTTTCCGATCATGCACTAGGAGGTGAGATTAATCTAAGTGTGCTTCGAATTGAATTTCTCAACCACTTGGACTTGAGTGACAATCACTTTGTAACTGTGAGTATGCCACCATCCCAGATCTCCAAATCACCTTTTGATGCTCACAAATTTCACAACCAATCACTTTCTACTTCTTCTAATCAGTCGTCAAATTTTTCTGATGCTTTACGTCTCTTTACTTATCATCTAATATGATTTAGTCATAAATGACCTTCATTGGCTTTCCCAACTAACTTCCTTAAAGTATCTTGACCTCACTGGCACTTATATTGGAAATGAAACCAAATGGCTCCACAATATAACCATGCTTCCTTCGCTCTCTAAGTTGCACTTGAGCTATTGTCTATTGAGGGATTTTCCATCCCATGATTATGTCAATTTTATATCACTTGAAGTTTTGGATCTTTCCAATAACTTTTATATGATAAAGTCAGAATTTCTTGATTCATTCTTTAATATTACTTGATATACTGGAAATATTAGCTTCATAGGCACGCCTTATTTTACATTACTTGTCCCTATGTTGCGAAAGCTTTGATTGAATACTATCAGAAACAATTTTATAATAAGCATACAGTAGCAATAATAAGATGCAAAAATGTCACATTCTTTCTGTTTGCAACAACATTCAACAAAAGTGTGGTTAGCTTAAATAGGATGATCCGATCTGTTGCAATGAAAGTAATAAATTGCTGCTTTTAATCTTCAAACAAGGAGTGGTTGATCAAAACAACCAACTCTCTTCTTGGACTTCTGAGGAAGAAGATTGTTGTCCATAGCAGAGAGTTTACTGCAACAACATCACAGGGAGAGTTACAGAGCTTTCTTTTTCCAATCATGCACTAGGAGATGAGATTAATCTAACTGTGCTTCGACTTGAATTTCTCAACCACTTGGAGTTGAGAACAATCTCTTTGAATTTATTCTCAAGTACTCTAATATATTTCCTACATTTAAAATGCTTGTGCATTGGTTACAAATTCTTGTAAAAATCTTGGACCTCAATTCAATGCATGGTTGGAATTTAAGGTAATCAAGTACTGTAACATTTTACCTCTATGAAGCGTCATCTCTCTAGGAAGATCATATGTCGTTGATTCAATGGTTAATCTTTTAGAATGACACTTCTCTCTATTTCCCAATTGTCAACAATCAAAATCTTATAAAATGACAGGAATGGAAAGGGTTTCCATTTTTAAAAAGATTATTGGATTTATTATATACGTATCATTTCTCTAACATTTTAGTTGTTCTGTTCCAATTTGACGTATGCTGTTAACAGAGGTATTGGTGTTATCATACATATCTTGTATCTTGGTTGTTCTATATAAACTATTTAAAATATGTTTACATTAATCTCAAAGATCTACATCTAATTTAAAATCTATAGAAACTCAGCTAAGTCATGTTATTCACATGTTAAGAACATAATGGATCAATTTCTTGACCATGTTTTCTAGAATAATACCTATTTATGATGAAATCTCCACTTGAGTCACTCTCCTAGAGTGGAGTTAATTGTGTGACATGTGGGTTCACAGTTTTTTTTTGGTTTGGGATGACTTTTTATAAAATTAAATTAAATTTTATTTCGGCCAATTATTGAATTCTCTTTGTAATTGTTGATTGAGGTGGTAAATGGATTCACTTCATAAGAATGAAAATGTAAGTTAGAATATCAGAAAACACATTAATTAAAAGAGGTAAAAAGCTCAAACCCATCTAAATCTCAAAAGTAGATTCCTGTGATCTAACTTAAAAAGAAATGGAAAAGCTAACTTTTCACTTAAGAATACAATGTGGAATAGAGTTTGCAGATCTATTTGCTTGGGAGAGACATTTGTAGAATTCAAATAGCTCCTCAATGATCATAGCATTTAGTTCGACATGATCTCAGATTAGTCTTCTCTATGGTTCTTTGGGCTTGAAAAATATGTTCAAATTTCCTTATGTCTTTGGCTAATTCCTCACTATCAAGGCTTGGGTCTTGATTAAATGCATAATTGAATGTTTTAATTTGTAAGATGTTAAAAGATAAGAGCAAGGGAAGAATACCATACTTGATGTTGGGCAGACTATATATGAGAGTAGACTATGGAAAATGGGCTATGAAGTGAAGGAGTAAATGTAGTGTAAAGCTTTAGCTTGTCTTCTTCTATTTGATAGAGGGGTGTCAGTGAGAAGACTGAAGAGCTCTAAATTTGATCTATTAAGTAATATTGTTATATTTTGAAATGGTTTTAAACCTTGGATCTCGCTTTTCAAGATTATTCAAATCCAAAGAACGTAGTAAATACGATCCCGTATATCGTTCTCTAAAGAAACCAGTTGTGAATTATTTACCTAGTAACCACCTATATGCAAATGATTTAATTAAAAGAGCTAAATGGAATGGTTATGAATATGTTGCTTGTTTACTGAAGGGATGAAATCAATTTCTAAAGAGCTTCCCTAAATCAATGGAATTTACTATCATTGCTTCTATTGAATATGGGAGTTATAATTGGTTCATCAATATTGCTCGAGGGACCTCTTCGAGCTCATTAGGGTTAGATAAATTAGTATCCCTGACCAGTCGAATACTAGTTCATCTAATTCCTAACGTAATAAGCACTAGTTTATAATAATTCAAAATAATTCAAAAGCAATCATGTAACCTGACCAGATGTTACAACTATAAAAATATTCCATAACATAATTAAATAACCGCCGACTGGTCCAGTTATACAATAAATGTCATATACTAAAAGTAAAGATGCAAATTATTAAAATGAATTAATAAATATCTAATCTCTCAATCGTAGAGACCTCAAACAACTAATCTAAGTATTCAATAAACTAGAGCTAGACCTAGTATCTAGCATAATAAATAAAAAAAATTGAAAGATTAGACATTAACTCTCCTGTTATGCACAGAGCTCAAGCTTCTTCCATCTTTTCAGGGAATCTGGTTGCTTTAGCTGCTCATGGAAGTGTCCAGCCATGAGAGCAAAGTTGAGATAATGGCCAATTGCGGCTGCCAAGATTTGCCGATTTTCACCATAAGAGGGCATATTTATAAGCTTAGGAGAGTCCCACTTGAACTAGGTTATCCGAAAGCACCAAAATATCCAAAATATCCAAAATATCTTAAAAATATTTGAAATTCAAAATATATGAAATATCTTCAAGATATTTGAAATATCTTCATTGTAACTTGTATCAAGATCTTTTAAATACTTTATATGTATAATTCTTTTGCTAACTATATTTATAATTTTTTTAAAACTAAGTCTGATTCCTAGGAATGTAAACCCACAATTGGGGAACCTCACTACCGTCATATAGTTGTTAATTCAAGGTTTGAACACTAGATCACTGGTAAATTGGAACAATCAATAACTAGTCGATTTAAGTGTTTCATAGTGAACAATGATGCAAACAAGTATTTCAAGTTATAATTAAATAATTTACTTGAAATTAAGTGACTAAGTCATATATTAAGGTTTAGAGATAACATTTAATTAAATATTTCAGTATTTTCAAAAGTTTCCTAATAACATGTTAACTATTTTTTATTTTAATATACTTTCAGATTTAATTTCACTTAAAATTATCAAAATATATTCATAGAATAAATTGGTATCATTTAATAAGATTAATATTGGTTTCAATTATTTTCTATCGAAAACTTGATTTTCAAAATAATAATCCAACCAAGTACTCTAATGTGAAATTGAAAAACTCTACTTTTATTTTTGTAATCTAAACATAAATCAAAATAGACTAACTTTTACTCTATCTTAAGATTACAAAGTATGTCCCTTTGGGGACATCTGATAAAAATATAGATTACAAAAGTATGTTAAAAAAAAAATTTCCACCATTAGTGTAAACGTCACATGAAACACTTAAATTTTAAATTATTCAATTAAGTGGAAGGTTATGGATCCAATCTCTCTTCTAACATCATCAAGTGACTTCATCAAGGGTTGGTGTTTGTTGATTGAGCATTCTGAAGGTGCAGGGCAAACATATTCTTTTAGTGGACTGCACTGTCCATTACAAAGCCAGTAGTGATGGCCACGCAATTTACAACATATGAAAATGGTAATGTAGTACCATAATGATTAAAAACATTTTCGTGTAATCATGCATTAGTCCCACTATAGACTAATATTGCACTTGTTTGGTACGAATAGTACATATTCCTTCTTTCTAGTTCAAGTTTAATCCTGTTCTCTAGAGTTTTTTCTCCCACTATTCTTTACTCCATAATTTTCTTCCCATTCAAACATAGGGCAGGGGAAGATAACATCTATACTACAAGCCATATGAAAAATGTGGACCACAGAGTAAGTGAAACAGAGGCACATCCATAAGTTGTTAGCATCACAACTGAGCATTCAACCACACCAGCCTCAAATAACTGAGTTATTGTACCTGTCATTATAATTTCATCAAAGTAATTAAACAAAAAGGTAAATATAGTCAAATCCCAAATAAAATTATTAGCAAGAGAGGCAGAGAAACTTTATATCACTTGTATGTGAAGTCTATGTATAGCTTATGATGTTGCAACAAACAGTACTTTGATGACAGAAATTAAATTCATTTGAGAAAATTAATGTCAACTTACTTATGATTACTCCAGGAGGAACGGCATATTGAAGCAGTAACAGAAACTTGTATAATGGATCATTTGGGATCAAACCTATATGGATTGCACCTTTAATGATGCCTGCCCTAAAAATATACCTAATAAAAATGATCCCTATAATAATTGAAATTCGCATACTTGATTGTTTCAAACCTGTAGAAAATCTAGCATATTTCATTAAGATCATGTTTATTATTTTTGAAAGGGAAAATTTTGACTGAAAATTAAAGCTCATGGTCTTCATAATCAGTTGTAAGATTTGCCCCAACTAATAAGGTCATAGATGGAATAGTTGCATCACTACACATCAGAAAGGAAAGAAAAATTGTTTGAGTAACTTTCTTTTCTTGAGGATAAGCAAATAGATAGAAACTCCTACATACCCCAGCATGGATACATAATCTTCAATTACATGAAGAGGAGCATTTTCACCAACTAATACTTTTTTTAATTGAGAGATTGCACCAAATTATTAAGCCAATGATCAGAAGGGGTATCCTTGCTAACAAATTATTAGACATGGGAAGCAAGTCTGGTGTGTTATACAGATCCAGTTGTTGCAGGTGCTAACAGGGCCTTCACATTCATCTTTTTTCCAAATTTTTTTAACAACTTCTTTACCTTTTCCTTTTTGGTTACCTGCAAACTCTGGAAAATACGTAAGGTCAAAACTTAAATGCCTATGTTATTCATTGTCCAAATATAAAAGCAGAAAATGGTATTACAAGCAGTTTTTTATTTTGACCATCTATGCTTTTCCATTAAATTGTATTTGGACACATCATGATTATTGTCGTAAATTCCTTTGACATTAAAACAAAAAACCAAGATTTCAGTAGAAGTACAAAGGAAACACACACACACACACACGATATAGTAGAATGAACCTACTGCTTTATATTATAAACGAATGTAAAACAACCTTTGCTACTCCCTCAGGTCTTGCAATCTCAATGTCAAGTCCATTATTGGCACTTTCTTTTGTCTGTGATATTTTCTGCAAAGACTAATTGTCCAACTAGACATGTTGAAGTGTTCTCAAGACTGATCATGGGAAAAGATTTTGCATTTACCGGGAAATCATCAACTTCAATTGCTTTTGTATTCCTGCCTGAAGATACACGGACAAGGTTGTAGAAATAAGTCCATGTGTAAATGCTTCCTACCTGAAAAACTCAATATCAGTATGATAAAAAAAATTCATATCGGTTGAATGGTTGTGAAAATTTCCACTTGATGAACATATTTATTTCCCAAAGTTTTTAAGAGGAATGTCTTAATGCCATGGATAGAGAAGCATATAACAATCCATTTTTGATACAGACATCCATATCCCCAAATGGTGTGGTTCTTTCTTTACATACAACTGGAACTATGATAAAAAGCATGTTTCCCACATTTCCTGCTGACATCCAACCCAAAATAGTCATAAGTTTGGTTTGATTGATTTTAAATTATTCTACACGTATCTCTATGTGAGAGGAGTTTTGTTTGGTAAGTGGCAAAAGTGCTTTTTTAAAAAAAATTGATTATGGGGTAAACAGACACCTCTTTAGTCTCTAACAATTTGTTTTGCTTGTCATTGAAATGGAGTTAAACTGGCACTTGATATGATCCATGAAGACCTCCATGGCCAAAGTGACTAAAGTTTGATCCTTGGCATACTAATGATGGATTTCGTGATTTAACTATGCAAGAAACTACCATTAAGACTCTTAACTATGGTCTAAAATTAACTAATTAAGCATAATAAGATTATTAGAAAAGGAAACATCCAACATAAAAGGAAACTTGCCTACTGAATAGCATCCCAATACAAGCCCATGCAAATGAGAAGGAGCACTTGTTATTTTAATCAGTAACTCTTACAAGTTGTGAGGGGGAGTGATCAGTGAATAGAGTGGTCTCTTATTGTCACTTGTAAAGGCATTCAAGAGCCTGAGTTAACCTTGAAAAGTTAGTAGAACCCAACTGAATGTTGGAGAACTGGACGTAGGCCAAGATTGGGCTGAACCAGTATAAATCTTGAGTCATTCAGTTTAAATTGAAAAAGCACAATTCACCCCCATCTTGTGCATTCCTGCCAAGTTACATTTGGTATCAGAGCCTTTTCTTCTCAGAACATACTGATCCCACGATCAGGAGAAGTAAAGATCCATAATGGTAGGATATGATAACGTTCTTCCAGAAGGCAGCTCAATCAACAAACCTCCTGGATTCAATGGTGGACACTACACTTTCTGGAAGATGAAAATGACGGTTTTTATCAAATCAACTGGATATGATCTCTGGAGGATAGTTGAGGAAGGGAATATCATTCCTATGAAGACAGAGAATGGAATTCAAGTGCCAAAGCTTCCTCAAGAACTCACTGATGATGACAAGGGAGATCTGGAACTAAACAGCAGGGCAGTCTTAATTCTTCACAATCCTCTAAGTCAAAAAGAATACTTTAGAGTATGTCATCTGGAGACTGCCAAAGAGATGTGGGATGCTCTAGCCATTGCTCATGAGGGAACCAGCGGAGTAAAAACAAGAAGAGTTGAGCAACTGGTCTCTGACTTCCATCTATTCAAAATGGAAGATGGGGAACCAATCAGGGAGCTGAAAATCAGATTCATCCATCTGATTAACAATCTTACAGCTCTTGGAAGAAGAATTTTTGAGACAGAATAAGTCTCCAAGATCTTGAAGATTCTAACTCCTGAATGGTAGATGAAGGCTATTGCAATCCAAGAAATGAGAGGAGAATCCATGAGTTCCATCACATCATTATTCGGAAGCCTGGTAGAGTATGAAACAGCCATCAAAGTTCAAAAAGAACTCTATGGAGACAAGAAGAAAAAGAATCTTGCCCTGTCAGCTTCAACAAAAGATGATGAGGATGAAAAAGATGAAGAAGAACTGGATGACGATGAAATGGCCTTTATGGTAAGAAAGTTCAGGAAGTTCTTCAGAAATAGAGGAAGATTCCAAAGGGGTAGCTCAAACAATAATAGAAGGGACTTCCAGAAAAATGCTCCTGTATGCTATGAGTGCAAGAAGCCTGGACACTTTAAGTCAGAGTGTCCAAGTCTTCAAAGGTTTAAGGAGAAATAGAAAAAGAAGGAGAAGTTCCAAGGCAAGAAGAAATCCTATGAGTCCTCTATATAGGGAGATAGCTCAGATGAGGAAGCCAGTGATGCTGAAGAAGTAGCCAACCTCTGTCTGGTAGCTCAAGAAGAATCGTCAGATAGTGAGGTATATCAAACTGACTCATCTTTTCAGGAACCTCAAGATGCATATAATGATATACATGTTGAATTTGTAAAATTGGCAAAAGAAGCGTTTGTATTGAGAAAGAAAAACAAAGAGCTTGAAAAGAAAATTGAAGAATCTGACTGCATTAAATGTAAACAACCTTCAGAAGAAGTTTTTCAAAAGAAAGAAAGTATTGAGTGCATAAACTGTGAACAACTTTTGAAAGAAAATGAGAAGATCTCAAGCATTTTGAAGAAATTCATTAAGAGCACTGAAACACTTGATATTGTGCTAATGAATCAAAAGGCCTATAGGGATAAAACTGGGATAGGTTATGATCCAACTCCTAAACTCTTGAAAAAGAAAAGTTCTGCACCTAAAGAGAAACCCTACTGGAAATTTTTCAGAATATTCATCACCATTTAGTTTTTGCAATTTTTGTAACAAAAAGGGACATACTGAATCAACCTACTATCATAAAAAACATGGATTATCTGGATTATACAAATGGGTCCCTAAAGGGACACATTAGCCTAAAGTCCATCAAGATAAAAGGCAACGAACTAATCCCAAAGGACCTAAGAAAGTTTGGGTACCTAAATCTGTTTAGTCTGTGCAGGTTTGTCTCAAGGCATCCAACAATAACAAATGGTATATAGATAGTGGATGCTCAAGACATATGACAGGAGATAAAGAGAAATTGGAAAATCTAATCATGAAGGAAGGAGCTAAGGTCAGTTTTGGTGGAAACCAATCTGGAAAAATTGCCGGAAGAGGAGACATTGGATCAGTTAAAGACATCTACTTAGTGGAAGGTCTTTGCCACAATCTGTTAAGTGTCAGCCAAAGCACTGACAGAGGTAACTGGGTAATCTTTGACTCAAATGAATGTCTCATAGTAGATAAGAAAGAATTGGCCATAGATAAATCAAATCTTAAATTAAGATTGAAAGCTAACAGACATGGAAATTTGTATACAGTAGATCTGAATCAGCAATTTTCTGAAAAATGTTTGATAAGCAATATTGATAACTGTTGGCTATGGCATAAAAGATTAGCACATGTAAACATGGCTCAACTGGAAAAACTGATCAAAAAGGACCTTGTCATTGGCATACCTAATATGAAACTAAAATCTGATTTATTGTGTGAAGCATGTCAAAAAGGGAAATAAACAAAGTCCTCCTTTAAACCTAAGAAGGAAGTTTCCACTACTAGACCCCTAGAACTAATTCATAGGGATTTGGTTGGTCCATCAAGAGTGAAAGGTCTAGGAGGAAGTCTGTACACTCTTGTGATTGTGGATGACTATTCTAGGTTTACTTGGACTATGTTTCTTTCCTCTAGGTATGAAACTTTTGATGCCTTCTATATGTTTGCTAAGAAATTGCAAAATGAAAAAGACAAGAAAATCATATCAATTAGAACAGATCATGGAGGAGAATTTGAGAACCAAGACTTCTTAGAGCTGTGCGAAGAAAATGGCATAGATCACAACTTTTCAGCTCCCAGAACACCTCAACAAAATGGAGTGGTGGAAAGAAAGAATCATGTACTCACTGAGATGGCCAGAACAATGCTAAATGAAAAGGAAGTATCTCAAGTTTTCTGGGCAGATGCTATGAGCACAGCTTGCTACATCTCAAACAAAGCTTACATACAGAAAGGAATGTATAAAACACCTTATGAACTTTACAAAGGAAGAAAGCCAAATGTAAGCCACCTCAAAGTGTTTGGTTCCAAATGCTTCATCCACAATAATGGAAAGGTAAATTTAGGTAAATTCGATCCTAAAGTTGATTCTGGAATTTTCATTGGTTATTGATTTAAACCTTTTCCTTACGCCTTGGGGTTAAAATCACAATAATTACCAAGGATTGTGTAAAGTGGCACAATCCCAGATCGTTTCACTTGAGGAGTCCTTCTAAACTACCTGAGCTAACTAAATGTAATTGAAACAATAAAAGGTATGGGGGTTTGATTTTGAAAATTCATTAAATAAAACTATTGACAATTGCTATTACTTGTTTTTGTAATTTTCTTTTGATTAAAAGGGAGAAAAGGGTTTAGATTAAGGGAATTTATAAAATGGGCTTTGGTAGTGTTTCGGTGGCTCTCACGCTTCATTAAAATTTATATTGGGAGTTAAAAGATGCACCAAGTCTAATTGAAAAATCCCCAAGCAACCACTAGGGGTCCACTAGCCCTAATTAATGACTAATCAAGCAACCACTTTCTTAGCCAATACTTAGGGTTAGTGTTAAGCTCCACTTGGTGTGTGTTGGAACATGAGTTTTGAAAATCGATTCCTCTCAAGAATGTGCAACTACAACATTCAATTGGATAAATTAAGCTACACAATCTAGCAACCACTAAAAATCATATAGCATCACAAACCCAATAGGAAATTCAAACATAGACATCATTCAATTAACATAACTCAATATCCAACACAAATATTCCAATTTAAAGACAATGAAAGAGGAAAAACATGTCTCCAATCCAAATATACAAGAGAAATGCAACCACAAAACTCAATACATAAGGAAAAGAGCATGGGAAACCAAGTAACTCCCCTATTTCGCCCATTGAAGCTCAAGCCACCTTCACACCACCAAAGAGCCTAAGTTCTAGCCTCTCATTGGTGAAATTTTGAGCTCAAGCACTCTCCCAAGGGTAGACATCATGGCTGGACAGAAATGGAAGGAAATGAGGAAGAAATGGTGAAAGGATGGAAGGTGGAAGAGGAAAGAACCAGAAAATCAGCAAGAGATGAGGTGAAATTGAGTGGAAGGATGAAGATTTGGATGAAGAATGAAGATGGAGAAGGAAACCCTAGTGGAGAGGGTAATTTTCGGACTGGAGAGGCTTAAAAAACTGAAGGAGGGTCTGTTTTTAACCTTATATACTCCCCCAAAAAACCCTAAAACGCACAGCAGAATTTCAGTTTCGGGGCCTCGCCGTGAGCCTCGCCTTGAGAGGTCACGGCGAAGGGCAGAAAGTTTCTGGTCCTCGCCTTGACTCCTCACGGCGAGGCTCACGGCGAAGGACAGAAAAGGTGGGCCAACAGTGGCATTTTCGTAATTTTCTCCAAATTTGACAGATTTACTTTTTGAGCTTGTTTTTGACATTTTCAACCTCTTTCTTCAATTCTCTCATGATCTGTAAATGAAATAGGCCCAAGGTAGCATCAAAATGTTCTTGAAAATGGGTTAAACAATAAATCATGCTAATTATGCCCAAATTGCCCTTTACTAGAACAAATTTCAACAAAGTGTGCAAAAGTCATAAATTAACCTAATTAGGTGCAATTACCCCAAGAACATGTAATAATCCAATGATTTTATCAATGAAAAGTGTATAGAAATATGGTGCAATAAGTTATTCTAACAGAAGCAAGGCTTATAGAGTTTTCAACAAAAGAACTTCTACTATCGAAGAATCAGTCCATGTTGTATTTGATGAAACTGACTCTGTACAGAATGATGTAACAGAAGAGGAATCAGATTTTCCAAAAAGATCTAAAAATCCTGCACAATCATTACCATCACTAGATGAATCCCATGGGGAAGGCCAAGAGGATGATCCTCATGATGCATCAGCTGGACCCCCAGCATGGAGACATCACAGGGATCATCCACCTGAGTAAATCATTGGTGATGTTAATGGGGGTGTTAGAACCAAAAATCAGATCCAAAATGAAATGAATTTCTCAGCTTTTATCTCTGAAATTAAACCTTCTTGCATTGAAGAAGCACTAACAGACTGTGACTGGATAGTTGCTATGCAAAAAGAGCTCAACCAATTTGAAAGAAGTCAAGTTTGGGACTTGGTTCCTAGACCTTCAAATTACCCCATTATTGCAACCAAGTGGGTTTTCAAAAACAAACTTGATGAATATGGATTTGTGGTCAGAAATAAAGCAAGACTTGTGGCCAAAGGATATAACCAAGAAGAAGGCATAGATTATGAAGAGACTTTTGCCCCAGTTGCAAGACTGGAAGCAATAAGACTTCTGTTGGCTTTTGCATCCCTCAAAAACTTTAAACTTTATAAAATTGATGTAAAGAGTGCCTTTCTTAATGGATATATCATGGAAGAAGTGTATGTTGAACAACCCTCTGGTTTTGAATATTCCTCTAAACCAGATCAAGTTTTTAAACTCAAAAAGGCCTTATATGGACTTAAACAGGCACCAAGGGCTTGGTATGAAAGATTAAGTAACTTCTTATTAGAAAAGGGTTTTACAAGAGGAAAAGTAGATACCACTCTATTTATTCTGCATAAAAAGAAAAACATGCTTGTTGTACAAATTTATGTAGATGATATTATTTTTGGTGCTACTAATGAATCTCTCTGTGAGGAATTTTCTAAGACTATGCAGGGAGAATTTGAAATGTTCATGATGGGAGAGTTGAACTTCTTCCTAGGTCTTCAAATTAAACAAAGAAAAGATGGGATATTCATCTCACAAACCAAGTATGTGAAGGAGATCTTAAAGAAGTTTGGGATGGATCTATCCAAGGAAGAAGAGACTCCTATGAGTTCCACAGCATTACTGGATGCCGATGTGAAGGGAAAGGATTTCAATCAGTCCACATACAGAGGCCTGATTGGTTCACTCATATAGTTAATTGCCAGTAGACCAGACATCCAATTTAGTGTGGGGATTTGTGCCAGATATCAAGCTAAACCAAAGGAATCGCACCACACATGTGTAAAGAGAATCCTGAGGTACTTGGTTGGAACTCAAAATCTGGGATTATGGTGCCCCAAAGGAACTTAGGAGTACCTCATGGCCTACTCAGATTCAGACCATGCTGGGTACAAAACTGATAGGAAAAGTACCAGTGGTCAATGCGAATTTCTTGGAGGATCTCTAATCTCCTGGGCTAGCAAGAAGCAGAACTATGTTTCTTTGTCTTCTACAGAAGCTGAATATATTGCTACTGCAAGTTGCTGTTCTCAAGTCTTATGGCTCAAGCATCAATTGAAGGATTTGGGAATGGAATTCTCAGAAGTTCCCATCCTCTGTGACAACACTAGCACAATCAGCCTGGCCAAAAATCCAGTTCATCACTCAAGGACTAAGCATATAGATGTGAGACATTACTTCATCAGAGACCATGTACAAAAGAAGGATGTCAAGGTTGAATTTATTCCCACTCACTTGCAGCTAGCAGATATCTTCACCAAACCACTGGCAGCTGAATAATTCATGTTCATTAGAAGAGAATTGGGAATGGTAAATCCCAATGAGTTGTAAAACTGTATCTAATCCTTAACTCCTCTAATTTTATTTGAATTATGCTATGTTTTAATGATAAAATACTAACTTAGGCATCAAAATGTCAAATAAAAATGTTGCAGGTCTTTGTATTCAAAGGGAAAAATCCATCGCCTAATCGATTAGGTAAGTCTAATCGATCACAGGACATGTTTTGTGTTGATTATGCTTTGATTAGAGAAGAATGATGCATCGATTAGGGAGAAGGCTGCAATCGATCAGGATTGTTTGATCGATCACAAGGAAGGAGTAATCGATTGGGCATCGATTACTTAGCGTGGACCTATCGATCACAACAATCCCTAATTGATCAGAAACATCCAATCGATCAGAGACTACACCCTGTAATCGATTACAGGGCACACGTAACCGATTAGGTGTCAACGGTAACATTGTAACGTACACTTTTTCTGACAGTTGCATGCCTTTTTGCACATACTCTCTCACATATATATTTGACACATGTAACTGTAGCATCATTTCGCAACATTTGCATTCATTCTTGTCTTCATCTCTTCTTCTCTCATCAAACCCTAACTATTTCGAATCATCAAACCCTTTCGTAATAGTCGTAACTGACGCCATTACTCGAATCATCATTCGTCATAACTCCCGAGACCCAGTTACATCCTTTCGAATCACCAGACATAACCCTTAGACCTCTACATAAACCTCTTAGATGGCACCCAAGATACGTATACCCAAAAACTACAGACCACAAGTTGTACCAAATTTAGTTCCCTTACCCCTAGGAGACCCTGCACTCACCTATAGACATCCTTCACCACCTTCAAACCCTACACCCTCTACTTCTCATCCATCACCCTCAATTGCCAAAACCCGTGGAAATACATCCAAGTCCCAAGGCAAAAGCCCTTCCACAGTCAGAGTCAGAGAACTCATATCAAAGCATACTGATGTCCCCATTGATGCATCATTTGCCCAGGGTCCTATAGAAGATGCATCAGAAGATATCCAGAGGAGGTCTGTGCAACAAAGATGTGGGTTCATGACATAGACTATTTAGAAAAGAATGGCTATCCTGTTAAGGAATGGTTGGGACCCTACCGAGAATGGATAGGGATCAAGAATCACTACCATGAGAGAGTCATCAAGGCCTTCTACTCCAACCTAAAGGTCCAAGTTACTAAATTTGAGGGAAAAGTCATAGGGATCACTGTGTCATCAAAGGTTAGAGGGAAGAGTTTCTCTTTTGATTGGAAAAATCTAAACCAATGGCTTCATATGGATGGACCTGGGATGGAAGACTACAATACATGGCAAGTAAGGGAGAAATATTCTGATGATGAACTCAAAAGGACTTACCAACCAGACAGTCCAATTGAGGGAAATCTTAAGCCTGCTCAACTGCCCCCGGCCTTCAGAGTCATTCATTATGCTTACTCCAGATGCATGGTTAACAAGGCAGGGAATTTCTCTCTAAGCCTCAATATTGACAATCCTATCTTACCTATGCTGATCAACAAGACTCCAGTCAATCCCATACAGTTAATCTATGAAGAGTTGCTGAGGTTTCAAAAGACCAAGACTGTCAAGACTCCTCTCCCTTTTGCTCAACTGATCTCCTTCATCTTATGCAACAATAAGATCTTTTGGCTTGAGAGTGATCAGAACAAGGAGCCCCATAGATGTGATCTGACCACTCTGAAGAAAATGGGCTTACATCCCTTTGGTAAGAGTCATATCCCTTTCATGCCTTAACCAGCAATTCATGTTGATGAGGGCCACCCTCAGGATGCACCTGAAACAGGAGAAGTGCATTCCTCTGGGCATGAGGCACCAGAATCAATGGATCAGGAAGAATTAGCACCTGCACCACCAATTCTTCCTGAACCTGTAGCACCTGTGCTAGAAGAAGGTGCTCCACTCCTTGCCAATATGGTTGATCAACTGGTTAAAAGAGTCTAAGCCAGATTAATGGAAGAGATGACTCTGGAACATCAAGCAATGGAAGACCGTTTATTGCAGAGATTGGTGGCTGCCCTGAATGACTCTGTGGTCAAGTCAGTCCAGGAGAGTACCTTGACCATCTTCAAGGGCTATGATGCTGTGGTGGACATGCACAAATTTCTTCACAATTGAATGGCTGGACTTGAAGAGATTCTGAGGCATCAATATCAAGTAAATCTCCTTGGACCTCCCTTATCACCATTTGCTGGGCATAAGGCCTATCAGGTATCTCCCATTCACTATTCTCCTCACCCATCTCCTACACAATCCCATCCTACCTCTCCAACCACCAAAACACAAGCCTCTCCTACACACTCATCTTCCACCTCTCCTTCCAAAAAATCCTCTCCATCCAAGAAATCCACTTCCTCAACTTCATCAGATAACCAAGATCCTCCTCCATCTCCTATGACCCTCATTACTCCTACCTCTCTTGCTCAGCCCAAATCACCCCAGACACATGCCCCCTCTCCTCCCATTCACATCACTCCTCCACCACCTCAGCCTCCTCAAATCCATCCCTCTCCTCCTCAATATACCCCTCGGCCAAATCCTCAACAAACCTACTCCAGAAAAGGGAAAGCTGTAGTGGTTGACTCTACTCGCTCTGTCCCTTTTGATGATGTCAAAAAGAGGAAGAAGAGATTCAGTGTGACAACTGCTGGAGAAAGCAGCCAAGTGCAAGAAAAGGCTGTGGAAGCTGCTGCCATTTTGTCCTCCATTGCTGCTGAAGCTTCTCATATTTCTGAGGATGTCACAATGAGTCAGACTCTGGGAGAAATTCATGATCTGTCAGAGGCAATCAAGTTAAGCATGGCAGAAGAAGAAGTTGTGGTGGAAGAAGCATCAGATTCAGAAGTGGTGGTCACCAATGTTCCCCCAGCAGATGAAGATGTTGTGTTAGAGGAAGATATGAGCATGGCCATGGTAGTGTATGAAGGAGAGCCTAAACCTGTTGCCATTAATCTATTGCCCTACATTCATCACCAAGTAGAAGAGCTTCACTCTCAAGTTGAAGAATTGTCTGAGAGACTGACCAAGAGCCAGCAAGAAAGGGAAGCCAAGGACTTTGCAAAGGTAGAAGCTGAGAAAGAAGTTCTGGTTGAAAAGACTGATCTGCCTCATCCTGTGTTTCCAAGTTGGGGGGTTCGGAGGCAGGTAAAATTCAAGAAGACTGCTCAGAAGAAAGTAGTGGATCCTGTTCAGATTACTTCAGAGTTCTTAAAGTCTGATAAGGAAGAAGAAGGGCCAGAGGTTCAGTCAGAAGTCAAGAAAAAGAGAGTAAAGATGACTGCTCCAAAGCCCCAACCTAAGGCAGTGGCTACAAGGAAAAGCTCCAGGGGATCTAAAGGGATACAAATAGAAGAGCCTAAGCCTGTTTCCAAGCCAACACCTAAGAAGAAGGCCGCTCCCAAAGGCAAATCCTCTAAGCCTCCTCCAAAGAAGCAGAAGCAGCAGTCTCTCCTGGACATAATGTTATCTTATTTTCCTCCTCCATCTCCTCCTAAGAAGAAAGCTGCCACCAAGAAGAAGAAAGAAGCTGTTAAGAAGAAGGAGGTTGAGATTCAGACTGAGTTCCTGGAGGAACCTTCAACTGATTCTGGGAGAATTAGCAGTGAGCCTGGTGATTATGACCTGGATACCAAGAACTGGACTAGTGGATCTGACACAGATTAAACCCAAGCCTCTTCCCCACTTGCATCAACCATTTTCATCTGCATTTTAGTTATCTCTTACTACATATGTCTTGTTTCTACTACTATAATCTTTGTAATGCATAAACTTCTAAATCTCATAATATCTATGTTTATCAGTTCACAAACTTTGTTCAGTCTGCATTTCTTTTCTTATTAACTTGATTGCATCCTGTTTTGTCATCATCAAGAAAGGGGAGAATGTTAGAATAATAAGTTTTGATGATAACTAAACATAACTTAAGCATAAGGATAGGCTGAGTAAATATCAGAAATGACATAGAGATAATCTGATAAGAAATTCTAAGTATTGCCTAATCGATTAGGGATAGATTACAAGATAAGAACTTAAAGTCTAATCAATTACAGACAGATCAAGTTTAGATTAGAAGCTAAGTTTGTAGCCACCTAATCGATTAGAGGACCCTGTAATCGATCAAGGATTCCATGTAATTGATTAAGAGGAATTAGTTTAATCGATTAGATAATAGTAATCGATTAAGAGGAATTAGCTCAATCGATTAGAGAGCATTAATCGATTAAGACATAGTCCAAGTATAATCGATCAGAGAACAATAATCGATTAGAGCATATTGAGTAATCGATCAAAGAAAACATGTAATCTAAGTATAATCTGTTTATAATCGATTATACATGACTAATCGATCAGGCTCCCTTGTAATCGATTAGGCGTGTATGTTTCTAACTTGAATTATTAAGTGATGCAGGCTGTAATCTATGCGTAATCGATCAGAAACCACTCCCTGTAATCGATCAGAGGTTATAATCGAAGTGGCGATAGAATTTATTCAAAACCAATGGCTAAGTCTATTTTAAGCTTTCAAAGTACAGTTATGCATAGGCCTACTTAAGGAAGTTTACGTTAGCACGCAATCTGTCTCCAAAGAGCCGTTAGACTCACCAATTACTTCCAACGATAAATGAAGAGAGATGAACTAAAGCAAAAACTAGTACAATGGAGTTAATGCTTCTTAGAACACAATCCTAACACTCCATATCAGGCTAATCAAGTTCTGGTCATACAACAGCTAAAAACCTCTCAACGGGCAGATTTCCAGAAGAGATTATAAAAGCCTCTCAGAAGAAAGTTGGTTGTATTCATTGATTGCAAAAATTAATTGTTGTAACTACTGCATTCAATATTCACAATCTTTAGAAAGCTTATTCTTTTTATATTCTTCAGTGCGTAACATAATCAGTTCAATAGAGTGAACAAGTCTTCTGTATTTACTACCAAGTGAGGATCACTCTTAAGATAGTGTGATCTTAAGAGTGGGGGTGTAATCTTACAATTTGTAAGTGGGAGTGATCAGTGAATAGAGTGGTCTCTTACTGTCACTTGTAAAGGCATTCAAGAGCCTGAGTTAACCTTGAAAAGTTAGTAGAATCCAACTGAAGGTTGGAGAACTGGATGTAGGCCAAGATTGGGCTAAACCAATATAAATATTGAGTCATTCAATTTAAATTGAAAAAGCATAATTCACCCCCTTCTTGTGCATTCCTGCCAAGTTACGGTAACCACCCGAGAATAGAACCAATGATAAAAGTCAAAAAAATATTTACTGGCTTGAACCACCTACACATATAGTCAATGAAAGCATAAAAAATAATTAGAAGACATGAATGAATAATAAACCTCCACACTCAGAAAAGAAATGAATGGAGCAGAAAGAAAGAAAGAAACATACAGCATAACTAGGCTCTTAAATGAAATGGTTTCGGCCAGGATGCTAACAGAGAGAGCAGGAAGGATGACATAGTAAACCATCTGCAGAAAAAACAAAAAAGGGAATTGCACATACACATATATTAGCTATTATGTAAATATATTCGGAAACTGTCAATCCTTCAATATGCCAAAAGAAAAAAAAATAGAAAAAGAAACAGAGGATTAGATATGCGTACATTATTAAGGTGCATCCTAGCGTCCTTATTGAGTAAATCAAACCGTTTTAGAGCTAAAAATGTGCCGAGACCAGTGAGAAAGAGAACCTTCAAGACTAGCATTAAGGCAGTAATGAAGATTCTCCTGAACTCCATGGTGTTCTTCTCTTTCTTTTGAACAAGAAAAATGAAAAAGACTCTCTTTCTCTGCCTCCTCCTTGTTATTCACCATCTAACTTCTATCAAACACAAACTAAAGTTGAATGGTTATTTATAATCATGTTGTGTATGTGCACGCGTGTGTGTCTCAGGACCGGTAACAAGTGGTATATTAGGAAACTAAACAACCTGAAAAAAAGAAAAATTCAAACGGTAAAAATTAAAGTTAGATCCACTAACTTTGAGGGAAAAAAGGTTACGTGCAGAGAAAATAGAGGAGATGAAGAAGAAGAAGAAGAAAAAGGGAATGAATGAATGAATAGATGATGTGAGCATTACCTGATGATGTGTTCTGTAGTATGTAACAAAGAAAAGTGGGTAGGGTTAACTCAATAATAGGCAGGAATCGCATCAAATAAGAAACAAGAATAGAATAATATGATAATAGCGCACTAAGCTTAATATGTACTCCCTCGTTGCATTATTTGATAAGGCTTCTCAAGACACCGCCATCATACTCCTTAACTTCTCATTCCACTACAAAAAAAGCGGGATTTACTAGCGGTTACTTTAGTAGCAGAAAAAAGAAACCGCTACTAAATACACATTAGTAGCGGTTACTGACGAAATCCGCGACTAAAATGGTCAGTTTGACTAAAGTGAATACAGTGGCGTACATTAGTAGCAGTTACATTCAAAATAACTGCTACAAAGGTCGCGCCCTTTGGCGGGAACATTAGTGGCGTTAATTTAGTAGCGGTTTGGAGACCAAAACCGCGGGTAAATAGGAGGTTATGATTTAGTGGCGGTTGTTTTTAAATTAGTTGCGGCTATATCAAAACCGCCACTGACTGAACGGACGCGTTAATTGAAGTGTGACATTAGCGGTGGTTTGTTTATGTTAGTAGCGGTTTTAACCGCCACTAACACAACGGTCGCATTTATTGTTGGAGCGTATTAGTGGCGGTTTTTCCTTATAACCGCTACTATTAGTAGTGGTTTATATGAACCGCTACTAAATGCAAGTACTATTTAACTTCCTCGGTTCTATTCGTAAATGTACGAGGAATTTGGTGAAAAAGACATATGCACGTACATTATTCGGTTTTTTCGAAAATTAGAAGGAAATACAGATTTTCAGACACCAGTTTAGGCACCAATCATGGCAGAGAAGAACGACCGCGGTAAAGGAAATGGGCATATGACTGCTGAGGAGGATGAGCAAGAGTGACAACGCCAAAATCAACTGAGAGAGGAGGGGCGTATACAATCGGAGCGGGAATGTATACAGCGAGAGGCAATTCCCAGCATATCATCAACGAGTTCTACAATGAGAACTCTCCTCAGATTCTGAATTTGGACGACTTCGAACAATGGTTGAATAGTGAGGACACTGAGGAAGCCGACGAGGGTACTAGCAGACGGTCCAGTCGAAGGACAACTGGATTCAATGTACAAGTACAGGGTAAGGGAATTAAATTTTTTGTCATTTTTATGAGATAATTCGAATTTTTACTTGGGTTTCACAGTATTTTTAAATTGTACAGACCCTTCTGGTAGTACCACGAGGAGGACACTGAGTGTGCAAGATGCGCACAACCTCCCGACCGGCCACAGGGTGAAGGTTGACTGGAACTTGTTCACCCTTCAACCTAAAGGGAAGGAGGGTCAACTGTTTGGCAGGTTCTGCGAGAATGTTGGCCAGAATTACCAGCGCTTCTCGATTGACACTTTAGACTAGAGGAAGGTTAATGCAGAGACGAAGGATTTTGCGTGGAGGGAAATCGTGAAGGTCAATTTAATTGAGTTATAGTTTATGTATTATTTATTATTTTAGGAGTATGATTTTCTTAAATGATATGAATTCTATTTATTATTTATTATTATTGAAATATTATTGTAATTGTAAGTACATTATTTGTTCAATGATCTTTTTCATATTTTGCAGAAGAAGTTTGATGTACGAGATATGTTCAAACGTTGGGGAGTAGGGAAGATGGGTGATGGTTGGAAGAACAAGAGGTTGGATTTGTTCAACCAAAAGGATGCCGGTGGGAGCAGGCCGATTCAAGAGTTGATAGATGATGTCCCTGGTGGAGTCCCTCCGGATGCCTGGGAGAGATATGTCCGTTGGAGGAGAGGAGACTTAGGAAAGGTATATTTCATGGTAATCAAACCCGGCCCGACCCGGCCAGGTTGACCCGTAACCCACTAACCCGGCCGGGTTCGATGCTAACCCGGACCCCCACTGACCTGGATCAACCCGGGTCTAACCCGGGGCAACCCGGGTGTGACCCGGTGGGTCAGTGGGTTAGCTTTTTTTTTTTTTTTAAAAAATATTTTTTGCATGAATGGTAGAAGGCAATATTTGTTGAAATTAATGACAATTTTAATGGTAATAACTATTAGTTTAATGATAAAGTACTATGAGTATGAATATTTTGTAATCATTTATCTATTTTGATAATTATTATGTGAAGAATATTTTGTGATTACTAATTTTGATGTTATTTGATAGTGGATTGATGCTATAATGTCAATATGTCAAATAAATCATAAGGAATGTTGGATGAGTATATGATATTTTGTTAGTGATTTAAGGTAGTGAACTAATAATTAGTTAGTTGGCAAAAAAAAAAAAAGAATTAATATTTAGTATTTAATGGAATAATGAGAGTTTAAATTATTTTTTAATTTTTTATTCCCCACCGATCTAGCCCACGGGTTGACTCCGAACTGACCCACTACCTCCACCGGTCTAGGCCCCGGTCCGGGTTTGATTACCTTGGTATATTTAATAATTTAATTATTAAGGTATTCATCATTATTAAGAAATATTTTTTATTTATAATCATGATTAAATTTTATTTTATGTTAACAGAAGAGATTGCAGCAAGGCGTTTACAGCCAATCGCAGTAGAAGGTTCATCATACGGCTGGCACGAAGCCATTTTCAGTCGGCTACGGAGAGATGGTATGAAACAATAAACCTTTCTTGTTTAATTGATATTTATTTTTAATTTATATTTATTTAACTGTATATAATAATAAATTATTCAATAATTTCAGGACGACGAAGCTTTGTAGCAAGGGAAGAAGGCTACGTACAGCCTTTTCTACCGTCAGAAACACATGCACCATGACGGGAGTGCAACATCCACAGAGGCTGAGGAGCATATTGTAAGAATTCTATTACTTTTATTTGGATTTATCATATTTTTTTAACAATTATATTTGTAGAAAAGTCTAATATATGTTCTGTGTTCAGGCTAGAATTGAAGAAGTAGAGAGAGAGAGCTTCAGGAGTCGCAGGGGGATAATATAGACCCCACTGCCTCACTCAGGGCCGCCCTTGGGACCCCGTAAGCACCCTGGCCGTGTGTGCGGGATGGGTTACGGAGCCCTACTGTCAGTGGTGTATGGCCGGACTGGGTCGGCAAGCACCGCCCAGTCTGCAGCAGCCGGCCAAGCGTCTTCCAGCGGCTCTATGATGCACGATTCGGAGTATGAGGCTCGGATGAGGGAACGGTTGACTCAGGAGATTACAGAGCAGGTGTACGATCGATTGGAGTCCTGGGTCGAAAGTACCAACAGTGCACTCGACCGGATCATTCAGAGGGTGGACCTAGGCGGACCTCCTGTACGTGTACCAAGACTACCACCACGTCCACCGAGACCAACGTGCAACCGTTCTTCAGGATCCCAGCTAGAGGTCAATCAGCCAGAAGGTGGTCAGCCGGATACCACTCAACCAGATGCGTAGTTATAGGGTTTTTTTATTAGTTGAACGTTTGTAATTTCAGGACTGTTACATCTTTTTTTTTAGTTGTGAAACTTGTGTTTTATTTTGGCTATGATTGCAGAAATATCTAAATTTTTTGTTGTGATATCATTTATTTATATTTGAAGTTATTTTATATGTAAATGCGATTTTTATAAAAAAAATATATAAATGCGACTGAGTGGGACCGCTACTCTAGTATATTTTATAAATGTGATATTTATTAAAAAAAAGAATATACTTATTTAGTAGCGGTTTAAAACCGCTACAAATCCTTATTGGTTTTAGTAGTGGTTAAAATCCGCCACTAATTGTCAGTACTTTTAGTAGCGGTTCACAACCGCTACTAATTGATTGTTTTTAGTGGCGGTTATTAACCACTACTAACTTTAGTTGCGGTTCAAAACAGCAACTAAAAACAATTGACTCAATTAGCGGTGGTTCTGAACCGCTACTAAAAGTACTACACTCAATTAGCTTATATAAACTCCAGCTTATTCATTTCATTTCACATTTCCATCAAACTTCAATCCTTCCAATCTTTGATATCTTCTCTCATATAATGGATAGATCTTGGATCAATTTGCCACTTACGTCCTCCCGCTATTTGGTCGGTTTGAACCATTTTTTAGATTTTGCTTTCGATCGCTCAAGTGTCAACAATAATATTCTTTGTCCTTGTCCGAAATGTAAATTCAAGAAGTGGCATCCAAGAGATGTTGTGTCTGAGCATCTTATAGTGAAACAATTCCCATCCAATTACACTTTCTGGGGGATTCATGGGGAGAACGATGATGATGACGACGGTGAACAAGCTGCTGCAACGTCTCAGGTTGGATTAATGCAGATCGATGATCATGAAGATCATGTAGATCCAATCGACGATGTCGTGCGTGATGCTTTCGGTGCGCAACGTGACAACATCATTACTGAAGAAGGTTTTGATGGACCACTGCCAGATTTTTTCTGAAACGATGCCGCTAGGAATTTTTTCGACCTTATGATGGAAGCTGAGAAGCCATTGTTTCTAGGTTCTACTAAAAATTTCAAACTTTCATTTATAGTTAGTTAAATCATCTTTTTTACACTAAGATATTGTTTATCAGGGTGCAATAAATACTCTAAGCTTTCATTTCTAGTCAAACTCTATCACATCAAGTGCTTGTGTGGCTTTAGTGATAAGGGAATGTCAATGGTGTTGGAATTATTGGGAGATGCATTCTCTCAGGCAGAAATCCCACCTTCATTGTACGAAGTGAAGAAGACAATCAATAAGCCGGGATTGAACTACACAAAAATTCATGCACGCCCGAATGATTGTATGCTGTATTGGGGAGACGATACTGAGTTAGACAGATGTAAGCGGTGTAACGCGTCTCAGTACAAACAGGCAAAGAGGGGTCGATGGGCAACCAAGAAGCCTGCGAAGATTCTTAGATATTTTCCATTGACTCCAAGACTTCAGAGGTTGTATACTTCGTCTAAAACGGCTGAGCACATGCAGTGGCATTCATCAGAGGCCAACGTGGATAGGAAGTTGAGACATCCTAGGGATGCTGAGGCTTGGAAAGCATTTGATGCTGAATTCCTGGAATTTGTTACGGACCCAAGAAATGTCCGTCTAGCTCTCGCATCAGATGGTTTCAATACGTTCAGGAATCTTAGCACTACGTACAGTATATGGCCTGTTGTATTGATACCGTACAACTTGCCCCCTTGGATGTGTATGAAACAAAGCTCATTCATTCTTTCGATGATTATTCCGGGGAAGAGAGCTCCTGGAAATGATATAGATGTCTACCTTCAACCGTTGATACAAGAGTTGAAGGAACTGTGGAGCAACGGAGTTGAGACGTTTGACGCTTACAGTAAGACGCTATTCACACTCTGTGCATCTTTGATGTGGACAGTTAGCGATTTCCCTGGACTTTGCACATTTTCTGGTTGGAATGTGCATACGGGGTTAGCTTGTCCTAACTGTAACTTTGATCAAGACTCTGTTCGCCTCCCCTACAGTCGCAAGTGGTGCTTTATGGGTCACCGACGGTTCCTTCCTCGAGGTCATAGGTTTAGGTTGCAGAAAGTTAGATTCAACGGATCACAGGAAATGAGAGATCCACCTGTGTTGTTGTCTGGCGTAGATGTTCTTCAACAGCTTGAAGATGTCGACGTACAATTCGGGGAAGCAAGTTGACGTTCAGCCCGGTGGCAGAAGGCCTCGCGGCCAGTCCCATGGGGATAACGTGCAGCAGTGGAGAAAGAGGAGCATTTTCTTTAAGCTCCCTTATTGGAAATCTAATAAGCTACTTCATTGTCTGGATGTCATGTACATCGAGAAAAATGTGTGTGACAATGTTTTGTATGTTAGAAATCTTAAGTTTTGATCAAGACTGGACCTTATAGATAGCATAAGTAAAATGAACAGATAAGAATATAACTTAGTCAGAAAAGAATTAAGGGAAGTGACTAAGGAAAAACATAAGTAATCTAAATATTGATCAGGTTCTATGGATAACAGATATACTATCGCTAGACTAAAAGCCTATCGCTACTAAATGAAGAAATAAGGATAATACTAGCTAATGAAAACTTGGCAATGAACTGAAAGAAAATGATTCTATCGCTAAGACCTCATAAGGAACAGCTAGAAGAAATTACAACATAATCACTAGCGATATCATGAAGAGTTATCGATAGCAGATGGTTGATAAGAAGCAAAGTTTGAGCAAATGGAATACACTAGTGCTAATATAGACTCTAGCGATATTTCAAATAGCTAGTGAAAGTAGAACACTTAGACATTCAGATAAGTTGCTATGTAGAGCTAATAATAATCTATCAATAACATAGCTGCTAGCGATAATGAGTTTAGCTATCGATAATGAAATCACTTGCTGAAATAACTTAGACATTCAGATAGCTAATATATTATCTGTATACACTGAGATAATGTATCCTACTTGCGATAACATCTACTGTGCTTCACATGAATACTTGTTTAGTCACAAGCTAAGTGCAGGACTTATTCTATGGAACTAGGATAGCATGAGATGTTAGCGCTACTGAAAAAGCTGCTACACAAGTACAATGTTGCAGGTAGTTGGTAAACTCAGTCTATCTCTCATAGCTCATCCTCTGCAAGAATTAAATGAAGTAAGAGAAGATAGATGTCTAAGATGAAGACTAGCATTTAATGCCAACGGCTAGGAGCTTCCAACGAACACATTCAAACGGTCTCATGAAGCTGAAAGAGAAAGGCAATTCTGAGAAGAGATATAAAAACCAAGACTTGAGCATTTATGAAGTAGAGAACAAAACTGTTAAACATTCATTCATTATCTTAACCTACCTTCAGCTCAAAGTTTTATTACTCTTAGTAAGTTCGTTTGTACTTCAGTGATTAACAAAATCTGTTCATTAAGTGAGCTCATTTATTAAAATCCTCTACTGTTTGAGGTTGTTCTTAAGTCTAGGACTTTAGAACAGGGTTGTAGTCTTACAACTTGTAAGGGGGAGTGTTTAGAGGTATCTAAAACTCTGTCTTGTAAAGGTTGGCAGGTGAATCCTCTTGTTCTTCTTCATTCCTCACTCAAATCCTCTCATCCCCACTCATTTCCACCTCCATTATTGCTGATTTTCTTGTTCTTTCTTCTTCCACCTTCCATTTCCACTCCACATTTCCTTCTATCTTCTTCATTCATGGAAGCTATCATCATGGGCCCTCTTGGGCACGAGTTTGAAGACATGAGAGGCTAAGTTCTTGGTGCTTTGGTGGTGTGAAGGTGGCTCTAGCTTCATGGACCAACATAGGGGAGTTTCTAGTTTACAATTTCTTATTTCCTTTGTATTTGGCTTATACTCTTTTGTATTGGTCTTGTATTTGGATTTAAGACTTGGGATATGTGGTTGCTATCTATGTTTGTGAACTATATTGTGTATGCTTTGAATTGAATGTGATTGAGATATAATTTCCTATCTACTTGTGGTTGTATTCTTGGTTTTAGCCATTTTAGTGGTTGCTAGTGGTTATAGTCAATGTCTTCCATGCATGATGATGTGATTGCACTTTATGAGAGTTAAATTGCATTTGTTTCAAGGCATTTCACAAACCAAGTGGATCTTAACACTAACCCTAAGTAATGGCTATGAAAGTGGTTGCTAGATTAGTCATTAATTAGGGCTAGTGGACCCCTAGTGGTTGCTTGGGGATCTTTCAATTAGACTTGGTAAATTAAACTCCCACTTATCATTTTGAAAGAAGCATTTGAGTCACCGAAGCACTACCAAAGCCCATTTTATCAAATCACCCCTAATCCAAACTCTTTTCACTTATCAATCCAAAATACCAAAAACAAGTATCTGCTTTTGTTAACAGCTTTAGTAAATGAATCTTCAAACCAAAACCCCCATACCCCTTTTTATCGTTTTAATTGCATTTAGTTAGCTTAGGTTGTTTAGAAGGACTCCTCAAGTGAAACGATCCGGGGTTGTGCCACTTTACACAATCCTTGGTGATTAATGTGATTTTAACCCCAAGGCGCATTAGGCAAAGGTTAAATCACTGAGCTAACTAAATGTAATTGAAACAATAAAAGGTATGGGGGTTTGATTTTGAAAATTCATTTAATAAAACTATTGACAATTGCTATTACTTGTTTTTGTGATTTTCTTTTGATTAAAAGGGAAAAAAAGGTTTGGATTAAGGGAATTTATAAAATGGGCCTTGGTAGTGCTACGGTGGCTCTCACGCTTCATTAAATTGATATTGGGAGTTAAAAGATGCACCAAGTGTAATTGAAAAATCCCCAAGCAACCACTAGGGGTCCACTAGCCCTAATTAATGACTAATCAAGCAACCACTTTCTTAGCCATTACTTAGGGTTAGTGTTAAGCTCCACTTGGTGTGTGTTGGAACATGAGTTTTGAAAACCGATTCCTCTCGAGAATGTGCAATCACAACATTTAATTGGATAAATTAAGCTACACAATCTAGCAACCACTAAAAATCATATAGCATCACAGACCCAATAGGAAATTCAAACATAGACATCATTCAATTAACATAACTCAATATCCAACACAAATATTCCAATTCAAAGACAATGAAAGAGGAAAAACATGTCTCCAATCCAAATATACAAGAGAAATGCAACCACAAAACTCAATACATAAGGAAAAGAGTATGAGGAAACAAATAACTCCCCTATTTCGCCCATTGAAGCTCAAGCCACCTTCACACCACCAAAGCACCAAGATTCAAGCCTCTCATGTCTTCAAACTCGAGCCCAAGAAGACCCATGATGACAGCCTCCATGAGTGAGGAAGATAGAAGGAAAATTGGAGTGGAAATGGAAGTTAGGAAGGGAAAGAACAAGAAAATCAGTGGAATTTGAGGTGGAGATGAGTAGGGATGAGAGGATTTGAGTGGAGAATGAGGATAGATGATGGAACCCTAGGAGAACTGAGGTATTTTCGCGTTTTTGAGGCTTGGAGAGTGAAGGTAGGGTTGTTAGGATCCATTTATACTCCCTCAGAAACCCTAAAATCGCGTCAGATTTCTGTAGAATTTCGTGACTTCACCGTGGGCTCGCCGCGGCGAAGCCATGGCGAGCTCGTGTTGGTTCTGGAATTTGCTAGGACTTCGCCGTGAGTTTGCCGCGGCGAAACCCACGGCGAACTCACATTGCCTCTTCCTCACTGGTCTTTCTCTCCGTCAGTTCGCCGCAGCGAAGAGACATTGATTCTGTTTCTCTCTTCACTTTCTTCTTCTGCTCCGTCCAGAATTCTTCACTGCAACTTGGCTTCTTAGTTTGGGTATGCTTCTTCTATGACCTGCATATTAAATGGACCTAAGGTAGCATCAAAATGTTCTTGAAAATAGGTTAAACAATAATTCATACTAATGGTGCCCAAATTGCCCTTGACTAGAACGAATTCCAATAAAGTGTGCAAAAGTCAGAAATGAACCTAATTAAGTGCAATTACCCCAAGAACATGTAATAATCTAATGATTTTATCAATGAAAAGTGTATAAAAATATGGTACAATCACCCCCCTCTTGTGCGTGTTTGCCATCTTCATTGTACACGTTGCTGAATGAGTCCGAAAAGTCCAAGGACCATCTACAAGTAAGGAAAGATCTCATGGCTATGGGAATACGTCATGACGCCTGGCTAGATGAGAATGATAAGTTTGCCCCAGCCTCATTCACACTCACAAGAGGCAACAAAGAAGTATTCCTCTCCACAGTTAAGGACATTAAGGTTCCTGATAGTTATTCAAGCAACATCTCAAGATGTGTCAACATGCATGCCAAGAAGATTGCCGGGTTGAAAAGTCATGACTGCCACGTTTTGCTCCAGCAATTCCTACCTCTGGCAATTAAAAGCACACTGCCCCCGGAGGTGTCAAATGTTTTGGTTCAACTCAGTTCTTTCTACCGACGATTGTGTGCAAAGGTTTTGGACCCAACATATTTGGATCAATTGCAAGAGAAAATAATTCTAACGCTCTGTCATATGGAGATGATATTTCCTCCATCTTTTTTCACTGTGATGGTCCATCTCACTGTCCACCTCGTTCAAGACGCAAAGATGGGTGGCCCTGTTCAATACTGTTGGATGTATCCCATAGAGAGGTAACTTGATTAATTACTCCGTACAGTAATTTCATGATTTTTGTTTCAGTAATCTGATTATAAATGCAATTACAGATACCTAGGGAAATTGAAGTTGTACTTCAGGAATAAAGCATCTCCAGAGGGTTCAATTGCAGAGGGTTACATTGGTGAAGAGGTGTTAACATATTGTTTGCGGAATTTCGATGACATGGAGACCTCGTTCAACCGCCCTCCTCGCGTCGATGACAGCCCCACCAATGTCCACTCACCTTCTAACACATTATTCCCACCCGTCGGAAAGCCAATTGGAGGAAGTCAGTATTACAAGCTCACTCCTACTGAGAGGTTGCAAGCACACAGACATGTCTTGACAAATTGCCCTCAAGTAGAGACCTACATTCAGTAAGAATCATAACACTATGCACACGCATCATATTATTTTATATACAAACCATGAAATCTTCTTATTTGTTGTTTTGAATTTAAGGGATTTCTGGCGCTATGTTAAACGCCAGCTTCGTAGCCGCACAAGGTCGTCTGCTGAAGTGGATAAAAAGGTCTATCGTGAGTTTCCAGATTGGTTTGCACGCAGAATACTCAACGACAACAATCCCCATTCGCTTGATATGATAAATCTATCAACTGGTCCGCTCGACCATATCAGGAGATATACGGCATACAACGTAAACGGTTTTGAGTTCTGCAACGTTGCACGGGATGAAGGTTCCCTCACCCAAAATTCCGGAGTGTTCGGCACATTTGGTACAAGGAGTTATGCCAGCTCACGTGATACTGATATGCAATTTGGAGGCGTATCATATTATGGGAAGCTCGTTGATATCATCGAGCTAAACTATCAAGGCCATTTCACCATGCCTCTCTTCAACTGCATGTGGGTGGACACCAGAACTTCTCGAGGCATTACAATAGATAGCTTGGGCATCTCATCTGTCAATTTCTCAAGACTCATTCACATACGGGTGAGAGTGCTGGCTGACACCCAGGAGGGGGGGTGAATTGGGTGATAGAATAAAAACTTGATTTTCCTTTTTCTAAAATATAAAGAAAGCAAGCTTTTCAAAGACTATTAAACGCACAAGAGATATATATAATTCATATATGCTGGAAACTAAGAGAGTTAAGAAAAGAGATAATGCACACAGAGTTTATCCTGGTTCGGTCAACCCAGACCTACATCCAGTCCTCAGGCTCCACCTGAGATTTCTACTATCCTCTTGTTTAAACAGGGCACAAGAGAAGCCTACCACAGGTTTTACAAATACAGGTTCACCTGTCAACCTTTTCCACTGGTTTTACCATACAGGATAACCAGTCAACCTTTACAGAGTTTAGAATCCCTCTAAACACTCCCCCTTACTACCTGTAAGGCAATATCCCTGTTCTAAAACACCAAGCTTTTAGAACAACCTCAAACAGTAGAGGATTTCAATAAATGTGTTCACATAATGAACAGATTTTGATAAACACTTAAGTACAGACTCGAATATAATGAAGAGATACAAATTTTATACAAGTATGCTCATCTCAACATTTCTGGGCTCACATGAATATCACTCATACTCTGTGCAGAGCCTTCGATTTTCATCTCATGCTATCTTGTCATTTAAATGCGTCGTGTGTTCGTATTTTTTTCTTTCTGATATCTTCAAGTCTTTATATATGGTATTACATCTTTCTATCCGTTGGAGACTTGGAGAACTAGCCGTTGGAATCATTCTTCAGATCTAGATTCACTGTTCATGCGTAGAGTAGGCTAGACTGCGCGTTCTGAACATCTGCAACAACTGTACTTGCATAGCAGCTTTTTCAGTAGCGCTAGCATTCTTTGCTATCGCTAACTGCATAGTATAATTTCTGCACTTGAGCTGTTAGCTAAACAAGTAATCATATAAATGCACAGCAGCTGTTATCGCAAGCAAAGTTTATTAGCTCAATGAGATAGATAATATATGATTCAGTTAAGGAATTTTATTGAGCACTCTCTATCGATAGACATAAGCATTATCGCTAGCATATTAGTTTAATTCAACGTTCAGCATACTAGCTATGTTATTAAATATTCTTCCTCTATCGATAGCTTTTTCATTATCGCTAGACATTTGCTTGCTCATTAGCTTTAGAGATACTGGGATGATTATTCAATAGTATTTTCAGGGTATCCTATTATCGATAACTTAATCCATTATCGCTAGCAACTACGTTAGCTCATTTGACTCTTGCTCTCAGGCACTAGCTATCCGAATGTTTATTATCCGAGGCACTTTAGTTATCGATAGATTAACCTGTTATCGCTAGCTAATTTCTTTTGCTCAAGGACTTGGTTTATTTTTCTGCTAGCTGAGTTATCAATGAGCTTCTAGCGATAGATTCTTTCTTTAGCGATAGTGTTCTGTTACCTATTAGATATCACTTGATAAATTAAGAGGTAACTTTCACTTATGTTTTCTCAGGGTCAGCCTTCATCAAAACTTAAGATTTCTAACATTCTCCCCCTTTTTGATGATGACAAAACTTAAGCATATATGTAAGATAAACCCTGTTCAAGCTAAGAATAAATACTATTATTGCAATAAGTACAATGAATACATCAGGGTAGACAGTTAGGATCAGTATGAATGATAGTACCCTCAGAATATTCCTTTTGAGATTCATTAAAATCATGCATGAATGGTATAGGGGGAATATTTAGCATGCAGTCTAAAAGAGGTGGGTCATCAGAGGAGGCTACGTATGATTTGTATTCAGAGGAATTTCTAAAGGTTAAGGTGTAGTTATTTTCAAAATCCTTTCCAGAGGCTGTGGCAATGTATTCCTTGTCAGGATCATCAGATAGCTCAGAGTTTGGGTAGAAGAATTTGTCTTGATCAATGTCTTTGGGGCCACCCTTAGCTCTTTCTTCTTCCATTTTCTGAACATGTTCGCTGATGGTAACGCCTATAGAGCCACCCTTTGATTTGTGAAATCTTCTCTGATATTCCCACACTTGTTTTCCTTGAGAAATTTCTTCTTTTCTTTTCTCTTCTGCCCTTTGAGCAGCTACTTCTGCATCTCTTTCTATTCTTGCCCTTCTTCTTGCTTCAAAGGCAGCTTTCTTTTTACGGGCTTCTTTGAGCTTTCTCTCAGCCTCTTCAAGAACTTTCTTGTTAGCAATCTCCTTTTCAGCCCTTTTCTTTTCCTCTTTTGTCATTCTGCGAGGACGAGAGATGGTTATTTCGTTTTTCTGTTCTTCAAGTTTCTTCTTCCACTCAGCAAGCTCAATCCTTTTTGCTTCACGAGCAGTCTTCCATTCAGCCATATTTTTGGCTTCCTCCTTGTCCTGCCTTAAGAGAGCCGTTATTGCTTTCTTATCTGCCTCAGCAGATTCTTTCTTGGCCTTAGCTGCTTCTATCTTATCTTGCCTTAGTATCTCAGCTATGGCCTTTTTGTCTGCTTTATCAGCTTCCCTTTTGGCCTTAGCTGCTTCTTTCTTGTCTTGCCTTAGAATTTCAGCAATTACTTTCTTGTCTTCTTTTGACAAATCTGGAGGAAGTGACAGATTTTCAGATGCTTTGGCTTTTGGCTTTGGGGCTGTCATCTTTATTCTCGGGGTTCTGACTGAAGAGACTTCTGAGGTCTTGGGAGTGACTTTGAAGGACATTTCTTTCCTTGCTTTTCTCTTTGTCCTTTTCCCTTTCAGACTTTCAGATGAAACTTGACTTTCTTTCTTTTCTGGAGGAACTTGAGCTTTGTCTTGAGGAGGAGGAGTTCTATGTTCTTCAGAGGACATGTAGTAGCGTGCAATTTGTCTGATAATTTGCTCAAGATCTTCTGCTATTATTGGATCCTTCAGAATTTGTTCCACATTTAACTCCATGTGTTTCTCCCCCTTTTTGTCATCATCATGGGTAGAGGTAGGTGATGAGGGTTGGTCAGGAAGTTGGGAGGAGATAGGAGGATTTGTGATAGTGGTAGCGATAGGGGTAGGTAGTGATGGATGGGTATTATCGCTAAGAGAGGGATTAGCGATAGGGATTGCTTGTGTGGAGACGTTGGTTGAGGAGGGTGAGGTTTGGGTTTGTGGGCTAGCGCTAGGGGAGGTGTTAGCGATAGGCATGTCTGAAGTTGTGGGCTGATTGAAGTGTGGTGAAGGTGGAGGAGAAAATATTGTGGCTTGCAAATGGGGGCTAGGGCGAAGGTGGGAGGTGATGGATAATTACAGAGATGAAAGGAAGAGCTAGAAGTGTTTGAAGTTGAGGGTGAAGGTGTAGGGTTATCACTAGGATGTGTGAAGGTGGGAGGAGAGGGGTAATAAGAAAGATGAAGAGAATGTGATTGCTCTAGAGAGGAATGAGAGGATGAATGAAGATGGAGAGGGGAATGTGGTGGACTGGGAGAAGGAGATGGAATAGATGAATAATCTGGTGTATGATGAGGTGAGTGAGAAGGGGTAGAAGAGTGTATGGGAGAGTGTAGAATGGGCGAGAGAGGTGGTGATGATGATATACCTTGATGATCATTAACAGGGGCAATGCAGAGACTATCTTCCAGATTTCTTACTTGATCCTGAAGCTCCTGGATATGCTTTAGCAATTCCTCTTTCTGTGTATTTAGAGAGAAAGCAAGCTCGACAGAGAGTCTGAACACTATTTCTTCCACAGCTTCCTTGGAGAGCCTTGTAGTTAGATTTTCAGCAGAAGGAGGAGGAGGAATTCTTCTGGATTGAGCTTCTTCTTCAGGGAAGTCAGGCTGAGCAGACGAGGCAGAGCCATGAGAAGCTTTAGATTTAGAACCAGAAATCCCTCTGATTGGGCTAATTGAGATCCCCATCCTCTTCAGGGTGGAGATTGTGACTTGCTTGCATTTCTTATTCTCTCCATCCCCGATAGATCTGATTTTGGAATGCTCCAGAAGTAAGGAGATCAATTGAGGGTATGGAAGAGGAGCCTTAGCAGATTTTTCAAACATGAATCGCAGCAATTCCATACACACTATTTGACCTGGATTTAAAGGAATCTTCTGAATGAGATTGGCCAACCAAGGATTGTCAATTTTGGCAAAACTGCTGAAGTTCCCAGACTTGTGAGTCATGAGCCTGGTATATACGTAGTGAAGGATTCGATTGAGCACAGGCATATCTGCAGGCTTCTTGGATGAGGTCTCATATATTTCAGCAAGTTCTTCATCCGTATATTGCTTAGTCATGAACCACTTGTTGTAATCTGCTCCAGAAATTCCCAACATTTTGTTGATAGCAGACCATCCAAAACCAAAACTTCTCCCTCTGATAGAGGCTTCAAAAGATACGTCCCTTAGAAGTCCTTTCTTGTAAACTGGGATAACCTTCAGGTTTGAATAGAAGGATCTCAGAACATCTTCATTGTAGTCATTCTTCACACTCACCCAATTCTGATATGGCAGTAACCAAAAGTCTAAGTCAAGGCCCTGCTCCTTGAAATAAATCAAATCTACCAAAACTGCTGCCCTATCTAAGGTTCCTTTTTCTGCAAAGAAAGCGCTGGGAGTTTCTAGAGGATCTGATGCGAAAGACAGACCTGGGGGAGTTCGTTTTTGACGCTTCTGACCTGATTCAATCACCTTTTTTGAGAAGGATACACTTTTCTGGGTTCTGGGCCTTTTGCTAGCGGATTGGGAAGAAGGTTTAGCGCTAGAGGTAGTCTCAAGATCATTCACATTTGGGAATTTTGATCTGGCCATTGCTGGTTTAGGGTTCTTAGAGATGCAAAAAAATTTTCGAAAACGCTCAGAGAATGCTCAGATAGAGTTTGGAGTAGAACAGAATGAATGAATGCCGATGCAAAATGATTCACCTTTATAAGTTTTAGGGTTTAGGGTTTTACCTTGGTGAAGTACATCAACTATCATTTCGAATTCTGAGCCTTTTAAGTGACTTGCTATCGCTAGGAAAAGCAGCTATCGCTAGTAGGCATGATCCCATGCTGAGGAAGTGACTTTGTCATCACTTTCTCCTTCCAAGTTTTACCTATCGATAGCTGACTTTGCTATCGATAATTCTTTAGGCTAGCGATGGCAATCTTAGCTCAACCTTAGCTCTTGTTCTGCATATACTAGCGATAGTGAAATTCACTATCGATGGGTCAGAGATTGCAAAAACTTAAGATTTAACATTTGAACAAATTTTATAGAGCAAGATTGTTACCAATCGCACAGAGAGAAGTCAAAAATAAGTTTATATAATAATATCTGAAACTTTATCCAAATTAACTTAATTTAAAGTAATTCTTCCAAAGATGATAGTACATGTATTTGGAAAACTTCTTATGAGAGCTAATTGAAACATTTTTTTTTGATCTTTTAGATTTCAAAATTTATCTAAATCCAGCCTCCTTTTCAAGACATATGAATGCGCTCTTAAAAAAAATTTGAATTGCATTTCAGAAATTCCACATAAAATAATACTATACACAATTTCAATTAATCATATAGTAACCTGTCAGATAGTTCAAGGATTGATTGCTAATGTAAAGGAGCAATCATTCATAATCAAACAATGTTATACTCATCCAGGATAAGGTAAGAATGATATCACCATAACTGCACTTGACTAGGCCAAAAATTGCTATTGGTAATAGAAATTACATCGATAGAAGTCTTGATGGTAGTCAATTCAATCTTAGCCATGAAAGCTAGCGATAGTGAATTTTACTATCGATTGATCAGATTGAGTTTGACTATGCAGTAGCTTGATTTAGATAGAGGAATGATGATATTTTCTTTACAGGTTCAGCACCAGAGTCCAAGCATGACATTCAGCTCATCAAGACTTTGAGTAAATCTCTATGTAGATCATAGGCTTGAAGCTTTCTGGGATTTTGACCTTGGGAACTTGGAAAGTTGCTTCTGCTAACCCAAATGGTTCTGATATTCTTAGTATCTGGTTGCAGAGATCTCTCACGAGGAATAGAATTTGAGAAACTTCTTCTTGAAGTATAAGAAATTCTATTTCTCTGGTTCTTCTCAAGATAATTGAATGGTACTTTGTGATAACTCATTCTTGAGATAGATCTTTCCTTTCTTGTTACATTCCACTGCTTCTTATGATTTGAGACTGATGTTGCAAAAGTGGCTTTTCTATGAGTTCTCCTTCTGTAAATAGATTCAGTGAATCTCTTTCTTGAAGTATGAGAAACTCTCTTCTCTGTTGCTTCTGTATCAGAATGTCCATTTCTTCTAGAATCAACCTGCACACATGAAGTACTAGATGGACATTTTGGTACCCATTTATTTTTGGGTCCTTCATTGTTAGTTTTGGACCTTACATGTCCTTTTGGAATCCAAATGAATTTATTTCTCACATTTGAATTCCTTCTAATATTACATGTGTGAGAAATGTGACCAGATTTTCCACAATAATGACATATAACAGAATGATATGCAGTATGAGATTTTATGCAATTATTGTGATGGTCAAAAGAGTACAAATCCAAATTGTTTTTATTAAAAGCACAGGGATTGGAACTGTATACCATAAATGTATCTTGAGCTTCAGAGAATAATTTTGCAGATTTGTTCCTGTATAGCTCTTGGAATTTATCTTCCTTTTGACCGTCTGTGTTGATTGAATCATGGAAGTGTTCTGTGATCTCTCCTTCTACAATGTCTACTTCCAATTGCTCATCAACCATAGATATGCAGCTTTGAAATTCAGATGAACTGTTAACATTTTCAACTTCAGCAAGATGGTCAGAGACATATATAGACTCAAGAGAATCCCGAATTTCTTTAGCACTTGAGCAAAGTCTAATTTTCTGAAAATCATTTTCAGTTAAGCCTTTATGCAGAATTTGCATTGCTCTAATGTTTAGAGAGAACATTTTCTTTTCTTTCTCAGTCCAATCCTTCCTAGGTTTAAAATCAAAATCATTTGTAAAGACATTCCACATATGAGAATCGAATGATTTTATAAAACTCTTCATCCTAGCTTTCCAAAATGAAAAATCAATATTTTCAAGCAGAGGTGGAATGGTATGATCAACACCTTCTGTAAAAGAATTATACCCAAAATCAGCCATGATCTTTTCACTTGAGATCGTTGGATCCTTTAAACAAGTGACCTGCTCTGATACCAATTGAGAGTGCTGGCTGACACCCAAGAGGGGGGATGAATTGGGTGATAGAATAAAAACTTGATTTTCCTTTTCTAAAATATAAAGAAAGCAAGCTTTTCAAAGACTATTAAACGCACAAGAGATATATATATAATTCATATATGCTGGAAACTAAGAGAGTTAAGAAAAGAGATAATGCACACAGAGTTTATCCTGGTTCGGTCAACCCAGACCTACATCCAGTCCTCAGGCTCCACCTGAGATTTCTACTATCCTCTTGTTTAAACTGGGCACAAGAGAAGCCTACCACAGGTTTTACAAATACAGGTTCACCTGTCAACCTTTTCCACTGGTTTTACCATACAGGATAACCAGTCAACCTTTACAGAGTTTAGAATCCCTCTAAACACTCCCCCTTACTACCTGTAAGGCAATATCCCTGTTCTAAAACACCAAGCTTTTAGAACAACCTCAAACAGTAGAGGATTTCAATAAATGTGTTCACATAATGAACAGATTTTGATAAACACTTAAGTACAGACTCGAATATAATGAAGAGATACAAATTTTATACAAGTATGCTCATCTCAACATTTCTGGGCTCACATGAATATCACTCATACTCTGTGCAGAGCCTTCGATTTTCATCTCATGCTATCTTGTCATTTAAATGCGTCGTGTGTTCGTATTTTTTTCTTTCTGATATCTTCAAGTCTTTATATATGGTATTACATCTTTCTATCCGTTGGAGACTTGGAGAACTAGCCGTTGGAATCATTCTTCAGATCTAGATTCACTGTTCATGCGTAGAGTAGGCTAGACTGCGCGTTCTGAACATCTGCAACAACTGTACTTGCATAACAGCTTTTTCAGTAGCGCTAGCATTCTTTGCTATCGCTAACTGCATAGTATAATTTCTGCACTTGAGCTGTTAGCTAAACAAGTAATCATATAAATGCACAGCAGCTGTTATCGCAAGCAAAGTTCATTAGCTCAATGAGATGGATAATATATGATTCAGTTGAGGAATTTTATTGAGCACTCTCTATCGATAGACATAAGCATTATCGCTAGCATATTAGTTTAATTCAACGTTCAGCATACTAGCTATGTTATTAAATATTCTTCCTCTATCGATAGCTTTTTCATTATCGGTAGACATTTGCTTGCTCATTAGCTTTAGAGATACTGGGATGATTATTCAATAGTATTTTCAGGGTATCCTATTATCGATAACTTAATCCATTATCGCTAGCAACTACGTTAGCTCATTTGACTCTTGCTCTCAGGCACTAGCTATCCGAATGTTTATTATCTGAGGCACTTTAGTTATCGATAGCTTAACCTGTTATCGCTAGCTAATTTCTTTTGCTCAAGGACTTGGTTTATTTTTCTGCTAGCTGAGTTATCAATGAGCTTCTAGCGATAGATTCTTTCTTTAGCGATAGTGTTCTGTTACCTATTAGATATCACTTGATAAATAAGAGGTAACTTTCACTAATGTTTTCTCAGGGTCAGCCTTCATCAAAACTTAAGATTTCTAACAAGGGGAAGTACCAGATGACGAGCCGTATATTCTTGCCTCACAAGCGCAGCAAGTTTACTATGTGCAAGATCAGAAACACAAAGATTGGCACATGGTGATTCATATGAAGCCCCGAGACCTTTACGAAATGGGTGAGGAAGATGATGTGGAACTAGACAGCCAGCATTTTGAACCTGAAAACTTCGATAACCTCATTCCGGAAGAAGACGGGCATTTACCAGTAGTTAGATGAGTTTGCTCACTACAAAGTTATTATACAATTTTTCACATATTTTATTATGAGAAATTGATATAGTTGTTTATTTTCTTCTTAGGCGGGAGCAAGAAGATGATTGAAGAGACGCGCATGAACACCAACCAGAATGCACATCATCCTTTTTTTTAGAATTGTTATCCCCTAGCTATTGAAAGTAATAAGCAGCTTCATCCTCTAGCTGAAAGTAGGCGTATAAATTAGTATATATTGAAATATCGCAATAATCTTTGCCAATTATTTCTACCATTAAAAATTGCATGCCATTTATTTTTCGGAAACAATCATTTTTTATCAATAACTTTATGATGTAATAATTGTCAGTTATCAGTAACAAAAAAAAATATTATATCAATTTTTTTGGGGTGGGGGAGCCAGTTTTATAGAGTCCAATGTCCTGACCGTTAGACCATGGGACCATTGACGCTAACAGCACTTACGGTAGGAAAAAGACTGCAGGTATTACTAAGGGGGATGAAGTAATTTCAAGTGTACCTAGAATCCAGTTGACTCGCTTGGTACCCACACAAAATCGGAGCATCGATTTGAACCCCCATTACGTTATACGACAGATGCACAATGGAGGAAGAGAAGAGAAGAGATCCATGTAGTTTTTATCGGGAGTTTCTTTTTTACTCTTGTTGCTTCTCTGGAAAGACAAAACTACTCCCGTATATAAATATATGAAAAGTCATATCTTTACAATTCAAATTATTAAGGGGAAATTACTCCTTTAAACCCATATCTTTTACATATTTATACAACAGCCCCAATTCACATTGGGCATCATATATTAGCCCTAATTCTTATTGGGCTTGGGCCCTAACCCACCAAGGGGGATTAGGTATTTCCCTACATCTCCCACTCACACTTGGTGTGTTAGATGATAAGGGTCAAGTCTCTTTCTCTTCTTTCCTTCTTTCATACTAAGTGCTCTGTCGTAATCGTGTGGGCATGACGTCTCCTTTTAGGTGTCTTGTACTAGAAATCCCTTTTACAGAGATCAGCACAAAACAACCCTGTAGTGCAGCTCGATCATTTAAATATAGTGCCTCAGATATCCTAGATATACACAAATACACTTTTCTCATGGTCAATCTAATCCCTTTTGAGCCAAGATAAAACTCAGATTGCCTTTCTCATATGCAGTGTCCACACTTATGAAATTACCACACTAATATCATAATGGACCGGTCTCAGACACTAGCATAAGTGCATGTATTTTAGGTAATCTTCCTTTCGCCCAAATATTACTTCAATATAATTCAACCGCTTTCCTAATGTAACACCTTTAGGTCGCATTTATCAAGATCATAGGATATATGCTAAGGTAGCAGACACTAAAACATATTTCCATGACATTGTCAAAGTCCAAGGACATCAAGAAATTATGGAACCTTTGTTGGACTCACACAGCAGTGAAACAGGGATCCATTCGATGGCATGTCGATTGCCTATCGATTGGGGACTGTCATTCGATGGGAAGACTGAACAATCGATTGTTACGCAAAAGTACTCTAAGGAATTAGACTGCTATCAATCGAGTGTTTGGAAAAGCAATCGATTGGGAAAGCAATTGATGTACAATTGATAAGCAATCGATGGGAACTTACAGAGAATCCAAGATATATGTAATCGATTAAAACTTGATCAATCGATTGACACAAGGCAATCGATTGGAAAATCAAGCAAGCGATTGACTCAGTTAGTTTTTATTCGATAGCTGACATTTCAATCGAGTGATGCAGGTAGCAATCTGAACCAATTTGAAGGAATTCGATGGACGACCTGAAACACCAATCGATTGGCACCTCCAGCAATCGATTGGAAACTGAAGATTTTCAAATTTGTTTCTTTTCTTATGTCTAACTGACTTTATATAAAAGATGTACTTGTTGCTATTCTGGGCAGTTTACGTTGGACACAAAGAAACACAACCAAAGAGCCGTTACTCATAGTCTTTACCTACACTGAACTAAAGAGAAGAAAGAAAGAGAAAACGCACACAGATTTCACACTGGAGCATTAAATGCAACTTAGAATCATCACCAATCTCTAAAACTTCATCTCTCTCTCAGCTTCACAACTAGAGCACAGAGACTCAGATGCACCAACGGGAAGAAATTCTAAAGAGTAAAAGGAGTTAAAGTTGACATTGGTTGGTAGAGAGCATTAAGTGAAATCTAACTATCTATTTCCTACTGCAATCAATTCGATCTGAGTTCTCTCATTTGTTCTTCAATCTGTAATCTTATCAGCTCAAGAGTGTGAGCAAGTTTTGTAATTATGAATTACTTATCTATTGAGAGATTTCCTTGGGATAGTGGGATCCTAGAGGAAAGGGTTGTATTCTTATAAGTTGTAAGGGGGAGTGATATGTGAGAAGGAGTTCTTACTGAGAGATCATTTGTAAAGGCACTCAAGAGCCTGTTTGAATCTTGAGGATTAGTGGAACCCAACTGGAATTTGGAGAACTGGACATAGGCCAAGAGTTTGGGCTGAACCAGTATAAATTCCTTTTTCATCCGGCTAAATTTTAGAAAGCACAATTCACCACCTCTTGTGCAGTCCTACCAATTACATTTGGTACCAGAGCAGGTCTTCTCAGAATGATTTGATCCAACGATAAAGAGAAGCAAAGATCTACCATGGCAGGTTATGACAATATTCTCCCAGAAGGAAGCTCAATTAACTGACCTCCAGGCTTCAATGGAGAACATTATGAGAGTGCTGGCTGTCACCCAAGAGGGGGGGTGAATTGGGTTACAGAATAATTTCGTTTAAAAACTTCTTTTTCTAAAATATATTGAAGGCAAGCTCTTTCAAAACTATTAAATGTACAAGAGATATATATAATGCATATATGTTGGAAACTATGAGAGATTAGGGAAGAGATAATGCACATAGAATTTATCCTGGTTTGGTCAACCCAGACCTACATCCAGTCCTCAGGCTCCACCTGAGATTTCCACTATCCTCTTGTTTAAACCGGGCACAAGAGAAGCCTACTACAGGTTTTACGAACATAGGTTCACCTGCCAACCTTTACAAAGTTTTAGAATTTTCTCTAAACACTCCCCCTTACTACCTGTAAGGTTACCACCCTGTTCCTAAAGCACCAAGCTTTGGAACAACCTCAAGCAGTAGAGGATTTCAATAATAAGGTTCACTCAATGAACGGATTGTGATAAACACTTAAGTACAAAGTAATGTGTGATGAAATACAACTAGAGCTTTAATAATCTTAACAATGTATTGTTCTAGCACTTCTTATCTAATGCTCTCAATCTGAGTAATTTGCAATTCTGTATAATGCTCTGGTCATTGCTCGTTTTATTCAATCGTTGATCATCATCTTCTGGAAGCAGATCTTGTTCTATTTATATCTTCAAAGATTGTCCTTTGATTCAGCTTCATATGACCGTTAGAATATGGTCGTTGGAAGTCCATAGCCGTTGGGGATAGATACTATTTATCAGCTGATTCAAACTTCTGAACTGTTCACGCGTAGAGTAGGCTAGACTGAGCGTTCTGAACACCTGTACTTTCATAGCAGCTTTTTCAGTAGCGCTAGCTTGATCTGCTATTGCTAACTTCATTGTGTGAGATCTGCACTTAAGCTGTTAGCTGAACAAATAATCATATAATGCACAGCAGATGTTATCGCAAGCGTAGTCCATTAGCTCAATGAGATAGTGACAATTAATATATGTTATATTGAAAGCATTCTCAATCGATAGACAAGAGCATTATCGCTAATACATCCCTTGTGATCAATGCTTAGAATTCTAGCAATATCATACCAACAAATATCTTACTATCGATAGCTAATCCCATTATCGCTAGTTGCTTGATTGCCTATTAGCCTTAAGGATACAGATACAAGTATTCAGAGGTATTTCAAGGTATCCTATTGTCGATAGCTAAACTTGTTAGAGCTACAACAATGTTAGCTCATTTGACTCTTGCTCTCAGGCACTAGCTATCTGAATGATTATTATCTGAAGCACTTTTGTTATCGATAGCTTAACCTGTTATTGCTTGCTGATTTCATTAGATCAAGGACTAGGTTTATTTTTCTGCTAGCTGAGTTATCAATGAGCTTCTAGCGATGGATTCTTTCTTTAGCGATAGTGAATGACTTAGCGATAGATATCAACTCTGTTATTTCTAAGTCTTCACTTGCTATGGCTCTGTCTATTAGCTATAGAGATACACTTAGCGATTGAGATATTCATTCTTATTGTTCTGCTAAGTTACCATATGCTATTTTTGAATCTTTTATTCAGCAATATATCTTTTATTCTTGCAATGGTGATCTGTTACCAATCAGATTTTACACGTTTAAATTCATAGGTAACTTTTTCTTATTTACTTATGTTCCTTATGGGTCAGTCTTCATCAAAACTTAAGATTCTAACATTCTCCCCCTTTTTGATGATGACAAAACATAAGTTAAAGATTTTCATTAAAGCACATCCAGAACATATATCAACATTAAGCATAAAGGAATAATAATGCATGAATGGAGCATGTTCAGAGTAATCATTGAGATAAAAAAAATGTTCATTTGTATTTTGTATTGCAAAAAAAAAAAGAAACTACTAAGAAAAGGAATATAAAACTGTTAATTATTCAGATTATGTAGATGCATATGAGAATGGTTTTTAGGGAATGATTCAGGCTTTTTGGTTTATTCAGAATCAGAATCATCCTTCCAATTTGAGGTGTCTAGCTCATAATCTCCAGACTCACTGCTTATTCTCCCAGAATCAGATGAGGGATCTTCAAGTAACTCAGATTCAATTTCAACCTCCTTTATCTTAGCAGAAACTTTCTTCTTCTTGGTGATAGCTTTCTTCTTAGGAGGAGATGGATGAGTTTTCTGAATAAATTGGGCTAGAAGCCTTTCCCCATAGCTCAATTGCTTCTGCTTATTCTTTGGAGGAGGCTTGACAAATTTTCCTTTCCCCTTAGGCACAGTTTTTCTTTTTGATGTCTTGGGGGCAGATTTGGGTTCTTCAATCACAATCCCTTTAGATGCCCTGGATTTCTTTCCTGGAGGTTTGGGAGCAGATTTCTTGATTCTTATCTTCTTGGGAGCAGACTCGACCTCTGATACTTTTTCTTTTCCAAGAAGTTCCAGGTTCTGAGAGGTAGTCTGAATAAGATCTTTTTCCTTTTCCTTCTCTTTTTCAGCTTCTTCCCTTGCTACATCTCTATCCTCTCTTTCCTTTAGTTCTTGGGCAGATTTCTCTAAAAATTCTTCAACTTCCTCATGCAGCTCTTGTGCTCGCTAAAAATAATGAGGAAGAAGATTTACAGAGACTGGTTGAAATTCTTGCTCATATAGAACCATGGCCATGCTCAAATCTTCCTTTTGAACTTCATTATCAGGAGAACCATCTGGATTGATTGATGCATTGTCTTCCTCATCAGATGCATCCTCCACTTGGCCTTCTACTAAGCCTTCTTCTGTCATATTTTGGTCTCTTTGTTTCTCCCCCTTTTTGTCATCATCATTGGCAGAGGTAGGAGAAGAGGATTGTTCATGAATTTGGGAGGAGGTGGTAGGAGAATGAGGGTTGGCGATAGTGGTAGCAATTGGCTGAGTTGGTGGTGAAGTGGGAGTGCTATCGCTAGGGATGGTGCTAGCGATAGTGGTTGTTTGTGGTGTTGGGACTTTGGTGATTGAGGGTGAGGCTTGTGTTTGAGGGCTAGCGCTACGGGAAAGGTTAGCGGTAGGAGAATCTGTGGGTGTTGGGATTTTGGTTTGAGGAGAAAGTGGAAGGGTAGGTATTTGGGTTTGAGAAGGATGACTATCGCTAGGATGTTTGTAGGTAGAAGGAGATGGGTAATGTGATAGGTGAAAAGAGGAAAGAGAAGAGGTTGAAGGTGAGTGATTGGGAGAGAAATGAGAGGATGAGTGATAATGGAGAGGGGAATGATGATGCTGTGAAGTACCTTCTGATGGAGGAGCTGTTTCTCTTTGTTTAACATACTCAGGGACGAGGCATAGATGTTCTTCCAGATTTTTCACCTGATCCTGTAGCTCTTGAATAGGCTTCATCAATTCTTCTTTCTGAGATTCTAAAGCCAAATTAAATTCGGTAGAAACCCTGAAGACAATTTCTTCTATTGCATTTTTGGAGAAAATTGTCCTTGATGTAACAGGAGCAGAGGGAGGAGTCTCTTGATCAAGATTATGCTGCTGCTGAGGAGAAGGAGTTCTCTAAGATTGAGTCTCTTCCTCAATAGGCTGAGACTGGGCTGATGAAGAAGGAGCATGAGAGGCCTCAGAACCAGAGACAGCACCACTCGATTTAACAGGAACCCCTATTTTTCCGAGAGTGGAGATAGTAAGTTGTTTGCAATTTTTATTGTCTTTTTCTCCGGTAGACTTGATCTTTGAGAACTCAAGGAGATAAGACATGAGCTGAGGATATGGGAGAGGGGCCTTGGCAGATTTTTCAGATAGGTATCGGTGAAGCTCCAATGATATCAACTGCCCTGGATTTAAAGGAACTTTTGAAATCAGATTGGGCAGCCAGGGGTTGTCTATCTTGGGAAAGCTACTGAAGTCCCCTGCCTTGTGAGTCATTAATCTTGTATACACGTAGTGTAGTATTCTGTTGACTACAGGCATGCTAGCTGGCTTATTGGAAGAGGTTTCATAAATTTCTACAAGTTCTTCCTCAGAGTAGGGCTCAGAGGAGTACCACTTGTTATGCTCTGCTTCAAATATCCCCAGAATGTTGTTGATAGCTAACCAGTTAAAAGAAATCCCCCTTCCTCTCATTGACGCCTCAAATACGATATTGACCAGCTCCTTTTTCTTATATTCTGGCTTGGCTTTCATGCTCGAATAGAATGACCTCAGAACTTCCTCATTGTAGACATTCTGAATACTAAGCCAGTTCTTGTATGGAAGAAGCCAGGCATCTAAGTCGAAACCATTCTGCTTGAAATATTCCAAATCCACCCATACTGCAGTCCTGTCTAGGGTTTTTCGTTTTGCGAAGACAGCGCTTGGGGTTTCAAGGGGATCTTCTGAGTAGGGCAAATCGGAGGTAGTTCGCTTTTGACGTTTAGAGCCTGATTCAACTACTTCTTTCTGGGATTTGGACCTCTTGCTAGCGGATTGAGAAGAGGGTTTAGCGCTAGAGGTAGCCTCGACATCACTCACACTTGGAACTTTGGTTCTGGCCATTTCTGGGTTTAGGTTTTTAGGGTTTTGAGAGATGAAATAGCAGAGTATGTTTAGAGCGTTGGGAGAGAAGAGAATGAATGTGAATGACCTAATTTTATAGGTTTCAGAATTTACCGTTAATGATGAATATTTGCTAGACGTTTCGCATTCTGGGCCTTTTAAGCGACTGGCTATCGCTAGTAAGAACAGTTATCGCTAGCAGGCATGATCCCACGCTGAGCAAGTGACTAAGATTTGTCACTTACTCCTTCCATCTATCGATAGCTGACTTTGCTATCGATAGCGCTATTAGCTAGCGATGACAATCTTTGCTCAATTAGCTTTTGTCCTGCATACAATTATCGATAGTGAAACTCACAATCGATGGGTTAGTTTAGCAAAACTTAAGATTTAACATTCAGAGCAGATTTTATAGAACAAAATAAACGTCAATCATTCAAAGTGATGACCTCAATATTATGCTATTTAATCCAATCAAGATCTGACAGAGAATCTATCCAGAATAATGTTAATTAATATTAAAGAGTAGAGATAAGATTGCTCTTTGAAAGGACTTTTCTTCAGAGGAAACTTGGAGAGCTAGTTTCATCTTCCAGTTAACTATCGATAGTGCTTTAGCTTACTGATGGAAATCTTGGTCTAATACAACTCTGATCAGCAAGGCCTAGCGATAGTGCATCATACTATCGATTGATAAGTCCTGCATAATTGAGAGATTTTTGACAGAGCAAGTGCAGATAGAACATATCTAATTGATTGTATAATTTAACAATTTTTTACTTTTGATAACTCATGCATTTTGAAAGGTATCAATTGAAACAGTTTCAACTTTGTCATCCAGTTTTCAGAAGTCATTTAAATGCACAGCAGATGTTACCGCAAGCGTAGTCCATTAGCTCAATGAGATAGTGACAATTAATATATGTTATATTGAAAGCATTCTCAATCGATAGACAAGAGCATTATCGCTAATACATCCCTTGTGATCAATGCTTAGAATTCTAGCAATATCATACCAACAAATATCTTACTATCAATAGCTAATCCCATTATCGCTAGTTGCTTGATTGCCTATTAGCCTTAAGGATACAGATACAAGTATTCAGAGGTATTTCAAGGTATCCTATTGTCGATAGCTAAACTTGTTAGCGCTACAACAATGTTAGCTCATTTGACTCTTGCTCTCAGGCACTAGCTATCTGAATGATTATTATCTGAAGCACTTTTGTTATCGATAGCTTAACCTGTTATTGCTTGCTGATTTCATTAGATCAAGGACTAGGTTTATTTTTCTGCTAGCTGAGTTATCAATGAGCTTCTAGCGATGGATTCTTTCTTTAGCGATAGTGAATGACTTAGCGATAGATATCAACTCTGTTATTTCTAAGTCTTCACTTGCTATGGCTCTGTCTATTAGCTATAGAGATACACTTAGCGATTGAGATATTCATTCTTATTGTTCTGCTAAGTTACCATATGCTATTTTTGAATCTTTTATTCAGCAATCTATCTTTTATTCTTGCAATGGTGATCTGTTACCAATCATATTTTACACGTTTAAATTCATAGGTAACTTTTTCTTATTTACTTATGTTCCTTATGGGTCAGTCTTCATCAAAACTTAAGATTCTAACACATTACACCTTCTGGAAGATGAAGATGAGGACATTCATTAAGGCAAATGGGTATATGCTCCGGAAGATCATAGAAGATGGAGACATTGTGCCAATGAAGATTGAAAATGGAGCTTAAGTGCCTAAACTACCTGCAGAATTCACAAATGATGACAAAGACAATATGGAGCTGAACAGCAAGGCAATTCTGGTGATTCAGAGTGCTCTCAGCCAGAAGGAATATTTCAGAGTGTGTCATCTAGAAACGACCAAAGAAATGTGGGATGCTCTGGAGATTGCTCATGAAGGAACCTCAGGAGTCAAAGAAAGAAGATATGAGCAACTAGTTTCATAATTTCATCTATTCAAAATGGAAGAAGGAGAGCCCATCAGAGAGCTGGAGATTAGATTCACACATATGATAAATAATCTCACTACTCTTGGAAAAAGAATCACAGAAGCTGAGCAGGTGTCTAAGATTCTGAAGATCCTCACACTAGAATGGCAAATGAAGGCCACTGCCATTCAAGAAATGTGAGGTGAATCAATGAGATCTATCACTGCTCTATTTGGAAGCCTGGCAGAATATGAAACTACAATCATAACACAAAGAGAGCTTTATGGAGATAAAAAGAAGAAGAATCTGGCTCTCTCGGCTCCCATAAAAGATGATGAGAACGAGGAAGATGAAGAGGAACTTGATGATGATGAGATGGCCTTTATGGTCAGAAAATTTAAAAAGTTCTTCAGAAGTGGAAAAAGATTCCAGAGAGGTGGCTCCAGCAACACTAGAAGAGATCCCCAGAAAAATCCTCCTGTATGCTATGAATGTAAGAAGCTTGGGCACTTCAAATCAGAATGTCCAAGTCTTCAAAGATTTAAGGAAAAGTAGAAAAAAAAGGAGAGATTCCAGGGCAAGAAGAAAGCCTATGTCTCTTTGATTGCACCATATTTTTATACACTTTTCATTGATAAAATCATTAGATTATTGCATGTTCTTGGGGTAATTGCACCTAATTAGGGTAATTTCTGACTTTTGCACACTTTGTTGGAATTTGTTCTAATTAAGGGCAATTTGGGAATAATTATCACGATTTATTGTTTAACCCATTTTCAAGAACATCTTGATGCTACCTTAGGTCCATTTTATATGCAGCTCATAGAAGAAGTATACCCAAATTAAGAAGCCAAGTTGCAGCGAAGAATTCTGGACGGAGCAGAGGAAGAAAGTGAAAAAGAGGTAGAAACCTCTGTCGCTCGCCGTGGCCTCGCAACGGCGAAGCTCACGATGAGAAAGACAAGAAGAAGTAGAAGCAGCGGCGAGCTGACAGTGAGCTCAGAGGCAAAGTTCCTAAACTGATGCTCGCTCGTCGTGGCCTCGCCACGGCGAGCCCACGACGAAGTGACAGAAATCTGCAAAAATTCTGACGCGCTTTTAGGGTTTTTGGGGGAGTATAAATAGATCCAAACACCCCCACCTTCAGTTTCCAAGACTCCTATGCACAAAATACACCTCATCTGCTAGGGTTTCACTCATTCCCTTCATTCCTCACTCAAATCTTCATCTTCCCACTCAATCTCACCTCCATTCTTGCTGATTTTCTTGTTCTTCATCTTTCCACCTTCCATTTCCACCATACTTCTTCTTCTATTCTTCATCCATGGAGGCTGTGGTCATGGGCTATCTTTGGCTCGAATTTGAGGACATGAGAGGCTAGAATCTTGGTGCTTTGGTGGTGTGAAGGTGGCTTGAGCTTCAATGGGCGAAATAGGGGAGTTGTTTGTTTTCTCATGCTCTTTTCCTTATGTATTGAGTCTTGTGGTTGCATTTCTCTTTGTATATTTGGATTTGAGACATGATTTCCTTTTCTAGTTGTTTATGAATTGGAACATTTGTGTTGGATATTGAGTTATGTTAATTGAATGATATGTATGTTTAAATTTCCTATTGGATTTATGAATGTTATATGATTTTTAGTGGTTGCTAGATTGTGTAGCTTAATTTGTCCAATTGAATGCTGTGGTTGCACATTCTTGAGAGGAATCAGTTTTCAAAACTCATGTCCCAACACACACCAAGTGGAGCATAACACTAACCCTAAGTAATAACTATGAAAGTGGTTGCTTGATTAGTTATTAATTAGGGCTAGTGGACCCCTAGTGGTTGCTTGGGGATTTTTCAATTAGACTTGGTGAATCCTTTAACTCCCAATATCAATTTAATGAAGCGTGAGAGCCACCGTAATATCACCAAAGCCCATTTTATCAATTTCCCTTAATCCAAACCCTTTTTACTCATCAATAAAAAATTACCAAAAAGAAGTCTTTAAATTCTCACTACTTTTATCAAATGACCTTTTCAAACAAAAACCCCATATATTTTATTGTTTTAATTGCATTTAGTTAAGATAGGTAGTTTAGAAAGACTCCTCAAGTGAAACGACCCGGGGTTGCAACCTATATTGCGATCCTTGGATTGAATTTTGTCTTAACCCCAAGGCACATTTAAGCAAAGGTTAAATCAATGGCCCTGTTGCCGGGGAGTCATTTTTGACTCCCTAGGTTAGCTAAGTGTCAATTGAAACTATTGACTAGGGGTAGGAGTCATTAGGATTAGGTTTAGGTCATTTGCATCCTTAGGTTAGTTTACATTTGCTTGTTTTGTTTTGCATCCAATTTTCCTTGAAAATACCAAAAGTTTTGCTGACTCTTTGTTCTTGATTGACTTGTGATTACTTGACTTACCACACTTCCATACTTACGTACATACCACACACTTCCTACACATACTTTACATTACACTTCATACATATCATATGTAAAAGACAGGAATGCACAAGAGGGGGGGGGGTGAATTGTGCTTTCAAAAACTAATTCTGAAATGACAACATTGTTTATACTGGTTCAGCCCAAACTTGGCCTACGTCCAGTTCTCCAACTTGCAATTGGGTTCCACTAGTTCCTCAAGATTCAATGAGGCTCTTGACAGCCTTTACGAGTGATAGCAAGAACTACCCTCTTTACTGATCACTCCCCCTTACACTTTGTAAGATTACACCCTACTCTTAAGATCCCACTATCTTAAGAGTAAATCTCACTTTGATAATAAATACAATATGATTGTTCACTCAATTGAACAGATTGTGTTACACACTGAAGAGTATGAAATCAATGAATGTTGAGAGTATTGAATGCAGTAGATACAGATAATCAATGTGGCAATCAATTCTTGCAACTAACTTCTTCCCAATAGCATTTATAGTTTCTCTTAAAAATATATCCGTTGAGAATATGGCCGTTGAAGTTCTCAAGGAAGGTTGAGAAGTCTGGTGGAGTAATGGTGATGAAATCTGCTATGCATTTACTCCATTGTACTTGCTTTTGCTTTAGCTCATCTTTCTTTTTCTATCGCTGACAAAGTAGGTGAGCTCCAACGGCTCTTTTGACCAACTTGAGTGTTAACGTTAATTTCCATAAGTAGGTCTGAACAACTCTGTACTTTGAAAGCTAAAAATAGGCTTGACCATTGATTTTGAATATTTTCTATCGCCACTTCGATTACATGCCTCTGATCGATCACAGGAGCTGTTGTCTAATCGATTACACATCGATTACCTATAGATTATAGCCTGCATCACTGAACATCAGATTAGTAATTCATGCGCCTCATCGATTACAGGGGAGGCCTGATCGATTAGGCAGATTTGATCGATTACACATATTTCTCTAATCGATTACAAACAGATTACATTCAGATTACTCAATCTTCTTCTAATCGATTACATTGCTCTAATCGATTAGCCAATTGCTTCTTAATCGATTACTGAACTCTTATCGATTAGACTGGGATCTCTTAATCGATTACATGGCTCTAATCGATTAGGCTAACATTTTCTCATCGATTACAGGGACCTCTAATCGATTGGGCGCTATATAGATTGAACTTGTTTCATCTCTAATCGATTAGGCTAATTTCACTCATCGATCACAGGGGCCTCTAATCGATTGGGCGCTATCTGATTCTTCTCTAATCGATTGGGCTTAAGTTATTTGACTTGCAGTCTATCCCTGATCGATTGCTGATTGCACCTAATTATTTTATATTTTGACCCACTAATTATAGTAAATTAGCACTTGTCCTAGGCTAATACATGGCAATTCAGGCACTTTTACACTTATAATTCCAATACATTGAGTTAATTGCATTTTAGTGCTTAAATGAGAATTTTAAGGTTTAAACTCATGTATTTCTTATTTTTGGACTTGGGATATTACAATTTGTGGTTGAATTTGTCATTGTAGGAAGTCTTGATAAAGATGGACCCGAATTCCAGAAATTACAATTTAGTGCTCGAATTTCAGAAATTACACCTAGGTCCCGCTACACTGCATATCTCAGTTGGGCAAGGACAAATTGGGAAATTTGGGAGATTAAAGGAGGGCAAAGATGGAATAAAAATTGTTGGGTTCATTTCTATATTTTTTTAAATAGAGATTAAATGAGTAAGGGTCCCGTTTAGAAGCTTATTTGGGTATCCAGCAAAAACCCTTAGATTTAGGGCTTAATTTCCCTCAACCAAACAGCCCCTAAGCTCCTTATATAATTGATTTCTGCCCAGACCCGAGGAGGGGGACGAACAGCCACCATTTTTTTTTGCATCATTCATCCATCGCACACCATCATTCCTCTTGCTTCCTTCACGCCATTTTCCACCTTCATTTCCTCACGCAAATTTTCATCACCATCCTCCATCTCCATCTCCTCCACAGTGCCGGCAGCTTCCACTCCCACAGCCCCTTCTTCACGCCATTTTTCAGCCATTTATCATTCCCATTCGCCCAAAACAGCAACCATATTCCACCTCCACCATTTCCCTTTCACAATCACGCACACACACTAATTAACACAATCCCATTCCCATCTTTCACCCTCACACCATCTTTGTTCATCTTCACACCTCAATCTACATTCAAGCATTCATCCATCTTCACACCTTCCAGCAAGCCAAATCCAAACAGCTCTTTCATCCATACCTTCATCTCCATTTTCTCAAGCTTCTTCTCCATTTTCATCACACACTTCACACATTCATTCACCCAGCCACCATCACCATTTGGCCTCCACTACCTCTTCAATACTTCACGCTATTCTTGAACCACCTCATACATTCCATCATGGATTTCTTTCAAATCATTGATCGTGGGTTCAAAAGGATGAGTGGCTAAAGCATTTGGGGATTCTTGGTGGATAGAGCAACCGGAGCTTCAATGGTCTTCTAGGGGAGTGTTTAGTGTTTTCTTATGTCTAATTACACATTTATGTTCAAATTCCTTTGATTTGTATCTATGTGTGTTGATTGGAACATGGTACACTATGGATTTCTATTGCTTGTGCTAGTTTTCCTTTGGGATTATGTATGTAAGTAAGCGATTGCTTTTATATACATAAATCTTAGTGTTTGTATCTTGGCATTATTCAATTGATGTGGTAGAATTGCTTATCTCCTTTGGATTGCTAGTTTGGAATAGTGCATTTGATCATTGCATTTAGCACTAAACACTAGGTCCAATCTTGAAGGGTCAAATTACACCTTCAAGAAGAGACTCATTGTTTCTTTGTCAAGGACTCTCACTACCAAGCGATTTTTAACGATTACCTAATTAATTAATTGTGCAAGCGATGTGCCGAATCAATTAGTAATTAGGATAATTGGACTTAGGCGATTGCCTTTGGTTAAACACATTTGGTCTTGGATTTTTACTCCCATTTTAATTAAGAAGCTAGGAAGGTTGCTAAGTTCCATCAAGAGGCCCTAATTCCATCAAAAGAGTTTTCAAACCATTTGTTTGCTTTATATAATCCAAAAAGCCAAAAACAAGTCATCTTTGCATTCCTACAATTGAAAAATACTAAAAACATCATTTCAATTACTAAACCCCTAGTTTATTTGCTTTTCAATGCATTTAAGTTAGTCTAGGCATCAAAATAAGTTGACTCCTTTGAGAGACGACCCGAGGTTGAGCCACTTTGCTCAAGCCTTGGTTTCACATATTTTCTTGCATTTGACCCCGAGGCGCAACATTCCGACGAAGGTCAAATCAATGGCGCCGTTGCCGGGGAGTCAATTTTGACTCCCTAGGCTAACTAAGTGTCAATTGAGCATTGACAAGGGGTTTTTAGGTTTTTAGGATAGATTTAAGTCATTTAGTTGCATTTAGGTAGTTAAGTAGTTGTAGGTTGCATTAACATTGCATAACTTTTGAAAATCCAAAAATATTGTGCTCTTATGTGTTCTTGCTATTCGCTCACTGCCATATTGGTGTATTACTGATTTCTTGCACCATAGCTTTGTGATTTTTGTGACTTGTTGCTGTTAGGTGTGTTTGCTATTGAATGGTTGTGTGAATTGGGTGCATTACATATCAAGAATTTGACACATCACCAATTTTTCAAAGCGAACAACTCAACAAAGTCATTTTCTCCTATTTGGACTTGTTGAGACCATTTTCCACTATTTATAAAATCAATTGCAAGATCTTGGTGTTCAAGTCCACTTAGAAGTGCAATTTTGGGCATTTTGGCATATTGGTGTCCAAATTTGATTCTAGGCTTTTTCCAAGTAATTTGGTATTTTTCTCAAGTCCCTTTAACATATTTAAACATGTTTTGATCATTGGGAGGGATTATATTAGCCTAGAATTAATTGAGGACTTTTTGCAACTTTGTTCAAAAATTTAGTGCACCTTTTAGCATTGCATTGGAAACTTTGACAAGATCCCAGAAATTTCGTATGCCCTGTGTTTCTAGTGTTTTGGACATGTTTAGATAGGTGTATTGCTGCTATTCTTGCACCTAAAATTGTATGATTGGCTTGGTTGCTCAATTTTGTGGTTTGGAGTCAAATTTGGTGATTATTTGCACTTTGAACAGTCAAATTTTTCATTTCAGCTCACTTTGCTCCCAAAACCATTTCTCCAAGTCATTTTTAGTGTTTTGAACTTGTTTGGATCATGTTTGCAAGTTTTTAAAGCCAAATCTCCACTTTTGCAACTTTGGCCCGTTTTCAAGAACTACTTTGTGCATTTGTGCAACTCAAGTGGCTATATTTGATTCTAAGCATTTTTCAAGTGGTTTGACATTTTTTCCAAGTCCCCCTAACTCCTTTGAACTTGTTTTGACCATTGAGGATGCTTAAAATAGCTTAAAATTGATTGAGGACTTTTTGCAAGATTTACTGTAATTTTGCTGCACATTTTCCAAACTTTGCTGCAACTTGTGTAGCCCTTTTGCTGCATTTTTGCAGCCACATTTAAGCAATATTTGTGCTCAAATTAGCCTACCTGTTGCTGCTCAAATTGGCTCCATTTGGCTGCCAAAACAGAATCAATTTCGCTGCATAACAGCACCAGTTTCGCTGCTGAAACAGCAGCAATTCTGCTGCAAAACAGCAGCAACACTGCTGGATAATTGCAGCGACACAGCTGCTGAAACAGCTCCTTTGTGTTGGATTTTTTTTTAGTGCGTACATGTTACTGATATAGCTGATATATTTGCTTCAAGTGTGCCGTAATTTTGCTGCAAAATAGTACTGATATTGCTTCAGATTTTGTGCATTTTCACTGCTGAATTTGAGCCATTTCATAGGGAATTGTTGCCACCAAATGGCTATTGCTTGATTGAAGTTGAAAAGCTACATTAGAACTTTAATTCTGCTTGAATTCTTGAACCACTGCCACTGAATAGTTGCTGCCCTATCTCAGTCTTGTTTGCATGAAAGTTACATGATTAGTTGCTGCTAGGTGGTGTTTGGTGTGAATTGTAGAAGTTGTGATTGTGCATTGCATACTCAATTTTTGCAAAATACTTGATTTTTCACCCTATACCACTCAACTAAGTCATTTTCAAGGTTTTTGACTTGCTGGGATCAATTGTACAAATTTTCAAATCCAATTTCTTATTTTGGTCAATTTGGTCCCTTTGCTTGCTTTCTAAGTGCACATCTTGTATTTCTTGCATACACTTGCTGTCTGCTCCTTGTGTATGACTAGAAACAACCCAGGGGAGGGTGAACTAATTCCAAAAATACCAGAACTTGAGAGACACCTTACCCAATTGAGGAAAGCTCATAGAGCCACCGTTTCTAGCACCTCTCTAGTTGTTGAGCACCCTTCCTCTCAAGAGTCTAGCTTAGCTAGTGACCCAGACACAGACTTAGAGAGTGACCCACCATATCTAGCCATGAACCCACCAAATGTCCCTGTTGTACCCAACATACCCGGTGTACCCAACATTCCACAACAACCTGGGAATCCTAATGGGGGTAATGGTAATGGGGCACATGGGCAAGTTGTTAATGAGGGAGAGATTCCCGTTCATGTTCCACCTGTGAGAAGAACTATTAGGGATGCTACTTGCACTAACATTGATTACAATCCATTTACAAATGCATTCCCTACCATTCACACTGATTATGAAATTAAAGGCTTGTTGATTCAATCCTTACCTAAATTTCTTGGTTTACAGAAAGAGGAGCCACACAAGCACTTGGATGAGATCTTTATACACTGCAATACCATGAAGCCAATTGGAGCTAATGTAGAAGATGTCATGTGGAGAGTTTTTCATCTTACTCTTGAGGGCAAAGCGAAGGAATGGTATATGAGCCTACCAAGAGTTACACCAGAGGCAATTAGCTCATGGGCCAACTTGAAGAAAGCTTTCCTAGACAAATTCTATCCGTATACGAGGACTTCCACAAGGCGAAAGGAGATAAATTCTATTTTGCAAGAGGCAGATGAGTCCTTGTATGACTATTGGGTGAGATTCCAAGAATTGCTAAGTCGTTGCCCACACCATCAAATACCGGAAGAGCAATTGGCTCAAACTTTTTATGATGGGCTTCGTGAAAAAGACCAAGACAAGCTTGATTCAGCATCTGGTGGTTCTTTTGTAGACCTTACCACCGAAGAAGGTTGGGAACTTGTGAAGAAGTTAGCCCTAGCCAAGCAACAACATGGGCCATCTAAGAGGTCGATTAGAGATTTGCAAAAGGTTGAGTCTACCTCCCTACATATACCTCAGTTGGATCGATTTGAGACTGAATTGAAGGCCATTCACTCTAGGTTAGACCGACTTTCTAGTCCACCTACTTCCCCAAGCTACACAACCGGTGGAGAGCTTGTGGCCCCTTCTTGTGAGTTTTGTGGGTCATCTATGCATGTCTCTTGCAATTGCCCATCTAGATACCAAGATTGCAATGCTATGTATCAACCACGTCAAGGAGGTGGAAATTCTAAGTGGGACCCTTACTCCAACACTTATAATGAAGGGTGGCGCCAAAACCCCAAGTTCTCGTGGAGGCAAGATGGGGATCCATCAAGGCCATTCAACAATCGACAAGGCCAAGGTGAGTCCTCCCATGAGGTGGTTCCCATGAGGCGAGAGAAGTCTTCCAATGCTCTTGAGGAGCTTACCAAGACATGTCAACAAGGCTTCCAAGGCATCCAAAATATGGTTGAGGCAAAGTTTGAGAAAAGTGATGCTAGGATGGCCCAATTAGAGACCAAAAACTCCAACCTTGAGGAGTATGTGACCAAGCTGTCCAATTCCTTTAGTGAGCTTCAAGCCCAACTTGGGGGCTCCCTTCCATCCAACACGGTCATGAACCCAAAGTCCCTCAATGCTATCAACCTTAGGAGTGGGAAAACAACATTTGACCCCCTCCAAGCTAAAAAGAAGGTGCACTTTGAGGAAGTTGAAGATGAAGAAGAACCGGTTGATGAGGAGATTGTTGTGGAAAGTCCTCCTTTGAGCCCGATGCATTTTGATCCATGTGAAAGTGCCAAGGAGAGAGAGCTCTATATAAGGAAGAAGGTCACAATGAAAGAGCCGGTGGTTGAGCTAACTCCCACGGCACCAAAGACTCCCAAGAAATCAAAACTCTTAAGCGTTCATGAGCATGGAGAGACGAGTATAAGCAGTGACCTAGCCACATCACCGGCTGGGGAGGTAACGCTTTCTAAACTCCCTTTCCCACATGCTTTCATTAAGAGTAGAAAGAAATTTGATGATCAAACTGAACAAGAAATGCTTGATTTGTTTGGAAAGTTACATGTTAATATCCCTTTCTTTCAGTTGGTCAAATCTATGCCCTCTTATTGCAAATTTTTAAAAGAATTATGCACAAACAAAAGAAAATTTAGACCAAATGAGAGGATTCAATTGAATCCTAGTGTGTCGGCTTTGTTCAAGCCTCAGTTGCCGGTAAAGTGCAAAGACCCTGGATCATTTATGATTCCTTGCACCATAGGGAACTTGACGGTGACGAATGCATTGTTGGATTTAGGAGCAGCCATTAATGTGATGCCTAGTGCGATTTTCACTTCTTTAGGCATTACCGGTTTGAAAAAGACAAGTGTGATTTTACAATTGGCTGATCGCACACTCCGATATCCACAAGGCATTCTTGAGGACATACTTGTTAAGGTTAAAGACTTAGTTTTTCCCGCCGATTTCTATGTTCTTGACACCGCTAGCGAGCCATGTGAATCGACTATCATTCTTGGTAGGCCTTTCATGCGGACCGCTGGATCTGTGATTGATATGAAAAATGGTTTAATTACAATGGAGGTGGGGGAACATAAGATTAGTTTTAACATGTATGAAGCAATGCGGCATCCTCATGAGGACTATTCTCTTCTAGATTTGAATGTGATTGACATTGCGATGGAGGATGCTATTGAGGAGCATGAGTTAAGCTTGCATTCATATGATTACACATCCGATCTTGAAGCTTATGACTCCTATTTTTCTTCCCTACCCTCTATTCATTCTTTTTCTTCCTTAGGTGATGACGTGTATGACCTTGACTCACATGTAGTTGATTGTCTACTTTCTGTCCCTTTGGATTTTTCTTTGATGTATAATGCTAGTTTGGATATGAGCTCCACTAACCTTTCTTTGGTGAGTGATAACACTTCTTTGGAAGATGGTAGTTTTCTCAATGTTGTAGGTACCAAGAAAGTGCAAGAGGTCGATTTTGAGATTGGGAACCAACACATGGGTGATTCAAACTCCAAGGGGATAGCCCTCACTCCAACAAAGCTTACCTCTACCACCACTCACTTTGGACCTCACCCACATGTGGTTAAAGGACCACTTCCCTGTCACTCATCTTTGAACTTAAATTCTAGACCTAGGATCTCCTCTCATACCTTGCGTTACTTGAATGAACTAATTTTGCCAAGTGAGACAGGTGTGCAGAGTGGAGTAACAACCGACGTAGCTGCTGTCCAAAATCAACAAGAGGTTGATTCGGCTGCTCGGACACCACAATCAAGTGTGGATGATGTTTCCCCTGCGGTAGTTGCTGCTATAGATCAACTAGTTGTTGATTCAACACCTGGGAAGACCGTGGGCCAAGTTAATGCTTCTGTTGAGCCTAGTCCATGCCTATCTAGCGGGTCAACAAAGGGGAGTCTTTCTTTACCTCCTACTCTCCCTTCTCTTGTGCCTTCAATTATTGAACCCCCATCCCTTGAGCTTAAGCCTTTACCTAGCAATCTTAAATATGCTTTTCTCGCTTCCGATGACAAGCTGCCTGTGATAATCTCTAATGATTTGATGGCAAACGAGGAGGCCCAATTGCTAGATGTTTTGAGAAAATACAAAAAGGCTATTGGTTGGACTTTGGCTGATATTCCGGGTATTAACCCAACTGTTTGCACTCATCGTATTCTTTTACAGGCTGATTCTAGGCCTCTAAGGCAACCCCAGCGCCGGCTTAACCCACTTATCCTTGATGTAGTAAAAAAAGAGGTCACTAAACTCCTAAGTGCTGGGATCATATATCCCATATCAGATAGCGAGTGGGTTTCGCCGGTACAGGTGGTGCCGAAGAAGTCCGGGATCACTGTTGTCAAAAATGAAAATGATGAACTTATACCTACGAGGGTGCAAAATAGTTGGAGGGTTTGCATAGACTATAGGAAATTGAATGATGCCACTCGAAAGGACCATTTTCCCCTTCCATTCATCGACCAGATGTTGGAACGGTTGGCGGGTCGCAGTCACTACTGCTTCCTAGATGGTTATTCCGGGTATTTTCAAATTCCTATTGCACCCGAGGATCAGGACAAAACTACTTTTACTTGCCCATTTGGTACTTATGCTTACCGGCGCATGCCCTTTGGGCTCTGTAACGCACCAGGCACCTTCCAACGATGCATGATGAGCGTATTTTCTGATATGCTCAATGATTGCATGGAAGTTTTCATGGATGACTTCACCGTCTATGGTGACTCATTCCATTCATGCCTACACAGCTTAGAGAGGGTACTCGCTAGATGCGTCCAAAAGAACCTTGTGCTTAATTATGAGAAATGCCATTTTATGGTTAGCCATGGTATTGTATTAGGACACATGGTATCTAGTCGTGGTATTGAAGTAGACAAGGCTAAAACTGAGGTGATAGCGACCTTGCCTTATCCCACTTGCCTAAAGGATCTACGATCCTTCTTGGGACATGTAGGCTTTTATAGGCGCTTCATTAAGGATTTTTCTAAAATAGCCTTACCCCTCTCTCAGTTGCTTCAAAAGGACACCAATTTTGTGTTTGATGAGAATTGTGTGCTTGCTTTTGACACTTTAAAAAGAAAACTACTTGAACCACCCATTTTAGTTGCACCAGATTGGTCTTTGCCCTTTGAATTGGCATGTGATGCATCCAACGCTGCTGTTGGCGCCATGCTAGGTCAAAGGAGCAATGGTGGACCGCATGTCATTGCTTATGCCTCCAAGACATTGGACACTGCACAAAGAAATTACACTACCACTGAAAAAGAATTGTTTGCCATTGTCTTTGCTCTTGATAAGTTTAGACCATATCTTCTGCATTCTGTTGTGGTTGTGTTCACTGATCATGCAGCGGTGAAATTCTTATTTACCAAGCCACATTCTAAGCCTAGGCTACTTCGTTGGACGCTCTTGCTCCAAGAATTCAAAATACAAATCAAGGATAGAGCCGGGAGCAACAACTTAGTAGCCGATCACTTGAGCCGCCTTCCGGATGATACAAGGGGAGTTGATTGTTCTGATTACGTTTGTGATGATTTTCCTGATTCTTCTCTCTTTGCCATATCTGTTGAGACACCATGGTTTGCTTCTATTGTGAACTATTTGGTTTGCGGACTCACCCCCGGTGACATGTCTCCCTTTCAGGTCCAAAAGCTTAAACAGGAAGCCCATCATTACTTATGGGAGGACCCAATCCTTTGGAGGATTTGTCAAGATCAAATGATCAGGAGATGTGTTCCGGATTCTGAATTTGAGGACATTCTGACTTCGTGCCATACTGTGGTTTGTGGGGGGCATTATAGCTCAACCAAAACAGCTAGGAAAATTTTAGAAGCTGGTTTTTATTGGCCCACCCTTTTTAAAGATTCAAATGATTTCGTAAGGGCTTGTGACACTTGTCAAAGATTTGGGCGGGGAGTAAGTAAGCGAGATGAATTACCCCAAAAGCCCCTTCTCTTTTGTGAACCCTTTGATGTTTGGGGCATAGACTTTATGGGGCCTTTTATTTCTTCAAATGGGTTTACTTTTATACTTTTGGCTGTCGACTATCTATCTAGGTGGATCGAGGCTATCCCCACTAGGACTAATGATGCTCCGACAGTTTTGAAATTTTTGAAAACTAATATCTTTAGTAGGTTTGGAGTACCTAAGTCCTTGATCAGTGATAGAGGCACCCACTTTTGCAACAAGCTCATCAATAACTTGCTTGCTAAGTATGGGGTGGCCCACAGAGTTTCAAGCCCATATCACCCACAAACCAATGGACAGGCCGAAGTGTCCAATAGAGAGGTCAAGCGCATATTAGAGAAGATTGTGAAGCCTAGCAGAAAAGACTGGAGCCAAAGGCTAGATGAAGCATTGTGGGCATACCGCACGGCATACAAGACTCCAATCGGCATGTCACCCTACCGGTTGGTGTACGGTAAGGGTTGTCACCTTCCGGTTGAAGTTGAGCACAAGAGCTATTGGGCGGTCACTCTTTGCAATATGGAGTTAAATGAGGCTGGCAAAGAAAGAGCCCTTCACATCCAAGAGCTAGAAGAATTGCGCATGAATGCCTATGAAAGCTCACGGATCTACAAAGCCAAAACCAAGCTACTTCATGATCGACACATCATCAACAAGACCTTTAAAGTTGGGGACCTAGTGCTCATGTATCAAGCCCGCTACCGCCATGGTCAAGGAAAGCTCAAATCTAACTGGTTCGGGCCGTATAGAGTCATTAAGGTCAACCCGTTTGGAATGTTAGATCTTTTGGAGGAAGAGACTGGAAATACCTTGCAAGCCAATGGTCATCTCCTTAAGATCTACCGTGGAGCACCACCACCGCTTTCTTGAGGCCAGGTTGTCCCTTTCCTTTATCTCTTACTTTTCATTACAGATGGACTGGTCAATGTTATGATCCAATGTAGTGTTTAGTTTAAGTGTGGGGGAATGGGACTTCCTAGTAGGAACTTAGTTGTTTCAATTCAATAAAATCCCTAGATATTGTTGTGATAGTTGCATATGCTTGCATTCATTGTTCCTCTTTCATTTTCTAAAACTTTTGCTATATGTTGATTGCACCATTCTCTACTCCTCTCTCTCCCTCTTTGTGTAGACGATGTGTATGCTTCAATCTAGAATTGGACTTCATACTTTCCGCTATACTTAGAGTTTGGTCAATTGATATTTAGCCATTTTTAAACATTGAGGACAATGTTTTGTTCAAGTGTGGGGGGTAGTTGCATGGCTTGTTGGCATTTTTGAGGTCTTTGCATGATTTTCTATGATTAGTGGTAACTTTGGGCAATCTTTGATTATTTTTGAAAATTTTCCCCCTAAAATTTGGCTTGTTTTTGCTTTTGGCTTGACTATTATGTGCAAAGGGTCGCATTTGCCATGATAGACTTGTTAGGAGTAAATTCAAGTACTTTTTAACTTGTTTTTGGTAAAAACCTAGATTGCCCTACTTTTTAAAAACATGTGCAAGAAGCCCCTCCTTTTATTGTTTGTTATCTTGGTCTTTGGGTAGAGGTTGCAATGACCTTAGCCTTTGTTTTTCAATTTTTGACGGTTGGATATGAGACTTGTTTGAGGCATGCATTGTGAAAATTGCTTTGTAATTGGTTGTTAATGGTGATATGTGAGATTAGCCTTGCCGTGAGGTAATTGAGCCTAATTTCCATAGATGAGTGCATTTTGCTTGATATGTTAACTTCTAGAACTTGTTTCAACTCTTGGTCAAAATTACATTAGCATATGTGTTTTGAAAGTGATTGAGGCATTCATTTTATCACCTCTTTAACCCAAACACAAGCCATAATTATTCATCCATTGTCCACCCTTTGAGCCATTCATTGGTTGATCTGCATTGAATTGAGTTGTTGAATGTAGCATATTGTTGAGTTGAACTGTAAGAGCCATTTGTGCAAATATATATGATGCCATGTGAATAAAAGAAAATGGTAGCTTGAAAAAAAAAAAAAGAAAATAAAATAAAAAAAAAAAAAAAATATAGAAAGAAAGGTAGAAAAGCAAAAAAAAAAAAAAATTGCAAAAATATGGTATATTGAAATGTGTGGCTAGTTTGAGTTCAAATGTGTAAATTTGGTTGCTACAATACATTTTTGAATGTTGCTCATGCATTTCAACCATCTTCATTTCATATCTCATTTTTTCTTATCCATATGGCTTTCCCCCATCATTAGAACCTCAAAGTCCTCATGATTCATTTCATACTTGCTTTATAAATGGAGATCTTAGATTTGTTACAAGCTTATGGTAAGTGACATATTGAGCAATTTGAGCGAAAGAACCCATACTGTGAGATGAGTTGAACACTTCAATTCTTGAGAGTTCTCACATATTGCCATTTGCTTCTAATTCCATTGTCAATTTTTCCTTTGTATGTCTTGAGCATTTCTTATTCCGACTTGAGATTGTTGATTAGCTTAAGCCATTGTCATTGCTTATCTATACTTTGTCCAGGAGTACAAAGGTCTAAGTGTGGGGGAATGATTGCACCTAATTATTTTATATTTTGACCCACTAATTATAGTAAATTAGCACTTGTCCTAGGCTAATACATGGCAATTCAGGCACTTTTACACTTATAATTCCAATACATTGAGTTAATTGCATTTTAGTGCTTAAATGAGAATTTTAAGGTTTAAACTCATGTATTTCTTATTTTTGGACTTGGGATATTACAATTTGTGGTTGAATTTGTCATTGTAGGAAGTCTTGATAAAGATGGACCCGAATTCCAGAAATTACAATTTAGTGCTCGAATTTCAGAAATTACACCTAGGTCCCGCTACACTGCATATCTCAGTTGGGCAAGGACAAATTGGGAAATTTGGGAGATTAAAGGAGGGCAAAGATGGAATAAAAATTGTTGGGTTCATTTCTATATTTTTTTAAATAGAGATTAAATGAGTAAGGGTCCCGTTTAGAAGCTTATTTGGGTATCCAGCAAAAACCCTTAGATTTAGGGCTTAATTTCCCTCAACCAAACAGCCCCTAAGCTCCTTATATAATTGATTTCTGCCCAGACCCGAGGAGGGGGACGAACAGCCACCATTTTTTTTTGCATCATTCATCCATCGCACACCATCATTCCTCTTGCTTCCTTCACGCCATTTTCCACCTTCATTTCCTCACGCAAATTTTCATCACCATCCTCCATCTCCATCTCCTCCACAGTGCCGGCAGCTTCCACTCCCACAGCCCCTTCTTCACGCCATTTTTCAGCCATTTATCATTCCCATTCGCCCAAAACAGCAACCATATTCCACCTCCACCATTTCCCTTTCACAATCACGCACACACACTAATTAACACAATCCCATTCCCATCTTTCACCCTCACACCATCTTTGTTCATCTTCACACCTCAATCTACATTCAAGCATTCATCCATCTTCACACCTTCCAGCAAGCCAAATCCAAACAGCTCTTTCATCCATACCTTCATCTCCATTTTCTCAAGCTTCTTCTCCATTTTCATCACACACTTCACACATTCATTCACCCAGCCACCATCACCATTTGGCCTCCACTACCTCTTCAATACTTCACGCTATTCTTGAACCACCTCATACATTCCATCATGGATTTCTTTCAAATCATTGATCGTGGGTTCAAAAGGATGAGTGGCTAAAGCATTTGGGGATTCTTGGTGGATAGAGCAACCGGAGCTTCAATGGTCTTCTAGGGGAGTGTTTAGTGTTTTCTTATGTCTAATTACACATTTATGTTCAAATTCCTTTGATTTGTATCTATGTGTGTTGATTGGAACATGGTACACTATGGATTTCTATTGCTTGTGCTAGTTTTCCTTTGGGATTATGTATGTAAGTAAGCGATTGCTTTTATATACATAAATCTTAGTGTTTGTATCTTGGCATTATTCAATTGATGTGGTAGAATTGCTTATCTCCTTTGGATTGCTAGTTTGGAATAGTGCATTTGATCATTGCATTTAGCACTAAACACTAGGTCCAATCTTGAAGGGTCAAATTACACCTTCAAGAAGAGACTCATTGTTTCTTTGTCAAGGACTCTCACTACCAAGCGATTTTTAACGATTACCTAATTAATTAATTGTGCAAGCGATGTGCCGAATCAATTAGTAATTAGGATAATTGGACTTAGGCGATTGCCTTTGGTTAAACACATTTGGTCTTGGATTTTTACTCCCATTTTAATTAAGAAGCTAGGAAGGTTGCTAAGTTCCATCAAGAGGCCCTAATTCCATCAAAAGAGTTTTCAAACCATTTGTTTGCTTTATATAATCCAAAAAGCCAAAAACAAGTCATCTTTGCATTCCTACAATTGAAAAATACTAAAAACATCATTTCAATTACTAAACCCCTAGTTTATTTGCTTTTCAATGCATTTAAGTTAGTCTAGGCATCAAAATAAGTTGACTCCTTTGAGAGACGACCCGAGGTTGAGCCACTTTGCTCAAGCCTTGGTTTCACATATTTTCTTGCATTTGACCCCGAGGCGCAACATTCCGACGAAGGTCAAATCAATTGCTTAAGACTTAGAAATCTCTATCAGATTAAGCCTAAGATATTTCTGATCTTATCATAGCCCTTCCCTATGCCTAAGCTATGTTTAGTTATCATCAAAACCTATCATTCTAACATTCTCCCCCTTTTTGATGATGACAAAACAATAGATTTAGATAAACAAATAACTAGGCCGGAAGAGACAGAAATAGGAAACTAATAGTAAACATATTATAAACCATAAGTCAGATGATACAATAGACATATAATTGATAAGGTAATAAAAACAATACACAAAGAAAAACACTGGAAAGCAAGTAAATATGCAATGTATGAGTGATGCATATGGGGATAGTCAAAGGTGATGGAAGATTTCTGGATCAGTCAGAATCAGTGTCATCCTTCCAATTTGATGTGTCCAGATCATAGTCCCCAGACTCAATGCTAATTCCTCCAGAGTCAGTTGATGGATCTTCAAGTATTTCAGACTCAAGTTCTATCTCTACCTCCTTTTTCTTAGCAGGGGCTTTCTTCTTCTTAGGAGCAGCTTTCTTCTTAGGAGGAGATGGAGGAGGAAGCAACGACAAAAGCTTATCCAATTTAGATGGACGTTTCTGTTTCTTCTTAGGAGGAGGTTTGACAGATTTTCCTTTCCCCTTAGGTGCAACTTTCCTCTTAGAAGATTGCTGTTGGACAGGCTTTGGTTCTTCAATTACAATGCCTTTTGTTGCCCTGGTACTCCTCCTTGGCATTGCTTTGTCAGCAGGCTTAGGGGCAACTTTCTTAATTCTTTTCCCTTTATCAACAGACTGAACTTCTTGCCCCTCTTCTTCCTCATCAGATTTTAGAAATTCTGATGTAGTCTGAATAGGATCCACCACTTTCTTTTGGTCAGTCTTCTTAAACTTAACTTGCTTCTGGACACCCCACTTAGGAAATGCAGGCTGAGGCTCATGATGTTTCTTTTCTGAATCAGCCAACTTAGCCTTTGCTGCATCTCTATCTTCCATTTCTTTTTGGCTCTGTGCTAGGGTCTGACAGAGTTCTTCAACTTGCTGATGCAACTCTTCTGCCTTATGAAGATAATGAGGCAATAAATCAACAGCAACAGGTTTGGGCTCCCCTTCATACAGAACCATAGCCATCCCCAAGTTTTCTTCCAGAACATTTTCAGCATTTTTTGGAGGAACATTGGTGGTGGTTTCATGTTCAGAATCTGAGGCTTCTTCTACTACAACCTCTTCTTCAGCCATGCTTAACTTGATGGCCTCTGTAAGCTCACGAATTTCCTCAAGGGTCTGGCTCATGGTGACTTCCTCAGGAATTTGAGGCATCTGAGGAATTTCAGAGGCAATAGATGAGAGAATAGAAGCAGCTTCCACAGCCTTTTCTTGAATCTGACTGCTTTCTCCAGGAGTTGGAACACTGAAGATCTTCTCCCCCTTTTTGGCATCATCAAAAGAAGGAAGGGAGGATTCCAAAACAGCTTTCCCTTTTCTGGTATAGGTCTTGGCAATGTCAGGTTTAGGAGAGGGTTGGGGTGAAGATGATGGCTGGGAAGATGGTGGAGGAGGAGGTTGTTGAGGAGGTGCAGGATGGGAGACAGGGGTAAGGATATGATCAGGGGAGGGTGGAGGGTCTGGATGATCTGAAGAACTGCAGGAAAGGCGTTTAGAGGGAGAGGAGGGTCGAGATGGTGAAGGAGAGTGTTTTGGTGAAGGGTATTGAGGAGGGTGTGGAGGAGAGGGATGTGAGTGAGAGGGTGAGTAATGAATGGGAGAAACTTGGTGTGCCTCATAGCCAGGAAATGGAGATAAGGGAGAGCCTGGGAGGTTGATCTGATAAGATTTTCTGAGAATGTCCTCCAACCCAGCAAGTCTATTGTGCAAGAACTTGTGCATGTTCACCACAGCATCATATCCATTAAAAATGGTCATGGTGCTTTCCTTGACAGATTTTACCACAGAGTCATTCAAGGCAGCCACTAATCGTTTGAGCAATCGATCCTCCATGGCTTGATGCTCCAGAGCCACTTCTTCCACTACCCTGGCTGAAACTCTCTCAACCAGATTATCAATAATATTTGCAGGAAGGAAAACCCCTTGATCTGGATGAGCCTGTGGTTCAGGACTCACAGGAGAAGTATGAGGAGTTTCATCTTGATCCATGGGATTAGGAACATGGCCCTGGTCTGGAATGCCTTCTAATCCAATTTCTGCTTCAGGTTGTTCCTCTTCAATATGAATGGTAGGATCAGGCTGAGGGGGAATCTGTCCAAAGGGAGGCACCCCCATCTTCTTCAGATTAGTCAGATCAAACTTGGGTGGTTCTTTATTCTGTTCACCTTCAAGCCAGAAGATTTTGTTGTTGCAGAGGATGAAAGACACCAGTTGAGCAAAGAGAAGAGTGGTTTTCACTGTCTTAGTCTTGTGAAACCTCAAAAATTCTTCACAGATAACTTGTCCAGGGTTAATAGGAATCTTGTTGATCAGCATGGGCAGAATAGGATTATCAATGTCCAGAATGAGAGAAAAGTTTCCTGCCTTGTTGACCATGCACTGGAATAGGCATAATGAAGAATCCTATAAGCAGGAGGCAATTGAGCAGGTGTCAGGTTTCCCTTGATGAGACTTATTGGCTGATAGATCTGCTTGAGTTCTTCATCAGAAAATTTATGTCTTATCTGCCAGGAGTTGTACTCTTCCATATTAGGCCCATCCATATGAAGCCATTGATTTAAATTCTTCCAATCGAAGGAGAAAACCTTGCCTCTGACTTTGGAAGATATGGTAATTCCTGTGATTTTCCCTTCTGTTTCACTGACATGAATCTTCATGTTGGAATAGAAGGCCTTGATAACCTTCTCATTGTAGTGGTTCTTGATCCCAACCCAATGCTTGTAAGGTGCCAACCACTCAGTCACAGGGAAGCCATTCTTTTCCAGATAATCAACATCAACAAAACCACACCTTGGTTGTAAAGATCTCCTCTGAATATCTTCTGAGGCTTCCTCAATAGGATTTTGGGCAAAGGAAGAATCAATGGGAACTTCTGTATCCCCAGAAATAAGCTCTCTGACTCTGACTGATGTAGGACTCTTGGGTTGGGGTTTGGATGCAGAGCCACGGGTTTTGGCCATTTGAGGTGATGGTTGAGAGGTTGAGGGAATAGGATTTGAGGGTGGAGAAGGATGTCTGTAGGTTAATGCTGGGTCTCCTTGGGGTAATGGAACTGTATCAGGGACAATCTGGGCTCTATAGTTCTTTGGGATACGCATCTTGGGTGCCATGGGTAGAGGTTATATAGAGGATTGAGGGTTATGCCTGTTAAGTCGAAGAGTTGTAACTGGTTTTGGAGGAGTTATGTCTGGTAATGATTCGAATGATGGCAACAGTTATGATAATCACGAAGGGATTTGATGGTTCGAACGTTAGGGTTTAAGAGAAGATGAAGAGAGAATGCTTTAGAACAAATGCAATATGGTGCGAAATGATGCTTCAGATGCACATGGCAAGTTTATATGAGAGAGAAAGCACAGAAAAGCATGTAACTGTCAGAGAAAGTGTACGTTACAAAAGTTACCGTTGACGCCTAATCGATTACATGTACTGAGTAATCGATTACAGGGAGTAGTCTCTGATCGATGAGATGCGTCTGATCGATTAGGGTTGCTGTGATCGATAGTTCCAAGCTGAGTAATCGATGCCCAATCGATTACTCCTTCCTTGTGATCGATCAGACAGTTCTGATCGATTATGTCTGTCTCCCTAATCGATCCTTCTTTCTTCTCTAATCGATGCCTAATCGATTACAGGGCATGCTCTGTAATCGATTAAGGTTGCCTGATCGATTGGACGCAGAGCCTGCAAAAAATTCTATTTTGATACTCCGATGCCTAAGTTAGTATTAGATCATAAAAAAAATGAAATAATTCAGATAAATTGATAATTTTTAATACAAACTTACAACTCATTGGGATTTACCATTCCCAATTCTCTTCTGATGAACATGAATTGCCCAGTTTCTAAGGGTTTAGTGAAAATGTCAGCCAGCTGCAAGTGTGTTGAAATAAATTCCACTCTGACATCCTTCTTTTGCACATGATCTCTGATGAAATGATGCCTTACATCAATGTGCTTTGTTCTTGTGTGATGTACAGGGTTTTTGGCTAGACTGATAGTGCTTGTATTGTCACAGAGGATTGGAGCTTCTGGAAACTCCATCCCAAGATCCCTCAATTGATGCTTGAGCCATAGAACTTGAGCACAGCAGGTTGCAACAGCTATATATTCAGCTTCAGTAGAAGATAGAGAAACACATGTTTGTTTCTTGCTTGCCCAAGAGACTAAGGATCCTCCAAGATATGCACATTGACCACTGGTACTCTTTCTATCAGTCTTGTACCCAGCATGATCTGAATCTGAGTAGGCCATGAGATACTCTTGAGTTCCTTTTGGATACCACAGCCCTAGCTCCTGAGTTCCTACCAGATATCTTAAGATTCTTTTAACACATGTGTAATGCATTTCTTTAGGATTAGCTTGATATCTGGCACATACTCCCACACTGAATTGAATATCTGGTCTGTTGGCAGTTAGATATAAGAGAGAACCAATTAGACCTCTATATGTTGTTTTATTGAAGTCCTTTCCTTCTACATCAGCATCCATTACTACTGTGGAGCTCATAGGTGTATCTTCTTCCTTGGACAGATCCATTCCAAATTTCTTCAGAATTTCCTTCACATACTTTGTTTGAGAGATGAAAATCCCATCCTTTCTTTGTTTAATCTGAAGCCCAAGGAAGAAGTTGAGTTCTCCCATCATGGACATCTCGAATTCTCCCTGCATGATCTTTGAAAATTCGTCACAGAGAGATTCATCAGTAGCACCAAAAATAATGTCATCTACATAAATTTGTACAATAAGCATGTTTTTCTTTTTATGTAAAATAAATAGAGTGGTGTCTACTTTTCCTCTTGAAAAACCTTTTTCCAAAAGAAAGGTGCTTAACCTTTCATACCAGGCTCTTGGTGCCTGTTTGAGTCCATATAAGGCCTTTTTAAGCTTAAAGACATGATCTGGTTTAGTGGCAATTTCAAAACCAGGAGGTTGTTCAACATATACTTCTTCCATGATATAACCATTAAGAAAGGCACTCTTTACATCCATTTGATAAAGTTTTAAATTTTTGAGGGATGCATAAGCTAATAACAGTCTTATTGCTTCCAATCTTGCAACTGGAGCAAAAGTCTCTTCATAATCAATACCTTCTTCTTGGTTATATCCTTTAGCCACAAGTCTTTCCTTATTTCTGACAACAGTCCCATGTTCATCAAGTTCGTTTTTGAAAACCCATTTAGTTCCGATAATAGGATAATTTGAAGGCCTTGGAACTAAATCCCAAACTTGACTTCTTTCAAATTGATTAAGTTCTTCTTGCATTGCAGTTATCCAATCACAATCTTTAAAGCTTCTTCAATGCAAGTGGGTTCAATTTCAGAAATAAATGCAGAGAAATGTATTGCATTTTGAGTTTGATGTCTGGTTCTAACTCCTTCATTAACCTCACCAATGATTTGCTCAGGTAGATGATCCCTGTGATGTTTCCATGCTGATGGTCCAGCTGGTGCATCATGTGAATCATCCTCTTGTCTCTCCTCATGAGATTCATCTAGTGGAATTAATGATTGAGTAGAATTTTTAACCCTCTTTTGAAGAATTGATTCATCTTCTGGTGTAATATTCTGCTCAGAGTCAGTTTCATCAAAGACTACATGAACTGACTCTTCAACAGTGGAAGTTCTTTTATTGAAAACTCTATAAGCCTTACTTCTACTAGAATAGCCAATGAAAATTCCAAAATCAGATTTAGGATAGAATTTACCTAGATTTACCTTCCCATTATTGTGGATGAAGCATTTGGAACCAAACACCTTAAGATGGCTTACATTTGGCTTTCTTCCTTTGTACAACTCATATGGAGTTTTGTCCATTCCCTTTCGAATGTAAGCTCTGTTTGAGATGTAGCATGCAGTATTCATAGCATCTGCCCAGAATACTTGAGATACTCCTTTTTCATTGAGCATGGTTCTGGCCATCTCAGTGAGTACTCTGTTCTTCCTTTCAACCACTCCATTCTGTTGAGGAGTTCTAGGGGCTGAGAAATTGTGATTGATTCCATTTTCTTTGCAGAGATCTAGAAAATCTTGGTTCTCAAATTCTCCTCCATGGTCTGTTCTGATTGAGCTGATTTTCTTGTCTTTCTCATTCTGCACTTTCTTAGCAAACACATAAAAGGCATCAAAAGTTTCATGTTTGGAGGAAAGAAACATAGTCCAAGTGAACCTAGAATAGTCATCCACAATCACAAGAGTGTACAGACTTCCTCCTAGACTCTTCACTCTTGCTGGACCAACCAAATCCATATGAATTAGTTCCAGAGGTCTAGTAGTGGTAACTTCCTTCTTAGGTTTAAAAGAGGACTTTGTTTGTTTACCCTTTTGACATACTTCACACACCAAATCAGATTTTACTTTCATATTTGGTATCCCAATAACCAAATCCTTTTTAATTAATTTCTCTAATTGAGACATATTAACATGAGCTAATCTTTTATGCCATAGCCAACAATTATCAGAATTGCTAATAAAACATTTTTCAGAAAGATGCTGATTTAAATCTACTACATACAGGTTTCCATTCCTGTTGGCTTTCAATCTGTAATTTATATTTGATTTGTCTATAGCTAATTCACTCTTATCTACTATGAAACATTCCTCTGAGTCAAAAATTACCCAGTTACCTCTGTCAGTACTTTGACTGACACTCAGCAAATTGTGACAGAGACCTTCCACAAGATAGATATCTTTAACTGGACCAATGTCTCCTTTTCCAGTGATTTTGCCAGATTGATTTCCTCCAAAACTCACTTTGGCACCATCCTTTAAAATCAGGTTGTCCAATTTTTCTTTATCTCCTGTCATGTGTCTTGAGCACCCACTGTCAATATACCATTTTGCGTTTTTGGATGCTTTGAGACATACCTGCACATACTAAACAGTTTTAGGTACCCAAATTTTCTTGGGTCCTTTGGGATTAGTTTGCTGCCTCTGGTCCAAGTGGACTCTCGGCTGATGTATCCCTTTGGGAACCCACTTGTATGATTTTGATAATCCATATTTCTTAGGATAACAAGTGGATTCAGAATGACCTTTTCTATTACAGTAATTGCAGAAAGAGAAGGGTGATGAATATTCTGAAGCTTTTCTGAAAAATTTCATGTATGATTTCTCTTTTGGTACAAATCTGTTTTCTTTCAAATTTTTGGGAATTGAATCGTACCCTATTCCAGTTTTATCTCTATATGCCTTTTGATTCATTAGCATGATATCAAGAGTTTCTGTACTCTTGGTGAACTTCTTTAGAATTTCAGAAATTTTTCCATTTTCTTTTCGAAGAATTTCACAATTGTTGCAATCAGAATCTTCTTGAGAAATCTCTTCTAAAATCTGTTTACATTTCTCACAATCAGATTTTTCAGTTTTCTTTTCAAGTTCTTTGTTTTTCTTTCTCAGAATAGATACTTCTTTTGCAAGTTTTTCAAATTCAATAAGTATATCATCATAAGCATCTTGAAGCTCTTGAAAAGATGGGTTAGTAGGATATACCTCACTATCAAATGATTCCTCTTGAGCCACTAGGCAGAGGTTGGCTGCTTCCTCAACATCACTAGTCTCCTCATCTGAACTGTCTCCCCATATAGATGAAACGTATGCTTTCTTTCTGCCTTGGAATTTCTCCTTCTTTTTCTCTTTTTCTTTAAATCTTTGAAGACTTGGACATTCAGCCTTGAAGTGTCCAGGCTTCTTACATTCATAGCACACAGGAGCATTTTTCTGGGGATCCTTTCTGATGTTGCTTGAGCCACCTCTCTGGTATCTTCCTCTATTTCTGAAGAATTTTCTAAATTTTCTGACCATAAAAGCCATCTCATCATCATCCAGTTCCTCCTCATCTTCCTCATCCTCATCATCTTTTGTAGAAGCTGTTAGCGCAAGGTTCTTTTTCTTTTTATCTCCATAGAGTTCTCTTTGTACTTTAATAGTTGTTTCATACTCAGCCAGACTTCCAAACAGTGACGTGATGGAGCTCATGGATTCTCCTCTCATTTCTTGGATTGCAGTAGCTTTCATCTGCCATTCTGGAGTCAGAATCTTTAGGATTTTGGAAACTTGTTCTGCCTCTGAAATTCTTCTTCCGAGAGCTGTAAGATTATTGATCAAGTGAGTGAATCTAATTTCTAGCTCCCTAATTGGTTCTCCTTCTTCCATTTTGAATAAGTGGAAGTCAGTAATTAGTTGCTCAACTCTTCTATTCTTTACACCACTGGTTCCTTCATGAGCAACTGCTAGAGCGTCCCACATTTCTTTGGCAGTCTCCAGATGACATACTCTAAAGTATTCTTTCTGACTTAAAGCATTTTGGAGAATCAAGACTGCTCTGCTGTTGAGTTCCAGGTCTCCTTTGTCATCATCTGTCAGCTCATGAGGAAGCTTTGGCACTTGAACTCCATTTTCAGTTTTCATAGGAACAAGGTTCCCTTCTTCAACTATCCTCCAAAGATCATACCCAGATGATTTGATGAACACTTTCATTTTCATCTTCCAAAAGGTATAATGTTCACCATTGAATCCAGGGGGTTTGTTGATTGAACTGCCTTCTAGGAGAACGTTGTCATATCCTGCCATGATAGATCTTTTCTTCTCCTGATCGTGGGATCAGTGTAAGCTGAGAAGACCAGGCTCTGATACCAAATGTAACAGACAGGAATGCACAAGAGGGGGGGTGAATTGTGCTTTCAAAAACTAATTCTGAAATGACAACACTGTTTATACTGGTTCAGCCCAAACTTGGCCTACGTCCAGTTCTCCAACTTGCAGTTGGGTTCCACTAGTTCCTCAAGATTCAATCAGGCTCTTGACAGCCTTTACGAGTGACAGCAAGAACTACCCTCTTTACTGATTACTCCCCCTTACACTTTGTAAGATTACACCCTACTCTTAAGATCCCACTATCTTAAGAGTAAATCTCACTTTGATAATAAATACAATATGATTGTTCACTCAATTGAACAGATTATGTTACACACTAAAGAGTATGAAATCAATGAATGTTGAGAGTATTGAATGCAGTAGATACAGATAATCAATGTGGCAATCAATTCTTGCAACTAACTTCTTCCCAATAGCATTTATAGTTTCTCTTAAAAATATATCCGTTGAGAATATGGCCGTTGAAGTTCTCAAGGAAGGTTGAGAAGTCTGGTAGAGTAATGGTGATGAAATCTGCTATGCATTTACTCCATTGTACTTGCTTTTGCTTTAGCTCATCTTTCTTTTTCTATCGCTGACAGAGTAGGTGAGCTCCAACGGCTCTTTTGATCAACTTGAGTGTTAACGTTAATTTCCATAAGTAGGTCTGAACAACTCTGTACTTTGAAAGCTAAAAATAGGCTTGACCATTGATTTTGAATATTTTCTATCGCCACTTCGATTACATGCCTCTGATCGATCACAGGAGCTGTTGTCTAATCGATTACACATTGATTACCTATAGATTATAGCCTGCATCACTGAACATCAGATTAGTAATTCATGCGCCTCATCGATTACAGGGGAGGCCTGATCGATTAGGCAGATTTGATCGATTACACATATTTCTCTAATCGATTACAAACAGATTACATTCAGATTACTCAATCTTCTTCTAATCGATTACATGGCTCTAATCGATTAGCCAATTGCTTCTTAATCGATTACTGAACTCTTATCGATTAGACTGGGATCTCTTAATCGATTACATGGCTCTAATCGATTAGGCTAACATTTTCTCATCGATTACAGGGACCTCTAATCGATTGGGCGCTATATAAATTGAACTTGTTTTATCTCTAATCGATTAGGCTAATTTCACTCATCGATCACAGGGGCCTCTAATCGATTGGGCGCTATCTGATTCTTCTCTAATCGATTGGGCTTAAGTTATTTGACTTGCAGTCTATCCCTGATCGATTGCTTAAGACTTAGAAATCTCTATCAGATTAAGCCTAAGATATTTCTGATCTTATCATAGCCCTTCCCTATGCCTAAGCTATGTTTAGTTATCATCAAAACCTATCATTCTAACATCATACACATTTCCTATATACTCCATACCATACTCACTTGCATCATTATTCATCCATTTTTCCTTGAATTTGTGCAAGTACAATTTTGTCTGAACCTTAGTCTATACTTGTTGTCTGTGCCTTGTGTATGACTCGAGGGAATACTAGAGACCAAGAGCTTTACCTTGAATACCCAGAAATTGAGAGACACCTTACTAGATTGAGAAAGACGCAGAAAGAGGGAACCTCAGTTACATCCTTGATAGTTGAACACCCATCTTCTTGTGAGTCAAGCATTGATAGTGATCCAGAAACCAATAGTGATACTAGTGAAATGGAGGGGGATCACCATATTCCTGAAGTCCAAGTAGAGCCAAATCTAGGTGGTAATGGGGGAGGACAAGTGTTTAATGATGGTGAGCAACCTAGAAGAAGAACCATTAGGGATGCCACCACAACCAACATTGACCACAACCCATTCATGAATGCATTTCCCACCATTAATGCTGACTATGAAATTAAAGGTTTATTGATACAATCCTTCCTAAATTTTATGGTTTGCAGGAAGATGAACCACATGACCACTTGGATGAAATTTTCATACATTGCAACACCATGAAACCAGCGAGAGCACAAGTGGATGATGTTATGTGGAGAGTGTTCCACCTCACTCTAGAAGGAAAAGCGAAGCAATGGTATATGAGCTTGCCCACTCTCAAGCTAGAAGCCCTAGCCTCTTGGGGCAACTTGAAACAGGCTTTTCTGGAGAAGTTTTACCCGGCCACAAGAACATCTGCAAGGAGAAAGGAGATCAACTCCATTATGCAAGAGCCAGATGAGTCTCTCTTTGATTATTGGAAAAGATTTCAAGACCTTTTAAAGAGGTACCGTCAGCACCAAATCCAGGATGAACAATTAGCCCATACTTTCTATGATGGGTTGAGGGAAAGAGATCAAGACAAGTTGGATGCGGCCACTGGTGGCTCATTCATTGACTATACACCAGAAGAAGCATGGTCTTTAGTTCGAAAGCTTGCCTCGGCTAAGGAGAAACATGGCTCAAGAAGGTCAATCCGCAATCTTCAAAGGGTTGATTCTACCTCTCTTCACATCCCTTAATTGGAGAAATTTGAGGCTGAGTTTAAGGCAATTTATGCTAGGTTGGATAAGCTTTTCGGTCCCCCTTCACCACAAAGCCCAACTAGTAGAGAGTTAATGGCCCCCTCTGTCCAAAACAGTAGCAAAATAGGGCACACGAAATTTTTTAGATTTGTTTGAACAAAGTTGCCAAAAAGTCCTCAATTAATTCTAAGCTATTTCAATCCCCCTCAATGATCAAAACATGTTTAAATAGGTTAGAGGGACTTGAGAAAAATACCGAATTGCTTGGAAAAGGCCTAGAATCAAATTTGGATGCCAATATGCCAAAATGCCCAAAAGTGCACTTCTAAATGGACTTGAACACCAAGATTTTGCAATTGAGTTTAGAAACACTAGGAAATGGTCTCAACAAGTCCATAAGATCAAAATGACTTTGTTGAATGGTTTGCTTTGAAAAATTAGTGATATGTCAAATTCTTGGTATGTAACGCATTTAATTCACACAACAATTCAATCGCAAACACACCTAGCAGTAACAAGTCACACAAATCACAAAGAAATGGTGCACAAAATCAGAAATACACCAATATGCAGTGACCAAATAGCAAGAACATACAAGATCACAATATTTTTGGATTTTCAAAAGTTATGCAATGTTAATGCAACCTATAACTACTTAACTACCTAAATGAAACTAAATGACCTAAACCTATCCTAAAAACCCCTTGTCAATGCTCAATTAACACTTAGTTAGCCTAGAGAGTCAAAATTGACCCCCCGGCAATGGCGCCATTGATTTAACCTTTGTCAGTTTGAAAACTCTTTAATGGTATGGGTTCTTGGTGAAAACTTTGCAATCTTCATAGCTTCTCAAATGAATTGGGAGTTCAAAATCCAAGACCGAATGTTAAAAACCAAAGGCAATCGCCCAAGTCCAATTGACCTAGTTACTAATACATAATCAGTCAACTAGGCAATTGTTAGAAAATCTCTTGGTAGTAAAAACCCTTGACAACACACAATGAGTCTCCTCTTGAAGGTATAATTTGACCCTTCAAGAATGGATCCAGTGTCTAATGGTAAATGCAAGAAGCAAATGCATTAATCCAATCTAGCAATCCAAAGTAGATAATCAATGCTACCACATCAAATTGTATTATGCCAAGTGATTAACACTAAGGTTTATGCACATAAAAGCAATCGCTAAATTACATACATAACCCAAAAGAAATCTACCCTTAGAAATAGAAATCATAGCAATTCTTTTTCTAAAATTATATATCAAGCAGAAACAAAACGGAATCTCTATCAAATACATAATCTAGACAAGAAAGAAGCTAAAGAACTCCCCTAATAAAACATTGAAGCTCCAATTGCATTGTTGCCACCAAGAAACCCCAATTTCTCTAGCCAATCATCCTCTCGAGCTCATAATCGATGATTTGAACAAAATGCTCCATGAAAATGGTGAAGCTGAGATGGATTTAGATGAATGGGAAGAATGAGTGCTGTTCAAATGGCGTGATTTGGGGTGAAGGAAACTGTTGGAGGCCAAGTGATTGGAGAGGAATATGAGAAGGATTGGCGTGGTTTGTGTGTGTGTGGAGTTGAGGCCGAATGGTGATGGTGAGGATGATGGAGATGGCGCCAAATGGATGATAAAAATGGTGGAAAAGGAGAGTAATGGAGATGGCCGTTTGTTGGATATGAATGTGGATGTAGGAAATGGAGATGTATGCTCGTTGATGGTGAATGGCGTGATGAAGATGCAATGGTACCTTCAAAAATGGCGAGGGTGAGGAGCTTGATGAGAGAAGTAAATGGCGTGCTTGGAGATGGAAGGTGGTGATGAGAATGAGATGAAGGAAATGGTGAGAAAATTGGCGTGAGGGGATAAAGGAAAATGGCGTGAAGAAAGCAAGAGGAATGATGGTGATGCTAGTGTCAATGGTGGCTGTTCGAATGGAATGCTCAGGTTTGGGCAATATTTAGGTAAAGGAAAGGCTTAGCGTCTGTTTGGTTTAAGGAAATTAAGCCCAAAATCTAAGGCTTTTGCTAGATACCCAAATAAGCTTCCAAACGGGGACCCTTACTCATTTAATCTCTATTTAAAAAATATAGAAATGAACCCAAAATTTTTTATTCCATCTTTGCCCTCCTTTAATCTCCCAAATTACCCAACTTGTCCTTACCCAATTGAGATATGCAGTGCAGCGGGACCTAGGTGTAATTTCTGAAATTCGAGCACTAAACTGTAATTTCTGGAATTCGATCCCATCTTTATCAAGACTTCCTACAATGACAAATTCAACCACAAATTGTAATATCCCAAGTCCAAAAATAAGAAATACATGAGTTTAAATCTTAAAATTCTCATTTAAGCACTAAAATGCAATTAACTCAATGTATTGGAATTCTAAGTGTAAAAGTGCCTGAATTGCCATGTATTAGCTTAGGACAAGTGCTAATTTACTATGATTAGTGGGTCAAAATATAAAATAATTTAGTGCAATTAGTCCAACAAGAGTAAAAAGTCTAGGAGGAAGTCTATACACTATTGTAATTGTGAATGATTATTCAAGATTTACTTGGACTATATTTATTTCCTCTAAGCATGATGATTTTGATGCCTTTCACTTGTTTGCTAAGAACATGTAGAATGAGAAAGGATAGAGGATCATCTCAATAAGTACAGACCATGGAGCTGTGTGAAGAAAATGGGATACATCACAACTTCTCACCTCTTAGAACACCTCAACAAAATGGAGTGGTTGAAAGAAAGAATAGAGTACTCACTGAGATGGCCAGAACAATGCTAAATAAAAAAAGACTATCTCAAGTGTTCTAGCCAGATACAATGAGTACAGCTTGTTACATCTCCAACAGAGCTTACATCAGAAAAGAGATGGAGAAAAATCCATATGAGCTTTACAAAGGAAGAAAGCCTATTGTAAGTTATCTCAAGGTCTTTGGTTCCAAATGCTTCATCCACAACAATGGGAAGGTAAACCTAGGTAAATTCAATCCTAAAGCTGATCCTGGTATTTTCATTGGCTACTCTAACATAAGTAAGGCATATAAAGTTTTCAACAAAAGAACTTCCACTGTTGAAGAATCAGTTCATGTATTGATTTTGAACAAAAGCTTTTAGAAGAAGAGGAATCAGATTTTTCACATAAAGCTAAGCCTTCTACACAACCGATAATATCACCAATTGAATATGTTAAAGAAGGCCAAGAGGATGATTCTCATGATGAACTAGCTGAACCCTCAGCTTGGAGACATCACAGGGATCATCCACCTGAGCAAATCATTGGTGATGTTGGTGGTGGTGCTAAGACCAGAGGCTAGATTCAAATGAAATGCACTTCTCTACATTCATTTCTGAAGTTGAGCCTACTTGCATTGGAGAATACTAGCAGACTGTGACTAGATAGTTGCAATGCAAGAAGAGCTCAATCAATTTGAAAGAAATCAAGTTTGGGACTTGGTTCCTAGACCTTCAAATTGTCCTATTATTGGAACCAAATGGGGTTTCAAAAACAAACTTGATGAATCTGGAACAGTGGTCAGAAAAAAGGCAAGGCTTGTGGCTAAAGGATATAACCAAGAAGAAGGCATAAACTATGAGGAAACTTTTGCTCTAGTTACAAGGCTTGAAGCAATAAGAATCCTCTTAGCTTTTGCATCCATCAAGAATTTCAAACTATACCAGATAGATGTAAAGAGTGCTTTCTTAATGGATATATCATAGAAGAGGTGTACGTTGAACAACCTCCTGGTTTTGAAGAAAACTCTAAGCCAGATCATGTTTATAAACTCAATAAAGCTCTACATGGCCTAAAACAAGCACCTAGAGCTTGGTATGAGAGGCTTAGTAGTTTTCTATTAGAAAAGGGTTTTGTGAGAGGTAAAATAGACACAACATTATTTATTCTGCACATAGATAACCATATGCTTATTGTTCAAATCAATGTAGATGATATTATTTTTGGTCTACTAATGAAAAACTTTGTGGAGAGTTTGCTATGATGATGTAGGGGGAGTTTGAAATGTCAATGATGGGAGAATTAAATTTCTTCCTAGGCCTCCAGATCAAGCAAAGAAAGGATAGCATTTTCATATCTCAGACAAAATATTGCAAGGAGATCCTCAAGAAGTTTGGAATGGACATGTCAAAGGCTGAGGATACTCCAATGAGCACATCTGCAAACTTGGATGCAGATGTAGTGGGAAAGAAAGTTAGTCAATCTTACTATAGAGGTATGATTGGATCTTTGCTATATCTAACAGCTATATCTTTGCTATATCTAACAGTTTAGTGTTGGGATGTGTGCAAATTATCAAGCCAATCCTAAGGAATCACATCTAACCAATGTGAAGAGAATTCTAAGATATTTGGTTGGAATTTAAGAGCTTAGGTTATGGTATCCCAAAGGAACATAAGAATGTCTTCTAACATATTCAGATTCAGATCATCTTGGATTCAAGACAGATAGAAAAAGTACCAATGGTCAGTGTGAGTTCTTTGGAGAATGCTTGGTGACATGGGCTAGCAAGAAGCAAAATTGTGTATCACTGTCATCGACTGAGGCTGAGTATATAGCTGCTGTAAGTTGCTGTGCTCAAGTGTTATGGTTGAAGAATCAACTAAGGGACCTAGGATTGCAATTCCCAGAAGTGCCTATCCTTTGTGACAACACAAGTACAATAAGCCTGGCCAAGAATCCAGTTCATCACACTAGAACCACGCACATTGATGTGAGGCAGCACTTCATCAGAGATCATAGAAGAAGGATGTGATGGTGGAATTCATCCCTACATACCTACATCTTGCAAACATCTTCACCAAGCCTATTGATGATAAGCAATTCACGTTCATCAGAAGAGAATTACGGATGGTAAACCCCAATGAATTGTAAATATGTATCAAAATTTTTATTACTCTATTCTCTTAGTTTTTCATTCAATTTAAAGCTGTTTTTGATGATAAAAGTACTAACTTAGGCATCGAAGTGCCAATGGTTCTGTGTCAAAAGATATTTTCCATAGACCAATCGATTAGGAAACCATGATTGATCACAAAACATGCTCTGTGGTCTCTTGGGATTCGATCATGGGCAAAGGAAAGGAGTGAGAAGGAGATAGACCAATTGATTACGGAACGGAGCAATCGATCAAGGTCACTAGATCTATCACAAGGAAGGGGTATTTGATCAGGCATCAAATCCCAACGTTGGAGCCAATCGATTACAACAATCCCTAATCGATTCTTTTCGAGTAAGAACCAATCATCGTTGTTAGAATCTTAAGTTTTGATGAGGACTGGCCCATGGATAACATAAGTAAAAATAAGTGTAAGTTACTTGCGAATTTAAACAAGTAAAATCCGATAGGTAACAGATCACTATCGCTAGAGCAAGAATATATCACTAATGAAAAAGCTCAACTATAGTAGATGGAAACTTAGCAGAACTCAAAGATAAATATCTCTATCACTAAGTGTATCCCTATCGCTAATAGTCAAAGAGCCATAGCAAATGAAGACTTAGAATTAACAAAGTTAATATCTATCACTAAGTCCTTCACTATCGCTAAGAGGTATACTATCGCTAGAAGTTCATTAATAATATGAATAAATGAAACCAGCAGAAAAATGAACTAAGTCTCTGAACTAATGAAATCAGCCAGCGATAACAGGATAAGCTATCGATAACAAAGTACTTCAAATAATGGACATTCAGATAGCTTGTGCCTGAGAGCAAATGAGTTAACTAGCGATAACATAGTTGCTAGCGATAACAGATGTAGCTATCGATAACAGGATACCTGAAATAACTTAGAATATTCAGCAAGGTCTGTATCCTTTAGCTAATGAGCAAACAAGTAACTAGCGATAATGGAGTTAGCTATCGATAGAAGAATGCCCATTGTGATAACTTAGACAATCTGATAGGCTGATACATTGAGCTAATAGTCTAAGCTTGCGATAACATCTGTTGTGCATTACATGAATACTTGTTATAGCTAACAGCTCAAGTGCATGAATTATACTATGTAGTTAGCGATAGCAAAGCATACTAGCGCTACTGAAAAAGCTGCTATGCAAGTACAGTTCGTACAGATGCTCAGAACGCTCAGTCTACATCTCTCTTAGCTCACCCTGCGCAAGAGTAGTTGAAGCTAGAGCAGAAAGTTAACCTCAATGAAGAAACTGCATTAATTGCCAACGGCTATGAGCTCTCAACGACCATATTCAAACGGCCTCATGAATTTGAACGCAATGGCAAATCTAAGAACAGATATAAATACAGAACCAGAGCATTTATGAAGAACTGACGAAAAAGAAAGAATATTCACGAATACATTCATTGCTCTCTGATCTTTGTATTTATTGTTCTTAGTGATTTGATTTGTACTTAAGTGATTGTCATAATCTGTTCATTAAGTGAACTTTATTATTGAAATCCTCTACTGTTTGAGGTTGTTCTAAAGCTTGGTGCTTTGAGAACAGGGTAGTAACCTTACAGGTAGTAAGGGGGAGTGTTTAGAGGGATTCTAAAACTCTGTAAAGGTTGACAGGTGAACCTGTGTTGTAAAACCGTGGTTAGTGGAACCCAACGAGGAGTTGGAGAACTGGACGTAGGCAGTGTTGGCCGAACCAGTATAAAGATTGTGTTGCTTTAATTAGTTTTTAGTTTTAGGAAGCACAATTCACCCCCCTCTTGTGCGATTGCCATTCTCAATCGTGATCGATCACAGAGCACTTGTGATCGATCAAGAACGCAACGGTAACTTTTACAATGTTCATTTTCATAATTCTTTCATATATATTTGACATTTGTAATTGTTGTATCATTTCACATTCACTCTCATTCATTCCCTCCTACTCTTTCACACTAAAACACCAAGAACCATCATCTCCCTTCATCAAATCCTTCTGTAACCGCTCTCATTTTCAAAACATCAAGTCGCGACCTCTGACATTCGATATAAACCCAACAATGTCACCCAAAATGATCATTCTCAAACACTTCAGGCCTAAAGTTGCTGAAGATATAGTGTCTCTTCCCAATGATGATCTTGCACTTACCTACAGACAATCTTCACAACCTTCAACTTCTCAACCATCATCCTCAACAATGCCAGAAACTCGAGCCCAAGCCTCCTAATCCAAAGGCCAGAGTACTGATACTGTGAAAGTGAGGGATTTAGTCTCTGGAGATGTAAAAGTTCCAGTGGATCCACATTTTGAGCAAGGTCCAATCTAAAATGCTTCAGAATTCATTGATAAGAAATCCATCATGCATAGATGTGTAATGTGGACATTGACTAATTGGAGAAAAATGGCTACAATGTGTCAAAATGGTTAGGGCCCTACAAGAAGTGGATTGGCATCAAAAATCACGACAATAAGAGGGTTGTCAAAGCCTTCTATTCGAACATGACAATTTCCACTTTAGAATCTGATGGCAAGATTACAGGGATCACTGTGTCATCCAAAGTTCAAGGGAAGGAGTTCTGATTTGACTGGAAATATCTGAATAAATGGCTAGATATGAACAAACCTGAGTTGGTTGTGTATAATGTCTGGCAAGAAAGGGGGAAATAATAAGAAGATGAACTCATGCAGGCTTACCAACTAGAGGGTGCAATCAAAGGAAACCTTCGACCTGCTCAAATGCCTCAAGTCAATAGAATAATTCACTACGCCTATTCAAGGTGCATGGTGAACAAAGCAGGCAATTTCACTCAGATTTTGGAGATAGACAATCCTATGTTGCCAATGCTAATCAACAAGGTCCCCATCAATCCCAGCCAATTGATTTGTGAAGAGCTTCTCAGGTTCAAGAGGTCTAAATCTACTGAGACTCCACTCCCGTTTCCTCAATTGATTTCCTACATTCTTGCCAACAACCTGATTTGGTATTTAAAAGGGGACAAGAACATTTAGACTCCCAGATGTGACATTCACACTTTCAAAAGAATGAAGCTTCAACAATCTGTACCAGGGAGTGCTCAACCTTAAGATCAAGAAGGGGTCCCTAAGGAGGAGATCAATCTTAGGGAGGACATGATGAGGCCCACTCCTCTACTCCTCAAACTTCTCAACCATTCTTGTTTGCTTCTGCCAAAGCTACATTGTCTGAAGAGCTAATTAAAGAAGTCACAATAAGGGTCTCAGAGGAGTTAAAGGCTTCTTTAATACCTAAGCTCGTGAGCAAAATTGAGGAAAGTTACATGCTGCAAAGGGCTTATATGGTCAAATCCTCTAAGACCATTGACATTGAGATGATGCCAAGGTTCTATCAACATGTCAAAGACCTCTATGCTGGTTATGATCAGGGGTTGACATGAACAAGTTCATCCACAACAGACTTGCTGGACTTAAGGTATCTTTAAAGCAAAATTTGATATTGGTCTTCCTGGTTCTCCATTGGAAACCTTCCCTAGACACGAAGCTCACAGAGTTTCCCCAATGTACTTTCCTTTCTACAAACACTCTTCTCCCTTAGTCCCCTCTCCAACACATCCTAAAGACCCCATAGACTTTCCTCCCCTCATAAATCTCCCACTCCAGACAAAACCACTCCTCCCAATACCCAGAAACAACTATCCCTCACCAAGAACCTCAATCAGAACCAACACCCACACAAGCCTACCAAACTACTCCATAACATCCCTCTACCATCCAATACACTCCTAGACCAGACCCTTCCCTCACCTATGCCAGAAACGGTAAAGCACAAGTCACCTCATCTCCTATCCTTTCATATGTCCTCTTTGATTCTGACAAAAAGGGGGAGAATAGCACTATCCAAGAAAAGGCCATTGAAGCTACGCCATCTTGTCATATATTGTTTCTGAAGTGATTCAGAAGCCTGTTACAGATATTTCTGAAGAAGATGTGTAAGTCCTATCTACAACCAACCCTCAAGTTACTCAAGTTCCTGAAGAGGCTTCTCCTGATGCCACATTGAGCCAAATTCTTCCAAAGATTCATGAGCTGGCAGAAGGAATCAAATTGAGCATTGATAGAGCAAGTCCTGGTGACTCATGAAGAGCCTAGACTCTCCAACATTCCTCCTGAATATGAAAGTATGGTGCTAGAAGAACAAGAGGAGGATCTAAGCATGGCTATGGTAGTATATCAGGAGCCACAACCAATATCAGTAGACACTTGGCCTCATCTTCATCGACAAGAGGAAGAGTTTATTGAAAGAATGAACAAGAGCCAACAAAAAGGAGAAGCTAGAGATGCTGCAATAGCCACTAAAAGAGCTATGATAGAAGCAACTCTGGCTAAGGCTGTGATTCCAAGTTGGGGAGTCCAGAGGTATGTGACTTACAAGAATCCAGCCAAGTTTGATGAAAAGATAGATGACAAGGACCCCATTCAGACCACCTCCCAATTTTTGGAATCTGGTGAAGAAGAAGAAGGGCCAGAGGTTCAGTCTACTATCAAACGGAAAAGAGTCAAAAAGGCTGCTCCTAAGCCTCTAGGAAGAATGACAACAAGAAGAGGTTCTAGGGCTGCTAAGGGAATAAAAATTGAGGAACCTAAGCCTGCTCCTAAGGCTAGAGCTAAGAGGAAGGCTACTCTTATGGCAAAATCATCCAAGCCTCCTCCAAAGAAGAAGCATAAGCAACAGAGCTACCTTGAGAAGATTATTGCTCAGTCCAAGCCTCCATATCCTAAAACGAAGAAAGGTCCAGCTAGAAAGAAGAAAGTTGAACATGAACCAAAAGTTCGAGGAGAAATGGCATCAACTGATTTTGGAGGATATAGCTCTGAGTCTGGAGATTATGATCTAAAGCCAAAGTATGGGAAGGGCTCAAGTGGTTCTGACTCAGATTAAACCAGAAAAAGCCTCCTCACTCGCATCTACCATTTTTCATTTGCATCATTCATATTATTTGTCTTCTTAATTTTCTGTGTAGATGTTTTTGATATACTTCTTATGTGTTTTATTATGTTTATAATATCTTCAGTTGGAATGTATGACTTACAATACTTATCAAAAAGTTTCTATGTTTATCAGATTATTACTTGTCTATTTTTGCCTTCTGTTAATCATTGATTATAACTTATGTTTTGTCATCATCAAAAAGGGGGAGAATGTTAGAATAATAGGTTTTGATGATAACTAAACATTACTTAGGCATAAAGAAAGATTGGACTTAGAACTGGAATGAACTCAAAATAATCTGATAAAAATCCTAAGTCATTGCCTAATCGATCAGGGAGAGATAATCAATTAAGAATCTAAGGCTATGATCGATCAAGATAAGGTTAGAGTGAATATAATTTATAAGTATGGCCACCTAATCGATTAGGATGATCTATGATCGATTAGAGAAGCTTGAACTTAATTGGAAATCAAACTTAGTAATCTTAGCATGATCGAGTGAAAGGACATGATCAATAAGAGCCCCCTATGATCGATCAAGAAGAATTAGTTGCAATTCAAAGTATCTTAGCCTATTCGATCATAGTAGCCTAATCAAATAGAGAGTATGTGAGTGATGTCCTGTGATCGATTATGAAAATCAAGGATTGACTAAAACAAGGCCAATATAACTTAAGCCTATTTGATCAATGAACCATGATCGATCAAGGTACCTTGTGATCAATAAAGTGTGGCATTTTATAACTGCATTCTAATCTCATGGTCAAGTGATGCAGGTCCTAATCTAAGCCTGATTTATGTGTGATCGATAAGAGAACAGAAGAAGTGATCGAATAGAGCCTTATAATCGATCTGGCGATGGATTTGCTTCAAAGTACAATGTTTAGCCTTTTATGTAGAGTATGTTAGACCTATTTTTGGAATTTAACTTTACTCACACATATTCAAGAATTAAGCCATTTGAAACTAGATTTGCTTTCTACAATTAATGAAGAGAGAAGAACTGAAGCTAACTTAGTACAAGGGAGTTAATGCAACACAAGAACATCATCAACTCAACACTCCATCAAGATTTATCATCTCTCATCCACATCAAATACACAACGGCTAGAAACTCACCAACGAGCAGAATTCCAGAGACATCTATAAAAGACATTGGTGAAGAAGTTGGTGAAGTCATTGATTGAATACATTGAATACACTCTCAAGCAATCAATACTTCCTGCATTCAATACTCACCTACTCTCTGTTATATTCATTCATTATCTTTGTACTTCAGTGTATATCAAAATATGTTCATTGAATGAACAAGTCTTTGTAATGTCATTCTAAGAGAGGATCACTCTTAAGATACTAGGATGTTAAGAGTGGGTTGTAAACTTACAAGTTGTAAGGGGGAGTGATCTGTAAGAGAGAGTTCTTACTGAGGGATCACTTGTAAAGGCAATCAAGAGCCTAATTAAATCTTGAAGATATTAGTGGAATCCAACTAAAGGTTAGAGAACTGGACATAGGCTAAGAGTTAGGTTGAACCATTATAAGCCTTGTGTCTCATTGCTCACATTTTTAATTAGCACAATTCACCCCCCTCTTCTGTATTTCTACCACTTTCAAATTATTTGCATTATCTTTTCCAGTGCATTGTTGGCAGTGTCCACCCAGCTTGATAGACCATAGTAGACCTCTTCGGTCACCTTATCCTGAACTTGATCAATCACTTTTTGGGTCACCTCATCACAAATTTTATCCACCAGGTTTTTTGTCACCTCCTCCAGAACCTGCTGACTCAGATGCTTCTTCAGAGACTCCATATTAAACTCCCTCTTAATCAGACCGGCAGTATAAGGCTAGCTCTAGCTTTAGACTGTGCTCTTCCTGCCTCATTCCTACCATAAACAACAGTAGGTTTGGCTCCAAATTCCATCCCATGGATGTGGCTAGGGTGCTCACACAGCTATAAAGCGACCTTGAATGAGGAAGTTGGATCTAATTATCCCCTTGCAACTCCCTAAGCTCTAACTCTATTCGGTTAATCACAACCTTCACACACAACATATTTTAAACATTCAAACGAAGGAAATATATTTTTAATAATTCAAAGAAAAAATAAAGAAATGCTCACAATCTGCTCCTCAGCCTCTCAAAATGTTGCACTCTAGTGTGCCTGTGGGTGAACTTGTACATTTTATTGTTTAACCTTCTTACCTTTCTTCATAGCTTCATCCTCCTGAAAGATATAATAATATTCGCTAATAATACAAAAAGAAATATCATTATTAAATTTAATAACAAAAATTCATTATTCATACCATCTCCCCATACATAACAGAAAATGACTTCCACCATGCCTTATGAATGAACCTTCTACTTCGATTCAACGTGGTCCCATCCCTATTCCGATTGTGATACAGAGTTAACCTCTTATTCTTCCAACCGTTACCCATCTTTGACTGGGAGAAATTTTTATACATATCGCTCACAACAAAATTTTTCTACAAAAAAAATTAACTAAAAATAAAATATTATTCGTCTAATAATAACTAAACCTCTAGCTTTATTTAAACTAAATTTAAACAACCTTTACAATTTCATTCCGCGTTAGGTCCTTCCTCTCCTTCCCCATCTTCTTCCAGTCAATCGCGTCAATTGGGAATCGAGTATAATTTCCACCAACACTGTTCAAAACCTGGTGTACAGTTGACCTCCCTTACCTCTAGGCTGTATGCTCAGTAAGCTCCAGTCAACCTTTACTCTATATCCACTTGGAAGGTTCTAAACATCTTAAACCGTCATCCTTCTCTTGCTTATGCTGCCATGCAGTTCTATATGAATTTACACAATATAAATATACAGTAATAAATTATTTCATAAGAGAAATTAAACTTCTATAATAATATCAGTAACAATACAATAGTTAATATTTTCCTTACCCTAACCCTCTACGTCAAATTTGGTAGATCTACTAGACGATCGGTTAGGACGACCCACATCTATATCATCTTCCTCTTCACAAAATCCCTCTATCTCTTCTGTTAGACGTGTCTGGAATGTTCTAGTTAATGAATGCATGGCGTGATTGATCTGGAATATCCTCATCCTCTATCTGAAGATGCTCCACCTCTATCTAGTGATGCTCGTTCTCCTCAATCTGTTGCCTCTGGTACCATTCATCTTCATCCATTTCTTCCCCAATCATATTACTCTTGTCTTTCTTCCTTCCTTTGTTGTTTTGTACATGACTCTGAGAGAAACATTTGACTAAGAGATAAAGAATTGACTAAGAGAGAGAGAGAGAGAGAGAGAAATTCTAAAGGCAGAAAATGACAAAATCAAAGCAATCGCGCGTGTTAAGAAATCTTCTACACTCAGAGAAAATGATTCATGCCTTTTCTCTGGAAAGGCATGAGGATTTTATCATGTAATATAGTAATTAGTGGTTGTTATACAAGTAAAACTACCAATGCAGCCGCCACTAAAATGCTATAAAGGAATTCATTAATGACTTGCTGAATTAGTGGCAGTTTTACAGCCAATTGCCACTAAGTGTAGGCAAATCACCACTAACTGTAAGACCTTTCAATTTCCAACGGTTTGTATGCCTCAATGCTACTAATTTCACACCACTAAATTTTGCACCATGTTAGGGCCAAGTGGCGTAATTTTTGCTTTGTTCTCTTGGTCAAATTGTTAGAATTAGTGGCGGTTTACGAGGTAAACCATGAGTGATTTACATTTACTAACGATTTTAGTGAACCACTACTAATTTTACCATTAGCAAATCCTGCCTTTTTTGTAGTGATTAATTTCACAAGCCACTAAATACTTCAATAGATCAAGATTTCTCACTTAATGATTATTAACTTATCATAAATTACTAGATTAAAAACTAGGACGTTATAGCTTCTGTGCAACTCTCCATGGCGGGCAATGCAGTAAGATGTTTCCACCATTTTGCCCTTCCAATTTTGATGCATCTTGGAATCATGTCTACATGTAGCTCATTTATTCATAAGCTGTACAATGAAAACCAAGCCAAGAATTGCCCTAGAGATTAAATAATTCAAAAATAATCACCAATTATGACAATCATGCTAGCAGTTGCATAAATTCTCAAGCAAGCATGTAAGTGCTAGAATTTTCTCTTCCAAGCACAAAAGACCCTAGATTATGCGATAACCCCTCAATTTAAGTATGAAAAATATGTAATAGTATGGTGAAATAAGTTATAAAATGTTCTTAAAATGGTATTTGAAAGGAGATCGTACAACGTGTTTGCACCTGATTATTTTATGTTTCTAACCATTAATTTTGGAAAATTCGCACCCGTCTTAAGCTAATATATGGCAATTTAAGCACTTTTACACTTAGAGTGTCATTGCGGTGAATTATTTGTATTTTGATGCTAAATTGAGTGTTTAAGGTTAAAACTCATGAATTTCTGATTTATGGACATGGGTACTAAAATTATGCTTGAATTTGTCATTGTATGAATTCTTGAAGAGATGGGGCCTAAATTTGAGAAATTATAGTTTAGTGCCCAAATTTTAGAATATGCAGTTTGGTGACGTGGCACTGCATATCTCAATTGGGCTAGGATAAGTTGGATAATTTGGTATCTTAAAGAAGGGAAAAGATGAAATCAAAAAGTGATGAATTTCTATTATTTTTTGAATTGAGATTAAATGAGTAAGGGCCTTATTTGGAAGCTCACTTGTGTATCTAACCCATGCATCTCCTTCGAGCTTACCATTTTCACACATACAACATTTAGGATCGGGAATCACCATCGTCTCTCTCCCTTTCACCACCATCGGCGTCCACCATTTTTTGTCTCCAAGCCTCCATCAAGGTCAACGGATTGCCACCTCTATTCCCTTCCACCAGCTCCCTGAACTTTTGACCATTCATTAATGAATCACCATCACCATCGTGCTTTCTCTCGGTTCATTAACATCACTATTGCACTTCAATTCTTCATCCCATCTCTCCCAAGCCATCACCTCCTTCCTTCTTTCCATGGCGGACATATTCACAGAGGTTGTTAAGAGTGGTTGTGATGTGATGATTAGTTGAGCTTGGGTGTTGTTGGTGGCAACAATGCAATCCGAGCTTCAATGCTTAATTAGGGGAGTTCTCTAGCTTCTTTTATTTCTAGATCTCTATGATGATTGCTTTTTGTTAAATACATTTCTAGATTTTTGTTTTATGAGTAATTCTAGAACAAAGGATGCCATGATTTCTATGCTTGTAGCTATATTTTTTGTAGATCTTACGTATAATTAAGCGATTGCTTTTATTTGTAAGAACTTTAGTATTTGTTTCTTGGCATTACTCAATTGATGTGGTAGAATCACTTATCTCCTTTGGATTTCTAGCTTGAATTAGTGCATTTGTTCATTGTATTTAGAATTAGACACTGGATCCAATCTTGAAGGATCAAATTACACCTTTAAGAAGAGAATCATTGTTTCTTTATCAAGGACTATCACTATCAAGCGGTTTTTAATAATTTCCTAATTAATGATTGTGGCAAAAGTGTAAATATGTAGAGAAGTGTGCAGACTTTTCACGTCTAACAAATGAAAATGAGACGTGGAAAGTATTTTCCACGTCTCATTTTCATTTGTTAGATGTGAATTCTAGTAAAATAAAGGAGGGCAAATTAAAATATAGTCAAAAATAAAAGCGAGAAATACTTTCTACATCTCATATATGAAAATGAGATGTAGAAAGTATTTAGGAAAAAGTTTCCATGTCTCATATATGAAAATGAGACGTACAAAGTTTTTGGGAAAAAGATTTCACGTCTCATTTCCATATGTGAGACGTGAAAACTTAGGAATCCACATCTCATATATGAAAATGAGACGTGAAAAGTTTGTGATTCCATGTCTCATTTCCCATATGTGAGACGTGGATTCTTTTGTCTTGGCAATTTTAGGGATTCATTCTCGACGCTATCATGGGACAATTGCTTGGGACTTATATGCAATTCTCCCTATCATGGGACAATTGCACCTAGGTCCCAAGTAAGAAAATTAATTTCAGACAGGTCTATTGACAACTCCTTCACTTGTTAACCAAGGCTATTGCAGTTGTTAATAGTTGTCATTAACAACTCCTTGGGACCTATCTGAAATTAATTCTCTTGCTTGGGACTTATATGCAATTCTCCCTGTCATCATCTTCACACCAGTCTCTCACCAAATCCTGCCCCCACCCTCAAAACTTCATCATCTTCATTCTCGGTGCCTCCGATCCACCAGATCCAAAGCCTCAGCCATCACTCTGAGTCAAAAAATCACAATCTACACTTTCAAAATGGTGCGGCTTCCTTGTCAGTGCTAGCTCCATCGTATCAGGTTTATGGATTTTGGAGGAAGAGAGGGAAGCTCTATCAGCTTCGCCCCTTTCCTTCGCTTAGCAATTATTCCACACTTGGTTGAGCTCGCCGTTATACTCCATCAACCGTCTCAGCCCTGCATGGTTGTTCTCCGTCAAGTATTGAAGAAGGTTCAAACCCTAGGTTTGGCTTCTTCAATCTGGCTTCTTGGTTTGAAATTGTCAACCCCATGTCAAACACCCTCGCATTGTTTCTTGCTTTGTTTTTAGTTTTTTTTGTGGTAATTTTGCTTCCTTCTACTGTGATCGTTTGATTATTGACGCTTTTGGATTCGGGAATAGGAGTATTTACAGATTGACTTTAATTTTTTTTAATAAATTTGATTGCTAGTTTCTTATATGCTTTGAAGTTTGGATTGTATTGTTATGGATTACTGAAAGGAGTTACAGGAAGCGCGAGGTAGACAACAATCTGGATGGTGAAGAAAACAAGAGCAGGAAATCAGAGGCGACGACGAGAATCTCTTTATTCAACATTGCAACACTTGCTTTAATCAAAATTACTTTTTATGAATATTTAATCAAGAGTAGGGAGATCAGAAGCTAGACTTATTTCATGCTTCCCTTATCTGTTAATTTTATTTTTGGAATTGTTATAGCTGTTTGGGGATGAGCAATTTGTTACTTCTTTCCTCTGTTTCTTGTTTCTTCAGATTTTGTGCCGGCACAGTAATATACTTTAATTGTAAATTTTAATTGCCTTTTGTTGGATGCAACTGGGGTCAATTGCAATTGGATTGAAGACAAAAGAAGGTGTTGTCCTTGCAGTTGAAAAGCCTATTACTTCACCTCTGTCGATAAGTTTATTTACCAAATCTCATTGTTGTAAAGCGTCATTGGCTAAAATCATTTTAAGAAATGGGATGTTAATTCTGTTATTAAAGCAGTTGATGAGTGATATATAGTTTTGGGATTTGGGGCAGATTTACTTAATGGAAATTATACGTTGGGAGCCATCCTGTTGGGTTTTGGTTTGCATCGTAAATATATTATTTTGAAGATTATTTTACTTCTGGCTCTGTTGTGATCTTAATAAAATGCATAAGCTAAATTTGGTATTTACCATGACATTGAATACTTCTAACCTTGGTTTTCTTTCATCTTCTTTTCATTGTGGGAAAGATGTTAGTATATTTAGGATGTAATAGAATTGAAAGTAATCTTTGTGTTTTTTATTTTAACCTGACCATCAGTTATACAGTGTTCTGTTTGGGCACAGAAATATGATTACCTTAAGTTATTCAGGGAAAATCTCAAAATGTTATATATTTCTAATGATACCCACTCAGTTCAAGCACACTTTCTTTGTGCTGTGATATGTTTTGATTGGCATGACTTCTATTTTTTTGTTTGAATTTCTCTCTCAGGAGCCTATCAGTGTTGAGAAAATCATGGAAGTTGATCAGCACATAGGTTGTGCAATGAGTGGACTAATTGCTGATGCTCGCACACTTGTTGAGCATGCACGTGTCGAAACTCAGGTTTAGTTCCTGTTCCTTGCTTAATTGGAGCAGTTGGGGCACTGCTCATTTTTGAACTCTAATTTTGGTCTTAAATTGGAGCAGTTGGGTGTACAAGCTAGATTAGAAGTATAATAGAGTTGATTATTGGATCTGCAGTGTTGATTTTGCTCTGAATGTGAGTATTATGTTACGATTCTATATTTTCAGTTGGGTTTTTACTCATGGGCAAAATTTTAGATTTGACTAACCTTAAGGAAGAGAAATGTTGTGATTTGAAGATGACTAGTAGTCTAGTTATTCAATATTCTTGTTGAATGGGTTAGATTACAGTTCTGTAATGTGAGTTAGGGAATGTAGCTCTTGATCTAATGATGAAATTTGTTTCCTTGTTGGTAAATATGCTGGAGGAAATGGAAGTTAAATTTGGGTCATTCATATTTGCTTGACTCCCTTGATTCTCTTATGAAATTTGAAAATGAGAAACTGTATCTTTGTTATTGGGTATGAATTCAATTGAAAATTTGATGTAAGATGCCATAATTAGGTACAAGAGAAATATTCTAAGAATTTAAAAGTTTCAAGTTTAAACATGATTTTAGTAGTATATTGGCTAACTTGGAGGATTTCATGTTTAAATTTAGTTTCACAGAGCTAGGAGGTTGCGGGTATTTGGAATCATCCTTTGAGTTGGAAAATTTATTTATGTTGTTTGAGGACTCCTTTTGTCTAAGATTGCTTAATCGTAAGAATGGAATCACATATGTGAATTTAAATGGAGCGCAAGTCTGAGTTAAAAGTGTTGAAAAGCCTTAATGTATTTTAAGAAATGAAAGCTTCTATATAAGCATATTGTCTTTGGGACAGAATGTTACTTAGAGATTCCTTGTGAATAAATGACATATAGTTCAGAGGGACCTTAACTTATTTTTGGCTCATGAATATGATTCCAAGGGAGAAAGTGAAGTGAATAATGTGAGAGGCAAAAATATGTGCAGATGAACATGTTGTTGAGAAATAAGAGGATGGAGCAATTGATTGACAAAGATGCTGCAGAGATGCAGATGCAGCAAGTGTTGTAGCAATGATTGATGTAGCGGCAAGATGCACAGAAGGTGGAACTTGTTTCTGAATGTTGCTGGACCTCTGGATGTTACTCATTTCTTCATATTGTTAAAAACTATAACTGCACCTTATATAGAACTTGTTTTGACTGTTATCACATATGGATCTATATAGTTACTTTAATTTTAATTGTAAGTAGACAATATTTTTTTGGTGAATTCTGTCTATTTTGGATCGCGTTGTGGGATTTGGATGTTATATATATGTAAAGTGCAGATAGAATATATGTCTAAACATTAGTGAATATTTTTTTTTTGAAAAAATAACTTTCCACGTCTCATATTTAAAGTGAGACGTGGAAAGTTCCGACTTTCTACGTCTCCTTTATCCACGTCCCACCAAAAAGAGACGTGAAAAGCGTTTTTTGTAGTGGTGAAAGGTTGCAATGTTTTCACCAAGAGCGTATTTAATTACAGAGTTTACCACTTTACTTGTTTTTTTCCTAAATCCAAAAACCCAAAAATAGGTCAACTTTTCATACCTATAACCTAAAAATACCAAAAAGCCTTTTCAATGATCAAACCCCGGTTTAATTGCTTCCCTTTGCATGTAGGTTAGTTTAGGCATCAAAATAAATTGACTCCTTGTGAGATGACCCAAGGTTGTACCACTATTGCACAAGCCTTGCTTTTACATATTTTCTTCCATTTGACCATAAGGCGCACTCCGAAAAAGGCAAATCAAACGCCCATAGCAAAAAGTTTTTTTCCTTCCTTGCCGTGACAAGACATTCTGCTTGGTGAAGCAGGGTGTGAAAATTTTGTTGCATGAATTGGGATTTATAGTCATTTCAGTATCATTTAAATAGATCTCATTGGCCAAAATTATGTTGGGTTTTCTTCACTTCTTTCCTCAAATTCACCTAGTTTCCTCCATCTTCCTCTCATGTACTCACCATTTTCAGGTTTACTTCATTTCCCTTTACCATTTGCACCACCTTTTCACTCAATCCCTTCATCCATGGATGCTACTATCATAAGGCCATTGTAGCTCAAATCCTCTAGCATGAGTGGCACAATATATGGAGCTTTGGTGATGTGAAGATGACAAGAGCTTTTCAGTGCTTCAACAGGTGAGTTTTTAGTTTGCTTTTTCTCATTTCCTTGTATTTGGAGTAACATAGCTTTGTTTCTTTATGTGATTTTGGGTTAGAGAAATAAACAATGAGGTTTCTTTATTGTGTAAAATAAACTACGTGTTTGAACGTTGGATTTTGATATTTGGATGTTTATGTTGAAAATTTCCTATTTAATTGATGATGCTATGTTGTATTTAGCAGTTACTAGATTCTATGGCTAGTTAGTTCAATTGAATGAAGCAGTTACACATTCTCTAAGAGGACACAATTATCTTAATCCAATTTTTATCACACATCAAGTGGCAATTAACAATAACCCTATCTAATAGACATGAATGCAGTTGTAGTAGTAATTGATTAGGACTATTGGACCCACTGCGGTTGCGTGGGGTTTTTCTTCTAGACTTAATGATAATTAACTCCCATATCTAATTAAGAAGCAAGGAAAGCTATCACGACATTACTAAAGCCATGTTTCTAAAATCCCTTTTAATCTAAAGCAATTTTCATCCAATTATTTTAAAATAAAATCTCAAAAAGAATTGAAGTATTTAAATTGCATTTTAATTGTAGTTGAAAACTTTATTTCCAAACAAACCTCATAGTTTCTTGCCTTTTCATGCTTAGCTTGGGTAGTTCAATAAAGACTCTTAAAGTGAAACAATTAGATTTATGATATTATATACACAATCCTTGGTAATTATTGTGATTTTAATCCTAAATGTAAGGAAACAATTAAATCAGCCTTGCACCTTGGGAAATTTTATTCCTTTCCACTTTCTATCATGTTCTACTTTTTATATAAGACTTGATTGATAAAATATTCGAAGCCATTATATACAGGTATGGAGAAAGTGACCACCTTGCATGATTATACTTTTTGGTTCAAAAGTTAAAGCATTTTGCCCTTGAATGAGGACATGATATTAAACTGTAACATATAATATTTTTCAAAAATATCAACTATGTTTTATACTTAGAAATATAGAAAGTATACTATATAATTATACATGTAGTATATGAAAGTTCTTAATTTGATAAAGTCTTGATCAAGTTAAAATATTCATTATTATTCCTCTTAAAAAAAATCAAGATATAAAAATGGAACTTATTCAAACTAATGTGTGGCTGGTAAACCATTCCTTTCCTAGAGGCCCAAAGGCGTACATTTTCAAAACGCATGATGACATTGCAATAGCAGTTTGAAAGCGACATAAACAAAAATAATAAGCGAGGAAAGTGCTCTTTCGTTTTTATTCTTTGTATACAATAATTTATACATTGACCAATCAAGGGCCATTTGTACAATAATTAACCAAAGTAATGGTTGGTGAGATTAAGTAGGAGAGATTTTATACTTCTTTAATAAGATTTTGAATTTAAAAATCTTATTTAAATCCATATGAAATTTTTTGTTTTTTGTTTAGACTGAAATCCATATGAAATTCAGAAATCCAAATTTGGGCATGCACTTTCAAAAAATCTTTAATCAGGCCAAGAGGCCTTATTTGGAATGCGTTGATTTTATGTATGTACCATTTGTTATTTTCTCTGAATTTGCTCTTTTTATCTTATTCCTTTATAACTGTTTAGAAAATCAGAATCCAATAAAAGATCAAATTTCTTATTATTTTGAGAAGATAGATTGGGCAGCTTATGAATGTCATCAGATATGGTAAATGTCATTTTTCTTAAAAGTTATAAAATATGTGAAAATATTATAAAATTTGTAAATAATGGAATCATAAATAGTTTTTTTTTATGAACATGGATACTTGAACATATTATAACATCTAAAAATAATTAAATAAAATCACTAAATCTAGACAATACAATTGAATAAATTTAGCAAAAGTGCATATTTGTAAAATAAAAAAATTGATAAATCCTTAAAAATCCCTCTTAGCCTGATGAAGGATTTGTTGAAAGTGCATACCCAAATTTAAATTTACTTATTTAAAAAATTTAGTTATTTCAAATTGATATAAATGAAACTGAACGGTATTATGAATATATATATATATATATATATTCAAATTTCAAAAAAATATTAAATAACTAATCTCACATGAATTTTTAAAATAGAAGTGATGTATCTACAATTAAAATAAAATAAATGGAATGTTGGAGGTTTTTTTCCCCTAAATTTTACTTGGAATGGAGGGATGTGTCTACGATGATTACATGTGTAATTAGTACGTAGCAGAATAATGCATAAATATGTCAACCATTTTTATTATAGTCTATTATAATTACAATTAGGAACTTACATAAATCAAGTTGATTATATCAATTACATCAAGTTCTCCAATCAGAAAAAATTCATGTGTCATTTATTTCATGTGCATTTAAAGTTAAATGACAATAAGTAAACAATAAGACACATGTCCACATTTGGTTGTAGACCTTGACGAAAAAAATATACAAAACTTTTTTTTTTGGACCAAAAAATATGAAAGAAACTTGACATAATTATTTTCCAAATAATTATAGTGATATGTACGTGAAGAATGTATCAAAAAAAAAAAAGTTGAGTGATATGTACTATATGTAATTATATATGTAGTGTACGATATTTCTTATTTTTTATTAAGTCTTGAACAAGTTAAAATATTCATTATTATTCCTCTTAATAAATCAACATATAAAAATCCTACTTATTCAAAGAAGTGTGAGGCTAGTGCTTTTCATATGGAAATTAATCCATCAAGTGATACCATATAGTGATGTCAACACTACTACAAAAAGTACTTTTAATGTCACAAATTTTGGGGGTTTTCACGTCACTTTTTCAAGGGACATTGAATCAAGTGACATGGAAAATAGACTTTTAACGTCACATAAACAAGTGACATAAAAAGTCAGAGAAACAACGTCACACATAATATTATGTGTGACGTTGTAAGTTGCTCGGAGAAACCACGTCACACATAATATTTATGTGTGACGTGGTTTCCAGGAAACCATGTCACACATTATCTTGTGTGACGTGGTTTCCAGGAAACCACGTCACACAAGATATTATTTGTGACGTGGTTTCTTTTTTTTAAAAAAAAAAACGTTTTTAATTTTTCTATTCCCCGTTGATATTTAGCAATTTGAGAACAAAAACCTATTCAAACCAATTTACAAGACTTATAAAACATTTTGGCAAGTATGCAATATAATTATGAGATTGAGGGAATAATTAATGTGTGATTAATGCAGGAACTCGGTCACAAAATGAACTAGGCTATCTCTGATATGGCACAGTTTTATATTTTGAAGGTGAAGTGAATATTTATGAGTTAGATTTTAAAGCTTTGTTTTGATTAGTTTAAGACACTTAGAATCCTTGTGGTGTACTCATTCAGTTCATAATAATATGCAAGAGTAGTAAGACATTATTTTTTCAAGCATAATGTTACATAATATATTCATATATTTTATTAGAGTGACAATTCAGATACGTTTTTTTATTTAAAAATGTAAATCTTTTAGAAATATTAAATAAAAACACATTGAAGCTAAGTCCAGTTTTAATATGAACGCGCCATATTTAATGCTCAATCAGCAACCAAACTCATTTTTTTTCCTAAACAAATATTAAATAACATTGAAACTGAGTCTAGTTTTAAATGTGCATATATATATATATATTTCAGTCTAAAAAGTAATAGAAATAATCATGAAACACATGAGCATTATATTGAAAATTTGAATTTAAAAAATATTCATCAAGGAAAAGAAATCTTCTAGCAAAGGGGGATGGGATTCCCTTCATTTCCACTCTAACTACCAAATATTAGCTCCATTCTTAAATATAAGATTTAATTTATAATTTGCAGCAATTACAACGTAACAGCATTTGCAAACCAATTTACAATTGAACATTAAACATTCTATGGCAGACCAATTTACAAGACTTACAAAACCATTAAATATTCTATGGCATTTTTTGCAATTTATAATTGAGAAAAAAAGGTAGCAGATTTAATTATCAAGAAAAAAAAGGAAAAGAAGGAACATGGATGAAGTGAAGCTGCGAACAGAGGCACGATTGAAATTGTTGAACCCGATAGGAGGAAAACAGAGCTGAAAAAAAACCTTGAACAAGTAAAAAACAAGAACCCTATAGAAATTGCATATTTAATTACCAGAAAAAAAAAGGAAAAAGAAAAGAAGAAATGAACCTGCAGCTGGAGGGTGAGGGGGATGGGGAAGCTGTGGGCAGCTGGGGGGAGCTGGGGGGGGTGGGGAAGGGGGAGCTGAGGGCTGCTGGGAGCTGTGGAGGGGGAGGGAAGGGAGGAGCTGTGGGTTGAGGGGTGTGTTGGGGGGAGCTATGGAGGGGGAGGGAAGGGGGGAGCTGTGGGTTGGGGGAGCTGTGGGCTGCTGGGGTGGGGGAGTTGAGGGCACGGGGGGTGGGGGGTTTTTGTTTGGGGTAGGAAGAGCAGCTGGAGCTGCTTTTTGTTTGGGGGGCCGCCAAAATGGAAAAAATGGGGGGGAGGGAAATGAAAAAAAAAGGAGGGGAAGTTTTCCACGTCACACCAAAATTTTGGTGTGACGTGGAAAACCACTTTCAACGTCACACCAAATTTGGTGTGACGTTGAAAGTGGTTTTCCACGTCTCAACGTCACACCAAATTTGGTGTGACGTTGAAAGTGGTTTTCCACGTCACACCAAAATTTTGGTGTGACGTGAAAAACCACTTTCAACGTCACACCAAATTTTGGTGTGACGTTGAAAGTATTGGTAGGGGCGGGAAATGAAAAAAAAGGAGGGGAAGTTTTCCACGTCACACCAAAATTTTGGTGTGACGTGGAAGACCACTTTCAACGTCACACCAAATTTTGGTGTGATGTTGAAAGTATTGGGGGGCGGGAAATGAAAAAAAAAGGAGGGGAAGTTTTCCACGTCACACCAAAATTTTAGTGTGACGTGGAAAACCACTTTCAACGTCACACCAAAATTTTGGTGTGACGTGAAAAGTTTTAACATCACACTTAATTTTAAGTGTGACGTTGTTTCTTTCCTGTGTGTTTTCAATGTCACATTTTTAAATAAGTGACGTTAATTGGTGACATAAAAAGGGTTTTTTGTAGTAGTGTCTAGTTAGACACTAATTGCAGGTACATTATCTTTGTCCTTTTGGATGTAAAATAGCTGCGTCCATTGAACATATTTTCTTTTTATGCCCACTTGCTAGGGCAGTTTGGTGGGGTGCTTTCTCCATCAAACCATAATGGAGTTGTTTTAACTCTTTTAAAGAATGGCTCAAATAGCTTCCCTCCTTTCCCTTCACAAAGATGGTGAGTCTGATGTTATTGTCAAAATAATTACACTTTTAAATCAGCTTTGGATGTTACGAAACAACATTCTCCACCAAGGTTTTCCTGCTTCTCTACCAAAACTCCTAAGGCAGATCAATCAAGCTGTCTTTCAATCAAATTGCTTTCATGTCAAATTCTCCGGATCCTCATCATTCATCCTTACCTAGGATTATGGGTCAAACACCAGGCATTCACTTCTTTTTCTCTACTTATGATTGGAGCATACTGATGTATCGACACAACTCTAGTCCCGGACTTTCATGTAGGATGCATATTTTCTTGAACAGGTTTCTAGTTCGGTGCTTTGAATGACGTAAGATCAAGTTTCAATCTTAGATGCGCCAGGTCTGCTCTCCATTAAGATTGTGATTTGTTTCATTCTGGTCAATCTCTTGTGGTTATTTCTACAATATCAAGTCATCACATGCTCTCGCAAACTTCCTTGTAGGCTGATATTGTTGGAAAGGATATCCTACAAATGCTCAAGGCCTTTAGATTTCATACTTATATGCATGTTGATAAAGAGCAACTTTCTTCTTTCATGCAGGAAACGTTCCTCTCTTTACGATCCTACTTTACTTTTTATATAGTTATGTGAGGATGTAGGATACTTTTATTCCATTTTAATGAATTGTCCTTTATATAAAAAAAACTGTGTTCATTTCCAAAATCATGGCATTTTCCAATAGCTAGTTTGATAGCTACATAAACAAAAGGGTTAATACTACTCTTGGTCCTTAAATCTCGATCAATTTTAGTTTTGGTCCCTGAACTTTAAAATCGTGGTTTTGGTCCTTGAATTTTCCATCAATTTCGGTTTTGATTCCTAAGTTTTAAAACAGCGGTTTTAGTCCTTAAACTTTCACTCCATTTTGGTTTTGGTCCTTCAAATTAAAAAAAAATACTTAGAAATTTAGGAACCAAAGATTATAAATGGCACAAATTTTAGGGGTCAAGACCGAAATTGAGTGCAAGTTAAATGATCAAAACCACCATTTTAAAGTTTAGGGACGATAACCAAAATTGATCAAAAATTCAAGGACCAAAAGTTTAGGGAGTGAAAGTTCAAGGACCAAAAGTAGTATTAATCCTAAACAAAATTAATAGCTTAGAAAAGCGTTGTTTTGTTTTTATTCTTTGTATACAAAATTATATACCTTGACCAATCAAAATCCATTTGTACATTAATTATACCATGTAACATCCTAAAAATTAATTGAGGATTTGTGAGGGTAAATAGGAATTTATTAATGATAAATAATGGATTATGAGAATATTTGAAGGATTTTGAGGTATTTTTGAGGATTTTAAAGGCCTAGTTTCTCCCTTATTTGGACAATAATAATTTTGGGAGAGATTAGTTTTAGGCTCAAAAGAGGTTAATATGGGAGGAAATAAATAAAGGATATTATGGGAAAATTTTGAGAGTGAAAAGAAAATTTTTTATTCAAAAGAAATATCTTATTTAAGAATTTTAGGGCCCAGTAGTATAGTGTCCACTCTGCCGACACTCCTTTCCTCGCCAGAAACTTTTACTGTGCATCAATTATTATTTCCTCAACCAATCACATTCAACTACTATTTATATATATTATATTATATTATTAATATAATATATTATTATTATATTATATTATATTATATTATTATTTTACTATTCATCAATTATTATATATACACACACCTTCACCGTTCCTTCTTCCCTTCGTCTCTCACTCTCACGTTCTCTCTCTCTCTCGTCTATCTCTCTCTCTCTCTCTTTTGCTCTCTCTTTCCACCACCAATATTCCTATTATTAGACTTATCAGAGCTCGTTGATATAGGAATAGTAAGCTTTTCGGCCAACTAAGTACATTTTTGGAACCCCGTAAGTCTCCTCTACATTTCTATGTCATTAGTTTTTCGATTTGTTATACTTGAAAAATTAGACCTTGTCTAAGTTGGTATTTTTGGGAGTCCTAAAATTAATAAATTGAAGCTTAGGCCTTGATTATGAGTTTTTCTGAGTAGATTTTTCATTGTTGGAAGTTTTCCTAATTATTAGGAATTTTTGGATTTATGGAAGTTTTAGAAATTGGGGCTTTAAAATTATTCGAAGTGCTTATGGGTAAATTGATGATTTTTAGATGTTTATTAAGGTCATATGAGGGGATTTAATTAATTGATTTGATTTGGGGTTGCACCTAAAGAATTATTGAGGGATTATTGGATGTTAAGGAATTTTATAAATAGTTATTGGAAAGATTAATAATTTTGATATATGTATAAATGGAGTAGAGATAAATTTTAGAGATAGAAAGGGAGAATAAAGGTTAAATAGAAATTTAAAATAAGTAAGGGCAAAGAAAGGGTAGTAAGTAATTTATTTTCCAACATGTGTAATTGTTGGATAAATAATTAATTTTGGTTGTATGTATGGTTATGTAGTGCTTGAATTGCACTAAGTTAGCACGGGGGAGCTGCACTATTGTGAGATTGGTGCCAGCTATCAGGTAACCGCTTTCTGCTTGTTTATGTGTGTGTGTAGTGTTAGTAAGTAATTTGAAATATTATTATTTGACTATTATGATGTTATATGGAGATGAGATTTTGAATCACAGTTGAGATATGATTATCAATTGATGATTGATGAGATATGAAAATGAGATCTTGAAATATTATTATTTTTCATAATATAATGTCCTGTGGAATACTATTTTGGAATGGCATCAATTTGTGATTTGAAATAATTTAAACTGAAATATATATGATTTTGGAAATTATTTCATATATATGTAAATTCTGAAAATACTGGAAGGCCTGGTGCCTGATTGTGGTGTTGCATATCGATGTGTTGTTTGTGAGAAATTATTTGTGTATGTGACACCGGTGAATTGGAAATTGTGCCATCACGTGATGAGGTACCCTGTTGCGCCACAGGGACTAATTGATATATTATGGGAAATAAAGGAGAAAAAGACGTAAGAGGGGAGATCGCCCCTCACGGATTCAGAAAGGACGGAGATCCTTCTAATCTGTGGTACGGTTCAGGGAGGGTAGAACGTCCCTCGTGAATTGTACCGTGGTGATCAGGGGCGGGTGGAAGGTCCCGACTGGTCCCACATGTTTTCCCAACACTTCTATTAAGATTTCGTTTGGGTTGTTTGTGATTATCAATGATATATATATTATTCTTGGAGATGATTTGGGATGGATTATTTTGTACTTATAAACTGTGAAAGATATTTGGGACCAAGATATGCATTATATGTGAATACCTGAGCATATTGTTTGAACTGGTATATATACGTATATGTATTCCACTGGACACCTTGCTAGCACCCACCGCACTTAGATGAGTAGTCAGTGGTTGCGTTTGGGGCTACCCCCGTTGATCTCACTTTTGCAGGTCCTAGGAGCGAAGTAGGAGGTCAAGGGAAGGATCCGGGAACTTCTCACTGATATCGTGGGATACTCTGGACTAGAAGGACAGGAGGTATTGCCACATTTAGGATCATATTTGTATGATGCTTCCGCTGAACCTTGTTATTATTCTGGAGAAAATTATTGTATAATACCTATTATGGTATGGTATTTTGAGAATGATGTGTGGAGTTTAATCATGTATAATGTAATTTTCTGTTATTATAATGGGAAGAAAATTATATTGTAATGACAGAGATTGGAGTTGAGGTTTGAATTAAAAAGGTAATATCTAAATATTATGGAAAGATCTTTTTCTAACTATGTTAGTTATTTTATTAAGTTAATTCCTTTTTTCTAACATAGTTAGCTATATAAACGTTTTAATGTTTAATTGTGAGTGTTTAATAGTGGGATTAGGGAGTTAGTGTTACATACCACATTAATGGTTGGTAAGATTCGGTAGAAGAGGTTTTGTACTTCTTTAACAAGATATTGTTTGAATTAAAGATGCAAACACTTAATTGAGGTTGCAATCTGAATCAAATCCGAATTCTCTTGCTTAACAGGGAGACGTCATACCACTAGGCTACAAGATTTTTGGTTCTTAAACAATATTTTGAATTTAAATTTGGGAATATTTTGTTTAAATTCATCTGAAATATCTAAATCACAATTTAGGCTTATATTTTTAACAAATACCTAATCATGCTTAGAGGCTTTATTAGATTATATATTTATGAATTTATTGATTTTACTTTTATGTTTTTTTCTGTTACTTCTACTGGATTTATTTATTATCTCATTTTTTATGACCTATTTGGGGAAGTGAGCATGTTTCTAAATATAAGACATCTTTTTTATTTATTCTCACATTTTTTTAAATTATCCATTTTGATGCTTCTCAATAATATACAAGCAAGATAGAAATGGTAGGAATAAAGGTAGATGGCTAAGATGTTTTGGTAATATCAAGTGATTTTTTATAACTTAAGTAACATCCATAATATAATCAAATTAGATAAATATGTCTTATACTTAGGAGCGGAGCTAGTAATTAGAATATCTTAAAAATCAAATTTTTAATTATTTTAAGAAGATTCTTTGCTTAGTTGTTGAATATAATCAAATGTGGTAAATGAGAATGCCATAAAAGTATGGAGATATGTGATAACATAATAAATAGTTTTTTATGAACATAAATACTTGAAGATATTATAATATCTAAAAATCAACAAATAAGATCTAAAATTTAGAGAATACAATTGAACATACTTTAACAAAATGGCATATATCTGCTGGTAAAAAAAAAGGCATATATCTAAAATCAAATTTTTAATTATTTTAAGAAGATTCTTTGCTTAGTTGTTGAATATAATCAAATATGGTAAATGAGAATGCCATAAAAGTATGGAGATATGTGATAACATATATGAACATAAATACTTAAAGATATTATAATATCTAAAAATCAACAAATAAGATCTAAAATTTAGAGAATACAATTGAACATGCTTTAACAAAATGGCATATATCTGTTGGTATAAAAAAGGCATATATCTAAAATCAACTAATTCAGAAATATCTAATAAGACTTCTTCGTCTGATCAGTGAATTGTTGAGTACATGTCTAAATATTAAATCATTAAATTAACATAATACAATAAACATACTTTTAACAAAACAACATATAAGTAAAATTAACGAATTCAGAAATCCTTAATAAGACTGCTTGGTCTCATTAGGGATTTTGTTGAAGGTGCATGCTCAAATATAGATTTGGTATTTCAAATTAATTTAAATGAGATTTGAATAAAAAATTAATATAATATTTTTAATTAAAAGTAAAAACTCACGAGACTATATATGATAAAGCTGCTGTATGATTTGATAGCCTCTAATACTTCCTCATTTTAAAATATATGAGCTAGTTAATCTAGATATTGTTTTGACCTTGAATATAAGAATTCAACTTACTTCCCAACCATAACCTGCTATAACCCGCGGGTTGGTGGGTTGAACCCATTTTCCCAGCTCTACTTTGAAATTTGAATCATTGAATATAGTAGTTTAATAGTTAGTAGAATTTGGTCCAAATATATGACTTAAATTCTATACTTTATATATTTATCATTTTCAACCAAACTAATTTTTCTAACTTATAAACTTATAAAATTTAATGTTAAACAAAATATTTTAGGGAAATTATTGTTATAATTAAGTGGTTAACTTGGTTTTCTTAATCTGTTCAAAACACAATTAAGTAGCTCTTAAAATAAAAAATATTATGATAATAATATAAAATAAAATGATTGGATAAGAAAAAATGTTGTTTTGTCTGATTCAACAAACGTCTATATAATCATGAACCATCAATCGAATTGGCCGGCTTTAGCCGGCAATCATATGGATTAAATTATATTATGTACGTAATAGTGTAGCTTTTCCATGGCAGATCATCGTGGATATATAGAAACTTGCATGTGGGATATATATATGACTTATATCTATATATATCTACGAGCTTTTGAGTAAGAATATATATGAAGAAGAAGAGAGAGTAAGGTGGTGACAATTAATTGAAAATGAGACAAGCAGGAGCATATTCAGGGCTACACTGTGGGGGAGTAACAGGGAAGATGGGGCCTCACGCGCTGCCATTAGCGAGGATAAAGAAGATAATGAAGAGATCAGGGGATGATGTCAAGATGATATCAGGCGAAGCTCCTATTGCTTTTGCCAAAGCTTGTGAGCTTTTCATTCAAGAACTCACTAGAAGGTCTTGGATTATGACCACCCATTCCAAACGCAGGACGCTTCTCAAAGACGACGTCGCTTCCGCTGTCGTCGCCACTGATCTTTTTGACTTCCTCATCTCTTTGGTCACCCACCACCATGATGCCTCTCCCTCTCCCTCTCCCTCTACCACCATGGAATCTTAAGCCTTGTGATTGGGACTGGGGTGTCATTTGCTAGTGATAAGAAAAACATTGGGAGAATTACGTTGAGGTCCTAAGAAAGGGTGTTAATATCAGATAAGTCCCAAAGAGTTGTCAATGACAACTGAAATATCCATAGTTAACAAGTGAAAAATTGTCATTGATAACTCTTGGAACTTGTCTGATATTAATTCTCTTCCTTGTGACTTTAATGCAATTATCCCAAAAACATTTGGGAAATACCCCAAATTTAAGGGGCAACTGATATCCTAGTCGTTCTAATTGATGTCTCTTATGTTTTGTTTGGCATGAGTGATAGAAGATCTAAGAAGAGGAGGAGGGGAGGCAAACCCCTATTATAGTTATATTGTTCAGAATATAATACTTCAAATTCTAAAGAATTAATGTTTTTCTCATATATTGGGAGCATAGAACTTTCCGTTCATTTCTCTTAAAAGTAGCTAGCAATGCATATCCTCTAATTATCTCATGGCATGGAAATGCTTTAAGATAGATATGTATGAGAATTCTTGAACCACGTACTATTGAAAGCAACGATTATGCTAATAGTCTTTTATTTTGTTCGTGTTTGAAATAACGGAAAATTGTTGAAAAATCCTCATTAAAATATCTATTGCCCTAAAGTTCCTGAAATTTATTAAAGGGCAAATGTTCTTAAGCAAGTGCAACTCATCTTCATTTGTGTATGACCTATGTTCAACTATGGCTAGAATGCAAGACATTTGCAAATAACTGATAATATGTTTCACACATTTAAATAAAAGTTACACTTTTTCAAATATGCATATGTTTTCTTAAACAAATTTCAAATCCATTTTGGCAATTAACATTTCAATGGCGGCGTCTTTTCCCCCAGCATTTTTCTCCCAATATCAATTAAAGTTAAATTCCAACTAAGAGTAAAGCTTATTAGTAGGTAAGATAAGCATAATTTCACGCTCATCTTTGGCATTTTCAGTTGCCAATAATTTACTCCAAGTATGGAATAGGTCAATTTCTAGGTGAGATTTGGCATTTCAGTTAGAAAGTTAAGGAAATTTCACATCCATCATAAAAAATTTTTGGTACGTCAACATTACCATACTAAATCATGTTTTTAACAAGAGAAATTGTTTATAGATAATTGTAGCATGCTACTACATGTTTTTCTGAAAACCGAACAGCCATCTGAATTTAATCACTGAGGGATAGCAAGTTGGTCTTCCACGACTAGCTAGCTACAGGTGGGGCATTTCCGTTAAAAAGAAATTATACATTACAATTAAGAACTATCGATGTTGATTGAAATTTCTACAATTCAATATATCAATTTGTTATTATCTTTTCTATGTTTTCCTTATTTATAGTTTGCTTACAAAAAACACAAACGATGGACCGTTAATCTTAGACATTTTTGGTTCAAATGGGATTCATAAGCTAAGTGCTTAGTCAACTACTTTGTTTTCAGCCCATAATATTATTGGAAAATTGTGCTGAGCTCCCATAAGACAAATTAATAATATAAAATTTTTAGAAATTTCAAAATTATTAGTACTTCCACTACTACAGAAAGAGCCTATAGTGACGCTTTTTTTTGGCTCATTAGTGGCTCTTCTAAGTGCTACAATAGCCAGCTCTGTGATAGGCTATTAATTAACCCTGAAGCAGAGCTATAGGTTGGCCTATAATGGCGCTTATAGCAGAAAAGAATCGCTATAGGCCATATTAATTTTTTTAAAAAATAAAAGCAAAGGCCTAAAGCGGCGCTTATAATAGAAAAGCGCCGCTGTAGGCCAATTAATTTTAATGAAAAAAATTAAAGTGTAACCTATAGCTGAACTTATGCTTGAAAAGCACCGCTATAGGCCGTTTAACTTTAATAAAAAAATTAATCATGTAAGCCTATAGCGGCGCTTTAGCTTTTTATGCGTCGTTGTAGATAACCTATAGCGGCGCTTATTTTTAAAAGCGTCACTATTTTTTATTAAATAAATTTTTTAATTTTATATACACCCACCTGCATCAGTACTAAAATACCAGCAATTCTTTACAATTCCAGGCAATCCATATACACCAGTAATTCATCTAGAGAGCAATGTACAATTAAACCAATTCTAATTGGGAAACAAAAGCATGCTACTGGCTAGATTATCTATATATATATACAATTTGAAAGAAAAGAAGTTGTACATAAATGCACCATTCTTCAATTAGCACATTCATTTTTTCCCTTTACAACATGAAGCAACGTGCGTCTGGCTAATACTGTAAAAGATATTTAAATGACAATTAAATTTACTTGAAATCTAATAACAAGTACAAACATAGTTAGAGTTGAAAAAATATAAAACTTACTGTCAATGGAGTGCTAATTTGATCATGTGTAACGACATCCCTCATAAATTGCATCACATAGTATCTACAATCGTTGTTATTGGGTTGAAAGGGGCACTGTAACAAAAAACACCAAATATCATATAAGAAACATTTAGATTATGGTTTAACTAGATTGTTTTAAAAATTGAATAACTTGTAAAACCTGGACTTTGAGCCACCGATAAGCATCTTTTTGGTCAAGGGCTCTGGAATAACTCATCTTAACAAAAGCTCAAAACTAGTCAAAGCACTAAAAAAGAAACAAATTAAATTAGTTCTATTAGCTAGGGTCATAAAATGACAACTAATATAACGCATTCAAGAATGTTGACATTCACTTACTTATTGAAGAGGTGCATCAAAGCTGGGCAATTTTCTGGTTCAGCAGATTCCACAGGATCCAAATAGTAAACTAAGGGATCATGTTGTGCTGTGAGATAGATGACAAGCAAAAGCCAATATGCCTTAAAATATTTTAGAACATTATGTCAGTATATATATCTATGATGCTTGGAGCTAAGAATACAATGAAACCTATAATGCATATCTTACCCTGTATTAATTGGAGCTAAAAATAAAGTCCTTCCTATTGCCTTTAAAGCAAAGAGCTTCTTAATCACTTTGAACTACTCCTCATGTTTCGCACTCAAAATTTGTGCTATTGCATAAGGGTTTATGAACTTGAACGAGACATGCTCCCCGGCGATCATGACATCTTCATACAGGTGCCTTCAGAGAAACCAAACCAACTCCCAATTAGTGTAAAACTTATGACATTGAATGAAACCATAATGGAAATGCATATATACCTAATCCATAAATTGATAACCATAGCACCGATCCATCTTTCATCAAGCACCTCCATGACCTAATCCCTAGAAAGAAGCTCACTCATATTTGACTCGCCAAATATACGCCTGTTGAATGGAATCGTGGCAACAGATTGGCGAGATACGGTAGCTGTAAATGCTCGCAATCGAGCACGATTTGGCGTTCGGCACTTGTATCTTCAATAACAGGAGTAGGCACTTGTAATTTCTTCTTGCCCTTCGCTTTTGTTGCCTATAAACCATGTAAATAGAAATTCTAAAATTTTCTTCCAATAAGAAGAATGCTAGTTTAAATTAATTAGTAAATAATCACCTGTGACAATGGATCAGTACGTGAATTCTTTTTCTTCAAGTGAGCAGTTGAACCACCAATACCTTTGACATCAGCCACTTGTGCTTTCTTTCCCATAGGTTATGTACCCTGTAAAAACATGTAAATAAAATAGCGTTCTTCCAACACAATGAATGCTAGTGTAAATGTTATTAATAAATAACCACCTGTGGTGTTGACTCAATCAAACCAACGGGCCAAGCAACAAATGCACCAACAAACTCTCCGACCTTATTCGTCTCATCAGGAGTAGGGAATGGTAACGGTGCCCCACCATTGTAGGAGTATTCAATCAATACCTTCAGTGTATTTTCAGGAAACGAAAAATTGTGCAGGGCCATGTTTGAAGTGTTATAGACCTTGCCGATCTCAACTACTTCATTGAAAGATTGATCCTTATAGAGCCTACACTTGGACTCGTCCTGGGAAAGATTTGACAACATTAGCTCACAATCGATAATATAATAGTATCACTGCAAGTTTGTAAGTAGAAAATGTATGAACTACCTAAGGAATTTGGGCCCTAGGCATCGTGTAGCTATCCATGATGCTTGGACTTTTGACGGAAGGAATGTTACTTTGTTGCACAAAGTTCGACATTTGTGATGCAACATTACTTTGCTGGTAAAATTTGAACATCAGCTCGTACCATCATTGCATTTCAAGTATCTGCTCCCTCAGAGTATGAACCTCATCTTTCAATACAGTAACTTTGCCTTTTGTTGCCCTCCTTTGGCAGCCAAACTAAGATGAGGGCATGACCCCTACACCTGTGCCCCGAACACAGCCCAAATACTTAAGGCAATCGAGTGCTCTGCTCACAAAATCTCCAAGGCCAAATTTGTTGACCTCATTAGGGGATTCTTGTGTTAACTTACATATCCTATAACAAAAAGGATTATTAGTTATTTACTTAGCAAAGTCACCAATTAAAAAAATACCACAAAGTCCAAGAGAATGACTTGCACATCATTCACGGACTCTTCTGACCTCTTCATGAACGATGGTACCATCCTTTTTTGAGTGTCATCTGATCCAGACCTCATGCCGTGGTGGTCTACCTTCTAGGCCCTGTTCCTGAATTTGTCAAGGTAAACCAGGTAAATGTATAAATTAATTACTTAAACATTTATTCATAATTTTAGAACCAAAAGCATTACTAACATGCCATATCATCCTCCAATTCTCGAAATGGTTTTCGTCTGCCTAAATGCGGATACTCAGAGCTATTAGCCGATTGGCTATTTTTTTTCACTTCTTGCCAGAAACTCCTCAGTTAAACGTGATTACACAAATGCATCCCAATGTTCTTGAGTAATTGACCCTACATATGAAGATGGGGGTATTGGAATGATCTCCCCATTTTCCTCTCTCATATAAAACTTGGTCAAAGTTGAACGAAAATTCCTGTGCATTTTTGAAGATTTCTTCAACATATATTCCCTATGAGTATCATCAATATCAAGCATAATGGTCTTTCCACAACGAACATACTCCTCAAAATCTGCTCTACCTTGACCGATATTTGTTAGAATGCTAAGTTTTGATGATAACTAAACATATCTTAGGCATAAGGAAAATCTATGATAAGATCAGAATCAACTTAGAGATAATCTGATAAAATTATAAGTGCTGCATAATCGATTAGGGATAGATTACAAGACAAAGAATTATGAGCCTAATCGATTAGAGTTCATATTAGAAGTTAAGAATATGGTCGCCTAATCGATCAGAGGGTCCTGTAATCGATGAGAGAATTTTAGCCCAATCGACTAGTGATATATAATCGATTAGGAGGAATTAGAGTAATCGATTAGAGTCATGTAATAGATTAAGAGTCTTTAGCCTAACCAATCAGAGATCTGTAATCGATTAAAGAATATTTGCCAAATCGATCAGAGAGCCTTAATCGATCATATCATATTTCAAGCATAATCAATTAAAGGAAATTAAGTAATCGATCAGAGAAAGGATGTAATTTGAATGTAATTTGTTTGTAATCAATTAGTCATACCTAATCGATCAGGCTTCCCCTGTAATCGATTAGGCGCATGATTTTCTAATCTGATGCTCAGTGATGCAGGCTATAATCTATGAGTAATCGATATGTAATTGATTAGACACCAGATCCTGTGATCGATCAGAGGCTGTAATCTGAGTGGCGATGGGATTTATTCAAAATCAATGGTTAAGGCTATTTTAAGCTTTCCAAGTACAGAATTGCATGAACCTACTTATGGAAGTTAACGTTAGCACGCAATCTGATCAATAGAGCCGTTGGAACTCACCTACCACCTCCAGCGATTAATGAAGAGAGATGAGCTAAATCAAAGACAAGTATAATGGAGTAAATGCATCACAGAATACATCTTCAACACTCCACACCAGATTATCCAACTCTCTGAACTTATACAACGGCTATATCTTCAACGGATAAATTTATAGAAGAGACTATAAATACTTCAGTGAAGAAGTTAGGTATTAGAATTGATTGCCACATTGATTATCTGTATCTACTGCATTCAATACTCAGAAAGCTTACTGTTATAATATTCTTAAGTGTGTAACACAATCTGTTCAATAGAGTGAACAATCTATTTCTGTATTCATTATCAAGTGAGAATTACTCTTAAGATAGTGGGATCTTAAGAGTAGGGTGTTAACTTACAAAGTGTAAGGGGGAGTGATCAGTTAAGAGAGAAGTTCTTGCTATCACCTGTAAAGGCTATCAAGAGCCTGATTTAATCTTGAGATATTAGTGGAACCCAACTGAAGGTTGGAGAACTGGACGTAGGCTAAGTTTGGGCTGAACCAGTATAAACTGTATTGACTTTCAAGTTAAATTTTAGAAGCACAATTCACCCCCCTCTTGTGCATTCCTGCCTATTACAATATTAACCGAGGCACTCAGTTGTGCTTCTTCATCCTCGTTTAGGGTGGGATCCATTATCCTGTAAAATAATTAAACAGAACATGATTTTAGTGCATATGCATATAATGATTCTAAGTGTATGCGAATTAAATGAAATAATTCATAGTATAAAAAAGAAAATACATATAAACTTAAATTAATATGATACCTTTCATCTCTTTTTCCTCATTGTTATATTATCCAAAATTGTTTGCTTCCTCTTTTTTGTTGGATTTAGGGTTGTGTTAACCCAAATTCCTTCTTCATGATCACGTCTTACATAAATAGGTTCATCTTCATCATCATATCCGTCTGCATCAAAGTCTTCTGATAGTAATGTCTCAAAGGAAGGATCCTCTTCTATCATATTCATATCATCATCACTACTTTCATCATCAACTTGTTCGGCATAATTTTTGTTCGACTGCATGACCATTAACCAATTCTTCTTAGAAGGATCTGCAATGTAAAACACTTGTGCTGCTTGAGACGATAGAATGTAAGGATCATCCTTATATCCAACTTTAGAAAGATCGACCAATAAAAGCCCAAAATCATCTAACTTTCGTCCATTATGATGTAATCTAACTCCCAAATGCAATCAATTACACCAAAGTATTGCATCTGTGCATATATGGGATTTGTATATCTTGCACTGGATATATGCCACGCCTCGACAACAAATGTGACTCCACTATTTTGCATTGTGGTTTTTTCATCCTAGCGTTTTGTATAGAATATGTAACCATTGATTGCATAGGCGGTGTAAGAAAATACGTGCAAACCCGGTCCTTTTGACAGCCAGAACAATCTTTCACAAACTGATTCAGCATTAACCTTAACCTACTGACAAATGTGTGCATTGAACCATCTAATCTAATGAAATGTTTGTTGTGCTCCTTTGTAATCAAACTCTCATTTCTATCATTATGTATGTCCCAAAGAAGGTTTTTGTGTTCTTTAATGAATGGTTCAACGTCAGGAGTCTTGTGAAGAATATACAAGTGAGGCAGCTCCCTTCTAGAATTCAATATGCATAATAACTTGAACCCACTTATTCCTTTCCCCCGTAAATCGCGCATCGTGATGAGACTTTGACAAACCAACAGGTTCAACATTTGATAAGTAATCGGCACACAAATCACTCACTTTTTCAATGATGTATTGTTTAGCAATACACTCCTGTGGTCTATATCTATTTTTAACATACCCCTTTAAAACTTTTATGAACCTCTCAACTGGGTACATCCATATCAAATAGACTAGGCTACATAGTTGAACCTCTTTGACCAAGTGTATAGTAAGATGAACCATCATGTTAAAGAATGAAGGGGGGAAATTCATTTCAAGTTCGCATAGGATGCAAACGATCTGCCTCTGCAAATCCTACAACTTTGTTGTATCAACCACTTTGCTACAAATGAGCTTGAAGAACATACATAATTTAGTGATTGTGCTCGCAAGTTTCTTGGGTAAAATGCTGTGTATGCCAACCGGTAAGAAATTTTGCATTAGGATTTGGCAATCATGAGATTTCAAGTTCTTCAACTTTAACTCTTTCATGGATACAAGGTTCTTTACATTTGAGGAGTAGCCTTCTGGAACTTTGATTCCATTTAGAAACTCACAGAATGATCTTTTCTTTTTCCTCAAAAGGTGTAATCTGCTGGAGGTAAAAAGTGCGGTATCCTTTCTCGACAGGAGCCAACTCTTGTCTTATTCCCAACTTAAGCATATATAACCTTGAATTGACACCATCCTTACTTTTTCCTTGCATATTTAGCAACGTGTCAATTAGGTTATCACAGATGTTTGTTTCAATATGCATCACATCAAGAAAGTGTCTAACATATAAGGACTTCCAATACGGGAGTTCGAAGAATATGGACCTCTTCTTCCAACCACTTGTCAACTAGCAAAAGACTTGCCAAAATCATTCTCCAACGCGTTCACCTTTTCAAAAACGTTATCCCCGGTCAATATCCTCGATGGCCTACCTTCTTTTGAGCTCCCATTAAATGCCTTCTTCCACCTCTGCCAACAATGTTTTAACGGCAAGAACCTCTGATGTCTCATGCAAAAAATTTTATTACAATGATCCAGTCGTATCGAATGGGTATCATCTTCACATATAGGGCACACACCATATACTTTGATGCTGTATATGGACAAATTACCATATGCTGAGAAATCATTTATTATGCCAAACAACATGGCTCTCAATTCAAAACTTTCTTCTTTACAACCTCAAAAACCATCTGACCCAAATTTCACATATGCTTCAGGTCTTCAATTAAAGAATCCAAGTACATGTCTATATTGTTGTTGGGCTATCTTTGCTCAAAAATAAGCATGGAAAGCATCATAAATTTGCATTTCATGATCAAATTTGGGGGATGTTGTATATCATCAGAATCACCGGCCATGTGCTATGATTACTACTCTGAACTCCATGCGGATTGATTCCATCGGTTGCCAATGCTAGCTATAGGATTCTTGGTTATTCACTGAACTTAGGGTACTCATAATCATTTTTTTCCATTGGGGGGCATATGCGGGGTGCCTCAGCTTGATGTCTTTAATCCTCTCATCAGCGTGCCATGTTAAAAGTTTTGCAACATCCGCATTATTGAACATGCACTTGAATCTTGGAATGATCGGAAAGTGCCACAAGACTTTAGAAGGAATCTTACCTTTCTTTCCGTACCAAGATGTGCTGCATTTAGGACACTTCTCCAACGACACATACTGGTTTCGGAATAAAATACAATCGTTGGGACATGCATGTATTTTCTCATATTTTATACTGGTCGATTGGAGAATTTGCTTTGCCTCGTATGTTTTCAAAGGGAGTACATTTTCTTTGTTAGAATGATAAGTTTTGATGATAACTAAACATAACTTAGGCTATGGAAGGGCTATGATAAAATCAGAAATGTCTTAGGATAATCTAATAGAAAATCCTATGTCTTGCCCAATCGATCAGGGATAGATTACAAGTCAAAGAACTTAAGCCTAATCGATTAGAGATGAATTAGATAGCGCCCAATCGATTAGAGGTCCCTATAATCGATGAGAGAAAGATAGACCATTCGATTAGGAGAAATTGGAGTAATCGATTAGAGTCGTCTAATCGATTAAAGATACCTTAGACTAATCGATCAGAGTCTAGTAATCGATTAAGAGAAAATTGCCCAATCGATTAGAGAGCATTAATCGATCAGAACATATTCTAAGCCCAATCGATTAGAGAGTATTAATCGATTATAGGAAATTTAGTAATCGATTAGAGAAATCATGTAATCTATTTGTAATCGATTAAACCTACCTAATCGATCAGGCTTCCCCTGTAATCGATTAGGCGCATGAATTTCTAATCTATTGCTCAGTGATGCAGGACATAATCTATGTTTAATCTATACGTAATCGATCAGTCACCAAGCCCTGTGATCGATTAGAGGCTGTAATCTGAGTGGCGATGAGAAATATTCAAAATCAATGAGAAGCCTATTTTTAGCTTTCCAAGTACAGAGTTGTTCAGACGTACTTAAGGAAGTTTACGTTAGGACACAATTTGATCAAAAGAGCCGTTGGAACTCACCTACCCTGTCAGCGATAGATGAAGAGAAATGAGCTAAAGCAAAATCAAGTACAATGGAGTAAATGCATAGCAGAATACATCTCCCATACTCCACCAGATCACTCAACTCTCTTGACGTGTTCAACGGCCATATTATCAACGGATATATTTCTAAGAGAAACTATAAATGCTATTGGGAAGAAGTTAGTTGTAAGAATTGATTGCCATATTGATTATCTGTATCCACTGCATTCAATACTCTCAACATTTACTGTTCACATATTCTTAAGTGTTTAACACAATCTGTTCAATTGAGTGAACAATTATTCTGTATTCATTATCAAAGTGAGATTTACTCTTAAGATAGTGGGATCTTAAGAGTAGGGTGTAAACTTACAAAGTGTAGGGGGGAGTGATCAGTAAAGAGAGGAATTCTTGCTGTCACTTGTAAAGGCTATCAAGAGCCTGATTTAATCTTGAGGAATTAGTGGAACCCAACTGCAGGTTGGAGAACTGGACGTAGGCCAAGTTTGGGCTGAACCAGTATAAACTGTGTTGTTTTTATCATAGTTAGATTTTAAAAACACAATTCACCCCCCTCTTGTGCATTCCTGCCTGTTACATTTGGTATCAGAGCCTGGTCTTCTCAAATTTCACTGATCCCACGATCAGGAGAAGAAAAGATCTATCATGGCAGGATATGATAACGTGCTCCCAGAAGACAGCTCAATCAACAAACCTCCTGGATTTAATGGTGAACATTATACCTTTTGGAAGATGAAAATGAAAGTGTTCATCAAATCTTTCGAGTATGATCTTTGGAGGATAGTTGAAGAAGGAAATCTTGTTCCTATGAAAATTGAAAATGGAGTTCAAGTGCCAAAGCTCCCTCAGGAGTTGACGGATGATGACAAAGGAGACCTGGAACTCAACAGCAGAGCAGTCTTGATCCTTCAGAATGCCCTAAGCCAAAAAGAATACTTTAGAGTATGTCATCTGGAGACTGCAAAAGAAATGTGGGATGCCCTAGCAGTTGCTCATGAAGGAACTAGTGGTGTAAAGACTAAAAGAGTTGAGCAACTAATTACTGACTTTCATTTATTCAAAATGGAAGAAGGAGAACCAATTAGGGAGCTGGAAATCAGATTCACTCACTTGATCAATAATCTTATAGCTCTCGGAAGAAGGATCTCAGAGGCAGAACAAGTCTCCAAAATCTTAAAGATTCTGACTCCTGAATGGCAGATGAAAGCTACTGCAATCCAAGAAATGAGAGGAGAATCCATGAGCTCCATCACTTCATTATTTGGAAGCCTGGCTGAGTATGAAACAACCATTAAAATGCAAAGAGAACTCTATGGAGATAAAAAGAAAAAGAATCTTGCACTAACAGCCTCCACAAAAGATGATGAGGATGAGGAAGATGAGGAGGAACTGGATGACGATGAGATGGCCTTTATGGTAAGAAAATTTAGAAAGTTCTTCAGAAATAGAGGGAGATACCAGAGAGGTGGCTCAAGCAACATCAGAAAGGACTCCCAGAAAAATGCTCCTGTGTGCTATGAATGTAAGAAGCTTGGACACTTCAAAGCTGAATGTCCAAGTCTTCAAAGATTTAAAGAGAAAGAGAAAAAGAAGGAGAAGTTACAAGGCAGAAAGAAAGCCTATGTTTCATCTATATGGGGAGACAGTTCGGATGAGGAGACTAGTGATGTTGACGAAGCAGTCAACCTCTGCCTGGTGGCTCAAGAGGAATCATCTGATAGTGAGGTATATTCTACTAACCCATCTTTTCAAGAGCTCCAAGATGCTTATGATGATATACATAATGAATTTGAAAAGCTAGCAAAAGAAGTATCTATTTTGAGAAAGAAAAACAAAGAACTTGAAAGGAAAGCTGAAAAATTTGATTGTGAAAAGTGTAAACAGATTTCAGAGAAGGTTTTTCAAGAAGATTTTGATTGCAAAAACTGTGAAACACTTCGTGAAGAAAATGGGAAAATTTCTGAAATTCTAAAGAAGTTCACCAAGAGCACAGAAATACTTGATATTATGCTAATGAATCAAAAGGCATATAGAGATAAAACTGGGATAGGGTATGATCCAACTCCCAAAAATTTGAAAGAAAACAAATCTGTGCCAAAAGAGAAATCATACTTGAAGTTTTTCAGAAAAGCTTCAAACTATTCATCACCTTTCTCTTTTTGCAATTACTGTAATAGAAAAGGTCATTCTGAATCAACTTGTTATCCTAAGAAACATGGATTATCAAAATTATACAAGTGGGTCCCTAAAGGGATGCATCAGCCTAAAGTCCACTTGGATCAAGGGCAGCCAACTAATCCCAAAGGACCCAAGAAAATCTGGGTACCTAAAACTGTTTAGTCTGTGCAGGTATGTCTCAAAGCATCCAACAATACAAAATGGTATATCGTCAGTGGGTGCTCAAGACACATGACAAGAGATAAAGAGAAACTGGACAACCTGATTTTGAAGGATGGTGCCAAAGTTAGTTTTGGCGGAAATCAGTCTGGTAAAATCACTGGAAAATGAGACATTGGTCCAGTTAAAGATATCTATCTTGTGGAAGGTCTCTGTCACAACTTGCTGAGTGTCAGTCAAAGTACTGACAGAGGTAACTGGATAATTTTTGACTCAAATGAATGCCTCATAGTAGATAAGAATAAATTTGCTATAGACAAGTCAAATATAAATTATAGATTGAAAGCTAACAGGAATGGAAATCTGTATGTAGTAGATTTAAATCAGCATCTTTCTGAAAAATGCTTTATAAGCAATTCTGATAACTGTTGGCTATGGCATAAAAGATTAGCTCACGTTAATATGTCTCAACTAGAGAAACTAATAAAAAAGGATTTGGTTATTGGGATACCAAATATGAAAGTAAAATCTGATTTAGTGTGTGAAGCATGTCAAAAGGGGAAACAAACAAAGTCCTCCTTTAAACCTAAGAAGGAAGTTACCACTACTAGACCCCTGGAACTAATTCATATGGATTTGGTTGGTCCAGCAAGAGTGAAGAGTCTAGGAGGAAGTCTGTACACTCTTGTGATTGTGGATGACTATTCTAGGTTCACTTGGACTATGTTTCTTTCCTCCAAACATGAAACCTTTGATGCTTTTTATGTGTTTGCTAAGAAAGTGCAGAATGAAAAAGACAAGAAAATCAGCTCAATCAGGACAGATCATGGAGGAGAATTTGAGAACCAAGACTTTCTAGAGCTGTGCAAAGAAAATGGCATCAATCACAATTTCTCAGCCCCTAGAACCCCTCAACAGAATGGAGTGGTTGAAAGAAAGAACAGAGTACTCACTGAGATGGCCAGAACAATGCTCAATGAAAAAGAAGTATCTCAAGTGTTCTGGGCAGATGCAATGAATACCGCATGTTACATTTCAAACAGAGCCTACATTCGAAAGGGAATGGACAAGACTCCATATGAGCTTTACAAAGGAAGAAAGCCAAATGTAAGCCATCTTAAGGTTTTTGGTTCCAAATGCTTCATCCACAACAATGGGAAGGTAAACTTAGGTAAATTCGACCCTAAATCTGATTCTGGAATTTTTATTGGCTACTCTAGTAGAAGTAAGGCTTATAGAGTTTTCAATAAAAGAACCTCTACTGTTGAAGAGTCAGTTCATGTAGTCTTTGATGAAACTGACTCTGAACAGAATATTGCAGTAGAAGATGAATCAGTTTTTCCAAAGAGGCCTAAAAACTCTACACAATCATTATCTCCACTAGATGAATCCCATGAGGAGGGACAAGAGGATGATCCTCATGATACACCAGCTGGACCCTCAGCATGGAAACATCACAGGGATCATCCACCTGAGCAAATCATTGGTGGGGTTAATGAAAGTGTTAAAACCAGAAATCAAGTTCAAAACGAAATGCACTTCTCTGCCTTTATTTCTGAAATTGAACCTACTTGCATTGAAGAAGCTCTAAAGGACTGTGATTGGATAGTTGCAATGCAAGAAGAGCTCAATCAGTTTGAAAGAAGCCAAGTTTGGGATTTAGTTCCTAGGCCTTCAAATTACCCTATTATTGGAACTAAATGGGTTTTCAAAAACAAACTTGATGAGTATGGATCTGTGGTCAGAAATAAGGCAAGACTTGTGGCTAAAGGATATAACCAAGAAGAAGGTATTGATTATGAGGAGACTTTTTCCCCAGTTGCAAGATTGGAAGCAATAAGACTGTTATTGGCTTTTGCATCCCTTAAAAATTTTAAACTTTATCAAATGGATGTAAAGAGTGCCTTTCTTAATGGTTATATCATGGAGGAGGTATATGTTGAACAACCTCCTGGTTTTGAAATTTCTACTAAACCAGATCATGTCTTTAAGCTTAAAAAGGCCTTATATGGACTTAAACAGGCACCAAGAGCCTGGTATGAAAGATTAAGTAATTTTCTATTAGAAAAATGTTTTTCAAGAGGAAAAGTAGACACCACTCTATTTATTTTACATAAAAAGAAAAATATGCTTGTTGTACAAATTTATGTAGATGATATTATTTTTGGTGCTACTGATGAATCTCTCTGTGAGGAATTTTCCAAGACTATGCAGGGAGAATTCGAGATGTCCATGATGGGAAAACTCAACTTCTTTCTAGGTCTTCAGATTAAACAAAGAAAGGATGGGATCTTCATTTCCCAATCCAAGTATGTGAAGGAGATTTTGAAGAAATTTGGAATGGACCTGTCCAAGGAAGAAGATACCCCTATGAGCTCTACAGTAGTAATGGATGCTGATCTAGAGGGAAAGGACTTCAATAAATCAACATATAGAGGTCTAATTGGTTCTCTCCTATATCTAACTGCCAGCAGACCAGATATTCAATTTAGTGTGGGAGTATGTGCCAGATATCAAGCTAATCCAAAGGAAACACATCACACATGTGTTAAGAGAATCTTAAGATATCTGGTAGGAACTCAGGAGCTAGGGTTGTGGTATCCAAAGGGAACTCAGGAGTATCTCATTGCTTACTCAGACTCAGACCATGCTAGGTACAAAACTGATAGAAAGAATACCAGTGGTCAATGTGCATATCTTGGAGGATCCCTAGTCTCCTGGGCAAGCAAGAAACAAACATGTGTCTCCCTATCTTCAACTAAAGCTGAATATATAGCTGTTGCAAGCTGTTGTGCTCAAGTTCTATGGCTCAAGCATCAATTAAGGGATTTGGGGATGGAGTTTCCAGAAGTTCCAATCCTCTGTGACAACACAAGTACTATCAGCTTGGCCAAAAATCCTGTGCATCACACAAGAACAAAGCACATTGATGTAAGACATCATTTCATCAGAGACCATGTGCAAAAGAAGGATGTCAGAGTGGAATTTATTTCGACACACTTGCAACTAGCTGACATTTTCACTAAACCCTTAGCAACTGAACAATTCATGTTCATCAGAAGAGAATTGGGAATGGTAAATCCCAATGAGTTGTAAGTCTGTATAGAATTCTTCAATTCTCTAAAATTTATCTGAATTATTCCATGTTTTGATGATCCAGTACTAACTTAGGCATCGGAGTACCAAATTAAAATTTTACAGGTTCTGCGTCCAATCGATCAGGCAACCTTAATCGATTATAGAGCATGCCCTGTAATCGATTAGGCATCGATTAGAGAAGAAAGAAAGATCAATTAGGGAAAAGGTATAATCGATCAGACCTGTCTGATCGATCACAAGGAAGGAGTAATCAATTGGGCATCGATTACTCAGCGTGGACCTATCGATCACAGCAATCCCTAATCGATCAGATGCATCCCATCGATCAGAGACTACTCTCTGTAATCGATTACTCAGCACACGTAATCGATTAGGCGTCAACGGTAACTTTTGTAATGTACGCTTTCTCTGACAGTTACATGCTTTTCTGTGATTTCTCTCTTATATATACTTGACATATGTAACTGAAGCATCATTTCGCACCATATTGCATTCATTCTAAAGCTTATTCTCTTCATCTATTCTTAAACTCTAACGTTCGAACCATCAAACCCTTTCGTAACCATCATAACTGTAGCCATTACTCGAATCATCATCAGACATAACTCCTCCAAACCAGTTACAACCTTTCGAATCACCAGACATATCCTTAAACCCTCTATATAAACCCTATCCATGGCACCCAAAATGCGTATACCAAAGAACTATAGAGCCCAGATTGTCCCTGACACAGTTCCCCTGCCAGAATGTGATCCTGCCTTAACCTATAGACCTTCATCACCTCCCTGAAATCCTCCTCCCTCAACCTCTATCCATCACCATAAATGGCCAAAACCCGTGGTTCTGCATCCAAGTATCAAGTCAAGAGTCCTTCTTCAGTCAGAGTCAGAGAACTCATTTCAGGGGATACAGAAGTTCCCATTGATTCATCATTTGCTCAGGGTCCTATTGAGGATGCCTCAGAATATATTCAGAAGAGATTTCTACAACCAAGGTGTGGGTTTGTAGATATAGACTATCTAGAGAAAAATGGCTATCCTATGTCTGAATGGTTGGAGCCCTATAAGCATTGGATAGGAGTCAAGAACCACTACAATGAAAAGGTTATCAAGGCCTTCTATTCCAATATGAAGATTCAAGTCACTGAGTCAGAAGGAAAAGTCACAGGGATTACCATATCTTCCAAGGTCAGAGGCAAGACTTTCTCCTTCGACTGGAAGCTTTTGAACCAATGGCTTCATATGGATGGGCCTAATATTGAAGAGTACAACTCTTGGCAGATAAGGGAGAAATTTTCAGATGAGGAACTCAAGAAGATCTATCAGCCAACTAGTCCTATTAAGGGTAATCTGAAGCCTGCCCAACTTCCTCCTGCCTATAGGATCCTCCACTATGCCTACTCCAGATGTATGGTCAACAAGGCAGGAAACTTCTCCCTGATCCTTGATATTGATAATCCCATCCTGCCCATGCTGATCAACAAAGTCCCCATCAATCCTGGACAAGTTATCTGTGAGGAATTTCTGAGGTTTCACAAGACCAAGAAAGTAAAGACCACTCTTCCCTTTGCTCAACTTATTTCCTTCATTCTCTGCAACAACCAAATTTTCTGGCTTGAAGAAGAACAGAATAGGGAACAACCTAAGTGTGATCTGACCACCCTGAAAAAGATGGGGGTGAATCCATTTGGTCAGGTTCCTTCTCAGTCTGAACCTACCATTAATATGAAGAGGAACAGCCTCAAGAAGAACTTGAGTCCGGAGAAATACCTGTCCAGGAGGCACATATCCAGGAGCCTCAGGAACAGGTACCAGTTGCCCCTGCTTCACCAGCCCCTGAACCAGTAGCCCCTGCACCCCAGATACCTCCTCAACCTGCAGCACCTCTCCCAGATCAAGGGGTCCCTCTTCCTGCCAACATCATTGATGAACTGGTTGAAAGAGTCTCAGCTAGAGTTATGGAAGAAATGGCTCTAAAACACCAAGCAATGGAGGATCGATCGCTGAAAAGATTAGTGGCTACTCTGAATGATTCTGTGGTCAAGTCTGTCAAGGAAAGCACCATGACCATTTTCAATGGGTATGATGCAGTAGTCAACATGCACAAGTTCCTACACAACATACTTGCTGGGCTAGAGGACATACTGAGGTAATCCCATCAGGTCAATCTCCCAGGCTCTCCTCTATCACCATTTGCTGGGCATGAGGCTCATCAGGTATCCCCAATCCATTATTCACCCTCTCACTCTCATCCCTCTTCTCCATTTCCCCAAACACAAACCTCTCCCAAAAACACTCCTCCATCATCCAAACCTTCATCTCCCTCCAAGAAAACTTCTTCCAGTTCCTCAGACAACCCGGACCCTCCACCCTCTCCTATCCACATCCTTACCCCCGCCTCTCATCCTGCACCTCCACAATACCCTACTCCACCACCACCTCCTCAGCCTACATCTCCATCCCTACCTTCTCTTAAACCAGAAATTGCCAAAACCTATCTCAGAAAAGGGAATGCTGTCCTAGATGCATCCCCTCCTTCTTTTGATGATGCTAAAAAGGGGGAGAAGATATTCAGTGTACCAACCCCTGGAGAAAGCAGCCAGATACAAGAAAAGGCTGTGGAAGCTGCCACCATCCTCTCAACCATTACCTCTGAAATCCCTCAGAAGCCCCAAATACCTGAGGAAGCCACCATGAGCCAGACACTCGAGGAAATTCATGAGCTTGCAGAAGCCATCAAGATAAGCATGGCAGAAGAAGAGGTTGTGATAGAAGAAGCATCAGATTCTGAAGTTGAGGCCACCACCAATGTTCCCCCAGAAAATGCTGAAAATGTTCTGGAGGAAAACTTAGAGATGGCTATGGTTCTGTATGAAGGGGAGCCCAAACCTGTTGCTGTTGACTTGTTGCCTCACTATCTTCATCAGGCAGATGTGCTGCATCAGCAAGTGGAAGAATTAGGCCAGTCTTTGGCTCAGAGTCAAAAAGAAAGAGAAGACAGAGATGCAGCAAAGGCTGAGTTGGCAGAATCAGAATAGAAACATCAAGTGCCTCATCCTGTATTTCCTAGTTGGGGTGTCCAGAAGCAAGTAAAGTTTAAGAAGTCTGATCAGAAGAAAGTAGTTGATCCTATTCAGACTACATCAGATTTTTTGAAATCTGATAAGGAAGAAGAGGGGCAAGAAGTACAATCTGTTGACAAAGGGAAGAGAATTAAGAAAACTGCCCCTAAGCCTGCTGTCAAGGTAGCAACCAGGGCAAGCACCAAAGCATCTAAAGGGATTAAGATTGAAGAGCCCAAGGTTGCCCCTAAGCCTTCTACTAAAAGGAAGGCAACACCAAAAGGGAAGGGAAAGACAACAAAGCCTCCTCAGAAGAAACAAAAGCGACCATCCAAATTGAATGAGCTTCTGTCATTGCTTCCTCCTCCATCTCCTCCTAAGAAGAAAGCTGTTACAAAGAAGAAAGCACCTGCTAAGAAAAAGGAGGATGAAATTCATTCTGAGTTACTTGAAGATCCCTCAACTGACTCTGGAAGAATTAGCAGTGAATCTGGGGACTATGACTTGGACACATCAAATTGGAAGGATGACACTGATTCTGACTGATCCAGAAATCTTCTATCACACCTCAACTACCCTCATATGCATCATACACAATATGCATGATTATTTGCTTTCTAGTTCGTTTTTATTATATGTCTGATTCATCACATCTTTTGTATTACTTGACTTATGGTTTATAATATGTATGTTATCAGTTCTCTATTTCTGTCTTTTTCGGACTGATTATTTGTTTGCTAAATCCATTGTTTTGTCATCATCAAAAAGGAGGAGAATGTTAGAATGATAAGTTTTGATGATAACTAAACATAACTTAGGCATATGGAAGGGCTATGATAAAATCAGAAATGTCTTAGGATAATCTAATAGAAAATCCTATGTCTTGCCCAATCGATCCGGGATAGATTACAAGTCAAAGAACTTAAGCCTAATCGATTAGAGATGAATCAGATAGCGCCCAATCGATTAGAGGTCCCTGTAATCGATGAGAGAAAGATAGACCATTCGATTAGGAGAAATTGGAGTAATCGATTAGAGTCGTCTAATCGATTAAAGATACCTTAGACTAATCGATCGGAGTCTAGTAATCGATTAAGAGAAAATTGCCCAAACGATTAGAGAGCATTAATCGATCAGAACATATTCTAAGCCTAATCGATTAGAGAATATTAATCGATTATAGGAAATTTAGTAATCGATTAGAGAAATCATGTAATCTGTTTGTAATCGATTAAACCTACCTAATCGATCAGGCTTCCCCTGTAATCGATTAGGCGCATGAATTTCTAATCTATTGCTCAGTGATGCAGGACATAATCTATGTTTAATCGATACGTAATCGATCAGTCACCAAGCCTTGTGATCGATTACAGGCTGTAATCTGAGTGGCGATGAGAAATATTCAAAATCAATGACAAGCCTATTTTTAGCTTTCCAAGTACAGAGTTGTTCAGATGTTCTTAAGGAAGTTTACGTTAGGACACAATTTGATCAAAAGAGCCGTTGGAACTCACCTACCCTGTCAGCGATAGATGAAGAGAAATGAGCTAAAGCAAAATCAAGTACAATGGAGTAAATGCATAGCAGAATACATCTCCCATACTCCACCAGATCACTCAACTCTCTTGACGTGTTCAACGGCCGTATTATCAACGGATATATTTCTAAGAGAAACTATAAATGCTGTTGGGAAGAAGTTAGTTGTAAGAATTGATTGCCACATTGATTATCTGTATCCACTGCATTCAATACTCTCAACACTTACTGTTCACATATTCTTAAGTGTGTAACACAATCTGTTCAATTGAGTGAACAATTATTCTGTATTCATTATCAAAGTGAGATTTACTCTTAAGATAGTGGGATATTAAGAGTAGGGTGTAAACTTACAAAGTGTAAGGGGGAGTGATCAGTAAAGAGAGGAGTTCTTGCTGTCACTTGTAAAGGCTATCAAGAGCCTGATTTAATCTTGAGGAATTAGTGGAACCCAACTGCAGGTTGGAGAACTGGACGTAGGCCAAGTTTGGGCTGAACCAGTATAAACTGTGTTGTTTTTATCAGAGTTAGATTTTAAAAACACAATTCACCCCCTCTTGTGCATTCTTGCCTGTTACATTCTTCTGGAAGTATATCTCACAGAGCGGAAAGCAGCGCGGTTAAACTTGCATAACTCCAACCGTATCACACTTTCACGTTATACAATTTAAGCACCGCACGCAATCTTGTGTATTTGCTGCATCCGACATACAAAGTCGTCTCTGCATCACTCTTCAGTGTCTGAAATATTTCAGGATTCTCCTCACCCACCCCATATTTAACATTTCTTCAAGATCATCGCTCTCATCACACATGTTTGTGTCAAGCACATTTGAAGCGCTAGCGCTACTAACATCATGTACCTGGTCTCTGCATTCATCTTCATAGGTCTCACCATGCTTTGTCCATCATGTATAAGATGGATTAATTCCATGACAAAGTAAATGACCCAATAAGTCAAGAAGATGAAGACACTTTCCATACAAACAAGACATACAAAGGCATATAATTCTGTTAGCATTCTCTGCATGATCAGCAGCAAATTCAATGAACTCTTTTGCTCCATTTATATATTCCCTTGAGTCGATCACAAGACATCCATTTCTGATCCAACATTGTAACCTACCCAAGGGAAGTGGTGGTAATATGTATATGACTTACTCATTAGGTAGCTACCTTACAATGTTACCTTATTTTTGTAACAAAAAATAGGCAGCATAACGACTAAGAAATGAATGTTCCCAGGCTATGGCCCTCACTTTTATTATAAAAATGGATAGCCCACCAAAACAAAATTCATCGCAAAGCATATATTAACGGGCAGAAAAACTCAGTTACAGCTCATAAGTCCAATTCCACAAGGCAATAATTTTATAAAATTAAATTAAAAGACCACACAATATTAGCACCTAACATAAAATATAATGTACCTGAATGAATTCTCTAACTTGTCTTTAGGTGGAGGATGAAAATGTGGGCCAGGAAAATGCTTGTTGAAATTCCTACAATATATAAATAACATAATTACATCAACCTAACAATCAAAATCAAATAAAGTTAATCAACCTTATAAATTAGGATCAATAACAACAAAGAAATTCAATTGTTTAATTGATAAAGCTCTCTCCCTCTTTCTTTGTTTATCTCTTTTCTCTCCATTCCCTTGTTCTTTCTCTCCTATTCCCTTCTATGAAGAGTGGCAAGACAAAGTGCCATTCTACCTTGGAAAATAAACATATATTTTTCCCAAAATCTCAACAATGACTCAGATAAGTGTGGTGGAATGGGATCTACCAGTATGATAATGGTTGTTTTTTTTTGTTTTTGGCTCCCCATATTTTGTTGATGGTTGCCTATGCTTACAGGTGTTGTTCCTCTTTATCTTTGATATCTAGATATTTTACACATTGAAGATAATGTTTTGTTTAAGTGTGGGGGGTAGATGTGTATTTTGAGGTTTCCTTGCATGATTTCCTATTATTAGTGGTTTTGGGTTAACTTTGACTAATTTTCAAAAAATTTCAAAATTTGGCTTGAGTTATTCTTGACTTGTTGAGAGTGAATTCAAGTGTTTTTCAAAATTTTTTTGTGAAAACCTAGTTCACCCCACTTTTTGAAAACCTACGCAAGAAGAGACCCATCTTAGGTTGTTTGTTATCTTGGACTTTGGATAGATTTTGCAATGCTTTTATCCTTTGCTTTTCAATTTTCAAGAGTTGGACATGAGATATGTTTTAGGCATGTATTGTGAAAATTGCTTTGTTAATTAGTTGTTGAATGGTGATGTGTGAGCTTTAGCTTGTCGTGAAGTTATTGTAGGCTTAATTTCAACTTCCACTTAAATATGTGTGCATGCTTGCTTAGCTGTATCAATTTCTGGAACTTGTCTCAGTTCTTGGTTAAAACGGTATTAGCCATATGTGTTGAACGTGATAGAGGCATTCTTTCATCACCCATTTTCCCAAACACAAATCCTTCCATATTTTCTAGTAGTCACCCCTTTGAGCCATTCACTTGGTTGATTTGCACTGCTTGGATTGTTATGTGTAGCATTTTCCACTTTACATTTGTGAAAGCCATTTGTATAAGAAATTTAGATGCCATATATGAAAAAAAGAAAGAAAGAAAATCGAAAAAAGTTGAAAAAAATGAAAAAAAATGAAAAAGAGAAAAAAATTAAGTGAGAAATAAGGCATCTTTAGAAATATGGCTAGTATGTGGTTGAATTTGTGGTCTTCATTGCTACCGAGTGTGTTTTGACTTGCATGTGCATCTCAACCATCTTTCTTTCACATATTACATCTTATTACATCTTTAGCCTTTTGAACATTACAAGCTTTAAAGTCCTCTTAATTCTTTGCATGTGTGCTAAATAAGTGGAGATTTTGAGAATTGTTACAAGCATATGGTAAATTGCATGTTGAGCAAGTAGAGAGAAATAAGCCATGATTGTGAGATTGTGTGAAACACTTTATATCCTTGAGAGTGCTCACATATTGCTATTTGATTCTCAATTGCATTGTTGATTTTCTCATTGCATATCTTGACCATGTCTTGTTCCAACTTGTTGATTATCTTAGGCCTTTACCATTGTGAGTCTTTGCTTTGTCTAGGAGTACAAAGGTCTAAGTGTGGGAGAATGATTGCACTTGATTATTACATTGTTTATCCACTAATTATAGGAAATTAGCATTTGTTCTAGGCTATTAAATGGGGATTTAGGCACTTTTATACTTAGGGTCCAAGATTAGAGAGTTAATTACATTTTCATTATAATTTGAGCATATTAGGCATTTAACTCATGCATTTATTGTTTTTGGACTTGAAATACTTCACATGTGCTTAAAATTTCCATTATAGGTACAAATAATAAAGGTCGAAGAAAGAACAAAGCAAAATAGGAAACTTCTGAAAAAAAGAAGGAAACTTTTGCAAAATAGGAAATTTCCTATTGGATTAGTTGTTTGGGTTTGCCTAGAATATTTCCCTTTTTGATTTCTACAAGAATAGGCAATCCTATGCTTGATTGAGGTTAAAAAGTTTCCTAATTAATTAGTCTAATCAAAACTTCATATTTTAGCTAGATTTCTTGAGGGAAAGTGTTTGGGTCTTCCCCAAATATTTCCTATATGGTATAGGTGGCCAAATTAGGCAACCAGAGCTCGTTTTGGATATTTTTAAGTGGTTTCTTGTGCCATAGAGAGGGGAATCCGAATTTCCATATTCATTCACCCATTCTTTCTTTCATCCCATAATTCTTTCCTCAAACCTTTCCTATTTGTTAATCCTAGTAAGAATAGGTCACCCTAGGACAATTTGGAAGGTTTTGGGTTGCCTCTTGTGCTATATATATGTTGAATGCATGTGCGATTATACAATATGCTTCATTTATATCTCCTTTGGATTTCTACAATATGTTGAATGCATGTGCGATTGTATGTGTGTTTAGATACTAGGTCCAACGTTAGATGGTTTGATTTACTTCTAACGAGAGTTTATTTGCATGTTCATCATGATACTTCACTACCTAGTTGGGAATTAACGGTTGTTTGATTAATTAATTGAGTGAGCGATGCGCCACATTAATTGGTTAATTAGGTAATTGGACTAAGAGCGGTTGCCTTAGGTTTTATCATTAGAACTCCTATATCTGTTTAGATGCTAGGAAGGTTGCCCATTTCATCAAGAGACCCATGTGCATCCCATAAGTTTCACAACATCATTTTATTTTCTTTTCTCATAAAAAAATCCCAAAAAGAAGTAGTTTATTTTTCCTAATCAAAATCACAAAACCCCAATTTTTATTGCTTTTTCATGCATTTAGTTATCTTAGATAGTTAGTTAATCGACTCCACGTGAGTCTATCCGGGAGAGCACCACTTGTGCAATCCTTGATTTTTAATTATTTTACATTTGCACCCCAAGGCATTTAGGAAGGTGGCAAATCACCCAGCGCTTACACAAAATAAGCGCTGGGATAGGTCAAAATTTAAAACAAAATAAAAAATAAGAAAAAGAAAGCCTATCCCGGTGCTTAAAAGAAATATGCACCAGGATAGGTAAGAAAAATTTAATAAAATAAAAGCAAAATAAACCTATCCCGGTGCCTAAACGAACTAAGTGCCAGGATAGGTCAACATTTAAAAAACAAATATAAAGTAAGAACCAAAAAGCTTATGCCGGCACTTAAAATAACTAAACGACGGGATAAGTTTGTAGCTATACCGGCGCTTAAGTTTATAAGAGCCGCAATAGGTAAACCACACATTAGCATCGGTGCTTACAACTGTAAGTGCCGCTATTGTTGCGCTGCAATAGAGTATTTTTATAGTAGTGTTCCCAATGGAGTTGAGAGTACTATATATAATATAATTGTGAAAATATCTAATTTCCATTAGTAATAAATAAAGAAGACCATTAACTGTTAGAATTTTAAGTTTTGATGAGGACTGTCCCTATAGATAACATAAGTAAATAGAGTGTAAGTTACCTTTGAATTAAACAAGTAAAATCTGATAGGTAACAGATCACTATCGCTAGAGCTAGAACTTATCACAAAGTCAATATATCGCTAATGAAAGGCTAAACTAAAGCTGATGGAATCTTAGCAGAACTCTAAGATAAATATCTCTATCGCTAAGTGTATCCTTATCGCTAATAGACAGAAAGGAATAGCAAATGAAGACTTAGAAATAACAAAGTCTTTATCTATCGCTAAGAAATATCCTATCGCTAGAAGTTCATTGATAACATGGATAAATGAAAGGAAGAACAACTAGCAGAAAAATGAATTAAGTCTTTAAGCTAATGGAATCAGCTAGCGCTAACAAATGATGCTATCGATAACAGGATTAGCTATCGATATCTAAATACTTGAGGAAATAACATTACTCAGATAGCTAAACAATCTTGTGATAACAAAGATCACTAGCGATAACGCATCTAGCTATCGATAGGAGAATGATCATTAAGATGACATAGCTAGTACTCTAAACATTGAACCAAAAAGAATATGCTAGCGATAATGCTTATTGTGATAACTTAGACAAAACTGATAAGCTGATACATTGAGCTAATGGACTAAGCTTGCGATAACATCTGCTGTGCATTACATGATTACTTGTTTAGCTAACAGCTTAAGTGCAAGAATTATACTATGAAGATTAGTGATAGCAAAGCATGCTAGCACTACTGAAAAAGCTGCTATGCAAGTACAGTTGTTGAAGACGTTCAGAACGCGCAGTCTATTCATGAACAGTTGAAACTAGATCAGAAGTTTGAATTAAATGAAGAATAGAAATGATTGCCAACGGCTATGGACCTCCAACGTCTATATTCAAATGGCCACATGAAGCTGAAAGAAAAGGCAAGCTGTGAAGATATAAATAGATCAAGATTTGCTTCCATAAGAGTAACGAAGAAAACGATGGAACAGGGTTTTATGCAGAGTTGTAGATTACACTGATTGAGAGCAAAACCTAGTGAGCCCAGAAATGAGGAAAGAATGTTGAGTCAAATAAATTAGAAAAAGAGAGCTAGAGCACTCATTTGTTCAATCTGTTAAGCTCTAATTTGTATTTCATTGTACATTCCTTGTACTTAAGTGATTATCATAATCTGTTCATTCAGTGAACTTTATTATCTGAAATCCTCTACTGTTTGAGGTTGTTCTAAAGCTTGGTGCTTTAAGAACAGGGTAGTAACCTTACAGGTAGTAAGGGGGAGTGTTTAGAGAGAATTCTAAACCTCTGTTAAAAGGTTGGCAGGTGATCCCGTGGTGTAAAACCTGTGGTAAAGGGTTCACAAGTGCCCGGCTAAACTTGTGGGTTGTAAAGGCTTCTCTTGTGCCCGGTTTAAACAAGAGGGTAGTGGAAATCTCAGGTGGAGCCTGAGGACTGGATGTAGGTCTAGGTTGACCGTACCAGGATAAACTCTGTTTGCATTATCTCTTCCCTTAACTCTCTTAGTTTCCAGCATATCAAACTTGTATACTCTTTAGTGCATTTCATGTTTTGAAATATTCTCAGTGATAAACTGAAAAGGATTTTAAAGATTTCCTTCATTGAGGTTCTAGAAAAGAGAAGATTTGAAAAGAGTTTAAAGTTTATCCCATCACCCAATTCACCTCCCCTCTTGGGTGACAGCCAGCACTAACATTAACAAGTATCTTTATTAACAAGTTAAAGTTCCTTAAAATGTAACCGTATTTGTTATTAACAAGTAATATCAAGATACTCAAGACACATGTTATTAACAACAACAAAAAATTATAATAACAATTGTTGTAACATATATTAATAACTAACCAATTGAGGTAACATGGTAATTTCACAATTATATTATTTTACACATAGGTCCCTTGATATTTGTTAATAATTTTGAGATTTAAAGAGATCTTATTGATTCCATCTGATTATTACATATTTTTAGCCACTTATTTTGGAAAATTTGAACTTGTTTTAGGCTAATACATAGGGATTTAGACACTTTTATACTGAGAGTCCAAGAGCATTAAGTTAGTTGCAATTTGATCTTAGATTGAGCATTTTAAAGCTTTAACTCATGCATTTATCAATTCTGGACTTGGGATACTTCATTTGTAACATTCTAAGTTTCAATTAAGGTTTAATATTGAAATTAGGCTTGATTGGAGTGGATTAAGAAATTAATCATGTGCTTGGGCTTTTCCATAAGTATTAGTGGGTGTAGGATCTTACTAATTGAAGTAGAACCTTTAATTGGCACTAATTGAGGTGAAATTTGAGATTTAAGAGGATTGGATACAACAAAGCCTATGATCGGAAGTTATATTTTGGGATTTTCTAGAGTAGTGTTGAGCAATAAAGAGTTTTAAGGTGGTAAATGATATTATTTTTGAATTATTCTTTTTGAATTAAGAAGCTAATATTCCAATCTTTCCAAAGAGTCATAGTTTATAAATTTTGGATACTTGTAGAGAGAGTTATATAATTTTGAAATTGAACCCCTCATTTCAAACTAGAGTTTTGGGCAGTCTTAGTATTTTGTCATTTTAAGGGGTAAATAATAATATTTTTTATTCATTCTTTTTTCATTAGAAAGTAGACATCTTAAGCTTTTCATAGAGTTATCATTTGTAATTTTTAAAGGTCTGTAGAATTAATTATCAATTTCGCATGTTGGGGGTACTGAGATGTCACTAGAGCTCGTCGCAGAGAGCTGTATGAATTTTTATGACAAAAACTGAAACAAGGTGTTTGGGTGCTCTCTTAGAGCACGAAAATAAGGTTCAAAGATCTATTTGTTGCTCAAAGCTTGTAGGTAAACATTCCCCTATCAATTTCTTTTCCTTGCTCTCCATTCTCTTCATGGTCTTCATATGAAATTTTAGGGGTTCTTGAGCAGCTTTAAAAATCTGAATTGGGAGCATGTTTTTGTTGTTTCAAACTCATTTTTCACCTCTCTTAAGCAAACGTCACTACTACAAAAAATAGTATCTACGTCCCCATTTCACGTCTCTTTTTCAAATATTAGACTTAGAAAAAATGTGGTGGCAAAATTGTAAATATTTGAAAACTTTTCACATCTCTTTTTTGATTATTAGACGTGAATTCTAATAAAATAATGGCACTAAATTAAAATATAGACAAAATAAAAGGTAGGAAATTGGTATCCACGTCTCACAAATATTCTCACAATATTTGTGAGACGTGGAAAGCAGTTTTTCACGTCTCACTTATAAAAGTGAGACGTGAAAAACCTTGTAAAAAGTCCTTTTCCACGTCTCACAAATATTGTGAGACGTGGAAAGCAATTTTTCACGTCTCACTTTTATAAGTGAGAAGTGGAAAACGTCCAAACCCTAGCCATTTTGCATCTCATTTTTCCTCTTTCTTCTTCCAAACCCGATGCCTCTTCTCATCTCCATCACCATCAGTCACTCTCTTTTCCTAAAAACATAGACTCACCATCACCTCCTCTCCATTCCTCTTCACCTTCTTCCTCACGCGTGCAAAGAATGAGAATCGTGAAGAAATCACCCAAATCAGTTAGTCTCATCGGCGATTGGCACTTACCTTTTCCGTTTCATGCACCTTCACCATTTCTCTTCATCTTCCTCACTTGCATTGAGAGCGAGAGAGAGAGAGAGTCTAAGGGGGGAGAGCTCGCTGGAGAGAGGGCGGAGGAACTTTGGAAATAAAGGAATGGGGAAGCCGACCTCCATGCCTATGTTTCTACCGATGGATCTGTTAGGGTTTTCGATTTGAGAGATAAGGGCTACGATTATCAACTCTCTCTCTCTCTTAGTTCTCTCTCTACGAACGATGACCTGCAAATTTGAAGCGGTGATTTCCAGCAATGGCGAGCTCCGTTTGTCCCTGCAATGCCTTATTCCTAATCAGGTGAGCCTTTTCTTCCCTTCTTCTCTGATGGTGTTGCTCTCTAAAATTTGGGCATCCAAATGGGTGTGGGTTTATGAAATTTTCAATTTATTAAACTAAACATTGGAGTTAATCTTAAACTCTTGTTGTTGCTTCTGTACACGGATGGTATTCTTTATTTTCTCCACTCAACCGAAAGCTAATAAGTGTTTAATGATTAATAGGATTGCATTAAGGTTGAATTTTGTTTAATAGAATTTAAGCTTATAGTTGAAATTGATTTATAGGGTTTTGATTTTTTGTTCATTTGTGTTTTGGGAATTGGTGCAAATTTTCGATGGAGGAAGAATTTCTGAAGTGTGGATTCCATTTGTTATTCCATCTCCCTCCGTAATCTGCACACATCACCACTCCTGTCAAGAGGTTTTGTTCCTTCTCTCTCTCTCTCTTTGTTTTCTTCTCCTTTCATTTTGATCCACGTTTAATTCCCTTGTATGAATTTGATTCCCTCCCTCACGCAGGCATTTTCCAAGGTAATTCGTAGCTGGGCCTCAAAGAAGTTTATGTCAGGATGGTATTTGTACTCTCTTTTTAGGGTACACTTTTATTTGAAATCGATAAGTTTGACATTTGGTTTGAACATTTCTGCAATTCAAAAGAATTTTTTTGCATCGAGAGTCCATATTTTTATTTTTATTACAGAAAGAGAGAATGAAACACCAATAATGATTGTTGCAGCCAATCCAAGGGTTGTTGCAGCCTATCATGCAATAACTGTTCTTGGCATCAAGGAAGTGAAAGTTGAACCGGTATTGAAGTAACTTCTTAAACTGTATGATAAGAACTGGGAGCTTATTGAACAAGAGAACTATAGAGTTCTTGCAGATGCTATATTTGATCAGGATGAAAAAGAGGTGAATATTTAACATTAACTGTTGAATTTATCTTTTTTAGTTTCTTTGTTTTCTTCTAATTCTCTAATATGCTGCTTGATATTGTTTAATAGTTGGAGGGAAAGAGGCAAACAAACTAGAACAACATTCATGTCCATTTGCGGTATATTTTATTGATTTATTGTGTGCATTTTTCTTATGAAGTTGTTCATTGCTATAGGTAAATGGATGGTAGGTGAAGAAAGTCATAGGGATGACAAACAGATAGGTGATTTACATGTAAGAAGTTGTCCTTATCTGCTATGTTTTTGCTTCATATGAAACTAGAAAAACATAAGGATGCCTGATTTGAATCTTGAAGTAATTTCTTTATGAACTAATAGTTGCTTGGATGGAATTGTATTACAGAATCATTATTCTGTAGGAAGAGAGAAGGGAAGAGAAAATAGGAGAGAGATCAGAGAGAAAGGAAGACAGAACAGAGAAGAAAATTAGGGAAAAGAGAACAGAGAGGGAAAGAAGAAGAGAAGAGGATATTGATTTTTCTGTGATTTGAATATAATTCTGTCATTTTTTATATACATCCATTTGTTTTGATTGTCTGATCATGTTTGTATTATAACTAGGTGCCACTTGATTACTACTATTGCCCACAGGTTGTTCACCTTCTTGCACCAAGCATGTTCTGTGATTTTTGAGGTCTGGAGGTTTGATGCTTTTGCTGCTAATGCTTTGTGAGATTGAATTCCTTTCCTTGCTTGGTTCTGGTCAAATTCTAATGCTTAATGGTGCTTAGATGTTGGTTGGGAATTGAGTATAGCTTTTCTAAGTTTATATCCCAAAAATAACCTACTTTGTTTCTCTCCATTGTTCATTGCTGAAAGCCACCCAACTTTTGATTTAATCTTAAGGAAGAGTTGGTGATTTAAAGTTTATAGAAGTATAATATAGATGTTTCTTACTAGTTGGCTTAGCTTTGTTGTGATTTTGTTAAGCTGGTTGGTTTCTGAGGAGTGATAATATTTGTGTTTGCAGAGATAAATTCTTCTGCTGTGGATTTTAGGAGGATATCATATTCTTCATCTTTATAATATTTTCTTTTTATAACAAATTTCCATCTGTATGCTGCACATGCATTTGTATTTTTGTGAAGCCTTGATTTTAACAACATAGGATCCACAATATGTATTTTTTAATTAATATGGTCTCCTTAGATAATTTAGTCAGTTTTGTTTGCTATTTGCCTTTCAGAACTTTGATCCTAAAGGCTTCTGAAGGTGCTCATAAGGTTTCCAAGATGCTTGAGGCAACAAGGCTGCATTATCACCCCAATTTTGCTGATACTAGAGGTAATTAATTCTCTTTATAGCTTTGGTTCTGTGTTGAAAATTCTTTGTTAAGTGTTTCTGGGCTTCAAATGAACAAAAGGTAAACTTTATTTTGGTTTTGTAATTGAGAAAGCTGGTCATTTGATTGTTGTCTCATTAAAGATAATTAACTTGAGGTTTTACCATTTGTTGTTTTGTAGGAGAATGACTTTTGAGTAAATTATGATGGGAGGTCTCTTATTAAAGCAAGTGTTTATGCTGCAAGTTAATCTCCAGCATTATAGGCTTCATGCCTATGATTTATTCTTGGTTTAATGTAAGACTACCAACTATATGTTCCCCTTAAATTGAATTCTAGGAAAATGATTGCCTAGGGGAATACTATGATGAATTGTGTTGAATTAGTTGGAGTGAGACCAGCCATTGTGTTTTCTTTGACATGACTTTAAATCTGTTCAAGCTACACTAGATTATCCTTTGTTGCGCCTTTCATTGCAATTTTCTTAATATTGCACATTCTAATAAATTATTAATAAACGAAAGTAATTCCACATATTGTCAGTTTACTTCCGTCTTTTGATGAAGCCTTTGCTAATGTTGAATCTGAAACTTCAGGGTATGGTGCTTCTACTGGCATCACGGTGGACAAATCAGTGGAGTTCTCATATGAAGAACTAGCTGCTACCACAAATAACTTCAGTGTGGCTAATAAAATTGGTCAAGGAGGCTTTGGTACTATCTATTATGCAAAGCTGAGAGGCGTGGTAGTAACACGTATATTGTTCTGGCTTGTAAATGATTGATTAGTGAATGTTATGATATGAATCAGGCCCTTATAACATCATTTTTTTGCTAACCATCCCATATTATAGGATCAAATTGAAGTTGTATTCTAACATTTTTATAATATTAGTTTGGTTATAAATAATAAAATTAGTTCATTTTGCTTACTTTAAGTGTTGTATTTCTATTATTTTGATAAAATATTGGGTTCTTTTGGATTGGGGTTTCATCATAATTAAAAAAATTCTTTTTTTAAAAAAGACTTTCACATCTCTTATTTGAAATCCACGTCTCATTTTTTAAAAAGAGACGTGGAAAGTTAGCACTAGTCACTTTCCACGTCTCACATTTAAATGTGAGATGTGGAAAGTGGCACATTCCATGTCTCATTTTTGAAAAATAGACGTGGAAAGTTGGCTTTTTCCACATCTCATATTTAAAATGAGACGTGGAAAGTTCTGACTTTCTACGTCTCCCTTATCCACGTCCCACCAAAAAGAGACTTGAAAAATCCCAAAAAGGAGACGTGAAAAGTGTTTTTTGTAGTAGTGCGTAATGATTTCTTTTGTTGGAAAATTGTTTATACTATGTTGTTGGGTTGTTAAAGTATGGTTTTCATGAGGTTTGAAGGGGAGTTCAAAAATCTATCATGATTTTGGGGGGTTTTGTTTCAATGAGCTTATTTCCACTTGATTATGGTTCTAAATACTTTGGGTCCTTGCATTTTGGCTTAGAACAAAAGCTTGTAGAATAAAGTTTTGGAAATTTAGGGTTTGATGGTGAATTCTGAAAATCAAGGTTGATGTTGGATTTTGGTGTTTTAAATATGTTCAATAATGGTAGAAAATGATTTCTAAAGCTTAGATTCTTTGGGTCTTAGCCTAATCCCAATTTTGACCTAACAAAGTTTGGAAAATCTTAGGGGTTTTGGGTGAATTCCGAAAATCTTTGTTAGAGTTAGCGTTTGATGTTTTTATTATGATTTCTAGTGCTTGGTCTCTTGAGGTTTAGCCTAATTCAAATTTTTACTTTTTTAAGTTTTGAAAATTGGATTTTTCAAAGTCTAAGCTTAATTGATGTAAATTAAATGGTTTAGGAAGTTGGTTAATGAAGGTAAATGGCGATTGAATGATTAGATTGGTTATAAATGGGGTAGAGTGAATTGTGATCATTTTAGGCCAAAAGATGAAATTGGGTATAATTGGTTGTCTGAGGCTTAGAAATGGTTGTTAATGATTTTTATGGACGGTATTACAAATTGGTTGTGGAGGGATTTGTTCAACTAGTGTTTAGGCTTGTATATGGAATTTGGGTTCATTTTGGATATTGGACTTGTGGATGAAAATTTGGGTTTAGATGGTTTGGGATGGCGATTCTGTGTTGGCAATTGTTTTAAAGGGTTTATTCTTTCAAAGTGCCTAAGGACCTTTCAAAAAGGGAATTAATTCCCAAACTTTGTTTTTATTCAATCGTGTGATTGATGTTTGATGGTTGTGTTTTGGTAATTGTAGAGTTGTGATTGGTTTTGTTGAGCACGAGCAAAAACTCAATTATCGTAAATCTTATTTAACTTCAAGAGGTAACAACTTTTCTTGTCCTATATTGTGTGTTGTTGGTAATCTTTTTAATTTACTATATTCTAGAATTTGGCAAATATGTCATGTGATATGAAGTTTTGCATATGTGTATTTGATTATCCTTGTTATGTGGGATTCATATGTTGAACTTGGTTATTGTGGTAATTGTGTCTGGAAAAGATTTGTATATGATGTTGAAATTGAGCATACATGATGGTTTTTGAAAAGCATGGTGTGACTAAATCCCAACCTTTCAAAGTTGGAAAATGTTGCATATTGGCTATGTTTGGCTTGGTTGGTTGGTTCGGTGCATTGGTGAATTGGTTCCGTTCCATCACATGTTGAGGCTCCCGACAGCCATTAGGTAGGTGACTTTTGGTTTCATGTGTCCCATGGGAACATCTTGGTAGTGAAGTCTACTTCCGTTGGCTTCATATTGGGTAGAGATATTTGTTCTAACGGATGATTTATAACTATACTATCTTGGTTCCACTAATTATTGATTTCACTACACATTGTCATGTTATGATATTTGTTGCATTTTTATGCTGTATATGCTACAGGTCCCACATAACACTTACTAGTGCACACGCACACATGTAGAGCTGATAGGAAAGTATAAGAGTTACTAAGTGTCTCGCCCCAATTGCTCAGTATTTTCAGGGTCTAGCTCCAGTGTTGGGTGTCAAAGGAAAGGAGCCAACGAATACTCGCTAGATTAGTGAGCTTTCTATTTGATATTGTACTACATATATTGCCATATACTATAGACTAGAAAAACTTTATCATTTGCTTCTACATACTTTTATTTGATTCTGTTGGATTTCTGTATTGGCTTACATTTTACTAAGACTAGTCCCTTCTAACAACTATGGATGGATGCCATTTAGATTTATGTTTTTGGTTATGCATGTTGATGGCTCCGCTTAGTGGGAGATTTGGTTCCACTTAATTATGGTTGTTGATTATGAGTATGCATTGTGTGGTTTCACTTGTTTAAAGAAAGTCGACTTTCATGAGGTGTGGATAATTTCAAGGCATCACTGTTACAGAAAACACTTTTTACGTCTAATTTTTTGGACTTTTCACGTCTCTTTATGGTGCGATGTGAATAGGGGAGACATAAAAAACTCTAACTTTTTCTTGTCTCTTATTAATAAGAGACGTGAAAAGTCTTTTTTTTTAAAAAAAGGATTTTTTTTAATTACAATGATTAACCCCAGTCCAAAAAAACAATCCCAATATTTTATCGGAATAATAGAAACACAACACTTAAAATGAAAAAAAATGAACTAATTTTATTATTTATAGCCAAACTAATATTACAAAAAGGTTAGAATACAACTTTGATCTTAAAATATGGGATGATTAGCAGGAAAAATAAAAAAATAAAACTAACCATAACAATTATAAATCTTAACAGAAAATATTCTCATACTCCTTAACAATTAAGCCACAAACTGACTCAATAAAGACATTCATAATAGTGCCAGCACCAAATTTGTTCCTTCATTGATGCAAGAGAGGATCTCTGTACATATTGTGCTCCATACACTACAGCTGATGATATTGTGATTGAAGCTACCAACCAATTGCACCAATTTTAAAGCATCACTCACTACTGCTGAAAAGGGTTTTGCACGCCTGTTATTTTGGAGTTTTCACGGCACTTTTACAGGTGACGTCAATTCAAATGACGTGAAAAACTGGACTTTTAAAGTCCCCATAAAAAACAAACATGGAATGTTAGATTTTTCACATCACATTTTATGAAAAAAAGGGAAGTTAATAAATCGCAAAAAACGAGTTTTGGCTTTTCGATAACCTGAGAAATGACGTTACTTTACAATAAGAATTGACATGGTTTCTCAAAACCACGTCACTTATATGATTAATATGTGACATGGTTTCTCCCATTTTTATTAAAAAATCATTAATTTCTTTTTGGTTTCCTCATACCTTCATGCATTGCATATGTCTTAGAAACAAATATATACATTATTCACACAACATATGTACATCAACCTCCGCTATATAACTAATTAATCAAATTCTAAACATATATATATGAGGGGAGGTCTTGCTACTATTATACAAACAAAAAATTCTAGGTTTACAAAACTTAGTATTTTGTACAATGATCACTGATCTCTACTAACCAAAAGGGAAAGCAAAAATTCGGCAATACACTCATGAATTAGATCAAGATCTTCATCTTTAAATGAGTCGGTTCCATCATAAAACTGCAAAAATAATGGATGTGCTGATCAATGCAAAGAGATTAGATAAAACATTATATATTAATGTATTAATTGTTTCAATCATATAAGAAGTTATAGATAATTTATACTTGTGAGAAGGATGTGGTATGTTCACTCGTAATAATGTCAAACATATACGTTATGACGTAATACTTGGACTCCTCATTCGTTGGTTGCTTAGGGCACTTTAATCACAAGAAACAATATAAATTAATAACAAAGTAATTAATATATCTCAATTGACTAACATTGAAAGAATTTAAATCAAAAGTACTTACTCTAGGTTTTTGTGTCACGACGTCTTCAAAGGCTCGACCAGTTTCTTCCATTAAATGCCATTGAGATATACCCTTGAAATGGAACCAAAATTAGCACATATACATGAAAATATTATTTGGGCTACAAGTATGTATATAAAGATATTAACACTACTTACTTCGATAGGAGATTTTTATGATATGAGGTTATATTATGCCTCAACGAGTCAAACCAAACCAGACGATGATCCCTGGGGCAAACGACAGCTACTGCCCAGTGCTCACTGAAAGACATTAAAAATAATCATAACATTTACAAATGCGTATAATGATGAAAAGTTGGCAAAATGAAATAATCAAACTTACTCTTCAAGAATAGGTGCAAAATAGATAGTTCCCCAATTCCCTGACATTTGATGGTTGACATATGCTTGCATATTGTCATCATAATTCTTCTTCTTTGCAGGGGTATTGAAATTATCCCTACTCACCAAGGCCATTGGACTGAAGAATCTGTATGCTCCCCTACCTAATCCATTACACATGTTGTGGAAGTACCTATATATCATAGATAAATTGAAATAAAAAAGGGTTCAATAAGAAATACTACATACACATAAAAAGTAACAGTCATTTATTACAGAGTCACTAACTCAAGCCATCCAAGGTTAATTTCCTCCATCTTCAAAAACTCCACGATTCTCAGGAACTATCAAGGCCAAATTCATATGTATGATCATGATTGACTACTTCTGGAGGCATCATAAATGATATGTAGTCGAAATTTGGTTGCATCTCCCACAGGTGCTAGAGAGAAGGATATTTATCTGAAAAGGTCTGCGGGCGATGAAAAAAATCATTGTTATATTATTCCCAAACAAGAAAAATATCAAACAAGCAATCTCAAAACTTAAGTGTACATACCACATCAACCGGCTACTTTTGTGGAATCTTGTGTACAAGTCGTCTAGGCCACAAGATGAATGCCCCGATCGCCTCACTTAGTTTGTTGACTTCCTTATCGGGAAAGGGCACAGCTACCCCCACCTCATTCTTTGGGACATTTGTAATAGACACCTTTACTTGGTCCTCCTGAATAGGCAAATTATATATGAAGGAGGCCTTCAGGAACTGGCGACCTTTAGTGACCGGGCATAGGTGAGGGACATCAAGATGGAGATAATACTCCTCTCCAACGTCAGCGTTGTTGCCTGGTGTTTGAGATATGAGTCATTCTCAAGAATTGATCCTAATAGCAAAGGCTGATATTGTAGCTGTCTTTGCCGCTTGGACCGCTGGTACCGAGGAACTCCTGCAAGGGATGAAAATATACAGAGTAAGCCTAACTGATGAACTCAAAATTCGGTAATTAACATATGTAGTATATGCTCAAACCTGATTATTTTGTTTAGAAGAATACGACTTAAGTCCGAGCTGTTTGGTAGATTATTAGACCTGTGCCTCAACCTTCACCCGGATCTGCTCCGTGCTTTGTCCAGAAAGCTACTGGACATGTACAGCCACCTGCTGCTAGACTTGTGCAGTAAGATGCTCTTGGAACTGGGCCTCTATCTCAGCCCTAACCCTGGCCACAATCTTCTTAATATATTCTCTACAACTGAATGATCGGGATTTACGATCGAAATACTTGGTCAGCCCTATATTCCTGTGCTCCCCAATAACTCGGCCCAGAAATTTATATCGTTCTTAAGCTGTTTCGGCCCATAAATCATCATGGACATCATCACATATTTGCATTTCTTGCACAACCAATGCGGTAGGTTGTAAATGACCGGCAAAACTGGCCAAGTACTATGTGTGCTACTGAGACTCCCGAAAGAATTGAATCCATCCATACATAGTCCAAGACAAAGGTTCCTCGGCTCACCACCAAATTCAGGAAAAATGGAATCAATCTTCTTCCATTAAGGAGAATCAGTAGGATACCAGAGATATCTTCCATCGGAGATTTTCTCATCATAATCCCATCTTAGTTTCTTTGCTTCTACCTCATTTGCAAACAAGTGTTTAAGCCATGGCACAATTGGAAGGCACCACATTACCTTCAAAGGTGACCTTTTCTTTGATCCATCATCATCACCAACAGCATCCTTCCTCGTCTTATACCTCAAAGTATTACATTTTGGACACTCTTTCGGGCCTTCATACTCATTCCTGCACAACACGCAATCATTAGGACCATCGTGTATCTTCTTATACTTTATGCCCATCTTGCTTAGAACTTTTTTAGCCTCGTACATATGCTTTAAAAGCACATTGCCGGCCCGGAACATATCACTCAAAGCTTCAAGAAATTGTGAGAAACCCGCGTCCTCCCACCCATTTTTTGTCTTTATTTTCAATAATTTCAGGACGCCGGTCAACCGAGTATACTTAGTACACCCCAGGAACAATGGTGTCTCTGATCACTTCGCAACTTGTCAAACTCATCTACCACAGAAAATGACTCCACCCCAATGTCATTGATCATGTTGTCCATTCCATTATCACAAACATCATCCACCGCTGCTTCTACATTTTGTGACGTGCACGCATGTACAGTATTTCCCAATTCCCCATGCTAAAGGCACTTCTTATAATAGAGATTGATCCCATCACAAAGAAGGTGATCGCTTATATCATAAACGCTCTTACAATAAGAATTTACACACTTCACATAAGGGCAACGATACATGCCATTCTTAACTAGGCACGTTTCTTTTGGAAAATTCAATAAATTCTTCCACCCCTATTTGATACTCTTTAGTGGTTCTCAATGCATGCATCTAACTACGATCCATGCTATTAAACCTATGCCATTTCCAACAAATTAGTCATGTTTAACTCATTACCCTGTGAAGAAATGGGCATGCTATACACTTAACTTCATGCAAGTTTTTGAAAAAATTGGTTAGAGTTTCCCCTTGTGAATGTGACATCCGGAAATTACATTTACAATCCAATTTTAGTGTAGTAAATATAAAATCATACCCTTACTAATTCAATGACTGCAATGAGGGATCACAGAAATTATTCCCAAACTAACCACTCACAATTTCAATATTGACAGTAATAACAGTGAGAATGTGGGCAAATTATTATGTATCTATCATGTAACAACAACAACAAAATAACCAAAGAACATCATTTGGGATAGAGGATATTAGAAGCAAAGAATGACTCACCTTAGTCAATAGCAGCAGCAACCTCTGTATTCTCCGACACGAAGATGATGAAGCAACGGTGGTAGAGAGGAGGATTTTGGCGAAGATAGGAAGAAGAAGAAATTCAAGTCCTACAATTCACTCCTTAAAACCTTTATCAAGATTTTCTTTCTCCGCATACCCTATATAATATACATAAAAACAATTGCAATTAATTATCTATAACTTATATAACTCTCTTCCAACCTTTACTCAACAATAATCAATAATATTTCACAATTCCAAATCACCATCTTGTACAGCATCAAGGTTTCTTCAACCACATGATCAAAACTTTTACTGCTAATCATCCACTTCCTTAGATAAATACTTTCCTATCCACTACAATTTTCATACTCAAACTTATTTTTATAACTCTTCTCCTAACATAGGCTCCTTTCATTTTTAACTTGTGATCCTTAAATTTCTTTTATATATATATATTTATTTATTTATATATATAAACCAACTTCACCTACCAATTGTAATACAAAATTAATATAAAGTCATACGATATGATTTACTCCATATCACTGAAGCCACGTTCAATTTTCCCATTGATGTTACAATTTTCCCCAAAACGTTTCAATAAACAATTTGAATAGCATCAAGTTATAATAATTTTTTTCCTCAAATCTATTAACCCTTTGCTACAAAATTCCTTTGTTACACATTTTAGCACTTCATATGCATTATATGACTATATCACAAACATCATTCTTCATATATTACCATTCATATAGCCTTCAAGCTTGCAAAATGACCCACAAAGTACCCTAAATTCAATTCCATTACAAAACTTTTCTCAGAATCAGAATAACATGATAACCAACTCCATCCCAATTGGTCAATTGCTTTGAATTCAACAACACACTATAAAAATATTTATTTAAACAATCCTTTAATTTTTCTACAAATCGAAATCCTCAAATTGTTCTTATGTTTGAACAACTCGTTGAAGGAAAGAAGAGTTTCTTTACTTTACTTCTAAACATCATTACAGGTCAAAATGAAATATTGAAGCATCCTTAATTAAGCCAAAAGGAATGCAGCAGGGAAAAAATAGAAGACTTGAAACCTTACTCATCCACGCACGAGAGCAACAATAAGGAGAAAAGAAAGAACTCATAATCAAACTTGAAAAACACAGCAGCACCTACTTAAACGGAAAAGCACAAGAATTAATTATATTCTACAATTTTCTCTAATTACCATCGGAAACTATGAAATTCCCAACGATGAACAGTAACAAAACTCACAATATTATACCTAAGCTTTGATTTAATCGATTCAAAACATCCCCAAAAACTCGAATCAGAAAAATCGGAGGATGGCAATGAAAGGAGAACACTCACTGGAGTTCCAAATGGGACTTACATGTCCAATCGGGGCTCCACACCATCGCCTGCCCTGCTCGCCATCTCCAGCGAGGCTCCGTCTCCTCACTCGTTCACAGGAAGAAAAAGAAAATGGGGCATTTTAAACTCGCTCCATAGCCCTCTCCCTCACACTCCATCTCTCACTCCCTCAACTATACTCAATAATGGTGGTTGAATGAGAGGAAGTATGGAAGAATGGATCCAAAATGGCTCTGGTGTGAAGAAAGAAGAAGGGAGAAAATGCCGGGGTGGGGGGATATCTGGCATGCAAACAACGTCACTAAAATAAGAGATGTCATTTTTGAAGAAATGGCCGCTTTTTTTTCAACATCAACTTGTTAAATAACGGACATTGATTGGTGATGTTAAAAGGGTTTTTTGTAGTAGTGACTTCACCACTTCAGCATCTAGCAATACTTGCTGGGATTAAGAGCACAAGCAAACGAAAATTCTGGTTAATAATTACCTTAGATTAGTAATGTACAATTGAGTTTCTTGAGTTTCAAAGTCTGGTTGAAGAATAGTTGTACCAACCAATGCCAACTAAAACACAATTAAATGACACAGAATAAGGCAAGGAATAAACTGATTCATACCAATTGCACAACAACAAATATGACAAAAAAGGGCACACAAAATCTTTAATTGCCAGGAATGCACAAGAGGGAGGTGAATTGTGCTTTCTAAAATCAAAACTGAATGAAACAAAATGTATACTGGTTCAGCCCAATCTTGGCCTACATCCAGTTCTCCAACTTATAGTTGGGTTCCACTACCACTTCAAGATTAAATTAGGCTCTTGAATGCCTTTACAAGTGATAGCAAGAAGCCTCTCTCTTCACTTATCACTCCCCCTTACAACTTGTAAGATTACACCCTACTCTTAAGATCCCACTATCTTAAGAGTAATCCTCACTTGATTGTAAATACAAAATGCTTGTTCACACTATTGAACAGATTGTGTTACACACTGAAGAATATCAATCAATGAACTTTCTAAAGATTGATGAGTATTGAATGTAGTAGTTAATACAAATAATCATAGTTGCAATCAATGATCTTAACCTACTTCTTCACAGAGGCTTTTATACTCTCTTCTTGAAATTTGCCCGTTGTGAAGTTATAGCCGTTGTATGTCTAGAGAGCTTGTTAATCTAATATGGAGTGTTAGGATTGTATTCTGGAAGGCATTAACTCCATTGTACTTGTCTTGCTTCAATTCATCTCTCTCCAGAACAACATCATCATCTGCTGGGGGAACATTGGTGACTTCAACTTCTGAATCTGATGCCTCTTCCACCACACCTTCTTCTTCTGCCATTAACTTGATTGCCTCTACCAGTTCATGAATTTCCCCAAGATTCTGGTCCATGGAGACATCCTTAGGAATGTGAGAGGCTTCAGAAGTAATGGAAGACAAGATAGCAGCAACCACTTCTACAATCTTTTCTTGAATTTTGCTGCTTTCTCCCTCAGTTGTTACATTGAATCTCTTCTCCCCCTTTTTGGCATCACCAAAAGGAACAGAGGGAGTAGTGGAGTAGTATCAACTACCACAGCTTTCCCTTTTCTGGAATAGGTCTGAGCAGGTTCTGGCCGACGGGTATAGTGAGGAGGAGAGGGATGAATGTGAGAAGGCTGAGAAGGAGATGGAGTTGTGTGAGATGGTGGAGAGGGGGCTTGTATTTGGGGGGATTTGGAATGAATAAGTGTAGTGGTGGTGAATTGCATAGGAGAGGGAGTAGGGTCTTGGATGTCTGAATCTGAGGAGGTTTTTCTTGAGGGAGAGGAAGAAGGAGTATGTTTAGGTGAAGAAGGAGTGTGTTTGGGAGACGCTTGTATTTTGGTGAGTGGAGAGGTAGGATGGGAATGTGTGGGAGAGGGATGTGGAGAATAGTGAATGGGAGATACCTGATGGGCTTCATGCCCAGGGAATGGGGACAATGGTGATCTAGGGATAGCAACTTGGAATTTCTGTTTGATTAGATCTTCCATGCCAGCAAGTCTATTGTGGAGGAATTTGTGCATGTCCACAACTACGTCATAACCCTTGAAAATTGTCATTGTACTTTCCTTGACAGTCTTAACCACAGAATTGTTCAAGGCAGACACCAATCTTCTTAACAACCTATCTTCCAATGCTTAGTGCTCCAAAGATATTTCTTCCACAACTCTGGCTGACACTTTGTCAATAAGGTGATCGATCATATTGGCAGGGAGTGGGTCACCTTCTTTTGGCACAGGTGCTGCAAGTTTAGGTTCTACTGGTGCAGGTACCACTGGTTCAGAGGAGTGGGAAGCAGAGGAATGTACTTCTTCTTCATGAGTCTCTGCTTCAGGTGCCTCCTGAGGGTGACCTTCTTGAGCCTGTACATCTGGTTGAGGAGGAGGAGGAATGTATCCCTGACCAAAAGGATTCAGACCCATCTTCTTCAGAGTGGTCAGATTGCATCTTGGGGCTCAATGTTCTGATCACTATCAAGCTAGAAAATCTTGTTATTGCTGAGGATGAATGAGATCAATGGAGCAAAGGGAAGAGGAGTCTTGACAGTCTTTGTCTTGTGAAATCTCAGAAACTCCTCACAGATTAATTGGCCAGGATTGATAGGGACTTTGTTGATTATCATGGCCAGGACTAGATTGTCTATCTCAAGTATCTGAGAGAAATTGCCTGCCTTGTTCACCATGCATCTTGAATATGCATAATGAATTACTCGATAGGGTGAAGATAATTGTGTAGGCTTGAGAGTTCCCAGAACTGGACTGATGGGTTGAAAAATCTGCAACAGGTCACTATCATAGTACTTCTCCTTATTCTGCCAAGAATTATATGCCTCAATTCTAGGCCTGTCCATGTTGATCCATTTGTTCAAGTCTGACCAACCAAAAGAAAATTTCTTCCCACTGACTTGAGAAGAGATAGTGATTCCTGAAATATTTCCTTCAGACTCAGTGGTAGAGATCTTCAAGTTGGAGTAGAATGCCTTGGTAACTTCTCATTATAATGGTTTTTGATCCCTATCCACTGCTTGTAAGGCTTCAGCCATTCAGACACAGGGTATCCATTCTTTTCTAGGTATTCAACATCAACATACCCACATCTTTGCTGAATAGATCTTCTGCCAATATCCTCTGATGCATCTTCAATGGGACCTTGAGCATAAGATGAATCAATGGGAACTTCAATGTCCCTAGAGATGATATCTCTGACTTTCACTGTTGAAGGACTTTTGCTCTTGGATTGGGATGCATTGGCACGAGTTTTGGCCATTGATGGTGATGGTTGAGAAGTGGAGGGTGTAGGGTTTGAAGGTGGTGAAGGGTGTCTGTATGTAAGTGCAAGATCTCCTGGTGGTAAGGGAACTGTATCTGGAACAACTTGTGCTCTGTAACTTTTGGGTATACGCATTTTGGGTGCCATTTGGAAGGATTTTTATAGGAAACTTGGGGTTGTGTCGGTGAGTTGAAAGGAGATAACCATTTCTGAGAGGTTATGACTAGTGATGATTTGAGTAAATGCTTCTGTTACGACTGTTACAAGGAGGTTTGATGAATCGAATAGTTAGGGTTTGATGAAAGGAGATGAGAAATGGTCAAGGATGAATGCAAGTTGATGTGAAATGATGCTATAGTTACATGTGTCAAATATATATGTGAGAGTAGGAGCAAAAAGGTATGCAACTGTCAGAAAAAGTGTACGTTACAAATGTTACCATTAGCGCCTAATCGATCACATGTGCCCTGTAACCAATCACAGAGTGTAGTCTCTGATTGATTAGGGATTGTTGTGATCGATAGGTCCATGCTGAGTAATCGATGCCTGATCGATTACCCCTTCCTTGTGATCGCTCAGATATTAAACATCAAAGTTTTTCTCCCAATTACTATAGTAACCAAACTAAAGCAAGAGATAAGTTCAAAAATTTCAACTCCCCACACAAAATTTACACATGCAGACTTAAATCTAAGCCAAACTCCCATGATCTCCCATTTTCCCTTACTATTGATAGGTTTTTTTTCTTGACAATGAAACTGGACAAAGCCTAAACAAATTACAATTCCAATTAAATAATTGCACACATCATATAAGAATCTTGACAAAACACTTCCCATCAAAACTTACTATTTATCAACTCAGGTTGTTCAATCTTTTAAATAGGTCCTTATCGACCTTACTATCCTCCTCATCCTATGATGGAAAATGTACCACATAACATTATAGACATAAATATATAATCGATAAGACCTAAATAGTACGAGGTATACACTCCCACCCACCTACGGATGGAAGTTACACCGATAAGAAACAATCATATAATGCAAAACTTAAAGGGAAAGGATCGGGAAATGTATTGCCACAATACCACTAATGCACGTGCAATGCATGACGGAACAAAAACAATCACATGCACAGCACCTTCCAGCCCTTTTAAACATAATATAACGGAAGATTATCCATGTTAGAAAAGAATTCCTCTAATACAACAATGGCTAACATGGATAAATAAAGCCAACCTACCACCCATTAGTCAACCCATTTATAATACCCAAAAACATATTTGACCACTAAACACCTTTAGGAAAAACAACTAACACCATTATAAATTTCAAATCTCTCAACCATTCAACGTCCTCAAAACTTGCTAATTCCCAATAGTCCATAATGGTACAAAAATAATTGAAACACCAATGAAGTTCAGACCGTCTCTAAGAAATGATATAACAAGTTACCAAAATAAATATTCTAAAAGAAATCCTGAATTTGAAAATAAAGAAGAATAATGTGGAAAAATGAGCGGAAGCAAAACAAACAATATGAATCCCTATTTGTGGCAATATGTTCCGTCAACCAGTCCAAAACTCACTAGCTTAGTGAGACGGTTCCGGATCCGTCCCTTGGTTTCCTATTATGTTGCTAGGACCTGTAAAAATAAATAAAATAGGGGTAGACCCAAGTAACCACTAACTGTTCGCCTACGTGCGGTGTGTGTTAGCAAGGTGCTCAGTGGAGTATTACTAAGTATAACTAAATTGAATACATGAGGCAGTTACCATTTAAATGCAAGACAATATCATAATATATATTTCCACAGAGATTATCTTCACGAGACAGTTCCTCAAAATCACACATAAAATCATATATTCACATTCATATAAATCACACATAAAATCACATATTCACCTTCATATATTGCACTCCAATAGATAGATAAAATCAAACAATCAAGAACACCGTTATTATACGATCCAGTAGGGACTCACAACCCTCGCCTGAGACCGAGGGCGTTCTCCCCAATTCGTCTTTCCATTTTGTGTTATTTAGTCCTTGTGGGCCTACAAGGAACCTCATTGCGCGATGGCATTATTATTTATTTATTTATTCGGTGTTCACATAATCAGCACAACATGTCATAAGTGTGCATATCCAACATATGGCACAAAGTCCAATCCAGAAATTCTCAGATTTCAATCATGCAGATATGTTTAATAAACACTATAAATTTCCAAAACATACAAGTTCACACCTTCATGCCATTTAAAAATACATACTCCACTAAACAGGTTATATTATAAAATAAGCTTCCAAAATTCATGTCCATCGAGACTACAGCCGATCACAAAATTATAAATTTCAAATACTCACTAACCCACACACACACGCAAACAAACAGAAGTAGTTACCTCCGTGAAGTTAAACCAATAGTTACCGTAGACGCGCCCCCGTGCTCAAAATCAAGCAAGATCAGAGTCTACAAATAATGTCATATACACAAACCTAATTAGTAACTAATCAAGTGCTACCATTCATAACTTAGGGAATTAATCCTACAATACCCCTAATGCTCCTTGATGTAACAAATTATAATTACGTGGCTAGGTTTAGTTAATTTTAACCCACATCAAGCCTATTAAATCACAAGTATCCTCAAACTTGCTTATTCGATCTTAAACTCCAAACGTCCATACTTAACTTTTAATAATAATAACTTTCAACTTTCCTTTGCATTTTTAATTGAATCCAAAAACAATAACCATAGAATAGTCATAATCCGAGATTCCTAATACATCCATCCTTTAAGCCTTTGGCCTTACATTATCACTAAGCCTTGACTTCCACGACAATGGTAGATTTTATTACATTATGAACTTCAAATAGTACTCCCTCAATCATAATCACCATCTAAACCTCAAAATAGCCATTAACCATTCATGCAAATTTAATGCTGATTTTTCCAATGGTAAGCTCATTCTAAATCCATCTATCCTTAATCTGTTTAAGCCTAGCGATTCTAACTAGAAAATCCTTTGGTGCTTCAAAGCCTTGTTCAAATCAAATTATAGTTCCTACTCCCAGGCTAGTATGCTCTCAAATACGGCTTCAATCAATAAGAATAAAAAGTATCCGTACTACCCAAAAATCATACACTTATCATTCCATCTAATATATATACAACACTAAATGCCACCCATTCATCCTTGACCATCCAAAAACGCCACTACCTGAGAAGAAACGGGAAAAAGAAAATGGAAGGTTGCTCACCAATTATGAGGATGAAAAGAGGGACCTTTATCACGGCGGCAATGATGGACAGCAGCGGTGGTGACGAGCGGCGTCGGCTACGAACGGCGATGAAGCTCACTACCTCTCTCACTCTCTTGCTTCCTTTCAGTCTCTCTCTCTCTCCTCAGCCTCCCAGGTCGGCACCGAGGAAGAAGGACGCCGCCGCTGGTACAGGGACAGCGCACGTTGCAACAGGTGTGTATGTGTGTTAGTGTGTGTGACAGTGCACATTGAGGAAGAAGGGAGCACGGAATCAATGGAAGGCCGAGTGTGTATGTGTGTGTGTCGCGAGGAAGAAGAAGCAAGAGGTGTATGCGTGTGTGCAGGTGCGGCGCTAGAGGAAGACGAAGTGCAGAGGTGTGTGTATGTTCATGCACGGCGTGGAAGAAGAAAGATTATATATATATAAAGAAAGGGAAAATTAGGGTTGCTAGGTGGGGAAAATTCCTAAACTGCCCTCTAATTTGAAATAGTTTACAATTAAGGCCCTAAAGATTCTATTATTTTCCTAAAATTCACCCTTTGGTTAGATTGGGAAATTTTATCCCCCTAGAGTTCCTTTAAGCTTTAAAAATAATTTCTCTAATTTCATAAATTAGAAATAAATACACAATCATTCCTTCTTAATTTATATTGGAAATCAGTTTTAAAATCCTCCGAAAATACCTTAAACTTGTGAATTTATTTATAAAGCTAATGTATTTTTCTAGAGATACCTGGGAATTTTAAATGACTCCTTATTGCCTTTTTCCTAAATTTGGGAATTATACACATTTATTGGTACTTTAAAATTCAGGATGTTACATTAATAGCAATCGATTGGGACTGCAATCGATGTACAACCGATAAGCAATCGATTGGAACTTACTTTGAAGTCAAGGACTGTATAATCGATTGAAGCTTAATCAATCGATTGAGATAAGATAATCGATTGAAAGATCAAGCAACCGATTGACTCACTCAGTTTTTATTCGATAGCTAACATTTCAATCGAGTGATGCAGGTAGCAATCTGAACCAACTTGAAGGCAATCGATTGATGGCCAAAAACACCAATCGATTGGCAGCTCTAGCAATCGATTGGAAACTGAAGATTTTCAAATTTGTTTCTTTTCTTATGACTAACTATCTTTATATTGCAAGATGTACTTGTTGCTATTTCAGGCAGTTTACGTTGGACACAAAGAAACACAAACAGAGAGCCGTTACTCACAGTAATCTAGTTTTCTGGCACAGTACACTGAACGAGAGATGAGGGAAAGAGAAAAAGCACACAAACTTCATACTGGAGCATTAAATGCAACTCAGAATCATCATCAATCTCCAGATCTTCTTCTCTCTCAGCTTCAGGACTAGAGCATAGAAACTCAGCTACTCCAACGGGCAGAAAATCTAAAGAGACTATAAAAGGAGTTAAAGTTGACATTGGTTGGTAGAGAGCATTAAGTGAAATCCAACTACCTATTTTCTACAACAATCAATCTGAGTTCTCTCATTCTGTTCTTCAAACTGTAACATTATCAACTCAGGTATTTGAGCAAGTCTTGTAACCTTGAATTGTTTATCTATTGAGTGATTTCCTTGGGATAGTGGGATCCTAGAGGAAAGGGGTGAAGTCTTACAAGTTGTAAGGGGGAGTGATCTGTGAGAAAAAGTTCTTACTGAGAGATCATTTGTAAAGGCATTCAAGAGCCTGTTTGAATCTTAAGGATTAGTGGAACCCAACTGAAAGTTCGAGAACTGGATGTAGGCCAAGAGTTTGGGTTGAACCAGTATAAATTCTGTTTCATCCGGCTAAGTTTTTCGAAAAGCACAATTCACCCCCCCTCTTGTGCAATCTGCCAATTACAATGGGAGTATCTTCCTCCTTGGATAGATCCATCCCAAACTTCTTCAAGATCTCCTTCACATACTTGGTTTGTGAGATGAATGTCCCATCTTTTCTCTGTTTAATTTGAAGGCCTACAAAGAAGTTCAGTTCTCCCATCATGGACATCTCAAACTCTCCCTGCATAGTCTTAGAAAATTCTTCACAGAGAGATTCATCAGTAGCACCAAAAATGATATCATCTACATAAATCTGAACTATAAGCATGCTTTTCTTCTTATGCAGAATAAATAGAGTGGTGTCTACCTTTCCTCTAGTAAAACCATTAGCTAATAGAAAATTACTTAATCTTTCATACCATGGCCTTGGTGCCTGTTGGAGTCCATATAAGACCTTTTTAAGTTTAAAAACATGATCAGGCTTAGAAGGGTTTTCAAAACTAGAAGGTTGTTCAACATATACTTCCTCCATAATATAACCATTAAGAAAGGCACTCTTCACATCCATTTGATAAAGTTTGAAAATTTTGAGTGATGCAAAAGCTAATAAGAGCCTTATTGCCTCCAATCTAGCAATTGGGGCAAAAGTCTCCACATAATCTATGCCTTCTTCTTGGTTATACTCTTTAGCCACAAGTCTTGCCTTGTTTCTGACCATAGTTCCAGATTCATCAAGTTTGTTTTTGAAAACCCACTTGGTTCCTATAATAGGATAGTTTGAAGGTCTTGGAACCAAGTCCCAAACTTGATTTCTTTCGAATTGATTGAGTTCTTCTTGCATAGCAACTATCCAGTCACAATCTGTTAGTGCTTCTTCAATGCAAGAAGGTTCAATTTCATAAATAAATGTAGAAAAATGCATTTCATTTTGAATCTAGCTTCTGGTTTTGACACCTCCACTAACATCACCAATTATTTTCTAAGGAGGATGATCCCTATGATGTCTCCAGGCTTAGGGACCTGCTGGTTCAACATGGGTATCATTCTCTTGGCCTTCCTCATCCGGTGATGATATTGGTTGTGTTGAGGCTTTAGCTTTGTTTGAAAAATCATATTCTTCTTCTACTAATGGCTTCTGTTCAGATTCAGTTTCATCAAATACTACATAGACTGACTTTTTAACAGTAGAAGTTCTTTTGTTAAATACTCTATAAGCCTTACTTCTGTTAGAATAACCAATGAAAGTTTCAGAATCAGCTTTAGGGTCAAATTTACCTAAGTTTACCTTTCCATTATTGTGAATGAAGCATTTGGAACCAAAGACTTTGAGGTGGCTTACATTTGGCTTTCTTCCTTTGTAAAGTTCAAAAGGAGTTTTATCCATTCCTTTTCGTATTTAGGCTCTATTGGATATGAAGCAAGCTGTACTCATTGCATCTGCCCAGAATACTTGAGATACTTCCTTTTCATTAAGCATTGTTCTGGTCATTTCTGTGAGTACACGATTCTTTCTCTCCACCACTCCATTTTGTTGAGGTGTTCTGGGAGCTGAAAAGTTATGATCTATGCCATTTTCTTCGCACAGCTCCAAAAAGTCTTGGTTCTCAAATTCTCCTCCATGATCTGTTCTAATAGAGCTGATTTTCTTGCCTTTTTCATTCTGCACTTTCTTAGCAAACAGATAAAAAGCATCAAAAGTATCATGTGTAGAGGAAAGAAACATAGTCCAAGTGAACCTAGAATAGTCTGTTAGAATCTTAAGTTTTGATGAAGACTGATCTATGAAAAATATCGCTAATAAGAAATGATAACTTAGCAGATCAATAAGAATGAAAATCTCTATCGCTAAGACATTCTCTTTCGCTAAAGAAAGAATCCATCGCTAGAAGGTCATTAATAACTCAGCTAGCAGAAAAATAAACCAGTGTCTAAATCAGCTAGCGATAACAGGTTGATCTATCGATAACCATAAGTGCTTCAGATATTGATCATTCAGATAGCCAGTGCCTGAGAGCAAGAGTCAAATGAGCCATCGTAGTTGCTAGCGATAATGCATTAAGTTATCGATAAAGGATACTCTGAAATTCTATTGAATAATCATCCCAGTATCCCTAAAAGCTAATGAGCAAGCAAATGTCTAGCGATAATGGAAAAGGTATCGATAGAGGAAGAATATTTAATAACATAGATAGTATGCTGAACGTTGAATTAAACTAATATGTTAGCGATAATGTTTATGTCTATCGATAGAGAGTGCTCAATGAAATCCCTTAACTGATACATATATCATCTATCTCATTGAGCTAATGAACTAAGCTTGGGATAACAACTGCTGTGCTTTACCTGTTTTGGCTAACAGTTCAAATGCAGAAATTATGTTGAGCAGATAGCGATAACAAGGCTTCCTAGCTCTAAATGAAAAAGCTGCTATGAAAGTACAGGTGTTCAGAACGCACAGTCTAGCCTATTCTACTCATGAACAGTTCAGAAATTTGAACCATCTGAGAAATAGTGTCTTCCCCAACGGCTATGGACTCCCAACGGATATATCCTAACGGCCATATGAAGACTATTAAAAAAGGCAATCTATGGAGATATAAATACAACAGGATTTGCTTCCAGAAAAATAACGAACGATCAACGAACGAAAACAAGAGATGAACAGAGCCTTATACAGAATCGCAAATTCCTTAGATTGAGAATGTTTGAAAAGAAGAACTAGAGAAATACATTGTTCAGATCCTTAAGCTCTAGTTGCATTTCTTCTTACACCATATTTGTTCTTAAGTGTTTATCACAATCTGTTCATTGAGTGAACCCTATTATTAAAATCCTCGTCTGTTTGAGGTAGTTCCTTAGCTTGGTGCTTTGTGAACTGGGTGGTAACCTTACAGGTAGTAAGGGGGAGTGTTTAGAGAAATTCTAAAACTCTGTAAAGGTTGGCAGGTGAACCTGTGTTTGTAAAACCTGTGGTAGGCTTCTCTTGTGCCAGGATTAAACAAGAGGGTAGTGGAAATCTCAGGTGGAGCCTGAGGACTGGATGTAGGTCTGGGTTGACCGAACCAGGATAAATATTGTGTGCTTTATCTCTTCCCTTAACTCCTACAGTCTTTCATCATATCTACATAATATATATATATCCGCGCATTTACCAAGTTTAGAATTACTCTGTAATCATCTGCAAAAGGTTTAAATTTTATCCTATCACCCAATTCACCCCCCTCTTGGGTGTCAGCCAGTACTCTCAATTGGTATCAGAGCAGGTCACTTGTTTAAAGGATTCAACGATCTCAAGTGAAAAGATCATGGCTGATTTTGGGTATAATATGTTTACTGAAGGTTTTGATCATACCATTCAACCTCTTCTTGAAAATATTGATTTTATGTTTTGGAAAGCTAGGATGAAATGCTTTATAAAATTATTTGATTACCATATGTGGAATGTTCTTATAAATGATTTTGATTTCAAACCAAGAATGGATTGGACTGAGAAAGAGAAGAAAATGTTTTCTCTAAACATTAGAGCAATGCAAATTCTGCATAAAGGCTTAACTGAAAATGATTTTTAGAAAATCAGACTTTACTCAAGTGCTAAAGAAATTTGGGATTCTCTGGAGTCTATATATACCTCTGACCATCTTGTTGAAGTTGAAAGTGTTGACAGCTCATCTGAATTTCAAAGTTGCATATCTATGGATGATGAACATCTGGAAGCTGAAAGTGAAGAAAGAGAAGTCACAGAACCCTTCCAAGATTTAGTCAACACAGAAGGACAAGAGGAAGATGACTGTCAAGAGCTCTACATGAACGAATATGCAAAATCATCCACTAGAGCTCAAGATGCATCTATGGTATACAGTTCCAATCCCTGTGTTTTTGAGAAAAACAATTTTGATCTGCATAAAACTGATTTACAACCTATCACAGATCATATTTCAAGGATTGAAAATGTTTTAAATCATGCTGGAGAATGTTTTGGGAAGAAAGATCATCTGAATGAAAACAGTTTGTGTTCCTCTGGCCATCACAATAATTGCTTAAAATCTCATGTTGCACATCATTCTATTATATGCCATTATTGTGGAAAATCTGGTCACTTTTCTCACACATGTTATATTAGAAGAAATTTAAATGTGAGAAATAAATTTATTTGGGTTCCAAAAGGACATGTAAGGTCCAAGGCTAACAATGAAGGACCCAAATATAAATGGGTACCAAAATGTCCATCTAGTACTTTATCTGTGCAGATTAGCTCTAAAAGAAATGGACATCATGGTACAAAGGCGACAAAGAAGATTCCAAGAGTTTATCATACTTCAAGGAAAAGATTCACAGAACCTACATACAGAAGGAAAACTTATGGAAAAGCCACTGCTGCAACTGTTGGTACAAATCATAAGAAGCAGTGGACAGCAACAAGAAGAGCAAGTTCTACCTCAAGAATGAGCTACCACAAAGTACCATTCAATTACCTTGAGGAGAACAAGAGAAATAGAATTCTTCATACATCAAGAAGAAGATTTTTGAATTCTGTTTCTCATGAGAGAACGTGGCTACCCAAACACAAGCTTATTAGACCCTTTTGGGTGAGCCAAAGCAATCCTCCAAGTACCTAAGGTAGAGGTAAACAAGGGTTACAAGGAAAGAAAGCTTCAAGACTACGATTTACATGGAAATTTACTCAAGTCTTGATGAGCTGAACTTCGTGCTTGGATTTTGGTGCTAAATCTGCAAAAGAGAATTGACATTTATTTTGTTCTATAAAATCTGCTCTAAATGTTAAATCTTAAGTTTTGCAAAACTAACCCATCGATAGTGAGTTTCACTATCGCTAATTGTATGCAGGACAAAAGCTGGTTGAGCAAAGATTGCCATCGCTAGCTAATAGCGTTATCGATAGCAAAGTCAGCTATCGATAGATGGAAGGAGTAAGTGACAAATCTTAGTCACTTGCTCAGCGAGGGATCATGCCTTCTAAGTGATAGCTGCTCTTTCTAGCGATAGCATGTCACTTAAGAGGGCCCAGAATGCGAAACGTTAGTTGATGTACTTTTCATGGTAAAACCCTAAACCCTAAAACTTATAAAAGGAAATCTTTTTGCATTAGCATTCATTCTACATTCATTCTCTTCTACTCCCAACGCTCTGAACACTCATTCTGCATTTTCATCTATCTCAAAACCCTAAAATCCTAAACCCAGAAATGGCCAGAACCAAAGTTCCAAGTGTGAGTGATGTCGAGGCAACCTCTAGCGCTAAACCCTCTTCTCAATCCGCTAGCAAGAGGTCAAAATCCCAGAAAGAAATGATTGAATCCGGCTCTAATCGTCAAAAGTGAACTTCCTCTGATTTGCCCTATTCAGAAGAACCCCTTGAAACCCCTAGCGTTGTCTTCGTAAAACGAAAAACCCTAGATAGAACAGCAGTCTGGGTGGATTTGGAATATTTCAAGCAGAATGGTTTCGATTTGGATGCCTGGCTTCTTCCATACAAGAACTGGCTCAGTATCCAGAACGTCTACAATGAGGATATTCTGAGGTCATTCTATTCGAGCATGAAAGCCAAGCCAGAATACAAGAAAAAGGAGCTGGTCAATATCGTATTTGAGGCGACAGTGAGAGGAAGGGGGATTTCTTTTAACTGGTTAGCCATTAACAAGATTCTAGGGATATTTGAAGCAGAGCATAACAAGTGGTACTCCTCTGAGCCCTATTCCGAGGAAGAACTTGTAGAAATTTATGAAAACTCCTCTGATAAGCCAGCAAGCATGCCTGTGATCAACAGAATACTACACTATGTGTATACAAGATTAATGACTCACAAGGCAGGGAATTTCAGTAGTTTTCCCAAGATAGACAATCCCTGGCTGCCCAATCTGATTTCAAAAGTACCTTTAAACCCTGGGCAGTTGATATCAATGGAGCTTCACCGATATTTATCTGAAAAATCTGCCAAGGCCCCTTTCCCATATCCTCAGCTCATGTCTTACCTCCTTGAGTTCTCAAATATCAAGTCTACTGGAGAAAAAGACAATAAAAGTTGCAAGCAGTTTTCCATCTCCACTCTCAGAAAAATGGGGATTCCTGTTAAATCAAGTGGTGCTGTATCTGATTCTGAGGCCTCTCATGTTCCTTCTGCATCAGCTCAGTCTCAGCCTAATGAGGAAGAAACTCAATCTCAAAGATCTCCTTCTCCTCAGCAGCAGCATAACCTTGGTCAAGAGACACCTCCTTCTACCCCTGTTACATCAAAATCAATCTTCTTCAAAAATGCAATAGAGGAAATTGTCTTCAGAGTCTCTGCCGAATTTAATCTGGCTTTGGAAGCGCAAAAAGAAGAATTGATGAAGCCTATTCGTGAACTTCAGTCTCAGGTGCAAAATCTGGAAGAGAACCTATGCCTTGTCCCTGAGTATGTCAAACAAAGAAGGACAGCTCCTCCATCTGAAGGTACTTCATCACATCATCATTCCCCTCTTCATTTCCACTCTCCCTCTCTTTCTTCCAAACACTTACCTTCAACCCCTTCTCTTTCCTCTCTCCACCTATCTCATTACCCATCTCCTTCCACCTACAAACATCCTAGCGATAGTCATCCTTCTCAAACCCAAATACCCACACCTTCATCTTCTCCTCAAGCCAAAATCCCAATCCCTACAGATACCCCTACCGCTAATCCTTCTCCTAGCGCTAGCCCTCAAGCACGAGTCTCACCCCCAACCACCAGAGTACCATCACCACAGATAACCCCTATCGATAGCACCATCCCTAGCGATAGGATTCCTACTTCACCACCAATTCAGCCAATCATCGCTACCTCTACCACAACCCCTCCTTCTCCTCTCATCTCTTCTCAAATTCCTGACCAACCCTCTTCACCTACCCCTACCAATGATGATGACAAAAAGGGGGAGAATCAAAGGGACAAAAATATGGCGGAAGAAGGCTTAGTAGAAGGCTTAGTAGAGGATGCATCTGATGAGGAAGACAATGCATCAATCAATCCAGATGGTTCTCCTGATAATGAAGTTCAAAAGGAAGATTTGAGCATAGCCATGGTTCTATATGAGGAGGAATTTCAACCAGTCTCTATAAATCTTCTTCCTCATTATTTTCAGCGAGCACAAGAACTGCATGAGGAAGTTGAAGAATTCTTAGAAAGGTCTGCTCAATCTCTAAAGGAAAGAGAGGATAGAGATACAGCAAGAGCAGAAGCTGAAAAAGAAAATGATCCTATTCAGACTACCTCTCAGAACCTGGAACTTAGTGAAAAAGAAAAAGCATCAGAGGTCCAGTCTGCTCCCAAGAAGATAAGGATCAAGAAATCTGCCCCCAAACCTCCAGTAAAGAAATCCAGGGCATCTAAAGGGATTGTGATTGAAGAGCCCAAATCAGCCCCCAAGTCATCAAAGAGGAAAGCAGCTCCAAAATGGAAGGGGAAGAAAGCAAAGCCTCCTCAGAAGAAACAAAAGCGCCCATCCAAATTGGATGAGCTTCTGTCATGGATTCCTCCCCCTCCTCCAAAGAAGAAGAAGGCTGCTCCAAAGAAGAAAAAGAAATCTGAGGTTGAAGTTGAAGTTGACACTGAATTGCTGGAAGATCCTTCAACTGATTCTGGGGGAATAAGCAGTGAGCCTGGATATTATGAGTTAGACACCTCAAATTGGAAGGATGATTCTGATTCTGAATAAACCAAAAAGCCTGAATCCTTCCCTAAAACCTCTCTCTCATGCATTCTACATAAACTGAATGATTGACAGTTTTATGTTTTATGAATAGCATTTTCTTTTGCAATCAAGATACAAATGTACATTTCTCATTCCAATGACTGATCTGAACATGCTCTATTCATGCCTTATTATTCTTTTATGTTTGTGCTGATATGAATATGTTTATGTTTCTGAACTTGCCTTTGTGTATATTTTTCCTTATGTTTTGTCATCATCAAAAAGGGGGAGAATGTTAGAATCTTAAGTTTTGATGAAGACTGATCTATGAAAAATATCGCTAATAAGAAATGATAACTTAGCAGATCAATAAGAATGAAAATCTCTATCGCTAAGACATTCTCTTTCGCTAAAGAAAGAATCCATCGCTAGAAGGTCATTAATAACTCAGCTAGCAGAAAAATAAACCAGTGTCTAAATCAGCTAGCGATAACAGGTTGATCTATCGATAACCATAAGTGCTTCAGATATTGATCATTCAGATAGCCAGTGCCTGAGAGCAAGAGTCAAATGAGCCATCGTAGTTGCTAGCGATAATGCATTAAGTTATCGATAAAGGATACTCTGAAATTCTATTGAATAATCATCCCAGTATCCCTAAAAGCTAATGAGCAAGCAAATGTCTAGCGATAATGGAAAAGGTATCGATAGAGGAAGAATATTTAATAACATAGATAGTATGCTGAACGTTGAATTAAACTAATATGTTAGCGATAATGTTTATGTCTATCGATAGAGAGTGCTCAATGAAATCCCTTAACTGATACATATATCATCTATCTCATTGAGCTAATGAACTAAGCTTGGGATAACAACTGCTGTGCTTTACCTGTTTTGGCTAACAGTTCAAATGCAGAAATTATGTTGAGCAGATAGCGATAACAAGGCTTCCTAGCTCTAAATGAAAAAGCTGCTATGAAAGTACAGGTGTTCAGAACGCACAGTCTAGCCTATTCTACTCATGAACAGTTCAGAAATTTGAACCATCTGAGAAATAGTGTCTTCCCCAACGGCTATGGACTCCCAACGGATATATCCTAACGGCCATATGAAGACTATTAAAAAAGGCAATCTATGGAGATATAAATACAACAGGATTTGCTTCCAGAAAAATAACGAACGATCAACGAACGAAAACAAGAGATGAACAGAGCCTTATACAGAATCGCAAATTCCTTAGATTGAGAATGTTTGAAAAGAAGAACTAGAGAAATACATTGTTCAGATCCTTAAGCTCTAGTTGCATTTCTTCTTACACCATATTTGTTCTTAAGTGTTTATCACAATCTGTTCATTGAGTGAACCCTATTATTAAAATCCTCGTCTGTTTGAGGTAGTTCCTTAGCTTGGTGCTTTGTGAACTGGGTGGTAACCTTACAGGTAGTAAGGGGGAGTGTTTAGAGAAATTCTAAAACTCTGTAAAGGTTGGCAGGTGAACCTGTGTTTGTAAAACCTGTGGTAGGCTTCTCTTGTGCCAGGATTAAACAAGAGGGTAGTGGAAATCTCAGGTGGAGCCTGAGGACTGGATGTAGGTCTGGGTTGACCGAACCAGGATAAATATTGTGTGCTTTATCTCTTCCCTTAACTCCTACAGTCTTTCATCATATCAACATAATATATATATCCGTGCATTTACCAAGTTTAGAATTACTCTGTAATCATCTCCAAAAGGTTTAAATTTTATCCTATCACCCAATTCACCCCCCTCTTGGGTGTCAGCCAGTACTCTCATAGTCATCCACAATCAAAAGAGTGTATAGACTTCCTCCTAGACTTTTCACTCTTGCTGGACCAACTAAATCCATATGGATTAGTTCCAGGGGTCTAGTAGTGGAGACTCCCTTCTTTGGTTTAAAAGAGGACTTTGTTTGTTTCCCCTTCTGGCATGCTTCACACAATAAATCAGTTTTTACTTTCATATTAGGTATGCCAATGACAAGATCCTTTTTGATTAGATTATCTAGTTGAGTCATGTTCACATGAGCTAATCTTTTATGCCACAGCCACAGTTATCAGAATTGCTTATAAAGCTTTTTTCAAAAAATTGCTGATTTAGATCAACTGTATACAAGTTTCCATTTCTGTTTGCTTTCAATCTACATTTAAGGTTTGATTTATCTATAGCTAATTCTTTCTTATCTACTATGAGGCAATCATTTGAGTCAAATATTACCCAATTACCTCTGTCAGTGCTCTGACTGACACTTAGCAGGTTGTGGCAGAGACCTTCCACAAGGTAGATGCCTTTGACTGATCCAATATCTCCTATTCCTGCAATTTTTCCAGATTGATTTCCACCAAAACTAACTTTAGCTCCATCCTTCATGATCAGATTGTCTAATTTTTCTTTATCTCCAGTCATGTGTCTTGAGCATCCACTATCTATATACCACTTGTTATTGTTGGATGCTTTGAGACAAACCTGCACAAACTATACAAATTTAGGTACCCAAATTTTCTTGGGTCCTTTGGGATTAGTTTGTTGCCTTTTATCCTAATGGACTTTAGGCTGATGTGTCCCTTTAGGAACCCATTTGTAAGACCCGGATATTCCATGTCACTTAGGATAGCAGGTTGATTCAGTATGCCCCTTTTTGTTACAGAAATTGCAAAAACTAAATGGTGATGAATATTCTGAGGCCTTTCTGAAAAACTTCTAGTAGGGTTTCTCCTTAGATGCAAAGTTTTTTTCTTTCAAGGATTTGGGAGTTGGATCATAACCTATCCCAGTTTTATCTCTATAAGCCTTTTGTTTCATTAGCATAATATCAAGTGTTTCGGTGCTCTTAGTGAATTTCTTCAAAATTCCAGAAATCTTTTCATTTTCTTTCAAAAGTTTTTCACAGTTTTTGCATTCAAAATTTTCTTTCTTTTGTAGAGCTTCTTCTGAAATCTGTTTACATTTCATGTGATCAAATTCCTCAGTTTTCTTTTCAAGTTCTTTGTTTTTCTTTCTCAAAACAGACACCTCTTTTGCTAGTTTCACAAACTCAACATGTATATCATGATATGCATCTTGAAGTTCTTGAAAAGATCAGTCAGTATGATATACCTCACTGTCAGATGATTCCTCTTGAGCTACTAGACAGAGGTTTGCTGCTTGCTCAGCATCACTGGCTTCTTCATATGAGCTATCTCCCCATATAGAAGAAACATAAGCTTTCTTTTTGCCCTGGAACTTCTCCTTCTTTTTCTCCTTCTCCTTAAACCTTTGAAGACTCAGACACTCTAATTTGAAGTATCCAAGCTTCTTACATTCATAGCATACAGGAGCATTTTTCTGGAAGTCCCTTCTAGTGTTACTTGAGCTCCCTCTTTGGAATCCTCCTCTATTTCTGAAGAACTTCCTTAATTTTCTGACCATAAGGGCCATCTCATCGTCATCCAGTTCTTCTTCATCTTCCTCATCCTCATCATCTTTTGTGGAGGCTGAAAGAGCAAGATTCTTTTTCTTCTTGTCTCCATAGAGCTCTCTTTGTGTCTTAATTGTAGTTTCATACTCAGCCAGACTCCCAAATAGGGATGTGAAGGAGCTCATTGATTCTCCTCTCATTTCTTGAATTGCAGTGGCCTTCATTTGCCATTCAGGAGTAAGAATATTTAGGATCTTGGAGACTTGTTCTGCTTCTGAAATTCTTCTTCCAAGAGCTGTAAGTTTGTTTATTAGATGAGTGAATGTGATCTCCAGCTCCCTGACTGGTTCTCCTTCTTTCATCTTAAATAAATGAAAGTCAGATATTAGTTGCTCAACTCTCCTTGTTTTTACTCCATTGGTTCCTTCGTGGGCAATTGCTAGAGCGTCCCACATTTCTTTGCCCTTACAACTGCTAGAGAGTTAATCTTGAAGCAGTATACACATAGATCACACATCGATTATGTTAGAATCTTAAGTTTTGATGAAGACTGACACATAAATAACATAAGTGTAAGTTACCTGTGAATTAATCATGTAAAATCTGTTAGGTAACAAATCACTGTCGCTAGAGCTAGAACCTATCGCTAATAGACAAAGAGCCATAGCAAATGAAGACTTAGTAATAACAAAGTTAATATCTAACACTAAGTCATTCACTATCGCTAAAGGAATATCCTATCGCTAGAAGTTCATTAAGAACATGGATAAATAAAAGGAAGAATAACTAGCTGAACAATGAATCATGTCCTTGAGCTAATGGAATCAGCTAGAGATAACAGATTAAGCTATCGATAACAAAGTGCTTCAGTTAATAGACATTCAGATAGCTAGTGCCTGAGAACAAATGAGTTTTGTGATAGCATAGTTGCTAGTGCTAACACGTTTAGCTATTGATAATAGGATACCTTGAAATACCTTTGAATTTTCATCTCAGTATCCTCAAAGCTAATGAGCTATCAAGTAACTAGCGATAATGGAATTAGCTATCGATAGAGAATGTTTTGAAAATACCTTAGCTAATATATTGTCTCTATCTTGTTGAGCTAATGAAATACCCTATCGATAACATCCACTGCATGAGTATTTGTTTCAGCTAACAGCTTAAGTGCAGGACTCACACTGTCAAGATAGCGATAGCAAATCATGCTAGCGCTAATGAAAAAGCTGACATGCAAGTACAGTGGCAGCTAGCAGCAGGATAACGTTACTCACAGTCTCTCTCTCTCTTATCTTATCCTCTGCAAAATCAGTTGAAGCATGAAAAGAAAGAAAAGGTGCTAACGGCTAGTTCTCCAAGTCTCCAACGGATAGAAAAGTATTCCACCATATATAAAGACTTGAAGACATCTGAATAAGCAAGCGAGTGAACACACGACGCAAGATGATATGAAATGAAAATCAGAGGCTCTGCACAAAGAATCAGTCGTATTCAAGTGAGCCCAGAAATGATGAGTCGAGCGCATTAGAAAAGAAGAATTAGAGCACATTCATTGTTCAGATTATTAAGCTCAAATTTGTATTTCATCCTACTTTACTCTATACCTAAGTGTTTATCACAATTAGTTCATTAAGTGAACATATTTATTGAAATCCTCTACTGTTTGAGGTTGTTCTGAAAGCTTGGTGCTTTAGAACAAGGATATTACCTTACAAGTAGTAAGGGGGAGTGTTTAGAGGGATTCTAAAACTCTGTGAAACGGTTGGCAGGTGAACCTGTGTTTGTAAAACCTATGGTAGGCTTCTCTTGTGACCGGTTTAAAGAAGAGGGTAGTGGAAATCTCAGGTGGAGCTTGAGGACTGGATGTAGGTCTAGGTTGACCGAACAAGGATAAAATCTGTGTGCATTATCTCTTCCCTTAACTTTCTTAGCTCCCAGTATATTTACTTACGTTTTTCTTTAATGCACTTCATGGTTTGAAATATTCACAGTGATAAACCTAAAAGGATTTTAAAGATTGTCATCACTTGTGTTTTGCTTAAAGAATTCAAAGTTTTTATTCTATCACCCAATTCACCCCCCTCTTGGGTGACAGCCAGCACTTACAGATTACACATAGATCACAGCCTGCATCACTAAATATCAAGTTAGAAAATTACTCGCCTGATCGATTACAGGGGAACTCTGATCGATTAGGCATGTCCAATCAATTGCAAATAGATTATACTCAGATTACATGCTTTCTCTGATCGATCACTCAATATACTCTAATCGATTAATGCTTTCTAATCGATTAGACTTAGATTATGATTGGATTATACTTTGGTTCCTCTGATCGATCAAAGGAAGGGTCTAATCGATTGGGCTAATCCAATCGATTACACTAAGTTCATCTAACATCTGTGATCGATTAATGCTCTCTGATCGATTAGGCTCATTTCTCTGATTAATTACACAGAGTCCCTGATCGATCACAGGGGTCTCTAATTAATTAGGTGACTACAATTCTAACTTCTAATCTGAACCTGATCTGATCCTGATCGTTTAGGCTTTAAGTTTCTTAACTTGTAATCTGAACCTGATCGATTAGGCATCACTTAGGATTTTCTATCAGGTTATTTCTTAGTCATCCCTGATCTTTACCTAGCCTTTCTTCATGCCTAAGTTATGTTTAGTTATCATAAAAACTCATTATTCTAACAAATCTGACAGCAAATTGCAAAAATTGATCTTGCACAATTTCTAAAACTCAATGTGAACAAATTGGTCAAACTAGTTGCACAATAGCTAAAATGTATGAGCATTCAAATGAAAGTCCTCGAATGAGGTAACAAAGATCACAAATCATCCTCAACCTCAGCTACTTTCCTCTCCCTTAGAGCCAGCCTTCCCACTCAAAAGTATGTTTAAGAGTAATTAGTCTCCTATGCATTTTTAAATTACACTAACACATTAATTAATTAGTCTCCTAAGCATTTTTAAATCACAAAACTCGTCTTGATTCAGGTCAGGAAACTGGAATTTTTGCCCAAGACAATCACAGCAATACAAGCCCAGAATTTCAACAAAAAATCTTCAATAATCCTAACCTATCTGGACACCCAATTTCAAAGGACCACCATCGGAGAAGTGAGGGGAAAAAGGAAGAGAATGGTCACCGATTTGAGGAGGAAAGGAAGAACAAGGAATGAACATATTAACATCAACACTCAAAATTCTCAGCTCATATCTTCAACAATTTTAGAAATCGTAAACCAGAAATAGAGCACTAGAAGTTCAGGCCGGAAATCTAAAAAAATCACACATGAAGCTATAAAAACCAACTCTAAATATTCCTAGCAACATTCAAACATCTGTTAGCTTCAATTTGGGTCGTAATCCTGCAAAAAATCCTTGGTGCATAGTGACAGAAATCAAGATACCCAGACTCTGGCCATAATCTTTCATACAAACTTTAATCATTTCTATAAATCTCTAAATCAAACCTCCAATTCCGTTTTAATCATTTAAACCTCTTGAAACTCCCCATACCCAAATCGAACCTTTCTGAAATCCACTCAAATTAGAGAAACAAAGAGTAGGAGTGAGAAGAGAAAGGTCACCTGACCTTGAATCAGGTATTACATGGAACTTCTAGGCTACCCATCGATGGAAAACTTGTTCTCTTTTTACCTGCTTGGTGCGCCACTGAGGGAGAAGGAACGGTGGGTTCTTCATGAAAGAGAAGAAGAAGAAAGCAAGAGGGAGCTGGGAAGGAAAGGATGACGGCTGGCGGCCGTTCCTATGAACTCATCGGGCTTCACTCTCTCACACACCCACACACACAGTGATGTGGAAAAGCGAGCTGAGGGAGAGAGATGGAGAGAACGAGAGAAGAGAGAGTGAGGTAATGGTTGAGTCAGATGCTTCTCCTTCTCCAGCAACGATATCAGCACCTTTAACGCCGGAGATATGGCGGATGGGAGGGAGAAATTGAGAGAGATAGAGGGAAACAGAGAGAATGAGAGGGAGACAAAGCCAATGAAAATGAGGAAGAGGAAATGAAGGAGATGGGACGTGGAAAGTCTATAAATATTTACACTTTTGTCACTGCCTTTTTTCTAAGTCTATTATTTGAAAAAGAGACGTGAAATATGGACCTAAATAGGATTTTTTATAGTAGTGCATGTGTTATGGTTTTATATGGTATGGAAAATCCTAATTGTGAGATGAGTCTATTGTTAGAATGTTTGTGAGTACGTTGACAAAGTTTGGATGGTCGTCTGTGTTTTGCTTGTTTTAAGTGTTAAAAGTTTTCAACTAAAGGCAAAGTTGGTTTTATAACTTAATTTTAATTACTATGTTAAGTGAACCTTTTCTAACATGGTAAACCCTTGATTTGCTAAGTGCAAATTTTTATAACTATGTTAGTAGGATAATCCTTTCTAACATAGTAATCTTGTGTGGTTTCAAAAAGATTTAGATAAACCTTTTGTAACTATGTTAGTAAGGAGAATCCTTTTCTAATATACTTACCCTACTCATTTTGGAAATTGTGTTTTGAAAGATAACTATGTTAGCCTAAAGCCTTTTTCTAACATAGTTATTATATGTAGGTAAGTTTTATAACCAAGTTAGTTATTTTCCTTTCTAACATGGTTTGCTTTATATTGAGAAATCTTAAATTATTAGGAAATCTTTTCTAACCACATTAGACATGTCCTTTTTCTAACATGGTTTATTTTACAAAATATTTATAAGTCTTCTTTAATACATGACATTCTTTCTATTGATTTACAATAAGCACTTTTTCTATCATGGGTAATTAAGTTACAAAGTATGGATTTAATCTTTAATAACTATGATAGACTCTTTTCTATCATAATTACGATTTCAAAGTTGCTAAATTCTTTTTATAACTACGATAGACCTATTAGCACTTAGTAGTTTTATTTTCTATTGTAGTTACCATATTTTTTGTTTCAAGTGGTTATTAATTAGGTTTCAAGTATAAATTCATTCTTTAATAACTATAATAGACTCCCTTCAATCATAGTTATGCTTTCAAACATTAGTTCATTTATTTCTCTAACTACGATATATCCTTTGTATTTAGTATTTTCCTTTCCTAGCGTAGTTAGACCTAAACCATTTGTATTGCATTGACTTGGGAATAAATGGGTTTTGAAAAGTAATAATTAGTAAGAAGGATTTTCCATCATTGGTGCTTGAATTTGCTATTGTAGGTTCAAGGCTTGAAAGAACAAGTAAGGAAAAATAAGAATCACAAGAACTGGATAGTTCACCGTGTGGGTTCGCCGAATTTTCCAGAAAAGAAGCATCACCGTGGCTTTGCCAAATTGCCATGGCGAAGCAACAGTGAAGTCTCAACATTCGCAGAGTTTTAGGGTTTGACTAGAAAACCCAGGCTGGGTCCGACCCCAAATTACCCTAATTAGTATTCATAAGCCTATTTACTTGGTGTTTGTTACTTGGTATTATGCAATAGATGTGGTAGAATTGCCTATTTACTTTAGATCCATAGCATATGTTAATACATTTGTGTTTGCATTTGTTACAAAACACTATATCCATACTTATATGGTCAAATTATACATCTAAAGAGAGACTCATTATGTATTTACCAAAAACTCTCACTACCAAATTGATTTCAAACAATTAACCTAATTAATAATTGTAAAAGTGATGCGCCAAATCAATTAGTAATTAGGATATAATTGGATTTAAGCGGCTTACCTTGAGGTTTGGTACTTTTAAACTTGGATTTGAACTCCAATATCATTTTGGAAGCTAGGAATGTTGTTAATTTCACCAAGAGGCTCATTTCATCAAAAAGGTTTTCAAAATCATCTTTACTTGTTTCCCCTAAATCCAAAAATCAGAAAAACAAGCAATTTATATTTTTACAAACCTAAAATACCAAAAAGTGTTTCCAAATATCAAACCACAGTTTTTTACCGCTTTTTAATGCATTTAATTTAGCCTAGGTAGTTAATAAATCAACTCCTCATGTTAGATGAACCGAGGTTGTGCCACTACACGTGCACGCATTTCTTGGTAGATTGAGCTTGCATTTGAGATCCCAAGGTGCTCTAGGAAATGCTCAAATCACTTATAGTGTTAATTTGTCTTATTTGAAGTTTGAATACAACTTCACTAATACTCCCTCCGTCCCTAAATATAAGCTTCAAATAACCACTTTGTTTTATTCGAAAAAACTACTTAAGTTAGTTAAAAGCATTAATTATGTGAGGAATTTAATTTATTTTCCAACTTTACCCTTATTATTAAAGATGAAAGAGAATGACAAATAAGAGGTAATAAAGATGAAAGAGAGTGTATGGGAAAAAGATAAACAATGGGTAAAATTGGAAAAAATGCAATAAATACTTAGACAACCATAAAATGAAGCTTATATTTTGGGACAAGCCCATTCACAAATATGAAGCTTATAATTAGGGACGGAGGGAGTACCATTTTAATGATTAATCTAGGCCTACACCTGCGTAATTCGTTCTTTTGGGCTTACCCCATTTCTCTTAGCGCCCACACAAGGACTCTTATAAGGAAACTGTTGATACTTTGTTGACTTTAACACATATTGAAGTCCTCAATGTGGGGATTCGTTTAGGGATATATACCTCAAATATAAGATCATTATATATTTTTTTCTTATTACATTTATTATTTTTTTGTCAAAGTAATTTGTGAAATTTATAAATTGATATATATATATATAATATGATGTTACACAAAAACTATATTAAAGAGACCATATCATATACTGAGCATGTTTGGCACAACGTTTTGAGACTCAAAATGCGCAATGAAGATTGAAAAATTGGATTGGATGAAAATTATACTTTGGGCAAAGCATTTACACAATCTTGCTTCTGGATTTGATTTCAGAGTTACTGGAAGCAACTGGTTGTTGCTTGTCAAAAAAGGCTCAGTCCTTTTAAACATGGGAGAGGGTAATGTGGCAAAATGGAAATGTGCACTCACCTTCAATTTAAAAAAGAAAATATTAAGGTGCAAATTTGCTCCGGAAGTTTTCCACCAATGAGCTATTTTCCCCCGGAACTTTTTTAGGGTTCAAAATGGCCCCGCAAGTTTCAAAATGTAGCAATTTCGCCTTTTAATGTTAAAATATTAACGGTCAATGTAAATTTTTTTATGGTCAACATTAATATTTTAACATTAAAAGGCAAAATTACTACATTTTGAAACTTTCGCGCCAATTTTGAAACCAAAAAACTTTTGAGGCAAAATAGCTCTTGGACGAAAACTTTCAAAACAAACTTGCACATTAACCCTTAAAAAATGACAAGTATTATCAAGATTAAAACTAAATTTTCTAGTTATAAGGGAAACATCTAATTGTAGGATATTTTTCTGTTTTATCTCTAATATTTATAAATTTTTCAAAACTAATTTATCTAGATATTTGAAAAAAAAAAATAGCTGGCCATCAATGGCACTCAATAATATTAGCTGAAAAACCAAATCAATTGTTTTTCAAATATTTTTTCTCTACAATTGATTTTCCAGCTAATATTATTAGATGCTAGTGAGGATTAAAATATGTTGAAGTGTTACTTTTTTATTGGTCAGACCTCTAGTAACAAGTTTAACCTGAGTTGGGCAAGAATTTCTCTTGTTTTAATTTAAAATACAAAGAGAAAATACTTTGGTCCTAGTTATAATGACTTGTTGACTTTATTTGGGGAGATCAATGAAAATAAAGAAGTTACTAGTTTTACAAGTATGATAAATTAATTTAAAAATGATCAATATAAAAAAGTTAAAGTAATTTATTTATCTAATTATATGAAAATTAAAGAATTTAAATAAATTATTTAATTATATAATGAGTTTGTTTGGAATAGCGGTGTTAAAAGTGGCTTTTTTAAATCTAACTTTTACAAACTTAAAGATTAACTAGAAGTTAAATTGGGTAACTTTTATAAGTGGCAGATCAAATTTTTTCCAAAGTAGTGATACTTGTTTAGATGATTATTTTGAAAAATAAATTTAGATAAAAAATGACTGCAAATGACATGAATCTTATTAAATAATACATGTACTTTAATTTATATATGTATTGTTGCATTGTACTAAGACAAATATTAAAACTAAAATTATAATTGTCATTATAAAATTTTAAAATACTTCTCTCATTTGGTTTATAAATCAGTTACAATATGTTTCACATAGATAAAAAAGCTTAAAAGTTATTTTGCCATAAAAATTAAGAACCTTTAAAATTTATCCATATTTAATATACATTACATATATACTTATGTTGATATTTAATATAAGAGACATTTAATTTTATTTGGAGATATTAAGAAAACTAAATAAATTACTTTAAATTATTTATATTGATTGTTTGTAAACTAATTAATCTTACTTGTAAAACTAAGAACTTATTTATCTTCATTAATCTCCCCAAATCATTCTTAAATAATTTTAGTTTTAATATTTGTCTTAAAAGTACAACAATACATACATATAGTACATGTATTATTTAATAATATTCATGTCATTTACAGTCCTTTTTCAAATAAATTTGCTTTTTAAAATAATCATCTAAACAAGCTTCACTACTTTGAGAAAAATCCGATCTGCCACGTATAAAAATCACCCAATTTGACTTCTAGTCAATCTTTAAGTCAGTAAAAGTTAGATTGAAAAAGGTGATTAACACTGCTATTCCAAACGCACTCATTATATAATTAAGTAATTTATTTAACTTCTTCATATAATTAGATAAATATAGGTCTTACATTAAGGATTAGAGGAGTATTACTATATTAAATTATGAACTTTATTAGACCAGGGCAGAAAGATTGAGCTGATGGATCAATTATAATTAATAATTAGCGACTTTCTAAAATTCCAAAACAATAAGGGTGATTTAACACGCAACTAATCAATTTCTATATTCATACAATCATAGCCCATACATATAAATTTTTCCCTTTGGTTATTGCCAACGGTTGATCTAACTCCCAAATACTACTTATGGGAAGTTCGAATCACCGAATGTTGTTTTTAAAAAATATTGCTGACCCCTTTGTTTTTGCCTTTTCAATTGTTAAAATATCAGATTAAAAATGCCCCTTTATTTTTCTCCATGGAAAGAAATTATTTTTGCTTCTGAATATAAGTTACATTTACGTATTTGTAAAGTACTCCCTCTGGTCCTTATTATAAGGCACCAACTAACAAAATTTTTGGTCCTTATTATAAGGCACCAACCGCCACATTAATTACATTTTTCCTACTTTACCCTTGTCATTAATGAATGTTCATAGTTTAAAATGTTAAGTTGTATCATTTAATGAAGGGTGAAGTTGGAAAACATGGTCAATTAAGCCTAGATTTAAGGACCCAACTACCATTCATTGGTTTGTGAGAATTGGTAGTTGGTGCCTTATAATAAGGACCAGAGGGAGTAGTACTTTCTCATTGTTTTTCCAAATTTGCATTTGATAATTAACGCTTCTTTTTATTTTCTTAGTTATTAATGATTTCAAAAAATGTAAGCATTTAATTAATGATATATAATGTAACACACACTCACACTAGTATATATTATTCAATGTACTCTCTCCATTTTTAGTTATAAATGATCTTTAATCAATTCATGTAGATCGTATAATATCTCCTAAAATTAATTGATCTTGTTAAAATTATTCAGTATTCCTTAAAGTGCCTAAATTAAATGTATATTTTAACTCAATTTTACTCTTCTTTCCCAGTTCCTCTCTCTATTATACGTATTCAGCAATATATTCATATTAAAAAGAAATGTCAATTACTTCATAAATTCTGTGAAGTAATTTATAAATAAGAACATGATAAACTTCTAAAAGGTAATGTCTACAAGGTTAGTTGAACAATCCATCTTTCCCCAAAGAAAATTAATTCCTTTTCATTGGATTGAGAGCTTTTTTGGTAGAATATTCTGTAATGCCAAACTGACTTTTTCCTTAGGTAAAAACCCACTTTAACCCAATATGTGATGTATGAGATGATTTTTGAGATAATCCTTTGGACTATAGGTCAAGTTGAAGTTGAGTAGTTTATTCTGACTTTTGTTTTTATTTAGATTTGAACCATAGGAAACATACTTTTTTAATATAACATCAAAATAAAATTATGTCAAACTGAGTTTTTTTTTATATTATCTAAACATAAATAACAATATGTTAATTAATTTTTACTCCAACTTCATTTAGCAAAATTTAGTTAGAATAAAAATCCATGTTCTCAACATAGTCTAAATCCAAACACAACCCTGAACAACTATTAATTATGCATCTTCAATTTGGTTCAATTAATAATAGGGAAAATCACACTAAAATCCCTCATTAGAGAAATAATATTGAAAAGTCTCACAGCTCCTCATTAGTGTTCTTTCACTTGTTAATGGTGGTACTCTTACTTATCACTGACAAGTTTATGAGATTCCTCTGATATTATTTTCCTTGGTTGAAACTCTCATGTGTTTTCCCTTGATACCCCCAATTTAATTCCAGCTAATTTGGATGGCCAATGAACAATTGAAATTTTTGATAATCGTGATTTTTATAAGTGATGGCTAGTCATAACTTTCATTTGGTTACTTGTTTTCACAAGTGACTTTGAAAATTTTGATAGTGTTTGAATTTCACTTATCAAAATTGAAATTCTACTTCCGCTCCGAAAACCGTTAAAAAAAAAGTTTTTTTTTTCACTTTCTTTTTTTTCATTGGATCCTTTTCTCTTTCAAGAGATCTTCACATATGTAGGTATAATTAAAAAATGATATCAATTTTTTTTTCAAAAATATATTTAACGATAATTAGTACTCCATCTAGTCCTTAATTTATGATCTATTTAGAGAGTTGATTTTGGTCATACATATAATATCTACTTATAACTCTTGTTAATGATTTATAAAATTATCCCAATTGGTACTCTTTCAATAATAGTCAAGTAACAAAAAGGGGAGGGAATTGAAGAGGTAGTAGATTGACTAATATATTTAATATAAACAAATAAGATAAATATCGCGTATGTCCTATATTTAGGACCATGAGTATAAAAAATAAATTAAGCATCATCGGGATTTTCCAATCCCGGCTCACAACGTGCAACAGGAGCTGAAATCACCAATCAATATTTCAAAAAATTAGCCTAACAAAGTTTATGAATTTCTTAATCTTTTATTTGTGCTCAAACAAGACCAATCTTAGTATTGGAAAAATATCATTGCACAGGTGGATATTAGAACACGAAACCTCTGTGGGTTTGGCCAATTTAGTTATATATGTACTAGGCAAACTTATCAGCATTCAGAAAGACAGTCATACTTGGCCCCACTGTTGTGGTGTATAAAAACGAGCTGTGTCACCAGCCCACATCACCATGAAAGAGTTCTGAATATGGCTTCGTATTAACCACATGTGTTAAGAACAAAACGACGTAGTCATGGAAGAAAACGAGGCCAAGGCATGTAAGGCTGTGGATTCTCCTGCTGCCTCAACATCTGAGCCGCCTCAAGGCGATAAGGATTCGGAGAATGTAGACTGTCCCCTAAACGACGTCGTAAGCCAGAAACTCACAGTCGTCCCTCCAGGTTATTATCAAAGTAAATATCTCATCTCTCGTCGTTCTTCACTTTGTATGCATCAATTTCCTCAGAACAACGTCATACAGCACCAACCGTTTTCTTACTTTATTTTATTGATGATTGATTGATTTACTTAACAGGTCCTGTTGCTGAAAAAAATCCCGAGACTTCAACAGACAGAGGTATTTTAATATCTTTGCTAATTGAAAAAAAGGGGAAAAGTGCATGTTTAAAAACAAACTATTTAGTAATGTGCATGTAACATAATAATATTTTGTGAGGTGTAAATATAATTAATGTGAAATAAAAATGTTGTAAATATGGTAAGTTGTTAAGTTGCCCTAACTTCCTTCTAATTTTTACAAAGTGGAACCCACAAATATATATGTTGGATGGAAGTTTAGGAAAATTAACAACTTTGTCATATTTGCATCGTTTTCATTTCATTATTACCATGTTTAAATCTCATAAAAGATTATTACATTTCGTGCACTAGCATAATAGTTTGTTCCTAAATTTGTATATTTGCCCATTAAAAAAAGTCCAGTATACCTTAAAATATGTGACCTCTATTTTTTTTTTTTTTTTTTGCATCATCAGATGTTGCTCTTGCAAGAGTTGAATCAGAAAAGAGATTAGCCTTTGTTAGAGCATGGGAAGAAAGCGAGAAAGCAAAAGCAGACAACAAGTAAGACAAAAAAAAAACTTTTTTGAAGCTGAGTTTCACTCTTGCATAGAGACACCCAAGGGTCATTTGGTTTCCTTAATTTTTTTTGCTGAATTGCACAAAACTCCCATAAATCTAAATAATGTATTTATAATCTTTTTACCTTTTAAAACTAACGAAAAAAAGAGAACAAACCTCCATGAACTTTCAAGTTTGTGCGAACAACCCAAACCCTTCAAACTTTATTGTTGAGTGCATTTAACCCGTTAATCTTTGATTGATCGATATGTGATAACTCCTTAAATTTTAATCTGTATGATGATAGGTGATGTATAAAATTAATCTAATGAGAGTTATTTTTTAAATATATAGTACTTTAGGGATTCATTACAAGAAGATTAGAAAGGTTAATGCAGTTGTAATTATTGATCATTTAATACTTTTTATCATTTTTGTCATAACAATCAATTTTTATCATTGTGAGTTGCAATTTGTGTGTGCGATTAATTAGTGTGTAATTTGAGTTGGAGGCATTGATAAAAAGTAAATTTGTCAAACAGGGCTTCTAAGATGCTCTCTATGGTTGGACTATGGGAGGACAAGAGAAAGGCATATGTTCAAGTACAAATCAAGAAAATGGAGGTAACAGATAATAGTAATACTATTAATATTAATAATAGTGATAGTAATTAGCTCTTTCTTTCCTTTTTTTTTTTAAAGTTTTGGTACATTTTATCACTTTATTTTATATGTGCATTTTGCCAAATCCACATGAGGAGGCACTCATATTTTATAATCTGGCAAAAAATTATTAATTGATTCAGATTCATACATTCAACTCATTGGCAAAACAGGTTGGGTTAACCTATTTATATATGCAAGAAATTAAATCTAGCACCAATAGACCCAAATATTTGTGTCCATGGCTCTTCATATGAGCCACCTCATGAATTAGGTGGAAATTAACGCACCTCCATTATTTGAATTAACGAATAATAAATGAATATGAGTAACTATTTGTTTAAGAAAATCAATCTAGAAGCTTTTATAGTTTCACCTATTTTTAGTCTTACTCTGTAACTTCACCTGATTTTAAAAAGGAGCCTACCATTTCTTATCAAGTCCTTATAGTTTGATGTAATTTTTAATCATATCTTAATTATTGTTTGTCCTTGTAGTTCTAAGTGACTCATGAATAGAAAAAAAAAATGCAGTGATCTAATTAAAAATCAGGTGAAACTACAAGGACCAGATAAAAAACGGATATGGAGTGATTTAAAATCAGATGAAACTATGTGGATTTGCAGATTAATTTTCCTTTTTATAGAAGAGCAAGCTAATAACATAATCCTACAATTAAGATCAAATCTGTTGCCTTCCGCTTACATTAGAGCTTCCATGATACTATGGCTAGTTAAGTCTTATGATGATTATGACGACGATGGTAGTGTTGTATTACCTCATGTAATGGTAGGAAGAATTGGAAAAAAAGAAGGCAGACTATGTGGAGAAAATGAAGAACAAGATGGCCGAAATTCATCAGTTGGCAGAAGAAAAAAAGGCAGTGATTGAGGCTAAAAAATATGAAGACTTTCTCAAGGTGGAGGAAAATGCTGCAAAGTATCGCTCTCGAGGATGTACTCCTAGAAAATTTCATCTACTCTCTTGCTTTACATCCTTTAATGATTTCACTTAATTATTTCTTGTACCATCTTTATCTTTGGTCGAGTATCCTACCATTAAACTATTGCTTAAAATAATCACAAATCATGTGTCTGAAAAGAGACCAATATGTTTCAATTAAGTTTTACTCATAGGGAACATAATACTTATGGCGATGTTCTGCTAAATTTTCTCAGGACATATAATCTTTCTTGTTTTTAGACTTTTGAGCAACCCAGGTTTTGCAAGCGAGGTGTTGATTGATCTAAAAATGTCCAAGAATATAAAAGGGACTCTGAATGTCTAATGTAAAGTTTTAAATAGGACATATATACATGACTTGTGCAACTAATGAATCAAGAAAAAAAAAACACAACACCTTCAAATTCCAAGTCAAACAAAAGTAAAAACGAGAGAGAATTGGTCAGAAATTTTCTAAAAATAGAGGAGACTGTATGGGTGATAGTGAACGACCCAATTAAGAGAGAAGAGGAAGTGCGTTGTAATGGTATATATGGATTCACCTTCTCCACCCGTTTAATTCATTTGGTTGTAACGCCTTTAATTTCGCACGTTATCACAAGGGAATGGTGGAGGAGGATGACAACTAGAATAATAGTATCACATGGAGTTGTTTCATCATCATGCGAAAACCTTTCCAGATTCCATTAAAAGCCAATTCTTGTTATATTTTTTTTGGACTGAAAATTCTTGTTATCAATTACTGGGATATTGCAATTAATTACGCTCAGCAAAATCAACGAGGGAATAAGAGAGATCATTTATAAAACGACATGTCGTTCATCGGGACCCAACAGAAATGTAAGGCTTGTGATAAAACTGCTCATTTCGTGGATTCCACTTCAGCCGATGGAGTTATTTATCATAGGACTTGCTTCAAATGCAGTCAATGTAACGGCGTCCTTGCGGTAAGAAAGACACACACACACACACACACACACACACACACATATATTTGAATCAAATTCATTTGGTTGATTATTTTCAGCACAGTTTTTGATATTTTATTTTGAAGATATTCATTACCCATTTTGATGTGTGTGTTATTTGTCATTGAATAAAGTTACTGGATTCGGCAAGGTATTAAAATGTAAATCGAGTCAATTAGATCAATGAATTGGTGAAGGATTTATCTTGTACTTGAAACGAAATTTTCCTCCCAACCTCACAACAACTCTCCTATTTATAAGACAAGCTTACCTAATTTACACGAATAATTAAAAAAAAAACAAATTCACGTCTTTAAATTGATTTAAATTTTGTATGAATTAATGATATAGATAAGCACATACTCGTCGGTCGATGGAGTGTTGTACTGCAAGCCTCATTTTGAGCAGCTTTTGAAGAGCACTGGTGGTCTCACCAGGAGGTCCTTATCAAGTGAGTTGAGTTGCTTTCATACAAAGACAACTTCAAATTGTTATTTTCAACGCACGCTTTCCGGGCTATATTAATATTACTAATTCTTTATTTCATGATCATATCACTTCTGAATCAGCTGGAAAGAGCGAGCTGGTACGTAGAATCTCCTGTTGCAGTTGCCTAATTGGTTCTCTAAATCAAGTTTTTGTGTGTGTGTATCCTCCACCAGCCCAGTACTCTTTTAAGAACAAAAATGGATGTAACAGTAGTTAATATAATTTTTTATCCTTAAATTTTCAGTCAATTTTGGTTTTGGTTTTTGAACTTTAAAATCGGTGGTTTTGGTCCTTGAAATATCCGTTAATTTTGGTTTTGATTCCTGAATTTTTAAATCGAAAGTTTTGGTCCTTGAATTTTCAGTCAATTTTAGTCTTGGATTCTAAACTTTAAAAAAATTAAAATATCAGGGTCTAATGGTTATAAGTCGCACAAAGTTGAGGGACCAAAACCACTAATCTAATGTTCAAAAACAAAAACCAAAATTGACTGAAAGTTCATAAACCAAAACTACAGTTTTTAAAGTTCAAAGACTAAAACCAAATTTTAGTGAAAGTTGAAGGATTAAAAGTTGTATTAATTCAAACTTTAACCAACCTTTTTCATCTATGTATGTCCTTATCAATTACTGCATATTACTCAATATGATTTCATTATTTGATTTCGTACACATACTTTTCCTACTAGGTCATTCTCTCTTCATAGATGAGGGTATTTTTATAAAATACGTACATTTTTAAAAGATTTATTAACTTCAACTAATTTTACCAACTTATTGTGTACATGTTTTGGATTATATGTATCTTATATATAATATAATAACGGTATTATAGCTATGTATTATTAGTGATCATTATCTACATATTGTGTCATGGCTTTCAAATGTTTCGACGTACAGACAAGAGCACCGAGCAAATTGTTGGCCATGTTCTCTGGAACTCAAGACAAATGCTCTTCATGCAAGAAAACTGTCTACCCACTTGAAAAGGTTCGTTTTGCTTTTGGCCTCTTGTTTGCGCCCACACACACACGCGGTCACAAAACCTCACGGGATTCAAATTAATTAGAGCCTAAACTGTGTGGGATAATTATACACACACACACATATATATATATTTGTATGTATAATTGGGCAGAATTAACTATGCAGGTGACAGTGGAAGGAGAATTCCATCACAAGTCATGCTTCAGGTGTACACAAGGAGGCTGTTTTCTGAGCCCATCAAACTATGCAGCACTTGATGGGTTTTTATATTGTAAGCATCATTTTTCTCAGCTGTTCAAGGAGAAAGGCAGCTACTCCCACGTGTCCAAATCTTCTACCATGAAGAAGAGCAACGAAGCTCCCAAAAAACATGAAGCTGCTGCATCATCATATCATGATGACAATCAACAATTACTTACTGTGTAGTTCATTATGTATAAATATATATACATATACATTTATATATCGTCACTTTTTAATTCATTTTTCTTCTGAACACATTATCCACTTTAATTTTTTCTTGTTCTTTCCATATAATTTCTTGTTTAGTGCCTATTATGCCCATACTTCTGTTTTTGGATTCCGCATAGTGTTGTTTATTATATCTGTTAACTTTCTTTTTCTTTTATCTTTGGAAGTGTTAATTATTAGGTATATATATGTGGGTTAATATTTTCTTTCCATCAAAATGATTTAAGCCAATTGATAGGACTCCGTTCCTACATTATATAACATTAGCCTCTTTTTAATTTAATCAATGTAGGACTTTTTTCTTCCTGGAAAAATCTATCTCATCTAAAGCAATTTAACATTAAACAACCCCCATAAAATTCTAAAACATCACAGCACCCCTTAGGGGGAAATGAAATAAAATCTTGTGCCAAATGACTTAATAGCCCTTATATTATTTTTAACACAAATATGTGAATTTCCAACACAAATAAAGGTATTTCTAAAACAATTAGTGAATCCAAGACAATAGTAGTTCCAAAAACATGAATCATTTCCAAGACAAATATGAGAATTTCTACTACAACTATCCAATTTTCCAACACATGTGAAAGTCACTACTACAAAACAGGCTTTCACTACTACAAAAAGTACTTTTAACGTCACAAATTTTGGGGGTTTTCACGTCACTTTTTCAGGGGACATTGAATCAAGTGACATGGAAAATGGACTTTTAACGTCACATAAAAAAGTGACGTAGAAAGTCAGAGAAATAACGTCACACATCTTACATTGTGTGACATGGTTTCTTTTTTTTTAAAAAAAAAACGTTTTAATTTTTCTATTCCCCACTGATATACATACATTGCAAATGTCTAAATGCAAGTCAACAAATAATACAATATACACAAAATTCAAGTTCCAAGCCAAGTAAGAGCAAGAAGAAGAGGAAAACTGGATGGCAAGTCAGCACAAGTTAAAGAGTGAATCTGGACCTAAAATGAGGCGAGAGGAAGAGGAAAGAAAGAAGAGCAATGAGAGATATATAAAGCGAAATTAAACAAGCAACATTAAAGTTAAGATCAACGAACAAACATTAAACAAAGGAGAGAGGATGAAACATTCATATATTTGATTTTGAGGAAGCCTAATCAAACTAAACATTAAAGTATACCCAATCAACATCAAAACTAACCAATGCAAAATGAAAAGAAGCAACATAAAACCGAAATTGAGTAGATGGGAGGGTCTGAATTTTAGATACAGGAAACAAACATAGAAGCAAGAAATGAAAACTACTTTAAACACGGCCATTGGCTATAACTGGTGGCTCCGGCGTGGAGGAGGACGAGTAGGAGGGAGAGTCGGGCGGTGAGGGAGCAGAGGAAGAGTCGGTGGGGGTTGAAGGTGTTGGTGGTGAAGGGGGAGTGGAGGACGCCATGGTTGTCTATAACTGGAGCTCAAAATTATCTCACGGGGTAGGGAAGGTTAATTATAGGGTAGGGTGTGAAAAGAACGTGACTGCTCTCACTCCATTGGCTATTTTGTAGGGTTCGGATTGCCAACGTGTAAAACTTTATTCATTCATATTGTTATATTAATATATTTATAAAGTGGGGGGGCGGGAAATGAAAAAAAAAATGGGGGGGACGTTTTTCACGTCACACCAAAATTTGGTGTGACGTTGAAAGGTTGAAACAATTTCCACGTCACACCAAAATTTGGTGTGACGTGGAAAGTTCTTTTCAATGTCACACTTAATTTTAAGTGTGACGTTGAAAAGTTTCAACATCACACTTAATTTTAAGTGTGACATTGTTTCTCTCCTGTATGTTTTCAATGTCACATTTTTAAATAAGTGACGTTAATTGGTGACATAAAAAGGGCTTTTTGTAGTAGTGTTTTCACGTCACCAATTAACGTCACATATTTATAAAAGTGACATGGAAAAAAACGCGGTGTTATTTTCATAATTAAGTTGGAGGTGGAGGGAGATACAATGTCACACATAATTTAAAGTGTGACGTTGAAAGTTTTAACGTCACACTTTAGATATGTGTGACGTTGTATGTTACAAAACGAAAAAAAAAATTGTTGTGACTTTCAATGTCACACTTAAATTAAGTGTGATGTGGAAAGTCACCAATTTTTTTTTTTATTTTTTTTTTTTAAAAAAATTCGTGACTTTCAACGTCACACTTAATTTAAGTATGACATGGAAAGTCACCAATTTTTTTTTTAAATTTTTTTTAAAAAAAATTCGTGACTTTCAACATCACACTTAAATAAGTCACCAATTTTTTAAAAAAAATTAGTGACTTTCAACGTCACACTTAAATTAAGTGTGACGTTGAAAGTCACGAATTTTTTTTTAATTTTTTTTTAAAAAAATTTCTGTGACTTTCAATGTCACACTTTAATAAAGTGTGACGTTGAAAGTCACAGAAATTTTTTTTTAAATTGAAATACTTTCCACCCCCACACCCCCAATATTTCAGATCCCGCGCCCTCAGCTCCCTCCAAATCCCTCAAGCCCCCCAACTTCCCCCCCACAGCTCCCCTCGACCCCCCAGCTTCCCCCCCTCAACGATGGCGATTCACGGCGGCGTGGAGCTCCGACGGCACATGCAAGCACTGGGTTGAGTTCAAGTGACTTCCCTCTCTCCTATTTCTACCCTTAACTCCTTCGGTTTGAGCGATTTTGTGAGAGGATCGATCTGGGTGCTAGGGAATTTTGAAGCTTCTAAACCGGTCAAAAACAAGTTTAAGCTTTGGTTAAGGAGTTTTGTGAAAGATTTTGAGGAGTTGGTCCGAGTTTCACTGGATTTCTGGGTGACCCTGATCGATGTCACTATTCACCGTCGAATTTCTTCGATTTTTCTTCCCTTAAGCCGACGATTATTAGTGTTAAACGGTATTAGGAGTAAATTAGGATAGTTATCTATTACTGCATGTCTGATTATGGTTGTTGGAGTAAATTTTGGTGAGGATTGAGCTTTGTGTCTTCATTTTTCTTCTAGTGTAGCTTTCAAGAGTTTAGGTATGTCTGTAACTTTTCCTTACTGATGCTTGCACAGTGGAATGAAGGTGTATTTTAATTCCTCTTTAACTGTCCATTGCTGACATGGGTTTAGGTGTTCCATTCTTTTCCTTCCTTCATTCATTTCTTTATGATTTGTTATGTGTGTGGTCAGCCCAAGTTTTTCCTTTGCTCTTAGATTATTGCTGATTTAGGGAAATAAAAGGAGTTATAATGTTAGTTTATTGGAATTTAGGCTAATAAATTTATTATAGACGCAAAAAGGAATTAATATTAACTATGGGGCCCAAAGCTATGGGAGCATCCCTACCTAGAGCGGGCAATACCGAGAATGAGCAATATATTATAATTTTTAGAACAGATTATGACCTAAATGAGTTAAATATAAAAGCTCATAGTTTAGTTAAAAGAGGAAATTCATTTCCACTCTAGTATACTTATTTCCTTTATTCCCAGTAGACTCATAGCCTAGAGTAATGTTAGCGAGAATGGACTTTCCAAGTCAATAGGAAAGTATTTATTGGTTGAGAAAGTAACCAGAATTTGCTTAGATAAGAGAAAACTCCTAAAGAATGATAAGATTATGAGAAAAAGGGTGATAAAAAGGTAGAAGGTATGAACCTTCAAAGGAATGATATTGAATTAGAATATAGAATGATGTAGAAAATTTTAATAGTAAGGTAATTTCTCTGAATTTCAAGGACAAAATTATTTTTAGGGGGAGGGAATTGTAACACCCCAAATTTTAGAAAATAGAAAATAGGAAATTATTTAAGATTTTAGGAATGCAACTAAAGTAGTAAAAAATCATTGAAAATGGATTTATGATGTTTAGGCATTATTTAGTAAACTTTAAGGTTTATTTTTTTAGGAACAAAGAGAGAAATAATTAGAGGATAGCACTTGAGAGGATAGAGATAATAAGGATTTATTTAAGATTTTGGAATAGCATTTAAAAATTAAAAAGCCTTATAAATAAATTTATGAGGCCAGATGTATTTTTAATAATTTTTAAAACTTATTTTATGTATTAATTGAGGAAAAATAGTTTGGAAATGGATTTAAATAAGGGAATATTTAGAATCCTGAGGTATTGTTTGATATTTAAAAAGTCTTATAAATAAATTTGGAAATTAAAGTATATCTAGAGAAATTATGTTGGGAACAAATTCAGATTTATTTGTAAATGTGAATGGTAAATAAAATTACCATTTAAGGGAAAAATAGAAAATAAGAAATGGAAAATGACAATATCTGCCCTTAGTTGAAAATATCCTCAATTAAAAAGGGAAGGGCAAGATAGTAAAATACCCATAAAACCAAAAATATCATACTCTCTTTTATTATGAACCCCACACGTGTCCCTAACCATTAAATACACTCACTCTCCTTCAGTTTCTTTTTATTTCTTTCTTCCCTCTCTCACCGAACACACATATACACACACATACACCCTCGTTTTCTCACTTCACTCGGGCTCCCTCTGTTCTTCTTCGTTCTTCCGGCCTGGCAGCGATGAACGATGACGATGGCGGTGATGAACGACGGCGAGTGGCTTAGAAGTGTAGGGAACATTGATTCAGACTTAGGTGAGTTCTATTTCCTTCATTTTTCTCGTCTTCCCATCCGATTCAAGCGAGTCTGAGCAAGGGGAGTGATTGGGATTTTGGGGCTTTTGAAATTTCTAAAGGCAAGGGAATGAAATTTAGACCTTGATTTTGATTATTTGGGTGTCGATTTTAAGGAAGAGAGAATGTTTCGATCGATTTCCTTCAAGAACCTTAAATCGGGTACTGTTCATCCGATGCTCTTCTCTTTGATTTCTGGGTGTAGGTTGGTTGAAGTTCTAATTAATCATGTTTAGGAGTAATTTTAAGCATATTCAGTGTCTTGGATGTATGGTTTTCGGGAGTTTGCAATTTTTGGGAATTTTTGTCCTTCCTTTTCTGCCAGCCGAATTCTTGGCTTGGATAGCTGAAAATTTGACGGTTAATGGAGTAATTTTAGGATAGGACTAAGGTATGAAAATTGCCTATTGATTTCTGAGGTGTTGGAAATTTTGTTCCTTGTTTCCCTGTTTTCTGTGCTCGGCCAGGGAGTATAAATCTGTATTGGTATTTTGTTTTGCTCTGAAATATGAATTGAGGTTGGTTGCTGATGATTGGTGAATATCAAATTGTTAAATGCTCAATTCTTTGTCCCTTGGATGCTCTGGCCGATGGGTGTTGCTTAAGGGAAGGGAAATTTGGATATGCTTGATTACCCTTGTTTTGGTTCTAATATAATGTTGATAGTAAGGCATATATTAGGGATTTCTCATCTTGCTAGTGTTGTTGGGTTAATGAAGCTTGAGAAGGTATATGGGAATTTTAATGGATTGAGAATAAGAAATAGAAAATGATTATTGATGATAATAAGCATAGTGGTGACTTTCTGCTCTTGTTACTGTTAGTAGCCGTTGGTTTAGGCGCTAGTAAAGAGAAAATGATTATGTTAGTTTAATAGGAATTAATATAAGGAAGGTGGGCAGTTGGTAGCTATGAAGAGTATGTTGGTGTGGAGGACTTAATTTGCATTTGGAAGAAATGGTTTGAGTGATTGAGGCTTGGGAATTTTGTCTCTCTGTTCATTCGGGATCTGCTCCCTCTGTTCTATATATGATTGTTGTAGGTTTTTAAGTGTTTAATTTGCTTCCCTTTTTGGCTGCTCTGGCCGGTGATTTCCATGGCAGGGGAGGGAGGAAAAATTGTGAGCTTTGGTGATGGTTGGTTGTTTCTGGTTGAGTGTGAAGTTGTGTGGTTTTTTATTATTCCCTTGGCTGTGTTGTCTAACGAATTCCAGTGACAAGGGAGAGGAGTTTGTGACATTTAATTTGGTAAAATTGGTGGTTAATTGGATGCCTGAAGTTGTTGTAATTTTTCCCTCTCAATCAGCCAATTTCTGGGCTTGTTCGGGCTACTGGTTTCATGATAGGAGAAGAGGGAAACTTGTGGTATGTGGGAATGTTCTGTTTTAGGATATTAGAAAGATATATAGGGAATTAGTATATGATGACTTTGATTAATGGAAATTTAGTTTGAGGATTATAATTTTGTTTTATAGAAAAAAAACTGATATAAACATAAGTTTCAGTCTTTCTTTAATGGTTTGGCTGCAATTTAAGGAAAAAGGATATCGTAGTTAAGTTTTATGAATCGTAGAGGAAGGAGTAAGTATTTAGAAGGAGAAATTGAGCTTTGAATTGATGGTGGTTGTTACTTGTATGGAATTGTTAGGTAGTTAAGTCTTGTGGAATTGTTGGGAACAATTCTAGATATGAATGAAAGAGGTATCCTAAGAAGTTAAAATGGTTTATCAAAGGACTGATTTGTAAGTTGTCAAGTGGTTCTATAATTTATTTAAAGTGGTTTGAGGATTAGAGAAGTGTAGGTTCTTTGGGGAATTACATCGTTTTAATCATCAAAGTCTCTAGGAATGTTAAGAAACTAGGAAAAGGATCAATTGATGTTGAAGTCTTTAGAGAAGCTAAGTAAGGAAATTCTGAGAGTATGAAATGTTTTAGGTTTGAAAGGTGGTGATAGTGGAGTATAAAGCTTTAAGTTGGAGTTTGTCATAGAGGAGATTTAGATTTTGATTGTGGTGGATGAGTGATTTCGGGGATGTTAGTGTTTGAAGCTTTATCAAATGGAGTTAGCATATAAATTAACAATAGTGATAATGGTATTTGTGGTTTATGATGGAAATGAAAGAAGAGGAATTTATGTTAATGGAATTTGATTTTATTTTCCTCTTTGTTGGCTTGTGCTTTGGTGCTTTAGTGCTGAGAAAGAAGTGATGATAATAAGATAAGAATAGGGTTAAGGAAGTATCTGCTCCGTTTATGGTTGAATAAGGAATTTGATTAATTCTTTGTTACTTTGTTTTTGTTGGTAAATCATATTGGTTTTTAGAAAATGAATTCTATGAATTTGAGGTTGTAGGAGGAGTTGATTTAGACACCAATACTTGGTGGTTGAGAAATTGTACAACAAAGTTGGGATTTAGAAATTTTACATGGATTTGGTACAATTATCTTGCTACATCTAAGGGAAATGTGAATAACCTGAAGCTTTAGAATATGATTTATTTGGTTTGGTTACGTAAGGATAGCCTATAAATTTCTATATTATTATGTTTATATAGTTAGTGAATTTAGGAATATAAGAAATTGATATTTGGGGCTACATATATTCTACTATGCGCTGATTAAGATTGAGCAAGTCGTTGGATGAGGAATTTGTGTTTTTGTAATTTGGGATTGAAGGAAACAGAGGAATAATGTTTAAGGGATTGTTAAATATTAGATATTGATCTAATGGGTGCTCTGTAAATATGGTTCAAGTAGGAAAAATTAGTATGTACGATCAAAGCCATAGACCTTTACTAAATTAGAAGAAGAAATGGTATATGAAGCAAGTTGATTTGTAGGGTAAAGGTTATTTTAGATCCTTGTGGGAATGAGAATTTATTTATTAGGCAATTGTTGAAGGGGGTCCACATGAAGTATATGGATTAGTTTAATGCATTAGGCATAAATTGATTGATGAAGATGGCTTGAGAATGTGGATATGCGAAGTATTAACTCCAAGCTTGAAGGAAGGAAGTTGATTCTCGAAGTGGTGATTTGGTCGGTAGTAACCATCTTAGATATTATCGAGGTGAGATATGTTGATTATACTTTGGTTGAGGATCTTAAAGTTTGGACATAGGCTGTTAAATTAAAAGCTATAAATTTCTAAAAGTCTAGATTTATTTCTGTGATTGGTTCCATATCGGATTACCTTATATTTTGATAATAGGAAGTAATGATAAGAATATAATTTAAATCTAACTACGATCTGTTTGTTGGATTAAATATAGTAAGTTGAAACCTCTGTTCTATTTATGTTCTCTTGAACAACATTTTCAGTGACAACAATGAATCAATTGTAAACTGTGATTTTAATAAGATTAAAGTTATACGGTACAAGAATAAAGAATTAACATATATAGTAGAAGATGATAATGTTTAATAGGTTAATTATGATTAAGTCATTAGAACTTCTCTTTATATTTAATTTTGGAAAAGATGATGATAAGAATAAGAATTATTAATTGAAATAAATTATTTATAATTGACCTTTTAATTTTAAGAGGGGGTTAAGATAATTATAGTAAACTGTAATCTTTCATTTATACAAAGAAAAGGGTAGTATGAAGTATATTAGGACTTGAGAGAGAGAGACGCTGAATAATTATATAGAAGTTTAGATATTAATTTATTGTTTATACTAAATGTCAATAGGTCTTGATAGTAAAATAATTTGAGAAGATCAGTAGAAAGAAAAGGGAGCAAGCACAGGACTAAGGTCTAAAGGAGCCAGGTAGCAGTTTATTTCAGTAACAATTAAATTGCATGTATTATTTTGTAATAACTGTTGCATTTAGTTGGTAAGTTGTTATGCCTCAATTGGAGTACTCCAGGCTTAGGTGGTTAGCTACCCCTTTGCCAAACCAATTTAGTTATAACGAGATTGTTATAACGAGAAGTCCTGCAGGTAGAGCCTCCTCGAGTTAACGAAAATATCGTTATCAGTGGTTGGTAGGTGCAGATTGAACACAGATTAATAGGAGTAAAACTATCATCATTTGGACAGTATTTATGAAATATATACATGACAATGTTAGTATGATCATATATGTTAATGAAAGAAACTGCTATTGGGATTTCCAATCTCACTATTTCCCCAAGCATTTTCAGTACACATGATGGGAGAAGCTAGCTAGGAAAGAAGATTAAATGAAGGAATTAGGATTATAATTTAAAAAGTAAGAGGTAGTTAAATATTTTAGTAATGTTATTTGTATATGTTGTAAAATTGAATTATTAAGTTAATAATAGAAAGCATAGATAATAGAATTATATAAATTATATAGAGGAATTTAAATTTCCTAAGCATTATGAATCATGAATAGACTCCAAGAAGGTTAGAGTATGTTTAATTGTTTTATGAACCACTTTGCTCTATAACAAGTTTTAAATTCTAAGTGGTCCGAAAAGCCTATTCCAACTGCAATAAAGTTGGAACACTGTTTGAAAAGGAAAAGTTTTAAATTTATTCGTATTTTTGGGCTTCTATTATTTATAAAAGTAGTTATAATTCAATTAAAATGCTATAGTATAATAATAAAAATCCAGGTGTTACATAGAAATAACAAAGTTAATATCTATCGCTAAGTCATTCTCTATCGCTAGTAAATATCCTATCGCTAGAAGTTCATTGAGAATATGGATAAATGAAAGAAAGAACAACTAGCAGAAGAATGAACCAAGTCCTTGAGCTAGTGGAATCAGTTAGCGATATCATAAGCTACTATCGATAATAGGATTAGCTATCGATATTTAAATACTTGAGGAAATAACATAACTCAGATAGCTATACAAACTTGCGATAACAAAGGTCACTAGCGATAACGCACCTAGCTATCAATAGGAGAATGCTCATTGTGACAACTTAGATAAACTGATAGGCTGATACATTGAGCTAATAGACTAAGCTTGCGATAACATCTATTGTGCATTACATGAATACTTGTTTAGCTAACAGATCAAGTGTAGGAATTATACTATACAGTTAGCGATAGCAAAGCATGCTAGCGCTACTGAAAAAGCTGTTATGCAAGTACAGTTCGTACAGATGCTCAGAATGCTCAGTCTACATCTCTCTTAGCTCACCCTACACAAGAGCAGTTAAAGCTAGAGCAGAAAGTTAACCTCGATGAAGTAACTGCATTAATTGCCAACGGCTATGAGCTCTCAACGACCATATTCAAACGGCCTTATAAAGATGAACGCAATGGCAAATCTGAGAACAGATATAAATACAATGCTTGAGCATTTATGAAGGACTGACGAAAAACAAAGAATATTCACGAACACATTCATTGCTCTCTGATCCTTGTTTATTGTTCTTAGTGATTTTATCTGTACTTAAGTGATTATCATAATCTATTCATTTTATTATTGAAATCCTCAACTGTTTGAGGTTGTTCTAAAGCTTGGTGCTTTGAGAACAGGGTAGTAACCTTACAGGTAGTAAGGGGGAGTGTTTAGAGAGATTCTAAAACTCTGTAAAGGTTGACAGGTGAACCTGTGTTGTAAAACCTGTGGTTAGTGGAACCCAACGAGGAGTTGGAGAACTGGACGTAGGCAGTGTTGGCCGAACCAGTATAAAGATTGTGTTGCATTAATTAGTTTTAAATTTTTGGAAGCACAATTCACCCCCCTCTTGTGCGATTGCCATTCTCAGTTTGTAGTTTATATATTGGGGTTGTTGTGTTACAAGTTAATCCTAAGTGCCTACAAGGTGTTTGATGTAATGGATGAGAGACAAATAATAAGCATTATCGAGATTGAATAAACTAGTATTGCTTACTTGAATTTTAGGTGTGCTAAATATATTTAATATCTTGGATGGTTATGAGTGTGCCTTGGGTTAAATTGAGTGTGGAACAAGTATATGGCCTTGAAGGAATGAATAGTTAAAAGCTCATTTTATGTAATTAAATTCCTAGCTATTAAATTATATTTTAGACTGATTTAATTGTGGCAAGAAAATTATCATGAAAACTTATCTTGAGAAATTTTAAATTAAAGGAAACTTTGTTTCATAGTGTTAAAGTGTCAAGCTTGACTATGATTGATTATGACTGTAGAAGAGAATGATTCTTGAAGTTATTAATCATTAAGAATAAGGAAAAATCAATTAGAATAGATTATTTATAAGCAACCTTTTATTTTAAAAAGTTCAAGAAAGTGTGAGGCAAATCATAACTTTCTTGGATAAAATGAGTTGTTCTGCAAGACTGATTGTGTGTTCCTTTCAAGGTATTATGCATTGAAAAGCTCTTTGAGTTATTATAACAAGAATGGAGATTATTTATGGGTTAGTAAAGTATAATTTTGTTAGATGTATTATGAAACATGTCATTTTTGGAATGTTCATACTAATTTGGAAATTGTTCATTTTTATCTTATAAAATTTACAATGTCTTTGTTGTGTAAACATAGAATTTTTTGTGTGTATATATATATGTTTAGTTTGATTTAGTTATAATATAGCTATGTATACATGTTGTGTGAATAATGTATACTGTTGATATGCATTATATCTATTTCTGTGACATTTGCAATGAATACAGATTGGGAAACCAAAAGAAGTTAATTAAACCATCGTTTTTTTTTAAAAAAAAAAACTAACCACGTCACATTTTAGAAATTTGTGACGTGGTTTCTTGAAACCACGTCACAAATTTCTAAAATGCGTGATGTGGTTTCTAGAGAAACCATGTCACACATTACCAATTTGTGACGTGGTTTCTTGAAACCACGTCACATATTGTGTAATGTGTGACATGGTTTCTTGAAACCACGTCACAAATTTGTAAACTGTGACGTGGTTTCTCTGTCATATCTTTATCAATATAATTTTATTTTGGACAAACAACGTCACAATTTTTGTAATTTGTGACGTGAAAAAGATGACTTTTCACGTCACTTTTTGGTGTGACGTTAATAGTCCAGTTTTCCACGTCACTTGAATTTATGTCACACCAAAAAGTGACGTGAAAAGTCCAAAATTTGTGACGTGAAAACCTTGTTTTGTAGTAGTGAGTATTCGGAGACACTTATTTTTCAATACACATGTAGTGATTCCTAATTCTTTTCTCAGTATCTCTCTTTCTTTCTCTATTTTTTTTACATAGACTTGTACTTCTTTGACAAATTCTTGGATTTGTATTACTTTAATATGCTAAATTGAGGTAATTAACATAATTAAGGTGCAATATTAGTCCATAAGTGCTTAAATAGTAATCTAGACCCTTACGTAAATTTTACTTGTAGGGTCGCCCGAGGACCAAATATGAAGGAGTCTGGATGAGAAGAAGCAAAAAAAATGGGGTAAGAAGCTGTAAATTGAAGAAAAAAAGTCAAAATACAAGTTTTTGGATAAATTGTGAAAATTACAGAAAAAGACCCAAATTCGCCACGGCGAACACCTGATTCTATAAAACTTCATATTCGATTTTCTAAGCTTCAAATTGGGTTATACCCCGATACCCACTCATTGTACCCAACTCAGAACACCTTAAGGTCACAAGGGAGATCCCATTCTTGAAAGAGGCAATCGCACAAGAGGGGGGTGAATTGTGCTCTCAAAATTAAAATGAAGACTAATAAAATCAAACTCTAAAACTTTATACTGGTTCGGCCAACACTGCCTACGTCCAGTTCTCCAACACTTCGTTGGGTTCCACTAACCACAGATTTTACGAGCACAGGTTCACCTGTCAACCTTTACAGAGTTTTAGAATCCTCTAAACACCCCCTTACTACCTGTAAGGTAATATCCCTGTTCTAAAGCACCAAGCTTTCAGAACAACCTCAAACAATAGAGGATTTCAATAAATATGTTCACTTAATGAACTGATTTTGATAAACACTTAAGTACAGATAAAATCTCTAAAACAATAAATACAAGAAAACAGAGAGCAATGAATGAGCTTGTGAATATTCTCGTTTTTCGTCGTTTTTCAATAAATGCTCAAGTTCTGTATTTATATCTCTTCGCAGATTTTGCCCTAGCGTTCAATCTTCAAGAAGCCGTTTGAATTTAGTCGTTGGGAGCTCATAGCCTTTGGCATTTAATGCAGCTTCTTCATCGGGCTTAACTTTCTGTTCTAGCTTCAACTACTTCTTGCGTAGGGTGAGCTAGGAGAGAGATAGACTTAGCGTTCTGAGCATCTGTACGAACTGTACTGTTGTGGCAGCTTTTTCATTAGCGCTAACTTAATCTGCTACTACATAGTGTGAGTTCTGCACTTTAAGCTGTTAGCTGATCAAATAATCATGTAATGCATAGAAGATGCTATCGCAAGCTTAGTCTGTTACCATAATGAGATAGAGACAATATATAAGGTATTTTAAAAGCATTCTCTATTGATAGACAAGAGTACCATTGCTAACATATTCTTTTCTTTCAATGCTTTAGAGTTCTAGCAATATCATACCAATAAACATTTCTCTATCGATAGTTAATCCAATTATTGCTAGTTACTTGATTGCTCATTAGCTTTAAGGATACAGTTTAAATATTCAAAGGTATTTCAATGTATCCTACTATCGATAGATAATCATGTTAGCGCTAGCAACTATGTTATCACTAGACTCATTGGTTCTTATGTACTAGCTATCTGAATGTTTATTAACTGAATCATTTTGTTATCGATAGCTTACTCTGTTATCGCTAACTGATTCCATTAGCTCAAGGACATGGTTTATTGTTCAGCTGGTTATACTTCCTTTTATTTTTCCATGTTCTTAATGAGCTACTAGCGATAGGATCTTTCTTAGCGATAGTGCTAGACTTAGCGATAGATATTAACTTTGTTATTTTTAAGTCTTTACTTGCTATGGCTCTGTCTATTAGCTATAGAGATACACTTAGCGATAGAGATATTTATTCTTAGAGTTCTGCTAAGTTTCCATCTGTCATAGTTGATTCTTTTAATCTGTTACCCATCAGATTTTACTTGTTTTATTCCAAAGGTAACTTGCGCTTATTTACTTATGTTATATATGGAGTCAGTCTTCATCAAAACTTAAGATTCTAACAATTCTCACATATTCTTGAACCCTAGCTCTATTCTCTCTTTTCTTCTCTCTTTTCTTCTATTTCCCTTCCATTTTTCACCAATTTTCTTCATCCATCCACCATAACTACTCATGTATTGGAGCTTAGAGATGATGGGCTTTCTTCCATGAGTAGCGAAACACTTCAATGCTCTTGGGAATGATTGGAGATGGCTTGAACTCATGGTCTTCATAGGGGAGTCTTGTTTCTTTTCCCTTCTCTTTGTATTTATGAATTCCTAGGTCTATGTATTTATGCATTAGAGACTTGGATTATATGTTTTGATTTGTGTTTGTCATGATTTTGATGTAATGAGGATTTGAACTCATCAATATATATGGTTATATATATGTTCTTTATAATTCCATTTATTTTTCTCTATTTATGCATGGTTATGGTAGGTAGTTTGGATGAGATGGATTGTAAACGAAACCATTAATCACACTCTAAGGTACTTAATGATGCCTAATTGAATGGGTTCACAAGATTAGGTGTTAGACTTGCTGGTTGGTAATGTTTGGTATTTTAGGAAACTTAAAGAAAACTCAATGTGCTAAAAGGCTTAACAATGCATAATTATATGGGGTTCCATTAATTAGGCATTAGACCCATTGGTTAATGGGGTTTGGTATTTCAATGACTTAGTACCCTTGACTTCCCAAATATTTTAATTGATCTAGGATAGCCATTGAAAATCAATTTCCAAGAGAATCTTCATCATTTTATCAAGAAAACACTTTCATTCCACTTTTTAATTAAAACCCCAAAAATATATATTTCAATTGCATTCAACCTTTGAAAATCAATGTTTTTACCCATTTCCTCTTGCATTTAGACATTTAGTTCACTAGGTAGTTTAATTAAACATTGGCTCCTTGAGAACGACTCGGATTGCACCATTATTGCTATACCCTTGCATTCCGATTTATAAATATCTTTGCATTTGACCCAAGGGCAACACGACTATGGTCGAATCAAATGGCATCATTGCTGGGGAGTCATTATTTTGACTCCCTGGTGAATTGAGTTCAATCTTCAAGATTGATTTGGGTTAAAGTAAGCCATTAGGTTGCATTTAGCTTAGGTGCATTTTAGTTTATCTTTTGTTTTTGCATACTGTACTTTGAAAACCCCTAAAAATTAGTATAGATACATGTTTCTTGCATTTTCCTTGCTTCTTGACATACATGTGTACGTGGTTGCTCTTTGTGGTAGTTTTATTGCAGTTGCTTGTTGATGCTTGATTTTGCTTGGTTGTGAGTGCATCATTCTATTTTCCAAGTCACATTTCTGGTTGTGGGCCTATAATTGTGTAGATCATAGCATTTTGGACTTGTTTGCAAAATTTGACCACTTGCACAACTTTTGTGCAAGAGGGGTATTTTTGGGACTCAAGTGGCCAAAATTAGACTTTGAAGTCTTTTGAACTTGATCTTTGCATTCCACACTTGTTTTGACTACTTGGCACTTGTTTGAAGTTGCATATTGGATTTTCACTCACTTCTGCAACCCCAACTCAATTTTACAAAATTCTACACAATCTGCATTCTTCACTAGCAAAGAATATCGTCGCTCACCGTGACTTTGCCGCGGCGAGCCACACGGCAGCCACCATTTTTTTCACTTTACCGTGACTTTACCGCAGTGAAGTCATGTCAAACATGGTATGGTAGTACATTGAGTTTATGTTTTGGCTTGTTTTTACAGCAATTTTCATGCATACTCACTCATATACACTGTATACACTTGCCTACATATTCATACACCATATTTCATCCATTCTTGCTTGAGTTTTGGACTTTCCAAGTCTAGGCTGCTACTAATAGTCCACTTGCTGTCTATTCCTTGTGTGACTCAACCTTGAATTTTGTACTTGATTTGTGCTACATGTTTTAGCTGCATTGTGCATGACTAGAGGGTGAAGGAGACCAAAACTTGTACCCATCAACCTTAAAATTAAGAGAACCTTATCCAGCTTAGGGGAGCCAATCTAGGTGGCCCTTCTAGTCTAGTGTTAGAGGAGTGTTCTTCTAGGTAGCCTAGAATTTCCTCTCACTCAGATACAGACGAACCCATCCATATAGAGATCTCTTTAAACATCCTGAAAATTTCTCCCGACAACCATCCAATACTCCCAATGCTAGCCCACCACCTCCACCACCATCCAATGGTCAAAATGGTAACAATGGTGAGGGTGAGGGAGTAAGAAACCATGGAATTTCTAGGAGGAGAAGCATTAGGGAAGTCATTTCTAGTGGAGCCACATATGATCCATTTCATGTTGCATATCCTAATTTAGCTACTGATTTTGAAATCAAAAGTCCACTCATTGCTTCTCTTTCTTATTTTGCTGGATTGGAAGGAGAAGATCCATACCAACATTTTCGTGGGATCTTCCTCGCTTGTACTAGCATGAAGCCTGTTGGTGCAAATTTGGATGACATGCAACTAAAATTGTTCTACTTGACACTTGATGGGAAAGCCAAGGATTGGTTCATGATTGTACCACAACATGATGCTGATGCTCTTTCCTCTTAGACCAACTTGAGAAAAGCCTTCCTTAAGTATTACTTTCTTGACACAAAGACATCTATGCCCAATAAGGAGATCTACACAATCAAGCAAGATCCTTTAAAGACCTTATATGAGTATTGGTGTCGATTTCTAGAGCTCTTGGCAAGATATCCCCACCACCAAATCACTAATGAGTAGTTCATTTAATACTTCCACTAGGGACTCTTGTCCAATGAGTGGGGTATTTTGGATGCATCAGACTGTGGTTCTTTGGACGATTTACCTGCCGAAGTTGCATGAAATTTGAACAAGATAAAGGCTAAAAACACTCAATAATACAACAAAAGGATTGTTAAAGGAGTTTATAATATGAGCATCACACCTTAACAATCAAAGATGATTAACTCCTTAGAAGCCAAAGTTGACTCCATGAGCTCCCAACTCAGTTCCTAACTTGACTTCATCACTTCTGAGTTGAGGAATTTGAGTGTTGTGCAATGCTCTCCATCTACCTCCCAAGCTTTAGTTGCTCCTACTTGTGGAATTTGTGGTTCATCAATGCACATTACAAGCTTATGGCCTAGGGATCCGGAAGAGGTGAATACTATGTTTCAAGGGAGACCCCCAAGGGCATCCAAATAGTAATACTTTCAATGATAGTTGGAGATCTCACCCTAATTTTTGGTGGAGGAATAATGATGACAACAATCCCAAGGATATAGTTCCTCAAGGCCAAAGAGGGGATGACATGGGTGCTCAAATCCTTAAGACTATCCAAATGATGCATGAAGACTTAAACTCAACACATGCTCGCACTGAAGTGAGGTTTGCATCTCTTGAGAGCAAGATGGAGCAATGGGAAGTCAAGGCTGCTAATCTCCAATCATTTACGACACAACTCTTGAATAGCCTCAATGATCAACAAGTAAGGACAAGTGGGGCAATTCCCTCTATTATCGTGATCAACCCCAAAAAACTCAATGCCATAATCTTGCGAAGTGGTAAGAAGTTGGGAGTTAAAGAAGAAGAAGAAGAAGATGATGATGACATAAAGGTGGTTTGTGATGAGAGACCTTAACTTCAAGCCAAAAGCAACAATCCCATTAAGTGTCAGGATCCTAGTTCCTTCACCGTTCCATGCACCATAGGTAGGACTACCATTCCAAATGCATTGCTTGACCTAGGAGCTGCAATTAATGTCATGCCTTAGTCTTTGTATAGGGCCCTAAGGATGAATACTTTGCAACCTACCCCTATGATCTTGCAACTTACTGATAAGACCATTAGGCATCCTGATGGTATCTTAGAGGACATTTTAGTGAAGGTCAATGATCTAGTCTTCCCCTTTAGCTTTTATGTGCTTGATGTAATATCCCAAAAATCTAAGAAGCTTTAAAGTAGCTAGTTAATGAATATTAAGGAAGATAATTAAGGCCTCAAGAAAATAGAAATATTTTAGATTTTAGAAGGGGAATTATTATAAGATTAAGGGCCCAAAATAGTTATATAAGCTTGTGAATTAAGTAAATTATATGTTCCAAAAGTTTATATGTAGCAAGTTTCAATTGGAAGTTTATTATTGGGATCATAAAAGAGCTTAATTTACATGTCTAGGACATTTTAAATAATCCCAAAATAATTAGCTATCTTGTTTCAAATAAGAGATAAGTTTAAGCTTCAAGAAAAAGCCATTTTGCTTCATAGATCACTCTTGTACGTGGCCTCATGTATGCTCTAAATGCCACTCATCTTCTTTCTTGGACACTTGGCATAGCATGCAGATAATCCTTGTCCACCAAGGTCCCATATGTTTGGTCTTCAAGATAGAGTATGTGTGGCAATGTTGCATGGTTTATGCGTGACCTTCTAATTAAAAGAAAATCAGCCATTTTTCCTCCCATTGTCACGTGTCAAATTCTTCCCCCTCAAGCATATTCTTGCTGACCAAGTAGATATAATCTTGCCTTTCAAGATTGGTGCATGCGTGGCCACCAAGCACTCTTGGCCATCAAGCAAAAATGGGCCTATAAATAGGCATTGTGAGCAAGTGAAGGGAGGGAGGAAGCTGAATGGTAGGGCAGAGAAAAGAATAGAGAGAGAGAGAGAGAGAGAAATAAAGAAAAGAAGAGAAAGAAAAAGAGGAAGAAAAATAGAGAGTCAAGGAGGCCTAGTTAGAAGGAGTGCTTTAGAAAGAGATTCTTCAAGAGGTAGCTTTAATTTGCAATTTTGTATATTTTGTTTTGGTTGCATGTATGTTATTGCCATTTATGCTGTAGTTAGGCATGAGAATATGTAATATCCTTACTCAGTTTGTTTTGCCATGATCATGTGTGAAATAGTTCCAGTTACAGTTTACAGTTTTGTAAGGTATTGTTCTCATTGGCTTGATTTGCATGCACAGTTTTTACCTTACATTATATACTAATTGTGATTATTGCTACTGAGATTTCCCCAAATCTCACCCCTTTTTCTATGTCCCACCCATAGGCCCGAGCACTTCTAGAGGAAAGGAGAAGCAAGCAGATCTCTAACTAAGGCAAGGAGGGCTTGGATATTTTGGAGTTTTAGTTAATTATCATATTTTGGTCTGTATGTATAAACTCCATAAGGAGCTTAATTAGTTTAAAGACCTACAAAGAAGTCAAGAACACGAACTCTACTTCAAGTAGGAAGTTATATCTACACATAGAAAAATTATGAGAGCATGTGAACATGTTTTATTTTGGTAAATATTTCGTCAGGTTAAAACTTGAGTTAGACCATGATATTTTCCAGTTTTGTAGTACACGTTCTAAGCTTTAAATCAAGTACTCATGCATAATTTTTGGACGTGTAGATTAGGAGATATGAATTTTACAAGTTAGGAGTAAATACTGAAATTTCCTGCGAAAATTCTACTATGTTTGGAAAATATAAGAAGGATTTTCAAGTTAATGGGACCAAATTGTGCCAAGGGTTTATCATGGTTATAAAGAATAATTTAAGAGCTAAAATTTGAGCTTTGAACCACTATTTTTGAGTTTAAAAGCAATTAATGAGTTTTCAAAGTTAGAAGTCCAAGTAAGAGATTTGAGAAAATTAAAAGCTTTTAGTTTCTATCATTCTTGGGATTTTCTAATAGCATTTGTGGTTCAAACTCAATCAAAGGACTCTAAAGAATGTCCCTAGAGTAAGGTGTTACACTTGATATGCCAAATACCTAAGGGGATGGAACTTTGATTTTGGGTAGACCCTTCCTTAGGACCGTAAACACCGATATTAGCTTGTTAGGGTTCTATCACTAGTATTTTGGGGATAGATGTATGCAATTCAATATGTATGAACAAATGAATCAACCTAATGAGGATTATTCCATATGTGATGTGAATGGTATTGATGGTTTGCTTCTTGATGAGCATGATGATAATATGCACACTTCACCCACTCACACTTCTTTTTCCCCTCCACATGGTGATGACATGAGATGTCCTAACAATTTTTAAGTTGGGTTACACTCTTTCCACACCATGTAACTCTTTATTGACTGATTGTATGCTTGAGAAGTCTCCTACTAACCCCACGTACATGAGAAAAATTTTGTTACTGATAATTGTGTAGGTAGGAGTAGAGCTGAAAGACTTATAAGAAGGAACTTGCCTATATCTATAGGGAGCTGTGTGCCCTATATGTTAAGCAAGTGGACATGGAGACAAGTTTGTTGCTGTGATGGACATGGAGAAAGTGGACATTGGTGAGAAGTTTGAGGAACCGATTCTTCCAAAGCTTTGTTTCAGAAAAAAGCACAAGTCTCCATCAACCACTCAATCACAAGCGCTTTTAGCCCACCTCGACGTCTTTGATGATATCTTTAAGGATCCCTTCCTCAAGGAAAACAAAGTGGAGCATTTCCAAGTTGGAGTTAAGGTCTTAGGCCTTCATCCTACATATACAACACCAAATGCCAAAACAAGAGTTAATTTGGTTGGACCATTCGAGATTCACTCGTTTTGTCACCATGAGAAAGTAATCTTGAACGATGCCCAAGGCAACTACTTCCAAGCAAAGAAAGAGCGCCTTCAACTCTTCAAGGAGATCCATGAGCCTCCATGAACCCCAAGTTGCTTCTTTCCTTTCCTTGTCTTACTTACCATGATTTGTGATTGTTTTTTATATGCTAATGATGCATGAGTAATTGTAGGATAAGTGTTGGGGAGAGGGGCAACTTTAGAAGGAAAAGTAGTTTTAGGATGTAGATTGTAGTTTAGGAAAATAAAATCCCTATCATGTGCTCTTTCCTAGCTTACATTTTGCATTGGGGGCAATGCAAGATTTACGTGTGGGGAGGGGTGTGCCTTAGGTTAAGTGGGTTAAAATTATTGCATCTTAGTTATATTTTTAGCTTCAAAAATTTGAAAAATTTTGAACTTCACTTCACTTTCACACTTGTTGATCCTTGGACATGACATGATAATTTTGAACTTGTTTTGGCAATTATGGGAATTACTCCATATTTTTGGATTTGTTGTTGATGCTATTGATTGATCTTCTTGATTAGCAACTTTGTTAATTGGAATTGGTGCTTTATGGTTAATCTTGGTTGCAGTTGATCTTTATGTATGAGTATTAGAGAATAAGCCATGCCTTATCCTTGTGTGATATCCACTTGGTTGCCATTCTTTAGAACTTGTGTGCATTTTGTTAGAATAATGAGTTTTGATGATAACTAAACATAACTTAGGCATAAAGAAATATTAGACTTAGACTGGAATAATCTTAGAAATAATCTGATAAAAGTGCTACGTTATAGCCCATTCAATCAACATCAAATAATCAGTTAAAAGCTTAAGGTATTGATTGATTAGAGATAGATCAGAGTTAGAAAATTGTGAAACATATGCACCTAATTGATCAGGCCACCCCTATGATCGATTAGAGAAGTAAAGATAAACTAAGTAATCTCAATGTGATCGATTAGCGAAATAAGAATAATCTTAGTGTGATCGAATTGTTGGACATAATCAATCAGGACACCCATGTGATCGATCATCAAGTCTAAATTGTAATTCAAGCCTAATCTCAACCTTTTCGATCAGACATGCCTAATCGATCAGAGAGTAGTGAGTGATGTCCTATGATCGATCATGAGAGTATGAAATTAACTTTAAAGTAATCTGAACATTATCGATCATAGAAGCCTAATCGATCAGGGTCCCTTGTGATTGATCAGGCAAGGTGATATCTAATCTCATATTCAAGTTATGCAGGTCATGATCGAAGCCTAATCTAAGTGTGATCGATCATACGACTGAGGGAGTGATTGATTGGAGTATTGTAATCGATCTGACGATAGATTTGAATGATTTAGCCTTTTATGTGCATAATGTATCAGACCTAATTCAGGAAGTTTACGTTACAATCACAGACTCAGGAATTAAGCCGTTTGAAACAACAATTATGCTTTATGCAATTAATGAAGAGAGAAGAACATAAGCAAACTGAGTACAGAGGAGTTAATGCTAAATAGAACATCTTCATCTCAACACTCTAGATTAACCATCTCTCATCAAAGATCAAGCAATGGCTATAAATGGTCACCAATGAGCAAAAACCAGAAACATGTATAAAAGCATTGGTGAAGAAGTTGGTGTAGGATATTGATTGCTCATATTGATTATACCTTCGAGTTACACTTACTACATTCAATACTCACCAACTCTCAGATATATTCATTCATTGTATTTGTACTTCAGTGTGTATCAAAATCAGTTCATTTGAGTGAACAAGTCTTTGTAATCACATTTCAAGTGAGGATTACTCTTAAGATAGTGGGATCTTAAGAGTAGGCTGTAATCTTACAAGTTGTAAGGGAGAGTGATCTGTAAGAGAGAGTTCTTACTGAGTGATCACCTGTAAAGTCAGTCAAGAGCCTGCTTTAATCTTGAAGTTTAGTGAAACCCAACTGAGGTTGGAGAAATGGACGTAGGCCAAGAGTTGGGCTGAACCAGTGTAAGCCTTGTGTCTTTATTCACTAAATTTTTAATTAGCACAATTCACCCCCCTCTTGTGAATTCCTGCCCTTTCACATTCTTGGTCAAGACTTGTTGCATTTATTGTCATGAATCATGATAAAGGCATTCTATCATAACCTTCATATTCCAAACATAAACCACAAATACTCTTCCCTTTGCCACCCCATTTGAGCCATTCATTTGATGTTTTGTATTGATATGCCAATATGTAATATGTTGCATCTTTGCTTGTGATATGTGAAAAATACCATTTCTTGGTTGTATATAAGCATGTCATGTATAGAGAAAAGCAAAAGTACAAAAAGAAATAAAAAAATAAAAAGAAATAAATGGGAAAAGTTGCAAAAAGTGAAAAATAAGGCATGTGTGGTTGTTAGCAAGTTGCAATTGGTGCTTAAAATTGAATTTGGTAATTGAGCATGCATAACATCATATTTCATTCCTTTCATCATACCATGTGGCCTATTCCATCATTACAACTCCAAAAGCCCTTTTGATGCATTGTACTTCTTGTGTTAAAGTGGAGATCTTAGAATTCTCACAAGTCTATAGTAGAGTAGGCTTCAAAGTGGATTTTGGAGAGTAGAAAGATAACGCCAAGATGGTGAGAAGAGTGAAACACTTATCCTTGAGTGACCTTCTCCTTTGCTCATCCACATTGCATTCACTACATCCATAGTTAGCTCTTTAGCATCGCTCCATTCCACATTGCTTGTTGGTTGGAGGGTTGTCAATTTACATTGGCTTATGTTCATGTAGCAAGTTGTAGTTCTTATTTATGCCTTGTCTACCATTGTGCGTAAACTTTTAAACTTGTCTTTGTTTAGGAGTACAAAGATTTAAGTGTGGGGGAGTTGACAAATCCTTGGATTTGTAGTGTTTTCATATGCTAAATTGAGATAATTAACATAATTAAGATGCAATATTGGTCCATAAGTGCTTAAACAGTAATTTAGATCCTTAATATTAAATAGTAATCTAGACCTTTAATTAAGATGCAATATTGGTCCAGAAGTGCTTAATATTAGTTGATTTTTAGAGCTCATTGATTCTTGTTTGTTGCATATTTTACTTGAAGGGTCTCTTGAGGACCAAATATGAAGGAGTCCGAATGAAAAGAAGTAAGAAAAATGGGGCAAGAAGCTGAAAATTGAAGAAAAAAGTCAAAATACAATTTTCTGGATAAATTGTGAAAATTACAGAAAAGGACCCAAAACTTTCTGAAAAATATAGAAAAGCTTCAAGTTACTAGGCTTCAAATCAAGTTATACTCCTTACCAACTCATCGTATCCGAATCAAAACGCCTTAAGGTTGAAAGGGAGAGCTCATTTTCACATATTCTTGAACCCCAGCTCCATTCTCTCCTTTATTCTCTCATTTCATCCATTTTCCTTCCATTTTATACTCTATGTTTATTATTTATGCATTTGAGACTTGGATTATATGTTTTGATTTGAGTTTGTTGTGATTTTGGTTATTAATGAGGATTTGAACTCATCAATATATATATGGTTATATATATGTTCTTATGCATGGTTATGGTATGTAGTTTGGGTGAAATGGATTGTAAATGAACCTAATGCATTACTAACCATTAATAACACTCTAAAGTACTTAATGATGCCTAATTGAATGGGTTCACGAGATTAGGTGTTAGACTTGCCGGTAGGTGGTATTTGGTAATTTAGGAAACTTAGAGAAAACTCATGGTGCTAAAGGACTTAACAATGCCCAATTATATGGGATTCCATTAATTAGGCATTGGGCCCTTTGGATAATGGGGTTTGGTATTTTAGTGACTTAGTGCCCTTGACTTTCCAAATATTTTAATTGAGCTAGGATAGCCATTTAAAATCAATTTTCAAGAGCATATTCATCATTTTATCAAGGAAACACTTTCATTTCACTCTTTTAATTGAAACCCCAAAAATATTTATTTCAGTTGCATTCAACATTTGAAAACCAAACACAATACATGTTTTAACCATTTCCTCATGCATTTAGGAATTTAGTTCACTAGATAGTTTAATTAAACATTGGCTCCTCGAGAATGACTCAGATTGCATTATTATTGTCACACCCTTGCATTCCGATTTATAAATATCTTTGCATCCGACCCAAAGGTGACATGACGACGGTTGAATCATTCTTTTCTGTCTTATATACCTCAGGCCGCATCTTTATTTTTTTTCTTTGCTTGTGCTTATTCTTTAATTTTATAGTTTTAAAGGTCTGAGGTCCACATATATTTTTTTTTGATAATATTACGTTTCTTTTCTTTTCTTTTGCAATATTATTTTCTTTCCTTACTTTTTTAATTTTTTTGTTCCGTTGATGGAATAACTTTGATACCATGTAATTTATATTCTTAGGTATATAAGTTAATGTTATCTTCCCATCAAAATAACTTAAGCCAATTGATAGGACTCTCTTCCTACATTATATATACCTTTAATTCCTTGTTCTTTTATCAATGTGAGACTTTTTTTTCAAGTATACTCTGTAGGAACTAAAGTATATGTTGTGTTCTTATACTCAGAAATGTGATAGAGTATGTTTCATTTCATTTATTTATTTGGAGTATTATGATTTTGTGGATTTGGATGCTCTAGTTTATCGGTCATCAATATTTCGATATACTTAGATGGATATCATTTTATATTTAATGTTCTCTGTGAGTATAATTTAAGAAGACAATTAATTGACATATATAACAATGAAAAGAAGTGAAGAAACTATAAATTTAAAAAGAAAAAAGTAACTGATTAATTTTCATTTTTATTTAATTAAATAATATTCACCTTGTAAATATATCAATTGTAAAATCCTTTCTATAATACCATTTAGAAATGGCTTACTTAGTGCTAACAATTATAGAAAGAACTTTAGCAATCACTTTATAAGTCATAGTTAGAAAGAGCTTTCCTCAATTTTCACAAAATCCTATTCATGATAGAAAATATATTTTTCTAAAAATTGGGTTATTGTGGATATTAAAAGTTTGCTTATTATTTTCAAAAGCTAATCATGTTAGAAAGAAATAGTCTAACATGGTTAATAAAAATAATGTAGCTCCAAATAGTTAACTACATTAGAAAATAATTCCTATAACATAGTTATTAAATATTTTCACAATTACAATTCAAAAATTATGTTAGAAGACCTTAACCTAACATGATTATTTAAATTCAACTTTGGAGTAAAATACGCCTTTCATTAACACCACAAATCAACACATACATTCACATAGCTCATACAACTATAATTATTCATCACATATTGGTAATGTTATGCCTCATCACATACATACTTCCATTTCATCATTTACCATCAAATCTTGGTCACCAAAATCATTCACCTCTTGTAATCACATGACCAGCATGGTATTCCTTAATATTAAAACATTACGAAAGCATACAAATAATCTAATTCAACATATCAGGTTCATACATCATCATCTAATAATCACTTACAAGTATAAGGTAAACATAATTATATGGCCTTAGTGCGCTGCCAGGATGTACATTGGCTTCAAGATAATAGGTAGTATTATAAAATCATCCAAGTATCTTAAACTACAATCCAACTAGAATACATAACAAAGTGGGAAGCAATAAACATGCTTAAATAGTTTTGGCAAATATATAGCTCAAAAATTTTAAACATAATCATAATTGGCAGGCCACTTCCCTGCTTCTCCAGCCTTGGAGTAATTACCTAAAAGACAATAAACTACGTGAGTGAGACAACTTTCAATAACACACAACCCTACTTAATGTACATGTAAGCGTGTGGTAACAGGGTGGCAAGTGGGAGTTAATATATAATATATTTCTAAACCAACTCAGCAGAATAAATTATCATTAAATATTTCTAGACCAACATAATGATCACCAATCATATTTCAAAACAAATATAATCGCCTTTGTTAATAATCAAGATGACATTTCCAAAATAAGTATTATCAACTGAACAAACAAGTCAGTATCCTCATTGAGAGATGACTTGTCCCCTTCTTTTCGAGGATGATGAAGCCAATTCAAACCTATCCTTCACTAAGGACACATAGCCACTACAGCTTATCACAAAATTGATGAACAAACCACTCAATGGCCTAGTGACGGTCTCATCTCTTGATGGTAATAACTCTTGGATCCATAATGTTTATGCAACAATGTTTATCTAGTGGCCTTTATGTCACTTCTAAGCTCAACAATATATCACAATGTATTTCCGATGACCTTTATGTCACTTTACAGCTCAACAATATCATACCAATATATTTTTCAAAAGGATATATCATTTCCAAAACCATGTCACATAATTCAAATCATTCACAACACACATTCCTCAATCCTATTTCAATAGAAAAATATTATTTCACAAATGGTCTTGTAAAAAATCGATACATATCAATTATGTGTACAAACCTCTATAAATAAGACTCAAACATGTATAAAAAGTGATAATTGGTTACCTCTTGTAGACAAGTTACTAGGGCCACAATCAAATCTTATCAACCAACCTCCGACACAAACTTTTCATAGAGCATCACACATTCATAGCAACATATTAGTCAATTAGACCAATGTTCAAAAAGCAGACTCAATATTAAACCAGCCATGACACTCGTTCATGGGTTAGAGGGTAAACCTAGGGTCAACTCGGGGTCGAATTATAATTAACTAGTTAACGTCGAATTATACGTCTATGTTTTGATCAAAAAAATTGTGCAACTAAGGATTTGAAAGGGCAATCTAATGGGAGGGGGAATAAGTGGCTAGGGTTTTGGATGGTAGAGCCTCATTATGGGCTTGAGCCTTCATTATTTTAAAAAATAATATTAAATCACCCTTCAATTTCCTAATTCGTATTGGCATAATTTCACAAGTTGAAGTAAAACAAATTGGTTTTGAATTTAATTGTTTTATTCATTAATATTTAATTAAATTCTATTATTATGCTTAAAATTAAAAAAAAATATTTAGTGCACACATATATAACATATTAACTAAATAATTTTTAATTATATTTATAAAAGATTTAACTAATAAGTTTTCATTAAAGGTAATATAGTATAGCTATTAAAATATATGCTAATATTCAGCAACATGTCTTCTCTTGTTGCTCATATCTAATGCATCTTTTCTTGCTTTGTTTAGATATGGTAACTTTTATTCATGCACCTCCCAAGTGTTACCAATCTTCTCTTAATATCCATCTATATATCCTTTTCTTGTTCTATCATCTTTTGCCTCTACTCCTTTTACTATTATCTTTCATCTTTTGTTCCATTTGTTTTTGTTTGGAGATTTTATAAAATTTGAACTATATTAAACCGTGAGTAACAAAATTTTTGGAGATTCTAGCCGATCTATTTCAGTTCAATTTCCCCAACTTTCTGAGGTGTTCTAGACTGAACGAGTGGCTGGTTCACTTGTTTCTTATTTGTACTGGCCATTCCTATCCCCTTTTTAACATTGAATTTTACTAAACATAACACTAATAAAGATTCCTTCTAGAGTCCCAATTGGTCCCATAGGCAATTTATCAAGTTTTCATAGATTATGTAAGTGATTCAACCCATATAGGGCCACTAGTCCTCAACAAACCATCATTGGTCTCATATCACTCCAAATCCACAATTCCCATAACTTAATCACTCTAACCAAGTAGTTCATTTTCCAAAATCAGTCCAAATAAAGATTCTAAACCGATTAAACCTCAAATTATAACTCCAATAAGATTTATCAATCATTTATTTCAATATTCAATCATTACATTCTCATAATTTAGACCAACTATCTTCATGAATCAAAATACTAAGTCTCCATGTTCCTATACCTCAAATTCAAACAATCTAAACCAATTAAAACTTTTATTTAAGTTCAATTAAGACATATAAACTATCAACCATCTTAAACTTCCCAATTTCTCAAAATATTTTAAGAACCCTAATTTTCTCAAATCTTCCAACCAACAAAACTTCTATCTAAAAGCCAAATTTTACAAAACTAAACCGATTAAAAGATTAATCTATGTCACCAACACATAGTTGGTCCAGTAGTGTAAGACCCCACCAGATCAATTGAGTTCTCGAGTTCGAGTCTTAGAGGAGACACTTGTGTTGGGAGGGGAAGCCACAAACCACGAAACTTGAGTAGTCAGTTGCTCGGATACCTGATAATATAATCTAGAAAAGGCACTGGTTGCTAGTTGATATATCAAATAAAACCTTAATGTAAGTCATAAGAAGAATCTCCAGTAGAAGATTTAGAGAGACTAGCAAAATGGAAAACCCATTACAACCCCAATTTCTCTTTCATACCAACCAGAAAATTCATTAAAGAAGAGGAGAATTAGGTTAGAAATTATTTATATGATGATTCGTAAGCTTAATTTTGCTTAGGAACTTCAACCCACAAATTTGGAAACTTTCTCTCTATAAAATTGCACTCCCTTTCTCCCTAAAACCCATAATTATTTTTATTTTTTGCAGTTGGTAGTGACTTGTTAGCTTTTTGACTTTCATGTGCTCGCTCTGTTAGCATATTTGCTTATCACGGCGATAGACACAGAGAATCTAGCCATGTTTTTCTCTATCCGTGGCGAGGAAGGCAAAAAGGATCTTCCTGTAAAATCTTCCTTGTAATCACTTTTAATGAACATGTATAATGGAAATAGGTTTAAAATACACTGTCATCCCAAATCAAGCTGTAGGAAGTAGGGGTTTTGTGTCACCATAACAGAGAGGTCATTGACTCTTTCTTAAGTAGAATGAAAGAGGGGAACTATACTACAACAGAGCTACAGAGTTGTTTGTAGGGCTCAAGAGAGCTTGGGATGGAGGATTCAGACAAGTGAAGATTTGGTGTGACTAGATGGAGAGACTGTAGGCTTGAATGAGGACTGGAGGCTGATTTCATAAGTGTAGGATATGATTAAGAGAAATTGGATAGCTAAAATTTGTCACATAGATAAAAGAGAGGATGAATATGTTGATTTATTAGCCAAAGAGGCTCTGGGCATGGGTTTCGAGTTAGAAGTTCTGTCAATGGATACATCTAATACCCTCTCTGCTGAGAGGGGGAATTACCTAGTAGTAGTAGTAATTTTATTTCCTTTTTCTTCTTTCTGTTATTTGAAATTTTGATTGTATAAAAAAAACACCAATTATAGATAAGGCCTATCATAGTTAGAAAAGATTCAACCCATTTTTGAAATCATAACTATGTTAGGAAAAGATTGAGCTAGAAGGTTTGAAAGTCTATCATAGTTACAAAAGCTTTCAAATTAAATTTTTAAAAATGTAAATCCATGGTAGAAAAAAGTTTCTAAATTTCACAAAACCCTATCATGGATAATTGGAACTTGTCCACTAATTTAACAATGTAAACCATGGTCATAAATTTTTTTTGTCATATCTCAAACCATTTTCTTCTCAAAAGATCTTTTAAAAACATGCAAGGTAAACTATGTTAGAAAAAGAAGGCACCTAACATAGTTACTTAAAAAGTTATTTAGAAAGCCCTATAACTACGTTAGAAAATGCATTTGGATAACATAGTGATTTTAAAACTAAAGTTCAAAAATTAAGATAACTATGTTGGAAAGGGATTAACCTAACTAACATAGTTATAATAGATTTTTCCTAAATCTACTATGCTAAAAAAGGCTAATCTAGCATGGTAATTGAAATCAAATTACATATTAAAAACATTCCTTTCTTTGAAAACCATTTTTATGCATTATCACATCAACAATCATATCATCATAAATTATTTGTGCCCAACGTTCTTGAAATTTTTCACAAGTTAACATCGAACATAACATAATCTCATCTAATTCAAACTAATCAAGTTCAAAAGAAATTAAGTCTCCCACTAAAACAGGGCCACAAACATACTTAGAGATCCAGCCATAATCCTAGAAGGCCTCAGGCCTTAGCACCGGAATGTGACCAATCTTAGTAAGATGCAACCTAATAATAGTTATCCATAGTGAAACAACATAAGTATGAGGAATCATGATAGATATATCTAGTCAGTATGTGGAAATATACAAAACATATGCAAACAACCCAAAGGGACCTCACTCTAGTTAGTGGGTCTTCGCCAGATCCTTCCCTGAATGTACAGTGCTGGGACATATTGTATATAATTTCACAATCATGCAACATGTATCATATTTCATAATGTGAATTAGAACAAAAAACCCATTTGATATCACACACACACACACACATATATATATATATTTCCAAAACATTTCACAAATCCATTCTCAATATCTCCTTCAAAGAGGATCAGCCACAAAATCCATAGAGCCATAACTAGATTGATATAAAAGAGCCATTGCCAGCCTATCCCTGAGGGACAAATTTACCAAGAGCTACCAAGGGCAATCGGAGGCCTTATCATGTGGTTAGAGAGGAACTAAACACAAGGTGCACCAATAACATAACATTGTCACTAACATGCAATCAACATCACAATCTTTCAAAAGTTGGCATTTAGCTGCATCATAGCTCCAAAATTCCATGGTACACTCACAATCACTTTATCTTTCAAATATACTCATGAAACCATAATATTCTATTTGAAGAATTTTCACGAAAATCAAGAGGAATGAAGGAGAAGGAGTGTGGTGAAGATTGTAATATTTGTTTTCCAAACCCTTTAATTAACCACTAATTTTTCCATAAATCACTCTGAACTAAAACTAAGATAGGAAAAGAAATTTACTTAGTAAAAGTGGCTATTATAGTTAGAAAAGCTCCAAACTTAAAATTTGATTTGTGCCCAAGATGAAAGTTGACTAACTTGATAAAAAAGAGGATTTCTAAATACATTTGAAAAGTCTATGATAGTTAGAAAATGAATAAACTTACACAAATCATTATTTGCCTCTAATCAATCCATACCAATAATCACATCAATTCCCCTAAGGTGCAAACAGACCAAATCAATGATTGAGTCTCGATCCTCAAATTACTTATCCAAATCTTTACAAACTAAAGAAGTCTAAAAAGTAGTACCAGCAGGAGTAGAAACACACATACCATAACGCATAATAGATAATTCAAAACCAAGGCTCTGAGCACAATCAAGGGCAATAAAAGAATGAAGCGCCATAATCAAACATCACATCAATACTATGACCATTAAGGGATACAATACCTTTAATCATATAATTGGCTCTTCAGGTGAGATGACCCGAGGTTGTGCCACTATGCACAATCCTTGGTTTCATATAGTTTGCATTTGACTCCAATGCTCGTTTTAGACGAAGGTCAAATCACCCATCTCCTTCTCTTTCCTTATAGAAGGAAGGAAATAATTGTTAATGAACTTTGTCTTAAACTCCTCCCAAGTCACCCAAAAATAATCGGGTCCTAATACACTTTTCAACCAATTCTTAGCATCCACTCCTAGAAGAAAAACGGCTAACCTGGCCTTTTAGTAGTGGTTGCAAGCTACTACAGAAAAGATGGGATCTAGGCTCTTTATCTAAGCCTCCACCGTAAGAGGATTAAACTTAACCTCAAATTGATCACAATGATGTCTATCAATATTCTTCCATACCTGATTGATACAATGATTTTTAGGATGAGGACTGTGCATGTCCTCTTCTGGTGGAAACTATGAGAAGGGCTTCCGTACCCCTCACCTCCTACCTCTACAGACTATTCTACTTCATGCCCCAAACCCAGAGCATGGTTACCACCAACCTACAGTTGAGGAATCATCTAGGCTACCCTTCTTTTCTAGTCATCCTCCACTACCTTGAGCCTTTGATCAATAGCCTACACCACTATATCTTGGAATTGAGAAAACTTTGCCGTGTTCCCTTGATTAGGAGGAGGCGGGTTGCCATGAGCTCTAGATCTCCTTGTCTCTACCATCTCCCTCACTCACAAAAGGATGGAAGATATACCATATAACAAATAAGTAAACCCACAACAAAGTCTGATAAGGGAAAGGATGCGATATTGTATATTGCCATTATAATGTCTAATGTATATGCAATACATGAACCAAAGACTTAAGTGAATTATGCAATTCATCATCCAGGTATTTAGACCAAGAAACTAATACCAACTTTTAATATTTGTTTTCTAAACCCTTTAATCCATAAACCACTCTTGACTAAAACTAACTATATTAGGAAAAGAAATTTACTTAGTAAAAGTAGCTCTCATAGTTAGAAAAGCTTCATCATAAAATTTGCTATGTGCCCAAAATGAATGTTGACTAACTACGGTAGAAAAGAGGATTTTTAAATACAATCAAAAAGTCTATCATAGTTAGAAAACAAATAAACTTACACAAATCATTTTACCTTCTATAAAGAATTGTCTAACTATGATAGCAAAAGAAACTACACACTTAAATTGATAAGGGCTATCATCTCGTTAGAAAACTTCCCCTCAAATATCTAAGGTTCTATCAATGAGAGGAAAGAAACTTTCTAAAAATATTGGAAATACCTTATCATGGATATATAAAGTCCTCGTTAACCTCAAATGCTAACCATGTTAGTAAAATAATTCCCTTCATAAAATAAATTAACTTAACCATGCTAGAAAAAAGAATTCAACTACTAACATTGTTAGAAAAGAAATTTTCTTAAATAACCTTTTAAGATTTACCATGTTAGGAAAGGCATGATATACTTTGGTAATTAAAATTCACTTCACACACATACAAAGTAGCCTTTCTCTTTTAAAAACATTGAACTCTCACAATTTAAGCATATTCATCATTAATGCACTTTCAAACTCTTTCCACATCAACCAATATTAATATATGTTTTCCAATAATAACACTTATAGCATCCCAGGGTCCATACAACATACCAAGGGAGCCTCCCGAAGATTTGGGGTCACATACATGTGAAATCATTAAACATATTCATGTATACATATTACACAGGCCTCAAGCCATATGCCAGAAAGGGACTAGACTTAGATCAAGCTATCACCACAAAAAAGTGTAACACCCCAAATTTTAGAAAAATAAGAAATAAGGAAATATTTGGAATCTTGGGGTATTATTTGATTTTTAAAGAGTCTTATAAATAAATCTGGAAATTAAAGTATACCTAGAGAAATTATTTTGGGACAAATTTCAGATTTATTTGTAATTGAGAATGGTAAATGAAATTACCATTTAAGAGAAAATATAAATTGGGAAATTAAAAAGACAATATCTGCCCCTAGTTGAAAATATCTTCAGTTATAAAAGGAATGGCAAGATAGTAAAATACCTGCTAAAAATAAATATCACACTCTCTTTTATTATGGACCACACATGTGTCCTAACTTAACCCAATTTCCTTCTTCCTTTCTGTCTCCCTCTCTCCACGTATACACACACATTTAAATGAAAAAAAAGTATATACTCCCTCTCTCTGCCTCTGCCAAAACACACACACACATTAAAACACTCTCACTCTCTCTCACCGATATACACACACTTCACCACTCTCTCTCATTCTCTCCTCCGTTCCTTCGTCTTTCAGCAGCGGCAGACGGCCTAAACCAGCGACGGTGACCGGCGACGAGGAGAAGAAAAGAAGCAAGAAGCTTGGAATAATCTTTGGTGAGTTATTCCTCTCTATTTCCTCTCTTCTTGGGCGCGATTTTGAGTGAAATGGGGGGAAGAATCCGAATTCTTTGGATGTTTCTAAAGTTTCTAAGCTTGTAGAAATGATACTTGAAGCTTATTATTGTTGTTTTGGTTGTTGATTTTGAAGATTGAGGTGAAATAGGTTCGGATTTGTTGAAGGAATTCCGTTGGGTTACTGTTCACCCGAAATCAAAAATTGGGATTTCAGGTGATTGGTTGTTTTAAGGCTTGAATTCTTACATCTGATAGTCACTTTAAGGATATGGAATAGGGTATTGGGATTGATTGGAGGAATTTTGGAATTTTGATTGTTATTTTGTCTTCCCCTGTTTCGTTGAATCTGTTCGGCCAAGAAGGAGAAAAAATTTCTGGACTGAGATACACATTAATTGGAAGCTAGAATGGATGTTTAAGTGTGTGGATTGAAGAATCCTTGATTTGCTTGATTTGTTGCTCAATTTCTTTGCCTTTGTTCTGCTGGCCGAGAGGGAGAAAAATGAAAGAAAAGAATTTTGGGAAACCAAAATTCTTGAGATATATTTGTTGAATTCTCTCTCTGCTTTATGTGTGATTAGCTTGAGATATAGTTGCTTAATTCTGTTCTTCAATTTTCTGTTCTGTTTCGGCCAAAGAAAAAGAAATGGCCATTGATGTTTGTTTTGTTCTGGGAGATGGATTGGAATTTTGTTTATGTATGGTTGATTAATGTTAGGTTATTAAATGTGAAATTCTTGTCTTCTTGCTCCTCTGGCCGTGGCTTTATGTAGGGAAAGAAGGAAGAATGTGTTGGTAATTAGTTAAACCATAATTAAGCAATGGTTAGTGATATGTTGCAAGCCTTTAGATTGTAAATCTTAATGGTTGTTTGAATTAAATAAAATGGCTGTTGGTTTATTGGTAGTGAAGAGGAATAGCAATGTGATTAATTGGATAAGAAAATAGGAGATTGTTATGGTTGTTTGATTGAAAATTCTAGGTTCTAGGTATAATTCTTGGTTGTTCTGGTTGATGTTATTGATGTTATTAGCTGCTGGTTAGTGACAAAGAAAGAGGAAATTGTGCTATTGGCACCATGGGAAGGGTTGTAGGTGTTGTTATAAACTTAGGTTTTAGAATTTTGATTATTGTTGGGATGGAATTTCTGGACTGTTAGCTGTGATGGTTAATTGGAGGAGGAAATGGGAAGTTAATATTGTTGGTTGTTGGTAAGGAGGAAGGTAATGGTTATTGAAGGTTGATTGTGAGTTTAGGGGTTGAAATTATAAACTTGGATTGGTAATTGATCATCAACTTCAATAGAGAATAAGGGAAGAGTATGAAAGTTAGAGTGGTGTCTTGGATTTTGATTGGATTCTCATTTAAAGTGTGAATTGAATGGTATTTCTAGTGGTTATTTAGGAATGGTATTGACTGGATTATTGGATTAAATTAGTGATTAGGTTGAATCTTAAATTAAGACGGGATTAGGTAGATGAAGGAAGTTGATTGGTGACTTATTGATTAAAGTTTCAAGTTAATATTTTCTTTAGTATTTATGGTTGGTAGAGTTAAGCTAAGGATTTACAAGTTTAGTTGAAAGTTCATTCATTACCTAAGGATTTTTGAAGGTTTAGGACAAAGCTTTGAGTTAAATTATAGATATGTGACATTGCATTAAGTGGGTGACTAAGGAGTGGATTGTTGCTAAGTTGAATTTAAAGACTAATAAGTGGTAGTGAATATAAGTTCATTGAATTATTAATTGATTGATAAGGAAGATTAGTTAATGTGAAATAATAAGAGGTACTCTTGTGCTTATGTTTGTGTTGTGTGCATATTAATATGTTTTTGTGCAATGTTTATGAATGATAATGTGGTTAACCATTAAGTTAAGAATTTAGATTTTTACTATATTAGAAGTAAGAGGGGTAGTACCCTAGGGCTGTGAGAGACGTTTAAATGTTATATCTAAATTTAGATATTAATATATTATTTTTATTATAAATATTTATAGGACAAGATAGTGGGACTGAATTCCCAGATTACAAAGAAGAGGAGGAATATATCGAAGAGTAAATCAAGAATCAGGTAGCAGTTTATTTCAGTAATAAATTAAAGTACATGTATCATTTTGTATTATATGTTGCATTTAGTTGATAAGTTATTATTCCTCAGTTGGAGTACTCCAGGGTTTAGGGGTCTGGCCACCTCTTTTCCCAACCAGTTAGTTATAGTTTTAAATGCTATAACGAGAAATCCTGCAGGTAGAGCCTCCACTCTTTAACAAATATATCGTTAATAGTGGTTGGTAGGTGCGGATCGCACACAGATTAATAGGAATAAGCTTTCATTACTTGCACTGATTTATAAAATGCATACATGTCAGTATATATATTCAAGAGAATAAAGGTTAATGAGATAAACTGCGTTGAACCATTGCTTTTCAGATAAGCTGGCAGGAGTTAGACTTTTTGGGAAGTAAGGTAAAGTAGAAGAAAGCAGGAATGCCTGCTTATTAGTGTATTATGATAAACATTTTGGGCCTAGTTAGTATATATTGTAAATATAAAGATAAGCTGAAAGACAAGTATAAGTATATAACCGAGAAGCAGTAAGCTGATAGGTAAAGTTAAAGAGGATCGTCGATCGAGATTGTTCCTCTAATTTACTTTTAAGCCACGCTAGTCGTTATTAGGTATTAGACTGATACTAAGATAATTCTAATCATTATTTTAATTGTCTTATAACCACTGGATCTTATAAATAGATTTAAGTATTTTAAATTAGTCTGAAAAGCCCATTCCAACTATAATAAGGTTGGAGCATTGTTTCCAAAGGAAAAAGTTTTAAAATTTTTCATATTTTAGGGCTTTCGGTATTAAATAGTGGTTATAATTCAATTAAAATACAATAATATAGTAGTAAAAGATAAGGTGTTGCAAAAGGCCTCCAACATATCATAATCATGAAAGCTCTATATGTATCTATCATCAATTTCCAAAAGGATTGATCTCAGTTAATAGTCATACCTAGAAGCCTCTAGCCTATACTAGCAGTCAAACAACATATTCATAAATAGTCATCCTTGAATGCTAATACAAATTCAAATAAACAGAAGTAAGTAAATATGCCTAATAATTTGTGGCATATCCATCAAACGAAGTCAAAATAAGATATCACTGTAGACTTAGTGAGTAGTAGATGGCTACCTTCCCCTTGCCTCAACACTCAAGCTAGCACCTAAAAAATATTGAGCAAATGGGGTGAGACAATGTCTCAGTAACTTTCTTCTTACTTACCCTACATGCGCATGTATATTAGCAAGATGTCAATTGGGATCTATTCAATATTATCTCACAATTATGCATATTAAGTAGATATCATATTACATCAATAAGCCAAAATTAATAGAAATCATTACATAAGTAAATTAACTTCCAAAAATTATTTGTAAGACAAGGTCACTGAAAATGGCAGGAAATACACAAGAGGGGGTGAATTATGTATCTCAAAATATTCTTGAGCACTCTATCTCACTATTATAGAGAATTCAAAGTGAATAACAGAAGACTCAAAATTTATACTGGTTCGATCATAATCAAGACCTATATCTAGGTCTCTAACCTGAGTTGGGTTTCACTAGTGAATCAGGATTAGAATAGGCTCCAGATTACCTTTACAACAAAAGAAAGATTTTCTTCAGTAAGAACATTTCTCACCAAATCCTCTCCCCTTTACACTTTGTAACATAACACCCTTTCTTAGAATCCCAATATTCTAAGAAAAAACAATAATGAAAGTTTACAAAAGGAATAAAGCTAGCTCACATACTTGATGAATGATTCAACAATCAATTATTCTTGATTAATCGATGGCTAATATGATGCTCGATGATGAATCATACTTTGGAAAATTTCTAGTCAAGACTGAACGCTGATTGAAAATGTGATTATTGATTGTTCTTCAATGGTCGTTTGTCAATATGATGCTTGAGCATTCTCCTTCAAGATTGCTTCAAGTATTCTCTTTGATCATCTAATATTGGCTTTGAGAAATACTATGATAATCAATGGATTATTCAACACTTAAAAATTTTCTTGAAAAGATCAATGCTCGTTTTACACTCTATGTTCCATTGATGGTTAAAGCCTTGCAATCCTCAATGGTTTACCAAGTCATAGAGCATTTTTAACCTAGTTTTTGAACCTTGTTTCAAAATGTTTTCTATGTTAAGAGACATATAATTTTCTTAGCCTATGTTATGTTTGGATATCATCATAACTCTGGGGTTCAACATTCTCCCTTTTTTTTTATGATGACAAAACATACTTGGCTATTAGTAAAATATTTTGAAAATCATGAAAGATTAAAAACAAAATCTTAAGAGAATATGACAAATAAACTTCAACATATATTAGGATAAATTTAATAACATTTACATCTCACAAAGTGTTAGACTAGTACATTCAATCATGAAGCTAAAAGCAACATGAAATATCAATAAAGCAACAAATTGACAGATAAGACCAAGAAATAAGACTAATGCAAGAGATGAGTCATGTAATGCGTGCATGGTTCTAAGAATGGCTCTAAGGTTTCATCTTCTAGGATGGTTGGCAAGAACTCTAGAGTTCAGGTGATGATTCATTTGGTGGATTACTGGAAGAAGATGCACGATAAGAGATAGTCCCCTCAGGCTCAGTTTCAACTTTAGATTCATTCCTTTATTTCTTAGAAGCAACTATCTCTTGCTCAAAACCCTTAACTATTTTTTTCTGCTCAACTTCTTTAGATGATTGTTTTTTAGTTCTAGAGCTTCTTCTTCTTCATTAGACACCATTTAGTTTGCCCTCGCCCTAGCCATACTTCTTGTCACAACTCTTCTTGGCCTAAGGAAATCAGAAATTGAGTGGTGGTCTCATCCTTAGTTTCCTCCAATTAGGACTTCTTTCCACACTTAGCCTCTTTAGAACCATTTTTTCTTCTTTCTCATCTTCACTCTGTAGATATTGGTCAATGGTCTCTTCCTTAGATTTCTCATCCTCCTAGACTTCCTCTTGATTCTCAGCATTTTCTTTCTCTTGAGGCTCATCAAGGGCCTTAGTAGGCTTAATATTTTCTTCAAGGATTTCAGTGGCCTTTGCTCCAGGCTCATTTAGGTTTCCATCCCTTGCTTACTCAATAGGCTTAATTTCAGCCTTATTAGCAGCCTCCGTCTTAGCTTGCTCTTGAATTTTCTCAGCTTACTGATGGATTTTTGCTAGAATTTTTGCAAGCTCAACTTGCTTAAACACTTGTTCAGTTGTCTCTTTCTTCTCCGTAGTTATCTCTTCTTCCCCTTCCTTCTTCCCCTTATTGTCATGATCAAAAAGAGTCTTAACAGTGAGGAGAGAGGTACCAGTAATAGTTGATGTTTGGGAGGATGAAGTATGGAAGGACTAAATAGAAGGTGCTAGGTTAGGGGACATAGAGGGTTAAGGTTGGTGGTTTTATAAGTAAATCTGGGAGAGTGTTTGATTGATGAAGTGGTTTGGGTTTGGGTTTTGGGCAATTGGGTTAGTGAGGCTTGAATCTAAGTGGCAGGAAGAGGATTTAGTATGGGTGAAGTTTGTGCTAAGGGAATGGGATATGATTTTGGAGAGGCTTGGGGAGTAGATGACTTGGCTTGTGTTTAAAGGTCAATAGGAGAAGGATATGTTTCCAGGTCAATGGGTGAGGTTTGTGTTTGGGCATAGTGGAGTAAGGATTGTTGTTCTGTGTCAACCTCCATGTTTGCTGCTGTAACAAAGGGTTCTCCAAATTTAGTTTCTCTGATAGGTTCAAGCCAGTTAACTCTTCCATCTAAAAAGATTTTTGCGTTTTGCAATATGGTATGGTCTTTGAAGAAGGATTTTAATTTGGCTTGTATTTGCTCCAATACCTTCATAGCTTCATGAGACAATAAAAAATAGTAAAGGTCTTTATCACATTATTTTCAATGGCTGGCAAGAGTGAGTTATTGAAGGCATCAAAGACCCGCTTTACTGTGTCATCTAACATCCTCTTATTTTCCATGATGATTATCTCCTTGAGTCTTTCTTCTACAAGTTCTTGCTCTATCTTCCAACTCTTGAAAAGTCTGTCCTCAAATTGTTGAAGAACATCCTCATACAACACGTTCTTAATGACAGAACCAAACAAAGAAAGACCAAAGGAAGGTGCTGAGAACTGGGCTTCATCTTGTCCTGTTGACTTGGAGGGTTCACCAGCTTTGGATTTTCCTTTTCCTTAAGATGTGCTGTTGTAGAAAGTCTACCTTCTTTGTGGAGATGAATCTTTATCTTTTTAAGTTGAGTGAGTGAAAATTTTGTGACCCTCTGGATGTGGCCATCATCATCATCTAGATACCAGATGTCATTCTTCAGCAAGATCTAAGACACCAGTTATGGAAATGGAATAGGTGTTCTTTTTCTCTTGGACTCATAAGACTCCTTTAGCTCCACACAGATTATTTGTCTTAGATTGAGCTTGGCTTTACTTATGAGAGAAGGAAGGATTGGATTGTTATTTTGTTGGAGATGAGACAGATTGCCACCCTTGCTGACCATGATCCTTGAATATAGATTATTTGTCTTAGACTCATATGAACATCTGGCATGAGGGTTGGCTTGAAGTAGGAATCCTCCACTTCTTCTGAAGGATCATATAATTTGATCAATTCTTTTTCTCCACATTCTTCAACTTTGAGCCATTCATTTCCATATGACTCACTAATACTAAGCCACTTGTTTAGAGTCTTCCAGTTGAATGAAAATCTCTTTCCCCTACAGTGGAAGAGATTTCTATATCAATGAGTTCTGAGTTATCTTTGTGAGTATTTCTGACCTCCATGTTTGAGTAGAAGTTCTTCACAACTTTGGGGCTATAAGGGAGGTTGATCGCAATCCATGACTTATAGGGCTTTAGCCATGGATCCAATTCAATCCCTTCCTTCTTTAAGGACTCCAAATCCACATATGTTGTTCTTGCAAATCCTTTGCCACTATACTTCTTATCAGTTGCAAAAAGGGCTTCAGTGGTGATTTAACCTTTTCCTTACGCCTTGGGGTTAAAATCACAATAATTACCAAGGATTGTGTAAAGTGGCACAATCCCGGATCGTTTCACTTGAGGAGTCCTTCTAAACAACCTAAGCTAACTAAATGCAATTAAAACAATAAAAAGGTATGGGGGTTTTGGTTTGAAGATTCATTTACTAAAGCTATTAACAAAAGCAGTTACTTGTTTTTGGTGTTTTAGATTAATAAGTGAAAAGTGAAAAGAGTTTGGATTAGGGGTGATTTTATAAAATGGGCTTTGGTAGTGTTTCGGTGACTCAAACGTTTCTTTCAAAATGATAAGTGGGAGTTGAATTTACCAAGTCTAATTGGAAAATCCCCAAGCAACCACTAGGGGTCCACTAGCCTTAATTAATGACTAATCTAGCAATCACTTTCATAGCCATTACTTAGAGTTAGTGTGAAGATCCACTTGGTTTGTGAAATGCCTTGAAACAAATGCAATTTAACTCTCATGAAGTGCAACCACATCATCATGCATGAAAGAAATTGATTATAACCACTAGCAACCACTAAAATGGCTACAGCCAAGAATACAACCACAAGTAGATGGGAAATTGTATCTCAATCACATTTAATTCAAAGCATACACAATATAGTTCACAAACATGGATAGCAATCACATATCCCAAGTCTTAAATCCAAATACAAGACCAATACAAAAGAGTAGAAGCCAAATACAAAGGAAATAAGAAATTGTAAACTAGAAACTCCCCTATGTTGGACCATGAAGTTAGATCCACCTTCACACCACCAAAGCACCAAGAACTTAGCCTCTCATATCTTCAAACTCGTGCCCAAGAGGACCCATGATGATAGCCTCCATGAATGAAGAAGATAGAAGGAAATGTGGAGTGGAAATGGAAGGTGGAAGAAGAAAGAACAAGAAAATCAACAACAATGGAGGTGGAAATGAGTGGGGGTGAGAGAATTTGAGTGAGGAATGAAGAAGAGCAAGAGGAACCCTAGGAGAGGGCTGGTTTTCGGACAGAGAGGGCTTAGAGAAGTGGTTTTCGGGTGTTAGGAACTATTTATAACCCCCTAGGAACCCTAGAATTCGCGTCAGATTTTTGCAGATTCTGGGGACTTCGCCGTCGGCTCGCCGCAGCGAGAGCTACGGCGAGCTCATGTTGGTTCTGGTTGAATTTAGGCTCGTTCGCCGTGGGCTCGCCGCAGCGAGAGCCACGGTGAGTAGGCATCTATTCTGGAGCTTTTGGCCAATGAGTTCGTCGTCACCTCGCCGCGGCGAGGGGCAGATGATTCTGCCTCTTTCTCCATTTTCTCCTGCTCCATCCAGAATTCTTCGCTGCAACTTGGCTCCTTAATTTGGGTATTTTTCTTCTATGACCTACACATAAAACCAAGCCAGAGGTAGCATCAATTGTTCTTGAAAATGGGTTAGACAACAAATCATACTAATTATGCCCAAATTTCCCTTAATCAGAACAAATTCCCATAAAGTGTGCAAAAGTCAGAAATGAACCTAATTAAGTGCAATTACCCCAAGAACATGCAATAATCCAATGATTTTATCAATGAAAAGTGTATAAAAATACGGTGCAATCAAGTGGCAAATCCTTCAGGTAGAACATAAGCCTCTTCCCCATGCAAGGTTTCTGATAACTTTCTCTTAGGCCTATGATAAGGAGAAGGCTTTGATTGGGCTTCATCCTTCCCAGAATCTTCAATTGCCTTCTTTCTTGCTTCTTTCTTCTTGAGATCATCAATAAGCCTATGGTTTCAAAGGGGAAGTCTATGTCCTCATAATGGTGAGATGGTTCTGCAAAAAATAAAAACCTCTTTGAAAAGGCTTTTTCTTGTTGAGAAGTTGATTTGTTTGGCTCCACCATTTGTTCGAATCTATTTGGAGCAGTTCTAAGAGTTACTATTGGATCGTCTGAAGGCCATGGCACATGATCTTTGGCAACTTTAGGAATTTACTTTGGCCTTTTTTGAGAGGGATTGATCTTCTCTTTGCCTTTCATACTCTTAAGACCCATATCAGGTAGAATCATTTTGGGAGGAGAGATTTTTGAATTTATCGGGAGCAACATATGCGATTTCGAAAGATGATTCATGGATAAGTTTGAAATGGGAGAAAATCACAGGGGATGTAAGGATTTGGATGAAAAATTGTTTAGATAGAGGTTAGAATTAATGCAAGGATGAATAACGGTCATATGAAACGGTGACTAGTATTTATCGATGAAAGAGAGAAGTTACCTTTGGGAAGTTTCATTGATTGATGATGAACTATCGATGGTTACCTGCGTTGAGTGCTCGATGATTGAAAGCTTGCTCGATGGTAAATGAAATATGTAAAATCCTCCAAATTTTAAATATGTACAACCATCATTTGCGTCCAGATAACACTAATATGGTACTAACTACGATAGAAAAGAGAATTGTGGAAACCGAAAGGTCTATCGTAGTTAGAAAAGAATTTTCGTTAATTTAAAAACCATAACTATGATAGAAAAGAGACTATCATAGTTATTAAAAGCTTGGCGGTATTATTAGAGGTTAACTACGATAGAAAAAGAAGAATGTCAACTATAAAAGCCTATCGTAGTTAAACAAAAGAGTTTAGTTATTTATAAAACCTAACTATGATAGGAAAAGGATCTATCATAGTTATAAGGAATAACTACTAATTGAAAGTGAATTTTATCCATGATGAAATGGAAACGAGAAGCCAAATCAAAGTAAAGAACTATCAGCAAAATAACACAAAAATAAAGCCTTCAGGCATAAATGCCAGAAGGGGACCGTCTTCAAGAAAATTAGTAACAAATACAGTAATCCAAAATAATAATTAAAATGCGGAAGCTACATGCATACATGCCTAGTCTATAGCACGTGGCAATATACATGAAATCCCAAATAATAAAACAACAACCTCAAATCAATGAGGTTGGGTTGGCTCCTTTCCTTCCCGTCTACCCTCTGAGTTAGAACCTGAAACTGAAGAGTAACCAAATGAGACAAAGTCCCAGTAACACTTATTCTTCCTATACTGTCTACATGCATAAGTGTATGTTAATACAATTAAGTGGAGTATTTAACAATGATTATACATCACAAATACAAAAGAAGGACATCCAACAATAAAATTTTATTACATGTATCATCACTTTCCTCAATACTTAAAGAATGAAACCATATATGAACAATGATACAACCAGAATTTGCATGCATCACCAAATATTTACACGTTATGCAGATAAACCTCCGAAGAGGGTAACTCACACTTTGTGCCCGACGGAAGCCACCGAAACCAGACTTCACCGTCGTCACAAGATATGATGGAACCAAAATCCTCTAACCGTGAGCCACTGAAACCAGACTCCACGGCCCGACAGAAGCCAACGAAACCAGACTTCACTGTCGGTAAGTCCACGCAGGACATAAACCCAAAAGGTAACCCGATGGCCTTCGGGCACCTCATCACGTGAAGGGGGTGAAACCACACTTATACCAGGCGCCAATACCAACAAACAACAATATACATGTTACTTCAAATAGAATGATCATGTACAGGCTGGTTATTAAATACAATATGTCATCTACCACAATTAATCATACATACTCAAGTGCAACCACGCATATGTATAATAATGATCTTTATCAACATACAATTTTCACATCAACAAGATCCACTACATACTATTTCCACATAACAGAGTGGTAGAATAAACGTTCACCGTTACCCATTTAGTATGGCATGCTAGCCCCGAGCTCCACAACTAACCAGTAGTGGAGTTTACTAACTCATCATACAATAATTAGAGACAAGGAAGTGGTTACCTTGTGGAGTAGTTAAGGATTACCACAAAAGCTATCCCGGTGCTCTACGAACCCGGATTAAAATCTACAGCAACCAATCATGCAACCAAACCGAGTTAATCACTCGGTAATACAAAATAATGTTATTTAAAATACCCCGACCCAAATTTTAAAACTTTATTATGCCAAAATTCAATTTAGCCAATATATGAAGAATTTTCAGAATTAAAAAATCATTAGTCATCACCCAATAAACTTCTTGAAAACATGAAACTCCTGTTACAAATTTGGATATTTGAAATCAAGACTAGACTAGACCCTAAACCTTTAACTAACAAAAATTATTTTAAATCCTCAAGTCACCCAATAAATTAACTCAAACCCATGAAGTTATCCTATTAATTTATCTTAACAATTTTATGGTCACTTATTGTCAGTAATCAACACCCACTCTAAACTCACACCCAAAATTTTGCTCTAATCACTTTCAAAATATACTCATTAAAAAGATCTAAATGAGTAGAAAAACTTTCATGAACAGAGTTTTGTGAATAGAAGTAGTTTTACTTACCGAAATACTCTCTAAATATATAACTTAGACTGAAAATAGTAATACTTGATAGAATTGCTGCCGCAAGCCCGTCTACTTTTTCTCTCTCTCGCTGAATGTGTGTTTATGTGCAGAATGAATGAAGCTTTGGGTATTAAATAACCCCCACCACTCCGTAGGGCCCACGTCTCTTTTAAAATATCATATCATATCTTTTTTTTTTAAGATTTTAATGGGGAGCCACGTGCTCCCTCCTTTCATATATATATATATATATATATATATATTTAAAGGGGGAGCCACGTGCTCCCTCTTTCCATTTTTTTTTAACTTATTCCTATATATTTAACTTTATTCATATAATTAAAATTTAAATATAAATATTAATATACAACTCTCCTAAAACTCACATAATCAACTAAATTTTGAGCTATATCCAAATATTTTTATTTTATAATATTCAAATATTTAAAATTCCTAGATTCTAGGAAATCTCAAATTTTTAAAATTTAAATCTCCTATTCTTTCTCTAATAGTTAATTATTCATATTCTTTCTCTTGAATTTAATTAATCCCTTAAAAATACCTTAAATCTTCAAATATCCATTTAAAATCACAATTAATAATTATTTACAAATTTGGGATGTTACAAAATACTTGATGAAGAATTGTTGTGCTCGAATGAATCCCACACTGAATACTCAGTAGTTGTCTGATTTATCTAGTATTCCTTCCCAACTGCTCAATTGTTGATATGGCTATCGATGGTTGACCGAAACTTGATGATTGATATGGTGCTCGATGGAACTTAGTCTTGTCCAAAATTTATTTGTTCAAAGAATTCAGAGTGCTCATCACTTCTAACATCATAATCTAGATTGCTTTCATTGAGCGAGTGGATCTGCATGTACTTAGAGAGTTTCTAAGAGATTATTTTTCCAGTTTTTTATTTATATGGACCGATGTTATTAGCATATAGCAGTATTATTATTAACATTGATGCTCTATATTTATTTTAGGGTTTATGGGGAAATAATATGCAAAGTTTGTTCTCTGTTGATAGTTTAGTTTTATATATTATATATTTGTGTGTGCATGTGATATTTGATTTATATATAATTGATGGTTTTTTCACATTATTATTTTTGAAGTCTTTCAATTCCATCTCTGTCTCTGTAACTCATACCAAGCTCTTGGTGCTTGTTTGAGTCCATATAAAACCTTTTTCAATTTGAAAACATGATCAGGCTTAGTAGGATCTTCAAAGCCAGAAGGTTGTTCAACATATACCTCTTCCATAATATATCCATTAAGAAAGGCACTCTTTACACCCATTTGATAAAGTTTAAAATTTTTTAGGGATGCAAAGGCTAAGAGAAGTCTTATTGCTTCCAGTCTTGCAACTAGGGCAAAAGTCTCTTCATAATCTATGCCTTCTTCTTGGTTATATCCCTTAGCCACAAGCCTTGCCTTGTTTCTGATAATTGTTCTAGATTCATCAAATTTGTTTTTGAAAACAGATTTGGTTCCAATAATAGGGTAGTTTGAGGGTCTAGGAACCAAATCCCAAACTTGATTTCTCTATAATTGATTGAGCTCTTCTTGCATAGCAACTATCCAGTCACAATCTGTTAGAGCTTCCTCAATGCACGAAGGTTTAATTTCAGAAATTAAGGCATAGAAATGCATTTCATTTTGAATATGGCCTCTGGACTTAACACTACCACTAATATCACCAATGATTTGCTCAAGTGGATGATCCCTATGGTGTCTCTAGGCTAAGAGCTCATCTACTTCATCATGAGAATCATCTTCTTATCCTACTTTAAGAGATTCAGCTGGTCATGATATTGGTTTTGTAGAAGGTTTGGCTTTATGTGAAAAATCAGATTCCTCTTCTTCCAAAGACTTCTGTTCAGAGTCAGTTCATCAAATACTACATGGACTAACTCTTCAACAGCAGAGGTTCTTTTGTTCAAAACTCTATAGGCCTTGCTTCTGTTAGAGTAGCCAATAAAAATACTAGGATTAGCTTTATGATCGAATTTACCTAAGTTTACCTTTCCATTGTTGTGGATGAAACATTTGGAACCAAAGACCTTGAGATGGCTTACATTTGGCTTTCTCCCTTTGTAAAGCTCATATGGAGTTTTCTCCATTCCTTTCCTGATATAAGCTCTGTTGGAGATATAGCAGGCTGTATTCATTGCATTTGCCTAGAACACTTAAGATACTCTTTTCTCATTAAGCATTGTTCTGGCCATCTTAGTGAGTACTCTATTCTTTCTTTCATCCACTCCTTTTTATTGAGGAGTTCTGGGGGCTGAGAAGTTGTGATGAATTCCATTTTCTTCACACAGCTGTAGGAAGTTTTGGTTCTCAAATTCTCCTCCATGGTCTGTCCTAATTGAGCTGATCCTCTGCCCTTTTTCATTCTACACTTTCTTAGCAAACATGTGAAAAGCATCAAAGGTATCACGTTAAGAAGAAAGAAACATAGTCCAAGTAAACCTTGAATAGTCATCTACAATCACAAGAGTGTATAGACTTCCTCCTAGACTTTTCACTCTTAGTGGACCAACTAGGCCCATATGAACCAGTTCTAGAGGTCTTGTTGTAGAGACTTCCTTCTTTGGTTTAAAAGATGATTTTGTCTGTTTCCCCTTTTGACATGCTTCACAAATTAAATTTGTTTTTACTTTCAATTCAGGTATGCCAATAACAAGATCCTTTTTAACTAGTTTATCTATTTGAGAAAAATTCACATGAGCTAATCTTCTGTGCCATAGCCAACAACTATCACAATTCAGAAAATTGCTGATTTAGGTCCACTGTATATAGATTCCCATTCCTGTTAGCTTTCAATTGACATTTAAGATTTGATTTATTTATGGCTAGGTCTTTCTTATCTACTATAAGGCACTCATTTGAATCAAATATTACCTAGTTACGTCTGTCAGTACTCTTACTGACACTTAGGAGATTGTGGCAGAGACCATCAACTAAGTATATATTCTTGACTGTCCCAATCTCTCCTACTCCAGCTATTCTTCCTGATTGGTTTCCAACAAAACTAACTTTGGCTCCATCTTTCATGATAAGATTATCAAATTTCTCCTTATCTCCAATCATGTGTCTTGAGCATCCACTGTCTATGTACCACTTATTGTTGTTGTTGGATGCTTTGAGACAAACCTTGCTGTCAAATTCTTCTTGAGCTACCAGGCAGAGGTTGGTTATTTCCTTAGCATCACTCGTCTCCTCATCTAAGCTATCTCCCCATATAGAAGAAACATACGCTTTATTTGCCCTGGAACTTCTCCTTTTTCTCCTTTTCTTTAAATCTCTGAAGACTTGGACATTTTGATTTGAAGTGTCTTGGCTTCTTGGATTCATAGCATACAGGAGCATTCTTCTGAGAGTCTCTCTTAGTGTTACTGGAGCCACCTCTCTGGAATTTTCTCCCATTTCTGAAGAATCTTCTAAATTTTCTGACCATGAGGGCCATCTCATCATCATCAAGTTCTTCTTCATCTTCTTCATCCTCATCATCTTTTACTGGTGCTGAGAGAGCCAAATTTTTCTTCTTCTTGTCTTCATCAAGCTCTCTGAGTCTTAATTGTGGAGTCATATTCAGCCAAACTTCCGAATAAGGAGGTGATTGAGCTCATTGATTCTCCACTCATTTCCTGAATAACAGTGGCCTTTATTTGCCATTCTAGGGTGAGAATTTTTAATATCTTGGACACTTGCTCAGCTTCTGTAATCCTCCTTCTGAGGGCAGTGAGGTTGTTTATTAGATGAGTGGATCTGATCTCCAACTCCCTAATAGGTTCTCCATCTTCCATTTTGAAGAGATGAAATTATGAGATTAATTATTTAGCTCTTCTAGTCTTAACTCCAAATGTTCCTTCATGTGCAACCTCCAGTGCATCCCAGATTGCTTTTGCAGTTTCAAGGTGGCATACTCTAAAATATTCTTTTTGACTCAGAGCACTTTGTATGAACAAGATTGCTTTGTTGTTCAACTCCATGTTGTCCTTATCATCATTTGTGAATTCTGTTGGGAATTTAGGAACCTGTGCTGCATTTTCAATTTTCATAGGGATGATATCTCTATCTTCTATTATCTTCCAAAGCATGTACCCATTCGCTTTGATAAAAGTTCTCATCTTCCTCTTCCAGAAGGTATAGTGCTCTTCATTGAAGCCAGGAGGCCTTTTGATTGAGCTACCTTCAGGGAGAATGTTGTCATATATTGCCATGTTGGATCTTTGCTTCTCTTGATCATTGGACAAATAAGTTCTGAGAAGACCCGCTCTGATACCAAATGAAAGTGGCAGAAATGCACAAGAGGGGGGTTGATTTGCCACCTTCCTAAACGCCTTAAGGTGCAAATGCAAAATTAAATTAACCAAGGATTGCACTAGTAGTGCTTTCCCGGATCGTCTCTCAAGGAGCCTAATGAACTAATCTAAGCTAACTAAATGCATGAAAAGCTATAAAAAGTTGGGATTTTTGCGATTTTGATTAAGGAAACTAAAATACTTTTTTTTGGAATTTTTTATTATAAAGAAAGCAAGTAAAACAAGGTTGTGAAAACTATATGGAAAACATGGGTCACTTGATGAATTGGGCAACCTTCCTAGCTTCTAAGATGATATGGGAGTTCTTAAACCAAGTTCTAATGCAAAACCTAAGGCAATCGCTCTTAGTCAAATTAGCCTAATTAATTAACTAACGTGGCATATACTAGAAATCCAAAGGAGATATACTTGAAACACATCTATTGCATGATATCATGAAATTGACACTTAGATTCATACACATAAAAGAACATCGCTTTATTACATGCATGACCTTTGAACAAAGGATTAAACATTAAAGCACACTTGTTCTAAGACCAAATACATATGACAAAGTACAAGGAATTGAAATACATAAATGGAATTAGACAAGAGAAACTAAATAACTCCCCTTAAGAACGTTGAAGCTCCGGTTGCCTTCCTCCATCAAGATCCCCACAAGAAATTTAGCCTCTCAAGCTTTCGAACACGATCGATTGAGATTTGGTTGTGGAAGCCATGGAATTGATGTAGAATGAGTGAAATTGATGTAGATGAATGAATGGAGGAAGGAATTTCATGCAAAGGCAGAGGGTTAGGGAGTGCCAACATTGGTGATGAAGTGCCCCCGATTACTAAGTCAAGCTTAGAAAGCTAGCAAAGTTGTGCTATCATAGCATTTAAGACCTGGATGCACTTCTATAAATATGCTCTACTCATGCACGACATCAGTTAGAGGTGGAAAAGATGGATATATGGTTATATGGAATGAGTGCCTCTATCATGTTCATCATGTATGACTAAAGCAGCTTAAACTAAGAATTGGGATAAGTTCTAGAAGTCAACATATTAAAGCAACTTTGCACTCAAATTCATTTGGCCAAAAGCAACCTCACAGTAAGGATAAACTCACAAATTACCATTCAATGATCAATTAACACAACAGTCTCCACCGTATATATCCTGAACATACCTCATATCCAACTCTTGAAAATTGAAAAACAAATGACAAAAACATTGCAAAATCTATCCAAAGTCCAAGATAACAAATCAACCTAAGATGGGTTTCTTCTTGCACAATTTTTCAAAAAATGGGGTGAACTAGGTTTTCACAAAGACATTTTCAAAAGCATTTGAACCGACTCTTAACAAATCCACTATAACAAATGCGACCCTTTATGCATAATAAACAAGTCAAGAACAACTTCAAGCCAAAAATTTTTAAAATTAGTTCAAAAACATTCAAAGTTCACCCAAAACCAAAAATTATGGGAAATCATACAAGAAAACCTCAAAATACACATCTACCCCCCCCCCCAACACTTAAACAAAAGATTATCCACAATGTTTAAAATACCATACTATCAGAGACCAAAGAGGAACAACACCTGTAAATGTGGGCAACCATCAACAAAAATATGGGGAACCAAAAACAAAAAAAAATGAAACGAACTACTATCCTACTGGCAAATCCCATTCCCCCACACTTAAATTATACACCACGTCCAGTCAAAGCAGCATCTAAACAATATGTAGTGTAAAGCAAAAGAATGAAAGAACGGGACAACCTGACCTCAAGGAGGCTTAATTGCAGCAATGCGGTAGACCTTAAGGAGATGACCATTAGCTTGGAAAGTATTACCAGTCTTCTCATCCACAAGGTCTATCATACATATGGATTAACCTTAGTCACACGATACGGCCTGAACCAGTTTGATTTCAGCTTACCACGACCATGGCGATAATGGGCTTGGTATATGAGAACTAAGTCACTAACTTTAAAGCTCTTATTCACCAAATTTCGATCATGAAGCAATTTAGTTTTAGCTTTGTATATCCTTGAGCTCTCATAGGCATTGAGTCGCAACTCATCTAGCCCTTGAATATCTAGAGCTCTTTCCTTGCCAGCTACATCCATCTCCATGTTGCACAATATCACCGCCCAATACAACCTCTACCGGAAGATGGCAACCCTTACCATACACCAACAAGTAAGGTGACATCCCTATGGTTGAGATGATCCTATACATTTTATCTAAAAGATTTGTGCTTAGTTCCTGAGTTAAAGACTATATTATAGATGCTTTATCCATTGAGTTTATCAAATTAAGTTGCTAGCTACTAGACACTGTTAATGATATCATCAATCTACTTTTCTGTTTCCTTTGTGTCTAATGTCTTTCTTGCCAGTAATGGATCATACAAAAGCTCCAAAAATACCATGTTAAATATGGAGAATCAAAATATAAGAGATTTAGAGTGAAATTCAAACATTCAAGTTCAATCATCAATGAATCACTCAATCATCGATTTGTTCTTTGGAAGCATCCATCGATTAATATTCATGGTGATTGAGCATTCCCTAATATTCAATCCAAAGGTCAATGCTCTAAAGAACATCGCCTGCAATATTCGATGGAACGATTAAACATAGATTGGTTATAACAAAAACAATGCTCAACGAATGATTTAACAATCGATTATTCTTGATTAATAGATGGATAATATGATCCTCGATGATGAATTGTACTTTGGAAAATTTCTGAGTCAAGACTAATCATCTATTGAAAATGTGATCATCATTGTTCTTCAATGCTCAATAATCAATATGATTCTCAAGCATTCTTCTTCAAGATTGCTTCAAGTATTCACTTTGATCATCGAGTATTGGCTTTGAAAAAAACTATGATAATCGATGGAGTGTTCAACATTTGAAATTTTCTTTAAAAGATCAATGCTCGATGTATCTCTATGTGCCATCAATGGTTGAAGCCTTGCAATGCTCAATGGTTTATCAAGTCATCGAGCATTCTTAACTTAGTTTTCAAAACTTGTTTCGAAATGTTTTCTGAGTTAAGAGACCTATAATTTTCTTACCCTAAGTTATGTTTGATTATCATCAAACTCTGAGGTTCAACATTCACAACACCTTTCATTAAGGGAATAACACATAACCGAAATGATCGTTGTGCACATTGTTAAGGTTTCCCCTCTCTTAAGGGGCAAGTGGAACCAAACACCGTTGCCAGCCAATCTCATTATAACCAAACCATTAGTCTCAGTGGGCTATTAGAGTACCTTATCACTTGAACCCAACTTCACCAGTGAACCAAACAACACAATAACTAACAACATACAACCATGCATCAATCTAACAAAACCAGGCCGAAAGCCCTTCATAGTTTCCAAAACTTCATAACATGTCTAAATCTTATATGCAACTTTCCGAAACTTGCACAATCCGATAAATGCCATTTCTTAAGCAAGAATCACACAAGATGATTCATATCAAAATAATTAGTTTACAAGAATTTTTGACAAGTTTACCTTGTGAGAAACCAATAGTTGGAAGAGTTTGAAATACTCTTACCATCAAGGCACATGCGTAGAACAAGTAATAGGTGATTACCTTTGTAGTCGAATTCAAATGTACTGCAATTATAAAGCTTCCCCATGCTTAATTCAAAGACTAGTTTCTACACAAAATTAACAACATATACACATGTTTAAGTAACTTAACCAAGTACCCAAACAAAATTTAAAATTAAAAATCCCTTTCTGGGTCTCTTTTAGGAAAATTTAGGTAATTTAGAAGGACTTAAACATCCCCTGATTTTAAATCTTTCCCAATATTCCCAACATCATCCCTAAATCTCAATCCCATTTTTAATCCATTCCCTTTCCCATAATACTATCTTAGGCCAAAAACCACCAATCCATCAAATCTTGCAATCCAAGCCTAGAAACAAATTTAGACCAATCACCCCCAAGCTCATTATCATGGAAACTCATCCTAACCCTCCTAATCCTCAACAACATTAAACGTTTTAGCATACACCCGCAATATCCTATAAGTTTAACCCAAAATAACCAAACAATAGTTACTCCAATCCTTACAAATTTCATCAATCCAAAATCATCTATGGGCATCATCTAACGCATTAGAATCACTAATTTACTTATTAACAACCTAGAACCCAAAATCCCACTCAAACCCTAGCTTTCTCCAACTTTGAAGAATGAAAATTTGATTCAAGAATTTTCTCAACTAACCAAACCATTTTAAATCATCCATTAGCATATAGAAACTAATTGAAAACACCAAAACTCATAAAACCCATTTGATTATTGAAATTTCCCCTAAACCATAAGTTTTTCAAACTTTAACAACCCATTTAGCATATCAACCCATCTTCCAAACAAAATAAACCAAGAATATAGTTTAAAAGAGTTTAAAATCGGGTTTAAAGCTAAGTGGAACAATAAATCTCATTAGATTTTTGGAATCCCTTAAAACCCCAAAATTATTATCAAGAGATCTAAGAGAAAAACAAGAGAAATGGAGAAGGAAAGGTCTAGAATCATTTTACTTACAAGATGGAGGCATCAAAATGCTCTTAGGACCCCCAATCACGAAACCCTAGTAGCCCCCTTTTTGATCCTTTCTAGCTCTCCTTCGTTTCCTCTACAAAAAAAATATGACATATCCTTCTTGAACCTATCATATTTATCACACCCTTTCCACGATGAGAATGCCCAAATTGCAAAGCCTATAGGCTTCACTCGCAGCCGAGAGCAAAGTTGCTTACCGCAGCGAGCAAGACAAAAGCCTTCTATCCACAGACATCACCAATTCTTTCCTTGATTTCTCCTATAATCCCTATTACACATATGATCAATTCATTAATTGCCAACTCTATACCTCATATCACACTTTTTCGACATCATAATTATCTAATTCAATTCATTTGCATTGATTCCACTTTTACAATTAGGCTCAAAACTCCTCAACAATTTCCAAGATCCCCAATTACCACCCAGTTCATATCCCTTATTATACCTCAAAATCACCTAAATTCTCCATAATTACCTTTAATTACCATAATTTCCTAGGCTTAAAACTTAGGATGTTACAAGGATTACCTGTAGAGGAATGGCTTCAAAATGACCTTAGAGCCTTCAAAAGATGAACCCCAAGCATAGCTCTATCCGTTCCTCATCACTCTCTCTTTCCTTCTCTCTAGAAAAAGTGTGTTTGATCTGAAAAAATCAGACACTATATATCAGTGCTCATTGAAGCGAGGAGGTTAGAACAAGGGCCCAAAACGCTTCGCTCACTGCGACGAGGATCAATAAGCTAGCACATTTCTCACCACAAAAATCCTATTTTCTTCTTCTTTTACTACCACAGAAATAGCCTATAGCGGCGCATTTTTAGGCCCTATAGCTGCGCTTATGAAGGGCCTCTATAGCCAGCGTCGCGATAGGTCAAATGGCCTATCCTGGCGCTTATTTACTAAAAAGGGCCGCTTTAGGCCTTCAATTTAATATTTTTTTAAAATTTCGCAGGCCTATAGCAGCGCTTTTTAATAAATCTATATTTTTGTTCACACCCACCTGCATCAGTTCAAAAATTCCAACAATTCTATACAATTTCAAGCAATCCATATACAACAGTGATTCGTCCAGAGAACAATGTTACCCAAATAAACAATAAATGATAGAAATTAAAAGAAAAAGTTATAATAAATAGTTTAGCTTCGAGAACATTTAAATCACTGGAACTCAGCAGAAAGAAAAACACTCCTAATTCAGAATGGCTTTTCATGTGCTCAGTGTTGTAACTTGATACAACGAGTAGAAACAAGAAATCCAAATTATTTTGGCTAAATTATAGAAAACCCCCTGAACTTTGGGTCAATTGCAGATGACCTCCCTAACCTTTGAAATTTTAAATTGAGCACCCCTAACATTTCATGTTTTGACTCTCAACCCCCTGCCGTTAAAATTTCCGTTAAAGTTAACGGCTTTTATCTTATCCAATTTTTTTAATATTTTGTATTGTGTAATATGTCATTTAAAAATTAACCATTTTCATATAATATATAATTGTAAGTATATTATAATTTTTTATTTAAAAAATACATGATCAAACAAATATTTTATATGCATTTTAAGTATTTTTATTTTTAAAGCATTTTATTTATAAAGTGTATAGTCAGGAAAACACTTTAAATCCTTTTTTAAATATTTTTATATTTTTTAGTATTAAAAAATACTTAGAATTACAAGTCAGTTATTAAGGGGTTTTTTGTAAAATGTTATGGTATATAATTAAAAATGATAAAAATTGTTAATGACAAAAAACCGTTAACTTTAACGGCAATTTTAACAGTATGGAGTTTAGAGTCAAAACATAAAACATTAGGGGTGCTCAATTTGAACTTTCAAATGTTAGGGAGGTTATATGCATCTGACTCAAAGTTCAGGGGGGTTTTCTATAATTTAGCCAATTATTTTTCCCTTTTTCCATCTCATGTGCTCAGTGTTGTATCTTAATACAATGAGTAGAAACAGGAAATCCAAATTATTTTTCCCTTTTGCCATTTCTATACAACGAGTATAAACAAAAAAACCCAGGTACCGAAGAAAAAAAAAGCTTATGCCATTTGAGATTCAAGAAATCACCTGTAAACTTGGAACTCTACAATCTGCATATGTAAGTGATTTCTCCAGAAATGGCAGCGAGAGAAAGAGAGTGCGATATGCCAAAAAACAAAGAGGTAAACGGTGAGTAGAGAGAAGAGAGAATATTTGGAGAAAAGGAAGAGAGAGTGAGAAGGGAGAAGAGAGAAGAGAGAGTGGGACGGGAAGAGAAAAGAGAGCAGTACGTGTTAATAGAGATGAGAGAAGGAGGAGTCACATGCAGAAAAAATGGAGGGAGAGTTTCCCTCCTTTTATTTGGCCTATATAGGCGTTTTTGACAAAAAGAGCCGGTATAGCAGTGTAAAAAAATGGAAGGAAAGTTTCCCTCCATTTTTTTTGCCTATACCAGCATTATTGAGAAAAAGCGTCGGGATAGGATTAAGAGATAAGAGAAAAGAGGGAGTCACGTGCAGGTAACGTAATCAAATTAAAAAATAGACCTATCCTGGCGCTTTTTTTTTATAAGCGCCGGGATTGTCAAAATTTTTTTAATAAATTTGAATTCCTAAAGATTGAGGGAGAGTTTTCCGCCTTTTATTTGGCCTATATTGACACTTTTGACAAAAGTGCCGGCATAACGGTGTAAAAAAATGGAGGGAAACTTTCCCTCCATTTTTTTCGCCTGTACCGGCGCTTTTGACAACAAGCGCCGGGAGAAGAGTGTTAAGAGATAAGAGAAAAGAGGGAGTTACGTGCAAGTAACGTAACCAAATTAAAAATAAAAAATAGACTTATCCCGGTGCTTTTTTTTATAAGCGCCGAATTGTCAAAACATTTTTATTAAATTAATATTCCTAAAGAACTATACCGGCGCTTAGTTGCTAAGCGTCGATATAGGTTAACAAATATTTTTTTAAAAAAAGAAAACAGATAACCTATCCCGGCACTTAGAGACACAAGCGCGGGGATAGGTTTTAGACGTCCAAAAAAATAAAAATAAATAAAATGTAAACTCTATAGTGGCGCTTAGTTTGATAAGCGCCGGAATAGTTTAGACTTATAGCGACGCTTATGTACATAAGCACCGGTATAGGTTCTTTTGTACACTACAACGGCGCTTATATGTATAAACGCCGCTATAGCTGCGCCGCAATAGTACCATTCTGTAATAGTGTTTCCTCACGAACACTTCATGATCAATAATTGCACACATACACTACTACAAAAAACAGTATTTACGTCCTCATATCACGTCTCTTTTTTAAATGAGATGTAGAAAAAAGGAGGTAGTAAAATTGTAAATATGTGAAAAAGTTTCAACGTCTTTTTTTTAATTATGAGACGTGGAAAGTTACTTTCCACATCTCACAAATTTTGAGATGTGGATTCTACCAAAAAAAGGCGATAAATACAAAAAAGTGAAAAAAAAAAACAAAAAAAGAAGGTAGGAAGCAGTTTCCACGACATGGATTAATAATTTCCCACGTCTCATAAATTTTATGAGACCTGAAAAGTGTTTAATCCACGTCTCATAAATTTTATGAGATGTGAATTCACTTTAAAAAAAAGGAAAAACAATTTCTCTCACTTTCCACTTCTCATAAAATTTATGAGATGTGGAAAGTATTTAATCCACATGTCAAAATTTTTATGAAACGTGGATTAACTTAAAAAAAAAAAGAAAAAACAATTGCTCTCACTTTCCAAGTCTCATAAAATTTATGAGACATGGAAAGTGTTTAATCCACGTCTCATAAATTTTATGAGACATGGATTCACTTTAAAAAAAAAAGGAAAAAACAAGTGTTCTCACTTTCCACGTCTCATATATATGAGACGTGAAAAATGCTTGATCCACATCTCATAAATTTTATGAGACGTGGATTCACTTAAAAAAACAATTGCTCTCTGCTTCAACCCCCCTCTGCTTCAAACACATTCATCGTCTATTCCAGTGAATAAACCTAGGTTCTAATTTCTCTCTTGCGCACACAGCGGCGAACCACGGCGGAAGATGACGATTTCACTATGGTGAGTAGTTCAGGAGCTTGGGGAACGCCGATTTAGTCCTAGGTAAGCTCCTTTTTGTGGTTCCATTCGAGCGAGTGAGGGGGAAGTCAAATCAGCTTTTGGAGTTCCTAAGCTCATAAAAATGAAGCTTAGGCCTCGATTTAAAGGTTTTTGGGGAAGATTTTGAGTAGTGGCTTGAAATTTGGATGATTTCTTTCAAAAGCCCAAATCCTGTCACTGTTCTGGCGTGATTTTGCGGTGGTCAGAGGTTGAAATCGATGAAAAGTGAGCCTTATTTTCTTGTGATTTTCGCTTTATTTCATTTTCCTGGTTTAATCAACTCGTTTCCGGTTCCTCATGTTTACTTTTGGCCTTCAAAACATATATTTTCTTAAATTCGGTTGTTCTGTGATCGAAAGTGATTTTTCTTGCTAAGCTTCATGGATAAATGTTCAGGTTTCTATGAGCTTCGCTGTTACCACACTCCTGACTTCTTCATGTATTAGACCCTGTATTCTTTTTCAGATGTCTTGTTTTTGTGACTTCTAAGTTTCTTGATATATGAGATAGTGATAGTTTTGAAGAATAATGCTATTCATCAACATATTGGTTTGTTCGATCGAAATACAACTATTTCACAGCTATATTTTATTCTTGATAATTGTTATCGTCAATGTCCAGATCATCCTATGTAATCTAATCTTGCAGGTATATCAGTTTTACTAAATACATCTGTAGGCAAGAATTTGGCTATTGGTAACAGTAGAATTTTCCATCAAATTTGTTAGGAGCATGTATCATTGAATTCTGTTGCCATTGTGTTCAGGGACCTTCTACCTATAGCTTAATGTTTTCTCAATGAAAATGTTTACGTGTATTTATTTGTTAGATTATGCTAGACATTTTCCTGATAGAGATTGTAAGTTTCTTGCATACATACATTAGACTCTTGAAACCAAGCATTAGTCCGTGTTAGATCCAACGTTACAATCTGTTATCTATGCTTTCATCCCCCCTCCCCCTCCTTTTACCTGGATGAAAAATAAGCATAGTCATAACTTTACATCCTTTTATTCTTCAGCTTTCTTCTGCTTTTATTAATTCGTTTCTTTTAACTTCAATTTTCTAGGTCACTTGATGGAGAAGATTGAATCTGAAAATTTGTTGCACAGAGCTTTTTGTGTATTTCTGTTCAACTCAAAGTATGAGTTGCTTCTTCAGGTATGCATTCCTCTTTCTATTAATTGGTGGCCTCATCAGGCAGGGAATATTTCGATCTAAACCAAAATTTATTTTGCATGGATATCTTGTTCTCACAACACACATGGTGTTTTAAATTAAAGTTCAAGCAACACGGTGAAATTTAAATAATACCTCTTTGAATAGTTTTTGTTACACGTGTTTGTGTGTGTAAGACATGGGATCTTTTTTATATTCTTCTGCTTGGTCATGTACTAAAAATTATCCATAAGGTACCCCTTTTCACTTTTTGTTTGCATGCGTTGACTAAGATTTTGTCATGTTCTTAATGATGCAACGATCTGTAACAAAGGTAAAGTATTGCCTACATCCAAGTTGGGTGTCTCTTGTAAGAAAGATCAGTTACAGGTTATAGTTTACAGTTTTGTAAGGTATTATTCTCATTGACTTGTTTTACATGCACAACTTTTACCATTCATTATATACTTATTGTGATTATTGCTACTGAGATTTCTTCAAATCTCATACCCCCTCTTTCTATGTCCCACCCATAGGACCAAGCACTTCTAGAGGAAAGGAGAAGCAAGCAGATCTCTAGCTAAGGTAAGGAGAACCTGCAATATTTTGGAATTTATAGTCTAATTATTATATTTTTGTCTGTATGTATAAACTCCATAAGGAGCCTGGTTAGCTTAAAGACCTTCAAAAGAGCCAAGAACCTAAACTCTACTTCAAGTAGAAATCAATATCTACACTTAGAAAAATATGAGTGCAGGAGAACAAATTTTATTGTGGTAGATATTTTGTCCAGTTATAATTTGACTTAGGTCGTGATATTTTCCAGATAGAGAGTACACATCATAAGATTTAAATCAAGTACTCATGCATAATTTTTGGATGTGTAGATTAGGAGCTATGAATTTTACAAGTTACACGTAAAAACTGAAATTTCTTGCGAAATTTTAATAAGTTTTAAAAATATAAGAAGGTATTTCAAGGATAATGGGACCAAATTGAGCCAAGATTATATCATAATTATAAAGAATATTTCAAGAGCTAAGTTTGAGCTTTGAACCACTATTTTGGAGTTTATATACAATTAATTATGAATTTTCAAATTTAGAAGCCCAAGTAAGATATTTAAGAAAAGTTTTAAGTTTTTGGCATTCTTGGGTCTTCTAAATAGCTTTAATGGTTCAAACTCAATCAAAGGGCTCTAAAGAAGGTCCCTAGAGTAAGGTGTTACAAATTGTGTTATATGCACCTTGAACAACATTCAATTGGCCAAATTGCTCTTTAACCCAATTATTTACTATACCTAGGGCTAGAAATAGTCCAGGCCTAGCCTGACCTGACTATAAATAAGCATGGCCTATTGTGTAGTTGATTAACCTAAGCCTGACCTGTTATGATAAACAATAGTATGATACACAACAACAATGTAAAAAGACAAATCCGATACAAAGCAACAAGAGTTTAAAAGACAAAGCAAGTACACAGCAACAAAGCTAATAGTCTGATACAAACATTAAGATAATGGGAAATGCTAAGAGTCAATGAAAAGTGAAAACTTGTAGATTAGAATGGAAGCACCGCTAAGAGTGAGTGGAAAAAACCTTAATATATACATGTGTAATTTTATTTCATGTTAAGGGTACAAATGAAATGTTACTAAAATATTTTTTAATACATAACAGGCCTAGACTGGTCTGTTAATCCCAATAAGCACTTTAAGAAGCTTAGGCCTGGTCTATTTAGTAAAATAGGCTTTAAAAAAAGCTTAGGCCTGGGTGTAACACCTAAAATTTTTTACTATACTATAGTATTTTTAATCGAATTACAACCATTCTACAGTGTCAAAAGCCCAAAAATACAGAAAATTTAAAACTTTTTCTTTTCAATCATTAAACCAATCTTCTTTTTATTGAAATGGGCTTTTCGGACAAATTGAAAAATTTAAAACTTTATCTAAAGCAGAGTGGTTCATAAAACAATTAAAAGTACATTAATCCTCTTAGGGTACCTATTCTCTATTCATAATACTTAGGAATTTAAAATTCCTTTATAAATTTATACAATTCTATTTTCTATACTTTCTGATATTAATTTAATAATTTAGTTTTATATCATATACAAATAACACTACTAAAATATTCAACTACCATAGTAAAGTACTCCCGCAGATATTCTTACTTTTCAAAACATAATCTTAATTTCTTCATCTAATCTTCTTCCAACACTCCTGTCTTATATCAACCATCTCACTATCTCCCAGCTTCTCTGAAACAGCAATTTAACACAGTTTATGTCATTCACTGTAAATTTCATGCATGCATTGTCATGTATACATTTTATAAACCTTTGCAAATAATGATAGTATTTATCCTATTAATCTGGGTGCGATCTACACCTACCAACCACTGATAACGATATCTTCATTAACTAGTGGAGGTTCTACCTGCAGGACTTCTCGTTATAATATTTAAAGCTATAACATAACTCATCTGGCAAAGGGGTAGCGAACCGCCTAAGCCTAGAGTGCTCTAACATGAAAGAAATAAAAAACATACCATTTACGTGCAACAGGTATTACAAAATTATACATGCAATTTGGTATAATGAAATAAACTGCTACTGGATCCCATAACATACTCCTGAATTAGCTTCTTTTCTTCTACTCTCTCAACCTATATCAAGAGTCAGAGCCTATATACATATATGGGTTTGGGTTAGGGGTTGAACTATAAATTAATCAATGCGTCTCTCTCGATTCTTAACTTAATTAATATTACCCAAGTCGTTTTATTTAAATTAATTATAATTTATCCATACTTATTTAGGATCTTAATCATCCAAGATCGCTTTAATAATTTATTTACATTAAAATTTCCTATTCTCAATGGTTGACCAATAGTTTCTATAAAACCTTTCTATAAAGACCCTAATCATTCACACATCTATATATATATACTTTTATTTATTAAACAATCTCAAGAATAAATCAATCAACAATGTAAATCAAGCCCAAGTAATTCAATTTATTAAAGAATATTACAAATGATCACTCACAATTAAACCAAAACCATATCTGCAAATAACAACTTATAATCAATTTCTAAGACACCTCAACTAACCTCATTTTCTTAAAAATGGATTGTAATCATAACTCATTATAACATTTATATCACCATAAAGTTCGGCACCTATTTAGACATGCCTCTAATACCCTTAATTATTCAAATGATATCTTTGACTATAACTTCAAGAATTCCAGCAATAATCATGTACTTCTTTAAAACCTTAAACAACTTATTCAGCACCTTAGAATTCTCAAAATAATAATTAATACCAAATTAACAATCTGAATAAATTTGAAATTATTCTAAAATCTTCTTCATACTCCCTCATATGCTAAAATAAAATATTTCCTTTCCAATTGGCACTCATTAACAAAGAATCATTTATCTAACACATAACTAAAACCAATAACTTTGTTAACACATTATAAACTCTAAAAAGATCCTAAAACAATTAATTCAATCTTAAATTCCTCCAGTACTAAAATTTGAATTCCATTCCTTTTCCTATTAGCTGTAAATCCTATAAACATTCCAAACTCCTATGTTCATTAATTAAATCAAACCAAATAGCGAACCCAATATATATACAAATAGAAATAAAAGCCCCTAATTCGGTCACCACAATTCAAGTGCACCACTACACATGCTATTATAATAATCAGCTCCCTATATTCCTGTACACTTCAGACTTCTAACCTCTTTTGCTTAAATTCATAATCCAAAAGTCCCCCAATCACATCTTAACACTTACTTCAGTTAAGTTCTCATTAAAACTTCAAACTCAAACTTTCTTAAGCAGCAAACACAATAAAACTTCTCTTTATATCTAAACCAAACTCCCTTTTCATAAACAACCTAAGTTTAGCTTTCAACAAAAATCATCCATTGTAAGTCTCAACTTTAGGCTTCTCCACAAGCTATCTAGACAAAGAAGGAAAGCAAAGAGACTTATTAATAGTCATAATCCAACTAGGAACCTGTAAACATATTTCAAGTGTGGTTTACATGTTTAATTCACTTGCATCATATCAAAGAAATCTTAAAATCTCGGATATACCTTTCTGTTTCAGTTTCTGAACTCTTAACACCAAGTATAACTATTAGGCATTTAGAATACTGAGTCATAAACCTCCAACCATCCATAGACATTGTAAAATACTTATGTAATGTTTGAGAACCTTAAATCAGTAACAAAGATCAAATTTAATCATGCAAAATCATGATAAATCTCACTTCTATTTCTATCATTCTCTCTCATTACCACCGAAACATTACCCAAATAATCCTTCATAAATTCTTACCCATTATTTGCCACTCTTTGTAGAAAACTCCTGTTAATTAATTACAACTTCTCAACAAATATCCTCAACCTCTTCTGTTCAATCATCACTTATGGCCACTCATCTCATCTCTATTTCACAATCAAACATCAATTAAACCATATATATATGTGTGTGTGTCATATGGAAGCAACTCTTAATAGTCAACCTACCAAAACCAATCTCATTCAAATTATACTAATTATCATCCCTTAGAAGTCTTGAACACTTACTGCCTATTTAGAAATCTCAAAGCAGAAATCACAAATCAGATTTAATACCTCAGAACCAAACAAAATAAGAAAGAAGCAACTCAACTTCCAAATTCATACTTAAATAAATTCACCTACTTTGTAGAAAGCTTATTCCTAGAAACATCTTTAGCTCCTACAATCACTTCAAAACCCTTTATGAGTTTCAAAGTTTCAATTGATGATCTCAATTTAGTTCAAATTAATCTCACAGAAAGAAAGATAGGAACTAGAAACAGAAAGTGAACTAAGTCCAAAATCCCAAGTGTAGAGAAAAATAAATCATGAAAGATAATAATCCTATTTAACTTTAAAACTTTTGAGCTTCATATCAAAACTTTTAACATTACTTTCCAAACTTTAGATGGAGTTCAAATACCTTGGTATGATATTTTATAATGAAATTTAAAACTCAAAACTCAGAGAATCCAAGTTCTGAAACAAAGTAAATCATGAGCAGAAACATAATTTAGTCAAAACAGCAATTGCACCACAAATCAACCAAGTTTCCTGTCTCTATACATATTAAAAGGAAAACCATAGCAAATTACAGCTCCACAGCAAAATCATTCATCCAAGTCAGAGCATCACCATTAAAATTTCTAAGTTACTCGATAAAAATCCAACATGCCAGATCATAGACTGCTTCCCTTTCTATTCCTTTCATCACTTCTTTTCCTGAACAAAACCGAACAATTGGACCTTGAACCATACAAAGCAACAATTACAGAATTTACCAAAACCACCCAAGGCAGAGAAATTGAAAAGAATATAGGCAAGCATAAGAAATTTCGGAAACCCCTAGAAGTCAACAAAATTCAACATGCATCTATATTTCTTCCGAATCTTAATTTCATCAAATCATCAGTTTCACTCTTCTTTGCCGTCGACTCGGTTGAATAGAGGAGAAGGAACAAAATCCAAAAATTGCAGAACTTCAATAATCAACATACAAGACACTTTATGAACTTAAAATTACTCCTAATCACGTTTAATTAAGGTTTCAATCACTGCTCACCCGGAAATCACCGAGAACAGAGGCAGATGAACAGGAACCAGAGAAAGAAATTTGGGAAAAACCTCACCAATACCTCCCCTTTACTCGAAATCCTTCACAAAAGTTCTTAATCGAAGCCTAAGCTTCAATTTCATCAGTTTAACAATCTCTAAGAACCCCCAAACTCGAAATCAATTCCCCTCCAAATCCTCTCAAAATCGACAAGAAAAGAGAGGAAATCAAAGGAAAGAAACTTACTCAAAGCTACCCCAAACTCCCCTTGCACGTCCGCCGCGTTTCGCCGCCATTCTCTGCCGGTTTGGCCGTCATTCGTTGCGGCGAGCTCGAAGGACCAGAGAGAATATGGAGAGAGTGAGGGACGAAGGAAATATCGGGTTCAGAGGGTGAAGAGTGAGGGAGAAGAGAGAGACACGTGGGAGTATATAGAAGATAGGGGTGTTCACGGGACGGGACGGGACCGGGACGACCCCGTCCCGTCCCGTCCCGAAGAAAAGTGTTCGGGACGGGGTTTCCGTCCCGTGTCCCGTCCCGTCCCGAACTTGTCCCGGTCTCGATCGGGACGGGACGGGACCGGGACGGGACAGGCCTTGTCCCGGAACTTTTTTCCAATTAAAAAAATTGACCAAAAAATATTTTTTTTGCAGAGCAACACATTTGGTGGGTGATTTTATAGCATAATTAAATCTCCTCCAGTGCCATGAGCACTCCATATTAATACATAATAAACCAAAAACATAATAATTAGAGTAAAAAAAGTAGCAACAACTACACATTTAAATAGAGTTTAAAAAAACTTCAAATGTGATGTGTTACACATAGAGCATAGTGGCAGCGGACAAGAAATTTGAAATCAATGAATGGTTGGAACTTAGTTTAGAAGTTAGAGCTATATATATTTTTTAAAAAAATTCATATATACTCACATGTGAGACAGATGACACATGTATTTTTTTAAAAAAATTATGAACATACATATATATATATTCGGGACGGGACGGGACGGGATCGGGACGACCTCGTCCCTCGTCCCGTCCCGTCCCGAAGCGGTACTCTGTCCCGTCCCGGTTTGTCCCGTCCCGAAATGGCCGGGACGGGACGGGACGGACCGGGACGGGACAGAGTTGAACAGCCCTAATAGAAGATAAGGAAAAAAAATTAGATATTTTAAGTAGGTAATGTACCATTTTACCCTTCTTTTTACAACTGAAGATATTTTGAATTAGAGGCAGATATTGTCATTTTTCCTTTTCTTTTATTTTTCCTCTTTCCCTTCATGCCCTTCTTTAAATATTTTAATTACAATTTCCTTTACAAATTGATCTGAATTTATTTTAAAAATAATTTTTTTAGATATGCTTAAATTCCTAAATTTATTTATAAGACTTTTTAAATACTAAATAATACCCAAAGGTTCTAAATATTCCCTTATTTAAATTCATCTTCTAACTATTTTTCCTCAATTAATGAAGAAAATAAGCCTTAAAATTATTAAAAATACATCTAGCCTCATAAAGTTATTTATAAGGCTTTTTAATTTCTAAATGCCTTCCCAAGACCTTAAATAAATCCCTTTAATCTCTTTTTGAAAATTTGGAGTGTTACACTGGGCTTGTGGCCTGCTAGGCCTGGGTTTGGACAATCCTGGAATAGGCCAAGCCTAAGCCTCTGTTAAGAGCCTGGTCTATTTCCACCCCTAACTATACCCATAAGAACAAAATAAATGTAATCATAAATTAAAGACAAAACCTTACATTCAAATGAAAATTTAATAATGTGACTTATAAAAATCTTTAAATAAAAAATTCTACCTTATAAATAGAACAAGAAAAGTATATGTAAATTTCAGGTCATACATAAATGTAAACAAATATTATTAAGAGAGCTAGTAGTGCCAATTGAACTTGACAATACAATAAGAAAATGAAATTTTTTTTATTTTAAACAGAATTGGCCAATTATATTTGGGCGTCCAGTCCTATAATAAAACAATAGTAGTGTGGCGATGTTTAGATTCAGAAAGGTGACTAAAAGATGGGGAAATTAATTATAAGTCCCGTGTAAGGAACTTAATTAAGATGAGGTTCCACAAAATCATGTAATTAATCTCATGTCCCACTTAGTTGCTATTGACTGCTCTTTAAGTTGCAATCGACAGATCAAAAGATATTACTGAACAAGAGTTAAAAAATTGTGATTGTCAAACCTCAAATTATTATCGTCTAGCTAAAAGCTGTTATCGTCAGGCCAAACAGATGTTACCATCTGGTCAAAAGTTGTTAGTGACTGAGAATTTAATTATGGGTCAAAACAACTTTTGAAAAAATGATAACAACTGTTTGTTCTATCGATAACAACTTAATGAACAGGCGATAACAACTTCATGGCAAGAATCTAAGATTAATTATGTGATTTTGTGAGACCTCATCTTAATTAAGTTCCTTACACAGGACTTATAATTGATTTTTCCAAAAGAAAAAAGGGAAAATCACATGGAGGTCCCACATAAAGCATTTAATCACAACAAGGTCCCAAACAATCATCAAATTACATTGAAGTCCCAAAGGATCTTGGTATAATAAAATGGTTTGTCATTGTGAGTTGTCAATACCAATTCATTGAGTTGTTACTACACGTAAATGAGCTGGTATTAACAACTCAATGGATTGTCAATTCAAAAGTTATCAATACCAGCTCATTTGGGTGCAGTGACAACTCAATGAGCTGGTATTGACAGCTCACAATGACAAGCATTTTTATTACACCCAGGTCCCTTGGGACTTCAATGTAATTTGATGATTGTTTGGGACCTTATTGTGATTAAATGCCTATATCTTGACCCTTAACCAAACATATCGGATTCGATACCTAGATATAGAAAAGCCTTTGCTATGAGACCCCTACCCTTTAGGTAAAAAAAAAAAAGACCCATACCCTTTTAAGGGGCATTAAATGGATCGGGCTTAGATCGGGCTTGTCTTTATTTATAAGATCTGAATACCTGCCATTGTAACAAAAAATAAAAAAAGAAGGAAAGGGAAGAGTGTGTTTGCTTCGTGATCAGGTGTGTGTTGTAAATATAGTAGCCTAAGCACGTGCTCTCTTATCTTCTATACATGCTTCTTCATTGCCTTTTCTTTTTTCTGCATATCTTTGCATCTACACACTTTAGGCTTTTGAGTAGCAAGAGGCTTCCAAAGGGAGCAGCAAATGGGGAAACACAATATTTAATGAGACTTGGACACAGCAAAACTCTCAAAGGGACCCATTCGTATTGCACAGTGGTTTGTCTCTCTGATCCCCATCACGTGACCAAACCTCTCTGTCCCTGCCATTGTCACCCCATTCTCAAGAGCACGAGTTGTGAATGTTCTTGTGGCCTAGTCTCAAAAGATTGTTTTCATAAATGGGTAAAGGGATGCAAATTTGTTTTAGGAGAAATTTCATTTAAGAGCACCGGATATACAAGAACATGTTTTTTTACTCATAAAAAAAGATGAGTATGGAGAGTTAAGCATGTTTAGATCATTTAAATATCATCTACACAGTGATATTTTTAAAAAGTAATGATCTTTTAAATAAATAATCATTTTAAAACAATGATACTTAAGATATTATATTTATTTTAAATTTGTATCAATTAAAATATTTTTTAAAAAAAAATTACTTCAAAAATATCAAATCTGTCTGTACGACACCAAATAAGTTTTAGATTATTTAGATATATTTGGTTCTCCCTACCCATCTTTTTTATAATTAAGAAAACCAGTTCTAAGTATACAATATTTTTATAAAATGTTGGCTCGATGTTCTCATCAAGGTTACAATAAGGCCAATAGCCTTATCAAAGCTCTTATAGTCCGTACAAATGGAAGGTTATGAATTAATGCAATATTTCTCATCTTCTCACATTGTAGGATTGCTTCGGAGATCTTAAAAAAACAAGGTTACAATAAGAAAGGATGGAGCAAGGTTTTTTTTTTTAACAGATGTATTTATGGGTCTACGTCATTTGAAATGGATGGTTATGAATTAATGCAATACATCTGTAATAAATGTTATGGGTCTAGATATATAATACAAATAAAAATTATCTAAAACTTCTTGAAAATAACAAGGCCCATGCCACAATTCAATTTTTTTTTACAGATGTATTTAAAGGTTTTTTATTAATAATAAGGTCTTGATATGGTAACAGGAAACAGTAACCTTTATATAATCCAACAATTCAAAATTTGTTTACAGATGTATTTAAAGGTATTTTTTACATATATGAACAGGCGACAATCGATCAACGCCTTTTCTAAATCCTATTACCAGGTATCCAAGCAACAAGCTACTCAAATTTTGGGGTTCATATCTTCCCCTTCCAACACAAATGTCTTCTCTATGACTCGAACCCAAGATCCCAAAAGTTAGGCCTTGCACCACTACACCAACTATGTGTTGATCTTATAAAGTCTTTTACATAGTAGGAAAGGCCAGAATCAACCTTTATTAGGAAATTTTTATATGTTTTATTGACCATATTCTCTTTTAAGTTTTGCTTCATAAATTAAAAGTTTTAGTTGTAAGCCGATAGATTATCCGTACATACTAAAACAATTTTCTTATGTAGAAAATTGTTTTTTAGTGGAAATGGGAATACGTGAATGGATATATCTCCTCTCTTTTTATTTATATATATATATATATAAAGGGATGGATATATCCTTTATTATATGATATTCTAATAGCAAAATAACAGATTAGTTAATAACAAAAGATTTGATTAAAAATATTCATAAGCTTAGAATAGAAATTTATTTGGTGAGTTTAGTTTCTAGATGCACAAGAGTAAGAACAAGTATAATTGCAGATTACCCATTATTAAAGTCTTTACACTAGAAGCCGCATCCAATAATCAACTAAAGAGAATTGAAGAGCTTTCAAAAAAAGAAAAAAAGAAAAAGAAAGAAAGAATAGAAAAGAAAAGAAAATAAAAGGGATGCTGGTACATTATTACTTTGGGTTTATATTATTACTTTAGGTTTCGAAGAAACGTGAGAGAAGTATAAATTGAAAAAAAGATGAAATTCTTATTAAAAATATTGGGGAAAAAAGAATCTTTTATGGGTTGAGAAGTGATAAATTAGATTCATCGACTTGACTTAAATAGACTAAAAAGACACTCCAACATTATACACTAAACATTGTATTCTTTTTCTTTTCATCGATCTAAACATTGTATTCACGTTACTCAAAAGAGAACATCTTAACTAATTAAACCAAACCCAACCATATGTTCACGTGACTTTGAAGAATATATGTGTAACCACTGAAACTGAATTACAAAATTCTAAATAGCCACTCTTCTGACACGTAAAGATCACACACGTGTTCTATCATAAATGAGACATATCTATGTTGTTCCCTTTTTATTTTAAATTAATTAGCATAATCATTAACTCAATCAGTACCATGATTAAAGTCGGAAAAAGATAACACTATATTGCGGTGTACGAGTATGTTTATATATGAGATCTACGAAGATTAATAAAGTATTCTCTCGGGTTGAGAGCAATTTATATATGAACCCTATAAATCGATCAGTACGGACGATAAATGAGAGCAATATATATGTATATGCATTCTTTCGGGTTTGGCCAATGAATGAAGTGGACACAGACAGTCATTTCTTGATGGGGAAGCAAGAAACAGTGGTTACGTATTTCCACATGACGGGATCTTACATACAGCATATGATATGATAAAAAGTACTCTCTCCATGTTACATTTCATTCTCCATATTCTTCACATGCCAATGTACTTGCTTAAACACCAGCTCTTCATCATATTAGAATGAATTTGTTAAACCTGATGAGTATGTGGATTGACATTAATTAATTGGTCAGATTATTTAATATTTATTTCAAGTAGTTATACTATTTAATATTGAGCATAAATCATATCGGACCTATTTATAATGCATATTCTATGTCATACATAAATTTAGGGATTTAGAGAAAAATGACAAATAAATACCTTCTCAATTTCATAATCTTATATAAGACATTTTAACTAGATTAGTAACAGTACTAACAAATGTAAATCACATATATGAGATTTTGAAATTCTAAATATATTACTCCCTCCCACCCTCTCCACACTATTTCTTTTCTGCTCTCGTGTGGTTAGTCTTCTCAAATTGAGATCAGTCAAGTGTCCATGAATTCTTATGAGTGGACAATTCAAATACACAAATAGATTATTATTGTATCCATTGATATTTTTTAGAAATATTTCATGTAAGAACTCTAAATTAATTCAGATTTGAGTTGGATTTAAAATCTTGATTGAAGATTATGTAAATCTCTTCCAATGTATTTTTTTAATTTATAATTTCAAATTCAATTTTTTTAAGGATATATTAGGTCTCATCTTCCGAACCCATCTACCTCTTTTTAAATTTTTTAAAATTGATAAATTTTCTTAAGCATTACACAGTCAGGAAAATAAGTCGCATGTTGGTCATCACTTATACCTAAATAATACAACTAGTTATAAGCTTACTATGGGTATTGGTATATTTAATGTTATATGTTGATTTACCTATTAAGGCCGGTAGTTTTATGTGCGAATAATGCAATTGGTTAAGAAAAAATGGTGGTTCATCATTTCCTTGATATTCATCAGCTTGATAGTTTTGGATGATCAATATTGATTAATAACTAATAAACCCGTAAAGGTTAGATATTGTAATCAAATGGAGCTAAAATGGATGCATTATAACAGGGGAAAGGAGTATACTAAATTTGATTGAAAACAAATATGTAATTAATTAAATTATACAATAAGTAACTATACTTAGTATGAGTAGAACAAACTTGGTACCCTTAATATAGTCATCAATTGAAATACTGTGGATAAAATATGTTGGTGGAGGAATTATCCTTTTGGGATATGATAAAATCCAAATCTCCTATTCCAAATGCATGCACTGGATAACTAATTTATAAATGTTGATAAAATTAGGTAATTCAGTTATTTATAAGAATATATGTTTGTTTCCTTAACATAACCCTTTAATCATTTACATTAGAAATTATCGCTTTAGTACGTATTAATTAAACCCTCCTTCATATGTTCAGTAATGAGAATAGTTTAAAAAATTTTATACATTTAGATTAGAAAACAAAGTGAATTGAGGTCTTATATTTTTAAAACAATTCATTTAATTAACTATCATATTTAAAAACAATACGTGATACATTTAAAAAGAGGGAATGATATATTATGAACAAAGTGGGATCTAGCTAGGCTGTAAAATAAGGATATGTCGTCTGCAAAGACAGAATAACATCATCATGAGATAGCATCAAACTGTCTTTTATGGTTCCCCCTTGTGTCTCATAAAATTGGATCTATATATGTTTCAACTAACGTTGCCTCTCCTTTCCCGATTAAGGTTGTATGCTTATGATTGTATAAATTTAATTAATATTGGATCTATATCTTATGAATGCTTATTGTATAAATGTAATAACACTGCCTCTCTTAAAGGGAATAATTGTTTTAATTTATTTTTAAATTTTCATCATAAAACTCTAACTTTGACCCATCTATATTTAGATTTATTAGTGATAATTAGTTTGAAATCAATATATATATACACACACACTAATATCGACATGATACTATCTATCTTGGATCCTATATGTATCTCTAGTTTGTAGTAAAATTTACACTGCTATGTCACGTATTTAAGACATAAGGTATATAACTCAATTCATAATTAAACTCAAAATGAGCAAATAATTAATTATATATCTTGCCCATTCATTAAGTTCATATTTATTAATAATACTGTATAAAATTGATATTTATGTATATGGAAAGTACTTTAACTTATAAGTGACGTCACAAACTTTAAGCCAACCATTAAAATTAAAAAGAAAAACTTTAGTTATTTTTTGATCAATTTAATTAGGCTTCATGTCAATTACTTTCTTTTCTTTTTTTTTTTTTTTTTGAATCAGTGTGCAAATTTGGTTTCGCATTGACAACTACTAAACCATGAGTCTGCAACGAAATATAGATGCTCTTAGTCTAGTAAATATATACATTTTTAGGGTAAAAGACAGAAAAGATATTCTTTAAAATTAAAGGACTAAATTGAACTCTTGTATAATATTAGATGGCCAGATGTACATTTTTCCTAAAAGTATACTCCTCTTGCCATAAATTAATGTAGAAGCTAGATAAATAATAATTTATAAATATTAAGAAAACTAATAAAGTTAGTTATTTGTAACAAATGTGTGATAATTTTTTTTAAATATTCCCTCCATCCCATAATATAAGGTCCACTTTTTTTAAATGACCTTGTCCCTAAATATAAGGTCCTATTTGACTTTGTTTGAGTAATAAATACGTTTTTTCCCATTTTACCCATGCATTAATTTCTCCCACACATTCTCTTTCATCTTCTTTTCATAATTACCCTCTCTCTTACTCATTCATAAATAAGGGTTTTTTTTGGTAAAAATGGCATATTTCATACACATTTGTTGTTTTTAACTAACTTTAACTTCTTTTATAGGAAACTGCAATTCGGTTAAAAAGATCTTATATTATGAGACGGAGGGAGTACCTTATTTAATAATTACCATCATTAACGTAAATCTCATTTAATGCAAGCAATATAAAGGTATAGCTTGGGAAAAATTATAAATTAGGGAGGTAATTTGCGATAAAATCTTGCAAATTAACATCAAAACAAATCTATCAATTAGTTGATATATTTTAGGAATAGAAGAGTATAATGTTTAAGGAAACATCAAGTGATTGTTATGGTGTTTCAAATATTTCAATTTTTCTTTTTTTGTCAGGTTTCAAATACTTAATTTGTATCTAAGAATTAAGGCTGTTTTCTTTTAATAGTTGGAATAGCCGGAAGAGTATGAAGAAAAGGATATAATTAAAGAATGATGAATGCAACGAACAAGTGGCATGGAAAATAAATGTTGTGTTGTGGTTCAAATAACAAAGTCTCATAATGATGAATAGGGTCCATAAATTAATGATAGTTACATGGGATGCTATGAATCAATAATTGAGAGCATATAACGCCACAAATATGTTTATCCTTTTAATTGTGTTATTAAATAATTGGATGTGTTCGAACAGGAGAAACACAACACAACGATTATTAGATTCAACGATTTTTTTTTTCTTCTAAATTTTTCTATCTTACCTTTTTATTTGGTGTTTTTTATAGTTTAAAGAAATCAATAATAACTTATTTTTGTTCATTGAAGATATTTGAATCGTAGAGAATATCTATTGAATTTAACAATAGTTATTCCAACAAAAAAGAATTTAATTATAATTACGTGTGTTATTAAATTGGATTTGAACTTAAAAATAATAATTGTCAGCGTTTTTTAAATCTCTAGATGAAGTATACATTGCAACAATTATATATTTAGAATATATATATCATTTAATGGATACAATTTAAAATTTTATATTATATCCAAAAGATGGAGAAAAAACGCCCAATGTTACATGAATATATAATATATAAATCTTTTGAAAATTACTTTGCTATATAAATATATATATATATATATATATGATTTTGTCAGTTGATACAACTTCTCTTATTTCATGGAACCATACAACATCCCCTAACCCACTCCTTCTTCTTGGTAAGACATTCAATAAAAAAAGAGTCTTATACTAATTATAGTATTAATTAATTGAGATATCTCTTATTTTTTCTATATAATTCAGAGAATGACTCCACAATGTGATTGATGATGGAACCACATCAAAAGTCCATCAAATTAAAGTTTAATTCGTTGGAATTTGAGATAAATGTTAAATAATGATGGGAAATAAAATTTGTTGAAGATAATTATTGTCCTTTGAATTGTTCCTTGTCGTAATTCATGGCCTCTTTATTTCTCAAGATAAATTTCTAATGACAACATAGTCATCATTGAGAAACCCAAAGATGTTAGCATTACCTTTTCACATTTCCTCAAGTAGGAGAGTTTCATCTTTAAAAAACCGATTTTATTCAACAGTTCCTTTCACATTCTATTGAATAATTAATTGACAATTAAATGTATGAAAATCCCAAAGGCATCAGCTATAACATTTCACATATCTTTAAATAATTGAACTAAGCCTATTAATATTATGTTTAACATTTAAACCAAATTTATTTAATTTATTTAACAATACCAGTAGGCCTCATGCCTATTTGCTGGAAATGGACTAGTCCCAACCCAAAACAATAATATATACAGTTATCCAAATATATTGAAACATAAGAATGCATAAGCAAAATATGAAAGCCTAAGTATGGCAATATACAACACGCTGGCAAAAAAGCCCAAAGCAAATGCTCACTATAGTTCAGTGAGTAGACAACAACTCCTTTCCATGAGTATTAGCTATCCAACTAAAACCTGTAAGAAGTGAGCAACGAGAAGGTAAACAATGTCTACGGTAACCAATACCTACCAGCTTACATGTGAGTGTGTGTGCTATCAAGGTGTTAATGTGGGCAGCTATATAATATATATGAATAGTTCGAAATATGAATACATAACCATATAATCATACAATAACCCGTACTAAGAAATATATTTGACAACTTCATGTATATCACTTTTCTTTACAAAATTCTAAAATACATTATGCACAAATAGCCATAATGTTCGCCCTTCGAAACTTTAGGTTGTTCCTTACCACTAGGTGGACCAGAGTGGTGTCTCAACCCGTACCCAAAATCACGGAGAAGTAAAACTTGATGGGGATTTCAACACATACTTAGAACCACAGAAGAAATGCTCGATAGGGTTCTAACCCATACCCAGCTGATTGTGCTTGATTATTATATATTTTTAGCCACTAATTATAGGAAATTAGTATTTGTTATAGGCTAATATATAGGGGTTTATGCACTTTTACACTTAAGGTCTAATAATATTGAGTTAGTTGCATATTCATCTTAATTGGAGTATTTTAGGACATTAACTCATGCATTTGGCATTTTTAAATTTGAATTACTTCATATGTGCTTAAAATTTCCATTGTATGTGCAAGAGAATCAAAGCAAAAACAAAGTAAAAAAAGGAAATTTCTACACAAAAGTAACTTCTACAAAATAGGAAACTTGTGCAAAAAGGAAACGTCTGTACAATAGGAAATTACTGATTAGGAAACTAGATCGATTGACTGAGCCTAATAGATTGGCTTCTAAACTTCCCTAATTGGTAATATCAACAAGAATAGGAAACTTCCTATTTCGATTGGATTGGTTGATTTGGTTGATTGGGTCTGCCTAAAATATTTCCTTTTTTTTACTAGAATAGGCAACCCTATGCCTAATTGAGGTTAAAAATTTTCATAATTGATTATTCTAATCATCACTTCCTATTTTGTCCAGATTTCCTGATATTGAGTGATTGGATCTTCCCTAAATCTTTCCTATTTGTTAATCCTAGTTATAATAAGATACCTTAGGCCAATTTGGATAGTTTACACACTCATTCCACCAATTCTCTCGTCTATTCCACAATTCTTCATTGATTCTTCATCGAGCTCGAGTTGTAGCTGCTCTTGGGCGACTTTTCCTCCTCTTTGATGAACTAAATCGGCCCGATGCTCTCTTGAATCATGGACTGACCTGAAGTAAGCATTGAATCTACTTTAGAAGAGTTTTTCTTTAGTTCCAATTATATAGTTTTGAACTTCCATATGTACCTTGGATACTCGTTTATCTTTTGTTCACATTTCATTTGTGTTTGAGATCCTAGACCATGTAGCTGTTGAATTCTATTTGCATGTATTGATTTAGTTTTGTTCTAGTTCCATTTATCTTCCTAAATTACCATGTTATGCTTAGTCTTTGTTGATTTCATTGTCTATCATGTTTGTTGGATGATTTAATCCATGGTGCTTCATATAATTGTATTATAATTAACCTAATTGGTCCATTGAGGTTAAGAGGTGCCTTAATTGACCTATTCCTTCAACTAAGGCTAATTGTATCCATTTGTGTGAACTTAGCTCAATTAGCTCATTAATTCTCTAAGAGTGTGAATAAATTGTTTGTTCCGTATCATCTCTAGCCAAGAGAGCATCCCATCATTTGCATTCCATCACCTATCTATTTTTATCCTAAAAATACCAAAAACAAGTCTTTACATTTATTTTATGAAAAATACCAAAAATAACCTACTCTCAACCCCCGATTTTATACTTTAATTGCATTTAGTTTTCCTACATTAGTTCATTAGACTCCTTAAGAGACAATTCAGGAAAGCACCACTAGTGCAATCCTTGGTTAAATAAATTAAATTGCATTTGAACCCAAAGTCGTATTAGGAAAAGCTCAAATCACCAACACGTCGGAGGGTAGTACTCGATGAGGGTCTAACCCATACCCAATACACTGATAGATATAATCAGTCCCTTTGTACCAATAGAGTACCTCATCATGTGATGGTAACAATAACCTGCATCGATGCCAAACCAACACAACCATATATATATGCATCACAAGAAACAATCGTAATTCAACCAAAAATCAGGCACTTAGCCTTTCCAGTGTCCCAAAAACTTATGCAATAAGATTTCCAAAATCATATTTATATATATATACCTTTTTCAATTTATAATACAATACACAGATATATATGCCAAGTTCACCATAAAAATCCCACAAGACCTTTTTATATCTGAATAGCCAGTTGAAATCATGCTATACATATACCACCAAAATCCCGGAATCCATAACCAAAAGTAATTTCAAAGCTCTTACTAACAATGCGCGTGCGCGCACACACCCACAAAAACTAGTAAGAGTGGTTACCTTCAAGCAGGATACTTGGAATACCGCAACAAACAACACCCCCATGCTTGACTTAGGACAATTCACTGTCTACACAACAATCACACACAATAATATTAACAATCAAATACAAATTTGGGAATTCAATTCCCAAACCAAAACATCAATCCTCAAGAAATTTAACCCAAATCTCTCCTCAACTAGAACACTCCTTAATTCTCTCAAACACTTTGTAAATTATATTCTATCCATCAAGATCCTCCATCCATATTCATCCTAAAATCCTGATATCCAGCATCACCTATTCAAGTAAGTCCTCTCAATTCATATAACATCTTAATTCAATCCTATTTATCCAGCAAATGGCATTAATTTAACCTCCATAAATTTATAGAATTCACCAATTAACCTCAAGTACCCATATTCCAAGAATTCCTTCTCAAACAATAACTTATTCCAAACTTAATAGATCCAAAATTCCACCAAATCAACCATATTAAAATCATCATATAATCTTAAATAAACTCTAGGAACCACCAATAAATCTCAGACAAGTCAGATCACATAATCTCCAAATTTTCCCTAAGCTCAAAAATTCAAAAATTCCAAAAAAAATAGAAAACCTCAAATAAGTTGAAAATCTCTTTAGAGGGTTTCTAAATCACATATTAAACTTCAATATAATGGGTCATATATCTTAAAAACCCCAACTCAACACAAGACCTATTTATGAAACAGAACAAATCAGAGAAACTAGTGATATAGGCGCGTAGAGGGAACTTACAAGAGTCTGAATATAGGCTTAGTTGGCCGGGAAATCAACTACTTTGATGTCGGCATGCTCTTAAAGGTCCGGCCACCAACGTTTTCAATCTTTTTCCTTAGGCACAGATTGGACCGAAAGTGAGTAAAGGAAGGATGTAGGAGGTGAGACAAGATGAGAGGTTATAAGAGATGGTGGTTTTCGGTGAGGTTTTACCAAAAAAAACCCTTAAAGACACGGATGGCGGCACGCAAGAAGGGAGAGAAGAGAGAGAGAGGAAGGGAGGAGAGAGAAGGATGAAGGAGGAAGGATTGATGGTGACCAACACTGCACCGGTGAGGCCGCCAGACTTCGATCACTCACACACACTCTGTCAAGAGAGATAGAGGAAAGAGAGAGCTGGGAGGGAAAGGGTGAGGATCGTGAAATGAGGGGGAAGGAAAGAGGAGAGGGAAAAAAAGAGAAAGAAAAAGAGAAAAGGAAAAAGAAAATGAAACTGGGTAGGAGCATAGACTATTAGGCCATAAAATCCTCAAATAAGATATTTCTTCTGAGATAAAAATTTTCTTTTCATTTATGTCTCCCATAATAACTCCTTTTGAATCTAAATATAATTTTCCCAAATTATTGACCTTAAAATAAGGAAGAAACTAAGCATTTAAAGTCCTTAAAAAATACCTGAAATTTCTCAAATATCCTCATAATCCATCATTTTCCATTAAGTAGTTCCTAATTACACCCACTAATCCTCAATTAATTTCTAAGATGTTACATGGACCCCTTTCAAAATCCCCAAAAACACAAACTTTGAAACACCCAAATCATAAACAAATCTTTCCCAAAAAAGAGGAACCATAATAGGAACTTAGGAAGGTTCAAAAACAAGTTTGAAACCAAGAGAACCACCCATTGCAGTCAGATTTCATAGCACTTATAAACCCCAAAATCTTATTCATGAAATTTCATGCAAATACAAGAGAAGAGAAGAGGAATGGAAGGGAATGAAGATACCTAAGGACTGAAGCTTGAAAACCCAAGGATTTCCTCACCAATTTTGAGCCCTAACAGAGCCCTAACACTCCACTTTTAGCCTCTCCCTAAAAAATATAACATATGGGACCCTAAATTCATAAAATACCAATTTATGAGCGTCAAAACTTTTAGGAGTTTGCCTCTGTGAAGTGCCACTGATAGCAACTTTGGTCAACTTCAAAGATTCATAACTAATGTTGTAGACCTCTAAAAATCAAGATTTAAGACTATACAAAAAGCTTAGGATGTCTAATTTCCAATGAAAAAGGAATAAGTCAAAAACACCATCATTTGACCCTTCAAAATGAAAAGTCATATGACTTCCCAAAACTTCAATTTTAAATGAGGGGTTCAAATTCAAAATTGAATAACTCACTCTACAAGTCTCAAAAATTCATAAACTTGGACTCTTTGGAAAGCTACGAATGTTAGCTTTCTAGTGCAAAAACAAGCATTCAAAAATAATATCATTTGATACCTCAAAACACTTTATTTCTCAGCACTGCTCTAGGAAACCCCAAACATAACTTCCAATCATAAGATTTGTTGTATCCAATCCTCTTAAACCTCAAATTTCACCTCAATTAGCTCCCATTTAAGATTATACTTCAATTGCTAAGATCCTACACCCACTAATCCTCATAGAGAAGCCAAAGTACATAATTAGATTAATTTCTTAATTCACTCCAATCAAGCCTAATTTCAATATTAAACAATAACTGAAACTTAGGATGTTACACCTTACACATTCCAATAAAAGCCCATTTCATAAAAATTTTATACAAAAATTAAAATTTTATTATTATTGATTTGAAAAACCCCAATATTTCTACCATGTCCTTTGTATTCAACAATTCCTTTCACATTCCATTGAAGGATTAATTAATAATTAAAGGTATAAGAAGCTCAAAGGAATTAGTTACAACCTTTCAAATTCATTTAAATAAGATAATGTCATCTTTGAAAAATTGAATAAAGTCTTTTCATATTATGTATAACATTTAATCCATATTTGTTTAATTTATTTAACAACCCCTTACACATTCCTTTAACAATCCCGTTCATGAAAAGTTCATGATTATTGTGTTCATAGAAAAATACGGCAATCATAAGTAAGCACTTCAAACTTTTGTGAGAGCAGATTATATTGTTTCAAGGCATCCAAACCCATCATTGTTAGTAGTGTTGCATACCAAGCCTAGTTTTCAAGGGTTTTCCACAAAACATCGTCATCTAACTTCTTCACAACAGATTGCTAGCTTTTGAATTTATGAAATAAGTAGATAAACATTGGAGTGAATTTCTAAACAAAATTAAATTAGGATTATTGAGATACAAGGGCTTTATTTCAAAATTGTTAAGGAAAGATAAAGATCATTGTAGATTGAATATCAACCAAAATGTCATGAAAAGAAGAACACTTAAAATTGATTACATGAAACAAGAGCCTAATGGTAGTTCAAAAAGAGTATTTGTATATGTGTGAATGCAAATTAAAACAATTACTCACCCATGTCTATGATAAAAATGGAATAAGAAAAATACAAAGGTAAAAGCTTCAATAAAAAGTAGGGAAAGAAAATAGAAAAAACCATGACTTTTTGTGGGTATCAATCTTCCAATAAACCACAAAAAGGAAAGGGATGCTCATATATATATATATATATATATTCATCTTTATATCTTAAAAAGGGAAAGAAAACATAGAATCAATCAAGAAAAGAGAAAGAGAAATGATTAATCAAAATACAAATAAAGAGAAAAATGATGCATTTTCACATCAATTCTCCTAATATCAAAAATAGAAAGGGAAGAAAACTATAAAGTAATAATTCTAAAATAAAATCATTGGGAGAAAATAGAATCAATCATACATGTTTCAAGGCATGAATCTCCATGTAATCATGTATACGAAAAACAGAAAGTAAATATATATTAAGAACTGAGAATTTGGAGACAGAAAAATAGTTGATGTGAAGAAGAGAAATCATCCCATTGAGCAAGAAATAATCCCACAATATAAGTTATATGAGAGTAATCAATCGCTAGAATATGAAGGGCCACGATAAATGACACTCATAACCATGAGTCAAAAAACATTGGAATGTGAATGGTCACTAAATGGTTGATTAATGGTGTTTGCATCTAATTTAGATAATTGGAACAAATTTAATGGCTTATTAACAGTGTTACCATGCAATTTAGAGAATTATATTGATTGATAGAAAAAGAGTTATTGCTAGTTTCAAACTAACTTCTTGGCATCAAAATTTTAGGATGGTTAATTAGAATAACTAAGTTACATAATTTTATATTTAGAGCCTTATAAATTTTACACTTGATATTTAAGTTGGTAGTATAGAATACTTAACATTTATCTAAACCGAAAATAAAAGTGAAATTACATTGCGGAAGCCTTTAGATCTCATGTATATGTCTGCATTCTACTTGAATTCAACCAACCAGTCAAAATCAGCACATAACACTATTTTGGTCTTATTATAAAAAGGTAATGAAAGCTGAATTGCCATTAACAACTGAATCAAGCTTCAAATTGACAACAAAAAAGTCCCAGAAATTTCCAGCTATGTATTGGTTGTCAGAAAAAAAAATTTGGGGGTGGGTCAATTTCACTATGAATGTTTCAAAAGCAAGCTATGTCACTCCATCGTTAAAAATGTTAAACTTGATTGAGATATTGAAGGAATGGAGAAGATGAGAGGAATTCTTATTGCATCGACTTAGGGCATGTGGGTTGGACCTGGAATCATGGGAGGTGTGCTACTCTTCCACCAAAATTTGCTTTGATTGAAATAAAGATGCTGAATTATTTGTTGGAAATATTGCACATGAATGTGTCAAATAAAGAGTTTCTCCAATATTATTGAAATATATATTATTAAATGAAGCGATATATTTTAAGAAATCATGTTCTTATAAATTAAAGAACTTATGTCGGTTCATGAATTAACATGAGATTCAAGAATCTAACATATAGTTATGACTCTTTTGTTGAAGAAGTATAGTGGTTCAAGATACACTACTTTAAGGTATCTCTTCATTACCTATAAATTCCCATCATCATAACACCATTATATATGTTAAGAAAAGTAAAGTGTAGAGCAAGAATCCACAGTTGTATTTGAATTAGTTATTTTTTCTTCCACTAGTCCTATAACCATATGTATCCTTATAAGAAAACTGTTAGAACAAAACAAAACAGAAGATGGGGTGAATTGTATATTATATGCAACTTTTTGGACTCTAAAAACTCTCAAAAGTACTTAGATGGAAGAAAAGAGAACACTAGATTTATACTAGCTCAACCCAAACTCATGGCCTATATCTCATTCTCTGGCCCTTTCTAGGGTACACCAAACAAGTCAAGATTAAGTCAGGTTCTTGACAGCCTTGACAGAGAATTAGCTTTAGTAAGAAAATACTCTCTCTTGTTATTAAAAAAAATGAAAACTCTCTCTCTCTCTCTCTCATATTCTCCCCGTACACTTTTTAATGTAAAACCCACCTTAGTATCCCAATATCCAAAAGCTCTTAGAAACAAAAGAGATTACACAAAGTAGATAAAGAAACTCAAAAGCTTAATGAAGCATGTGAACAAAAGAATTAGAAATTTTAGAATGCTCAAAGTGCTTAATTGCTCTCTTTCTCATTGTCTCTACTTTCTTCAAACCTTGTTCAAGGAAATACATAGGCTTGAATGGATCGTGTTTTGAAAACTTAGCTGTTGGAAATTGTATCCATTTGAAAGACATTTGAAATTGATAAATCTTGTGAAGCCAACTCATCAATCCTTGTCTCGTGAGTTGTTAAGAGACATTGTTTGATGAAAATATGATCTTGAGGGGAATTTTTCCAAGTTTGACTTGCTCTTGGACTTCATTAAATGCCAGAGACAAGGTTGAGTTGATAGTGTAACATCCCAATTTCTAAATTCATAAATTTTAAAGTTGTTGAATTTTTGGGGTGAGATTAAATATTAAGGACTTATTACCAAATCATAGCTATAGCTTTAGGGAGAGGAGAAATTTATAAAGTTTGGTGGGATTAAACAAATATATCAAAAATAGTTTTCAAGTGATATATTTCATTTCTTTGAATATTGTGGAATTTATATTTGATCAAAACACATAAATTTAGATCAAATATTTGAATATGATATGTTTTTTTTAAAAGTGTATTATATCTATATAAATTAATAATGATAACTACAAAAAAGAGAGAAAGAGAAGAGAAATAAAAATAATATATATATAAGAAAATCATAGTGGGGCTAACATGCATCCCCACTGATTTAAGCTAGTTCTAAATGCGTCGAGGTCAAAAGCAAACAAGATAAAACCAAGGATTGCATGTAGTGGTGAAACTTCTAGTCACCTCACTTGAGAAGTCAACTTTGACCTACACCTAAGCTAAAATAAATGCATAAAAATGGTAAAGATCGGGGGGTTTGTCATTGAAATGATATTTTTGGTATTTTTTGATTAATGAAAGTGCTTTTTGGTTTTGGATTTAATGGGAAAACAAAGAAAAAGTGATTGAAACTCTTTTTGATGAATTAGGGCACTTGGTGAAAGGTTTGCAACCTTCCTAACTTCTCAAATGATTAAGGAGTTCAAAATCCAAGTTCAAAGTATAAACCTCAAACTAATCCACTTGAGTCTAATTAGCCTAAATAACAATTGATTCGGTGCATTGCTTTCTCAATCATCAATTAGGTTAATTATTGAAAACCAACTTGGTAGTGTAATCTTTGGATAAAAATGCATGAGTCTCTATTTAGGTGTAAAATTGAACCACCTAAGTATGGATCTAATGTTTAAATACGCATGTGATGAACAAACGCAACTAACATATACCAGCAATCCATATGAGATAAGCAACTCTACCACATCAAATGCATTATACCCAATATTTATGCACTAAGGTTCATACAGCAAAAGCAAACACATAATTACACATAAGACCTAAGAGAAGTTCTAGTTGAATCCTCCCACTGTGAATCCCCAAAAACGCCTAACCACTCATGCTTCCACCAATGCAATACACGATTTGACTTGAGAATCCCATGAAATTGTAGTAGGATGGCTGAATTTTCCATAGGATGTGAAAGAAAATGGAGGAAAATCAAAGTAGAGGTGGATTTGGGTGTAAAAACTATGGAAATCTGAGAGGAAGAGATGAGAGATGAAAGAGGCAAGTTAAGAACTCCAAAATCCGGCATACAGTTCGAAAATTGCATGAAGTTGCTACTTAAGGTAATTTCTAGGCAGATTTCAGGGGTTCAGAGAATCCACAGCAAACTATGCAATCCAAGAGGTTTTTTCTTTTGTTAATGATGTTACAAGTATTTTATTATCATTATTTTCTTATGATTGAACTATTTATAAAAAATTTGTATCAAGAGAGTTAAAATTTATAAATTTATAAAAGCAGATTTCTTATTTTGTGATTATTCTTAGTAATTTTGCAATCTTTTCAATTTTTTCTAGTGATTTTTTTTCATATCTCACAACTTGCAATTTTAAAATATATATTAACACAATATTTAATATTTATGCCTTAAATTAAGAATTATGTTGTTCTAACTTAATATATAAAAAAATAAAAAATTTATAAAAATAAAAATACCATGGACCAACCCCATGAACAGTCAAGTCGAGCTTCGAAATTCTACCCTTTTAAGGAAGTCGAGCCTAAATGGGTGGCCTTGAATATATAGAAGTACCATTTCACATGTGTTTAGAGTAACTAAAGAGAGATGACTGTTAGAGTTATGGCTCCCTACACACACCTATTCATATATATTCCTTAATTTATAAAGACATGACTTTATTGAAATACACACATCTTCATTTTATAATATTACATCACATTCACTACTACAGAATATATCTATCCCACTAAGGCAGCTTTATTTGTTACAATAAATGCCTCATTAGGTCTTATTATTTTATAAAATAAAAAAGAATTAAATGATCAAATGTTGCGTTTGTGTACTTGATAGATTAATTTTTTTTAAAAAAATTATATTTCCTAACGTGGAGTTTGTTAGAATAAACGTCGTGTTAGGGATAATAAATTAAAAATAATTAAATTGTCTAATGCAGCTTTTGTTTACACAAATGCAAGCTTGACAAGTTATTTTTTTTTTAAAAAAAACTATTTCTCATCCTACGACGTTTATTATATTAAATGTCGCAATAGGGCTAACGTTTTAATTTTTTTAAAAAATTAATGCCCAAACGCGGCATTTATTTTAATAAACGCCACGATATAGCTTAAAAAATTCAATTTCCCTCGCTCTGAAGCTTGCGCCCCTTCCTAACTCTCTCTTAAACCCTTACAAAGCTCCATTTTGCATCGTTCACCATTAACTCTCTCTCAAACCTTACCACCAAGCTCATTGTCGTTAGAGCCTCCGCTATCCATTGTCGATCTCATTGTCTTTTAGGTCTGCTCGAAGCGTCTCAAAGCTTGACCACCACCACCAAGCTCGTCGTCGTCTTCTGCTGCTGCTCGACGCTGTGCCTCACCAAGCTTGCCTTCACATTATTCTTCTCATTGAATGGGTTGCTTCTCTTTTTAGTCTTCCCTTTTCTTCGTTGGTCGTGGAAGGAGAGCTAAAGAAGAGAGAGCCGCCGAAGAGTTTCGTCGTTCGCCACAACCTTTTTTTCTTCTGGTCTCTTTCTCTTTGGCTACTGTGTGAGAGCCCAAATTCCATATGCATCATCCTTCCTTTGGGTAAGCAAGTCTTTCACTCCTCAATTTGATTTTGGCTTAGGTTTGTGTAGTGTGGAATGTTAAACAAAATTTCAGAGTAATCGATTGCTTTTTGGCGTGTTTATGGTGGTTTGTGTGGCTGTTTCATTTGAGATTCATTGGCCATTAAAGATAGTCTAAAATGGTCTTTTAGAAGGATAAGCATGATCATTGTTGTGCATTAATGTTGCTGCATGTCTAAGTTGTCTATTTGAATGTAAATAATGCTGATTATGGTTTTTTTATGATAATCAATAATGCTTCAATAATGTTGATTGTGGTTTCTTTTCTTTGTGATAAAACTTTGTGGTCTACAATGTTTTTGTTCCAATTAATGCTGTATATATGCTTTGTGAATTCTGTTGTGGTGGGCTATGGAAATATATTAATCAGTTGATTATTAGTATTTTGTTGACTATCATTTTTATACTAAAAGAGATGGGATTGAACCCGATAACGTTCATTTCTAATTTGTTATGCTGCCGATTTTTTTAAAATAAGGAAACATTGTAAGGTAGCTACCTAATGAGTAAGTCATATACATCTTACCACCACTTTCCTTTAGTAGGCTATATTGTTGGATCGGAAATTGATGTTTTGTGATCGACGTCCAAGGGAATACATAGATGGAGAAAAAGAGTTCATTGAATTTACAGCTAGTCATGCAAAGGATGATAACAGAATTGTATGCCCTTATAAGTCTTGTTTTTATGGAAAGCGTATTCGTCCTCTTGACTTGTTAGGTCATTTAATTTGTCACGGAATCGACCCATCTTATACATAATGGCCAAATCATGGTGAGACTTATGAAGATGAATGCAGAGATTGGGGTACATGATGTTAATGGCGCTTCAAATGTGCTTGACACAAACATGTGTGATGAGGCGATGACCTTGAAGAAATATTGAATGTGGCAGATGAGGAGAATCCTGAAATATTTTAGACACTAAAGAGCGATGCAGAGATGCCATTATATGTTGGATGCACCAAATACACAAGATTGCTAGCGGTGCTAAAATTGTATAACTTGTGGCACATTGGCTTTTGCTTGCAATCAATCTGACAGTACTCTCGAGTTCCATATTTTACTATTTGGATCCTACTATATCTGGTTAACCAAAGGATTGTGAAGATATGTCGTTCCTCTTCAATAAGTAAGTGATTGTCAACATTTGAACCTGTTATATTATTTGTTATTTTATGACCCTAGCTAATAAAATTAATTTAATTTGTTTCATTTTCAGTGTATTGACTGGTTTTCGAGCCTCTCAAGGGTTAAGTTATTCCAAAGCCATTAACAAGAAAGATGCCTATGTGTGGAAGAAAGTCAATGTTTTATAAATTACTCAAGTTTTTAAAAACAAACTATTTAAATCGTAACGTAAAAACATATAATGTTTTTATATGATGTTTGATGGTTTTTGTTATAGTGCTCATTTGTTATAGTGCTCATTCCAATTTAATAACAATGATTGTGGGTATTACGTCCCAGTTCATGAATGATGTTGTAACACATGATAGAAATGACATTCCTTTGAACGTAAGTTTTATATTTTTATCAGTTCTAATTGTGTTTGCATGTGTTAGGTTTCAAGTTATTTTAATAGTCATATAAAATTTTTTGTGTAGTATTACGCAGATGCACGCTGCGCCATGTTGTCCAAGGAAAAAGTCAATGAGCTAATTGAAGAATGGTGCAGCTATGTATACCCACATTTCTCTCAGCTTGTAGATAGGTAGATATGTTAGCTAGCATAGCTTGTTGAAAGATTGAATTTAGCTAATTAATTAACAAGTTTGTTAGGTTGCAGTATATAGTGATTAATTAATTAGAATGGTTGCTTTAAATGTATGATGTTCTCTAGATGAGTTTTTTTCTGTATATATATGTATACGATTACAATTTTTAACAGATGCATATGGGGGTCTGTATAAAAAATACGAAATTTATTTTTCTCTCAAGGGAGCGAAGTGAAATTAACTTCATATTCCCCTAAAAAAAATTCTCAAACTTCACTTTTCCCTCAAGGGAGTGAAGAGAAATTAAATGTTTAATTTAAAAGACCAAAATGTCCTTATTGAATTTTGTAATTAGAATCCAAGACATGTGTGGAGTTTTTCCAACACGTTTGCGCTTCTTTCCTACATCAACATGAGATTTCCAAGTCTCAAAGGTCATGGAATTCTACATTAAAAAATCCAACATTTCACAATTGGATTTTCAATACACATATGGGGAGTTTCCAAGATGTTTGTGCTTATTTCCAACATCAATGTGAGTATTTCTATGTATTAAAAATCATGGAATCCAACACTAAAGCATCCAACATTTCACAACTAGATTTCCAAGACTCATGTGGGGAATTTCCAAGACATTTGTACTTATTTGCAACATCAATATGAGCATTTCCAAGCCGAAAAAAAATCATGGTATCCAATACTAAAGCATCCAACATTGAAAAGCTGATTTCCAAGACACATATAGGGAATTTCCAAGACACACATGAAGAATTTCTAAGACTTTTGTATTTATTTCAATAAGGAGATTTTGGTCTTTCAGCTTGAACATTTAATTTCACTTTACCCCAAGTTTTAGAATTTTTCAGGGGGAATCTGAGGTTAATTTGTTATAGAGGGGGTTAAATGATATTTTCCTTTGTTAATATAAGATTATAAGTATTCCCTAATTGAATTAGATGACGCACTGTGTCCTTAAGTCTCTGCCTCACCAACTGGAGGAGAGCTACGGTTATTTGTTTGTTTATAAACAAAATGCTTATTTGTTTTCCTTACATTTTGAGTTTTGACAGCATGACGAGCCAATGAGCTTCTGATATGTGAGGTGATCTATGACTGCATAAGTATGCTTGGGAAACAATATACTGAATAGATATATATATACACACACACACATATGTGTGTATTAGTAGTTTACTTATTTTTTTTGGCAAAAAAAAAAGTAGTTTACTTATTTTTATTCAAAATTTTTAATTTAAAATGAAAATAATTTTAGGAAAATGAGAAAAAAAATTCAAAATTAAAAAATATCATTAAATGAGTTGTGAATCAATTATCAAACACTTTCAATTCATCTCTATAATTTTGATAAAAATATAACAAGTATATAAGGTTTATAGTGTAAACTTCTCAAAGAAAAGGAAGGTCATAGATTTTATGTCCAATACAAACAAATAGAGGTGAGTATACCTGGTGGGTATGTGGGTCTCCTCTCTTAAGGGGTTTTAGATTGTCCTAACAATAAAATATGACATACATTATTAAACTTAAGACAAGTTACACACACATTTTGCTCATTTTTTAATTTTACACAACTAATATATTGGTTTATTTAAAAAAAAATTGTAAACTCCAAGTTGCAAATTGATCATAGACAACATTGTGATCAGGTAATTTTATATATGCATCTCTTTTTCATAAAAGGGCTAATTTGGTCCAAATGCTGATTCAAATCATAGCTAATGATGTTCTCATATTAAATTCTTTGGAGAACAAGAAATACATATACTTAATTTCCATCCATAAAGAATCTTTTCTTTTTTTAGTGAATGCTAACGCACATGCATCAACATATTTTGCATGACTATGATATGGGATGATCTAACTTGTCATGCTGCCAAATAATACATTCATAATATTCAAGTTTATTGTAATATTATTCCCAATCATCAATAAACTTCTAGTTTTCATATCATATTATTTATTTACTACATATGAAATAATTTATCAATCATAAATTTTATTTTCCATATAATGAACAATGATATAGCTATTCTAGAGCCCAATCTCTTTTTTTCCATCTTTTATCCAAGGAGAAGAGTTTCGAGCTCACAATGTTTTAATTAAGCTAATACAATTAACTGCTTACTGTAAGTTGGGTCAAACATCTTTGGTACTTCTAGAGCCTTAACTAATCCATAATTTCTAATAGTTTGCTGCATAATTATATGCTTGGATGATCAAATATATAAATAATTCTGACAATGACTATTTTTTGGATAAGTAAACTTCTAAATTATTGTAACAAGTTTCTTGACACATGATTGATTTAAAATCTTAATATGACATACATTTGAGATAACAAACATGCATTAAGAAAAGATATAGGAGTGAAACTTTATCTAACATGACTCATACTTATATCCCAACAATCTCCCTCTTAGGTGCTAGTCATGTAAAACAAATTTTCCTTCCACAAAATAAAATTATGTTAGTTATTCATGAACTTTATTGATTTTGTTAATAGTTCTTTAGGAGCAACCATATAATTCTTCAGCAATTTTCACATAGTTCTTTAGGAACTATTATATGTTATATTATTTATAAATTAAGTAGAAATTTTGTTCTATATAAAAGTTGAGGTGCTAGCAGTCCTCCTTGTGCCACGTAAGTAGTTCAACTTCTCAGCAATTTTGTTGGTAACTTATCAATTAAAATTCGAGCAGTTATCCCCAATTTTGCGAATTTTGTGGAAAACTACTATATTTTAATATATATATATATATATATATATTATTTATTTACAATTAAAATAATAATTTTCCACTCCCACAATACATGATAACTTCCCCTCACAACATCTATACATGGTTAGCTATTTTTGTGGAAAACTATGATATATTAATTTTGATTTTATATTTTACACTCTAAGAATAACTGCAAAACACAAATGGTAACTTCCACCTCACACCATCTCTACGAGAACTTAAACATGTAAATACAAAACTGTAATAAGTAGTTTTTTACCAAATTATCCCTCGCATTGCGCAGGGGTTGTACTAGTTTTAATAAATCCATAAGATTAAAAACAAACTATACATAACACATTAAAATGATTTATGATATATATATCGGCCAAAATAAAATAAAGATAATTTGTGGGGATGAGAGTGTAACATCCTAGAAATTTAATTAAATATTTGCGATAATTTAAGATTCGATTATGGGATTAATCAAGTAAATTGGAAAGTCTTATAAATATCTATGGAATATGAGGTATGTTTGAGGAAAAAATTATGAGACACCTACATGTATATGTGACACTTTTCCAAATTAGAATTGTCTTCTTCAAGAAGATTAGATTTGTCTCTTCCAGAAGATCAAAGTTTTCTTCTTCTAGAAGATTAGATTTGTCTTCACTAAAAAGCTTAGAGTTGTCTTCTTCTATACAACTAGTATTGTCATCTTCAACAAGTTTAGTGGTGTCTTTCTCAAAAAGCCTAATGTTGTCTTATTGGACAAGCTTCACTCCATTCTTCTTGAAGAAGTATGCCTACTTTCCCATCAAGTAGGGAAAAGTTTATGAATATGAATTGAGTGTAATAAAGAAGAGAAGAGAGGAGGGAGAGGAAAGAAGTGGGAGTTTGAGAGAGAGAGAGAGAGAGAGAGAGAGAGAGAGAGAGAGAGTTGAAGAGGTCTACCAGGGTTGACATTTGGGGGTCTTGAGAGCATTTTGAGGCTTCCATCTCGTAGGTATATAATTCTAGACCCTTCCTTCTCTATTTTTCTCTTGGATTTTCTTGGTAACAATTTTGAGGTTTTGGGGGATTCCAAAAATCTACTGAGGTTTGTTGCTTCTTTTAGCTTCAAACCCAATTTTGAACTCTTCTAAACTATCATCTTGATTTCTTTTGTTGAAAAAATGGTTGGTCATGCTTAATAAATTTTCAAAGTATGAAAAACTTAGGGTTTAGGGGTGATTTTGAAATTCCATAGAGATTTATGAGTTTGGTGTTTCAAATTTGTTTCTATATGCTAATGGATGATTTCAAATTGGTTGATTTGTTGGGAAAATGCTTGAATCAAAATGTAACTTTTTAAAGTTCGAGAAAGTTCGAGTTTGAGTGAGATTTTTGGGTTCTAGGTTATTAATAAGTAAATTTGTGATTTTAATGTTTTAGATGATTTTGGATTGATGAAAATTGTAAGAGTTGGAGTAATTGAGGTTTGGTGATTTTGGGTTGAGCTTGTAGGCTATATTGGGTGTAAGCTAAATCATTAAATATCATAGGGGATAATGATGAATTTGCATGGATTTTTGTGATAAGGAACTTGTGGGTGATTGATCTAAATTTGATCTTAGGCCTAAATTGCAAGAACTGATGGGTTGGTAGTTTTGAGACTCAGTTATGATTATGGGAAAATGGATGGATTGAAAATGTGGTTGAGGTTAGTTGACCCAAAAAAATGTGGTTGAGGTTTAGGGCCAATGCTGGGAATATTGGGAATGGTTTTGAATGAGGGGATGTTTAAGTTTTGTAAATTACCTAAGTTTTCCTAAAGGGACCTTAGAGGTGATTTTGAATTCCTATTTGTGTTTGGACACTTGATTAAGTTACTCAATCATGTGTGTGTGTTATTAATTTTGTGTAGAGTCTGGTTTTTAAATTGTACATGGTGAAGCTTCACAATTGCAATAAAATTTGAATTCAGCTTCAAAGGTAACCGATTTCTACTTGTTTTATGTGTGTGATGTATCACTAAATGATTGTGAAATTGTCCATGAATATGAGAAAGTTTATGAAATGAGTATTTTTGTAGGAAGAGTCAAGTTGGATACTATAGTCAAGTTACAAAATATACCATTTTGAAGTAATAATATGCCATGAGTTACTAAATAACCTCATTAAGAAATTATGATTGGCTATGGATGAGGATGTTAGATTATGAGTTTTATGGATTGTTTCATTGCACGGACAGTTCCATCACGTGATGAGACCCTCACCTAGCCCAATGAGTGGTTCAGATTATGCCCCTCAAGATAAGGTTGAGATCATATGCCACATAAACCTATGTGAAGCGCTCCTTATGCCGAGGTTGATAGCCCCTCACTCTAAGGTTGATTTCATGCATGTAGTATGTATTTGCCCCTTTAGTTGAGGTTGACGAGATACACTGTTGAGTACTTGCTAGCTGTATGATTTAAATGAGTTATATATATAACTTATATATTGTCAACGGTGCATATTGGAAATGTATATGTAAAGGTCTCACATGGCATATTGCCAGCACAAATGTACATGTAGAGCAAGTAGGAAGCGCGTTACTGAGACATTGTCTAACCCTGTTTACTCAAAATTTTTCATGTATTAGATTGGGCTTTGAGCAAAAGGGAAAGGATCTAGTAGTGAGTCACTAATCTTAGTGAGGTCCCTCTCAGTTATTTTGTGTTGAATTGTATATTTCCATATAAACATAGGCATACTTATCTTTGCTTCCGCATGCTTAATTTGATTGCTATGTTGATGAATGCATTAAAGAGATTTTCAAAGAAAGGCATATTTGTGATATATGATCCAATTTTTATTTACCATGCCAGGTCAGCATTTTCTTGCATGGTAAACTTAGAAAAATGTTTAGGAAATTCTTTTATAACTATGTTAACTAGGTTAATCCATTTCTAACATAGTTATCTTTATTTATTGTCTTACTTGATTTTTGAATAACCATGTTAGCCAATGTTTTTCTAACATAGTTATTGGATTTTCAAAATGACTTTTGGAATTACCATGCTATTTGCTTTATTTTTCTAACATGGTTATGCCTAACAAACTTTGAAGAAACTTTTGTAAAAGAAAGCTTTGATTTATGGTAATGTTTTTATAACTATGTTAGGTCGATGGTTTTCTAACATGGTTAGTATTTCAAAGTCAACAAGAATCTTGTTATATCCATGATAGGGTGTTTTTCATATTTTTAAAAAGTTTCTTTTCTATCATGGATAGTTGTTCAATGATTAGTAAAAGCCTTTCCTAACTATGATAGTATCTCTTGTCTCACTTGGTAAATTCTTTTCTATTATAATAAGGTAACTTTGTTTTGGATTCAAAGGAAAATCTAGGTTAAAGCTCTTCTAACTATGATAACGGTTTTTATTTAGTAAACTTCTTTTTCTATCATAATTAGTTAATTAAATGTGATTTGGGAAGATTTAGTTGTTAATAAAAGGGTTTTAGAAAACAAATATTACAAAGAGGACAAACTAATTATAACATATCATATCCTACTATCAAACATTTATAATGATTTGCACAAATTAATCAAAATCAATTTGAAAATTAAACATCATGAAGCATTAGGGCTTATGGCTATTCATTTTGGATTTACAATTACTTTACACATTTTTTCCTATAGTTTATTGTGAAGCATCCTAGATTTTTAATCTAAAGATTTATAATTTTTAAATGTTAAATTGGTTTGGATCATGGAATAATGATATTTGAGGTGATTGATTGAGGTTATTAAGTAAAGATAATGGTAAATTGATTAATTTCAAAAATGATTGTAATTGGGACCTTGAGGTTTTATGAGAATTGAGTCACTTTGAAGGAAATTGTGTTAATGGAGGTATAGTGAATGCATGGGTGAGCAAGTGTTGATTTCATTAATTAAGATTAGAATAAATTGCAATTTGAAGGATGGAGATTAAATTAAGAATATTTGACATGTGGATGTCTAGATCATTAAACGATTTAAATAATGAAGGAAGAAGATTGTGGATTAGTAAGGAAAAGAAGGAATTCCAGGGAAAGGAAAAGCTCCGATGTCCTTTGCAGGCAATTCTACTCGTTGCAACAAGCTAGGTAGAAAAAGGTAGTAAGCTCTCTAGGTCACATTTGCCATGGACTTAGATCAGTGAGGGTATGACAAAGGAAGTGGAAATTTGGGTTGAGAGCAGCTTCACTCTAGGTTCGCTCGAGCGAAGTCACCAAGAAGGCACAACAATTTGGAAATCCTGGGGCGTTTGCCTTGGTTTCACTAGAGCAAGCCCATGGTGAAGGTGCGACGAATATGAAATTTAAGAGGGCTCACTATGGCTTTGTGGAGGGAACCCATGATGATGGTCCAATTTTTCTATCACCTATAAATAGATTTAGACAAAATCTGCAATAGACAATTTGAAGCCTCCGCATCATAGGTAATCATTTCTACACTCATTGCCATTCATTCCTCTTATTTTTCTTGAAATATTTCATTGTGATATCCTTGGGTTTTTGTGGAATTCGAAATGTGATGCAAGTTTATTCTATCTTATCAACATCACTTTTAAGGCTTAATCTAAATTTTAATCGATTTAGTTTGATGAAATTCGGCATAGGATGAAATTTGATTACTTAAAGTTTTGAAAAGTTATGGTTCTTTGGGAATTCCAAAATTTGTGGTAACTTTTTGTGATTTAATGATCTTCATAGGTCCAATGATGCTAGTAAATGATTTCGATCGGTTAGATCAGTTAGATTTAGGTTGTATGCAATTATGGAGTTATGATTGAGCTTATGGATAAAATTTGGCAAAGTATGGTTGATTGATGAATCGATGGTGATGTTGAGGATTTGAATCTATTATGTTGATTGTGAATTGATGCTTATTGAATTGGAATAGTGACTTAGGCATGAGATTGAAAAATTTGATAAATGGTGGTGGAAATTCTAAGTTGTAAAGGACTAAAGATTGAGTTGGAGATTGGTTAATTGAGGTTTTGTAGAGAATTTGGGTATAATGCGAGTTGATTATTTTAATGAGGCATTGAAATTGAATTTGGTTGCCTAAGGTATATCTAAATAGGACTTTAGAGGGGATTAAATCCCTAATTGTATTTTGACACTTGATTAATTATTAATCATGTGGATGTGTGGTGTTGTTATTGTAGACCTTCATTCTTGAGCTTGAGCATGGAGACTAGTATTGTGGTAATCCTTTATTGACTTCAAAGAGATAATCACTTTCCACTTGCCATATATATGTGTGTTGTGTTAGTACGAGGTTTGTGAAATTGTTTTGGTATTTGATTTCATGAATATGAGATAATTATGAAATGCTTATTTTATAGTAATGTCTTACGAAATTTTTATTGAGTGTTTGAGTTGGCTTTGGTGCAATTAATCTTATGTGCAAAAGCCACTTTAATTTATAAGCTAAAACAAAGTGATTTGGCTTTTCAAAAGTGAAGAGAGAAACTTCTACCATTGAGGAGAGAGAAAAAGTATTATATCATGTCCTGCATATAAGAGTTAGTTGGCTAATTTAAAGAAATTAGAAACTAAAAAAATTATTTAATTATAGTAAATGTTACATATATCTCTAAAATAATTATGTGTATAATTTAATTATATATATGTCTGTTTATAAATAAGAAAAATTAGTTCACAAAAAATTTATAAATATAAATCAAATGAAGAGGGTATTATCTTTATGACTTAAATTACTTCTAAACTAGCTTCTATAACAGTACTCTTATTTAAGTTACTCTTTTAAATCTTTATATTATATACCTATGATATAAATGTATATTATTTAACAAAAATTTTGTAATTTTCAATTATTTTCATCTAAATTTGTTTTTTTCATCAATCATCAAAACCATTTTCTTTTTCAAATTTACTTTTTTACAAAAGTCCATACTAAAATAAATCAGTTTACATAATATGACTTTTATAGTAGTCAATCCAAATATAATTCATATTTACATGATCAGACTTTTAACCTGTCAAAAAGCTACTTTTTGCTTCTCCTTATTCCTCCTCCTCTAATGATTATGACTATGTGTTTTCATTTTCTTTTGTTTGTTTTTTCTTTTTAAAAATTAGAAAATATAACTGCTTTGGCACTAATAGTCCAATATATATACACACATATAATACCATAATACTTACCTATTATTAAGACAAAGCCGTTAAGAACTTTTGTTAAACACAGATTTTTTATTATCTATCAAATAAAGTATTTAATCGTTACTCCTTAAATAGATTCTATATTTTAGATCGGAAGGAGTATTATATAAAAACCATCAATTCTATTTCCTTTATTAAAATCACAAATTTATAAATTATTCTTGAAGGTTTTGGCATTCAAACCATTTCTTCCTTTTATGTATAAGAAAAGGTTTCTTCTAATTTTTCACACCTTTTGTGAGTGATGGACGGACATGATGTACTGATCGTCACATCACAGTAAAGATATATGTGTGTGTCTGTTTGTGATTTTGTGGAGGTTAAAATGTCATTTTCATTATATTAATGTTGATATTAAGAGATAAGGCAGAAATTATATTTGTCCAAAAAACAATGGCCGAGATTATAGAAGAAAGCGAAAGTCGACCGTTGCTCTTCGGCTTTTAATTTCATTTCAATTTTAATTACATCATCTCACCAAATTCTCCTCTCTACTTCCACGTTAGCCTAATAATTGTCCGACCAGTAGGCCCGTAGTTATTCGTCGGCATATATTGCGAATATTACCGACAAAGCTTGCAGTTTCTATTCAAATACTCTTCTCTTAACTATTTTTTGGATACATCTTCTCTCAACTATTTTTATTTATAGCTTTAATAATGAAAATAAATTATTATCCCAAAAAATAAAATAAGGTAAAACATTTGATAAATATTTAAAAATTTAATTATAGATAACAAAATAAAATATTTAAAGCTGGCAAATTCAATTCTTAAACTAGTGCTTGTGAATGATTGAAAAATATCTAAAATATTTAGAAATGATAGGTGATTTCATTATTTACAATATTTATAATCATAATATAATTTATTAATTGGGGCTATGTCTTGGCAAAAAAAAAAAAAAAAAAAAAAGAAAGAAAGAAAGAAAGAAAAAGTAGCGAGGCACAATGTTAAAATAAATTGATACTATTTTTTTTTAATTTTTGCCAGCAAAATAAATCGTTAGCTTTACGCTTTATGACCCCAAAAGAATCCAATGATACACTCACTGAGTCAAAAAATGCACTTAATACTTTTCCGCTGGGGCACTTAATTCAATATATGTACTAATTATATTTGCAAGCCATGATTGTGCTGGAATACATTTGACATCCGACAGATCCTCTAAACATTTTTTTCAATAAAAAGGAAAATTTACAGTATACAGGTCCACACCTTTTATTGAAAAAAAAAAAATTAATTACAGTTCCTAAAAGGGAAAATTTACAGTATACAGATCCATACATTTTAATGTTGATTGTATTACTACCCCTGTTGTTGCCAGGATGAATACTAATTAAGGTTTCATGATGTTTTAAAAAAAGGCTTTAATGCAAATTTTCTAAGAATGGCCACCCCATCCTGACTATGTGCTATTCTTAAAAAATCTGATTTAGACGTCTCTTAGAAGGTGGGAGTTTGTATTACCCTTTGGAAACTTTGGGAAATCAGGAACAACAGAATTTTTAGGCAGGAAAATTATTCTGTTGATGGCATACTAGCGATCATTAGAGCAATAGCTAGGAACACACGGAAGAGCTTTTGCCTACTGAACCGAATATTGTAATGCAAAGCTCACAATGTCTCTGTATAGCCTTATTTTGATTTAATATATTTCCCTTTCACTCAAAAAAAAAAAAAAAGGCTTTAAAAAAATTGTTATCATTTGGCGAAACGTTATTAACAAGGTTATTTGTAAATGTTTTTAAGTTGTGTGATTTAACATTTATTTTACTTATTTTTAGATTGATTAATTAAATAAAATGATTTTTCGTCCATTAAATATCAAGACTTTGAGTTATATATACTTCTTAAAATTTGTTATAAATTTCTATTTAATTTAGTAGGAATATTAATTGATATTGATTTTCATTATATGTCTGTATCCTTTCACCAAACATAGTGACTAAAATATAAAATAATGATATAGATATTCACCTAATTATTTTTTCATTTTTAATTAACACACAGAGCATAAGATTCCTTCTTCTTGATTTATTTGTTGGAATAAAAAAAAAAAATGACGCATGCAAAATACCAATTTTTAAATTCGTTTTTCAAACAAAGTGTCCATCCATCAACTTTCTTAAAGACACTTGCGAACGAAGAAGACAGAGTTAGGGACAACAAAACCATTTACTTCAGATCTACTGATTCTGCAAAGCTTTCAATTCTCCACCTCGCGCATGAGTCTTATTACTTATACCCATCAATCCTTTCTCTTCTCCATTTCTCCTTCTATCTTCTCTTTTCCTTACGCTGCTGATTTGTGTATATCACATCACCCAGCTTCATATTTTTTTGCTCAGAATTCCAGCCAATGAGAGTGTATATCTGTCCAGATTTTATGGTTTTTAGGGTCATAGTGACATGTGAAGCTAAGTGAGCGAAAATGTTCAGGTCCACGAGATGGAGGAGCGAAAAGCACAAAATCAAAGCTGTTTTCAAGCTTCAATTCAGCACTAGCCAGGTCACTTAAAGAAGCATTGCTATTTTTCAATCGCTTTGTTTTCTTATCATAGTGTTTTTTTTTTTTCTTTTTCTTTTTGGGACGCAGTCTTTTGGTGATTAAATTTCATTTCACTTTTTTCTCCTAATTGTTCATAATTTTGACACATGTCCTGGCTTAACTATCCAATTCTTCTTTTCCCAATGATTTAACAAATATAATTAAAAAAGGGGTAAAAAAATAAAAATCTAGTAGCCCTGTGTATAAATTTCTGAAAATTCTAGTCAAGTGATAGAGTAATAGCTGAATTCCTATGGTTTTACACAATGTGGTAGGGTTGAGACTTTAGAATTTTATGTTGATGGTTAAGAGGTTGATGTTAGGTGGTGCAATCTGGGGTAAATGCATTGGTTTTGTCTATTATACCTGAGGACGTTGAAAAGCCAACGACGAGATTAGAGAAAACAGTGGTTAGAGATGGAGTCTGCAGATGGGAAAATCCAGTTTACGAAACCGTGAAATTCACACGAGACCCCAAGACTGGGAAGATCCATGACAGGATATATTATTTTGTCATATCAACGGTATAACATTTGTCTCTCACACCTTTTAGTGGTGGGTTTTTCAATATTTCTTTGCTTATATCAGAATGAGATATGATTGGGTTCTATTATCTCTATGTAGGGACTAAGGAAAGCTAATTCCATTGGGGAAGTTTTGATTAACTTCGCTGATTATGCTGAGGCCACGAAACCCTCCACTGTTTCTTTTCAGATCAAGAATTGTCAATGCGATGCTGTTTTGCATGTCAGTACTTGTTCTCATCTCTTTGCTTTGAAATTTGGGAAAAACCTGATGATAAATAGACGCATTGTCATGGGGGGAAAAAGAATTAAAGCATAGTGAACTGGTGTACAGTATAAATTTTATTAAATCTGATTTTTTGATCATTGAGCAGGTATCAATACAGAGGCTACAGGAAAATGACGATAGAAGGTAGGTTGCATTGCATTTTAATTAAAAGAGTTTAATTTAACTCAACAGGTTTAGATGATGGGCTTTTTACTTGATGCATAACACATTCAGAGAAGAGGAGGAATGTGAAGAAGCTAAAACAAAATCCCAAGATAGAAGCTTGAGAACCTATTTAATTAATGGGGATACGGATGCTGAAGAAAGCCCTACAAGATTATCTGCTGAGGTAAGTTTTTTCCTCAGTTGACTTGAGTTTTCCCCCTTGTCCTAGCCTTTCTATTCATTTTTATTTCACATATCTGCTTTTAGGCCCCCATGTCTAGGGGTGGGGAGGGGGGAGTTTGATTGGTGAATAATTTATTCCTTTAGGATTGTTCTGATTTAGAACATTTTTAAGCAGTTAGGTACTTTGCTTAGAGTTTTTTCCTTGACAACTATCATGCTTTCGTAACTGACATTTTATAAATGTTATATAGATATATTTCCCATTCCAAGAACTTAATTGGTCATTCTCAGGGAGTTAGGCCTGCACTTAAAACATTGCAAAGAGCTTTTTCCTTGACCGCCATCAGTTTGTCATAATTGAAAATTTCTGAATGTAATAGGACCATTTCAAGAACTTAAATGCTCAATTTTATTTCTTTTTTCCTTTATTGCTATTTAATATGTGCAAATGATCAAAGTTACTCTTTTCTGTATTGCAGGATGAGTCTGCCAAAGCAATTACCCTTAGAACTGAATTCAGTGCTGATTGTAGGACATCTAGTGGATCTGACCTTACATTGTCCAGTTCTGGCAGCAGCTCAGGACTTGATACTCCTAAAGATCTTGGACAAAGAAATACTAACATCCATCAGAAGCCACATGGTTTGGTTTCATGTATTGCCCACACCTCACAGCCTCAAAAACCTTCTGAAAATAGTAATACTTCAACATCAGCACATGATGAACACCCAAGATTAGACTGGGACTGGTCAGCTGGTTCCGAGCGTGGTTTGAGTACAAATGATTTGACAAATGGTTCTCATGATGCCCTTCAAAGAGAATGTTCTCAAGAGGCATCAGATAGAGAGATTGAAAGACTCAAGGCTGAGCTTTCTGCTTTGACTAGGCAGGTGGATGTGACAGACTTGGAAGTACAGACTCTTCGGAAACAAATTGTAAAAGAAAGCAAAAGAGGGAACGAGCTCTCAAAAGAAGTTATTAGCTTGAAAGAGGAAAGAGATGCACTCCTGACAGAATGTGAGAATCTTCGGTCTTTTTACAAACGTATGGATGAATCCAAACTTAAAAGCAGTGAGCAAATGGAAACTGGTGATCTGCAATCCCTTATTGAGGAAATCAGACAAGAATTGAATTATGAGAAGGCTTTGAATGCCAATCTTCAGCTACAATTAAAGAAAACGCAAGAATCAAATGCTGAACTTGTTCTTGCAATACAGGATCTAGATGGAATGTTGGAGCAGAAAAATAGAGAAATATGTAATGTTTCCAATATTTGCAGGCTCAGTAAAAATTCCCAAGAGTTGAGAGGAAACCTATCCAAATATGAAACAGATGATGATGAAGAACAGAAAGTCCTGGAAAATATCGTTAAGGAGCACAGCCACATTAAGGAAACACACTTACTTGAGCAAAAGATTATAGACCTTTATGGTGAAATTGAGATCTACATGAGACACAAAGATGAATTGGAGATGCAGATGGAGCAGCTTGCACTTGATTATGAGATACTGAAACAGGAAAACCATGACATTGCATATAAGTTGGAGCAGAGCCAACTGCAAGACCAGTTAAAATTGCAGTATGAATGCGCATCTCCTCCTGCTGCAGCAAATGACCTGGAAACCCATGTTGAGTGTCTTGAAATTAACCATCAGGTAAAGTCAGAGAATTTCTTTGATTCTCTGGCTACCATTAGGGAACTTGAATCTCACGTCAGAAGATTGGAGGAGGAACTGAATAAACATGCCCAATCTTCTGAAGCTGATCTAAAAGCTGTAATGCATGACAAAGTTGAGCTCGAGCAAAAAGCCATCCAAGCAGAGGAAGCTTTACAAAAGACCCGAATTCATATTGAAAGTCTTGAAATCGAACTCAGGAAAAAGTCCGAAGATTTTTCAAATTCTATGACTACGATTAAGGAACTTGAATCCCATATCAAAAGATTGGAGGAAGAATTGAAGAAACAAGCACAATCATCTGAAGCTGATCTAAAAGCTGTAACACAGGACAAATTTGAACTGGAGAAGAGAACCATCCAAGCAGAAGAAGCTTTGCAGAAGACCAAAATCCACATTGAGAGCCTGGAACTCGAACTCAATAAACAGTCAAAAGATCTCTCAGATTCCATGGCTACCATTAAGGAACTTGAATCCCATACCAAAATATTGGAGGAAGAATTGGAGGAACAAGCACAATCATCTGAAGCTGATCTAAAAATTGTAAAACAGGACAAAGTTGAGCAGGAGCAGAGAGCCATCTTAGCTGAGGAAGCTTTACAAAAGACCAGAATCTATATTGAGAGTCTGGAAATTGAACTCAAGAAACAGTCAAAAGAATTTTCAGATTCAATGTCTACCATAAATGAACTTGAATCCCATATCAGAAGATTGGAAGGAGAAGTGGAGAAACAAGCAGAGTCTTTTGAGACTGATCTAAATGCCATAACACAGGACAAAGTTGAACAGGAGCAAAGAGCCATTCGAGCAGAGGAAGCTTTACGAAAGACCCGAATAAAAAATGCTAATGCCGTTGATAGACTTCAAGAGGAATTTAAAAGACTCTCAATGCAAATGACATCTACATTTTTTGCAAATGAGAAGGCTGCCATGAAAGGATTCAAAGAAGCAAGTGAATTGAGAGCAGAGAATAATCTACTGAAAGAAATGTTACAGAAGGTCAAAGAAGAGCCTCAGTCAGTCAAAGCACATTATGAGGTAAAACTGAATGAACTTTCCAATCAACTGGATTCAATGAGAGTTCAGGAACAACAAATGTTGTTGGAACTTGAGAATAAGTCCAAACAACTCGAAAATCAGAAGAAGCATGAAGAAGAAGTTTGTAGAGGTCTCTCTGAGGAGATTTGGATCTTAAAGGCAGAAAATGAGAAGCTTAAAATGGAGATTTTGTTCCTACAGGAACAAGTGGGGCAGAAAGCAGTCTGCAGAACCAACTTGGAACTTGTGAAGAAATCATCTGAGGAGTCTGAGATTCTGATACAGAGAGGAATTGATGAAAGAGATGAGTTAGTTAATACAATTGCTTTATTGAGGAAGGAGGCAGAGCAATCTCTTGATGAACTAAATAAGATTAGGCAGCTTAAGGATGAAAAAGAGACATCAGCTGAGCAGTTAAAATCAGATCTGGAAGCACTTCAAGCCCAATGCAGAGGTTTAAGACATTCTCTTTTTGAGGATGAATCTGAGAAAGAAAAGCTTCGGAAGCAAATTTTTCAGCTGAAGAGTGACTTAATGAAGAAAAACAATGCATTAGTCAACATTGAGAAGAAACTCAAAGATAGTAATGGACGTACACAACTTCCTGATAGAACTATTGTTGTTCCTAAGAATACAAGATCTTCTTCAAGCCCTCAAAATTCAGAAGAAATGGCTAATCTAAGGGAGAAAATAACTACACTTGAGGTAACTTCAGCCATTTTTGTAGTATATAGATAGACACCTTGGTTCAAATGATGATCTCTCTACTGATGTTTTGATCTACGATTATTTACATTTGAGTTTTCCTTATTTTTCTTGGGATTGAAGTATAGTTTATTTGTGACAATTGGTTGTTGACGGCAGGGCTTGATAAAATCAAAAGAAACTGCCTTAGAAACATCAACAACCTCATTTTTGAAGAGGGAAAAAGAACTCCAAGACAAAATTGAAGAGCTGGAGAAGAGCATGGAAGACTTCTATCAGAGTAGTGCTTTGCAAAAGGTTATAATCCTTTACATTTACATATTGCAGTGTGCCAGGAGTGTGTAAACATTTATGAAATGCTATAGGCCTCTTGATCATTAACAAATATTTCAAATTTCTTAATGGTAACAAGAAATTCTTGTTTCTAGATTTAGCTTTCATTAATGAATTGAAATGCTATATAATTGTTTTTGTGCAATAAATTTACGGTGGCATGCTGTTCAAACAGGTTACTTTGGATAAAAGTATTGCAACTTTAAATGATGAATACCGAGGAATAAGAAGTGCAGGTGAGCAACTTAATGGCACAACAAACACATGCGAAGAAAATGTGGGTGTATTGTCATCAATCAAGAGGTTCAACTACGTACTTTGTTCCTTGTCGTATCTTTTCTTACATCTTGTCATAGTATATGGTATCCTTATAACCTTGACCTTGATAATTCAGTTACTAGTTAAACTGATATAGTCTTTGTTCTGGGCAGTGACGTGATTTTGTCAAAGAGGCAAGTGAAATCATCTACGATTGATAATGATGGCAGCAATATTTGTGAGCTATTAACTGACTTAGGATCATTGAAGGAAAGAAACAAATCAATGGAAACTGAACTGAAAGAGATGCGAGAGAGATACTTAGAAATGAGTCTCAAATTCGCTGAGGTAGAAAGTGAGAGACAAAAGCTTGTTATGACAGTACGGAGCCTCAAGGGTGCCCAGAAGAGCTAATGAGCTCTTCAGTTTATATATCCAGCCTGTTTGTGTATAATAGTTGAAGCAGGTGGAAGATCAAGCGTTGATAAATGGGAATGGGATTAAAATTGAATAAATTAATAATGTGTAAATTGGTAAGGTGAAAATGTATTTTCTTTCATTTTCTCTTTTAGCTTAATTCATGTTAAATGGCTGCCCAACTGGGTACCATTTTACAAAATTTTTCCGGTAAACTGTATGCCAGTGTTAGTTTACAAGAGTGCCCTTTCCTGTATTGGTGTGTCAACAAATCATGATGGTGTACCCTTTTGTTTTCTCATGTATAAATATTCTTTTATTGTATTAAAAAAAAAAAAAAATCAACGTATTCATCGAATCTTGTAATACCTGACTTTATGACTGAATTGGGTTAGCCCAATTACTTAGAGAATACCATGTGAACAAGTGAAAATGTAGTTTGCTCTCTCGTCTCTCTCAATTGGTCGATCTTTCAAATTGAGTAAGACCTCTCTCACTCAAACCTTGATTAGTTATGTATCATGTTCAAAAGTTACTTTAGGATGTGCCAAATAAACATTTAATTTTGAAGCATTCCAACATCTTATTGTATATTTCTTGCCTTCATATCGATTGTTAAAATATTTTATACACTATAGTTGACTATTAATGCACAAATTAATGAAGGACTTCAAAATTTGTGATTCTTTATGTGACCTGGGGATTCATGCTAGTCATAATCATAATTGACTTCAGCGTAACGCATATGAGCAGTTATTCTTATTTCGCACTCAATGCATCGCCTTACCCATGACATTGCCACACTAGGGTTTATTAACATTCTAAGTACTTTGTTTGCATATAAGAATTTTAAAAGAATTATTTTTTTAGTGGGAAGATATGTGTGTGTGTGTGTGTGGGTTTGATTCAAAAAATGAGCAAGTTCATAGAGAACACTACAGAAACAAGCTAAGGGAACATATATCGAAAGGGTGAGGGACCCATCCACTGATGCGGCACAGAATGCCTCCATTTCCTTACTCTCCGTTTCCCCTCTTATTCCTAAATCACAACCCTTCATTTTAACCTAATGGCCCGAAACATTTCACCTTCCCAAAAAAGCTGCTTTTTTTTTCTCCCAAAAACTCTGCCCTCTTTTCTCCTTCGGTTTTCACCAACATCCTACGAGCTCTACAAGCATCAACTCCAATTTCCTCTGCCTCGGTGCTTTCTTTGTCATGTTCATCCATGAAAGCCATGTATTTGCGTAGTTTGGTGGCAAAGGGTGGGGGAGGTGGGGAATCCAAAACTTCACCATTCTTCTAAAAATCCACCATCACAACAATGAGATTCCAGAACAATGCTTGGGTTCTCAAGCTTGTTGCTGATGTTCTGAATGTTGGCTTGAAGAGTGAGGCCAATGAAGGCAATTGAAGTGTGATCCAAAGTGCTTTAAGTCAAAAGGAGTACTTTAGAATATCTAGTCTGGGAACTGCTAAGCAAATGTGGGATGCTCTTGATGTAGCTCACGAAGGCACTAAAAGTGTGAAGAGCAGAAGAATCAATCTTTTGACAACTGAATATCATTTGTTCAAGATGAAAGACAGAGAAACCATCAGGGAGTTGGAGATCAGGTTCACTCACCTCAAACAATTTTGCTACTCTTGGAAGAATACTCTCCCAAAAAGAACAAGTCACCAAAATTCTAAACATCACTGATGAATGGTAAGCAAAGGCAACGGCCATAGAAGAAATTCTAGGAGAATCCATGAGTTCAGCGACATCTCTATTTGGAGTTTAGCTGAATATGAAAGCAAGATAAAGTACATATAGGAGCTTGCTGGAGGAAAAAAGAAAAGAAAAACTCTAGCCCTAACATCCACTTCTAGAGAAGAAAAGGAAGATGAGGATGAAGATGTTGTTTATGATGAAGAAATGGCCTTAATGGTTAAAAGATCCAAAAGATTCTTCAAAGGAGGAGGTGAACGGAGATTCCAAAGAGGAGGTCCCAGCTACACAAAGAATGATCAACAGAAAAATCCACCTATATGTTATGAGTGCAAAAAGCCTGGACACTTCAAATTTGAATGTCCAAGTCTCAAAAGGAAAAAGGATAAAGAAAAGAAGAAAGAAAGGTATGCTGGGAAGAAGAAATCTTATGTGTCATCCATCTGGAGTGATAGCTCTGAAGAGGAGGAGAGTGAGTATGAGGAAACAGCCAACTTATGTGTGGTAACTTAGGAAGAATCAGATACAGAGGTCACATCTTCTGACCTATCTTTTCATGAACTCCAAAATGCATACAATGATTTACATATTGAGTTTGTGAAAATTGCTAAGGAGGTTGTTTTTTTGAGAAAAAGGAACACTGAGTATGAAAAGAAAGTTGAAATCATTGAGTGAAAAGTTGTGAAAACTAGAATGAAAGACTTTCCAAAACATTGCAAAAGTTTACTAAAGAAAGTGAGGCATTAAAGGTAATGTTAATGAATCAGAGAGCTTATAGAGATAGAACTTAGCTAGGTTATGATGCAACACCTAAGTGTTTGAAAGAAAAGAAAATGCCTTCTAAAGAAAAACCATATCTCAAGTTCTTCAAGAAAGCTACAAAATATGTTAGTCCTTTCAGCTTCTATAATTTTTGTAATAGAAAAGGACACTTTGTCTCTACATGTAATCCTAAGAAATTTGGTGTAAATGGAACTTATAAATGGGTCCCTAAAGAGACAGAACCACCCATGGTCCAAAAAGACCAGAAGGTCTATGCTAATCTCATAGGACCAGAACAAGTTTGGGTATCTAAATATCTGTAAGCTATCATACAGTTGTCTCTCAAGGCATCCAGAAGCAACAAATGGTATATTGATAGTGGATGCTCGAGACACAAGACTAGAGATAAAGAAAATTCAAACATCTTGAATTCAAAGATAGAGCCAAAATAAGCTTTGGAGGAAATCAGTTAGGAAAGATAGCTGGAATAGGAGAAATAGACCAAAGCAATGGATGAAAATCTTTTGAGTCAAGTATCCATCAATTAGAAAAAGGCATAGAAATAACCCTATCTGCTAATCGATTGTTGTAGACTTTAATCGATCGTTATTCATGTCAATCGATGGGTATCAATTTTAATTGAGTGTTAAGCTTAAAACTCGAAGTAAACTAGGCAGTAAGCAATCAAGCATAATTCCTGGACATCGAGTATTGATCACTAATCGATAGATCATGCCTCAATTGATGGATACTTGACTCAAAAGATTTTCAGAAACCATCGAGTAATGAGTCGTCAATCAATTAATCATCAACCATCGATAGGCAGAATGGCCATTGATTGCTGGACTTTAATTTTAATCAAGCACTGATGTTACCATTGAGTATTGCAGGTGAAACTCTGAAGAAAATCAGAATGCTCGAAATGCCATCGATATCAAGCATGAAGAGCCATCATTGCTGAAAGAGCCATTGATGGACACACTGATAATTCAAAATTAATTACTTTCCTATTCTTAACTAACTTTACATTTCTAGAGTTTTGGCCTGGCCTATTTCAGGGAAGTTCCCTTTGACACAGAAACCAAGCAAAACATAGAACACAGAAAGAATAGAGAGCCGCTTACTGAAACACACTGGACAATGACTTAAACCAAGAATAGAGAAGCTAACACAATGGATAACCATATCTAGAGCAATTATCACAATGGCTAAAACATCATTAATACTTCATATCATTTCTCTCATTCACAACGGCTATAACAGAAGCTTCAACGGGCAAATCTTACTAAGATACTATAAAAGCATTTGAAGATCAACTTGGAAGGTCCACTACTACAAAAGAGGGTTTTCACATCACAAATTTGGGGCTTTTCACGTCACTTTTTGGTGTGACATAAATTCAAGTGACGTGGAAAACTGGACTTTTAACGTCACACCAAAAAGTGACGTGAAAAGTCATCTTTTTCACATCACAAATTACAAAAATTGTGACGTTATTTGTCCAAAATTAGATTATATTAATAAAAATATAACAGAGAAACCACGTCACATTTTAGAAATGTGTGACGTGGTTTCTGGAGAAACCACGTCACACATTACCAATTTGTGACGTGGTTTCTTGAAACCACGTCACACATTTGTAAAATGTGACTTTGAAAGTCACTTTTCACGTCACACATTATATAATGTGTGACGAGAAAAGTCCAATTTTTTTTAAAAAAAATAGGGACATTTTTTGTATTGGAATCATTCACAATCCAAAAAATGCCTCTTACATGAACATTTGAGTTATAAAATAGGGACAAGTTTTTGGATTGGAATCACCTACAATCCAAAAAAAATACCTCTATATGAACATTTGAAGTAAAATATGATAGTTATTAGTCACAATTATAAAACTATAACATAAGAAATATATGCCCATTACAAGAGTGAGAGCGCCATAAAAAAGCAACATCTCAAGCAACTGCAGTATGAAAACAAAGTGTTGTTTCAAATATATATATATATATATATATATCAAGAAGCAGACTCTACATATGTCCAGATTCCAAAGATTCTTAGTATTAAAATGAACACCAAGATTCAACTTCTCCTAAGAAGTAGCATTATACATTATAAACATTTCCTTGGCCTCTGAACAAAATTACATTAATAATGACTAGCTTTTTTTCGGTTTACAAAATGACTAGGTTTTTTAACATTAACTTGACGCCAAGAACTCCAGCACTTAAGAGTCTCATTTTAGATATTTTCTTTCTGTAAAGCATCTGACACAGCAGTTTTGTTGTTCTCATTGGCATCATAGTCCTTGCTCACAAGTCACAACACATTTGTGATAATGAATGAAAACAAGAAGCACATGGAGACTGCTATCTGCTAATTGACTTCTCGATTCCCCACTATTAGAACTGATCAAATAACTGAATGGCAATAAAACAAAATTTGCTGCAGGAGAAAGAAAAAACAAATGACAAAGGACTCAATTACTCTCCAATTTTTATATTAGAATCTTGCAAAATAAGACAATAAATGTTAATGAGTCACCATACCAGCAGCAGAACCAACTCTCTGTAAAACGCCCCTCTCACTTCCTTCATTAAAGATGGAATAAGATGCTCTATTATAAGGGACATTAGGCCGGTTTATATAATTTAGAAGTAGTCTGCGCACAAAAGAGTCAAATATCATAATGACAAAGTGAATAGGAACAAATCCTTTGACTACAAGTGGTCTGAAATAATGTTTATGATATGATAAAAAAATGTCCTCTCTTTAACTCCAGAATTAGCATTCTACCTAAAATTTTTCAAGTCTAAAATTAAATCAGCACCTCGATCCAGCACGCTGGGGCACGAAAAACAGAATATTCTCATCCAATGTGTTTATTAGTAAGTAAATTCAATTATTTGAACTAGAACACTCAACAGAGAAACCACATAAGCATGTTAAACTCCCTGATATTATCATTTTTAGGAAAAAAATTATTCTCTGATGCAAACACTCCTACTAATTGCATAAGACCACGATTCTTAAACAATGAAATTAACCACGAATTGAGAACTATATCAAGCAAATTAAACCTCACCCTTGAAAATATCCATGTCTTAAAGACAAGAAGAACACCATCACATGTCAATTAGTGCAGATTAGAAGGTTTACAATCTAACACTTGCTTATATTTACAGTTCCCAAATTCAGGGCAGCATGTAATTCACATAAAACCCCAAAAATTTAAGCTGTTATATAAATAAAATGGCAAGCGCTATAAAGAAAGCTAAGAATATAAGATGAAAAAATTAAGCGAGCCATAGGATCTACCACCTACCAATTAAATTAGGGTCTAAATACTAAGCGGTTGATCAAACATAATGAAAAAAATGACAAAATTAGGAGTGATTAAGTAAAGGAAGAGGGGGAAAAGAAGCAGACAGGGTACAACCATGAGCACGATCCTGAGGACAACCAGATTTGATATAAAAATATGACCTTTCCTACCTAGTACCCACTACATGAAACACATACTTCCCCGCAAAGCAAAGATGTGTATGTTAACAGCATCTTTAAGCTTCTTATGAAACATATTCTTGAACTTTAAAGTATTATTCTCTTCGGAACAGAGCACATGGACATGAAGTAAATGCAAGGGAAAACAGATAAGAGCAATCGATAATCAGGAAAAAAGCAAGGGAAATCAGAGATTAAGCTCACAAACTCACAGTTACAATCAAATGGGAATATGATCTACCCCTTTCAAGGTTCGTGAAAACAGGGTTTGGAGAGAGAGAAAAGGCATAAGAAAGATTATAAAGATTAAGCTCACACACTCACCTGAAAAGCAAGAGGAGCGACGACTGAACAGAAGTGGCGAAGAAAGACGAACGGCAACAGAGGAGTAGCAACGGCCAACGAAAAACGGAGGAGCCTTATTTACTCTGCATGTGTGTGTATAATATATATATATATGTATATTGTGTAAGAGTATAGAAGAGAGACCAAAAGATAGTACGCAATAACAGATGAAAGAGCTGATTTTAACTGCTTGGGGAACGACGGATGGGCAAGAATTCTCAGACCTTCAAGAAGGTCTGTATATATACCAAAAGGGTTTGTAAATAGTGTTTGTTGTTTTAGTCTCAGTCGCTCTCGGACCTTCAAGAAGGGTTTTCTCTCTTTGTATTACACAACTTTTGTTTGGTAGATCGAGTGATGGAGAGCAAGGGAGGTTAGGGTTTCAAGAGAGATCGAATGAGATGGGATGGGAATTAATGTGAGGGTGGGTGGGCGGCGGAGCTGAGGGTGGGTGGGGGTGGATGGAGCTGAGGGTTGGGAGAGATGGAGCTGAGGTGAGATGGAGATGGAGCCTGGGCACGAAATGATGAATTCAGCGCGGGGTGGGGGAAAAAAGAAGTGAAAAAAAATTATACTTTCAACGTCACACTTTTATTTAAGTGTGACGTTGAACGTTGAATACATTTAACGTCACACTTAAATAAAAGTGTGACGTTGAAAGTCACCAGAATTTTTTTTTAAAAAAACGTATAACATACAACGTCACACAAATTTAAAGTGTGACGTTGAAACTTTCAACGTCACACTTTAAATTAAGTGTGACGTTAAAAGTCACCAATTTTTTTTTATATAAAACGTAAAACATACAACGTCACACAAATTTAAAGTGTGACGTTGAAACTTTCAACGTCACACTTTAAATTAAGTGTGCCGTTGTAACTTCCTCCACCTCCAACTTAATTACAAAAATGCCACCGCGTTTTTTTTCTATGTCACTTTTATGATTATGTGACGTTAATTTGTGACAAGAAAAGAGCTTTTTGTAGTAGTGGTCTTTAAGTGCTATCCAATGACCAATTCAAACAGCATTCAAATCATCTATCAAGTTCTCTCACTGTTTTTAAAACATAATTTTATCTTCTCAACTGTGTGAGCAAGAATTCAACTTGTAATCTTTCTTACTGAGTGATTTCCTTGGGATAGAGGGATCATAAGGAATGGTGTAATCTTACAAAGTGTAGGGGGAGAGAATTTGGTAAGATAGTGGGGTCTTATTTAGAAAAATTCTTTGAGTTGTAAAGGTGTTTAGGAACCTGTTTTATTCTTGAGTCACTAGTGGAACCCAACCAAAGTTGGAGAACTAGACGTAGGTCATAGTTGGACCGAACCAGCATAATTTGTGTGTTAATGATGTTGAATTGCTTCAAAATTTTGATATATACAATTCACCACCTCTCTTGTGTATTTTCTGCCATCATCACCAAATGAGGGGAAAAGGAGAACAAAGAAATGGAGGAGTTCTGAGTCGCCATTGATGGCTCTCTCCATTTAGCCTCCATTGAGATCATGATAATTATTTGATCTCATCTAACAACTTTACAAAAAATCAGATAACATTATCTAGATATTTTTTATGTTACTGTGGGATGAAAATAAAGGTTAAATAGATAATCTCAATAAAGGTCAAATGGAGAGGGATCCATTGAGAGGCCCCTCACCCATAACGAATATGCAAAAGTTATTGCTAAGGTCATGATCAAGCCTGTCTATATTGTTAGATAAAATGAACTTGAAGAGAATTTCAGGGCCCGATCGGAACCATGACCACGGCGGGGCTGTGGGGGCTTTTTTTTTTTTTTTTTAATATTATTTTGGGTATTTCGGGGGAGGGGGGTGCAAAGAGGGCCACGTTTGATATGTGTGGCGTACCAAAACTCCTACCTTTTTCTCTTTCTACCTGTGTAGTCTTGCATATCAAATAATTTTCATCATTATCACAAAATTATGCAGTAAGAAAAGTTCTGATTGGATTTGATAATATTCAAATTTAGCTTAGTGGGTAGCATTAAATACTAATTAATTATCTGATAAAAAAATTATTATTGTCCCAAAATGTGGGGTTGCCCTCTGCTCGCATTTAATTTTAAGCCATAGAGAAATTGGTGTAAACTAATTGCCTTACCTAAAATTCCAAGTGGCCGAAGATCACATGCCTTTCATCATCTTAATTAATTCCTAAGTTGCTTAACAAGAATTATTTTCATCTTAGGTGAAATTTCTTAATTAATGTTTTTCATGCATCAAAACCAAGGAATTGGCCATTGAACTCGAAGCAAAGTCTGCTAAATTGATCAATATCTTTACAGCATGTGAAAAATATATACTCCCTCTCTTAAATATTTCCCCCAGATATCTAATTTATAAAACCAACAAGGAAGAGGCTACTGGCTCACAATGTAGAGCACAAATGTTTGAATCTTGGCTGGGGTTGTGCTCACACACATATATATATATACACTCCAGCCGATCCTAATTATAAGAGCCAGTTGATTTTTTTTGGAAAAATTAAGGATGCAAAATACACCACTTTAAATTGTTTATATTTGCCTTTTTTCCTCAAAACTAAGTTATTTTACTTATAAACTATCATATAATCTAATTACATGTCATATATATTAAAATTTAGGGGTCTAATATGCTTATTTAATCTCCCCAAAAAAAGTCAACTGGCTCTTATAATTAGGACCGGAGGTAGTATTTAGCGCTTGACAATCTATCAAACATTATTGCCTTTAATATAGATGATATATGTGCATATAAAACTAATTTATTGTCAATGAAGATATTATTTAAATTTAAATATAAGTTATTTGTGATAAATGTGAGTTAGTTTTCCTAAAATATCCCTTTTAATCATTACCCTCATTGATTGAAACACAATCAATAGAGATATTTTTGCGAAATAATTATCTATTTGGGAAGAAAAGTGGATTTAAGATCTTATATATAATACCTAATAAACCCGCCACTACAAAAAAACAGGCTATTTCCGACGGAATAGCGACGGAAATTCCGTCAGAAAATTTTCCGACGGAATATCTGTCGGTGATTCATTCCCACAATTACCGACGGATTTTCGGTCGGTAATCCGTCGGAAAGTGGATTAAAAGGAAAAAAAGTGATATAACTGATTTAAACAAAAAAGGAATTTTGCATCAGAGTTCGTCCCCTTTCCTCCTTCACTTCAGTTCGCCCTAGCCGTCCCCATTGCTCCTTCGTCTTCTCCCGTCGGACTTCGTCTTCTCCGTCGTCGAAGTCTTCTTCTGTGGGCTTCTCTCTCTCGTTCTTCGTCATCCAGCGAACTCCAGGGAGGACGTCGCCGACGCCTTCTCCGTCCCTTGCGCTGGTTTTGGTTTCTGCTGAAAATCGCAGAGAGAGGGAGAAGGAAGAACGCCATTGCTTCGTGTGTGTGTGTGTAGGGTGTGTTCTTGGCCGAATAATCAGGGACGATTTCCGGCGCTATTCCAACGAACTCATTGGGTAATTTTTCCCCTATTTCCTTCTCTCTTTTGCTTCTCGTTCTTGATGCTTGTTTTCAAAAAAAGAAAAAAAAATCTAGGGTTCAAATGATTCTTGAAATCTTGGTTGGTCTGATTAAATTAGTAGTTCCTGAGCATGTTAGAAGGGATGATGGAGCTGATGTTGAGTGTGTATGATTGGTTTTGCTTGGTATGAAATTTCTTATTACTCCTACTCTCTGCTTGGTTCGGTTTACGACAGTTGGGAAGGGTTTTTGGTTGATATATAGTATTATATGTAGGATTTTGTTGAGTTTGCAAACTTTTAGGAATTGTCGTATTTTCTTCTTTCTTTGCTCAGTTTCCATTTCTGGATTTGTTTGGTATATGATGAAGGGGTAGTAGAATATATATATTTGTTGTTGCTATTTGTGGTTTGTTTTAAGTCATTAAAGTGTTGAAAATCTAATTGGTGTTACTGACTTGTGAGGAATTGTTGAAGTGGTTATTGAGCAATTAGAATATACGTAAAAGCTTATTTATAAAGGTAACCTCTTTCTACTCCAACATGCTCTGCTCTTTGGGGGAATTGTTTGTTTATCTCTTACGAATTGGAATTTTTGCCTTTTGTTTTCCCCTTATTCTCTTCCATACTCTAATTAAGGAGGGAGGGAGAGACCATCAAACCAAATAGAACACTTACCAAAGCTTTGTTTTAGGTCTTCAATGTTCTGCCATTTTCTCTTAGGCTGGTCAAAACATGTTTACACTGTGGTGCCCCTGTGATTTCTCATTTTGGGCTGTTATCTTCTCTGTGGCCTAATCTGGTGATTTCTCATTTTTTTTGGGTTCTTCCTGTTCTCTCGTCTCTCTGTTTTGCTTCTCTTTACCCTTCACAAAACCAGTTCCTGATTGAATTCTCTACTGCTCATCCTTCAGATATTCATCGATTTCTAAAATTAGGTTGGTATGTTTTCCTCTTAACCTCATTATCTTCTAATTGAATAGAATGTAATCTGTTCTCACTTTAACTATTCTTATGTGCAAGATGATTTTTTATCTACCACTAACCCATGCCATGGATATAGGGGATTTTGTATAATATAGCTCTTCAAATATCAAAGGTTATTAAACGAAAGAAAGGTTAAATGAGAGTTTGATTAAGTTTCTCAAGCATATTTAAGAAAACTTCTTTACTTGTTGTCTAGGGTTTTGCCAAATTCTGCTCTAAATATCTTCTTCCCTTGATTTGTGGTGCTTTGAAATAGTTATTCGAATTGGAGGTTACACATTGAAAGTTCTGCAATGGAATCTCAATTTTGCAAGAACTATTCTTGTTGCATATTTCACTGATTGATAGTTGATACCTCGTTGGCTCATTCTTGTTCTGATCTAAACATTTGATTATGTTTGGTACAATTGCAATTGCAACCAATTTTGCTGCAAATTTGGCTATGATTTTGGTCTCTTTTGCTTCCTAAAACTCTATATTTGTTTTGTGCACTCTTTGGCTCCCTATACTTTCTTGTGGTACTATTTTAGATCTGCTGTCTGATTGTTAATAGCCAAATTGGGAAAATTGTATGTGATTTTTGTCCCCATCTCGCTCTTTATCTTTGCCAAGGATGAAAATGGCCCTTGGTTCTTAGTGTTTGAAGCTTCTCAAGTTTTGTTGCTAAGTTTTAGAACTCATCTTCTTGCTGAGACCTCCATTTGCTATCGGTAGTCTCTGACCTATGGTTTGGCTGTATTTTTTGTTGCCGGTAACACCTCCTCTCCTTCCTTCTCATTCTTATTTTTTTCTTATTGTTTTCCATTCCTAGCTGCAGTGATTTAATTTTGAAAACACACTCTGAATTTTTTATTGTCTTCTTTGTTTCAGGGGGATTTATATTAGTGGAAGTAGCTTGATATGTGCTGCAATTAGGGCATTCTTATAAGGTAGTTAGGCTCTATTCAACTTATATTTGTTTTATCCTTTTGGTGAATTTTTGTTTAAAGTTGTTTAGTCTGCTTTTTATTAATTGAATTATGTTATGCTTTTACTGAAGTGTTGTTATAACAACAATAAGTAAACATGCTCTTAAAGAACTACCTTCACTTTTGTTAGCTTAACCTATTATTTTACTTACATGTTGTAAGAGTCAAAATGGTTTAGGCTTAATTTAATGTTTAATTTAGTTCTCTTTTTGATGCTTCTCAATTAAAGTTTTCATTATCTCTTTTATCAGCTATTTCCTTTTATTATTTGATTTAGGATTAATTCCTTGCTAACATTTTTGTATTGATCCATATGGGATTCATATTGCTTGCATGGTTCAAAGTTTACATAGTATTTACATAGGATTTTTCTTTCTTAGAATGGAAATTCCAGAAAATCGAAGATGGATGTATAATAGAATCAATCCGAGGACCGATTGGGTTACACCAGAGTTTGAAAGAGGGGTTCAAGATTTTTTTGATCATGCACGTAGATCCATTCATTCTCAAACAATGGGAAAGCTTAGGTGTCCATGTGTGAATTGTAAATGTCAGCCATATAAACCATTTGAATTGGTGAGGACACACCTTTATAGTAAGGGATTCATGCCGGACTATTATATATGGACTAGTCATGGAGAAAGCATAACAGAATGTGACTCACTTGTGTTTGAAAGATGAGGTCCCCTACAAGCCTCACATGGGGCGCTTGGTAACCAACTAAGTCAATATGAGACAATGGTGATAGATGCAGCTAGACCGAGTTTTAGGGATAATTATAATGAAAGGATGGAAGAGGAGCCAAATGCTTCTGCAAAAGCATTTTATGACATGTTAGATGCTGCACAACAACCATTATGGGGAGGTTGTGAAGAGGAATCTCAACTTTCTGCAACTTTGCAGTTATTAAGCATTAAAGCTACAACAAACATGTCTCAATAATCCTACAATTTAGTTTCCCAACTCATGCGGAGGACACAACCTAAAGACACTCTTATGCCTAAGGACTTGTATGAGGCTAATAAGTCGGTGGCAAAGCTAGGTCTTGATTATAATAAGATCGATTGTTGTGTAAAAGGGTGTATGTTGTATTATAAAAATGATGTGCAACCCAATGTAAATTTTGTGGTGAGGAAAGATATTCCTCTAAAAGGTGTCATGGAAGAAGAAAAAGATCTCAAGGAAGCAATTTTGGTACCTACCACTCATTCCAAGATTGCAAAGATTGTTTGCTTCTAAGAAAACCGCAAAGGAAATGCGATGGCACTATGAAAATCACCGTAGTTCCAATGTTATCTCTCACCCTTCTGATGGTGAAGCATGGAGAGTTTTGGATAGGACGTATCCGGACTTTGTGTATGATCCAAGAAATGTTAGGCTTGGGTTGTGTTCTGACGGATTTACACCATTTGGGCAATCTGGGAGGTGTTATTCTTGTTGGCCTGTGATTGTTACTCCATATAATCTACCACCCAAGGTTTGCATGACACGAGAGTATATGTTCTTGACATTGATCATTCCTGGTCCTAATAACCCGAAAGGGAAAATAGATGTGTACTTACTACCATTAGTAGATGAATTGAAGTTATTATGGAGTGAGGGGGTGTGCACATATGATGCCTTACTGGCACAAAACTTCAATATGCGAGCTGCATTGTTATGGACAATCAACAACTTCCCTGCTTACGGTATGTTGTCTGGGTGGATGACAATGGGAAGACTATCATGTCCAATATGTATGGAGAACTCGAAAGCATTTCAATTGAAGCATGGGCGAAAAACATCTTTCTTTGACTGTCATCGTCAATTCCTCCCCAATGGTCACCCGTTCAGGAGAAATAAAACCGCATTTTATAAGAATAGAGTTGAGCAATCATCACCTCCACCTCGATTAAGTGGATATGAAGTTTGGCACAGAGTGCGGAATCTACCAAAGGTTATTGAGCATGGAGAACCTATTCCCATTGAAGGGTATAATCGCACTCATCATTGGACAAAACACAGTATATTTTGGGAATTGCCATATTGGAAAAGTAACTTGATTCGTCATAATGTTGATGTTATGCACATAGAGAAAAAATTGTTTTGACAACTTGTTTCACACTGTCATGGACACAAACGGGAGAACTAAATACAATATACATGCACGACTGGACTTGAATGAATATTGTCGACGAAAGGAATATGAACTTGTTGAAAGAAATGGGAAGTTAGTCAAACCGATTGCAAAGTACGTGTTGAATTTAGAACAAAAACGGTAAATTTGTGAATGGGTCAAGAATTTGAACCTTCCTGATGGATATGCATCTAATCTAGCCTATTGTGTGGATATAAAGGAAGCAAAGTTGTATGGAATGAAGAGTCATGATTGTCATGTATTCATGGAACGTTTAATTCCTGTAGTCTTTGCTTGTTTGCCAGATGGTATCTTTAATGCTATTGCAGAGCTTAGTAATTTCTTTAAACAGCTTTGTTCATCTACCTTGATGGTAGATAAACTAGAGTTGTTAGAGCAAAATATAGTTGTTACATTGTGCAAGTTGGAAAAAGTCTTTCCCCCTCCGTTCTTTGACTCTATGGAGCACTTACCTATCCACATTCTATATGAAGCTAGAGTTAGAGGGCCTGTTCAATATCGATGGATGTATCCATTTGAAAGGTAATGAGATTTATTTTAATGGAGTTGTGAATAGAAATATGATAATACCAATAATGAATTTTATTTGACACTTGTAAATATGTGTAGGTTCCTTTATACCTTGAAGCAAAAGGAAAGGAACAAAGCTCGGGTTGAAGCATCTATATGTGAAGCATATATAATTGAAGAGATCACAATATTTAGCTCACACTACTTTGTCCTAGGTGTTCCACCAAGAATAACAAGGCCTATAAGAAATGAAGGTGGAGAATCAGAGTTGCCACCAATATCCATATTTAACCATCATGGAAGATCATATGGAGAATGTAAATTCCAATTCTTGGAAGATGAGGAAGTAAAAGCTGCTACAAGATGTGTTCTAATGAATTGTGATGAGGTGCAGCCTTACATGAAGTAAGTAATCTTAAAGTGTGACAATTTGGACCTTTATCAACTATATGTGTGCTTAACACATGATTTTTAATGCAGTCTTTTTGCCCAAATTTTGAAAGAAAATTATCCCTCAAATAACAGATTATCAAGTAGAATCTGAAATCAATGAAAGATTTGCATCATGGTTCAAAGATTATGTAAGTAGTACTAATTTCATTATGTTACTTAGTACAAATAAGAAGACTTATTTTTTGTCATTGATGCATGAAGGTTGAAGATCCTTCAAACAACATTACAGACTCATTTTTGCATGACCTTGCTTGGGGCCACAAGAGGAAAGTCAAAACATGGCCTATGTACTTTGTCAATGGATATAAGTTTCATACAGCTTCGTGGGCTCTTCGAAAATCGACTACAAATAGTGGTGTGTGCATCAAAGGAACTGATTACGGTAAATCAGAACATGACTTTTATGGTATTGTACAAGAAATTGTAGAGATTGAATACATGGGTATGCCGTTGAAGAGATTAGTGTTGTTCAAGTGTGATTGGTTTGATCCAACACCAAATCATGAGACTAAGATTGACAAATTTGATGGGACCGTTGAAGTTAATGCATTACGCAAGTACAACAAGTATGACCCATTTATTTTTACAACCCAAGCAATGCAGGCATATTATACACCATATCCTTGTTGTCGTCAAAAGGCTAATTGGCTTGCTGTTCTTAAAATCAAGCCCCGTAGCATAATTGAAATGCCTGTATCTGAAATCAACGTAGAGGCATTTCAAATAGATGAGCTAGAAGTTGTATTGCCAATAAGTGCTCATGATGATGAATTGAGGGATGAAGGAGAAACAGAAATTCATTATGAAGAAGTGGTTATGCCTATTGATAATATGATTTATAATTACGAGGAGGAGGAGGAGGAGGAGGAGGATGATGATGATGATGATGATGATGATGATGATGAGCATGAGGAGGAAGAGGATGATTACGATGAGGAGGAGGATGAGGAGGAGGAGGATGAGGAGGATGATGACGACAACGAACAAGATGAAGAATAAAATGATGACGGTGACGGTGATGGTCTAGATTAAGATTATTAAATTGAGTTTCATTGCATTTATTTTTAATTTAATTTTATATATTGAATTAATTAATGTTTTCTTTATTAGCATGACTAATGGGTTCACCTTTGAATGTCCAGATGTCATTTCGCAAGAAAAAGGGTGATAAAGCTTCATCAAGTACCCCTAGACTGTTACAGTCACATATGCCCGTAGAAGAGATGGCAAATGCTAATGTGTGACCTACATCTGCTCCGATAGCAATTCCTAGATTAAACATGTCATGTGGATCATCTTCTCAGTTGCATGATGCAGTTGGTAGACATACCATATCACAATCTGGAATCCCATCTTTTGAAACCCTATCTCATATCCCATCCCCAAGAACTGAGAATTCACAACCCTTGACTCCACAGGGTTCTTGTGTCACCCCTCCGGACGGCGGTGATTTTTTAGATAGTCGACCCTTGATAGAGCCTGAGAAGTCAACGTAAGTCGTTTACTATCCTTACTAATTTAAACAAGTTTGTCTTGATTTGTATATTGAATTGACACCTCAATTCTTTCTAATAATTATGAAATTTTTTTCTTATTAGGTTTCATCCTGTTGTTGGAATTGTTCGGAGCATTCGTCAGGTAATTTGTTGCAAATTTGACCATCCATGTTGGTGATGGAAAGTTACCCCTAAAGATTATAAGGTTGCGTGGTTTAATGAATGGGCGGTATGTCTTATCATTTTATTATTATATGTTGTTATGTTTGGATTCTATTATTAATATTAATATTATGGAGTTTTTATAACTAATCTTCATTTGCTTCTCATTTACTCAGAGAAAATATAAATGGCTACCAGAACATGATGATGCAATTAGGAAAAATTAGAAGCTAAAGTCTCAAAGTATCCTAAGAGATTTAATGCATGATGTCAGGCGGGACTTCCTTTTGAAACAAGTTAGGCCTGATTGGATTCCAGATATTGTGTTTGAAGAGTTGCTGAGAGTATGGAATTCAGATGATTTCTGGAACAAGAGTGAGATAAACAAAAACAATCGAGCATCTTCCACTGGCGGTACTAAACACAAAGGGGGTAGCATTCCTAATACTGAGCACAGAAGAAGGATGGTAAGAATTATTTCTTCAATATCAATAATTTATTTGATGTTTGGTATGATATATCTTGTTAACTAATTGCAGGGTAAGGAATTTGGAAGAGAGCCTACTGTATTTGAAGTGTTCAAAAGGACTCATTATGATGAGAAAACTGGTGAATTCTCAGACCATCATGCAAAATCATTTTATGTAAGTATATTAAGAATGATTATGTAAAGAAAATATCTATTGTTTGCATCAAAGTTTCCTATTTCTTAATGCTTTTATATTATGTGTTTGAATGCAAAAAAAAAAAATGTTACTTGATTGTATGTTGTCCAATATTTACTGTTTATTTTGGTCTGATTTCATTGGTATATGGATACTTTGTTTCGGTTAGTCTGATATGGAAGCTGGATTTTGTTCCTCTGATTAGAAATTTACTTAAACATAAAGTTGCAGAATACTTGGGTGCTTGATGAAGTGGAAGTTCATTTGAATTATTGGGATGCTTAAAGGATGGTTTTGTGGTCTTAAAATTTATTGAACTATGTTGATTATGGGAGTTTGGAGTGCTTATAGGGTTTAAGAGAAAAGTGAGATCATTTACACTTATTGTTGCTGATTTTAGATGTATGTAAAAGATTAAATAATAAATTGGATTGTTGTTGTTATACTAATGCTGTTTTGATGGTTAGAAGGTAAAAAAGGAATTGAATGGATGGGAGGGATGTAATATAATGGAGAATGTTGCTGTTTTGATGGGCTTAAATGTTCAAAGTAGTATTGAAAAGAAATGATTATTTTTGTTATAGTTAATGATTAATAGTTTGTAACCTAAATACAGGAGGATTACATGAGGCGGAAAGAATCTTTGACTGCTGAGCATGGTTCTACAAGTGTGTAGTCTAATGAGGATGAATTGAACCTTTGGTTAGAGGTTACTGGAGGCAAAAATAAGAAGGGACGCATTTATGGGTTTGGGGCTGAGAATGAAAATATTAGCGATGACCTACCTTCTGTCAACAATGCCAATGAAGATAATACCGTTGAGCAACTGCGCTACAGGATAACAGAGCTATCACAGGAGAATGAGGTACTGAAACAAAACCAAGAAGTGCTATCACAGGAGAATGAGGTATTGAAACATAACCAAGAAGTAAACAACCAGCGCGTTGAAGACCTGCAACAAAATTTTACCACAATGGTGACTGCCTTGCAAGGGCTGGGGTTTCAATTACCACTTTCATCTAATACAAATGCAGGTAACAAGGGTTGACATAATTTGTTGCTGTGGCTTAGGTTCTTTCTTTGTAAGAATTATTGCTTTCAGGATTAAACTTTATTAGTTATTTAATTTTGCTGTCTATTACATATCTATTAAATTATGGATTTACAGGATCTCATTTTATTTATTTGCCTTTTTATTTGCTGTTGTGTTGGGAAAAAACCAAATCTAAATGCAGCTTTAAAAACAACCCTAAATTACCAAAAACAGAAAAATTAAAAAAAAAACAAATCCCAAAATTAGTGACAGAATTTCCATCTCTAAATTTACCATAACCAATCAGTGACGGAATTCCGTCGCTGATTATGCAAATTTATCACCGACGGAATTCCGTCGGTGAATCTTACTGACGGAATTTCCGTCGATGATTTCTGGGACGGAATTCTGTCGGTGATACTTACCAACGGAATTCCGTCGCTAATTTTTCGGACCGAATTCCGTCGGTGATTTCTACGACGGAATTTCGTCGGTAAGGATCACCGACGGAATTCCGTCGGTAAACTTCACCGATGGAATTTCGTCGGTGATCCGTCGCAGATTCACCTCTATTCTGTCGGTGATTTCATTAGCAACGGCTTTATCACCGACGGAAAAAATTTCGTCGGTGATTCCGTCTCAGATTTTTTATCGACGGGATTCCGTCAGTAAATCAATTTTCCGTCGGAATTCCGTTGGAAAAATCCGTCGGCGATTCCCTGGTTTTTTGTAGTGCATCAATCAGCTCTTATATTTAGGATGGGAAGGAAAAACAAAAATCATTTTCAAAAAAGAAGATACCCATACCAAAGTTATATAACAGACAAACTTTGCCCTTCCTCTACAATATATACAAATAGTACTGATTACAAAACTTCTTATCTGTATCAATGATCTTTACATATGAGAATCTCACGTAATCTCTCAGATACAAGACAACCAGCCCTTCCACGTAAGCTTTAATTAGTTATTTACATTCTTCCACAGATTAATCCATATACAGTGACGAAGGCCATAATTAGTGAATGATCTGTGTCTTCATCTACCTCTAACGTTAGAACATCATCACCCAGAACCAGTCCTGCGGATGATTTTTTCTGCTTCGCCTGCACATATAGATTCAATAGGCCACAAACAACAATCAATATATATATATATATATATATAATGCATCTCTTTGATATTGAAAGATAGAGATTGATCTAATAAATAAAGAGATCAATATATATGAAGATATTGAAGAAGCAAAAGAATTATTGTTACCTGAGCAACAACTTGCCCTTCCGTATTCACTATTGTGAACGTTTCTTTGCCATTCATTCTCAATATGCAATAACTTTGACCTCCAACTCTGATCTCACATGCTACTTTTCCCTTCACCATTTTATGACACCTCTTCACTTTGAACGACGGCTTCGAACCACTGCTTCTATATCCATCCCAACGTCCAAACCCCAGTAATCTCTGAAAAAAAATGGTTTAAAAGACGCCCAAGTTAAGTAATCTAATCAAGGCAACATATCAATATTTTCATGTGTGTGCGTAATACAATCTATTGATGGAAACCAAGGTAACACAATATGCCTAGTACTACGTGTATTTTAGAGAAAGATTTTTTATTTCATGTATCATCAATTGTTTTTTTTTTTGGCCATCGGATCATCAATTGTTATTAAATCTACTGTTACCTCTCTAGCTAGTCCTAGCTAAATGTATAGTAAGATATAGATACTTAATTGTTCTCGTCTATAAAAAAGCTAGATAATTAATTTGTTGATAATAAAATTAGTCAATAAGTTAGTTCTCTGTAAAACATGTGTTGCTTCCTTTTTAAGTACCCATTCTAATCTTTTGCATTTAAAAACCTTCCTAATATGCCCAATTAATAGAGATTTTATGAAAAAACAACCTATAAATTTGGAAAACAAAGTGGATTGAGGTAGAAAACAAATCTATCTACTAGCTTTTACATTTAGAACATGAGAGTTTATTTTATTTTAGTGCACGAGGGGGATGATAAAATATATATCCTAAGGTAGCATAGGATGCTGAAGTCTAATTATTACATTTGCTCCACTTGAATATATGAATAGCCTAACTTATTTGTTTATTTTTTAAGATTAGTAGTGAGACACATCATTTTCAATGTTATACAAACTTATGTCTAATGAATAAACGATGACTAGTATATATAGTGTATGTATATATAGCTAGGTTGGTAGTTAGTACCTTGTGTATAGCATAAAGTACTCTGCCTTGGAGATCCATGAGGTTAACTTTTCTTCTACCCTTCCTGTCATAGTTATCAACTCGATAAACGATGTCACCATTAGAATCATACACAGTGCAGCCATTAGAGTGCAGCACAAGCGATTTCATCCACAAAGTATAAGTCTCTTTCTGAGAAGAGCTCTTGCAACAGCAAGAAGACGAAGAAGAAGTACTGGATTCTTGAGGATGAACTCTGGCCATATTGTAAAAGCTGAGTGAGAGAGGAATAATATTGACTTGTGTGGTTTTCGTATGAAGGAGAAATATGGTCTCAGCCACCTTATTTATACCCTCACAAAACTCAAACATTCTTAAAGATTCCGCGTAGACGAATGCGTAGATAATATAATAATAAGAGGGAAATTAATTAAAGAATAAACAGGATAAGTAAGCTTGGAATTGATCAACTTCATCTTCATGATTATTTAAATCTGGGTTTGGCCTCTGATTGTGACGTAGCTTTATGGAAGGCGCACTACTCTATTTGAGTGAAGAATCAATGAAGTATAGGCAAGTGAACATGTGTTTTTTTATTTAAATTTAAAAAGCATGATGAGGTGGCACATTGTGAGATGTCAGAATGATTTGGATGGCTGAAAATCACACCTTTGAGGATTGTTGCCGCTGAGACAATCCGAACCCTTTTTTAGGAGTTAGTAGTCTACATTGAGATTTATTAATATGATCATCTCAACGATCCTGATATGTATATTTTTTTATTGTATTTTGATAATTATTAGTTAATAGTTAGAGAATTAAAATAATATTCAAACAAGAATTGAAGTTTCATCACAAAATAATTATTAATAATGAAAAAATAGTTTTATTTGAAATTCGGGCCGAAGACAAGAACTAATCAATGGTATGAAACACAATATGGAAAAACCGAAACGTCGATCTCTCTCTTTCTCATCAATCTGTGTTACACAAATGATTAAGAGTGATGAGTTGCAAATGTATGACTGAATTAGTGACCTCCTACGTTTAGCGTAGTTTTCATGTCTCTATTATATAAGAAAATATTTTTTGAAAAAGAGTTTAACTTATTCATGCTTAACCTTTAATTCGAACACCACATTAACAAAATGAGGTTTAACCCTACAACATTATTGTAAATTTACTGTGTGTGTGTTAATAAGATTACATTGTTCCAATTAGAAAGAAAATAATAAAATGTAGAAATAAAGTTAAAAGAAACGTGCAGCTTGTCTGTATTATGTATGAATGTGCGTCTGAAGAAAGAGGGTATAGCTCATTTTATCAAATTCAACAATAATCTGATAAAGTTGTCTCCATGTAAGACATGCGTTGACAATTGGACCATTGAGTTAAGATTCAAGTATTGGTTTCAATGTGTAAATAATAAGTTTTTAATTGGAAAGATTACAACTAGATCCCAAATAAGGGAATTAATCATGATTAGGTCATAAAAAATCACCAAATTACATTGAAATCCCTAAAGACATGGGTGAATGGCTTCTTATTAACTCAATGGGTTGTCAATAACAACTAAAGAGTTGTCAATTGCAACTAAATATTGACAACTTAAAGAGTTATCATTGACAACTCAATGAGCTGCATTAAATTGTTAATAACAAATTATTTAATATCTCACAAGTCTCTAAAAACTTCAATATAATTTGATGATATTTTGGTACTTGATTGTGATTAATTTCCTTACTTGGTACTTATATGTAATTCTCCCTTTTTAATTTTCTGAAGTGGGTCCCATGATAATAGGAAGTGGAAGAGAATAGGATCGCCATCACCCATTCAACCACATTTTTAGCATTAGATAAGTTATCCACTAATAATCTAACTTTTTATGAATAATTAACTATTAATTAGTTAATTAAAAAGCAGCCACATCCACCACAGGTTTTGAGACGAGTTTCTGAGGTCTGACTTTGTGTTGTCTGAAATTGTATTATATGAGGGCACTTCCAATATGCTTGTCCTTTTTTCGCATTACCTGAGAACACTATGGATAGAATAATTTAACTAATTATATGTTTGAAAATCATAATGTCCAAAGTTGAATGATAATGCAATGACAAGTGCATGCACTGCTTGTATTCTTATCTTCCCCCACCCGCGCACACAAAAAAAAAGTGATCATACGCTTATAAAAGGGATGGATAATTTTTATTCTATCCTGACCATTATATTCTCATGGCTATTTACTATATTTTCAAACTACCCTAGCTTCTTGTCTTATTATATGTTTAATTATTATTGCGGTGATATTTACACATATATAGTAACTGTAACTGTAAATTATAAGTGTGTGTGTGTGTGTATATATTAGTATTTTAATTGTATATATCAATATTTATTCAATTTTTATATATATAAAATTATATAATAAATGTCATTTATAGTTGTATCTACAAAGTTTGATGAAAATAAATAATTTAAATAAAATAAGGGCGATGTCGCCTATGTAGAACTATTTTAATTTCCTCATAATTTGAACCAAACATGGTAATATTAAAATAAATTTCATCCCCTCCTCAATCTAAATAATATAATACTACCTATTGATTTAACTAATGTGGGTATATTAAGAACATTAGACATTTATTAATATATGCATTGGTTTTCCTAAAATGCCCTCCTAATTCAAGCTAACAATTGATGTAAATTTCCTTATCATATGCAATTATAACCGGGATAGTTTAGACAAATTTAACTATCAACTAGCAAACTCTTATGTTAAAGACAAGAGATATAGTAAAAAAAAATATTTCATCTCTCATATGTTCAGATTACCCTCCCCTCCCCCTCCCTTTGTTAAAACTCCTCTCATCGCTTCCCTTTCTTGAATCAAACAGACCTTGAAGGAACAATGATCCAAAAAAGGTATGTTTATTTATAAATTTCACTTTTAGGTATTTATTTTTTATATAATTTTTCAAAAGTATTGCGATTAAGGGGTTGGTGGTGGCAGTTGATGTAACGCAAGGAAGTTATTCCATTTATGATGTTTATTAGTTATATGACCTATTCCTTAAATAATCATTATCACGTCTCTCTTAATTTTGGGAACCTGAGTGGAGATGTTAGGTTATCACAATTAGCATCACACACATACTCACACATTTATATTATAAATGTGTAAGTGGGATGAGTAGAACCCAATTAAGCAATTAATTAAGTAAGAAAAAAGGAAGAAAATGTAGGCGTGTATATAATTCAAGCCTACGTACGCCTTTTAAGTTAGTTTGTAAATAATTTGGGTCTCTGTGTCAACTCATATTGATGGAATAGAATAGAACATAAGTATATTCCACGAAAGAGGAAACGTACATTGACATTTATCAGGTTCAGAAATTCAGTTGAAATGTGCCTAAGCTCTTTTAATTTTAGATGTTCTTAGTCATATGGGTATGGACAGTTGCATAAATTATGTGTGTGTATTTATATAATGAAATTAAATGTCTTTGTAATGAATTTCGAAAAGATGGAAACGTGAATTATTTACCCTCAAGGTAATTACCGTTCGCACAATATTGAAAGAGCCCTTGGCTTCTTTTTTTTTTTTTTTTTTATGTAGAAAAGAGCCCTTCTTTATTATTTGTATATGTACGCATTTATTTCTGAGTGAAACTAGTTAAAAACTATGAACAGATAGTCTAATCATACTCCCTCTGGTCCTTATTATAAGGCACAAACTAACAAAATTTTTGGTCCTTATTATAAGGCACCAACCGCCACATTAATTACATTTTTCCTACTTTACCCTTGTCATTAATGAATGTTCATAGTTTAAAATGTTAAGTTGTATCATTTAATGAAGGGTGAAGTTGGAAAACATGGTCAATTAAGCCTAGATTTAAGGATCCAACTACCATTCCTTGGTTTGTGAGAATTGGTAGTTGGTGCCTTATAATAAGGACCAGAGGGAGTAATAAAGAGTAAATCCCACATTTATATAACATATATTACGCGCGGCAACGGCATTAGTTTCTTATTTCCTGTGTTATTTCCGTTAGCCGTTAGCGTTTTTGACTCATCGTGTGTGACGGTGTTTGTTTTCTATTTTTTCCGTTATCTGTCCAGCTGACATTTTTGTTTCTTTTTTGTATGCTTATATCCGTCCTTATCTTCTTGTTTTTTTTTTTTTTGTCTCTCTATTTTCTGTGTTTATAGTTTTGTATATAGGTTTCCCGTTTAGATATTTTTTCCGGTTGAGTCATGTTCTGTAGTTTCTTTCTTACGGTGTGTGTTGTTGATGATCTCACTTTTGCAGGTTGTGGTGAGCTTCTTTTGTTGATGGTTGATAGTGGTTTTTGTACCATCTGTTTTCCTAGGTTGTTTTATTTGTCCGTTGCTGTTCCTTTGGAGCTAGATTTTGTCTCTAGGTGTAGTGTTCTTGGTGGATGGTTTAAAGCTAGTGATGGCGGTTATTGTAGGGTTTGAACGTCGTTGTTAAGATGGTCCGAACCTTTGGTCTTTGTTGCCCTATTTTTTGGTGTGATGGATGGAAGTTTTGAGGCTGCCGATCAATTTTGGGCTTTGGCCTTCACACATGTTATTTTCAATGGATATTTAGATAGTTATTGTTCCAATTATTTATTTTTTTTCTGTTTTGATGGCGTGATTCCTTTTCGTTTTCCTTTTTTCCTTGTAATTGGGAGTTCACTGGGGAAATGTTCCTTTTGCTTATTTTGTTATTGTACTATGTATATTTGAAGAATATGTAAATAATTCAATTTGGTTGCCTTGTTTTTTTTTATTTGAGTTTTGTTAATTTTTTTTTTCGATTTCCTACACTACTACAGAAATACTCTATTGCAGCGCAACAATAGCAGCGCTTACAAAACGCAAGTGATGGGATATGTATAATATGACCTATACCCGCGTTTTAAAAAAAAAGTGTTGGTATAGGTATAAGCATATCCCAACACTTAATAATTTATAAGCGTTGGGATAGGCCCCAAAGTATTTAAATATTGTTTAAAAAAATTCAAACAAATTTTAAAAATATACTCAGGCTTTTTAAACAACAACAACAAAGCCTTATCCCACTAAGTGGGGTCGGCTACATGGATCGCACGACGCCATTGTGCTCTATCGGTAACCAAATCTTTATATATATTATTTATTAAAAGGTCTCGCTCTACAACTTCATTGAATGTAAGCCTCGGTCTCCCTCTTCCTCTCTTAATCGGACTCCAGACTATTTGATCTACCCTCCTCACTAGTGCATCTAATGGCCTCCTTTGTACATAGGAAGAAAATTTAAAAATATATAAGTAGGCATATCCCAACGCTTATTACGTAATAAGCGTTGCTATAGGCCTAAATAGGTATTTTTAAATTTTTTTCCTTTTTTAAATGAATTAGTATTTTTAAAATTGGTTTTAAATATTTTTTAAATAACATTTAAATCACAGGGGGCCTATAGCAACGCTTATTACGTAATAAGCGTTGCTATAGACCTAAATAGGTATTTTAAAAAAAAAATTCCTTTTTTAAAATGAATTAGCATTTTTAAAATTGGTTTTAGATATTTTTTAAATAAAATTTAAATGACAGGGGACCTATCCCAACGCTTATTACGTAATAAGCGTTGTTATAGGCCTAAATAGGTATTTTTAAGTTTTTTTTTCTTTTTTAAAATAAATTAGTATTTTTAAAATTGGTTTTAGATATTTTTAAAATTGGTTTTAGATATTTTTTAAATAAAATTTAAATGACAGGGGGCTTATCCCAACGCTTATTACATAATAAGCGTTGCTATAGGCCTAAATAGGTATTTTTAAAATTTTTTCTTTTTTAAAATGAATTAGTATTTTTAAAATTGATTTTAGATATTTTTTAAATAAAATTTAAATGACAGGGGCCTATAATTTACTTAGCTTATTTTTCTTTAAGTAGATAGTAGTTAACTTGTAGTGTATAATAGTTAATTAATTAGTATGTTTGCTTTAAAAGTATTAGATCTTGGATATATGGCTTTTTGGTGCATATATGTACCGGAAACTGGTGTATATTGGTTGCCTAGAACTGTATAGAATTACTGGTATTTAGCACTAATGCAGGTGGGGTATATATAAAATAAAATCAAATATTTTTTTTTAAAAAAATCAATAACAGCGCTTATTTCGTTATAAGCGCTGCTATAGGTATTTTTTTAAAAAAAAATTACCTAAAGCAGCGTTTATAAAGAAATAAGTGATGCTTTAGGTATACCTAAAGAAGCGCTTATTTTGTTATACCTAAAGAAGCACTTATTTTGTTATAAGCGCTGCTTTAGGTATTTTTTAAAAAAAATAAATTACCTAAAGCAGTGCTTATAAAGAATTAAGTGATGCTTTAGGGAACCCTAAATCAACGCTTACTAAATTATAAGCGCTGCTATAGGTATACCTATTGCTGCGCTTACTAAGCGCCGCGTTAGTCTTAATAGCCTATCGTAACACTGGTTATTGCAGCGCTTATAAGTGTTGCTATAGGGCCAAAATAAGTGCTGCTATAGGCAATTTCTGTAGTAGTGCCATCATCGTAGTTCTTTCATTTTATCTTTGTCTTCTCTTTGTTCCTTGGTGTCTTGTATTTATTTCTGTTTATTTATTTTTGTATTATGTATATTTAAAGATTAGATAGATAATTTAGTCATTTTTCTTTGATTAGTTGAATCAATTTTCCTTTAATATATGATATATTAGTGTTGTTGGTTTTTATTTTATTCCATTTTCTGTCTTCATATCACCTTTGTTTTAGGTTTGTATTTTGTGCGCTTCTTGGTCTTCATATCTTCTTCGTTTTGTTTTTCCTTTTTTCATATCTTTTTTGTTTTAAGTTTGTTTTTCTTCGCTTTTACCGTCTTCGTGACTTCTTCATTTTATTGTCTACTTGCCCTTTTTCCTTCTTTTGTTTATTGCGATCTATCACCTTTGGTTTTTATTTAAGTTTGCATTTTAGGTGTTTGAGATTCCAAATATTTGGATCAAGTCCTCTTGTCATTTACAAATGGCAAAATTGACGTCCAGTGAATCCAAGGAAGAAAGATGAATAGAGAAAATGATGAAAATTAAGAATAATTGATTATCATATTTGCTGTTTGTTTTATATTTCTAGAGGTCTATCTTGTCGTTTAAAAAAATAGGGAAAATTCTAAATAAATACTTCTCGAATATCAAAAGGATAAAAAGGTACCTCCAATATACAAAAGGACATAAAAGGGATCGTTCCCAATTTGGGATAAACAATTTTAAGGCAAAAAGACCAAAATGCCCTTGTCTCCATTAACCACTCCTGTATGTGATTAACCACTCTAGTATAGCCATTAACCACTTCGCTGATTCATTAGTTAGGCTTGTTTTTGTGAAAGTTATTAACTACTCTAATATAGCGATTAACCACTTCAGTATAACAATTAACCACTTCAGTATAGCGATTAACTACTTCACTGATTCATTAGTTGGGCTCAAATACTCTTATAATTGTGAATGTCATTAACCACTCTAGTATAGCGATTAACCACTTCAGTATAGTGATTAACCACTCTAGTATATCCATTAACCACTTCACTTTGAAAGTGAATGGAGACAGATGCATTTTGGTCTTTTTGCCTTAAAATTGTTTATCCCAAATTGGGAACGATCCCTTTTATATCCTTTTGTATATTGGAGGTACCTTTTTGTCCTTTTGATATTCGAGGGTTATTTATTTGGAATTTTCCCTTTAAAATATGAATATTAATATTCCAAATGATTGATAGCCTTTGTTGTTGTTTTTCTTTATTTGGACGGTCTTTATTCTTTGATTGTTGTGTTGTTTGGTATATATGTTGTTTTTGCTGTTATTAATTTGTCTTTGTAGATGTCGTAGTTTATTTTCTTGTTTGGCTTACAACTGTTTTTGTAGTTGATTTATTGTCACAATTAGGTAATCTATGAAGCAATTGTAATTAGTTACAAAATTAAAAATATTACATGGCTAGAAGATGTTTAATAAAATTCTAGAATGATATCTATCCACTTTAGATTCATTAGAAGATTCATTCTCATAATGATTGATATAGAGCGACTGCATGGCTTATAAAATGATTATATAATTATGCGGTAAGAGGGAGGCCAATTCTAAAAGGTTTACATTCAGGCCTTCCTGTTTTTAATATTCTATGAACAATAAAATGACAAAGTTCGTAATCGTGTCAGGGGCGGATAACTTTATTTAATAGTATAACTAAGAATTAATGGTTTGCATACTAACGACCTTGGAATTAACTTTTTTTTATTGGTCTGAATGACCTTGGATTTAATTACTAGTATGGGTTAGTTATTCATTAACGGTTTTTCCTTAAATATTGGCCAGACTCATTAATTATATCAATATATAAGTTTGTTTATGTTAGTAATATTATCTATTAAATTAAAAGACTAGATTTGTATTTTATTATGGTTTGAATTTAATGGCGTTCATATTTTATCGTCAATAATTACAAGGTGTGAGAATTATATTTTTCTTTGTTTTGAATTGTAGTAATTAGATTCAGTTCAAAAAAATTTAGTAATTAGACTGAAGATTTTTTTCTATTGATGGCTTTATCTGATAACTCTTGGCTTTGGTGTCATTTCTCTTATATTGGTTTGATTCAATGAGTTTAATTTTTATTATCTTTAGAGTTTATCTATTTGTATTAGTCAAACCTATCGGTCTAATTAATTGTAATAATCTTTCAATGAGTTTGTTATTCATTAATGGTTCTCGTTCAAATATTTAGTCTTATTAATATTCGTATGTTATAGTTAGTAGTACTATCTATCTATTAAGATTAGATTTGTATTTTATTGTTGATCTCATTTAACGATCGACTTTCATATTCTTTATTATAAATTATATTAGTTATTATAAGTTATATGATTTATTTTTTCTTTTTTCTGGATTGTGTTAATTAGGGGTGCATTTGGAGTTTATCTTCTCATGTTGGTCAATTCCATATTTTACATTTATTGTATTTTCATTATAATGGATTGAATATGCTTTTTGAAGTTACAAATTAATGCCGGTCATATACATGCAAAATATGTGATTTGTCTTTGGGAAAAAGACAAAAAAATCCCTTCCAATTTGCAAAATCTCAAATAAGGAATTTTGAGTTGTTAATAGTTGTTAATACCTATCATGAAGCTGTTATTGGGATTTTACAAATTGGATGGGATTTTTTTATCTTTTTCCCTTTGTCTTTTTACATTCAGCAAAGTTGACTTTTGTGCTGAAAAGGAAAAGTTTGTTGCATTTAGACATTGGAGATTTTTGAAAGAATGCAAAGTTATTGGGGTGTGTAGGAATAGACTTAATTCGTCCTATTTTCAATGCCTTTGTGTTTTGCATCAGACTCCACATGTTCCTCTTCCACGGAAAATATATGCAAGGGTTGTCTGTGTAGTAAGAGGGGTTCAATTTTTAGGAGGCGTTAGCTGCATGAGATTTCGTTCCAAATGATCAGCCTCGATTGAACTATTGTAAGGAATGTAGGATTGACCTTGAATTGATTGAATTCTATAGGGTAAGTTACAATCTGAATTATTTCTTTCATATTAACATTTTTGTCTTTTTTCCTCTGTTGTGAATGTTACTTTGTGTGGTACTGATTTTCTACTGTTGTGTTATTATGCATATATCGTGTCATCTATTTACAAACTCTTTTAGGATGCTATGAAACTAGGAGTCCTTTTATTCTCTCTAAACTGGCACTACCACAGAATACACCTATAGCGGCGCTTTTTTGACCCCTATAGCGGCGCTTTTGAAGTGCCGCTATAGCTAGCGCCGCAATAGGTCAGGTGACCTATAGAGGCGCTTACAAAGCGCCGCTATAGGTGACCATATAGCGGCGCTTTATACCAAAAGCGCCGCTATATGTATGTTTTAATTAATTTTTTATTGAAACTGAAAAGGCCTATACCGGCGCTTTTTACAAAAAGCGCCGGTATAGGACCATCTATACCGGCGCTTTTATGTCTTAAAGCGCCGGTATAGGCCTCTCTATAGCGGCGCTTTTCTTAAAAAGCGCCGCTATAGGTTTTATTTTTTAAAAAAATAAATCAATATTGTTTTTTCACATGCACCTACATCAGTGCGAAAAATTTTAGCACTGGAACTCAACAAAAAGTAAAATACTCCTAATTCAAAATGGTTTTTCATATGCTTATTATTGTAACTTAATACAACGAGTATAAACAAGAAATCAAAATTATTTTCCCCTTTTTCCATTTTATGTGCTTAGTGTTGTAACTTAAAACAATAAGTAGAAACAAGAAATCCAAATTATTTTTCCCTTTTTCCATTCCTATACAATGAGTAGAAACAAAAAAAGCTAGATACCGAAGAAAAAAAAAGCTTCTACCATTTGAGATTCGTGAAATCACCTGGAAACATGGAGCTCCTATAATCTGCAACTGTAAATGATTTCTCTAGAAATGGCAGTGAGAGAAAGAGAGTGAGATATGCCAAAAAAAAAGAGAGGTAAATGGTGAAAAGCTAAGAGAGAAGAGAGAATATTTGAGGAAAGGAAGAGAAACTTACAAGTTGTTGATCAAATCCCTTGTGAAGAGAGAAGAGAGAGTGGGACGGGAAGAGCAAGAAAGAAGAGAGAAGAAAAAAATGGGAGTGAAATGTGTTAAGAGAGAATAAATAAGAAAAAAGTCACGTGCACCTATAGCGGCGCTTTTTATTTTGAATTTATAACCTATAGCGGCGCTTTTTTTAAAAAGTGCCGCTATAGGTGCACATAATATTTTTAAAAAATACAAATTGATATTTTATTGTTAATTAATTATTTAATATTTAACTAAAATATTCCTATTCATTTTTAATAAAAATTATTTTTTTAGAATTTTTAAAAAAATAATAAAGAATATAATAATTTAATATTAAATATTAATTTTAAAAATATCAATTAAAAATATAATAATTTTAAATAATTAATTAACAATTAAATATCAATTTGTATTTTTTAAAAATATTAGATGCACCTATAGCGGCGCTTTTTAAAGAAAGCGCCGCTATAGGCATTAAAAAATGGAGGGAAAGTTTCCCTCCATTTTTTTATTTTGAATTTATAACCTATAGCCGCGCTTTCTTTAAAAAGCGCCGCTATAGGTACACCTAATATTTTTAAAAAATAAAAATTGATATTTAATTGTTAATTATTTATTTAATATTTAAATAAAATATTCCTATTCATTTTTAATAAAAATTATTTTTTTAGAATTTTAAGAAAAATAATAAATAATATAAAAATTTAATATTTAATATTAAATAATTAATTAAGAATTAAATATCAATTTCTATTTTTTAAAAATATTACGTGCACCTATAGCGGTGCTTTTTAAAGAAAGCGCCGCTATAGGTGCACCTAATATTTTTAAAAAATAGAAATTAATATTTAATTTTTAATTAATTATTTAACATTTAAATAAAATATTCCTATTCATTTTTAATAAAAATTATTTTTTTAGAATTTTAAGAAAAATAATACAGAATATAATAATTTCATATTAAATATTAAATAATTAATTAACAATTAAATATCAATTTGTATTTTTTAAAAATATTAGATGCACCTATAGCGGCGCTTTTTAAAGAAAGCGCCGCTATAGGTATAGCGGCGCTTTCTTTAAAAAGCGCCGCTATAGGTGCACCTAATATTTTTAAAAAATAGAAATTGATATTTAATTATTAATTAATTATTTAACATTTAAATAAAATATTCCTATTCATTTTTAATAAAAATTATTTTTTTAGAATTTCTAAAAAAATAATAAAGAATATAATAATTTAATATTAAATATTAAATAATTAATTAACAATTAAATATCAATTTGTATTTTTTAAAAATATTAGGTGCACCTATAGCGGCGCTTTTTAAAGAAAGCGCCGCTATAGGTTATAAATTCAAAATAAAAAAATGGAGGGAAACTTTCCCTCCATTTTTTGATGCCTATAGCGGCACTTTCTTTAAAAAGCGCCGCTATAGGTGCACGTAATATTTTTAAAAAAATAAATTAATATTTAATTGTTAATTAATTATTTAATATTTAATATTAAATTTTTATATTCATTATTATTTTTTTAAATTCTAAAAAAATAATTTTTATTAAAAATGAATAGGAATATTTTATTTAATATTTAAATAATTATATTAATATTTAATATTAATTTTTTATATTAATAACCTATCCCGGCGCTTACAGACACAAGCGCCGGGATAGGTTTTCTAGTAAAAAAAATAAAAAAAAAATTAATATGTAAAGTCTATAGCGGCGCTTAGTTTTATAAGCGCCGGTATAGGTTAGACCTATAGCGGCGCTTATTTAAGTAAGCGCCGGTATAGGTCTTTTAAACCCTATAGCGGCGCTTATTTAACTAAGCGCCGGTATTGCTGCGCCGCAATAGCCCTATTCTGTAGTAGTGTGGTTAAATGAAACAAAACCAATGAAAAACATGGAGTTTTGGTTTTAAAAACTCATTCAATTAAACAAATTAAAAATACAAGTACTTGCTTTTGGTAATTTGGGAGGGGCGGGGGAGGGGAAGGATTGGATTAAGGGATTTAGTAGTACTAGGGTGGTTCTCACGCTTCCTTTTAAAATGATCTTAGGAGTTAAAAATTTCACCAAGTCTAATTAATGAATTCCCAAGCAACCTCAAGGAGTCCACTAGCCCTAATTAATGGTTAATCCAACAATCCCATTCATATCCATTACGTAGGGTTAGTGTTAAGCACAACTTGGTGTGTGTTAGAAATTGAGTTAAGAAAACTGATTCCTCCCAAAAATGTGCAATCACAACATTTGATTGAATTAACTAAGATACAAAATCTAGCAACCATTAAAAACCATATATCATGATTAAGCCTCTAGGAAATTTAAGCATAAATATCATTCAATTAACATAACCATAAAGGAAAATCATGTCTCAAACCCAAGTATATATAGAGTAATGCAACTATACAACTCAATACACAAGGAAAAGAGCTTGAGAAAGCAAATAACTTCCCTATTTTGCCCATTGAAACTAGAGCCACCTTCACACCACAAAAGCTCCAAGAATTCAGCCACTCATATGTTGTATTTTGAGCTCAAGAGTCCCCATAGTAGCTGGCTCCAGGTATGAAGAAGAATGAAGAAGTCAAATGGTGGAAATGGAGGAAGGAAAGTGGTGGAAATGGAGGAAAGAAATGTGATAATGCAGAAAATAAGCAACAATGGAGGTGGAAGTGAGTGAAAATGGTGAGGATTTGAGTGGGGAATGAGGAAGAACAAGAGGAACCCTAAAAGAACTCTCGATTCCGAGCAGAGAGGCTTGTAGAATAGAGTTTTCGAGTTGTTATCCTTTTTTTTATATGACGACCCATTATCCTTTTATATCACCCCCAAATTAGCCATAATTTGTGACAGAATAGGGCCCAGAAAATGCGAGCTTACTGTGGCGAGTGGCGATCTGCTCAAAAGGTATAGGGCTTGGTTTTTGGTCTCTTCGTTGCAGCGAGCACGTGAGCTATTTATAAGGGGAAGGTCTCTTCCTTACTTCTGCTAGCTTCATTCTTCCCAACTTTCTCTTTGACTCAGCCAATTTCTTCCATGATCTGCACTAGAATTGAACATAAGGTAGCATCAAAATATTCTGGGGATATGTTAATCAATAAATCATGCTAATTATGATCAAATTTCCCTTGATTAGTGAAAACTCTAAACAAAGTGTGCTAAAGCTAGAATTAGTCCTAATTAGGTGAAATTCCCCTTAGAATATGCAATAATCCGATGATTTAATTTTAACCATTAACATGTAAACGGTGCAATCAATACCTCTCATGCTATTTGCTCAAAAAAAATTAATTATGGGGTGATGACTAAATAGGTTGATGTTATCTTTCATGTTTCATTTCTGTTATTGATAGCATCTATATTTCAATATTGTATATCCATCATCTGATTTGTTTTGAAGGTATTCAAAATGATTTTGATTATGTTTGAGCCTTTGCCTTTTTTATGACTTTATTTTTTTAGTTGTACTTTTGCATAAGGATGGCTTGGTTTTCGGGCATTAATCTCACCATTTGTCTTCATTCTTTATGACTTTTAATGTTTAATTGAGAAATCAATTATGTTTTGTGGTATCTATTATCTTGATGATTTTTGATTGGTAAATACACTACAACAAAATCAGATCTTTGTCACAGTTAAAATATGATGTTTGTCACGGTTTGAATGTGACAAACTTGACAAAACTATTCGTCGCAAATTGTCATAGTTTCTTTAAACCTGACAAACAAATATAAAACTGTGACAAGTGAGTTACATTTGTCACGGTTTGGAAGCAAAAACTGTCACAAAAACCTGTCTAAAACCAGCAAATTGACACAATTTTGTCGCGGTTTTTATGGGAAAATCGTAACAAAGTTTGTCACGGTTTGGTCAGAAAACCATGACAAACTTTGTCAAGATTTTCACCTAAAAACCATGACAAATGTCATGGTTCACTTTGTCACAGTTTTTGTCTGAAAACTGTTACAAAGTTCAAAAAATTATTTCTAAAAAAAATCAACGCGATTCATTTTTTCTTTTTTTAATGACTTAATTAATGAATATGTTAACTATTAAAAAATTTTAGTTGATCTATTGTAAATTATCTATTTTCATGTTTTTAATTTTAAATTATTAAAGATTACTATCCTATATTTTTAGAAGAATAATTATTATCTTCAGAAAATATGATAAAAACCTGCAATAAAACAATTTAAACAATAATTAGAAATTACTAAAGATAATATTTAAATCAAATGGACATAAAATAAAAATAAATAAATGATTTAAATAAATTACATAGATTAAGAAGAAACCACAGTAGAAAACATCCATGAGAGGAGAAGAGATGAGGCAAAAGAAGAAGAGAGTTAAAATGAATGAATGGGAGGGGGTTTATATACTGGAGTCAGCCTGTATTTTGTCACGGTTTTTCATCAAAAAGCAGTGACAAAATGTGTACACATCTTTGAAATCCGTACATGATTTGTCGCGGTTTTTTGGTAAAAACCATGACAAAATGTCATTTTAACATGGTTTTTTAATAAACGTGACACATTGTCCCTTTGTCACGATTTATGAGAAGAAACCGTGACAAACCTTTGTGCCCAAATTTTTTTAAAACACATTTGGTCACGGTTATTAGTTAAAAACCGTGACAAATGTTCACTAACAGCTAAATTACTCAACGGTCATAGTTTTGTAACGGCTAAAATTTTTAGCAACATACTATATATAGATGTTGGTGATGATGAGGACATTGCAAAAAAAATAAATTCCTACTTTTCTCAAGTGTTTTTCTCTACAACATTAGCATCAAACCATGGATAAGTCATGGATAAAGTTTCCCTGAACGAGTTCGACCTATTTGGATGGATTGAATTTTTTCTTAGATTTTGCTACAACTCACGCTTATTGTAACGGGAAGATCCTATGTCCATGTCCCAAATGCAAGTTTAAGAAGTGGCATCCATGGCAAATTGTTAGGGAACATTTAATTGTGAAGCCTTTCCCGAAAGGATATACATTTTGGTGTCTACATGGAGAAAAGCCCGACATGGTTTATGATCCATTTGCTGAAAGTTCGTGAGTAGCTGTTCAATTAGGTGATGATCATGACCCGATTAATGATGTTGTTCGTGATGCTTCTGGCATTCCGAATGACAAAATCACCCAAGAAACAAAAGGATCTGACCCAGTGTTTTATAGGAACGACGCAGCTCGTAAGTTCTACCAATTAATGGACAAAGCAGATAAGTCTTTATATCCTAACTATAAGAAGTACTCTAAATTATCTTTTTTGGCTAAATTATATCATATAAAGTGCATATGCAGAATGACCGATAAGGGTATGTATGACACTTGAATTATTGCATGATGCATTCTGACAAATCTCTGATTTGTAATGCATTATATGCTTAAATTGAGGCAATTAACATGATTAAGATGCAATTTTGGTCTAATAATGTCTAATTGAATATCCCAAACACTCAAGGGAAATGAGTGTAAAATTAGGAGTAATTGGCCATAATTGTAGATTCATTGTATTAATTAATTTATAGGGCTATTTGATCTTGGTTTTATCTTATTCTCACTTGCAGGGTCGCTCAGGACCAAAAGATCGGACCCGGGACGAAGAAAAAGGCCAAACAAAAGAGGCAGAAATGAAGGCTCCTCGCCGCGGCGAGCAGACGGCGAACAAGCTTCAATTTTGGCAGAGAAGAATGTAGCTTGCCGCGGCGAGCCCACGGCGAGAAGGCCCCAAAAGTTCCAGAAGCAACATCAGCTCGCCGTGGTGAGCGGACGGCGAGCTTGCGTTCTGCAGAAATTTCAGTTCGCGTTTTGGGCCTGATTCGGATCCAAATTGAATGCCCACTCACTTGACCCGACTTGGGGACTTAAAAATCGAAGGATACACCCTATTAGGGCAGATTTGGCTCACATTTACACCCTCCAGCCCTAGCTCTCTCTTCTTCATCTCCATCTTCATCTTCTTCTTCTCCTTTCCTCCATCCATGGCTCCATTACCTTCCTTTCTTGTTGTTGGTTCCTCCATGGAGAGTAGCAGCTAGGCTCCACCATTCTTGGTGGTGAGAGCCAAGGGATGAGCTTGAAGCTTGAATAGGGGAGTCTTTCTAGTTCTATTCCTTCTTCCATTTGTTGTATTTATGCTTTTCTAGGGTTCTAGGAGTGCATTTATGGCATTTGGTTGAATGCATTTATGCCATTTGGTTAAGTGTATTTATGGCACTTGGTTGGGTGCATTTATGTTATTGGGGTTAGAAACTATGTTATTGTTATTTCCTTTTTGTACAAATGCTTGACATTGCTATTTATTAACTTTGAGTTTAATGAAATTTATGGGTTCATAGTTTTGTTATTCTCTTGGTGAAAATTATGTGCTAATGCAAGGTGGCTTGGTTAGTGGATTAAGAGTGTTAAGTTATTTGCTTGAGGGAGGTGGCATAAGAATTAATTGATTGTGTTGGGACATTGGGCAAACACTCTTTAGGTCTTGATTTATTGTATGGGTGGCCATCAATGGATTAGGGTTTAGAGAGAAATTTAGAGCAATTATGGGGTGGCCCAAATTGTGGATTTAAAAGTCTTGCATAATTAATTATTTCTTGATTTTGAACTTAATCAACTTGGGTTAAATTAAGTAATGTGCGGGGTTCCGGCATTAATTAAGTTAATCTAAGCCTAGCCTAGAGGGGTTCCTCTAGGGTTCTTTAGAAATCAATTAAACTCCCTAAAAATATTTAGAAACAATGATTCCCGAATCTCTCATTCATCAAGAATGATCTTTATCCCATTTTCATCCAAATCTCACTTTTAAATCCAATCTTTTACTTTGACTTTTGAACATACCACACTATCATACCAAACTTCACACTAAAACCAAACAAAAATGCTTTGTACCCGCTCTTTCAAGTTTGCATATTAGCTATTAGGAATCAAATTACACTAGACTCCTTGAGATCGACACCCGGGGTTAGCTTCCACTACCCCTTGGGTTTTAAATTTCTTGGAGAGCAGACTCGAGGCGGCACTGCACCGACATAACCCCAACGATTAGGTGCTCTTCACATTCCCCGAAGTGGAGATCTCTCCATCATTTTATGAGGCAAAAAAGATTATAAATAAGCTTGGGTTGAACTACAAAAGAATTGATGCATGCCCGAACGATTGTATGTTGTATTGGGGAGAGGATGCTGAAAGGGAGATCTATAAGTGGTGTAACGCTTCCAGATACAGGCCAGTGTGAAAGGGGAAAAAGCAAAAGAAGAAGCCAGCAAAGATTCTCAGATACTTTCTTTTGAAGCCTCGATTACAAAGGCTATTCATGTTATCAAAGACGATTGAGCATATGAGGTGGCATAGCGTTGACAAGAATCTGGATGGCAAGTTAAGACATCCACGTGACGTAGAAGCATGGAAAGCATTCGACCGTGAATTCCCCTCATTTTCTGCTAATCCAAGAAATGTCCTTTTGGCTCTCACAACTAATGGGTTCAATCCTTTTGGGAACCTAAGCACGAGTTATAGTATTTGACCGGTTGTCCTAGTGCTGTACAACTTGCCTCCATGGATGTGTATGAAGCAGAACTCCTTTATTTTATCCATGATCATTCCAGGAAAAAAACACCTGGTAATGATATTGATATCTACCTCCTGTTGGATATGCTTAGTTTTAATGATGTCAAATATAGAGTTAAATGTAAGAAGCAAAAAGTGTGTATAAAGTGTTTATCTCCTACTATCTATTAGATTATGTTTGCTATATGTTTACTGTGATTGAAACATTGCATATATGATCACATAACATGTCCATAAGCTCAGATTGCATACATAACAGCATGTAACTTAGTCTGGAATAAACTGAGATAAGAATCATAATCATAATGGCTAAGTAAAAGAGTGTAGGTTACCTCAGCAATGAATAAGTAAAATCTAATAGGTAACAAATTCTCTATCGCTGATCATTGAACTAAAAGAATATGCTAGCGATAGCATGATTTGCTATCTATAGAGTCTTTATCATTGAGCTAATGGACTAAGCTTGCGATAACATCTGCTGTGCATTATATGATTATCTGTTTAAGCTAAGTACTGGAATTACACTATGAAGCTAGCGATAGCTTTGTTAGCTATCGATAGCACAATACGTGCTGAGCTAATACATTGTTTCTAAAGTGCAGATTTTATACTGTCAAGCTAGCGATAGCAAAGGGAACTAGCGCTAGTGAAAAAGCTGACAGCAAGTACAGGAGTAGGTAGCAGCAGGTTACCGTTACTCAGAGTCTCCATCTCTCTTAGCCAAAGCACGAGAAGAAAGAAAATACTCAAACGGCTAGTTCTCCAAGTCTCCAACGGATAAAAATTCATCAAAACATATATAAAGACTTGAAGACATCAAAGAGAAATAACGATCAACAAAATAGACGCACACACGATGAATATACGCTAACAGCAATGAAAACAGAGGCTCTGCACAGAATATCAGTTATATACAAGTGAGCCCAGAAATGATGAGTTGAGCGCATTAGAAAAGAAGAGCTAGAGCACACATTGTTCAGATTATTAAAGCTCTCTAATTTGTATTTCATCATACATTATTCTGTACTTCAGTGATTATCAAAATCCCTTCTTTGAGAGAAGTAAATTTCATTGTAAACATTCTGTTTTAGTGAGTGAAGCTCAAGATTGGGTAATCTTGAGTGGGAAACAGATTGTATCCTTACAGGTTGTAAGGGTGAGCATTTAAAGGGAGTCTAAAGCTCGTTAAAAGGTTGGCAGGTGATCCCGTGTTGTAAAACCTGTGGTAAAGGCTTCACAAGTGCCCGGCTAAACTTGTGGGTTGTAAAGGCTTCTCTTGTGCCCGGTTTAAACAAGAGGGTAGTGGAAATCTCAGGTGGAGCCTGAGGACTAGATGTAGGTCAGGGTAGACCGAACCAGGATAAATTCTATTTGCATTATCTCTTCCCTAACCTCTCTTAGTTTCCAGCATATCTAAATTATATATCTCTTAGTGCATTTAACAGGCTTGAAATACTCTGTGATAATCCAAAAAAAGATTTTAAAGATTACCTTCACTGTGTTTTAGAAAAGAGAAGTTTTGAATTTACCCTATCACCCAATTCACCCCCCTCTTGGGTGACAGCCAGTATTTACATTTGGTATCAAAGCAGGTCACTTGTTTAAAGGATCCAACGATCTCAAGTGAAAAGATCATGGCTGATTTTGGGTGTAACATGTTTTCTGAAGGTTTTGATTTCACTATTCCACCTTTTCTCAAAGATATTGATTTTTCATTTTGGAAAGCTAGAATGAAAAGTTTTATAAAATCATTTGATTATCATATGTGGAATGTTTTTATAAATGATTTTGATTTCAAACCTAGAAAGGATTGGACTAAAAAAGACCAGAAAATGTTTTCTTTAAACATTAGAGCAATGAAAATTCTTTACAGTAGTTTAACTGAAAATGACTTTCAGAAAATTATACTTTGCTCTAGTGCTAAAGATATTTGGGATTCCCTTGACTCTATATATGCTTCTAACCACTCAGTTGAAGTTGAATGTGTTGACAATTCATCTGAATTTCAAAGGTGCATATCTCTGTATGATGAACAAATGGAAGCTGAGATTGAAGAAGGAGAGATCACAGAACACTTCCATCATCATGACAACACAAAAGAACAAGAGGACGATAAATCCCAAGAAGAGTTCAACATGAATGAGTCGGAAAAACTATCCTCTGGAGCTCAAGATACAATTATGGTATACAATTCCAATTCTTGTGTACTTAAGAAAAACAATTTTGATTTGCATAAAACTAATTTACAACCTATCACTGATCATATTCCAAAGAGTGAAAATGTTTTAAATCATGCTGGAAAATATTTTGGGAAGAAGGAACATACAAATTTGTATTTATACTCCCCTGACCATCACTATAGTGGCATAAAATCTCATGTTGTACATCATTCTATTACATGCCATTATTGTGGAAGATCTGGTCATATTTCTCACACATGTAATATTAGAAGAAATTTAAATGTGAGAAATAAATTTATTTGGGTTCCAAAAGGACATGTAAGGTCCAAGGCTAACAATGAAGGACCCAAATATAAATGGGTACCAAAATGTCCATCTAGTACTTTATGTGTGCAGATTGATTCTAGAAGAAATGGACATTTCGGTGCAGAAACAACAAAGAAGAATCCAAGAGTTTCCCATGCTTCAAGAAAGAGATTCATAGAATCTACAAACAGAAGGGGAACCTATGGAAAAGCCACTGCTGCAACATCATGCTCAAAACATAAGAAGCAGTGGATAGTAGCAAGAAGATCATGTTCTACCTCAAGAATGAGCTACCACAAAGTACCATTCAATTACCTTGAGGAGAACAAGAGAAACATAATTCCTCATACATCAAGAAGAAGATTCTTGAATTCTTGTTTCACGAGAAAGATCTCTGCAACCCGGTGCTAAGTATATCAGAACCGTTTGGGTTAGCAGAAGCAACTCTCCAAGCACCTAAGGTAGAGGTATATCAATGGTAAAATCTCCTACTCTATTATCAACAATATCTATTGAGATTTTACACTTTGTAATTCTAGGAATGAGCATTGAATTATGTATTGAAGACTATTGCAAAATATTTACAATGTTCATAATCTAGCTCTTTTACACATGCATATTGATTTGAAAAGAAATATATCCTTGTGCATGTAGTCATGATTAATTCACTATGCTCAGCTATCCCAAATTGATTACATCTTTTGAAGCATGTGAATTATATTGTTAATACCTACGAACTAACCATGAACAGATCCATATGAATTTGGATACTGAATAAAAGAAAAAGAATTATAGTTCTGTAGGTAACAAGGAGAGAAAGCTTCAAGACTATGATCTACATGAAAATTTACTCAAGTCTTGATGAGCTGAACTTCATGCTTGGATTTTGGTGTTGAACCTGTAAAAGAAAATATCAACATTATTCTGCCAAAATCAAGCTACTGCATGGGCAAGCTCAGACTGACCAATCGATAGTGAAGTTCACTATCGCTAGCATATGCAGGACAGAGCTAAGATTGAGCTGATTGTCATCAAAAGCTCTATCGATAGCTGGAAGAAGTGAAAGTCTGTCACTTGACGTGGGATCATGCCTGCTAGCGATAGCAACTCTCATTACCAATAGCAAGCTGTTGCTTAGACAAGTGCAGTTATGGTGATATCATTCTTATCCTATCTTGAATGAATATAATTTTGTTTGGATAATGAATGCTTGTCTTTTATTTCATTAGCAATCAATCTTACAGTGTCATAAAATATCTACCAGATTGCTATATGACTGAGAAATTGTGATTGTGCGTAGGTTATCTATTGTGAAATTTTTTTTGAAATGGACAATCCAAATTTTGTTTAGATTTCAACTCACCATGGTTCATAAAATTGCATTCACACATTTTGAAAAATAATGTTCACCTCAATTGCATTTGAACTATCTTTGAAAATTTGGAAAGTGATATCTGTTATAAACCAAAAGTTGGAAATGTTTCAAACCGATGCATTAAAGTTTTTCTTCTAACTTCTATATGCTGTGTAGTGCCTAATCTGTGCTAACCTATTCCATGACAAATGCTTAAATTCTTGACTAGTTATTTGGACTGATGAGCATATACTTCATTATTCAAAAATCCATCCCTCATCCTATTACTCAAATGTATTATCAATCATTATCATTTCAGAGTATCTAGAGTCTTGTGTTTATCCTAATATTGAATATTCATATCACTTTGAACACAGCTCTAAAAGTCAAGAAAATTTCTAAGTCATATCAAAGTCATTGTGTTTATCATGTCTATAGCTCAAAGCCTTCTTCGTCATAAGACTTTGGATATGTTCTCTAATCCTTAAAAGGTGAAGCATTTTGGCATATTTTCTTCATTGTTGACTTCCATCTCAATATTGCCATCCACTATCGCTAACACTTCTCCTAGCGATAGGAACCAAAGCACAGATTCCTACATGAGCATTGGATGTTAAAACGTTTGAAAAATGATCTCACATTTTAAACATGCATCTCATTTATGCTTCATGATATCTTAAACCCTGCTGAGAAAGTTATTTATCAAATGTCTTTTATGCTTTATGAAATAATTTTTTTAAGTTTCACATAAAAGCATAAGAAATTTGTTTCAAACCTTATCTTAAATTTTCTATACTTTTACTGAAAATGAATTATACTAATGATTTCAAAACAAGCTTGTATTTTGAGTATGATTCTACAGGTTATGAAAAAGGATTAAAGGCTATCATTGATTGAGCAAATCTTAAATGAGCATTTCTATCCCTCACCCTTTATAATTGATAAATATCATTTTGGGAAGATTTCGCCACTTGCTATTAATTGGATTTATTTGCATAAGATTTAGGAGCTTTTGCAACTAATATTATGAGGACCCAAGGATGGGTACCAAGTTGCCTGACACAGGTTGCAGCTCTTATTAGCGATAGCAAGTAGTCTTCATGGTGCTCAACCATCGATAGCTTCATGGTCCATCAATTGAACGAGAAGCAGCTATCGATTGCAGTCATACTATCGATAGTCCAGAAGATCCAGCTTCATAGCCTATCGATAGAACATGGTTTTTGGTTTGTTTTTATCCACTATATCTCTGAGCTGTTTTGATATTTGTTTTCTGCTCTGTGTTATCACTATGCTCTCTGCAAATGATTTGTCTTCAAAATTTAAAAATTAATCTCATATGCACTGAGATTTTGAAAATTTATTTTGGTGTCTGAATTTAGTTGTCACCACTTGGCAAGCTTGATTTTAAAATTGCATATCAGAGTCTGTTCAAAATAGATGCCCATTTGGTGTCAGATTTTGTCATCAGTATTTTGCTTATATACGACTCAACTTGACATATTTGTACCTGGAAAAATGGACAAATCAATTTCAATATTTCAAATACCTCAACTCAGATTTCTTGATTTTTGTTTATACTGACATTGCAATCTTGTTTCTACAAGTTAATTCATTTCAAATTTGATTGCAACCTCCAGAAATCTGTGACTGAATTTTATTTTGATTTTGTTGACAAATCCTGAACACAAATTTCTTTGGTTCATCAGTAGCTAATTCTGGCTTTCTGCTTCATTCATATTTTTGAAACTGGTGATTCAAAGTTTTATTCTGATAGTAGCCTTCACTTATGCATCCTTGCTTGCTATGTGCTTAAATCTAACTAGATCTGATTTACATGCTTAAAATCTGATTTGAATATGGCTATGAATGCGTAAATCTGATCATGTCATAAAAAGACTTGTGTTGATATCTTGCTGTCAGATTTTCCGCTTGATCTTAATCTGCTATATCCTGTTTGATTGGAATAATTGAATGCATAGATTAAGGGGGAGCTTCAAATTTAACATGTGTATATCTTAAAGCTCATCTCCTTTGATGATAAAGATGATTCCTCGTATAGATTCCTTTCATGATCTCAATATGATATTATCTTACATTAAGGTTTCTTTACATTTGGTATCAATTTTGGATAATCCTTGATTATATTAACCCCTGTCCTTGCAAGAAAGATAAACATTGATGACAGGAGAAATTAGTCTGGGAAAGAGCATCCCTCAATATTCCACACGGACACATCATTAACTCTGAGGATTGATGCAGAAGCACAATGAATCACTGATCGGCTTACACTTTCCCAATAACAATTGGTATCAATACCAGCTTATCAGATACAGCAGATCAAGAGAGGAAGGCACTAGGCTTCATGGATCAATCAATTCTTTTGCCAAATATAAATGAGCACTTTCTAAACTCTTTTCTCAATTTTCATTTAATGCTTCTCTGATAAATTTCATTGTCAAATCTGTATGCCTTGTTTGAACATCTTGCATATCTATGGCAAAACTTCAGAAAACATAGAGTCAAATATTTTTACATTTGGGATTCCTTAAAGAACTTTATTGTTTTCAACAAACTTTTGATATCCCTTACATTTTTGTTACATTGGGGAGCGAGAAACTTTGTTACAAACTTTTTGCTGATGTCAAATAGGGGGAGAAGAGATAGGCATGAAAAATATCATAAATCGGGGGAAAGAAAAGCATGATAAATGTAGTACATTAATGTTCCCATTATCATACATATTTTTCATGATAGATTTGTCATCATCAAAAAGGGGGAGAATGTTGGATATGCTTAGTTTTAATGATGTCAAATATAGAGTTAAATGTAAGAAGCAAAAAGTGTGTATAAAGTGTTTATCTCCTACTATCTATTAGATTATGTTTGCTATATGTTTACTGTGATTGAAACATTGCATATATGATCACATAACATGTCCATAAGCTCAGATTGCATACATAACAGCATGTAACTTAGTCTGGAATAAACTGAGAAAAGAATCATAATCATAATGGCTAAGTAAAAGAGTGTAGGCTACCTCAGCAATGAATAAGTAAAATCTAATAGGTAACAAATTCTCTATCGCTGATCATTGAACTAAAAGAATATGCTAGCGATAGCATGATTTGCTATCTATAGAGTCTTTATCATTGAGCTAATGGACTAAGCTTGCGATAACATCTGCTGTGCATTATATGATTATCTGTTTAAGCTAAGTACTGGAATTACACTATGAAGCTAGCGATAGCTTTGTTAGCTATCGATAGCACAATACGTGCTGAGCTAATACATTGTTTCTAAAGTGCAGATTTTATACTGTCAAGCTAGCGATAGCAAAGGGAACTAGCGCTAGTGAAAAAGCTGACAGCAAGTACAGGAGTAGGTAGCAGCAGGTTACCGTTACTCAGAGTCTCCATCTCTCTTAGCCAAAGCACGAGAAGAAAGAAAATACTCAAATGGCTAGTTCTCCAAGTCTCCAACGGATAAAAATTCATCAAAACATATATAAAGACTTGAAGACATCAAAGAGAAATAACGATCAATAAAATAGACGCACACACGATGAATATACGCTAACAGCAATGAAAACAGAGGCTCTGCACAGAATATCAGTTATATACAAGTGAGCCCAGAAATGATGAGTTGAGCGCATTAGAAAAGAAGAGCTAGAGCACACATTGTTCAGATTATTAAAGCTCTCTAATTTGTATTTCATCATACATTATTCTGTACTTCAGTGATTATCAAAATCCTTTCTTTGAGAGAAGTAAATTTCATTGTAAACATTCTGTTTTAGTGAGTGAAGCTCAAGATTGGGTAATCTTGAGTGGGAAACAGATTGTATCCTTACAGGTTGTAAGGGGGAGCATTTAAAGGGAGTCTAAAGCTCGTTAAAAGGTTGGCAGGTGATCCCGTGTTGTAAAACCTGTGGTAAAGGCTTCACAAGTGCCCGGCTAAACTTGTGGGTTGTAAAGGCTTCTCTTGTGCCCGGTTTAAACAAGAGGGTAGTGGAAATCTCAGGTGGAGCCTGAGGACTGGATGTAGGTCAGGGTAGACCGAACCAGGATAAATTCTATTTGCATTATCTCTTCCCTAACCTCTCTTAGTTTCCAGCATATCTAAATTATATATCTCTTAGTGCATTTAACAGGCTTGAAATACTCTGTGATAATCCAGAAAAAGATTTTAAAGATTACCTTCACTGTGTTTTAGAAAAGAGAAGTTTTGAATTTACCCTATCACCCAATTCACCCCCCCTCTTGGGTGACAGCCAGTATTTACACCTCCAACTGCTTATGCATGAGCTAATAGACTTGTGGAATGATGGCATAGATAGATATGACGTGTTTGACTCTTTTCAATTTACAACTTTGATGTGGATGATCAATGACTTCCCAAGCTTAGGGACATTATCTGGATGGAATATTCATACTGGTCTTGCTTGTCCAACTTGCAATTTTGACTCTGACTCAGTCCGCCTCCCACACAATCGGAAGTGGTGTTTCATGGGTCATCGACATTTTCTAGATGGAGGACATAAGTTCCGATTGCAACGCAAGAATTTTAATGGGAAATAGGAGAAAAGAGCGGCCCCAAAATACTTATATGGTGTGGAGATCTTAGAGCAGTTTGCTGATGTTGAGTTCAAATTTGGAAAGCCTATTGATTCTGCTAATGTGGGTAGGAAGCTCAACAGGCCGTCATCTTCTGAGTCGCAATAATGGCGTAAGATAAGCGTTTTCTTCACTCTTCCATATTGGCATTCCAATTTGTTACGACACAGTCTTGATGTCATGCATATTAAGAAAAATGTGTGTGATAACGTGTTATATACATTGCTCAATGAACAGGGGAAGTCTAAAGACCATCTTCAAGTAAGAAAAGATCTATGTGTCATGGGAGTGCGTCAAGATGATTGGCTAGATGACAATGTCAAATTCTAGCCTGCTGAATTCACTCTCACAAAATAAAACAAGGACATCTTCTTGGAGACCTTAAAAAAATTTAAAGTTCCTTATATATATTCAAGCAATATTTCATGCTGCATTGATATGCATGCTCGCAAGATTGCTGGTCTTAAGAGTCATGACTCTCATGTTCTAATGCAACAATTACTTCAACTGGCAATTAAAAATACACTTCCTCCATATGTATCCATCATCTTGGTTGGTCTGTGCACTTTCTTCCGACAGTTGTGCTCAAAGGTTTTGGTGATAGATGAAATTGATCAACTGCAATAGAAAATTATTCTGACACTCTATGATTTGGAGATGATCTTCCCTCCATCCTTTTTCATTGTCATGGTTCACCTAATAATCCAGCTTGTTCATGAAACAAAGTTAGCTGAGCCAGTGCAATATCGATGGATGTATCCTATGGAGAGGTACATAATTATTTTACTTCTAATTACCATACAACCTTCCCAACTATATTGTTACTGATTATTTCAAACATGTATTATAGTATATTATTTTTACAGATTTCTTGGCAAGTTGAAATCTTACGTAAGAAATAAAGCAAGGCCTGAAGGTTCTATAGCTGAAGGCTATTTAGGGGATGAGGTTCTATACTTTTTCTCTAGATACTTCGACGACATAGTGTCGTCTTTCAATCGTCCACCTCGAGTATACGTTCGTCTTGAATCAAGCATTTCACCTAATGAACCTTTAATCCCTCTTGTTAGCAAGGCAATGGGAGGAGAAGCTACAAGCACTCCGGCATGTCTTGATAAATTGCAGTCAAGTTGATCCATTCCTACGGTATGAATTACTTGCTCTTTAAACCAAGTCTACCTTTTGTTTTAGGGTAATACAATAATTAAAACACTAAGAAAAATAATTAGAACTTACATTTAAAATCAAACAAAGGTCCAAATTTAAACAAACATACATGAAAAATTTTAAAAAAACTACTGATCTTTATCTCCATCATCCCTTACATCATCTCGCAGCCTAGAATTGATAGCATCATCATCATCTTTAGGAGGCGGAGGGGGCTGGAATCTAAATATAGAGGAGGACTAGGCATACTAGGTGGTATAGCTCTAGGGTGGATCTCTGCCCATGAATCCTGTACAAATGCATTCATAGACTCATGCCAGTTGTCCATGTAACCCTTGAAGTCATTTGCCTGCTTAGTGAAGCTGGCAATTTTATCATCAAGTTCTTGAGATGCATTAATGCATGACTTCTTACTACAATAGGAAGTTCCATCCTTAGACGTGTAACATCCCAAAAATCCAATTAGTAAATAAAATTACTCAAGGAAGATAAGAAATGTCTTTTACCAAATAGGAACAATATGTAATATTGTTGATAAAAATCAAAGGTAAGGGTAAAAGAGCCAATTAAGTAAAATAAGGAGATGATTAAATTACCCCACCCAAATACTAAATAATTTATTATTATTTACTCCCTTATGTTCAGCCGAACACACACACACACACACACACACACACACACATTCATTGACTCTTCCTCTTCTTCCATTCCGTCTCTCTCTCTCTTGCTCTCTAAAATGCTCCAACTTCTGCCCAAACTCCAGCAGCTTCCTTGGACGAATTTGGAGGAAGATTGAAGTGGAATTTACATGCAAAGCAAGATTCAAACTCAGGTGAAGATTTCCTAACCATCTATGCCAAATTTTCTTCAATCAAGAGGTGATTTAAGTGAGATGCATGTCAGGTTTGAGGGCGAATTTGGGGCTGTTCGAACCAGATTTTGTGTAGCTAAGTGGGTGATTGTTAAAGGGGTTTATGTGAGTGAAAAGGGGTGGCTGCATGTACAAATATATAGCTTTGATGCTCTGTTTTGTATGAGCCAAATGAAGCCATGAAATCTATCCGAAATTTGGTGATTTTGGTCAGTTTTTCTTGACCGATTAAAGGAAGAGAATTGGCTCTAACATTTTCATCTTTTATCTATGAAAGTTACAACTAAAATTGGGAAGGTATCTTGTAAAGAATTGGCTACAAATGGATGCAAGTTTGTGCTAAAAATTGCTGTCCATTTGTGCTGTCATAGGTATTAAAATTTGTGATTCTTCATGTGTCTAAAAGAATGTAGTATTTTTGTATGAAGGGCAATTCGGTTCAGCCATTAAGTTTACTTGTGTGTGTGCAGATTTTCTTTTATAATTCACACAAGATTAGCATAACTTAGTTACTTTATTGATGATTCAAGTCGCTGTAAAGTAGTGAAGAAATATAAAGTTATGGTTTGTGCATATTGCTGCAATTTGTGACAACAATTTAGATTAAATTGATTAGATTGTGCTTGAAATAATAGTAGATGAAGAGTGGTTCTGTTTTGGCCTAGAACGAATGGGACTAATGGAATTGAAAGGGGAGACTTGAATTGAGTAAAAACAATGTGAATGGCATTATAGTTTGCCTAAATTTGCTGCTGCACAATTGTAATGTAATTATAGATAATGTGACATAAACTTTCCTTGCATTTCATTACAAGATGTTTGATAATTTTGAGTACAAGTTGCTGCTGTCCTATTGTAAGTGGCTCTAATTAATTAGGTTCAAAAGTTGTTGACAATTGTGGTATAACAAGTGTTTAAAGTGTGATGCTTCTTGTACATAAATGAACTAAATTGTTGTTGTTGAATTGACAATTAAATCCAGCCATAAGTTGTGCTATATTAAACATTGATTGTGGGATTTCTTTCTTTAATAAGAGATACCAACTTTTAGAGTTGAAGAATGAGACTTGTTGTTTTAATTGAGAGTGAATGTGTTGCACCTAGTAAGAACTATCACTAAGGGGTGGGTAGTATACTAGGACCGAGAGCGAGATATCTAATATGTATAATATGAGTATTGACTTCTATTATTACATGATGAAATAATAGGAGGACCAAGTGGTGATAAATCTGATAGGCAGCGAGAAGGGAAGGCTCCAGTGGAGTAGTACGTGATTGTCACAGGTGAGGGTTTACTTCATACACACCTAGAACAATGCATGATTGGATTGTATGATAATTAAGCATGATTGCTGTTACAGATACTTGATAAATGATTATTGCTCGTATGTTCTTATTATTTTTAAATTCAGAGTACTCCCAGGCATACGGTGGGTCGCTCCCCCTATGTCAGATTTTCTATCTATATGATATATCTGTATGTCATTATTAAAACCCTGCAGGTATAGTCACTACTAATAGGGGATGTATCCTTATTAATAGGTGGCAGGTGCTATATGCACATTGAGATAAATAATTAGTCTCCAAGTGAATGAATATATCATTACTTGGATGACCGGCGTCAGAGACACGAAATATGAGGATAACATTATCATTATTTGTACAACTTAAATGAATCATGATGGTATGACTGTATGAATTTAGAGTGTATGAGGTAAACCTGAGAAAATTTTGGTTGCAGGGAAAGATATGCTGGACTGCTTTTGGTAAGACTGGATTTAGTGAAGGCATATGTAGCCTGAGGATGTTGTATAAGATTGCTTAGGCAATTTGTATATACTTTTGAGTATGTTAATATTAAGCTATGGTGAATACTTGCTGCATATGTATATTTTGTAAACACTATGGTGGGAAGAAGTTGTTACATGTAAGTGAATTTGGGGTAAAGATTGTAGTAGATATAAAAAGGGACATGAGCCTCAATATATATATGTATTAACCCAGTATCCTTATCGTAGGCAATGGTGTGATGTCTGGATCGATATGTAAATGATAGTTTTAATATATATGTTAGTGAAGCTTAATGATCAAGTACCAAATAAAATTTAAATTTGATAAGGCATTAAATGATAAGTTAATTTGACACATCAAGGTTCCAATAAAAAGTTTTAATCAGGTCAATTTTGGGCTACTTAATGAGGTTTTCTATAAGTTCTAGTTAACTAAATATTGGCTAAACGTTAAGAAAGGCTACCAAGTAGGCAAGGTTTTATCAAAAAGGTAAAACAAAAACTAGGTGTTACAAGACGCACTTGACTTCCCATATATCATACTGGGTCGTGTACCTATCCCCATTCCTTGGACCTGACCCGGGTGCTCTACAGTGTCGAATGCCGCTTTTAGGGCGGCTGTGGGATTCTGTGATCCTTGTGACTCTTCTGCCGCCTCCTGTTGACTCAGTTGCTCCTGTGTTAGTTGAATGCATTCCTTTACAAATAAGAAATAAATTTGTAATTAAATATATAACCTAATAAATATATCTTCTCATACTATGTTAAATTACTTACAATTTGCCACTCTGTATGCTGGGAGACAGCACCACTGTCCTTATGTCTATGAATTACTACGTATAGCTCCCCATAATTAGTATCTCTTCCCTCCGCTTCCGCCACTTCTTCCTGCACAAATTTTAAATTGTAAGTCTATAAAATTATATATAGAACAAATCAATCAATTCAACAATTTACTCAACAACTCGTTGTATTTAACTTGCATTGACTTTGTTCCCAGAGTGTGATGAATGACTAGGTGGGAATGACTCTCTGCATTCTGCAAGGACAACAACTGAAACACAAATACATTTTTAATTAAATTCATTTAGTTATTACATCATGTAATAAATTTTTTAAACATAATTTAATAAATACTTTACTGACCCTTGATGCGGCACTTCTCTTAAAGTGGATAAAACGTTCCCACATATCATGAGGAACTCTGTCTGGCACATTGGCTACAAGCTCCTCCATAGTTTTTGTGCCATCCCCTTTCATTTTGTCTTAGAGGCGATGCCTCTTGCTTTTCCACCCTTCACACATCTTCATAAATGCATAATTCTTCATCATTTTTTCTTCTTTTTCTTCTATCAAAAAAATTGCCTGTAAATTTCAATTTTTCAGGTACATTATATTAGACTATGATGAATTTAATAAATTATCAACAAATTATAACTTTATATTGACTAAATTCACATATTTTTCTAATTCAAATTAGTACCTTCACAATGTCATTCCATATTGCCTCCTTATTTTCTGGAGGCACTTGCTTCCAAGTCTTGTGATAGAGTGGAACTGTAGCCACTTCCCACATATATTGGAAAAAAACAAGTTGAATAAACTGCCTCCCTGACATCTCGGTTGTTTTGTTCCATCATTGAAGGGTACCAGAACTCGTAAGCCCTTGTTGCGGTCACATCCAACCTCATCCTGGTGACCCTGCCTTCTTGATCTGCAAAATGTCACAAATTAAATAATAGCTAAAATAGCATTAATTTAATAACTTAACAAAATTTCAACAAATAACAACATATTATTTTATTTTATTTTATTTATCTTGAACATCAACCCAATATCTATTTTCCCCATGAAGACATTCGTAGGGGCTAGTTTGGCTGGTTGTTCACCTGGTTGTTCTCCTCGCTATTCATCATGTCTTCTTCTTCTACTTCCTCTGAGACTTGAAAATCGTTGAACAATTCTCCCTCCAAATCATAATCATCTATACTAATGCCTGCTATATTTTGTGGGACATCAAGAAATTGTAGATGGGCTTGTGGGTCACTCTGTCTGGTTTGGTTGTGCTAAGATGGTACATAAACCGATATTCTACCACCTCCTCTTCCTCTACAGAACATTAAATACTATTGTTTGGATTATTGCTTTAGTCCATGAAATGACTTATGCAAAAAAATGTGATATGAGGTTATTACTTTGTATACCTCAATCACCACTCAAAAATGCAAGTTTCACATCCACTTGATGTCAGCATAAAACCAAATAGTCAGCTATTTCCAAAATGAGTCTGATTGTAAGCACACAATATGTGAGAAGGTATTCTAACAATGTATACTTTTCTAATATGTATACCCTTTTTGTAACTGAATGGTCGTGTTGTCAATTGATCTAACTAACTTATTCTTCATCTTGAGAATTCATTTGCTTACAAATGACTTCTCGTCCTTGTGGTGGATTAACCAACTCTAAGACTTGATTCTTCCTCAAAGAATCTATGTCCTTTAATATTGCTTTCTTCAATTCCTTCTTGAAAATAGGTAAGGCCTCTTATACAGAACACTTTTAGGTCCCTTTAATGACCTTTCACTAGCTCCCATTCACATTGGCAAACGAGGACTATAGGCTTGTTCTGTATTGCTTTGTAACTGTGTCTCTTAAAGAGATATCGAGAAATAAAATGTGATGAGCTTCACCATTGTTTGGAAAACTCATCCATAATAAATATGGTTCCTTTCAATTCTTTTCAGACACAAATTCATCTTTATTTTCACTTATGAAAATGTAACCATAATAAGCTCCCACTTAAACGACTATAAGATCGCATAATTGACCTTTATGGTCTAAGGAACTCAAAAACTTGATTTACTCTTTGACCATAATTCATGTGGTTTGGAAGTGACCACTTATGAGGGCACATGGTTAAGTATAAAGTTTGTATCTCCCTTAAAGAGGAAACATACTTGATTCAATAAAAAATGTGTACTAATCCACCAAAGGTGGACTTGGTAACACTCTCCCACTCACTTTTGGTGGGTTAGCTTGAACTATTATATACATGACCATGTTTAACAGCATTTCACTACACCTCTTAACAGATCCATCTGGTGACAAAGTGCAAGGATCATTTAACTGAATAAATATCCATTTCTCTACATAGAGCTTACTGGAACTGGTCAGGAACTACCATTATTAGCTCGTAGAATTCTTAAATTCTGTATGCACTTGGTTTTCAACTTTATTCACTTATTGTCTAAAGCATTTGAGCTACAAACTTCTGTGAAATAAAGTAATGATCATTACGATCATCAACAAAGTTAATCTAAGCTCTGTGTCATGCTGTCATATTCATTGGACCATAAATAATCGAATGGAAGAAATGCAATATTTTCTCTATTTTATTTCCCTTACTAAATTTTTTTATTGCTTTACGTACTAGAAAATTTCACTTATGGATATTTCCTCGTGGGTAATGAACATAGCATTCTTGAAAAATGCTAATTCAATTTATATGTCATTCCCTAACATGGCATGTAATCAATTCGATACTTGAATTAGAGTGGTAAAGCAGTCAAGCACGTAAAGATTACCAACAATGTCTAAAGACAAAGAAATCTCAAGGAAGACTGGAACACAAATAGTTGATTTTGTCATGAAAGTCAAGTTAGTTCACTTAGGTCCCATAAATATGGTGCATGAATCATATATTGGAGAATAAATGTTGTTTTTCAAATGAAACAAAGGACTTGTAGGCTTTAAAGCCTTTCTCCTCAACCCTCACGATGTTATCAATATATAAATCCTTTTGCTTAGATTTGATAATTGACAACATTTAATAAAGGATCTTTGATCCTTATTCTTTTAGTTTATGGAGCTTTAGTCTTTTTCTACTCATTATTGACAGAAAAATCCATCTCAAAGTGGTTTATTCTCTAGTAGGAAAAGCATTAGACCTTACTTAGGTCATTCATCTCCTTAGAGAGTTTATTGCTCCTATGATGTTAGGCCATTTCTCCCATTCTCTTTCATGGAACCTCTTACCTTATCTCATTTAGGTTTAAAGTGTAGAGAACATGTTTCCTTTGCTTGTAAGCTAGCCCAAAGAGGTTGAATACCTCTAGACATCAATGATTAAGTACCACGTACTTTGATACATCATTAAAAGTAACAAAGTTTTCACTTTGATTTCACTTGACTTTCATATGCTCCCAAATGGAAAGGAGCGCCCTTATGAACAACTCGCACTAATTCTTCATTCAATAATACATAATCAACTTCCTTCAATCTCATTGTCTTATTGGTTATCTCAGGTAGATGTTGTCTCATAAGAAGCATTAAGCCTCAAGTTATATGTGTCAAACTTAATTGACAACCTTTTTCATCTTGTGTAATGGAAATTTTTGCCTAAATTTTCCTTTTACACAATTTACATGGCCCCTTGTTGTTGGATTTCGATCATGTTTGCACTCTATAGATTTGCTACATTGTTTCCATTTTCAAGCCATGTACGTCTCATGTGCTCTTATAGGTTAAGATGATTTCTCAACTTTAGCTTCATCGTGACTCTTGGTCAATGACATGACAACACCTTCTATTTAATCGTATGAGACCTTTCAATATCAGGTATCACATTTATCTCCATTAAGTTTATAGTTGTGTTGTTGTTCTTGGCAATATCATGCACTTGTATTATTTTTTACTAGAAAAATAATAACACTATTGGGGCCACAATCATGAGAATACGTTTGTACCTTCCATCACATAGATTCCAGTAATAATATCATCTATCAAGAATTTTATACAAGTACCTTCTACAATATGCTCAATTATGTCTCTCAGAAAGCTTAGTTTCTAAAAGCTCCCACTCAAATAGAGCAATGTCATTAGCTTCCACTTAGATAGAGTATTTGGCATTGGCACCCACTTAGATAAAGCATATGAAACTCCAAGAAGACTTATTTTCTAAGAGCTCCCACTTTGATAAAGCATATAACACTCTTAGAAAACACATTTTCCAAGAACTCCCACTCAGATGGAGCATTTGACATTTTGCTCCCACTTACAAAGTGTATTTGACATTTACTTCTTCATGTCTCTCCTTACATTATTTTCATAATGTCTTATTAACTTCTTATTTGAGTGACTTAAGAGTTTTCTTGATTTCTACTATGTTCTTATGATTTTGTGAAGTTAATTTCAGTCGAATATAGCATCAAAATTGAAAGGGTGAAGTCTCTTTATTTCCCAAAACCAAATTTGATAGATTCTCAGCAACCATTATTTAGCAAGGCTTTAGGAATCTCATATTCCTAAGCAACATGATAGAAGTTATGCCATGTTGTTTTAGAAATTTTGTAAAGGTTCTCTATTTTCTCAAAGAAATATTCCAAATGTCTTATGCAATTTATCTATGTTTCTTCACAAAAATATTAAGTATTTGCTTTTAAGTCTTTTCTTGGTTCAATCGTTGGTGGTTGGTCTGGGCTTAAGATTCTCTCTACTCCTAAGGTGGGCTTTCATGTCATACTCAATGTGTATTTTATTCCTGAATTTCACCATGATCTGGAGTTAATACGTGGAAATTTCTCCATTTGAAATTCCCTCTCGCTTTAATATAGTATTATCTCTTTAGTATCTGATCGTTAATTTCTATCCTCCCTGAGGTTTATCCAGATCTTAATCCTAAGCTTTAGGATTTTGGTTATTCAGATTTCTCCTCTGGTGCATAATCAAAGTTTTCTACATGTTATACCTCTTGTTTCATTTGAAGTTCAATTGAACCTTACTTTGAATTATCTCCCTCTTGATCCTCTTAAGGATCTTCTTCTTCTAGGTTTTATTTTAGAGTCTCATACTTTAATACACAAATCCCTACTTCATTCATCACTTAGAGGCTCACATTTCTCCAAACAATTTTGGTTTGGATCTAAACTTAGAGGCAATATCCAATTACTTGTTCCTTTTCTGATCTACCACTATGTAAATCATTCTTAAGATTAAGTTTCTCTACATGAATATTATTCAAAAGAGTAAAATTCTTTTGGTTTGGTGCTGTTAGAACTCTCTAGGTTCATATTTTCCTCATATAAAATTTTTATGAATTTTTTATAAATATTTTAGGATTTTTAAACTAAAAAAATAACAAAAAATAGCACCAAAAATTATCTATACAGATCCAAAACATATTAAAAATAGACAAATAATATGTCTAAATGTAGATCTTGAATTTAGAGACTTTTAGAAATAAACTTCTTCTCAATCGAAGCTAAAAATGCCCATTCAATTACCCCTAGAAGGAGAGGATTAAAAAAACGAAGTTTTTTTTATTTTATTTAAATATACCAGGCCCAAAAATTTTGGCCCCTTTTTTTATAATATGTACAGGCCCATCACGTCGGGCCCAAAACTTTTTTAATTATAATTCGTCTGAGCCAAAACAATAGGGCCCAGAACGCTCTTCCTTAGTCTTGTTCTTTCTAACTTGGTTTATTTTACAAGTGTTTACAATGTTTCCTTTATCCATGATAGCCTTTATTTAATTTGATATCTTGTTTCTTTTCTATCATGGGTAAATTTGCATTCAATTACAAGGTATAACTATGATAGATCATTTTCTATCCTAGTTAGGCTTTCAAGTAGCTAAACCCTTTTCTTTAACTACGAAAGGCTTTTATATTTAGTATTCCCTTTTTCTACTATAGTTGGCTTTTATTAATATAGCTTTTTAAAAACTATGATAGTGTCCTTGCTATCTTATCTATGGTTAAAAGTTAATAGAATTCTTTACTAATTAAGATAGACATTTCAGTTTTAGTAATTCTGTTTTCTATCATAGTTAGTGTTTTATTGGCTACAAATCATGGTTTTGAATCAAATAAATTGGGAGGATTTTTACATTTATTATTCAAAACCCAATTTCCCAAATAAGTAAGGTAATTATGTTAGAAAAGGATTCCTCTTACTAACATAATTACAGAAGATTTATCCAAAACCTTTTAGAAACCAAAATAGATAACCATATTAGAAAGGACTGACCTACTAATGTAGTAATAAAAGATTACACTTATCAATTCAGTTTTACAATGTTAGAAAAGGCTCATCTAACATATTAATTAAAAATCAAACTTATGAAACTAAACTTGGCCTTTCTTTGAAATTTTACAATTCATCAATCAATTTAAAAATCCTCACTAACAATAATACATAAACCATAATTTAACACATCTTTAAAAGTCGTCGTAACACAAATACAAAGACCATTACCCCAAATTTTGGAGATAATCGAACTCATAAAAGTTCAAACATACCTATTGAAAATGCCAACACATCGTGAAAGTCAACTTTCTAAATGATGGAACCAAATATAAGCATGCTTAAGTAACCAATCATCAACTATCACATGGAACCAAGTTTGCCACTAAGCGGGGCCACCAACATGCATAACAAAAACATAAATCAAAAAGGTCTCCGGCCATAGTTACAAAAGGGACCGGTCTCAATCAAACACCACGGAATATAGTCATCCAAAATAAATGAAAGTATGCGAAAGCAAATAGTAAAGCATTCTTAGGCTATAGTATATGGCAATATACAAAACCCGTTACCCAAAACAGAAAGCTCACTAAACTTAGTTAGTATCCACTAGCTTCTTCCCTTAAGGTCCAGCTCTGGAACTAGACTTTGAAAATATTGAGTAACAGGGTGATTGCAATTGATAATTACATGTTTTAGATCACTAATTATGGTGAAATAATGCATTTTCTATGTTGATACATGGTTGTTTAGGCACTTTGGCATTTAAGGTTTAAATGCATTGAGTTTTGTGCACATTGGTCTTAATCCTTGAATTTTAGGCTTTAAACAAATGTAATTATCATTTATGGACATGAAATGCTTCACATGTGCTTTAATTTACCAATGTAGGTGCAAGGATTGAAAAATCAAGCAAGAAAAAAAAATCAAGGATCAAAGCCTTTGCAGGCTCACTGTGGACCCCCTACGGCGAGCACCACGGTGAAGGTAAAAAATCATGCCTCTCCGTGATATCCCACATCAAAGGAAACAACTCAAAAATATTGCATCAATGCCGTGGTGAGGGCATGACAGTTTCAATTTTTTCAAGTTTCAAGCACAACCTACCTTGCAGAGCTCAACACGGAGACAGAGAAAGAATCGTTATTTGTACTTACTGAGAAATAGCTTTACCTGGGCAAGAGAGAAGGAGTAACTCAACAATTAAAACTACTCTAACACTACTCTAGAGCATTAATTGCTCCTTATCAATGTAATTTGTAGGAATACACAAGAGGGGGTGAATTGTGTTAATCATATTTTTTAACGAATTAAGACACATACCCTTATACTGGTTTAGCCCAAACTCTTGGCCTACGTCTAGTTCTCCAACCTCCAGTTGGGTGCCACTAAGCCCTCAAGATTCAATCAGGCTCTTGAGTGCCTTTATAAGTGATTTCACAGCAAGAACTCTTTCTTACTAATCACTCCCCCTTACAACTTGTAAGAATACACCCTACTCTTAAGATGCCACTTGAAAGTGGCAATCGCACAAGAGGGGGGTGAATTGTGCTATTTAAAAATCTAGGAATAATTAAAACAACACAGACTTTATACTGGTTCGGCCAACACTGCCTACTTCCAATTCTCCAACACTCTGTTGGGTTCCACTGACTACAGGTTTTACGAGCACAGGTTCACCTGTCAACCTTTACAGAGTTTTAGAATCTCTCTAAACACTCCCCCTTACTACCTGTAAGGCAATATCCCTGTTCTAAAGCACCAAGCTTTCAGAACAACCTCAAACAGTAGAGGATTTCAATAAATACGTTCACTTAATGAACTGATTTTGATAAACACTGAAGTACAAATAGAATATCTAAAACAATAAATATAGAGCAATGAATGAGTTTGTGAATCTTCTTGTTTTTTGTCGCTACTCAATAAATGCTTGAGTTCTGTATTTATATCTCTTCTCAGATTTTGCCCTAGCATTCAATCTTTATGAAGCCGTTTGAATTTAGTCGTTGGGAGCTCATAGCCGTTGGCATTTAATGCAGCTTCTTCATCGGGCTTAACTATCTACTCTAGCTTCAACTACTTCTTGCGTAGGGTGAGCTAGGAGAGAGATAGACACAGCGTTCTGTGTATCTGTACGAATTGTACTTTCTGGCAGCTTTTTCAGTAACGCTAGCTTGATCTGCTATCGCTAACTTCATTGTGTGAGATCTGCACTTAAGCTGTTAGCTGAACAAATAATCATATAATTCACAGCAGATGTTATCGCAAGCGTAGTCCATTAGCTCAATGAGATAGAGACAATTAATATATGTTATATTGAAAGCATTCTCTATCGATAGACAAGAGCATTATAGCTAATACATCCCTTGTGATCAATGCTTAAAGTTCTAGCAATATCATACCAACAAGTATCTTACTATCGATAGCTAATCCCGTTATCGCTAGTTGCTATGTTAGCTCATTTGACACTAGCTATCTGAATGATTATTATCTGAAGCATTTTTGTTATCGATAGCTTAACTTGTTATCGCTAGCTGATTTCATTAGTTCAAGGAGTTTATTTTTCTGCTAGCTGGGTTATCAATGAGCTTCTAGCGATAGATTCTTTCTTTAACGATAGTGAATGACTTAGCGATCGATATCAACTTTGTTATTTCTAAGTCTTCACTTGCTATGGCTCTGTCTATTAGCTATAGAGATACACTTAGCGATTGAAATATTCATTCTTATTGTTCTGCTAAGTTATCATTTTTCATTAGTGATGGATCTTTATTCTTGCAATGGTGATCTGTTACCTGTCAGATTTTACATGTTTAATTCAGAGGTAACTTTCTCTTATTTACTTATGTTTTCTATGGGTCAGTCTTCATCAAAACTTAAGATTCTAACACCACTATCTTAAGAGTAATCCTCACTTGAAATGAGATTACAAAAAACTTGTTCACTCACTGAACAGATTGTGATACAAACCAAAGTACAAAAACAGTGAATGATCTCTATTGAATGCAGTAAGTATAACTTAGTTGAAATAATCAATGCACATAATCAATGCCACAACCAACTTCTTCATCAAGGCTTTTATATTCGTCACTGGAATTCTGCCCGTTGATGAAGTTATAGTCGTTGCTTTATCTTAGAGGAGAAATGATTATGGATGGAATGTTGATATGAATGTGTTCTGGGCAGCATTAACTCCATTTTACTTGGTTTGCTTCAGTTCCTCTCTCTTCATTAATCACAGAACTTAGTTGTTGAATCAAATGGTTCTAATGGCAAACTTGTGTGTCTAACATTAACGTCCTAAAATAGGTTTGAACAACATTTGTACTTGAAGCTAAAAGTAGGCTTGTCCATTCAGTTTGAATTAGATCCATCGCCACATCGATCATAGCCTCTGATCGATCACAAGCTCTAGTTCCTGATCGATCACACATGGATTACTCATCGATCATGACTTGCATCACTTAATAGGAAATTAGAAAATATTTTGTCTGATCGATCACAGGGGGTCCTTGATCGAGTAGACTTATCCAATTGATTACACTTAGTTTACATTCAAATTATAGCTTTTGTCTGATCGATCACATATTGTCCTCTAATCGATTAAGCCTGTCTGATCGATTAGAAATAAATTAGACTTGAGTTATTCTGATCGATTACAAGAGAGTTTTGATCGATTAGGCTTATCTAATCCATTACACTAAGTTCTTCTGATTCCTCTAATCAATCATACTAGTACTTAGTTCATTTTCACTTCCTCAGATCGATCACAGGGATCCCTAATCGATTGGGTGCCTATGATCTCAACTTCCAATCGGTCTCTGATCCATCCCTGATCGATTAGGCTTTAGGTTCTTTAACTCATAATCTGATCCTGATTGATTAGGCAATACTTAACATTTTCTATCAGATTGTTTCTAAGATATTCATGAACCTTACCCAACTTTTCTTTATGCCTAAGTTATGTTTAGTTATCATCAAAACTCATTATTCTAACATTCTCCCCCTTTTTGATGATGACCAAACATAAGATATAAATAAGGATAAACAGAATGCATAGGTTAAATCAACAAGTGTGAACTGATAAACATTAGTCATTACAATATTCGATCATGTAATACAACTTGAAGCAAAAACATGTGGAAATTATAATTGACATATAATAAATATGAATGATGCAGATATGAGATGATTGATGCAATTGAAGGTGAGGCTTGGGCTAAATCAATCTGAGTCTAATCCACTCGACCAATTCTTGGTATCCATATCATAATTTCCAGACTCACTGCTAATTCTCCCAGAGTTAGTTGAAGGTTCTTCCCATTGAATTTCATCTTTTGGCTCTTCCTTCTTCTTCTTAGCAGGAGCTTTCTTTTTGGCTAGAGCTTTCTTCTTAGGACGGTGCAATATATATCATGCAACAGCATAGGGGATAAGAATCTCTCGGTTAAAAAGCACAAAGGTCATTTCAACATACGAATCCCACATAACTAGTGTACTAAAATAAGCATTTGTAAATTTTCACATCACTTGGGATAATAATTACTAATATCCAAAACATAATAGTTTAAAAGCTTACCAATACAACTCACAAACAAGGAAAGTGGTTACCTCTTGAAGGCAATGATTTTTTATCACAAATGAGTTTAGCCCTGTAGTCAACTGAACTAATTACAACTCTACAAATACTAAAACGCAACCATCCAACACAATCACATGATTGAATAAAAACAAAGTTTAGGAATTAAATCCCTTCAAAGGCCATTTGGCACTTTGAGAAAATAACTATTTAAAACAATTCCCATCTCACCGTCCTAAGCCATTTAACAACCCCAATTCCTTTAACAAGCCAAAAATCCAAAGATGAATCCACCATCCATATTCAAGCCTACACACTAATTAGGCCAATTCACACATATCCAATCATCAGTACAATCCACAATAATTATTAACATTCCTATCTAAGCCTCAAACAACTTATTAAGCCGAAATTCACTTATAGGCCTAAAGCAAAAAAAAAATTCACCCTACCCCAAATATCACCATTCCAACCATTCTATTATCATCCAACAACTCCATTTAACTCATTAAAATATTTAGATCATAAAAAATAACAATAAAAATAACAATTGATTACAGACGAAATTTCCGTTAAAAATTCCATTTCTAACGGATTAGCCATGGAATCGAAATTTCCAACGGAATTCGTTCCATGGCTAATTTTCTTATTGCCAATTAATTTAGCAACAGAAATTTGGTTCATTAGAAATTACCACTGGATTTCCGAAGGAAATTCTGTCGCTAAATTAGCTACGGAATTCAACCACGCAAATTCTGTGGGTAATTAGTCACGGAATTTCTTTGGGTAATTTTATCCACGGAATCTTCCTTCGCTAATTATCCATAAAATTTCCGTTGGAAATCCATCAGTAAATTTCTAATTTTTTTAAATTGAATGCCACATGGCACCTCACATGCGGCCACCGCCCACCACTGGCCACCTCCGCCTTCCACATGTCCCTCCTTGTGACTGCCAGTGTCGCCTCTCACACGCCGCCACGTGTCAGCTCTACAAATTGACTGAAATTGTGTTGAAGTGGAAACTCAAACCCCTGATCTCTTGCGTGCGTGCTGATGCCTTAACCAGTTGAGCTATGAAGGCCCTGTAATGTTATTTACAAATTATTATATTTATAGAATTTAAACTCCCACTATTATAATTATATTTCGTCTTATATATATTACATTATGTTAAAATTAATATATTATGAAATTTTTGTTAACTATTAATATATAATTTACATATTAATTATTACATTATTTATATATATGTTATTTTTTATATTCATATACTTTACATTATTCTATTTAGTATTTCAACTTTAAATTTTTAATAAACATTTTTTGAATTACTTTTATTATATGAAATTTCTTAATTATTATTTTATTATATATATTATTGAAATATAACTATTTTTTATTTTTGTACCAATATTTATTAATAAATAACATAAAATTTAATAAAAAAAATTAAAATTAAATTTGTATAAATATATATAGATGTATATATATGTATATATTAATTTTTATTAATATTTATAACATATTATTTATTACAATAGGAAGTAATATTTTTTTCTTTTCTTTGATTTGTTTTATTTTGTGTGGAATGTGGCTTTACTGTTGTCTTCTTTATTATTTATTGATAGGAATTCTCTTCTTAAGACACTATAAAATCAATTAAAAGTTAAAAGATGCTCTTCTATCCTCCACTTGAAATGTTCCACAATTCTTCCTGTTTGGCTTTGCTTGTTTTATTTGCTATTGTGGGTTTTTCCTTTTTCATAATGAATGTGGTAAAGGTAATAGAACCAGGAATATATGGAATTGAGTCTCATAAATTGTTGAACCTTTTATAATTTTGATGATAACCAAACATGACTTAGGCTATGAAAATCTTAGATATCTTAACTTAGAAAATGTTTTGAAACAAGTTTTAAAAACTAAGTTAAGAACAATCGATAGCCAGACAACAATCGATTGAACGTCAGAAGCCTCAATCGATGGCACATCGATTGCCTATCGATTGCTACAATCGATTAATATTATCTTTTAATCGAGTGCTGTATTAAATTTTCAAAGTGAACTTGGGTAAGTGCAATCGATTGTTGCTTACACAATCGATTGATCATCATCAATCGATAAGCACTAGATTGAATCGATCGTTACTTGACTCAGAAGAAATTTGAAAACCATTGATAAGGTGGAAGGACAATCAATTTAAGCTTGTCAATCGATTGACTCCTCACCAATCGATTGATGCACCTTTATTTTATTCGATATCTAATATTTCCATCAAAGTGTTGCAGAAACAGTTTGAAGCAATCTGAGTGCAATTGATTGGTATGCTTGGAAAACAATCAATTGATTACAAAGCCATTGATTGTTGGACAAGAATTTCAAAATCAATACTCTTCTCATGCTTAACTAACTTTACATTTCTGGAGTTTTTGCATTAATTAACTCTGGAGCATTAATTACAATGGCTAAATACACTCTAACACTCCATATCATCTCACTCTCACAAAGGAAAAATTAGAAGCTTCAAACGGGAAAATTTCTCTAACACACTATAAAAGCTTTGAAACTCAAAACTTGGAAGGTAGAGAATTAAGTGCTATCCAACAACCTACTCAAACAGCATTCAATCCAAGTTTTTATGAGTTCTCTCATTTGTTCTTCAAACTGTAACTTATCAGCTCAACTATGTGAGAAGCTGTGAATTTGTATCTCTATTCTTATTGTGTGATTTCCTTAGAATAGTGGGATTCTAAGGAAGGGGTTGTAATCTTATAGAGTGTAAGGGAGAGAGAATTTGGTGAGATAATGAGATCTTATTGAGAAAATTCTCCGAGTTGTAAAGGTGTTCAGGAACCTGTTTTAATCCTGAGTCACTAGTGGAACCCAACAAAGTTGGAGAACTAGACGTAGGTCAGAGTTGGACCAAACCAGCATAAATTATGTGTCATTATTCTTTTAGTGCAAAAATTTGAGATACACAATTCACCCCTTCTTGTGTTTCCTGCCATCTTCATAAATTACCCAAACAATCTTTTATGTCTTTTAGTGACAGAAACATAAACAGATTGTATACTTCCACCTTTTATTATAGGAGGAGATGGAGATTATACTATAATCAAATAAATTGGACTAATATGTTTCTCATGAAACAATTAGGATGCAATGTTAATAAGAATACAAAAGATTTATTATAACTTTATATTTTGGAAGAATTACCCGAAGAAACAAAACAAATTATTGAGCAAGAACAACAAAAATATAAAGTAGACAGATTACTTGAATTAGCAAAGCCTTTAGAACAAAAGTTATATGATTTAAGGAAAGAAGTTGTCAACAATACAAATGAATTAGCATATATAAAAGCTAATATAAGACAGATAATGAAAGCATTAGGAATAGAAAATAAATAGAACCAATATATGATAATCACCAAAAAAAATATGTTAAGAAATTTAGACCAAATAGAAGAACAAGATATTAATCAAAAACAAATAAAACAACAACCATTAGATGAAAATGACAAACAAACAAGAATCTTGGTTGAAGAAGTTAAAAAAGGACAAGAAGTGATAAATAAAATCTATGGACTATATATGAAGAAATTGAACGAATTGATTTAGAAAGACAAAGACAAAGACATGGTATAATCATTACAGAAAAAAGTGAGGACAATATAGAATTAGATCGTAAAGAAAGTAATAAGATAGCTAAAATTATATTTAATATGGGATCTGAAATGGATTATTTAGTAGAAATGATTAAACCATCAGTGGAAAAAGAAAAAGTTAATAAGGTTAGCAATGGTATCATTTTAAATATGATGAATGCTTTGGAACAAGTGGATGATTTAAATGAAGAAGAAATAGAAGAAATTACGGGAAAAAAAGAGAAAAAATTAGAAAATATAAGAAAAGAATTTGTAAATATCACAAAGATAGGAGATTTAGAAGAAATTCGTCAAATAAATATGGAAACAACTAATAGTAATATAACTCAAGATCCAAGAAACTAGACTACAACAAGTAACCTAAGAGATAATGAAGGAAATCAAATGGAAGTAGAAGTAGAAAGTAATTTATATCACAAGGAACTTTTATCTAATATAGATATACCCTTTGAAACAAGTTTTAAAACACTTAATAAATCAGGATATACACCTATACCTTTAGAACAACATGAAACAAGGAATATACCTAATATAGGAATATGGTTAGATTTACATTGTAATTTAGATAATGAAAAAGTTTAGAAGAATGGAGCAAATCACAATTAATAGCATTAATAGGAAGAAATATAGATGGAACTTATGCAAGTATGTTAGTAGAAGCAAGTTTTGTCAGAAATGTGCATAATTGGTGGAAAAGTAAAATCCATGAATTCAGAGAAAATGCAAGAAAAATATATCAACCTTATAATAATTGGAAAGAATTTTATGCATTATTAGTAAGAAAATATGAACAAGTAATAAGAAATGAATTTTTAGGAAGAAGTACATGACTAAATGAACAAACAAAAATTAAGCAGGCCATAGAAAAACTACATGAAATAGAAATTTGTTCATTAGAACTAAAAAATCTAAACAAGTATATTTGTGAATTCAAAAAAATATTATTATGTTGCTAGAATAGAAAACTATGAACCTCAAAAATTTTACTTAGAACTATTTTTCAAAAAGTTACCAAACTTAATCTTAGAAACTATACTAGATGATTATAACAAAGCATTTAACAAAACAAACTTAAAAGACTTAATGCCACATTTAGATATGATGGAAAGAAGAGAAAATTATTCAAGAGAATGTTTATCTAACAGATGTAAAGAAGCTTGGAGAAATATAAAATATTATAAAACTAATAAAACATTATTAAAATGTGAAGAATTGGGAACACCTCATAGATGTGGATGTGATATGGGAAAAATTAAAATAAAGAAAAAAATAAAAACTAAACATAGATATAAATTTAAAAAGTACCCACAATAAAAGTTTTATAGAAAATTTAACCTATAAAGTATTTTAAGAAAGGAAAGAAAAGAATAAACTATAGTAAAAGACCCAAAAAAATGTAAATGTTAGAATTGTGGAATTGGAAAGTATTAATTGCCCTAAACCAAAGGATAAGAAAGCAATGAAAATATTAGAAAAAGCCTTTGAATATGAATTAGAACCACTTGAATTTGAAGAACCGGTATATAGTGATATATAAAAACCAAAAATAGAAATTTATAAGTTGAAATATATTGAAAAGGAATCTGATGAAGATGGTGATTATTCATCGTTGGAAGAAGAGGAAAATTATAAAATTTATAGGGAAAAGGGTCAAAAATGACCACGTACTATTCTCTAATGTGCATCCAACACCCTGTACTATTTTTTGGTTCAAAATTGCACGCCAACTTTTAAAACTGGGTCAAAAATGCTACATCCGTCAACTCTCTCAAACTGCCGTTAGTTTCATTAGTGTGGGTCCCATGTTCTCTCCCTCTTTGCAAGAAATCCTCCTTCTCTTTCTCATCCCTTCCTCAATGTCAGTAGCTTCTTTCTCTTTCTCCCTCTCATATCAATCAATTCTTGCTCATTTCAATACTTGTCCGACTGCGTTGCTTGCCCAAACCTCCTGATTCTAATCGATCCTGTTTACATAACACTGGTGGTGCTGGCAAGGGATTTGGTGACCAAAATCGTGTCGGCGGTGAAGATGACAGTAATGTTGGAGGAGGGGATCATTACGGAATTGCAGGGAGGCACACATATGGCTATGTTAACATCTCAGAAATTTACTTTAGCATATGTTGGGCTCCTTGGACGTAATGCCAAAAGCTTCCACCACTTTATATTCTTACTCTTAGGTCTTGAATCTTGGTGCGATGTTAGCTCAGGTTGCCTAAGGGATAGGATAGGGTTTACAAGAACTTGTCAAGCAGGTCTTTTCTTTTTGATAACATTTATTTTTTTTTCTTTATTCATTTCCCTTGTTCACTGAATTTCATTTCTTTTTCATTTCCCTTCATTTGGATTCGGAGAAGTTCCTTTTTTGTTTAGTCAAGTTTGATATCTCGATTTCTATGTGCCAAATTACTATGCTGAAAGCCACCGAGTTAGGCAGGAATTAGAGAATTTTAGGGAGGATTATTGGATGGATGAAACTGGGTTTCAAAATTAAAGCTATCTTTGAGATCTTTTGGGGTAATTTGGTTAATTGGTTAGTGATTGATTACTGCAGTACATATAGATATAAGGTTTTGGTGTGAAGGGTAACACAGATCAATTTGATTTATAGAACAAAGAACGGAGTAGATATGTTGTTTGTTTAGCAGATAGCTAGAAGATTGATTGATATGAGAGGGAGAATGAGAGAGAAGCTGCTGATAGTGAGGGAGGGAGGAGGATTTCTGACAAAGAGGGAGAGAACATGGGACCCACACCAATGAAACTAACGGCAGTTTGAGAGAGTTGACAGATGTAGCATTTCTAACCCAGTTTTAAAAGTTGGTGTGCAATTTTGAACCAAAAAATAGTACGGGGTATTGGATGCACATTAGATAATAGTACGTGGTTATTTTTGACCCTTTACCCAAATTTATATGATGAATATAAGAAATGATAATGAAGAACCTAGTACTAGTAATAAGGAATATGAAAACTATGAAGAATATAGTGAAAGTGGCATAAATGCACAAGAGGGGGTGAATTGTGCTAATGAAAAATTATAAGCAATGAGACACAAGGCTTATACTGGTTTAGCCCAACTCTTGGCCTACGTCCAGTTCTCCAACCTTCAGTTGGGTTCTACTAAAATCTTCAAGATTTAATTAGGCTCTTGATTACCTTTACAAGTGATCCCTCAGTAAGAAATCTCTCTTGTAGATCACTCCCCCTTACAACTTGTAAGTTTACAACCTACTCTTAAAACCCTACTATCTTAAGAGTAATCCTCACTTAGAAAGAGCTTACAAATACTTGTTCACTTAATGAACAGATTTTGATACACACTGAAGTACAAAGATAATGAATGAATATAACAGAGAGTATGTGAGTATTGAATGTAGGAAGTATTGATTGCTTGAGAGTGTATTCAATGTATTCAATCAATTCCTCCACCAACTTCTTCACCGATGACTTTTATAGATGTCTTTGGAATTCTGCCCGTTGGTGAGTTTATAGCCGTTGTGTATCTAATGTGGATGAGAGATGATAAATCTTGATGGAGTGTTGAGTTGATGATGTTCTTGTGTTGCATTAACTCCCTTGTACTAGGTTAGCTTTAGTTCTTCTCTCTTCATTAATTGCAGAAAGCAAATCTAGTTTCAAACAGCTCAATTCTTAAATCTGTGTGAGTAATGTTAACTTCCCAAAATAGGTCTAACATACTCTGCATATAAAAGGCTAAACATTCAAATCCATCGCCAGATTGATTATAAGGCTCTATTTGATCACTGCTTTTGTTCTCTGATCGATCACACATAGATCAGGCTTAGATTAGGACCTGCATCACTTGAAAATAAGATTTAGAGTGTAGTTATAAAATGCCACGCCTGATCGATCACAGGATACCCTGATCGATCATGCTTCATTGATCGAATAGGCTTAAGTTATATTGGTCTTATTTCAGTTAATCCTAGACTTTCATAATAGATCACAGGTCATCACTCACATACTCTCTGATTGATTAGACGATTATGATCTAATAGGCTAAGATACTTTGAATTCCAACTAAGACTTCTTGAGGGGTCCTAATCGATTATGTCCTTTTACTCGATCATGCTAAGATTACTAAGTTTGATTTCCAATTAAGTTCAAGCTACTCTAATCGATCACAAGGCATCCAAATTGATTAGGCGGCCATACTTATAACTAATATTCATTCTAACCTTATCTTGATCGATCATAACCTTAGATTCTTAATTGATTATCTCTTCCTGATCGATTAGGCAATGACTTAGGATTTTTATTATATTATTTTGAGTTCATTCCAATTCTAAGTCCAATCTTTCTTTATACCTAAGTTATGTTTTGTTATCATCAAAACCCATTATTCTAACATATAGGAATTGTAAAGAAGGAATATGTGAAAGAAGAATTACTTTTAATGAAAAACAATATAATAAAATAAAAGATCTAAAATTAGATATGAAACCCAAAGAATTAAATAATGAAAGTTTTATGCACAAAATCAGTAAAATATTAAAACATACAAAAAAAAGGTTAAGGGTAAAAAATACACATGTGATTTTGTTAAAAGTTCATCCAGTACCAAATGTTTTTTAGGACCAAAAATACACATGAACTTTCAAATTGGATCAAAAATACACATTTACAGTTAAATTAGGATAAAAAATACACATGTGATTTTGTAAAAAGGTTCATCCAGCACCAAGTGCTTCCTTTTGGAATATCTGTAAATGTGACTTTTGATCCAATTTGAAGAATCATGTGTATTTTTAGTCCAAAAAAAAACATTTGGTGCTGGATGAACTTTTGACAAAATCACATGTGTATTTTTTACCCTTAACCCTACAAAAAATGAAAAAAGTGCTTGCGTAGTATTAGAAAAAAAGTACCATATAGAATCAAGATTAACATAAGGAGTCTTAAGAATACCTCTAGTAAGTAAAACATTAATTGAAGATGAAATATCCAAATTACCATTTAGAGATGAAGTTACAGAAATTTATATAGTTGGAAGGAATGAACTCTTCCATAGAATTATTAATAACAGATGGAAGAATTATAAGTAGTGTACAAGATAGTATATTAGGAATTTTAACAAGAAATTTAATATACCAAAAACTAAAATTTACAGTAAATACAAATTTTGCTTTATCAGGAGCAGATCAACACATAAATAAATCTATAATTATATATCATAAACTAGGAGGAATAAAAATGTTAGAAGGAGCAAGAATAATAAGTATAACTACTATGGTATGATTTTTTTTTTACAAATGAACATAGGATATATAAAAAATCACATGGAGGAATAACCATAGTTAAATACTTTATGCTAATATTAAAAGAAGTTAGTTAAGATCCCACAAATTTAACAATTCCTGAATAATTACAAATAGAATTGGATAGAACTGTTAATTTTAACCAAATAAATAATCCTGGAACACTCCAAAATAATGATAATGTAGGACAAAGAATGTTGAGGATTAATACACCATCTTTCAATATAAATATTAATGCCCATAGAAGAAATATAGATCTTCCTCTAAAAAGACCTGAAACAAGGAGAGGTTTAATTAGATCAGTAAGTCACAAAGATGATGAGTATGAGAGAAATTTATTAGTAGAAATACTAATAAACTCTAATTTAGTACAAATAAGACCAAAAACTAGACATATAGATTTGACTCAAGAAAAAAGTTATATTAAATTAGAAATAAGAAATGATGCAATATGGGAAGAAATAATAACTCTAATTGACCAATATATAGATAAAAGTTTTATTAAAGAAGATTATACAGAAAATAATTTAGAAATGACTGAAGAAGGAACTAAAACAAATACTATTATGAGATTTAACAAAAGAGATATAATGGATAAAAAGCTAACATAGGATATATAAAAAATCACATGGAGGAATAACCATAGTTAAATACTTTATGCTAATATTAAAAGAAGTTAGTTAAGATCCCACAAATTTAACAATTCCTGAATAATTACAAATAGAATTGGATAGAACTGTTAATTTTAACCAAATAAATAATCCTGGAACACTCCAAAATAATGATAATGTAGGACAAAGAATGTTGAGGATTAATACACCATCTTTCAATATAAATATTAATGCCCATAGAAGAAATATAGATCTTCCTCTAAAAAGACCTGAAACAAGGAGAGGTTTAATTAGATCAGTAAGTCACAAAGATGATGAGTATGAGAGAAATTTATTAGTAGAAATACTAATAAACTCTAATTTAGTACAAATAAGACCAAAAACTAGACATATAGATTTGACTCAAGAAAAAAGTTATATTAAATTAGAAATAAGAAATGATGCAATATGGGAAGAAATAATAACTCTAATTGACCAATATATAGATAAAAGTTTTATTAAAGAAGATTATACAGAAAATAATTTAGAAATGACTGAAGAAGGAACTAAAACAAATACTATTATGAGATTTAACAAAAGAGATATAATGGATAAAAAGCTATTGGTAGAAGAAAATACTAGAAATGAATATAAAATGGTTTTAGGGAAGGATTTTTTACAAGCAGTAAGGCCATATAGAATACAAGAAGAAAGAATAATGATAATTATAAATCATCAAACTTTAACAATCCCTAAGTTAAGATGAATAGACAATTATTCTATGTGCTAGTAAAATTTAATTATAAAAAATATAGATCTAGAAAATATCATGCTCTTGTAAATACTGGACCTAATTTAACAGTAGCTAAATATAATATTCTACCACCCTAAGGAAAAAGAAAAATAGAGTATTAAGAATGGAAAGTGCAAGAAGAGAAATACATATGATAGAATTAGAAGCCAAAAATATAAAAGTACAAATAGGAGAATATGACCTTTTAATCAAAGAATTGAATCAATATAATGAACCATCTTGTGATGTGATATTAGGAATAGATTTTTTAAGCCAATATTATCCAATAGACTTAATAGAAAACGCTATTATTTTAATCACTCCTTGTAAACATGAAAATGGGGAATAAGAATAACTAGACCTTATAAAATAAAAGATGAAAATTTTTAGAAAAAACAACATGAAAATGAAGTTTGATTCTTACCTAATAACCAACTTGTAGAAATAATTCATATGATGGCAACATTAGATATAATAGAAGTAAAGCCAACTGAGGATAAAACAACTGAACAAAGATTAACGAAAAAATATGATGATAATCCTTTAATTCATTGGGAAAAGTCTAAGCTATAACACCTTACTCTAGGGACAAACTTTTAGGGCCCTTTGATTAAGTTTGAACCACTAAAGCTATTTAGAAAACCCAAGAATATCAAAAATTAAAAACTTTTTCTCAAACTTCTTACTTGGGCTACTAACTTTGAAAATTCATATCTATATCCATGTAAACTCAAAAATAATGGTTCAAAGCTCAAACTTTAACTCTTTAAAAATCCTTTATATTTTGATATGATCTGAGCTCAATTTGGTCCCATTATTACTAAAAAAGCTTCTTAAATTTTTCACACTTAGGAGAATTTCACAAGAAATTACTGTTTTTAAGCCTAAATTGTAAAATTCATATCTCCTAATTTACACATCCAAAAATTACATATGAGTACTTGATTTAAAGTTTAAGATAGGTACTATAAATATGGAAAATTTCATGGCCTAACTCAACTTATAACCTAACGAAATATCTACCAAAAATAAACATGTTCACATGGACTCATAATTATCTAGGTGTGGATATAGTTTTCTCCTTGGAGTAGAGTTTAAGTTCTTGGTTCCCTTGTAGGTCTTTTAAATTCCTGAGGCTCCTTATGGAGTTTATACATACAGGCCAAAATATCAGTAATTAACTACAAACTTCAAAATACTCCTTTATATCCTTGCCTTAGCTAATGATCCGTCAGATTCTCCTTTCCTCTAGAAGTGCTTGGTCCTTGGGTGGGATACAGAAAGAAGGGGTGAGATTTGGGGAAATCTCAGTAGAAATAATCACAATTAGTCTATAATTTATGGTAAAAAATGTGCACTCAAAACAAGCCAATGAGAATAATACCTTACAAAACTGTAAATTGTAAACTGTAACTATTTCACAAATGATCATGGCAAAAACTGAGTCAGCCAAAAATACTCTCTTGTAGCAAGAAAAAGCCAAGTGTCCAAGAAACTCTTATTGATGAAGATTGGTTGAAAGCTTGCTAGATAAATGTATCTTTGTTTGTAGTAAGATGGCTGGTCATTTTAGGACTATTTAGCATGTCCTAGACATGCAAATTAAGCTCCTCCATGAATCCAATCATAAACTTCCTAAAGAATCTTGCTACATATAAACTTTTGGAACTTAGTGAGCAAGTTGTCTTGGCATTGTATGGAAGAAGGTAATAGAAATTTTCTGGATAGATGTAGGCATTCAAAATTCATTTTGGTGACTCATATGGAAGGCTGGAAGCACGTGTAAGACCATGCAAAAAGGCTCTTGAAGAAGAACACTCTAGAATAACCATTGGTTGCCACCTCATGCTTACTAATGCCATGCAAATTTGGTGTCACGCCACCTATAATTTATTTTCCTCATTATTTCTCTCTTTCTTTTTAAATTAAACCCTCCTTCTAAATTAATTTTCTCTTGACTTCTCAAGCAAATTATCTACCAAAATTCTTGCCACAAAAGTACCATTTTTTTAACATGTCTTGCTATAAGGCTAAGGTGGCAATGCATGTGAAATTAGGGATTTGGAACATGCAATTTACTTAAATCACAAACTTGCTAATCAAGGCTTTATACATTAAGCTTTTCTTTCCAAGCTTATTTCACAAGCATATATAACTATTTTGGGCCGTTAATTTTTCATTAATAATTTCCCCCTTTTAAATCTCAATATAACTCTATTTTCTTAAGGCCTTAAATAACTAGTACCTTTTAAGCTTTTGAGATTTTTGGGATATTACATAAGCCTCTGGCAAGAATGGAATTAAAAGATTATTGTAAAGAAATCAATTGTAAACCATACCCCTGGATAGAACAAGATAAAAAGGAATTCGAAATGCATAGAAAAGAAATGAAAAAATATAACTTAATTCGGGAAAGTATATCTTGTTAGAATAATGGATTTTGATGATAACTAAACATAACTTAGGCATAAAGAAAGTCTGGACTTAGAACTGGAATGAACCTAGCATGAACTGATAAGAAATTCTAAGTCATTGCTCAATCGATCAGGAAGAAACAATTTATTAGAGATGTAAAGGCATGATTGGTCAGAATAAGGTTAGAAAGAACATAAGTTAAGTAACTAGGTGCCTAATCGATTAGGGTAAGTTTAGATAGTGTATAAGTTATAAGTTTGGCCGCCTAATCAATCAGGAGGCCCCTATAATCGATTAGAGAAAATTGGAGATCAAACTTAGCAATCTTAGTATGATTGAATGAAAGGATATGATCGATCAGGACACCCTGTGATCGATCAGGACCCCTCAGTTATAATTTAAGCCTAACCTTAGCCTATTCGATCATAACTGCCTAATTAATTAGAGAATAAGTGAATGATGACTTGTAATCGATTATGAAAATGAAAACAACTCAAGTATGATCGATTAAGGAAGCATGATTGATCAGGATGCTCTGTGATCGATTTTGCGTGCTGAATTCTAATCTCATCTATTAAGTGATGCAGGTCTTGATCTGAGCCTAATCAGTTATGCTTTTAGGTGTTGGCCATTCTCTTATAGCCCTTATCTTTTCCTCATCAACTTCAATTCCTTTAGCACTCACCACAAAACCAAGAAAAACAATTTTATCCATGCAGAAATCACACTTTTTCATATTTGCAAACAATTTTTCCTTCCTCAAAACTTCAAGCACACAATGCAAATGATTCAAATGTTCATCCAGATTCTTGCTATAAATCAGAAAATCATCAAAATAAACCACAACAAACTTTCCAATGAAAGCACGCAAAACATGGTTCATTAATCTCATGAAAGTGCTAGGTGCATTAGTTAAACCAAATGGCATAACTAACCATTCATACAATCCATGTTTTGTCTTGAAAGCAGTTTTTCACTCATCCCCTTCCCTCATTCTTATTTGATGGTATCCATATTTCAAATAAATTTTAGAAAACACAATAGAACCATGCAATTCATCAAGCATATCATCTAACCTAGGAATAGGATGGCGATACTTTATAGTGATATTATTGACAGCTCTACAATCAATGCACATCCTCTAAGTTCCATCCTTCTTTGGCACTAAAAGCACCGGAATTGCACAAGGACTCAAGCTTTCTCTCACATCCTTTTGCCATGAGATCTTCCACCTGCCTTTGAAGTTCCTTTGTTTCTTCTGGATTGCTTCTATATGCTGGCCTATTAGGAATTGTTGCTCCAGGAATGAAATCAATTTGATGCTCAATACCTCTAATGGGTGGCAAACCAGGGGGAATTTCTTCAAGGAACACATCATCAAATTCCTACAACAAAGAACCAACAACACTAGGAAAGGAAGGGTGAATGTCATTAGTGTTCAAAAAGAATTCCTTGTAAACAAGGAGAAGCAAATGTGTTTCAGCAAGAAAAGCACTCCTCACATCACTTTCTTTTGCATAAAAACTCATTTTCTTCTCTCCTTTTTTTCTCTCTTCATTCTTTTCCTTTCTCTGAATTTCTTTTTTTGAGTCTCACATTTTCTCTCTTTTTCACTCTCTTTTCTTTTTGATGTATCTCCCTCATTTTTCTTATCTCTCTCTCTTTTCATCTTAAGCTGATCCTCATAGACTTGCTTTGGAGTCAAAGGTACAAGAATAATGGGTCTATTGTTCATTACAAAAGAATATCTATTTGTAAGCCCGTCCTTATTTACTTTTCTATCAAACTCCCAAGGTCTTCCCAAAAGTAAATGTCCAGCATGCATAGGAACAACATCACACAAAATCTCATCACAATATTTTCCAATTGAGAAAGAAACTAAAACCTGCTTATCAACTTTAATTTCCCCACATTCATTCAACCATTAGAGCTTGTATGGTTTAGGGTGTCTAATTGTTGGAAAATTCAATTTCTCAACCAAGGTAGTGCTTGCAACATTTGTGACACTCCCACCATCAATGATCAAACTACATACCTTGTTATCAATAAGGCAGCGAGTATGGAAAATGTTCTCCCTTTGCTCATTCATCTCATCTTCCTTCACTTTGACAATCCAAAACCCTTCTAACAACAAGGCATTCTCCTTCCACAGCATACTCAACTCCATCATCACTTTCATTTCAAATGGTGGGTTAGAAACATCATCACTTTCACTTTCAGTCACAACTTCATTATTTTTCAACATCATAACCTCTTGTTAGGCTTGGCTCTTTGATGAAGCTTCTTTCTTGCCTTTAGTGTTCTCCTTTTGGCTACTTCTTTCTCCTTTCTTCCAATTCTATTTCAGAAAAGAATTTGATTCGAATTGAATCTTGAAACACCTTTACCCTTGAGTTGTTTTTCCACCTTAATTTCCATATGCACCATGTCTTCTAACTCCACATAATGATGCAATTCCACTATGTCAGCAATATCTTTGCGCAGCCCATTCAGAAATCGAGCCATTATAGCCTCCCTATCTTCTTGCACATTAGCTCTTATCAATGCTAACTCCATCTCTTTAAATATTCTCTTACACTCTTAGAGTCTTGTTCAAGAGTCTACAACTTTTGATAAAGCTCTCTGTAGTAATGGTAGGGAATAAATCTCCTCCTCATAAGAGCCTTCATTTCTCTCCATGTTGCTACAGGCCTCTCACCATTATTCCTCCTATTAATGCCCAATTTATCCCACCAAGCCGTGGCATAATCAGTGAATTCTATTGCTGCCAACTTCATCTTTTTAGCTTCAGAATAGTTATGGCACTCAAAAATCATCTCCATCTTCTTCTCCCACTCTAAATATGCTTCAGGATCACCCCTACCTTAGAAAGCTTGAATTTTCATTTTAATGTTGCCAAGGTTCCCATCCAACCTATTTCTCTCCCTTCCATGTCTTCTTCCATTCCTATCTCCTCTACGCCTATTTCTTTCCCCTTCATATTCAGATTCAAAATCTCCCTCACTATCATTTTCGGATTCAAACCCATCCACAAAAACCTCCCTTCGCTTATCATGCAATCCTCGCATCTTGCATATCCATCCTATCCCTTATTTCTCCAAAATCCACTTCCATTCGTGCAAAGTATTGCTGCATTGCTCTGAGGTTGTCATTTAAATTTCTTGGAACTCCACCACCATTGGATGATTCACCTGCACTAGACATGGTTGCTACAAGAAAAGATGCTAGTGAAGTTGAGTTCCTCACAAGTTTCCTCGCGTGTTTCCCTCAAGAATGTCACTCTACACTTGTGTTTCACTCAATCTGGCTTTTAAAATTGATATATGTCACTCTTGCCTTTTCCACTCTTAAATCCCTCTTGAGGCTCTTAAAAAACTAAGCAATTTAACCAAAACTTTTCACAAATTGTTAAATCAACACAACACTTAGAAACTCCATATTTGAGTATTGAACATGAAAGATCAACGAAAATAAGAGTTCAAACTAACACAGATTGCAAAGATTGAAGAAAAATTCTGGGTATGAATTCACTTTCTAAGAACACTTTCAGCTTAACAATTGCAACTTTCTTTCTTTCTTTCTTTCTTTTTTTCAATTCTTTTTTTTTTCAATTTTTTTGTTTTCTTTTTTTAATTTTTTTCTGCAATATAATGGAAATAAAAAATACCACAAACAGAACTAATAAGAAAATTGAACCCAGAAATTCCAGAAAACACGCCTTTTTTTGAAACACGTGTATCCAGCAACAAACAACTTGGATTTGAATGATTCCAAAACGAGAAGAAAGATCATATCCTGAACTATGAATCCGACATACTAAACATTGAAAAACTCAAGGTAGAACCCTTCGAATAAGGACAGAAAATTCGATCTCAAACAGAAATAGAGAAGATGAACAGACACGAAACAAAGACACGAAACGATGAACGAAAATGAAATCAAAGAACAGAAAGATATGACTTGAGTTTAGATCTGAAGCTCTGATACCAAGATGGTGCGAACCCACTAGGCTTAGACCCCAGAACCCACAACCAATCTAAGATACACTTACCCCAAGAAAGTTAAACAAAAGACTGATCCAATCCACTCGAACCCTTGAACACAGAAGAACAATGACCCGAAGTGTTGGAAGACGCCACAAGGTTGAACAAGCCTTGATAAGTCTGTTAGCTCTAGGAAGAACCCTAGAGAGAATCCTCTCTAAAGTCACAAAGTACAGAAAGCAACTTTTTCATTCAAATTTAAATTTGCCCTCAAAATGAGGCTAACAAAGTATTTATAGGTGCCTTCAGAAATTTGACCTAGTTTGCATTAAATGCATTCTAGAGAGTTCTAAACAACAATTGCTAAATAAATAAATAATTAAAAAGTCCAAATTACCAATTAAATATTAATTTTCGCACAAATAAAAATATTAAATTCTAGTCATCACTTAAAGCCCGATATGTGATTATTTAGGCCCAAATGACTCCTCCCATGTGCAGCTCTTGGTCCAAGCCCTTTAATTTGATGTCTCCAAGCCCAAAATATGATCTGAATCTCCCCTTTCAGCCCAAATGACATTTGCTATATTTTCAGCACTTCTGCTGCTAATTGTTGAACCAATTGCCATTTGCTTTGTCCATGTCTCTTGCACTAGCCCGATCAATGCTTCCTTTATCCTCTTGGCTCTTGCTCTTGTGATTGGTCCAATTGGAATTTGCAAAGGATCATTTAGAGTTGAAAAGTCATCTTGCTGGATCGCATCACAATTGAAATTTCAAAGAGCATTCAAGTCATCTACTGAGTTCTCTTATTTGTTCTTCAAACTGAAATTTATTGGCTCAAGTGTGTGAGTGAGCTTTCAACCTGTAATCTTTTCTAATGTTTGATTTCCTTGGGATAGTGGGATCTTAGAGGAAAGGGTTGTAATCTTACAAAGTATAAGGGGGAGAGAATTTGGTGAGATAGTAAGGTCTTACTAAGAAAATTCTCTGAGTTGCGAAGGTGTTTAGGAACCTGATTCAATATAGAGTCACTAGTAGAACCCAAACAAGAAGTTGGAGAACTGGACGTAGGTCAAAGATGGACCGAACCAGTATAACTCTTATGTTATTTGCTCTTGATTTATTTTTGAAAAATTCGAGATACACAATTCACCTCCCTCTTGTGTATTTCCTACCATCTTCACTTCATCTATGAATTTAAGATATTTTTTTCTATAAGGGCAAGGAGATCATTTTGCTTTTCTACTTTATGATTTCCCTTTAAATTCTCAACACAATCTCCTAATTATTTTCAGCCTACTTATTCTCTGAAATTAATCCTCATCAAGAAATCTTATGTCACGTAGAAATTTTTCCTTTTACCATAAATATCTCCAACTAATCTCCATAAAATCCTCAAATTCGAATTAAATCCTCAAATTCAGATTAAACTCCAAATTCAATTTAAGTCCTTAAATTTAAATCAAATCCTCAAATCTAAATTAAATCTCCAATTCAAATTACATCCTCCAATTTAAATTAAATGATTAATTATCTTTCTTAAAATAGGAAAATACTAAGCCCCTAAAAATCATCAACAACAGTCAAATTCCCATATCTTAATATAATTTATTACTGAACTCTTATTCATTTATTTTAATCCTCAAATAACACCTCAAGACACCATGCAATTCTCCATAATTTCTCAAATCCCCTTATTAATTCTCCAATTCTCCTAAATAAAATCACTAAACCTTAATTAATTTTCCAGGATGTTACAAGAATCACTCCAAAAATAAATATCATTTAGTACCTCAAAATCATATTTAATTAATCATATTTATCACTAATCCCTAATCTACACTCCATTTTGCATTATCATAACAAATCCTAAATCCTTATTAAATCCCCAATCATCAAATAATTCATATCCTTTAATATACCTCAAATATTACCCAACTTCCTCAAAATCATCATTAATCATCGTAAATTCCTGGGTATAGAATTTGGGATGTTACAAAAATCAACCGATGCTACTTTTTACAACATAATTGATTTTTATTTTGAAAGTATTGTAAAAAATAACTACATTTTTAACAACTAATCAGAGTTAGTTGTAAATTGCTATGATCAATTTGGATATTGTTATGGTAAAGTTGTAGTTCCTATGTAAAAAGTTGTAAAAAGTAGCATGGGTTGATTTTCATTTTAAAAGCATTGTTAAATGGTTATTGCAAAAATAAGGTAATTGGTTGTTTATTGCTATGCTCAACTTGTGAAGTTTTAAATCCCTATGTCAAAGTTGTAAAACTCTACCACCTTCCCTCTACCTACCCTTAAGTGCAAAAGTGTCTTTTAATAACATATAAAATTGAAGATTCCTCTTTAGGGTTTGATCAGTTACTCTAAAAATTTGAGGGATGGAAATATCACATTTTTTAGAGGTATTTTTTGTCTTTTTTCCCGCTAAAAGCTGTATGTTTATATATTTATAATATCAAAATTATGGATAACCCAACTATTACTTCTAATTTGTTTTACAAAATTAACTTAGCTCGTGTGCACTATATGAAATAAGGGGAAGTTAGGGGCCATGATTTGCTCTTACTGTAGCTCCTTAATCCTTACCTATCATAAGCTTTATGAGAAAAATTTAATCTTAAATGTAAGTAATTTGAAAAGAGAGGGAAGGAGAGAGATTTATCAACGCGGATTAGAGAAAATTATATATAGTAACAGGTGGAAAAGATTATTTGGCCAAAAAATACCTTGAATCCGTAACCGCCTTGCCCCACCATCAACATCGACCAAAAAATTAAAAGTCGAAAGGCAAAACCAAAAAGAAAAGTAAAACCCAGACAAAGGACAAAAAAAAAAAAAAAACTTCTTTTTCTTTCATTTCAGCCTCCAGTGACTCTAATCATTGTATAGAAATCATCATAATCATAATTTTCTTAAAATCAATCGACATTCTGCTTTGGCATCTGCATTTGCATTTGAATTTTCTATTCCCATTTCGTTAACCTCTCTTCGAAGTCAAGTTTCTTCTTCTACATCTCGATTGATTTTCTCTCTTCAGTGTCACCTTCATTATTTGGTTCTCTCTTCTGTTGTTAGTCTCTCTCTCACCTACTCATTCGCTATTTCCTATTAGTGCAGGTAGTTACCAAATCTTAGACTTCAACTCTTGTTCTAATTGTTTCACTTTTTCTTTTTCAACAAAAAGATCATTCCTCTACTACTACGTTTCTTTCTTTTGTTTTTCTCTTTCTCTGTATAATTTACAACATTGCAGTAGAAATCTGCAGTATTAAAACCACAAAATCGCACTGAATAAGCAACTTCCTGTTCTTCATACTTCTCTTGAGAAGAATCGAGTTTCTAGAGAACTTCGGATTTGTTGCTTGTTGAGAAATTCTGGAGAAGGAAAGATGAGATTATGGAGTTCATTGTTGTTTATCGGTCTGATTTCAACGGTCTCTTTTGTGGCTTGTGATAATACTGTTGGCTCCAAAGAAGGTAATCACTGCCTCTCTCAGATCTCGCTTCTTATGTTCTGTTGACTTCTTTAGTCAAGACTAAAGTAGTTGATTTTTTTTTTTTTTTAAATAATGTCTAGAGTGTATGGTGTGATTGAGTTGCAAATATTAGAATTGTTTCTGTTTCCTTTATGAGAGTGGAAGCTTCGAGATCACAGTAATGTTTTTTCACTCTCATTTTCAGGATTGCGGTTTTGCTTTTAACTCACATTCTCTTTTTGTCTTCGATTATTTGCATTGCTGTTTTTTTTTTTTTTTTCCCCTTGCTGAGAGAGCGAGATAGATGTTTTCTCCTCTTATTATGATTTGTCGAGATAATTTAGCTAATTGGAAGTTGTATCTGCGCAGTTTTGTCGCTTAATGCTTTCAAAGAAGCCATTTATGAAGATCCATTTCAAGTTTTGTCCAATTGGAATACTATGGATTCAGATCCTTGTGACTGGAATGGCGTTTTCTGCAATCCTTCCGGAGATCATGTTGTTAAGCTGTAAGATATCATAAATCTATTTACTCCCATGTTAGTTGACATTTATTACCAAGTCACCGCATTCTTAATACTACATTATTGGGTTTGGAATATTTGTTTGCAGAAACATTTCAGGGTCGTCATTAAAGGGATTTCTAGCACCAGAATTGGGACGAATCACGTTCTTGGAAGAATTGTATGTTCTTTGTCTCTCTGATTCACATGTCATCCAGAAAGCCTGCCTCGTTTAGTGCAATAATTCTGGAGTATTATGCTATGCAGGATTTTGCACAGCAATAAACTGATTGGTACAATACCTAAAGAGCTGAGCATGTTGAAATCTCTTAAGGTCTTGGATTTGGGGATGAATCGACTATCAGGACCGATTCCTCCCGAGATTGGAAATTCAACCCAATTAGTGAAAATGTAAAAGGATATTTATTTTCTCTTCTGGGATACATGAATCTTTTACTCTCTACAGTTTTGTCACTCGCTTTCATATAATGCACTTCTGTTTGTAGAAACCTGCAGTCCAATGGGTTGACTGGTAGAGTACCTCCAGATCTTGGAGATTTGAAATACCTTCAGGAACTGAGGCTGGATAGGAATAAGCTTCAAGGGCCTGTCCCGGCTGATAGCAGCTCCGATTTTACCACAAATATGCGTGGAATGTGAGTAAACTTTTGTTTATGGGTGTGCATTATAGATTGTAGGTGTCTTTTATGTCTGTTGTAGATTGCCAAGGTTAGATGGCCTAGTAGTTAGATTTTTTGTTTCCCAAGTAGTTAGATTTGATTTATAGGTCAACAAGCAATTGGCGGAACACAAACAGAAATTTTATTTTCTCTTTTTTGAAGAAAAAATGGTAGAGAATTGTTTGACGTGGTTTGGATACATTCAAAGAAGGCCATTAGATGCACCTGTGAGAAGGGTTGATCAAGTAGTACGGAGAGAGAGGGAGACCAAAGAGAACACTTAGGAAAGTTATTGAGCGGGACCTTTTAATTAATGATTTATCAAAAAATATTATTTTTGATAGAGCATAATGACTCCTTGCAATCCATGTGGCCGACGCTAGTGGGATGAGGCTTTGTTGTTATTATTTTGCATATATCATGTTTTAAGTAGGTTCATCCATCATCTTAATCTTCCTGTGGGTGAAATAATTTAGGGTTTTTCTTTTGATATGGAGTTGGTTGTTATGTTAATAAAAATGAAAAATGCTATATTGTTAGTGCTTAAGAGTCATTCAACAGGTATATAAGTTATAGCTAGCAAGCCATAAATTATGACTAGACTACTTTAAGTTTGACTCATGGTTTAGTTTAAAATTTTTCTAGCCATAAACTATAGCGAACTCAATATTAAGAATTGGATGTCAATTTACACAACTTGATGTTTAAATTTTCTTAATATGCTCTTATAATTCCCTTTATTTTTTTACAGGTATGCATCAAATGCGAACTTAACTGGTTTCTGTCGGTCGTCTCAGTTAAAAGTTGCAGATTTTTCCTATAATTTCTTTGTTGGAAGCATCCCAAAATGCTTGGAGTATCTTTCAAGGTGCTTTTATAATACCTGAGCCATCTAAGTAGTTTGCTCAATCGCGATATTTAAAAAAAAAAAAAAAAAAACATGCACTTTTACACAGGTCTAGCTTTCAAGGGAATTGCCTCCAGATCAAGGATTTAAAGCAACGCCCTTCTGTGCAATGTGGTATGTATGACGTGACTTTCCTAGTGCTTAGGATCTGAGGAATGAATTTTGATAGAGAGAAAATTTTCTGTGTCTTGACTTCCAAGTGAAGTGGATTTTCTCTTCTTGTTCTTTTGAAACACAATCTGATGTTGAGGATGGATCTTTTTTGTAAAATTCAGTGTTAATATTGTGAACCAATAACATTTTTATTTGTTAGTGCATTTATAATTGTTCATTATGGCTAATAGTTTGCTTTCTATTTCATAGCTGGTGCTTCGCCTGCCAGGGGCCATCCAGTGATTAACCCAAAACACCGATCAGCCGATTATTTGTCTAAGCATCAAGTAGCATCAAAACCTGCTTGGCTTTTGGCTCTAGAAATAGTGACTGGAACCATGATCGGTTCTCTCTTTTTAGTTGCTCTTCTGACTGCTTTTCAGAGGCTTAACAACAAATCGTCCATCATTATTCCTTGGAAGAAATCTGCTAGCGAGAAGGAGAATTTGACAGTATATATAGGTTTAGCTCCCTTGCTTTCTCTACTGCACCAACCTTTTCTTCTTCCAAAATTATTGGTTTTCTACATGATTGATATTAACCTTTTATCAATATGCAGACTCTGAGATGTTGAGAGATGTAAGTAAATATAACCGACAAGAGCTTGAAGTGGCTTGCGAAGATTTCAGCAACATCATTGGGTCTTCACCTGACAGTGTGGTCTACAAAGGCACCATTAAAGGTGGGTCTGAGATTGCCGTGATTTCCCTCTGCATTAAGGAGGAGAACTGGACAAGTTACCTCGAGCTTTATTTTCAGAGAGAGGTAAATGAAAGCCTATTGCATGAAAGAACTTGCACAAGAATAACTACACTTATAACAAGTCTTTAAATATCATTTAATGCCATTCAGGTGGCAGACTTGGCGAGGCTAAATCATGAGAATATTGGAAAACTGCTAGGATATTGTAGAGAGAGCACTCCATTTACAAGGATGCTTGTTTTTGAGTATGCTTCAAATGGGACACTTTCTGAGCACCTACATTGTAAGTCAAATTTCTTAACTCTTCTATCTTTCATGCGTTTCATTTCGCTCAACATTTGCTGTGGTGGCTTGTGATTGCAGATGGAGAAGGATGCCAGTTATCATGGACAAGGCGTATGAATATCGTTATAGGCATTTCACGTGGTCTTAAATACCTACACACAGAAGTTGAGCCTCCATTCACCATATCGGAGCTTAGTTCTGATGCTGTATATCTAACTGAAGATTTCTCCCCTAAGGTATGTGCGTGCAGTTTAATGAGCAGTAGAGTCATTTAATGTCCTACTAATGTATGTTGCAAAGATGGTCTAAGTTGGGTATAGTTTGATTTGGATTGATTTCGGCTAAAGTCAAACCAAACTGAACCAATTGATTTGGAGGAAATGTGGACTCATTCATTTTCTATTTTGGTTGGTGTGGATTGATCTGGTCTAATTTGGATTATATTAAATAGAATTTTTTATAATAAGAAAATTGTGGTCGTTGATAAAATATATTCAATTTTTTCAAATAAAAGTTTATAATAATCGATTTTGCAAAAAAAAAAATGATTTTAGTTGAAAAATTGAATATTATTCTCAAACTCTGAAGAATTTTATACCACTCTCATTTACAGGTGAGTAATTCAACAACAATTTGAAACTAAATAAAGTAATTTTTAAAATGATAGAATTATATGTTAAACTAAAAATATTAAGCAGCTTATACTGCATGAATAAATAAACGTGTAAAACTTCGTTGGTTAGTGACTAATAATGTTTAAGATTCTCATTGTAAAATATTTTAAGTTGCAGCTTGTTGATTTTGAAAGCTGGAAGACAATCCTGGAAAGATCAGAAAGGAACTCTGGTTCTGTTAGCAGCCAAGGTGCCGTTTGTGTTCTTCGAAATTCCATTGAAGCACGCCATCTTGATACTGAAGGAAACATATATGCTTTTGGGGTACTTCTACTTGAGATAGTCAGCGGAAGATCTCCCTATTGCAAGGACAAGGGTTACTTGGTAGACTGGGTATGAAACTCTGCCAAATTTTATCTATTTTTTTGCCCCTAATTGAGACAACCTTAAAAGTGTTTACTGCCATTTAGTTGTTAATTTTGGATGTTTATTTTTGTGCAGGCGAAGGACCTTCTTGAAAATCCAGAAGAAATGCCATCTCTGGTGGATCCCGAATTGAAACATTTCAGAGACGAAGACCTGAAGGTAATATGTGAGGTAATAAATCTCTGTATCAATTCTGACCCCACAAGACGTCGAGGGATGCAAGAGCTGTGCAGTATTCTGGAGAGCAGAATCGACACGTCCATAACTTCAGAGCTCAAGGCATCATCTTTGGCTTGGGCTGAACTTGCCCTGTCATCTTGAACCACTCAATCAAAACTAACATACGCCAAAGCAGATATATACACAAAGTATTTACTTTTCTGACTAATTTCTCTTCTACTTGCAATGAATGCTCAAAAAAGGCAATGTAGGGGGAAAAACCTCGTTGTACAGCACTGGAAGGTGATTACAATTTACAAATGCATAAATTGGTAACTGGGGGTTGACTGTGCTGGACAAGGGTTTCCTGTATTGGTTACGTCAAGCGTCTGTTATTTGTTATTGGGATTTATTAATTGTGAGGGTCGGATCTGTAATTTCCCTTTTCTTTCCAGTTTCGAGTTAGCTTTATATTAAAGGAGCTATAATGCTATATTCTTAAACTAGATGTGCAGAGGTCGAGATGAGTAGTATTATTGCCCATGCTTTGTAAACAGTGCGGCTTTTATATACTGATACTGACGATCATTTTCTAATTGTATGTATCTTAATGTGATGACAAATGTCTTTGAGAAAAATCACATCGTAATATTTTACATATTACATGTATCGGGTCAAAAAAATATATTATAATATGTATGAATATCCGCCTTAGACATCAATTTTCTTTCATGATTTAAATTTCAGTCTAGCTATCATATCTTAAGGGATAAGCGTTTTGGTTTCTTTTGCCTTATTTTCGGCCAACATCGAGGATTTTGTTGGAGAAACAATGGTATGTCCATCCACATGCATTAGCCAACTCCATCTGGCAAATTTTGGCTGTTCAAGATCCTCATGAGTCATGACAGAAAGGACAGAAGAAATTTAATTTCAAATACTCAGGAGGAAAACAAATGAAACTGGGGCCAAGGAGAAAAGCCTTTTCAGGTAATGTTAGAAACCGTTGTATCTCCCTTGATTTTTCTATGATATGATGATTTGTTTTACTCAGATTTTGAACTGAATTGCACTTCAGTTTCATAGCTAGTATTGCTGGTTTATTTTCATTTGATATTCTTTTTGGGATATTGTGGCCAGCTTTCGTTTTCATCATGGTTTACAATAGAAGCATTTCCTCTATGATTTCATAGTACATTGCCGATTTTAGATACTCCAGGATTTTGTTTGATTTATATTTCTCTATGTACTTTCAACGAAAATCCTGTAAATTTTTTTTGCTAAACCTCAAGCACTATGGTTATTTTGTGCTTATTTAGCTATATCTTAGTTCTTTCATGATTGAGTACCGCCTCTTCGATTATATTGCTCGGGATCACCAACTTTCAAGTAATTTTGACATTTGTAGAGTTCCTAAATTGTATCTCCGTTAATATGTTGCCTTTGTGATTTTGAACCTCACGGTAACTCGGTGTGTTGTTTGGTGTTTCATATCTTTTGTTCATAGAGGACTGATTTTTTTTGGGCAAAAGAGTAAGGTCTTTTTTTGTTAAAAAAGTGGTTTTCATCATGTATGATTTCATTGTTTATCCCATACAAATAGCTCAGATATGTTCAACAACAACAAAAACTATGCATCATTTTGATAGATAGGCTTTATGTATAGATGATCTTCATTTAGTCAGACTTTGCCTATCAAATTTATTCTTTCATTGATTCCCTTCGCTTGTAGAACTTGTATTGGTCTGGTTTACGGTTATATTTTGTGGTACTCTTTATTGTATTGTCAGTTTGTTATTTCTTTAGTTTAAATTCTGTTTTTGTGCTTTTAATGTTTTCTTTCATCTTTAATGTGTACGCAACTTGATATGTGACATTTTCATCGTCAGGCACTTATGCTCATCACATATATGATTTCAACATTTAAAAGTTTCTCAATTTATAAAGTTGCTTGAATTTTTACCACTGATTTTTGTGCTTATAAAGGTCTATTGTGTTTTTACTTTTTAGTGATTAAAATGACATGGTCTATATATGTTTATACGTGCAATTTGACGTGTCCACTTTTGTACACTGTTTACTTTTCAAATGTAAGTCAAGAACTATTGAGTGACTGCTTTCTAGACTTAAGTTCAAAATGAATGATAGAGATTTCTCTGTGAAATTATAACAGATCAATCATTGCCCACTCCCTCCGCCTCATTTTACATATCAACCGCAAGCATACATTCTCTATTGTAGCATTTTACTCCTCATTTTACAACTATATGTTGCTACTTTCTTTCACCCGCAGATACACATCAGTGCAATATTCACTATTCTTTTCCTGAGTTACGAGCATGGAAATGCTTATTATTATTAGTGTTTTATTTTTTGTGTTCGTTAATAGTTTATAGAATCTCAAGCTATCAGGTCATACCGAGTGTTGCTGCAGCATGTCAGGTCCTCCTTATTTCATCCATCTTTGGGAGGAAATTTTTTTTTTGGGTAATGTACGGCTCCTTTCCTTTAGCTACAACTCTGAAAACAAGATATGATTGTGCAGTGAAGTATGGCTATGGTGCATTATTCCCCGTTCTGATTCATGGGGTATTTGTGTTCAGAAGCAATTGATGAAATCCTTCCAGGTTCTTCAGAATGAAGCATGAAAATGTCACTTTGGAAGAGCTACTTTATGTTGACATGCGTTGCAAGTATCATAATCCCGATATGGTAATATGTGAAAATGATGCAAATAATGATTTCGTGTCTGGAGGTAATGCATAGAAATTATAACTTTCGGCTACAAACATGAGATTATCATATTATTTTTTGTAGATATGCTTTTGGTTAGTTTTCCTTTCATGATGTATTTCGTGCTCAATTTTTGTCCAATTTTTGGTCAACCTCCAAAAACAAAGGCATGTTCCACCACATGCTTTGGCCAACCACATCTCAGCGAGCGAGTTTTAGTTGTCAAAGCAATTTTAAATTTGACTCGTCATACGTGGGTTCAACTGATAAGGTGAATATTCACCAAAAGGGAAAGGATCCAGTCTGAGTTGGGATAAATCCTAAGGCCTTGTTTGGTTGGAAGGGAGGGAAGGGAAAATGAGCCCCTCACCTTGCATGGTTTGAAAAATTGGAGGGGAGAGGGGGGCCAAAATCTCCCCTTCCCTCCCCTTCAAACCCCTTATTTTGGCTCCCTCCAAATTGGGGGGTTTTGGAGGGAAGTCAAAAATCTTGACTAAATTACCCTCATCAATTTTATGATATTCCCTCAAATGCCCCAACTGAAAAAAAATAAAAAGCTCAAAACCTAGAAGTTTCTTCTTCCTATGAGCTCACTCTTTCTTCATCCTTGTTTCCAAGAATAACCCCTGCACATGCTCACTTCAAGCTCGCTTTTTGGTTCTCAAAAAATTAATAATCGCTGCACATGTTCCCTTCAACCTCGCTACACCTGCTATAAGTTTAGCATGGACATACACCTGCGTTCATTTACAGGCACTATAGCATTGGGTTTAACACGTTTCTGCTTTTGTTCTTGTTCTTTTTGGGTTGTCTTTTTTTTTTTTTTTTTGTTAATTTGGGATAGCTTTTGTTCTTGTTCTTTTCGGATTGTCTTTTTTTTTTTTTTTTTTTGTTAATTTGGGATAGATGCATGTACAGTGATAATACTCTAACTCAACTTATAGCATTTAGCATGTGTAAATGGATTAGTTGTTATATGAACACTTATCTTTAGGTACCTAATACTTGATCAAAAATAGCTTTTTGAGCATAATTGATAGTTTTTTGTATATTTTGTTACATGCCCTATTTATAGCATTTAGCATGTGTAAATGAATGATTTGTTTTATGAACACTTACTTTAAATACTTATGTTACCTTGCCTTTGCCAAAAAAGATGATGGTGAATATGGAGATACTAGTTAAGTATCTTAAAGCTCCAAGCAACATGGATGAACTAAATATATGTTACATACAATTAAAAAAGCTTGTATATAGACATTCATATTTAAGGGCATAGTAGTAAATTAATTATTACCTCCCCTCCCCTCCCCTCTAGAACCAAATAATGGATCATTAAAATCTGACACCCTCCCCTCCTCTTTAACCTAACCAAACAAGATAACTCCACTCCCCTCCCATCCTCAGCATCCCCTCCCCTCCATCCCTTCAAACCAAACAGACCCTAAAGGTAGGTGAAGTGACCTCTTTAGTAAGGGAGATCATTTGCACTTCTCTACCGGGCCCGTAAAGTCATAAATAAAGAGTTAGGTGCTCAATCACAAGAAATTTTTAATTCCGAATACTGAGGACAAGTGTCTTGTAAGATGGATTGCAAGCTGATGAAACCTTTTCTACAATATTGTTTGGTACCACAACTCTAAGCCTGTCAATGAAGAATATACTCCATATCGCGTGAACAGTAGTCTCGAAATATAGAGGGCTTCACATTCATTAAATTAGCCTTGGGCACTGCCCTCGGCGGATATCATATCGTAGAATGAATGTTTCAGTAGAACCTGTTTGGATACTCCTAAATCCTAATAATCAATTTTGAAAGCCCAAATCATCATTTTCTAAAAATTTATCCAAACACCCATATTTTGATATTAAATACCCATATTTTAATTAAATCAATCGAGTTGACCTAACACTAATTTTGTAAAAACTTCTCCAGCTGAGATTTATTTTAACAACGACGCGATCTAAATCACCAATAGTAGTTGAGAAAAATAGACTCTATCCATTTGATATGAACGGGAAAATAGAACATAATACATTCAAAAAAAAATAGAACATATCAAAAATAGAAACTAAACAGGAAAGAATTTTAAAGGGGAAAATACATTTGGATTCTCAGAAATTCAGAATGCACTGATGAGTTTTATCGAGAGAGAGAGAGAGAGAGAGAGAGAGAGAGAGCACTCATGAGTACTGAAAAAGCATTCATAAAATTCATAAAAAAATTAAAATGCAAAGACGCCTCCTCATGTTACCCAGAGAAAGCTTTGCCCTTGAACACGATTATGCAAATCAAAAGCAGATAAAATATACAAGCAAAACAACCTTGCATCCAAAAATATTCTTGTACACAAACTGTTGCTTTGTCCAACACTAATAGGAGGGAAAAAAACACTTGAAAGCTACATAAGAATTTTCCCGAAATTTAAAAAATAAATCAGAAAAGCAGACCAAAATTTCAATTACACACTACTACTTACGCTTAGAACGTGAATAGTGATTGTCATTAGGATTTCTCTTTCCACTAAAAACTGCTAATGCTTTCCTTACAGGAGGCTGGAAAGGAGCCCTCTTGTCTGCGTTGTGGCTGAAGATATTATCATGAGTGAAGAAATCATCATCCTACAGAGTAGAGTGTAAGTTGAACTGGTTAGTTAGAACTAGTCTAGGGAAGCACAAAGAAAGAAAACCAATTCCAAGGGAATCACAGTGTAAAGTTCACCTGTTTGTTGCTTTTCTTTGTTTTAGGATAAAGTAGCTTTTGAGGCAGCTGGTCTTCCCGCAGAATGAGGTTCTTTGTGACTGCATCCCTTCCACCTTGGGGTGAAGGCAATGAAAACTGCACACATATCATAAAGTCACGTCAAAGTGAAAAACAGCAAATGTCCAAAGTTTTTAAAGAAATAAAATCAACAGCACTGATCAAGAAAGATACCCTACTAATTCTTGAAAATTGAAATGCCAATAGAAAAGAAACTCAACTTGGGCCGTGTAACATTTGGATACATTAAGCACAAACAAATTACAACAGCAAATTCAAAACTTTATAGTACATAAATATAGGCAATGACTGTCCATCCTATCCTTTAAATCTTCAGAAAAGATATAAACTACAACATATGTATTGTGTTGCATATGCATTAGGAACAAATGAGTCAAGCTAAACATATACAAAGCCAGTCAAAACAAAGATAAATACAAATATTTACATTATAGTGAATGGTGCGGTGGCAGACATAAGAAAACAGAACATGCCCATTACCATCTCTTATGGATGTGCTTACCTTGGTGCCACGTAATGTAATTCTTGGTCGACGATCTGCTAAAACAACTCCATTCTCACCAACTGTAACAGCTACCTTGCGTAAGGTGCCACCATTGCCACATTTAGGACAAAAAATCCTCCCAATTTCAGCAGTAACAGTGTAGCAAGCATGACACTTGAGTATCCATCTGAAATATATAAAATAAAGATAAGCACTTATTGCACAATTATAATGGTATGCTGCATAACTGACTAAAGATTACAGCCAATACAGCACGTCATTATCCTAAAATCCCATTTTGGTTAGCTACAAGCAATTCTTATGGTAGTTAAAGTGGCATGGTTCTACCAACAAATAGTTGGTCGAGCTCATAAGTGAGCTCACCCCCCCCCCCCCAAGGATGATATGTGTGTTCGAATCCCGGGAAGCGCTCTCATTGAGAAAGGGGACAACCTTACCTATGTAGGCATCACTCCTACCCCTCGAGTCCGGATTAGTCGGTTGCCAACAGGCGCCAGATTACTGAGCTGTGTTTAACCAAAAAAATAAATAAAGTGGCATGGTTCTCCATAATAGCAGATTTAGATTTTTGAAGATGGTTCCCCATTTTCTCACTTAGGTCTCCATGACATCAACTTCTTATATGAAATCTTCTAATACCCGCCCGTTAATTCATATACAAATAAAACAGGTCAGATTCCTCTCACCTACCGATAAAAAATACTTATTATTTTCCAATCATCATTTATTTAATAAACCCAAACTCATGTAATTCAATACTAAACCAATAAAGTAGGTCAAACGGTTGAGACGCATACCTAAATATGTTTTATCTGTCAAATTTATAATACATTTTTAAAAACAATAATTGTTCAATGTTCATATTTGAAATATAATTTTATTCAAATCTAGATTTGAACTGTTAGGTTTTTATCATCTTATTTTATATAATTTGTTATTATGAGATATTATTAATTCAAATATTAATAGATCAACAAACAATACTTCAAATTATCAAAATACAATTAATCATTATAAAATGATATTAACTAGAATATTAATAAATTTCTCGTGTATTGCACGTGGAGAAAATTCTAGTTACTTAGTATACAACAAATTGATAAGTAAAAGTTAGGCCTTAATAATTTCTTAAGTTTTTACTGATACGATGTCCCTTTCTGCGAATTGGGAAAGGGCAGGAGGAGTTGATCATATTAAAAGTAGTGAATACATCACTTCTTAGTGAAGATTTTTTGTATTGAGGAAAACAACTGACCTGTGCAGTTCTCGGATCTGTGCTCCTCCAGGTGCTAGCAAACGCAAACCCATCTGGAGAAGAACATTTTGCATTGCAAAGTCACCAGTCACACAGGCTACACTTGACTCAGACAAAGATCTAAGCATCCAACTCTGCTCACTACTATTATCATCTGCATATGTAGAATCACAGGCTTTGCTGGTCTTGCTTATACCCTCAAAATGATTTGATTGATCATTGATGGTATCTAGCTCACATAGTTTAGTAGCCACAGTTACATCACCATCAGAATCAGTTTCTGCAAGTCTAGAATTACTAGACTCAAGTTCTTCAGACCAAGCATTAAGTTCATTTTCTCCATTAAATACTTCAAATGAACCTTCTTCCAGACTCATTTTCTTCAGACCTACTGGGAGGTTTTCACTACATTCCTTCGCTTCCACCAATTTGCTGTTATCCTCAAAATCTACATTTTCAACATGACTTTTTTCATCACTTTGATGAACAAGCGGATCTGAACTTCTGCCATCCTCAATAACACCATCATCAATGTTTTCTTCCAAATCTTGTTGACCCTGACTGAGAGATAATGCCTCACGTCTAGCTTTTCTTCTCAGATATCTCCTATGAGTACTTCTACTGACAGCAGGCATCCAATCACCAGCATTATCATCAAACTCTCCTTGTGATGCATCGATTCCATCAGCAACCATCTTCTTCCCTTCAATGTTTATATCCTTTTTATTAGGGAAGTTTCTCATAGGCTTCCCTGAGCAATACTGACCACTCTCTAGATTTTCAGGATGTGGTTCACCCATATATTCAGCTGAATGAACTTCAGATTTGTGATCTTGCGGAACCAAATTCACGCTTAAGTCTTGCAAAGGAAGGATTCTTGAATTGGAATTTGATTTGTCCTCAGTCTCATGCTCTAATGCTTCCCACTCTTCCAAATTGGGCACATTGGAACCCCATCCAGGCATGTCTTTTTCCGGCAATCTCCTGACATTTACCACTTGGACAGGCGGTGGGATGTCCCTGAGATGCTTTGTTCCATGGATTTGAGCCTCTAAAGTATAAGTTAGAGCAATGAGTTTGAGATCAACATCTGACAGAGTCTGCAGATCACCAGTAGCCTTTGCAAATTTGATAACTGCCAGTGCCAAGTATAAGCATTACATGAGAATTGAATTAGAGGACAATTAACACAAAGTGAGTCATAACATCATTCTAAATAGCAACAGATAGAGTCATAACCCAGTGATACTAAGTCACTACTCAGGACCACAATTATCAAAACTCACATACGGTGCTTAATTTTCTAAAGCCGATAGAGTCACTCTTTTTCAAAACTAAGCCAATCTAGTTAACTTTTCTGGAATTATTTATAAATTGATTTTCCTGAATTTCTAAACTAGATTATTTGGCTTAGAAACTAAAGGATAATCTAATAATATACGAAATATGTTATGATATGATTAAGTAGGTAGTTTCTTCAATTTCTCAAAAAAAAAAAAAAAAATTCAACTGAGTCTTGTATTCAGGAACGGAACAAGTATACAAAATAAGAAATACCTTTGTTGATGGATTCTTGGGTGGGTTCCATGGACTCAATATTGAAGGGAATGAAAGAGAGCCTGTGGCGTGAGACAGGGTCGCGGATTTCATGCATGACTTCTGGGACAGAAACGAACTTGTCGGCAGAGTTGTGAAGCCTCTCACCGCCGGAAATAATGGCGTTGGCGTCAACAACAGCCACTGATATGCCATGTGAGGATTTGCAGCTCTCCACGAAAACTCGGTTAGTTGGGAGAGGATCATCCTGAGAAGTCTTCCGAGGTTGTTGGCTCTTAACTACGTTGCTCCACGCTGTGGATGACGGCGCAGCTGACACAGCAGCTTCCTCCATGGCAGGGCGTAATGCGAACGAAGAGGAAAGCAAGCAAGGGAGGCCGAGATTTACTGATAATAAGCATAAACCCTAGTTTCCGATGCAGTGAATCCTATAACTCCAATAAAAAACTATTATTAGAAACTAATAAAATATTTATCTTTATTATAGGTAAAATTAATTAATGTGATTTTCAATTTTATTTTTATATAATTTATTATTTATTTATCCATCAAGTCTTTCTCTCTTTTTACATTTAATATGTAAGGATAAAAATGGAATGAAAACATTTATTATTTTGACTTTCACATATTACCTCTTATAAGGATTGTTTGATTCACCGAAAATATTCTAAGAGTACAGAAAGGAAAGGAAAGGAAAGGGATGGGAATGAATGGAAAGGAAATTCAAGTCGACAATTTTGTTACAAACAAGAAATGAAATGAATGAAATGAAAGATTTTATATATAGTTGGTTGAAAATGGAGATAAGAAAACTCAGAATATATGCAAATGACCATATTACCCTTAATAAGTATTTATTAATTAACTCACTAATATAAAATTTTAAAATATTTTAAAATTAAACAATCATAAAAATAAATGAATAAACTATTTGGACTAATTATAATTTCAATAAATATTAAATATTAATAAAAAAAGGTTTAATTTTCATAAGTAAATAAAAATAATTTTGATGAATATAAGGATTATAAAAAAATATTGATATCATCTGATTAAAAAATAACTAAATAATATTTAAAAATACCACCAACATAACTTTTGTTTAGATATGGAAGATAACTACATTCATATCTAACAAATCAATTAATATTTAAGTGAAATCAATAATTAAATTAAACAGTAATATGCCTCAAATATAATTCGATTGTGAGAATTTTGTGGCTTCAACTACCTAGGTGTAGAGGAATTCTTACGTGAATCCAGTGCACCACGTTGTGGTCTAACCAATCATAAGCAAAACTTAAGGTCTGACATAGAAATTTCAATCTAACCCTAAAAAAAGTAACTAGCATATAAAAAAACTTAATTTCAATTTTTTTTATTTTACAAGTTGAAAAACAATATATTTTTTTCCAGTCAGTTGATCTTTTACAGTACCAAGTGAAATTAAAAGTTCCACATCAGATGTAATGTGTTTACTTATAATTGGTTAAACCACAAATAACGTGGTGCACCGAGTTTATGTAGGAATTTCTTCCAGGGTGTATCCATAAATTTCTCACCCAAATTCTCATGAAGCTTCAATTTATCCATAAAAAAATTATCTCCCATATTTTCTTCTACAAACTCTCTCATTCAAATTTTTGAAGCGCATGCCTCAAGTCTCAACTAGTTCTCATATATTTTAAACGAGCTGGTGTTACCCCGTGCGTTGCACGGGTAGCATTGAATTTAGGGAGTATAGACTTTAAAAAACACGTTATCTAACTCAAAATAAATCAATATAAGTCACAATTAAATATGAATGTAATTACTTAACTAATTAACAAATAATTTTTGAGATAAAAAAGGAATAAGAGCAACATGTATTAAATAATGACAACTTGGTAAAGGAAAAATTACTTTCTATCAGTGAGACGAAAAAAAAAATAAAACCTTGTACGAGAGAGAATCTCACAAAAATAAAATATAATTCATAAAAAATTCTTGAAATGAAGGCTTACATTAATTTACAATGTTTATAACATGTCATTATTTCTTTTTAAGATGAAATACATGGTTACTCTTACATTTATTAGAAAAGTTGAAGCCTCATTTTGATTTGCCTCATTTGCAGTATAACTCTTTTTTTATCAAAGCAAATCTCGATTAAAGTTTCTCCATGATTAGGTTTAACATAAAAAATAACAATCAAGTCAACCATTATCTTAATTAAAAATCATTTCTCACCAAACCTAAATGAATGCCCCATAAACAATACATTTAGAAGTGTGCATTTTAACAAAAGACTTCAATACAAATAATGCAAACCTTCTCAAGAACAAAACAATTTGCTTAATAAGTTGATAACTTGAGTTGGACTCCGAAAAATTTGGTCAGCATAAATTAAGACAAATTCACTTCTTTTAATTGCTGCAGAGTTAGACATCTGACCTTATATTTCTAAGAATCACTTCCCTAAAAAGAAGACCAGACTATGAATTAGACATCAGAATCTTCAACACAGTCTATTTTATTGAAAATGTTTTATTGAGCTTGTGCTACCCTTGTGTTGCACAGGAGCATTGACTTTAAGGCCATTAAAAAACATGTTATTTATTCTAAATGAAGCAATATAAGCCACGATTAAGCAAGGTTCAAAAACCCGGACCGGGCATTGACTCGGTCGAGGCACTGGGTCAAGGGTTAGGGGTTCAACCGAGGGTCAACTCGGGGTCGAACCGGCCATATTAAAATAATATATTTTAATAATTAATAATATAATACACCAATATTAATCAACATTAATGTTAAAATATATAAAAAAATCAACAAAAAAATACGTGTTTTGAAAATACAATACTGTTTTAATTGTCCCAAAGCTTCCAACCTTCCAACGTAAAGAAGCAAAGTAAAAGTAAACAAGTTTTTTTAATTGTCAGTCCTCCCACTCCTTTTGCTTTTAGTGTTTGACAGCTAATGCCTAGTAGTCTAGTAGATAAGCTATTTTCAATACCATTGTCCTATTGTCTAGATGTACTTATTGCTTCCTTCAAACCAATGGTTAAAGGGATTCACGGATTCAACCAAAAATCCAATGATTTTTTTAATGGACTCTAGAGGCATGAGTTCTCTTCATCAAAACACCCCCCAACAGTAGGCCCGACTTTTCATCTCTTTCTCCTCTATTCCCCCTTCACCGTCATCTACTTCTTTTCTTCTTTTTCATCTCCCTGCTTCTTATTCCTTCCTTCTTTTTTCAATCTCTCTGGATGACTTGTTTTTCATCCTCCCTTTATTTGTTGTTCCGGCGATTTTTTGATGGTCATAGAGATGGAGGTTGCTCGCCTTTCGCCATCACGTCCAGAGGCTCCAAAACGGTGAGACAAGCAGATTTCTGATTTTTTTCCATTCTTAAACGACTCTGTTTTGAGGGACAGGAGGCTTTTCTTTCTTTCTTTTTTTAGACCGGCCGGGCTGATCCACCCACCGATTCGTCTCAACCCGGCCGAATCAACCCGGAATATTCCGGGTTGATTCGTTCTACGGGTGAAGCCTGGCTCGGCCCGTTCTCTCCACCGGGTGACCGGTTTTCCGGTCCAATCGGCCGGGCCGAGCCGGGTTTTTGAACCTTGCGATTAAGTATGCAAGCAATTAATTAATTAACAAACAATTCTAGAGATAAAAATGGAATTGGAGGCAACATGTGTTAAATGATGACAACTTGGTAAAGATATCATTACTTTCTATTAAAGAAATTGTAATAAAAAGAACTCAATCCTTGTAGTGGAAAGAAGCTCACAAAATAAAATATCATTCATATATAAATATTTTTGAAATGGAGGCTTACTTTAATCTGTAATGTTTAGAACATGTTTTTATTTCTTTCTAAATTGAAATATAGGCTTACTCTTGTATTTGCCCAAAAAATTGAATTTCTCTTTCTTAGTCCAATATTTGAGTTAACATTCTTACACCTATTTTCACATAATTATCAGCTTTTTCTTTATTCACACATATTTCCTAATGTTACAATCGGGAGTTTTACTTGTACAATTTCAAATACATTCCTATTTGAATTTAAAACGGTGAAAGGTAATGAATATTTAAAAAAGCTGTCATATGGCAACGCACTAGAGCATTCACTTAACGGAATCATTATTTTCTAGTAGTGAATTTTAATAAAACAACTCAAACCTTGTAGGGGAGAAAAGCTTGAAAAAAGTTATAATTCATCAAAAAATGTTTGAAATGAAGGTTTATTTTAAGTTGCAAGATTAGAACATGTCTTTGTTTCTTTTTACCTAAAATATAAGCTTACTCTTACATTTCATAGAAAAGTTGAAGCCTTATTTTGATTTGAGTCATTTGAGGCAAATATCTTTTTTTAAAAATAAGATAATCGAGCTTGTGCTATCCCTAATTTTATGGATATGTTGACTTGGAAAAATATGAAATTTAAGTAAAATAAAGAAATATGAGGTTAGGATTAAACAACATGTTATCGACTCAAAATAAAGCAATATGAGCCACGATTAAAAATGCATGCAATTACTTAACTAATTAAGAAATGATCTTAGAGATAAAAAATGAATCAGAGGCAACATGAATTAAATGATGACAACTAAGTAAAGAGATAATTACTTTTTATCAGAGAAAGTTTAATGAAAAAACTAAAACCTCTTGTAGGGGAGAGAAGGTCACAAAACAAAATATAATTATTCAAAAAATCTTTGAAATGAAGGCTTACTTTAATTTGCAATGTTTAGAATATATCTTTATTTCTTTCTGAGTTGAAATATAGGGTTAATCTTGCGTTTCATACAAAAGTTGAAGATATATTTTGATTTGCCTCATTTGCAGCATACTTCTTTTTTTAATAAAGTTTACGAAACGTGTGCTATCCCTGAATTTATTGGTGCATTGACTTGAAAACCATGTTATGTACGTATATTAAAGAAATATGAGGGCATGATTACGTATACAAACAATTATTTCCCTAATCAACAAATATTTTTAAAGAAATATTTTTAGAGGCAAGATGTTTTAAATGATGGCAACATGGTAAAGAGAACATTACTTTCTATAAGTGAAATTGTAATGAATTAGAACTTTTTAACTTATAGTCCATCTTGTGTTATACAAGGAGAGTCAGCTTAGTCCAATATATTGCAGGCATTCACTTTACTTTTTTTCACAAATGATTGCGATGGATTCCTATTTTTTTAGAAACACAAATCACATTATTTTGCTTATAAAATAAAATAATAAGCAACAAAGATAAAATATATGTTTTTTAGAGCAATGCGATTAGAGTTTTGAAAATATGTGGTTGAAGGTGGCTGATATTCAAAATGAACAACACAATCTAAAAATAGGGTGAAATTAAGATATTAAATATTTTATTAACCAAATTTTTATTAAAGGAATGTTTTAAAACAAAAAATAAAAGTTTACATAAAACTCTATACGCTTTTTGAATGATGAGATACCCTCATCTTAGCCTAGCCTCGACACAACCAAGTGAAATCTCATCATACAAGGATTTTTAATTGATGTGTAGTTTATCGTGTCTACAATTAACTCTTCTCATCTCCCTCACCTTTTCACACTTAAATCAAAATTCCTCCCCCTCCCTCTCTTCCTCTTCATTTCTTCATCATGTTCCTCATCATCAAATTCAATTAAAAAGCCAAAAAATGTTGAAATAAAAAACCAGACACATCTCAAATTGTTCATATTATTATCCACCCATAACAATCCGTCCAAGTGTAGTCACACTAAATCACTCATTGTATCTCTGAAATCTTGACAAACAAAAGTTCCTTAGAAATCTATTAAGTATTTTTTAGTAAAATACTTTGCCTAGTCGTATATTTTTTAGAAGTAGTAGCTATAACATATGATCTTCTTTCTAAAATACACATTGCATGCTATTAGTAAGAAGCTAGTAACACTCAAGTGTTTCCTATATTTTAATAAGATAGTGTGTCTCCATCAGTAAACAATGATATTTTTATACACATATACCAAAAATCTCTTCTTTAAAAACCACAGGTAAGATTTGACAGAACAAATTGAATAAAACGGATAGAAGGCTTAATATCGATGTCATGAAATGGGAGAGAAGTAAAAAGAGAAGAGGGAAGAAATTATGAAAATAGGATATTTTTGTTTGCCATCTATGAAAATAGGATATTCAACTCAAGACTCCGGTGAATAGACATGCATCAATTAAAAAATAGGTGAAAAGCAAATAATTACATAAAAAACAAATTGAGACATTTCTTTGTATAAATAGGTGAATAGTCAGAGAATAGGGATGTATCCCCAACAATTATTTTTTATATTTATAATATGCATAGATTCAGATTTATTATAACTAAAAGTCCATATAAAATGACATGGTGCAAGTCCACAAAAAAAATGACTTAGACGGTGAAAGCAAGTCAAGCTTGAGTTCTCAAACGTGGTTGCAAAAATATATGCTTTGGGAACGAAATGGCATGACAAATAAGACATGACTATGAACAAAATGAAACTAATATCACATCATGTTTTAGGATAGCTGGTAATAAAATATGTACAAGACAGTCACGAAAGTGGAATATAAGATAATATTATACAGAAACAAAAATAATCACAAATGACATTAAACAATCCAGACCTACTACGATTAAAATATACTGATTGACAATAACAAAAACCCAATCATCACAATTTCAAAGGTCTTCAACACTTTTCCTTTTACTTGCCAATTGTTCGTGCTTCGATTCATTTTCATCCTCTACCTCATCCTCTCCATTGTCTTCTAAATCCGCTTGGCATCTTTTCCTTCGGGGTAAGGTGGAAGAAAGAAGTTTTCCAATGCTTTGTCTCCAAAAACTTGAATAATATTTCTTAATCACTATCGCCAGTGAGCTGCTTGCCGGTCCATTCCGGAGTTACGGAGAACGAAGGTGAAGACTCTCATTTACCATCCCATATCTACCAAAATAATCCTGCTGCTAAAAGCTTCACCACAGACATATCTCTTTTCAATAAGAGATGGAATGAAGTGCTATTATAAGTTCGACGTTAACTAATAAGCAATAAATCATTTACAAATTCAGTAAAACTAATAAGGAATATGTCCATCTCTTCCATTTCTTAATCAATTCCAACTACAATAAAATCAAGAAATTCCAAAAATAAAGTCCACACAGTTATTTCACAAAAAACACTTTTTAATCCTGCGATTAAGATTTCTCATTTCTCAATTTAAATAAAATACACACAGTTATTTCACTAAAAACAAAACTGAAAAATAAATCAGTGAGCCGTCTGTAAATACCTCATATCTATTAAACGATCAAGCAGAATACAAACCCAAAACAAAATGTTGGAAAATAACAATTTGAATGAAACATGTAGACACCATCCCGTTCCGGTAAGCTCCCTTTTCGACAACGCTTAGGTGCAGCCAAGTGGATCGAGTTCACGCTCCTCTTCCATGTGGCCGCTTCCACTGTCATCGTCTACCTCATCTACTAAGTCATGTATGTGTCCTCCCAAATATTCTCCGGCAATCTCCATGCTACTTCTGACCGACGATCGGAATCGGCTTCGTCACTTGTGGCTTATCTCGCGGCGAAGAAAACACCACCGATAAGTAATGCTCCACCTCACATGGGAACTTATAATTCCTGAGAGTCTCTTTTAACGCCCCGAAACCCTTATCACACATCAACAACATCAACAAAAAGGGACCTCAAGCTGGGTAAAAGTGAACAAAAAGTGACATGAACTCATGGATTTACTTGAATGCTAACGTACGTGACCTGGCATATTTTTTTGGAGTATAAAGACTTCCCAATGTTGACGATGAGATGCTTTATACAACCTCATCGTCGCTTCTGGTGATGTCATGTTGAAGAGAATAGATAATGAAAATAAATATATATAACACATACTTGAAATCATGGGACATGGGGTATGTCGACGGCACACTGACGAAGAAGTCGGTCCATAAGAGTGGTCTTGCCATGGTCAACATGAACAATCATGGTGATGTTACAGAGTCGGCTGGGGTTGAGGGCGCCGCTGGGTTCTGCTGCGGGGATAGCTAGAGCGGCGGAGAAGAATGAGGATATGAAAGGGAAAAGAGTTGCAGTGAAATGAGGCCTGCTTATATAGGCAACAAATGGGAGGGAATTTTGGAGGCGCTTTTGAATTTGAATTTCAACCATTGGCACAGAGTCATTGCGAGGGAAAAATGCTGTACCACTACCAAATACCAATCCACATATCCGCCTATCCGCCTATTAAATCAATATCCTGACTGTTGAGTAATCTCGCACAGAGTATGTAGCTAGGCACGTGAGCGAAGGCGTGGACGGGAGGTATTGGGGCCTTAGGTGGAATAGTGATATGTGAGTGAGAATGAAAAGTAGCGGGAATTTCAAGAAAGGGAGAGGTGGAAGAGATTTCCTCCTCTTGATTGAGTAGAACTGTGACAATGGAGAGAGGTGGAACAAATTCAATGTTAGGGTGATGGAATGGGACAATTATTTTAATGGGAGATTGTGGTTTCTTGAGGGAGAGGTGATAAAGTGGAGCCCACTGAGGATTGTTCTCGTGTTTTCATACAGTAACTTGTATGATGTGTAATTATTTGCTGTAGTTTCTTTTGTTTTGCTTTCCAAATGTATCAAAAAAAATTATGTATTTAAGAATTATAAATTATAAATTTAACTCACTTATATAATGTAAAAAAATTTATTTCATTTGTACCATATTATGGATAAAAATATATTTGAAATATTTTTTCAGTAATTTAAAAGAAATTAAAATAAATAATTTTGCGTGAATGTATTAAAAAAATTAGAATTATGTTGGTAGCATAAGATTAAAATTTTATTATGAATTGAATTTATTCTTTCTTATACAAAATTCAGCCTATTCTTTTAGTAAATTATTTGGTTAGATATTTTTAGAATTTGTAATAAAAATTATGTTTTATACTGAGCAAAAAATATGTATTTAAGAATTATAAATTATAAATTTAACTCAATTATATAATGTAAAAATATTTATTTCATTTGTACCATAATATGAATAAAAATATATTTGAAATATGTTTTCATTAATTTAAAAGAAATTAAAATAAATTTTTTTAATGAATGTATTAAAAAATTAGAATTCTAACGATTCATGATTTAAATAAAAATTAGAAAATTTATTAGACATTGCAGGCTCTTAAAAAATGTGTGGCAGAGATAGGTACGGTTGTGATATTGTGATAGATAAGAAAAAACCAATTTTTTAATGTTAATAATATAAGACAAGAATGAAGGAAAGGCACAAGCATTTTGAGTGAAGCATTACTTTAGGAAGCCCTGTCAGAGGAACAAACGGCTTGCACGAAGCCCAGTGCACACACAATATATATTATAAAAAATTAGGCGGCTCCGATGAACAGTAAAAAGGTGAGAGGAGCCAATCATAAGCCACCAGAGAGACGGCTTGCAGGAAAACTTTTCTTATAGATAGGATGATTTCAATAAATATTTATACATTAAATATAAAATCAAAATAAAATTTTTTTAAAAAAAATATTCACGTAAGATTTTATATTCACATAGTCAAATTTGATTTTTGCTTTTGAAAATCCATTTTGAAGTTTCAAAATTGATTTTGAAACTTGTTTTCACAATAGATGAGTATGTCAAATTTGAATTTGATTACCCAATTCAAATTTACCTGCATAAGAATTTCTAAGAAATCTCAATAATAATCCATTACCCAAATTAAAGACACAATTTTCACAATCAAATTTTGGGTGTCTACAAGCATACACACAATAGATAAAAGTATAAAAGAAACACAGAGGTAAAAGGAAAAGAAAAATGGTGGGCCAAGAGAATGCATATTTTCTTCTCATTCTCCTTCTTCTTCTCTATCTCTGTTGTCTATAGGAGTAGCGAAGCGAATTCATTTTTTGTTCTGCATTCCATACCTGTTGAGCTCGTCGTCCACCCTCGTCAGCCATACGTGGTTGTTCTCTAGCGAATAGGAGGTGCCACTATGGGGAAGGGAGCTTGGCTGTGTTAAAGAAGAAGTGGAAGAACATGGTTGACGGCAAAATTGTCTTCTAGAGCTTCCCACGTATGATGGAAAATGGGTTCCCATCAAAATAGGTGGGAAGCTAGTTTCCAATCTTTAAAGGAAATCAAGTCGCCACCGGAAATGAAATTGCTAAACAATCAGTCAACCAAACGTTGAAAGATGGAGGAAATGGCGATTTTCTGTTTCCATAGTTGGGTGTTCCATGAACCAAATAGAGCCTAATGCTAACAAAAAAAATGTTACCTCTTATATTATGGAATGGAGGAAGTACAACAAAAAATGACAAAAAATACCTTTTCAATTATAAAATCACATAAATGGTTTGTTGTTATTAATATCATCACTTGACTAGTTAAAATCTTGTATGAGGTTTTTAATTTAAAAAGCTATTTATGTGTATTTTTCGCAAATTAAAAAGTTTAGTTTCAATAATTAATAAGTTGTACTTAACAAATTAGATAACATGATAATTAAAAGACACAGAAAACATAAATCCAAAATTTCTGAATTCTTGTCAATATATTAATGTAGTTTTAAAGCCTAAAAGGAAATTAAAAAAAACCTTGTCTCTAAACCACAGTTGAGTAGCTCCAACCATCAAGCCAAGCTCAAGCAACATAAATTACAAAAACCTTTGCCAAAAGAGTATAATTAATAAATTGATTCAAAAAAAAACTCAACATCTAGAGAGTTAGCTAGCTACCATGCATGTCATTGAACAATTACAGGATGGGGTAAAGCCGTTAATATGAGCTCAATCCGGCAACTTGTGAGTTATAGCAAGGTTAGGCTTACGATTTTCCCAACTCTCTAGAGTAGACATAGGCCCACACCATACAACCTTCGGGGTTGGTTGGTTGGCCTACCATAAATATTTTATTGAAAAAATAAAGAAAAATACATTTTTAATTCAATAAGTTATTTTGAGACAGTCCACTTATATAAATTGTGGTTGACACAACAGATTGTGGTATATGAATAATAGAATCTAAACTTTGATAATAATATTGTTAGTAAGAAAAACTAGTCAGATGTTTATCCAAAAAATATTAATTGTGGAATACATGGGTTTAAGGTATTTGAGGTATTATGCTTTAGTTGTGATCTATTGTAGCTGATTTAGAACTTTATTTATTCGCTTTTTGGTATTTTTAAAAAAATTTAAAAAAATGGTGACAGATTAGCGGGCCAACCCACCCTGGAGGGTTAGGGTTGGGGGTTTTACAACCCTTTAGGGTGCAAGCCACACAGGCCAACACCACATAACGTGCAACCTGTAACAAGTCATCCCACACCCCTATTCCCAACTCTAGATGGGGATTGCAAAATCTAAAGTAAAAAATGCTTACGGAGATGATGGATGATTTGACCTTTATCCTAAACGTGCCATAGGGTCAAATGCAAACTATATGAAACCAAGGATTGTGCATATTGGCACAACCTTGGGTCGTCTCTCTTGAGGAGTAGATTATTTGATGCATAGAGTAATCTAAATGCATGAGAAAGTAATAAAACCAGGGGTTGTTCAATTTGGAAACTCTTTTTGGTCTTTTTAATTAAAGAACAATAAATGACTTATTTTTAGTATTTTTATTATAAGAAGGGATAATGAATGCAATGCAATGAGGGGATGCTCTCTTGGATTGGTGTTAACATGTGGCAAGCACACTTTTCACATTCTTGGGGAATTAAGTGGATAATTAGGCCAAACACATACAAGTGAAAAAATTAAACTTAATTGAAGGAATGGGCAAGTTATAGCATCACTCAACTCCAATAGACTAATTAAGTTACCTACAACCCAACATCAACTAGAAATAGTTCCAATACATAGCCTGGTTCTCATCCATAGCTTGGGTCTCATCCAATTTACTCAATACCCTTTGAATCTAATAATTAATCCACATTCAATCATAAGAAAACTCTATAACTTGTGAAACTCTACCTAATTATACACATGTGATTAGATTAAATCATTAGCATGGTTCTTTTAGGCAAATTAATTAAGGGAATTACTTAAATGTTTAAGGACTCAACATCACAAATCTCAAACCAATTAAATCCAACCAAACAACATCATCAAGACAAGTTATATGAACTGAATTACGACACAAAATTACTAGGCAATAGAATCAACAATTACTCATAAAGAATATGTGGGTAAATGAAACCATACAAGATCCAATACCTAATGAAAGATATAATTTAGAAACTACATAGCCTCTAGTCTCAAACACAAGTAGAATTTGAACATAAGATGGACAAACATTCAAATACACAAATTAAAATCCATGGCTACATGTTAGAACTAAGAGAAACTCCCTTAGAATGGAAGAAACATTTGCTTCACGTCATCCTTTACCCCAAGAGAGCATCTGGCTATTTCAATCACTCATGGCAGAAGAGGATGCCTCTAAGAGAAGCTTCAACCCAAAATCCATAGTGAAAGAAGAATAAATTGCAAGGTGGTGTTGGAAATTGACCTAGAAATGAAGAAGAAGATAGAGGAAGCTCAAAATGGAATGAGAGATCATGGAATTTGGCCTCCTGTTCGAAAATTAGGTTAGATGCCATATAAGGTAATTTCATACTAGATTAGGACCCCTACAAGGCGGATCTGGCATGCCATGGTGAGAATGAAATTTCTCGCGCCGTGGCCTTTGCTGTGCAATTATTAGTGAGGCATGATTTTGGCCTTTCGCCATGGCGCTCACCGTGAGCTGCCCACGAAGATGCATGATTTCCCCTTTTCTTACTTGATCCTTTCAATCTTGCACCTATAATGGTAAATTCAAGCACGTGTGAAGTATCTTAAATCTAGAAGCGATGGATGCATGAGTTTGAGGCCTAATATGCTATAATTAAGATCAATATGCAACAAACTCTATACTCTTGAACCTTAAATGCCAAAGTGCCTAAACAACCATGAATTAACCTATAACATGCATAAATTCTCCAAAATTAGTGGTTTAAAATATGTAATAATCAAGTGCAATCAATGGACAAAGCCGATGCCTATAGTCGGGAGAACGAGCTAGCCCTTTTGACTAGAAACATACGAGGGCCAAACTTTAGAAATTACCCTTTAGAAGTGATTTTTTTTATAAAATGATAGAATGATATATTGAAAGGTGAAGGAAATTAAAGTACAATGTAAGCAAACATGCAAAAAGAAAGAGTACATAAGTGCTGAATAAGAGTAAAGTGACTAGAAGAAACTAAAATAGGGGAAAATAGTCTTAGCAAGGAAAACACATCTTGACTTATGACTCCAAGCTGATCAGACTTTGTAACTCCACAAGGAATGAACCGTTTTTTAATGCAAATAATATTAAACTGGGAATTTGCTGTGAAGAGTGAAGACCGATTCATCCAAAGTAGAGCATATCTTAGATATTGCAAGTAAAATGAAGATGGTTCGATCATTCTCCTTAGCCATAATAGTTATTGAATGGGAGAGCCATTGAAACAGATTATACCATGGCAATGTCGTTGGTGACCACACTTTTGTTTTGCCATAATGATTGCCCATGCACCATTGAGAATCTGCACTGACCAAAAGTTAATTGGAGAAGGAAGAGGAAGATCTTGAAAATATGCTCTTTTGAAGGCAATGTTCTAGAATGAGATCAAATAAGCTATCTCTTTCATAACCTCATTAAGTTGTGTAACATCCCAAAAATTTAATTAAGGATAGGTGATAATTTAAGATAAGATTATGGGATTAATTAAGGAATTGGGAGAGTTTCCTGAATGAATTTATGGAATTAGCATTAATTTTGGAGATTTATAAGGGTCTAATTTCTCCCTTAATTTGAGAAAGTTAAAATTAGAGAAATTATTTTTAGACCGAAAAGAGATCTTAGTGGGAGAAAATATTAGGTGACATTTAAAATAAATATTTAGAATAAGAAAAAGGATTTTATCTTAAAGAAATATGTCTTATTTAGAGAATATAAAGGCCTATTAGTAATGTCCTTATCCTATTTATTTTTAATTCCTTTCTTTTATTTTTTTCCCCACTTTCCTTTTCTTCTCTCTTCCTCCCTTAAACCTGATACTTCCTCCTATTTAGGGGTGTTCATGGGTCGGTACGGGACGGGACAGGCTTGTTCCGTGTCCCGTCCCATAAAAGGCCTCGGGACAGTAAAGTTGTCCCATGTCCCCGTCCCATTCTCAGTTTTGTCCCGTCCCATCAGGATCGGGACGGAATCGGGACGTCCCGCTTATTTTTTAAAGAAAAATATTGACTTGTTTAATAGGTTTATTTTCACTCTTTTCTTTACTTATAAAAACTAAAATGTTTGGGAATATGTTAGACATTGGTTATGGATGGTTGAAAATATATACTACGAATATGTAATCATAATATTTTATCAGTTTTTCAGCGAAGACATAATTAAATAAAAAGAAATAATTAAAACTTGAACATGATAAGAGTTATAATCATAAATGAAAAGAAAAACTTGAATTAGAAACTAAAAAACTTGTAATCGTTAAAAAAGAAACTAAAAAAACCAAAGATTCAAATGAATCTAAATTCAAATCATCAAAGTAAAAAAGGAATTAAAAATCATAAGTCCACATTGAACATTAATCTAAAATCTAAACAGCTTTGCGCTTCGATTGATCCTTTCCATTCAATGATTTTGTAGCCGTTGATTCCTCTATAAAGAAGTACAAGGAAAAGAGCAATTAATACTATTAAATTGAACAAGAAATAATAAAAAAAAAAGAATAGATATTACCATTTAGTGCAATTTCAGTGTCATTAAAGTTATCACTGTCAAGTCCTTTTAGTCTTATGGTAGATGGGGATAGCCAATTTTGTGCACAAATCAGTGCTTCAACCATCTTTGGGGACAAAGAACTCCTAAAGTCATCAATAACACGACCTCCTGTACTAAATGCAGATTCTGAGGACACAGTCGAAACAGGCATGGCCAACACATCACGTGCAATCAATGAGAGGATTTTGTATATTGTAGCATTAACTTTCCACCATGACAAAATATTAAATTTAGGATCACGTGCTTCAACTAACTCAGCTTGAAGATACTTTTTCACCTCTCCATACTTCTCTGATTGAATATCATTCTCATTTTGGCCAAGGAACCTTTGCATTAAAGACTTACAATGGAAAGATGATGTGGAACTTGCTTGACTAGATATTTGGGATTGAGAAATACTAGTCAAACACTATTTTCACTTTTAGTTGATGTCTGAGTTAGATTTTGTATCCCAAATGTGTCAATCCCACTTGAATAATGATCATACAAACTATACAAGGCATTTGAGACTCTTTGTGACATGGCTTCACGGTGTCTAGCATCAGGGAACATATCATCAAAAGCAAACTTCAAATATGTCATTTTATACCTTGGGTCAAGTACCACCGCAACTGCTAACAAATGATTGAGATTTTTTAAGTCCCCCCAATACTTTTCATACTTGCCCTGCATGCTCTTAGCCATGTCACATAGCAAAGAATTATCATCATTTGCAGTTTCGTTTAGAATGCCATACACTTCAATGATATGTTGGAAGCATTCATTTGAGGTCACATAAAGTGATCCCGAAAATTGCAAAATGATGTTGTAGAAATCCTTCAAAAATTCAACAAAGTGTGAAGCATCTTTCCAATCCAAAGCATCAAGAGGACCAATTAGATTCTTTTCTTTGAAGCTATTTAAATAATCAGCATCATCTTTCATCATCCTTGCAAAAACACTGTTGAATTTAACGGCATTCTCTAACATAATGTAAGTTGAATTCCACCTAGTTGGGCAGTCCATACGTAGTAGACTCTTTGAATCAATTTTCATTTTCTCCACAAGTTGCTTAAATCTACGAAACCTTGCAGGAGAAGATCTTACATATTTAATGGCATTCCGAATGGCTTCAATACACCTATGCAAATCCTTCACACCATCAGAAACAATTAAATTCAAAATATGTGCGCAACATCGTAGGTGCAAGAAATCCCCATCACATATAAGGGTGTTCCAATGTTTGAAAACATCCTTCAACTTTGCCAGTGCACTATCATTTGAAGAAGCATTATCAAATGTGATGGTAAACACCTTATCAATGCTCCATGATAATGAGCACTTCTCAATTTCAGTAGCAATTGTATCACCGGTATGATTTTCAACAACACAAAAGTTCAATATTCACTTCTGGTATGTCCAATCCTCATCAATCCAATGAGCAGTGAGGCACATATAATTGGTATTCTAATTGGATGTCCATGTATCTATAGTGAGGGAAACACGAACTTTTGTTGTTTCAAAATACCTTTTCAAATTTCTCGCTTCTTCTAGGTACAATTGAAAGCAATCTCTAGTAATAGTTGCTCTTGAGGGCATTTGAAAGCGAGGTTCAATCTCTCTTAATAGCTCTTTAAAACCAACGCCTTCCACCGTTCGAAAAGGCATTTCATCCAATATAAAATATCTTGCAACAGCTTTCCTGCATCGGTCTTGATTAAATATATGATGAGTCAAAGTTTGATTGGAGCCTATTTGAGGGACACTAAATAGAGGCTGCCTCTTGTTAGCTTTGTTTGGATTGCTCCTACACCTTATTAAATGATTGCGCATGCCAGTTGTTCCAATTCTAGCGGAGCAAAGAAGCTTTTTTTCGCAATATTTGCACTTTGCTCGAGGTTCTCCATCTTTAGTTTTGTCTATAGGTAGCTTGTCAAAATGCTCCCAGACTGCATATTTAAGTCTCTTTCTTGGTGATGATGGTTCAGCTTCATCCTTACCTTTATTATTCCCCACCTCTGTGCCTCTTTCTTCATTAGATGGTGCATCTACAGTTTGTTTTTCAGTTTTAACATCTCCTTTACCATCTTTAGCTTTTTCTTGAGGGTCATGTTTGATGGGAGCCATCTTTCTACACAATAGATAAACATCAAAAGACATCAATACCGATAAAATATGAAAAGAAACTGATGTAATATATACAAAATTACAAGAACCATTAGAAGATGTTGCATTGAGTATAGTGTTAAATGAGATGTTGGTTAGGTAAGGAAGCTTCCACATAATTTTGGACGTAATTAATGTTCAGATAGGAAGAAATAATGGAGAGTTGTAATCAAAACCTTAACTTACATTTTTATTTAAGAAAAGAAAGAAAACAAACAAACCCAACTTCACATTAGATGAATGGAATGAAAGCAATATGATCATCTAAATTCAATTCTCCAAGAATCATATATGCATCAACTTAATAACTTACCTAAGTGTGAAAGACCAAGCAATGAAGTCGCAAGTTGCAAGAGAGAGTGAGAGATTGATGGTGAATCTGTGATAGAGAATGGAACAAGGGAGATGAATGAATATGCCTCCCGTATGGCGTACAATACGTATAGTTATAACGAAAATATATTATAATTAATATGAGATTAGATATTAAAATGATATAAATAATATCTATATTAAAATAAAATGGTTGTATCTTTAATAAAAAACGATTAAACATTCTGATAAAAATTTGCTAAGATATATGAGATATTTTAGTGTATTTGATATTTCTGTTTTTTTATTAAAGTTATAACTAAAATTAACAATGAACGGAAAGATATAATTAAAATTAATATGAAAATATCTTATTATATAAATAGATTTTTCTCCTCATGAGAAGTATATTAATATTATAATTAATAACAATTTATAATAATTAGTTGTATTTTGAAATATTGTTTGTTCACCTATTAATATTTGAATCAATAATATGTCATAATAACGAATTATATTAAAATAAGATGATAAAAACCTAAGAGGCTAATAGTTCAAATATGCATTTAAATAATATTACATTCCAAATAAATATTGTTTTTTTAAAATGTATTACAAATTTTATGTATCTCAACCATTTGACCTACTTTAAAGGTTAAGTATTGAATTACATATTAGTTTAGATTTATTAAATAAATGGTGATTGAAAAATAATAAGTATTTTTGATCGGTAGGTAAGAGGAATCTATACAAAAACTATATTAATTATATCTTTTAAAAAATAAATATTCGAGACGGGACAAAAAGATAGTACGGAATAATGCTCGTCCCGTGTCCCGTCCCGTCCCGCTTTTGTCCCGTCCCATATATTTTTGGTACGGGACAATCCCGTTCCAAAATGATCGGGATCGGACGGTATGGTCGGAATGGGACAAAAGTGAGCACTCCTACTCCTATTCCTCTTTTCCTTGCGTGACCAAATGTGAGAGTGAGAGAGAGATGACGGCACCGGCAGGAGGGTCGTCAGCAACCATCTCTTCTTCCTTTTTTCTTCCCTCTTCCTCCCATGCTGCCTTCACCAACATCCTACGATATTCCTCCTCCTCCTCTTTGAGAGCAGTGGAGCAAGAGGGGCGGCGCTGTCGCAGCTGTCGCCGTCGCCATCACCAGCTTCCCATCTTCTCCCTCTTTCCACTTCATTCTTCTTTCTCCTTCCTTTCCTCCATCATGCACCGTGAGAGAATGAGGGATCGAGGTGTGAAAACGACAAGAAATACACAAGAGATGGTGAATTGTGTATCTAAAAAAAATTCAGAACAACATATACTTCTTCAAACAATTTAAAGTGCAGAAGTAAAGAACTTAGGAGTTATACTCAAGGTTGTTAAACTAGCGAGTCAACTCGCCGAGTTCACGTTCTCAACTATAAAAATCGAGTTAACTCACTCATAGAATCGTTCAAAGCATAAAATCGGTCAAACTCGTTTTTGACTCAGTGAAAATCGTTAAACTCGCCGTTTGGAGACCGAGTTTACCGAGTCAGAGATCTGAGGAGAAGAAGTCTAAAGTTCATCGGGAAAAAACGAAAACAAAAACTAAAAAGGTTTTAAAAAATAAATATTACTTATTTGGTAGACAACCCTAAAGTTTAGGCCTTTGCTTTCTTTCTTGATTCACCGTCGCGTAGGTCTGCACCTATTCTTGTGCCATTGAAAGCTGAGACTTGAGAGAAGTAAGGAAGAAGACCACTTGGAGAGAAGAAGACTCACAAATTTGCCTCGTGAATATTGGGTATTAGACATAACTCTTCTTCCTTTTTCCGACCTTCGAGGCTTTACTCATCAGGCAAGGCTTGGGTTTTTTGCAATAAAAAATAGTACTCAATTTTATTGTGGATGCCAGGCTGCTAGCTAATTACCGATGGACATTGTAGTTTAAACTTTAAAGTTTGAGACTTTGAGGTCTATTCTTTTCTTTTTTGGACACCATTTACGATGTTAAAATTCTGCATCTGTCAAACCACACTAACTTCTTCACCAAACCGTTTCACATGTGGCTACAAAGGGGCATAAAGGTGAAACTTAGTACGCATAAACAATAAAAAAATTTCAACCTGTATAGCATAGTACAAACAATTAGTTGCCTTTTTGCTTTTGATTGACTGTACAGACCTTATGATCTAGTTTGTAGCTCACTGTACATCCCGTTCTATTATCAATATAATCCTTCATTTGAAAAAACAAAAAAATTCGCAAACTTATGGTTGTCTACTGTAGCCTAACTTTATCATGTGCTCTTACTGTAGTAGCATGAACTTGATTTAACACACATGAAGTGTAAGAAATAAGAATACTCTCATGATTTTTTATATATTTTATTTTGATATTTTTATGATGAAATACTACTTCCTCATGTTCCAATTTGAGATATATCTAGGGAGTTGATTTACATGACGTATAGAATATAATTTTAATTTATGTCAATTTTTTTATGTTGACATTGATACTACTCCCTCAATTATAATCAAATAATATAGATTGTGAATCTATATATTTCTTGAAAGCTCCTAGCAACAATCCTATTGGTCCACATGTCCAATGACATCATCTTCACTTAACTCAATTGTTGGTCCACATGTTGACATAATCAAAGTCATAATAGAAAGTTTTATTCTTAAGTTCAAATTTCATTGTCAATAATTAATCATTACTCATCATATATTTCTACTTTTGGGAAGGTATTTTTTTGAATTTTGAAAGCTATTTAAAATTGAGCAAAGCAATAATTAAATACATAAATGTATGAAAGTTATTAATATTGAGCAATGATTAAATACATATATATTTACTTTTAAGAAGGTATTCTATATTGATTCTCTTTTTTATCACGTATATATCTCTTAGTGTAATATTGTTTATAGAAAAATCAATCCATATGTATTTGTTTTTAATCTGCAATATTTAACTATTCAAATGTACAAATTAATTATTTTCTTCAAGTAAGTTACTATTTTAGGTAACAATTAAAACACACACACATATATGATTTACAATCAACACTACTAATTTTGCTTCTAAAATTTATAAAATAATTTTTGTGTTTAAATAAGACAGTAAATTAGAAAACAAGATATTAATTATTTTTCTATTTGGAAATTTTTCCTTTCGAATTTTCATTTCCATTATCAAAAATAAATTGGTTGCTAGAAAGCTACACCGATGAAAATCAATTCTCATGTATATATATCTTAATTTACTACTATTGTTTTAAAAAAAACCACATAAATTTTGTTTTTTTATCTACAATATTTGGCTATTGAAATTTATAAATTGATAACTGTGTTCAAATAAGTCATTAGTTTAGGCAACAATCTAAATATATATATATATTTCATTTATAATATGCCATAACTCTAAAAAAATGTACTTATTTGAATATTTGATTACGTACATACTTATCAATTTATTATCGTTTATAACAAATTCAAATCATATATTTTTTTAATCTCTAATATTCTGGTTTTGAAGTATAGGAATTAATTATTGTGTTCAAATATATCTCTATATTTTAGGCAAAAATCAATAAATATGTATTTGATTTACAATATGTAATATTACTTAAGCAAATAATCCAATTTATTGGAAAGTATATCATATTAAAAATTCCAAAAAAATTGCACACATTCAAACAAAAAAAATCACTTTTTTCCTATTACAATTTAAACCATGCTCAATCAGCTGTTGAATCATATTTATTTCTAATTTAAATCATTATTTCATTTTAAATATTATTGGTTTATTTTCAATAGTCAAACTTGCTCAAACAGTTGCCCATCTTATTTATATATGATTAAAATTAAATGAACATCTAAATCTACATTGTTATAACTCACACAGTTTTGAAATCAAGCCATATAAAATTAATTTATATTTTCTGTTTGATTCAAATGAGTGCAATCAATGATTTATATCATTGAAATCAACTTTTGTTGTCTTCGAATATCTAATGAACATATAAATATGTATTTTGATAACTTATAATTTTGCAATAAGCCTTTTAAAAATAATTCATATTTTCCCTTTTATAAAAAAAATTGCAATCAATGATTTAGATTATTTATATCCATATGTATTCAACTTTTATTGTTTTCAAGTAACATTTTTAATCATGAAATAGTTACTCAAAAAAATTTTTGTTCTTTAGTTTATTTCATTTTCATTTTTAATTTCTGTGCATCGCACGGGGGAGAAAATTCTAATTAAGGAAGATAAGTTGGGATTTGGGTGTTTTAGAAAAAATATATCATGTTAACTAATTTAACTAATACCTTTAATTTAATTATATTAGATAAATTTGTCTTATATTTAAGACTCACAATGAATATTACAGATTTATGTCTTGAAGAATTCAAGGAGTGAAGTTGCTATTCGCAAAGAAAAGAAAAGAAAAGGCATGAGGTTCAAACCATACTCTCTTGGCTGTACTCTCTTTGGATAAAGGTTTTTGTCCTTTTCTCCAATTTTTTATACTTTTTTTTATGAAGTTTATCTTGTATATTAATTTAAATGTTTCCCCTGAGATATACATACCTGAGAGTTGAGATATTTGTTTAAGGCATGAAGTTTCTCTTGTATATATAAATGTTTCTCTTTAATAACAATGTTTTTGAATTTATAAAACTTTTAAACTCTTACTTTGTTGATAATCTTTGTTTTAATTTTTAATGGTAGAATTTATTCCAATGACTTATTGAATAGGTAATATATTTAATTGATGATGTCGTCTAGCGCAAAGGAGAACATTGAGAAAAAAGTTATTGCTGCAAGAAAAAACTATCCGGGCAATTGATCTGACATATGATGGAAACATGGAACGGATGTTGAAGGGAATGGCAAAAAAGTAAAGTGTACTTTTTGTGAAAAAATTGTCAATGGAGGTATTTATAGATTTAAAAATCATTTAGCATGCACAAAAATAGATGTTGAAGCTTGTGTTAGTGTTCCTGAAGAAGTAATGAAGACAATCTTAGAGCATATTTGTTATGCAAAACGTGCTTCTTCCAAAAGGAAAAAACAATGGATTGATGTCACTGATGAAGATGGTCTAGGTGCACAACCTCAAGTGGAACCCCAAGGGTCAGAGAAAGGGCTCATGAATTTCTTAAAAATTCAAAAAATAACAGCAGGGGTGTAGGCAACACACAAACAACAATTAATCAAAAATTTAAGAAAGACTTGAGGGAAGAAGCTTGTCAACAAGTAGCTCGGTTTTTTTATACTAGTGCCATTCCTTTTAATTATATAAAAAATCCTGAGTTTACTAAAATGTGTGAAATTATAGGACGATTTGGACAAGGATTTAAACCTCCTTCCTATCATGAGATCAGAGAAAAATACCTAAATTTGGAAGTGAAAAACACACATGCCATGCTTAAAAACTTCAAGAGTGAATGGGAAACTACAGGTTGTTCCATAATGTCTAATGGGTGGACGAATAGAAAGAGACGTTCAATTTGTAATTTCTAAATAGTCCCAAAGGAACAGTATTTTTGTACTCATTAGATACTTCTGAAATTTCGAAAACCACTGACAAAGTATTTCATATGCTTGATGAAGTTGTGGAAAAAAGTGGGAGAAAAAAATGTGGTACAAATAGTGATTGATAATACTGCAAATTATAAAGCAGCTGGGCAAAGATTAATGGAGAAGAGAAGGAGTTTATATTGGACTCCATGTGCAGCCCATTGTATTGATCTAATGTTGGAGGACTTTGAGAAAAAGATTTACTTGCATAAAGAAACCATTAGTATGGGTAGAAGAATCACAACATATATTTATACAAGATCCATGCTCATTAGCTTTTTGAGAAAATACACAAATGGGAGGGACTTAATAAGACCTGCCTCAACTCGATTTGCCACTGCTTATCTAACTTTGTCTTGTCTTAGTGAGCATAGGGTGCCCATGATAAATTTTTTTAATTCTCAAGAGTGGAAAGATAGCAAATTTTCATCTACAAAAGATGGAAAAGAAGTGGCAAGAAGTGTTATGGATAATAATTTGTGGAAGAATATTGTGACATGCCTCAAAGTTGCTGCCCCTCTAGTCAAAGTTCTTCGTTTAGTAGATTCAGAAGAGAAGCCAGCAATGGGATTCATTTATGAAGCTATGGAAAGTGCAAAGGAAAAAATCAAACAAAATTTCAGTAGTGTTAAAAAGGTAGCTATTAAATTAAATCTGTGTTTAATCTTATCATACAATTTTAATGTTTGTTTTCTATTTTTTTACTGAATCTTTTGTTTATTGATTGTAAATTGTAACAGTTATGAGGAGATATGGAATATAATTGACGAGAGGTGGGAAGCTCAGCTACATAGGCCTTTGCATGCAGCAGCATACTACCTTCATCCTTATTTTCACTATGACATTGATTTTAAACCTAATTATAAGATTAAACAAGGATTATATGATTGTTTATCAAGAATGGTTGAGGATGAAATAGAGCTCAACAATATTGAGTATCAATTGGCCAACTTTCACTATGCAAGAGACATGTTTGGGCGTGACACTGCACAAGCTTTAAGAAAAAAATTGGCTCCAGCAGAATGGTGGAACTCCTATGGAGATTCATGTCCAGATCTTAAAAGAATTGCAATCCGTATCCTTAGCTTATGCTGTAGCTCTTCTGGTTGTGAACGTAATTGGAGTGCCTTTGAGATGGTAAGACATTTTTTAAGTCTCCAATATGATTATTTTGCTTAAATGATAGGTTACTAATAACGTTGTTTTCTATTTTTGTACAAATTCATACCAAAAGAAGAAACCGTTTGCATCAAAAGAAGATGAATGATTTGGCATTTGTGATGTGCAATTTGAAGCTAACAAGAAAGAAAAATAGCAGAGTTTCTAATTATGACTTTGATGATATCTGCTCTGATGATGAATGGATAACTGAAAGAAGGATCGATGAAGAGGATCTCCAAGAAGATGATGATGGGGTTCTTCAACCTCATGAAAACAACGAGGAAGCAGTTGATCAAATAGTTGATGTTGATCTGAATGTTGATTTGAATGTTGATAGCATCAGGGAAAGTTATAATGACAATGATGGTGAGGATGAGGCAAACAAAGATTACAATGGTGAAGGTGAACAATTTGAAGACAATGGAGAATATGATGTCCTAACTTTCGACGATCTTTGTTGAAATTATGTTTTTTTAGCCGTTATTATTTTTAGTGACTTTATAAATTTATAAACTATGAAGGTTGGATTTAATTTCAATATTTTGGGTTTGATATTTGTTGAATTTATAATATGTTTTTTATATTTTTGAATTATTTAATTATATATTAATAAAGGTAAACTCTTACGAGTTTACGTTCCGAGTTTACATCCCTCTCACGAGTCTACTTGAACTCACGAGTTTGACAACCTTGGTTATACTGATTCGGTCTCAACTCTGACTTACATCCAGTTCTCCAACCTCAGTTGGGTCCCATTAGTGACAACAGGATTAAAACTGAACACATTTACAATATAAGAGAATTTCCTCAGTAAGATCACTTAATCTCACCAAATTCTCTCCCCTTACACTTTGTAAGATATCACCCTTTCCTTAGGATACCAAAATCCTAAGGAAATCACACAATGAAAGGATTGTAAGAGTAAAGCTAGTTCCCACAATTGAGAAGATAAAATTACACTTGAAGTACAATGAGAGAACTTAGTAGTACAAGATTTGAATACTTTTGAACTCTGTTTGCAGTGCACTTAATGTCTCTACCTTCCCATCTGTTGTTACAAATGTTTATAGAGTCTGATGAAATTTTGCACATTACAATCTAGGTAGCCATTGTAAGTTTTGAAGTATAGGAGCGTCTAAATGTTGTTCAATGGTTGAGATGATCCCATGCACTTTATCTAGAAGATTTGCACTTGATTTCTTGGTCATTTGAATTTTTATCCAAGGTACAAACTGCTAGCGGCTAAACACTATTCATGACGTCAGAGTTAGCTTTTGTGTCTACATTGGCTCTAACGTCTCTTTCCTGAGATATGCTAACGAAAAACTCTAATTATATCCTAATAAATTTAAATTAGCCTCAAATAATTCCAAAATAAACGAATAAGGTGGAATAAAATATATAAAATTATGGATTTATCAGTTTCAAATAAAAAAATTCTTGTGCCAGAACAAACAACACAAGGAAACACCTTCCTCTTTGAATGCTATCGAGCATCACTCTTTTGGATCCACAATTTAAGAGTTATGCACTCTTATTGTTCATCATATTTGATTACTCACTATGTTGGAAAATGTTTCATCAAGCCTCCTCGAAACCCTCATCAAATCTTAATATCACTTGGTAGAAAATCTTAGGAGTGCTTTTTCATTTTTTTGTCATTACTTATTAGTATTAGGGTTATTTCAAAGTCTGCATTTTATAATTTCTTAAGTTTTAGATTCTGCATTTTATCTATATGTACTTGTAAATGATGGTTTACTTAATACTCCCTCCGTTCCTAAATGTAGGAGCTAGTTGACTTTTTAAAAAATTCTTAAGAAAGCTAACTAAGTTACTTATAAATTGATTTGCCTGAATTTTTCTTTTAAACTAGTTTATTTGACTTATAAGCTAACGTATAATTTAATAACACTCAAAATACGCTATTATTTCCTTAATTGTTTTTTTAAAAAAGTGAATTGGGTCTTGGGAAGAATTATCATTTTATCTTTATATATATATAGTTTTATAAAAATTTAAACCCAAGAAATATTTTAAGGAAGGGAAGAAAAGAATTAATTATAGTAAGAGACCTAAAAAATGTAAGTGTTATAATTGTGGAAAAATTGGACATATAAGTATTAATTGCCCTAAACCCAAGGATAAAAAAGCAACGAAAATATTATAAAAAGCTTTTGAATACGAATTAAAACCTCTCGAATTTGATGAACCAATTTATAGTGATATAGAAAACCCAGAATTAGAAATTTGTAAGCTAAAATAGATTGAAGAAGAATCTAATGATGGTTAGTATTCATCGCCGGAAGAAGAAGAGGAAAATTATAAAATTTATATGATGAATGTAGGAAATAATGATGGAGAACCAAGTACTATTAATAAGGAATATGAAGATTATGAAGAATATAGGAATAGTAAAGAAGGAATGTGTGAAAAAAGAATTTTTTTTAGTGAAAAACAGTATAATAAAATAAAAGGTATAAGTAAAATACTAAAACGTAAGAAAAATGAAAAAAGTGCTTGTGTATTATTAGAAAAGAAGCACCCTATAGAATCAACTTTAACAAAAGGAGTTTTAAGAATACCCTTAATATGTAAAAGTTTTATTGAAGATGATTATATAGAAAATAATTTAGAAATAACACGGGAAGAAACTAAAACAAATACTTTTATAAGATTTAACAAAAGAGATATAATGGATATAAAATTGTAGATAGAAGAAAATATTAGAAACAAGAAGAGAGAATAATGATAAATATAAATAATCAAATTTTAATAATCCCTAAGATAAAATGAATAGACAGTTATTTTATATCCTAGTAAAATTTAATTATAAAAAATATAGATATAGAAAATACCATACTCTTGTAGATAGAGCCAATTTAACAGTAGCTAAATATAATATTTTGCCACCCGAGCTATGGAAAAAAAAAGAAAAAAATATTAAGAATGGAAAGTGCAGGAAGAGAAATTCATATGATAGAATTATAAGCAAAAAATATAAAGATTCAAATAGGAGAATTTGAACTCTTAATTGAAGAATTAAATCAATATAATGAATCATCTTGTGATGTAATATTAGGAATAGATTTTTTAAGCCAATATTATCCAATACACTTAATAGAAAAAGCTATTTTTTTCATTACCCCTTATAAACATGAAGCATGGAGAATAAGAATGTTAGACCTTATAGAAGAAAAAAAATGAAAAATTTCAGAAAAACAACATGAAAATGAAGTTCAATTCTTACCTGATAACCAACCTGTAGAAATAATTCATATGCTAGCAACATTAGATATAATAGAAGTAAAACCAATAGAAAAAAAAACAATTGAACAAAGATTAATAAAAAATTATGATGATAATCCTTTATTCACTGGGAAAAGTCCAAACCCTTGGCACAAATAGAATTAAAAGATTACAATAAAGAAATTAATTGTAAACCATATTCTTGGACAGAACAAGATAAAAAGGAATTCGAAATGTATATTAAGTAAATGAAAAAAATATAATTTAATTAGAGAAAGTAGGTCTAATTATTCATCACCTGCAATGATTGTAATAAAACACACTGAAGAAAAAAGAGGAAAATCATGAATGGTAATTATTAATTATAAAAAATTAAATGATTTAGTTGTAATAAATAGATATTGAATATATTAAAGGTGAGAATAATTTAATTGCTGATTTCTTAAGCAGATGGAATCAGATATACCTGTAAATTAGCCATGTAATGATTCATCCAATTAAGCAAATTCTTTTATGGATCAAATAAATATGAGATTCCAAATTATGGAAATCAATATGAATCTATTAGTAACGCAGATGAATAGAAATCTCTCCAAGATCTCTAACAAGATAGAACAATTCTATAAAAGAGTGGGGAAATTGGAAGAGCTATATGTAAAAAGCCCTGTAATAAAGATAAAAATTATGAGGCTGGACAGACTTCTAGAAGCCATATAAATGAGAAAATCACTACTTTAATAGAAATCATCAAAAGCCAAGCCCAAGAACAAGCAGTACAAAAATCGCAGAATAATCCACCAAATGACCAATCCTATAATCAGCAAGTATCTTCTGCATATAGAACCAGTCCAAGAACAAGCCAAACTTTAAATCCCTCAGTTTTCAAATTGATTGAAAACTATAGACATTTCAAGAAACTCATTTATAACTTTAACCATTTTACTCTTAAGACCTAGCATGTAAAATATGTTTCCTATTATGCTTTTAACAAAGCCATTATCCATCCTAGAACTCCACCAAATCTTGTAAAAGCCTTATACCAATATGGTTTGATCCAGTCAATTTATCATTCACCATCCTTGGAAGAAATTTTAGAATTAATAGAGCCATTAAAAGAAGAGATAAAAACATATTTTGGGATTGTAACTCAACATACAATTTTTATAAGGTGTTACTCTACAATAGTTGAAGTTACTCCCGACATATTCTATCATCCTATCAATCTAATCAGACTGGGAACTACAAAGAAGCCTTTTGACCATTAGGTTGAATGTAACACAAGACATTAAAGATGATATGGAACTTATGCAGAATGTATCTAGAATCCGAGTACATGACCATCATATGATTTTTCAGGAAATGAAGACTAATTTATCAGAATATGCAATACATAAATGTAAATATTGTGATGAGAAGAGTCCAGAAAGAAAAGATTTTGAAGACTAATTTATCAGAGTACATGACCATCATATGATTTTTCAGGAAATGAAGACTAATTTATCAGAATATGCAATACATAAATGTAAATATTGTGATGAGAAGAGTCCAGAAAGAAAAGATTTTGAAGATCCTGTAATGGATATGAGCATCATATGAGGAAAACCAGAAAGACCAACTAGGAATTGCCAACATAATTCATAACTAATGAACTTCTGCCGACAAATGAGGACAAGAAGAAACAAAGAAGAGACATGAATAGTCAAAGATGACGAAATAGTGATATGAATAGTAAAAAGTAAAAGTTGATGTGAATAGTGACATGAATAGTAAAAGATGTTTTGTTTTGTTGTGGATGGAATAATAGAGATGTAATATGAAGAGAAGGGATTGTCCTCTCTATATAAAGCCTTGTAATGAGCTTAGAAAGGCAAAAGCAGAGAGGGTTCTTAATTGCCAATCTCTCTTGTAATTCTAAAACATTCTTAATACAATCTTATATTTGAAGTACTTGCCTACTCTTTTAAATTTTAAGCCTTCAGAATATTTCAGAATTATTGAAATAGCTTTATCAGGTATGTGTAACTAAACTTTTTATTGGGATAAGGGTAGTAGTATTATTTGATCCACAAAGTTATGATCTATATCGGATAACTTGTTATAATACCGTTGGGAAAAAACTCAGTTACGCCTCCCGTAGGAAACGAAGGAGGGCTGTGTTAAAATGATATGAAGGAGGAAGGTTTGATTATCTTATGATAGGTTTTATAATATAATTTCTGTATAAAAGAGGGCATGGATCATCTTTAGTAATCCGTGTGTTATTCTCTCTAGTAGTTATAGGGCATGTTTGGCTGGGCTACTTTTATAAAAAAAAAAAGGACTTATTTTTGCCCAAAAGAACTTATATGCAAAAAGGACTTATTTGTGGTGTTTGGTTCGGCTACCTAAAATAAGAACTTATGGGCCAAAATGGACTTATTTTTATAATTGATCAGATCAACTTATTTGGGTCTAAAAGAACTTATAGGTGGGACCCACGAAAAAAGATAGCAAATTCACGGGTTAGGTCATGAAAATGTGGGGCCCGCAAATTTTTTTTTGATAGAGCACGTTTCTATTTGTGCATGAATTTTTTTTTTTGCCAATTGCGCATGAAAATGAAAGCAATATTACACTAAAAAAAAATGAAAACAATGATCTGACTTAATTTTTGTCATTGCTCATTTATTTATCTTTTCATTTTTTTAACCTATTCATTTCATTTTTGTTTGCAAATAATTATATAATTAAATTGCCATTTTAATTTTTTCAGATAATTTTAATTTTTAAGGTAAAAAAAAGATAATTTTAATTTTTCACTTAAAATCATCATAACTCAAAAATTTAATGGATAATCTTAATTTAGTTCTATTATTCTGGTCATTTTTATCTTAACCTTACTTTTCAAGAAGTCTATCCAAACATGTTTAAAAGTTCAATTGACTTATAAGTCATTTTTTAAACCGCCCATCCAAACATAAAAGTCACTTTCAGTTTGATTTATATATAAATCACTTTTTCAGAAGTCAATCCAAACACACTCATAACTATAACTAGTCTGTTTAATATATGTTAAAAAAAGAATTAGGTAAAAGTAAGAGTTCTCTCACTTGGGGGGTTCCTCTCACATGTTTGAAGTATATCCTACACTCTCAGTTGTTTGATCGAAGCTGAAGCTGAAGCAGAAGCAGAAGATCCATTGATCAGCTTGGGAGTTGAAAGAGGACGATGATGAGGCTCAAAGTCTATGCAGATCGAATGTCCCAGCCATCTCGAGCAGTTCTTCTCTTCTGCAGGTTCTTCTTCACTGTCAAAAGAATTCTTTATACGATCATTCTAACATTATTATCCATATTTGAAACATGCTTTTTCGCTTGAATTTGATTTTTGGTCCTCGGTGAATAGGTTAAACAGATAAGACTTCGACGAGATTAAAGTAGATATTTCCAAACGCCAGCAATTATCCCCTGAATTCAAAGGTATTTATCTAATTTCCTTCTACGAGTTTTGGTCCCCATGATTAAGGAAAGATTTACGACTGAGTGGTTTGGTTCTTTTATAGCAGATTGAATTAGTTTTGGCTGGCAGTGACAAGGTGGAAAGAGAAGAAGAATCTTTACGTTTAGAATATTTGCTTAAGAAAAATTAAATATCACGTGTGGCTATCATACAAACTTTTTGTATTTAAGTGCAACTTATTTGCCCTTTTGTGGGATTTGTTTGCTTCCTGGATTATGCCGATCAGATTGTTACTTTGTGTAATCTAATGTTCAAAAGAACAAACCAATACTACAATGAAGCAGGTTACACCTGGAAAAAGTGCATATCTGTATCAATTATGATCCTCGACGTGTTTCTTGGTTGGTGGATTGTTCATTCGATCTGATATGAGGGTTATGTATTTGTGCTTCATTAGTTTATTTTACAACTCTATTTAAGCAAAGAAAATTCAGTGCAAGAGGAGGAGGGGGGTTATAATTTTAAACGATAGATACCAAACTAACAGAAATAGAGTCCCTGCCCCTTTTCCTTTGCTTTCAGAAATAAACCCTATGCAGAAAGTTCCGGCTATTGCTCATGGAACCTTCAATCTATTTGAGAGGTAATTATCCAATAATGCTTTTCTTTCAGCCCAAGTTGATGGCATTGCTAGTTATGCTTTGTTATGCTTGTCACCGTAGGAGAAAGTTAAGTTCTTGCTGCCAATATTATTGTTTTATTTTTATTTTTATTTTTTTATGGGGAGGGGATATGAAAAATTGTCATGGTAAAACTTAAAAGAAATAAAAAAATATAAGTAAAATATTTTTCATGTTAGGTCCCGGATCTTATTATCTTCATTCTTTTGTCCTGATTGAGCCTTGGTAATAGTTTTCAACTACATCTAGATTAATATTTTGTGGAAGGAAGATACTTTGAAACTATTAACATATTTGGCATTTCTAATCACTACTTAGTAGTTTCTACTCAAGCCTCAAATTAAATCAGCTTATGTCCAACAAATACAGATTCTTTTTCGAGGTCTGATTCACGAAGATTTATTCATCATTATCAACATACTAAATATATAAAATCTATTCTATGGTGCATTATTGATAAATTATGGATAGTTCAACTCATTCTTCAAACTTTGTGCATACATGGGAAACCGGAATTGTAACTAATTGCTTATGAAATCATATTTCTTATGATTTGTGAACTAAACATCGCATTCTGACTATTTGATGATGTATACGTGATGCTGATTCATATCTGAAATTATCGCTGTGAAAATGAGTTTCTGTGAAAACGAGTTATCTGATAAAGTATATGTTGCTTTTTGCCACTCTATCCAATATGAGTTTGGTGTATAACGATTCTATTGTTTAATGGCTTATTTTTCTGTGTTCCACCTTTTTTTTATTGTTGTTAGTGATTTTCACTTCAAATTTTAGATTACATTATGTAATATTTGGGTTTTTTGAATAATTGATAATTTAATCTTCTTAATTTATGGCAGCCATGCAATTCTTATCTACCTTGCTACTGCCTTTCCTGGAATTGCTGACCATTGGTTAGTATAACCACCTCTTTTCCTTCTGGAGTTCTGAACTTCTATTCTGTTTTATTGATCAACATTTGGAATGTTTCAAAAATCAGAGTTGGACTGTTTCAACACACTGTACCTGAAAATAGTAAAACTCCAAGGAAAGCGAACTAACCATGAAAACCCAGAGTTTCTCACTACTAGACTTTCATTTAATTCTAAATTACTAGACTTTCTGATGGTATGCTAATGATTGAACAAATTAGGGTCAATTAGGCACAGTATATTTGTTAATGGCGCTTTCTCTTGAGTTGATCAGGTATCCATCTGATATTTATAGGAGAGCAAAACTTAACTCAGTACTTGATTGGCATCATGCTAATCTACGACATGGTGCAGGTACCTTGTACATTTACTTCCAGAGTCAGACATTCTCAGTGTTCTTTAATAATCTGGCATGGGTTTCCATGTTTGTCATATGGAAACTTGAGTGCACGTTGCAGATAACTTCATTTTCTATCACTGGATTTTATGTAGACCATCCTGAATTATCTCGTTTTCAAGATCAATATTATAACTATTATGATATAGAACTCCTAGGGAGAGCTTCATTCATAAGATATAACTGATGCAATCCCCTGTTATCCAAAAACCAAAATTCATCTATACTGTGCTAATCGAAGTCATTCTATCATATTCGGCTTTGAAACAAGAACTGTGTGCCTTATCAGAATCTAAATGGGAAAAAAACCATATTCTTGAGAGTAACATAAGCAGGGATGATCCTATGTATATATTGGGAAATAGAGGTAACAGCCTCTCCCAAATATAAAAAATGGATTATGTATGATGAGATAGCCTCTTGTATGCTTAGGGTCTAGCAATTTCTTATTATTATACAAATATAATTTTTCACCTCCTCAAAAAATTGTGCAACACTATTTGTTCCCCATGGCCTTTTTCCTGGATCCATCGCAGAACGTGAGAGCATGTAAGAAACCTGTTGAATCACACTTTCCTTGTCATAGTACATCACGTTATTTCATCCGTTGGATAGAAAAAAGACTATATTATAACCTATGGCTGGATGCAGAAATATTGGTGGCTTAATATCTCTGATTTATTCCCTGAGGCTGATGTCTCTTCTTATGTTGCAGTGACATATGTTGTAAATACTGTATTAGCACCTGCTCTTGGTCATCCACTTAATCCACAAGCTGCTGCTGAAGCAGAGAAAGTTTTGTTATCGTCTCTGTCAAAACTAGAGGAAATATGGCTCAATGGAGATGGAGGTTTCTTGCTCGGTGGCTTACAACCTTCTATAGCAGACATCAGCATGGTTTGTGAACTCATGCAACTCGAGGTGATTATATGTGTAGCTCAGTTCTTTCTGGTATTATTCACGCTGGGTTAACTGATAAATACATTTTGTGCATGGGTACACTTTTTGTTCCTAACTATAGTATCTTCCTCGAGCTGGATCTAACAAAGCTTGGGCTACAACTAGGTTTTGGATGAAATGGATAGAAGTCGTATATTGACCCCGTACAAGAAAGTACTCCAGTGGATTGAGGACACAAGAACTGCAACAAATCCTCACTTTGATGAAGTACATAATATCCTCTTTAAAGCTAAAAGGAAATTTCAAGAACAGCGTTTAAGGGAAGCTAATGCTGGGACCAAGAACAAGGTGGGAGGGTGATCGAACATGTGAAAATAGATTGCATCTTGGAATGCTTCAGCTGATACTGTAATATTGTTGTCTCACTGGAGCAAATGAATCTATGTTTGTTGGAATGGGTTTCTTGTGCTTAATGTGATTGTCAGAAGAATGTTTCTTATAATTGAATAAGATTAGTGAAATCAGTTAAGGACATATGGTTGTGTATATATGGCATTCCATGACCTATCTCCTGCTTGTGTTTAACTGTGAACAATAAATATGAATTTCGAAATGCATCTTTGTATTATGTTGCTGCATTGTACTTGCTGGTCCTTATTAAGCACTTCAAAAATCAAATGCGCTCTCTTTGATTGTGACAATTGAGGTTGATACTTTCAGGATGATCAAGTGCAAGTTTGGCTACCAATTAGGAGATCTAACATAACTTTTCTACAAACTCAATTTTGATATATGCTTATTTGAGTAACTCTAAACTCACTTTTACCAAATGCAAACTCTTCTTTTACCTATAGGAGTGCTTAAGAATTGAAAAACTTAGTAGGGATTTTTTTCTGGAATCAAGATTTAAACTCAAGGAAACTTCATCTCCTTGCTTATAAAATCAAAATGGCTGAAGAACAAGGTGGGCTATGCATAAAAGACCTTCCCTGTCAAAATAAGGCTTTTATCATGAAACTCTATTGGGGCCTAATCAGTAAGCCCAATGTCCTTTGGGTACAATGCATTCATGCCTAATATGATTGTGGAGCCGGAAAATACCCAATCATCAAGAAAAAAGGCATCCAATCGGAGGTTTAGAAGAGCATTAATGAAGTTTGGGAGTTGTTCTTCAAAGGTGTGAGAAGCAAACTAATTAGTGGGGCTAACACGAAGACTTGGAGGGAATGTTGGTCTCCTTTAGGTAGGCTCCTCTTGGAATATGTTGATAAAAATATGCATCTTAGAGGAGGAGGAAACCGTCAATAACTTTGTGACAAGTAGTGGAGCTTGGGATTTGGAAAAATGGAGTATGTTTCTCCCGGGGTTGGGTTATTCAAAAGATTCAGATGGTGCACCCACACACTCGACAGGGTAGTGATATGTTTTGTTGGAGAGGGTCTACTGATGGCAACTTCAACATTAGATCAGCTTATAACATGGCCCAAAATCACCAATCATTAGATTTTGACCCTATTTGGTAGAAAATATAGCATTTGGAGATCCTAGATAAAAGTGAAATTTTTTTACGTGGCAAGTATTTCACGAGAAATTAAGTTTTGTAAGGAAATTGGGTAAAACTCCATTTCCATGATTGCAAAGATTTGGGCTAAATTATGCTTGTTTATGTAGGATTGATAACATATAAACCCTACTTCCAACCAAGATGGACAAACTTCCAGAAACATTTGATGGTTTAGTGAAAGTTGTTTCAACTTCCAAGGGAAGATGCGTGGATAATGGATTCAAATGAAATCATGGATGGAAAAAATCATATTGGAAAAATTATTCCTAGTTTGTCTTTATAGTATTCAAATTTGATCCAACAATACAGTTGCCAGATAACTTTGTTTAAAAAAAAAATGCATAAAAGACAATCGGGAAATTGCAGAGATGGACTGAATAGAATGGACTAAGAAACTACTATAAGATTTTACATTCAAAAGTAATATACTGTACATGTAAAAGCGATTATATGGGTAATGAACAAAGTGAACTAGCAGAAAAGAATGCTGCTGGCCTTATATGTAGATTGACACCTAATCCTAATTAGAATTTTTAGGTCCTTATGCTCTGTGTGCTAATCAATGTTTGGCTAGTAAATGTCCTCTACTCAATACATTTATATTCACAGACCAAGAGTAAAGCAAATGCATGCTCATTATTCGATCTTAATTCCATTTATGTCCATGTTACTCAGTTTCTGGGGTCTCCTGTAGTTCTTTAACAAGAGGGAGGAGCACACAACACTGACGGAAGATGCTGCCATTGCAGCTCCGGCGAGCCATGGCGGTAACCGGAATTCAGTGAATGGGTAAAGGATTCCTGCAGCTATTGGGATTGCCAGCAGATTGTATCCCAGAGCCCAAATGTAGTTTAGACGTATCCTAGAGAAAGTTTTCTTGGCAAGATCAATGGCAATTATTATGTCTTCCAAGTTGTTCTTCATGAGCACTATGTCAGCTGCCTCAATAGCAATATCTGTGCCGGCACCAATTGCCATTCCCACATCAGCTGCCACAAGTGCTGGTGAATCATTGATGCCATCTCCCACCATTGTCACAGTGTATCCAGAAGTCTGTGAGAAAATGAATTCAGTTTAAGATAAACATGGTTTAAGTAAAGCATGTCATTATGGATCAAATTGATGAGTAAATCCCAAAATGTGGTCGTTTTGCATGGTATTAAAACCCAACCTGGTTCAGCTAATTAGACCAGAGAGCCATTGAACCAATCCCTTGGCTGGTTTGGTCAAGAGTCTTGGACAAGTTGATTATTTTTAGATTTTTGTACTTTTTGTTTTCTTATTGAGTCTAAAATGACATCGTTTTGAGTTTAAAAAGTAGTTTTCCATCATATTTTTGCTTTCATAAGTCTTCTTTGTTGGATTATCTGTGGTATGTAGATGAATGTTCTATATATGGGGATCAATGATTTTTTATTTAAACATTATTATAATTATGACAGTCGGTGACCTGGCTTTTTTTGCTTGTTTTCTTAGAGTTAAGTGATTTTTTGAGACCTTGTCTTTGTAAATACCTGCAAATCTTTTACTTTGTCTGCTTTAACCTCAGGCTGAGCTTCAGCTATGACAATTTCGATCCCAACTTGTCTGGCAATGGAATTTGCAGTTCCCCAGTTATCTCCTGTTGCCAGGACACACATGATTTTCATGGAGTTAAGAATAGAAATGACTTCTTTGGCACTTGGTTTCAACGCATCAGATATTGCTATGACTCCTGCAATTTCTCTATCTATGGACACTATAATTCCAGTTTGTGCCAACCTCTCAGCCTCTGCTAGTGTCTCCTCAGCATCCACCGGAATGACTATGTTATGTTCCAACATCAACTTCCTATTCCCAACTATTATTTCCTTGTCTCGTACACTAGCCTTCACTCCATGACCTGAAATGGAAACAAAGTCATGTGCTTCTGGATTTGCAAGGTTCTTTTCATCACCTTTTATGGCTTGCTCAGCATGCTCAACAATGGCCTTGGCTATTGGATGTTCACTGTTCACCTAATATAAGTACACCACTGAACGTTACTTATGTTATATTAGTTAGTAATATAGTCTGATAATCTCTCCTCTGCATTGGAAGAGTAAAGCCTACCTCGGTTGCAACGACAAATTTGTAGAAATCTGTGAGAGTTATCTTCTTGAAAAGTTTTGTGGTAACAATGACTGGCTTACCAATTGTTAGAGTTCCCGTCTTATCAAAGACAATGCAATTCACCTGCAAAAGTTTAGTTGCCACTATAAGTGAAGTTGCTGTTATTTTTTATTTTGATATAGCTATTTGAGTGGGTCATATTCGAGTATTGTCAGGCCTAACTAGGAGTAGCTCTCCCAAAGGCATTTTATGCATTCACATTTACTCAAACTTGAGATTGAGATGTTGTGCTTAAGTGACCAAAACTCTTCCACAGGGACCAACAACTATTGGTGAGTGAAGTTTCTACTATTGATGATGAAACTAGATAGCAATATAATGCCTGAAACTAACCTTATGTGCCTTTTCTAATGCTTGGCCACCTTTGATTAACACGCCCTGAGTTGCACCAACTCCAGTACCAACCATGACAGCTGTAGGAGTGGCTAGGCCTAAAGCACAAGGACAGGCTATGACCATCACAGATATCCCAAACTGAAGTGCAAGCTCAAAGCTGTTCATGGAGGATAGAATCCAAGATTTCGGGTATGTATGTAATTGTCCAGCTACAAACCAGGACAGCCAAGTTGCAAGAGAAAGCATTATAACCTGCATAAGAAAATGAAGACCATGGTAAGTGATACAGTACCAATCATCATGGGATAATGCTTAATGTGGGGAGTCTGAAAAACGTTAGAAATAGATACTATGTGAAGTTATTTTAGATATTTTCTATTTAATATGATTTATTTTATTTTATTTTATGAGATATTTTTGGAATCAAATATGGATCCATATTGTTGTTGATAGGATCCAGTAGATTGAGAAATCATTTCTAGATTTTATTTGATGGTTATAATGTAACTCCTGTTTATATAAATAGGTTATCCTCCATAAATCTAATAATCCATGAATAATATATCATTTCCATTCCTTTGGTCTTTTGGAGATTCTTCCAAGTATTTGGCTAGTAATGAGATACTTTCTCTTTTTTTCTGATTAGGGTGGCTATATTAGTGATATGATGAGTTTAAAATCCTGCTCATATTCTAGTGGAGATTTCTCAATCGTTTATTAATTCAGGAAGTTAGATTTTGATTTCAGACTCTTCTTCTTTGCTTCTCTCATTGTTTTTTGGATCATATCAGTGAGTTAACTGGGAAACACCTAAAAATCAAAATAAGAAAAAAACTAAAAAATAGCTCACCAGTGGCACAAAGTACTTGGAAATACGGTCTGCAAGCTTCTGAACAGGAGCTTTAGCCATCTGGGATGACTCAACGAGTTGAACAATCTGTGAGAGGGCACTCTCTGATCCAACTCTGGTCACCTTCACATGCAAAACCCCATTGCCATTCACAGTACCTCCAATCACCATGTCACCTTTCATCTTTGCCACAGGCCTGGCTTCTCCTGTTATCATGCTCTCATTTATGTGACTTTGTCCCCAAATCACAAAACCATCCGATGCTACTTTAGCACCAGGTACAATCTTTATTACATCATCTTTTTGTATCAACCGACTATCTATTTGCTGTTCACTTATTACATTATTGCCTTCACCATCTAGAGTTAACAATGTTGCCGTATCAGGAGTCAATTCCATGAGTTTTGCAATGGCTTGTGATGTCTTTCCCTTTGCTAACACTTCCAGATACTTGCCTAACATAATAAATGAGATAAGCATAGAGCTGGTCTCAAAACAATCACTGCCCATGAAGTCTCTAGATAAGGCAGCTCTAACTGCAACATATGCAGAATAGAAGTAAGCTGCATTTGTTCCCAAGGCAATTAATACATCCATATTAGCCAAACCATTGCGCAGAGATTTGTAAGCCCCTGTGTAGAATCTCATGCCTATGTAGAACTGTACTGGTGTCGAAAATTCCCACCTCATGAGGAGTCCAATAGTTAGGTTGTTCACCACTTTCATATCTAAAACATGCATAATTCCAGGAATGTGCATGAGGACCATGGATGATAGAAAAACAGGAATGGATAAAGCCAAACTCCATAAGAATAACTTGAAGTATTTCTTGATTTCCTCTTGTTTATGAGTGTCCCTTCTTCCTCCTCCATCAGGAAATATCATGGCCTTGAAACCCCAAGAGGCCGTTGAAGATTCTATGACTTCAATGAAAGTTCTGGGTCCTGTCATGTATGGTTTGTAAGAAATGGAAACCTTGTTCATTTCTTGATTAATGTCTATGTTTTCAACTCCTGGAAGTTTCTTGAGAGATTTTTCAATCTCCCTCAAAGGTTGATCGTTTTTTAGGCCTTCAATTTTCAACTCTATTTTGCTAATGTGTTCACCTGTGCTTACTAGTATGGCTTCAAATCCTGCATCTTCAATGGCTTTCTTTAGGTGATTGTAGGTGGCAATATATGGGTCATAACGGACTTGAGCTTCTTCAGTTGCCAAGGCCACTTGTGCTTCCTGAACTCCAGGAATGGCTTGAAGAACGGATTCAACAGTGGAGGAGCAAGAAGTACATGTCATACCCTTTATGTGTATTCGGCAGATTTGGGAAGGCTTCTTGTTTGATTCTTCTTTGATGGACTTGGCTTCAAATCCAGCGTCTTCAATGGCCTCTTTTATCCTCTCCTCCTACATGTTTCATTTGTTGAGTGAAACTATTAAAAGAAAGCTCAAAAGTTTTTCTAAACCCCCGGTTATAAGACTTGTTCTTTATATAAATATATTCCTAAGAACAGTAGCTGCTTTACATAAATTAATATTTAAACAATTAATTTCAAAGTATTTCAAAATTTGAAGTTTGGAAACTAGTTTTGCAATACAAAATAGATAAAATAATGGGGTTGAGTAATATTCACCGCCTAAACTCTTTTCTTGTTGTCTTAGAGTAATTGTGAAATTTTTTTCTTTCATATAATTTTTCATCACTTTTTTCATATTTTTGGTATTCAATTTTTTTCGTAGCCATAGATTTTTCTAAGCTTATTAGGTTTTCGACAATTGAAAAAAAATAACTAAAGATAAGTATTGAAAACATTTGCGATAACTACTAAAATAGTTGAAGAGCTGGGTCTTGATAACATGCAACACAGTCATTGAGAATATAGATAAGTTGTTTATGCTTTGTTGTTCCCTAAGTAGGAGAGTATGTCTTTCAGACTTAGTTGAGAATACGTCATTTGTACTAGAAGGATAGACTTATAGGTTTGGTTATATGACTTTGCATACTTTTAAAGAAAATAATTTATGCTTTATATGAGCATGATACTAACTGATGTATACGAAATTTGTCAACGTTGGTATCTATTTGACTTGACACTTCACTAGCACATATTATGTGTATGATAAGTAGGAATAGTGTGTTACTGGGACATTGTCTCACTTTGTTTCTAAACATTTTAAGGTGAAGGTTCCTTGGCTGGAATTGTAGGGAAAGGACCAGCGGCACAATAACCCAATTGTGAGGCTCACTCTGGTTGTTTTGTGAGGAGTTGTATATTGCTAAACATTTACTCATTTTTTTTCATCCCAATTTTCTTTTCCTCATCTAAGCAAGATGAGATAATACTTTCTCCCCACTTTTCCCTCATTCCCATCCCCCCCCCCCCCAAAATTTTCTTTCCTCTCCAATTTTCCTTCAGTCCAAGCATACCCTATTGCTTGGATCGTTTTCATGACCTATCTAAATTCTATTACTTTTGACGATGATAACAACAAAAACTAATTAAACAGACTCACTCATTAATAACGCACGTATGTGCATGTGTATTTGTTGGTATAGTAGAAACACGCGGCTCAGAGGTGCTACTAACAGTTATAACCAACAAGCATAAGACAATGAAACCCAAGCCACTACGATTGCACACGGTGCACGTAAGTCCACCACTCTTCTTTTTCTCCCTATACGTTCTTTCTTTGACTGCTGCTTTTTTATTTTGGGTTTGTTTGGTTTGAGAAAAATAGAGGGAAGGAGAGGGAAAATTCTAATGGGTTTCACACAAAAGAAATTGAGAAGTGTGGTTATAAATGTTATTGAAGAGAAGATGATGTAAGATTAAATAGTAAGAAAACTAATTAAAAGCTTTTAGTTCTGTTTTTTTAAACTAAACTCATCACAAAAGTTTCACTTCTCCCCTCCCAAACCGGCCTTTAATTAAAAAAAGAAAAAAAAAGGAACAAATTCTCTTTTTACGTTTCTTAATAGTATCAATTGTCATTATCATTAGGGTCACATAAAATTTTCTTTTTCATTTGTAGTCAAACTTGGTAAAAAGTTAGTTAGGAAGTTAAACTTTGCCTTATTTGTCTAATAAATAACTCCTTATAGAAAAGACACACATAGAAGGGGAAAGAAAGAAATATTTATATACATACATACATACATGTATATATATATATATAAAGATATATATATTTACACACATATTTAATCAGCCACGAAGCTTTTAAATTAATTTAAAACTCATCAAATCAAGAACCATAAATATGCATCAGGTATGTACAAGAAATGATACACAAATAAACCGAAGTAAGACAAACAAAGAAAGAAATGGCACAAAATATCATTCATTATTAAAATTTAAAATGGAATTCATATATTTGTATGAAGTATATAACTCACGTTTTCAGCACAAACAAAAAAAAATCTATGACTCTTTGCCTGAGTTATAACTATGAGTGAAGCTTCATAGATTGGCCCATTAAATCTACCAAAAAAGTGGCTTGCATCTGGTAGCAGGTAAACCTGGCTAGAGATGCATAACCTAGCTAGTGGTTAAGTGGCCCTATCTAAAGTTGGTGTTTTTTATGAAAAAAAAATTACACATATATTTCTATATAATTAATTATTATAAAATTGATAATTACATGTCTTTGCTTATTATTTGTTGTTAATTTGTTTTAAGTTTGGGGATATGAATATATCTTTGCTTTCAAATTTATTTATGTAATTCTTTTTATCAACTGTTTATAAAAGAAGGAAGTAGTGAATATGTGATATGTGATGGGTTGTGCAACCCAACAAATTATTGTAGATGGTCTAGTTGAAAAAAACAGTGTTAAAAGCATATTATATTGGGTTAAAGGTCATGTTTACCTATAAAGTGTGTAAGGTGTATCATATCTGCTATTAAAGTATTTTTAGGTCCAAATGTGTATTCTAAGTATGAAAATGAATTAATTCTGCCCTTACCGTTAATATTTTAATGGTTGAAATGACGAAATTAATCCATTTTTATAATTCGAGGGTATATTTGGACCTAAAAATACTTCAAGAGCAAATATGACATTTAATCCTATTATATTTGACCAATCGGTTTGAATCAGTAAACCAGTGAACTAGTTCAAAACATTATCTGAATCCGGAAGTGACCTAGATTAACCCACTCAAGTACTACCATATGTTAACTTAAGGGTAACCCGCCGAACTCGATATGTTGAACAAACGTGTTAGATGCTTGGGTTGGTACTTTGTTGAGGTAACCGAAGCATTTTTTTTCTTATCTTTTCAATGGTGGTTGAAGATATTGAAGCGATTGAAAGAAGTGAGAAGGAAGAGAGCAAAATGAACGTAAATATAAGAGAAGGTTGATAGGCTAAGGAGGGATGACGTACGACGAACTATTGACCTTCTCGCTTGTTCTAAGGCAAAAATAATATTGGGAGAATTACAATTAAGTTTTAAGGAAGATAATTAATAACAATTATGTCACAAAAAATCATTAAATTACATTGAAATCCCTAAAAACCTATTTGATATTAAATCATATGTGTTGCGAGTTGTCGATACGATCCAATAAGTTGTTATCGACAACTTTTTAAAAACCAAATTGTTATGATCTTGACACATTTAATTCAATATTCAATAAAATTTGATAATTTTTTAAGACCTAATTGTGATTAATTACCTTTCATGGGATCTAGTTGTAAATCTCCCAATAATATATATCCCATATATGTATATAAAATTGAATTAGCAACATGAATGAGAGAGGAATAAATAAGAAAAGAAGTGCATGAGAGAGAATTAATGTTTTATATAGTATTCCACTAATGGAGATAAAAATGGAAAAAATCAATTAGTTAAAATTTCATATATCTATGATGTATGTTTACCTCAAAAATTATATTTATAACTTTCTATGTTGTCATATGTCATAAATATATTAATTGATTATAAAAAGTGGACATACTTTTCCAAAGTTGAGGTCAAGAAGCAATCCAAATGGATTTTTTCCCTAAATTTTTCAGCGTCTTATCCTTAAATTTTAAAAATGAAATGTTCTATTCATAATTAAGTAATTATACAATTTGTGATAGATTATATAATCTATTTATTCAAAGTAACCCAAGTTATAATTATTTCAAATGATGTCAATTCAGTTTAAATTCAATATAAAAATCTTAGCTTTACTGAAAATTAATATTTCTAATAAAATTTTATAAACTAAATAGTTGTACCTCATAATGAATTTTAATTTGGCTTTAAGTTGAAGCAACTCCTAAGATGCAATGATGTTTGGTTTTTTTTTACTTAGCCTTTTTTTTCTCTTTTTTATCCCACCTCTATTTTTGAATTAAGAATTAAATGGTTGAACTCTCGAAGGGTTAAATATCAATTTGGCCAATAAACTATTAGCTAAGTATCATCTGGCACAATTATTAATAAAAAGTACCGTTGATGCCAACCAAGTTTTAAAATTGAATAAAATGGCCAACACCATCAAATCTAGCCAAACTTCCTTTAAATACATGTCACGTGTGCACACGTCACTCTTTCACCTCATCGGCTTAGGGATGAATTTAACGAAAAAATTTGGTTGGCATCCAAGAGACTTTTTATTAATAATTATGTCAGATGATACTTAGCCATTAGTTCATTGTCCATATTGATTTTTAACCCAACTTTCATATCATACAAAAAATTGCTCTTATTATATTATACAAAAAGTAAATAAATAAAGCTAACGTGTTAAAATTTACTTTTTAAGAGTTTACAATTGTTGTAGACTATTTGAAAATAAAAAAATGATTTTGTAAACTAATTAATTTCAATTGATTAGTTTTTCATTTAAGAGGAATAGGCTGAGATGAGAGGGAATAGATCAATAGCGAAAACGAGAAGGGAATAAAATTCAATGAAAAAATGAAGTTAAAAAATGAGTGCTACAATGACTGTAGACAACCATTAACTTTCAGCATTCACAGAACAATAATTAAATACGTTATCTGCTAGCCAAATAAATAATATATATATATATATATATATATATATTATCTTATATTTTATATGTAATAGGTGAAGAAAGAGGTGTGTTTTTTAATCAATCTATCCAATCGATAAAAAAAGGAGACATGAGCACTTGTCCTACATTCATCCACTCATGAAAAAGAGATACAGGAAAAAGAAAAATCATATTCCGGCATTTATATGTGGTAGGCAATGGGCATCACTTTTACATTTGCTTTATGACCTGTTTTATTTATATCTTTTATTCTTTTAAGATCAGTGATGATGAAAGACGGATCAATTAACAAAAGATTAGAGAGAACTTCACTAAAAATAAGGATGAGGGATGTGGAGGGAAAAAATAAATACAAAAATAAAGGTAGGTAATTTGACATAACTTGTAGGAAAAAAAACTATATTTTCACATCGTAAGTGCGTTGATCATTGGCATCGATCGACTCAAAATGAGAAAGAACTCACAAGTTCGTTTGGTGTGATTAATCAACCAATTAACCAATTATATTAATAATGAAATAAATTATAAACAGTATGATTATTTCAAATTTTATTTAATAATATATGATATAAAATATCCCAATAGCCTTAGAATTGATTTAATTTGTTGGTTATTTGGTTTTAATGATAATAAAACTAAGTAGAAAAGTTGTTTTATCTGGTTTAATTTGTTGTAAATATTTTGACAAAAAACCCCTAAGTTGAAGGGATATAAAGAAGACCTAAATCTCCACATATGTTTATACATTTAATCTTCGCACCTCAATATGAAACAGTCTTACATATCTGTTTTTCTTTGGGCATGAACATTTGTTTTTTTATTTTTATGAAATGATGAGCTAATAACCCTAAATTTCAACATATTAATTTATTTTCTTTCTCATTATCTTTATTAAATATGGATATATATATATGTGTGTGTGTGTAAATTTCAATACTCTTTGAAATAAGCAAATGTCTTATAAAAAAGTTAACTAAGAGAACACCTTAGGTCCCCTACAATAGGAATGAGAGGAAATATATTGTTTTTGTTCAAAGTCTGTATTTAACTCTTTTGAGAGTTGTTTAAACTTTCAATGCTTTTTGTTGTTGTGAGGATTACTTAATGTGCGGCATTCTTGAGTGAGTTTGCTTGATTTGCTAACTACAAGGGTTGAGAAGAGAAATTAAGACTAAGTCTTGTGGTTGTACTATAGTTTTGCAAGTACCTTACTTTTTTTTTTGGTGATGAAACAATTATTTTAAACTTGCTTTAGTATAGTGAATATCTTTCCTAGTATAAGTGATTTTAGCTAAACAAGTCTAATTGTTAGTGTAAATATTTCTTTGATTGTCATATTTCTTTTCATAGCTGATCGATCTTTTTATTATTAATTTTTTTCCATTATTTCATTGCTTTAAAGTTGAAAATGTTCGGGAAATTTTCTTAAAGCACCCAATTCAGGTCGTCCTAAAATTCCAGTCTTATCCAAAAGATGCATAATGAAAAAAATGTGATTTGTTAATGTAAAATGTATTTTATGATAAAAATAATAATAAAAAAAGTATTCAACAACAACAATAACAGAAGTATATTATTTTAAACTTTCTTGAGTATAGTGAAATATCTTTACTAGTATAAGTGATTTTAGATAAACAAGTATTAATAATAGTGTATATATTTCTTTTATTGTCATATTTCTTTTAAAAGCTGATTTTTTTCCTTTGTTTCATTGTTTTAAGAAAAACATTTGTGAAAATTTCTAAAACCACCCAATTCACCTCCTCCTAAAATTCCAGTCTTATCTAACATAACATGCATAATGAGAAAATGCGATTTTTTTAAGTAAAATGTATTTTACGATAAAAATAATAGAAAGAAATAAGTATTCAACAACAGCAATAATAAAAGAAGTATATGGATATCTTAGTTAATGCATTATGAAAAAAAATTGTTTTTCTATTGATTAAATCAAATGTGCCTTGTAATTTTTCAATTTGCATAGAAATATGACTAACTATTCTCTACAAATAATTTTCGTTAATTATTATGTATTCCTTCATAAAAATAACTTCAACAATAGTAACAAATATAAGGGCCGATATCAACTGAGATGTTTTCACCTTTTAATTAAATAAAATCCTTAGTTGAATTGATATGTACAAGAAACAAATAAGAAACTATTTAATACAGAAATCCTGGATATGTATCAAATAAAGGTTAGAATATGGGGAAAATTAAAAGAGAATTTATGCAATTTTATTTTATTATATTATTTTTCTCTGAAATTTATGATATATAAAACTTAAATTCTTCGAAACAGATATCACCTCATCCAATTGCAAAGGAATCATTGAAATATTATTTCCACTTGTATCAAAAAAAAAAAAAAAAAGGCATCATTGCAATAAATTCGCGTGAAGCGATATATAAAACTAAAAATAGAAAAAAGAATCAAACTTATTCGAGGAAATTTAGTGAAAACAAGTCAAAATCACGTCTTTGTATCTTAATATCCCCTCTTCAGTTTAGGCAAACTTAAATAAATTCCCGTCCTCAGATCAATTATTCTTGAGGAGCCATTATTTTGTTTTAAAATTCACATGTATACCAATAAGTTGGTTGATTTTTGTTGGCGGTTTCTTTTCAATCTTTCTCTTGTTTTGATGTATTAATCGTTTTCATAATTAGAAAAAACATTTCTTAAGAGTGTGTCTTGAAATAATTGTGCCCTCACAATCTTATATTACAGTGGATGTTAGGTGACCATCTTATATTAATATCATTTTGCCTTATTATACAAAACTATTAAGTGGCCAGAGTATATAATACTGACCAAAATCAAAACAAATCTTATTAGTCTCAAAGTACTAACAAAAACATTTATAAATTAATAACTAACAATTAATACTGTTGATTGAATTATATTAGTAATATTGATTAAAAAAATTATATTAGTAATAAAAAGAAGACAGTATTTGGCAATTTGATATTTAATTAAAGCAACTAAATGAAAGTTTTTAGCAGCCTACAAGCTTCTTTAGCCAAGAAAAAAAGCCAAGAAAAAAAGAAAAAGGAAACTGGTTATTACCTATCCTTCCGTTCAATTTTTAATGGTGTTTTTTCCTCTAAATTCAATGCTTGAATTTTTCTATATAAGTTAGCACAGTTAGTTCTTGTACATGTGCTACATATGCTAATAAAGTAAAATTACATGTGCTTAGCAATTGCAACAACAAAATGATTTAATTAGAATAAAATACACAGGCATCAAATCAAAATTTGAAAAAAGAATAGGTTTCTACATATGAGTTTTCTAAGAAATACCTTTTTTGACCGACATGAGGGGGAAAGAAAAAAGCCAAACAGCTGTAAATAAAGGCCACCCCATTATCAGGCCAAAAAAAAGCCACACCATTACATCATTTATAGTTATCAATTAATCCCTCGTCTAAATATAAACAAATGACATATTTATTTAATTTGATTAGATTATTGATGTTATTAATAACATAAGTTAGTTGATATGATATTTTTTAAATACACCTTAATCATTTTCTCTAATTTCCTCTCCCTCTTTTTTTTAATTATTGTTGAGAGCATTAATATAAGTAATTTAAAAAATTGACAAAAATTAGAAATATGAGTTACAAACTCAAAGACTAATAAATATATATGACGATAGCATACCAAATTATCCTTCCAGATTCCAGATGATTCAAGGAACAAATAAAACCACTTCACAGTTCACAAAAGCAAGTACAAACATGTTTAAAGCAAGTAGAAACACAGATTATATTCAGGTAAAAAAAGACACAGACAGATTATACATTTATGTGTACAAAAGTGTCGATATATATAACCGAATCGATATCATGCGTATTTCTTCTAATCAGATAGATTAAATTGTCAGTTTCTTCAAACCAGTTACCTCAAACAATCACGCAACTTAAAAAAGAAAAAATGCATCTTAGAAAAAAGAGAGAGATTTGAATAGAGAATCACTTACGGAAACCATCGTCGGAAAGTAACGAACCAAAGCTTTATCGTTCAAGACATCAACGACGGCATCGCGAATTCCAGGGAGGCGTTTGACTGCCTTTTCCACTGATCCAGCACAAGCAGCACACGTCATGCCTTTGACGTTGAAAATTGCTTTGTCCTCTCGAAAACTCATCGCCTCTTCGGGAAATCTTGTCATTGACGGATAGTGTGGCTCAGGCGACAGGTTGCCACAGCAGTGGAAGTGGAAATTGCTGAAGCATCTCCAGTGATTGTGGTTCTTTAATTTGGCTGTTGAACTGGACCCCATTAATCGGAGACCCTGATCACCTTTATGGTTGTCTCTCAGATTTTGTATGTGTAGAACTTTAATGTGGATCGTATATATAGTTGTTCACAAATTCTATGCTAAAGGTATTTTTTTAAAAGAAAATAAATAATAAGATATAAATTTTAAAAATATTCTTTTCTTTTTGTCTTTTCAGTTGTATGTAAGAACGTGTGAGCATAAAATATATAATCCTTTTTAAATATAATGTTGATTGAGTATTTTTATTAATCTACTCTTTTCAAACCAATTTTCATACCAAAAATCAAATACTCCCTCCGTCCCATAATATAAGGACCATTTTTTTTTTAATGATCTTGTCCCACAATATAAGATCCTATTTGACTTTATTTGAGTAATAAATGTTTTTTTCCCATTTTACCCATGCATTAATTTTCCCACACATTCTCTTTCATTTTCTTTTCATAATTACCCCCTCTCTTACTCATTCATAAATAAGGGCAATATGGTATATTTCCTACACATTTATTGTTTTTTAACAAACTCTAACTAATTTTTTAGGAATCCGCAATTCGGTTAAAAAGACCTTATATTGTGGGACGGAGGGAATACAATGCTTTTACCTGCTTTTATAAATTTGCACTAGTTCTTAAGAACCATTTATACTAGGCTACTTAAAATCAACACATGGGAATAGCTTCCACTACCCCTTGGATCTAAATTTTTTGGAGAGTGGATCAGATGCGGCACTACACTGAACACTCAAGTACATACATGCTCTTCAAGGAAGTTACAACAAGCATGTGACCCTGAAATTTCGAGAGGCTCGCTTGGTATGATGTATAAACCTTGGGATGTTGGATAAATTTTTAATGGTTAATGAACGATGAAATCATTTTGTGTGGAAAGATTTTGATAGCAAATATTGGATGTCTATGTTGGAATTGTTTGGTGTTTAAAATTTTAAAAGAGAAAGGCTAATTTGTGTATATGTGAAGTGCATTTAAATTACCATATTAAGTTATACCTTTTATAATATGGTAAGTCTTTCAAAAGTGTTTTAAGAAAGTTTCTTTTCAAACTATGTTAGTGGTTAAGTCAATTTTTTAACATAGTTAGGTTAAATCAATTTATGATGGAAATTCCTAGTAATCATGTTAGCATTCTCCCTTTTTCTAAAATGGTTAGCATTTTAAAAGTTTAACAAGACATTTATTATGCATAATTGTCTATTTCATAAATTGTTTAGAAAGCCTCTTTTCTCTCATGGGTAATTTTGCAATAATGATTAGTGAAAATGTTTTCTAATTATGTTAGTCTCTTTTATTTCTATTTAGAAATTATTTTCTATCATGGTTAGGCAACTTACACTAGTACAAAAAAACATTATTTACTTCCCCATTTCATATCTCTTTTTCAAATATTAAACTTAAAAAAGGTGGTGATAAAATCGTAAATATCTAAAGAAATTTCAAATAATCTATATCTCAATTATAATTATAAGATGTGGATTCTAGTTAAATAAGCGCTCTACTTTAAAAAAAAATAGGCAGGACAAAAGGCGGGAGAGAGGTGGTCGCTCTACTTTAGAAAAAGCTCGTCCTTCCCCATTTTCATCCAAGCGTTCTTCCTCATCTGGGTGTTCTCCAAGCGCAGCGTCGTTCTCTGGAGGAAGTTCCCCCTAACCTCTGTTTCTTCGATTTGTGGGGGGTTTTGTTTCACTGGCATTTAACGTTGTGCTTCTTCTCTCAAGTGTTCGAAGTTGTCAGAAACATATCCCTCGCTTCGGCTTTGATTCCTCATCTTGGTTTAGTAGTGGCTGTTGGAGTGGGTGCTGGGTCGACCATCGTCATCGTCAGCTTGTGCATCTCTGGCCGAAGATCTGATTCTCTCCCTTGATCTCTGGCAGAAGTTCCGATTCTCGTGCTGCTTCTGGCCTCGTTCGTGCCAAAGATGTCAGTGCTTTTGCCAAATGGTTTGTTTCTCTCTGCCCTTACTTCCATCTGTCACTCTTCAGAAGATCTCATTGTTGTTTTAGATTTTTTGGTTATTGATGTTCTGATTACATCGTATTTCATGGAGAAATAAATTTGTGATACTCTTTAAGAAGTCCCGGCATATTGATTCAATCTTATATGGTAACGGTGCTTTTTATTTTGATCTTGATTTATTCTATGCGATAATTTTGAACTTTCCATTTTGGCTTTTCTCCCCCTGTCGCTGAGTGTCTGCTGCCGGTTGGCTTAATGTATGTTCTATTCTCTGCAGTGAAGAGTGCAACAAGAATGTTCATTCATCTTGTTCTTGTAGGACATAACACTATGTTAGATGGTTTGCTCCTTCCTGACTTCTTTTAGAGTTCATTCGTCTCTTTTCTTCTTTCTTGTTCTTGTTCTTGTCCGCATTCAACGTGTGACCCAGACTTTTTTTGATTGTTTTCAGTTTGGGTAAGTAATTTTTGAACAATCATAGTCTCCAAGAGTCGAGTATGGACTAAGTATATGGAAGAGTGTGTAGCGCCACCACCTGGATAAGTTCAAGGGTGGGAGGGAGCCTATAGCAGTCGAGTCACATGGATTGATAGTTTGGAGACCATCTTTTCAACTATGGCTTGTAGCACTTATCAGAAGGCTAGGGTGGCCATTCTTCTGTTGGAAGGAAAGGCCAAGAAATGGTGGGGTAGTGATGGTGGTGTGGATGATGCCAGGATGACATGGGGGGATTTCAAGACTAAATTTTTTTTTATCATTTCTTCCCTCTATCTTTGAGAAAGGGGAAGGAATTGGCACTTATAATCTTAAGCAGGGTTTGATGCTTGTAGATGAGTATATGTTTATTGAGATGTTTTGTTATGTGACTCATCTATAATGTCATGATGATCTAGCTTAATTAAACTACAAATTCGGACAAAAAACCAACTCGATTTGTGACAACAAATCATACAAAAATCTGACAACAATTAGCACTAATTAGTGACAGCAAAACATCACAAAAATCTGCAACAACCAAACACAAACTTGACAAAAACCAAGTTCAAATTGTGCAACAAACCAGCTGCAACATGACTACGATTAAGCACAAAATGGTGACAAAAAACATGTACAAATGATGACAGCAAACCAGCTCAATTTCTGACATAAATCACAGCAACTGGTAAAAGATGCACAACTCATGAAAGTGTACAAAAACAAGAACAGAACGAGTCCTTAAAATAGGAATTTCTATGAAAATGAGACAGTAGGCAAAAACAAGCCAAACTATGCTGTAGGTTAATGAGACTAACCACAAATATATGGAATATGTAATCTCAGTCTTAAATATTCAATGGCAACAGAAACTTCTGAAATTATAAGACAAGTTCAACAACTTAGTATTCTTAAGATAAACAATTATCACAACACAATTACGGCAGCAAAAATGTCACATGCAGCAAGTAATGATGTCACTGCATAATGAAATAACCAGGACAAAAATGTATCAGCAGTAAATCCTCAGAAAAAAACCAACATAATTCAACATAACACAAGCATGCTTCCAACAGCAATTAGTTAACAGAAAAAGGCTCAAAAATTCAAGCAAGGTGACAATACCATAGTAGCTTCTTAACTATTAACAAATAGTAGAAAATGATGACTGCAACACATGTAGCAGAAAATTTCACAGCAAGAACAAGAATCAAGAGTGATAGTAAAGTGTAATTTTAATAGAGAAGTGAACCAATGAATGTTACACCTCCAAATCAATTTGAAAGGTAGAATGTGACTATAATTGGGTTAGAAAACCATGCAAAAATTCTTAGAACTCAATTTGATCCAGTTATAGTCACAAATCAGTTTGCACTTGCAAAGTAAAGGTTTGAAACCAATTTTTAGAGAAATGCTTTGGGAATTGGACCTCTCCACTCACACAAGTCTAAAACCATAAAAATGACTTGGGAAAACAAATCTGATGGTAAATTGAGCTCTAATTCAAAATTTTATCATATTAGGTGAAAAAGTGCACAAATTAGCCTTCTAATCTGTGCACTTCCAAAAATATCAGTAATGGAAGGCCAATGGCAAGGGAACACAATAAGCATATCATAATAATAGCCATAGAACAGTATGAATGATATTCTATAACTCAAAGAACCATAACATCTAGCCACACAAGTATTGCAACAAAGATTCACTAAGCAATGACTAAGCTAACTCAGAAATAGTGAGAATTTACAACACACAGTGAATACGCAATTAGCTGGCATAGTTAGTTTTTCGCCATGAATTAGCTGGCACAGTTACACAATGAAACAAGTTGCCACAACAAGCATTGGATTAAGTCCTATTGAAATATGAATTAATTGTGTATATATTTTAAGGTTTGTCTTTCCATCACAAAAGCTTAAGCCAATGTGATGGGGTTTAGCCCAATATTATATATTCTTAATCCACATCTCAACCTTTCGATGTGGGACTAATTATCTAATATTCTCCCTACTATTTTTGGTTTCTTGTTTTTCTCTGTTTTTTTTTTGCCTGGGCTTGTACCTTTTTTAAGTCTTAGAGGTCTCAAGTCTACTAATATTCTTTTTTCTATCCCATTGATCGAATAGCTCTAATACCATGTTGAAATATTAATAAATTGTATGTATATGTTAGAGTTTGTCTTTCCATCACAAAAGCTTAAGCCAATGTGATGGGGCCTAACCTATTATTATATTCTCTTAATTCACATCTCAATCGAGATATGGGACTAATTATCTAATACGTCCGAGTAATCCAAACTTAATCAATATTCCTGACAACTTGACAGCACTGTTGAGTAATTAGCAATTCTGTATCAGCAGCCTTAAACCGCCATGCCAACAAACAATATCTCATCAAAATAGATTCAAATGGATGCCTGATCACTTAGCAAAACAATCAAAAGATTATGAAATTGTGCAATATAGAGACAAGTAACAACAACCAAAAACAACAATTAAGCTTTATCCCACTAGGTGGGGTTGGATATACGGATTGTGCGATGCCATTTTGCTCTATTAATAAGCAAATCTTTAAATATATTATTCACTAAAAGATCTCACTCACTACTACAGAAAACATTTTTCACGTCTTTTTTTTTTTAAATTTTTCACGTCTCTTTTTGGTGGGACGTGGATAGACGAGACATAGAAAGTCGGAACTTTCCACGTCTCATTTTAAATGTGAGACGTGAAAAGTGACAACTTTAAATGTGAGACATGGAATGTGCCACTTTCTACGTCTCACATTTAAATGTGAGACGTGGAAAGTACCCGGTGCCAACTTTCCACGTCTTTTTTTTGTCTCTTTTTCAAAAAAGAGACGTGGAAAGTGATCAGTGACATCTTCTTCAGTAAACTCCTTGTTTGATTGAATCACTTCAACTGGCCTGAGAAGAAAGGCAAGGGGAGAGACGACAAATACAAGATTAATTAGAACCTTTCCACTAAAGAGTAAACCCACCAAGAGAAAAGACCAGACAAAAGTAAGGGATAAGACACAGGCTTTCAAACTGTTAATTCCTGTTTTCCGAAGGTTACACGGAAACTAATGCAAGAAACTAAAATCAACCCTTTGGAACATCCAAGCAAACTTAAACTAAAGAAGGTAAGCTCTAAAAGCTTAGGCTGCTCAGCCATTAAACATCATCTTTGGACAAACTTATCGTCTGCAAAACTAATGCAGACCATTAATAGTACTTTATATTATTATGCCTAAGATTCAAGGCCACATGATAAAAGACATATGGTCTCAATATAGATATGCATGTCAAAACATAAATAAGCCGCAAGCATCTATTTTGATGAGAAATAAAATGACATATTATTGAAAACTGACTCTGAACAATGCCAAAATATGACCAATTAAACCAACACTCATTTGAGACCCACTAAAACATATGAATTTGTTAATTTTTTTTATTTATAGATATGTCTCGAGTAATATTTTGAAAATAAATATTATGCAAATAAATGGTTTCTTATACTGTAACTATTTGGTAAGTAGTTGACCCAAATTAAAACAAGTATAATCATCAACTCACACCCACTAACGAGTAAAAACAAAAATGCCACACTGCGTAGAACATCTTTTTTCCATTCACGTTATCCAACCTCCAGGATGGTGTAGCTAGCATGATTAAATCAACACTCATCCCAACACTCTTCCTCCACGGTGGTCTAAAAGCCTCTCATAGTCAACCAACTTTTTACAATAACACAGATATGAGAATGAGAAAGGAGAATAACAAGCAATGATGACATTTCTCAATTTACACAGTCAAGTCACAAGGAAAAATATTTTGAATGCGATTTTGAATGAGATTTGACAGGGACATTGCAAGTATAGTATAAAAAATATTGGCATTCCAATATCCTGTACATATCAGAAATGTAAAATTCACTCACCAAAAGTAAAACCCACTGTGCTGATAAGTGCTTTGTTGCATATTACTATGGAAACAAAGGAGACCACTGACAAACTCTACAACTTCCCAAGCGTTCATCTCGATCTCTTTCATCCTCTTTTAATAGGACTCAAAACTGCTTAATCTACTCTCCTAACATACTCACCTAATGGCCTTCTTTAGACATGTTTAAACCACTTCAAACAAATTTCTACCATTTTCTTACTAATAGGTGCCACTTCAACTCATTCGCGTATATGGTCATTCTGAATCTTATTCTTTCTTGTATGACCACACATCCACTTCAACATCCCCATCTCAGCTACCCCCATTTTATGTTCATGTTGTCCATTCAAAGCGTAACATTCACTGCCATATAGTATTGCTGCTCTTATAACAATGCGATAAAACTTCCCTTTTACCTTATGGGATACTTTCCGATCACAAAAAACTCCAGTAGTTTTCCTCCACTTATACCACCCAGTTTGAATTCTATTGTGGACATCTCCATCAATCTCACCATCTTGTTGTAAAATTGATCCCAAGTATTCAAACCTTGTCACTTGAGTGAAGGTTGGATCTCCCAGTTTAACCTCCAAATCACCTTTGACTTGTCTATTTGAAAAATTGCAATACATATACTCTTTCTTACTCCTACTTAGACGGAAACCCTTTAACTCTAAAGTGTTTCTACATATCTCTAATTTAGAGTTAATCTCCTTTCTTTATTTAGCCAAAAGGACTATATCATCAACAAAAAACATGCACTTAGGGACTTCTTTTTTGATAATCTCAGTTAGACATCTATCACTAAGTTAAATAAATATGGGTTCAAAGATGATCCCTGATGTAGGATAATTCTTATACGAAAGTTTTTTGTCTCACCTCCTAGGGTTCTAACCTTAGTTGATACCCCCTATAAATGTCTTGAATTACTTTAATATATGTAACACACAATCCTTTCTTTTCTAAGGCTTTCCAAAGTACATCTCTTAGCACGCTAATATATGCCATTTCTAAGTGAATGAAAACTAAGCTCGAGTAAAGGAAGAGGGTTATGTTAGGCCCCGACAATCAACATAAAACACTGTCAAATCTCATGAACATGGATCAATGAAGAAATAGAGACACTAACAAAGGACAGAAAAATTCAAAGAGAAACAGACCACAAATTCAGCAATTGTCTATTGAAATAAGACAACGTTATAAAGTCTAGATTCAAAACAAGTTCAAGGGAACCAATCAAACAAGTATCTCATGAAAGATTCAAAAGTCCAATGTATCCAAAAATTTCTGATTCAATGCATGGACAAGATAGAGCCAAAAATAAGGGAAAAACAAATTAAAACTAAACAAAAAAAGTCAAAATATGCTAGAGAATCGGAACAAGCTCCACTTGATTAACCTTATCATATAGGCCTAAAAAAATTTCTAGAATCACTCCAATAGATAGTAGGAGCTACCCTAGGTCAAATATCTTGGTTTCTAGATTTTTAGGGACTTAATTTGGTAGAGTTTCACATACATTAAGAAAAAGACAAATTTTATATACTAGAAGTGATACCTAATTCTAATATAATTTTAATGTTCTTTTATTATTTTTGAAGATGTATGCAAAAGAAGAGTGGAATGGTGATGTGAGGTAATTTAGAATCAATATGAGATGATTTTCCCTCTTTGTATAAATTGAGTCTTCCTTGTTTCTTACACAAAATGGTCAAGTTTCCCCAAATCAAGTATTGTGCTACTCATATGAACTTCTTCCACTAACTAAGTTGAAGAAATTAATCCAAGTAATACAATTTGACTTGTTAATTTAGATTCATCCAAGTCCATTCATCAAAGAAATTAGCAACCAAATAGACTACTTAGATTCATTCATTTGAACTCCATAACCTAATCAACTAGATAGATATATGAAATTAGGAATTACAAATATTTGAGCAATGATTCCTTGAATGTAAATTGAATTAAACTAAATTTCATCATCTAATATGGAAATCAGTGAACAAAACTATTCATAACAATATCAAATTGAATTCAGCTAGAAAGCGTAGAATAGATTAAGAAACTAGAAGATGATGGATAGAAATTCCTTGTAGCACACTTGAAAAGCAGATTCAGCTTCAACCTCATTGAGAAATGACTGATTAGCCAATCATTGATGGAAGAACTGCTGCACCTATCTCGGATTTGGTGACACTCATGGCTGCTCATGGAAGAAGGGGATGGAATGTGAAGAATATAAAAAATGATTGGTCTACCCTATTGCTCAATATTTTTCAGGTGATAGCTCCTGATAAGGACTAGTAGAAAAGGGCCACCTAACACTCACTAAGGTTTTAGTGAGCTTAGTTTTGGTTATCTTGTGGTCTTGTATGTTGCCAAATAGTTGAGCATGTATTTGTCTCCGCGTTATTTTGAAAAATATTCTTAATATGACTATTATTTTATTTATCTATTATATTGTGCCTATGTGTTTTCGGTAAAGGCCTGAGGCCTTTTATACTCTTTGGTACTTTGTTGAAGTTTTTTTACATGCATGTTACTTTGGAGTTGATAAAAACACAGTTTTTGTTGACTTTTGAAATGGCTAATCAACTATGTTTTTTAAGAGCTCAGTAAGCTTAAATGGATAGATGTTTGATTATAACCTAACATAGTGATTAAAATTTACCAACCAATTTACAATTTACCTTTCTTTTTCCCAAATCAATTTGTCAATGCATAACAACCAAATAACATATCTGCCACATACTTTGTAGCTCACCCACAACCATAAATCACAATATGTCTTAACAATTAGGACACTAACATTCCAAGGACCATACAACATACGGAGGGTTGCCTCTCGAATCCTCGAGGTCACATGCATGTGTAAAATGAATTTAAACAACCAATCACAGTCCTAATATCCACAACTAACGAATTGCGGAATGGAATCAAATCCAACACAGATAATCACCACAAAAGTGCCTCTGGCCCATTCAATTTTCAAATCCATGGCTAATAATGCCAACAAGTACTGGGAAGAACCAATCTCAGTAAATCTCAACAATTACATTGATCCATAACATCAAATAAAAATGCGGAAGTAACAAATAAGCATGCCTAGTCTATAATGTTTGGTGATATACATGTTACTAAATAGCTAAGAAGAAACCTTACAATCAGCGAGCATTCTCCGGCTACTTTCCCTCATGTCTAGCACATGAGCTAGAAACTGAAAAATGAACAGCGAGGTGAGATATGGTCTGAGTAACACTTACTTTTCCCATTATGCCCTACATGTGTATGTGTAAGTGTACAGTTATGTGGGACCAACAACAATAATTAAATATCCAATGCAACAATTAACATGTTGTAACAAAAGTGTGGTAAAACCAGATGAAAATTAGTGATGCCAAGATAGTATGAATTTGAAAAGCGTTTATTTTCTAAGACATGATCACAAACCTCCGAAGAGGGTAGACCACATGTAGTGCTCGGTAGAAGCCTTAATTAACGACTTCATTGCTGTCACCACACATCATGCTGACAGAAGCCACAATTACTGACTTCACTGTTGTCATGTCCCACAATTTCCCTCATCGTGAGTCACCAATTTCCTGATTCCACGGGCCGACAGAAACCCCAGATACTGGTTTCACTACTGATACACCCAAAAGGTCACCCGATGGCCGTCAAAAGACCTTATCACATGAAGGGACGATACTAATCTCAATGATGTTAGAACTAACCAATTAGTCAAAACAATTAATGCACATATAATATGCTTCTTGAAAGGTTGGTAAATTAATCACAAAATCCACAATGATTGCTCAAATTCAATAACATATGCAAGATCTTTCAATGCATGTTCAATTTTCACAACAATTAACCTCAACATATAATTTTCACATAACCATTGTAACAAAATGAGCACATAATATTTCATCAATTTCAAGGCTTATGTGCCAATTTCCAAAATACCACCATTTAAAATCTTACTAACCACACGCACAGAGCAATAAGACAAGGAAGTGGTTACCTCTTGAAGTAAATTGAGTGTTACCCTGGTGCTCAACGAACTAAAGATCAATACTCGGCAACAACCAACAATACAACCATTCCACATTAATAATTTGATTATACATAACAAGATTATTTAAAATAACCCAAACCAAGACTCACATCCCAATCTATCTAAGGCCCAACCCTTAATCACAAGTCCCACTATCACACTCAACTCAAACATGGCATATTCATACCTATACTCCAATTGAACCATTAATCCTCAAATGATCACCATTATAATCCACAACAACGTAACCAAATAGATCATCAACAACAGTTATCCCTCTTATCTAACCCTTAAACACTTACATTAACCAAAATACACCTATAGGTCAATTGTATCAATCTTGCCTCAACCCTCATCACTCATCTAATCATCCAATTATCATCCTTAACCCAAACCAACTTACTACAACCAATAGAACAACCCCCAAGAGCATAGATAAAAAATCCCCTTTCATGCAACCACATTTTCAAAACTTTTTAAGACCAAAGCATAAGTTAAGTCACTACCCAAGAATCTAAAACTTTAGAAACCTTCATCCAACTTCAATAAACTTTTTAAAACCATCAAAACTATTTAACAATACTTATCCTCAAAATACACCACAAAATCGCAAAATTTTTGAAATTTTGTCAAGTCAAAATTCAATTTAGCCAAAGTCCAAAGGATTTTAAAGTTTAGAACACATTAAATATCATCAATAAACTTCTTGAAAACATTAAGCACCTTTTTACAACATTAATTCTTGAAATCAAGACAAAACCATAAGATTTCCTTAACTTTGTGGCACCAAAATCCATCGTAGATCAAAATCCAAGTACCCATAAAATTTAGAATCATTCTTAGGTAAGAAGAAGATCACTGAAACAAGAAAAACCAAATTACAATGTTAAATTTTGGATTCCCATACCTTAGGCAAAACAAGCTTAAAATCACTTCAAATCAAGGTTTAAATGTTTCCCAATCAAGATGAGTCATAAACATAGCTTGAGAAGGTTTAAAGGAAGATTAGAAATCAACAAAAACATTCCCCAAGCTCATATTTTCGAAATCATAGGAATCCCCAAGAACATCATCAAGAACACTTAAAGGAAACAAGAAGGAAATGAGAGAAAGGTGCTTATAATCACTTACCCCAAGAGAAACCCACTTAGTTTGCCTTAGGAACCTCAATCTCCAAACCCTAGTAGAGCAAATGATCTCTTCTCCTCGGCCTCTCACTCACAAATGAAACCCTAATCTTAAAAATCTGGTTTGGCCCATTTTAAAAAGCTAATGATGAGTTTTTGACAACAAGCTCATGGTGAACTACCCACTATTTGAAATGAGTAAGTTATACTTACTCATTTCAAAAATTGAAATGAGTAAGACAATTTCAGAAATTGAAATAAAAAAAAATAACTTGTACTTGATAATGAAAGGAAAAATGGTTGAAAACACACTTGGTCAAGATAATAAAATTCTAGAGTTACTTATCCCCATTTTACTTCATGAACTATGTTAATTTCCTCTTTATTAGCATCCTAATGAAACTTTGTGTGAGCCCAAGGTCCTTAGTCATTTAAAAAAGCTTTCTCAAGTCAAGTTCAAATTTATACTTTCATTAATTTTACAATCTCTTGGCACAATTAATGGAAGTTATGATTCAAAACTAACCTCCTTTTGACAATGTTAGGTTAGTAACTATATCTCTACGTTACCTAAAGATGGCAGGAAATATACAAGAGGGGGGTTGAATTGTGTATTTAAAAAAAATTTGAGGAATTTTAAATCAAGATGCACAAGGCTTATACTGGTTTGGTCCTAATTTTGACTTGCATCCAGTTCTTCAACCTCTATTGGGTTCCATTAGTGTTTTCCCAGGGTTAGAACAGGTTCCTGAATACTTTTACAAACTTAGATAATTTTCTTAGTAAGATCTCTCTATCTCACCAAATTCTCTCCCCCTTACACTTTGTAAGATTACACATTTCCTCTAGGATCCCACTATCCCAATGAAATCAAACAGTAGAAAAGATTAAAAGTTGAAAGCTTGCTCACACACTTGAGCTGGTGGATTACAGTTTGAAAAATAGTTGAGAAAACTCAGAAGTAAACTTGAATGCTGTTTGAGTAAGTAGTTGGATCGTATTTAATTCTCTACCTTCCACGTTTGAGCTTCAAATGCTTTTATAGTGTGTTAGAGAAATTTTCCCATTGAAGCTGTTATGTTACCTGTTAAGAAAATGAGATAATTTAGAGTGTTGGAGTGAATTTAACCGTTGTAATTAATGCTTCAGAGTTGTTTATTTGTTGTGCTTATTTCTCTCTACTTGGATTAAGGTATTGTTCAGTGTAATGCCCTCTGAGTCTCTACTTTATGATTTTGCTTGGCGTTTGTGTTCAACGAAACTTTCCTGAAATAGGCTATGCAAAAACTCCAGAAATGTAAAGTTAATTAAGCATAGTAAGAGTAATTAATTTTCAATTTCCAGATCGACAATCGGTAGCCTGACAGGCAATCGATTGTTCCCTTCGCTCGTCAATCGATGGTGCTTCAATTGTTCTACTTTTCTTCAGATTAACACCTGTAACACTCGATGGAAATGTTAGCCATTGAACAATCTTAAAGTATAGCAATTGATGGCTAATTTGTCAATCGATTGTCAGTCACTAATCAATTGAATATTAAACAATTTATGCTTTTCATTTTTCTTCTAAGTCAAGAAACAATCGATTATGTATCAATTGTTGTCGATCAATCGATGGCCATATACTTCAATCGATTGTACTCAGCCTGGTTTACTTTGAATATTTATCATATCAATCGAATATAGATGATGTTAATCAATTAAATCATATAACATTCGATTGGTCTTAGATAGACGATAAGCAATCGATACCCAATTGATTGGAGGTATAGAAGTTCAATCGATTGTTTGATGGCTATCGATTGTTCTTAACTTAGTTTTTAAAACTTGTTTCAAAACATTTTCTAAGTTAAGATATCTATAGTTTTCATAACCTAAGTCATGTTTGGTTATCATCAAAATTCTGAGGTTCAACATTATCAACTAACAATCCATTTAAACTTCAAGTCTAACATGATTTCATCCAAGTTCTAAAACAAAATACACTTTCTCAATTCATATGTCATTTAACAAATGAAATGGTGATCAAGCACTTGTAGAAGAAAGAGTAAGATGAAAATCCACACATAATTTCATTCATAGCATCAAAAGAGAGAAATATATAGTTCAAAGTAACCCTAGCAAAGGGTTTTAGTTACACATAAAGGAAACTAAAACAAAAATAAAGCTCTAAAAGAGTTCATGATAGCTAGCCAAATTGAGGAGAAGAAGGAAGAAGAATGACAACCAAGATGAATAAACCACAAATCTCTCCAAGCTCCTCCAAATCAATCCTTCAATCTTCCAAGCACTTAAAGCTCTCTCAAGAAGGCACACAACCCTAGAAAACTGCCTCCAAGTGTGTTGTGATCATTCTAGCTCGAAAACCAAGTATATGTCTCTGAAATCCGCCCCATTTAATCAAAATGCACAGCACTGTCGAGCACTCTCTCTAAGTTCTCCGTGGCGAACCCACAACGAACCACAAAAAAATTTTGCTCGCCATGTCTTCATCTCTCCTTCAGCTCCCCTTGATCCTTTTATTTCTTGCCTCCAAATCCTTTGATTCTCCTTTGTTGCTCTAGGTCTTTCCTAGCTCTTTACACTTGTTCACCCTCTTCCTATACAAGAGAGAGAGAGGGTTGATGAGTTTTAAAAATCATTCAAATGTATAATCATTAAGCTCCAAATTTAACACAAATGTAATTCTTTCTTTGTTCATCTTTTTCTATGAATTTTTGTATGCTTTTCACAACTATACCCTTGCAATCATGTATAAGTATGGGAAAAATGTGATGAAATGTATGAAATTATGGAGCTTATAACTATTATAGTTATGTTAATAAAGATTTGGGTTTTGGAGAGAGTTTTTAAGTTTATTTCTTTTTTAACTGTGATAGTCTTTGTGTTAAGTAAAAGCTTTTTCTATCATAGTAAGGACCTCAATTATAGTTTAAGAAAGGATTTGGTTAATTAAAAGTGACATTAGAAGGCAAATTAAAAGTCTACACAATGGAGGGGGAGGCTAGTACTACACAAGAGATCATCCCATTTCCAACGTTCTCTTGCCTCACACCATCGACTTCATCCCACCATCGTCGACGGTATCCACCTCTGCCGCACATCGCCATCCACCATTCCCTTCCTCCATTCAACCTCCATCGTCTGAAATTCATTCACCATTAGTGTCTTTTCCACCTCAAAATTCTGTTTGATAGATGAGAGTGGGAGCTTTTCATGTGCAGCTAATCCTTGGTTCCTTGGTAATCATTGAAGCTAGCTAGAGTTCTTTGAGCTATTAGGGAGTTTTCTCTCTCCTTAATTTCAGTTTTTCATTTTATAATTGCATATTGTGTTACATAGGTCTCTAAGAATTGTTATTTGCAGTTATATGGAGTTTTGTTTTGGTTGCTACACATTGTGAATGATATTATGTTTGCACTATAATGATGTGGTTGAATGATAGTTTGCCTAATGTTAGCTTTATTTTATCACTCGTGTGCGTGAAGCTCTTTATTAGCCAATAGGTTGCTAGCCTTCTCAATTATGAATTGAGCATGCCTTATGCACAAAGTATAATACATATTGAGTGCCAATTAAAATGAATCTAGGTAATTAAAAGCATTGTTTGGGTAAGATTTATTCTCACAAGCATAAGTACTTAATCAATCAAATTGGAGCAATGATAGCTAGTGGATTCATTCATCAAGGAATTTTACATTCGCAATTCATATCTTCCCTTTCACTAAGTTTTATCTAAAAAGCACAAAAAATAGTAGCTTAGGATTTACTTTTGTTGCATCAAATTAGTTGTAATGATAAATGATTTCAACAACCCAAAACCCATTTTTATAGTTTTTCAGTTGCATTTAGTTTCTAAGGATAGACATTAAGCTCCTTGAGAGACAACCAAGTGTTGTATCACTATATTACAATCCTTGATTTATGATAATTTGGGGCAATTGTATGGAGGTCTCAATCAAGAGAGTTAATATCAGACAAGTCCCATTGAGTTGTTAATTACTACATTGACAAGTGAAAATGTCATCGTTAACAACTCAAAAACATTATTGACAACTCATTAGGACTTCTCTGATATTAACTCTTGTTTGAAACCTCCATGCAATTGTCCCTAATAATTTTGCAATTGATCCACAAGGCTAACATAACGATTAAATCAATGGCGCCGTTTCCAGTAAGTCATTTTTTACTCCCTAAGTAAACTAAGTGTCAACAGAACGGACGTGAAAAGTGCTTCTTACAGTAGTTTCAAACAACAAAGCACAATATATACCATGTCTATATCTTATTTAATCGAGTACGGACTTTTTTTCAAGGAAAAAGAAAGTACATACGTAATATTACTCTACAATATATACATATATGTATATATATATATGATATCATATATGAAAGTCGTAATATATCACAAAGAGACCCAGACAATTCAATACTTGCGAAGACACATTTTAACAAGATACATAACTACACCCTTCCTTTAACAACAACAGTAGAAATCCCTGACAGAAAAAAAAAAAAAAACACGACAGTAGAAATGAAATGAAAAAGAAACAAACACACACCCTTCATTTCCAGAATCCCCAAATAAGCTTCACCACTTTTGACTGTATTATTAGGGTCCACCATTATTGTTCATGCAGTTGCAAGTGCTGTTACATTTCCCACAAGGCATGCCTGTAGATGGTGTCTTACTTCTCCCACAAGTACTATGATCATTTTGATGACAGCCACAAGCTTGCTCATTATTCGTCATAGATGATGGGGGCTCTTCCTTTTCCATCCTTGATGCTGTTACTGAATCCATGTTATCATGCACCACAAGGAAAAGAATAATGGTAAACAACAAGACTGATTTTACTGCCATGACTGATAAAAAAAAACACTAGCTTGCTTTCTAAATATTTCTGCAGATCGATGGCTTGTTAAATCTGACTTGTGAGACTTCTATTTATAATCTAAGACACAGCTAAGATTCCAAATGCGTGCGATCATGAAAATGTTTTTTTAATTTAATTTGGTTAAACCCACAGATCGACATGTCACTCCTAGATTACATGTTAATGGAATCATAGTAAGAGAGAGAAGGATTGTGCCTACTGAATTTGTTCCCATTATATCTTTTTTTAATGAGAGTGCGATTTGTTTTTTAAAAGGTGACAATACCAGTTCCAAACCATGCGAAACTATTCTAAATTCCTATCATTCACTTTTTTTCTTTTGAACTGAAAAATTCCTATCATTCACATGCCTCACTGCTGCAAAAATATTTTTACCTCAGTAATTAACATAAGTCATTAGAAGCCTGATGATTTAGAAAATTGAAAATTAATATTTCAGCATTTGAAAAGGATTTAACATAAGTTCTGTATTAGTTTATGTCAAATTGATGTTGAAGTACAATATCAATATATATGCTTGGTGTTAGACTATGTGTTTGGGGTCTGCCCTCGATCGGACGGATCGTCCAAAAGAGGATCCGATGAATGAGAAGCGATCTGAGAGAAATTGATTGTTGACTTAATAAGCATTTATTGTTGATTGAAGTCAAATCGTTTCCTTTAAGGGTAATGAGGGAATATGTCATAATGGCTGATTGATGACATTAATGAGAGGCAATTATGATGATGATACTCTTCCTTTCTAGCATTCGTCCTAAACACTATAAATAGGAGGTACTCTCAGTGTGTTTTCCCAACCCAGCCAAAGATCTCTCTCTCTCCCTCTCCCTCTCCCGCTCCCTCCCTCCCTCCCTCTCCCCCCTGCTTTGGCGCCGTTCGAACTCTGGAATTGTGAGAGGAACAAAAGTTGCCCCCCCATCATCAATCCAAGAGAACGATTGGCCTCTCTCTCTATTTTCGGCTACTTGTGGTATGAATTCCCCTGGGTTCTTGTAACCTAGATAGTGGTGTGAGCTTTAAGAATCTTTTAATTCTTAGTTCTGTGAATATTATTTACTTTTCATGTTACTGTTCGTGTACCCAATTTGAGTGTTTCAATGTTCGGGTGTTCGTGTTACAGCATTTATTTTAGATCTATTACTACATCGAATAGTGTTAAGGTAAGCTTTAAAAGGCTTCAAACAATCATCACTTGAAGCTGCATAATTTTTAAAATCGATTTTTCCCCTTTATTGAATTAATAATATAAATGGGTTTGAAGAAATTATATATGCGTTACCTAAGGCATTATTGTATATATTCGTTAGAGGAATATTTTAAATACTCATTATTGGAAGTTATTCGACAAATTAAAAAACAAGCTTCGTAGTATAAAAAACTGCAACTGCGATTAGAAAGAATACTATACATATGCAGTACTTGAGGTATTTACAACCGAGTTAGTTGCATATGTATTCGCTAGAGTAATATACAGTGGACTGAACATTGTATATATGCAGCACACAAAGTCAAAAACAAATGCGCATTTTAAAAGTCAGGTTCACTAGCTAGAATTCGATGTAGTGGAAAATTATTTATGTGCAAAAAGTTCAAAGACGCGGTAGATTTAATAAAGATAGCTTTATTAAAGGATAATTTCAGTGGGTTGCTGAATGAAAGTAGGGCGAATGTATAAAAATGCCCATGTAATTTGATCTGAGGTGTATCCAACACCGTGAAGTTTTTTTGGGTCTAAAAAGTGCCCATATAATTACCAAAATGGGTCAAAAGTGCTCATGCCGTTAATATGCACTAACGGCGTTAAGTTTTTAAAAGTTAAGAAAAATAAAAGGTGCAAAAATACCCATGAAGTTTGGTTCGAAGTGCACCCAACGCAGTAAACTTTTTTTGGCCCAAAAGTGCTGACACTAGTTACCAAAATAATTCCTTCAGCATCTATTCTGTTACTTTACACATGTTAGGTAGGAAAAATACACAAGATTTGGGTGAATTTGGTATTTCAATAAAATATTTTTCAAAACTTTAAGTTTAAAATCAATTTTCAAAAACAGATAAGAAAGAAACAGAGTATTGAAATCTTATGCAAATGCTTGTAGATCAAACAATGTATATGATAAAACTCATAGGAATTTAGAGAAACAAAGTGTAAAGATTCGAAGTCCTAAGCATGTATTTGTAGCCCAAATTTTTCTCTGTAATTTTATGTTTCAATTTTCCTTCATCAATGGATATATAGGCTTTTGAGAATGCAAACAAACGTTGTGTAAAATTTACCTAAGATTTTAATACTCTGTTTCTATCCTATCTGTTTTTTAAAATTGCTTTTGATCTTACAATTTTAAAAAATATTTTATTGAAATACAAAATCCACACCCCCTCTTATGTATTTCTCCTGTCTAATTTGTGTAAGGTAATGGCATAGGAACTGAATGAACCATTTTGATAACTACGTGGGCACTTTTGGAGAAAAAGTCCTTCGCGGTGTTGGGTGCACTTCAAACCAAACTTTATGGGTATTTTTGCACCTTTTGTTTTCAATAACTTTGAAAACTTAACGCTGTTAGTGTATATTGATGGCATGGGCACTTTTGACCCATTTTGGTAACTACGTGGGCACTTTTGAGTCAAAAAAACTTCGCTGCATTGGGTGTACCTTAGACAAAACTATATAGGGATTTTTACACATTCACCGTTGAAAAGTAAACTAACTTAACATAAGAGAGCGAGTACATTGACACGCACAAGTAAACAAGATTCCTTCATCGATGTCCTTTTTGAGTCTATTTTAACAAGAGCTTTATCATCTTCAAAAGATGTTGTTGATCATTAACTATTGCCCGTGGGTTCAAGTAAAAAAAAGGTAAGGAATTTAACTATCTTGGCTAGTATTTGATTCATAAGGAATTCTTGTACCTGATTATTTTATATTTTTACTTACTAATTATAAGAAATTAGTGCTTTTTTTAGAATAATACATAGCAATTTAGGCACTTTTACATTTAGAATCCAATTGCATTGAGTTATTTGCTTTTTGGTGTTAAATTGAGCATTTTAAGGTTTGAATTCATGAATTTATGATTTATAGACTTGGGATATTACATATGTACTTGAATTTGTTATTGTAAAAAGTTTTGATGAAGATGTGCCCGGATTTCAAAGATTATAGTTTATTACTCGAATTTTAGAAATTACAATCTGGTGACATGGCACTGCATATATCTCAATTGGGTAAGAACAAGTTGGGTAATTTGGTAGCTTAAAGGAGGGCAAAGATGGAATTAAAAAGTGCTGAATTTATTTCATATTTTTTTAAATAGAAATTGTAAAAGTAAGGGCCTTATTTGGAATATCGCTTATTATCTAGCCTAAACCTTTGGATCTAGGGCATCAAATACATGACTCAAACATGCCCTCTAGTGCCGTGATATTTTGCCAAAATGTCATGGCATTTTCACAAGAAAAGAAATATGTGCTTTTTGGTGTTGTGACATTTTGCCAAAATACCATGGTACTACTTACAAATCTAAATGACATCTTTTCTGGTGGTGCGGTAACATTTTGTCAAAATGTCATGGCACTAGTTAAGGCACTTATAAAGCTTGCTAATTTTAATTTTCTAGAACCATGATATTTTCCTCACATGTTATGGGACAATTTTTAAATAAAAAATTCAAAAAATCAAATTTGTAAGAGAAAATTAATTGTAAGTCTCATGGAAGGGACTAAATTAAGGTTAGATCACACAAAATATCAAAATTAAATTGAGGTCTTTAGGACTTGACTTTAATTATTTTGAAAAGTAAAAGTATCATCTCACCACCCTTACCCATTTCTCCCTCGCCCTCTTCTCCCTCACCCGCATCCTCTTTCACAAGTCACTACCGAACCAACTTGTTAAATGGCAATGTGTTTATCCATCTTACGAGGAAAGCGTACCTCATACCCCTGCACCCCACTAAACCGCATCTTCGCTCACATGTCACTATTCATTCTTACTTCCTCGGACTAATTTAATACTCCCTCGTATGCTTTAAATATAAGACCATTTTAACTTTTTTTTTTTGTGGAAGTTAAGGAAGCAAATTAGACCACTAAATTATAACATATGTCACATGAAATTATATTATATGTTAGTTTATAAGTAGAATAAATTAGTTTTGAGGAAAAATGAGTTTTTTTGGGACTGAAACTACTTTTTTTTGGATTGAAAAAAAGTTAAAGTGGTCTTATAATTAAAATCGGAGGGAGTATTCTAATGGGACTTGTAATTAATTTTTTCAATATTTATTTCTTATATTATTTTAATTTTAATTATCTCCTGCAACGTCCCTTTGCGTTTCTTATTCTATAAATATAAATATAAATATAAATATAAATCAATCTTGTGTCTGCATTTTTTTACGAGAAAAAACCCCGTTTTCCAATTTTGCCCCGCCCCTCAAACTTTTCCTTCATCGTGCTCCCCCTCCCTTCACCATCGCCTTGACTTTCTCCCTCACCTCCCTTCTCTAGCCTCCGCCGTCCGCACCCTCGCCCACCATTACAGCCGTGTTCATTTTTGTTATTGTTCTCAGCGGCACCGTCTCATCCTCTCTGCCTTGTGCCCCAAATTGTCGTTGAGGTATTATTTTGATTTCTTGTAATTCATTGAACTATATCCTTTTGGTATTTGGGTTTAATAGACGCTTCGATTCACTCTGATGTTTAGGGTAATCTATGAAACTGCTTTGTCGATGTTATTGAAGATTCCACTTCCAACCTGAGATCTTCTTTTCAGTTTGATTATCTCTGTGATTGGGTTCTTAAGCTGCTTTGAGGCATTGTTCTGTTATGTAGAGTATTTTTTTGTCAGACTTATGTTAGCATGGCAATCGGATTTTGGCTTTGCACTCTCTAAATTTGTCATGCTCATTTAATGTGCAATCTGATTTGAATGTGTCTCTAAATTTGTTAGCATGGAAACTTGATTTCCTTCCTTCATTGAGTTATGAATTAAAATTCTTAAACACTGATTCTAATGCCTTTTGATTGCTCTGATTTCAACTTAATGTTGTGATGAATTTGGTGTTTGTCTACTTTGTTTTCACGTGGATTTTCGGTACATTTTTTTGGCATACCATTGCTTGAGTTTGGTGCTTGTGAATGCTATGCCTATTGAGTTGTGCACTGAATTTTTTTATGAGCTTTAAAGAGTATCTTGGACATACACCTGAATCTAACTGAGCAATCCTACTATTGAATGCTTATTCTTACCACTGAGGTGCTTTAATTTGATCCCTGACTTTTGCAACTTATATCTGTTTCAAATGAATCTGCACACTGATGTGCAATATAATTTTCTTGGCTGATTTGTATGTTGTGAAACATGAGTTCATTCGGTTGCATTTTTGTGAGCTATTGTGAGCGGGACTTGAAAATTTTCTCAATCCTGACTGTCTACCTTTACTCTCACGCCCTTTCTCTCTTACTTATTTAATATTATGGATCATCAATAGGGATTATGTGGAAAAATGTTGAGAAAAATTAAAAAGAGTTCTTTTCTTGATCCAACATATCTTGATCAATATTGGGGAAAATTTTCTTTTGCTTTTTGTTTTGGTATGGAAATTAGAGTGGGACCATGGCTACTGATTCACCTGGTTCTGTTCGCAAAGGTGAGTCCCAATGGATGAATCATCAACAAATCGATTCTATTTTATGTGCGCATTAAATTATACTATGGATTAATTAGAAGGTTTTAATCTAATAATCATCGTGAAGTGGTGGTCCATCTCAGAGCTACCGGTGATGCTCCTATTCTCAAGCAAGCGAAATTTAAGGTATTGGTCAATGGGGTTGGACTTCTACTCTCTCTCTCTCTCTCGACCTTGACTTCTTTTAGGGGTTGGTTTTAAAATTTCAATTTTTCAGTCAAATTGCTGATTTTCTTGTTGCCTATGTAACTGAACCCTCAAAGTTCTCTTTTATAATTTTTCTTTTAATGACAATATGATGTTTGCAGGATTTCATTGGAAAAGTGGTACTGGAAAATTAGATATCGTCTTAGTTTACATTTGATAGCAATTTTTTTGTGGGATTCCTCTGAATACACTCTGCATTATTTGGTACACAAACTAGTTAGAAAGGTGGTGGTGTGTTGTAGTTCTCAACAGTTTGTGCCAAATCATTAAAATTTATTCAACTAATAGGGCCATGCGTTGCTTATCAGGATCAAGATAAGTTGAGAGCAAAGTAAGTAGTTTCTATTAGCATGGTTTCCCCTGAAAAAAAAATGGTGTGATTTAAGTCAAATGATGATTTGATATAATCTTTTGAGCTAAAGGTGTTAAATGAATGGCAATGTAGTTGGGCTGGGGGATCTCATCCAACTGAATATTGATTGACTTGAGCTTTTGAGACTTGTTAGTGGCATTTTTTGGGTGTGTATGAATGAAAGTTTTACAACTAGTGAAGTTTCAGTTATAAAGTTAAGGCTTTTCTTCTTTCCTTTGGCCCATGACCTTCCATCAAACTGCCCAAACCACTCGGTATCAATATTTGCAGTATCAGACTAGGAATGGAAACAATAAGTTTAAGAAACTGTCGTCTGAATCAACATTCATAGGCCTAGTTGTAGTCCATGATCTATTTTAAGAGGGGTGTAGGCATTATTAAATATGTGAGGAGTTAATAGGGCCTGTGGCTTGAATAGTTTCATACGCACCAATTCTCATCCTGAAATCAGGAAAACGGGATCGAATGAGCCATTCTATTATTTTACGGCTTAGAATTTGTAATTTCATGCCTATTTATACACCTGGATTTGCAGCCTTTGATTCTAGACAGAATAAAACTGTTTATTTTGAATTGAAAACAGAGGGTTAAGGAACACCTAAACCTTACTCATGGTAAGGGTGGGTTGGCTAGGTAGAGGTCGATGCCTTAAACATTCCTGATGTTATGAAAAACGAAAAAGTTCAAGGCGTATTATTATGTTTTCTATGTCTAGTCAACATTGAATTGGTTAAATGATTCCATTTTGGAAGATCTAAAATTGATTTTTTGCGTGAATGGTTGCAAATTTGGTGGTGAGCCATTTTCATATACTATGATAATGAATTCCTGAAAAGAAACATGAATTTTATGTATTGCTGATATGGCAGATTCCTGGGACTGATAAATTTGCTAAAGTGATAGACTTTCTTCGCCGGCAACTCCACAGGGAGACATTGGTAAAAAATCACTGTACCTTTTACCATGTTGATTGTCAAATACTCCACTAATGATGAATACTGTTTTTTTTTTTTTCAATGTGCAGTTTGTATATGTGAATAGCGCTTTCTCACCAAACCCAGATGAATTAGTTATTGACTTGTATAATGTAAGATGTCAACGACTCTTTTTATTTTTAATTTTTCAATTTTATGCCTTTTTTGTGATTAATTATTCATATTTCTGATACTATTGTTGGAATTGAATTATTTCATTCAATGATAATAATTTGTTCATCTTTGTTAGACAGAATTAAAGAGATTGTAACTCTATACACTTGTGTGCAGTAGAATGCATTAGTTTGTGGTAATGTTTGATTAAGATTTTGTCATCATTGCTTCATGCTTAGAAAGTAGAGAAATTAATTGCTCTTAGTTTGTTATGAATACTCCTTGAGAGTAAGAAAACGTGTGTTTTTGTTTTAACCTTTTGCGGCAGTCAGTTTTTTGTTTTCAAAATAATATATTAGACATTTTTGCCCATTCAAGATTTATTTGTTTAAGACAAGTATGCTCTTTAACTAAACTCATAAAAATATAAACATAGATCAAACCAAATCATGAAACTTAACTTTTGCCATTTCACTGAACTAATATTACACTATACCAGCATACAAGATTGAACCCAATAACCATGTCACCCCTAGAAAGCACAGACATGAGAAATGATGAAAAGCCTATCGATATACCATTGCTATAGGATATTGAATAGCACAGATACTACAAATGACACAAGTGTAGAAAATGTATTACAGACTCTGAACGCCAGCAAATAAGATGAATGAAAGAACTAAAATATTTACTACAGAAACACACATACCTCAAGCACAATATAGAGCTAAATTCTCAAGAACATAACAAGTTTGTTAACTTTTGAGTTGTTGGCTCTTTGCTTGATCTGACTGATTGTTTTCCTCCCCATAGCTCAGCTCTCTTTTTTTCCCTTCCTTCTATATACTTGCGTCAACGACCCCTTAACTGCTTCACTTACCTTTTCATCAATCATTATGACTACCTTGTTTTGCTCCTCTACTTTTCTGTCTTATATTGTCCTTAACCCTTGTGCCTTCTCTGGACCTCCATCATGTCTCCATTGTGAATAATGATTGTAGTAGGGGGTTGGAACCCATTACATTTCAATCTTGGAAAAGGGAGAAGTCAATGGTAGGGGAGAAGTCAGGGACATGATAAGATTATGAATACTAAAATGATGGAGTTAGGAAGAAATTGGGTGACGTTGGGATCACATGTTTTAATTCATGCCAAAGTCAATTCTCAAGTCTGATGCATTTCTGCATAAAGGAAAAAAAAATTAAAAAGAAGAAAGAATGAATTTTGTCTTATACTATCGTTGTTGATCTGATCATATAATGGGCAATTGTTCAGTGTTGCAATATTTGTGGCTTTCAAGTACTAATTATCTTGTTCACTATCTTATTACATCTTTTAAAGTTATGATTTCTCATGTTGCTACCCATGGTTGTCCAGAATTTTGGGATCGATGGCAAATTGGTGGTCAACTACGCTTGTTCCATGGCATGGGGCTAATTCTCAATTATGGCTGCTGATTTGTAAATGAGTCCATAATCGAGAGTACGTAATGTTTGCCTTAATTTTTGGATTTGGGAGTCTAACGCTTAAAATGTTGGAATGCAAACTTTGAGTTGTTCATTCTCTAATCATTATGAATAGATTCAATCAGTTATTTTGTTAGTCAACACAGTCAACTGAGACAGTCCCTTGCAGTAAGTAGAAATTACCCACCAATCATTCATTCGTAGACAGAAATAGGGATATGAGCTTATTGTTTCCTTGTTAATATGATATGCATTAATTTTTTTAATTAATTTGGCCTTGATATAAATTCAAACTCGGGCCATGGTTCTCTTGGTTGGATTCTCCTTCACTAAGCCAAGGATCATTGGCAGTGGATAAGTATATTATCTGATGCAGAAATTTATTTCTGGTTTTCTTTCTGGTTGAAAAAGGCAGAGATCTTATATTCTAATGACTAACTACCAGGGAAAATTAGCAGTTTTGTGAAAATTTAACCAGAAAGAAAAAGAACTGCTTAACGTTTAAATTTATCAGCAACTGAGTGCTTTTGATAATATGGCAATGAAGTTGCGAGTTGGTAGGTGAAAGCAAAAAGTTTGCTATGCAGAGAACATTCTGTAATTTTTTTATTTTCTCATTCCAATGAAAAATGTTGTTAGATAATGCACAATGCAAATCTTCTCCAGAAAGAATGTCTCTTCTAAGGGTCAATGGCCCCTCATTGACTTGATGTCCGCCACCATTGTTTCATTTGATAGGGCATAGGAGTGCTCTCCCAAATTCACAATCCCTGTGTGAAGGTTGACGAAGTAAAAGAAATATAAGATTATGATTTGATGGTATCAAACCTTATTGAAAAGGGAAATGATTCACAAGTCTTGCAATCCGAGCCAAATTCATTTTTTGATAGACAAACTCAATCAGGTCCCCGTTCCTACACATTGAGCTAGAGTAGCCTGTTTTGTTCCAAAAAAAAAAAAAAAAAAAGTTAGAGTAGCATATACGTTCATCACAATTGTCTAGTAGATTTTGGGCTTCCTATTTAGTTAGTTCCGGCCTATTCTATTTAAGTTTGCTTATAATCACATTTGTTGTAATGATTATAATTATTTATAGGTTATAGATGTTGTGTTCTTAGTATTTTGTAATCATTTGGAGTTCCCTATGTTTTTGGTACATATAAAATCGTATAGTGAATAAATGGATAAGGCAATTTTTTCCCTCAACTTTGCATCTTGCTTTTATATTGACCTTCATTGTGTCTTTATGTGAGTTTCATCTATAAGCTTGACCGAATCTTGCTATCCTCACATAATGACATGTTGATCCTTGTCATTTTATATGTGGTCAGTTTTTCCCCAAACTAAATGATTGCGCAATTCGTTTTTCTTATTCTCTTAAATATCAACACGTGAAATTCGTTAAACATGTACTTCATGAAGTTTTTTGAACAACTCAACATTCAAGCTTTATATTATATAACAAAAATATTCAGCAAACTTTTGAGTAATATAATATACGTCAAAGAAAGTTAGATGGAAGAAAGGAGATGCAGTGTGCATGCATGCGTGTGGCTTTTCAATAGAAGGGTTGTTACTAGTCTTACTCCCTCTAATCCTAAATATAAGATGATTTAAGAAATTAATTAGATTAGTAGTTTGTAAAAAATATGTAACATTTTCTAAAATACATTTTTAATCGTTTGCATAGAAAAATGCTCCTTTACTAGAAAACCCTTGATATATGTGATTCATAAAATGAGTTTAGAAGGATAATTATAAATTTGAGTGATAATGTGGATTGAATTCTTAAAATTGATAGGATGAGAATAAATCCCTCTACTAACGTTTTCGTTTAGGAAGGGAGGGAGTATTATGGCTTTCATTTTTGTAATTTACTTCTATAATAATATATAATTATATTATAAATATGATTACATGATTTCCAATCAATTATATGTTTGATAGGGTGTATATGTGTTTGTTATATACGAATTTATCCCTTTCTTCCATATAAGGCCTCTGACAATAAACATAAAGTACTTAATGTATGCAAATTTGCAAATACATGCAGCATCAAATCAATGATGGCTCCCCACTTATCATTGATTTAGGGCATATTTAAAATATATTTAGGGAGTAATCAATGCTAATTAAAGATATTTTAAGAGTTTTTAAGAGAAAATTGTACAAACCTGTCATATGAGCTTTATTTGATTATTTTTTAGAAATATATGATAATTTATTAGTAAATTTAATTGGCAAGGTTCCCTAACATTTATGCATATTTTTGATAGGTAAATATGGATATTCTAAGCAAGGCAGGAGAAGAAGATTGAAGGAATATAATGGAGAAAGCTAAAACTCATTTGTGGGAAATATCAGAAAAGTGCCTCTAGCGGCCAAAGCACTATGCAAAAAATCTATAAAACACATAGCATCATTTTTTATCCTTTTTAAACACATAGGGCACGAAATTTGAGAGACTCTCAACCCCCTTTTAACCCAAGAAATCCTAGAAACGATCAGAAATATCTATGCAAGCAAAAACGGAGCTAGGGTTCAAGAAATTGGAGCTGGAGAGGAGAAATTGGAAATTCTTCCCCTCCGGTAGTATATTTTCTAGTTTTCTTCAATTCTTTACTACTTTTGTGTTTTGGAAATGGGATATATCTGTATTTATTAATTTAGTCCATTCATGAGCAGTTAAATAGTTTGTTCTAGGATTGATTAAAACTTTGTAGGGATTGAAACTTAATTTGTTTTCTTTTCTTTTAGTAATTGATGACTATATTTGTTGATTTACTCTATTCCTAATGCCTCTATTTGACTAATCATCTTTTAGAGTGATGCATTCGTTTAAATTATATTAGAGAGAGATAGTTTGGATGTAGAACTAGGGTAAATCAGATTATACTTGAAGTTTAAATCAACTAACGGATGGTTTGTTGTTAGAATAGAGATATATTTACTGACGTAGTATTGTCAGATTAAGGTTTGCTCTTAAGGATTAACTCTCAGTAATTTGTAACAAGAGATAGAGCAATTTTATTGAGAAGTATAAATTTGATTTTGACTCGAGAGAGCGTTTCAAATACTTTAGAACCTTAGCCAAACACAAGTATCATTTAAAGACTAAATGAAGGGAAAACAATTAGGGTTCATGAAATACAATGGTGAGAATTAATCATAAGCTATAGTTCATTGATAAAGTAAATTTCCTTGCGTTCCTTAATTTTTATCTTAAAATGGTTTTCAAGCCTGACTTCTATAAAAAATTAATTAGTTCTTCAACTTAGTTGAATTCATTAGACTGTTGTTTGATTGAGATTTTAAAACAAATCTCCACGTGAAAGATAATTTTATAATCTTCATGATCCGTACTCTTCCATACTCTTAGGGAAGCCCTCTCAACATGGCTTATGAATCTATCAAATACATGGGTAAATTTCAAAACTCTCAGAATAATAGTTACTCTCAAACCTTTAATCCAGTATGGAGAAATCATCTTAATTTCTCATGGAGTAATGGGCAGACCTTGAATTCACCTGTATCTTCTAGTGTAAAACCTAATCATCCACTGGATTTTCAAGTTCAATCAAGGAAAATACCTACTAAAGAAGGAGAGTCAAGAATGGAAAAGATGTTTACTCAAATCTTAGCTAACCAAGAAATTGAAAGGGCTAAAACTCAAGTGACTCTTTCTCTTCACGAGACAGCAATTAAGAATGTTGAATTGCAAATGGGGCAGTTGGCCTCACACATGAATGCTATGTTAAGAAGAAGTCTTCCAAGTGATACTATTCCCAATCCTAAAAGTAATCATATTGAGGAATGTGCAATAATGTTAATGATAAGTTGCTATTAACAAATGTGACAATTTCACTAAAGAAATTGTCATGGAAGAGGATGCTATTAAAAAGAGGAAGTAAGAGGAGAATAAACATGATTTTAGAGCCTAAAAGCATAGGGATGACAAAAAGAAGCAGAAGAGGCCATACTAAAATTTGCTCATCCACTACCTTTTCCTCAACGATTCAAGAAGCGTGAGGGAAATGCTCAATTTAAGAAGTGTTTGGAGATGTTCAAACAGTTTCCCATCAACATTCCTTTTGTCGAGGCACTTGAACAAATGCCAAAATATGTAAAAATCCTTAAAGATGTCTAAGAAGTAGAGATTCAACGAGATTGAGACAGTAGCTCTTACGGAAAAGTGTAGTGCAATCCTCCAAAGGAAACTTCCACCAAAGACGAAAGATCCAGGTAGCTTCTACATTCCTTGCAACATTGGAAAACAATTTCATGGTAATGCCTTATGTGATCTTGGGGATAGTGTCAATCTTATGCATCTTTCAATTTTTAAGAAATTGGAATTGGGAAAAGGTAGACCAACGACTGTGACATGACAACTTGCAGATAGGAGTGTGGTTTATCCTTGTGGCATTAATGAAAATGTACTTGTGAAGGTAGATAAACTCATTTTTCCAGTGATTTCATTGTTATTGATTGTGAGGTGGATCAGGATATTCTATTAGGAAGACCTTTCTTAGCAAGTGCTTGAGATTTAATTGATGTTGAGAAAGGTGAACTCATCATGCGAGTTGACGATGAACATGTGACATTCAATATGCATAAGCTACTAAAATCTCCCAATGAGCCTAAGCAGTGTTTCTTTGTTAATATGATGGAGCAAATGGTGCAGGAATGTACCTTTAAACCAACTCATAAGGAGTAATTTGAATTTTTGTCATTAAGGATTCAAGAATCTGGTCAAAAAGTGGAAGAAGACATGATTGTCTTGGATGCAACACTAACTCATCATAAGAGTCGAGTGTCAATGGAAACATCATATTAACCTTCCCTTGATAGACCATGTGTTAAAGCATATATAGGCCAATTTCTCCTGAATTGAATACATCACCCTCTGATCTTTATTATGCTTATTTGGGAGACAACGAACCACCATTGAGCATAACTAAAAAATTGACCAATGAATAAAAAGAACTACTTTTAGGAATTCTTGATGCATGTAGAAAAGCTATTGAGTGGGTTGTGAATATAAAGACACAAGCACACACCCCTGGTGGAGATGAGCTAAGCAATGAGGAAAATGAAGGACACAAATATGGCAGCTATGGATTAAAGCATTATTGTGGTGATGGGTTGAACCATAAAATCTCCACCTCACCCTTAGCCAATGTCACTTGAAGAGTAAAGAGTCAGGCTGGAGGACTATGAACCAAGCAATTCTTGGGAGTCATTCCAAGTTCTGAACTTTTCTTTTCATTTGCATTTTTCTTGTTTGTTTAGGTAGGTTTATGTTTGATCTTTACTATTTTGTAGCTAGAAAGTGAATGCCATGGAATCAACTTGAGGCATGCAAGAGCAACTACTAAAGATGGAGGAAACTTGCATTTTCGAAGAAGTAATGTTGTTCTTATATTATGCAAGTTATCATGTGTCTTATTGCTTTCCATACATATGATGTGGTTTTGATGTTCTTAGCTCATATATGAATGATTAAAATGGTATGTTAATAGCATTTGGTAGCGTGGTATTGTGTGATTTAAGTGTATTTCAATGTGATGGAGGATTCTATAAATTCAATAATATATATAGGTGGCATTTAGGTGGTAATCAAGGTTTTGGGAGGTCAATAGGAAATTTGGGGTTATTTTGTTTTGATATTTTAGGCAGCACTTTGCCTTAGGTGCCACGACATTTTAGGATAATGTCATGACATAATTTTTACAAAATTAGCTACCTAAGATTTAATTAAGAGAACATGCTCTCCGGTGTTGTAATATTTTGCCAAAATGCCATGGTACTACCTATAAATACAAATGACATGCTTTCTTGTGCCGTAGCATTTTGTCAAAATGCCATGGCACGAGTAAAGGCACTTATGAGGCTTGCTAATTTCTATTTTCTGAAACCACGACATTTCCCTTTGTGTTTCTTCTTTAAATTAATTGTGTTTACATTTTTTTTTAAAAAAATTATATTGGGAAAAGAAACCTTTTCAATTTTTCCTTAGCCTTCAACTTCTTCTCCATCATGCTTCCCCCTCCCTTCACCATTGTCGTGACTTTCTCCCTCAACACCCTTCTCTAGTGTCCTCAACCTCTAGATCCACCATGGCCACTCTCTCTTGAACCCTATACATTGTATGGAATTTTGGGATCATGGTAAGCTTTATTAGGTTATCAATTTATTGACCTCCATTTATCACCCTATTGACACTCACTCCGTGGTTTATATGTCATTTTTTCTAGTGATCACTCCCGAACGGGGCTATTAGGGAAGCGACTAGCAGAAGCACACTATTATAGTGCGAGGTTGGACTTGGGTATCGTATGTGACATGCATATTGCCAACCTTGTTTAGGCATCATTTATTTCTTCCACTTAATTAACATATTATTTTTGGATGACTGTATGGACTTCTGAGCCAATGACTATTCTGGCATGGGGCCTAAACCTTGGTTCATTGTTTAGCTCATTTTGTCACATACATGTGATTGTTCTGATGATTTCCTAGTTTGTTTGTTTTGGATGTTGGTATTGTGAAACAAGGCTCTTATGTTGAGAAACCCAGGATTGTAGACCTGAGGCCCTTGAGTAGTTCTAAACTTTTTTTGTAGCTTTTGTTCAGTTAACCATGTTAGTCACGTCCTTTTCTAACAAATGTTTTCAAATGGGAGTGTTTTAATCATTTAGCTCCCATTGATTTACTTGTTATTTGTTGTTTTACGTCTTATCATCCAAATATCATTTCTTTCAACTTCAAGAAAAGTAAAATTGACGATATATACTTAAAGCTCCATTCTACTTCATTGATGACATTATCACCACAAATATTATCACGAAGTGAGAAAAACACACTTTGTTTTGTCTTATGAAGCATATGCTTGCACCAAAAGCATAGATATATACTCAATTAAAAATCTTGAAAAAGATATATGACCAAATTATAATTTACCCCCTTACTTGTGAGAATGACTCTGTGATCTTTCTCCTCTTAGCCATCCCTAACAATTACCCACGAAACCAATTCAGCTTAGAAAATTATGGGCAATATCCCAACAATCAAAGCCAATCTCAGCAATAAAACAATGCTAATCTTTATAACAATAACCTGTTAGAATGTAAAATTAGAGAAGCCAGAACCAAATACAGAGCATAAAGCAATCATGAAAAAGTAGAAGAAAAACCACAAACTAAAGCCCATATTCCAACAAAAGAGTTTCAATATTTCATTGCATCAGAAATCAACTCATCATTGGACAAATAAGAATAGAAACATGGTGGGGGCTTACCCACATCTATCTCCTGCAGGTCCTAACTGAATGCAGGTCCTTCCCCTACCTTTGCTGCATTCTATCTCTCTCTTGCCTTCTCTAATCTCGCTCCATTGCAGATGAAATGGTGAAGATAGTGAAGAATGAGGGCACGAAGGCTGAGGGAGAGGCTGATGAAATGTGGTTTTGGCCAAAGATTGAGGGAATGTGGTTTAGGGACAAAGAAATGGGGTTTAGCCGATGAAATTGGAGGGTGACAGGATTTGGTGGTGAAGATGGTGAAGAATGGGAGCTGAGGGAGTTTCTGTACAGAGAGTCTGTATCAACCAAATGGTGAGAGGGTTCTGCGAATAAGACTTTCTTTGAAGATGATTTCCCTTGTTTCTAGGAGGAAGATCTTGCTTGTTCAGCCATGGCTTGCGGATCAATTTTAGTAGTATAGTGGGTATACGTGAGAGCAGGATCACCTGTGAGAAATGGCACATATCTATGACAACCTTGGGAATGAATTTTGGTTCTTTTTGGGATTGTTCACTTTTTTATTTTCTCTTTAGACTCTCAGGACTTGCTTGTGGTCTTGGAAGAATCATTTTGGAAGGCACAATGTATTTAAACAGAGTGAACAAGTGCTAATTCAAACTAGGAGATGAGGGATCTGGATGTAGTAACAAGAAATTCAGAGATATATGGTTTGTGTTAGAAATAGTGTTAAAGAGAGGGTAGAATGAATGCAATGCATAGTAATGATAAAAAATGGATACTATATATATGTTAGGAGAAAGAAATATTACTATTTGAAATTTACCATTTGGGAGTTCAATCGATGGATTCATTGGCCATCAATGGTTGCTTGAGATTTTCTTGTGATGGTTGGGATTTCATCAATGGCTGTGTGATTGCTTGATGGATAATGTTGTGCTCGAATGATTCCCATGCTAAATACTCATTTTCTTATCGAGTATTCCTTCCCTTCTGCTCAATGGACCTACTTCGCTATCGATTGTTCGTTGTCCATCGATGGATTAGGTTGCCATCGATTGATTTTGGTCTTCAATGAGATCTAATCTTTTGATTGATCCTGAGTGCTCGATGGATTTTTTGACCTTTTACTCGAAGCACTTAAGATTTTACTCTAGTATTTTAACTCGGTGTCAATAATCAATCTCCACTCGCTAGCCCATCAATGGTAGGAAGTTAAGTTCAATTGATTGGTGAGAGGGCTATCGATGGAACTATAATTTTCCCGTAACATGACCTTCAAGAAATTATAGGCCACTTTGATGCTAAGTTAGTAATTTATCATCAAAATAAATTAAATTTCAAAGTAAAATATTGGCAAGAGATGAGTTAGATGAGGATATTGATTTTACAATTCATTAGGGTTTACTATCCCCAATTCTCTTCTGATGTACATGAATTGTTCTATTACAAGAGGTATGGTACAGATGTCTGCTGGCTGCAAGTAGGTTGGAATAAATTCCACCTTGACATCTTTCTTTTGGATATAATCTCTGATAAATGATGTCTCACATCTATGTGCTTGGTCCTTACATGATGAATTGGATTTTTGGCCAAGCTAATTGTATTGGTATTGTCACATAGAATTGGGACTTCTGAAAATTCCATTCCCAAATCCCTCAGTTGATGCTTGAGCCATAGGACTTGGGTACAACAACTTGTAGCAGCAATATGTGGATGACAATGACATAGTGTTTTGCTTCTTGCTGAACCAAGATACAAGAGATCCTCCAAGGAACCTACATTGACCACTGGTACTCTTTCTATCTGTTTTGCACCCAGCATGGTCTGAATCTGAATATGTAATAAGGTATTCTTGAGTCCCTTTTGGATACCATGGACCAAGCTCCAATGTGCCTACTAGATATTTGAGGATTCCCTTTACATTTTTCAAGTGAGATTCTTTTGGTTTCGTTTGATATTTGGCACATATTCCTACACTGAACTGGATGTCAGGTCTACTTGCAATCAAATATAGAAGATACCCAATCATTCCTCTGTATGTGGATTGATTGAAGTATTTCCCTTTCTCATTAGCATCTACCATAGCAGTAGAGCTCATTAGAGTGTCTTCCTCTTCCTCATTAGACAGATCCATTCCAAACTTCTTTAGAATCTCCTTCACATACTTTGTTTAAGATACAAACATCCCATTCTTCCTTTGCTTTATTTGGAGGCCTAGGAAGAAATTCAATTCTCCTATCAGGGACATCTCAAATTCTCTGTGCATCATCTTAGAAAATTCTTGACAGATAGTTTCATCAATAGCACCAAAAATAATATCATCTATATAGATCTGTAATACAAGCATATTTTTATGTTTGTGTAATATAAATAACATAGTATCTACCTTTACTCTAATGAAACCTTTGCTTAACAGAAAATTACTAAGCCTCTCATACCAAGCTCTTGGAGCTTGTTTGAGACCATACAGAGCCTTTTTATGTTTGAAAACATGGTCTGGCTTAGCAAAATCTTCAAAACTAGATGGCTGTTCAACATATACTTCCTTCATGATATACCCATTAAGAAAGGAACTTTTTACATCTATTTGATAAAGTTTAAAATTTTTTATGGATGTAAAAGTTAGAAGAAGCCTTATTGCTTCCAATCTTGCCACTGGAGTAAAAGTTTTTTCATAGTCTATACCTTCTTCCTGGTTATATCCTTTGGCTACAAGTCTTGCCTTGTTTTTCAAAATCATACTAGATTCATCAAGTTTGTTTTTTAATATCCACTTAGTTCCTATTACTGGATAATCCAGAGATCTAGGAACCAAGTCCAAAACTTGGTTTCTTTCAAATTGATTGAGTTCTTCTTGCATTGCTATCACCCAATCACTGTCATAGAGGGCTTCTTCAACACAAGCGGGCTCAATTTCTGAGATAAATGCAAAGAATTATACTTTTTCTTGAATTTGCCTTCTAGTCTTTACACCACCATATTTTGGCCAATGATTTGTTCTGGTGGATGATACTTATGATGTCTCCCAACTTAAGCTTTAGCTAAGTCATTAGTAGAATCATCCTTTGAACCTTCATGATCAGATTCATTAGGTGAGCTTATTAGTTGTGTATATGTTTGATTCTGAGGATGATTTTCAATAGCCTTTGGTTTTGAAGGGATCTCATCCTCATCATTAGATTTCTTAAAACAATCAGTTTCATTGAAAACCACATGAAGAGATTCTTCAAGAACATGAGTACTTTTGTTGAAGATTCTATATGCTTTACTTCTATTTGAATAACCAATAAAAATTCCAACATTAGCTTTGTGATTGAATTTACCTAAGTTTACTTTTCCATTGTTGTGGATGTAGCATTTGGATCCAAATACCTTCAAGTAGGCTACATTTGGTTTTCTACCTTTGTAGAGCTCATAAGGTGTCTTATCCATGCCTGATCTAATGTAAGCTTTATTTGATACGTAACATGCAGTGCTTATCACATCAGCCAAAAATCCATGAGACATACCCTTCTCATTTAGCATGGTTTTGACCATTTATGTTAGGACTCTATTCTTTATTTCCACCACACCATTTTGCTGAGGTGTTCTTGGTGCTGAGAACTTATGATGGATTCCATTCGATTCACATAAATAAGCAAAATCACTATTTTCGAATTCTCCACCATGATTTATCCTTATTGATGCAATTTCACAGCTTCTTTCTTTCTGCACTTTCTTAGTAAACAATAAAAAGGCATCAAAAACATCATTCTTAGAGGAAAGAAACAAGGTCCAAGTGAATCCAGAATAGTCATCCACAATCACGAGGGTATATAGATTTCCTCCTATACTTTTGACCTTGGATGGACCTACAAGATCCATATGCATCAATTCAAATGGTCTTGCTGTGGAAACTATCTTCTAAGGTTTGAAAGAGGATTTTTTTTGTTTCCCTTTTTGGTGTGCTTCACAGATTAAATTTGACTCAACTTTAAGCTCAGGTATGCCTATTACAAGATCACTTTTAACAAGTTTATTTAATTGAGACATGTTTACATGTGCTAGTCTCCTATGCCAATATCTAAGTCTTTCTTATCCATTATCTTGTATTCATCAGAATAAAAAATGATTCCATTATGTATGTCAGCAGTTTGACTTACACTCAAGAGGTTGTGGCAAAGACCTTCAACAAAATAGACATCCTTCACAGTCCTTCCGTTGCTCTGGTTTACTTCCTTTGAGGTTAGTTGAGACACGTTGGTCCTTTTTGACCATATGAGGTTGTGATCTTTAGAAATCCAATTGTAAGTTCCAGTGATTGCACCATATTTTTATACACTTTTCATAGTCTAAATCATTGGATTATTGAATGTTCTTGGAGTAATTGTGCCTAATTAGGATGATTTCTGACTTTTACACACCTTATTGTAATTTGTACTAGTCAAGGGTTTTTTGGGCATAATTAGCATGATTTATTTTTAACCAATCTTCAATAACAATTTGATGCTACCTTAGGCCTATTTTATATGCAGATCATAGAAGAAACACACCTAATCGAAGAGCTCAATTATAAAGAAGGAAGTTGAACAAGAGTGCAGAAAAGTATTCTGCTCGCCTTGGGCTCGCCCCCACGGCTACTGACAGAAAAATGGGGTAAAAAGCATGTTTGCTCACCGCGGTAAGCCCACAATGAGCGGGACCTCTAGCAACATGTTGTCATGAATTTTAGGGTTCATGGGAGGATATAAATAGGACCCAAGCCCCAATCTTCACTTCTTCAAGCCTCCCAAGTCGAAAATAGAGTGCTCTGCTAGGGTTTCATTGTTCTTCCCTCATTTCCACTCAAATCTTCACCATTTCCATCCACTCTTTCCTCTATTCTTGCTGATTTTCAGCATTATCTCCCTTCCTTCTTCCATTTCCATCTCATTCATTCTTCAACCTCTTCATTCATGGAGACTATTATCATGGGTCCTCTTTGGCTTGGATTTGAAGACATGAGAGGCTAAGTTCAAGGTGCTTTGGTGGTATGAAGGTGGTTCTAGCTTCATGGACCATAATAGGGGAGTTTTTAGTTCACAATTTCTTATTTCCTTTGTATTTGACTTCTACTCTTTTGTAGTGGCCTTGTATTTGGATTTGAGACATAAAATATGCGGTTGCTATCTATGTTTGTGAACTATTATGTGTATGCTTTGATTTAAATGTGATTAAAATACAATTTTCTATCTACTTGTGGTTGTATTCTTGGTTATAGCCATTTTAGTGGTTGCTAGGTGTTATGGTCAATTCCTTTCATGCATGAATTTTGTGGTTGCACTTCATGCAAGTTAAATTGCATTGTGTTTCAAGGCATTTCACAAACCAAGTAGATCTTAACACTAACCCTAAGTAATGGCTATGAAAGTAGTTGCTAGATTAGTCATTAATTAGGGCTAGTGTGAAAGAGGCAATCGCACAAGAGGGGGGGTGAATTGTGCTTCTAATAATTAAAACGATGACAAATAAAAGCAACTCTAAAACTTTATACTGGTTCGGCTAACACTGCCTACGTCCAGTTCTCCAACACCTAGTTGGGTTCCACTAACCACAGGTTTTACGAGCACAGGTTCACTTGTCAACCTTTACAGAGTTTTAGAATCTCTCTAAACACTCCCCCTTACTACCTGTAAGGTAATATCCCTGTTCTAAAGCACCAAGCTTTCAGAACAACCTCAAACAGTAGAGGATTTCAATAAATACGTTCACTTAATGAACTGATTTTGATAAACACTTAAGTACAGATAAAATCTCTAAACAATAAATACAGAAAACAGAGAGCAATGAATGAGTATGTGAATATTCTCGTTTTTCGTCGTCTCTTTAATAAATGCTCAAGTTCTGTATTTATATCTCTTCTCAGATTTTGCCCTAGCATTCAATCTTTAAGAAGCCGTTTGAATTTAGTCGTTGGGAGCTCATAGCCGTTGGCATTTAATGCAGCTTCTTCATCGGGCTTAACTTTCTGCTCTTAGCTTCAACTACTTCTTGCGTAGGGTGAGCTAGGAGAGAGACAGACTCAGCGTTCTGAGCATCCGTACAAAATGTACTTTCTGGTAGCTTTTTCATTAGCGCTAGCTTGATCTGCTATCGCTAACTGCATAGTGTTATTTCTGCACTTGAGCTGTTAGCTAAACAAGTAAACATATAAAGCATAGCAGGTGTTATCGCAAACTGAGTCCATTAGCTCAATGAGATAAAGACAATATATAAGGTATTTCAGAGCATTCTTATATCAATAGGCAAGAGCATTATCGATAGCATATTCTTTTAGCTCAATGTTCAGAGTACTAGCTATATCATATCAGCATACATTCTTCTATCGATTGCTAATCCCTTATCGCTAGATATTTGATTGCTTATTAGCTTTAAGGATACTGAGATGATTATCAAAGTGTTTCAAGGTATCCTATTATCGATAGCTAAACGTGTTAGCGCTAGCAACAATGTTAGCTCATTTTGACTCATTTGCTCTCAGGCACTAGCTATCTGAATGATTATTATCTGAAGCACTTTTATTATCGATAGCTTATCCTATTATCGCTAGCTGATTTCATTATCTCAAGGACTTGGTCTCTTTTACTGCTAGATGTCTGCTTATGTTCTTTAATGAACTTCTAGCGATAGTGAATGACTTAGCGATAGATATTAACTTTGTTATTTCAAAGTCTTCACTTGCTATGGCTCTGATTACTAGCTGTAGTGATACACTTAGCGATAGAGATATTCATTCTTATTGTTCTGCTAAGTTACCATCTACTATTTTTGAATCTTTCATCTAGCAATATATCTTTTACTCTTGCAATGGTGATTTGTTACCTATCAGATTTTACTTGTTTAATTCAGAGGTAACTTTCGCTTTGTTTTACCTATCAGATCTTATTTACTTATGTTCTCTATGGGTCAGTCTTCATCAAAACTTAAGATTCTAACATAGTGGACCCTTAGTGGTTGCTTGGGGGATTTTCAATTAGACTTGGTAAATTAAACTCCCATTTATCATCTTTAAAGAAGCACTTGAGTCACCGTAATACTACCAAAGTGCATTTTATAACATTTCCCCTAATCCAAACTTTTTTCACCCTTTAATTTAAAATACCAAAAACAAGTATCTTGCATTTTCTTCCTTAGTTTTATTAAATGAACTTTCAAAACCAAAACCATATACCTTTTATTGTTTTAGTTGCATTTAGCTAGTTTAGGTAGATTAAAAGACTCCTCAAGTGAAATGACCCAGGGTTGCAACCTATATTGCAATTGTTGAATTAAAATTTGATCTTAACCCCAAGGTGCATTTAGGCAAAAGTTTAAATCAATGGCGCCGTTGCTTGGGTTACACCATATTTTCTAGGATGGCATTTTGAGATAGAGTGCCCTTTTCTATTGCTGAAGTTACAGAAGTTAAAAGGACTAACATATTTAGTTGCTTTTCTAAAGAATTTGAGATATGGGTTTTCTTTAGCAGGCTTTTTCTCTATTTTTAAAATTTCTGGTGTACCATCATAACCAAGTCCAGTTTTATCTAAAAGCTCTTTGATTTGTTAGCATTACTTGTAGAGCTTCACTACCTTTAGTAAACTTTTCTAACGTTTTTGATAGCTTTTCAATCTCTTGAATGAGATTTTCACAGTTTTAGCATCCAGAAATTTCAATCTTTTTCTCATATTCTAAGTTTCCTTTTCTCAAGCAAATTACTTCTTTGGAAATTTTCACAAACTTTATATGTAAATCATTATAAGCATCTTGAAGTTCATGAAAGTATGTTTCAGAAGGAGTTACCTTAGTGTCTGATTCTTCTTGAGCCACCAGGCATAGGTTGGCTGTTTCCTCAGAGTCACTTTCCTCCTCATCAGAGCTGTCATCCCATATAGATGATACATAGGCCTTTTTCTTGCTAGCATATTTTTATTTCTATTTCTCATTCTCATTCTGCTTCTGAAGACTTGGGCATTTAGATTTGAAATGTCCATGTTTCTTGCATCATAGCATACTCAGGCAGCATTCTTTTGTTGATCGTTCTTTGTATGACCAGGACCTTCTTTTTGGAATCTTCTTACTCTACCTTTGAAGAACTGTTTGAATCTTCTCATCATTAGGTTCATCATCATTAAGATCTCCTTCATCCTCATCATCTTCCTCTTCATTGGACGCAGCATGGATCAGAGTCTTCTTTTTCTTTTCTCCTCCAACCATCTCCTGTCAGTATTTCATCTTGCTCTCATACTCAACTAAACTTCCAAACAGAGAAGTTATTGAGCTCATGGATTCCCCACAAATTTCTTCAATAGCAGTAGCCTTGGCTTGCCACTCATTAGTGAGGATATATAGAATTTTTGTGACTTGCTCTTCCTAAGAGAGTATGTTTCCTAGAGTAGTAAGATGATTGATGAGGTAAATAAATCTGATCTCTAGCTCTCTGATGGTTTCTCCTTCCTTCATCCGGAATAAGTGATATTCAATTGTAAGGAGATTCATTCTTCTACTCTTCACTCATTCAGTTCCTTCATGGGCTACTTTGAGAGCATCCTACATTTCTTTTGTAGTTTCAAGATTTGAGATTCTGCAGTAGCCTTGGCTTGCCACTCATTAGTGAGGATATATAGAATTTTTGTGACTTGTTCTTCCTGGTAGAGTATGTTTCCTAGAGCAGTAAGATGATTGATGAGGTAAATAAATCTGATCTCTAGCTCTCTGATGGTTTCTCCTTCCTTCATCCGGAATAAGTGATATTCAATTGTAAGGAGATTCATTCTTCTACTCTTCACTCATTCAATTCCTTCATGGGCTACTTTGAGAGCATCCCACATTTCTTTTGTAGTTTCAAGATTTGAGATTCTGAAGTACTCCTTTTGACTTGGAGCACTCTGGATCATCAGGATTGCTTTGCTGTTCAGCTCAAGGTACTCTATGACATCATTGGTGTATTCTTCGGGTTGCTTCTGCATCAGTACACCATTTTCTTTTTTCATGGGAGTGTAATCCCCATTTCTATCTCATTCGATAGCTTATATCCATTTGCCTTGATGAAAATTTTCATTTTCATCTTCCAGAAGGCATAATGTTCTCCCTTAAAGCCAGGAGGTTTTGTGACAGAGCTTTCTTCAGGCAGCATGCACTCGTTCATTCCTGCCATGGATCTTTCCTTCACTGATCGTTTGATCACTTATCTGAGAAACCATGCTCTGATACCATTTGAAAGTGGCATGAAATACACAAGAGGGTGGTGAATTGTGTATCAAAAAAAAATTCAAGAACATATAAAACAAATCACTAAGGATTTATACTAGTTCAATCCAAAATCTAACCTACATCTAGTTCCCCAACCTTTGTTGGGTTCCACTAATGATAACTTTAGGATTGAAATAGGTTCCTGATCACCTTTACAACTTAGAGAACTTTTCTCAGTAATACCTCTCTATCTCACCAAATTCTCTCCCTCTTACACTTTGTAAGATCACACCCTTCCTCTGTTAGGTTCCACTAATGATAACTCTAGGATTGAAATAGGTTCCTGATCACCTTTACAGCTTAGAGAACTTTTCTCAGTAAGACCTCTCTATCTCACCAAATTCTCTCCCTCTTACAGTTTGTAAGATCACACCCTTTCCTCTAGGATTCCCCTATCCCAAGGAAATCACACAGTAAGAAAGATTACAAGTTGAAAGCTTGCTCACATAGTTGAGTTAATAAGATATAGTGCGAAGAACAGTAAGAAAAGTCAGATAGATTACTTGAATGTTGTTTGAATGGTCGTTGGATTGCACTTGATGTCTCTACTTCTAAGTTTGAGCTTCAAATGCTTTTATAGTATCTTAGTAAGATTTGCCCGTCAAAGCTTCTATTATAGCCATTGTGAGTGAGAGAAATGATCTATAGTGTGTTTATGATGTTTTATCCACTATGATAATTGCTCTAGATATGGTTATCCATTGTGTTTTCTTCTCTTTTCTTGGTTTGAGTCATTATCTAGTGTATTTTAGTAAACATCTCTCTGTTCTCTCTGTGTTCTTAGTTCTACTCACCTTCTTTGTTTAACAGAACTTTCTTGAAATAGGCCAGGAAAAAACTCCAGAAATATAAAGTTAATTAATCATAGGAAGAGTAATTAATTTTGAACTTTGAGTGTATCCATCAATTGTTGAAAGCTCTTTTAGCAATCGATGGCTCTTCAAGCGTGACCATCGATGGTATTCCAAGCATTCTGATTTTCTTCAGAGTTTCATTTGTAACACTCGATGGAAATATCACTACTCAATCAAAATTAAGCTCCACAATCGATGGCCATTCTGTCTTTAATGGTTGATGATTAATCGATGGCAACTCATTGCTCAATGGTTTCTGAAAATCTTTTGAAACAAGTATTTTTCGATTGAAGCATGTTTCATAGATTGGTGATCAACACTCGATGGCCAAGAGTTATGCTTGATTGCTTACTGCCTAGTTTACTTTGAGTTTTAAACTTAAAACTCAATTAAAATTGATGCTATTGATTGACGTGAATAACAATCAATCAAAGTCTTCAACAATCGATTAGCACTCAATAGGCTATCGATGGAAATCTTCAGCATTCAATCGAATGTTAAACAAGCTATCAATGGCTCTTAACTTAATTTTTAAAACTTGATTCAAAACATCTTCTAAGTTAAGATATCTATAATTTCCATAGCTTAAGTCATGTTTGGTTATCATCAAAACTCTGAGATTCAACAAAATTCTCCACCATGATTTGTCCTTATTGAAGTAATTGAGCATTTTTTCTCTTTCTACACTTTCTTAGCAAATAATAAAAAGACATCAAAAGCATAATGTTTAGCAGAAAGAAACATGGTCCATGTAAATCTAAAATAGTCATCCACAACCACAAGAGTATATAGATTTCCCCCTATGCTTTTGACTCTAGCTGGACCAACCACTGTGGAGATTATCTTTTTAGGTTTGAAAGAAGATTTTATTTGTTCCCCTTTTGGCATGCTTCACACATAAAATTGGATTTAACTTTAAGTCAAGTATGCCAATCACAAAATCATTTTCACTAGCTTGCTTAATTGAGACATATGTACATGTGCTAGTCTCCAATTCAGTAGCAACCAATTCTCAGTATTACTAATGAAGCATTTTTCTTGCATTGGTTGGTTGAGATCAATTGTATAACAGTTTCTATCTCTGCTAGCCCTTAATTTGCAATTAGACTTACACTCAAAAGATTGTGATATAGACCTTCAACAAAGTAAACATTTTTCACAGTTCTTCCATTGCTCTGGTCTATTTCACTAATTCCAGCTATCTTTCCTAACTGCTTTCCTCCAAAGCTTACTTTGGTTCTATCTTTAACTTCAAGATGTTTGAACTTTTGTTTGTCCCCAGTCATGTGTCCCGAGCATCCACTATCAATGTCCCATTTGTTGCTCCTGAATACCTTGAGACAAACCTGCATGATAGCTTAGAAAGATTAAGATACCCAAAACGTTTGGGTCCTTTGGGGTTAGGTGAGACACCTTGGTCCTTTTTGACCAAATGAGATTATGAACCTTTAGGAACCCATTTGTAAGTTTTAATCACACCTATTTCTTAGGACTTATTACAAAAATTACAGAAACTAAAAGGACTAACAGGTTCAGCAATTTTTCTGAAAAACTTGAGATATGGTTTTCCTGAAGGCTTTTACGTTGCTTTTAAAAATTCAGGTGTACTATCATAACCAAGCCCAGTTCTATCTCTAAAAACTCTTTGTTTTTTCAGCATAACTTGATGGCTTCACTACTTTAGTGAATTTTTGCAAGGTTTTAGAAAGTCTCTCATTCTCACGAATGAGGTTTTCACAATTTTTGCATTCAGTGATCTCAGCCTTTTTCTCATAATCTGAGTTTCTAACTTCTTTTGCAATTTTCACAAACTCCATGTGTAAAGCATTATATGCATCTTAGAGTTCATGAAAAGATGGTTCAGAATGGGTTACCTCAGTGTCCGATTCTTCTTAAGTAATTAGACATAGGTTGACTGTTTCCTCATAATCACTTTCCTTCTCATTAGAGCTATTACCCCGATAAATGATACATAGCCCTTTCTCTTGCCAGTATACTTCTCTTTCTTCTTTTCATTTTCTTTCTGCCTTAGAAGACTTGGAAATTTAGATTTGAAGTATCCAGGTTTTTTGCACTGATGACATAGTGGGGCAGCATTCTTTTGTTGGTCCTTCTTTGCATAACTTGGACCTCCTTTCTGGAATATTCTTACTCTACCTTTGAAGAACCGTTTGAATCTTCTCATCATTAGCACCATTTCTTCATCGTCAAGATCTTCTTTATCTTTTTCTTCCTCTTCTTTGGAAGTGGACGCAAGAGCTAGAGTTTTCTTTTTCTTATCTCCTCCAACTAGCTCCTGTCTATATTTCATTTTACTCTCACAGTCAGTCAGAATCAAAATAAAGATGTTACTGAGCTCATATTGTCTCCACGAATTTCTTCAATGACTGTAGCCTTGGCTTGCCATTCATCAATGAGGAAATTCAAAATTTTTGTGGCTTGATTTTCCTAATAGAGTATCTTGCCCAAAGCAACAAGATGATTGATGAGGTGAGTGAATATAATCTCCAGATCTCTGATAGTTTCACCTTCCTTCATCCTGAATAGGTGATATTTAGTGGTTAGAAGATTGATTCTTCTGCTCTTAACACCTTCTGTTCCTTCATGAGCTACTTTTAGAGTGTCCCACATCTCCTAGGCAGTTTCTAGATTTGAGATTCTGAAGTAATCCTTTTGACTTAAGATACCTTGGATCATCATGATGGCTTTGCTATTCAACACAAGATCTCTATGCCATCGTTGGTGAACTCTTCTGGTTGCTTCCACATCAGTAGGCCATTCTCAATTTCCATGGGAGTGTAGTCCCCATTCTCAGTAAAATCTCTGTATCTAAAAAAATCCTTATAATCCCAATATCCTAAGGAAATCACAAAGAAGAATTGATTATAAGAGTTAAAGGTAGCTCACTCAATTAAGCAGATACTATTGCGCTTGAAGTACACTAAGAGAACTTAGATAGATGACTTGAATATTGTTTAGAATTGTTGATGGATTGCACTTAATGTCTCTACCTTCCAAGTTCCAGCTCCAAATTCTTTTATAGTATCTGACAAAAATTTGCCCGTTGAAGCTGATGAACTAGTAGTTGTGAGTGAGTGAAGATTTGGCGTGAATTAATGATGATCAATGGATGAGATTACTTCAGATTGTTGTATTTGTAGTTAATTTGTTGGTTTGAAGCTTTGTCCACTGCATAATGTTTGTAACAGCTCTCTGTCCATCTGTGTTCTGGTTAGCTTCTGTGTCCAACAGAACTTTCCTAAAATGTGCTCAAAATGTAAAGTTAGTTAAGCATAGGAAGAGTAGTTAAATTTGAACTTTTAGGTTTATCCATTGATGGCTCCATATGCTGTTCAATTGATTGTCATCGAGCATTCTGATTTTGTGAAGAGTTTCACTTGCAATACTCGAAAGAATTATTAGTACTCGATCAAATTCAAAGTTCAACAATTAATGGACACTTCACCAATCGATTGTCTTATGAACAATCGAAGTGTGACTCAGTGCTTGATGGCTCCTGAAATTATTCTAAGTTAGACTATCCATTAATTGAGCCATTTTCATTGATTATTCTCCAACACTCGATGGCTAGTATTAATGCTCGACTAATCTCATCCGAGTTTACTATCGATAGAAGGTTTTTCAGTCGATTGATATTGTTCATCACTCTATTGTTTCTTTGAAGATTTCAACACATGATATGTGCTCGAAAGCCTATTGATGGTTTGTCCTTAAAAACAATCGATTGTTGAACCATCAATCGATGGTTCTTAACTTAGTTATAAAAACTATTTCAAATAATTTTTCAAAGTTAAGAGTCCCACAATTCTCTTATCCTAAGTCATGTTTGGTGAAGCATCATTCAAAATCCCCTTTGTAAGATCAAACTCCCAAAACCTTGCAAAATCAAAATTTGGATCAAGTGATAAACCAAAAATTGAAGGCATAAGAAACCTTTATCCAACTCCAATAAACTCATTTAAATCATCAAAACTATTTAACAACATTTCTCTTCAAAATACATCACAGAATCTCAAAGTTTTTGAAACTTTGATAGGCCAAAATTCAATTTAACTAAGACCCAAATAATTTCTAAGTTTATAACTCTTCAAGCATTATCAACAAGCCTCTTGAAAACATTAAACAACTTTTTGCAATGTAATTTTTTGAAATCAAGATCAAATCGTAGGATTTGTAAACTTTGTTGAACCTAAATTTGTTCTAGATTAAATTACAAGTATTCACAAGATTTGAAACCATTTTTAGGTAGAAATAAGCTCATTCAAACAAAGAAATTCGGGTAATATAAGCAAATTTTTGGGTTCCATTCAAACCCTAGGCAAAACAAGCTTGAAACAGCCTTAAATCAAGGTTTAAAGGTTTCTTAGCCAAAATAGATCATAAACATAGCTTAAGGAGGTTCAAAAAAAGCTTAGAAATCAACAAAAACATCACTCATTACCATAGTTTTTGACGAAATGAGAACCCTCAAAATCCACCATGAACTAAAGAGAAAAATGCAAGATAATGAAGAAGAAGGGAGTAGAAGAGATTACCTAAGAGTAGGAAGCTTGAAATCGAGCCTAAGAACCTCAAGATTCTTTCCCTAACAGAGCAATGTTCTCTCCTCTCGGCCTCTCCTTAAACTAGTTATAAAACCCTAACCAAAATGATATGATTCAAACCATTTGAAAACACTGATATAGCAATTTTATGATGAGCCCACTGTAAACTCCCTATTTTGGAGTTTTGTCTTGGTAAAAGCGACAGTTCATGGTGTCCAAATTTGCATACCTAAGGAATTAGGGCCTCCCAAATTAGGCCAAATCCTACTACACACCCAATACTTAAATTAATCCTTACCTAAGGCCAATTTCTATGCCTCAATTTCCAAACTAATAAACTCAACCATAAGACCAATTTCAATTCCACAATTAAGCCACTAAAATAATATAAAATCCTTAAAACTTCATTCAATTAGCAATTAATTAATTACCTAAAACTTGGGATGTTACAACAAAGCCACAATAAACTCCAAATCAAAGCTCTCTATCTGAATCCTTCACCATGGGTTTGCCCCTGTGAAGACATGAAGAAGAACCCTCCTTGGCTCTCGGCCTAAAGTCTCCCCTTAGTTCACCATGAGTTCACTCTGGTGAAGCCACGGCGAACTTCCAAGAACTTGATTTTCCCAAGATAATTTAATAATTCCTTGAACAATCCCAAATCATAAGTCATCTTCAAGTCACAATAATCATACACCTCATAATTCCTCAAAAATCCCACATCATACCTTATTAAATTTGTTAATCCACAATAATCAAGTACATTACTTCCCCTAATCCATGCTTAGAAAATTAAGATGTTACATTTAGGGTTTAAATTCCAAACCCTAAATGACAAAAACATATGTTAAGAATGAACAATGAAAACGAAAAAACATTGAAGTCCATTGCTTTCCCTAGATCTGGGCCAAACATGCTTCGATTCACAAGAGGAAGGAGAGCAACAAAGAAGGCCAACCATGAAAATGGGTTTTTTCAAATGAACACTAACAAAAATGTGGTTTTTGAAGTAAGAAATGAAGAGAAAAGGGGAACAAAATAGGGGGATGAAAAGAGACTAAGAGAAGAGAGTGTTTTCATGAACAAATGGGGAAGAAATTGAAGCTCTCTCTCATTTTCAAACAAGAAACAATATCCTTATTAATGATAGCGGATCGGACTTTATTTCTCCAGTCTAAGAGAAATGAAGTTGGCCGTTACTAACAATGGACCTTGTTTCTCTTGAATAACGTTTGTTCATTTAGTAGACGTGTTCACTAATAGAAACAACATCCATTATTATTAATGACTAACATCATTTCTGTCGGACGTCAGAAGCAAAGTCCGTTGTTTTAATGATAGACATTGTTTCTCCCTTTGTTTGTCCACTTATTTACACAAATTCCACCATATTTTTTTCAATGTCTTGGATCTAATAACGAATGTTAAGTAGTGACTATAAATGTATTTTTTTGTAGTAGTGTCATTAATAAGCTTCCCAGCCTTCCTCTCTAAGTTGGATTGCCAACTCGCTCCAGAAGTTGAGCCAAGTTTAAATATATGAAGGAGATTAAAAGAAAAGGAAAAAGAAAAAGAGGGAGAGGAAACGAAAGTGAGAAAAAAGAGCATGTGCGTGTGAGATATATATATAGATATTAGTAAGAGAAAGATCTTATTGAGAAGAGGACAATTTTGAGTATCGTCTTAGCTCTTGGCAAGGTACGCTTCTCGTTCTCCAATTTCCAGTTCATTTGATTTTATTTATTGATATCTACAAGTTGGTAATTAAGGGTGATGGAAATCTTGTTGGGAGGGAGAACTTGAGATTGGTCTTAAATAAATATTTAATTGATATTCACAAAAAAATGTCTAAATGCTAAGATGACTAAAGAGTATAAATAATGAAGAAAATGGTTGGCTAAAAATGAAAAATTGAGAACTGTTCTTTAGTGAATAAGGGTGTTCGTCCGAAAAATGAAGTAATATTTTTTGAACGGTCCAAAATGAAGTAAGATTTGAGGCATCTTCGGAGTTCTAATTTGGTTGCTCAAAATGCATACCAAGTGTTAGAATAATGAGTTTTTTTATGATAACTAAACACAACTTAGACATAAAGAAAGGTTGGGTAAAGATCAGGAATAACTTAGAAATAATCTGATAGAGTCCTAAGTGTTGCCTAATCGATCAGGATCAGATTATAAGTTAAGGAACCAAAAGCCTAATCAATCAGGGATAGATTACAGATAGACTAAAAGTTAAAGATCATAGGCGCCCAATCGATCAGGGACCCCTGTGATCGATAAGAGAAAGTTGAAAATGAACTAAGTGCTAGTATGATCGATTAGAGGAATCAGAAGAACTTAGTGCAATCGATTGGATAAGCCTGATCAATCAGAACTTCCCTGTGATCGATCAGAAGGACTAAAGAATAACTCAAGCCTAATCTATTTCTAATCGATCAGAGTAAATTGTGTGATCGATTAGACAAAGGGTATAATCTGAATGTAATCTGAGTGCAATAGATTGGATAAGGCTAATCAATCAGAGACTCCCTGTGATCGATTAGACGAGATATTTTATAACTTCATGTTTAGTGATGTAGGTCCTAATCGATGTATAATCTATGCGTGATCGATCAGAAACCAGACCCTGTGATCGATCAAAAGCTATGATCTAAGTGGCGATAGATTTATTTCAAATTGATTAGAAAGTCCATTTTAAGCTTTCAAAGTACAGAAGTTAGTCAGGCCTATTCTAGGAAGTTATCGTTAGACACATAACCTGCACTAAATCTGTTTCATCCACCAACCACCTTTGGGATTAATGAAAAGAGATGATTTAAGGAAAAACTAGTACAATGGAGTTAATGCTTCACATAGAAAGCAACCTTAAACACTCCATCATCATTAGATTCAAGCAACGGCTATAATCTTCTCTCAACGAGAAAAATTCCAGAGACAAGTATAAAAGGCCTTGCAAGAAAGTTGGTTATAGACATTGATTGCTAGAATTGATTATCTGTATTAACTACTGCATTCAATACTTACCAACCCTTAGAAAGTTCATTCATTACTTATTGTTCTTCAGTTTGTAACACAATATGTTCAGTTGAGTGAACAAGTTTTCTGTATTTACAATCAAGTGAGGGTTACTCTTAAGATAGTAAGATCTTAAGAGTTGGGTGTAATCTTCCAAGTTGTAAGGAGGAGTGATCAAAAAGAGAGAGAGAGAGAGAGATAGCTCCAGCTGTATGATCACTTGTAAAGGCATTCAAGAGCCTATTTGAATCTTGAAAGATTAGTGGAACCCAACTAAAATTTGGAGAACTGGACGTAGGCCAACAGTTGGGCTGAACCAGTATAAGTTCTATGATTTAAGTATTTAAAATTGGAAAGCACAATTCACCCCCTCTTATACTTTCCTGCCATCTTCATTTGGTATCAGAGCAGGTCTTCTCAGAACGTGTCGCTCTAACGATCAAGAGAAGCAAAGATCCATCATGGCAGGATATGACAATCTTCTCTGAGAAGGAAGCTTAATCAACCGACCTCTAGGCTTCAATGAAGAACATTATACTTTCTGGAAGATGAAGATGAGAATTTTTATCTAGACAAATGGGTACATGCTCTGGAAGATTATAGAATATGGAGACATTGTGCCAATGAAGAATGAAAATGGAGCTCAAGTTCCTAAACTTCCTGCAGAATTCACAAATGATGACAAAGACAATATGGAGCTGAATAGTAAGGCAATCCTGGTGATTAAAAGTGCCCTCAGCCAGAAGGAATACATCAGAGTATGCCATCTAAAAACTGCTAAAGAAATGTGGGATGCTCTGGAGGTTGCTCATGAAGGAACCTCAGGAGTCAAAGCAAGAAGATCTGAGCAACTAGTTTCAGAATTTCATCTCTTCAGATGGAAGAAGGAGAGCCTATCAGAGAACTGGAGATCAGATTCACACATCTGATAAATAATTTCACTGCCCTTGGGAAGAGAATCACAGAAGCTGAGCAGGTGTCCAAAATTCTAAAGATCCTCACACCAGAATGGTAGATAAAGGCCACTGTTATTCAAGAAATCTGAGGAGAATCAATGATATCTATCACTGCCCTATTTGGAAGCTTGGCAGAATACGAAACTACAATCAGAACTCAAAAAGAGCTTTATGGAGACAAAAAAAATCTAGCCCTCTCAGCTCCTATAAGAGATTATGAGGATGAGGAAGATGAAGAAGAACTTGATGATGATGAGATGATCCTTATGGTCAGAAAATTTAAAAAGTTCTTCAAAAATGGAAGAAGATTCCAGAGAGGTGGTTCCAGCAATACTAGAAGAGATCCCCAGAAAAATGCTCCTGTGTGCTATGATTGTAAGAAACCTGGACACTTCTGCTATGTTTGGTTGGGGTTTTTTTGGGGTGAGAGGAGGGAAGGGGAGGAATAAAAAAGGAGTACCTCTATTTGGTTCAAAAAATGAAGGGGAAGGGAGGGTCAAGTTTTTGTACGTTTGTGCTCCCCTCACCTCCTTTTGCTGCCCCTCCAAATCGGGGGTTTTTGGAGGGGGAGAAATAATTGAACTGAATCTGCCCAAATTGACCATACCCATTATCCAATTTTCTAATTATACCCATTACAACCTCATTAGCTTCTGTCTCTCGTCGTCCTCATATGGGTCACCATTCCTCCTCCAGCTTTGATTCCACCAACGTCGTCTTCCTCCTCCGATGTTGTTGTGCCACCATCGCTGTCGGTGTGGTCTCAGCCACAAAGCACTGGTTAGTTGAACTCAGATCTGAAATGAGTTACCATGAAAGGGGGAGGTATGGAGTTGGCCATAGTGAACCAAGTTTCAAATTTCAGACAAGACCATTTCTTTACTTTTCTCTCCCGATCGATTTCTCTCCACTGCAATTAAAATATTGTTCTCATCAGCCCTATTTCTCCTCACAATGATATTCACTCATTGCAGCTCAATATGATTTAAAAGCTCCAAAACTTTCCAGTAAACAAAAAAAATTCTAGAGCGAAGATGAAAGCAAAAACCTTGAAGATGATTACCCAAAACTAATAAAAGCAAAGGTGTTGGTTTAGGCAAATGAGAAACGGGCGAGCGAATGGAAGAGGAGATCTTCATTATCAAAGTCATGAAGCTCTTGTCAAGATCAATGCGACGCTGCTATTTCTAGGGAAAAAACAAGCTTCCTGCTAGTCCCCTTCGATTTTGGCTGATAAGAATGACATGGAGAGGTGTGTGGAGTCTAACTATTGGCTATTGGCTATTTGGGTGTTAAAATAATTTACTGTTACTATTTAAAATTAATGTGCATTGATATTAAAAATATTTTATCATATATTAATAATAACATTATGATTTAAGATATTGATATTAAAAATTAGATATGGCAAAAAAGATGTTAAAAATTAGAAAATACCAATTATAATACAAATATTATAAATAAAATTACAAGGGCATATTTGTCAACTTATAATTAACTCCCCTTACCTCCCCTTCTAAACCAAACAAGAAACATCCCTTTTCCTCCCCTCCCCTCAAACCAAACAAAGTTCATAACTTCCCCTAACTTACCCTCACTTCCCTTTAATGAACCTCCCCTAACCTCACCTAACCGCCCATGAGTTGAACCAAACATAGCCTTCAAGTCAGAGTGTCCAAGTCTGCAGAGATTCAAGGAGAAGGAGAAAAAGAAGGAGAAGTTTCAAGGGAAAAAGATGGCTTATGTTTCCTCCATATAGGGAGATAGTTCAGATGAAGAAGCTAGTGATGCTGAGGAAGCAGCCAACCTCTGCTTGGTAGCCCAAGACGAATCTGACAGTGAGGTTTGTCTCAAAGCATCCAACAACAATAAATGGTATATAGATAGCGGATGGTCAAGACAAATGACTGGGGACAAAGAAAAATTTGACAATCTAATCATGAAAGATGGAGCCAAAGTCAGCTTTGGTGGAAATCAGTCAGGAAGAATTGCTGGAATATGAGAAATTGGGTTAGTCAAAGACATCTATCTGGTGGAAGGTCTATGTCACAATTTGCTGAGTGTCAGTCAGAGCATTGACAGAGGTAACTGGGTAATTTTTTATTCAAATGAATGTCTCATAGTAGATAAGAATGAATTAGCCATAGATAAATCCAACCTTAAATGTTGGCTGAAAGCAAATAGAGATGGAAATCTATATACAGTTGATTTAAGCCAACAATTCTCTAAAAATGTTTTATAAGTAATTCTGATAACTGCTGGCTGTGGCATAAAAGGTTAGCCCATGTAAACATGACTCAATTGGATAAACTAGTCAAAGGAGATCTTGTCATTGGCATACCTAACATGAAGATAAAAATTGATCTATTGTGTGAAGCATGTCAAAAGGGAAAACAAACAAAGTCCTCTTTTAAACAAAAGAAGGAAGTCTCCACCACTAAACCTCTAGAACTAATTCATATGGACTTAGTTGGTCCAGCAAGAGTGAAAAGTCTAGGAGGAAGTCTATACACTCTTGTAATTGTGGATGACTTTTCTAGGTTCACTTGGACTATGTTTCTTTCTTCTAAGCATGGTACTTTTGATGCTTTTTACTTGTTTGCTAAGAAAGTGTAGAATGAAAAAGGACAGAAGATCAGCTCGATTAGGACAGACCATGGAGGAGAATTTGAGAACCAAGATTTCCTAAAGCTATGTGAAGAAAATGGTATAAATCACAAGAGAACACCACAACAAAATGAAGTGGTTGAAAGGAAGAACAGAGTACTAACTGAAATGGCTAGAACAATGCTTAATGAAAGAGAAATATCTCAAGTATTCTGGGCAGATGCAATGAGTACGGCTTGCTACATATCCAACAGAGCCAACGTACGAAAAGGAATCAATAAAACTCCATATGAACTTTACAAAGGAAGAAAGCCAAATGTAAGCCATCTCAAAGTCTTTGGTTCCAAATGCTACATCCACAACAATGGAAAGGTAAACTTAGGTAAATTCGATCCCAAAGCTGATTCTGGTATTTTTTATTTGTTACTCTAACAGAAGTAAGGCCTATAGAGTGTTAACAAAAGAACCTCTACTATTGAAGAGTCAGTCCATGTAGTATTTGATGAAACTGACTCTGAACAGAAGCCCCTTGAAGAAGAAGGATCTAATTTTTCAAATACAGCTAAACCCTCAACACAACCAATATCATCACCAGATGAAGAAGGACAAGAGAAAGATTTTCATGATGTACCAGCTAATCCCTTAGCCTAGAGACATCATAGGGATCATCCTCCTGATCAAATAATTGGTGATGTTAGTGGAGGTGTCAAGACCAGACGCCAGATTCAAGGTGAAATGCACTTTTCTGTCTTTATTTCTGAAATTGAACCCTCTTGCATTGAAGAAGCACTAATAGATTGACTGGATAGTTGCTATGCAAGAGGAGCTCAATCAATTCGAAAGAAATCAAGTTTGGGACTTGGTTCCTAGACCTTCAAACTATCCTATTATTGGAACCAAGTGGGTTTTCAAAAACAAACTTGATGAATCTAGAATTGTGGTCAGAAACAAGGCAAGCTTGTGGCTAATGGGTATAACCAAGAAGAAGGCATAGATGATGAGGAGACCTTTGCTCTAGTTGCAAGACTGGAAGCAATAAGACTTCTATTAGCCTTTGTATCCCTCAAAAATCTTAAACTTTATCAAACATATGTGAAGAGTGCCTTTCTTAATGGATATATCATGGAAGAAGTATATGTTGAACAACCTTAGGGATTTGAAGATTCATCTAAACCTGATCATGTTTTTAAACTTAAAAATGCTTTATATGGACTTAAACAAGCACCAAGAGCCTGGTATGAAAGACTTAGTAGTTTTTTGTTGGAAAAAGGATTTATTAGAGGAAAGGTAGATACCACCCTATTTATTCTGCATAAAAAGAAAAGCATGCTTATAGTACAGATTTATATAGATGATATTATTTTTGGTGCTACTGATGAATCTTTATGTGAGGAATTTGCTAAGATTATGCAAAGAGAATTTGAAATGTCAATGATGGGAGAACTAAACTTCTTCCTAGGACTTCAAATCAGACAAAGGAAAGATGGAATAATTATCTCTTAGACTAAAATGTGAAAGAAATTTTGAAAAAGTTTGGCATGGACCTGTCCAAAGATGAAGACACACCAATGAGTTCAACAGCTTTGCTGGATGATGATGTTGAAGGGAAGGACTTCAATCAACCTACATACAGAGGTCTGATTGGATCTCTCCTATACTTGACTGCTAGCAGACCAGACGTTCAATTCAGTGTGGGGATGTGTGCAAGATATCAAGACAAACATAAGGAATCTCACCACAAATGTGTCAAGAGAATTCTAAGATACCTGGTTGGAACTCAGGAGCTGGGATTATGGTATCCAAAGGGAACACAAGAATATCTCATGGCCTATTCAAATTCAGATCATGCTGGATATAAGACTGATAGAAAAAGTACTAGTGGTCAATGTGAGTTCTTGGGAGAATCCTTAGTTACATGGGCTAGCAAGAAGCAAAATTATGTCTCCTTATCATCAACAAAGGCTGAATATATTGCTGCTGCAAGTTGTTGTGCCCAAGTTCTATGACTCAAGCATCAATTGAAAGATTTGGGGATGGAATTCTCAGAAGTTCCAATTCTATCTGACAACACCAGCACAATTAGCTTGGCCAAGAATCCAGTGCATCATTCAAGAACAAAGCACATTGATGTTAGACATCACTTCATCAGAGATCACATGCAAAAGAAGGATGTCAAAGTTGAATTCATTCCCACTCACTTGCAACTAGCAGATATCTTCACTAAACCTCTAGCAGCTGAACACTTTATGTTCATCAGAAGAGAATTGGGAATGGTGAATCCAAATGAATTTTAAAATTGTATCACACTCTTAACTCCTCTTGATTTATTTAAATTAATGCTATGTTTTGATGATCAAATACTAACTTAGGCATCGGAGTGTCAAATTAAAATTTTGCAGGTTCTGTGCTCAAAGTGACATTTCCATTGTCCAATCGATCAAAGATCCCTAATTGATCACAGAGCATTTCCTGTGATTGATTAGGCTTCAATCAGAAGAAAATGAGGGAATCAATTAGGGGAAAGCAGCCATCAATCAAAGCAGTCTGATCGATCACAAGGACGGGGTAATCGATCAGGCATCGATTACTCAGCATAGGCAATCGATCACAACAATTCCTAATCGATTAGACGCATCTAATCGATCAGACACTAGACTCTATGATTGATCACAGAGCACATGTGATCGATCAGGCGCCAGCAGTAACATTTGCAACGTACACTTTTTCTGACAGTTTCATGCCTTTTTGCACTTACTCTCTCATATATATTCGACACATGTAACTGTAGCATCATTTCGTATTCACTTGCATTCACTCTTGATCATTTCCCTCCTTTATTCATAAAACCCTAATGGCCTGATACATCAAACCCTCCTCAAACCTCTTTGTAACAATTATAACTGAAGCCTTCATTCGAATCATCATTCATCATAACTCCTCTAAACCAGTTGCAACCCTTTAAATCACCAGACATAACTCCCAGTTCACTATATAAACCACTCAAGTGGCACCCAAAATGTGCATACCCAGAAATTACAAAGCATCAGTTATTCGTGATACAGTTCCTTTGCCTCCAGGAGACCCTGCTCTAACATACAGACATCCTTCACTACCTTCAAACCCTACACCCTCAACTTCTCGACCATCACCATCAATGGCCAAAACTCATGCCAGTACTTCCTAGTCTAAAAGCAAAAGTCCTGCATCAGTAAGGGTCAGAGAACTCATCTCAGGGGACACAGAAGTTTCCATTGATTCATCCTATGCCCATGGTTCAATTGAAGATGCATCAGAGGGCATTGGAAGGAGATCCGTTCAACAACGATGTGGTTATGTGGACATCGATTATCTAGAGAAGAATGGTTATCCAGTGACAGAGTGGTTGGGTCCATACAAGCAATGGATAGGGATCAAGAATCACTGTCATGAAAGAGTCATCAAAGCCTTCTACTCCAACTTGAAGATTTTTGTCACTGAATCTGAGGTAAAGACTATAGGGATCATTGTATCATCACAGGTTAAAGGAAATAAATTTTCCTTTGATTGGAAAAACTTGAACCAGTGGCTTCATATGGATGGGCCTGGGATGGAAGCATACAACACTTGGCAAGTAAGGGAGAAATACACTAATAGTGAACTTTTGGAGATTTATCAACCAGACAGTCCAGTTCTGAGAACCCTCAAGCCTGCACAATTGCCTCCAGCCTATCGAGTAATCCACTATGCATACTCTAGATGCATGGGGAACAAGGCAGGGAATTTCTCTCAGATCCTTGATATTGACAATCCCATCCATGGTCATCAACAAAGTCCCTGTCAATCTTGGGCAACTGATCTGTGAGGATTTTCTGAGATTCCACAAGTCTAAGACTGTCAAGACTCCTCTCCCTTTTGCCCAATTGATTTCTTTCATCTTATGCAACAACAAGATTTTCTAGCTTGAAAGTGAAAAGAATGTAGAGCCCCCAAGATGCAATCTTACCACCCCACCTGAAAGAAGATGGGTCTGGATCCTTTTGGTCAGGGGCATATCCCTCCACCACCACCACAAACAGAAGTTCATGAGGAAAAAGGCCACCCTCAGAAGGCGCATGAAGAAGAAGTCCACTCCTCTGCTTCCCATTCATCTGAACCTATAGCACCTGAACTAGTGGCACATGAACCAGCAGCCCCTACACTTAAAGGAGACATTCCTCTCCTAGGCCATATGATCGATCAAATTGCTGATAGGGTGACAACCAGGGTCATGGAACAACTATCTTTGGAACATCAAGCCATGGAAGACAAACTTATGCAGAGATTGATTGCTGCCCTCAATGACATTGTGGTTAAATCAGTCAAGGAAAGTACAACGACAATCTTCAAAGGCTATGATGCAGTGGTCAGTGTGCACAAGTTCCTCCACAATCGAATGGCTGGCCTTGAAGACATTTTCAAGCAAAAGTTTCAAGTGGATCTCCCTGGTTCACCATTGGAACCATTTTCTATGTATGAGGCCCATCAGGTATCCCCTATTTACTACTCCCCTCATTCATCTCCCTCACAATCACATCCTACCTCTCTATTTACCAAAACACAAGCCTCTCCCAAACACATTTCTTCCTCACCCAAACCTTCCTCTCCTATGAATATCACTACCACCCCACTCACTCACCCTCAACCCTCACCAAAATCCCCCCAAACTCAAGCCACCTCCCAAATCCCTCAACAACATATTCACACCACTCCACCACCTTCACAATCTATCCCAGTTCACCCCTCTCCTCCTTCATATACCCCTCGCCCTGATCCCTCTCTGACCTACTCCAGAGAAAAGGCAAAGCCATTGTCACTGACTCCTCTCCTGCGCCTCCTTCTGCTCCTTTTGATGATGCCAAAAAGGGGGAGAAGAGATTCAGTGTACCAACTGAGGGAGAAAGCAGCAACGTTCAAGAAAAGGCTATAGAGGGTGCTGCCATTCTGTCATCCATCGCTTCTGAAGCCTCTCACATTCCAGAGGATGTCTCCATGAACCAGACTCTTGGAGAAATTCATGAACTAGCAGAGGCAATCAAGTTAAGCCTGGCTGAAGAAGAAAGATTGGTGGAGGAGGCATCAGATACAGAGGTTGAAGCCACCAATGTCCCTCCAGAAGATAATGATGTTGTATTGGAGGAAGACATGAGCATGGCAAGGGTGCTGTATCAGGAGCCTCAACCAATTGCTGTAGATTTATTATTGCCTTACCTTCATCATTAAGCAGAAGAGCTTCATTCTCAGGTAGAAGAACTGACTGAAAGGCTGACCAAAAGCCAGCAAGAAAGGGAAGTCAAGGATGCTGCAAAGGCAGAAGCTGAGAAAGAGGTTCCAGTTGAAAAGTCTGATCTGCCTCAAACTGTGATCCCTAGTTGGGGTGTCCAGAGGCAAGTAAGATTCAAGAAAACTACTAAGAAGGATGTAATGGATCCCATCCAAACTATGTCCCAATTCATGGAGTCTGGTGGTCAAGAAGAAGGGCCAGAAGTCTAATCTGCTGCTAAGGGGAAAAGAATCAAGAAAGCTGCTCCCAAGCCCACTACAAAACAACAACAAGGAAAAGCACCAAGGCAACCAAGGGAGGAATGGATCAGATTCAGACTCTGATTAAACCAGAAAACCTCCATCATGCCCTAACCTTTTCATCTGCATCATCCATATTTCATATCTTTATTTGTTTCCTACTTCATATATTTTGTTTCTGCTGCTATGCTTTTTAAGTTTTAATGCATGACCTATAATTCTATAATACCTATGTTTATTAGTACACAACTCTTAATTAATCTGTATTTGCCTTCTTATCACTTTGACTGTTTCTAAAGTTTTGTCATCATCAAAAAGGGGAAGAATGTTAGAATAATGAGTTTTTTTTATGATAACTAAACATAACTTAGGCATAAAGAAAGGTTGGTTAAAGATCAGGAATAACTTAGAAATAATCTGATAGAGAGTCCTAAGTATTGCCTAATCGATCACGATCAGATTATAAGTTAAGGAACCAGAAGCCTAATCGATCAGGGATAGATTAGAGACAGATTAGAAGTTAAAGATCATAGGCGCCCAATCGATCAGGGGCCCCTGTGATCGATCAGAGAAATTTGGAAATGAACTAAGTGCTAGTATGATCGATTAGAGGAATCAGAAGAGCTTAGTGCAATCGATTGGATAACCCTGATCGATCAGAACTTCCTTGTGATCGATCAGAAGGACTAAAGAATAATTCAAGCTTAATCTATTTCTAATCAATTAGAAAGGCTTAATCGATCAGAGGAAATTGTGTGATCGATTAGACAAAAGGTATATACTGAATGTAATCTGAGTGCAATTGATTGGATAAGGCTAATCAATCAGAGACCCCCTGTGATCGATTAGACGAGATATTTTATAACTTCATGTTTAGTGATGCAGTCCTAATCGATGTAAAATCTATGCGTGATCGATCAGAAACCAGACCCTGTGATCGATCAAAAGCTATGATCTAAGTGGCGATAGATTTATTTCAAATTGATTAGAAAGTCCATTTTAAGCTTTCAAAGTACAGAAGTTGGTCAGGCCTATTCTAGGAAGTTATCGTTAGACACATAACTTGCACTAAAGCTGTTTGATCCACCAACCACCTTCTGGGATTAATGAAGAGAGATGATTTAAGGCAAAACAAGTACAATGGAATCAATGCTTCACACAGAAAGCAACCTTAAACACTCCATCATCATCAGATTCAAGCAACGTCTATAATCTTCTCACAACGGGCAAAATTCCAAAGACAAGTATAAGAGGCCTTGTGAGAAAGTTGGTTATAGACATTGATTGCCAGCATTGATTATCTGTATTAACTACTGCATTCAACACTTACCAACCCTTAGAAAGTTCATTCATTGCTTATTGTTCTTCAGTGTGTAACACAATATGTTCAGTTGAGTGAATAAGTTTTCTGTATTTACAATCAAGTGAGGGTTACTCTTAAGATAGTGGGATCTTAAGAGTAGGATGTAATCTTACAAGTTGAAAGGGGGAGAGATCAGAAAGAGAGAGAGAGAGAGAGAGATAGCTCCAGCTGTATGATCACTTGTAAAGGCATTCAAGAGCCTGTTTGAATCTTGAAAGATTAGTGGAACCCAACTGAAAGTTATAGAACTGGACGTAGGCCAAGAGTTTGGCTGAACCAGTAAAAGTTCTGTGATTTAAGTATTTAAAATTGGAAAGCACAATTCACCCCCCATCTTGTACTTTCCTGCCACCTTCACCAAGATTATTAAGGTTGAGAGTGTAAGAAAAAGTTAACTGGGATTATTGCTTGAATAAATAATATTAATCTCCTTGTCTGTACATATCAATTTTAGGAATTTATTTGTTCTAAAATCGTCCAAGATGATATCAAGGAAGAATTGCTAGAGAAGGATAATGAGACAAAGGTAACTTTAATAATTAATTTTGTATATTTTTGTTTGTTTGCATGTTTATTTGGTCCATTTATACTACACTTAAGCATGAGAATATGTAATATCCTTACTCAGTTTTTTTATGGCAATTTGTGATATAGTTATAGTTTTTCAGTTTTAGAGCTAATCAGTTTTGTAAGGTATTGTTCTCTATGGCTATTCTTTTAATTCCCATTTTTTACCATGCTGATTATACTCAGGATTTATATGTTTTTCATAGCTAAATAGAGGGAATTATTGCATAATACAAAGTCTTTTCTACTTAAAAAAGCAAATTCTAGCACTTGCATGCCTATCTGAGATTTATGCGAATGAGGGATAAAATTGTCATAATTGGTGATTGATTACATCTAATTGATTTCAAGGGCAATTGATGCTTCATTACATGTATTTTCATTGTAGGATTCATGGAAAAATGGTCCCAAGAAGCTGAATAAGTAAGAAGAGCAAGTACTGATTCTTGGCTGATGGGCTCTTTCTGCCTCGTGCGCCACAACACACATATTTGTCTGCCACGGCACACTTGGGAAAATGCTCATAATATTTTTCTGCATTTTTGCTCGGGTTCTTAGGGTACCCAATGCAAGATCCGACCCAAAACCATCAAACCCGACCCCCTCCCTCTGATTTTGACCTAGACACTTAAGAGGAGGCTTGGGCACTCATTTTCTACACATTCTATCATCTTCCAACCAAGAACAATCTCTCTTCTTCTCATTTTCTCATTTTTTTCTGCACCTTCCTCCATCCCTTCATCTCTTCTCCATCCTTACACCATGGAGTTCGACTTGGAGCTTCCTTGGTGGCTTCTAATCCTTCCTTGTGTGCCTAGGTTCTCATAAAGCTCTCTTGGTGATGGGTTGAAGTGGAAGCTAGCTAGGGTTCAACAATAGGGGAGTTCTCTTGTTTCTAATTGTGTAATTATGGATTCCATTGCATATATTTGGGTGTTCTCTGTTGAATGGCCATATTTTATGTATGTTTGAGTTTCTAATTATGTGATTGTTAGCTAGAGACTTGTGTTGATGAATTGTATTTTGTTTGAGCACTTTATCTTGTGGATATTAATTTCATTTGGAGTTTTTATGGTTTGATTGTCTAGCATGGTAATGTGGGACGATTTAATCTATTAGCTTACTTTGGAATTGATGTCTATAGTTTATTCTCATTGTTAATTTGTTTATGTTGAATTGCCAATTAAGTTTACTAGTGCTTAGGTAATTTACTTAAATAAACTCACATAAAGTAACTAATGCAATTATCCAATCCAATCACACAAGAGTAATTGGCACAAGATCTCTCATTAGTCAAGACTGAAAGTGGCAATCCACAAGAGGGGGGTGAATTGTGCTTTCTAAAAATCTAAGAAAAATTAAGACAACACAAACTTTATACTGGTTCGGCCAACACTGCCTACGTCCAGTTCTCCAACACTTTGTTGGGTTCCACTAACCACAGGTTTTACGAGCACAGGTTCACCTGTCAACCTTTACAGAGTTTTAGAATCTCTCTAAACACTCCCCCTTACTACCTGTAAGGCAATATCCCTGTTCTAAAGCACCAAGCTTTCAGAATAACCTCAAACAGTAGAGGATTTCAATAAATACGTTCACTTAATGAACTGATTTTGATAAACACTTAAGTACAGATAAAATCTCTAAAACAATAAATACAGAAAACAGAGAGCAATGAATGAGTATGTGAATATTCTCGTTTTTCGTCGCTTTTCAATAAATGCTCAAGTTCTGTATTTATATCTCTTCTCAGATTTTGCCCTAGCGTTCAAGCTTCAAGAAGCCGTTTGAATTTAGTCATTGGGAGCTCATAGCCGTTGGCATTTGATGCACCTTCTTCATCGGGCTTAACTTTCTGCTCTAGATTTAACTACTTCTTGCGTAGGGTGAGCTAGGAGAGAGATAGACTTAGCGTTCTGAGCGTCTGTACGAATTGTACTTTCTGGCATCTTTTTCACTAGCGCTAGGTTGATCTGCTATCGCTAACTTCATAGTGAGTTCTGCACTTAAGCTGTTAACTGAACAAATACTCATTTAAGGTATAGAGAATGCTATCGCAAATTTAGTCCATTAGCTCAAATGAGATAAAGACAATGTAAGGTATTTCAAAGCATTTTATATCGATAGGCAAGAGTATTATCGATAGCATATTCTTTTAGCTCAATGTTCAGCTCACTAGCTATGTCATCTTTATAAACAATCTTCTATCAATAGTTAATCTCATTATCGCTAGTTACCTGCTTGTTCATCAGCTAGAAGATACTTAGCGTGCTGAATGATCTAAGTTATTTTAAGTATCCCATTATCGATAGCTATATCTGTTATCGCTAGCAACTATGTTAGCTCATTTGACTCATTTGCTCTCAGGCACTAGCTATCTGAATGTTTATTATCTGAAGCACTTTCATTGTCGATAGCTTAACCTATTATCACTAGCTGATTTCATTAGCTCAAGGACTTGGTCTCTTTTTCTGCTAGATGTCTGCTTATGTTCTTTAATGAACTTCTAGCGATAGTGAATGACTTAGCGATAGATATTAACTTTGTTATTTCTAAGTCTTCACTTGCTATTGCTCTTCATCTACTAGCTGTAGGGATACACTTAGCAATAGAGATATTCATTCTTGTTGTTCTGCTAAGTTTCCATCTGCTATCTTTTACTCTTGCAATGGTGATCTGTTACCTATTAGATTTTACTTGTTTTAATTCAAAGGTAACTTGCGCTTATTTGCTTATTTTATTTATGGGGTCAGTCTTCATCAAAACTTAAGATTCTAACAAAGACTTGATGTGAGTTAATGTTAATTAGTCAATGGACCTAATGATTTTGAGTAACTTACAAGAGATTTTAAGTGATTCCATTGGTAGACCTAATCACCAATTAGCATGGATTTGAGTAAAGTCAATTAAGCTCTTAATTAATGTTGAGTAGGGTTGCAAGCCATTGTTGACCCATTCCTTTAATTGGGACTTAATGGGATTTATTCAGATGATCTTGGTCCGATTACCCTACTTATTCCCTAATGTGTGAACCCAAGCTTGTCACTAATGCCCTAATCAAGAGAGCCTCCATATCATTGACTTCCATCATTCAGCCCATTTTATCCCAAAAATCTAAAAACAAGGATTTTGTCGTGCATTGTAGTCTTAAATGAAATTGTTTCTAAAAACCCGAAAACCCTAACTTTTATTTGTCTTTCTTGCATTTAGTTAAGCTAGGTAGATCATTAGACTCCGTGGGAACGATCCTGGGTTGCACCACTAGATTACAATCCTTGGTTTTATATATAATTTGCATTTAACCCCAAGGCGATTAGGAAAAGGTTAAATCAATGGTGCCGTTGTCGGGGAGTCATTTTTTACTCCATACTTTAGCTAAGTGTCAATTGAAGCATTGATATGGGTTAGGAGTTGTTAGGACTAGATTTAGTAGATTTAGTACATTTGCATACTTAGGTTAGTTTACATTTTCTTGTTTTGCTTTGCATCAAGTTTTTCAAGAAAATACCAAAAATATTGGTTGTCCTTTGTTCTTGATTGAGTTGTGATATTTGCTAGGTGTATTGCTGAATTTCTTGCACCTATTTGTGATCATTTGGCTTGTTGTGTTGACTTTGGTGATTTGGTTGCTTAATTGTGTTTGTTTTTGACATCCAGCATGCTCGAATTGAAGTTGCACTCTTTTTGCACCCTCAACCATTCACACAAGTCATTTTGAGTGTGTAGAACATGTTGAGTGTTGAACTTTGTTTCCAAAGCAAATTGCAAAATTTGGTGTTTCAACCGCAATTTTCAAAGTTGCAAAGTTTCTGAATTTTGGACCCTTGCACCCTAATTTTGGATCTTTGAAGTTTTTCAAAGTTTTTTTTACTCAATCCTAGTTCCATTTTCCATTTCAAACTTGTTTGGAGGTGCAATACTCTTTGGTCCACTTGAATTTTGAACCAACAAGTTCCATTAGTTTCTATTGTCTTCTACTAATTTTGGTGCTCTCTGTTATGCATGTCATGGCACACCACTTTGCATGCCATGGCATATGACACAAAATCGAGAGACTTTGCTCTCAGGTTGGCATGCGGTGTCACACCAACTTGCATGTCGTGGCACATTACGTTGACTCCCATCCTGATTTTGGCTAAAATTTTCATAAGTCCTCAACAACTTTTGCACATTCTTCTATCATACTTCTACACTGTTGTACATACCATACAAACTTCATACGCATACTTTGCATCACTTTACCATACACACACCCACTTGCATCCTCATCCATCCATTTTTCATTGAATTCGTGCAAGTGCATTTTTATTTGAACTTGGTCTACACTTGTTGTCTGTGCCTTATGTATGACTAGAGAGACTATTGGGGACACTAAATTATACCCTGAATACCTTGAGAGTGACTCAGACACCGATATCGAGTGTGACCCCCTCCTCTAAATATGAATCCACAAAATAACCAAGACCACCAATTCATACCTATACCTAACATTCCAAATCATGTTGTAAAGCCAAATAGAGGAGCCAATAGGGGGAATGGTAATAGAGTCCAAGGTCAGATCCTAAATGAGGGTGAGATTTTTATGCCGATGAAGAGAACCATTAGAGATGCCACTTCCACAGACATTGACCACAATCCATTTCTACATGCATTCCCTAATATACTTGCTAATTATGAGATTAAGGGTTTGTTGATTAAGAACTTACCAAAATTCTATGGCTTGAAGGAGGATGAACCATATGGACGCTTGGATGAGTATTTATCAAATGAAACACATTGAAGCCAATTGGGGCTCAAGTTGAGGATGTCATGTGGTGTGTGTTCCACTTCACCTTGGAGGGAAAAGCTAAAACATGGTTCATGAGTTTGCCTGGGCTTGATTCAGATGCATGCATTTCTTGGGCAATTTGAGGCGCGTATTTTTGAACAAGTACTATCCAGCCATAAAAACCTCAAAAAGATCAATTCCATCCTCCAAGATCATGATGAGTCCCTGCATGATTTTGGATTCAATTCCAAGACCTTCTTGCTTGGTGCCCATATCACCAAATCCTGGAAGAGCAACTTGTACACACATTTTATGATGGTCTTAAGGAAAAGAATCAAGACTTATTGGATTCAGCCACCTAGGGATCTTTCTAGATTGTACTTCAGATGAAGCATGGCAAATATGAAAGTGGCAGGAATGCACAAGAGGGGGTGAATTGTGCTAATTAAAAATTTAGGGAACTAAGACACAAAGCTTATAATAGTTTAGCCCAACTCTTGGCCTACGTCCAGTTCTCCAACCTCAGTTGGGTTCCACTAAACTTCAAGATTAAATCAGGCTCTTGATTGCCTTTACAGGTGATCACTCAGTAAGAACTCTCTCTTACAGATCACTTCCCCTTACAACTTGTAAGATTACAAACGACTCTTAAGATCCCACTATCTTAAGTGTAAACCTCACTTGAAATGTGATTACAGAAAACTCATTCAGTCAATGAACAGATTATGATACACACTGAAGTACAATAATAGTTAATGAATATATTTGAGAGTAGGTGAGTATTGAATGCAGAAAGTAAAACTCAAAGTATAATCAATGTAAGTAATTAGTGTCCTTCACCAACTTCTTCAATAATGCTTTTTATACATGTTTCTAGTTTTTGCCTGTTGGTGACTGTTTATAGCCATTGCTTGATCTTGATGAGAGATGGTTAATCTGATGAAGTGTTGAAATGAAGATGTTCTATGTAGCATTAACTCCTATGTACTTAGTTTGCTTCTATTCTTCTCTCTTCAATAATTACAGAAAGCAATGTTGATTCAAACGGCTTAATCCCTGAGTCTGTGAGTGTAACGTAAACTTCCCAAAATAGGCCTGACACATTCTGTACATAAAAGGCTTAATCATTCAAATCCATTGCCAGATCGATTACAATGCTCCATTCAATCACTGCCTTAGTTGTCTGATCGATCACACTTAGATTAGGCTTCGATCATGACCTACATCACTTGAATATGAGATTAGATAAAGACCTCGCCTGATCGATCACAGGGGACCCTGATCGATTATGCTTAGATTACTTAGAAGTTAATTTCATACTTTCATTATCGATCACAGGACATCATTCACTACTCTCTGATCGATTAGGCATGTATGATCAAATAGGCTGAGATTAGGCTTGAATTACAATTTAGATTTCACGATCGATCACAGGGTGTCCTAATCGATCATACCCAATTGTTCGATCATACTAAGTTTATTTCCATTTCTCTAATCGATCATACTGAGATTACTTAGTTTGTTTTTAACTTCTCTAATCGATCACAGGGTTGGCCTGATCGATTAGGCGGCCAACTTATAACTTAAGCTCGTTCTAATCTTATCCTGATCGATCATTGCCTTAGACTTATGATTTATTATCTATTCCTAATCGATTAGGAACTAACTTAGCATTTCTATTAGATTATTTCTTAGTTCATTCCAGTTCTAGTTCTAACCTTTCGTTATGCCTAAGTTATGTTTAGTTATCATCAAAACTCATTATTCTAACAAAATAATCTGGAAACTTGCCCTTTCTAAACAGAAACATCATACATCTAACCAGTCTACAAAAGCTTGGAACAAGGTTGAATCCACTCCCTTACATATACCATAGCTAGATGGTCTTATAGCAGAGTTCAAGGCATTCTCTACTAGACTTGACAGATTCACCACTCCCTCGCCTGTGTGTCCAACCGGTAGAGAGTTGATGGCACCGATTTGTGATTTTTGTGGATCTCAAGTGCTTATCTCTAGTGTGTGCCCTAGCCATTATGAAGAAATGTCTACCATGTACCAAGGGAAGCCTACACATTAATGGGAACCCAACTCTAGTGCCAAAAAAGATAGATGGATCTCTACCCAAAAGTCAAATTGGAGAGGAGGAGAAGGGTCATCTAGGCAAGATCAACCCTATTGTTCTTCACAAGGGCGAATGGTTCCCATTAATCTCTTGCATATACAAACTTACCAATGAGAGAGATGCCAACAAGGAAGAAATCTCAACCTCAACTCTTGTATCTCTAAACTCACAGATGCTTTCATTGGCTTTACAGCCCAACTCAAAGGGCCTTATCCACCACAAATTGTGACTAACCCCAATGATACCAAGTCCCTCAATGCTATATCTCTTAGAAGCGGGAGACACATCCAGTTCAAGGACCCTATTAAGGAGGATGAAGAGCCGTTGGATGAGGAGATTGAATGTGAAAGTCCTCCACCCAAGCACCCACCCTTACTTTATGCTAAGGGGAGGATACCCCTTGAAAGCGAGCATGATGAACCTGCTCAACAAGGAGCTGCTACTATTGATGAGCCTCGGTCTCAAGTGGACACCACAATTTCTGAAAGAGATTGCTGTTGAGGGCTCAAGTTCACTACCACCAGCCGATGTGCATGGAGCCTCATTACAAATAGGTAAAGAGGTATATCTCCATGATCTCTCTTTTCCTCGGGCTTTTATTAAAGGTAGAAAACATGATAAGCCTAAGCATGATCAAGATATTGTTGACATGTTTAGTAAAATTGATGTGAATATTCCTTTGCTTTAGCTTGTTAAAAAGGTTCCTGCTTATTCTAAGTTTTTGAAAGAATTATGCACCTCGAAAAGAAAATTTAAACTTGCTGGGAGAGTCAAGTTAGGGTCTAGTGTATCCGCACTTTTCACTGATAGCATGCCACGTAATAGTCTAGATCCAAGTTCATACACTATTGCTTGCACTATTGGTAAAGCCCAAATTTCTGATTCATTGCTGGACCTAGCTGCAGCCATTAACATGAGGCCCAAATCATTGTATGACACCTTAGGATTCTCAAAATTGAAGCCTGCCAGAACCATTCTACAGTTAGTTGACCAGAATATTAGGTATCCATATGGTGTTATAGAGGATGTGCTTGTGTAAGTTCGTGACTTAGTCTTTCCAACTGACTTTGTCGTCTTAGATACCTCTATGGATTCTAATGGTTGAAGTACTCTCATCTTAGGTAGACCCTTTTTTGACACCGTAAACACAATTATTAACATGAAAGAAAGGTCTATAACTATGTTTGTAGGGGAGCATGAGATTAAATATGTGCTTGATGAATCTTCTAATCATATGCATGATGTTACTTCATTGTATGGTGTTAAAATTGATGGTTTCTGAACCTAATTGTGAACAAATTATTTCATCTATGCATGCTGAGATTGATGATACGATGACTCATGTACCCACCTCTCCCTCTCATATTTCTTCTGCTATTCCACATTTGAGTGATGTGAGCTACTCTTCGATTTTCTCTAAGGATTGTACTATTCCCTCTCTATGTTTTGTCTCTAATTTAGAGCCTATTACTCCTACTATTTCCCTAACCCTGCTGTTCTTGGAAATAATTTTGTTTTATGTGATGTTGTAGGTGTTACCATGGAGGTTCAACCTCCTAAGTCAAAGCCAAAGAAGAAGAGCAAGCGGAAGTGATCTCAAGAGAAATCCCCAAAGGCCAACATGGTAGATGTTGTGCCCTTAGAACTTCATAGGGAAGTCACCATGTCAGTCCACTCTAAGTTATTACCACTACTTTCTCCCATCCTAGCTCGATTGATGTTTTGGACTCACCTAACTATGAAGACCCATTTCTTCCGGATCTTGTGGAAGAAGTCCCACTCAAGGTCTCTAATTTCGTTTGGGTCCAGATCATTCTAATCAAGCCTCACTCCAACTTTTGCACTAATCAAGCCTCACTCCAACTCTCTGAGGAACATAGCATATGTTACAAGCTTGACAGGCTTCGACTTTACCACTCAAGTTATAAGCCTCCATAACTCGCTCAGGTTGTTCCTTTCCTCTCTTATCCTACTCTTCTACATGTTGTGACTAGCTAGTGGTATTTGATAATGCATGTTAGGATAAGTGTGGTAGAGGAGCCCTTCTAGTAGGAAAAGGTAGTTTAGTGTTAGTAGAGTCAATAAATCCTCTTTTGTGGACTATTGCTTACTCCACTCACATTTGTGTTTTACATTGGGGATAATGCAAGATTCAAGTGTGAGGGAAGCATCTATGCTTTATTGGGTATGTTGGGTTCTTTGCATGATTTGCTATGATTAGTGGAAACTTTGGACATACTTGAATATTTTTCAAAAAAATTTCACAATTTGGCTTGTTTTTGCCTTTAACTTGCCTGTTATGTGCAAAGGGTCGCATTTACCATGGTAGACTTATTAAGAGTGAATCCAAGTGCTTTCAACTTATTTTTATAAAAACCTAGTGTGCCCTACTTTTTGAAAACCTGTGCAAGAAGCCCCGTCTTAAATTGTTTGTTATCTTGGATTTTGGGTAGAATTTGCAATGCTTTTGTCCTTTGCTTTTCAATTTTCTATGGTTGGATATGAGATGTGTCCACATTGTGAAAATTGATTTGTAATTTGTTGTTAAATGGTGATGTGTGAGCTTAAACTTGTTGTGAGGTGGCTTGAGCCTAATTCCACCAAATTGAGTGTATGCTTGCTTAATGTGTTAATTTCTAGAACTTGTCTTAATTTTTGATTGAAATTGCATTGGCCATGTGCTTTGAACATGATAGAGGCATTCTTTCATCACCCATTGTATCCAAACTAAAGACCCTTCATTTTATCCATTGTACTCCTTGAGCCATCATTTGGTTGATTTGTGTTGTTCATGATCAATTTATGTAGCATGTTTCACTATATTGTTTTGAGAAAACCATTTGTGAAAATTGTTATATGCCATTTGAATAAAAGAAAAAGAAGTCTGAAAAACAAAAGAAAAAAAAAAGAGAAAAGAAATAGAAAAAAGTCAAGAATAGTGCAAAAATAAGGCATTTTGTGAGGTATGGCTAGAATGTGCTTGAACTTGTGTTTTCTATTGCTACCAAGTGTATTGTGACTTGTTCATGCTTTTCAACCATTTCATGATCTTATTTGTTCATCCGTTTTTAGCCTTTAACCATTATTAATAGCATTAAAGCCCTCTTGATTCTTTGTATACTTGTTAAATGCATGGGGATTGTAGAATTGTTACAAGCTTATGGAAAATTACATGTTAAGCAAGTAGAGTGAAATAACCCTTGTTGTGAGTTGTGTGAAATGCTTATATCCTTGAGAGTGCTCACATGTTACCATTTGATTTCAATTGCATTGTCAATTTTCCCTTTCCATTTCTTGAGCACTTCCCATTCCAACTTAAGGGTGTTGATTGTTTAGGCCATTGCTATTGTAGGTTGTATCCTTTGTCCAGGAGTATAAAGGTTTAAGTGTGGGGGAATGATTGTACTCAGGATTTATATGTTTTTCATAGCTAAATAGAGGGAATTATTGCATAATACAGGGTCTTTTGTGCTTAAAAGAGCAAATTTTAGCACTTGCATGCCTACCTGAGATTTGTGCTAATAAGGGGTAAAATTGTCATAATTGGTGATTGATTTCATCTAATTGCTTTCTAGGGCAATTAATGCTTCATTACATGTATTTTCATTGTAGGAATCATGGAAAAATGATCCCAAGAAGCTGAAGAAGTAAGAAGAGCAAGTGCTGATTCTTGACTGATGGGCTCTTTCTGCCTCGTGCGCCGCGGCACACATGTTTGTCCGCTACGACACACTTGGGAAAATGCTGATAAGATTTTTCTGCATTTTTTGCTCGGGTTCTTAGGGTACCCAATGCAAGATCCGACCCAAAACCATCAAAACTCGATCCCCTCCCTCTGATTTCAACCTAGACACTTAAGAGAAGGCTTGGGCACTCATTTTCTACACATTCTATCATCTTCCAACCAAGAACAATCTCTCTTCTTCTCATTTTCTTATTTTTTCTGCACCTTCCTCCATCCCTTCATCTCTTCTCCATCCTTACACCATGGAGTTCAACTTGGAGCTTCCTTGGGGGCTTCTAATCCTTCCTTGTGTGCCTAGGTTCTCATAAAGCTCTCTTGGTGATGGGTTGAAGTGGAAGCTAGCTAGGGTTCAACAATAGGGGAGTTCTCTTGTTTCTAATTGTGTAATTATGGATTCCATTGCATATATTTGGGTGTTCTCTGTTGAATGGCCAGATTTTATATATGTTTGAGTTTCTAATTATGTGATTGTTAGCTAGAGACTTGTGTTGATGGATTGGATTTTGTGTTGAGCACTTTATCTTTTGGATATTAATTTCATTTGGAGTTTTTATGGTTTGATTGTCTAGCATGGTAATGTGGGATGATTTAATCTATTAGCTTGCTTTGGAATTGATGCCTATAGTTGATTTTCATGGTTAATTTGTTTATGTTGAATTGCCAATTAAGTTTACTAGTGCTTAGGTAATTTAATTAATTAAACTCACATAATGTAACTAATGAAATTATCCAATCCAATCACACAAGAGTAATTGGGACAAGATCTCTCATTAGTCAAGACTTGATGTGAGTTAATGTTAATTAGTCAATGGACCTAATGATTTTGAGTAACTTAGAAGAGATTCTAAGTGATTCCATTGGTAGACCTAATCTCCAATTAGCATGGATTTGAGTTAAGTCAATTAAGCTCTTAATTAATGTTGAGTAGGGTTGCAAGCCATTGTTGACCCATTCCTTTAATTGGGACTTAATGGGATTTATTCGGATGATCTTGGCCCGATTACCCTTCTTATTCCCCAATGTGTGAACCCAAGCTTGTCACTAATGCCCTAATCAAGAGAGCCTCCATATCATTGACTTCCATCATTCAGCCCATTTTATCCCAAAAATCTAAAAACAAGTATTTTCTCATGCATTGTAGTCTTAATTGAAATTGTTTCTAAAAACCCGAAAACCCCAACTTTTATTTGTCTTTCTTGCATTTAGTTAAGCTAGGTAGATCATTAGACTCCTTGGAAACGATCCTGGGTTGCACCACTAGATTACAATCTTTGGTTTTATAAATAATTTGCACCTAACCCCCAAGGCGATTAGGAAAAAGTTAAATCACATGAATTTTATACTAAAATTGTATTATTGCTATTGAGATTTCCCCAAATCTCACCATTTCTCTATATGTACTAACCTTATGAGCAAGTTCAACTAAACGAATGGAGAATATGTTGGCATATTAGCTAAAATGCAAGTGCAACGAGAAAGCATAAAGCATTTTGGATTTGATGTAAACTTATCCTATTTCAGTCGGTATGAATAGTTACATTAGTAGCTAAGTTTTTATTTAAATTAGACCATGGCATTTTAGTAGAATAAAAGTATATGTCATAGGCTTTGAAGCATGTAATACTTCATAATTTTCGGATGAACAAATAAAAAGATATGGATATTCCAAGTTAGGATTTAAAATTATAATTTTCTATGAAAATTCCCTAAAGAAAGTTGAAAATGCAAGAAAGTATTTCAGACCTAATGGGACCAACCTGAACCAGGGTCTTAGCTATTTCTAAGGTTCAAAAACCTAGACCGAACATTGAACCGGTCGAGCTACTGGTTCGATGGTTATTGGTCTAACCAGAGGTCGCATAAATGTTGCTAAAAAATAGTGAAAATACATAAAAATAAATATTAGTCATTAGTTCCTTACATATTGTGAGTGTGCGTCTAGAGTGAGAGATTGTTGAAGAGTATTAGATCATATTTGATTATATATATGTGTGTGTATAATGAGATATCGATCATTTGTGATTATATTGATGTGTGTATGATAATATTTAAAATGTTTAACCAAATTTTAGTTTCACAATTTTTTTTAAATATTGAAAACTCAACTATAAACGAAATTACTAAAAAATGAGCTAGAATTAAGTTATAAATTAAAAAATTGCAGATAAGTTTTGAAAGTTTGAAAGGTAGCTTACAGATTTTTTTTCCCCTATTAAAGAGTCTTTCATTACATTCAATTATATTTTAAATAGTATTTGTTAAGAGGGCCCAAGCCCAATAGCTAAGGAAACCTAATTAGTAAACCACTCTACATGATAGGTGCTCCATCTTCATCAACAGCCGCCTCTTCCACAGCACGCTCTCACTCTCCTAAAAATCATATTCTTCTCCTTCTCTCCATGTTTCTAATCTGAAAAGACCGCTTGGCTTCATCTTTTATTAGGTTCCATAAGTTGTTTTCTGTGCATCTTTTCTTTTCTCTTTCTCTTCTTCCTCTCTTTTCTTCTTTTCTTGGTTAGCTTCCACCACAGTCTGGAATACGATGGAAGAAAAAAGGAACTCCGTCAAGCCAACCCACTCGGCTGTTTGGGCGAGTTGACACCGGCTTGGACTAGTCAACCCATTTTCCTCCTGGTTAATTCTCTTCTCGGTTGAATGGGCAAATCAGACCGGACAGACTCCCAGTTCACTGGGTTTCCTGTTGAACCGGCCGGTCCAGTCCAGTTTTTCTTATTTTGGCTATTTCAATAAGAGTTTTATAGAGTTACAGTTTGAGTTTTGAACCACTATTTATGAGTTTCTAAAGTTTTATATTAGAAAACCAAGTTAAATAATAGTAATTCATTAGAGAAAAAGTTTAGTTTTTTACATCCTTTGAATTTGTAAATAGCACTAGTGGTTCATAATAAATCAACGGGCTATAAACGCATCCCTAAAGTAAGATATGGCAAATCATATGTGAATGTGATTTGGATAATGAATTGGACTTTTGGTTGAATTGTATTTCGGGCCTAGTTCTGCCCAAGGTCCAAGAGTTAAAATGATGATTTGAACACATGTGAAACATTTTTAATAACGGTGTTAGTAAATTGATTTTTATAAGATTGTTAGTATATTCAAAACCCTTCAAGGAAAATTTTATTATCCATGATAGCACAAATCTTTAGAAAATATCTTTTCTGACATTGATATCTTAATTTGATAGAATAATTCTTTCTAACTATGATAGTGATATATTTTTTGCATTTAAACTCTTCCTATCATAGTTAGGTAATTCAATGGCTAGTAAACTATGTTTATGGAAGGTTTATTATAAAATAATGGAAACGATTTTTCAAGAGGATTGACTGTAGCTAGATAAACCTACGTTTGATACTTTACATTGGGTATTATTAGATTCAACTAAATTTGATTGTATTGGATAATCTTTTGAATGAACTGTTAAGTTAATATTCTGGTCACTTACCTCTTTAGTTCTAATACATTATTTAGATGGCCATTAATTTGCATTGTTAGAACTCTAAAGAATATATATCAAGCGACAACTCGACATTGATGAAAAATTGGATTCAGAGCTCTTCAAATTAGCAAGTCCATTTATTAGTTGGTGAGCTCAAACAACCAACGTTGGAAGGATTAAAATTCCAGATTGCTTGGTATTAAACATTTTAATTTGGTTCTAGCCTAAAGGATGGCCTCTAGGCATTTTTTATTAGGTAGCTAAAACTCCACTCATTATCATGTGACGTGGTGATTGCCTTCAATCGTTGTTCATTGTTCCTAATTAATCAATATATCAAAAAGATTTTGTTTAAATTACATTTAGTGATTACAGTTTTGAAAATCACCAAATCATGTTTTCCCTATCAATTTCGCAGTGTCCATACTTAGTTTACAAGGTTTTCATTTTGGTATTGGCCTGCTCATGGGGAATAGGACTTAGATTGCACTATTATTCTATATCTCATATATCCAAAAAAGAATTCTTGCATTTGACCTCGGGGCACCAATAACATGGTCAGATTAATTGTCTTTTGGGCGTTAACTTCTTAACTTCCCTACAGTAGACACAACCAAAAATACCTTTGTGCACATTAGTTTAATTTATGAAAAATACACGAAAATTTTGCCCTTTTTACCATAATTTTATGCAAGGCCCTCTAATCCAGAATAATCATAAGTATAACATTTGAGATCAAAAAAGTTGATAGATACCACCAACAAGATATGAAAAATATGATAAAATAGAAATATTGCACTAGCCAAGGTAATAAGAAGGTGCTCTCTTTATCTCTACTCTCATTTCACTGCATTTTTCTGGTTTTCTCACCAACAAACTTCAATCTTACATATCCAACCTTTTGTTCTGTTGACTTCAATGTGTAGCTAGAACCTTCCTTCACATAGAGCAATGTTAAAGCTTGAGCTTGGAGCTTCATTGGGAAGTTCACTTGAATTTTTCATCTTTATGTAATGTGTGTTAGATTCTAGGTCTTGGTCTAATAATAATGTATATAGCATTTTTTTTAGAGTCAAGGGTCAAAAATACACATGTGATTTTGTCAAAAGTTTATCTAGTACCAAGTGCTTTTTTTTGGATCAAAAGTGTCCATAAACTTCCAAATTAGACTTAGAAGTCATAATTTCCGTTAAATATGATAAAGAATACACATATAATTAATAACACCCTACTTTTAGGATTCATTTCCAACCTGGATTAGCAATGGGATCCTTATTCAAGCTTGTATGAGATTTTGAACATCAAAAACACAACTTTTTCAAACTTTTCTATATTTCTGGAAAATTCTGAAATGCGGAAAGCTTTTCCAATAATTTTGAAAACTCATAACTAATTGCACAAAAATGATTTTGGCATGGTTCAAGTCCCAAATTAAAGCTTCAAGTGTCATTTTTCAAGGAAAAATGTCAAACAGAATATGCACTAACCCATATGGTACAGTCTATTGATTTTCCAAATTTACTTTTGCTCACATGCCAGAATTATCTGTCTGATTGTGTGATTTTTAATTGGAGGTATACAACTCAGATTCGTTTCCTTTTTTCCAAAAAAACCCTATATATCTAATATTTTATATAAATATTTCCGTACAAAATAAATTCATATATTATTTTAAATATCTCCATGAATAAATATAATTCAGATTTAGAACTCAGATAAACAGAACATAACTTACATACAATAACACTTGTTTAACTTGGCCATGACTGACCAAATACATACATAGTCCATATGCATCATAACATAAAGATGTATTAAACATAATGACAATCATTTCAAATACATCTCATAAACATTACAAATTCATCAAATAATAAATGACATTTAATTTGTAGTAATTTAGAACTAATACTTGGCTTATCAAAGAGAAAGATATGATGTTGCGCTATATTGCATCGCTTGTCTTACTATTTTTAAAGAGGTCCCAAGGACACTAGGAGACACTCCTTCATCATCCTTTCTCAAATTTTATTTAAGAAATGCCAATGGATCCTTGGAAAGGTTTTGGAAAAAAATTGAATTTATTCCTATGTATATATATATATATAGATATATATATGCATATAACCCAACATACTTAACCATATAACCATGATATGGTTACTTAAACCTGAAATGATCTGAAAAAGGTGGGGAAAAAAACTTTATACGATCATATATAAAGATTGATAAATTAAACCATATCTAAATTGGGGACAAGGAAGAATAAGAATAATTCTTCTATTATGGCCCGAAAAAAGCACGGAGAAGAATACATTTTTCCGTACGTTTAGCCTAGGTTTTTTAAAGATTGATAAACCAAAATTAATCATTAATTTGAAATTCAATGAAAAACATATATGATATGTTTGAATGCTTATTTTTAATTGATTTATTTATTAATTTATTTATTTTATATCTGGTTAAATTTTTTTATTTTATATATCGCTAAAATTTTGTATATTATTTGATTGGTGCTCTCTTTAATTTCTATGGCATTTTTTGTCGTTTTTCATTGAACTGATCCAACTGCAGTGAAGTTTGATTATTGAAATGTAGAAAAGAAGCTGTCAACCACAAGTATCTTAGGTTTGATGGAAGCAATTTATTTTGGATATAGATTAAATTAATAATTGCCATAAGACTTTATTCAGGACCACTTCATTGTATCATCATCACTTCAACTGTTAGTGGACCACTTACAACCAGTGAACCTTTATGACATTAATTAATTTACTTTCCTATTCCTCGGACTGAGATCATTTGTTTAACTATAGTCGTTTTCATCGCTTGGATTGTTACATCATATTATTTCTTTCCTAGAGCCTTCTTGCTACAGTTATTGGCTTCAAACAAGTAAATTGCTCGAATGGTTAGTAAGATGAAATGATATAAAAATATTGTCTTGTACTATATTATGACATTTCTATCTTCTTTATTACTAGTCTAGATGTAGTAGTAATTGATCCTTCACATGTTTTTACCCTTTTTCCTTGTTGTATTTCATATTACATTCATAAACTTTTTATTATTAATCTCATTTAACATTTTTATATAAAAAAATATGTTCCTCACCTCATAAACTTCTTTCTCTCACTATTATAGGAAGCAATTTTCACGTCTGTTACTAAAGGCTATGTCATTCAGATTGACATTCAAAAAAGCGCTTTCCACATCCATTTAATAACGAACGTGGAAACGATTTTCAACGTCTGTTATTAGTTAGTAACGGACGTTGAAATTAAAATTCATCTTAAGGCCCCTATAAACGTTTGTCATTAAATATAACAAACGTTGAACCACCACTTTCCATGTCTGTTATTTGCTAACAAAGAACATTGAAATGTCCCTCCAAATGCCCTCTTAACATCTATCATTTAGTATAATAGACATTGAAGAACCACCACTTTCCATGTTTAATATCAACTAAACTAGTCAACCACAATTGAAAGTAAAAAATGTATTTACACAAACAATAACATACTAAATAAAAATACAAACTAATAATTTGTAAACAATAATACATCCTTCTATTGATTAATTGGTAAGTAAATACCTTGCCAATTGGTTGCAAATATCATCAATGTCCTTTTCTGAAATTGTTTATTTTAGTTTCCTATTTTCTTAGGTAGATTCCTTTTACTTCAAGTTTAAGTAATGTTCTAATTCTTTTGGGATTGATTGGTGCCAATTAGGTCAATCAATTATTATTAATGGCATTTAAGAATGAACTTGTTGCCTATTTATAGGCCTCATTTTGTACTTGAATTTTAAGTTAATATGAAAATGAATACAAGATGAATAATAATTCTCTTTTAACAAGTTTTTACTTGTTGGTTATGTATTCTTGAAAGAATATGGGTATAAGACTGATCGAATCTTGTACTATTATACATGGAGTTCTTGAGCCATGTTTCCTTTGGGTGCTGTGTTTCATATACCTAGTGTTTTCTGAAACGCGTATTCATTAGGTTCCTTGTCGTAAGATCCCTATCCTTCTTTTTATTTATTTTAATTAGCTTCCGCCTATATTAACCGATTTGTATTTTCTGGGTTTTTCTATGAAAGGTTCCTATTGGGTCCACATCAATAAGTCCACCTTTTAGATGGTACCCCATCATAAGGACAAGAGAAAGTATTGTACAACCGTAGGTCAAGCATTGATTGAATATATGTACCCCACATTGTGACTATTGCGCCCTGTGCATGGTTTTCAGAGCCGGACCGAGCCGGACGGTCCAACCAGTTGGACCGTCAGCTGGGCATGAGAACGGGCCGGACTTATGCATAGAGCCGTTTCACCATTTAATCCGTTTTGGGCCATTAATTATCCGCTATTGGGCCGGTAACCGCTATTGAGCCGGGAACCGGACCGGTTATATAAGAACTGGACGGGTCTGAAAAAATGACTAAAAATTCAAGAAAAAAATTATAAAAAAATTACATAATTATTTTAAAAATGCCCAAAATAAAATAAACACCAATTAGACCCCACCCCATCCATTTAGTTCACGTTTTGCTCATGCCCTAGATAAAAAGTTGAGATCACTATGCCTTCTTTAGATACAGCACTCCTCCACTAGCAATGTTGTCCGTTGTTTGCACGCCGGTGATGGTGGTTCCCGATACATCACTTCTCCCCGTCTTTAATATTGTTTTTATGGGAGTTTTCTATCTCTCATCCTCAACGTTTAATCCCTCCCAAAATCAATCACAGAGACAAAAAAAAAGCAAAATCTCAAAGTTAAATGTGATCAAACTTTGATTATCAACTACAATGAGAGGTAACTAATTCCCTAATTTTATTGTTAAGTTGTTATAGTTAGTGTTATGTGCTTAAGTTGACTGTTGACTTATTATACTACTTTCAATGGAATTTTGCATTTTGTGATCTGGTTAACTTTTTAACTAATTATATTAACTGTATTTACATAAATAATTTTTTTAATTTAATTATTACGTCACCGGCCCAACCGAATGGTCCGACCGTTTCAACCGTTTGAACCATGACCCGCTCGCTTTTCCGGCTCGACATCCGGTCCGGCTTTTAAAACATTGGCCCCGTGGGTTTACTGGTTTTATGAAGTTGGGGTCAACTACCAAATGTTGCACCTAATGTGATTCGCATTTCTCTCTGCCATGGTGCTTTTGACCAGGGCTAAGCAGAAAAAGTCATATCAGCCGATGGTTTTATAGCCTTTTAGTGCATGCCCTCTAACTCAAAAGAAACAAAAGTTGTATCATAGCCATTATCTACAAAATTTTCCTGATGGTAAGTGCTTAATCCAACGAAGTTACATTAATAAAAAGTGAAAGCTTCAAGATTGGAATAAGTGAGGGGTTTATCACCACATGTAATGATGAGCTTGTTTGATGGTTATCATTGACATCATTATATGTATGTGTTCCAAATGAATGATTTGCTGTAAATACCTCATTTTTATAATAGTTGCGGTGGTGACAAAAGACATATTCATTTGGTGTGATGTAATCATTCTGATAATATAACCAAGGTTTTTTCTTTTTCTTTTTTCTTTTTTCTTTTTGTTTTTCTTTTTGCCCACCTCTTAATCATAGGTATACCAAAAAGTCAACTTTAGCAATCCATTATGATAAAGTGATTAAGCTTATAATTAATATATATTGACTACTCGATTACAAGGCAATCATGATGGTCTTTGAAGAATCTGATCACTTTTACTTGTAAATAGTTGTAGTTTTAAAAATACGGATTTAAGCCTCTGGCAACCACTAGCTACACTCATTCCTTGGCTTAAAATTCCTACCGTCGGTACTGCTTCCTTAGTTTGAAGACACATTAATGAAGAGTTATAAGCTCATTTATCTGAATAAACTAGATATATTACTGGTACGTTACATGGATATTGTAGATTGAGCTACACTATTTATTAGATTATTATACATATGGTCTACTATTTTAAATTTGATCCTATTTATTGATATAGTGATTATACCTTATTGAGAAAGCACTATTCACGTCGTTACGTGTATGTGGCTTAATGAAGATGAAATTTAAGGCAAGGGAATTTTTTGTTTTTTTCAAGTAAAGATGACTTGATTATGGTCATTTGAGTTTATGGGAATTAGTGTGTGCGGTGGAGAACTAACCTTTGTTATTCACCTAACGAGAGTAAGGCTGCCCCTACAGTCTGTTGGTGCGCAGGGGAGACGTGACTTCTATAACTTTCTTACAGTCATTTAGGTTCTGATGGAACAAGTTAATTATATATACGAACAAGTTGAGTTTAAAAAACAACTCCACTAGCATGTCCAAGAAATCTATTTGACTCTGTAGCTCCATACAGAAGATCGAAGGTGATAAATGTATTATACTTGTCATACATTTGGGTCGTATTTATTGGGGAAAATAACAAATATAAATCTGTATGAGAACTGATGAGTGATGACAACAAAAGACCATACATTTTAAAAAATAAGGTATTTACTTGAAATTAATAAAATCACAATTTTCTATTGAGGCGTAAGTTATCTATGAAATTAGGCGTGACTCTACCTATAGACTCATTCCTAAAACAAGACAAAGTGTGGGAGTTAATTCTATGGACACAAGATACAATTGTTGTGAAAAAAATGAAATTTTGTGGGTTTAAAAAAAAAAAGTCCCACATTGTTTAATTCAGTCAGACTAACCTATGTACACTTTTAAAGCTACTATGATGTGCTACAAAGAGATGTGGAATCACACGCACGATGATGGGACACATGTGACAAATTATGTTGAAATCTAGCAATTCCCCATACACGAGCTCAAGTTATATACATGGCTTAGCACCATTTTTAGACAAATATTTTTTTTATTAATAATATTTTTCAAACTTTATTAATGCTTCCCTGAAAACCATGTATTTGGGCTTTAAAAAGTTGGAAACCCTTACAAGCTAAAATGTCGCATCCACTAGCCTACCAAAAGTAAAATTCCTAAATGATGTGTTACAAGTTCCTTCCATTCTGTTCCCCTTGCACGCCATGAGAAGGATCCATTTAATCTTTGGGAGTGTCGCTTCCTACTTTGCTGGTGGTAGCAGAATCACTCTTAAGAGAAGTATTCTCGAGCACGGTCCGGATCAATTAATCTTGTTTTAGCAGTTTTGATGTTTGTCTTGTTCATGATTTGACAACAATCTTAAGAGTGATTCATTCTATCATGGATCACGAATACTCTACCAACACAGTGTCTATCAGTATGTGCCCAACACTCAACTCCCTGTTGTTCTGTTTATGTTCATTTTCCTAGGCCATTCCCTAACACAACAAAAATGGCTTGATGTGTCTGAAGGAAAGGACTTCAAACGATGGTAAGAACGTGTCGACACTGTTCTCGACATATAGGTGTTGTTACTAGTCTGTAACAACATGAACCTCTAAATGAAGCAGAATAAAGACATAAGAATACTTGGGCATACGATAATAATGTTTTCAGACATACTATTATAATACCTTATCCAACTATCAGTTCGACGTTCACAGTGTCTACAATGAGGCACATAAGATACATGAATCTCTTATCCTCAAGTATACCACTAATGATGCCGTAAAACAAAAATTTGTGGTGGGGAATTTTTATAGATGGGAATTGTTAGTGGAAGAAGATTTTCTTTATAAATTAAAGGGTTAATACAACTTTTGGTCCTTCAACTTTCAATTATTTTTTGTTTTAGTCTTTGAACTTTAAAATTGGTGGTTGTGGTGCTTAAACTTTCAATCAATTTTGGTCTTGGTCCTTAAACTTTAAAATTGATGGTTTCTGTCCTTGAACTTCGATCAATTTTAGTCTTAATACTTGAACTTTCGATCAATTTTGATCTTAGTCCCTAAACTTTTAAAAAGACTTGAAAAATCAAGAACCAATTGTTATAAATGACACAAAATTGAGGAACCAAAACTATCAATCTAAAGTTCAGAGACCATTGATTTTAAAGTTCATAGACCAAAAACAAAATTGACAAAAAGTTTAAGGAGCAAAAGTTGTATTAACTCTAGATTAAAACATAAACTAACTTGCATGATATTGCAGATTTTTATCTCTTTTTATAAATGCAAGTATGTCCTTAATGTTTTCTAATCACCACCAAAAATATTTTCCTTTTAAATTGAGAATCAGCTTGCTTTACAATGAACGGTTGTAAGGAAATTTTAGCGAAGTCAAAAGATGTTGCACTTTCCTCATTTGGAAAACGTACTAATGCTTACCTTCCCCCCACGGTCTCTCTCTCTCTCTCTCTCTCTCTCTCTCTCTCTCTCTGTCTCTCTCTCTCTCTCTCTCTCTGTGTCCACCTTCTATAACATACAACCTTCGCGTGAACAAAAACCTTATTTTATATTATCGCATTGTGACTACAGTATTATTCCCATGTTATAAGTAGCAGTCTCATCTGATGATTACCAACAGAAATCCTTAGTGGTTCTTGAAGTATAGCTAGGTTTTAATCTAGCAAGCTGACTAATAAATTTCAATTCCTAAAACCTGGGTTTTCAGTCATGGCTAAGACAATCATATTCACCTATTTTCTCTTCCTCTTTCTTCTGCAACTTTTCTTCGGTTCATCAGTAGCAGCATCAAGGAAGCAGCACATTCAACCTCCATCTATCACTAGATTCGTTTCTTTGAGGAGTCCACAAGCTCCATCCCATGTTTCTTATTCCACAAACCCTTACAAGGCTAATGGGGACGATGCCTACCGTCCTACAACTAGAGGTCATAGTCCTGGCATTGGACATGGAGAAACCCCTGAAAGCGGATAACTAAACAGTGGACTATGGTACTTAAAAATAGATGTTTACACATTTTGTTATTGCAATATGTGAGTTTTTGTGAGAGTGCTTGTGTGTGTGTTTCTTTTTTTTCTTTTTTTTTTATGTTTAGACATTTTGTTATTGTAATATGTGAGTTTTTTGTGAGAGTGCTTTTGTGTTTGTGTGTGTTTCTTTTTCTTTCTATTATTACTGATGAAGGATTACATATTAAGGTTTGTTGTATTAGATGTGTTTGCTTGTACACAGGTTGATATGGAATAATTTATGGTTGATCTTTTTCATATTTCGTGATATCTCAACAAATTAGGATATTCATGTTATCATTTTTCATTATGTTTATTACCTTATAAGACCGATTAGGATTGGATTTGATTTTATTTGATTTCAATTAGGATATGATTATTATTATCATCATCATCATCATCATCATTATCATTAATATTTATAGATATTTAATTAGTTCTATGACCTCTCAGTAGCCCTAGGTTTCAGACTCCTATTATCTCGGCCTTCTTTGACCCCCCCCCCCCTCCCGCACCCTTTCTCCATCCCATTCCACATCATAAGAAGTCAAAACAAATAAAAGCTCCTGTGCTCATCTAAGCAATTTAGCTTTTTATATATGCTTGTTGATGTTTTCTTTTAATGTTAAATTAACTGCATAAATGATGTGTTTTAAATTTGTTGATCTTGTTGTATAAACTGAGTCTTTTGCTAAAGATTTCTTTTTAAAAGCTTTTTGAACATTTCAACTGTGTCAGACATCTTGAGGTTACTGAACTTTGTAACCTTAGGGTAGAGAAGGAATCAGAAAAAAAGGAGCAAAAATTTATACAACTCATAATAGTGAACAAAAAGTGTCATTGGAGCGGAGGAGCGAGTGAGAATATTATATCAGACACTTTGTAGTCTACTAAATAATGGTGGAAGAACACTTTACAAAATTAAAAAATGATTTCTCTATGTCAATAATATTTCTAAGGGTTAAGGTGCAATATTAACAATGTACAGTTGTCTGAGGAGTGTCAAGCAGAAATAATTACTAGATTGAGCAAATATAACTATAAACTTTTAAAAATGAAACAATTTTATTAATGCAGTTAAATTAACTCGAAACATCCATCTGTTTTATCCTTTAATGTCACGTGTCATGGGATTATAAGAGATCAATAAACCATATCAATTATTCTATTTGAACTTCACAAAAAGCATGAAATGATGCATAATATATGGCTTTCATGTATTACTTACATGCAGTACTTATTGTTCAAAGTGAGACGTATGAGCAGCTAAATTCCTATAAATTATTATGGTTTTTTGTTGTATATATGCTACATGCTTGCTGTTGTTATGATTTGGTTCATCTATTATCAAATGAGTTTATAGCAATCATTTTCTTTCTAAGATCATTCTAAGTTTTCTCAATACATATACAATCATATATACACACATATATGACTCATCATCAAATTTTTTGTACAATTAAGGGGAAAATTTGTTGAAATCCACATAAACATACACGATATATTTATATGTCCATTTATATGTGATTTGATGTATTTATTTATTTTTATTAGATATCCTAAGAATTTATATTATGTAGTTAATTTGAACCTTATATGTTGCTGCTGTTATTAGGAAGAGCAGTCAATTGTGTAGGAAACATACTGTTTATAGCGTGTCAAAGAATGAGTCTCTCCCATATCTTTGAATTTTTTTTTAGAATGAAGAGATCTTTTTGGAAATCATATTCTTTTAATTACAGAATTTAAGTTGGTGCAGTGAATTAATATATGTATTCATAAATCTAACATGTGGTTATGAGTTTTATGTTAAAAGAGATGTAGTGATTTAAAATGCCACGCTTCATTGCATCTTTTTATTGTACAAAAGTACCCCCTTATCATAACACCATTTAAGAAGTTAAGTAAAGAGAAGAGATAATTAGACCATTCGATTGTCTCTAACTAATGAATTATCTTATCTTCACCAAGTTTGGTCACACTGTATATTTGCAGCACTGGTTCATTTAATTGTAACAAGCGCCGCTCACCATTCTACTGAAAGGTTGCAGAATATATCATAAGGACAATATACTTGGAAACGATGCGAACTGTATACTTTTTGGATTTTACGCAAGTTTTAACAACAATCTTGAGAGATATTACATGTAAATTTTGGGAGTACATCATTATGGGTTTTCTCCAATTTATTTAGTATATTACAAAGGAAATAACTGGGTTGACAAAAATTTTGTTGCTTGGTTGTTCGCTGATCCTGCTTAACTCCATCCAGTAATTACATTTGTATTGTCATAGTCACTGAAAGATGGCACCTTCATTACTTATGGAAGAACTCTTGTTTGGCCACACCCCTTTTAGACGATTTCAGAGTGAATGAAATCCTCCAAGTCAGCCCAAATGAATCTCTAGAGTTGTTCTATCCATACGATCAGAATGGCAAGACAATTCCTTTTTATGGAGTAATATGATTAAACTCTTTAATTTTTTTATTGTTAAGTCGTGCTTTTGAAAGCTTGCCAGAATTTTTGATCTTTCATCTCTATACCTCCGAGATTTTATTGTAACTAAACATGGCTTGGTCGATGATTATCAATTGCAGCAATATGTCCAGACTCGACCATCCAAGAGGAGACAGGTTGTTGGGATAAGATCACTGAAAAGAAATAAGAGAGAATCTATGATAGATCTTCTGCGAGTGGGGGTGTAATAGACAACCGAACTGGGAAGCGTTTATTTAAAAGACCTCTCTTATTAAAACATCCAAAGGTGGGACCCTCCAACCAATCTCTTAAACCTCCTCCCCACTTCATATCTTCATTATTTTTTTTATCTGACACTTGATATCTTCATTGTTAGATTCACTCTAAATAATTGAGATATAATACTATATCAATATATTATTATAATTGATAAACTATTTGCATTACATTTTAACTGTATAAATTTATTTATCTTTTTTAATATAATATTTTTGTGTAATAAATCCCAGCCATCAAAACTTGATTCACGGTGGATTCATTAAGTGGAGAATGAGCTTAGTGTAGACCCTCTTTAACCTACTTTTCCATGGTGGTTTTAACCACAAGGAAGATGAGATCGAATAGTTTCAATATATGAGATATGTCCCTTTCGAGTTTGGACGATCATTCTGAAACGGCACACGACTTTTAATTTTTCTTTTGGATGAGCATAGATGAAATCATTGATTAAGTGCCTTTTTGGCACACAAAAAAGAAAAGATTATTGAGGATCAAAATTAGGTATGAAGAAAAATCAGTCAAAAAATTAAATCCCCGGGGGCTGTTGAGATGAAAACTTAGGTTTTGGCCACTGATTTGAACATTTCCTTAATTGCCTCAGGGATCCAATGTAAAATTATTTATAAGCTATAGATTGTACTATAGAGGTGTAATCCTGGGTCACCTCTAAAAAAATCTTACACTACCTAAGAAACTAAATGCAATGAAAGGTATAAAATTAGGGTTGGAAATAGGTACTTTGGTTTAATTTTTCACAAATTGGGATTAAAGACTTATTTTTTGTACTTTTATAAACAAAATGATTCTTGGTGATATGCAAATGAATGGTACTCTCTTGTTTATAGAAAAAAGAGAAAAAGAGAAGAGAATAGAAAAATGGTGTATGATGAATGGTGTGCCTTTGATATTTTTGATAGCATTTTTGGAGGTTCTATTTGAACAGGAGATATGGCAGGAGACGCAACTTTTTGATGATGATAGATGATATATTTGTTTTACGCTATCTCTTGACACTACTGTAGAAATACTCTATTGCAGCGTAATAATATAGTAGCGCTTGCAAAACGCAAGTGATGGGATAGGTATAATATGACCTATACCAGCGCTTTTAAAAAAAAGTGTTGGTATAGGTATATGCATATACCAGCGCTTAAGCGTTGCTATAGGCCTAAATAGGTATTTTTAAATTTTCTTTCGTTTTTTAAAATGAATTAGTATTTTTAAAATTGGTTTTAGATATTTTTTAATTAAAATTTAAATGACAGGGGAAAAAGCGCTGCTATAGGCCTAAATATGTATTTTTAAATTTTCTTTCCTTTTTTTAAAATGAATTAGTATTTTTAAAATTGGTTTTAGATATTTTTTAAATAAAATTTAAATCACATGGGGCCTATATAGGCCTAAATAGGTATTTTTAAATTTTCTTTCCTTTTTTAAAATGAATTAGTATTTTTAAAATTAGTTTTAGATATTTTTTAAATAAAATTTAAATGACATGGGCCTATATAGGCCTAAATAGGTATTTTTAAATTTTCTTTCCTTTTTTAAAATGAATTGGTATTTTTAAAATTGGTTTTAGATATTTTTAAATAAAATTTAAATGACAGGGGGCCTTTTTTAAAATGAATTGGTATTTTTAAAATTGGTTTTAGATATTTTTAAATAAAATTTAAATGACAGGGGGCCTATAGCAACGCTTAAGCACTGCTATAGGCCTAAATATGCATTTTTAAATTTTCTTTCCTTTTTTAAAATGAATTAGTATTTTTAAAATTGGTTTTAGATATTTTTTAATTAAAATTTAAATGACATGGGGCCTATATAGGCCTAAATAGGCATTTTTAAATTTTCTTTCCTTTTTTAAAATGAATTAGTATTTTTAAAATTGGTTTTAGATATTTTTTAAATAAAATTTAAATGACAGGGGGCCTATAGCAGCGCTTAAGCACTGTTATAGGCCTAAATATGCATTTTTAAATTTTCTTTCCTTTTTTAAAATGAATTAGTATTTTTAAAATTGGTTTTAGATATTTTTTAATTAAAATTTAAATGACAGGGGAAAAAGCGCTGTTATAGGCCTAAATATGTATTTTTAAATTTTCTTTCCTTTTTTTAAAATGAATTAGTATTTTTAAAATTGGTTTTAGATATTTTTTAAATAAAATTTAAATTACATGGGGCCTATATAGGCCTAAATAGGTATTTTTAAATTTTCTTTTCGTTTTTTAAAATGAATTAGTATTTCCCTCCCTCTCTAATTTCACAATCAGTATTATATTTCCTACCCCACGTAATTTTCTACATTATTTCCCTCCCTCTTATTTTTCACTCCCCATTTCCCTCCACGCCATTTTTCACGCTCTGCTTCTTTGAAACCCATTTGTGACATTGTTGCTCCTCCCTCACTAAACCCTAGATTCCTCTCTTCTCCCTCACCCAGGATTATTCCTCATCCGTCTCTCTCCCTCTAGTTTATACTCCCTCACACTCTCACCCTCTGCTCTTCCTCGGGTTCCTTATCCAGCGGCGTTTTCCGGCTAGATCAGCAGCAAACTGCGGCGCAAGGAGGAGCAAAACATTCAGGACACTAAGGCTAACGTGGGGTAAGCTCTTTTCCTTCCATTTCTCCGCTTTTTCGTTTGATTTCGAGTTCAAATGGGAGGAAGAGAGATTCGAAATTTGGGAGATTTTTAAGCTTCTAATCCCATGAAAATGAAGCTTAGGACTTGGGTAAGAGTATTCCTAAAGCGATTTTGTTAGGGGATGAGGTTTGGTGTCCGATTTCTGCTGGTTAGGGCGTCGAGTACTGTTCATCCAACGCCATTTTTCCTAAATTTTGGAGCTTCCTTGTTTTGAAGCTTAGTTAATTTTGTCTAGATTAATGCTATAGTTGGACCTTGTATGCTTATATGTGAAGCTTAGCAATTTTCTTGAAAAATTCTTCTTCCCTTGTCTAGGAGTTGTCAATGTTTTAGTAAATTAGCCATCAGAACATTCAAGAGAAATGCCAGTTGGGTCTGATTGATCTTTTCCCCATATTTTTCAATTTATGTTAATGGCATTATTGATTCTGAACGCATTTTGACCAGAATATTTGGTTGGTAGGTATAATCAGTTTAGTGTTCAGTGACTTTCTTCTGAAATAAACATTGAAGAGTAGAACACCTTGTGAAAGTTTTATTCAGAAAACAATCATCTTCCTGCTGAGTGCTGACTCACAAGATACACTGATATGCATTTTTCTGTTGTGTAGTTTGATTGGATCAACTTAGGTATATTCATAGCTATGTTTGACTCAGTTGTATGGGGAGTTTAAATTTCCTTAACATTGTCCCTAATCTCTGGTCATAGGACTTCCATCAGCATTTTGCTTGGCACAGCCAATCCAATGTCAACATTGCAAAAACAACATTAGTCATTAGTCATTTAAATACATGGCTATCTATATTCTTGCTGGTACTTTTGTGATGTAAATTTTAGCTGGTCTTTGTTTTTCAAAGTAATGGTTATTCTGCACAAGTTTTCAATTGGTTGAATGTTCTTCTGGGTGACATGGAAAGTAGCACTAAACTTCTTCAATGAAATGAAATAGTCCCTTGTAGAATGAAATCTAGAGAATGGAAATTGAAACAAAGTACTAAGGAAATTGCAGGGTCTTAATTTAGGCAATTCTAAGTGTTTGAATGGTGGTGGATGTTTTTCCCTTTGAGTTTGTTCTAAATGTACCTTTCACTTATGCTTTAGCACAACTTATAATTCAGTTTAATAGAGCCAATGCCATAAGGTTGGTGGGCTGAAGTAAGCATATTTTAACCTCTCACACATTTCTTATTCCTTTTAGAGAGGCTTTTATTTCGAAAAAACAAAAAAATAAAGGCCAGTGAATTTGCACTTGTTCTTCTAGGCATACTATTGAGCTTAAACCTGGACATGTCTCTAGGTAGTGCTAATGATTTGTTTTCCTTTTCCTGTTTTTCCTATTGGTATTAGTTATGTGAGATTATTAAAATCCAAAACTCCTAGGGATATTTTCAAATAACTATCGAGAGGCCCATTGGTATGATCCTTGAATTTTTGTCACCCCACATTCATCTTGTCTAGTATAGACATATATATGAAGTGAACCATATTGTTCAAACTTAATGAATAATGTGATTTGCTATAGCTAGACTTTATGTATATATTGAAATTAATTAAGTTTTGGTGTTTGTTTTATTCATCATGACATTGAGATTTAAAATTTCTACTTTATTTTTATTTTATTTTCCTTGACAGTAAATTCTTTTACATGTAAAATCGTAGGAAAGAGGAGTTATTGTCTTTGATCAAAATATGAGACATTGTATTCTTGAAACTTAGAAGTCAACAATGTCACAACACTATTCAATTGCTGAAAGTGTGTTGGGCTTCTAAGTTATTTTCTGCTTGGATGGAGAATGTGAAATAATTTTTTGAAGTTTTAGATTATATGACTATATGTTCTTATTCTCTTTATTTCCTTATTCAATCTTGGCAAAGGAAACTTGAAGGCAATCCTAAGATTTCACAGTGAGATATTTGCAAAGGCATGAAGAATAGAAGTAAGCTACAATGTTGTCAAACTCATTGCTTTAAATACATGCGGCTGAATTCAGAATATATGACAACACTATCTCTTTTTTTTTCAGGTTGATTTGAAGGATAAATGGAGAAATTTGACACGTAGTCATAGGGGGAGGAATTATTTTGCATGTCTATACTTCACATATCTCAGGGCTTTAGGAAGGATTTCTGGTCCCTCATCTCTGTTTTTTTTTATCTGAGCTGATATTTATTGTTATTACATTTATGATTTTCTTGTAAGATTCTAATTGTCTTTTTTGTTTTATTATTAGAATAATCTCAATGAATGATAATATTATGTTTTATTGATGATGTTATTATAGTCATAAATTTGTAGTTATTATCTGATTTGTTTGTTAAAGAGGTTATAATTTCATGTATACAATTTATTATTTTTTTTAAAAAAAAATATGTATTATAGCAGTGCTTATAAAATAAGCGCTGCTTTAGGTGACGTATTGCAGCGCTTAAGCGATGCTATAGGTCACCTATAGCAGCGCTTAACAAGCGCTGCCTTAGGCCTAATAGCTTATAGTATCACTGGCTATTGCAGCGCTTATAAGCGCTGCTATAGGGCCAAAATAAGTGCTGCTATAGACATTTTCTGTAGTAGTGTGATTTATCTTCTCCTTTCCTTAAATAATCTTAATATATTTTCCTTGAAAAATAATAAAAAAATGCAACAACATATATTTATGGGTTATGGGTAAAAAATGCCCATGAATTTTTCATCAATACGCACATGACACTATAAACAATTTTTTAGGTGTAAAATATACACTAACTTTTCAAAACGAAGCAAAAATGACATCTCTTTTAAACACCCAAAACCTCTGTTACTTTTCCCTATGTGGGTCCCACCTAGCTTCCAGAATCTCTCCCATCTCTCCTGCAACTCAACCTATAGAAAGACCTTACGATTTGGGTATTTAACGGGGATGTCATGTCTACTCTATTTTGAAAAGATAGTGTGTATTTTTGTATCAAAAAACATTTATGGTGTCAGGTGCACGTTGGCAAAAAATTTATGGTTATTTTTTTTATCTTTAACCATATTTTCTCTAAAGATGAAGTGATCAATTACATTTTGGAGTATCTTGAGAGTTGTGTCTGATGAAACTTGAGTGGATATATAAGATTGATTTTTGGATGATCATCTTGATGGTGTCAAATGCGTGAATATTGAGGTGATGAATTGACAATAAGGATGGTGTTTATGGCCACGTGGCACTAAACTGAAATAGAAACATAGATATTAAAGGAGATATTGTGGGATAATATTCTCTAATTACATATTAAGATATCCTTCTTTAATAAATCTGCAAATCCCATGATGGCCCTTTATAAATCTTAGGTGGTATCTTGATTGACTTGATGAGGAGGTAGCATTGTTACATCACCCTTTTGCCCTTAACGAGGGGTGGTGCTTCTCATGTGACTTTGTAACCTTCTAAACTTACAATATTACCCTTACTAATGATGAGCCACATTTTCTTGACAAGAGTGCTATAAAAGATTTGCCACTTAGGCTTAAATGATGATTTTAGGGTTCATTTAAGTGATCTAATTGATTTGTTGGTGTATATGGGCCTAACCATGCTACTACAACTTATGACATTGCGATAACAACTTTTTGACCTGCAATTAAGGTTGTCAAACTTGTGAGTTTAAGTAAACTCGTGATAAGAATGTAAAATCGAATCGTAAACTCGAATCTTAAACTCGTAAAAGTTTACCTTTATTAATAAATACATGTTTTCAGTATATCATCATTAAATAAGAAATACAAAGAATAACAATAATTTGACTTGAATATATTTTAAATATAAATAGTTGATATTAATATATCAACATTCATAATTTATCAAACTCAATAAAGAAATTTCTATGAAATTTATATATAAATTCATTGAATATAGTCAAATAAAAATAATTAACATGAGATTTTAAGCAAGTTAATACGATTATTCCGTAAAGTAGAAATGTAAAGACGGTAAATTTGGTGAGTAAATCGTGAGTTTTTACCGAGTTTACAATTAGTACAAATTTAAGTGATTCGTAACACGTTTTAGTTAGGTACAGCCGTAAAAACGGTAAAATCGGAAAGTCAACTTGCGAGTTTGACAACAAAGGCTGCTATAACAACTTTCGCATTGGATTCACAACAAGTTAATAATTGTAATTTATTTAATTAGTTAATAAATTTTACGAACTAAATTGTTTCAAATGAAAGAAATATAACGACTTACATGTTTTTCAGTCAAAAAAATTATAGGACTTAAATAGTTTTGACTTAAAGTTTGAAGGCTAAATCGACATTTGAATGACCAGTTCAAAAAAATTAAACTATAATTTTTTACCTTATTTTGAAATACCACAAGGAGTTGTAAAAAAAATAGAATGAGAAAATTTTCCTTTTTTTTTCTAAGAAATTCAAGCATGTTATTACATTGTTGTTACTATCAATCAATGAAATTATATTTCCTATTACTATTTCACCATAATATTTTTCGTGAATTAAAATTAGAAATATTTTAGAACATAAAAATGAATTATATATGGATAGTTTTGAATTAAATTGATAATTAAAAATTTTTAAAAATATTTCCTTATTTAAAAATGTCAATAGATATTGCATGAAATGGAGAAGAGAGGCAATTTCTTTTTTCCCATATGAAACTTGACTTATGTTATTACATTATTGTTAGTATAAATTAATAAAATCATATCTCTCATTTTTGGTTAATGAGTTTAACAATAAGTTTTATTTTACATTGATTCAAAATTTTGAGAAATTGTAGCACACAAAAATAGATTAAGCGGTCTGTTGTTATTCGTTTTTCATAATTAATTAGTCCGTTGTTATTTTGTATATGAGTGTGTTTTATTTAATAACAGATCGTACATTTATCTATTAAAAGGCATCCACACCCCATAGAGAGGGGTGGTTGTGAGTAAGGCTACACAAATACCCGATGGCCTGGGGGCCCGCCTAAATCCGGCCTTGCCTGAAGCCAATTTGGTTCGGAATCATAACAATTAGGACAAGACCAAACCCGATCACCGGGTAGGACAAGACAAGGGCATAGGATCTAAGACCAGCGGCCCGGCTCGACTCGGAAATATTATTATCTTTTATAAAAAATAATTTATTTTCCTAATTTAAAAATACATAATGTAATAATTAATACTTAATACACCAAATAAAAATATTTGATTAATTCTATTTCCCAATTTCTTTTATTTTCTAATTTATTTCATTATTTTTAAAAGAGAGAAGGACCAACAGGACATGTCTTGACTAGTCTTGGTCCCGAGTCACACAGGACGGGGCCAAGTATCAGGCCAAAAAAGTCAGCCCGAAAATTTTTAGGACAAGACATAGGGCATATACTTAACCCGGTCCTACCTAGTCTTTGTGCAACCCTCATTGTGAGTTCTAAAATCTTTTGGTGTAAGAGGGATTTGGAGAGGTGATGGGCGTAATTATCTAAAGTATTATATGTTTTCACATATTTTAATAATGTTTTATTTTAATTTAATTGTTAAAACTTAAATATATAAACATTTTCTTTAATTTATGAATATTTAATTTTCATGTCTATGATTATATACAAAATTAATCTGCTTGGCTTTGCCTTTTTTTTTTTTAATTCGATTGATTAAATCAGACTCTAACCTATACTGTTTTTAATGAACTTAAATATCACAATTGAATGTTTGCTAAAAATAATCTCACACTTGAATGAAGTAAATTCAATCGAGTATCGTGTATCACTTGTCAAATATACTACAATAATGTTAATTTTTATGGATTTCTGTTATCTTAATTTTTGAAATTTCTTCCCTTCTAATATTTCTCCCTGTTCCCTTTCCTCTTCTCTCCTTCCCCCTCCCCCTTCTTGTTTTACATCACTAATCTAATATTAAATATTATGTTATTATTTGCAATAAAAATTAGTTATTATAATATGCTCGAATGAGTCGAGCAATATACCTAAAAAATACAAACCACAAAAGTTCCCTCCCAGAACAAAGAATCAATGACTCAATATTCTATGCTTGCAAATCCTCCACAGACTTCTACGCATGTAAGTGATGTAATTATGGAATAAGATTTAAATTATTTTAAGAATAATTACGTGCATTGGAATATATTAAAAATCTTACACAAACTTAAGTTTTGACAAAAAAGGGGGGAATTATTTACAAGTCCCATGGAAGGAACTTAATTAAGATGAAGTTCCAATAAATCCCTCAATTAAACTGATATCCCACGAAATCTTCCAATTAAACTGAGGTCCCTAGGGAGTTGTTTAAATTCTTGGTTTAAAACAATGTTTAGTCAAACGGTGATAACATTTTCAGCCTTTGTAACAACATTATGAGTATATCATTTTCAACTATTATAAATTCTTGATACTAACAACATATGGTCAGATAGTAACAAATTTTTGAGTCTTTGTAACAACATTATAAACATCATTTACCACCTCTTGGTAACGAACAACTTTTGGCGAGATGATGGCAACTTTTTGGCTAGATTAGGGATCTTAGTTTAATGAAGGGATTTCATGTGACCTCAGTTGAATTAAGGGATCTTGTGTGACCTCATCTTAATTAAACTTCTTTCATGGGACCGGTAAATAATTTTCCAAAAAAGAAAAAGAAAAACCGTAGGAGTTATTGCACAATATTAAATACTAACGAACGTTATCATTGCCTCTTGGAAAATTCAAAGAACTTATTTTAATTAACAAGGGAGTCTAATTATTTAAGAACCCCATGGAGTATGGACCAGCAAAGTGAACGATTATATTTTATATTTTATAGGATAAAAAAATTCAAATTCAAAGATGCCAAATGAAGGTTGCGTTTTGATGAAAAAAAATCTCTAGTTGTTGACAGCAACAAGCGTTGATATTTTCGGTTTGCAATCCAATTGCAAGAAACTTGGACATGGACATTAAAATAGACATGACCGCAACAGGCGTTGATATTTCGGTTTGCGACCCAATTTGCAGGAAACTTGGACATGGACATTAAATAGACAAGCATGTTAAGTCAATGCATATTGATCTCGGGGCCCGTTTGGATCAATTCCCATATGCTTAGAGATGATAATGCAATGCAGTGCATTGATATGCAATGCAGCGGTGATTACCATCAATATATTTGGTAAGTTATCAAGGTGATTGAGCAAAAAAGTTATACTTTATATTTAATCAACTAAAACAACAAATGTCAAAAAAAAAAAAAAAACAACAACAACAATGAAAAGTCTTTAATACCCTCAATTGAAAGGGGGAAAATTTCCTTCCCTCCCATGTACATTATATCCTCTCCAAATTTCAGATAAAAAAAAAAAAAAAGTCCTCTACAGATATATCATTTTTTTCCTCTACAGGAAATTGCAAAAAGCTTAGATGTACCATCTTCCTCAAACAATTAATGAAAACTTGCTAGAGGTGGTTCACAATGGCCCCTGCCATTTCCAAAATTGTCCATAGAGGCGGTTCACAATGATCATATTCAGTTTTAGATCTTATTCCTCTCTACTGGAAAACAAATCCGCTGTTGTATTAATTTTCAGAGCTCAACATTGGAATCAAAATATTGCAATTTTTTTTATTTTGTTCTATTTTACAAGAAATCGTTTATTTTTAATCAATTAACGATTGCAAAATTCATGCCCACTGAAAACCTCATCCACGGCATAGGTTTCTCTCGCTCGAGAGTTTGTGGATCAAGGATCGGAGTATGCCGGTAAATCTCACGCCTAACGCGATCATGGCAATTATCGTCTTCTACTTTCCGATTTCGCTTCCACTCAGCACAATATGCTCCTGACTTAGTTGAATGACCAAGTTCGAACCGGATGAGTTAAGAAAGGTCCTATCGTTCAGCTAATTAGTACATTTGCATATGTTGTCGGCCGTGCCGTCGATTTCAAGGACCGTCGAACTCGTTAGTCTTATTCAAGTGATGCATCTAGTCTACGAATCATGTTTCATGGAGGTGAAGTATAATGGCAAGGATGGGGTGGAAATAGTGATTGTGTTGGTTGTTGGGTGTGTCAACACTCATAGGGCTATCTCTTTAACGGTGGAGAGAGTGGTGGTGCAATGTGGGGAATACTAAATGAGGAAAGAGAAAATAAAAACAAATGGGAGGGTAAAAAGGACTTTTTACAGTATGTAATGAGATGATAATGAGAATTCACAAGGGGAAGATATGAATGAGGATTACCAAAATTTTAATCAACATTACCATAGTAAAGCCAATTACCATACTAAAGATTAACCAATCACTTATACTCTCGTAATGTAACTATGATTAATATTCCAGACCTACAATGCAATCAAACCAAACGGGCCCTTAGTCTTTAGGGTCGTCATGAAAACTTGGAAGATGCCAAATTAAACATATATATATTTAATGGTTGGTGGGGCTTTACTTTAGTCACTGTCTTTTTGAGAATATTATTTTCTCTTTTTATATACAAATATAGTTCGTTTGATATAATTAATCGAGTAATTTTATCATACTTCAAAATAGTAATCTAAATCTAAGGAATGTAATAAGTACAATCTTGGATGTCGTCTCACATGGAACCTGTTATAAATCAATTACCTAATAACCTATATGCAAATGAGTAAGTTAAAAGAGTTTAAATGGATTGATTATAAATATGTTCTTCATTTATTAAATGAGCGAGTTCAATTTCTAAAGAGTTTCTCTAAACTAATGGAGTTTGTTATCATTGCTTCTAATTAATATGGGGAGTTTCTATAGGTTCAAATATCAAGAGACCTCAAGATCGTTAGGGTCCCATGAAGAGATAATATAAGAAAACATTTTGGTCTTTAATTTTTTCCATTATTCTTTTTTGATTTTTTTAATCTGATCCTTAAAAAATTAAAATATATAAACAATTACTTTTGATTCATATTTTTTTTATATTTTCATGTATCTGATTATTTTTCTAAGCTTTCATTTTTCATTTCTCATCAACTAGAACTTGAAATTAGCTTAGAAACCAATATGATAAAAATGTATCCTATACCATGAAATATTTTACAAGTAACACTTAGTATTATATAAATACTCAGTTGTGGTTCATTTAGTAATACTCCATATTCTAAGTATTTTTCAAGCAGTTTTTTTTTTCCTTTATCCAACATCTTAAAATATTTTTTCCGGTAAAACCAGTATTATAAGTTTATGGTGCTCATTGGTGCTGAGCAACATACTTAAACGACAAAATTGCCCAAAATATTTTAAAATACTGGATATCACTAAAAAAATAGTTTTTGGTGTTGGATGAACTATATATTAGTTTATAATACCTAGTGCTATTTAGAAAATGCTCTAGGATGTTTGATATATTTTTGTTTTAATCTTAAAACCTTTTATACATGTAAATGTAGACTTGATTTTAAGCATGTTTGGACACAACCAAAAAAAAACAAGAAGAAGAAGGAAGCTCTACACTCAGTTCAAGTTTCTCAGCCATAAATAACCTTATTTAGTTGTTAACAATAATGTCAACATATGGAATAAGCATATACAATACTTGCATACATATCACATATGGTCACAAAATAAATGTGCCTAAGCTAACAACGTTTGTCTCACCACTATCATAATTCAATTATTTCAAGGAAATTGATCTGACATGATTCCCTTACCTACAACAAATAAATCTAAAAATGTGATGCAGTCATCAATAATTATAAATTAGATAAAATATAACAAGTAACATTATAATAAGCTCAAATTTTTGTTGGAACAAAAAAATAAGCGCACTTTTTTATAACAAAAATATCTTTTGATTGGAAAAAACGAAAATAAAATTTGAGAACAGTAGAAATGATTTCTATTATTTTTTTTAAATAATTGATCAATTACCATATTCCTGTTAATGTAACAGGACATAACCAACACACATGTTTAGATCATGAACTAAGAATTGTGCTTTTGGACTGAACCGAACTAAGAATTGAATTGAAACAAAATGTGAAAACACAGTTTGTTGTACTAAATATATCGAGTTGAAATGTGTGTGTGTGCGCGCGCAGATAAACTCCAACCAAAAACATTGCATGCAGGGGATGTGGTACTCACCATATGGGAGAAAAGCTTTTGATATGATTTAGCTCCCTGAGGACATCAGTTGCATTCATTCTTTCTTGAGGTGATTCTATTGAACATGTAAGTCCAATCTTAAATAAGGCAAGCAAGCATTTCTCAACATTAGGATGGATTTGAGTAATGTTCATAACTTTTAGTTCTAGTGGAAGAATGGTTGGGCTCACAACTGCAAAAAGCTTGTTTGGAAATACATCTTTTACATATGTTTGAAGATTGTAGCCGTCTTTAAACATATTTTCAGTGGGTCTTCTTTTAGTTAACATTTCTAATATGAGAATGCCAAAGCTATACATGTCGCCTTGTGTTGATGGCTTAGAGCCCATTCCATATTTTGAAATATTGTAAGAATATTAAATATGTTCATTTTATAAATGATTATTGCAAAAAAGTTAGTTTGAAAAGCATAATGAATTTGAAGGACCTTGTAGGAAAAATTCAAATGATACCTGGAGGAACGTAGGCAATAGTACCCTTTATGCCAATTGTGCTGTTTTGTTCATTAGATGCGATTACAACACTTGAGAGTAGTCTTGCCAATCCAAAATCACTCAAATGAGCAACCATGTTGCGATCAAGAAGAACATTGCTTGGCTTCAAATCACAATGAATTAGAGGCTGTCCATATTCATAGTGAAGATAGTTCAATGCAGACACAATATCAATAAGAATATTTATTATTTGATCAAGGAGCAAAATTCTTGGATGATCTACATTTTGATCTAATCTAGGATGCAGCCAATTTTCCAAGTTTTCATTTACCATATACTCATAAACTAGAGCCTTAAACTCAAGACCATGGTAATCTATGCTGGAGCAACATGTTATAAGTTTTACCAGATTTCGATGCTTTGCATTTCTAAGTGCATTACATTCAGCAACAAAACTCTTGTGAGCTCCCCTTTTATCAAGGTTAATGACCTTTATCGCAACAAGTTCTTGAGAGTCAAAACTTCCCATATATACAGAGCCAAAACTCCCTGATCCTATCAGGTAATTGGCAGAGAATCCATCTGTAGCATTGTGCAAACTTTGATATAATACTCTGGAAATCATGTCAATTGAGGGTGAACTTGAAGAAGATTTCTTGCTTCTCCTCTTACAATAAATAGCAATAATAGATGCCAGAAGAACAAAAGCAAACACACAACATATTGATATGATCATCTTGAAGTTTTGATGTTTTGTATGCTTAGTAAATTTGAAAGGGCATGGTGGTAGCTCCAAAGTTGATATGCCTCCACAAAGCTTGTCATTCCCTATAAGTGATATTCCACTTGCATTTCCAAAGACGCCTTTTCTTGGTACCTCCCCATCAAGCATGTTGAAGGAAATATTTAGGTACTCCAATAAAGTAATATCCTGCAGGCCTTTTGGAATTGATCCAGACAAGTTATTTTGTGACAAGTCTATATATCTTAGACCTTTCAATGAAGCTAAAGATAAGGGGATGGTTTCTTGGAAGAAGTTCCCTTGCAAAAAAAGATACTCTAAGCTTTGGCAATCCCCAATGGTTTGAGGAATGCTTCCAAAGAAATAATTATGAGAGACATCCAATTGATTAAGATTTTTCAACTTCCCAACCTCATTAGAGATATTGCCACCTAAAGAGTTGTGTGACAAGTTTAATAAAATTGATAGAGATGAAAGACTAAAGAGTTGGACTTGCATGACTCCACTGAAATTGTTTTGTGACAGATCAAGATATTGAAAACTCTTACAATTCCTAATACTAGGAGGAACGTTTCCTTCAAACATGTTATGTGACAAATCTAGGTGAAATAACTTGGTGAGATTGCCAATAAAATTTGTTATTTCTCCAGAAAGTTTATTTTGCGACAAAGACAAGTACTGCATGTTTTGAAACTTCCCAAAAGTAACAGGGATGATGTCAGTGAGATAATTCATCTCCAATTCTAGCGACGTCAGGTTAATGAGGTTTCCCAAGGAAGCAGGAATTCTTCCACTTATTTGATTTTGTGCAAGCATTAGTATCGTGAGTTGGGTAGACAAATTGCCTATAGTATTTGGTAAATGGCCCCCAAAATTATTTTGGTCCATGTATAGTCGTTCCAACTTACTACAATTGCTCAATGAACTTAGAAACTCCCAGTCTTTTGAGGAATTACTTCCCATATTAGTTACTTCGATTTCTAGAATTAAGAGGTCATGCAACCTTCCTAAATTTGGGATTTTCCCTACAAAGTTATTTAATCCCATGGAGATCATTACTAGCATGGTTGCGTTTGCAATGGATGTTGGGATATGACCTGAGAATCGATTTATCCCAAGTGCCAAGACTTGCAGATTGGGGAGGTTGAAGAACATGTTAGCTGGGAGAGAGCCATTGAATTGATTAGATGCAAAGTCGATGAACATGAGAGATGACAAATTGTAAAGAGAAGAAGGAATTGCACCTGAAAGCTTGTTGTCACCTATATCAAAATATGTCAAAGTTTTCAACTGGCCTATCTCTTCAGGTATACTCCCCTCCAAGTTATTAATACTCAAAGAAATATTCCTGAGAGAAGTAAGATTCCACAAGGAAGTTGGGATTTTTCCTGTGAAATTGTTATTAATCATATACAAACCTTCAAGCTTATGCAGAGAGTCAATCTCCATTGGTATTTTGCCAATAAGATGATTCCCTGACAATGCTATGTTCTTGAGGTTATAACAACTTGTGATATTGATCGGAAATTGTCCTATCAATGTATTATTTTGGAGGAAGAGCTCCTGTAGTTGGAACAAAAGGCCCAACTCTTGTGGAATTTCTCCGTGGAAGTTATTCTCGTCAAGAACGATGTCTCTTAGCAAAGAGACATTGCCAATGAAAGGAGATATAGTACCTGATAATTGATATCCTTGTAACACCAATTTTGTAACTCTTCGATGTTTGTGGCCACAAGAGACTCCATGCCAATTGCAGAAGTGTGTGGATGTATTCCAAGAGTCCAAGATGTGATATGGATCACTGGATATTGATTCCTTGAATTTGATTAAAGACAAACGATCGGTTTCATTGCCAAGTGATGAAGCACATTTGAAAGGTTGAAATATGAGATTGAAGAAAACAAGTAAGTGAAGGGACATGGTTGAGAAACAGTTGGCTACTTTGAGAGCTCTTTGTCGGACTTAAGTTGAGGAGGCTGCTTATTCTTTTTTTCTTTTATATATATATATATAGACATATATATATATATAAATAAAGAATACACGGTATGTTTGTGCGGATACAAATTACCCCCTCAATATTTTTAAAAATATGGGATTTTTTCTTTTGCCACAAGAAATAGGTTGAATTAAGCAGCATTATATAACGCTTTGTAAGTATTGGAAAATGTTTTATCACCTTTTCTTATTAGCATAACAGTTGATAGATTACAAATAAGAAAACTCTTGATTATATATAACTTTTCATTATATTTTAAAAGTTAAAGGAATTATAACGAAACTAAATAATTTTTTTTAATTTTATTAAAATTTTCAATGAATATTTGACGATTTTTTTATCTAATTGTTAAGTTTATTTATTTAATATTTGACAATTCTTTAAAATGACTTCTAAATAAGTAATATTTTTTCGCACCTATTTTAGTTTATATTAATTTTTAAAATTTTCAAGTACTAGTGTTAAACAGAATTATTTTTATAATAGTGTTCTTTTATACCAACATGTTTTATGATGTCAACCCTTCTAATTGGTTGAATACACAATAGAAAATAATTATGATTAAATTTCTAGGATATTTAGGTTTTATTATTATTGTTTTTATTATTTTAAGACTTAAATTCTTTGTTGTTGTTTTATAATACTGTTCTCTTTCTTCTCTGGGTTTCTCTTTTCTCTTCTCTCTGGATGAAAAAAATCAAATTCAAAGATGCCAAATGAAGGTTTGCGTTTTGATGGAAAAAATCTATAGTTATTGACAGCAACGAGCGTTGATATTTCGTTTTGCGACCCAATTTGCAAGAAACTTGGACATGGACATTAAATAGACGAGCATGACAAGTCAATGCATCTTGAGCTTAGTCTTCAGCGTCGTCGTGAAAACTTCGAAGGCGCTAAACACACATTTAATGGCTGGTGGGGTTTTTCTTAGTTTTTTTTTTTTTTTGGTCTGAAGCTGGTGGGGTTTTACTACTGTCTTTTTGAGAATATTCTTTTTATATGTGTGTGTATATATATAAATATAATAGCTGGTTTGATCTAATCAATCAAGTAACTTTATTATACTTCAAAATAGTTTAAAACATTAGATCTCACTTTTCAAAAGTTATCTAAATCTAAGGAACATAGTAAGTACAACTGAATATCCCCGTGTGCTCGGTGCAGCTCCAAGAAAAATAGATCCAATGGGTGGTGGAGCTATACCCGGACATCGTTCTCAAGGAGCCTATGTAATTATCAATTATGTGCCTAATAACTAGCGGAATACTTGTGAAAGCGGGTAAATATTGTAGTGGGTTTACTTCATTAGAATTCAGGTTTTGAAAGAAAATTATGTTCACAAAATAAATGAGATTGGACAAAAAAGGATTTGGATTAATGGGATGGATTATTCTTGGTGGGAGGAGATTTAAACAATCATCGCTTCAAAAGGGTATTTGGGGAGTTCTTTGGCTATTTTCAAAACATCCCTTGAAGAATCCCTCTAGGCTAGGCTTGGACTAGAGGAATTAATACCGGAATCCCACATATTAATTTTTCCATCAATTGCCAAGTTGATTAAGCTTTTTTGCCAAGAAAGTGGACTTGCTAATTGTAAGGGACTCTTAATAGTTTATCTTTGTCTATGAGTTTTAGTGAATTAGCCATGTTGTGACACTACTATAGAAAAGGGTTTTAACGTCCATTATTATAGGGTTTTAATGTCTGTTACCAACGGGACATCAATCTCAGTAACGTTGAAAAGTGGACCTTTTAACTTCTCCTTAATAACGGGCATTAAATGTTAGACTTTCAACGTCTCCTATTATAGAAAATAAGGGACATCAATAGTCCCACAAAGACCCCTCTTAACGTCCCTCCTTAATTATAAGAGACGTTGTAGGTAGGGAACAAATGACATCCCACGCTAAGATAAAAAGAGATGCTGATACTTTTAACGTCTGAAATTAAATTATTAGTGACGACGTCGATAAACCTCAGAAGAAGAGGCAATGGTTGTCGTCAGACAAACGGTGTCCCATGTTATATTATTAGAAGACGTTGTTTCTCTATTTCAACGCCTCTTTTATATTAATAAGAGACGTCAAAAATGTTCTTCTTTTCTTTACAATTTTATTCATTTGTTCTAATTTCCATCTGCATGTTGTTTATCACAGTTACACATATATACTAAGAGACAAATAATTAGATCAACATAATTAATACATTATTTACAAGTTTATTAACACATCAACCTAGCTAACTGATCAAACTAATTAACATATATGTACATGTGGGAGTTAGGTGATACACAAAAAAAAAATTCCAAGTTTATTCAACTAAACATTTTGTTCATGCTCACTTTTTACCCCTAACTTGAAACAAAAAACTCTGCAATGTCATCACGAATTTGATCAAGCTCTTCTACTTGGTTAAATGAGTCAGTTGAACCATAAAACTGAAAAAATATTGATGTTAGGAAGAGAAATTAGATAAAATATTATGTATTAATTGTATCAATATATACTCCCTCCGGTCCTAATTATAAGATCACTTTGACTTTTTTGAGAAATTAAGGACACAAAATTAATCACTTTAAATTGTCTATAGTAATCTTTTTTCCTCAAAACTACTCTATTCTACTTATAAACTAACCTATAATTTAATTACTTGTAACATATGTTATAATTTAGTGATCTAATTTGCTTCCTTAACTTCCACAAAAAAGTCTAAGTGATCTTATATTTAGGACTGAAGGGAGTAAAAAGTTATAGGTAAGAATTTTATACTTGTGAGAAGTTTCCAGTACGTTTACTCATAATAATGTCCAACACAAACTTCATGACGTAATACCCACACCTTATTCTTTGGTTGCCGAGGGCACTATATATATCACAATCAATAGTATTAATGACAAAGTAACTATATACAATATTGATTGCACCATATTTTTATACACTTTTCATTGATAAAATCATTAGATTATTGCATGTTCTTGCGGTAATTGTTCCTAATTAGGATAAGTTTTGACTTTTGCATAGCCTAATAAGGATAAGTTCTTACTTTTGCACACTTTGTTGGGGTTTATACTAATCAAGGGCAATTTAGGCATAATTAGCATGATTTATTTTTTAACCAATATTCGAGAACAATTTGATGCTACCTTAGGCATATTTCATTTGCAGATCACAGAAGAAACACGCCTAATCGAAGAGCCCAGTTGCAAAGAAGGCAGCTGACCAAGGAGGTAGAAACTTGCTGTCACAAATTCTAAGGCTTCTGTGGGGGATATAAATATGACCAAACCCCTTAAAATCATTTTCTCAAGCCTCCAAACTGGAAAATCAATTACTCTCCTCGGGTTTCATTGTTCTTTCTCCTTCTCCACTCAAATCCTCACCATTTCCACTCATCTTCACCTTCAATCTTGCTTATTTTCTTCATCCACTTCCATTTCCACCTCATTCCTTCTTAATTCTTTCTTATCAATGGAGGCAGCTGCTATGGGTCATCTTGGGCACGAATTTGAAGGCTTGAGAGGCTAAGTTCTTGATGTCAAGGTGGCTCTAGCTTCATGGACCAACATAGGGGAGTTTCTAGTTCACAAGTTCTTATTTCGTTTGTATTTGACGTCTACTCTTTTGTATTGGTCTTGTATTTGGATTTGAGACATTGGATATGTGGTTGCTATCTATGTTTATGAACTATTATGTGTATGCTTTGATTTAAATGTGATTGAGATACAATTTCCTATATTGTGGTTATATTCTTGGCTGTAGACATTTTAGTGGTTATAGTCAATTTCTGCCATTCATGAATCTCCTATTTGCACTTCATGAGAGCTAAAATTGCATTTGTTTTGAAGCATTTCACACACCAAGTGGAGCTTAACACTAACTCAAAGTAATGGCTATGAAAGTAGTTGCTAGATTAGTCATTAATTTGGGCTAGTGGACCTCTAGTGGTTGCTTGGGGATTTTTCAATTATACTTTGTGAATTTTTAACTCTCAATATCAATTTTAAAGAAGCGTGAGAGCTATAACATCCTAAAAAAATTAATTAAGGTTTAGTGATTTTTATTTAGGATTTTAATGATGAATTTGGGAAATTATGGCTATCTTATGGGAAATTGAGGTTTGTTGAAGATTTCTAGGACATAGTATTTTCCTTATTTTATGAAAGATAATTAATTATTTAATTTGAATTGGAGGATGTAATTTGAATTTGAGTTCCAATTTGAATTTTAGGATTTAAGTTGGATTTGAGATTTAATTTGAATTTGAGGATTTTATGGAGATTAGTTGGAAAGATTTGTGAGGAAGGAGAAATTTCTATATGATTTAAGATTTATCGATTAGGATTAGTTTCACTAAATGAGTAGACTGAAAATAGTTAGGATTTAATTAAGGGAAATTAATGAATTATGAAGTATTTGAGGAATCTGAGTGGTTTTGAGGAATTTTAGGAATTTAGTTTCTCCTTCAATTTAAGAAAGTAGCTAGAGAATAAATTTTGACTTTTAGAATTTTGGGAAAATTTTCTTAAATACTCAAAAAAAGAAAAAAGAAAAAAGAGAGAGGTAGATGTGATTTAAACAAAAGTATTGGAAGTGCGTTGTCTTTTAAAAAGATGATAGTCAATATATATTTTTTTAAAAATCATTTGAATATTGTAAAACAAAAACATTGGGATAGGGTCCATAGCTAATTATCTAAGATCTAGGATAGTACTAAATTAATGTTAGAATTTAATTTGAAAAGATACATGTGTATATATATAATAGTAAATCAACAAATAGGAAAGAAAATAATATGATAATAATAAATCAAATAATAAAATAATAATGGGGCCTGCACGTTGGATATAAATATAACATATAGCCCAATCCCCTTAGTCTTAGTCTTATCGTTTGCGGAGCTGAAGCATATTGTTTCGTCTTCTTCTTCGTTGCACAGCATCATGGCCTTTGATCTAATTTAGGTGAGTTTTGCAGATAATTTAGGTAACCAAAATCACTTCTTCTGACTTAGCTTCCCTCATAAAAGTTTTTTACTTGTAATTTTAGCTTTCCAATAACAGTGATATTAGGATGATTAGAGCAAAATATTGGGGCTTAGGATTGAAGTAGGAGTTGAGTTTTGATAATAAATGACCATAGATTTGTTGAGTTAAATAAGTAGGTTGATTTTATGGGTTTAAATTTGTTTCTTGGGCGATTTGAGAATTTAAAATAATTTTCTTAATTGAAAAACTTAGAATTCATGAAACATTTCGAAAATTACTGCTTGAGTAATAGATTATGGTTTATCGTTTGGGTTATTTAGGTAGACTAAAAGTGTTGAAGGAATTAATCTGGATAGATTTGATTTGTACAGGCGTTTTCTTGTATTCAAAGAGAGCGTATGCTTGATTTTAATTTGGGAATTCTATAAGGATGAACAATTGAGGTGTACGATAGGATCTAGAGACTTATTTGGGGTAGAACGATAGTATCGGTAAGGTCAAATTGGTTAGATATGGTGTAGGTGTTGAGTTGGGTAAGTTGGTATTATCTTATAGGCTTGAACTTGGTTGAATCAATCTGTGAAGGCTGGAGGTATGAATTTAATAATGATTATTGAGTGAAGAAGTTTGGGAATGAGTGGTTGATCTTAGGAAAATTGTGGTTAGGCTTGAATGGTAATGGCGATTAATGGTGAATCATGGTGGGCGAAGAAGGAAAGGTTGAAATTAGAAAATGAATTAATGAGAGCGAGAATGGGTAGTTAGGAATTTAATTTATAACTTGTGTTTTCTTCTGGTAGATAGTAATTGCATGTATCTTGATATGTAGAGTTGAGTCGTGCTAAAATAGCACGGGAAGAATTGCTTTGTTGTGAGATCTGTGCATGCTACCAGGTAACTACTTCTGCTTGTTTGCGTGTGTGTGTGGGTTAGTGACTATTTGAAACTTATAATTTTGTGATTGGCTATAGTCTCGATGAACGTGAGTTTTGAAAGCTTATTTTATAATATAACTATAACTTGTTTAGTGGAGTATGTATTTTGAACTAGCATGAAGATGTGTATTGTCATGTTTGGAACGATATTTTACATTAAAGGTTATTGCATGATTGGATTTTAAAGAATTACTGGATGGGCCTTGTGCCTTAGATTTGTTGGTGTTGCATACAGTTGTGATCTGATTGTGGTGATTGTGTATGTAATACCGGTTAATTAAATAAAATGCCATCGCACGATAAGGTTCCTTATTGGCCCACAAGGACTAATAGAAAATAAAGACGATAATGGGGAGAACGCCCCCAGTCTCAGGCGAGGGTTGTGAGTCCCTACTGGACCGTAATATGATACCAGTGGTTTTTGTGATACACTGTGATTTATGATTTTGGTATTATTTTATGTGAATGACATTTAAGAAACTTTTGCATACTGATTGATGATTTGAGAAGGTTTGGAAAGAGATGTTGGATATTATTATGTATTTATCTGGTACTTGTCATATGTTTCAAAGTGATATATATATATCTGTTAGCACTCCACTGAACACCTTGCTAGTACACACCACACGTAGGCGAATAGTAAGTGATTACCTTGGGACTACCCCACTTTTATCTCACTTTCGCAGGTCCGTGTCATGGAGTAGATGGTCAAGGGAAGGATCCAGGAGCTTCTCACTGGTATAGTGAGTTTCCTTTGGGCCATTAGGACAGGGATTATTGCCACACTTAGGCTCATGCATCTTGTTATGCTTCCGCTTTGATTTAGCATTATTGTCTCTTAGATTTGATTTGCAATTTCCTTTTATATCATCGTATAGGTGCACTTATATAAAATGGTCCTACTATGTTGTAATTAGGTTTTTTTAAATATCCATGTTAGGAAAATCCTTATCTAACATGGATTAACTGTTTTATGAGTATGTACGATTTTAAATATCCATGTTAGCTTCATAATTTTAGAAAGTTCTTTTCTCTAATATGGATAAATGAAATATATTACTTATTGCTTTTGTGATCCATGTAAGCGTTATATAAATTATTTTCATCCTTTTCTTACATGGATCTCCATTTTTATAAAGTTGAATCCTTTTCTAACTATGATAAGGTGTGTTTATATTTGGAAGCTTCTTTTTTTATCATAGTTAGTTTATTCGTTTTGATTTATATGGAAACTGTCATGGAAAATCTTTTCTAACTATGTTAACCATTTCACTAAGTTAGTCCATTTTTTAACATAGTTAGTGTTTGAAATTTAGTTGCACTTGATTAGTGTAGCTAAAAGTGAATTAAGGGGGCAAATGTTACAAGAACCATCGTAACACTACCAAAGCCCATGTTATAAAATTACCCCTAATCCACACTCTTTTTGTAACACCCCAAATTTTCAAAAAGAGTTAAATAAGGGAATATTTAGATTCTTGGGGTATTGTTTAAATTTTTAAAAGCCTTATAAATAAATTCTGAAATTAAAGTATATCTAGAGAAATTATTTTTAAAGTAAATTCAGATTAATTTGCTAAGGAAATGGTAAATAAAATTACCAAGGAAGGGCAAAATGGGAAAGAGGAAATGAAAATGACAATATCTGCCCATAGTTGGAAATATTTTCAGTTATAGTAAGAGGGGCAAAAGAGTAATATACTTATTTAAAATATCCTCCTCCATCCTTGTCTTGTTATATATACTCCCAAGAGTTCCTTTACCTTTCCCTTCACTCTCTTCCTCTCATTCTTGTCTTCTCTTTCGACTCACCCTCTCTCTATTTCCTTCGAACTGGCCAGTGACGATCGGCAGCGAGAACAGGGATGATCAGCAGCGAGGAGCGATGGAGGTGCACAGGAAGCTTGGGTTCGCTCTGGGTAAGTACTTTCCCACCATTTTCTTTCCTTCTCTGGCCGATTCTGAGCGAATTTAGGGGAGAGTGATTTGAATTTCTGAGGGGTTTAGGAAGTTTTCAAATTCATAAAAATGAAGCTTAGACTTCGATTAACCACCTTTTTGAATGATTTTGAGCAACGAAGTGGTATTAGGCAAGTTTGCCCAAATTTCTCCTTCGGGTTACTGTTCATCCAACGGCATTTTCTATGATTTTTGGGTGTTTAATGAACAAAAGCTTAAATTAATCATGATTAGGCATAAGAATAAGCTCCTAGAATGTATTGCATGTTTGATTTTCAGAAGTTTGAAATTTTGGGATTTTTTATGCTCTTCTTGCTTTGTTCGCTCGAGCCGCCGGACTAGGTAATTTTAATTGTTGATTGAATGAGTTTAAGGTCAGGGTAAAAATGAGGTATGTTTGTATATGAATTTGGAATGTTTTCTGGCTTGCTTGATTATCTTCTTCCCTGTCCGATTTCTTTGCTGCTTGAATCTCTATTCCTCTGTAATTTTATTTCTGAGGGTGATGAAGGTAGAATGGAGTGATGTTTGATGATGTTTAGTTGCTTGTTATTTGAGTATGAAGCTGTGTAAATTTTACTTCCTCCTGCTGTTCTGTCCGTCAGATTTCAGTGATAGGGGAGGGAAATTTGTGATGCTAATTTAGTAGGATTGAGGTTTAATTGGATGTATGAAATTTTTGTAATTTTTCCCTATCTTGGCTGGTTTTGTTCGGCGATTGACAGTGATAAAGGGGAAGGAAGTTTAATTAATGTTAAGCTTGGATCATAGCTTTACTCTTTGTGATTGAATACCAAGAGGATGGGAAATTCTAATTTCTTTTCCTTGTGTATCTGTTTCGGGTTTGCAGGAAGGAAGAAGAGGAATTTATAATAAGGGAAGTGAATTGGGATTACACTATATAATTGAAACTTTGTGATGAAATGGGAGATGGTTAAAATGGAGTTAATTTACATGGTTTTATGTTTGATTGCATGAAGATTATTGTGGGTTTAAGTATAAGTGTTCTTTTTTTTGGGGTTTTGGTGCTGAATTGAAAGTTTAAAGGAAGTGATTTAAATAGCTGTATAATTCTTTTAGATGGTTCAAATATGCTTGGTAAATCTAAAACAAAGGTGTAAATATTGTTATGTTTCGGTTGGTGTATAATCATGAAGAAGGAGTAAGTTTTTTGTTGAATGAGAATTTTTAAATGTGATTTTAACTTTGATTGTAGGTGGTTAAGTCTTAAAGATGTGGAAAAAATGTTTAAGAAGTAATGGAATTAAACATATTGAACTCTGAGTTTTTCGTGATTTTTGTGGTGCTTAATATGTTCTAAAATGCTTTTGTGTATGTGTGTATGCGTGTGATACTTGTTTTATAATAGTGTAATTGATGATGGAGTTGGGATTCTGATTGATAGGAAATGTAAGTTTGATCTAAAATAGTAAGGATATTCTTATGCTTGTGTTATGTGTATATTAATAAATGATTGTACAATGTCTGTTGATGATTATGTCATTAGCAATTAAGTTAGAAACTAGGATTTAATTATTTATTAGAAATAGGAAGGGTAGTACTATAAGAATGCGAGAGACACCTAATTATTATGAATAAGCTTAAATATTAATATATTAGTTCGTCTTATGAATACTTATAGGAAGGGATAGTGGAGTTGAATCTTCAGAGTACTACGAAGGAGAAGAACCAAAGAGTAATTCCAGAAGTCAGGTAGCAGTTTATTTCATAACACAACTTTTGAATGTATAATTTTGTAATATCTGTTGCAAGTTTACATTATGCATGAAGGTGATAAACCTTGTTAATTCCTGCATGGAAGTTTTACTTCCCAGTTTATGGAGTACTCCAACGCTAGGTGGGTCACGCGAGATTTGTTATCATAGCTTAATTGTTATAAAAGAGAAACCCTACAGGTACTTTACCCCATTATTTAACAAACATATCGTTAATAGTGGCTGGTAGAGCATATAGCGCAGGAAGTATGTGTAAGCGTCCTATTTGTACATGTTTATAAAATGTATACATGGCAATGCATGCATGAAAATAACAGTGTATGATATAAACTGCGTTAAATTGTTGTTTCAGAGAAACTGGAAAGAGGAGTAAGCTTTTGAGGCTAAGGTAGTACGAAGGAGCATGAATGCCTACTATGTTTTGTACCACTGGAGATAGTTATTTTGGAAACTTAGTTATCTATGTTTGTTATAAGCTTCAGTAAGTATTAGTAGTTAAAATATAACTGTATATATATATGTAGCTATCTTAAATGAACAATACAGATGCCTACACAGGTAGGAGGGTTGTCATTTGAGATAACCCGCTATTATATTAGTATAGTAGGGAAAATATATTGTAAGGGGGGTTTTACCTTCCCAAATGCTATCAAGAAAGGGTATGTACGTTAAGTAGATTTAAGTTATTTTAATTGTTTTAATAACCACCCTATTTGATAAAAAGTTTTAAATTGTTCCAATTTGTCTAAAAATCCCATTCCAACAAAAGTGAAGTTGGATTAATGTTTTAAAAGAATTTTTTTAAATTTTTCGTACTTTTGGGCTTATGGCATTGTAAAAGTGGTTATAATTCAATTAAAATGTTATAGAATAGTATTAAAATTTAAGGTGTTACACTTTTCACCCTTTAATCCAAAATTACCAAAAACATGTATCTTGCATTTTTCACTTGTTTCATTAAATGACTTTCCAAAATAGAATCCCAGACTTTTTATTGTTTTAATTGCATTTAGCTATTTTAGGTAGAATAAAAGACTCTTCAAGTGAAGCGACCCAGGGTTGCAACCTATATTGCAATCCTTGGATTAAATTTTGATCTTAACCTCCAAGGCGCATTAGGCAAAGTTTAAATCAATAGTGCCATTGCCGGGGAATCATTTTTAACTTCCTAGGTTAGCTAAGTGTTAATTGAAACCATTGACAAGGGGTTAGAGTTGTAGGATTAGATTTAGGTCATTTGCATCCTTAGGTTTGTTTACATTTGCTTGTTTTGAATTGCATCAAGTTTCTCAAGAAAATACCGAAAAAATTTCTTGGCCTTTGTTCTTGACTAAGTTGTGATACTTGCTTAGGTGTATTGCTGGACTTTCTTGCACCTACTTGTGATTACTTGGCTTGTTGTGCTCCTTTGGTGGTTTGATTTCTTAATTATGGTTGTTCTTGCTATCTTGCATGCTTAACCAGACTTTGCACACATTTTGCACCCACGACAATTCACACAAGTCATTTTGAGTGTTTGAAACTAATTTTGACAATTAAACCTTGTTTTCAAACAATTTTTGCGCATTCCTCTACCATACTTCTCACTTATATACATAACATACATACTTCATATACATACTTTACATCAGACTTCCATACCATACTCACTTGCATCTTCATTCATCCATTTTTCCTTGAACTTATGCAAGTGCAATTTTGTTTGTGCCTTAGTCTGCACTTGTTTTCTGCGCCTTGTGTATGACTCGAGGGAACCCTAGAGACTAAGAGCTTTACTCGAATACCCGAAGATTGAGAGACACCTTACTAGATTGAGAAAAACACAAAGAGAGGGAATCACAGTTACCTCCTTGATAGTTGAACACCGATCTTCTCCTGAGTCAAGCATTGAGAGTGATCTGAAAACTGAAAGTGAGTGTGAGCCTAATACTAAAGATATGGAGGGGGAAGAGCAACCTAGAAGAAGAACCATTAGGGAAGCCACCTCAACCAACATTGAGCACAACCTATTCATGAATGCATTTCCCACTATTCATGCTGACTATTAAATTAAGGGCTTATTAATACAATCCTTACCTAAGTTTTATGGTTTGCAGGAAGATGAGCCACATGACCATTTGGATGAGATCTTCATACATTGTAATACCATGAAACCAGTGGGAGCACAAGTGGATGATGTTATGTGGAGAGTGTTACATCTCACTCTAGAAGGCAAGGCTAAGCAATGGTACATGAGCCTGCCCACTCTCAATCCGGAAGCCCTATCCTCTTAGGACAACTTGAAGCAAGCGTTTTTAGAAAAGTTCTACCTGGCCACTAGAACATCCTTAAGAAGGAAGAAGATAAACTCCATCATACAAGAGCCGAATGAATCTCTCTTTGATTATTGGTCAAGATTCCAAGACCTTTTGAAGAGGTGCCCTCATCATCAAATTCCCAACGAACAATTAGTCGACACTTTCTTTGATAGGTTAAAGAAGAGAGATCAAGATAAGTTAGATGCAGTCGTCGGTGGTTCATTCATTGACTACACACAAGAAAAAACATGGCCACTAGTTCGCAAGCTTACTTCGGCCAAGGAGAAACATGGTTTAAGAAGGTCAATCCACAATCTTTAAAGGGTTGATTCTACCTCTCTCCACATCCCTCAATTGGAGAGATTTGAGGCTGAATTCAAAGCAATCCACTCTAGGTTGGACAAGATCTACGTTCCATCTTCACCACAAGGTTGAATAGGTAATGAGTTCGTGGCTCCATCTTGTGATTATTGTGCATCTTCTGTGCACCTTTCAAGCAATTGCCCTTCTAAGCCGGAAGAATGTAATGCAATGTTCCAACCAAGGCAAGGCAAGATGGGACCCTTACTCTAACACTTAAAATGAGGGGTGAAGACAAAACCCTAAGTTTAGATGGCGCTAAGATAGTAATCCTTCAAGGAAATTCCAAGGAGAGTCCTCCCAAGCAAAAGCTCCTGTGAGAAGAGAGAGACCCACTAATGACTTTGAACAACTAAACAAGTCCATCACTATGGGATTTCGCCATATGGAGGGTCTTATTGACTTAAGGGCAAATGAAACAAAGCAATGCATGGAGTCAAGGTTTGAGAAAGTAGACAATTGCATGAGCCAATAGGAGACCAAGAGTGCAAATTTGGAGGATTATTTCATGAGGCTCTCAAATTCCTTCAATGAGCTTCAAGCCAAGACAAGTGGTCTCACTCCACCCAATACAGTCATCAACCCTAAGTCTTTGAATGCTATCAATTTGAGAAGTGAGAGATCACTCAATCCTATCTCACTTAAGAAGAGGGTTTAATTCATGAGTAATGATGATGATGATGAACCAGTGGATGAGGAAATTGAAGTAGAAAGCCCTACATGGAGCCCACCATTGAAGCCTATGAAGTTTGTGCAATCCGAAAGTGGTAAGGAGAAAGAACTTCAAGAAAGTAGAGCATTGATACAAAAAGAGAAAATGGTGGAGGATCCTAAGGCACAACCTCAAGAGAAGAGAAAACGCCCAAAGCAATTAAGCATAAACGAGAAAGGAGAGTGTAGCGCACAAGATACCTTGGCCAAACCTCCTTATTTAAAAGCAAAAACAAATGTGATGAGGTTGTTGAAAATAAAATGCTTGAACTTTTTTATTAAGTTGCATGTGAATGTTCCTTTCTTTCAACTTGTGAAATCTATGCCTAGCTATTGTAAGTTCTTGAAAGAGTTGTGCACCAATAAAAGAAAGTTTAGGCCAAATGAAAGAATTTATCTGAATCCTAGTGTGTCGACCCTCTTTAAGCCCTACCTCCCAGTTAAATGCCAAGACCTCGAATCTTTCACGGTTCCTTGCACTATTGGCAATATGACCATCACTAATGCCTTGTTGGATCTTAGGGCTGCCATTAATGTAATGCCAAGTAATATTTTTCAAGATCTAGGGATCAATGGCCTTAAGAAAACTAGTGTGATACTCCAATTAGCTTATGGGACAATCCGGTACCCACAAGGTATTCTTGAGGACATACTTGTTAAAGTTAAGGATTTTGTCTTCCCGGCCGATTTTTATGTTTTGGATATGACCAATGACTCTAGTGAATCTATCCTCATCTTTGGTAGACCTATCATGAGAACCGCAAGTGCTATGATTGATATGAAAAATGGGAAAATCACAATAAAAGTTGGGGACCATAAAATTAGTTTTAACATGTATGAGTCAATGAGACACCCATATGAAGATTATTCTTTGCTTCGTGTAAATGCAATTAATTTTGAACTTGAATCACTAGCTGAAGAGCATGAAATGAGTTTGCAGAAATATGACTATTCACTTGATTTGAACTCACATGACTCTACTGTATCTTCTTCACCCTCGCTTGATTCTTTTTATCCCATGTGTTGTGATGTGCATAACCTTGATCCTTTGTTGATTGATTGTTTGCTTTCCATTACCATGGATTTTACTTTTTCACTAACCGATAGTGTAGACATTGCATCGTCTACTCTATCCATTTTGAGTTATAATACCCTTGAGAGGGCATGTTTTTAAATGTTGTAGGTCATAAGTTGGTTGAAGAATGTGAATTTGAGGTTGGAAGCCAAGAGTTAGACGATTTGAGCTCAAAGGGTATAGCCCTGACCCCAACCAAAGCCACGTCACAATTAACCTTCTTTAGATCAGATAACCATGTGGTAAAAGGGCCACTTTCTAACCCTCTCCTCTTGATTCTAATCCTAGACCTAGGATTTCTTCCCACACACTTAGATACTTGAATGACCTTGTTGCAAGTTATGATGTAGGTGTTGTGGATGACTTTTCCCTAAGCAAGTCGCTACGATAGATCGACCAAGTGTTAATTCAGCTCTTGGGAAGACCAATGCACAAGTGGTGGAGACTATTGAGCCTAGTCCACCTCTTCCAATTGGGTCTACAAAGGGGAGTTCTTCTTTCACTTTAACTCTTCCTACTCTTGTTACCTCTATCTTGGAGCCACCCACTTTGGGATTAAAACCCTTGCCAAGCAATCTTAAATATGCTTTTCTTGCTTCCAATGACAAATTACTGCTTATTATTTCTAATACTTTGAGTGCAATTAGGGAAGTTAAATTGCTTGATGTTTTGAAAAAATATAGGAAAGCTTTAGGTTGGACATTGGCTGATATTTCGGATATGAACCCCACTATTTGCATTCATCGTATTTTACTTAAAGAGGATTCTAGGCCACTTAGGCAACCACAAAGGTGGCTTAACCCCCTCATTTTGGATGTGGTTAAAAAGGAGGTCACAAAAATCCTAAGTGTCAGCATCATATATCAATTATCGGATAGTGAGTGGGTTTCCCCAGTCCAGGTAGTGCCTAAGAAGTCTGGAATCACTATTTTGAAAAATGAAAACAATGAATTCATTCTAGTGAGAGTGCAAAATAGTTAGCATGTCTGTATTGACTAGAGGAAATTGAATGATGCCACCCTGAAAAGGCCGCTTCCCACTTCCATTCATTGATCAAATGTTGGAATGGCTTGCGAGAAGAAGTCATTATTGTTTTCTAGATGGTTGTTCGGGGTGTTTTCAAATTCCTATAGCGCCCGATGATTAGTAAAATACTACATTCACTTGTCCATTCGGTACTTTTGCCTATAGGTGCATGCCCTTTGGGCTATGTAATGCACCTGGCACCTTCCAACGTTTTATGATGAGTATATTTTCTGACATGCATGATGATTGTTTGGAAGTCTTTATGGATGATTTCACCATTTTTGGTGACTCTTTTGATGTTTGTTTGCATAGTCTTAAGAGAGTATTGGCTAGGTGTGTTGAAAAGAATTTGGTTCTTAATTATGAAAAATGTTATTTCATGGTTACTCATGGCATAGTTTTGTGACACCTAGTCTAGTCTCTAACCGAGGCTTTTTAGTAGATAAAGCTAAGACCAAGGTGATTGCATCATTGCCTTATCCCACTTGCATCAAGGAGCGCTGCTCCTTCTTGGGACATGTAGGCTTCTACCGACGCTTCATGAAAGGATTTTCCTAAATTGCATTACCTCTCTCTCACTTGTTGCAAAAGGATGTCAAATTTGTTTTTGATGATGGGTGCAAATTGGCTTTTGAAACTTTAAAGAAAACTCTTTTGGAGCCTCTCATTCTTCTTGCTCTGGATTGGTCATTGTTGCTTGAACTAGCACGTGATGCTTTCAACTATGCGGTTGATGCCATGTTAGGTCAAAGGAGCAACAAAGCACTACATGTTATAGCATATGCATCTAAGACTTTGGATTGTGCACAAAGAAATACACTACCACTGAAAAGGAACTTTTTGCCATAGTCTTTGGATTGGATAAATTTAGATAATATTTTCTACATTATGTGGTTCTCCTTTTTACTGACCATGTAGCTATCAAGTTTCTGTTCACTAAGCCATACTCTAAGCCAAGATTCCTTTAGTGGATACTTTTGCTACAAGAATTTGACCTACACATCAAGGATCGCACCGACAATGCTAACTTGGTATCCGACTACTTGAGCAGACTCCCAGAAAATACTAGGGGAGTAGATCTTTCTAACCTCATTTGTGATAATTTTCTGAATTCCTCTTTGTGTGTGATTGATGTTGAGGTGCCTTGGTATGCTTCATTAGTTAATTATCTTGTTTATGCCCTCACCCCGGAAGATAAGTCTCCTTTTCAGGTCCAAAAACTAAAGAAAGAGGCCTAACACTATGTTTGGGATGAACCACACCTATGGAGACTTTGCAATGACCAAGTCATCCGGAGATGCATACCAGAATTTGAGTCTCTAGATATCCTTTCCTCTTGCTGGCCACTATATCTCTAGGAAAACTGCTAGAAGGGTCTTAGATGTTGGTTTCTATTGGCCAACACATTTCAAAGATGCCTACTCATTTTGCAAATCAAGTGATAAGTGCAAAAATTTGGGGGGAGCGTCACAAAGAGACATGAGATGCCCCAAAGACCCATTCTAGCTTGTGAGAGTTTTGAAATTTGGGGGATAGACTTTATGGGACCCTTCCCACCTGCTTCCAGTTTTGCTTATATCCTACTTGCCGTAGATTATGTCTCTAGGTGGGTAGAAGCTATCCCAACCCGAAAGGATGATGCACCAACTGTCTCAAAATTTCTAAAGTCCAACATTTTTAGTAGATTTGGAGTACAACGGGCTTATAAGTAAGAGAGGCACCCATTTTTGCAACAAGCATCTTGATAACTTGCTTGCTAAGTATAGGTGTCACGCAAAGTGTCTAACCCATACCATCCACAAACCAATGGCCAAGCAGAGGTGTCAAATAGGGATATAAAACACATTCTTGAGAAAATTGTGAAGCCATCAAGGAAGGACGGGAGTGATAGACTTGAAGATGCATTATGGGCATATCAAATAGCATTCATGACACCCTTAGGCATGTCTCCATACCGGTTGGTTTTTGGTAAAGCTTGTCATTTGCCGGTTGAGTTAGACCACAAGTCCTATTGGGCCGTAAAGCAATGCAATATAGAGCTGGATGCCGCTCAAAAGGAAAGATGCCTTCAAATGCAAGAGATTGATGAATTGTGCCTCTAAGTGTAACATCTTAGATTTTTAATCTAAGGATTAGTTAGAAATTTATGATAATTCCTTGAGGAAATGGACTAATGACTATTTATGATAGTGAATTAAGATCATAGTTATGAAAATAATGAAAAATGTTAGTAAGAAGAGTTAGGAAATAAATGATTGGGTTATAAATGTTTAGGTGAGGGAAATTGATCGTATATAAATTTAGTGATGGAGTTAGGTGATTTGAATTCACTCAATGTTGATTGATATATTAAATTGAGGAATAAAGGAAAAATTAGCTATATGAAACGATGGGAGGTTATGTTTTGGGATTTTCTAAAGAAGTGTTGAGAAATAAAGAGTTTTGAGGTAGTAAATGATATTATTTTTAAATGAGTACTTTTGCATTAGAAAGCTAACATCCTAAGCTCTCTAAAAAGTCTTAAATTATGAATTTTGGAGACTTGTGGCATGAGTTATGAGATTTTGAAGTTGAACCCTTCCTTTCATACCTGAGTTTTGGAGCAGTCTTAGGAATTTTTCATTTTGAAGGGCCAAATGATAGAATTTTTGAGACATTCCATTTTTATTTGAAAGTAGACATCCTAAGCTTTCTTTAGAGTCATAGATCACGGTTTTTGGAGGTCTATAGCATTAGTTATGAATTTTTGAAGTTTTCCCAGGTTGCTGTGAGAGGTACCTCGTCGTAAGCTTGCTGTGGCGAACCCACAGCGGGCCCTGACAATTTTTTAATTCTGGATCTCACCATGGGCTAGGTAAGGGCGCAATTTCTGCAGCTTTAAATAACAAGTTAAATAGAAAATAAGGGTTGGAATCAGTTGGGTATTCGACCAGAGCAAAGAAGGGTGAGTTTCTCTGTTAGGGTTTCGAGTTCTTGGAGCATTTTGAGCTTCTAATTGCTTTCTATTGGTAAGAGACCATCCTTGCACCATTATCCTTCCATCTTTCATGGGTTCTTCTTACAATCTTCATGGGGGCAATGAGGATTTTGAACTGAATCTTGTGAGAGATGATCTTTAAGTGATTTCTAATGGAATTATAGTTTCCTTTTGGTATACCCATAAACTATTGATCATGAATCAAGGATTTGAGTATGAATAATCAAGGGTTAGGCTTGGAATTTTGGGTGTATGCTTGAAATCCGAAATCGAATGAAGGGGTCGATGATTTTAGTGTATCATTTAAATAATCTAAGTTGGGTAAACATAATTGAGTAATTAATTAAGGGGAATGGAATGGCTAGGTGTTCTATCATATTTAAAGGAAGCGTATAGGCTTGAACCCAGTGAAGATAAGTTGAAAGGAACATAGAATGAGTTTGGGATTTGGTAGTAGGAGCTTGAATTGTGATTGGTGTTTTGTTTAAGTAATTGCTTTTGTTTGATATGTAGAGTCTGAGTCGTGCTAAAGTAGCATGAGGGGGGAGCTATGCTGTTATGAGATCAGTGCAGGCTGCAGGTAACTACTTCTGCTCGTTTGCGTGTGTGTGTGGGTTAGTAAGTATTTGGAACTTGAAATTTTGTAATTTGCCTATAGTCTAGACGAACATGAATTTGAAAACTTATTTTATAATATAACTGTTCGGTGGAGTATGTATCTTGAAATAGCATGAATATGTGTATTGTATGTTTTGGAAAATTATGGTATATATTGAGAGTTATTGCATGATTAAATTTTGAGGATTTCTATAATGAGCCTTGTGTCACATATTTGATTATGGTTGCATATTTGTGATCTTATTATGGTGATTGTGTGTGAACACCAAATAAGTGAATAAAGTGTCATCGCATGATGAGGTTCCTTGTTGGCCTACAAGGACTAATTGAAATGAAAGACGAAAATAGGGAGAACACCCCCGTCTCAGGCGAGGGTTGTGAGTACCTACTGGACCGTATGATATCGGTGTTTGTTTGTTAGACTGTGACTTATGGTGTTGATATCAGTTATGTGAATTATGTTTGAGAAATGGTTGTATACCAATTAATGGTTTGAGAAAGTTTTGAAAGACATATATACATATATGGGGGTTATCACTATGCATCTATTTGGCACTTATCATGCATTTTCAATTCGATGTATACTCAATAATACTCCACTGAACACCTTGCTAGCACACACCACATATAGGTGAGTAGTTAGTGGTTACGTGGGTCTACCCCCCGTTTATCTCACTTTTCGCAGGTCCTAGCAACGCATTAGAAAACCAAGGGAATGATCCAGGAAGTTCTCACTAAGCTAGTGAGTTATGGGTCAGCTAGACGGAAGACATTGCCACAATTAGGGACTCATACATTTTTTTTGTTTGCTTCCGCTCCTTTTCCACATTTTGCTTCTTTATTTTTATATTGAGGATTTGTTTTAACACTTTTAATTTGGCTACTTAATGTTTCTTTTCTTTTCTGAGAGACCGGTCCTATTTTGGTGAAACTTCAGTCATTTTACTATTATTAAAGACTGTTGGGTTATGCATAACAAAACAATTTATGGTCATTTTTTATCCTTAACCATATTTTCTCTAAAAAGAAAGTGATCAATTAAATTTTGGAGTATCTTGAGAGTTGTGTCTGATAAAATTTGAGTGGATAAGATTGATTTTCGGATGATGATATTGATGGTGTTAAATGCGTGAATATTGAGGTGATGAATTGACAATAAGGATGGTGTTTGTGGCCACGTGGCATTAAACAGAAACAGAAACATAGATATTAAAGGAGATATTGTGAGATAATATTCTCTAATTACATATTAAGATATCCTTCTTTAGTAAACGAGCTAGACATCCCGTGCGTTGCACGGGTAGCTATACGTAATGATCAATTTACTGTTGTATGAACATTTTTTTTGCAACAAACTTACCTCCATGTCAGCTTGTCCTAATTTTTTCCCGAGCCTGATCCCATAATAATTCGTTCCTGATGAAACCTGCCAGAACATTGATAATGCATATGTTTTTTGACTAAAAAAAACATATGTCCATAGAAAGAAATACAGCAAGAATACAAAAGATAGCACATCAAATATCAATAGGCATGTGACTTGTCCGAGGTTTAGCATATCTGCAAGCGCACGGGTCGTCAAAAATAGTATAGAAAATGTTGTCATTCCAATAGGGACTAAGGCAAAAGTGGATTAATTATTGCAATTATATTATCAATTAAGTTGAGTGAGATTTTTGTATTTTGGATTTTAAAAATACCTAAAATGAAAATAACTTGACAAAAACTAAATTGAAACTTGAATTTAAGACAAAGGAAAATCTATGATTATTTATCCACTTTGTATTTCATTATGCTTGATTGACCCTCCTCTAATAATAATTAATGAATAGTAAGTTGATGTTTGAAGTCATATCCATTTGAATAACTCTCTCAAGCTTACCCAAATCTTAATTAACCCTAATATGCATAATCTCTTACTACATATTATGTTAATTAGTCTCTATAAATATCCCACTTCAATTTTACAAAACTTGGTTAATGAATATCTCTATCTCATTAACAAACTCTCAATCCCAATTTGGAATTTCAAGACAAGCTTGAATTCAACATAGTTCTATGCTTAATTAATGCTCTCTCAAGCCACTAATTATGCTAACAAGCTAAATGTTGGCCACCACTTAGGATAAATGAAGCACAAGTTAAATTCACAACCTAATAATCAATAATCATCAAGAGAAAAAGTGGTCAAACATTAATCCATACAAAATTTCAAAATAAACCTAGAACAAATTAACTAGCTACTCATAACTACAAATAAAATCAAAAAATCTTCCCATCAGCAGCCACAAATTCAGAGTCAGATATTATAATTAGAAAGAAGAAAAGCAACAAGAAATTTTCAGAGAACTCCCCAAAAATTACACTTCTTTCTCTCCTTTCACAAGCTCTCTAGCTAAATAAATCCACGGTGCTGACAGTTCTAAATCAACAACCTCCACAATCCTCTCGTCCTCCCGTGGAGATGATAGACCGAACCTAAGCTCCTCTCTCCCTCTCGCTGTGTTTCTCGCTCTTGCCGCTCTGTGCTCCGCGCTCGCCGAAGAGAGTGTGTGGAAGAAGATGGATATGGTGGCTCTGCCCAGTGAAGAGTGTCAGCCTCTTTATTTTGTTTCACCCGTGACCTTCTATATTTTTATTTTTTTTTTCTTTTTGGTTTCCCATTCAATATCCAATGGTGCTTTGCTTCTCATTTACTAATCCCATCACGCATTCTTCAATCCATGTGGCCTAATGTCTTTTTCTTTTCAATTCAAAATGCTGTGTGCCCTGCAACTAGAAAAGAAAGGTTAAATAATAATAATAATAACAAAAATAGCACCACCCAGTGGAGCTATCTACGCAACTTTCATCCCTTCCCTCTTTTCTTTGTTTTTTTAGTTTAATTCTTACAATTTATTTATTCTCTTATCTAAGATCTAGTTAATTTGATTTAATTCAAAAATATTATGTTTATCATGAGATCCCCTAAATAATGTACCAATTTGATATCCTATCAAAATCTTAACAAAATCCCTTTAATTTAGCATCAATGACTCCCAAATATTCCAAAATATATATCAAATCTAATTAGAAATTAGGATCATCAGCATGTATGTTGGAGTTCATGTAATGCTTCATCGTTCACAGTACGTAAAGCAAGAATACATCAATAATACAAAAGATAGCACATTTAAATACAGAAAGTAAAACAAATGATACCTCATTGCTTCACCATGCACAGTACGTATAGCAAGAATACAAAAGATAGCACATTAACTATAGCAATTAAACATTCATGAAAACTTCTTGGTAAACTACGTTTGTTGTTTTGTTCCCTTCTTGTTGACGTTCTTGACTTAACACAATTTTTAGGCCTTCCATGCTCCAAACTCTTGAATGTGCTACATATAGTTGACCATGTGTGAAAACAGGTTTCGAGAGATATAGCCCCACTTTCTTCAGAGATTGTCCCTAACTTTTGTTTATTGTCATTGCAAATGATAGTTTGATGGGGAATTGTCTCCTTTGCATCTTGAAAGGCCACCTTGTCTCGGATGGATTAATATCCATCCTATGTATGAGAACCTTCTTGTTTGGCTTAGACCCATTTAATGTCACTGCCTCAATTACCTTCTTACCCACCTTTGTAACCCTTAAGTGTGTACCATTGCAAAGTCCTACTTCTTGATCAATGTTCCTTAGCAACATGATTGGTACACCTATCTTGATCAACAGTCTGTGAGGAACTCTGTTGTGTATCAGTTGTCCATGGTGTCACTTTCTATTGACAACTTACAAATAGTGTTGCAACTAAGTAACTCATGACTATTACCTGGAAGTAAAGAGCACACATGATCATTGATGCGATTCACCATTTCAATTATAGGAGCAAGGATATCACGATCATTGAAGTACATGTTGCATGACAAACATGTAAGAAGGTTGTCGTATGTCCATTCAACAATGGATTGAACTGGATCACCATTGCAATCTATAAGCAACTCTTTAGGTATGTTAACCTCACTCACACCATCTACTGTTATACCCAGCTTTCCGTCACCAACATCTAACAACCACCTTGAGAACCTCTCTATCTTCACATTAACATTTGGGTCACTAGAGGTGTTTAATCGCATGTTTTTGGTTAGGTGGTAAATCTTGCAATAATTCCACAGGTGTGAAGAATTAGTGCAAGCATCAATAATTGTTGCTCTTGATGCTTTCGATATAATAGGAAGGATTTGTCTGAAATCACCGCCATGACATACACTTTCCACCGAATGGAAGGTTTGAGTTCATAATATCCAGCAGAATTCTATTGAATGTTTCCATACAGAAACATTGAATCATCGGTGCTTCATCCCATATAATTAGTGACGTTGCCCTAAGGAGATTTGCAAGAGGTGAGTTTTGCCGAACAGAACAAACAGAGAACTCTGCTATCTGTATAGGGATAGAAAAGCGAGAGTGTGTTGTCCTACCGCTGGGTAACAAAGTAGCTGCAATACCACTTGATGCAACAGCTAATACAATTTCTTCTTTTGAACATAAAGATGATGCTAGTGCATTCCAGAGGAATGTTTTCCTGTACCTCCAAAACCATAAACAAAGAAGAATCCCTCGATTTTTGCTTGAAGTGAGTCCATGATACCGAGGTAAGCTTAACCTTGCTCATAATTAAGGGATTCAAGTAAAGATTCTGATTGGGCTTTTAGTGCATCCCTATCGTAATTGTGCTCTTGAACAATGAGATGGTTAGAAATATCAAAGGTAGCAAAGTCTTCTAGTATAAGCATAGGGCTGTAGTCACATAATGTCTTCTCATTTAAATGTAGCAGCTCATTTATTTATCTCAATGCTGCCTGCTCCTTATCGTGCAGAGTGATGGTCACACTTGAAGTCATTGGTTTGCAGACATGAAACTAGGTGTAGAAAATTAATATAATAAATTGCAAACATTTAGTATTAGTATAGCGTACATGCATGTGAATGGTCGTTTCGTGGTACATATAGCATATCTTCGGACAGTAGAGTTGACGTTGCTTCCTAGATGATTGTGCATGATTATTATACTATTTTAACTACTAATAATGGGAAATTAGCATTCAGTTTAGGAGAATCCAATGGGAATTAAGTACAATTGCATGCATGGTCCATACTTAAGGAATTAGTTGCATTTCCATGGTAATTTGAGCATATTAAGTTTTTAACTCATGCATTTCATGATTATGGACTTAAAATACCTCACATATACTTTAATTTCCCATTATAGGTGCAAAGGATGAGGCCCTAAATGAAGAAAAGGTGAGAAAAGCAAAGAAAAAGTTTTTGGTCCTCGCCTTAGCCACCCACGGCGAGGGCTACGGCAAAGGACAGAGAGCACACAGCAAGTCAGTTTCCTCGCCGTGGCTCGCCACAACGAGGGCTACAGTGAGGGCCCGATAAAAATTCTGAAACTGAAGTTTTTAGTTTATTTCCAAATTTTGGGTGATTGGGTCTTCTTCCATTGTTTTCTAAAGGATGAATTCGACCTTCCCAAGCAATCTAGAGGGAATTAGGAAGGTTTTTGGGTTTCCTATCTTATTCTATAAATTTATACCCGAATTCCCTCTTCCAGACCACCAATTCAGATTTTCATTCACCATTCATTCACTCTCACCCTTTCCTCTCCTTAGCCTCTGCCCTCTGCACGAAAATTCACCCCCCATCCATCCATCTACATTAATTCCACTCATTCCACCTAAATTCTATGGCTTCCAACTCCAAATTCCATTCGATCGTGTTCAAGAGCATGAGTGGCTAAGTTCTTCGTGGGGATCTTGATGGAGGAAGGCAACCGGAGCTTCAACGTTTCTAATGGGGAGTTATCTAGTTTCTCTTGTCTAAGTCTTATTATGTATTTCAATTCCTTTTGTTACATGTAATGAGTCTTGGAACAAGTGTGCTTCATTGTTTGATCTTTTGTTTAAATAGTCATGCATGTAATTAAGCGATGTCTTTTATGTGTATGAACCTAAGTGTTGTTTTCTTGATATTATGCAATGGATATGCTTCATCTATACTTCCTTTGGATTTCTAGAATATGTTTAATGCATGTGCGATAGTATGTGTGTTTAGACACTAGGTCCAACGTTAGATGGTTCGATTTACTTCTAACGAGAGTCTCCTTGCATGTTTATCATGAATCTTCACTACCAAGATGGAATTTAACGGTTGCCTATTTAATTAATTGAATGAGCGATGCGCCACGTTAGTTGATTAAGTAGGTTAATTGGACTAAGAGCGATTGCCTTAGGTTTTGCATTAGAACTTGGTTTAAAAACTCCCATATCACATTAGCTAGGAAGGTTGCCTAATTCATCAAGAGACCGATGTTTTCCCATATAGTTTTCACAACTCTATTTTAATTGCTTTCTTTAATAACAAAAATCCAAAAAAAAAAGAATCTAGTTTAGTTCCCTTAATTAAAATCTCAAAAAACCCCCATTTTATAGCTTTTTATGCATTTAGTTTTTCCTAGGTTAGTTCATTAGGCTCCACGTGAGACGATCCAGGAGAGCACCACATTGCAATCCTTGGTTTTAATAATTTTGCATTTGAACCCCAAGGCGTATTTGGAACGGTTCAGATCAATGGCACCGTTGCCGGGGAGTCATTTTTGACTCCCTAGGTTAGCTAAGTGTCATTTGAGGCATTTACAAGGGGTAGGAGTCCTTAAGTTGATTTTTAGTTCATATAGTTGCATTTAGGTTGCATTTAGGTTTTTAGTTTAGTTTTAGTTGCATTCGCATTGATAAAAATTGAAAACTCCAAAAATATAGTGTTCTTGATCTTGTGGTTGATATTTTCTATTGTGCTTGTGGTGTATTGCTGGTTTCTTACACCATTTGAGTGAAATTCGATTGACTAGTTGTTGCTGTGTGGTTTTTGCCTTGATTTGTTGAGCTTGTATTTGTGCATCACATACCCATATTTTGCATTACACTCAATTTTTCAACCAAAACCACTCAACTAAGTCATTTTCTAGTATTTGGACTTACTGATGCCATTTGCACCAAATTTTGAACTCAAATTCTTGAACTTGTGCATTTGGTCAATTTTCAAAGGCATTTTCTTGCAAATTTGGCAACCTAAGGGGTAAAATTTTGTTCTAGGTGGTTTTCAAGTGTTTTGACATTTTTCCTAAGCTTCCTCAACTTATTTAAACTTGTTTCAATCATTGGTTTGTGTTAAAATTACTTGGAATCATTTTTGGACTAAATTTCCCCTTTGCTGTCAAATTGCAGATTTTACTGTCAAACTTTTCTGTTTCTCGCCGTAGCACCCCACGGCGAGTCTTTAAAGAGCAACTTCGTTTCTGTACCTCGCTGTAGCACCCCACGAAGAAGGACAGAAACCACAAATTTTCTGGTTTTCTGCAGAATTGCCTACTTGCACCATTTTTTTCCCAAATTCAATTCCAGTTGATCTCAAATTTTGCACACACATTCTAACCATCATTTGTGACTTGTTTGCATTGGTTTCACTCATATTTAATATTCCTATCATTAATTTGACTTGTGAGTTTATTTTGGTGAATCTTGGGATTGTTGGTTGCTATCTTTGTGCATATCTTGTATTTCTTGCATACACTTGCTGTCTGTTCCTTGTGTATGACTAGAAGCACTACCAGTGAGTCTGACCTATTGCCTGAAAACCCTGAGATTGAGCGTCACCTTACCCATTTGAGGAAAGCCAATAGACCTATTGTTCTTGACACTGAGGTAGTTGTAGAGGAAGCATCTTCTAGCGATTCTAGTGACCAGGAAACCAACACCGAATTTGATCTAGATTTCCCAGCTATGGATCCACCCAATAACCAAATCCACCCAATTGTGCTTGGAATGCCTGATATTCCCAACATACCAAATGAGGGTGTAGAGCCACCTAGGAACCAAAATGGGGGTAATGGGGGTCATGGTTTACACAGTCATAATGGTAATGGGAATGGGGTACCACATGGAGCTAGGAGGACTATTAGGAATGCCACTACTGCTAATTTTGATTATAATCCATTTATGAATGCATTTTTCTAACATTAATGCTGGTTATGAGATTAAAGGTTTATTGATTCAGTCTTTACCCAAGTTTCATGGTTTGCAGGCAGAGGAACCATATTTGCATCTGGATGAGATCTATATTCGATGCAGTTCTATGTTACCAGCTGGCTCACACATTGATGATGTTATGTGGAGGGTGTTCCACCTTACTCTGGAGGGTAAAGCAAAGGAGTGGTATATGAGTTTGCCACGAGTTGCACCTGCAGCCTTACGCTCTTGGGCTAATTTGAAGAATGCCTTCTTTGAGAGGTTTTGTCCTGCTACACGGACCTCAGCTAGACGAAAGGAGATTAATGGGATTGTGCAGGATGTTGATGAGTCACTTTATGATTACGGGTCCAGATTTCAAGATTTGCTCCAACGCTGCCCACACCATCAAATACCTGAGGAGCAACTTGCTCAAAATTTCTATGATGGGTTGCGTGAGAAAAAGCAAGATAAGCTGAATTTTGCTGCTGGTGGTTCCTTTATTGATATGACTGTTGAGGAGGGTTGGGACCTAGTCAGAAAGTTAGCCCTTGCTAAGCAATAGCATGGTACATCTCGGAGATCTGTCCGGGACCTTGATCGGGTTTAGGCCACTTCTCTCCACATCCTTCAGATAGAGAAGTTTGAGTCTAAGCTTAATGCTATTTTGAATCGTGTCTCTGGTCCTTCTTCTTCTTCTTCGTCGGGCCACGCGGCAGGTAACGAACTTGTAGCCCCCTCTTGTGATTTTTGTGGATCTGCTATGCATGTATCTTGTAACTGTCCCTCCTGGTACGAGGATTGTAATGCCATGTTCCAAGGACGCCACGGAGGTGGAAATCCACGTTGGGATCCTTATTCCAATACTTATAATGAGGGTTGGCAACAAAACCCTAAGTTCTCATGGAGGCAGGATAGTGATGCACCTAGGCCATTCAATCGCTCAGGCCAAGGTGAAAGTTCAAATCAAATAGTTCCTGCTAGGCCTGATAAATTTGATGAGTTGACTAAGATGATTAGAGGCCTTGATTCTAAATTAGACAAGAGTGATGCTAGATTTCAGCAACTTGAGACAAAGAATTCTAATATGGAGGAATATGTTACAAAATTGTCTAATTCTCTTAGTGAGCTGCAGGCAAAATTCAGTGGTTCTATTCCTTCTAATACTGTAATGAATCCAAAAACCCTTAATGTTATAAATTTGAGAAGTGGGAAAACACTTGATCCTGCTCATCCAACGAAAGGGGTGCAGTTTGAGACTGTTATAGAGGATGAAGAACCTGTTGATGAGGAGATTGTTGCTGATAGTCCTCCTTTGAGCCCGTTGAATCTGGGGGCATCTGAGAGTGTTAAGGAGAGGAAGCTGCTTGAGAGGCGCAGTATTACCATGAAGGAGTCGGCTGCTGAGGAGGTTCCTGAGGCGCCCACATCTCTTAAAAGGTCAAAGCTTCCGAGCATACATGAGCATGGAGAGTCGAGTTCCAGCAATGACCTAGCCAAGTCTCCGGCTAGGGAGGTAACACTTTCTAAATTTCCCTTTCCACATGCTTTCATTAAGAGTAGGAAGAGATTAGATGATCAAACTGAAAAAGAGATGCTTGATTTGTTTGGCAAGTTGCATGTTAATGTTCCATTCTTTCAGCTTGTTAAATCCATGCGTAGTTATTGTAAGTTTTTGAAAGAGCTGTGCACTAACAGAAGAAAATTCAAACCTAATGAGCGCATTCAATTGAATCCTAGTGTGTCTGCTTTATTTAAACCTCAGTTGCCAGTTAAATGCAAGGACCCTGGATCATTCATGATTCCATGCACTATAGGGAACTTGACAGTCAATAATGCATTGTTGGATCTAGGAGCGGCTATAAATGTGATGCCTAGTGCGATTTTCTCTACTTTAGGCATCACCGGTTTGAAAAAGACTAGTGTTATTTTACAATTAGCCGATCGCATACTCCGATATCCACAAGGCATTCTTGAGGACATATTTGTTAAAGTTAAGGATTTGGTCTTTCCTGCTTATTTTTATGTTTTAGACACTTCTAGTGAGCCGAGTGAGTCGACTATCATTCTTGGTAGACCATTCATGCGGACTGCTGGTTCTGTTATTGATATGAGAAATGGTTTAATAACTATGGAAGTAGGAGATCATAGAATTAGTTTTAACATGTATGAGACTATGCGACACCCTTATGAGGACTATTCTTTGCTTGATGTTAGTGTGCTTGATATTGTTGTTGAGGATGCCATAGAAGAGCATGAGTTAGGTTTGCATTCATATGATTATATTTCTGACCTAGATGCTTATGACTCTTATTTCTCTTCACTGCCTTCTGTGTTTTCTCTCTCATCTTTGAGTAGTGATGTGAATGGTCTTGAGTCCCTTATGCTTGATAGTTTGCTGTCTATTAGTAGGGATGTCTCTGTGCTTGATGATTCCATCTGTGACATGAGTTCCACTAACCTTTCCTTGTTGAGTGATGACTGTTCTGTAGAGTCTGGTAGTTTGTTCAGTCCTATAGGTACCAAGAATGTTCAGGAAGTAGAGTTTGAGCTAGAAAACCATGATGTGAACTTGCAGGGGATAGCCCTCAATCCAGCCATGATGACTCCCACTGCTCCCATCGGGCCTACTCCTCATGTGATTTTAGGGCCACTTCCTTTACCTTCTCCTTCTGATTCACTTTCTAGACTTAGGATCTCCTCCCATACCCTACGTTTTTTAAATGATCTTGTTATGCAAAGTGATACAGGTGTACGGAGTGGAGGAAAAACTGAGGTAGTCGCTGTAAGTGGTCAACCAGTGGTTGATTCGGCTACCCAGACACCATATTGTAGTGTGGATAATCCTTTCCCCAAGGCAGTTGCTGCGATAGACCAACCAGTTTGTGGTTCAACGCTTGGGAAGACCAATGGTCAAGTGGTAAGTACTATTGAGCCTAGTTCTAGCTGTGTAGGCGGGTCAACAAAGGGAAGTTTTTCTATGCCTGCTGTTTTGCCTTCCCTTGTTCCTTCTATTGTTGAATCCCCTTCCCTTGAACTTAAGCCTTTACCTAGTAATTTGAAGTATGATTTTATTTCTTCTGATGATACGCTGCCTGTGATAATCTCTAGTGATTTGATGGCAAGCGAGGAAGTGCAATTGTTGAATGTTTTGAAAAAGTATAAAAAGGCTATTGCCTGGACATTGGCAGATATTTCGGGTATAAACCCAAGTGTTTGCACTCATCGTATTTTATTACAGGATGATGCTAGGCCTCTTAGGCAACCCCAGCGACAGTTGAATCCAGTCATTTTAGATGTTGTCAAAAAGGAAGTTACCAAACTCCTTAGTGCTGGCATAATTTATCCGATTTCGGATAGCGAGTGGGTTTCACCGGTGCAGGTGGTACCTAAGAAGTCTGGGATCACCGTTGTTAAAAATGAAAATGATGAACTTATTCCCACGAGAGTGCAAAACAGTTGGCGTGTGTGCATTGATTATAGGAAACTAAATGATGCCACTAGAAAAGACCACTTTCCCCTTTCGTTCATCGATCAGATACTGGAACGGTTGGCGGGTCGCAGTTATTACTGTTTCCTGGATGGTTATTCTGGGTACTTTCAGATTCCTATAGCGCCCGAGGACCAAGATAAAACCACTTTTACTTGCCAATTTGGTACGTCTGCATATAGGCGCATGCCTTTCGGTTTATGTAATGTGCCAGGCACATTCCAGAGATGCATGATGAGCATTTTTGCTGATATGCTCAATGATTGCATGGAAGTATTTATGGATGACTTCACAGTCTATGGAGATTCATTCCATACATGCCTAGAGAGTTTAGAGAGGGTACTCGCTAGATGTGTCCAGAAAAATTTGGTTTTAAATTATGAAAAGTGTCATTTTATGGTTTCTCATGGTATTGTTTTAAGACACCTTGTTTCTAGTCGTGGTATTGAAGCTGACAAGGCTAAGACCGAGGTGATAGCGACCTTGCCTTATCCCACATGCTTAAAAGATCTTCGATCTTTCTTGGGACATGTAGACTTTTATAGGCGCTTCATCAAGGATTTCTCTAAGATAGCCTTACCCCTCTCTAAATTGTTACAGAAAGATGTTGATTTTGTTTTTGATAATGAATATGTGCTTGCATTTGATATATTGAAAAATAAGCTGCTTGAACCACCTATACTTGCTGCTCCAAATTGGTCTTTACCCTATGAGTTGGCGTGTGATGCATCTAACTTTGCAGTTGGTGCCATGTTGGGCCAACGAAGTGATAAACAACCACATGTAATTGCATATGCCTCTAAAACTGTGGATACTGCGCAAAGAAATTATACTACTACTGAAAAAGAGTTGTATGCCATTGTTTTTGCTCTAGATAAGTTTAGGCAATATCTGTTGCATTCTCCTGTTGTGGTGTATACTGATCATGCAGCTGTGAAGTTCCTCTTCACCAAGACACATTCTAAACCGAGACTACTCCGTTGGACACTGCTGCTCCAAGAATTTCGCCTTCAGATCAAGGATATCGATTGTGCCAACCTTGTAGCAGATCACTTGAGCCGCCTTCCAGAAAACACAAGGGGAGTTGATTGTTCTGATTTGACTTGTGATGATTTTCCTGATTCCTCTCTCTGTGCTATTTCTGTTGATACACCGTGGTTTGCTGCTATTGTTAATTATTTGGTGTGCAGACTCACTCCCAGTGATATGTCTTCTTTTCAGGTCCAGAAGCTGAAGCAGGAGTCCCAACACTACATATGGGATGATCCTATTCTTTGGAGGATTTGTCAGGACCAAGTGATTAGGAGATGTGTCCCCGATGATGAATTTGCTGCGATTCTCACTTCTTGCCATTCAGTTGTATGTGGTGGGCACTATAGCTCACAGAAAACCGCTAGAAAAATTTTAGAGTCTGGTTTTTATTGGCCTTCTATTTTCAAAGATGCTTATGATTTTGTTAGGTCATGTGATGTATATCAGCGTTTTGGGCGGGGTGTGAGCAAAAGAGATGAATTACCTCAAAAACCTATTTTGTTTTGTGAGCCATTTGATGTTTGGGGTATTGATTTTATGGGTCCTTTTTCACCTTCCCGTGGTTTTACATATATATTGCTAGCTGTCGACTACCTTACTAGGTGGGTTGAAGCTATTCCTACCCGGAATGATGATGCTCCAACTGTGTCTAGATTTTTGAAAACGAACATTTTTAGTAGGTTGGAGTTCCTAAGGCCCTAATCAGTGATAGAGGCACCCACTTCTGCAACAAGCTTCTCAATAGCTTGCTTGCTAAATATGGGGTTGCCCACAGAGTCTCTAATCCCTACCACCCGCAAACAAATGGTCAAGCTGAAGTGTCAAATCGTGAGGTAAAGAAGATACTTGAGAAGATTGTGAAGCCGAGTAGGAGTGATTGGAGTCAGCGACTTGATGAGGCACTTTGAGCCTATCGCACTGCATTCAAGACACCCATAGGAATGTCACCTTACCAGTTGGTGTATGGTAAGGGTTGCCACCTTCTGGTAGAGGTTAAGCATAAGTCCTATTGGGCGATGACATTGTGGAACATGGAGATGGATGCAGCTGGCAAAGAGAGAGCTCTACACATTCAAGAGTTGGATGAGTTGCGACTTAATGCCTATGAGAATTCGAGGGTATACAAAGCTAAGACCAAATTGCTTCATGATCAAAATCTAGTTAACAAGAGCTTTAAAGTTGGTGACTTAGTTCTCATGTACCAAGCCCGTTATTGTCACGGTCGTGGTAAGCTGAAATCAAATTGGTTCGGGCCGTATGGTGTGACTAAGGTTAATCCATATGGTATGATAGACCTTGTGGATGAGGAGACTGGTAATACTTTCCAAGCTAATGGTCATCTCCTTAAGGTCTACCATGGTGCTGCAATAAAGCCTCCTTGAGGCCAGGTTGTCCCTTTCCTTTACTCTTTTACTTTACACTACATAATTGATTTGATGTTGTTATGACTGATGTGGTGTGTAGTTTAAGTGTGGGGGAATAGGATTCACCAATAGAATAGTAGTTTTGTTTTTGTTTTTGTTTTTGGTTCCCCATATTTTTGTTGATGGTTGTCCATGTTTACAGGTGTTGTTCCTCTTTGGTCTCTGATAGTATTGTATTTTAAACATTGAGGACAATGTTTCGTTTAAGTGTGGGGGGTAGATGTGTATTTTGAGGATTTCTTGCATGATTTCCCATAATTTGTGGTTTTGGGTGAACTTTGAATGTTTTTGAACTAATTTTAAAAATGTTTGGCTTGAAGTTGTTCTTGACTTGTCTATTATGCACAAAGGGTCGCATTTGTCATAGTGGATTTGTTAAGAGTAAATTCAAGTGCTTTTTCAAAATGTTTTTGTGAAAACCTAGTTCACCACACTTTTTGAAAACTTGTGCAAGAAGATACCCATCTTAGGTTGTTTTCTTATCTTGGACTTTGGATAGATTTTGCAATGTTTTTGTCCTTTGTTTTTCAATTTTCAAGAGTTGGATTTGAGGTATGTTTAGGGTATACATGGTGGAGACTGTTGCGTTGATTGATTGTTGAATGGTAATTTGTGAGCTTATCCTTGCTGTGAGGTTGTTTTTGGGCCAAAAGAATTTGAGTGCGTACTTGCTTTAATGTGTTAATTTCTAGAACTTGACTCAATTCTTAGTTAAAGTTGCTTTAGTCATACATGATGAACATGATAGAGGCACTCACTCCATACATCCATATGTCCATGTTTTCTACCTCCAACTGATGTCTTTCATGAGTAGAGCATATTTATAAAATTGCATCCAGGTTCTAAATGCCACGATAGCACAACTTCGCTGGCTTTCTAAGCTTGACTTAGTAACCGGGGGCACTTCATCACCAATGTTGGCACTCACGTCAAACGGTCAAGTCAAAGAGAGTTATGAGTTGGACCAAAGGTCTCTTGATGTTTTGTTGGAGTAACTGAGTAACCGGCGTTGCATTACCCATGTGCAAAGTTGCGTCAAAAGGGGATCTACAACAGCTCAAGATAGATGTGAAAAAAAAATTCAAAAGAAAAGCAAATCCAAAATAAATAAATAAATAAATAAATAAAAATAAATAAATAACAATAATAAGGATGCTTGTAAGTGGTTTAGTTCTTACTCATGGATGACATCTTTCCATTATCATAATCTTAAGTCCTCTTGATCCTTTGTGTGTGTGCTTAACTAGTGGAGATTGAGAATTGTTGCAAGCATATAGTAAGTTGCATATTGAGCAAGTAGAGAGTGAATAACCCATATGGCGAGATTGTGCGAAATATTTTTGAGTGTGCTCACTTGTTGCTATCTGATTCTCAAATGCATTGATAGTTCTCTCCTTTATATGCCTTGAACATGTCTTGTTACAATTTGAGATCATTGATTATTTTAGGCCTTTACCATTGTGAGTCTATGCTTTGTCCAAGAGTACAAAGGTCTAAGTGTGGGGGAATGATTGTGCATGATTATTATACTATTTTAACTACTAATAATGGGAAATTAGCATTCAGTTTAGGAGAATCCAATGGGAATTAAGTACAATTGCATGCATGGTCCATACTTAAGGAATTAGTTGCATTTCCATGGTAATTTGAGCATATTAGGTTTTTAACTCATGCATTTCATGATTATGGACTTAAAATACCTCACATATACTTTAATTTCCCATTATAGGTGCAAAGGATGAGGCCCTAAATGAAAAAAAGGTGAGAAAAGCAAAGAAAAAGTTTCTGGTCCTTGCCTTAGCCACCCACGGCGAGGGCTACGACGAAGGATAGAGAGCACACAGCAAGTCAGTTTCCTCGCCGTGGCTCGCCACAGCGAGGGCCCGATAAAAATTCTGAAACGGAAATTTTTAGTTTATTTCCAAATTTTGGGTGATTGGGTCTTCTTCCATTGTTTCCTAAAGGATGAATTCGACCTTCCCAAGCAATCTAGAGGGAATTAGGAAGGTTTTTGGCTTTCCTATCTTGTTCTATAAATTTATACCCGAATTCCCTCTTCCAGACCACTAATTCAGATTTCCATTCATCATTCATTCACTCTCACCCTTTCCTCTCCTTAGCCTCTACCCTCTGCACGAAAATTCACCCCCATCCATCCATCTACATCAATTCCACTCATTCCACCTTAATTCCATGGCTTCCAACTCCAAATTCCATTCGATCGTGTTCAACAGCATGAGTAGCTAAGTTCTTCGTGGGGATCTTGATGGAGGAAGGCAACCGGAGCTTCAACGTTTCTAATGGGGAGTTATCTAGTTTCTCTTGTCTAAGTCTTATTATGTATTTCAATTCCTTTTGTTACATGTAATGAGTCTTGGAACAAGTGTGCTTCATTGTTTGATCTTTTGTTTAAATAGTCATGCATGTAATTAAGCGATGTCTTTTATGTGTATGAACCTAAATGTTGTTTTCTTGATATTATGCAATGGATATGCTTCATCTATACTTCCTTTGGATTTCTAGAATATGTTTAATGCATGTGCGATTGTATGTGTGTTTAGACACTAGGTCCAACGTTAGATGGTTCGATTTACTTCTAACGAGAGTCTCCTTGCATGTTTATCATGAATCTTCACTACCAAGTTGGAATTTAACGATTGCCTATTTAATTAATTGAATGAGCGATGCGCCACGTTAGTTGATTAAGTAGGTTAATTGGACTAAGAGCGATTGCCTTAGGTTTTGCATTAGAAATTGGTTTAAAAACTCTCATATCATATTAGAAGCTAGGAAGGTTGCCCAATTCATCAAGAGACCGATGTTTTCCCATATAGTTTTCACAACTCTATTTTAATTGCTTTCTTTAATAACAAAAATCCCAAAAAAAAAAGAATCTAGTTTAGTTCCCTTAATTAAAATCTCAAAAACCTCGATTTTATAGCTTTTTATGCATTTAGTTTTTCCTAGGTTAGTTCATTAGGCTCCACGTGAGACGATCAGGAAGAGCACCACATTGCAATCCTTGGTTTTAATAATTTTGCATTTGAACCCCAAGGCGTATTAGGAACGGTTCAGATCACCAGACAACATGTGGACGATGTAATGATCCACATAACAACATCGTGACGAATAGTTTTCTTAAGCATCTACCGCTTGCCCATGTAGATGCCTCCTTGCAGAGACAAATTCACGATCATCATCTAATAGGCCACGTGCAAAACATGCATCTTTGTAGGTCTCATCGATTATACCATCAACCGTTTTTATGTCATCAAATGACTTTGGTCCTCGAACATGTGTTAATAGTATACGAAGATAATACAACTCTCCTGCTGATAGCGAAACATGAGCCATCTGACCAACTAAGAACTCTTTCTCTCTAAGCTTCCATTCACGGTTTTCCTTCTGGTAAACATATTTGTTAGGGAACTCAGATAAGTAAATTTATAAGCATCAGTATCTTTGTCATTCATTTTCATCCAAGCAAGAAATTGTGATTCACATACGTGAGGCTTGTCCAATAAGTTAGAGACATCTTCATTGCCAGAATAAACAACATATTGCTGGTTTTGTAGGTAGAAGCTCAACCTTTCAACAGAAGGATGTTTGCGATGAATAGGGAAACCAAATACACGCCAAGAAGCCTCACAATAAGACACATATCTGCAATTTAAATATTGTTGGACCTCATCAAAAACTGCATGACCAAACCCATCTGTACTATTACTGAATAGCCCAACAGCAGCTCTGTCATTTTCTTTGCTTAATAAGTACTTGATTGCTATTGATTGGTTACATTTTTCAATATTTATGTGAGCATGGAACGTCTTCAATAGAATGGGATTGTATGGAACAACATACCTATTGTCCAAAGGGATACCTTTCAGCCCAATTGTTCTTCCATCATCCATGCGCCTATATGTAGGGTAGCCATCGTCGTCTATGGTTGTTATGTTGACAAATTTCTTGGGGAAATACTTGGAACTAACATTGTTTATCTTTCATGCACCGAGCATTAGGCTTGTCCCGACCACATGGCCTGTGAATTATGAACTTGTGCATTAACTTATGCAACTCTGGGTCTGATTCCTTATCTGGAATATCAGCTGAAATGATTCGATCGATTGCCACAGCTTTTGCTATTTTATAATTTTGTTCTAAGAATAAAAGAATATGAGCATGTGGGAGGCCTCTTTTCTGAAATTCAATTGTGTAAATCTTTGTGTAACAATGCAAGACATCAAATTGATTACAAATATGTAACATTTTAACTCAACTAAATCAACCATATGATCATGCTTGTGTGTATAGGAAAAGCACAGTATAGAAACACATTTAATTGGTGCTATAATAATGAACAAAGATGGTATAAATGTCTAATTTAGGTGGCATGTATGTCTAATATATGTAATTGACAACGTAAATAGAGGTACTTGCTCTAACTTTCCTGAAGATGTGGTCTTTCTTCAATTGCTTCATCAAGGTGCCCAACTTAATATAGAATATATGTGACAAAACTTAGGGGGCAATCTGATGGGTTGATGTTTAACTCGTTGCAAAGACAAGTGACTTTAAGCCATGCAGGATTGCAAGTGAAGGTAATAAAAAGATCCAGATATCTGATAGTGCGACAAATAGCCATTGTGTCTTGGTAATTGCCTATCATATATCTCGCCCTACCTGTGAAAGAGCCTGGAAGTACAATATGCTTACCAATGTACTGAGCATTTGTTTCTCCATTAATAACAGCATTGGTTAGTCCTTTATAGAGATCTGCACGCAATTCCTTTTGGTGTGTGCGATACCATAATAACCTCTGTGACTCAAGCATTGTGTATACATCTACTATAAATTGCTGTAACAATCTCAAAGCATGGAGCAGTGTGGACATCTCATTATGTCTGAGCATTAGCTTATAGCTGAGATATTCACGTATATTGACTCTCATCCTTGTCTTCGTCACCATCAACGTCTCTTCCTGATGTTAGACATCATCTCTATATCCATCCTCGCCATATGGGAAAAGCAACAGATATTGCAATGGCAAGTAAGAATTGTGCAATTCATTAATACGCTGCAGAGAGCCAGAATATGTCTCAATGATAATATCTCACTGGTGGAAATCCCTGTCAATGTCACCTATGATTAGTGCTGCAACTTCAGATGTAATAGGGAGATTGTAAGTATGCCCATCGTGTTGCCTACTTCCCAGCAAGACCATCTTCAATAATGGTTTTTCCTATGCAGATAGCATTTGAGCAGCAACTCTGAATTGTCTTGCAAAAGGATTTACCACATCCAACTGCTTCTTCAACAATTCAACAATATTCATATCTAAGCTGCCATCCTTTTGTTATTTGCTGCAATGAGATACATCAAATTAGTACTACTGATAACAAATGGGTTATAGTATTATTACACGACATATATAATGTGCTTGTTTGCATGAATTACCTCACAGCAGAAATCCTGTTCCTCACTTCTTATCGGTATCATGGATGTATAATTGGGAAAACACAGGCTTTACTCCCTCAGGTGGCATAAGGTTGCCGATAGTATGATAATTCATACCGATAGCACGAATGTGTACGGACCGCTGCCATTATTAATTGCATGATTAATTCCCCCCCCCAATTGAAGTAAAAGAGAACATGTTGTTGTATTGTCTGATGTTCTCATAAAATTTCTTTGATTCTTCCGTCTCTTTTTCAAAAAACAGTTTCTTCAAGAAAGGAGGAGTGACTTTAAAGGGGGCAAAACAACCTTGCCTTTAAGCAACACATAGAGAAGAGATTGACATGCTTCTGCTTCCTGTCCTTTTCTAGCCTCTCGTTGAACCACATCTGTGCATGACAATATCTGCATTCATGGATGGGGTCACCTTCATCTGTACATAATCGAATAAATTACCTTTTATCATCAATGGTTCTGTTACAAAATGAATAAGTTCGTAGATGAAATTATAGTATTCAGTACCTATATAAACCACCTAACCACGAGATGGTCTTGTCCGAGGAATTGATTTGTTTTTTGCAATTTCTATGACAGATGTATGTGGCATTTCCTCTGTACAGAGACAAATGTAATTAAATGGTTAAACATTTCTATAGATTAATGTCAATAGTACTGAAAGAATAGAGAAGCAGGTTTGAAGAGGAAAAGTTTTATTTAAAGTACCTTCATTGTGTCCATCATGGTCACTTTCAGAATCACTTTCTAAAACTTGCTCACATTGCAGGTTAAAGTAAACATTCCTATAATGTTCTTCTTGTTGGACCAAAGTGTTGACACTCACTACTGATTTGATTTTATATAAAATGGTTATTATACATTTATATATTTTATAATATAAACAAATAACAAATTGATATTAAAAAGAAGTTAGTGGATTAAAATTTCTAGATTCAAACTTGTTGCTGGCAATGCTGATAGTCCAGTGACATCTTGTTCTCTGGTATTTGCTTCATTGGAAGTCCTCTTATTTGGTTTTCTGATCCTTCTCGGTGATACATTATTTTCTATGTTCTCCAACCCACACCACCTTGCACTCCTTCTCTTGCAGACAGGAATGGGAACATTCTCAAACGTGTTTTCTAAAGAGTGGTATATTGTTTGCCGATGAATGTAAATTGTGTAATAAAAATATTAGTTCCACATTGACAAAGTCATATTTGCATTAATTTATGAAGTAATTGCATAATATTTGTTGCTCTTAATATATGAAAATTTAATTTATAAAAGCCATTCATTATGCCATGGATGAAGCTCTTAGTGTCGCGTTCATTAATGATTTACTATGGCAAATAATAACCATGATTAATCAATAAGCAGGGAGAACTTTTCCTATGAACTGATCTGCTAAGTTTGTATGAATGGCTGTGATATCTTTTAATGCAACGGCCCTTCTTTGTTTCTTTGTTTTTGATGTCGATGCAACAGTATATTGTGTGAAACATGCTGATGGTTGTGTGAAGTTGGAAGCTTTATCCTTTTCTGGGGGATCACTTTCATGGTATTTCTTCTTCATGAGAAATGGAGCAACCTAAGCTTATGGGAAAAAGGTCACCAGAGTCTATCGAGATTGGTGGTACAAAGTTTTTCCTTGATGGACTGAGTTTTGTATAAGTTCAAAATGAGTGCAGATATTAAACTATATTTTAGGTGGCATTGTAGAGATCATGAAATTCTTTGTCATGAAATAATCGGAATGAATATAAAAGATATTTTGACGTAATGCTTTCCTGCACTAAGAAAAAGCATGCTCAAAGACAAGAAGCATTTATTGATATCCTCGGATGTGGAGAAAAGTTGCAGCAGAGAGAGAGAAAGGAAGCCTCCCAATATTTGGTGCACTTGTTACTCATGATAGCACATACCAGGGTTGTCATTGATTTTGTTGTAATTGGAAGTTTGGTCTTGGTTACTCATATTGTTAGAAAGGCATGAGTATCCTGGTTCTTCCCCAAAGGATGTTGTATATCATTATAACAAATTCAAGGATTTAGATTTTATCAGATTATTATAATACATTTCTATATTAGTATTATAAACTGATAAAGAAGCTTAAATGTTTTATGAAATCTACTACATGTTGTCCTTAGCATATTATAATTTATCTCTTCCAAAAAAAATGAGTATGTCATATTTAAATGTGACATATTCGGTAACATTTATAATTTGACTTATTTTAACGACAGATATTGGATGGAGCGTTATCTAAGAACGTACTATGTAATAATTGTGTTTAGATTTATTCTTCTGAAATTTTGGTGTATCTTAACATGAACATTTACATAAAACTACACTTGTTGGAAATGAAATGCTACATGAGTCATGCAAGCTAACTCAAAAACCTATTTTAATACGTTTGCTTTAGATTTGCAAATAGATGGGCACTGCGACTCTAATTGGTTGGAATAATAATGATTCATTCTACAAAAGTTATCGTAATGACAGCTGTATCAAAGAGCTGTGCAATGCAAAGTATAGGTGTCCTGCTGTAATATTGACAACAAGAAACCATATACAGGAATGAAGTTTTTTGAAAAAATTAAGCATTAATAGATGTAGAGGAACATACTATAATATACGCAAATTAAAGTTGCTGGATACCAAGTTCAAGAAATTAAAAGGTACATTAAATAGAAATGTGATTCCAAAATAAAAGTTGCTGATGTTTGTCTCCAACTTCGTCCTTCATGTGATCCCATAAAAGCTTCTCTTGTTTCACATTTTTTAACATTCTCTCCTCTGGGATGCCAGAAGTTGTTAGGTTACTAGTGTTTGGAGTTGCATATTTGGAGCCACGGTTTGATGAAGAGATGCATCTTTTTCCCTTTGGTCCTGGCTTCGCGAGATGCTGTTCAAGGTTCGTGGTTGTAGCATCCTCTTCAGAGAGGTCGACAGTATGATTTGTGCTATCACAGAAACTTGATTTGTTACTGCCAGTTGGAAGTTGACTTTGTACAGCTGAAGTTCCAGATACCTGTATCACATAAATATTTAGAGAAGACGTGATTGAGTGTGTATAAATAGATCACATTAACAAAGCATATGATAGAATGTATTACAACGTTTGAAGAGTCAAGCACTGGTAATTGCTCTACCTACATCCAAGCACTTCATATATTAATATAAATTTTAAAATAAGCAAACACTTTTCTGATTTTGTAAAATTTCAAGAGATTGAAACAGCAAATGGATTTTGTAATATTACCCCTGAAGATGCTGAATTGAACTCTCCCAAAAGGTCTTCACATACAGTAAATTCATAGGCACTGACGTTGGACCCTGGGTTCCTTTTGTTGTAATCGTTGACTTTTAGCTTGACCAACAATTTCTTGCCCACCTGATCATCAAGGTCTTTAGGGAATCCCTCCTTTCGCTTCCTCTGCATAAACGATGCTCGTGTAGTTAAAGCATGCGAATTTGAATCTGTCACGTGGAAAAAAGTAGAGCTAATATTTCATTCCATATTTACTAAACAACCTCAGGTAATTCAAGCTTCATTTGAACAACAGTCTTATTCAACAGTTGGACTGCAAGGTTATCCCAGAAAGTTGTGGCAGCAGATCCAGTTTCATCCTTGGTCATGTATGTCAGTTTCATCCTGAAAGGGTAGGTTTCAGAAGGTTGTGATATTTAAAGCTTCGCTAGATTTTCATAAGACAAATGAAATTAGATATTCCATTGTAGGTGACACATATGATGTGTAGCAACTTACTTTGGTTCAACTTTATTAAGGGCTTTTTTACACCCAAGGTAATAAAGTGGGCTGTTTGGCACCTTCACATCCAGTGGTTTGGTCATGGAGCTACACTTCGAGCAACCCTGGTATGACCAGCCAAATCTTGTTTCAAACTTTGTAAGCTCACATGCAACAACAAACCCTTCACCCTGTACAGATATACATTCTTTATTAGTGGCATGTATGAACAGCACAGGTAAAATAATTTTAAGTATTGTTTTTGGTGAATGATGGTAAACAAAAATAAGGTATATACTCACAATAGTTTGGTCTTTAATCTTATCTAAGGTCACTTTGGGTTGCCCATGTAATGGTGACCTCTTGACACACGGCTCCTTTGTGTCGGCATCGATTGGCTGAATTCTATAGTAATAGGGGTGGATCGATCTTTAACACTGTGATAACAATTTGTGTTTGCATGGTAAAAAAATCTCATCATGTACCCGTTGTTTGGCAAAATACATTATGACAAAAATTTTGTTCGATCAAGGTTACTAACCATACATTCCTATCTATTAAATCCTTAACCTCTTTGATGTCTTGATTAAAATAAACACGTGTTGGACAAAATGAAAAGGCAATTTGGCGATCTTCTGTGAAATGTTACATACCATAAGACTAATCTGATAATAGGTTTATGAATATAATCGACAAAGAATTGATTAATTGACATGATAAAATAGACTGATGGGTGCAGTCATAAACAATAATTAAACATATTATCTTCAGTCCAACCAACTCTTGCGAGGTTAATGAGAGCAACAGTAGGTGTGCCCATATTCTGCATCTGGGCCAAGCATGCATCAGTTGCACATTGATCGAACAAAACACTTTCAATCTCATTATCACTGCATTGTGAAGACACCAATAAAAATCATGATGACTTTATTGGAATTAAACTTTCTGTAATGCACCCACCTATTACACTATTATTACTTTACTTGAAACTACAGAATACCCCTATGTTTTTTATTAGTCGTCATAAAAATGTGCTTGGTCCAGATATAATATTTTTTAAATACAATGTGTAAAAAAAATTCCAGGTACTTGCTCAGCGTCACACAGGATCATCCGCAGAAAAGACTTTGTGCCACCGTCTTGACTGTTGAAGTCGTCTAATGATCCCATTGACTTGACAAAACCTAGAACATCTGATAGCAGAGGGTATTAAATAGGATGAATTAGAGTAAAATATAAATTATGGTAGTACTGCCAATAGGAACAAATTCAAGTGGTACTGCTAACCAAATAATAAATGTGCTACAAACCAATCAAGTGATCAACATTCTTATCTTCTGGCATCTCATTGATCTCTGCTATTGATTTGAAGTGGTATGAGTAATAGGCCAAGGTGGCTGGTTCTTCACAAAAATATGTGTGGGTTGTGAAAGTAATCTTGAAGGGGTGGATAGTTGGCCTATATTTGTAAGAGTTAGGGGACACTGTGAAATTTTCAAACTCATATGTCTTCCCTTCCTTGATTCCTTGATTGTACCTTTCATGCATCGATTTTGTGATAATACTCCCTTGTATCCTGTTCCCCTGCATATATGATACACGGCACAAAGAATAATGTTAGTGTATCTTCTCAACATGTGAGCAAATGAGCATAGTTTATTTGTGAAAATGATGTAAACATATCAAGCAGAAAATTAGTATATAGTAAGAGGTTAAAACAAAACCTCGGCATCAATTAGAAGCATAGAGACGCAGAAAAGCTCATTTAGAGAAGATTTTTGGCAAACATTCCATTTCCTCTGCACCCCGAACTATGATACTCCACATATTGGATCCATCATTGATATCTTTCAGCAAGGAATGGGATGACATCTTGAACAAACGCTCAGCGCCCCTTGAAGTGAAGAATACTCAATCTGATAAATGGTTCACAGCAACGGGGGAAGAGCAGGAGAACCCAATGATAAACTACTGGCAATACTTAAAGGGAACCAAATCTGAAACTTGAGAGCAGTAGGTGACAAAAAAGATATTAAACACACCAGAAGTCCAATATTAGCCCTACGATTTGTCTAGATTACTACCTCGACCACTATGAACTGATGCTGGCATGTGCTGATAGAAAAAGAAAGAATGAAAGTCCACTTTATGTAAATTGGGAGGCTTATTGCTCCACTTCCATGTAACAAAAGCACGAGCTGCACTACATCCAAAAAATATTTATTAATGCAAATCTCTGAGCTGTTACAGAGACCTTTCACAATCTCTGAGATTGTAACAAAAGCACAAGCTGCACTACTTTCCCTGCTAATTGTCTCGGACCTTTACAATCGATTGTCATACAATTAATGCCTCTGGTTCTTGAAAATGACAAATATTATAAGAACAACGTTTGAGAGATTAGTTACCGAAGGTCTAAAACAGTTTGCAGAAACTTAGGAAATGTGACCAAGAGGAAAAGGTTTGAAAGTTTACCTGAAATGATGTTATACACAATAGCCAAAAACATCACAGTCAACTGAATGATAAGAAAGCTATGTACACTTAAGGTACTACATTGAATCGTCACTTACATTTTTCATATTAGTGTAAACTTAAGATGGTGCAGGCAGTCTGAGAAAACATGAATCATACGGGCAGGCTATACATATTGTGAAAGTGGGACTGCTATTAATTATGCTGGAAAGAACAGATATCAAGACAACCTTTTGTTGTGAAAACCGGATAATGGGGAACAATAAATGCGGGCCTCAGAGTTTTATTAAAGGTAGTTGAATACTTTACAATTTAAATCCAAGAAGCAACTCAGCAATGCAAGAAAAATTACAATAGTTGAACACCAACGACACATTACCCTATTGTTACACTATAATTTATCAACATTGTTAGCCACTGTTTTTTTAATACTTTAATTTTTATACTTAAAAATGTGTAATGGAAGTAATAGTTGGCCTACTTGAAGATTATGCCACTCAGTGGGGTAATGGCAACTATTAGAATGCTGAGCTAGTGCCGTTGAGCCAGTGCTCGACATTGGCCGATGAAACAACTAATAGAAGCATAGCTGATGAAGGCTTGACCGACATCCACGCAATTCGCCATCACCTTCCAACTTCAGATGAATTGGGCGAAGAACTTAGATTCGTTTGTGATTAAGAATTACAATATTCACTTTGCTTGCTCTCATCTTATATTGAATATTGTGTGCTTTAAATTTTATTGCAGAATAATCATTGCGAACTACGGAGTGGGTTTTTTTTATAGGCATCTGTATGAGTGCTTGTGTGTTGCAGATCGTATGGTTGAATTAGATTGTATTCTAACATTTAATCCAATATAAGATGGGATTTTTTTTTTGACCTTAATATAAGATGGGATTGATTGTTTACAAACGTGAACCTCCCTCTGTTTGTTTAAAACCAAGACCAAATATTAACATACTTGGGCCTCCCAGATTTTTCCACTCATGTGCTGATGGGCTACACATTAGCAGCCCATTATGTTTCCACTTAAGATGTGACCAAAATATGTTTGGCACATAATAATTTATATATTCTTCAAGATGGCCTACCCATTACCAATTCAGCCCGTTTTCAGGTGAAAATTGTTTCTTGTAAAACTTCGATCAATTCAAGATTTAGGGAAAAGTACACAAAACATAGAGACTACATGAACACATCAGCAAAAAACAAACGAAGTACAGTGATTGAGTTCATATAGAAACACGCAATTGAAGTTGGGAATACGGGGAAGGTGATTTGGTCTTTAACCTTCAACAAAGTCCATCATCTGGTGCTTGAGCTTCTGAACTTCCGGGATAGGTGGATCAATATCCACAGTTGTGGCATCACTGTAGGAGGACACACTCGGAATACCTGGTCCCACGAGTGTTAAAAAATTAGTATCCGATCGAATATAGAGGACTGAAAGGAAGTTGTTTGTATGAATCTCTTACCTATGGGTTCGCAGGATTGAACATATCTCACGTGTACGAACACAAGGCCATCACCGTTCAATGCATCGTGCAACATCTTCTCAACAGCTTCAACGCAGGATCCATGAAGAAAGCACCCAACCCCGTCTCTAGGCCACCCGTTCCTTTCTTTTGCGTCTTGAGAACCACACGCAAAACGTTCTCCCAGTAACCCATATGCTTATCTTTTGTTACAGGCGAAATGTGTTTGACAAAACCCAGAACATCTGTGTATGAAAGAAATAGCAAAATAGTAAAAAAAACATCTATAAGTATTCGTGCAGAAGAACATATGGATATGATAAAGAAAGTCCAAGCAGCCACGTTGTTACAAATAGCAACTCATTATCGGTCAGCGAAGGGATTCGAAAAAAATATGGAACAGAACTAATACAGATTGATACCAAAAAAGCCTTCGCCAAGGGACCTCTGAAACCATCTTAAGGTTATAAGGTAGAGGTGGAAAAGCTCTATCTGAATCCCTTTATAAATCCCATGATGGCCCTATATAAATCTTAGGTGGTATCTTGATTGACTTGATGAGGAGGTAGCATTGTTACATCACCCTTTTGCCCTTAATGAGGGATGGTGCTTCTCATGTGACTTTGTAACCTTCTAAACTTACATTCTTACCCTTACTAATGATGAGCCACATTTTCTTGACCAGAGTGCTATGAAAGATTTGCCATTTAGGCTTAAATGATGGTTTTAGGGTTCATTAAAGAGGTCTAAGTGATTTGTTGGTATATATGGGCCTAACCATGCTAAAAGTTGATCCAAAGCAGGTTTTGAGATCTCTAAATCTTTTTTTTATATAAAAAGAAAATATTATTTCACTTTAGTTGTAGCAAAATACAAACATATAAAAACATAAAAGAAGGCCAAGGTATAATACATAAGAGCAGGCAACCACCGATGGGCCTATTATATGGGCTTTCATAAACATATAAACTAAATATTGTACAAGCTAAACTCTTTACTGATGGGCCAATACAAGGAGAGCATCCATATGATAAACCGAAGAATATCATCTTCTTCACTACAAGGGAAGAAAGATACTACTACTACATCTCTAGAGCACCTACATGAAGAATAACAGAAGGTACATCGTATTGAAGCTTCAAACAGAGCTGAAGCCTGATGGTGTCTACACCAATGGTATTTGAAAAAGAAGATACTCCCATCTGCTGATATAGTATGAAAACCAGGGAAATCCAAAAGTGAAGAAAGCCCTAAATACCCGCAAGAAAAACAAAGAAAAACCACTCCCATAAAAGCAGATATATTAACCTATAGATTAAGGGAATTAAGCACCATATGCACTCTTCCATATGTGAATTTCAACATTTTTGTATGGTTTGCTTTACTACCATCTGGGGCTTCTTAACTTCTCAATTTCCCTACAAGCAATGTAACTAAAAATACCTTTGTACAAATCAATTTGACATAGGGAAATAAAACATTACAATTTTACCCTTTATAACCCAAAAATATTAAGCAATATCTTCCAACCCATAATAATTATAACTATAACATTTAATCACGGTAATGATGATAATATCTCCTAATCAGTTAGGAAAATAAATAATAATTGTCAACGATCCCTATTGACAACTAAAATAGCCTTAATTAATAAGTGAAAAAGTTTTCAATAGACCTGTCTGATATTAAATCTCTTACTTCGAACCTGAGTATAATTGTCCTAGAAATGTAAGCACGTACTTCTTCATCAATTGATAATATAGAGTTAGAATGACATGATTTTAAAATAATATCTATAATTTAAGTGCTGAAGCAAATCTAGAAGGTAAATTCTACAATACATTCAAGTGAATTAGTAATAGAATAGGATCTAACAATAGAAATTGGTGGTAAATAACAGTTCTAGTATTCTAATAACTATGCTATCGTCACTCTTCTGCTATCATGAAATGGGAGTCTTCATCGCTGCTTTCTACTTTTTGTATCTTCATCTGAGATTTCAGATTTTTGGCATGAAGAGACATGGAGACACTAATCCATTCTGTCTTGTGTGCATGACTTGTTCCTTGCATGAACACACTAGAAAATTGTGCCACATATGCACTCAAGTTTTCCAGCTCAGAGAGGTTTGGATACGATTCTTCATGAACCATTAGCTATATTGAAAAACACTCTCTCTCCCTGAGGCAAACGCCCAAATCACTTGGTTGATGTGATTTATTTGAAGCTCGATCAGACTTGGACACAATCTTAGATACTGTGAAGCCAGCAACTTCAAAAGTATAAGATTTATAAGGGATCAAAGAATTGCGGAGGACAACATCAACCCCTTCATATGTCCAAACGCCTACTACTGCATCCCCTTTCAGTCCAAGGGCAACCCAACCAAGACCAGCAACGGCAATGTCTACAGAACTTGACTCCCAACTGTCCCCACTGATATTGAATTCTCTTCTCACCCAATTCCCCAGCTCTTGAACTCGTTTCTCCCCTATCGGTGGCTACACATACAATTTTAAATAGGTGATTAAACCATAACGCATCATACACCATGCTTATCTATCATTGTCTTTTACAGTTCTACATGCCTTGTTCTGGTGCGGTCAAATGAAATACAATTGACTAGATTTTGATAATTGTTTACTATACTCCCTCTGGTCATTTTTCTATGCTACAATGTACAAATAACAAAATTATGTCGACCAAGAAGTTCATTATAACTCATTAAAGACAATAAATATGTCAAAAATGCAACATGTTACCCAAAAACACTCTTATTTTTGGGGAGAGTGAATGGGAGATAAAATGAGTATGAAAATAGATGAGAGAGACATGTAATTACTTGATTAGGGGTAAAAATGAAAAGAAAAAAAAAACCATTAACTGTTCAAACATATGTAGATTATAAAAAGGATGAGACTCATTCAAAAAATTGTAACCTAGAAAAAAGACTAGGAGGAGAAAGTAATTCTAAAAAATTTTGCATGGTAAGCAATTCTTCTACAAAGGCCGTAAGCTTTTATGTGCAATGACAGGCTAACAATTCACGGAACATAGTACAGAAGAAAGCAGCTACTTAAGATGCCCCAAACAAACAATCTTGTGGGAGCATGAGCATTTTAAGTCAGCTTATAAGTTCCATGGGCAAAGAATTGCTCTGTATGTTGTACAATGAGTAAGGAAATACCTGTAGCTGGCGACCAAAATGGTCCTGCAACATTTTATTGGCATTTTCTACTTTACCCATATGCAATGGAAGTAAAGAAGATGCCCAGACTGTGACATAAACAGAATCGAGGGATGTTTCTTCTATATCCAATCTCATTAAACCAGCTATGTGAACTGATTGACCAGCCTGCCACAATAAGTTCATAAAAACATGAACCATGATAGATTTGAACAAGAGAAAAAAGATAATGAAGAACTTTGTGTGAACCAATGAGATTGTAGAAAAATCAAGACTATCAATATACCAATATAACCGATTTATAACTCCATATTAGATGTAAATATGTCTCCCTAATAAGTTAATGTCCATAAGAAACAGTGAAGCACGACAGAGGAGCAACCGAGGTACCGGCATTGGTTCTATGAAAACGCCACCAAAACATGGATATATTAATTGGTAAGAGATTATACAGCCATCTCAGAAAAAACTAATTACTTCTCTTGGTGTTCAGATTCAAAAATGTAAGTCATGCCGCCACTATTTATTTATTAAGCCCCTATCAAGGATACAGTTTCTTCCTCCAAAAAACAAAAGTTAGCATATCACAAATAATGCCAAGCATGGTAATGTCAAACCAGCTTCTGGAACAACAAACCATTATCCAAAGATCAACAGCTTTACTCTCATCTTTATGCAAATGGAACAACCAACTAATAATGTCCATATTACATTTGATATCAATCATGAGGAACCCTTGCCAAAGGCAAAATAACAATAGAAGGAGTGGGACAGCTATTTTACAACCATAATCTCTTGTAATCTTATTAGTAGTTACTACCCAGTCTAAGAATCAAATATAAAGTATACAATATAAAGAACTCTTTGTAAAGAGGGGGATATCATGATAGAAGAAATTGAAAGAACATTGTATAAAGGGAGTTACCAGAATCTCTTGTAATCTTATTGGTAGTTACTACCCAGTCTACAAACCAAATATAAACTATTCAATATAAAGAACTCTCCTAAGAGAGGGGTATATCCTGATAGAAGAAGAAATTGAGAGAACATCCCATATTCTAATCCAGAAGTGATTGAATCAAATAAAAATTCAAACATAGTTTCTTCCCCAACGCATCAAGGAAAGAAAATACTATTTTAGATTATACTGAATAGAACAATGGAACTGCCAACTATAAAAGATGCCAGCAGTTATACATTCAATAAGTTAAGCAGGGCAATGCAATTTATCAAAACAGTTTCTGCATAAATATGCAAGCAAACGTAGGTAGTATGTTAAGACTTAGGTTTAAAGTAAAATATTTAGGGGTTGGCCAATGAAGAGAACTTGCCATCTAACCCATCGGCATTCTATGTTTTACTTTGTTTAAAATATTATGAGAATCGAGTTTAACTACAAGAGAAACTTCTAATGATAAAGATGGATAATACAAAAATTTAAGGATAACTTTCCCATGTTACCTTCAAATCCAAAGAGTTAACTATGGCATTGCAAAACAATAACAAACGCAAGCCCACCAAAATAATCATGATGATAACCACTTTGAGAGAAACCATTCGCTTGACCCATATTGTATGTTTGAAATTTCAATATGATCTTGTAGGTTTTTTCCCTGAAAAATAAAGAGCCAGTTCCAATCACTTTGGTGTTACTTCCTAAACTAAAGAAAAGCTAATATTTTACTCTCTGCCATAATAAAGCTATTATGTAGAATAATAATAATAATAATAATACCCTATAGGTCCCTAATACTCTGTTACAAAATTAGTTGCAATTAGGTCCCTACTTCCATAGTTTTAAATAGGGGTTATTTTGCTATACACAAACTCATTTTGCTGACTAATGAGAATTACACAGCTAACTTCCCTCTCTCCTCCGCTTTCTATCTTCTTCTACTTTCCTCTCTACTTCTCTTCTTCTATCACTCTCTTCTTCATTCTTTCTCAATCTTTCCTTTTTACTCTTACACTCAACTATCAAAAGCTAAGTTTTAGCTGAGGTGGCAAGCAGCTTGAAAATGTGGCTGCCACCTATGTGCAAGCAAACTCACCAGCTCCAGAAAAGGCAGATACGAAGTCCTTCCTAAACAAAGATAAAACTTGCAGACGCATTAGCTTAGAAAAGCTTCCCAATCCTTTTTTTTTTTTTTTCTTTTAATTAGTTGAGGCCTAGAAATCAATTTTCTACCAAAGCCAATGTATATCAAGAAACCTCTGGTTAAACACTCACATTCTGTTATAACTACAGACACAATAAACCAGCAGGGACAGCAAAAGCCAAAGAGCTTTCAAAAACAAAGTTGATAATAATAAACTCTTGTTTCATAAATACTCCAGCTTACTTCATTGTCATACTAAACTAATTGATTAGACTATTAATACAAGATAAGCTAACTTAAATAACAGATGCTCAGTATTATTAAGAATCAAGGAACTGTATCTTCAGATTTCAATACTACAAGAAGTGTCAGTAGATTAAACATCCACAGGTAAATAGACCTTTGCAAGGAACAAAAGTGGGACTGTGAGAGAATAAATTCCTGTTGAATGTCAATGAACAGATGAAAAGTGGAGAGTGTTCAGGGAAAATCTTGAAGAAGTTTGTTAACAAAAGGTAGATGAAAGCAAAGATATGCGTGGGCAGAAAATTGGGCACTTTGTACTCTTTAAACATAACAATCTATTCTATTGTACTCTTTAAACACAACAATCTATCCTATTGAGTAATCAAGGTCTACCAACCAAGCACAAAATTTAATTTTCTTCAGCCAGGGAAAATGACAAAGAAAATTGTATTCTAGTTATGTAGAGATCCTTAATGACTTTGAGCAAAACAAACGCATATATAAATAATAACCAGTACAAAAAAAATCAACTTTACAGTGTTCTAACCTTGATTCGATACGTCCTAGGTTTCAAGTCCTTGCCAATGTGCACAAGCTTCTGTTCTTCCCTTGTCAACCTTGTTGTGATCTGGAAAGGATGCAATAGGCCAGGTGTGTCAAACAATTTTGCCTGACCTCCTAAAATACCTTCCACTCTAATAATTCCCAGCGTAGTCCCAGGTACCGGTGCTTCAGTCAGATGTGTTATCCTCCTTCCAAAATGCTTTCCAATGGAATTTATTAATGTACTCTTTCCCGCATTCTGTGCTCCAACAACCCACACATTCCCTCTAGGCCCACCCAAATGAATAATATCATCCACAAAATTCTTCAGTCCCCACTCTTTGAGTGCACTCACCATGTGCATGCTAGTAATCTTATTCACTCCACCCACTCTTGCTCTTTGCCTAATCCAATGCTCCAATCTTGTGGGTGACAACGAACTAGGCAGCAAGTCAATTTTTGTTGCCACAAGCACCACTCGAGGCACATTTCCTGACTTGCCTTGCTTCCATGCAGACGAGTTATCATCAATTGTTTTAGACACTAAATTTGCAATCTTCCGTGGAAAAGACCCATCAAAATCCGTAGCATCTACCACCATCACAACCACTGACCGAGACCCCATTGTCATAGTCAACTTCCTTCCCACCGTATGATTAAAATCAAAATCTGGTAGCAAATTTTCCACTGTTGGATCCTTCACCTTCCCATAGTGCCTCAATGAGTGGCAGCGTACGCAGACCACCGGCTTCTCCGGTTTAGCATTCAAATGGGCATCACCGTCAAACTTTTCAGGCTCAATAACGAAACCCCTTTTGATAGAATTGGAAAATTCAGGCACTTGTGCGACTGGTTCAAGATGAGTATACAATCTATAAGTGGGGTCCTTCTTAGAGGGTTTAATAAAGAAACCAGGGTGTTTTGGGTTGGAGTCCTGCATATAAACCCCACAACCAGGGCAGATAAGAAGAGATTGTGACATGCCTTCATCATAATTACCATCACGAGAGAGAGGCAAATTTTGTTCAGGTGCTGAAGACAAATACCTAAACAAATTGATTGACGGATGAATGGGCTTTCTAAAGTTTCGGCCACAGGATTTTGAACAAGGAACTAAATGTGAGAAGGAATCTGAAAAGAGAGATAACGTAGCAAGCGGCTTAAGTCTTGAAAGTGAAAGTTTTCGAGCTGCCAACATTTTTGCCAGTGGGATAAATTCTTGTTATTGCACTGTCTATTCAGACCAAAAATCGGACTAAAAAGGCTCGGATGAACAGTAGCTCCGAGCAGAACAATTTCGAAATCCAAGCAAAAACATCATACAAGCTCAAATTTCTTGAGGGGGTTCGTTTACTATGGCTATACTTCAATTTAATCAGTTCAAACCCCCAAAATAACCCAACCCATTCGAATTCCCAGTCACAAACGGTGCTAAACGAATGGACAAAGGGTAAGAGAAGAGAGACAAGGGAATAGTGAGGGACACCGTTTTTGCTGGTGGCTGGTTCGAAAATGAAGCTGGATGAAGGGTGGTGATGGTGCTTGGGGTGTGTGTGTGTGTGTGTGTCTTCGGTGGTGGCTTGTGGTGAATGGTGGATCAATGGTGATGAATGGTTGATTCCTCTGTAGCTCCTTCTCTTAGCTATTAGGTCTTCTCTCCCCGAGAATCCAACGGTGCCGTATCGTGGGGCTCAATTAATAAATCCTAATCCCATTTGCGGCAAGACGGTGTCGTTTGGGAGCAGAGGAGGAGCAGCCGCATCCTTTTCCGCCTCTGCTTATACCCTTCCTTAATCACCATTCCTTAGACCTTGATTTGAATTTATTATAAAAAAAAAAAAAAAAAAATCTCTAGATATATGTTTTAATTTCTAAATTTATTTATAAGGCATTTTAAATATTAGACAATACCCCAAAATTATAAATATTTCCTTATTAACTCTTTTTGAAATTTTGAGGTGTTCCAATTCTCTTCCTCTAAAAATAATTCCTTCCTCCAAATTTATTTAGAAAATTACCTTACTACTACTACTACTAAGACTCCCCATATTACTTCAGATCCTGCTTCAGTCCTTTTGTAACATTTATAGGTGTCTTTTTTACTACTACTTCTGTTATTATGCTTACCTTTTTTAACCCCTTTTTAACATCATACATTATCATGCAACGAGCAGATACTGATCCTTCCAACAAATTACCCCCCACCCCAATTCTTCTCATATGAAGTCATTCTCTTATCTGAATAAATTTAAAAACTCAACAGTAATGCTTTTGATATAAAAAAGCCCGACTCCAAAGAAAAAAATCTCGTCCCACTAACATATGGGTATTCTTCAAATATGTTTAATACACTCTCTGTTGCACGGTGTTTAATGCACTCTCTGTTGCACGGGGAGAGTCCGAGAGTAGAGTCATTCTAATAACCTGCCTATTTTTAGTTTGTTTTTACAATTAATGCAATTTTTTTTTTTTTTGGGCCCTAAACAATTAATGCAATGGATTCTTGAGTTTCCTTAGAAATAAGAAGCACATAGTTTTACATGTGAAATTAAATACGTAACGGTAAAGATAAATAATAGTGGGACAAAAATATACTGAGTTAAATAATAACCCATCCAATTTTTCAATATAAGACTCATTCGATTAATCTAAGATGAATAATGAAACCAAGTTCTAAATACATTAGTTTAAAATATATATTTTAATGAAGATAATGTTCTTCTTCTAGTATGAGGCCGAAGATGATAGGGAAAAAGACAAAAAAATCCCTTCCAATTTGTAAAATCCTAAATAAGGAATTTTGAGTTGTTAATGGTTATTAATACCTATCATGAAGTTGTTATTGAGATTTTGCAAATTGGAAGGGATTTTTTTGTCTTTTTCCCAAGATGATACTCTAGTTAATTATTTTGTTGGGTCTTCAATATGAGTAAATGGGTTTTAAGGGTGATGATGAGTTAAGCTAGGTAGTTAATTTAGGTAAATGATAGATAAGAAAAGCTTGTATTTTTTCTATGGTTGTGTATTGTTGTCAAGTCCTTTAGGTTTGGATTGTGAGAAGGAGTAAAAATAATCATATATGTGATATGTTGTTAGATCAATGTTCTTCTCTGTTCCTTGTTCGTTCTGTCCGCCGGAATTCTTGGGTGGAAAATGAACAAGGATTTTGATTGTTGCTCTGATGGAATGAAATTAATGTTTGATTGGGTGGTGGTTGAATAGGAATTTGTTCAAATTTTCGTCCTTGTGGGTTGGCCGACGGGTTACAATGATGAGGAAGAGGAGTTAATGATATTTTTCAATTATTTGATGTGTTATTTTGAATTCTGATGAATTGCGTTGATGTTAATTGCTACTTGAATGTTAAGTTGTTTCATTTTTCCTCTTTTGCTTGTTCTGCCGGTTGGTTACAGTTAGAGCTGGTAATATGGGCCCAAGCCCGTGGGCCAACCCGAAACCCGTAAAAAAAATATGGTTATGGGTTTGAAAAAATAGAGCCCATATTAAAATGGGTATTTTGGGCCCGAACCCGTCAAGCCCGAGCCCGTGACGGGCTAACCCGTTAAACCCGTGGGCTAACCCGAACCCATTTTCCTTTTTTCTTTCTTTTTTTTAAAACAAAATCAAATTAAACCCTAATAGTCTAATACATTTCCCTTCCTGACTTCCTCACTTACTGTCCTTCATCTTACTCTCACGAGCACGCTGCTGATCTCTCACTCACTGGCCAGTGAATCAGCATTTAGTATTGGTGCACGAGTTCTCACAAATTATAGGAGTTCTCTTCTTCCCGATAATGTTCAAGCCCTTATTTGTACTTGTAATTGGATGCTTGGTTTCCCTACAGAGGAGGATATCGATGATAGACTATTTATATTTATTCATTTATCACATTCTATTTTATCATATGTTGTACTTATGACTATTGACGTGCCTCTATTTTGTTCCAAAAATGGCAGATGTACCAGAGCAATGTGAGAATGCTCAAGCTCAAGATACTCTTGTCGTTTCAGACAATGCTTCAAGTTCAAATCTTATTAACATTGATTGATTGTTGATCATTGATGTTCAGGGATTTGTTGTATTTTGGAATATTTGAAGTTGAACAATATGTTCTATGTTTTACTATCATTTTTGTTATTTGTAATGTGTTAAAACCTTGAATTTGAATTTATAATCTTGTGTTGTATATTTGTATTATAATTATATTATAAAACCCCGGTCCTCGGGGGCTCATTCAAAGAAAGGAAAAAAAGTGATAAAAAAGGGGTTTAAAATGGGTTTTTTTGGGCCCGCCCGAAACCCGAATAATATGATCCGGGCCTAAAAAGCAAGCCCATATTCAAAACGGGTTTTGTTGAGCCCGGCCCGTTTTTTTACGGGTTTTTTTGGGCCCGGCCCGAACCCGACGGGCCCGCCCATATTACCAGCTCTAGTTACAGTGTCAAGGGAGGGAATGAATTTGTTGATATTAAGCTTGAGTTGAAATTATACTATGCATAATTAAAATTATAGGATGATGGAGAATTTTGGTTTTTCTCTGTGGTGTGTGTTGGTTGAGTAGGAAAAGAAACACAAGGATTTTAGGATAAGGGAATTGATTATTCCTTGTTTGGAATGGCCTTCCGATGATGAAGAAGAATTTATGATGATGGAATTTGATTGGGAATTCTTGAGGTTACTCGGAAGTCTTGAATTGATCGAGTAGTGTGAAATTAATTTGTTTCTTTCTTATTCTGGGTTGATTTCTGCTCTGATATGGTCATATATTAATTGCTTTATTTGGTTGGAAATGTTGTGAAGGCAAAAGTGGTTTTAGGTTCTACTAAATTAAGCTAGTTTTATGATTTGAAAATAGTGATATGAATAATGGTTTAGTATGGGATCACTTCCTCTATTTAATTTGATTTTAAAGATGAAGGGGACTTTGAAAATGGTTATAGGATAATGAAAAGTGAATGTGGTGAAAGTAAGAGGTAGTTACCGTTCGTGTTGGGATGTGATTTGCACATTGGACTGAGTAAGTGGGAATTAATTGATGAAAATGATGGAGGAAGAATGTTGATGACTAATTTGTTATGTCAGAAATAGAAGTTGATTTTTAGAGCATATGAGGATCTTTGGTTCACTTGTGTTAAATTAAGGAAGGTCAATTATATTACCTTAAATTCCTATATGTTTTATTTGGTAATGTCCAAACCTAAAGACAAGTAAATTTGGGTTGTTAATAAAGAAGTTGGAGATTTTAAAAGAAGGATTTAAGAAGCTTAGGGTTTCTTGAAGTTAGACATTTAAGTTGTTGATTGATGGGCAGTGAGTAAATTTGATTAAAGATTTGCTTTTCATGCTTTAGGATTTACTAAAGAGGATGTAGGTGTTGTTTGGGGTTTTATGGTTTTAGGGGTCTTTCTGGTAAGCTGGCTAAATGATTGGGCAAGGGATTATAAATGGTCATGGGCTTAAAAGTATGTAACATATTAAGTTAGCTTCATATGATTTAGAGGTTGTTTGGAAACATTAAAGAGATGATTTATTTACTTATCTTGAATCTGAAGCATTTCTTGTATTGTGGGTAGTGTTCAAAGAAGTTTGATTTAAGGATATAATGAAAGCTTGAATTGAAAAGACTACTTTGAATGTCTCTTGATGCAGAGTAATTATTTTAGCTAATTTAAATAAGTTAGCAGTGTTGGAATGACCAATTAATAAGAATTACATAAGCTGGGAATTTTAGAATTGGTTAATAATAATTTTGAGTTAAGAGCTTGATTTAACCTTTTGCCTAATGCGCCTTGGGGGTTAAGATCAAAATTTAATCCAAGGATTGCAATATAGGTTGCAACCCCGGGTCGTTTCACTTGAGGAGTCTTTCTAATCTACCTAAAATAACTAAATGCAATTAAAACAATAAAGGATAAGGGGTTTTGGGTTGAAAAGTCATTTGATGAAAGTAGTGAAAATGTAAATGCTTGTTTTTGGTAATTTTGTATTAAAGAGTAAAAAGGTGTTTGGATTAAGGGTGATTTTATAAAGTTGGCTTTGGTAGTGTTACAGTGGCTCTCACGCTTAATTAAAATTGATATTGGGAGTTAAAAGATTCACCAAGTCTAATTAAAAAATCCCCAAGCAACCACTAGGGGTCGGCTAGCCTTAATTAATGACTAATCCAGCAACCACTTTCATAGCCATTACTTAGGGTTAGTGTTAAGATTCACGTGTGTGTTGGAACTTGAGTCTTGAAAACCGATTCCTCTCAAGAATATGCAACCACAATATTCAATTAGATAAATTAAGCTACGCAATCTAGCAACCACTAAAAATTATATAGCATCACAAATCCAATAGGAAATTTGAACATAAATATCATTCAATTAACATAACTCAATATCCAACAAAAATATTCCAATTCATAAATAATGAGAAAGGAAAATCATGTCTTCAATTCAAATATACAAGAGAAATGCAGCCACACAACTCAATATATAAGGAAAAGAGCATGGAAAGCATATAACTCCCCTATTTTGCCCATTGAAGCAAGAGCCACCTTCACACCACCAAAGCACCTTGAACCTAGCCTCTCATGTCTTCAAAATCAAGCCAAAGATAGCCCATGACCACAGCCTCCATGGATGAAGAAGGTAGAAGAAGAAGTATGGTGGAAATGGAAGGTGAAATAAGGAAGAACAAGAAAATAAGCAAGAATGGAGGTAAGATTGAGTGGGAAGATGAAGATTTGAGTGAGGAATGAAGGGAAGTGCAAGAAAACCCTATGGGAGCTGTTTCTTTCGTGCAAGAGGGCTTAAGACCTGAAGTGAGGGTGTTTGGGGTCTATTTATACCCCATGAAACCGTAAAATGCATAATGCTGGTTTCGGGGCCTCGCCGTGGCCTCGCCTTGGGGTGCCACAGCCAAGGATAGAAGCTACACAAGTTTGGGACCCTCGCCTTGGTTCGCCACGGCGAGGCCCACGGCCAAGAGTGGCATTTTCGTAATCTTCTTCATATTTGATAGATTCACTTTTTTGGCTTGTTTCTAACATTTTCAACCTCTTTCTTCAATTCTCCCATGATCTGTAAATGAAATAGGCCCAAGGTAGCATCAAATATCCTTGAAAATTGGTTAATCAATAAATCATGTTAATTATGACCAAATTGCCCTTGATTAGTATAAACTCCAATAAATGTGTGCAAAAGTCAGAATTCACCCTAATTAGGTGCAATTACTCCAAGAACATGCCATAATCCAATGATTTTATTGATGAAAAGTGTATAAAAATATGGTGCAATCAAGGCTTCAACTGGATGTCTAATGTGTTGGTTTTAGGTGGGATTAAGATATCAATGAATTATAGAAGTTAAAGTTTTATTTTGAGGAGGATCTAAATTGATTGGCATATATTTGAGGTCTTAAGATATTAGTTAGGTTGTAATTGAAGCTAATAATGATTATATTGGGGATTATAAAGGTATTGAAATGGAATCGGAATTTTCGGAATCTATATTAAGGTATATATGATGGTTTGGAAAAGGTGGGAGATTGGATGCACCTAAGTTGATGTTTAGATTATTGTGGAAATTAATGATAAGAGATGTAAAGAATAATAATTGAATTGAGTATAAGGAATAGAATGAAATGCTTGTTATTATGATTCAAGTATGGTTTTTAAATATGAAAAGTTGATCTTTGATAAACAGTTGCTGACCTAAGAAGTTTAACTCAATGATATGTGTTAATTGATGTATTCTTAGAATAAGGTATTTATTGAGAATTTGTGATTTAAATTATAGTTACTATGTAGAAAGGATTTTGAAGCTAAGGTTAAGAATTAAATTTAGGTACTGATTCAATTTGATTATGAGGTAAACCTTGTCTAGAAATTTGAAATGGGAGACTCTATGGTTTAATGGTGCTGTTTGAGATTGTCGGTAGCAATGATTGTTTTTGGAGCTGAATTAGTAATTTGAGGTGTTGGCCAGTAGTTAGTAAGAAGTAAGTTAGTAAAAAGTAAGTGAAGAATTAATTTGGAGGTATGGTTTTGGTTTAATTGTGATTGATAATTTGTAATATTCTTTAATAAATTGAATTAGTTGGGCTTGATTTGCATTGCTGATTGATTGATTTATTCTTGAGATCTTATAATAAATAGAAAGTAAGTATATATATAGGTGTATGAATGATTAAGGTCTTTAAAGAAGGATTCTTACAGAAATTATTAGTCAAACATTGAGAATAAGAAAATTTAATATGAGTAAAGAAATATGGGAAAATCATAATTGGTCCAGATGAAAAGAATTGGGTAGTATCAAATATTAGTATGTGAGAGATGTTGAATGATTACAAACAGGCAGGAGTATTAATTTATTTATATGTGTAATTATAGGAGAGGATAGTGGTGTGGGTTCCTTGAGGCACTCAAAAGGAAAAGAACCGATTAAGGAGTAATTTCTGAATCTAGGTAGTAGTTTATCTCATTACACTAAATTGCATGTATAATTTTGTAATACCTGTTGTATATAAATGGAAAATATTTTATTCCTTTCATGTTGGAGTACTCCAGGGCTTAGGTGGTTCACTACCCCTTTGCCAGAACAGTTACGTTGTAGCTTTAAATGTTATAATGAGAAGTCCTACAGGTAGAACCTCCACTAGTTAACGAAGATATCGTTATCAGTGGTTATAGGATAAATGCTATTATTATTTGTGAAGGTTTATAAAATATATACATGACAATGCATGCATGAAATTTACAGTGAATGACATAAACTGCGTTAAATTGTTGTTTCAGAAAAGTTGGGAGATAGTGAGATGGTTGAGATAAGGCAGAAATGTTAGAAGAAGATTAGACAAAGAAATTAAGATTCTGTTTTGAAAAATAAGAATATCTGCGGGAGTACTTTACTGTGGTAGTTGAATATTTTAGCAGTGTTATCTGTATATGATATAAAATTAAATTATTAAATTAATAGTAGAAAGCATAGGAAATAGAATTGTATAAATTTATAAAGGAATTTTAAATTCCTAAGTATTATGAATAAAGAATAGATACTCTAAGAGGATTAATGTACTTTTAATTGTTTTAAGAACCACTCTACTTTAGACAAAGTTTTAAATTGTTCAATTTGTCCGAAAAGCCCATTCAAATAGGAAGAAGATTGGTTTAAAGTTTGAAAAGAAAAAGTTTTAAATTTTTCATATTTTTGGGCTTCTGACACTGAAGAGTAGTTGTAATTCGATTAAAAATGCTATAGTATAGTAGAAAATTCTAGGTGTTACAACATGTACCTAAGCTTACTCTTAAACTTGATTAATTATGGTTTCAAGCAACATACACCCAGAAATCAATAAAAATCCAGTCAAATGAACAGTGACAGAAGGAAGAATTTTGGGGAAACTTGACCAATGCTATTCCACTACTCAAATTTCTTTTCAGGGTTTGTTAATCGAATCCTAAGCTTCATTTTTATGAATTTAGAAGTTTCAAAAACCCCTAATTTCAAATCAACCTCTCCCCCCAAACTCACACGAATCGGACCAAAATGGTGAGGAAAATGAAGGGAAAAGACTCACCCAATACTACCACACTTTGTGTGCGTCACCGTCGCTTTTCATTGCCGTTCTCCGCCGATGTCTGCCGTTGGCCGGTTCGAAGAGAAACAGAGAAGGGTGAGGGTGAGAGAGAGAAGTCGGGACAGAGAGAGAATAGGGATGGTGAATAGGAGCACATGGGAGTATATATAAAAAGATAAGGTTAAACAGATTTTTATTAGGTAGTTTACCATCTTGTCCCTCCTTCTATAACTGAAGATATTTTCAACTAGGGATAGATATTATCATTTTCCTTTTCTTTTGTTTTCCCTCTTTCCCTTTTTCCTTCTTTAAAAATTTTAATTACCATTTCTTTTACAAATTGATATGAATTTATTTTAAAAATAATTTTTCTAGATATGCTTAAATCCCTAAATTTATTTATAAGACTTTTGAAATACTAAACAATACCCCAGGTTCTAAATATTTCCTTATTTAAATTCTTCTTCTAACTATTTTTCCTTAATTAATAAAGAAAATAAGCTTTAAAAATTATTAAAAATACATCTGGCCTTATGAATTTATTTATAAGACTTTTTAATTTTTAAATGCCACTTCAAGACCTTAAATAAATCCTTATCTCTTTTTGAGAATTTAGGGTGTTACAATTCGCGGGAATGTAGACCACAATAGAGAGGACCTCACTATCTTCAAATAACTATAGCTACATAAAAGTTCGAACGTGAGACTACTAGTTAAGTTATAGTAACCTATATCCTTAAGGTTTATACTTCAAATATACAATCTTTGACCCTTCTTCTATTCGTTATTTTGAAACTATCAAAAACTAGAAGCGAGAACCAAATTATCAAAAACAGCCCCCAAAATATTGAGAAAATTTCCCTTTAATTAATAGGACGCATGGGTATTATAATTCTTTTATATGTTTATGTATATTTATATATGGATACCAAGTATAATTTGATGCCCAAACGTCACTGAAGCCAGGAAATCAGACAACGGTTTAAATATTGATTGCAAACAATAAAAATAAATCACATCTATCTTTCAAGCTCCAAGCCTTCATAATAACTAGATTTTTCTCCCCGTGCGATGCACGGAAGCTAAAAATAAAAATGAAATAAATTAAAGAATATAATTTTTTTGAGTAACTATTTTATGATTAAAAATGTTACTTGAAAACAACAAAAGTTGATTACATATAGATATAAATAATATTGATAATGAAATAATGATTTAAATCAGAAATAAATATGATTCAACAACTAATAGAGTACGTATTACATTGTAAAAGGAAAAAAAAAGTGATTTTTTTTGCTTGAAAGAAGAAAAAGTGATAGTTGACAGATGTGTTATAAATTTTCACATTTTAGAGTTTTATTTTACGATTATTTTTTAATAAAAAATCTAATTTACAAAAGCCCCCTAAGAAATTGCACCTATGATGTAAATGTGATATACATATATGTATGTATGGTTGTATGTATGTACGTGTATATATTTACATGATTTGAACTTTATAGATTTGGTTAAATAAGAAACTATAAATTAATTTTAAAAGGCATGCTTTTAGATTTGTGTGAGTTACCAAAATGAACTTATTGATCTTTCCTTCACTCTTTATTATCTTTATTTGATTGAACTCAACTTGAAATATATATATATATATATGTTTCGATTGTTGCCTAAACTAATGACTTATTTGAGTATGGTTATCAATTCGTAAATTTCAAAAGTTAAATATTGTAGATTAAAAAACAAAATTTATATGGTGTATTTTTATAAAAAAAAACAATAGTAAATTAAGATACATGTACATGAGAACTGATTTTCATCGGTGTAGCTTTTTAGCAACCAATTTATTTTTAACAATGGAAATGAAAATTCAAAAGAAAAACTTTCCAAATAGAAAAATAATTAATACCTTGTTGTCTAATTTACTGATATATTTAAACACATTAATTATTTTGTAAATTTCATAAGAAAAATTAATAGTGTTGATTTTAAATCATATATATATACATATATGTTTTAATTGTTGCCTAAAATAGTGACTTATTTGAAGATAATAATTAATTTGTATATCTGAAAAGTCAAATATTGCATATTCAAAATAAATACATATAGATAGATTTTTCTATAAACAATATTACACTAAGAGGTATGTATGTGATAAAAAAGAGAATAAATATTGAATACCTTCATCTTAAAAGTAGATATATATATATGTATTTAATCACTGCTCAATATTAAATAACTTCCATACATTTATGTATTTAATCATTATTGCTTTGCTCAATTTTAAATAACTTTCAAAATTGAAAAAGTACCTTCCCATAAGTAGAAATATATAATGCGTAATGATTAATTATTGGCAATGAAATTTGAAATTAAGAATAAAACTTTCATTATGACTTTGATTATGTGAACATGTGGACCAATAATTGAGTTAAGTGAAGATGATGTTATTGGACATGTGGACCAATAGGATTGTTGCTAGGAGCTTTCAAGAAATATATAGATATAGATGTTTTAAACGCACGGAAATTGTATTCTGATTATTACCTTTGAACTTGCTAATCTTCACATGATGTACCAGTGCAACAATTGAAGCCTCCATATCATCTCTATTTTGTTTTGCCATGTTTTTTGCACACTCACCAAATAGTGTGACATTAACTGACTGACCACTGTAAGTTAAAAAAAATACATAAAATATCAAATGAGCGTGAACATGTGTGGATAACAACGTGCTTATATTTGTAAAATAAATAGTCTAATGTCAACATTACTTTGCATCAGAAATGCTGAAGACTAATTTTTTGGTTACTCCAGAATCACGTTTATAGTCCTCAAGAGTACCAAATGCTTGAAGGAAACCTATGACATCTTATTATAAAAAAATTGGAGTTAGTTTTTTGGATATAAGGAATTCCTCAAAAAAATTATCATTATTGTAGTGTAATTTTACTCACCAATTATTTTTGCATTAGTTGCTAAGTAATCTGCAATCTCGTTGAGAGGAAAAAAGTTGAAAGCATGAATAGGGGTGAATAAAGGAGCTTCATCAAAAATAGTCATGCAATGGAAGCTAAGTCTCCCTGGATGGTTAGTGATCTTGTACTGGTCACTGTTTGGTAAGACTTCAAAATTCTCAACATGATATACTTTTCCCTCTGTTGGTTCTGATTGATAAGTGCGTAGCAACGACTTCTGAGTGACATACCCCTCAATCCTAGTCCCTGAAAGTGATGAAAACATTATATTTAGATCGTGAATAGATGGTATATATAAGTATGCAAGTAATTTGAAGAGATACCTGTTCATCAACCAACAGCATCACAGCCTTCCAAACAGGAAATGGATGAATATTTTTTCGCACAACCCACTTCCGGTGCAGCAATTTGCCATGTGTCTTTACTTTCGTCGAGCATCCTTATTGGAACTCTATCATCACCCATCTTAGACTAGAATGCAAAAGAAGGGACCTCGGAAGAAGAACACGATGTGGAGGAAACCTTCAGAGTTATACGTATATAGCCAAAGGGAGCATGAAAGGCAAATTGCTGATTGATTTTATTTATTCATTTTCCATTTGATGTATTTGTATAATATAATATTGTCTATTGAGTTAAATTTGGAATTAAAATTTCATTGTTGATTGATTTGTCGGAATTAATGCTATTTCATGTATTTATATAATATAATATTGTTTATTGACTTCTCATTCCAATCACAACCATTCACATCACATATTAAAACGTTCTGCTTCTAATTTCAGTATATTTCGGTTTTAATCAAAAGCTATTTTTAATAACCAAACACCCGAGTATCCTTCAAACAAAAATTAAATCCAAAACAAAAGAAAAACAAATTCAGTTAGGTTGTTTTTTGTGTAATTAGTTTTAATCAATGCGTTGCAATAAATAGTTTTGAAAGCAAATAACTGATTGACTTTATTTATTCCTTTTCCATTTCATGTATTTATATAATATAATATTGTCTGTTGAGTTCACATTTGGAATTAAAATTTCATCATTAATTGATTTGTGGTAATTGATGCTATTTCATGTACTCCCTCCGGTCCTAATTGTAAGACCACTTTGACTTTTTTGACTTTTTTTTTCAATAAAAAAAGTAGTTTCAGTCCCAAAAATAATCTTTTTTCCTCAAAACTAATTTATTCTACTTATAAACTAACATATAATCTAATTTCATGTGACATATGTTATAATTTAGTGGTCTAATTTGCTTCCTTAACTTCCACAAAAAAAAGTCAAAGTGGTCTTATATTTAGGACCGGAGGGAGTATTTATATAATATAATATTGTTTATTGACTTCACATGTGTAACATCCCAATCACAAGTTCACAACCATTCCACTGTGTGCTCTAATTTTTAAAATTCAAACTTCTTTCTATTTTTACTTCATATAGAATTAAAGGTGTGCATAATGTTGATTGGAAAAACATGTTTTTTGCCTAATTAGTTTTGATCAATGTGTTGCAATAAATAGTTTTGAAAGCAAATAACTGATTGATTTTATTTATTCCTTTTCCATTTCATGTATTTATATAATATAATATTGTCTATTGAGTTCACATTTGGAATTTAAATTTCATCATTGATTGATTTGTGGTAATTGATGCTACTCCCTCTGGTCCTAAATGTAAGATCACTTTGACTTTTTTTTGTGGAAGTTAAGGAAGCAAATTAGACCACTAAATTATAACATATGTCACATGAAATTAGATTATAGGTTAGTTCATAAGTAGAATAAATTAGTTTTGAGGAAAAAAAATTATTTTTGGGACTGAAACTACTTTTTTTTGGACTGAAAAAAAAGTCAAAGTGATCTTATAATTAGAGCCGGAGGGAGTATTTCATGTATTTATATAAAATAATATTGTTTATTGACTTCACATGTGTAACATCCCAATCACAACAATTCCACTGGGCGCTCTAATTTTTAAAATTAAAAAATAACTGATTGATTTTATTTATTCCTTTTCCATTTCATGTATTTATATAATATAATATTGTCTATTGAGTTCACATTTGGAATTTAAATTTCATCATTGATTGATTTGTGGTAATTGATGCTACTCCCTCTGGTCCTAAATGTAATATCACTTTGACTTTTTTTTGTGGAAGTTAAGGAAGCAAATTAAACCACTAAATTATAACATATGTCACATGAAATTAGATTATAGGTTAGTTCATAAGTAGAATAAATTAGTTTTAAGGAAAAAAAATTATTTTTGGGACTGAAACTACTTTTTTTTGGACTGAAAAAAAAGTCAAAGTGATCTTATAATTAGGGCCGGAGGGAGTATTTCATGTATTTATATAAAATAATATTGTTTATTGGCTTAACATGTGTAACATCCCAATCACAATAATTCCACTGGGCGCTCTAATTTTTAAAATTCAAACTTCTTTCTATTTTTACTTCATATGGAATTAAAGGCAAGATGATATCAGCGCACACGTGGACCAATGAGGTTTCTGCTAGGAGTTTTCAAGAAGTATATTGATTGATTGATTGCTAAATGTAAAAAACATTGTTTTTTTGTTAAATACTGCTCAAACTTCTTTCTATTTTTACTTCATATGGAATTAAAGGTGTGTATAATGTTGATTGGAAAAATATGTTTTTTTTGCCTAATTTAGTTTTGATCAATGGGTCGCAATAATTAGTTTTGAAAGCAAATATACGGTTGATTTTATTTATTCCTTTTCCATTTCATGCATAATAATGTTGGGGCTGTCAATTTATGAGGCATAATGCTCATTCAATCATTGTCGTATATGTGGACCAATTGCGGAGTCTAGACAAGATGATATCAGCGCACACATGGACCAATGAGGTTTCTGCTAGGAGTTTTCAAAAAGTATATTGATGATTGATTGCTAAATGCAAAAAACATTGTTTTTTTGTTAAATACTCCTCAGTAATCCGGCACCCATTGGCAACTATTACATACAAGATTTTCACATGTATACTATCGGCATTTAAATCCTCACATCTTTGAAGGTAGTGCGGTTGCAGCCCGAATTTTTGTCTTGACCTTGGAGAGGACATCATGAACTTCATCAAAATGAGGTTTTGTTGCATTTCTTGTGCTCTCAATCCAACGCTGAACTTTTTCGTGTGGGCCAAGAATGCGATCTCTATCCCTCTCATCTAGAAGCTGCATTTAGAATAAATAGTTAGCATAATACTATTCCATGAAAGCAGCTTTTTTCTGCACTGATAGCACGACGAATCAAATCCACCATATTCAGATAACGTTATGCAAGGATACATTTCTAAGTTTATTTATAGATTCTCAATTATAAGGCAAACTGAACCAAAATGTTGTACCCAACTTTAGTTTCTAGGAACTCACAGCTAAAAAACTCAACATCATTGCTTTTGCCTCAATCATGGCTCTTTCCCTTTTTGGGGTGAAGTTAGGATAAGCAGACTGAATGAATCTGAATATCTCAGGTTGTGGAATCTCACCAAAAAAAAAAAAAAAAAAACGACAAGTTTTATTTTGCTATTTGAGGGCAGTTATATAGATCAAATAATGTCATTGACTTTTCTCAACAACTAACTGTTCAGATATCATCATGCATAAGAGAGCAACAAATTCCATTAAAATAATCCCATTACATAATGAAAGCATTATGTCTTGAAATATCCCCAATTTACCTCTAATTGCATAATTTCACAGACCAGGCTGAGATCCGCAATGGATGGTTGGAAGCCACCAAGCAAGAACCGGCCATTTCCCTTTAGCCATACATTCTCTAAGGCTGACAGGGATGAGGACAAAATTTTCTCAGCTTCGGCAGCTGCTTGTTGGTTCAGCGGAAGACCCAGGAAAGGAGCTAGTACGGAATTTAGAACAAATGGGGCTGGAACAAAAGCACGATAAACAGATCATAAAAGACGAAGATCACTGCATTTCCACACAAATTATAAGAAAGGAATAGCATCAACTACACTCATGCTAAAGAAACTTGTCAGAAAATAATGAGGGCAAGGCTATGCATGCGCAATAACATAACAGTAGAGTAAAAATTAATTGACCTCAAATTATATGAGACTTCCAGTTTTTTCAAACGACTTTGCTTCTAGCAGGTTGCATAATGGCATGGTTAACACTCCTACATAGACACAAAACCTTTGAAAGAAGATTTCCATCCCTGTTTCCTGTCATATATATATATATATATTTAATAACTCCCTCTCATCCTGGATTCTCTGGTGATTTACTCCGTTTAAACATCTTTTTTGGGACTGCCCTCATAATATTTTAAGTTTACCAAACATATGGCAATTGGAGAACAGTCTTCCTATGTTAACAGCCTAGATTTTCTCCTTCAACACAGCCTTCCTTATTAGATTTTCTCCATCTTGTATAATGTAGGATCTATTTGATTAGATTAAGGATATTTATTTAGTTAGTATAACTTGATTTTCCTAAAACACACTAACCATCTTGCTTAATTCCCCCACTCCCTCTATTACTTGATTATTATTGAGAGGTCATGAATACATGTAATTTAGGAAAACATTGACAAAAATTAGAAATAGGTGATACATTTAGGGCCAAGATCAACAATTTAAACAGGTCTTATGTTAAATACCGGAGGGAGTAATTTATAATTATCCACTACAAATTAAATAATGCAGAGTAGGATGTCTGAACCAATTTTCATTAACTTTACCACTACTTTCTTTCTGTTTTGACTATCATATTGTTAAATTTCCTGAGATTAAAATGGAATACTTTTGAGAAAAACTCAGATCCATTAAAGGAGTTATGGGAGTATGAAGTTATTCAGCAATAAAACGACATTAAATGCAGAGTTTGGTGAAAGTGAAGGTAGGCCAACAATTATATTTACTTTCATAAACTTTCAAGAAAACAAAGAATTTCTTTATCGAAACTAGATAAAAAAAGGGTTCATCTTGAGATCAGAAATACCTGCCCCACGGCGTAAATTCATATGATGCCAACTCAACACAGAGTTAAGTTTAGCTCTCCTGGAAAGATCAGTAGGGTACCTAATGAAATGGACAAGTGGAACATTTAAAATTGTAAATCGCAGTGAATGAAAAGTAGTAATAGAGATCAAACCAGATAACAGCATCACGCAAGGACTAACATAAATACAGGCAATCATTAGCAGCTTAGCATAACCATAAAATGAATGTCTGACACTCAAAGTTTGGAACATAGTTAAACTGAACAACATATTTAGGTAGTTTAGTTATACTTCTATGCATGAAAGTAAATCTCACAATATGATGAAAATCAATGATATATTACTAGCCACAAGGAACTCCATTCATGTTGGTTGCTTAAATAATAAAATTTCTAGCAAAGGGGAGACACCAAGATTCAATACTTTAACATCTGAACACACTATCTTCTTTTCATAGGAATATTTTAAATTCATTCAAAAGATTCTAATTGAATCAGACACACCACAAAGGAGAGACAATACTGACCAATGATCTGGAACTCCAGGAAAGGCAGAGGCAAGGTAGATAAGAATTGCATGACTGCCAAGAAGAAAATAACAAAATAAACTAACATGAATTGTTTCTTTAAAAAAATAAATGAACTGGCATTAGTTAATAGTTTCAGCCAATTTCAAAAATTAACTGAACAAAACATTGCAAAATCTTCTAATCAGCTTGACATGTAGATCATTAACAAGTATGTCAGAGATATTAACAAAATATATTATGATCCTTTATCAAACAGCTTTAAGATTTTGTGATGAAATGGTCCTGGAATAAGTAGTAGTTCATGCAGCCATCTACCTGAAGAGAAATTTAACGAAATAAACAGTGGGAAGCCATCATAAATGCGTAATAATGCACAGGAAACGGGCACGAGAAAGAGGTATTGGCAGATTATTTATCGTAATTGCCTTATCAAATATACAGGACACTATTTCCCCCCTTAAATTTTCCCATCTCAGTAGACACATCAAATTCACGTAAGACAAATAGTAAAAAAGAATGATATTAAAAATTGGGGTATGAGCAAGTGATTATCAAAACCGGAATAAGATACATAAGAGAACCAATATTTCAGGAATATCTTGAAATAGACGCACAGAAAAGAATGTAAAGAAGCTTCTGAAGTACAAGGCTACGAGTAAATGAATGACAATCAAGAGAATCAAAAACAAGAAATGCCAGTTTCAGTCTCCAACCGAAAACGTAATTCCAATGCCCAAAAGGATATTAGTGAATTCCAATACCTCTCAAACAGCTTGAATCTTCCATCAACAATAGTAGGGACTTTCTTCAAGGGATTAATCGCTGAGGGCAAATCCAAAAGGAGCAAAAATTAGATTGCAAAAAACTTGTCCGTCATTTTCTGGAGAATAAATCCTATCAACCTTTGAAATGAAAAAAAAAAAAAAAAAAAATTCCCCACAAAACTGAACCCACCCAGGAAATGATGTTCAAAAGTAAGTGCAATTATTATACGTGCCTTTGAATTCGGGAGAAAGCTGCTGACGTTTAGATAGTTCCACTTTGATTTCCTCGAACTCTATTCCATTTAATCTATCAATTTCACAATATTACAGTGAATAATGATAATAAAGGGTAAACCAAACTCAATTCTGGTAGCATAAAAATTAAGAAGAAGAAGAAGAAGAAGAAGAAGAAGGATGTTAACTAGCTAATGAATCAATAAATTACTTGCAAAAGATGAGCACGGCACGGGATGGCTGGGACATACGATCTGCATACACTTTAAGAGCCATCTCTCCTCTTCACTCGACCACCCAAATACAAACCTTACTCTGTATGATCGTATTATCCAAGCGATCCCTTGTGAAGGTGTGACTTGTGAGGCACTCGGTTATAACTTGGGGCCAGATTGGATTGTGCAAATTTGATATAGGAGTTAGAAAACGGGAGAATTGCATTGAGGTCTCAAACAATTGAATTAATATCAGACAAGTCCTATGAAATGTCGATGATTTTTTCAATCCCTTAAGGAAATTGACATTTTTTACAAGGTAATTAAACCTGGACCGGAGTCCAGACCGGGTGAGTCACTGGGTCAAGGGTTAGTGGGTCAGTCATGAATCGACTCGAAAGTCAGACCGGTGGTAATTAAAATAATATAATTTGATTTTAATTAAACATACTATTTATATTTTAATTATAAAAAATAATTGTTGGATACATATTCATGTTTTGTAAGTATTCAATTATTTATACATATGAAAGTATTTGGTATTTTTATTTTATTTCCTTCTTTTTTTTTCTTTTTAGTTGACAGACCAATGAGGAAAAAAAAAGTTTACATGTCCGATCCATATCCTTTCTTTCTTTTTTAATATGTTTTTTTTTTCAAATTCTTTTATCCTTCTTCCTCTCTCTCACATTCCTTTTTCCTCTCAACACTCAACCCACTCACGTGACTTCTTTTTCCTTCTGAACACGCCCCCCATCACACTCACTAGTCACACACATCACGAGACACAAAAGAAATAAATCTAAAACCCTTTTTCTAATCTTTGCCCTTAGTCCCTTTTTGTTTTCAGTCTGAAACTCTTTGCTCTAAGTCCAGTCCATGAGACCTTTCTTTCTCAGTTTTTCATCATCCCTTCAATGCTTCAACACTGCGTAAGCTTCTTCCTTCTATCGACCAAAGAAAGAAGATCGTAACATCTTGCCTTCTCCGGCGTCCAAGCGATCCACACATCTCAAATCTCAGCATCCGTGTTTCTTTTCCATCAGATCAGATCTCAACATCTGATCCACTCTTATTATCATCTTCATCTCTCATTCTTATCTTCTTAGCATCTGATGTCGATCTGATTCTGATGTTGAAAATGTTCAACTCGGGTGACTCGCCCCACCCGCCGAGTCACCCGAGTTAATAACGGTTCACTCCGGGTTCTTCGAGTTGTGGCCGAGCTGCTCATGTTCCGGGTTACATACCAGACCGGACCGGTCGCATGTCCGGTCCGGCGAGTTACGGTCCGGACCGGCCGGTCCGGGCTGGGTTTAATTACCTTGATTTTTTATGAGCGATTTTGCTAGGAACCAAAATTTCAGTAAGCCAATAAAAAGTGTAAAGATTTATTTGCCCCTTTAATATGAAAAAACGCACTCCATAAGTTGAAATTTGAAAGTTTGTGTTGGAATTTTGGGCACAGATACACCCTTTGTAACATCCTAAAAATTAATTGAGGTTTAATAGGAATAATTAGGATTTGTTTTAATGAGAAATGACAGATTATAAGAATATTTAAGGGATTTTGAGGTATTTTTGAGGATTTTAAAGGCCTAGTTTCTCCCTTATATTAAGGACCAAAATTTTGGGAAATTATTTTTAGGCTCAAAAGGGGTTATTATGGAAGGAAATAAGTAAAGGATATTATAGGAAAATTTTGAGGGTGAAAAGAGAATTTTTGGTCCAAAAGAAATATCTTATTTGAGGATTTTAGGGCCTAGTAGTGTATTTCCCTACCCCTTTTTCTTTTCTTCAACTTTTCCTCCTATCCCATACATATTTCCCACTCTCACACGAAATATCTCTCCCTCACGTCATCTCCCTTTTCTCTCCTATCACACTCAAACATCATTACCACTTATTTTATTTTATTTTATTAATACTAATATTATTTATTACATTCCTCTCATCTCTCTGCGCAAGCACACCCCCCCCCCCCCCGGCGTGACCCTTCCTTCCTTTCTTTTTGTTTTCTCTCTTCTCTCTTCTCTTTTTCTTCCTTTTCTTTTCTTTTCTCTTTCATTTAAACTCCCTCACCGTCACTCTTCTTCCTGTTCCTTCTTCCTTTTCTTTTTCTCTTGTATGCTCTCTTTCTCTCATGCTTCCGCACCATCTCTTGTTCCTTCTCCTCTCTTCCTCAGCCCAGACACCACCACCACCATTGCCCAAGTTATTCTTCATTCCTCCACTCATTTTCGGTCTGGTTTTTGCTTAGAAAGCATATAGAAGAAGTTTTGGCCGGAGCTTTTGGAGCTTGCCGGCGTCGGACCGGAGGTTTTTCCGACCACCTAAGACTATATTCAGACTCCCGTAAGTATTCTCTACACACCTGTGTCATTAGTTTTCCTATATGTAATATCTCAAAAATATGCCTTATCTGAGTTGGGGTTTTTAGGATATCTAAATCCATTATATTAAAGTCTAATATTTGAGTTAGGATTTTTCTTAAGGAGCCTATAATTTATTTGAGGTTTTTCCCAATTATTTGGAATTTTTGGAATTTCTAATATTAGGGAAAATTTGGGGATATTATGGTCTGATATATTTGAGGATAAATTAATGATTTTTTTGGGATATTTAGGATTATATTATGATATTAATCTGGCTGATTATGGTGGAATTTGTTGGTGAAATTTTAGACTGATAAAGTCTGGATTAGACTAATGATTAAGGAGGAATTTTTGAAATATGGACATTTGAGGTTAATGGGTGATTCTTATAAATTTATGGATATTAAATTAAGGCTGTTGTTGGGTTAAGTAGGATCGAATTGAGATATTATGGGAGTTGAAAATATTTACTTGGGTATGTGAAGATTGGATTTTAGGATCTTAGGATGGATATGGATGGAGGATTTTAATGGTTTAGTTGAGAGAAAATTAAGGAGGGGTTTTGAATAAATTTCTTGAGGATGAATGTTTTCTTTTGGTTAGGGAATTAGATTCCCTAACTTTGTATTTGAACACTTAATTTAAGTGTTAATTTTATATGACTATTATGTAGACGGTGACTTGTCTTGAGTCGAGCAAGCGGAGCGTGGTTTTACTGAGGTACCTCGAAATTCTGCTTGAAGGTAACCACTGGCTACTTAGTCTATGTGTGTGTGTGTGTGTTGTTGTTAAGGTTTTTGAAATTATATTATTATTATTATTATTATTATGAAATTTTGGATTCCGGTGATATACATAAAGTATGATTTATATTGTTTATTTTGTATGAAAATGTCATGTGGGATTTTTATGTTAAACCTGGCATATATATTTGTGTATTGCAGCATAAATTTGAAAAGAATAAATATATGGTTTTGAAATATTATCGCAAGATTTTTGGAACACTGGTAAGGCCAAGTGCCTGATTTGTGGTTGCATTGCCATTATTGCTTGTGATGCATATGTTGTGGTAGTTAGCATCGATGCACCGGACACTTTTGCCATCACGTGATGAGGTACCCTGTTGGCCCACAGGGACTAATTATTTTATAGGTGTACTGGGTATGGGTAGCCCCCATCGAGTACTACCTTTCGGTGTGCTGGGTATGGGTAGCCCCCATCGAGCATTACCCCGTTGTGGTGCTGGGTATGGGTTGAAATCCCCATCGAGTTCCACTTCTCCGTGGTTCTGGGTACGGGTTGAGATCCCCGTCGAGTTCCACTCTGGTCCACCTAGTGGTAGGGGACAACCTAACGTTTCGCAGGGCGAACGTTATGGATGATTGTGAAAAATGTATTTTAAATTATTTTATAAAATACTGGTATACATGAAATTGTTAAATGTTTTTCCTAGTACAGATCACTGCATGATTACCTGGTATGTGCTCATGTTTCAAATTATTTAAATATTATAATTTCCCACATTGACACATTTCTGTCACACACCGAAACATATAGACTGGTAGTTAAGTGGTTGGTGGACATAACCGTGTCTGCTTAAACTTTGCTGCTTTGTAGGTTCAGGTTCAGTAGCGGATACTCGGGGAAAGGAGCCCTCAGCTTCTCACTGAAACATAGTGAGCTTTTATTTTTGGGTTTATGCGAGAAGTGTTGTATATTGCCATACTTCTTTAGGCTTTCATATTTCGCTTCCGCATTCTTACTTTTGGATAACTGTATGCATTATTCTTTTGGTTGGGACCCGTCCATCTCTGGCATGTAGGCCTGAGACCTACTGGTATTATTTTTCTAACTGCATTTTGGTTAAATACTGTTGGACGGGAACTTCTATCTAACTGCCATAGTTGTTTGGGATTTTACTGGATGATTTATTAAACTTGAACATGGCAGAGGTTCGTTAAGTAATTGATCAAAGAATTTGATGTTTTATTTAAATGATTTACTCGGGTGATTAATTTCATATTTAAAGAAAGATTTACAAAAGTATTTAGATACATATAATTTTTATATCCATATTAGGTGAATTCTTTCTAACATGGATAAACCGGTTTAAAAGGGGAGAAAGTTTCTTTTCTAACTATGATAGTCCGTTTTGGTATTTGTAGAAATTTTATTTTCTATCATAGTTAGACACTTAAACTTTATTTCGAGAAAGTAGTACCTTGAACTCTTTTCTAACTATGTTAGTATTTTATCTCGTAAACCCTTTTTCCTAACATAGTTAGTACTGATAAAATCTTATTAAATTCGGTTTTATAGTAAATAAAATGGTTTTACAAAGCGAATGTTACAAGTTGGTATCAGTTTCATGGTCTCAAGACCTGGATGATGCATTGTATGATTTCTTTGGTGCTTTTCGTTCGTACATTGCATAATATTAGATAGTATGGTGGCAATATACTCGCTCTCGCATCCTTTCCTTTATAGGTTTTGTGTTTTAATTGTGTGATTTTGATTTTTGCGGTATATCATCAATCTTTAGGTGGGTGGAGAAGATGGTGAATACGAGACGATCAGGAACTCACGGTAACCGGTCTCCTCCCAATAACGGGGATGAGGCGAGGTTTACTCAGTTGACAAATAGGGTAATGGAAGCCGTAGAGCGAAGGCTCAAGGAGAGAGATGATGCATTAGTTCAGAGGATATCTCAGATGGCCTTGCAAGGTGGTCAGGGCCGTGATAGGGGCCCGAGTATGAATGAGCAGATTCAGCAGTCTGAGGCGATCGGAGATCAGGAAGGAGAAGGGGGTGGCCCTTCCCTTAGTATTCCTCATGAGATGCTGCGACGTCCTGACCCTGAGGACCGTTGTGTTGACGCAGTCTGGAAGAATATAAATAGGCATCATCCGGATCGATTTTCAGGAAAGGGTAGTCCGGAATTTGCTGAGTCATGGATTGAGCGTTTAGAGGCTATTTTTTCAGCGGTAACATGTAACCGTTATCAGAAGGCTAGGGTGGCCATTTTGCTCCTTGAGGGTGAGGCCTGGAGCTGGTGGAAAAGTGTTCGTGGCCAGGACGATTCATGGACGACTTGGGAGGATTTTAAGACCAAGTTTATCAAGCATTTCTTCCCTCCTTCTTTGAGGGACGAGAAGGAAATGGCCTTCTATAGGTTGTACCAGGGATCGATGCCTGTTGATCAATATATTACTACTTTTATCGAGCTATCCCGTCATGTGTCTCTCTTGCATCGACAGGATAATGAGAAGTGGAGGATCTCTCAATTGATTGAGCGAGCGAGGGATGATTTGAAGGAGTCTTTAATCCTGAATAAATTCGCTGATTTTGAGGAGGCTTGTGATGCATTGAGGAGTATAGCACGAGCGAAGCGCGAGTCAGCAGTAGCTAAGGCTTCTGGAGGCTCGAGTCAGTCGGGTCTGAGGCGATTTGTTCCTTCTTTGGGTCCGACAGGCGGAGTTGGGAAGAAATTTAGTGCTAATAGCAGTGGCAGTTCCAGTGGTTCCAGGAGGAAGAGCCGAGGCCGTGGTTCCGGGCATGGGCAGTCTAGTGTAGGCTATCAGGGCTCTGGTCAAAGAAGATAAGGAGCGGGATCGCAGTCTGGTGGGGCCAGCCAAGTGACTCGTAGGGAGTCAGTTATGTCAGCACCTAGTGTGAATGGTTACTGTGAGCGTTGTCGTAGGGCACACCCAGGACAGTGTTGGCAGTGTAATGGATGTGGCCGTTATGGTCACACTATTAAGTATTGTACAGAGGCACCGCAGCAGCAGCGTTCGGTAGCACAGTCTAGCCGGCAGTCAGTTCCTGGAAGGGTGTATGCAACCACAGCTGAGGAGGCTGGTGCATCTCCGAGCATGATTCGAGGTACTGTATCCATACATGGTCATAACATTGATGTTTTATTTGATTCTGGCGCATCCCATTCTTTTATTGCTTTTGATTGTGCCCGGAGATTGGGTTTTCAGTTATTTGTTTTGCCTTATGATATGCGTGTTTCTACTCCTGCTGGAGCTACTTTTAAGACTTCTTTAGCATGTAAGAATTTGGATTTATGGTTTGAAGGCCGAAATTCTAAGATTGATCTGGTTTGTCTGCCCCTTAGGGGAATTGATGTGATTATTGGTATGGATTGGTTAGAGGCTAATAATGTGATTCTTCATTGTAAAAGAAAGATTGTGACTTATGCTTTAAATGCTTTGCCTATTGAGTCTTCTGGTTGTCCCATGTTTTTATCCGCCGCTCGTGTGGATAGACATGTGAGGAAAGGCTGTGAGGCCTTTATGATTTTCTTTTCCATTAGAGCCGATGGTGAAATCCCTATCGAGCAGGTTGAAGTGGTCAGGGATTATCCGGAGGTATTTGCTGATGATGTGCGAGGACTCCCTCCAGAAAGGGAGGTAGAGTTTTCCATTGAGTTGGAACCGGGTACCGGTCCTATTTCTAAGGCTCCATATCGGATGGCACCGACAGAGTTGGCAGAGCTTAAGAAGCAGCTTGAGGAGCTTTTGGAGAAAGGATTTATTAGACCTAGTGCATCACCATGGGGTTCTCCGGTCTTGTTTGTGAAGAAGAAAGATGGCAGCATGCGGCTATGTATTGATTACCGTCAGCTTAATAAAGTTACCATCAAGAATAAGTATCCATTGCCAAGGATTGATGATCTATTGGATCAATTGGCTGGAGCTTCTGTGTTTTCTAAGATTGATTTGAGATCTGGTTATCATCAGTTGAGAGTCCGAGCAGAGGATGTTCCTAAGACTGCATTTAGGACAAGATATGGGCATTATGAGTTTTTAGTTATGCCTTTTGGACTCACTAATGCCCCAGCCGTGTTTATGGATTATATGAATAGGATCTTTCGGCCGTATTTGGATAAGTTCATTGTGGTTTTTATCGATGATATCTTGATTTACTCCAAGAGTGAGGAGGAGCATCGGGAGCATTTGCATGTTGCTTTGCAAATTTTGAAAGATCATCAACTTTATGCCAAATTATCCAAGTGTGAGTTTTGGTTAAAAGAGGTTAAATTTCTGGGGCATGTGGTATCTGCAGAGGGTGTAGCAGTGGATCCGAGTAAAGTTGAGGCTGTTCTACAGTGGGAGTCTCCTAAATCAGTGTCTGAGGTTCGGAGTTTTGTAGGCTTAGCTGGATATTATCGGAGGTTTATTCAAGGATTTTCTCAGATTACGAGGCCTTTGACTAATTTGACTAAGAAAGATAAGCCGTTTGTTTGGTCAGATCGGTGTGAGTCGGCATTTCAGGAGCTTAAGACTCGATTGACTACCGCGCCAGTGTTGACCTTGCCAGATCCGAGCCAGCCATATGAGTTGTATACTGATGCTTCATTGATGGGTTTTGGCTGTGTTTTGATGCAGAATGGTAAGGTTATTGCTTATGCTTCTAGGCAATTGAGACCGCATGAGGAAAATTATCCGACCCATGACTTGGAGTTGGGCGCAGTAGTGTTTGCATTAAAGATTTGGCGGCATTATTTGATGGGTGCTCAGTTTGAAGTATTCAGTGATCATAAGAGTTTGAAATATTTGATGGATCAGAAGGAATTGAATAATAGGCAGCGTCGTTGGATGGAGTTGATTAAGGATTATAAGTTTGAAATTAAGTACCATCCGGGAAAGGCAAATGTGGTTGCTGATGCGTTAAGTCGAAAATTAGTTCATGTGTCCGCTTTAAGCATTGAGGAGCAAGCATCTTGGGAAAATTCTCGGATAGTTTATGTCGCACCTGTGGTGCAAGTGGCTCATTTGGGTGCAGTTGTGGGTGAGTTTGGTTTCTTTGAGGACTTAAGATTGGCCCAGGATAAGGATATTCGACTGAAGAAGATTCGGGATGAGCTGGATAGTGGTAATTATCCAGGGTATGATTTGGGTGATATGGGAGTTCTGAGGTATAAAAAGAGGATTTGTGTGCCAGCAAATGAGGAAATTAAGAAGATCATTCTTGAGGAGGCCCATCGGAGCAAGTATTCTATGCATCCTGGTATTTCTAAAATGTATAATGATTTGAAGAAGCAGTATTGGTGGCCTAAGATGAAGTCCGATGTGACTCAATTTGTTCTAAAGTGTCTGACGTGCCAGAAAGTGAAGATCGAGCATCAAAGGCCCGGTGGTATGTTGCAGAGTATTGAAGTCCCACAATGGAAGTGGGACAGTATTTCGATGGATTTTGTGGTTGGATTGCCTTTGACCCAATCTGGTCATGATTCAATCTGGGTTATCGTGGACCGTTTGACTAAGTCTGCCCATTTTCTTCCAATTAGGATTAATTATCCTTTGGCGAGATTGGCTCAGTTGTATGTGGACGAGATCGTCAGGCTTCACGGGATTCCAGAGAGTATTATTTCAGATCGCGACCCACGGTTCACCTCTGAGTTCTGGAGGTCTTTGCAGACGGCTTTAGGTACGAAGCTTAAGTTCAGTACCGCGTATCATCCTCAGACCGATGGTCAAACCGAGAGGACGATTCAGACTTTAGAGGATATGCTCAGAGCATGTGCTATTGAGTTGCCAGGCAGTTGGGATAGGCATCTTCCACTCATGGAATTCGCCTATAACAACAGTTACCATTCGAGCATTCAGATGGCACCTTTTGAGGCTTTATACGGCCGAAAGTGCCGGTCACCGATATGTTGGACGGAGCTTAGCGAGAGGGCTAGTATTGGCCCGGATATTGTGGATCAGACGACAGAGAAGATCAAGATGATTCGCCAGAGGTTATTGGCTGCCCATAGTCGGCAAAAGAGCTATGCAGATAAACGTCGTAGACCGTTAGAGTTCAGTGTTGGGGATCATGTCTTTCTTCGGGTGTCTCCGATGACTGGTATTGGTCGTTCCATCAGAGCTAAAAAGCTTACTCCCCGGTTTATGGGTCCATTCGACATCATTGAGAGGGTTGGATCAGTCGCTTATAGGGTTGCATTGCCTCCGCAGCTATCGAATCTCCATGATGTTTTTCATGTTTCTCAGTTGAAGAAGTATCATCCAGACCCTTCGCATGTGATTGAGCCTGAGGAGGTCGAGTTGAGAGAAAACTTGACGTATAAAGCTGAGCCAGAGAAGATTTTGGACGTTAAGGATAAGCAGTTGAGGAATAAGACGATCAGACTGGTTAAGGTGTTTTGGAGAGGTATGACTCCAGGGGATGCGACTTGGGAAACCGAGAAGCGCATGCAACGAGAGTACCCTTACCTATTCCCTAGGTAAGTGTAGTTTATTGCGTGATTTTATTCGTTGTATGTGTTGTGTTTGCTTGTTTGGGGGTTAATTAGCAGAATTTTGGGGACAAAATTCTTAAAAAGGTAGGGAGAGTTGTAACATCCTAAAAATTAATTGAGGTTTAATAGGGATAATTAGGATTTGTTTTAATGAGAAATGACAGATTATAAGAATATTTAAGGGATTTTTGAGGTATTTTTGAGGATTTTAAAGGCCTAGTTTCTCCCTTATATTAAGGACCAAAATTTTGGGAAATTATTTTTAGGCTCAAAAGGGGTTATTATGGAAGGAAATAAGTAAAGGATATTATAGGAAAATTTTGAGGGTGAAAAGAGAATTTTTGGTCCAAAAGAAATATCTTATTTGAGGATTTTAGGGCCTAGTAGTGTATTTCCCTACCCCTTTTTCTTTTCTTCAACTTTTCCTCCTATCCCATACATATTTCCCACTCTCACACGAAATATCTCTCCCTCACGTCATCTCCCTTTTCTCTCCTATCACACTCAAACATCATTACCACTTATTTTATTTTATTTTATTAATACTAATATTATTTATTACATTCCTCTCATCTCTCTGCGCAAGCACACCCCCCCCCCCCCCGGCGTGACCCTTCCTTCCTTTCTTTTTGTTTTCTCTCTTCTCTCTTCTCTTTTTCTTCCTTTTCTTTTCTTTTCTCTTTCATTTAAACTCCCTCACCGTCACTCTTCTTCCTGTTCCTTCTTCCTTTTCTTTTTCTCTTGTATGCTCTCTTTCTCTCATGCTTCCGCACCATCTCTTGTTCCTTCTCCTCTCTTCCTCAGCCCAGACACCACCACCACCATTGCCCAAGTTATTCTTCATTCCTCCACTCATTTTCGGTCTGGTTTTTGCTTAGAAAGCATATAGAAGAAGTTTTGGCCGGAGCTTTTGGAGCTTGCCGGCGTCGGACCGGAGGTTTTTCCGACCACCTAAGACTATATTCAGACTCCCGTAAGTATTCTCTACACACCTGTGTCATTAGTTTTCCTATATGTAATATCTCAAAAATATGCCTTATCTGAGTTGGGGTTTTTAGGATATCTAAATCCATTATATTAAAGTCTAATATTTGAGTTAGGATTTTTCTTAAGGAGCCTATAATTTATTTGAGGTTTTTCCCAATTATTTGGAATTTTTGGAATTTCTAATATTAGGGAAAATTTGGGGATATTATGGTCTGATATATTTGAGGATAAATTAATGATTTTTTTGGGATATTTAGGATTATATTATGATATTAATCTGGCTGATTATGGTGGAATTTGTTGGTGAAATTTTAGACTGATAAAGTCTGGATTAGACTAATGATTAAGGAGGAATTTTTGAAATATGGACATTTGAGGTTAATGGGTGATTCTTATAAATTTATGGATATTAAATTAAGGCTGTTGTTGGGTTAAGTAGGATCGAATTGAGATATTATGGGAGTTGAAAATATTTACTTGGGTATGTGAAGATTGGATTTTAGGATCTTAGGATGGATATGGATGGAGGATTTTAATGGTTTAGTTGAGAGAAAATTAAGGAGGGGTTTTGAATAAATTTCTTGAGGATGAATGTTTTCTTTTGGTTAGGGAATTAGATTCCCTAACTTTGTATTTGAACACTTAATTTAAGTGTTAATTTTATATGACTATTATGTAGACGGTGACTTGTCTTGAGTCGAGCAAGCGGAGCGTGGTTTTACTGAGGTACCTCGAAATTCTGCTTGAAGGTAACCACTGGCTACTTAGTCTATGTGTGTGTGTGTGTTGTTGTTAAGGTTTTTGAAATTATATTATTATTATTATTATTATGAAATTTTGGATTCCGGTGATATACATAAAGTATGATTTATATTGTTTATTTTGTATGAAAATGTCATGTGGGATTTTTATGTTAAACCTGGCATATATATTTGTGTATTGCAGCATAAATTTGAAAAGAATAAATATATGGTTTTGAAATATTATCGCAAGATTTTTGGAACACTGGTAAGGCCAAGTGCCTGATTTGTGGTTGCATTGCCATTATTGCTTGTGATGCATATGTTGTGGTAGTTAGCATCGATGCACCGGACACTTTTGCCATCACGTGATGAGGTACCCTGTTGGCCCACAGGGACTAATTATTTTATAGGTGTACTGGGTATGGGTAGCCCCCATCGAGTACTACCTTTCGGTGTGCTGGGTATGGGTAGCCCCCATCGAGCATTACCCCGTTGTGGTGCTGGGTATGGGTTGAAATCCCCATCGAGTTCCACTTCTCCGTGGTTCTGGGTACGGGTTGAGATCCCCGTCGAGTTCCACTCTGGTCCACCTAGTGGTAGGGGACAACCTAACGTTTCGCAGGGCGAACGTTATGGATGATTGTGAAAAATGTATTTTAAATTATTTTATAAAATACTGGTATACATGAAATTGTTAAATGTTTTTCCTAGTACAGATCACTGCATGATTACCTGGTATGTGCTCATGTTTCAAATTATTTAAATATTATAATTTCCCACATTGACACATTTCTGTCACACACCGAAACATATAGACTGGTAGTTAAGTGGTTGGTGGACATAACCGTGTCTGCTTAAACTTTGCTGCTTTGTAGGTTCAGGTTCAATAGCGGATACTCGGGGAAAGGAGCCCTCAGCTTCTCACTGAAACATAGTGAGCTTTTATTTTTGGGTTTATGCGAGAAGTGTTGTATATTGCCATACTTCTTTAGGCTTTCATATTTCGCTTCCGCATTCTTACTTTTGGATAACTGTATGCATTATTCTTTTGGTTGGGACCCGTCCATCTCTGGCATGTAGGCCTGAGACCTACTGGTATTATTTTTCTAACTGCATTTTGGTTAAATACTGTTGGACGGGAACTTCTATCTAACTGCCATAGTTGTTTGGGATTTTACTGGATGATTTATTAAACTTGAACATGGCAGAGGTTCGTTAAGTAATTGATCAAAGAATTTGATGTTTTATTTAAATGATTTACTCGGGTGATTAATTTCATATTTAAAGAAAGATTTACAAAAGTATTTAGATACATATAATTTTTATATCCATATTAGGTGAATTCTTTCTAACATGGATAAACCGGTTTAAAAGGGGAGAAAGTTTCTTTTCTAACTATGATAGTCCGTTTTGGTATTTGTAGAAATTTTATTTTCTATCATAGTTAGACACTTAAACTTTATTTCGAGAAAGTAGTACCTTGAACTCTTTTCTAACTATGTTAGTATTTTTTCTCGTAAACCCTTTTTCCTAACATAGTTAGTACTGATAAAATCTTATTAAATTCGGTTTTATAGTAAATAAAATGGTTTTACAAAGCGAATGTTACACCCTTGATGGACTGGATTAATTAATTGGGAAATATGAATAATTCCTAATTGATTTATTAATTAAGTATTTAATTAATATGATTGGTCGGATGAGAAAGGTGTAGATTGCTGATTCAATAATTCCCAACTGATTTATTAATTAAGTGTTTAATTAATATGATTGGTCGGATGAGCAAGGTGTGGATTGCAAACTCAGCTATGAGTGATTAATTGATTAATTGATTAATCAATTAATTATTCAATTATCTGATTGGTCAAATAAGAAAGGTGATGATTGCTGACTAAACCATGAGTGGTGGTGGTGGTGGATATTTTGTATTCCCAAAATATCCCCAGCCATCTTCTATAAATAGAAGGCCTCCCCTTTAGTTCAAAACAAACCAGTCGTTGAGTTTTTCGACTCTCTTATTCTCTCTATACTCTTTCTTGTGTGGTGCTCTGCTGTGCCACATATTTGGACTCTGGTTTTTCCAGTAGTCTGAATTTTTGCATGGGTTCTTCAAGAACCAAATCATGGAACTCCGGAGGTTTGACCCGGATCCGAACATGGATCCGTTTGGTATATGTTCATCTCCCTCATTTAATTCCAATTTTTTTCGTTCATTGGCATCAGAGCTTATATTGATCCGAGGCTAAGTTTATATGCTTTATGAGTATGCATAAAATATTTTTTCTTCCGCTGCAAATATGCCTTGATTGTTCTAGGAATATTTACATTGTTTCTAAAATGAAAAACTCATATATTTTCTCGATAGATTGTACATGCGATTTAAACGATCTGCTTTCTTTTTAAACACATATAGTGTGTTTAATCGCATATAGTGTGCTTCTCTGATCTAAACATACATATATGTAAGCCTTATGTAAACTGTGATTTATATATATTTGTGGTTCAGAATGAACATGGCTGGTATATGTATTATTTACATGGTGCCTTCAATCAGGCCAGATCAAATGCTTTCTTGCTTTTAATTTTCGAAAATGCCCCGACTTGAATCTTTCTATATCGATTAATAAATTTGTGTGAATAGAGATCATAAGAGAAATATTTAGTCTAGACAAAAGGCACAAAACTTAAAGGCAAATCAATTAAAACGCATCTAAAGCCGATACGTAGTGCCGACATGGTGCCGAAATTCAGAGAAAATGGGGTCTCTGAAATATGACATTTTGGGACAAACAGAGGAATTGGATGTGTAGAGCTCATTGAGACGATTCCAACGATGCCAAGAACGCGTCAAAAAGAGTTCGTATGAGGGAGAACGGAAGGACGAAAGTTTCATATCCGTTTTTGCCGCTGCTGTCAAGCTCGAATTTGGGTCTTTAAAAATGAGTTTTTTCAATCAACCCAGAAGCATGATCATGTAGAGCTCATTGAGACAATTCAAATGACACAAAGAACGCATCAAACGGAGTCCGTATGAGGGAGAAATGAAGCTCAGAATTTTCGGATCTCATGGTCACTGCCACCGAAAAATGCGTGATTTGGAATTTGAAAATGACAGTTTTTTATGCATCCACTGGTATGGATGTGTAGATCTCATTGCAAGGATTCCAACGACTCCAAGAACGGGAAAATCGGAGCTAAAACAAGAGAGATATGGTCTCTCAAAGTTGGCGGGTCGGCATGCCCACCGGAGCTCCAACCGAGTCAAAAACGACCCAGCTGGAGGTTGAAGAATGACGTGGCAGGCCAAATGTGTGGGCTGACCGATCAATGGTCAAAGGTTGACTGTTGACCGGTCAACGGTATAACACTTGACCAAAAAAATTAAATTTTTTTTCTTTTTCTTTAAATATTATAGTAAATCAATATAATATTTTAATTTTTAATTTTTTTCTTAAATATTATATTAAGTGAATATAATATTTCTTATTATGTACTTGTACTTATTGACTCAGCATGCCATGGAACATACATAAGAGTTTTGCAATAAAGGATAATGAGGTGAACCTTAAACTCCTACTTGCAGCAATTAAAACTTATTAATTGTTAATAAGTCCTTCCAAACCTTCAAACGCATTGAGGTTATTTGAGGCTGAAGTGGTGACTTATGAGTCAACTTCTTGGCAATCACTGTGACAAGTGATGTAACCAATATGAGATATTCGTATCATTATATCGATCAGGAGGTATGCTGCAACCTAGTTCTAGATGGTGAACATTGAGTCTTACACTAACATGGTAATAAAATTACTATGAAAGCTTTAAGCACATGAGAACGTGCTTGGTGGGTTCAGATGGCTAAAGGCCTTGAGAGGGTCTAAGCCCAAAACATAAAACAAATATAATAAAGTATGATTTGACATGCGAATGTTCTTTATCTGATTGAATATTGTCTTAAATTCTTTCTCAATAATTGAAATCTCTCTGAACATCCATGCAGTTATTTGTTTTATAATTGTGAATTATTATTTTGAGTTATAACTGCTTTATTTGAGTGAGAGCTTCTGGAATGTGAAATATGGAGGCCCTAAAAGGGGAATATGTTCAAATAAGATTATGGTTAAAAAGGTGATAACCTAACTAGTATGAGTGGGATGGGAGCCAACCTAGTTGTCTCGTGAACACGAAACTAGCGAATTTAACATCCAATTAACCTTTGTCTCCCTTGAACAAATATGAATAGTATATCTGATGAAATGCATAATCGTCTTTGTGAGATGTTATGATAAAAAAGTTCATCTTTACCAAGCTTATGAGACAAGCTCAATTTAGATAGATCACTATAGAATTGGATTATGTAAGATCTTTTACATCCTTAAGGATGAGACACTGTGTATGTCCTACCAACTAACCTTCAACATTTAGATGTTGAAGTGCTCGAAGGTAACAAAGAAGCTGATGTTGGTTGAATGAAGAAAGAACAATGTAGCTCGAATCATCACGCTTTGAGCTGTGACTGTTGACAAAAGTGTCAGTTCGAGTAGTGCGATACATCTTAGGCTATAAGGATAGCCTTGAGAAATAAATATGAAGGCACTCATGCCATTAAGCTTATTGAACTCTGTCATGTTTGGACATTCAAGTACTAAGACCTAATGCAAGAATTAGGCAACACTTGAAAGAGATGTCAAACAAGACTAGGGAACTAAAGTTGGAAAACAATGTTTTTTCTAGTCAACAGCAAGTGCATGTTACATCAATGACTCTCTTATTGAGTGGGAGCACATGAAAGCAAGCATAACTCACAAGGAGTATATTTGTAACCTTCGGTAATGTGATTTAACACATTAAGCTTGAGAGTTAAAAGCTTAAGGATACAAGATCCATTAGCTTAACATGCTTAACTAAAGATTCAAAGGATTTGTTGCTAAAACCTACATCTAATAAGGTGAGAAACCTTGAAGAAAAACTAGACCTGATAAAGGTCGTTTTGAGAAATGTCATATCAGGTGAGAGGTTTCAAAGTTCTTTCACATGTGCATCAAGCACTACTTTTATGGCTGGAATATATCCTATGTGGATGATAGACTTGGATACAACGAAACCATGTGAGAGGTCACATGACATCACTGATTTTACCAGTTGCCATCTAGAAGCATACGGCTTCAAGATTGAAGCAACATAAGAGTACAAGTCAACGGGATTGGAGCATACATGTTAACTCTGTATGGAAAACCACCCCATTACGAAAAGATATACTCTATCTCTAAACAACCGATAAAACATTGTGTCAATCAACCCTTCAGTTAAGTATCAATGGGACAAAATCTCTTAAATCTAATATCGTCTATAATGGTTCCTTTATCTTGGAGATAATGACTCCACTTTGCCATATACACAAATTGATCAAGAGAAATGATCAAAAACAAGAAAAAGAGTGTTTGCTAAATGATAAGCTCAAAAGGAAAATGTTCCTAAGTAAGCACAATCAAATGGCAAGACAATAAAGTAACCTTTAGGCAACCATGAAAAATATCCTTTGCAATTGGTGTACTATGAATTTGTTAACCAAATGAGCAAGAGGGCAAAACATAGAGCTAGGTATAGACTTTATCTCTGATTTCATGTGTAATGACCATGTATGTGAAATCTTATACTAATAAAAGGCTCTGAAATATTTCAGACAACGCCTTTATCTAGTTGAGAATCAATCGCAGTTAAGGTCTTGAAATCTAGCAAAGGCTGAAAATACCTGTATGATTAGTTTGAAGTGCTGTGTAATTAAGCAATGAATTGTTAAAAGACTAACAATGCCTAACACTCTTAATGAAGTTGTCAAAAGGGAGAGATAGAACTCTCCTTGACATGGTTAAGTAAGTACAAGTAAAACTTCCAACCTCATGTTGGAAGATGAGCTCACATTAATTGTCTTCATAGTTAACCGAATGCCCTCCAAAAAAAGTCACAACGACACCTTATGAGTAATGTATATAGTACATATTGGACTTAAATGTCCAATGACCATGAGGGTCAATAGCTTTATCTGTAACTCTTCCTTTAAGTAAGGAATAATAGGGTTAATGTATAAGGGTACAAGATATCCTGAGAAGCACGTCTTCGTTAAGTGAAAATGATGACGGTCTAGTGACTGAAAAAGAATCAAAGGACACAACTTTCATAGAACTAAACTTCCTAGCAGTACGAGCGTTGACCACACTGAATTTCTTTGCGAGAATGACAGTAATGAAGAATAAGTGTGTATTCCCCAGCACACTGAGCTGAGTGAGAGGGATGAGCCATTTTCACAACAGAAGACATGACAAACAACAGGTAATAGTCATTCACAAGTCAATACCAGAAGAAGACCTTATCCACCCCAACAGAGGAAGAGAATCCTGTGAAATCCATCACAGAGAAGTGTAAGGGTTAACATCCTTGATAGGCTAGATGCTCTAATCATTGTTTAAAAGAAAACATTAGTGACCCTAAAAAGTGTATGAGAAACACTAATAGGATATGCTAAGAAAAGTGGCAAAAAGCCAAGCAAGAGGATATGGATTCCTTTGAAAATAAGCTAAAAAGGCCAAGCAAGAGGATATGGATTCCTTTGAAAATAAGCTAATAGTGGCAAATGGTTGGTCTACCACCTAGTTGAAAGCCAATTGGGGACAAGCAGGATTCCCAAATACATTGGTGAACTGATCAATTAAAAAAAAGCACACTTGGTGGTTAAGGGGTACACAACAAGTGGCGTTGTGTGTTTTAACTCCTAAAAGCTAATTTCAGCCATGATGACAAGCTTAGGCTTGTAATTACATCAATTGGGTGTAATGAACGTTTTCCAGTTGGGAGACTAGATGAGTAATTCAACCTGAAGCATCTTGTGGGCGACAGAGAATTAATCATTTAGGCAGTAGTGTATGAAGTTTCACAAAGTGATAACTTTGTCAACTTTGAAATGATCAAAGAAGACCACTGTGTGCACGTTTAAGGATCTTGGGATGATTTGTGATATTGTCCTATGTCTATAGCACATCATTAGCTTAAATAAGTGTTAAAGAGGTTAAAACACTTAGGGATTAGTTACCCTTGAGAGAACATGGGCAAGACAAAATATATCTTGAGAGACAATATGAATAGAGATTGAACAAAGAGAATGATGTGTTTGTCACAAAGGACACACACAAGTATACTCTTTGAGCATCTTAACATGAAAGTCTATAAACCCAAAAATGCCCTCTTAATCAAAGTATGTGATGTACGTGAGAGCATGCACCCTGCAAAGGAATCTAATATAGAATATGAGAAAGAGTCACATACTCAAGCATACTTGGTAGAGTATTGTATACATCATAATGTATAAGACCAAATACATGGTATGTGGTCAGACTTGTAATCTTTTCGGTTTAACCTAGTAAGGAGGTACTAGGATGCTGTAAAAGGGATGATAAGATACCATAGAGTATAAGTCATATCATCAAGCAATGACTTACACTAAAGAGGATACTCTAACATAATTTGGGTTGGAGGCCTACCCCAGCAACATTCAGCTTAAAAAGAAAAGTGTTCTTGCTGATTGATAAAGCTGAGATGTAAGAAATAGACAAGTGTGTCTTTATCTTCCATGGAATCAGAACACAAAGTGTTCAGCAACTACTCAAGAAGTTGAGTGGCTTGAAATTCCTAAAGCGATTAGGGATGAATGGTGAAGGATCAGGGTATGTCACAATAACAAGTGGCAACAACCTATGATAAAGATCCTCCCTAATACAGCAAGACCGAATACATAGACACATGATACCTCTTTGTGAGAAGCATGGTTGCTGAAGAGCAAGCAACAGTTCAACACCTTTCCGTTTACAAAAATGTTGACAGACCCCCTTATGATGTCCACAGGTAAATGTTCATTTTAGAGACGAGCTAAGACTTGGGCACGTGTATAACATAAGGTTTTAAACTTCTTTTATATGAGAGTAAAAGAGATGCATTCCTATTATGTATGTATAGATACATACATATATGTGTAAGATATACAATGACTAGTATGTCGTACATGTTAAGCCTAACCCACTCACATGGGTAGTCACCTTTATGTTCAAAGGACATAGAAGGTATGACATCAAGTGATTACCCTGAGATGGTCAATGTCATCTCAAAAGAGTTTGAGATAAAATCTATACATGAAATAGATTGAATCATGACCATGTGTGACCCAAGAAACCTGTAGCCGGGCATAAAACTCCTCTACAAAGACGTCATGATGAATTTTGAGTTGAAGAGTTTTGGTTCAGGTACTGTGCATACCTGGGACTTAAGTCTGTACGGTGTTATTAGATTAAAATCGACACACATTCTTACAAGCTAAGATGAACATTGAAACATGCAATTCATACTGCATGTGCTTATGAATAATTAAATCCGCAAAAGGGGACATAGATTGGAAAATCCCTGTTTCATTACAGTGTGAGTCCCAGAAAGGAGACAAACTTTTCACGATGCGCTTATGACTTTGACAACATCATTAAGGACTAACTCGGTTATAGCTACTTTAGTTTGCACCTTATGGTCATGAATGATTCGACCTAATAGGTCAAATACTGGGAAAGCGACTAAGCCAGCCCTGACTGATGTTTAGTGGGAAGGAAAACTTACCCTGAAGTACGCATTTGTGCTAGTGTCTATGATCGATCCCTTACTTGTTAGCTGAGTAACTAGTAAGTGTGGATACTAAGCACAAAAAGAGGCAATTTGAGTTAACCTAGAATTAACTCGTGAGGGATTAGATATGCCATGTGTAATGTGTGTGGGTAAATCTGGGGCATTTGAGGCAATTTGCATATTACTTGCAGGTACAACTAGGGTATCCATGTGTACTGATCCTGTATAAAGGACTTCTAATACACAAGAACCCAAATCGAGGATGTCGTGCCCACGCAGACACGACAGACAACAAGTATGAAGCAATAAAGATATGATACCCACAAGATGGTCAGTCCATCAAGTGCGAGTGGGAGATGTTGGAATTTTGGGCCGAAATCCGCTCTTGATGGGATGGATTAATTAATTGGGAAATATGAGCAATTCCTAATTGATTTATTAATTAAGTGTTTAATTAATATGATTGGTCGAATGAGAAAGGTGTGGATTGCTGATTCAGTAATTCCCAACTGATTTATTAATTAAGTGTTTAATTAATATGATTGGTCAGATGAGCAAGGTGTGGATTGCTGACTCAGCTATGAGTAATTAATTGATTAATTGATTAATTAATTAATTAATTAAGTATTCAATTATCTGATTGGTTAGATAAGAAATGTGAGGATTGCTGACTAAGTCATGAGTGGTGGTGGATATTTTGTATTCCCAAAATATCCCCAGCCATCTTCTATAAATAGAACGCCTCTCCTTCAGTTCAAAACACACCAGTCGTTGATTTTTTTGACTCACTCATTCTCTCTATATTCTTTCTTGTGTGATGCTCTGCTGTGCCACATGTTTGGACTCTGGTTTTTCCAGTAGACTGAATTTTTGCGTGGGTTCTTCAAGAACCAAATCATGGAGCTCCGAAGGTTTGGCCCGGATCCGAACATGGATCCGTTTGGTATGTTGTTCATCTCCCTCATTTAATTCCAATTTTTTCCTTCAGTTTGGAAATGCAAGAAATGGATAAAGCAAGGGTTTAATTCTTTTTGATAGGATGGTGAACAGGAACTAAGGTAGATCACATCATATGTGATATAATTCCTCACTTCAACTAGTATAAGATATGGTGGTTTCAAGAGCTGTTTCGGGCCAACCTGTAAACCACGATTCATAAGCTAAAATATCAGCAACCTTGTTTGTATCACGTTGCCACCATGTGCCACATACTTTCAATCCCTACTCATCAAACTTTCCATTTCCCTCATAGCACCGTATTGACCTTTGCATTACCTTTGTCATCTCCCAAGACTTCAACCAACTCCATACAATAGTACCACACGGGGCATTGTGGCCAAAGCGAGCGCCTATGTAAGATGGGCAAATGTTTATGTATGTAGCTTATTGGAGGGGGTGTGACAGAGTTTGGAAGGTCTCATATGCATGTTTTGTGTAGGTTAATGTGGACGACGCAAGAACCCGGATTGTCAATGTTAATAATAAATGTCGCTGATCATAAACTACTCAAAAAGTGAATTTGGTCAAACATCAAAATATTTTTATGTCTTTAACCACATTCATATGGTAGTTACCTCATGGTTACAAAACAAATGTTAAAGATCACATAACATTGAGCTATTCATCAGGTGAGTCTAATTAAACATATAAAATTATTTGACTTTGACTATACATATGTGTTGGATACTTATGATTAAAGAAATACAAAAGTGCATTCTTTTAAAAATATGCATATTTTTTTATGTAAAAGGTTATTATTGTTGTTTATCTACTTTTCAGTCCTATCTTACCATTATTTAAATGGCTAAAAAACCTAAATTTTCCTATAAATCAATCTATCATTCCTATGCATACAATACATTTATGTGGGAAAATATTCGGGAAAATCACACTAAGGTCCCACATAAGATATTTAATCACAACCAGGTCCCAAACAATCATCAAATTACATTGAAGTCCCAAGGGACTTGGGTGTAATTAAATTGAGTTGTCAATACCAGCTCATTGAGTTGTCAATGCATAGCGCAATAGTTGTCAATGGGTTGTCAATTCAATAGTTGTCAATACCAGCTTTTTGAGTTGTCAATGCACATAAAATAGTTCTCAATAACAGCTCCTTGAGTTGTCAATGCACCTCTTTTATTAACAATGATTGACAACTATTTTGTGTGCAGTAACAACTCAAAGAGCTTGTATGATAACTTCAATGTAATTTGATGATTGTTTGGGACCTGGTTGTGATTAAATACCTTATGTGGGATCTCAGTGTGATTTTCCCATAATATTCTCATGCCATGCCCCTTTGTTAATTCTCAATTCTTTAATCAAAATGGACCGCCATAAGTTGAGGCCCTCTTTGATTATAAGATAAGAGGGCCTGGAAAAGGAAAGAGAAATATGGAAATGATTTCCCATAAAACACGAGTGCAATGGATTCCTAGCAGCACCCAATAGAAAATTCTTTTTTTACCCCATTTGGCCATTTTTACCGACTAATAAAACATTCTTGAACATTTTTCGGATTTCCACATATGCCCTCACGATTCAGCATCTTCAAAAGTAATTGAATCGCCTTGCGAGATGTTGGATGAAGAAACAACACCGTTATATACAAGGTGATAAGGCTCGGTTTGGCTGGATTCAATATAGATAAAAAGAAAACAAACTTTGTTTTTGTGTCAAATAAAAAGAAAACATGTTACAATTACTTAATATTAATAACTAGATGGTTTTTTCGCCAACGATGCTGATTTTTTTTATAATTTTATCAAAGAACATTGATATTAATCATGATTGATAATTGATTTATTCCCTCGTGTCCTTAATATAAGATCTAATTTACATTTTTAAGGAGATTAAAGAAGCTAAATAAGTTCCTTAATCATAACATGTGTGATATATTATATTATTAGATTATGTAAAATATGTCTTTCTAAATCTAAGATTAATATAATGAAACGTCATTTATCCCAATAAACCTTTCCAAAATATAACTAAGGTACTAACTATGATAGGAAAATGACTTTACTAATATATTAATAATAAGGCTATCATGGTTAGAAAAAAGAAATTTGTTAAATGAAAAGTTTACCATCTATGATAGAAAAGCACTTTACTAATATATTAATAGTGAAGCCATCATGGATATTAAAAGTTTTCTATGTATAAAGACTAACCATGATAAAAAGGGTCACACTAACATGGTTAATAAAATGAACACTGGATTGCATCCAAATAATCCTTTCCATACATATTACGCTAATTATGAAAGTAAAATAGATTTTCTGAAAGTCACAACAGTAACTATAATAGTTAGGAAAAGCATTTGCTAATATCAAAAACATGCTATCTATGAAAGAAAAGGAACCTGAGAACACAACACAAACATACTATCATGGATATTATAAATTTTGTACTTTAAATAAATCCAGACCATGCCTGTAAAGAAACCCGCTAACATGGTTATTTAATAGGACAATACTGAATTCCCAATTTCAAACTTTCAAATGATTAATATAACTATGTTAGAAAGAATCAATCTGACATGGTTATTAAACAACCTGATGTATAGGTATAAGGTAACTGTTAGAATCTTAAGTTTTGATGAGGACTGGCCCTATAGATAACATAAGTGAATAAAGTGTAAGTTACCTTTGAATTAAACAAGTAAAATCTGATAGGTAACAGATTACTATCGCTAAAGCTAAAGACTATCGCAAATGAAAAGCCCAACTATAGCAGATGGAAACTTAGCAGAACACTAAAATAAATATCTCTATCGCTAAGTGTATCCCTATCGCTAATAGATAGAAAGGAATAGCAAATGAAGACTTAGAAATGAGAAGTTAATATCTATCGCTAAAGTCTTTATCTATCGCTAAGAAATATCCTATCGCTAGAAGTTCATTGATAACATGGATAAATGAAAGGAAAAACAACTAGCAGAAAAATGAACTAAGTCTTTGAACTAATGGAATCAGCTAGCGATAACAAATGATGCTATGGATAACAAGTCTAGCTATCGATATCTGTATACTTATTGAAATATCTTAAATAGTCAGATAGCTAAACTAACTTGCGATAACAAAGATCACTAGCGATAACGCATCTAGCTATCGATAGGAGAATGCCCATTGTGATAACTTAGACAAACTGATAAGCTGATACATTGAGCTAATGGACTAAGCTTGCGATAACATCTGCTGTGCATTACATGAATACTTGTTTAGCTAATAGCTCAAGTGCAGGAATCATACTATGCAGTTAGCGATAGCAAAGCATGCTAGCGCTACTGAAAAAGCTGCTATGCAAGTACAGTTGTTGCAGACGTTCAGAACGCGCAGTCTATCGCTCTCTTAGCTCACTCTATGCATGAACAGTTGAATCTAGAACAGAAGTTTGAATTAGATGAAGAATAGCATTTATTGCCAAAAGCTATGGACCTCCAACGACTATATTCAAACTGCCACATGAAGCTGAAAAAAAAGGCAAGCTGTGAAGATATAAATAGATCAAGACTTGCTTCTATAAGAGTAACGATAGAACAGGGCTTTATGCAGAATTGTAGATTACACTGATTGAGAGCAAAACCTAGTGAGCCCAGAAATGGGGAAAGAATGTTGAGTCAAGTAAATTAGAAAAAGAGAGTTAGAGCACTCATTGTTCAATCTGTTAAGCTCTAGAATTGTAATTTCATCATATATTCCTCTGTACTTAAGTGATTATCACAATCCGTTCATTAAGTGAACCTATTATCTGAAATCCTCTATTGTTTGAGGTTTTTCTAAAGCTTGGTACTTTAAGAACAGGGTTGTAACCTTACGGGTTGTAAGGGGGAGTGTTTAGAGAGAATTCTAAAACTCTGTGAAAAGGTTGGCAGGTGAACCTGTGCTCGTAAAACCTGTGGTAGGCTTCACAAGTGCCCGGCTAAACTTGTGGGTTGTAAAGGCTTCTCTTGTGCCCGGTTTAAACAAGAGGGTAGTGGAAATTTCAGGTGGAGCCTGAGGACTGGATGTAGGTCAGGGTAGACCGAACCAGGATAAATTCTGTTTGCATTATCTCTTCCCTTAACTCTCTTAGTTTCCAGCATATCTAACTTGTATACTCTTTAGTGCATTTCATGTTTTGAAATACTCTCAGTGATAAACCGAAAAAGATTTTAAAGATTGCCTTCCTTGTGTTTTAGAAAAGAGAAGTTTTGAATTTTATCCTATCACCCAATTCACCCCCCTCTTGGGTGACAGCCAGCACAAACAGTTGGTATCAGAGCCGGTCACTTGTTTAAAGGATCCAACGATCTCAAGTGAAAAGATCATGGCTGATTTTGGGTGCAACATGTTTTCTGAAGGTTTTGATTATACCATTCCACCTCTTCTCGAAAATATTGATTTTTTATTTTGGAAAGCGAGAATGAGAAGTTTTATAAAATCATTGGATTATCATATGTGGAATGTTTTTATAAATGATTTTGATTTCAAGCCAAGAAAGGATTGGACTGGCAAAGAAAAGAAAATGTTTTCCTTAAACATTAGAGCAATGCAAATTTTGCATAAAGGTTTAACTGAGAATGATTTTCAGAAAATCAGATTTTGCTTTAGTGCTAAAGATATTTGGGATACACTTGAATCTATGTGTATCACTGATTATCTTGTTGAAGCTGAAAGTGTTGACAGTTCATCTAAGTTTCAAAGTTGCATATCTATGGATGATGAACAACTGGAAGCTGAGATTGAAGAAGGAAAGATCATAGAACCCTTCCAAGATTCAGTCAACACAGAAGGACAAGAGGAAGATGACTCCCAAGAAGAGTTCTATCTGAATGGGTCAGATCAATCATCCTCTGGAGTTCAAGATGCAGCTATGGTATACAGTTCCAATTCCTGTGTTTTTAAGAAAAACAATTTTCATATGAATAAAGCTGATTTGCTGCCTATCACTGATCATATTTCAAAGAGTAAAAACGCTTTAAAATATGCTGGAAAATGTTTTGGGAAGAAAGATCTTTCGAATGAAAACAACCAAAATTTATACTCCCTAAATCATCACTATAGTGGCATAAAATCTCATATTGCACAACATTCTATTATATGCCATTACTGTGGAAAATCTGGTTATATTTCTCACACATGTAATATTAGAAGAAATTCCAATGTGAGAAATAACTTTATTTGGGTTCCAAAAGAACATGTAAGGTCCAAGACTAACAATGAAGGACCCAAATATAAATGGTACCAAAATGTCCATATAATGCTTTATATGTGCAGACTGCTGATTCAAGGAGAAATGGACATTATGGTGCAGAAACTAGAAAGAAGAATCCAAGAGTTTCTCATGCTTCAAGAAAAAGATTCTTAGAACCTAAATACAGAAGGAGAACTCATGGAAAAGCCACTGCTGCAACATCTGGTAAAAATCATAAGAAGCAGTGGACAGTAGCAAGAAGAGCATGTTCTACCTCAAGAATGAGCTACCACAAAGTACCATTCAATTACCTTGAGGAGAACAAGAGAAATAGAATTCCTCATACACCAAGAAGAAGATTCTTGAATTCTATTTCACGTGAAAGATCTCAGCAACCTAGTGCTAAGCATGTCAGAACCATTTGGGTGAGCAAGAGCAATTCTCCAAATGCCTAAGGTAGAGGTATGAAATGGTAAAATCTCCTACTCTATTATCAGTAATATTTATTGAGATTTTACACTCTGAAACCTTAGGAATGAACATTGAATCATGTATTGAAGACAATTGCAAAAAAAATTTTTTACAATGTTCATAACTTAGCTCTTATATACATGCATATTGATTTGGAAAAGAATATATTTATATATATCTTTGTGCATGTAGTCATGATTAATTCACTATGCTCAACTATCTTGAATTGATTACATCTTTTGAAGCATGTGAATTATGCTGTTAATACCTACGAACTAACCATGAGCAGATCCATATGAATTTGGATACTGAGAAAAGAAAAAGAATTATAGTTCTGTAGGTTACAAGGAGAGAAAGCTTCAAGACTATAAACTACATGGAAATTTACTCAAGTCTTGATAAGCTGAACTTCATGATTGGATTTTGGGGCTAAACCTGCAAAAGAGAATTGACATTATTCTGCAAAAATCAAGCTACTGCATGGGCAAGCACAGACTGACCAATCGATAGTGAGTTTCACTATCGCTAGCATACGAAGGACAGAGCTAAGATTGAGCTGATTGCCATCAAAAGCCCCATCGATAGCAAAGTCAGCTATCGATAGCGGGATGGAGTGAAAGCCTGTCAGTATGGGATCATGCCTGCTAGCGATAGCAACTCTCATTACCGATAGCAAGATTCTGCCTAAACAAGTGCAGTTATGGTGATATCATTCTTATCTTATCTTATACTTGAATGAATATAATTTTGTTTGGATAATTAATGCTTATCTCCCATTTCATTAGCAATCATTCTTTGTCATGAAATATCTATCAGATTGCTATATGACTGAAAAGTTGAAATTGTGTATAGTTTATCTATTGTGGAGTTTTTGAAATACACAATCCAAAATCTGTTTAAACCTCAACTCATCATAGTTCATAAAACTGCATTCACATATTTTGAAAATATTCTCACTTCAATTGTATTTAAACTGCTTTTGAAAACTGGAAGGATATATCAGTTATGAACTTAAAGTTGGAAATACTTCAAATACATGAACTAAAAGTTTTTCATCCAACTTTTATGTGCTATCTAGTGTCGAATCTGCTCGAACTTATTTTATAATAAGTTAGAACTTATGTTTAACAAGTTGAGCATCTTTTCAAGAAATCCCTAAGACAAATACACAAATTCTTGACTAAGTCATTTGGACTAATGACTATGTGCTTCAGTGTTCAATTGCCCTTATTCTTATTCTGCTACTCAAATTCATCAACAGCTCTATCATTTATATTCAAGAGTAGATAAAGCTTTGTGTTCATATCTTAAACCTGAATATTTTGATAGTTCAGAACACAACTCTATAAGTCAAGAATATCTCTATGAAGTCATTTGTCTTATCATGTTTATAGCACAAAGTCTTCATTGTCATATTGTTATTCATGTGACATTGAAAAACTTATCTGATCATTATTTATGAAGCATTCTGATATATTTCCTTCATTATTGACATCCATCACTTTCATCATAAGTATCTAATTTGAAAAATAAATTATGTTCGAAATCTTTAATTCTTAGATGCACTATGGTATTTTAAAATTATGCTAAGCAAAATGCTGATCAATTGATCCTTATGCCTTATGAAATATATTTCAGTTTATTTTAAACTTAAAAGCATAAGTAATCTGCTTCAAGTCTCATCTTGAGTTTCTATGTTCTTCTTCTGAAAAAGAATCATTCTAATGATTTCAAAACAAGATGTGTTTTTATTAAGTCTGATTTCAGTTGATAAGAGAGGATAAAGGATGGCATTGACTAAGCAAATAAAAGATGGTGAAGTAAAGGGACTTGAAGTATTCAAGATGAGTTATGCAAATTAAGATACTTGAAAGAATGAATGCCAAAGCCATTACTCGTTATACAGAAAATAAGGTCTAGCTGTCATATGTAGAGATGAAACTGGCTACCTCAAGTATCCATTGAAGAAAAGCCCCTCTAATCTTGAATGAGCAATTCTATCCCTACTCTTTATTATTGATTAATATTATTCTGGATAGATTCTCTACTAGATCTTGATTGGATTCACTTGCATAAAATTCATATCAATGACATGGCGCAAATATTAAAACTATTTTTATAAATTATCATTGATCATGAAAAACCATCAAATTATGCTTCATTATAAGACACCTGAATCTGATGCTCACAAAAATCCCATTTTGATCATTAACAGTTCAAGTAATAACTTTGCTCAACAATCATACTGGATAATTTCATTTGAGCGTAAAAGAACTTATGATACTTGTGAATTCTGTGCTACTCTGTGTCACATATTCTATTCTTTAGAATTGACTTGCCTTAAGAATCTATGAACTGATCTCATATGCATCAAAATTTTGATTTCTTGCTGAATAGATATTGGTGTCTAAATATATTGTTGTCACCACTTTGCATGATTAATTTCAAACTTGCTCAATAGAATCTGTTCAGAATGTCAAATCTTAAGTTTTGCAGAACTGACCCATCGATAGTGAGTTTCACTATCGCTAGCCGTATGCAGGACAAAAGCTGTTTGAGCAAAGATTGCCATCGCTAGCCAAAAGCGTTATCGATAGCAAAGTCAGCTATCGATAGATGGAAGGAGTAAGTGAATTGAAGTCTAAGTCACTTGCTCAGCGTGGGATCATACCCGCTAGCGATAGCAGCTCATACTAGCGATAGCAAGTCACTTAATCGTCAGAATGCGAAACGTTTAGCGAGTATTCTTCATTGATGGTAAACTCTGAACTTATAAAAGTAGATATTTTGCATTCTGCATTCATTATTCATCTGCATTTTCTCTTCTACTTCAAACCTCTCTGAGCATTCAAGCCTACTCTCTCTCTCAAAACCCTAAACCCTAAAAATGGCCAGAACCAAAGTTCCAAATTTGAGTGATGTTGAGGCAACCTCTAGCGCTAAACCCTCGTCTCAATCCGCTAGCAAGAGGTCCAGAACCCAGAAAGCTGTGTCATTCTCCAAAGAAGTGGTTGAATCAGGTTCCAAACGACAAAAGCGAACTACCTCTGATTTGCCCTACTCAAAAGAACCCCTCGAAGCTCCAAGCGCCCTCTTCGTAAAACGAAAAACCCTAGATAAGGCTACAGTCTGGGTGGATTTGGAATATTTCAAGCAGAATGGTTTCAACTTGGATGCATGGCTTTTACCCTACAAGAGATGGCTCAGTATTCAGAATGACTATAATGAGGAAGTGCTGAGGTCATTTTACTCAAGCATGAAAGCCAAGCCAGAATATAAGAAATCGAAGCTGGTCAATATAGTGTTTGAGGCTTCTGTAAGAGGAAAGGGCATCTCCTTTAACTGGTTAGCTATCAACAGAATTCTGGGGATATTTGAAGTAGGATACAACAAGTGGTATACCCCTGAACCCTACTCCAAAGAGGAACTTGAGGAGATCTATGAGACTGACTCCAACAAGCCAGCCAACATGCTTGTGGTCAACAGAATCCTACACTACGTTTATACCAGAATAATGACTCACAAGGCAGGGAATTTCAGCAGCTTTCCCAAGATAGACAATCCCTGGCTGCCTAATTTGATCTCAAGGATCCCACTCAATCCTGGCCAACTGGTGGCTATGGAGCTCCACAGATTTCTATCTGATAAATCAACCAAGGGCACTCTTCGCTATCCTCAGCTCATATCTTACATCCTGGAGTTCACAAAGATCAAATCTGCAGGGGAAAGAGATAACAAAAAATGCAAACAGCTTACCATCACCACACTCAGAAAAATGGGAATTCCTGTTAAAGCAAATGGTGCTAGTTCTGTTTCTGAAGCTTCTCATGCTCCTTTTACATCAGCTCAGTCTCAGCCTATTGAAGAAGAAACTCAATCTCAAAGGACTCCTCTTTCTACTCCTTCTGTTGTCAAGACTTCCATTCCTTCAAAGGATGCAATTGAAGAAATTATCTTCAGGGTCTCTGCTGAATTCAATCTTGCCTTAGAAGCTCAGAAAGCAAAGTTGATGAAGCCTATTCTGGAGCTACAGAATCAGGTGAAGAATTTGGAAGATAATCTATGCCTCGTCCCTGAATATGTCAAATAAAGGGGAACAACTCCTACCTCTGAAGGTACTTCATCACATCATCATTCCCCTCTCTGTTTTCAATCACCCTCTCATTCCTCTCCCCAACACTCACCTTCTCTTCATCTCTCTCATTATCCATCTCCTCCCACCTTCAAACATCCTAGACCTTCTCCTAACGATAGCCACCATTCACAAGCCAAAACACCTACAACTCCACCTTCACCACAAACCAAAATCCCAACACCACCAGAAACTCCTATCGCTAACCCCTCCCCTAGCGATAGTTCCCATGCTTCCCTTCTCCGAACACAAGCAACTCCTATCACTCATCCACCTATTAGCGATAGTCCCTCTATCCCAACCTCCACCACTAGCGCAACCAACCCTCTAATCCTTTCTCTAAACCTTAGCCAATCCTCAGCCAGCCCCTCTGTCCAAAGTGATGATGACAAAAAGGGGGAGAAACAAAGGGAGACAAATGTGGAGACTTCCATAAGCGCTAAAGCAATCAAACTAAGCATGGCAAAAGAAGGCTTAGTGGAGGATGTATCTGATAAGGAAGACAACGCCACAAACATTCCTTCTGATGATAATGAAGTGCAAGAGGAAGACATGAGTATGTGATTTAACCTTTTCCTAATCGCCTTGGGGGTTAAATGCAAAATTATTTGTTAACCAAGGATTGCACTATAGTGGTGCGATCCCGGATCGTCTCACTTGAGGAGTCTTTCTAAACTACCTAACTTAACTAAATGCAATTAAAACAATATAAGATATGGGGTTTTTGTTTGAAAAGGTCATTTGATAAAAATAGTGAGAATTTAAAGACTTCTTTTTGGTAATTTTCGATTGATGAGTAAAAAGGATTTGGATTAAGGGAAATTGATAAAATGGGCTTTGGTAGTGTTTCGGTGGCTCTCACGCTTCATTAAAATTGATATTTGGAGTTAAAAGATGCACCAAGTATAATTGAAAAATCCCCAAGCAACCACTAGGGGTCCACTAGCCCGAATTAATGACTAATCAAGCAACCACTTTCTTAGCCATTACTTAGGGTTAGTGTTAAGCTCCACTTGGTGTGTGTTGGAACATGAGTTTTGAAAACCGATTCCTCTCAAGAATGTGCAATCACAACATTCAATTGGATAAATTAAGCTACACAATCTAGCAACCACTAAAAATCATATAGCATCACAAACCCAATAGGAAATACAAACATAGACATCATTCAATTTACATAACTCAATATCCAACACAAATATTCCAATTTAAAGACAATGAAAGAGGAAAAACATGTCTCCAATCCAAATATACAAGAGAAATGCAACCACAAAACTCAATATAAGGAAAAGAGCATGAGGAAACAAATAACTCCCCTATTTCGCCCATTGAAGCTCAAGCCATCTTCACACCACCAAAGAGCCTAAGTTCTAGCCTCTCATGTCTTCAATTTCGTGCAAAAGAAAGCCCACAACCATAGCCTCCATGAATGGGGAAGAATGGAGAAGAAGTGAGGTGGAAATGGAAGGTGGAAGGATGAAGAACAAGAAAAACAGCAAGATTTGAGGTGGAAGTGAGTGGGAATGTGGGGATTTGAGTGAGGATGGAAGAGAATGATGGAAACCCTAGTAGAGGAATGTGTTTTCGAGCTTGAGGGAGGCTTGGCTTATGTTTTTCGGGTATGGGTACCCTTAAAAACCCGCCTGGAACCCTAAAAATCGTGACAGCAAAGAGTTCGCTGCAGCGAGCAAATCTTCTCGCTGCAGCGAACTTGACAGAAAGTTAGCCCAAGCTTCTGTCTTCCTGGCTGCAGCCAGCAAACTTCCTGGCTGCAGCCAGATGCTCGAAAAGGCTATGATCAATTTCTTGCTTTGGCCAGCTTTCTTCTTCGTAACTTGCTCTTCCGTGCGGCCTACTTCTTTTATGACCTGCACTAAAATTACACTCAAGGTAGCATCAAAATGTTCTTGGGAATATGTAAATCAATAAATTATGCTAATTATGACCAAATTGCCCTTGATTAGTATAAACTCCAACAAAGTGTATGAAAGTCAGAATTTATCCTAATTAGGCACAATTACTCCTAGAACATGCAATAATCCAATGATTCTATCAATGAAAAGTGTATAAAAATATGGTGCAATCAGTATGGCCATGGTTCTATATGAGGGGGAGCCTCAACCAGTTTTTGTAAATCTGATTCCTCACTATATTCAACGAGCACAAGAGCTACATGAGCAAGTTGAAGAATTTTTAGGAAGAACTGCTCAGTCTCAAAAGAAAAGAGAGGACAGAGATGCAGCAAGGGCAGAAACTGAAAAAGAGAAAGAAGTGGATCCTATTTAGACTACCTCCCAGAACCTGGAATCTAGTGGAAAAGAAAAAGTATCAGAGGTCCAGTCTGCTCCTAAACCCCCAGAAAAGAAAAGCAGGGCAACCAAAGGGATTGTGATTAAAGAACCCAAGTCAACCCCCAAGTCAACAAAGAGGAAAGCAGTGTCAAAGGGGAAAGGAAAATCAGCTAAGCCTCCTCCTAAGAAGAAACAGAAATAACAGACATGTCTTGATAAGATATTGGAGAAGTTTAAGCCTCCCTCTCCTCTAAAGAAGAAGAAAGCTACTGCTAAGAAGAAGAAGAAGGCTGAGGTTGAGATTGACCCTGAATTCTTGGAAGAGCCTTCAACTGATTCTGGGAGAATAAGCAGTGAGTCTGGAGATTATGAGTTAGACACATCAAATTGGAAGGATGATACTGAGTTTGACTGAATTAAAGAGCCTGAATCATTCCCTGAAGCCATTCCCATATGCATCATACATAAACTGCACGTTTACCAGCTTTATAGTTTATGTTTAGTATTTCTTTCTGTAATACATAAACTATAATTCCAACATATACGCACACTGACTTATCTCTATCAACTCTATTATTCTCTTTATCTTTTACTTATGTTTTGTCATCATCAAAAAGGGGGAGAATGTTAGAATCTTAAGTTTTGATGAGGACTGGCCCCATAGATAACATAAGTGAATAGAGTGTAAGTTACCCTTGAATTAAACAAGTAAAATCTGATAGGTAACAGATTACTATCGCTAGAGCTAAAGACTATCTCAAATGAAAAGCCCAACTATAGCAGATGGAAACTTAGCAGAACACTAAAATAAATATCTCTATCGCTAAGTGTATCCCTATCGCTAATAGATAGAAAGGAATAGCAAATGAAGACTTAGAAATGAGAAGTTAATATCTATCGCTAAAGTCTTTATCTATCGCTAAGAAATATCCTATCGCTAGAAGTTCATTGATAACATGGATAAATGAAAGGAAAAACAACTAGCAGAAAAATGAACTAAGTCTTTGAACTAATGGAATCAGCTAGCGATAACAAATGATGCTATGGATAACAAGTCTAGCTATCGATATCTGTATACTTATTGAAATATCTTAAATAGTCAGATAGCTAAACTAACTTGCGATAACAAAGATCACTAGCGATAACGCATCTAGCTATCGATAGGAGAATGCCCATTGTGATAACTTAGACAAACTGATAAGCTGATACATTGAGCTAATGGACTAAGCTTGCGATAACATCTGCTGTGCATTACATGAATACTTGTTTAGCTAATAGCTCAAGTGCAGGAATCACACTATGCAGTTAGAGATAGCAAAGCATGCTAGCGCTACTGAAAAAGCTGCTATGCAAGTACAGTTGTTGCAGACGTTCAGAACGCGCAGTCTATCGCTCTCTTAGCTCACTCTATGCATGAACAGTTGAATCTAGAACAGAAGTTTGAATTAGATGAAGAATAGCATTTATTGCCAACGGCTATGGACCTCTAACGACTATATTCAAACTGCCACATGAAGCTGAAAGAAAAGGCAAGCTGTGAAGATATAAATAGATCAAGACTTGCTTCTATAAGAGTAACGATAGAACAGGGCTTTATGCAGAATTGTAGATTACACTGATTGAGAGCAAAACCTAGTGAGCCCAGAAATGGGGAAAGAATGTTGAGTCAAGTAAATTAGAAAAAGAGAGCTAGAGCACTCATTGTTCAATCTGTTAAGCTCTAGAATTGTAATTTCATCATATATTCCTCTGTACTTAAGTGATTATCACAATCCGTTCATTAAGTGAACCTATTATCTGAAATCCTCTATTGTTTGAGGTTGTTCTAAAGCTTGGTGCTTTAAGAACAGGGTTGTAACCTTACGGGTTGTAAGGGGGAGTGTTTAGAGAGAATTCTAAAACTCTGTGAAAAGGTTGGCAGGTGAACCTGTGCTCGTAAAACCTGTGGTAGGCTTCACAAGTGCCCGACTAAACTTGTGGGTAGTAAAAGCTTCTCTTGTGCCCGGTTTAAACAAGAGGGTAGTGGAAATTTCAGGTAGAGCCTGAGGACTGGATGTAGATCAGGGTAGACCGAACCAGGATAAATTCTGTTTGCATTATCTCTTCCCTTAACTCTCTTAGTTTCCAGCATATCTAACTTGTATACTCTTTAGTGCATTTCATGTTTTGAAATACTCTCAGTGATAAACCGAAAAATATTTTAAAGATTGCCTTCCTTGTGTTTTAGAAAAAAGAAGTTTTGAATTTTATCCTATCACCCAATTCACCCCCCCTCTTGGGTGACAGCCAGCACAAACAGTAACTATGTTAGAAAAGAAGCAACCAAACATGGTTATTAAAACAGCCACATTCATCCATAATACAACTAACAAACAGCATAACCATGTTAGAAAGGATTAATCTAACATGGTTACTTAAACAAAACCTGCCAATATCGCAAATATAATCATACAAGGGCCTCAGGTCTACACTCCCGGATTTGTCATACATAGCCCATTTCGACATAATATAACCCCACATATAATCATCACATCACCATTCATAGTCTTCCAAGATATCATCCTCGCACAGTTTAAATCACATGCATGTGATGAAAACATAATAAAAATGAAATCATACACCATTAGCCGGAAAACAACATCGACACAGCCAGACAATGCACAGCTCAAAATATCCAAGTAAAACATCAACCTCATACAGTTTTCCAATTAAACAAGCAAGCATGCAGAAGCTAAAAGATGCAGCCTAGTGATTTGGCAATATACAATTCCATAATACAAATACCATCGTTGACTCACAAAATCAATGTGGTTCAGACGGTCTCTTCCTTTGCTCCCTCCACTGTTCATGATAACCTAAAAAAATGTTAACCAAGATGGGTTAAGACAAATTGTCTCAGTACCACTATCTCAGCTCAATATATAGTGAGAGTGGGTTAGCAGAGTGTCTAATTAGGTACCATAGTTCAATAATAAAATAAAGTAATAAAACCTAAAAGTAATCATTTTATCAAATATATGCCTCATGTTTGTTATATACACCTATATATATCCAAATTAGTTTATGCCACAAAATCAATAAACCCCTGTCTATATTAACGATTGTTTACCTATGTGTGAAATCAAAGGTCTTCCCTTTCTAAAATGAAGGAATGGTTCCTATCTAAAATCAGGATGACTAGTGCACAATATTCATTGTATATATACCGTATACATATTCATGCATAAACAATTTATACAATCAAGCAATAGTTAAATAACATGAAGTGACAATGTGCCCCTGTCTATAACTAGGATGGCAATTCCCCCTATCTATAATTGGAATGGGGACTCCCCCTGTCTGTAATTAGGATGGGAACTTCCTTGTCTATAATCAAGAAATTGTCTCTATCTATATCAGAATGACCAATGGTCCCTGTCTATTAGTGATATTCTAGGGAGTGTGCAAAACGGGGGAGGTGGCATTGGGAGATACTTGTCTATGTCCTAAAAGACCTTGCCCCTGTCAGGTTCAAATTTTGTCCTTTAACTCACAAGATATGCCTCCTTATGGTGAAATCTTGATATCTGACTTAAGGGATCAACTTTGACTCCATACATCGCACATATAGCGTGTTGGCAAGGGATCTCTGTTAAATCCTAGCCTTTGCAAGTGTACTTCTTGGCACTGAGCGCAAATGAATGCACTATGCACTTGGTGGCCATTGAGACATTTTGGGCTATAATCCCTCTTCCAATGCCGCACATTCTCCTCACTCCTAGCTCATTTTTCCATCATCTTAATTCTTATTCCATCAATCATCCTAATCACAGGCAGGTGTCTATATTCATCTATCCAATAGTTGAAACTCTCACTGGCATTATTGTCCATAGCCCAATATAAGCTCTTATTAGTAAAAAATGCCCTTACCTAAGTAGTATGTTAGTATGTCATTATTGACCGAGATGCTTGCTTGTTAATCTCCGTGATTTCCTTCAGGTTGACGTTAAAGTATTCTGTGAAGCTGCTTCATACACAGAAAAATAATCTCTTCTTAAGCTCATTACCTATCCATTGCATGCCCCAATTTGTGTAAATATGCATGGCACATAACCTATGCTCCGCCTCTGTTAAAACATTTCTGACAGCATGTGTCAACCCCTACATCAATAGAAAATTAATTACCAATTGAACTCTACTAAGTCAACAACTAAACAATGCAAATTATTCTAACCTTCTGCAAATCAGACATAAGTGTGACTTTGCTACCATCACCAAGGTCAAGTGAGCATTGAAGCCATTCTACAAACCAAGTCCAAGTGACATTTGTCTCTTTGTCAGTAAATGCAACAACTAGAGGGTATAGTGAGTCATTTGTGTCTAACCCAACGGCTGTTAACAGAATACCATTGCATCTACCATTAGAAACTTCCCATCAAGGCCAATGAATGGTCGGCATCCATTCTTACACCCAACCTATAAAGCCAAATAACATATTCAATCCAGAGCTATGATAATAGGAATCAGCCATAAACAAGATAATGTAATAACAACTACAAGAAATCAGTAAATCAAGATTATTTGACAATACACATAGATTACATACCTTAGCAACATTAAACCTAATGTAATTCTTTAGAACACTCTTTCCCCTTGCTCTAGGGCCCCCTGCCTATCTCAACACTAACATCGAATCCTGGATTTGACACTTTCAACTCATTACAGTATGTTTCCAACTTGCCAAATTCATCCACAAAATTCCCTTCCATGTCAGTCATTATTATCTTCCTAGCCTTTTTCAACTTAATCGTACTCACATACAATTTCAACTCCCTCTCTAGATCTTTCTTTATCTCAGACACATTGTATTTCGGCTTCTTTTGAGACAAATTGTATTTTGGCTTCTTTTGTACTCTCTCCTTGAAGTGTTCAGCTACCCACTTCACTCTTGCCCTTCTATTCTTAAAAACCTTGGCACACATATGCTTGTGATGTAGAAACTTCACCATATACCTAATATCAGAACCATCCCTTGATGCATATAACCTAAATGGGCATCCCTCTTGACATGCAGCTAAGAAAATCTCTTATCACTATTCACTATCCTCAAATTTACCCCCTTTAAAATAGAGTATTTATCAATGTCCCTCCTTAAGCTTGACCCTATCCAAAAAAGTTATGCCCAATAAGAAAACGGGATTGTCTCCTGACCCATTTAGGACATTTAGCTCATCCCTCTCTTCCATAGGCCTACCATTATCATTGCGGCCCATTTGAAGTTCAGCATCTTCAAATCCCTCTTCCAAATTTGCTTCACTATCGTAATCATCAATCACACTCTCCTATGTATCAGAATTTCTTGAATTCCCCATGTAAGTTTCATCCTCATTGTCTGAGGATTCTTAATCTATATTGTTACAATCTGCATCCTCTCCACTATTTTCACAGTCACTAATACCCTCAATCCCAGTAACATTCTCTAAGTTACAATCAGGTTCAAAATTTTCATTGGGTAGTTTAGCCTCAGGATCGATTTGCGCTTTACATCCTTCTTTCCTCACATTCTTATTACAATCTTTCCTTAAATGTGTTTGGTTCAATTTTAAATTTAACTCTCTTATTATTCCTTTTAATCTTTAATAACTTGCTTGTCCTAACTCATAATCATTGCATACCTCTTTTCACAACATTTCATGCAGCAACATTACACTCTCTAAATAGCAGTTCTCATTTGTATCATCTTTTCCAGCAACATTGTGGTCCCCATTTGTCTCCATATGCCCTGCATAAAGGTAATCTCCAAATTAGTTGAGGATTTCAAGGAAAATCACCATTCTAACTTAGAATAAACATCTTTTGTCAAAATCAAAGCTTACCTTTCAAACTCAAACCTGAAACCCTTTAACCCAAAACCCTAGACAAGTTCGACTTTCAAGCTCAGAAACACTGGCCCTCAGATAATCATTTCTCCTTGTTCTCACCTTCGCCTCTCCTTGCCTTCCAAAACACTAACCTTAGATAATCAAAGCTTCTCAATTTCGCCTCTACCCTCTTCCCAAAACTTTCAAGTTGAACCATAGAGAAGTTCCACTTCCAAGCTCATTTTCTTTCGAAGTTCACTCTATATCGAGTTTCTCCCACCACTCAAAGTGATTTCATTAATTGTATTTTTAAAATCAGATATGCTATTAATTGTGTGTTTTTCTTTTCTTTTCTTTTTTCAAATTTTACACGTCTCATATTATTTAATTTTGTATACAACAATCAAAGATACACATGGCTTTGACCTAGCGTCCCAACAGAGCACACTTAATGACATGGCCAGTGACTTTTCTACACATGGCTACGATCTAACAGTCGTTAGGCAAGGTCTGACGGTGTTGGCCAATACTTGTGCCATATGATACTTGCTCAATAGTTCATTGGTCAAAATGATATTTAACCCAATAGTTAATAAAGTCAAATAAAATAATTAATTTAGTGATAAATTTCAGACAAATCAATTTATAAGTGAATTATTTAGTTTTTTTTAGGATTGTTAAAAATCAACTAGTCATATAATTAATACTGGAGGGAGTATTATGCATGATTGACATCAATATAATGATTGATATTATAACAATATCATATCAAATTACATATACTTATTTATTTAAATAATATTTTTCAAAACATAAATATGTGGGCTCGACTGCGTGCAATAATATAATATCTATTTTTTTTCTAGTTTGTGCTTATTTCTTCAAAGTTTTTTAAAAAAAATCTTAATTTTTGAACAGCATCTTGAGATGCTCATCCATAGAAAGTACTCCTATCTATTAAAATTTAGCAAGTTAAGTTAGTGTAAATTCCTCCAAATTATTTAGAAATTGATCGATTGATCTTTTGGTCTTATCCTCTTTTATCATTGAAAATTCATCCTTCTATCCCTCTATTATTCAATAGTCCCTCATATCTTAAATACAGGAGCATAATAACCAATTACTAGTTTGTAATCAAAAAACAAATTAACCCATTAGTAAAAAATTTAATCATTCTCTTTGATAAAAAATATGTGTTAATTCCATAAAATACTATTTTACATTATATGTCTTTTGTGTAATTAATAAGAAAAAATAATATAAATATGGGGTGAAATGGACTGATGTATTACATTTATGACATCCGAAATGAGGTTTTTAAGAGAACATAGTTGGGACACAGGTTTCTTGCCGTTGCTGGAAGGCAAGAAGAAAGAGTTATCGAGGAGAGGAAAATAGTGAAGAGAATGGTGAAGGAATAAGAAAAAGGAGTAAGGAATGACTTTTTCTTCTTAGTTAGCATAGGTAAGAATTCCAAATAAGGTAATTTTAATTCCTTATATGTTAGATAATATTAATTATAGGGCGAATTTCAATATAAGACCCATGTAGCTAATCAATTTAAAAGTAGGACTAACAGATTATGAAATGTCACAGCAGGTTCAAGGTCTTTAAGTAAAATTAAATTGATGTGAAAAAAGATGAAAAAGGCCCCACCCCAACATGGTCTTTCTGACACTCTCTCTCCTTCACATGCCTCTGACACACTCTCTCTCCTTCACATGCCTCTGAGACACACACACTCTCTCTCTGTGTCATCTTTCTTTCTCTCTCTCTCACACTCCACTGATGGTCATACTAACAAGTGAAACGGTCATATGAACAAGGAAAAAGCCCATATGAACAACGCTCAATAAAAGTTTTCCCTTTGTTCATATGACCGTTTAACTTGTTCGTATGACCATTAGTGGAGTGTGTGTGTGAGAGAGAGAAAGATAGAGAGTGTGTGTGTGTGTGTTAGAGGAGAGAGAGTGTCATAGAGGTATTTTTTGTTTTATTGAGCGTTGTTTATATGGACTTTCCTTGTTCATATGACCATTTCACTTATTCATATGATCGTTAGTGGAATGGTGAGAGAGAAAGAGAGAGATGAGTGTGTGTGTGAGAGTGTTTGTCAGTGGAGAGAGAGTTTCAGAGGAGAGAGAGTGTCATAGGGGTATTTTATGTTTTATTGAACGTTGTTCATATGAGCTTTTCCCTTGTTCATATGACTATTTCACTTGTTTGTACGACCATCAGTGGAGTGCATGTGAGAGAGAGAGAGATGTGAGAGAGAGAGAGAGAGAGAAAGTATGTGTCAGAGGCATGTGAAGGAGAGAGAGAGTGTCAGCCATGTGGGGTCAATGTTATCTTTTCTCCTCCCAATTTAATTTCAGTTTGCCCCCATAAGACTCAAGTGATTCTTTTAGTCCTATTTTGAAATTAATTGGCTACATGGGTCCTATATTAAGATTCTCCCTTAATTTATAAAAGGCTCAAAGTTTTTTAAGAATTGTTGAAACAATAAGGGCTGAGTTGTGACTCATCAAACTATGAGGATTGAGTCGCAAATACTGTCAAACTACAAGAACTAAACAATGTTGTAAAAGCCTGACTGGAAGGTGAGCTGAGAGGGCATCGGGTCACGGTTCGCACGGTCGGTCGGTTAGACCGTTGATTGCACCTGATTATTTTATGTTTCTAACCACTAATTTTGGGAAATTAACACTTGTCATAGGCTAATACATGGCTATTTAGGCACTTTTACATTTAGAGTTCCAATGCATTGAGTTAATTGCATATTTGTGCTAAATTGAGCATTTTAAGGTTTAAACTCATGCATTTATGATTTATGGACTTGGGATATTATAATTTGTGCTAAATTTGTCATTGTAGGAAGTCATGGGGAAGATGTGCATGAATTCCAGAAATTATAGTTTAGTGCTCGAATTTCAGAAAATACAACTAAGTTCCATGGCACTGCATATCTCAACTGGACAAGGACAAGTTTGGTAATTTGGGAGCTTAAAGGAGGGCAAAAATGAGATAAAAATTGCTGGGTTCATTTTCATATTTTTTTAATTATAGATTGCAAAAGTAAGGACCTTGTTTGGAAGTTCAATTTGGTATCTAACCAAAACCCTTGGATTTTGGGCTTAATTTTCTTAAACCAAACAGCCCCTAAGCTTTCCGATTACCTAAACTCTGCCCAGACCTGAGCATAGAGCATCACAGCCACCATTGAGAATCCATCACGAGCACACCTTCGGCACCGCTATCACCATCGTCACTCTCTCGTTCTCACCTCCCTCCACCACCGTCGGCCTTCCACTCCTCCCATCCTCATTTCACCAATCAAGGCTGACGGGTCCCACTGTCCATTCACATCCACCATCGTCATTCACAAGCTTCTCCTTAATCACCATTCACTCATTCACGAACAATTACCTTCGGCCTCCATCTCCCTCGGCTTCACCATTGTTCTTGACTTTCATCATCAGTTTCACCTTTGTCAACTTCCATTCCATCTTAAATCTAATTCTCGTCACCTCCTTCCCTCTTCCCATGGCTAACAGATTTATAGAGCTTGTTGGAGTCATTGGTTGTGCGATGAGAGGCTGATTCTTGGGTGTTCTTGGTGGCTGCAATGCAATCGGAGCTTCAATGTTTTATTAAGGGAGTTCTTTAGCTTCTTTCTTGTCTAGATTATGTATTTGGTAGAGATTCCTTTTTGTTTCTGCTTGATATATAATTTCAGAACAAGAATTGCTATGATTTCTATTTCTAAGGGTAGATTTCTTTTGGGTTATGTATGTAATTTAGTGATTGCTTTTATGTGCATAAACCTTATTGTTAATCACTTGGCATAATACAATTTGACGTGGTAGCATTGATTATCTACTTTGGATTGCTAGATTGGATTAATGCATTTGCTTCTTGCATTTAGCATTAGACACTAGATCCATTCTTGAATGGCTTCAAGAGGAAACTCATTGTGTGTTGTCAAGGATTTTCACTACCAAGCGATTTTCTAACAATTGCCTAGTTGGCTAATTGTACATTAGTAACTAGGTCAATTGGACTTAGGCGATTGCCTTTGTTTTTTAACATTCGGTCTTGTTTTTTGAACTCCCAATTCATTTGAAAAGCTATGATGATTGCAAAGTTTTCACCAAGAACCCTTTTTCATTAAATAGTTTTCAAAAACAATCTACTTTGCTTTCCTTATTTTAAAACCCAAAAACAAGTCAATCTACATTTCTTAAATCAAAAATACCAAAATCATCATTTCAATGACAAAACCCCAGCACCATTCCGACAAAGGTCAAATCAACCGTTGACATAATAATTAAGGAAAAAATATATGCCTTTTAAATATACCTTACATATAGGCATATAAGCAAATTGTGGTCCCTTCACCTCTTAATTTTTAATGAAATACCATTGACCAAGAAATATATAACATTAAAACTTAGAAAACAAATCAATTTTTTGTCTTTAGCTAAGCAAAACAAAGAAGGCGCATAGGACCATCTGAACATCACAGTTGTAGAAATTTTTATCGAGATGGAAGAACTAGGAAGTTAGGAACATAAGCAATTTCTGTTATGCAAAAGGTAAGAGATGGAATATGCAACTGATAAAATTTCAAAAGAAATGCAAAATGTAGAAAGACAACAAGTGCTAAATATAGAACAAAACCTTGGAATAGACGCTACCATCAACAAGAGATGATGTTCACCAATTAATTGGAGTATTGGAGATCAAAATTCACAGCCTTAAGATTTTCACATGGCTGCTGGGGTTTTCAATCTAGGAGAACGAAATAAAGCTAATGAATTTGGGGATGTAATTTGGGTTTCTTTTTTAAGGACTTGGGTTCTTTTTCGCCTTGATTTTATTTTTTTCATCTTTCTTTTGTTTCAGATTGGGCCGCCCAGTTTTTATAAACCCGCTCCGGTTCCCGAGTTAATTCTAGGTCCCGGTCCAATATCCGGCTGAAAGTGGTTCAATCCGGCTGAACATGCTAAATGGCCAGACTATTAAGTACGAGCCGACATGTGGAGCGGTCGATGGTTGGACCGGTCCGACCCCCTCTGGTCTGGTTCTTACAACATTGGAACTAAATAATTAGTTTTCCCTTATTTCAACCTTAGAACAAAAATTTGAGATATTACATGGTTTATACCTAAATATTTCATTTTTTTTAAAATAAATAATTTTTAAATATTATTCTTTGACAAAAAAAGGTGCAACCGCATCTTGTTATCCTATCTTATTCATTTTCTAGGAGCTTACGCATTCCATGACAATCTGTTTTTAAGTTTTTTTCGTACACTAATGCCTGTTTGGCATAACTTAAAAAAGTGCTTTTTGGAACCAACCGTATGTTTCAAACAAAACTAGCCAAACAGTCAAAAAACTTAGAAAAACTATTTGGAAATCAAAACCTAGGTTTGGGGGGCCAAAACCTAGGTTTTGGAAAAGCTATTTCCGCCTTTTTTGGGGTTAGGTGAGTCATTATTGCCAGTCATAAATTTATCCACCCAAAATTGCCCTTGTGTTTCCTTTATTTCTTCACTCTTGTCCTGCTTCAATTTTGAAAGAATCGTTGTGTTCTCCCTCCTTGTTTATCGGTGAGCTTCCTCTTTGTTCATCGGTGAGCTTCTTCTCCTCTGTTTGTTTGTCAGTGTTCATTGATGAGCTTCTTCCTCTCTTTGTTCGTCTACTGTGTTGCGCATCCCTCTCATGCTCTTGCTAGTTTTTTCTTCTCTGATCTATTGCAATGTGGAACACCCATTACAAAAACCACATTTAAACCTTTGTGTACTCTACCATGGTAATATATAGATTAAAATCCAAATAAAAAATTAACCACAGTAGAAAATTTAAAAGCCAATGATAGAAATTGATCAAATCAACATAACCTACTATGGTAGAAAAAGAATAGACAGTTTAAGACTCTACCATAGTAGAAAAGAATAAATCTTATTTTTCTCAAGAGCTAACAATGGTAGAAAAGAATAAAACTACATGTGAAAAGTCTACCATGGTTATTAAGAAAACGAATATATTATACACATGTAGTTATTTGTACAGCTCATGGTTTTCAAATACATGTTAAATACTTTCAAAGATAGAGTAAACTATCATTTAAATTCTCAACAAGTAGGGCTCATAAATAAATATGATGTGCAATATGCAACTCCTTATATCACCGTCCACCCTTATTTCGCTAACTGGAGCCATAGGCTAACACATATTGTCCAATAGAGAGCCAATTCATACAACTGAATTGTCTCAAGCTCACCAATACTTGAGTTGAGCCTGGCCAAAGGTATAGAGGTCAAACCTGGACTATGGCTCCCCTCCTTAAAGAACCACACTAAGGAAGTGTCACATGTCCCACAACTCCAATGCAATCCTGGCCAAAGGAAAACATGGAAGGAGGGGCCCTGACAAGTGCCATCCACTATGCACCGAGTGATGGCTTACCACGTGGTAAAATAGATATCATACAACTCCTCCGCTAAACTTAACTCATCATGGATGAAAATGCGATCATAATCACACCATAAATAATTCTCAATCCAAATGTACCCAACGTATTCAAGCATGCTTGGAAAGAAATAAACTTAACTTATTCTTTTCATACGAAATGTGTAAAAAAAAGCATGCTTGAAAAGGAATAAACTTATTATTGTGTGATAATTAATTAAAATAAAACCACACATAATCCACAAGCATATATTAGAAATTTTCCAGAGTTACCTGTTACTCCCAGCTTACAAATAGATATGTAAGTGTTACCCCAAACCTCTCACATAAGAGTCTTATATTGCCGTCCAGGAATCATGTTGCTTCATGCTCAAACCATAATACTTATATATGTTTAATTTGAAAGTGTGGCGTTGTTTTGAATTTTATAAAATAAGAAGACCATGAGGTGGGAGTAAGAACAATGAAAGAAGGAAGGAAAAAAAATAAATTAATAAAAGAATAAATGGAGTGGCTAAGAACGAGGGAGTAGATGACTTACTATTGGATACACACACCCATATAGGCTTGCGGGACGAGAAACAATGGGAGGATAACAATTTAAAAAGCAAACAAAAAGTAATTTATTTATATATATATTGAAAATGGGTGTGTAAAGGACAGGTATCAAATGCTACGAGAGAGGAATAAAATAATTATACTTTGAATAAACTAAGTATATTATTTTGTTTCTAAATCACAAAATATAGGTTGGAAATGAGATAAAACGAAGAGTAATGATGAGAATAGTAACCGCATGACAATGAAGAAAAGGGGAAAAAATAACAGTGAGCATCTGACAAAACTACTATTGTGAGTAAAAAAATGATGATTGACATATGAAAAGACAGAGAAATGGGTCAGTGACTGGAGGAAGGATAGAACACGTGGAAGAGGAAAGATAAAAGAGAAGGGAGATGAAGAAATAGGAGAGACAGTTTTGCTTTGCGGCTGGCACTGTGAGTGGTGTGCATGGGAGAGGAAAAAGAGAAAATGATATTTAGGGTTTTACATGGTTGGGCTTTTTATAATTGGGCTTAAGTCACCCAGATTTTTTTTATCTATCTATTATTCTAAATACATTTATCTAAAAGTTATCAACATATTAAAATTTAATTAGAATTAATTAAAATGCCTCAACCTTTTAAGCCTATTTTTTTGGTAATTTGTGTTTACTTGCTATGGTATTAGCTTATGTCCTCATAAATACATACAGATACACCCACATATTTATAAACAATTATTTAATGCAAATACCATGTACACACACACACAAAAAAACATATATAGCATATCCAATAAATTAATACCCATCCATTGACAATATACTGCCACAACTTACTCTCTCTTTTTTTTCCTTAAAAAAATGGAATGTTACACAATGGGCATTGCATTTTTTGATCTGTTATGAGAGAACAGAGGTATATCTGATCTACTTGAACCATTTTTATGGGTTATTGTTGGTTTTCTTGAGCAGGTTAAATCTTTGTATGGGTCTTGTTTTATTGTTTCTTACCGTTTTTGGGAAAGGAGGATTTTTCTCTATTTTTTGGTACTTGTTCTTGGGGTTTTTTTCTTACTTTAGTGAGCTTGGTAGTAGGGTTTTTCAAGGCTGCAAAGATTTATTGGTCAATTTCTCAGGAGGGTAGAGGTACAAAAATTACAATATAATTTGGTTCAAGGTACAACAAACACTATATAGTTTTTTTTGGCATAAAAATGCCCATGTGGTTAGTAAAATGGGACAAAAGTGCCCACAACCTTAACTTTCCTTAACAGCAGTGAGTTTTCAACGTCAAGCCCCCCCATTTTGCACATGTAGATGCTATATTTTTGACACGTCATCGTTATTTGGTATGTAAACCTTGTTGAGAAGCTTCTGTTTACTTCAGTAATTTTTAAAAAATCAACAAAATAAATAAAGAAAAGGTATATTAGAGGAATTATCTGGAATGAACAAATAAACAAAAGAAAATGAACATATAAACCAACAAAAAGCAAGTTATAACAGAGGTACTCAATTGAATTGCATCAGAGCATTTATCTAGGCGAAACTCAAAACAAAAGCAGAGCTGAGGCGTGAACCCTAGGCAAATGGGTGAAACTCAAAACAAAGCTAAAATCAAATGGAATCTGAGGAAAGAATTGTGCGCGAAGAAGAGACAAAAAAGAATCGGATGTATGAGACAGATTTTGTTGGGACCCGTGAATCTTGTTTCTTTGTTGCAACAATGGAATGCCATTATAGCCTATGTTGATTTTTCCCTTCTTGTCCTTGGTACAGGGAACATGGCATCTGATGAAATGGGCAATGGCGTCATGGAAGAGCAAAATCCTGAAGACACCCTTGAAGAGAAGCACGTGAGGTCAGAAAAAATAGTCAACGCTTTGTATGAGCCCCTTTTTAAATTGGTCAAAAAAGACTGGAACATGAGCAGCTCATTCTTTGAGAGGGCTATGACTCTTGCTACTTGGGCTCGAGCTGGGACAATGTGAAAAATGCGAGTGTATGTGGTTTAAATGGAAGTGAGAGAGGACTGGGGGTAAACGAGAAGGACCAGGGATTAGGGGACAATGAGAAAGCTAAAAATAATCCTAAGGAGAAACAAACAGAGCAAGAGGTAATTGAAGAAGTAATTAAGGATTTGGATGGGTTAGATGCTATCGATTTTACCTTGAATGATGATGCTGAAGAGGTGATGACATAGCTGATAATGAAAATCTTATAAGTGTAGAAGATGAATTGCTTGATTGTGATAGTGAGGATGAGACTTACCATGGTAGTAGTGCAAGCTCTGTCACAAAGGAAAGTATATATTATGAATATGAAGATTGTATGTTGTTTGCTGGGAGTGGCAGTGAAAGTGAGGAGGATAATTTGGGCCACAACAATGAATTTAGGCCTCCTGAATAGGTGAGAGCTGATGATGAATCTACACAAAGGCCCCTTTTTCATGAGGGCATGACCTTTTTAAACAAAATGGAGTTAAAGAGGGCTTTGGACAATTATGTAATTAAAAGGGGTGTCAAATTGAGGGTTGTTAAAAGTGATAAGAATTCCTGTAGAGTGATATGTGATAAGGGATGCAAATTTTATTATATGCATCTAGGTATTGTCAAAATGTAGGGTTGAAGATAAAGACATTTTTAATGAGCATTTGTGTGCTAGGGTGTACAAGAACCCTAAGCATATTCTAGGTGGTTGGCTGAATACTTTAAGGAAAAACTGCAAGAGATGCCCCGTTTTAGGGCCTGTGACATGAAGGAGGTTGAAACTGCTCTAAAATTGCATGTGAACATAGCGAGGTGCAAGAGGCCAAATAGCAAGATAATGCAAGAAATGGAAGGTAGTTACAAGGATGAGTTTGCAAAGTTAGAAGCATATTGTAATGAACTTAAAATTTCAAACCCGTGATCTGATGTTTGTCTTGAGGTGAGCAATGAAGAACTAAAACAAGGTAGAAAATTTTTCAGAAGGATGTATCTATGTTTTAATGCTTCAAAGGTGAGTTAGCATGTAACCATTGTTTGAATCTATTGTTGTTCTATATAATTAGAGTAATTAATGTTTGTGTTTGATTCAGATTGGTTGGAAACTGGGATGTAGATCGCTGACTGGGGTAAAGGCACTTTATTGAAAGGCAAATCAAGAGGAATCTTGCTTACGGTAGTAGGTATAGATGCTAATGATGCACTATACCCTTTGGCATTTGGTTTGGTGGACAAGGAAAATGGATTCCAGTGGACATGGTTCTTAAAATGGGTCCGAAAATCATTAGATCTTAACCTAGGGGAGACAGTTGCCTTCATATTAGATATGCAAAAGGCAAGTACCATTGCGTTAGTTTTATTTATCTCTTACAGCCATGTGTAAAGGCAAGTAAAATTCTGGGTTTAATTTGATTTTTTTTTGTAGGGTTTATGCCAGGCAATGAATACGATGTTTCCAGAGACGGAACACAGACTTTGTGCAAGGCACATATACACAAACTGGGGTAAAGCGTGGAAGAGGAATGAATTGAAGAAAAAAATTTTGCTTGTGCTTGGAGCTCTTTTGAGGAAGGGTTCAAAGACAATTTAAATGCACTAGGATAGACAAGTAAGGAGGCAGCTACTACATTAATGACCTATAGTCCTAAAGCATGGTAAGGGCTTATTTTACAACTAGATGTAAGTCTTGGATGGTTGATAACAACATTAGTGAGTCTTTGAATTCATGGATTGATGGGTATAGGTACCTCCCTGTACTTAGGATGTTTGATGGCATAAGGATTAGAGTGATGGAAAAGTGGGCGGAGAGTGAGAATAAATGTAGGAATTGGAAGTATGACTATAGCCCAAAGTGTATTGAGACAAATAGCTACCTTGTATCATCTTGTTCTGTGGTGTTTAATGGGGATGAGGGGTTTGAGGTCACTGAGGGAGTTGACAGGTATACTGTCTTGCTTCATAGGAGTTTGTGTACTTGTATTGCATGGGATTTATCTGGAATCCCATTCCAATAGGCAATATACACTATATGGTGTGCTAAAATTGATCCAAAGACAAAAATTTCACATTACTATTATAGGGAAACTTACCTTAACAGTTATAGAACAAAGCTGCAGCCATTAGAGGGAGGCAATTTTGGGACACTAAAAACTTCCTCTCTGTGCTGCCTCCCCCTGTTACATCTTTACATCTTTGAAGAAGCATAATGTAGATGCAAGATTTCTAAATCTCAACCATCTCAAACACCTGTATCTTAAGCACCTCAACTAGAAAAAGTAAGCAGGAATGGGAAGAGGAACAGGTGCACAGATTGTGGCCAAGAAGGTCACAAGAAGTGTACTTGTAAACAGGTATATTTACTGGTTTATTAGCTGCAAATCTAATTAGCTGGTTTGTTAGTTGCAATTCTGTAAACAATTGGCATTTTTCCTGAAAATCTCATTTATTAGTTGCAATTACTGGTTTATCAGAAGTATTGTTGTTAGGAACTTAATTGTGGTGTGTGACAGTAAACAAGTGCACCAGATTAGGTGCCCTGAATTTTATTCCAATGACAAGCAACCCAGCATATAATAATGTCTAACATGCCATAGAAAAGAAAGGAAGAGTCATAATTTCATATAAATATTTATTAGCTGAAATCTATGTTGATTCAAAAAGGAAAACAATTGGCATTTTTACTGAAAATATCGTTTATTAGCTGCAATTATTGGTTTATCAGAAGTGTGGTCGTTAGGCACTTAATTGTGGTGTGTGACTGTAAACAAAGTGCAGCAGTTTTGGTGATCTGATTTGCACTCCATTTACATGCAACCCAGCACAATGTAATGTCTATACATGCCATAGAAAAGAAAGCAAGATTCATAATTGAGAGTACTGGCTGTCACCCAAGAGGGGGGGTGAATTGGGTGATAGGCTATAATTAAATCCTTTTTGAATTCTTTAAACTCTTACTGAGAATATTTCAAAATATGAAATGGACTGACAGATATAAAAGGATAGACTGGAAATTAAGAGAGTTTAGGGAAGAGATAATGCACACAAGATTTATCCTGGTTCGGTCAACCCAGACCTACATCCAGTCCTCAGGCTCCACCTGAGATTTTCACTATTTTGTTTAAACAGGGCACAAGAGAAGCCTTCCACAGGTTTTACGAACATAGGTTCACCTGTCAACCTTTTCACTGGTTTTACAACTTGGGATCACCAGCCAACCTTTAAAGAGTTTTAGAATTTCTCTAAACACTCCCCCTTACTACCCGTAAGGTTATGTCCCTGTTCTAAAGCTCCAAGCTTTTAGAACAACCTCAAACAGTAGAGGATTTCAATAAATATGTTCACTTAATGAACTGATTGTGATAATCACTTAAGTACAAATAATAGAATAGAACTAAAGCTTGATGATCTGAATAAATGAATCGCTCTAGCTCTTCTCTTCTAACACACTTAGACTGAGGGATTTGCAATTCTGTATAATGCTCTGTTCATCACTTTGTTTTTGGTATTTTCGTTGGGTGTGTGTTCGTTCTTTTGTCCAGATATCTTCAAGTCTTTTATATGGGGCTTGATACGTTTCTGACCGTTGGAGACTTTGAGGAACTAGCCGTTGGAATCATTCTTCAGATCTAGATTCACTGTTCATGCGTAGAGTAGGCTAGACTGCGCGTTCTGATCATCTGCAACAACTGTACTTGCATAGCAGCTTTTTTTTTCAGTAGCGCTAGCATTCTTTGCTATCGCTAACTGCATAGTATAATTTCTGCACTTGAGCTGTTAGCTAAACAAGTAATCATATAAATGCTCAGCAGTTGTTATCGCAAGCAAAGTTCATTAGCTCAATGAGATAGATAATATATGATTCAGTTAGGAAATTTTATTGAGCACTCATTATCGATAGACATAAGCATTATCGCTAGCATATTAGCTCATGTGACTCTTGCTCTCAGGCACTAGCTATCTGAATGATTTATTATCTGAAGCACTTTTGTTATCGATAGCTTAACCTGTTATCGCTAGCTGATTTCATTAGATCAAGGACTTGGGTTATCTTTCTGCTAGCTGAGTTATCAACGAACTTCTTATCGATAGAGAATGACTTAGCGATAGATAATGACTTTGATATTTCTAAGTCTTCACTTGCTATTCCTTTCTATCAATTTGCTATGGAGATTTACTTAGCGATAGAGATCTTCATTCTTATTGATCTGCTAAGTTATCATTTCATATTATCGCTAGATTTATGAGATTCAGTCTTCATCAAAACTTAAGATTCTAACAATAATTTCATATAAATATTTATTAGCTACAACTATGTGTTGATATAAAAATGAAGACAATTGGCATTTTTAATAAAATCTCATTTATTAGTTGCAATTACTGATTTATCAGAAGTGTGGTTTTGGCACTTAAAAGAAAGCAAGAATCATTTGGAGCCTCGCTTGCACAATTAGTCAACTAGGCAATCGTTAGAAAATCGCTTGGTAGTGAAAACCCTTGACAACACACAATGAGTCTCCTCTTGAAGGTATAATTTGACCCCTCAAGAATGGACCTAGTGTCTAATGCTAAATGCAAGAAGCAAATGCATTAATCCAATCTAGCAATCCAAAGTAGATGCTACCACATCAAATTGCATTATGCCAAGTGATTAACACTAAGGTTTATGCACATAAAAGCAATCACTTAATTACATACATAACCCAAAAGAAATCTACCCATAGGAATAGAAAACATAGCATCTCTAGTTCCAAAATTACATATTAAGCAAAAACAATTAAGAATCTAAATCAATTACATAATCTAGAAACAAAAGAAGCTAGAGAACTCCCCTAAGTAAGCATTGAAGCTCCAATTGCATTGTTGCCACCAAGAAACCCCAATTACTTTAGCCAATCATCCTCTTGAACCCACAATTAATGAATTGACCTTCTTGCTCCATGAGAAATGAATGAGACGATGGAAAATGAGAATGGTGAAGGTGATGAATGGGTGGTGTGTGAGTAGAAAGAGGAATGGGTAATGGAGAGAAGGAGCTGGATGAGAGTGAAAAGGATGGTGAGGTGTGCTTGCTCTTGGAAATGGCGTGAAGTGTGTGAGCTTCAAGAGAGGAAATGAAGGCCGAGAGGTGTGATTGAAAATGGAGATGAAGGAGGTGGATGATAATGGACTGGGAGAGAGGTGGAGACCGCCGACCTAGGTGGGGAAGATGGAGGTGAGGATGAGAGTGAGAATGAGCTTGTGCGATGCTGTAATGGTGGCTGTGATGGTAGCATCTCGGGTTTGGGCAGAATTTAGGTATAGAAGGGAGCTTAGGGGCTGTTTGGTTGAGGGAAATTAAGCCTAAAGTCCAAGGGTTTTTGTTAGATACCCAATTGAACTTCCAAACAAGCCCCTTACTTTTGCAATCTTTAATTATAAAAATATGAAAATAAATCCATCAATTTTTATCTCATATTTGCCCTCCTTTAAGCTCCCAAATTACCAAACTTGTCCTTGTCCAGTTGAGATATGCAGTGCCATGGGACTTAGTTGTATTTTCTGAAATTCGAGCACTAAATTGTAATTTCTGGAATTTGGGCACATCTTCACCATGACTTCCTACAATGAGAAATTTAAGCACAAATTGTAATATCCCAAGTCCATAAATCAGAAATGCATGAGTTTAAACCTTAAAATGCTCAATTTAGCACAAAAATACAATTAACTTAATGCATTGGAACTCTAAATGTAAAAGTGCCTAAATAGCCATGTATTAGCCTAGGACAAGTGTTAATTTCCCAAAATTAGTGGTTAGAAACATAAAATAATTAGGTGCAATCATTCCCCCACACTTAGACCTTTATACTCCTGGACAAAGTATAGTTAAGCAATGACAATGGCCTAAGCTAATCAACAATCTCAAGTTGGAATGAGAAATTCTCAAGACATACAAAGGAAAAATTGACAATGTAATTAGAAGCAAATGGCAATATGTGAGAACTCTTAAGGATTGAAGTGTTTAACTCATCTCACAATGGGTTCTTTCGCTCAAATTGCTCAATATGCAACTTACCATAAGCTTGTAACAAATCTAAGATCTCCATTAATAAAGCAAGTATGAACTGAATCATGAGGACTTTGAGGTTCTAATGATGGGAGAAAGCTATATGGATCGAAAAATGAGATATAAAATGGAAATGGTTGAGATGCATGAGTAACATTCAAAAATGCTTTGTAGCAACTGAATTCACACATTTGAACTCAAACTAGCCACACATTTTAATATGCCCTATTTTTGCAACCTTTTTGCTTTTCTACCTTCCTTTCATTTCTTTTCTTTTCTTTTTCCGTTTTATGCTACCTTTTTCTTTTATTCATATGGCATCATACACATTTTCACAAGTGGCATTTACAATTCAACTTAACATAATGCTACATTCAACAACTTAATTCAATGCAGATCAACCAATGAATGGCTCAAATGGTGGACAATGAATGAATGATTAAGGCTTGTGTTTCGGATAAAGAGGTGATAAAATGAACGCCTCAGTCACTTTCAAAACACATATGCTAATGTAATTTTGACCAAGAGTTAGAACAAGTTCTAGAAGTTAACATATCAAGCAATATGCACTCATTAATGGAAATTAGGCTCAATTTACCTCACGGCAAGGCTAATCTCACATATCACAATTTAACAACCAATTACAAAGCAATTATCACAACGCAGACCTCAAACAAATCTCATATCTAATCGTCAAAAATTGAAAAGCAACGGCTAAGGTCATTGAAAACTCAACCCCAAAGTCCAAGATAACAAGCAATAAAAGGAGGGGCTTCTTGCACAAGTTTTTTAAAAAGTCGGGTAATCTAGGTTTTTACCAAAAACAAGTTAAAAAGCACTTGAATTCACTCATAACAAGTCTATCATGGCAAATGAGATCCTTTGCACATAATAGTAAAGCCAAAAGCAAAAACAAGCCAAATTTTGAAAAAAAATTCGAAAATAATCAAAGATTGCCCAAAGTTACCACTAATCAAGGGAAATAAAGCAAAGAAACCACAAAGATGCATCTATCCACTCCTAAGTGTGGGGTAATGATTGCACCTAATTATTTTATGTCTCTAACCACTAATTTTGGGAAATTAACACTTGTCCTAGGCTAATACATGGCAATTCAGGCACTTTTACACTTAGAATTCCAATACATTGAGTTAATTGCATTTTAGTGCTTAAATGAGAATTTTAAGGTTTAAAATCATGTATTTCTTATTTTTGGACTTGGGATATTACAATTTGTGGTTGAATTTGTCATTGTAGGAAGTCATGGTGAAGATGTGCCCGAATTCTAGAAATTACAATTTAGTGCTCGAATTTCAGAAATTACACCTAGGTCCCGCTGCACTGCATATCTCAATTGGGCAAGGACAAGTTGGGCAATTTGGGAGATTAAAGGAGGACAGAGATGGAATAAAAATTTTTGGGTTCATTGATGACTCCCCAATTTTAATTAGATTTGATATATATTTTGGTGTATTTGAGGAGTCATTAATTCAAAAAATTGAGAGATTTTATTGGGATTTGATAAGATATCAATTTGGTGCATAATTTGGGGACTTGATAATAAATATGTTAGTTTTAAAATTAAAAGAAAAAATGTTTTAGTTTAGGTAAAGTATTAAATAAATAGACAATAGTTTAAAATTAGAAAAAAAAGAGGTTGCTTCTTAGATTATTGTTATTATTATTATTATAACTCTTTTACCTTTGTAACTTTGGCATGTCATACTGTTTTTGTTGAATCAAGTGACGCCGTGGAGCTGAATTGAAATTCAAAATCAAAGCCCATAAAATGACAAAAGGTTGGATTAGAAATCAAAGCCCACAAAATGACAAAAGTTTGGAATAGAAATCAAAGCCCACAAGTCCTAAAACTAAGACATGCATTCGGGTATAGGGAAAGGAGGCCGTAAGCTACTGTGCTTCGTCTTCTGGCCGATACATCATCTTCACGCCGCAACATCACTATTCATCACCATCCTCATCAAGCTTTTGGACCGTTTTCTGAAGGGGCGAGCAAGAAAGAGAGATTGAGAGGGGGAGAAGCCTTAACTAGCAATCTTCATCTTCCTTGGCTTCTCCCCTGAGAGTGAGCAAGAGCCGGAGACGCTGCCGATCTGCGTGGCCGAAGTGCTGAACAGGAAGGGAAGGAGAGGAAGAACAACATTTTTAGGGAGTACTCTGAACAATCTATTGTACCTTTTCATCTTTCTTTGAATTATATGATCTGATTCTTGGTTGGATGTTGGTGATGGGATGATTATTCTGTGATTTTATTTGTAGTTATGATTAGCTAGTTAATTTGTTCTAGGCTTATTTTGAAGTTTTGTATGGACTGATGTTTGAACCTATTCTCTCTTGATGATTAATGATTATTAGGTTGTGAATTTAACTTGTGCTTTATTTATCCTAAGTGGTGGCCAACATTTAGCTTGTTAGCCTAATTAGTGGCTTGAGAGAGTATTAATTAAGCATAGAACTAGGTTGAATTCAAGCTTGTCTTAAAATTCCAAGTTGGGATTGAGAGTTTGTTAATGGGATAGAGATATTCATTAACCAAGTTTTGTAAAATTGAAGTGGGATGTTTATAAAGACTAATTAACATAATATGTAGTAAGAGATTATGCATATTAGTAGTTAATTAAGGTTTGGGTAAGCTTGAGAGAGTTATTCAAATGGATATGACTTCAAACATCAACTTAGTATTTATTAATTGTCATTAGAGGAGGGTCAATCAAGCATAATGAAGTACAAAGTGGATAAATAAGCCTAGACTGCTCTTGTTTTGAATTAAAGTTTTAATTTAGTTTTTGTCTAGCTATTTTCATTTTAGATGCTTTTAAAATTCAAAATACAAAAATTCTCACTCAACCTAGTTGATAATATAATTGCGATAATTAATCAACTTTTGCCTTAGTCCCTGTTGGAACTATAACCTTTTCTATACTATTTTTGACGACCCGTGCGCTTGCGGATATGCCAAACCTCGGACAAGTCATTCATTTCTATATTTTTTTAAATAGAGATTAAATGAGTAAGGGTCCCGTTTGGAAGCTTATTTGGGTATCCAGCAAAAACCCTTAGATTTTGGGCTTAATTTCCTTGAATCAAACAGGCCTTAAGCCCTTTCAGCCCTAAAATACATCCAGAGCACGAAAATACTGGACTCTCATCACCATTACAGCACACCAAAGTCCTCCATCGCACAAACCATCACCATCTTCACCATCCTCCTTCACCACCATCGCCAGCCTCCATCTCCACCTTCTCCACCTCCATCTTCCCTACCTAGGTCGGCGGTCTCCACCTCTCTCCTAGTCCATTATCATCCACCTCCTTCATCTCCATTTTCAATCACACCTCTCGGCCTTCATTTCCTCTCTTGAAGCTCACACACTTCACGCCATTTCCAAGAGCAAGCACACCTCACCATCATTTTCACTCTCATCCAGCTCCTTCTCTCCATTACCCATTCCTCTTTCTACTCACACACCACCCATTCATCACCTTCACCATTCTCATTTTCCATCGTCTCATTCATTTCTCATGGAGCAAGAAGGTCAATTCATTAATTGTGGGTTCAAGAGGATGATTGGCTAAAGTAATTGGGGTTTCTTGGTGGCAACAATGCAATTGGAGCTTCAATGCTTACTTAGGGGAGTTCTCTAGCTTCTTTTGTTTCTAGATTATGTAATTGATTTAGATTCTTAATTGTTTCTGCTTAATATGTAATTTTGGAACAAGAGATGCTATGTTTTCTATTCCTATGGGTAGATTTCTTTTGGGTTATGTATATAATTAAGTGATTGCTTTTATGTGCATAAACCTTAGTGTTAATCACTTGGCATAATGCAATTTGATGTGGTAGCATTGATTATCTACTTTGGATTGCTAGAATGGAGAGGGCTTCAATCTCAACAGCACCAGAGAGTTCAAGCAAGAGGACTCAATTTTATAACCCTTCCACTGGTGTGCCTGAACCTACTCAGCTTCCATATGCACCACCGAGCCTTCAATAAAGAGGACAACTATGTGTTACAACCTCCCAGCTCTTGGCACAAAGGCAATCTATGATTGTTGCTCGAACTAAAAGCCATGCCAAACAATTTGACACCTCCCACCCTCCCAACTCTCTTTGATTGGTTGTGTTGAATGGCATGTGAACCATTACTCTTTGGTTGTTTTTTGGTTGTATTAAATGGCATGTGGACCATTACTTTTTGGATGTACTAAATGGCATATGGACCATTACTTTTTTGGTAGTGTCATGAATGCAGTAGGTTGATGGCATGTGTTCCATCTATATGTATTGGAATGGCAAGTGGACCATCTTTATCTATGCAGAATGTGTTCCAATGTAAAGCGAAAATTGTTCCTTCTTTTTTGTACCTCATCTTTTCATTTTATTTATAACTACATTCTAAAAATATTCAAGAAAGAAGGAGCTAACTAATTAGCCATCAATTTTTCATAAATTAAGAAGTTCAATTCATACATATCATATTACAAAAGATTAGCATTACATATAGCCTACAACATTCCCTTTACCCACCACATATTATATCCGCATATACAAAATGTACATCCATACCCATGTCACAAACAACATTGCCATAGCAAATCTGAACTTAATCTTCCCTTTCCTTATTTCACTCTCATTAATCCCATTTCTCTCTTTCATCTTTGTCACCTCACATAAGATCGCATCAACTTCCTCAGATAATATATCAGCAAGCTTCCCTCCTCTAAGCTTCATGTTTTCATCATAGAGTTTATCTATATAATCAAGTAGCTCCTTTATCACCACATTTGCTCTCTCTCCAAAGTCCTCATATGCCAAGCAAAATACTCACAGCTCCCACCCTACAAAATTTCATAAGTTAGATTTCAACAAATTATTCATAAAATGCATAAACAAAAATATCCAGTACCACATCCACACCCATGTTTCAACGCATGACCACACCTAAGCTAAAAACAAAAACTTATATGGTATTCCATCTCCTCTCTATCCTTTGCCATCAGAGGTAGATAACGAGGATCAGTGAGGAAGCAGCACCGACAAGATCAACAAAGATGAAGAAGCAATCACACACATTATTTTGTTATTTTATTCATATTCAGCCATGAATTTTGGTACCACATAATCATAAATTCTAATTGTTCTTCTTCGACCAACAAACCAAATTTTTTTCGATTTTTTCAGGTACCACATGATCATAAATTTTGATTTCTCCTCAACTCACCTTTAGGTACTTGCAAAAAATATAAAACCTTTGAGATGGGTTTCCATCACTCCATGATGTCCATCTCGGAGCCAAAAACCCGTGACTACAATATCTCGTTGGACCTTCGAATGCTCCTCGCGACTAGGTTGTCGAATCAATGAAACCTTTCTTTTACATCTTCCCGTGCTTGAGCTTGAGGATGTCCCCATCTTTCTTTTGCTGGACCTTCCCCTGCATTTCCCATCCTCTAGCTCTGCCTTCGTGGGTTTTTTCGGCCAAAGTTTCTTCGTGGGTTCAAGTAGATGGATTTGGTGTGTCTGATGTCCTCTCCTTTTCCTAAATTTTATAAAGTAAAAGAAACAAATTTTGACTTGTCAACATGGCTTTTGTGTCACCGAATAACACTGACGTGTCAAAAATATAGCATCCACATGTGCAAATGGGGGGCCTAACATTGAAAACTCACAGATGTTAAGGAAAGTTAAGGGTGTGGACACTTTTGTCCCATTTTACTAACCATGTGGGCACTTTTGTGCCTAAAATGGATTTTCTGAACCACATTGTTTTTGTGAGTTGGTGACGGTACTTGTATTATGAAATTGTGTATTGTCAAATTATTAGGCTATATCTTTCAGCTTCTGCATGCTTATTTGTTTGATTGGATAACTGTATGAGGTTGATGGGTTATTTGGATATTTTACGGTGCACTACTAGAAATAATAATATTAACGTCACTTATCCACGTCCGTTTCTGAAAAAACTGATGTAAAAAACAGGCGATGGTATTTTTGTAATTTTTTGGGTGGCTTTTAACGTCAATTGTAGATAATAACAGACGTTAAAAAAGGTCGATGGCATTTTTGCAATTTTTGTGAGACTTTCCACGTCTCATCTAAAACAAAAATGACGTTGAAAATAGAAGCGGTGGCATTTTTGCAATTTTTATGAGACTTTTCACGTCACATCTAAAACAAAAGTGACGTTGAAAATAGAAGCAGTGGCATTTTTGTGATTTACTGGAGACTTTCAATCCTTAATTCCCTTCATCTCCCTCTGCACAAGTACTCTCCTCCTTCTCCAAGACCCGATTCCATCGCCCTCCCTTCATGTTTGGTGCTGCACCCTTCGGCGGCGCACTCTCCATTCGTTCAGATTAAGGATACAAGCCTGGCACTCTCGAGTATGAGTAGTTGAAACGATCCACCGCACCATCTTCTGAATCCACCGCTCAGGACATTGTCTCCGCCGTCGATTTTGGTGACGGCGTCTCCTCTGTCATCTCCGTTCTTCTCTTCGTTGCCTTCTTATGTGTTGATGGGTTTGGACGAATTTTCTTTGATAAAGTTTATATTTTTATGCCTTTCTCTGGATTGTATGTTGTGCTTCGGTGGATTTCGCAATATGTTGCGATCGGATTGTCATTGATGCTTGTTCTTGTCTTTCTTGCTTCTGTTTCTTTGATGTTTTGACATTTATGAGCATTAGGGTTTTCTTTTCTGCCGAGTTTTTACTTTTTACACGCCCTGAATTCTTCTCGAGATCACTTATGTGTATCTTGTTTCGTTTCTCTGCTATTGTATTGTCCTCCTCTTATTTTTTGATGTTATGGTTTGCAAAGGGTTAAAAGGCAAGGGTATTTATCATTCCTATATCTATATGTGGACATGACTTAAATTTTGGTGGATTCATTTCCTTGAGCCTTTGTCTGGTAATCGCTGCAGTTTTACTCTTTGAATTGAGCTAATATGCTTACACACACAAATGGATCTGCATTCTCTTGCAGTCTTGTTTCCATTGCTCAAGTACCAGCAAAAACATCCTCACAACTACATCCTGCTTGGACTCTTCACTGTGTCTATAAGCTTGACTGTTGGAATATCCTGCGTTAACACCAGCGGTTTGTATCATTCTTCTCAATTGTCTGATATAATGAACGGAATAAAAAAAGACGGCATAGTCAAAATTCATGTTTCTTGTCGGATACCGAACTCATTCCTATATTATCCTCTTCCTATTAATGGAGTAATCAACTAGGATACTGTGTAATATTAACATTTATCTGATTATATCTCGGTGGATTGCCTGCAGGAAAAATTGTGCTTGAAGCATTGATTTTGACCTTAGGTGTGGTTTCCTCTCTAATTGCCTATACCTTCTGGGCTTCAAAGAGGGGCAAGGATTTCAGCTACCCTGGTCCTATATTGTTCGCCTGTCTCTTTACCCTCTTCCTCACTAGCATGATGCAGGTGTGATATTCTTTCACATTTCATAATAGCTAGTCATTTCTAAACAGACTTTTCATAGTACATTTAAAGAGAGAGAGAGAGAGAGATTTATGCAGTTAGATTAAAGATGCTGTCATATGTTGTCTAATTTCCTTCATGGTCTCTGGATTCTGCAAATTTACACATTGAATTCTTGCTAGGTTGGTTTGACATGAGACTTAATGTCTTTCTTCGCAGATGTTCTTCCCGAGATGCTGAATGCAAATATTATTTACTCCCTGGCAGCTAAAGGGAATTTAATTGGTGTTGAAAGCAAGGTGTAGCCTGATTCTTTGTATATCAGACAGTTGTTCCATATATTGCATTGCTCCTGAGGTACTAAAAAGAAATTATTGGCCTGAAGTAGATATATAGAGTGCTGGAGTTTTAATTTAGTTCTATCTTTTAGATTTGCTAATAACATTGGGGATTATTAGGATTGTTAGTTTTATTGTTTTAATTTAGTATTATCTTTTAGATTTGCTAATAATATTGGGAATTTGCCAATAATATTGGGTATTTTTAGGATTGTTCTTACACTTTAGGAATTGTATGAGATGTTGCTTTTGTATTGCCTTCACACTATGTTGCAGTTTCATAGTTGTGACTGATAACTATCAAATTTTACTTCCAATGTTCATACCTGCATTTTTTTTATTGTGGGTGATTCCAATCCAAAAAATTGCCCTTATTTTTATGATCAAATTTTCATGTATGAGCATTTTTTGGAGGAAAAAAATGCCCCTATTTTTAAAAAAAAAATTCTGGGACTTTCCATGTCCCATATTATATAACAAGGGACGTGGAAAATCTGGCCAGGCCTTTTCTTGTCTCTTATTAGCTAAATAAGGGACATGGAAAGTAAAAATACCCCTATTTTTTTAAAAAAAGAAATTTGGGACTTTCCACGTCCCATATTATATAACAAGGGACGTGGAAAGTCTAGGCCAGGACTTTTCTTGTCCCTTATTAGCTAAATAAGGGACGTGGAAAGTCTGGGACTTTCCACGTCCCTTATTTAGCTAATTAGTGACAAGAAAAGTTCCGGCCAGACTTTCCACGTCCCTTGTTATATAACATGTGATGTGAATTCTCAGCTACAATAAGCAAAAAATAATCAAACTAGGGACTTATCTACGTCACTTTTTTCATAAGTTGTGACGTAGAAAATATAACTTTCCACGTATGGTATTTTTAGTGACGTTAAAAGGTCATTTTTTCTAAGTCACTAGTTTTAATGTCACATAAAAAAGTGACATGAAAATCCCGAAATAACAGACTTAGAAACCCCTTTCTGCAGTAGTGGTGGTATGCTGTTTGACTGTGCCAATGTTGGATTTCGATCAATGATACATGTTTCCGAGATCATTGTGCTTTCATCACATGCATGTGATTTACATCTATGTAGAGAAGGTTATATGTGTGATTATGTTATGTGGAAATGCGCTTTGTATGATAAATTCAGGGTTGTAGACCCAAGGCCCAATTATTATGTGAATATTGATTAATATGTTTGTCTAATAACCATGTTAGATCAGTTTTTTCTAACATAGATATGTTGAATGGAATGTTTATAGGTATATGTGATTTTGATAACCATGTTAAGCCGTTCTTTATTTAACATGGTTAATTATTTGATAAATCAGGTGAATCTTATTATCCATGTTAGGTGGTGTTGTTCTAACATGGATAGTTAATGGTATGTTTGTTTTATTAACTATGTTAGGGAATTTCTTTTCTAACATGGTTAGGTATTTTATTATCCATGATAGTGAATATATTGTATTAAGGTTTTGCTTTTTTTCCCTATCATGGATAGCGTTTTAAATTATTTGCAATGTCTTTTCCTAACTATGATAGGGGCGTTGCAATTTTATGGGGTTCCTTTTCCTATCATAGTTAGCTTTAATAATTTTGTTTCGAGCACGATTTCTAAAATGATATGGAAAGGTTCCTAAACATCCATGATAGTGTTTTGGAAAGGTTAGAAAAGTACTTTTCTATCATGGATAGCAAGGCTAATTATTATTAAACCTCTTTTTTAACCGTGATAGCTTTAAATTGAGTGTTAGTAAGCTTTTTTTTTTCTATCACAGTTAGTAACTTGCTTTTATTTTTGAAAGGGTCCTTAGATCAATGTATGTTTGATTGTGATTGGTTATTAGGGGTTAATTATAGATTAGTAAGTAGGATTTTATAATGCTCGCATGTTTGATTATGCCCGCACAACTCCTTTCATGAACTTTCCTCATCCACCTAAAGGTATGTTTATAATTGCTTCAATTTGTTATCGTTAACTAAAAGTACTTGTGTTGATATCAGCTTATTTCATACACATAAGTATTACTTGGTGGATGCTAGCTATCCAACACCTATTGGTTACCTTGGTCCATACAGATGTGAGCATTATCATCTCCCTCATTTTCGTAGAGCATCATGTAATGTCTCACATCGGCTGGGTTCGGGATGTCCCAGGGAGATATAAGGTGTTGGGCTCCCCTTCCCCTTAAGACGCGTTTTCACGGGTGAGTATAGGAGGCTTCAACCATTATCCCTACCGTGAGGAACAAAACCGTGAGGGGCATAGCTATGTCACCAAAGCGAACAATATATTGAAAGAGACCTTGGATTGTTACATATGGTATCAGAGCCAGGCTCGGGTCGGTGTGCCAGCAAGGGCGCTGGGCCTCCAAGGGGGTGAATTGTAATGTCTCAGGCTGGGTTTGGGATGTCCCAGGGAGATATAAGGTGTTGGGCTCCCCTTCCCCTTAAGACGCGTTTTCACAAGTGAGTATGGGAGGCTTCAACCATTATCCCTACCGTGAGGAACAAAACCGTGAGGGGCATAGCTATGTTACCAAAGCGGACAATATCTTGAGCGAGACCTTGGACTGTTACACATCAAGGCTTGAAAATGACAATGAGGCCTTCAATTATTTCCATTCCAATCTAAGGTCCACAATAGAAAGAACTTTTGGGATTTGGAAGAATAAGTTTCAAATTTTACATAAAATGTAGCTATGAATATCCAACACAAGTTAAGATTGTTTGTGCAACGAGCTATACATAATTTCATTAGAAGAACATTTATTTCTGATCGCAACTTTTCACAACATGAACAAGAAGATGGTGATAGCGATGATGGTGATGGCAGTGATGATGATGATGAATTCTCACCTACACCTTCGATAGCTTCTTCATCTGACATGGCTCGTTTTCGTGATTCTATAAGAGATCGAATCATTCATTATACACGAGACTGCTAGTCATGTTGTATACACATTTTGATGCACCCAATCATTTACAATCAATGAAATGTAATGATTCATCTACCATGAACAAATGTATTTGGTTTTTGTAGGGTCTTCTCTTATTAAATGTCTTCTCTTATTAAATGATATTAATACAATTTTTAGCAAATAAATGACCATATAGACCTTGATTAAAAATATATAACACTGCTTTTATTTTTTAAACCCCCATTTTTTGCCAATTAAACATTTATTCATACGTTTGATTGCATTTTTTCCTAAAAAAATGGTTATTATTAATAATCAAATATATACATAAGGTTGGGGGGGGGGGGGGACAAAATAGAAGTGGTTGAAATATTGATAAGAAATAGCAAGCAAGAGCAGGTGCATTCTAGTGCTAGATAGGGTTTGATTCCATATTTTAATATAAAATGTCTTAAAAGCATAATTAGAATTTAAAAATTGTATGTGTTTCTACTATTCCTTAATACGTATATTTTTAGTTGTTTAATTATATTATAAAATATTTAATGTTATCATTTTAATTTGTGCAATAATTTTTTTTAAAAAAATTTATTATTTATTATATAATTTGATCATTTAAATCTTTGAAATAAAATTTTTCCTTTAAATGCAATTACCACATTAGCTATATCATTTTTGGATATTTATACATTAAAAAGTGATTCTAATAACACTTAGTTTATCCAAACACTCTCATTTTATCAAAGCCATTATTTTAGAAAAATTATTATGCTCAAAAGCTATTTTTAAACTATTTTCTCAAAAGCTATTCTCAAAAAACAAATTCAAATAGGCCTTTTGTCTCCCCGCATTTCCACATCATATCCATCTCTTTTTCTGCCCTTGACCTTTTAAATTGGGCCAAGTTTTGTGTCAAGATAGGTACCACCCTCTTCCTACAAGTATGCTTCTAAGGATCGAACTCGCACTCTCCCTCCTGGGATTGTCAGCCACTTTACCATTATGCCTAACATACACTTGATAATCTCTTTTTATTTTTTATAATGGGGTTTATGGTTGGAATTACCAGTGTGAACATAGCCAATGAGGATATACCCACCGTATCTCCTCATCCTCAACGTCTCCTAGCTGCTGGAAGGTTATGCCGCTCAACCTTTATTCCTTCACAATTAGGACTCACAAATGATGACCTTGTAATCGCATATGCTTTCTCCTCGTCGGCACGCCCCTACCACAAATTCACATGCCTCTTTGTGGGATTTTGTTTTTAACAATTTTTGAAGTAAATAATGTACACCGGTGAATTATGTTTTCTTTTAATATATTATTTATAAGAGTTTGGTTAATTAATTATAAAGCATGGCCAGAAATATTCAGTTGAAAAATTAAGACTTTTCAATAAGTCACATCATAAAACATTATAGACATTTTTATAATAAGGGCTAGAAAAATATCTTTCGTTGGATTATTGTTTTGGTTGAATCGAGTTGGACTGTTATACTAGTACTGTAGCATCATATTATGATCCTCCATACCGCTCAACCTTTTATCAATTAGGATAGTACAAATTACTGGTCTAACAAAAATTAGGATATACAAAATGGTACACTACACGTTGTAAGATCAGAGGCTTCTACGAGTATGGGTGTGTTTGAATCGACTTATGTAAAAGTGACTTATATATAAATCAGATTGAAATTAAGTCAGATTGTGTAATAACTTTTATGTTTGGATGGGCTGTGTGAAAAGTGATTTATAAGTGACTTTTTTTTCCATAAGTTAGATTGTGTATGTTTAGATAATTTGTGATTAGATGTGAAAATAAGTCAGACTTTGTGGGCCCCACCTTATAAATGACTTATAAGTCAGAAATGAGCTGTTTTAAACAGCTTATACTTATTTTTCAGATCTAATGAGTTTACTTGTAATTAGTCAGATAACAAATAACGTGGTGACAGGGTTCACCTATGGATTCCTCCTTTTTTTGTTGATCGGGTTGTCTTTTCGCTTATATACATGTATGTATATATATTGTCTGCTATTTAATATTTTTCAGTTCTTAAATAAAATAAATTTATCTAATTTGATTAGATTAATATTACTATTTAAATTGGTTTAAATCACAAGATATTATTAAAATACCTTAAGCACCTGCTTTTATTCTCATACTCCCTCTCTTGCTAAGAGCATCAATATGAATAATTTAGGAAAGACTTAAAAAAAATAGAAAGAACTCTTATACTTAAGAACAAACCCACGTTCCCAAATAAATTCTATAATTAAATAAGGGAGGGAGTATTTTTTTTTTTTTTTGATACAAAAGAAGGGAGGGAGTATAAGAACAAATTGAGTAATCCTGGGAAATTGGAAAACATAAAATAATTGGTTAATTATATTATATATTATTCCTTTTCACCGTTAATACAAGAATGGTTTAATGCTTTTGGCAGGCAATTTGAACCATGCCCCAATGGGGCAAGAATGGTTTAATGCTCTTGAATAATTTTAACGAGTCTAAAGAAAGTACTTATAAAATTGATTTGTACAAATTTTTTGTCAAAACTAATTTATTTAACTTATAATTTAACATATTACAAATAATACATATCATATATTATGATTAACTGACTTATTTAACTTCCCTAATCTCTTAAAAAATGTCAACTATGTCTTATGTTAAGTAATACAGACAGTACATAATCTCTCTAAAATATTTATATCTATCATTTTTTTTTTAAATATTTATGCCTATCATTAATCATAAGCTTATATGTCAACAAATCCAACGAATTAATCCGGAGAAAAATGATAAGTATATTAAATAAAATAAAAAAATATCTTATATTTAAAATCAAAACTACTTTTAACCTTGCACTTAAAAAATTACTTTTAACCTAATGCTAATATTTAAGAATGAATGTGATATTTTATATAACATATATGGTACCTTTAATCTTCAACTATGTTGACTTAATTTGAAGAGATTATAAAAGCTAAATAAATTTTTTAATTACATATAAAAACTCAAGATAAATTAGTTTAAAACAATTGATAAATATATTAATTTTAAATTAATTTATTTAGTTTTCTTAAATTAGATCTCCCAATTTATTTATTTATTTATTTTTATAAATCAATTTAGATTTTTTATTTCACACGATTGATAAGTTCTGGAAGGCATTGGTGTGGGAAAACAGGAAAATAAAAATCTAAACCGTGTGACCGCTGCGGCTATCAGCTTCACACGACCGGTAATAAGACAAGAGATTGATGACGTAACTAATGATGCAAATGATCTCTACCGTCCATCTTTTCCATCCAAACCCAGCACATGGCCCAAATGCCTGCCACGTGTAGAGACACAAATCCTCCACGTGTAAATGTTCATCATCACCCCTACACCCATCAATCTGTATCTGTAATAAGAAACGGCGTGAGGTGAAAGAGCATCACAACGCTACAATAAGCCTATAAATTTAAGATCCCTCTAACAAATGTGTCTCAATGCTTGCTTCTTCAATTCGCATATTGTGTGGTAGAAACATAAGAGTAGCTTCTCCAATTTGTGCCTTTAGTCACTGCTCAAAACAATTCTTAGCTAAACCTACGAACGCAATCCAGTTAAATCCTCCTCAATTTTCATCCTTCAGCGTTTTCATTAAATCGAGGTTTTCGAGTCCTTTATCTCTCGCTTTTAGAACAGATCGCACGATGGCTTCTCAGTCAAATCCTCAATCAGTCCACAATTTCACCGTCAAAGTAAGTAGTTGCTTTGAAATCGAATCTCTACGTCACTTGGGTAATTTTTTTTTAATATAAACTTGCTTGTTATTATTCGGCTTGGCTGTATTATTGCGTTTGAAGTTTAAATGTTCACGTCCTTTTGGCTTTGTGAGATTGTTGACTCTTATGGGGTTATTTCACAGTTATCATTTAATTTATGAGGTTTACCTTTTGCTTGCAGGATGCCAAGGGTAATGATGTTAATCTTGGCGATTATAAAGGGAAGGTCCTTCTGATTGTCAATGTTGCCTCACAATGGTTAGCTTCCTTGTTTTCAAACCCTTTGTCTCCTTATCATCTTCTATATAGCATAATACATATAACGGAATGGTATATCAATAAAATCATAATCAATTTTTTGCTGATAGTAGCTACAGGGTGTGTGGGACTGAACTTTGTAGGATCTACCATTTATGTGTAATTCACTAAAAGTCATATATTGTGTTTAACTTATCTGAATTGACAAAATTGACTAAATGATCCCCTTAATTATGGAGGGAAATTGAATGGTTCGTGATTGAAAAAAGGGTGTGGTTGGCCTTTAGTGTTCAGAGAGATTACAGTGTAATTAACTTTTATCATTTATATATATGTCTTGCCGTTACCTTTCTTCCCATTGCATTCCTTCTACCGATTTTAATGTTTAAAATTGTTGGACGCAGTGGCTTGACCAATTCAAACTACACAGAGCTGGGTCAATTGTACGAGAAGTACAAAGGCAAAGGTTTGTTTTTTATTATTGTTCTCCTCCGTACTTGTTTATTCTTCATTCTGTCTGTCAGTGCCATTGTTTTGGTATTCTTTTTGCTGGCATAGCCTTTCAATACTTTGGAACGGACATGGGAATCAAGTTTGGTTATATGAATCCATCTATGTATTTACATATATGTGCTCATATCTGCCTAGTACCACACTTAGATTCCCGTTTAAGGTCAAGCTGCTCTTTGTGATCTAAATATTTGGTTTTCTTTACGCAGGTTTTGAAATTCTGGCTTTCCCTTGCAACCAGTTCGGTGCACAGGAACCTGGAACTAATGAACAGATAGTTGAGTTTGCTTGTACTCGCTTTAAGGCTGAGTACCCCATTTTCGATAAGGTATTGGACAATTGTGTGTACTGTCAGTAGTTTTAATGCCCCTATATTCTTGATCATAGGATATGTTTTGATGTTGACAATAGATTCGTGTATGTTAAAGTTTAAGGCTTAAGATTATTCATTCGAAGATGTAGTAGGAAACTGGATTATGTTCCCATCTAGTCAACCAAACGTCCAATAAGAGAATGTAAAAAATAATGATAAAAAATCCGAACCTGGAGTTTTATATTTAGAAAGTTGAGCGGTCTACATCTCCGGTGGATTGGTAGAGCATGTGATTGTGATATGTTAAGTTTTGAACCATTCTTGCTATAAAAAGAAGTAACTTGACATGCATAGTTTTCATTCCGAACCTAATAAATTTAAAAAAAAAAAAAAAAAATTAAATGTTTAGATCTTACAAATGGCATCTGTTATTGTTTCATTCCGAATCTATTAAATTCAGCCGAAAAGGGTGAAAAGATTTTACAAATGGCATCTGTTGTTATTTTACACATGGTCGCCATAAAAAAAAAAAAAAAAAAAAACGCTATACTTCTATCTATTTCTAAGTTAGTTCTAGTGCTTTAGTTTTTTTTTTTTAAAAAAAAAAAAATTCCTTTACCCGTTCAGTTATTGAAACTTTATAATCTTCTACAAGTTTTAAGTGCCTTTCTACTCTATCTTGACTTGAATAACAAGTTGCAAATTTTAAAGGATTAATGAAATTAATGTTTACTCTTGATTTTAAATGCACTAGTTGTCCTGTTTTTGATATAGTTCCATCATTTTTATGTCATCCTGTTCATGAAATTATAGGTGGATGTGAATGGTGATACTGCTGCTCCACTGTACAAGCATCTGAAATCAAGCAAAGGTGGACTGTTTGGAGACAGCATTAAATGGAACTTCTCCAAATTCCTCGTCGATAAAGATGGCAATGTGGTGGACCGTTATGCACCCACCACCTCTCCTCTCAGCATTGAGGTAAGAAGAAGACGATTCTTTATAAAATCACACTCAAGATTCTGAAATTTGTCATACTGATGCTGTTTTCCCCCTTTGTTGATATCTGCAGAAGGACATCCAGAAGCTGTTGAGCGCATGAAGTACTGCAGGAACTAGTAAACTTTAAAGAACAAGTTATTATGAATAAAGGAATGTGATTAGTAGGCTAGAAACTGTTAGTCTAGTTTCCTCCTTTTGAGTTTGCGTACTCAAATAATTGATGTGCTTGAAATATGCATGTATCTGGTAGTGAACATGTAACTGTGTGGACTGCTTTATAGCTTGTGTTGAGTCTTTTTGTGCATGATTTCTGTATTTATGATTCTCATCCGAACCCATATGTCAACCTATAAATGACAAAATGAGAGTTAATTTTCCCCAGTCAATTCAATAATAATTTGGGAAAAATATTTTGCCCTTGCAAATTTGGATTTTTTTTATTTTTTTTTTGGGTTGCTGAAAGTGGCTAATAAGACAATTTAAGGAACTGAATACCGAAACAGTTCGGAAAGTGATGTAAGAGTGGTCTAATTTAGGATTGAATCGGTGTCGAACTGATTATAAAATAATACTCCCATATTTTAATTAAAATATATTAGAATATTCATGAAAAAAAAAAGCATTAATCCTTTTTTAGTTAAAAATGCAATTCATTTAACAAAGATAAAAGGATTACATAAGATCATGTCCCACTTGCAGGTTACTTGGCAAACAAGATTGGATCAAATAAACAAACCGAAGCTAAAACACGTTAGAAGGACAAAGTTACCAGCTCGATCCCCATGTGTTCGGTGAGTTGCCAATAAGATCGAATCATGGTTTTTCAGCAAGAAGGGAAAGGCAACATAAAAAGCAAAGTATTAATGGAGTAGACACTTATCACACTTATAAAAACACAACAAAAAAATGAACACATATGGGGGCTATTCGGTGCTGTTTTTCTTTTTTAAAAAGTTCATAAAAAAAGTGTTGTAAAATTATTTTTAAAAACAAGTTTTGGAAACAACAAAACATGTTTCGGTAATTGTTTCTTGAAACAAAGTTTGACAGAAATATATAATTGACAGAAATTTGTAGCGAGAAATCGGTAAGGACAAAGAGGTGAAATAAACGCAACTGTCTTTTGAAAGTTTGAAGGAAATGACAAAATTGCCATCCAATAAAACATTAAGTTTCTTTCAAAAGCACCCACCCCTACCAGCCATAGGAGCTCAAGCTACCGTCGGTGAGAAACTCCAGATGTTGTTGGATCCATCAGGTGCCAGAACTCCGCAGGGTATAATTTTTTTTTTTTTTTTTGGGGGGGGGGGGGTGTTTGGATTGCATAAAGTGGGATTGTCGAAAAGTGGTCACCAAATCTGTTAACATACATGGTGCAAAAAATAAAAATATAAGTGCACTCTTTAAATTTGTTTCAATTTTTTCCCAATTCCTGTTTGCAATTACCAAGTTCTGATATATATTATCAAGTCAACTTATAAAATCATCAAGTTCTTATATATGCAAATTCATATATTAAATTACTGATTTGATTCATGAAATTATTAAGTTTAGATATGACATTACACATTCCCAAGTTTTCATTAGTAATTACCAACTTTTCAATAGAGGCTACCAACTTTTGCTTACCAAAAAACAAATTCAAACTTTCAACTCATTTTCAGCTTTTGATAAGCCATTACATAATTGAAATATACAATTACCAAGATGACATACAATTACCAATTTGAGCTATAAAATTACAACCCTTTACCAAATTGAGATATGCCAAGTTGGTAATCACAAATAGAGTTGGTAAGCCTAAAGAACTTGGGATAGTGAAGATAGAAGCTGGTAAAGCGTACATTAATTTGGAAGTAACTTGACATTCTTGAAATGTTAAAAGTTGGTAAACACATATTGAAACTTGGGAAACCCATATAGAAAGTTGCTGAGCCTAAATACGAAGTTCTAAAGTCCAATAATATGTCGGCAAAACGCAATTGGTTACTGGACTTTACAAAAATTATTGTTTTATAAGGTATTTTTGTCATTTTCTATAAACCTTCAAAAGGACAATTCAGTCAATGGCATCTATTTATCCTTACCCAATTTCGTTGCACCTTTATGTTCTTTACATCTTTTGAGAATACTTTTAGGGTTTTCCTTAATTTCATTGATAAATTTCAAAAAATAAAGTATACTTTCTCTGTTTAAAGTTATTGGGATGAGGGTTATTTTTACCCCGGAAGTTTTCACTGAGAATCGTTGGGTACTTGGAAGTTTTTTAGGATCAATTTTTCTTTGAAAGTTTGCAAAATGTATTAATGTCAACCTATCGTTATCCAGTGTTAAGTCTGATACCTCAGCATAATGGGTTTAACAAGGATATTGAAGTGGTATGCCATAAAAGACTTTCAACTGATAAAACGGTCAAATTTAACACTAAATGTGACATTGATACATTATTGATCCTAAAAAAACTTAAAACTTCAGAGTATTCAACGATTCTCAATGAAATCTTTCGGGGTTAAAATAACCCTTATCTCTAATGTTATCCATGCCAAGGACTACAATCTTTGAATTGAACATCGAATGCAAAAATAATTGAATAAACAAAGAAATTGTAACATATTGAATTATCCTTAATGGTGTTTTAGCTAAGAGAAATCACTGTTACTTTAAATTAGCGATCGAAGTGGTGATTGTTTTTTTTTAACCATTAGTGACAACATGACCACGCCAAGGAGACCATAAACGCGAGCATGTGTGCCTTTTCTTCTCGTTCTCTAAATTGGTAGAGAAAGTTTTGTTAGGAAGTTTGAGTTGAAAATGTGGGTCCACACCCCGTTTCCTCCAACTTTTCCTTCCTCACATTTTTTTCTATCATTTAAACAAGAGAAAACTCGCTTCTCCGCTCATTTTGCTTGGTTTTCTTTCCTCACTTTCTCTCCATCCAAACAAGGGATAACATGAGAAGAATTGTAAATTATCAATGGAAGCGAAAGACTCAAGGGCATTGCCAATCATGTGACAATACATAACCCAGATTTGTTCAAGTCAAAATAACCAGAAGATAGCCCAATAAACACACCAAACTTGATACAGATGTATTAGTTTCCTTCATTTAACCAGAAAATTTGGCTCAAGTCAAAATAATCACTTAAACCGCACAATGTTGGGATTGTTATAACATATGTTAGATTCAGAGCAAACTTGTGACCAGTAATGGATGGATATGATAACTAGCAGAGAGATGAGAGTTACAATGCTTGCAAATTCAGCTGATGTACAACAACAGGTGTATGTATATACACAATTTTTTGTTCAGCCTCGGGTCAAGTCAATACCAGTATGAGTATGTGTGTGTGAGCTTTTCAGGTCCCCTGGCCACATGGCTGATGCAGATAAAGTGTAGTTTTGAGCACTTGCTGGAGTAATAGGGCTATTTATCTTGTTACCATCACGCTGAGACTGAGTTTGAGTCTGAGTCTTAGGCTCAGAATTCTTCTCAGCCTTGGGAGAGGTTACTTGCTTTGTCTTCATCTTAGCGCTTCCATATACAAAACTGCACACCACCACCTACACCGAATAACATTTCAGCATCATTAAGCAAGAAATTGCTCCCCCAGTCCAAAATGTAGCTGTGTATGAGCTGAATGTCTAATTTACAGATGGAAATCAATTAAGGTAGTCATTCTGTAAATGTGTTGGTTTGTCTAAAATACCCCCTCTAATCATTACTCTTATTGAACAAAACCTCCTTTAATATTAATATATGCAATCAGTAGTTATAGTTTGGGGGGAAAAAATTTGAGGTAAAGTGGTCTGAATACATTTAAGACCAAAGCAAACCCCTCAGCTACTTCCTACTTTAAGAGTGGAGGACGTAGTAAAATATTTGTAATAATATTAGTATATCATAGCTCATGCACTTTGAACGCAAATTGAATCGTCTTCCTTCATACATTCATGTATTTGGAGTGTTACCACAGAATGTGGGGGGCATATGTCAGAAACTCAGAATTACACTCATGCAATGATATATTCACTTTCATGAATTTAGAAGATCCAGACTCTGGCATAATTTGATAAAAAGAGAAAAAGAATAAGGAAGACTGTGGGATATAGGTCAACATTAAATATGCATGTTTAGCAGCATACTAAATGCCGCCTAAAACGCCAAAAACAAAAGGATAAAGTAAGTTTTGGGAATCTGAGGAATATACCTGAACTGGACTTGCGGCCATAAGCACAGCAACACCACCACCAATAACTTGACCATCAGGGCTAGAAAGAGAAACACTTAAACCCCCAGTTCTATCCCGAGGTCCCCCATCTTCAGCAACCAAGTATGAGCCAGACAAGCATAAAATTTGAAATCGGCCCTGCAAAAGACAACACAAGAATGAAAGATTCAAGGATGCAGCTTAATTATTTCACTGAGAACTATCTGCAGTTGCAATGTCTTTAGAGACACCAAAAGTAGCACTTAATGTTTAAATTATGGTCTTTCCTCAGGAGCCAATCTAAGATTGTCTTGCAAATCAACAACACCCAATGAGGTCACTGCCACCAACAAGCCAGCACACCTATGCTTCAGATTATCCATTTAACACAATTCCTCACATATGGAAGCCCTTTATCGTGTTGTCATTCAGGTAAAATATTTTGAAATATACAATTCACATTATAGCGTAACAGCTGGCTTCACTTTTAAACAGTTATATTTCAAGGGTTGCTTATGTGAACTGCATTAACCTTCTCTTTTATTAACTGATACAGAATCATATGTAAAACATTATATCTGGTAAAACAAATACAGTACAGTGCAATCATAACAGCAGAGATAGCTTTAAGTAGAAGAAAAGGGTAGAACTGATGAGTCATTCGTTGTGTTTACTTTAAAACACCAAAAGAGGAGCAATTAATAATGCAAGCGTTGCCAATATAAGATGATAAAGGATAAGCATTGTGGTTTAGTGCTTAAACCTCATAAGTGAGACTGATGTTTGTTGAAGCAGGTTGGCGTAGAGTGACTGAAGAAACTGTGCCAGTGCCTGACATGATACATAGAGCCCTTGGTCTCTGCTGAGATAAAGACAATAACTTTGCCACAATGTCCTGAAATCCAAGAAACAAATAAACAAAAGAAAATAAAAAAACAATTTTGAAGACTAAGATTATCAATATAATAATCATGTCCATAAATTAAAACAGACTTGGAAATAAAAAACTCTACACAGTATGATTTGTGCTTCATCCTATCAGCAACTGTCTTTACTTGGGTGGGTTGCCCATCTTTTCCATATCATATTCTGGTATTAACTTGTACCCAGTTGTGACTATCTAAATTATGTTATTTACTTATTTTCAGTAATTTGCACTTTGCAATTATAAAAGAACCATGGTCAGACGTGGCATACCAGCATATCAATACTCAGAACAGAAATAACAAAACAGGCTTTATTGACTAGACTATTTTTCTCTCCATTGAATTCTTAATGCAGGTATGCCTCCTGAAAACACACCGATCGAAACTTTCACAACTTAGACAATGTTTGAGGCAACTCTAATCTTTTTACAGTTGCAGAAAATAACTACTAATTTGTATTCAACATTTAAAAAAAAAAAAGAGATAAACAAATAAACTTATAAAATCATTATATTATATAAAATGCAATATAATAACTACCTCCCCAGCTCCAATGGTGATAACATGAGGTGCAAAAGCAAGTCCGGCTGAACTGTTCATCCATTCACCTAGGAAGAAATAAACAAAAAATGTTAATAGTCCACACTCCATACGTCGCAATGCATAAGTGCGGATAAAACTACCAGCACCTGCCAGCTGTATCCATAAAAAATAAAGAAACGGAAGGTAAAAGAGGAGAAGGAAACTCAAATCTAATTTCTCACGAGTTTTCAATTCAAAACATCCTGAACAACCAACTGATTAAGTATTCCAGACACTGAACATGAATTAGAATCATGTTGGCTTCAAGGATTTCTCAAGCAGATTTCATGATTAACAAGCAGCCAAATCAAACAAAGCTAAGTTAAGAATATCAATGACCTGCCATAGGCTAACGATCCTTGTAAAAACACACTAGTAGCCTGTTTTCTTCAAATGATACAACAAAAAAGAATTCAACAGCTTTACACCGAAGTAAGTCACACAATATCAAGAAAAATCATTTGTTACCCAAAAAAAAAGGAAAAAATTCATGACTGATTTGATATCAAAGTAGAGAATTTGCCGACGAGAAACTTCACATCTACAGTACATCAGGAAAATAAGAACATGATGCACATAAAATCAGCAACAAATGAAAATCCTAATAGAAACATACCTAGAGCCGCTAGCTGCTGTTTCCTGCCAGAACCAGGTGGACGTCCCCTATTCCGTTTCTCAGAGGATGTGCCTGAACCTGGGGTAGAATTAGCACTTCCAGACAAGGTAGACAGCCTCAAAGAAACAGGCCCATCAGGACCATATTTACGAGGCCTTCCTCTCTTCTTCTTCAAGGGTTCACCTGAAGAAGGTACTCCAGGAGAGGAACTTATGTTAATGCCTTGACTAAAATTACTACGAGGAGGCTCTACTGAAAATGTGGAACCCACAGAACCACCTCGGACATTAGACTGAACCTGAAAGCTAACGTTTGTCAAAGGTCTAAAACCAGGAGGTGATTGTTGGAACCCCTGAGCTTGTGTTCCAGAGCCAGACCCAGAAACATTTCCTCTATGAATGTAATACGGAGCTGAGCCACCAGAGAATGCCATAGCCTCTCTCCCATCCATGCATTTACTAAGAAATTTGCAATAAATATACAAACTTTCGGGTAACTCTGCTCAAAATACTCAACCCCAAAACTTTCAGAGCAGAGCAATCTTCTCAAACTACTTTCAGTAAGACAAACCAAAAGAGGGGATTGCCGGGGTTTCTCCAAATGTTAATAAATAAAAGGCTTAATCGGCGATAAAAGATTCAATTTTTAGCCCAAAATTGCAGAGGAGATAAGTGGATCTAAAACCCAGCAAACCCAGATGCTTAAGCAAGTTCAAAAATTTTTCTTAAGTCTATATGCTAAAACCCAGGTCTTGCAATAATAGTCCGGTTTAAGTACGGAAATCTAAGAACCTCTTGGAGTGTTTGATTCGTCTGCACAGGTGATACGAATTTAGAGCTTTAAATTGTGTGTGGAACAAAAATCTGGGGCGAGAGCATACTCAGGTAAAAATGTAGGAAACTCAGAATCCTCAGATTTAACACAGGAAACTCAAGCTAACAATCTAGGGGTTAAACGAACAAGCCTCAACACAACGAGATAAACAAAACCCTAGATTTGAAATCTAGGGTTTTGATGGAGGAATGCAGAAGGTGGAGATGCAAAAAGGGAGTGAAGAAAAGACAAGAGTAGGAGTTTGGGGCTTTGGGAAGGAGAAAAGAATTAAAAATGTGAGCTTTTGAATTAAAGTCCGGTAGTGTGTGTGAAAGACTGAAAGAGATGGCCGTATATTTGAATAAAGGATCCTTAATTTTTTCCAATGTTTCTATGTGCGTGTACAAAACTTTTTCTTTAATTTAATTTCTTTAAATACTTTCGTTGTTCACAAATTAAAAAATACTTTTTTTTCTGGCCCAAAAAAGATTAAAATATAATTTTTTTTTCAAATAACTAAAACATGTTCCTAAATGTAAGACATAATTTCATTTTTTTAAGAAAATCCTATGAAAACTAAATAAGGTACTCATTTATTAATTTACCTATTTGACTTATAAATTAATATATAATCTAATAATAAATAATATCCATTATAATTAAGTGGCTCATTTCGTTTCTTTAATCTCTAAAAAAAAGTTAACTAGGTCTTATATTTGATAATAGAGAAAGTATTATTTTGGAAAAAGACAAATAAATACCCCCTTAAATTTGAAAAGCTAAGAAAGGTACCTCCAATGTGAGAAAAGACATAAGAAGGATTGTTCCCAATTTTTGATAAGTAAATTCTAGGTATTAACCACTCTAATAACGGTATTAACCATTTAAGTAAAGGTATTAACCACTTCACACAATCAGAATTCAGCATCAATTTTTTTTACAATAGTAAATAGTAAACATTATTAACCACTTGAGCAACAATATTAATCAATCTAATAAAGGTATCAACCAAATTTTCATCATTATTATTATTAAGTAAAATTGATAATTACTAAATGAAATTTAGTCAAATTAGAGGGACAACATGAAAATGAGAATAGAAGCAAAAAAATATCTTTTAAAAAGGAAAAAAATGAAGAAGACCATGGAGTAATAGAAATATCTTAATTTTTTTTTTGCCAACAGAAATATCTTAAATTACGAAGATACCATGACGTTAACATGTATAATAATTATAATTATTATAAATTATAAGGCTTATAGAAAAATAACCTAACTTGCTGTTTGGTTTTTGCAATCCAGTGAAGAAGGATGATCGAAATTAGAGTTGGTAATTCCGATCAGACCCGTCAGGTTGGACCTTTTAGGCTCTGGCCTTTTGAGGGCCAAGTTTTGATTTTTGAGGTTTCAAAAGGGAATCAGGCTTAACGGGTCGGCCCTGTATATTCGAAAGGGTCGACCCCTTAAGCCAGTCAAATATATTTTTTTTTAAAAAAAACAATTACAAAATAAAACAATTAATTAAAGGTAAAAAAACCATAATACATAATTCTCAATATTTATCATTGTTTAATAATTTCTTAGTGGATTAATTATTTAAAAATAGGGTTAAAGGTCATATTTGCCCCTGAAGTATACAAAATGTATCATATCAACCCGTGAAGTATTTTTGGGTCCAAATATACACTCGAAGTATGAAAATGAATCAATTTCGCCTTGCAAGTATGAAAATGAATCAGTTTCGCCCTTTAACCGTTAAAAAATTCACGTTGACCGTTAAATAGTGGACATTGACCATTAATATTTTAACAGTTAAAGGGCGAAATTTATCCATTTTCATACTTCGAGGGCACATTTGGACCCAAAAATACTTCAGGGGCAAATATGATACATCTTACACACTTCAGGGGAAAATATGGTCTTTAACCCTTAAAAATATGGACAATATTTATTAAAAAAATTAATTAAAGGTATACATATATTTTATGTGACTTATTTAAAAATAAGGACAATATTTATCATTGTTTATTAATTTTTTAGTATTTGTTGGTTGTTGGTGTTTGTATTATAACTTAAAATTGATATTTGTGTTGATAATAAGGATTTGATTGCTTTAATTTTTTCTGTGAAAAAGGTTAAAAAGTAGTGAATAAGCACTAATCGAGCCGGCTTGGCCTTAAGCCCGACCATTCGAAAGCATGACTTTAAAAAACAAGGATATTCCCAAGCTATTCAGTCCATCCCTTTTAAGGCCCCGTTCCTTGAAGAGTTGTCCTTGATTCCCAGCTCTAGTTGAAATATCTTATTTTCATTTCAAAATTATAATTTTATTTTAATAAAGCAAAGAAGTTAAAAATTGTAAAATAAGAATGAAATAAAATTGAAGTTTAAATAATTTGAATTTCACGGGTGACCTACCACCGTACCAAACTGAGAGGCCCTTTTCAGGTTGCCAAATCATGTGGCAGTGGGGTCAGCTTTAGAATCTCTGAATTAGTGTTTTGTACTGCTCTATGCTCTATTCCCCATCCCTACCTAACAGTAGCACTATGAAAAAATAATAATTGTTTTGTTTAATAATGTAATATTAATAAATTTAATAAATGGAATATTACTCTATAAATGAATAATAGTATTCTAAATTTAGATAATAATATTCTAAAAAAAAATAATATAATATTATAATAAATTCAAATTATTAGAATAATAAACTATTAGAATAGAATAATATAATATAATACTAATACAAAAAATAATAATATAATTAATATAATATAAAATATAAGTTATTATAATGATTTTATTTTAATAATCTTTTTTTAATTAAGCGTATATTTAGTATTTTATTTTCTTCTTTATATTATTTGTTTATTATTTTTTAATTAACTAATTTATTTTATTTACAAATTTATTAAATTAATTTTTTGAATTATAAGTTAAATTAATAAATTAAATTCATTTTATGAAATAAAATAAAGGGTTACTGCTATACTTTTGGTCCCTTACTACTACTTTTGGTCCCTAAACTTTCGATCTATTTTAGTTTTGGTCTCTGAACTATAAAATCAGTGGTTTTAGTTTCTAGACTTCCACTCAATTTTGGTTTTAATCTCTATACTTTGAAATTGTGATTTTGATCCTTAAATTTTCAATCAAATTTGGTTTAAATCCTTGAACTTTTTAATAAAAAAAACATAGAAAATAAAATACCAATGATTATGATTAGCATAAAATTGAAAGACTAAAACCAAAATTAAGTGAAAGTTAAATGACCAAAACGATCGTTTTAAAACTTAGGGACTAAAACCAAAATTGAGTGAAATTTGAAGGATCAAAACCATCAATTTTATATATCAAGAACCAAAACCAAAATCGATCAAAAGTTTAGAGACCAAAGATAGTATTTACCCAAAAATAAATATATTCTTTAATAAATAATTAAAAATAATTTTAAAATTTCCTTTCAGTTCTAGAAGCAAAATTACAAAACATTACATGCATCAAAGTGGCGAAAAAGATTCAAAGTACAGATTGGCGGAGGATCCTAACGAATAATAGAAACTTCTAACTGATAATTTTAAATATTGTTTTCATTACAATTATACAAATCATAATTGGGAGAATGACAAACTTTTGAAGCTATCTGGAAAGTGAAAACTTTGGGAATAAATGAAATTTCATGACAGATGAAGAAGATGGAAGATGATACAATAAGAATCAATTGAGTCAATTTAATGATCAATGACTATCTAATCTACCTACCTACCTATCATCTCCTCAAGAATACTAACTCATCAATTAGTGTTGTTGTCTACATAGAAATGAAGAAAGACTCCGAAGGTCAACACGTTTCTTAGCTGCTCTTCTGAAAGGCTTTCGATTTTGCCACCTAACACATTCTATCACAGTCACATTCCTAAACTTGTTAATTTGAATTTGATCCTCACTTACATATATTGCCTCATCTATCTTCTGTTTCTTTCTTGGATTCGTATGCCTTGGAGATGGTGTTTTAGGTTCCTCCAGTTTACTGCTACTTAATCTGCAAATCATCCATCACCAATCAAAAAAGACAATGGTTTTTGTCTACATATACATAATATGAGATACGGAATTCAGCCCAAGAATCCAGCAAAAGTATCAAAATGTTTACTCAAACATAAAGGAAAGCTGCCAAGAGTAAGCTTGCAACCCAGTCAAAAAAAAAAAATTTCTTTTCCCTCAAAGCAAATTACATGTGGATTTTAAACTTAACTATAAGGACAACGTGTTTATAGCAGTAGCTAGTTACAGGGCAAGTGATGGGTATATAAAACTTTTCCTCGTTTTTCTTCTCATAACTAGCCTCTCCGCGCTGATACATTATTTGCCTTATTCTGACCCCAAACCCTAAACTAAATGCCTCACTCTCACAATACATCCCATGGGAGTCAGCTCATTGGTTATGGGAACCATCAATGCACACGCACACCCACTCACTCTTTCGTGCCTGTATAACAGTCAATATAACAACCATATATACTGGACAGCATACAGCCCTACACGAGCTGAACAGAGTAAAATTAAAGAAAATAGGAATCCAAACCAAAACCACAAAATAAGTAAACATATTTTCCCAATTCATATGGTGATGTCAAAAATGGGGCTTTGGACTGCTGAAACAGATTTCAAGAAGTCCTCAGAAAACCATGCAAATTAGCAAATGTTTCATAGATGTCAAGCAGAACATTTCAAAAGCCAACACACAAAACATAATTGCTCAGCACAATTTGAATGTGCATGCCATTGAATGCAAACTGACCTCTCATGATCCAGAGACGTTAGCATTCCTGCCAAAGAGGGGTTACATGCAGGACAGATGTAGAACTCTTGACTGTATGGTAGTTTCATGCAATCAAAGTGATACCACTCACCGCATTGATTACATGCAATCATCCTCCCGGGATCAAAGGGCTTTCGACAAATGCAATAAAGCATACTTCGAGCCCTTAAAATCTGCGACAAAGCAATAATTGATTACCTTCTTGCCAAAGGCATGGTACAAGTGATGATGAAAAACTTATTATATTCAAGTAGAAAGCACAAAGCAAAATTTAAAATTACCCTGATATCCTCATCCACATTAACAGGCAAGTTTTCACCTTCTGCAATGAGTTCAAAAACTTTATCTAGGCCAAGAGCCCCAGAATAAGCTGCAACCTGCCCATGAAAGGTACAAAGGAGCTGCATGAGAAACAGTGAGAGAGCAAGGGGAGAAAACAAAGGACAAACTAAATTCTAAACCTTCTTGGTTTGTTCTGCCCACTGTAAATATAAGCAATTCATTTTTGCAAGCGGCAGCATATAATGATCTTCAGGTGATATTTCAATGACCAATCCCTGCCATGTAATTTGACAATTGAATGATGTCAGATCTTCTCAGTTGGATTGCTTTTTCATACCTATTCTTTGGGGGATTCATTCTAGTGTATCTCTAAAAAAATAAAAATTAAAAACTAGGATAAAGTACACATTTGGTCCTTTAACTTTACACTAGATTTCATTTTGGTCTCTTTGACTTTTAAAAGCATCTTTTTAGTCCTTTAACCCTAATATCATTAGTTTCAAATGGCGATTTTCTTTCTTTCTTTCTTTCTTTCTTTTTTTCTTTTTTTTGGTAAAAATCATCGTTATTTTGAAAATTAAACTTAATATGTCAGCAATTTGAAAGATTTCATCATACTTAAAATATCAATATCAACATTATTTGTCAACGGCATTAGGGTAAAAGAAATAAAAAGACACTTGGACCAAATGCATACTTTGGCCTAAAAATTAAGAGCTTTTGAGGACTACCATTTCTTTCCATTTTATCTTGATCAAGAAATCAAATTTGTAGCAACAAAAAATTTAATAGTGGGTCAAAATATAAAAGATATGCGAATTAACTTCAGGAAAAAATAAACAGATAAGCTGACAGCTTATCCTGCTCTCAAAATGCAAATTCAAGAAAAATAAGACCTGTTTAGAATGTACCTCTTTCAGCTGCTTCTGAACCTCTTGAATGGAAGGTTTTAGAGAACTATTTAGCATTCCATTGACTTGAATTTTCCAAAGGTGTCTTGCTAATGCTGACTCAAGGTCATGTACATCTTGATGATCACAGACACTTGCAACCTCACAGGCCTATATGAAAAATCTTCATTAAGCAAAATCATTCTAATTTAAATACTTGTTATGTTAATGAGAACTTGCTAACAATTTCCATCAGCAATCCTCATCCTATATTTCATTATAATTCCTAACAGATGTAGAGTGCACTACGTTAAAACCACAAAATCACATTATATTATGAATAAAGACATTTAAAATAAAATAATAAAATAACAACTTGCCTTAATAGCTATGGTCAATCTTTCAGAGATGATGCTAAGATCATTGTCTACATTAGCTGATGTGAAGTTCAATATTTCTCTCAAGCAAGATCTGCATAGAAGTGCTTGCTCAACAAGTTGGTTGAGGGCATCTGTCTCATCAATCCTGTGAGTACAAGATACATTAAATGAGCAAAAAATTGACGTAAAAAATTACGATGAGAAAGTAGATTTTTCTAAATCAATAGACTAAAGCCCATCCCTAATCTTTAGAAAATGAAAACCATAAAAGGGAAGCAGAAGTACGAATGATATCCGAGTGGATATTCATTTTATATGCAAAAGGAGCAGGGAGAAGGATTCATCAACATCACTACTTTTGAATTGAAAAGCAAAACAGAATTCATATTTGTCCTAGACTGAGCATTTAGCAATGAAATTAAAGGCTCCTAAACATTTTCACCAAACCTTGAAGCAACTCCTGATTAAATACTTGAGCAATATCAGAAGGACATTTGCAACTAGATATACTCACATATCCAACAATAGTGTATTCCAGGGACAGAAGATATGAGCTATGAGAAAATTTAGGCCAATATCAAATGAATGGTGCAGATAACGGTTATTACACATCACCTTACACAAAAAATTTTAGCATCAGAGAGGAGTTGAAGAAGAACCTTCAGTTCAGCACGCTTCTCCCCAAACTGCTGCATGGGGAAAAATAAAATGACAGAAAATTCAGTTCCACACCCAGGAAAGATGTAGAAACTTCTGAGGAAAAATGATAAAATGAGAGAAAATCATACCTTGGGGAGAGTTCCCTTCTTATAATTGGATTCACCCTTCAACATTTTACAGGAAGGGCATATATAATTTTCATGGATATTGTCCACCAATGGTCCAATACACAGTATATGGTAGCTGTTCATGTGAAATATAATGAAAAAATACATCAACAAAATATAAGTTAGGAACCGGAATATGAAGAGAAATAAAGGAGAAATAAATCTCTATCAGAGTATGAGTATAAATCTTAAACTCAAAACTAATAAAGCCAAACTCTAATAAGAAAGAGAGAGTATCTCTCTCAACTCTTACTCACTAGCCAAATGCTTTAGGAGAATCTCCAGAAAGTACTAAAACAAAACTGATACATTATTTCCTTAATGAATAACTTTGCGGAGACTAGCCTATTTATAGGCAAAGCATACAATAAATGTATATAAGATGGAAATAAAATGTTATTCAGACTGAAAGATGTAATTTATTTTAATTAGTGAAGGAGTAAATACTTGAAGAAATTGAAAGTCAATCTTAATTTTATTACTCCTTCCACGCTTAAGAAGCGAGCTCAAAATTCAAGCAGCCACCTACAGTAAAGGCCAATTTCTATTGACTAGGTCACCCTTTTGGAATACTGGAATTAGTACATGAAATTGTCACAATGCAACAAGTGCCTTACCAATTTCTACAAGAGGAGCAAGTAAGAAATTCCTGATCTTCAGAGTCAGCAAAGCAGCAGATGCATAAACAGTCTTCCTTGCAGTCTTTCAACTTCCCATATATGGACAATGACCTATCAAGTCTCTGTTTCATCTGAAAAATAACAAGCACGATCCTAAGTACATGCAATGCTTAGCTTAGTCAAGGAAATGAAGAAATTCTAGAATCAGAACCTTCTGCAGAGCATCAAGAAGTGAATACTGATTTTGCACTAAATTTCCTACATAATTCATGCAGCGTTTATTCCAATTCTCAACCTTCTCAACTTCAGATAAAATCAAATCCAGTTCTGTGCAGCTGAAAGCATCACTATCACCTAGTTCCTGAAAGCAATCAAATCATCAGTTTGAAGTGAGCTGGAGTAATGCAAGGTCCCATGAGGATCTCTGGGCAATCAATATAACAACATATTAATATATAAGTCATATGCCATCAGCTAACGAAAAACTACAACCTTTTTTTCAGAGAAAAAAAAAACTACAGCCTAATAAGTATATGTCATATGCCCCCAGCCAATGAAAAACAAAAACCTTTTTTTCAGAGGAAAAAAAACTAAAGCCTTTTCTTGGCGAAACTATAAAAAAAAAAAAAAAGGAAAAAAACAAATACTATAACATGATCGTCTGCCTTTTCAAATATTATGAATTAGCACCTAATTTAAGATATTCAAACATAATCACCCAAAAAAGGAAATTATGATTTCGTAAAGCAGTATAACCAATCTTTGTCTGGCAAGAACAAATGCCATATACGCATACCTTCAGTTTCAACATTGATAACCAAGACTTTTCCCCAGAACAAAGGGTAAGGAATTGATGCGCCTGTTCTTGCCACAACCTACAGCAGAAATAAGATTTCTAAATAATGCAAACTATAAGTACTTAATTCATAAGGAAGGCATGTGAACTTTGTCAAACTATGCTAAAGAAAAATTGAAAAACCACGGCCCCCAAGGGTGCCAGTGTTGTACACTGGCAATATTCTGTCCCAGAATGGCTTATACAGTACAAAAGGATGGAAATTAATTCAACAAGTGACAATTTCACTAATCCTGGTAATTAATTGAATATTTCAGGAAGAAGCACATTCCCTAAAGAAACAAGGATTCAAAAATAAATTAAAAAATAATTGATTTAACAGCAACAAAGGCATACCTATGTTTTCCAATAGCTTCTTCAAGCTGGACGATTACTGCTGCAAAAGGAATATTAATAGTCTGCAGGTAAGAAAATTGCAGACGCAAGCTGCAGGTATCAATACATTTACATTTTATATTGAATAAACAATGTATAAGGAAAGAATTATCAATCATCAAGAGGACATTGTAGTAATCAGATGTTACCTGGTAATCTCTAATAATATCTTCAACTTCACTTGACTTGCTTTTAGAATTGTGTGGTCCAGAAATTACCTCCAAGGCTCTCCTAAGCCATTTGACTCCACCAATCAATAGATTCAATAGGACCCAAGAACCACACGAATAAGGAAGACCTTCTGTAGCCTCCAAAACATCCTACATGATCAATCAGAAAGCAGCCTTAAAAAGCATGAAATAACCTGCTCTTTCTTCTCTTTTGAGGGAAAAATTCAGAAAGTACTATGAGGAGATGCTTCTCTTCTCAATGGACAAAAATATTAAATATATTAAAGCCTTGATACATGCAATAGCATCACTGACAACTAACCACACTTCACTAAACTAATTAAATTTAAGAAAAGACAAAATAGTGTAAATAAAATAAACAAAAGTTTAAAATAGAAAGAATGTTAACCTCTAAAGACGGAGAAAGATTGCAGAAGGAAAGAATGTTTTTGCACCACCGCAGTGTAGAACAAGTTGCTTCAAGTTTTGGAATCTCTTCAAACTCAAAACCAAGCAATAAACCGGATCTTGTGGTAGACTGCATTCTGGCAACCAAATCTTCAACTTTGGATGTTAGGCCGCTGCTCATTCCATAAACAATGTCATCCAATTCAAAAATATGCTGGGCATCTTCCAATACAGAACATGCCTCAGCCTCCCAATCTTTGCAGTTTTGCAGAACTATTTCAAGCATCCTTATTTCTTCAAAAGATATTTTAAGAAGCTTCGACTGAGAAACCAACATCTACAAAAAGAACAAAATTTACATATTAACAGTGAACCAACTTTCAGGAAAGATAAAACAAACAGGACAAGAAATCAACCTGAAGGTTCTCAACTTTCTGTAGAGAATCTGATGGACAAGTAGAAGAAACCAAGAATTGTTTTGAATTTATTAACCATGACTTAGCTTCCAATAGTGCTTCCTTCACATCATCAAGGGAAGGAAGAATTATAAATATAGTTTCTGAAGTCCTACAAGACCAAACAAAAGCAATAACTTTCATCAGTCAAAATAAGCCAGAAGAGCTCGCTAATTCCAATAAACATGTCAACGATCCTCAAACCTGATCATGTCCTCAAAGTCAGAGAAGGAAGCCTTATGTGAAAGAATCTCTTTAGCCCTTTTCTCCCAAGGTATGGCAACAGCAAGTACACCAGATAAGCCAACAAATAATTTCTCTCCCTCAATTTTTAGCCTAGAAATTAAGAAAAAGGAATTGGTTTATTTATATAATAGTTTTATAATTTGTAGGTTTTGAAAGAAGAAACAGTTTGTAAATTACAGTCTGGCCTCCTTCATCACTTCTTGAACAAATTCCAGAGACATCTTAGATTTATGCGCCTGTGCAAATTTTAAATAATTCTAATTAGATTAAAAAATTTGGAAGAATTGGTTCAGCACACAATTTAATAAATTCATAGATAAACTATTCTGAAATGCTATCCTATTCTAATAACTAAGTTCATAAGTTGAACAAAAATGCGCTAGAATAATTAAATCCATGCCTTATGAGCCTTTTCCCGGCAAAGAGCCTTCTGCAACTCAGTCTTAACTAATGGCAATGCTTCAACTGCAAAGTAAAACCAGACATTGGGGTGAAATGTATTGACAAGATAATGACAAATGTATGGCTATAAAGGCCTAAAATATGATAAAGCAGGAAGCAGAATCCACTATCACCTTGGATTTTTAAAGATAAACCATCTTCTAAAATACCCTTCAGTTCATCAACAACATTATGTTGATCCTCCCGTTCATTTGTTGTCACTAATACACGGTTAAAGTTGGAAACCCATGAAACAGCATCCTTATAATATTGCCTCAGGAGCTTCACCTCTGGTACATCAACGATAAAGCTGTCCCATTCCTCAAGCAGAAACTCGACATTCTGCAGATCACCTTTGCTTATATAAGTAATCCCATTTAACCACCAAAAATAATTAAAGAGGTGAAAAAGGAACAGAAGGCAAACCTTTAAATTCATGGGACCTTGTAATATCTCACTACATTTTAAACTACAAGATTCCGCTTGAATTAATATATTCTGAATCACTTCTATCTCTGGAAGTTGCACTTGAAGCTCCATAATCTATTATGAAGGTTAAAAAAATAATTTAATCTTTGTGTGGCAAATGTAATGCACAATATGTGAATGACTTAGTGTCTCATGCATATTAAATAAAAAACTATTCTTTAATAAAAAATACTAACATAAAATGTAGGCGCATAGTAATATAATGATTGAATACCATAGCTCAAAATTTTTCTTCATTTCTGAAAAATTGTAATCATTTCTACATATTAACTTGAGAGCTTGCTTTAACTTGTAATAACATTGACTTAAAATATAGCTAGCTTTATGCTGACAGGAGCAATAATTGAGAAATTAAAAAAGCCAAAGTAAACTGGAAAGTTTCTCAAGTACTTATCACCTCTGACTTCAACTTGAAAAGAACATCAAGCTCTACAGCAGCAGGATGTTTTATTGAGATGCAGCTTCTAGCTCTACGCAGCCATGCCTAAAGCATCCCACAAAAATAAAATCATGTTAGCAATATGGAAAGTGAAAATAGGGCACCACTTTACAAGCTTAAAGCACCACATAATTGCTCAAGTTTTCAAAAGTGAGCACGTGAGAACATAAGCATAAACTCGGGTTTGCTCTGAACATACAGGTCCCCACTATCACACTGAAATAAAAATGATGCCCCATTTCTAAATTAATCATCAGCTTCTCATCTATTGTGAGACATTCAGCTATGGTGGCATAAGGCTTTCTAAAGGATTTGATCCCGCATCCAAATCTCATCCTTTTCATCTTTCTCTTTTTCTTCTCAGAATCTTATCCCTACCTTTAAATCAAAAAATGGACAGCTCGATTGTACTATTTTATTAAGATATATTTTATAAATTAAAATTTTCCTATTTTTTCCACACTGCAGTTATAAACAGTGCAAGTCAAATTTTAATAGTTTGAATTAATTTATTTACTGTTATATTAAGTCTAAGTCATCTTATTTTTATCTAACAGGTGGAGATGAGATTTTGAGATGAAAATGAGAAAAGGAAAAGGAGAGGATCTAGATCTTTTGATCCCATAGGTTTTTCAAGAGCATGAAAGGTATTGTTGAATTGATTGCTATCTTTTTATGGGCACAACATCAAAGGTCAACATAGTATTTTCAAACAACAATAATTTAGATAGTATATTGATTATAGCATAGCAAAGCATAAAAGTTGGCATACTGTAACAAAAGAATTCATTTGCCATCCAATCCAATAATTAAGACATTCTGCCATTAAACTTGAAATGATTCTCTATTCGTTGATACCTTCGTCATCAGACAAACTCAGAGCCATATATATGATTTACTTCAAAACACAATTGATGATATCAAGACGCGCAAAAATACAATTCCAATAACATTATTGAGGAGGAAGTCCAAGCATGCAGGACAAGGAGGAAAAAGCACAAACAAAATTAGAAAACTACTATAGAATATCCACAGCTTGCTTCCAAAAACAGGTCTCGTACAATGAATTGGGAAAACTTAAATTAGATAAAATTATGAGTGCTGAACGCATGACAAATAATAGGGATATGAAAGATGTGCCTAATAAAGTTGAGTAAAATTTCGAAATGTTGACTGCACTTCAATAAAATTGATGAAAACATCTTTTAGATGTTTTTCATTTTTATGTTATCAGCCAAATGTTATCATTTCTTAATAGACAATTTTTCATTTCAATCAACTGTATTTTCTGTGCTGTTTTCATTTTCTTCAGAACTGACAATGACAACGGAAAACAGCAAATCCCAAATGCCCTCTTTTGAAGATCCCCAAGAGAATACTAGATGGAAGAGCATAAAATGTAGGTTGTAGACATAGTAGCTTCCTGGTAGTTCAAGTTGGATTTAACACGTCTGATCATGAGCTAAATATGAGATTAATAAAAGAAAAACCCATCTATTGGTACCTATACTTTTATTCAATATTGATTTTGGTGCCTATGTGTCTTTATCTCATAATTAAATCAATAATTTTGCTCAATTACCACTATTAGTTCCTCTTACTTTGTTAGCCTTTGCATAGAAGATAACAATGTGGACAAAATAAAATTAAAGCATTTAAATATGATAATAATACACACAAGTACCAAAATCAAAATTGAATAAAAATATAGGTACTAACAAATATATTCTCCCTTAACAAAAATAAAATTTAAGAAAAGGAAAATGTGAGTAATACTATTATATGCCAAAATCTACCTTAGTAGAAGAAATTTTCCTTTCCAAATTCTTAACATTGTTCATGTAGATTGGAGAGCCACAAGCTCTTGAATGTAGAGATTCCAACTCAGACATCTGAAACAGACAATTTTCATCACAATGTGGACTATACAAAGCAGAATTTTGTCGGATGTAATTTATAACTCTCAAGATTACAATGCATTAACAAAGACATATAGTTGAATCTATGGTAAAATACCTTTGAACACTTTGACAAAGCAATATTAATCTCCTGACTTAACAAGACGGCCCCTTCTTTATATTCCTGGTGTCAAATTATTTAAATTAAGTACTAAATGGGTTTTTCTCTAAAAGCTTCCAATGGACAGAAAATTGCAATCCAATCAACAAAGATAGCATCGCAGTTTTGCTAAGCTTAAATAAAACCTTCAATTTATAATAAGCAGGCTCATTGCATGGTGTAGAATCAAATGTTAGTAGCTCATCAATAAATTCTAAGTGCACTTTCTCCATATCAGAGTCCTGGTCAGACAACCACGCTTCAAGTTTTCTTAAACAGTCTCTTATCCCTTCTGCCCACTTCTGAGCTTCAATCAAGTTCGTCATCAGATCTCGAACCTATATCCCGATCAAAATATAAAAACCTTAGTTGGGTAAAATGTAAGATTCAATAAGACCGAATTATAATACAACATCAAGAACTTACAGAATTCATCTCAGGACCAGCCCAAAGAAACTGTTCAGCTTCCCTTAGAGCAGAAACAAAAGCATCACTTGAATATGGATTCTGAAGAATCTCACCAGATCTCAGAAGCCATTGTGCAGCAAGCTGTGAGAAAGTAAAGGAACCACCTTTTGCCTACACCACCAAGAAGTATCAAGATAATATAGGTTTGACTAGTAAATTTACATAAAATATTCCAAATTCAATTTCTCTAATTTAGTTTATATGGTATATTTTATCAATTATCCCACATTATCATAATGATTTACTCGAGCATACATCTTCAGGAAACTCTAGTCTACGACATTTTTAGATCCAAATCCTTTAACTTTTGACTGCCTAAGCAGTCATGCAAAAATTAATACATATTACATTGTGAAGTGGGAAATATATCAGGACTACTATTTAAGATCATTTTTTGTAGTGTATGCAACAAACCATTTCCATTAGGAAATTAAAGAGGGTTTTTGAAACAATAATACCATTAAGCAATTCACAGTTTTTCAACACACAAGGTATTAGACACAATAGGCCTTGTATGTTCAAAAATAATTTAAAGAGACTAAGGCATTGCTACTGCTTAAGACTAGCATTCCAATAGCAAACTATTGAGATTTGAGACACAAACAATACCAGTGTAACAAGTCATAATTAATGTCAAGGTCATGCAATTCAGTATCACCGTTAAAATAAGTGGCGAGGGAAAATTATACATGCCAATCATAGAAGAGTGACACAGTCAAAGATATAGAAGCAAAGACAATCCTAAATTTTCATTGCAAAAACTATAGAAGCAAATATATAGAAACAAATATATAATTGTGTAAACTTTTAAGAAAATCAAGGAGAAAAATCATACCTTTTTTGTCAAAGTACCAGGACATGAAGAACTCTTTCCAATATTCCTAACCAGTGCTTTCTCCTCAGAAGTATTATTATCAATAGAAAGTGCCAAGTCATACAATTCTGCAAGTGAGTGCCGATAGAGAAGACGTAGTTTTACAGTTTTACACTCACAAAGATGTTCCCAATGCTGCAAAAGAGGCATCAATATTCAATTCACTGAAAAATAATCATTCCTATGGGAACAAACCCACTATTCAAATCCAAGAAATTTAAACGTAAAACTGACTTTTAACTATAATAATATATGAATTCATAATTCCACATGAAAAGGTCATTGAACAGGAATTGAATATGTATAAGCAAAATTACTTCCATACATTATGAGCAATCGTAATCATAAGAACTGAACACTTGATGAAAACCAAATGAGAAGAATTGATTGGCAATTCAATATGTATCAACAAGAAAATAAAGCACATATTTTTGGAAAAAAATTTCAAATTTATCTTTCTTTGCGTGATATTCGTATTTGGTACTCAAGATTTTACTATTTGGAACTGATCAAGCTTTTATGATGTGGATATATTTCTTCTTTGCTTTATAAGGAGTAAGTCCACACTCTGGAGAATGAAAGATTTACAAGATTGTAAAGAATAGAGAGAGAAAATCGAAATTTGAATCAAGCATGATTGTGAAGGTCAAAGAATGCAAAATTTTGGTTACTAATGGAGATCTACTTTTACAAGTTGTACAATGATGAGGGATGACGGTCAAGTCATGAGTTAAGGACTTGACAACTAGTAAAGGTGAACAAAATTTGGCTTTTCATCGCACGATTTACGTTGGTGAAATTGGGAATCCTCTTATGAAAATGGAAAATATTAATGTTGTTGGACCTGACACGATTCCCATGTTGAAATTTGGGAGTGTATGTGCTGTGGCTTTCTATTGTATTTAATGAGATTATGCAATCCAAGGAAACATCTTAAGATTGGAGGAAAAGCACTTAAGTCCCTATTTACAAGAAAAAAGGATTCTGCCAATTGTAGTGGGATAAAGCCTAGGAGCAATGCAATGAAATTGTGAGAAAAGTTTATTCAACACAAGTTTAGATTGGAGACTTAGATTTCTGAGAACCAATTTGGATTTATATCAATAAGGTCTATTAGTAAAGAGATTTAATTAGTAAGGGGCCAATGGAAAAATACCAGAGCAAAGGAAGAGACTTGCATAAGGTTAACATGGGAAAAGCTAATGATTGTTTACCAAGAGACAAACTTTGGAAATCCTTGGGAAAAAAGGGGTGTGTGTGTGTGTGTGTGTGTTGCCTATATCAAAGTCATACAAGATATGTATGATAGGGTAACAACTAGCATAAGAACACCTGACAGTAAGCCAGAGAAATATCCTAGAATGATTGACTAACATCAGGGATCATTTTTGAGACCTTGCTCAACCTGGTTTTAGACATTCCAACTAAGCTCATAAAAGAACAAATCCCCATGCGCACACTTTTCGTAGATGATATAGTTCTGGTAGCTGAGTCAAGAGAAGACATTAACTTGAGTTATGGAGAAACCTTGGAGTTGAAAGGTTTCTGTCTGAGCATGACTGAGAGAATATATACATTGAAATTTTGATATGGGAAGAGTTAAAAGTGATTTGGCTTTTGGAGGCTAAAATGACAGATAAAATCATTCCACAAGTGGACAAGTTCAGATATTTGGGATCAATTACATAAAAAAGATGTTGAAATTATCATAAATGTTAAATCATATAATCAGAGCTTTGTGGTTTTGATAAAGCTGACATAATCGCTGGTTTTAAGCATACCTTCAAGAGGAAAACCCAGGGGGTTAAAAGAGATATCCAAGAAACAGCTGGGAATGGGGAATGGGGAATGGGATGTAGGGTGGCTCTAGACATAGACTTGTCACAATGGTCATGGATCACTTTCTGGGGGTTGCTTATATTATTTTTTGTTATCTTTTGGAGAGGATATGTCTTTTGTAATGTTCAAACTTTAGGAGGGAACTGGTCGCTTGAATACCATGACGACCTTGCTTGTTGCTTGGTTGTACTTAGTTCTTGAAGTTTCCATATTGTAGAGGGAATAGAATTTTGACTAGAATCATGGAATCCTTCTTTTGTAATATGATTCTACTTCAACATCAATATCAAAATCTCAGCACTTCCCTTCTGTTTTATTTCTATATTTGCTACTGTGAGATATATTTGGGCAGGTTTCTATCATGTTTAAATCGAGAAAGGTTGCTAAAGTCATAAAGTACCAAATAAGGCGAAAGGGGAGTTTATTGTACTGTTATAAGACAAACACTTGCAACATGGCAGTGAATATTAGGCTTTGAAAGGGCAACAAGAGCATAAAGTGGGGGTAACCGAAATGAGAATGTTAAAATGAATGTTAGATCATACAAGAAAATAAAATATTCCCAAGGAACATATACGAGGAAGAGTTGAAGTAGTATTTATTTAAGAGAAAATGGTAGAAAATCGTTAAAGACGGTTCAGATATAAAAAAAGGCCATTGTATGGAACGGTGAGGAGAATAGATCAAGAAATATGGAGCCTACAAAAAGAGGTAGAGGAAGACCGAAGAGAGCACTCAATGATATTATTTAGAGGAACCTCTTAATTGACAATTTACCCAATGATTAGGCTATTGATAGAGCTCAATGACATTGTGCAATCCATGTAGCTGATCCTGCTTAGTGGGATAAAGCTTGTCATTGTTGTTGTTCGTCTTTTTCCTAATTATATTGTTGTGTTCATCTTCACTCCGAAGAAGAGGATGGGGTTTCATTTTTGTAACAAGCGCTAAAAGGATCATTTCATAATTTTTTGGGTTCTCAAATCATAAAAGAAAATTACATCAAGACGTGACAAACCAAACGAACCCATAATAATCATTAATGCATTGCATTACATCACCTAACCTAGGGGATCTGCAATTGAATTAATCGGGCTACAAGGGTTGTTAGTTGTCAATATTTTTCCTTCTGTTTGAGAGAATCTCTTGTCCTTTCTTTATGACAATTTGTTGTGTAGTTCCCTCCTCTCATTAATAAATTCATTTTTTCATCTAAAAATGTGGCAGGAAGTTTAGCCTTACATTCTACATTTCTTGCTCCAAATCCAAAACAATAATAGTGATACCCCAATTTGATGGGTGGTATTACAGACCTGTTACTGAATTATAACTCATAAAAGGATGATATAAACAAAAAAAAAACAAAAAAAGAAAAAAAAAACCGATTATACTACATCTGAAGATAAAGAAATTCATAAAGAGCCCACAATAGACGGCTATGTTAAAACTACTCAGATGGAATTTTTTAGTGAGTCCACCTCAATTAAGCAACATGCTATTGACTATATATCCAAAATTATGGTTTTTGATAGAGCACAATAACATTATGCAATCCATGTAGCAGACCCCACCCACCTAGTGCAACAAGGCCTTGTTGTTATTGCTATCAATTATATATAATTGGTTTCCTCAGTCAAAGGTTTTAAAACTGTTAAAATGCATCACTTAACTGAGAAGATAACGTGCATAAATAAAGTACAGGTCTAATCAACTTTTCTTTAATTTGACATTCATGAAATGTCAGAAGATGATGGCCTGCATAAACATTTTTGGTAAAGGGAATAATTACTTTACCTCCAGGCATACAAGAGAAGATGGCCTGCAACTGCACACAATAGCAGAAAGATATAGATACTGCTGGCAAATAATGCATGATGGATCCTACAGAAAACATCAATAATAACAATTACAATGAATGGAGTTTTAGATGCATATTGTGTAACCATAGGTTTAAACAAACCACACCTCTTCAGTTCCCACATACTGAGGACATTGCCGAGGAGCCATGCGAGATGATTTGACAATGCCATTTTTCCAGAGTTTTTCTCTCCAAGATTTCTCTTTATCATATATTCCTAGTAATTCCTTCTTCAAATAAGGTGATGCTTTGGTGTCTTTGTCACCGTACTGAACACAATAAGACAATCAAAAAACAAGTTTAAGATTGGTGAAAATCTCAAGAATAGATAGACAGAAAGTTTGAAAAATATTTTAAAAAAAAAGTTAATTTGCTTGAATTTCTTTTTTCAAGCTAGATTACTTGACTTATAAGGTAACATATAATATGATAATATACACAATATATGTTAAGACTAAGTGACTTATTTAGCTTCCTTAATCTCTCCAAAAATAAAAAAAAAGTCAACTAAGTCTTATATTTAAGAATGGAGGAAGTAATATTTATGTTAAGAAAGGGCATTTTGGTGAAAGTAACCGGTAAATGTTGAGATTAAACGGTCAACTAATGGTTGAGTAAATAGAGCGAAGGTTGATGTATTTTACTCTAAAATTTAACAGTACGAAGACAAATTAGAGAAACCAATACAAGAATTCTTAATTGCTTCAAAAAAAAAAACAAGAAGAAGAAGAAGAAGAAGAGAGAGAGAGGGAGAGAAAATATGAAGAACAAATGATGATTAACTGAAAGGTTTAAATAGTGGTGCAATACAGCATAAAATTCAAAGCCCAATAGCAACTAAGAAAATAGCCTAATGGCAACTGTGTATTTCCCTCTAGAAAGGATGACGTAATGGCATGCCCAAATTTCCCCTTCCTCACCACCTTAATGTAACAGAGACAGCACACACTACACTGAATTATTGAATAAATAAATTGACTGGATACATTGCAATGGTATATTTTTTATCTTATTAATCTTATTAAATTAAAAATACCAAATATCATTCTCCTTTTGATAACTTATAATATCATCCAAGTTCACCGACTGAACTAGATAATGTCAGTGATCTAAGGTCAGCAGTATAAAAATAATAAAACACACTAGACACACAAGAAGTGCATAATCTTTATAATAAAATCTAAAACAAATTAAGCAGTATAAAAGAGGAGGCAGTTAATGAGCTAAAATAAAACAAATGAAAATAGAACAGACAAAGTAGAAAACATATCATCAGGAAATAACGGCCGTTCAGATAACTCAATACAGGATTATCACTTATGAAAATACCTTTTGATAATGAAAAAATGAAGTGCATTTTGGGAAGTAATATAATAATAGTAGTTGACTTAACAGTTCTATTAAAATGGCGTTCTGCATCTGCTAATGCTGAATAGTTGCCAAAAAGAAAAGGATTTGTTTTGCTGGAGCACGAATATCTCATGTTCATTTGTAGTGAACAATATGGTCATGAGAGTGATAAAAAACTGCAAACTTCAAAATGATTGGCTTTACATTTTTATCAAATAAACTCTTATTTCGAAAATCTTTAAACCTGGGCTACTACGCAAAGAAGCTCCTCATGAGACAAGACAGCAGCTTTGTGATACCGCTTATAGAGATCAGCTCCAAATGCACCATAAGGCAGCCAATCAGCAGGGGCAAAATTAACTGCCTCTGCACAATTTAAACCTGAAAATGCATTAACCCTAGTATGTTATCCCCCAATACAAGACATGATGTATATTAGATAGTGTATAAGCCAGTAACCTAGGATCAGAAACAAAACACCATACCAAGATTGAATCCTCCATGGTAAGATCTGGGAAATGTAATAACAAAATTCCCAGGCTCCTGACAAGTATCAAGAACAGAAAACATCATGCCAAAGGTTCAATATAGATGAAGGGAATGCAATGAACAGTAAAACCAATGATGCTGTTGCTGGATTCTTCTTAGCAAACATGCATAGAAGGTAGTTATAACGCAAAGCAGATATCATCACTCAAATAGTAAGCAGATATCATCACTCAAATAGTAAAATTACTGTCATATGACACAGAGCAACGACAATATATGAACTAGAAACAAATTTTAATGGATCTGTTATGATGACTATTTCCCTTTACAACAACCTAAACCACTTGTGCTCTAATTTGACAAGTTCCACAAAACCCTGCACTTTCAATAAACAACCCAAATTCAAAACTGTAACATGATAAGCCCATATGAAACCTGAACTACGCTGTAGACTGGAACTCCGTGTTCTTGCAAAACAGATGGGTTTAACATAGTTACAAGCTGGAAAAGCAGATCTGGTTGCGCGTCAAAAAGATCAGGAAGACTGCTTCTCATCACCTACAACGAAGTGGATCATGTTATGGGGAACAAACAATTAATCCAAAAGACGAGAAAAGAAATGTAGACCACGTAATAATCAACTGATAGTGGAAAATCAACTTCTGCAGGAAGATTAGATAGAAAACAATTGTGGATAAAGCTAAAAGCCTCAAGTGAACCCATTTTTCCCATGCATACAGGTGGCAGAGTTAATATGAATTAGTATCTGTGGTGTTTTATTATATCTGTACATGTATGTGTATCTTTTTGAAGATATGCATGTACTATAGTGAGGCATACTTTGCATTCTGATAATAACATGTGTCAAGTGTACATTATATCTCTGGTAAAAAAAAGTCTATACTACGTCTGGTGATAACAGAATATTATATATTTACACACACACTAGGGTCGTCTTGTATTGAGGTGTAAGAACCAATCCACATGAATATAGGAGCATTTTTGGTGACTAAGAGGGTCAAAGACCAAGAGGTGATTTATTTGTCAACCAACTATTATATTCATATGGCATGACCAGGGTGTGTCGTACTACTCAATGTGATAATCGGGAATAAGATAGAAGAGGGAAAGAGAAGGAGAAAGAGGGAAAATAGAGGAGAGATGGAGAGAAAACTGAAGAGGAGCAGAGAGACAGAGGGAATGAGAGGGAATAAGAAAGAAAGAACACGGGATAAAGACAAGAAAGAGAGAAGGAAAATGCTAAGCCAACACATTGTATCTAACAATTCTCATTCTGATTACAACTGAATAAGCCATCAATTTGTAGGCTAAAAATGTAAGCTAGTGCTATAGGCTCCTAACGGCTATATTCTAACTAACCTAACCGACTTATGATATTTATTACAATCATATATCACAGTGTAGAACGCAAGCATCCCAAACTCATATACTATAAAAGTCTATATCATCTTTCACGGGATTCCATCATCATCTTTCAAGGGATTCAATCACGTAAAAACAATTTTGAAAAAATCAAATGACATCTTTCAATCATCCCTATCATGCAACTAATTCAAAAACTCTATAATTTGTATGAACAAGTTTCTGATTCCACATGAAAAAGGGTGACCAACTATCTCAAAGGATGCATGGGAAGCCATATAACTTTTCCTGATGGAAGAAATAATATAATAAAAATACCATAAGAAATCAAAACCTACCTTCTCAAAAGCACTAGCTTCACTACCAGGAACACTGTACCAGCATTTTGGCTCTCCCCTAGAACATTGTAGAAATCAGAGCCAAATTCAGAAGGTGGGAAATCAAAAGAGGCATGTTGTAGTTTAGAATTAATAATATTGACACAATAAAAGAAACATAGCAATCACTGACTATTGGGCTTTCCATACAATATCATAATAAGCTGAGTCATTCAAATGGGTAGAGTAAAATATCATGGAACGGGTCATGATAGCTGCAGCAACTATTAATCATGCATTCAAGTTTTAATAAATTCTTCAATGTGCAAATAAATGATGCGAGGAACATTTGAGCCTTCATGAACTTCAAGGCCCCCAGTTGGGCATCCAGACCTTTTTAGAAGTCCCGAATATAAAATGTACGTCGAGTCAACCATCAGAAACTGATTCACATCAAAACATAGAAACCGTCCCAAACACAAAATTAAGAGCATGCCATACAATACACTTAAGCAGCAATTTCCACAAGAAACCGGAATCCATTAGTGAGATGAACCTATAGAGCTACAAACTTTTGTTGTCTGCCAATGACAAGGACACAAATATCAAGAGTAACTTGCTCCTTGTTATTCATAATAACTCAAAATAAAACTTACAGGGTTTAAGAAAGCTACAATCATTTGCCTCATATATACATTCCACTTTCCAATCCCTAAGTGGTTAAAGAAACAAGTTAACCTCAAAAAGACCTTTTCACACATGAAAATGATATTCTTATGAAAATATCATCAGAAAAAAATAAGATAATATTCAAATTATATGCTATGCATTTGAATAGAAAGATAGCATCAACTTCGAATTAAATCAAAGATACAATTTTGGGTCCCTCAATTTTGCCCTCACTTTGGTTTTCATCCTCAAGTTTCAAATCATAGGTTTTGGTCCATCAAGTTTTATTCCGTATAAAACATTGATCCCTATAATTCAATAAAAACTTGGAACATTTCGCCCCTTGAGGGACCAAAACCCATGTTTGAAGCTTGAGAGACCAAAACAAAAGATGAGGGCAAACTTGAAGGACCAAAGATTGTATTAATCCTAAAATCAAACTAATGAAACAAGGCAAATAATTCTTTGGCAGGGCTTAACATATTTTGTTGATCAAAAGCAATATACAAATGTTAATCCTCAGGTGAAAGTAACAATTACAATCATACTTTGTGACTGTCCAGATGCAATAAAGCATCAGAAGTTCCAACTTCTAAGCGTATTTTGGTTGCATTAGGCAAAGATATTGAGAAAAGCGTTTCACACAAGTCAACAGAGAGGGGTTTCAGAGACAATAACCCCCCTCTATGCACATTCCCACTCTCCATTATATCATACTGCCTCAATTTCTCCTGTAAGAATTCCTCACTTTTTTACATATTGCCAATTCTCCTACTACTATCAACATTTCTAACTAATGACACCAACTATCAAAATTCTCCAGTCATGGTGGGCCACATTAATGGTCTTAGTTTTACTGTTTTGGGTTTAAATAGATCAAAACTTAGCTTGGACAATTAGTAAAATAGTTGACTCAGGAAGAGATTAATCTGATACATTTGGCAGAGTTGTCCATTCCATATAGACCAATAAGAAGAGCTGTGTGTTTGTGAGAAAAGAACAAGAAAAGTAAAGACTTGTGTTCTTAAGAGTCTTTCACTCATCTCTGCAATACGAGCTTCTATCCTATTTTCTATATTTGCTAGTGTAAGCTCAGGGTTCTATCAGTTATGGGCATACAAGTAACAGGACTGCTCCTGAAATTGAAATTCCATATAAGGTACTTTTCCATCCAAACATAAAAAGGAATGTTAAGAGAGCACTTCTATGTATACATTGCTTATTTTGACTTCTTTGAATCATTGAGAAAGGCTTCTTGATATGCAGTTTAGATTTGCTTTTACCCTATATTGTTTTTATCGATTCAATAGCTATAAGTGATACTCCCTCAATAGCTATAAGTGATACTCCCTCCGTCCCTAAATATAAGTTTCAAATAACTACTTTGTTTTTTTTCAGAAAAACTACTTAAGTTAGTTAACAGCAATAATTATGAGAGGAATCTAATTTATTTTCCAACTTTGCCCTTATTATTAAAGATGAAAGAGAATGGCAAATAAGAGATAATAAAGATGAAAGAGAGTGTATCGTGAAAAAATAAACAATGGGTAAAATTAGAAAAAATGCAATAAATGAATAGACAACCCTAAAATGAAGCTTATATTTTGGGACAAGCTCATTCACAAATATGAAGCTTATAATTAGGGACAGGAGGGAGCACCTTTTTCTTGACCTGAAACTATAAGTGATGTGTTTGAAGTACATATAAGCGACAGAACAACCTAATATTATTATACCTTCCCCATAAAATGAAATGCTAGAGCTTATAATCATGTCATCATTTACTTGACAGGCATGCTTCACCTACCATCAGGGATACCAAGTCTAAAGTGCCTTGAACCGATTAAATCATATATCTAAATACAGGAAAATATCACGTTTCAAGAGGCAAATAATTTAGTTCTCCTCTGCTAGAAAATTAAACAAAAATTATATAGGCTAAAGTGAAGAGATAAAAAAACAGTAAAAGAAACTGCAGCATACCAGTGTAGATAATTTATTGAGTAAAGACAATGATCCTCAAAATGCCAGCAAAAGGATGAGAATAGCATCCCAATATACAGCCAGGGTACCATCACCCCCGTGATATTTTGATGAACAGCTTGAAGCATTGACCCTTTCAATTTAGGCAAATTGTTAAGATTCCATGGGTTAGATGAGTATTCATCCCATGATTTTGAATCAATTGATTCTGGTTTCTGATCAGTTGAGCGTGGAAAACCACTTCCAAAGACAGACGTATCTAGATCACTTCCGTACATAACCTCAACCTCACCAACCGATCCCTCTACAATCTCCCAAAATTTCTTCTCTATTTGCACCCTTGAAACAGGTCCTGGTCCAAACCACCTCCTCCTTGACCGATCAGCCACACGTCTAAAGGCTTCCAAGGTGTACTGCTTACCGGGCACAAAACCAAAGCTGTCCATGTCAGAATTCAAGCAATTAGAGCAATACCAATTTCCTAGAGGGATTTGCTTCAAGGGTGGAGAGAGGCAATATATATGCCAGCCCTTATCACACCTATCACATAAAAGCATCACATCCCCGTGCAAACCACTTCTGCATTGCTCACAAATCTGGTCATGTTCTTCCCCCTGCACTTTACAATCCTTAAATTTCAAACAATCAAAACTTTTTCTCATCCTCTTAGACCCTGAAGATCGAGCGCCATGATCACTTTTTCCATCCTCAAGCATGCCTTTCTTACCCGTCTCTTGATTCACCTTATTGTAGAAATCCTCATAATCATACAGATGTTCACAAAACAATTGTGATAGTACATGCTTTGCACAGTCTGTAATTTTTCTTCCTGGCCTTACAAGCCGGGAAACATCCCCCCATTTCTTTTCCTTCACAACCTTATCATAACCGCCAAATCTCTTAACAGCATTAAACAGTATGCACAAGTCCAGTTCTTCCCCTTCAAAAACAATTTTCTTCCTAGACTTTTTACCACAGTGATCCTCTAAAAACCTAGAGTACTCCAACTCGAAAGTCTTGGAGTCACACGCAGCAGGACGAGCCTGTAACTTATGAATTTCCTGCGTTTTAGTAGGGAAAGTAAAAAAATCTAGATCCAAAGCAAATGGGGGCTTCCAACTTTTTGGAGGCACAATCTTACAAATTCCATATGGCTCAGCTTCAGGTCTAATCTTATAAATATATTCCAAGGGATCTCTAAATTCATCTTCGGAAGGAAAATATACAGGCCCTAACGGTATATTCAATAACCCGGACGATGAAACACTAAGACTCTGTCCTGCTACACCTTTTTCTACAGCCCTAGGTCTACCTTTGCCCATTGGAATCACCAAGAACTCATGCCCAGGAAACTCACACTTTATCAATGAAATAAGCAGTTACGATAAAATCAAGTCAATAAGACTGACTTCAAGGAAGCTTACCTTCACAGGGAAGGAGACTACGGGAGAATTTCGTGGGAAGATTTAGTTGGAAATGCGTAAAAGTAAATGGTTTATATAGTAAGGCCTAAAGTTGACAGAAATTACCAAATTTCCTCAACTTTGTCGCTTGTTTTGTCGGGTCGGACTACGGACTAACCATATTATTTTGTCTTTTACTTACTATCAAGTAACTCGCGCGGCCTTTTCTGCTTGCGACGCACGTTTTTGCCCCCGGACCCTGAATGTGGCTGGCCGCTGGGGCGGTTGTATATTAAAATTTTAGTGTATTTTTCTATTAGAATGTGTGAATTTTTTAGGGGAAAGACGGAAAAAGGCTTTTCAAACAATAAAAGGATAATTTGATACAACTAATATAACGAGCATTAACTCCTCCGCGCGATGCGTGGAAGCATTGTTTTTCAATTATTTATTTTAATCTTATAAACTCTTTCTAAACTACATCAATGTAGGCTTTACTAATTCTCCAATTATTAACTTCCAAATTTAATACTCCTTATATTACAAAAAATGCAGACAAAAAATTATTCTTTACATTATCTATTATGCATACACTTCCTCTTAAATTTTTACAATTTCACATCATAAACACTAGAAAGTAAACACACAAACTCATCCACCACCATTTCTTCAATAACTTACATTAACTTCTCATAAATACATCATCCACAAATTAACATTTATTCTTATTTGGTTACACTAAATTATCCACACTCAATTATTATCACTTAAAGAATGCTTTTGCTTAAGCCCGTTTATTTATATTTAACTACCCTATTTTAATTCAAAATCAAATCCCTAAACAATGTATCAACATTGAAATCTTATAAAATCTCCTCTCCATAAATTCTGCAAAATTTAAATTGATGACTCCCAAAATATTTTGACATCTACCTTAAAAATCCACAAAATATGGGCACTCAACATCATAGGCATATTTAAATGAATACCTACTATCCCACATTTATTATTTGATAATAATAATCCCAATTTATCCAAATAATTCATAATTTGTTGAAATAAAGTTCCAAACATCATAATTTTTAGAGTGGCAGTGTAAAAGACTCCCACATGCAGATTTATTATTTGAAAATAATAATTATCCTGGTTTACCAATAAAGCGGGAACATGCAAAAAAATGACTTTTAAGCAAGATTTTAAAAAATTGGATTGAGTAATAAACCAGTGAAAGAAGTGGTTTATGGTTTAGTGGCTCAAATTGGAGTCAACCATGGGTTTGGCCAGTCATATTGAAATAATATCATTTAACAACAATATGAAGAAGTATTAATAACAAAATAAAACATGTGTGTATACTAAAACAATATCATCTATCCATTATATATTGATATATGTACTTATTTATTTGTTAACTTAGACTATGGTGATGATACTTTCAAGGTAGAGAAAGGATTTTGAAGACTTAAGTTAATATTCATTGGTTTTTATAGCATCATTTTCAGTTACTTTGTAGTTCTTATAAATTATGTTCATCATCTTCAACACCACTTTGAGCTCTTCAACTTGAGGCTTTCCTTCTTTTTCTTCTCTTTCCTTACCTTTTCTTTTGGGGCCTTCCCTTGGTTTTTTTCCCTTTCTTCAAAGGACAACCAGTTATCCAACTTGAGCCTTTACAGTAATACTCTTGGAAACTCTTCTTCCTCTCCTACCTTTCATTCACAGGAACCCAAAAGCCATCAAACAAATTATTTTTTTTACGGTAAAAAACATGAGCTTTTCTAAGGCTCTATTTCAATATTTCTTTCACATTACAACCTTGATCACACAAATTATTCACCCCATTATCCTAAACATGTAGCTTTATCACCAGAAAATTTATTTTAAACATATCTTATTCAATTAAGCACAAAACCACATCAAATTCTCAATGCTATTCAGTTTATGACTTGAGGACCTTCTGCAGCATTATAAAGCAGGGGATTGAAATGAATAAATGGTTCCATACAATATATTAAAAATATATGGACATCATGGATAACAGGTTTAGCACAGTAATAATGTAGTAGAATTTTGTTCCCTAAGCTGTTGAGTAGGTGAAAACAAATCTCCATTTCTGCAAGAAATCTACAGAGATACTGCCTTAATAAAAGGATAATTTGATACAACTAATATAATATAAGAAAGGATAAATAAGTGCAATTATGCTATGTGTCTATGCAAAATTAAAAGGAATTGTTCAAATTACCCCTAAATAAATTTATTCATTTTAGGGTTAAGGTACAAATCTATCTTGGAAGTGTCAAAAAAATCTCGCATTCGCCCTGAGAGTATTTTTCGTAACAATTTAGCTCTGGAAGTACTCAAACGTAGCAATGTAGCCCTGGAAGTACCCAAAACTAGCTCAATGCAGCCGTTGGTGCTCAGTTAACGGAGGGGGAGATTGCTACGTTTTGGTACTTCCATGGCTAAATTGCTACGAAAAATACTTCCAGGACGAATACGAGATTTTTTTTACACTTCCGGGGTGGATTTGCACCTTAACCATTCTTTTTAATTAAAAAGGACTAAAACCTGCCAACCGCCGGAGGTAGGGGGCTACCTGCTGGGGCCCACCTGCCAGGTGGCAGGTTGGTGGTTATTTATTTAATTTTTTTTGAGGGGATGTTACACCATTTTTTTTGAGAAAATGGGAGTGGTGAGAATCAAACACCAACCCCAAGAAATAATTGACGGAATGGCTATATCAGTAAAAAATCCAAGGATGACCAAAGATGACCCGAGTCATGGAAAAATTCCTGTCCTCTTTCATACAGGAACTCTATTATAGAACCTATTATAAGAGGTTCAAACCTTCTTCCTTCAGATCATTTTAGCATAGCCTTCCTTCATTTCCTACTAGAGGCGTAATTGAGTTTTTTCCCCTTATGAATTTATAGCCAGTTATACCTGATAAAACTATTTCAATATTTCTTCAATTTTTCTGAAGGCTAAAATTTGTAACTGTAGGCAAATATTGGAAATATGAGATTGCATTCAGAATTTTTTTAGATTACAAGAGAGCTTAGAGGTCGAGAACTCTATCCGCCTATGCCTTCCTAACCTATTACAAAGCTTGATATAGATAGGGCATTTCCTTCTCTTACATCTCGATCATTCATTACATGCATGATAAAACATGTTACTATTCACATCAGCTTTACTATTCCCTTTGTCTTTATGTCACTTCTTTCCTTTTCTTTTATTTTGTCTCCTCTTGTCCTCATTCTTTAATATTGTCGGCAGAAGTCCATTGGCTATGAAATCTGTCGGCAATTCCTGGTTAGTCCATCTGGTCTTCCTTATATGATACTCATATCCATTACATGATCTTCAAAATATTCTATTTCTGGATACTTTTCATCACAATATTTACATTTATGTACTGCATATTTAGATAATAGTTGGCAAATTCTTCTTGTATTCTCAGCATTTTCAAATCTATTTGTCTTCATTTTGTCATAGAATAGATTGAAATAATTAAGATTATTGGAAGTTCTTCCTGAGGAGTAAATTAAAGTAGTCGGACCTAAGAAGTATACCCATGCAACTTCCTCATATGTTGCCAATATTCTGTTCATTTCTTGGATAATTATATGATGGTCCTGTGCTTGAATTCTATATACATTTTGCATAAATTCCTCATCATCTTCAATACATCATCTTCAATATCCTCTTTACACTCAACCTGATGGTCAAATGGTTTTTTTGTGGTTCCCAATTGGATTAAATTGATAGGATGATAAAATGTATTAAGTATTATTTGAACTATTGTTGAATAACACCTTACAAAAACTATGTGTTGTGTTAAAATCTCAAAATATGTCTTTACAGCTCTTTCAACTAATCTAGTAATTCTGATATTTCTTCTAAAGATGGTGAGGGATAAATTGAATAGATCAAACCATGTTGATACAAGGCTTTTACAGGATTTGGAGGAGTTCCAGGATGAATAATAGCTTTGTTAAAAGTGTAATGGGAAACATATTTTACATGCTGGGTCTTAAGAGTAAAATGGTTAAGGCTATAGATCAGCTTTTTGAAGTAACTGTAGTTTTCAATTAGCATGAAAACTGAGGGATTTAAAGTGAGCCTTGTTCTTGGACTAGTTCTAGATGCATAAGATGATGGTTGATTAGTGGATTTGTCATTTGGTGTTGTACTTTGGATTTTTTTTTGTACTGCTTGTTCTTGGGCTTGGCATTTTATAATTTCGAGTAAAGGTGTGATCTTCTCAATTACGTCTGTCCATCATCATAAGTTGTTGTCCTCATTACAAGGCTTTTTACAGAGTTTTTTTTTTCAATTTCCCCATTCTTTAATAGAGTTGTTCTATCTAGTTAGAGATCTTGGAGAGATTTCCATTCATCTGGGTAGCTAACAAATTCATATTAATTTGTATGATTGGGAATCTCATATTTACTTGATCTATAAAAGAACTTGCTTCCTTGGTTTGATCATTAAATGGCTAGGTGACAAGTCTATCTGATTCTATCTACTTAAGAAATTAGCAATTAAGTTATTCTGACCCTTAATATATTCAATTTCATAATCATAATAAGACATATCACTTTGCCATTTTATTAACATCTTGTTACACAATTTATTTGTCCTTATTCCTTTATCTAACCAATGTTTTACTTGGGTATTATCAGTCTTAATTATAAATTTTTTATTTACAATAAACAATTCAAATTTCTCTACGTCTTTTACGATGGCTAAAAATTCTTTCCAATTTGGATGATATTTACTATGAGCTTCATTAAACTTTCTACTTGCATATCTTGTAATGAATTCTTGTCCTTATTATTCTCATGATATAAAGCTGTTCCCCAATAATTTTTAGAGGCATCTGTATAAATTATGCATCTTACATTATTACCATAGGTATGGTTAATTTTGGTAAATTTTGACATAACTCCTTTTTATTCTTTATTTATGCAAATTCAAGTACCTTTTTACTTATATGTTCTTGAAGTTCTATTCCTTCTGGAGATATATATTGTCCCAGAAATCCTATTCGATTTTTCCTTATTTCTGCTTTTTGAGGTGATATATTGAATCCTTTTTCTTCCATTAATTTTATAAATTGATCCAGATGTTTTTCATGTTCTTTTTCATTATTTGATATTTGAAAATATTAAAATATCCTCAATATATATTACTGCAAAATCTCTTATTGATAACAATAATTTAGATACATATTCTTGAAATATACTAGGGCTATTATGGAATCCCCTAGGTAGTAGTTCCATTCATATAACCATTCTGAGGTAATAAGGGTATATGTTTCTTACTATCTTCTTCTAATTTTATTTGGAAAAATCCTGATTTACAATCAAATTTGCTAAATATCTTTTTTCCTCTTATCAAATTATCAAAATCATTGTTAATGATGAATAATTAGACATGCTTTCTCGAATTAAGTTATATTTTTTTCATTTCATTTATATTTGTAACATCCTGAGAAATTTATCAAGGTTTAGTGATATTAATTAGGCTTTTAAATATGGGAAATTGAGAAAATCTGATTAGGAATGAATTAATTGAGGTATATTAAGGTTTAGTGGGCTGAATTATGGTGAAGAGATTAAGATTGAAATGGAAATATGGATGCTTTGAGGTGTTTTGAGGATTTGTATGAGGGTATAATATTGGGAATAAGTTATGAATCATATGCGAAGAAAATAAGGTTGAATTTGTGAGTGGAAAAGTGGAATTGAAGGGGTAAAAAGGGGTATTTTCGGAGCTCACCGTGGCTGGTGAGACCTTGAAAGTTTTAAAAATAAAAGGCCACGATGAGGGCACGAATTACAGCAGCTTTGAAAAGCGTTTTAGACAGAAAATTAGGGATGCAATCAGTTGGGTATTTGGCCAGAGCAAGGAGAGACGAAATTCTCTGCTAGGGTTGGGGTTTGGTGGTCTTTGAGCCTTCTAATTGCTTCCTATTGATAAGAGACCCTCTCTAAGCCATTATTCTTCCATCTTTCCTTAGTTTCTTCTTGTAATTTTCATGGGACAGTAAGGAATCCGAATTTAATCTAGTGGGTAATGATATTTGGTTGATTTCTAACGTGATTACAGTTTCTTTTTTAGTATACCCATTGCTTATGGAGCATGATTTATGAATTAAAGCATTTAGGCTTGAATTCTTGGGGGTCTTCTTGGAACCCGAATTGGAGTAGTTGGGCGGTTAGTTGGGTTAAATTCAATCCTTTTGGGCGTTTTCTTGAAATCAAAGTAGCTTTAGGCTTGATTTTAATTTGGATAATCTGTGCATTTGAGTATTTGAGGTGAATCTATGGAATTTAGAATAACATCTGGATTTAACGATACTACCAATACTGTTGAACGGGTCAGAGTGGTTATAGAACTTGATATGGGAAAAATTTAGGTTACACCTAGGCTTGAATATGGAAGAATGAATATGTAGAGGTTTAAGGAATTGATAATGGAATGAAGGATGGATTGCATCAAAATATTCCTACAAGAGTTACATAAAACAACATAAGAAACTAACTAGAAAAATGATCAAAATCTACACAAATAAACAATGATGTGCAACCAAAAATCAAGTGAGCATTTTCCTATCTTGAGTATCCAAAATTTATCAATGATTGAATAAAACATCAAGGAAAATGTGCTGAAATTACATGAATTCCTGGAAAGTTGTCATTGGTTCCCACCAAAACTGACTTTGGCTCCATTCTTCATAATAAGATTATCAAACTTCTCCTTATCTCCAGTCATGTGTCTTGAGCATCCACTATCTATGTACCACTTATTGTTGTTGTTGGATGCTTTGAGACAGACCTACACAAACTACACAGATTTAGGTACCTAAACTTTCTTGGGTCCTTTAGGATTAGTTTGATACCTTTTGTCCTGATGAACTTTAGGCTGCTCAGTCCCTTTAGGAATCCACTTTTATAATCAGACACACCATGTTTCTTGGGATAGCATGTAGAATCAGTGTGTCCTTTTCTATTACAAAAATTGCAGAAGCTAAAAGGTGATGAATAATTTAAAGCCTTTCTGAAATAGGCTAACCATTCAGTTTGAATTAAATCCTATCGCCACATCGATCATTGGTCTCTGATTGATCATTCTCCATGTTTTCGGATTGATCACACATCGATCATACATCGATCACGACCTACATCACTTGAATATGACATTAGAAAATACCTCACCTGATCGATCACAGGGGTCCCTGATCGATTAGGCTTATATAATCGATCACACTCAGATTATATTCAGATTATAAGTATTTTCTGATTGATTACTCACTACTCTCTGATTGATTAGCCTTCTTTGATCGATTAGGCTTAGATTAGGCTTGAATTATACTTTGGTCTTTCTGATCGATCACAGGAGAGGCCTGATCGATTAGATGCAACAGTTTGATCACACTAAGTTATTCTTATTCCTCCAATCAATCACACTGAGATTACTTAGTTCATTTTTACTTCTCTGATCGATCACATGGGGTGTCTGATCGATTGTGCGCCTATGATTCAAACTTGTAATCTAACTCGATCTGTCTCTGATTTATCCCTGATCGAATAATGCCTTAGTTTCTTAACTGATAATCTGATCCTGATTGATTGGGCAATACTTAGCATTTTCTATCAGATTGTTTCTAAGTTATTCCTAATCTATGTCCAACCTTTCTTTATGCCTAAGTTATATTTAGTTATCATCAAAACTCATTATTCTAACAACATTGTTGTCCGTCAGGGGAAAAATGTGGAGCATATCCATGTGAACTTTGATGATGACATGAATCCTATTGGTGATAATAGCTACATCGGGTTTGTGGCTAGAAATCGGATAAGTGTCTTGGATAACGGTTGGAGGGATGTCTATCCTAGTGTTAAGGATGCCTATTTGTCTGATATCTTGGTATATATATATTTAATTATATTTTTTTGTTCCTAATATGTATTTGTTTTGTTAGTTAACTCAACTAATGTTCGTTTATTTTTTTCTTTTTTGAAGGAAAACTTTGATGTCCCTAACACACAACTGTTCAAGGATTTTTGGTTGGGAGAAGTGCGTAGGAAGTTGAAGGATTTTAAGAATAAGTTGGGCAAACATTACATCCAGGGGCAGAAGCAAGGTCAAGATCCCTGTAAGATCTATCCCTTTCTTGGCCAAGAGACTTGGAAGAAGTTTGTTGCATCCTGGCTAGACCCTAAGTTCAAGGTTTGTATATTTCATAAATAGCTCTTTAACTTTGGTTTAAAATTGCATTGTTAACACATTTGTTAACTTTGTCTTATTTTCGTAGAAGGAGAGCAAAACATAGCAAGAGTGACAGGTGAAGAATACACAATGTCTTGGGGGTTACAAGTGGCTAGAAAAAAGTTGACCCAGGCACAAATTAAAGAAATATAGGAAGCGGCACGATCCGATCCTACCATTGTTGTAGAGCCACCGCCATCCATCTAATGTCATACAAAATGGGCCAAGGGAAGGAAGCACAGAGGAGGAAAATACGTCAATCAGAAGGTTGAAGTGGTTACTAAGGGGATTGTAAGTGTTTTACTTAGTTATTTATTCATTTAACTTAGGGTTTTATAGTACATGGCAACTTATGATTTTTTCGGTCATAATTGTAGGACGAACTTGAGTAGCAGTCCACCCAAGGGTCCTTCACACTGTCTGGGAGAGTAGACATCTTGGCCATGGTAATGGGGAAGCCCAACCACCTCGGCCGAGTTATCAGGGAGCCCAAGAATGTTGGTCTGACTAAGTATTTCGGTCAAACCCCAATCATTAGCCCGTAAAGAATCCACTAAGGAGATTATGGCCACAGTTCAGGCGGAGATGGAGGTCCAGTTAGAGGAGTAAGTTACTGCATAGGTCCAGCAGTAGGTGGCGGCGAAGGTTCAGGAATATCTTATGGAGCAAATGGCAGAGTAGATTCAGGTGCAAGTTGAGGCACAGGTTCGAGTGCCTACCATACAACTCGGACTCACGTCACAATCTCCTAAACAAAGACAGTAGATTTGAGCATCTACTACATATGTTGATTACCAAATTTCGAGTTCATCAATTAAGCTTACTATGTATATTCTCATCCATTGCAAAAGTTCATCAGTACTGGCGTTCTAAGCAACAAAGACAGCAGTAATCAGCCTTTATCATTAGGATAAATTCGTGAGGCGACTCAAGTCCCACACCAAATAACAACCTTGATGTTGGAGATAAGTGTTGTCTCCATCTCGATGTCCCTCACTTGCGCCCGGTCGCCAAAGCTAGCTAGTTCCCGAAAGCCTCATTATCCATAATATGCCTATTTAAGCGGACCAAGTCAAGGTGTCGATGAGAATGAGGCGGGGGTAGTTGTACCCTTTCCCGATGAGGAAGTCAAACTACTAGGTGCGGTGATCAGGTCATTAATCTTGTGGCTTAGACGACTTGTAGCCAAGACTCCGTAGCAGACGTCGCCATGTCGTGATCCGCTTGATTTGGTAATAAGATAATCAAGTTTGAGATTGCTTGTTTTATAGATTACAGTTTGTAATATGATAATTAACCTTGATTTTTTTCATCATCCGCAGGCTTTTCTTGATAGATATCTTTCTCTACAAGTCCTGTGGGACATGCAGCCAGGATTGGACTACATCAGCTTTACAATGCCACCAAGAGTGGTTAGTCCTGATCGTTCTTACGAATTTGGGCTTGATGGTCAAAGAAATATCATGGAGTTTTTGAAGATGGAAGAACTTGAACTCGATTAACTTGAATTAGCACTTATGTAAGTGACCGTTACTTTTTATCTCTTTGCAATATTTGTGCATCAATCATTTTCTAATTTCATTAGTTATATGATAGGTACCTCCACAAGTTGTGTGACGATTTAGGCAGGAAGGGGTACCACTTCTTCAGTCCGATGGCCTTTGTGATGAGGAGATATTTCAAGACCAAGGCTGAGTATAAGAATCATTTTGACACGATGCAGGCATATGTCACATATCATATGTCGGTGAATCGGGGGTTTGCTCTTTTACGCTTATTATTCTTGGAGAGTAAGTTTGATTATTTTGCACTTATGTAAATTTTATGTTTTCATGTGGACATAATATATATTTTTAATGTCTTTTAGTCATCACTGGACTTTAGCTATCCTTTTCCCCACAGATCATTGTATATTTTGGTTTGAATTGGTGAAGCATACTATAACCGCTGAGCATAAAACTATCTTATTGATATAAGTGTTTATAGAGTATTTTTTACCTGTAGTCTCCTAAATAAATGATTTTTGTGTATATATAAGCTCTAATTTTTATTCAATTTCAGGGGCATTTAGCATTGGCATCAATTGGAACAAATTAATAAAGCCTTTGAAGATGTCGTGATACTAAAACCTAGAGTAAGCACTTTAAAGGGGTTATTGATTAGTTATATATTGTTAGTTTATTGATTAGTTGGCAACTATATATATGTTAGTTTTCATGTACAACATATATTGCTTTGTTTATTTTTAAAATGAATTATTCAATACCCACTGTCCCTTGTTAACTTATTGTCCATAGCAACTGTATATATGTTAGTTTATTGATTAGTTACCTAAGTTGTGTTAATAAACTTGTGAAAAATGATTTTGTGTTGATTTGTATCTGTTTCTGTATGAGTACATATGTAGTGTGAGATCTGCAACAAGCATATGGAAACTACAACGATAATATGAAATGGTTAAGAAAAATAAATGTTTTGATGTCTCTTATTACGCAGGTAAAAGACATCGTAAGTTTTGACGTCTCTTATTATGTTAGTAAGAGACGTCGAAACTGAAAAAATGACGTGTCACAAAATGTAAATTGGAGGTGTCAAAAGTTCCCACCACAAATGACGTCTCTCCTTAAGATAAAGTGTGATGTCGATAGTCCTCTACTACTTTAATAAGGGGGTCTAGGAAGGGACTATTGACATCACCTATTTGTTGTACTTGGAGACATTGAAAGTGTGACTTTTAACGTCGTTAAAAGTCACACTTTCAATGTCTCCAAGTACAACAAATAGGTGATGTCAATAGTCCCTTCCTAGACCTGAGACGATAAAAGTCATACTTTTCAATGTTACTGAGACTAACGACCCTTCCTTAACGGACTCTAAAACCCTAAAATAACGTACGTTAAAAGCTTTCTCTGCAGTAGTGTAATGAACTTATGTACTAGGTCTTAAACATATAAACCCTAAATGAACACATAGGTAACAATTAATTAACTAATTACTATTTCGAGAAACCTAGATTATAACACCCCCTTTAACTAATTCTTCTATAAAACACCTAAACTCATGAAGACTTTTTTGTATTAGCCTTGGGGTCCACAGCCACCAAATTACCGATTCTTGCAATATATAGCAAACAAAGGATTATTCTCTCTCATGATAAGCTTTTTATTGGGTCATAAATAATCTAAATTCCATGCAAATTCAATAAAACAAGGGGACAAAGGCGGTTTTGGATTTTTTTTAAGAACTTGTAAGTCCAAGAATGAATAAATCCTAAAGCTACTATATTTTTTGTCTTTTAGGTATAAATAGAATAGATAGGTAAAATGAATGTGATCGATTAAATTTGTTGGAAATATTGAGTGATTGTATCATGGGAAAATTCCAGAAAAATACTATCGAATTACCAAAAGGACACTTTGATAGAGCAAATTTTGGAAATGACCAGTCAGTACAATTTCATACAGTGACTGAATTGTCCTTTAACAAATTTAAAGGAAAAGTCGAAAATGCCCTTGGTTCAATTATTATTTTTTTAAATAATGGACCACCACCGCCGCCGTCGACCACCTCCAGCCTCCTGCAGTGGGCCACCCCCGCCACGTGGCGGCCCCACACCACGCCATGTGGCAGTGTAGCACACTGCCACGTGGCATATTGGGGGATGAGGCAAAATAAATGGAAAGTAGAGGGGGTGGGAATTGAACCCACCCCCTCCACATATTGGCTTGGTCGACGGTGGCGGCGGCACATTATTAAAAAAAAATAATTGAACCAAGGGCATTTTCATCTTTTCCTTTAACTTTGTTAAAGGACAATTCAGTCATTGTACGAAATTGTACTGATTGGTCATTTCCAAAATTCGCTGTATCAAAGTATCCTTTTGGTAATTCGAGAGTCTTTTTCTGGATTTCTAACCTAGTTGTTTATGAACTTTGATAATTGTAATTCGATTCATGGAAGCTTCATCTATTTGATTGAAATTCATTAGTTGAATGATTTTAAGGTGTTTCTAATTGAGATGCCACAAGTTTAGATTGTGAGACTTAAAATCTTTGTGAATTTACCTTTGATTAACATGTTACCTTGCTTAGTTAGCAACTTAATTAGTCAAGTGAACATGGTCTGAATCAAATTGAGATTATAGTCAAGGAAGGAATCTAGTGGAAACTCAAGAAGGATCACTACATCATTGACATGTTGCCATCCTAATCCATTTCATCACTTTCAAATCTTTCTTTTATTAATTTCAAATTAAAAAGCATAAACAAATAGGCAGATTAGGTCACATTAGTTCTAAATTACAATTTTGGATTAATTTGTGAGACAAGGTTAAACATCTCCCTAAGAATTAAATGCTAATATTATAGAATCCACAATGATGATTGATTGTCTCTATTGGCACCATTCAAGCCTATCACAATTAGGAAATTACTTAAAATTAAAGTAAAAGCCAGCTACCTAAAAATACGAAACTAAAACAAAATACATAAAAATATTAACCTAATTATGTTAGAAAAAGAGATTAACCACTAACATAGTTAGAAAAGAAACTTTCTTAAAACACCTTGAAAGATTTACCATGTTAGAAAATGCATAACCTAACATGGTAGTTTAAAATGCCCTTTACATAAATACAAATTAGCCTTTCTCTTTAAAACATTACACACTTAACATTCCAAGAATGATAATCAATAAGCTCATTTCCAAAATTCTTTTCAAATAACAACAAATTTAGCATCCCAAGGTCCATACAACATACCAAGAAGGCCTCCCGATATCTTAGGGTCACATGCATGTAAAATTACTAAACACATTCATCCATATATATCACACGAGCCTCATGCCATATGCTGAAAAGGACCAAACTTAGAACATACTAACATCATAAGAAGGCCTCTGGCCTATCAAAATCATAAAATCCAACATGTATCTATCCTTAGGTGCTGGAAGGACTGGTCTCAAATAACAATACCTAAAGGCCTTTGGCCTATACTAGAAACCAACAATAATCATAGACAGTGAACCCAAGATATTAATTCAAATTCAAATAAGTGGAAGAAAGTAAATATGCCTATAACTGTGTGGCAATATACAACCCAATCTCAATAAGCTGAAATAAGTCATCATTGTAAAAATAGTGAGTTGTAGCTAGTTCCTTCCCCCTTTGCTCTACACACGAGCTAGCATCAGAAAATATTGAGCAACTGGGGTGAGACAATGTCTTAGTAACTCGCTTCCTACTTACCCTACATGTGGGCTTGTGCTGGCAATGTGTTAAATGGGATTTATACAGTATAATTTTGCGATATGAATAGATAAACAAGTACCAATATCATCATCAATTTAAAAAAACTAGTGAAAATATTAACGGTCAACGTCAACTATTTAACAGTCTACATGAGTTTTTTAACAGTAAAGGGTGAATATGATACAACTTGCATACTTCTGGGGCAAAACTAGGCCCAAAAATACTTCTGGAGCAGATATGATACACTTTGCATACTTCCGGGGCAAATATGACCTTTAACCCTACATATATATATACACATATCATCTTTCTCTAAATAGTTCCAAAATCTATGTTTCAAAACACCTCCCAAGGAGGAACAATCACAAGAGCCAAAATGATCACTTTGCATATCGTGATGGCTTGTCCCCTACAATTAGGGGATAGGGTGGAACCAATCGTGGTTCACTTCCTAATCTAGAACCATTAGGGGTTCACTTCCCTTTATCAGTACCATAAGTTCCTAATTTGACCTTGTGCTAAATGCGCCTCGGGGTCAAATGTAAACTAATCTAAACCAAGGATTGTGTGTAGTGGTACAACCTTGAGTCATCTCTCTTGAGGAGTTGATTATTGAATACCTAGATTAATCTAAGTGTACGCAAGAAAAGCGGTAAAAAAAGGTTTTTTTCCCGTTTAGAAACTCATTTTGGTTTTTAGGGTTAAAGAAAGGTAAAACACTTGTTTTTGTGATTTTGGATTTAGGGAAAATAAAGAGAATTGGTTTTGAAAACTATTTGATGGAAATGGGTCTTCTGATGGAAACTTTGAAACCTTCCTAGCTTCTCAAATAATGTGGGGGTAAAATCCAAGTCCAAATATATTTAACCAAAAGCAAGCACTTAAGTCCAATTATTGTAATTACTAGTTGATTCGGTGTATCGCTTGCACAGTTAATTAGGTAATTATTAAAATCCGCTTGGCAGCAAGAGTCCTTCACAAAGAAGTAATGAGTCTCTTCTTGATATTGTAATTTGACCCTTCAAGATTGGATCTAGTGTCTAGTGTTAAATGCAATGGACAAATGCATTACTACTTTGGCTACTTTAAAATTCCTATAGCACCCGAGGACTATAGACCACTTTTACTTGCCCATTTGGTACTTATGCATGTAGGCGCATGCCTTTCAAGCTATGTAGTATGTTGGGCAAGTTCAAGAAGATGCATGATCAGCATTTTCATTGATATTCTCAATGATTGCATGGAAGTGTTTATGGATGATTTCACCGTTTATGTTGATTCATTTGACACGTGCCTAAATATTTTAGAGAGGACACTTGCTAGATGTGTACAAAAGAATCTCGTGCCCAATTATGAGAAATGTCACTTTATGGTGAGTTATGGGATTGTTTTGGAACACCTGGTATCTAAGCGAGGTATTGAAGTTGACAAGCCTAAGACTGAGGTGATAGGGACCTTACCTTATCCCACATGCTTAAAAGATCTTCAATCTTTCTTGGGACATGTAGGCTTTTATAGGCACTTCATTAAGGACTTTTTAAGATAGTCTTACTCCTCTCTCAATTGTTACAGAAAGATGTTGAGTTTGTATTTGATAATGACTGTGTGCTTGCATTTCATACTCTTAAGAATAAGCTACTTGAACCACCCATACTTATTGCTCCAAATTGGTCATTGCATTTTGAATTAGCATGTGATGCATCCAACCTTGCAGTTGGCACCATGCTGGGTCAAAGAAGCAATAGATAGCCTCATGTGATTGCATATGCACCTAAGACATTGGATACTGCATAGAGAAATTACACTACTATTGAAAAAGAGTTGTATGCCATTGTCTTTGCATTAGATAAGTTTAGGCCATATCTGTTGCATTCTTCTATTTTTTCACTGACCATGTAGCCACCAAGCCATATTCTAAGCTAAAAGTGTTCTGTTAGGCACTCCTACTCTAGGAATTCAGTATTCAGATCAATGAAAGAGCTAGTAGTGCCAGCCTAATAGTAAATCACCAGAGCCGCCTTCCAGAAAACACAAGGGAAGCTGATTGTTTTGATTTTATTTGTGATGACTTTCCTAATTCTTCTCTCTTTATTGTTTCTGTTGATACACCATGGTTTGTTACTAATGTTAATTATTTGGTTTACGGACTCACTCCCGGTGATATGTCTCTTTTTCAGGTGTAGAAGCTGAAACAAGAATCCTAGCATTACATATGGGAAGATCTGATCCTTTGGAGGATTTTCCAAGACTAGGTGATACAAATATGTGGTCCCGATGCAAAGTTTTCTGAGATTCTCACTTTATGCCATTTGATTGTCTACGGAGGGAACTATAGCTCATATAAAACCGCTAGGAAAATATTAGAGTCTGGTTTTTATTGGCCTACGTTTTTAAAGATGCAAATAATTTTGTTAGGTCCTGTGATGTATGTCAATGTTTTGGGTGGGTGATTTAACCTTTGCCTAATGCACCTTGGGGGTTAAGATCGAAATTTAATCCAAGGATTGCAATATAGCTTGCAACCCTTGGTCATTTCACTTGAGGAGTCTTTTATTCTACCTAAACTAGCTAAATGAAATTAAAACAATAAAAAGCTTGGGGTTTTGGTTTTGGAAATTCATTAAATGAAACTACTGAAAAATTCAAATATTTGTTTTTGGTAATGTTGGATTAAAGGATGAAAGGTGTTTGGATTAGGGGAAATTTTATAAGATGGGCTTTGGTAGTGTTACGGTGGCTCTCACGCTTCATCAAAATTCATATTGAGAGTCAAAGATTCACAAAGTATAATTGAAAAATCCCCAAGCAACCACTAGGGGTTTGCTAGCCCTAATTAATGACTAATCAAGCAACTACTTTCATAGCCATTACTTAGGGTTAGTGCTAAGTTCCACTTGGTGTATGTTGGAAATTGGATTTTGAAAATCGATTCCTCTCACGAATGTACAACCACAACATTCAATTGGATAAATTAAGCTACACAATCTAGCAACCACTAAAAATCACATAGCATCATAAACCTAATAGGAAATTTAAACATAAACATCATTCAATTAACCTAACTCAATATCTAATACAAGTATTCCCATTCATAGACAACTAGAAAGGAAAAGCATGTCTCACATCCAAACATACAGAAATGCAACCACACAACTCACTATATAAGGAAAAGAGCATGAAGAAACAAATAGCTCCCCTATTTTGCCCATTAAAGCTAGAGCCACCTTCACACCACCAAATCACCAATATTCTTGCCTCTTATATCTTCAAAAGCGTGCCCAAGATAGCCCATGGTCAAGCCTCCATGAAAGAAGAAGGTTGGAGAAGAAATGTGGTGGAAATGGAAGGAGGAATGGAGTGGAAGAAAAAAATTAGCAAGATTGAAGCTGGAGATGAGAGGAAATGGTGAGGACCTGAGTGGGAATGATTGGAAATAAAGGAAACCCTAGGAGAACTTAATATTTTCGTGCAGGAGAGGCTTAGAAAAAGTGATTTTCGGGGTTAGGTTCTATTTATAACCCCAAAAAAACCCTAAAAATCGTGTCAACAAAGTTGCTGATATCAGGCCCACGCCATAGGGCTCGTCCTGGCGTGCTGATTTAACCTTTTTCCTTGGATGCGCCTTAGGGGTTAAAATCAAAATTAATCCAAGGATTGCAATATAGGTTGCAACCTTGGGTCGTTTCTCTTAAGGAGTCTTTTAACCTACCTAAACTAGCTAAATGCAATCAAAACAATAAAAGATATGGGGGTTTTGGTTTGAAATTTCATTTAATAAAACTATTGACAAAAGCAGTTACTTGTTTTTGGTATTTTAGATTAATGAGTGAAAAGAGTTTGGATTAAGGGAAATTGATAAAATGGGCTTTGATAGTGCTACGGTGGCTCTCACGCTTCATTAAATTGATATTGGGAGTTAAAGATTCACCAAGTCTAATTGAAAAATCTCCAAGCAACCACTAGGGGTCCACTAGCCCTAATTAATAACTAATCAAGCGACCACTTTCATAGCTGTCACTTAGGGTTAGTGTTAAGCTCCACTTGGTGTGTGTCGGAACATGAGTTTTGAAAACCGATTCCTCTCAAGACTGTGCAACCACAACATTCAATTGGACAAATTAAGCTACACAATCTAGCAACCACTAAAAATCATATAGCATTCATAAATCCAATAGGAAATTTAAACAAACATATCATTCAATTAACATAACTCAATACCCAACACAAATGTTCCAATTCATAGACAACTACAAAAGGAAATCATGTCTCAAATCCAAATATACAAAGAGAAATGCAACCACAAGACTCAATAATAAGGAAAAGAGCATGAGAAAACAAATAACTCCCCTGTTTCGCCCATTGAAGCTCAAGCCACCTTCACTCCACCAAAGCACCAAAGTTCTAGCCTTTCATTGATGAAATTTTGAGCTCAAGCACCCTCCCAAGTGTACACATCATGGCTGGACGAAAATGGAAGGATATAGGGAAGAAATGGTGAAGGGATGGAAGGTGGAAGAGGAAAAACCAGAAAATCAGCAGAGAGGGGGTGAAATTGAGTGAGGATGGTGAAGATTTGAGTGAGGAATGAAGGAGATGAGTGAAACCCTAGCAGAGCAGGTGTATTTAGAGCTGAGGAGGCTTAGATTTTGAAGGTGGGGGTGTTTAGATCTATTTATACTGCTCCAAAACCCTAAAAATCGCGTCAGAATTTTGCAGATTTTAGTCACTTCACCGTGGGCTCGCCGCGGCGAGCAAGCACCAATTCTGGAACTTTGCCTCTGAGTTCGCCGTGATCTCACCGCGGCGAGGCCGCGGCGAGGGACAAGAGCTTCTGCTTCTTCTTGTCTTTCTCGCCGTCAGTTCGCCGTGGCGAGGAGACATTGATTCTGTTTCTCTCTTCACTTTCTTCTTCTGCTCCGTCCAGAATTCTTCACTGCAACTTGGCTTCTTAGTTTGGGCATGTTTCTTCTATGACCTGCATATAAATTGGACCTAAGGTAGCATCAGAATGTTCTTGAAAATGGGTTAAACAATAAATCATACTAATGGTGCCCAAATTGCCCTTGACTAGAACAAATTCCAACAAAGTGTGCAAAAGTCAGAAATGAACCTAATTAAGTGCAATTACCCCAAGATCATGCAATAATCCAATGATTTTATCAATGAAAAGTGTATAAAAATATGGTGCAATCACGTGCCCACGGCGAGGGACAGAGGCTTATGGCTGCCCTCACAGCAAAGGTCAGAGGGCAACCCAGATTTTGCTACCCATGTAGTGGCATTGCAGAAGCTTTTCCTCTTTCCTTTACTTCCTTCTTTTACGCTACCCAACATTCTTCTCTACAACTTGGTTGTTTAAGGAGCTTGTTTCTTCTATGATCTACACATAAAATAGGCTTAAGGTAGCATCAACTTGTTCTTGAGGATTGGTTAAGCAAATAAATCATGCTAATTATGCCCAAATTGCCCTTGATCAATATAAACTCCAACAAAGTATGCAACAGTCAGAACTCATCCTAATTAGGTTCAATTATCCTATGAACGTGCAATAATCTAATGACTTTAACTATGAAATGTGTATGAAATTATTGTGCAATCAGTGGGGTGTGAGCAAGAAAGATGAATTACTTAAAAAAGCTATACTGTTCTGTAAGCCATTTGACGTTTGGGATATTGATTTTATGGGACCTTTTTCGCCTTATTGTGGTTTTTCATATATTTTTTGGCTATCAATTACCTCTCTAGGTGGGTTAAGGTTATTCCTACAAGGAAGGATGATACTCTAACTATGTCTACATTTTTTAAAACTAACATTTTTAGCAGGTTTGGAGTTCTTAAGGCCCTGATCAGTGATAGAGCTACCCATTTCTGCAACAAGCTCCTCAATAGCTTGCTTGCTAAATACGGGTTTGCCCATAGAGTCTCTTTTCCCTGCCACCCACAAATGAATGGATAGGCTGAAGTGTTGAATCGTGTGGTCAAGAATATATTGGAAAAGATCGTGAAGCCAAGCAGGAAAGATTGAAGCCAGGGACTTAATGAGACACTTTGGGCCTACCGCACTGCATTCAAGATACCCATAGGCATGTCACCTTATCAATTGGTGTATGGTAAGGGTTGTCACCTTCCAGTAGAGGTGGAGCATAAGTCCTATTGGGAGGTAACATTGTGCAACATGGAGATGGATGCAGCTAGCAAGGAGAGAGCTCTTCACATCCAAGAGCTTGATGAGTCACGCCTTAATGCATATGAGAGCTCGAGGATCTACAAGGCTAAGACTAAATTGCTTCATGAAATCTTGTTAATAAGACCTTCAAAGTTGGTGATTAAATTGCCTTATAAAAATGTGAAAAAGCCATTTCTTCCAAAAGCTATATGCCATGATTAAAATTTTTTAAAAAAATAAAATTAAAAAGTAGAGAAAGAAAATAGTGTAAAAATAAGGCATTCCAAGAAATATGGATAGTGTGTGCTTGATATTGTGGTTTCTATTGCTACGAAGTATATTATGACTTGTATGTGCAAAAATAAGGCATCGCAAGAAACATGGGTTATTTCACTTTACTTGGATATATAGTGTTTAACATACTCATACGTAGGGAATTAACCATCCCATAGTAACATACTCATACGTGGGGAATTACTGTCCCATTGCAATATACTCATTCATGGGGAATTACCGTCCCATCTTAACATACTCATATAAGAAGAATTACCTTTCATTCATAATATACTCATATGTGAGGAATTAACCGTCCGATCGTAATATACTCATACGTGGGGAATTATTGTCCCATCGCAATATACTCATACGTGGGAAATTACCGTCCCATTATAATATACTAATTCGTGGGGAATTACCTTCCTATTGTAATATACTCTTATGTGAGGAATTACTGCCCCATCGTAACATACTCATACATGGGGATTACTGTCCCATCGTAATATAGATGATCCTTCTTCGAAGCCAGAGATCAACACATAGGGACCTCCAGCATTCTTGAGATGATAGGTGAGGACCCATCAAGCAAAGCGTCCATTGAAACTTCGCGACATGTACAACTCGAAACATAAACTTGGGTTTAGAATTTCAAACCTGCCTTCTAATATCATGTGGAATTCTGAGTAGCGAATTCGATGATTATTATTGCTGGATGCACTGGTAATTAAATAGAAAACAGAACAAAAATTATGGAACTTAAATTCCATGATATTCTCTAATAGCCCAAACTATAGGCCAGCGGTTCAACCTTCCTAATATCTAGGACTAGAAACTTGATCTCTCCTAATATCTAGTACCCATTATTACTTAACAATAATTCAAATACATAGTGATTAAATACATAACAATTAAATACATATTTACCACACTGGATTTGAACTACTTCACATGTGCTTAAAATTTCCATTATAGGAGCAAAGAATGAGGATCAAAGCAAGAAAATGCAAGAAATTTCAACCTGATGGTGAAGGTGTGACGGATTAGTAGACTTTCTGATTAGAAAATTGGATTAATTGATTGGGTCTAATGGGTTGGCCTCTAAAATTTCCTAATGGGCTAGGAAACTTAAATTACTCTATATGTGACAGATTAGGAAAGTTATTGTTTTGGTTAGATTTCTTGAGATTGAGTGATTGGGTCTTCTTCAAATCTTTCCTAATTGTTGTTGGCAGTCAGAATAGGAAACCCTAGGTTGTTTTGGATGTTTTAAAGTTGACTCTTGTGCTAATGAGAGGGGTAGGACAAATTTCATCACATACACTCTTATATTCTCTCCCATTAGGCCCTTTCTCTTGCATCCACTCTTTCTTTCCAAATTTCATCAATCTACTACAATTCCATGGAGCTAACAATTTAATACGTAGGCTATTGCAATGAGATCATGAGTGGCTAGGTGTTTCTTGTGGGGATCCTGATAAGGGAAGGCAACCGGAATTTCATCGTCTTAATTAGGGGAGTTCTTAGTTTATATTCTTGTCTAATTCTCATCTATGTATTCTAATCTTTGATGTTTAGTTTACATATGTGTTTGTTAGAACAATATTTGGCCTAATTTCAATAATTTGTCTTATCGGTCATGCATTGATGAAGAACAAAAGAGAAATTGAGGGAAATGAGGAGGATTAGAGGAGATAAAAGAGATTAGAGGAGGGAGGACAGCAAGAAGAAGGGGGAAATACCATACGAAAGGAGGCAGGGAAACAACAATTTTGTATCAACTCAATTAATCAATAATCAACAACTGATTACAAATGGTAACCCTAGCTCTATTTATAGAGCTTTGTGAATAATAAAATAATAACAATAATTCAAATTCAAATCTAGATCTAACCATAATTTAACAACAATAATTAAAACACTTTTCTCCCCCGCTTGAAAAACTCGGCTCCTAATGAGTTACAAGAAATCTGTAGTTCTTGGGAGAGGAAGGCGGCAATCTGATAATCTTCGTACAAAAAAGTGATAGAGTTACGGTTATAGTGTTCCATTAGCAAGAAAATAGCTTGAATATATAAAATTTAACCTCAAAAGAATGGTAAATAGAGCAATCAATAAATTAAACAAAGATTTGTTTCAGAAATTTTTCCTTCGTTTTCACTTGTTTTCACTTTCTTTTCACTCTTTTTTCTCTATTTTCTTTTCAGACGCCAATTTTTTCAACTCTTTTTTTAATATTTTGGTCTATTTTTTTATAATAAGAGAAATAAAATCAACACAAAGGGAAAAATAACAAATAATGCTTTAGGCCTTGTTTTAAACTTTAGCTACAAACGTTCTTTCCAATGGAGATTCTTGTTTATGAGGAGATCTCGAATGGTAGGAATCAAAATAGCAAAAATCCAATCTTGTCACTTTAGAGGGGTTTTTAAAAGTTTAAGAAATGATTGTATTTTGTTTGTGTGAGTAGAAGGGAAGTGGAATCAGGCTCTGATACCAATTGATGCCGAACAAAAGAAGAATTGAGGGAAATGAGGAGGATTAGAGGAGATAAAAGAGATTAGAGGAGGGAAGACAATAAGGAGGGGGAAATACCAAACGAAATGAGGCAAGGAAACAACACTTTTATATCAACTCAATTAATCAACCATCAACAACTGATTACAAATGATAATTCTATCTCTATTTATATAGCTTTATGAATAATAAAATATAATAACAATAATTCAAATTCAAATCTAGATCTAACCATAATTTAACAACAATAATTAAAAAATAAATAATTAAATAAATAAATTCTAAATCTAACGGATAAATATCCTTATTTAATATTCCTCTCATATCCCATCATGCTTGTAATCAAGACATCTCTTTTATATGTATGAACCTTGTGTTTAATTCAAGGTATTCTACAATAGATGTGTTTGATTTCTTATCTACTTTGGATCGCTAGTATACGTTAGATGCGTGTATGATCGTATGTATGTTTAGCCACTAGGTCCAATTTCAAATTATATTTCCAAGAAGAGACTCTTTGCGTATTTATCATGATTAATCATTGCCAAGTTGAACTTTAACAATTGCCTATTTAATTTTTGTGAAAGCTATGTGCCGAATCAATTAGTTAATTAGGTTAATTTGACTAAAGCGATTACTTTAGATTTTTGACATTAGAACTTGGATTTAAGACACCCATATCATTTTAGAAGTTAGAAAGGTTGCCTAATTCTATCAAGAGACCCATGTTCCTCTCATAAGTTTCCAAATCCATTTTAATTGCTTTCTTATAAATCAAAAATCAGAAAAACAAGTAGTTTAGTTTTCTTAAATCAAAAATACCTTAGTTTTCTTTAATAAAAAAATACCCAAAACCCTAGCTTTGTTTCTTTCACACATTTAGTTAGTCTATGTAGTTAGTTAATCGACTCCATGTGAGACTTAGTCTATGTAGTTAGTTAATTGATTCCATGTGAGACGATTCAGGAAAGCACCACTTGTGCAATCTTGGTTAATTTAATTTTACATTCGCACCCTAAGGTAAATAAGGAAAGGTACAAATCAATGTTGCATCAGGAGGATGCAAAGACCAATTTTCAAAACTGGAAATTAGATCATCAACTCTACCTGAAGCAGCTTAAGTGCTTGTAGAAATAATCATTTGGGCAGTAGTATATGAGGTTTCACAAACTGATAACTTCACTAACTTCAAAATGGTCGTAGACCACTACATGAATGCTAAACGGTGTTGAGATGATACTTTGTGATGTCATCTCATTATGTTAATGACGTACTGTTAGCCTAAACAAGTCTCAAGGGAGTTAAAGGAATTAAGGATTAGAGTTATCTTTGAATTCTAACATCATGGGTAAAACAATATGTATCTTGAAAGTCTAGATAAACAGAGATTGCACAAAGAGAGTACTATCTTTATCATTGAAGACATGTATGCTAATATTTGAGCATCTAAATGTCATAAACTGTAAACCCATAGATGCCCCTTTGAATTTAATGACCCATCTTAAGTGATGTTGTGTGTCATATGAGGAATTCAAGATGGATAAATCTCATAAAAGAAATATGGTTGGTGACACAATGTGCAACATTTGTTATGCACAAGACCAAGGATAGTTGGTTGGACTTGGAAACTAATTTGGTCCAACCCAAATGCCAAATACTTGGAGTTGTATAAAGGATCATTAAAAATTCCATGGATTGTGAGTAACTACACTTCAATGAAAGACCTAGTCTATGAGCACAAAAGAAGAGGGGAAGTAAAGAAATAGACAATATATGTCTATGACATCTTTGGAATCAGGACACTTGGTGTGTTCTTCCACCATTTAAGATGCCATGCGGCTAAAAGTATTCTTGTGAGTAACTGGGAATGAATGGTAGAGAAATAAGGTCAAATGCCAAGTAACGGCATCCTATGATATATAAATCCTAAGTCTCACAACACGACGAATCATATAGCTATGTGTGAGATATGTTTTTCTTTGAGAAGAAAATAATTTTCTACTGATAAAAAGGTTAGAAGATCCCCTTATAAAGCCTATGACTAGATATTCATTGAGTAAGTGAAAATCTTTTGTAGAATACAAGGTCTTGAACACCTTTTATTTAAAACTAAAAGGAAAGCACTTCTAGTATGTATTAGTACGTACATGCACTTGGGAGATATATAATAACCAATATGTCGTACAAACCCTAGAAAAGTTTGTTCACTCACAAGAACAATCGTCTTCCATGTATGCTGAGGGCATAGGAAGATAAGATTTACAAGTAACCATAATGAGATGGTGAATCCTTGCACACAACCCAGAAGTAATTTGGATAAATCACACTAAGGGATACACTAGTATTCCGTTAGGTCTGTAGTCGGGCATGGATTTCTCCCTAAAAAAAGCGTGAGAAGTTCTGAGTCCATTCAGGGACTAATGCTTGTAAGGTGATGAATAATATGAAATCGGCATACGACAATTGATTGATCATCGTAACATGTAATTCGTATTGCATGTGCTTAATAAACCACAACCAGGGATGTGGATGGAACATCCCTGATCCAATACGACGAAAGAAGGATAATATCATTTCTGCTGATACCCTTAAGACTTAAAGGACATCAAGAATGTTTGTTTTGGTGACAGCTACTCTAGCTGAAACTCTATGGTTATGAGAGATCCGATCTAATGGATGGTAGCTGAGAAAGTGACCAAATCAAACAAGACTGATGCTCAATCAGAAAGGACTGGCTTTAACTTGTCAACACACTATAACACTAGGCTTCTATGACATATCCCTCATTAGTAGAGCTAGTAAGTGTGGATACCAAGTGTATAAGAAGGCAATCTGAGTTAATAATGGTATTGACTCATGAAGTATTAGAAATTCCACAAGTTTGTGAGTAAGCCTAGGGAATATGAGGCAATGATCGAGGAATCTACATGCGCTAGGTGTCCTTGCATTTTGATCCCATTCAAAGAATTGCTAGTTTGCAAGCACCAAGATTGCATATGTTGTGCTAACGCGGTCATGCCAAACACCAAGTTTGAATCTTAAAGAAAGTAAACCGTAAGATAGGACAGCCATCAAGTGCGAGTAGGAGATGTTAGATTATGTGTCATGGTTCGCCCTAGATGGGCTGGGTCATCTGAAAGAGGATCCAACGGATAATAAGCAATCTGAGAGAATTTGGCAGTTGACTTAATAAGCAATTATTTATAATTTAAGTCAAATCATTTCCTTTCTTGGGAAAGGAGAGAATTTGCCATAATGAATGATTAGCGACATTTATGAGAGGCAATTGTTATGGTAGTATTATTCCTTTCTATTGTTCATCCTAAACACTATAAATAGGAGGTACCCCTCAATAGTTTACCTAACCTCAGCCAACAACTTTCTCTGGCTTCTCTCTCCCTCTCTGCTTTATTTGTGGTGATTAGCTATGCGAATCCCTTCTAGACTCTAGTAGTCTAGATAGTTGCATGAGCCTAGAGAATCTTTAGATTCTCAGATCTGAGAGTATTTTTGGTTACTGTTTGTGTTCACACAATAAAAAAATTTCTCCATTCATTATACAATTCCTCAAAATTTGCTCACTTCAAATCCTTAAGAGAAATTCCTAAAATTCAAATATACCCCATATTATCATTACAAATACATTTATCTCTTCCATTAATCCTTTGTCACATGCTAGAACCATTCAATTACATCTATCTCCTCAATTTCTTCAAAAACACATAATTTCCAACCCTCAAAGTTTAACCCAAATTTTCCAAAATTCATACATCATTATTAACATCAAAACCAACCCATTTAATTATCAAGGGTAAATATGCAATTTTACCAATAAAGTGTTGCGACAGGAACATTTGGCACAAATATGTTTTCAAGGGTGCTCAAATACCAACAAACTTTTAAAATAAAGCAAAACAATCAATACCGTTTAATTTTCCAAATGTTTGTCAGAGTACAGACATAGTGGATGTGTTGAATTTTTAATGGACTTTGGGGAAAATAAATAGTGTTGGTTGTTTTGCTCAATTTTAAAAGTTTATTAGTATATTAGCACCCTTCAAAACACATTTATGCTAGATGCCCGTGCCACAACACTTTATTGGTAAAATTACACATTTACCCAATTAACAATATAGACTACAATGAGTTAAAATAAATTATTGATTCAGATTTAACATACCCAACATTGTAAATCCTAATTTTCCTACAAAACTTTTATTTTGGTTTTCTCAAATCACTCATTTAAGTAAAATGTAAACCATACAAACTCTTATTCTAAGACATGGATGGCTTACCAAGCTCCTAGAAGAGAACCTAACCAAATATCCCTCTTTATTTCACTCTCACACACACACACTCTTGCACTCTCTCAGTTAAAGAAGGAAAAAGACTAGGCATATGTGAAGAAATGTATATGAAACACAGAATGTCATGGTTTATGTGATTGGAATGTGTTTTAATTTTGTTATGGTAGTATGGAAAGGTATTGTACATTATGTTTGTGTGTTTGACTACGATATCTCAACTACGTCCATGGATTTCCTCATCCACTTCAAGGTATATGTCATTTACTTTCAATTCATTCACATTTGCATTGATCTCATGCCATTTATCACAGTAGTTTCATTATTTACTAGAAAGATATCATTTGGCAATTGATGGCTATACAACAACAACTGGATAGCTTAGTTCGTACATATTTGAGTACTAGAACTTCTCATGCTTGTTCAGAGTTCAAGCGAGAATTAGGATTTGCAAATAATATTTGAGGCCTTCAACTATTATCATTCAAGTTGGAAGTACACTGTATAAAGAACTTGTAGCATTAAGAAGAGTAGCTTATGCAATCATACGACATATGCCCCATCTTCAAGTTTCAAACACACGTCTACATAATTTGTGCACCAAATAGCTACGGATAAGTTTATGAGGACATTCTAAAACTTACATAGAATTCATATGAATCGCAGGTGAAGTCATAGTTCAATAGGAGAGCAATTATCAAGTTTGAGACATCTTCATTAAATTTAACTAGCTCATATTCAAGACAAATGAATCGTATTCGTAACATAATTAGAGACCAAATTTTGGAGCACATAAGTTAAATTCGTCATGTAATATTATTCATTTTTAACAAAATTGATATTTTTATGATTTGTAACGTGTGCGTGTTTTTAATAATTAAATAGATCTAATTGTCTTTTATAGTACTTACAAATAATTATGCTAATAATACATTGCCTCTTATTATTATAATTTTGATTTTAACATTTTTTAGACGTATCATCAAATTATCTGTATGTGTATATGAACACACACACACATCTAGACATCCTTTTAGTCATTGTTAATGCCGAGAGATTAATGCCACTTATAAAAAAAAATCAATATATATATATATATATATATATATATATAAATATAGCGTCCCACCTAAGGAGATAAGACGTGTTGTTGTTGATATATACACTCTTAACATCATCTATAATCATATTATTACTAACCCTGTGCAATATACGAATTTATTATCATCCTATAGTTGATGGCCAATGCTATCCACATGCCAATGGCTTTTTCCTTCCATGGTCATGAATCAAAACTTGAATAGCCGTATAGACATTATGCATGCCAGAATTTTGCCTGATCAGTGAGTTTTTTGACTTGTCATATTGTTATCTTATAATTCCTGAGCATCCAACTAAGCACGTCCGTTTATCAGATTAATGTGATTAAGGGCCCTTAATACTCCATCTCCATGCTTCTATATTCTTGAAGTGCAAGCATCTATCACCTGTTTCAGGAGGGTTTGGGACACTTGTTAGTTATCTTCACAAAATTTCTACAGTTAAAAAGTTGTGAGGGTACAAAGAAAAGTTCAAGAGGACGATTAGCATTTGCACCCAGGGTTTTCAATAAAATTATATGTGAAGGAGCCCTTATCAAATGATTCACATGTGTTGCTTAGTCGAGAGAAAATTAAAATCCACATTATAATTGTATTAGCAAACCAATAGAAAACATCCAAAGAAAATTGTCCATCTTGTTATCGGGAAAAAATTGTAACCTGCTAGTGCAGCTTCATACAAATTTCTTCAGCAGTCAAGCCCGCCTAGAGGACATGAAATCATGGTCAAAGAGCTGTTTATGAAGTTAAGGACCGTAGCAAAGGCAATTATAAGAAATAACTTCCCTTTTTTCCCCCTTTTTGAAGATTTAGTATCAATCAAGTACGAATATCATACATGCTTAAACTTATTATGTAGAAGCCATAAAAAAGATTAATCCTAAAACTAGAAACAATTAAGGATCAATAATTCAATGTGTTTTAGCTTAGGTCAGAAATTTGCAACTAGCCATGAGACATCAGAGATGAACCATAACTGCCATCACAAACCCACACTGCGAACGTCTGAGAACAAGGACAAAGAATCTACCAAATTTCGTTATCTACCAATATTCTGGAATGCAACAGAAACCCAAAAAAAAAAAAAAAATTGTGAGCGACTAAGCTTTAGGTAGGCATAACAATAAGACAAAAAAACTGTATCACAGAAACTTCCAAAATCCAAGCTAAGAGTAGATTAACTTCTTTTCATGAGGATAACAAATTGCATCAAATAGACAGTTTGCTGACGAGTGACATCAAAGGCATGCAAGCTTAAATTAAAAATTACTAATAGACAATCCTCTCAAGCAGACAGCTTCAAAATTCGGATGAAGGCCAAATTACTAAAAGATATTGTACCTTCAGTTCCTCTGATGACATATTGATCATTTTTGAAGGTTCCAATTCCCCGTTTAGTAGACGACGTGCCAGTGATGCACCATTCTACAAAGAAAATAAATAGGATAATACAAAATATAACCAAATCAGATGTAGATGATATAGATCTTTCAAACCAAAAGAATCCAAAAGAAGGTGGTGGAGATGGTAACAATAATATCATAAAATTAGCAAGTTACTGCCAGATAATTCTTCCTACTCATTTTCCCCAAGCATCCAAGAGGTGAACATTCAATATCTTTAGTGTCAAAAGTAAAAACGCATCAACATCCAGAAACTGGTTTTATTTATTATACTTTTGTGAGAAAAGGATAGGGAAGCAAAAGAACCTCTGTTTCCTACCCATTCTTAGATCTATCTAAGGTATTCTTGAGTATATTTACGGCCTGCAAATTTTTCATACCTTGAAATCCATATCCCTTATTCTTTTGTTTTGTTGGTGATAGCCATATCCCTCATTTTGATTAACATAAAGCTGTTCTTTATTTGGTAATGCGAATGAGATTGCCTAACTGATGCAAGCCCTGTGGCCAAAACACAAATAACAGTGATGGACTTTCACACAATTGTCCAGTCAGGCTGAACAAATCACTTCTGAGTTATGACTGTACAAAACAAATTCCATCTTTTCAAACGAACCAAGTAACAACTAAACACCACTAACAGAACTTGTTCCTTTTAGCGATCTTGAACAGATCATGAAATTCTATGAAAAAACATACCAGATTATCACATAATTGAAAATCATTTCAATTTACAAATAAACATATGTAGTGCATTCAAGTTAGCAATATCAAAAAATGTGATTAATATTCAGCAATGCACTATTAGTTTTCATGACCTTTGCATGATAAATAAGAGTACCAAGCCATCTTGTCAGAAACAATTGCCCCCTATGCTTCTACTGCTTTACCTTCATGCTCCAGGGACATTTGCATGAACTAATTATTCAGTCGTTAATAATTTGACGATCCAACTTTCCAAGTGTCTTTTGCTTATTTTGAAGGGTTAAGGGTCAAAAATACACATGTGATTTTGTAAAAAGGTTCGCCCAGTACCAAACGCTTCTTTTTTGGAATATAACTATAAATGTCTATTTTTTATCCATTTTGAAAGTTCATATGTATTTTTGGCCCAAAAAAAAATATTTGATGCTAGATGAACTTTTGACAAAATCATGTGTATTTTTTACCCTTAACCCTCTTTTGAACAAAAAGATAAGAATATCACACATTTAACTTCCTAAAGACTTGCTTTATCAGATAATATAAACATATATTCATAAAACAACAAAGATCACACTTCATCAAAAAACCGACATCTAATGTCACGACGGTAAATTAGTTTTAAAAAAATCAAGGGTAAAGGTGCACATTTAGGAACAAAACCATTGCACAAGGTACATAAAATATAATAATCTTTTGTAAGGTGCAAATATGGTCACAATGAAATAAAAACGTTGTAAATATGGTAAGTCCGTTAATTTCCCCAACGTCTGTCTAACATATTTGTGGGCCCCACTTTGTAAAAATTAGACGGACATTAAGGCAAGTTAACGGACTTATCATATTTGCAATGTTTTTTATTTTATTGCAACCATATTTGCACCACACAATATATAATTATGTTTCGTGCACCTTGCGCTATAGTTTGTTCCTAAATCTATACCTTTACCCAATAATCAATAAGCAAATAATAAGATAATAAGACCCTTCTTATAATGACAAATAACTAGTGAGAATATTGTCACATTACTACAATAATCACAAGTATTATGCCGTTAAAGTTAATTGTACAGGAAAAAACAAAATATACTGTAAATTAAAAAAAAAAAACCTGTTAGTACGAAAAATCTAATCTAAAACAGATAATCCACTTTCTTGGGCGAGGCTGAGCACAGGAAATCAGCTCTACAAAAGTAAAGAAGAAATAGCTACAAATGATTGGAAAATAGGAAAGAATATAACACAGAGAGCCTCAAAACCACTTCCTCTTAGCTTCAGAAGCTCAATCTTTTATTTTCAAGAGCCCCTTGCAGCCTTGTTGCAGATGAAATTCTCCTTCTTCAAAGGCATGGAGATGTATAGTACTCTAACTTCTCAGCATCTGCCCTTGACAGATGAATTCAGCCAAAAAAATCAACGGAGGGGGCCATAAAAGTGTATTATCACTAAGGTTTTGAGCTAGTTTTATAGTATTCTTTCCATGTAATCAGAGAGGCTAACAACCTAACAATTTAAGATTTTAAGATCTTAGAAATTAGGATCTAAAATTGGCCAGGATCCTATCAAGGTTATGAATATTCAGAATTTTTTTTGAAGGATTAAAATTACAGATTATTTGGATATGTAATCAGTAAGATCTTAGAAATAGGATCCATCTCTTGGCAATCATGGTAATTAGGGTCGCAAACTGCTCATTGATGTATTAGTAAGCATACAAATAAGCGCTAATGCTATAATGAAGCATATGCAGAATGGAAGATTCATACCTTGAGATTAAATACTAATGCCCGTAACTTTCGGTTATACTTCATATTGTTGGAGAACAGGGCATCGTGTGAAGCCTTTTCCAAAGCAACAATGGCAGGAACAGCAGAGTCTGGCCAAACAAAAGACTCAGAACTCTGCAGAGAGCAGTTCAACAAATTCTGAATTCATATGCCCCTCAGGGAAAAGGGAGATGAGATAGAAATAAGGGATAAAGGCCAAAAATGCCCCGGAAGTATCCACCAGGGGCACCTAGTGTCTGGAAGTTTTTTTAGGGGCAAATATGCCCTGGAAGTCAACAAAAGAGGGCGAATATGCCCCGGAAGTAAAAAAGAAGGGGGCAAATGCATAACCTCCAGGGCATATTTGCCCTCAAAAAAACTTCCAGGGTATATGAATTTCTGCCTGGGTTGGGTGAAATTGCCCTTTTTTGTTGACTTCCACGGTATATTTGCCCCTAAAAAAACTTCCAGACACCAGGTGCCCCCTGGTGGATACTTCCAGGGCATTTTCGGCCTGCTAGAAATAATACCATAATGATACTAAAAACTCCCATACAAGAGTCAACAACAATAAATAGAAATTCACTAAATACCTTCTGACCCTTGTCTTGACATTCATTTTCTGTTTCAGAACTTCTATTATTGTTTTCACCGTTGAAGGCAACAGAAGTGTCCTTTTCTCTGTCATGTCTCTGTATACTGTTATCAGAAACACATATTCCTTGAACAGATAAAAGCAACCTCTCCAACCATTTGTCACGACGCATATCTCCAGTTAATGCTTTAAAACTTGCTAAAATGCAATGATTCTCCGGATCAATATCTACAGAACTTCCTGGAGTTTCAGGTTGCAGATGTTGGTCATTCTTGGGGCTGAGAGTCGTTTTCTCCTCCCTTGACACGTTAAGGGGCGAAATGCTTCTTCTCCTTAAGCTTCTTTTAGTATTCATTTGATCTTCCTGATGAGCAGGCGCTTCTTCAATCACAATGTTTGGTAGATCACCCAAACGTTGTAAAGTTTTCTGAACAAGATCATCGATTTCTTGCTGTTTATTTTCCTCATAATCCTCATCAATTAGCTTCCAGAGCTTCCTTTCTACAAAGTCATACACATTTTGCACAATAAACCCAGGATGTTGTTTACGACTTGGAAGCTGTTTGTGTAAGGGAACAAAATGCACCACACATTTATGCATAACAGACTCTGCAGGAACCTCATCACGATGGAAACTATAAAACAGATCCCTCGTATCATGTGAATGCCAGTTTCCACCACCTTGTCTTTCTGCTTCCTCAGGACGGTAAAACCACTGCCCTGTTACCATCATACTGCCATTTTGGGATTGCGAAATGTCCTACAATCAGATAACTCTGTGAATCAGAAGGATAAGAGTCTAAACTTCACAGTGTAAGAGAATGAAATAATCATTCCCTTGCGTGAAAAATCAAGCAAATAAAAATGTGGAAAAACTTAACACCAACTTAAGTACAAACTAGAAGACAGACAACAGCATCCTGCATACACTAAACCAAAAGTTGAAAATTTAGTCATTGAAACTTAAAAGCAACAGTCAACTGAAGGCTAACAAATAACAATCTACCTCCAACAGATGCATTCACAGGCCAAGAACTTCTAAGTGAACATAAAATCATAGTGCCAACGTGATGGAATATGAAAGTGATATTTTGAAGAATCCTATAGGATAAAATCCATCTAGCTTTATGTATATTATTACTTTATATTTTTACTTTAGCAAGTTGATATTTAATCATTATATGGGCTGCAAGTGGAATGTTTTATTGTTAGTTTATTTAGCAAGTTGAATGATAGGAAGGGTAGAAGCAAGTGGATGTTTCCTCCATGAGGAGGAAACCTCAACTATAAATATGTGTATGCCCCTTTTGTAATAGATAGTCTTGGATGATGAATGAAAATATGTGAGTTATATGAGCTCTCTTTCTCTCCCCTCAAGTTCTTCATTTCTCCCATCTTCTGTTCAGTTTCCCCCTCCGTTTCTGATCTGTTCTCCCTCCCTCTTTCTGTTTTCAGCACCTCTCCCTCTTTCTTCTCTGTTTCCAGTCAGATTTCCCCCTACCTCTCTGTTTTCTATCTCTTTTCTCCCTTATATCTTTCTGTTCTGCACTAAATCAGAATGTGTGTGAGTGTTTCTAAAACCTGTTTTACATCACAATGTAAATACACCCACCACATAATATTATAAAGCGGAATATAGCCACAAAACTCCTGTCCTACCTAAATTTATTACCTCTTCATCAATGCATAATGCGATGGTCAGAATGCTAGCTTAATCTACAAATTAAATAATAAACTGTAGCCTGGTACTCAAAACTATGACTGGTATCTGTTCAATTGAAGATCAATTATAACTTTTTAATTATAATTTCTATCAAAAAAACTTCAAAAATTTCATAATTGACAAGTCACCTTGATAATTGCCACATAAGGCTTTTGTTCTTTATCCTCCGGAACAAGAAGTACAGGATCCTCCTGTAGAATCAAGATTTCATTAATAAAATAGTTACAGAATAAAAATAAAAAATGCAATTGTCATCTGATGCAGCAGCAAATATTTAACCAACTAAACACACATATGATTATAAGGGAATCCTATGAAAAAACAGGAGAATTTTACTGTCACATCACATTGTGAAAAAAATTTCCTGAAGCTTAACTGATCTCATTTCCTCAAATTGCTCCTAAGCTGAATTAAAACAATAGAACTTACAATCAGATATTGGCTCCCATCGTATTCAAAAGACTCGTAATGTTTCCTTCTCCCTCTTCCTTTTCCCGAAAACCTAACTGCATCACCAATCGGCTTAGCGTCCTCGTATGGATGAACCCCTTCTCCACCACCAGCACTTTTCGACTCTTTCATCTCCTTATCCTTCGGCTTTCTTCTCTTTTTCTCATCGTCTTCCTCTTGAAGCTTCACGATCTTCCTCTTACGCTGCTTCGACCAGTCTTCTTCAGAAGCAGAAGAAGGCTTTTGTTTCTTCTGTTGCTGCTGCTGCTGCGAAGCGCATGGTGATTCGTCTTCATCGTCACTGTTGGCGACCATAGTCAACCTTCGGATCCCCATAATAAAGTCCTTGCAATGATATTCACAGCAGAATTCACCCGCCAAACGACTTCTCAGCGAACCTATGGACTTGCCTGCCGGAGAAGGAATCGTTGAAAAAAAAAATATATATATATATATATATATATATGTATATATGTATATATGCGAGGAGTTCCTTTTCAGTCTTTCAGATCGTCGGTGGTATTAAGATAATTACAATAAATTTAGGGAAAATGACATATTAGAGCACCAAATAAAATAAAGGTTAACAAAACTTAATTACAATTTTTAAACTTACAGATTAAAAAGAGAATTGATGCAAACATAAAGTATTAAAAATATACTTTAATGTGATGATAAAAGTATGTTTACCCCACCGGATGCATCCCTTTTCAAACTTAAGGTACTTCTTATTGCATCCGGTGAGGCAAAAATTATCCATGATAGCTTTTATATTTACATTTTCCCTTTCTATTATGGATTGCTATTATTTGAAACATGTTAAATTCTTTTTTAATTATGATAGGTCTTTGTACATTGATTAGTAAAATGATTTTCTATCATAGTTAGGTTAATTGCCTCGTACATGGAAGGTTCATAGGAATTAAATAAAGGTTTTAGAGAAGGATTTTACAGTGGGGACGGCAATGGAGGAAGGGAGAGTTGAAGTTTTCAAAAAGGTTAAAGTATACTTTTGATCCTTTATATTTGTATCAAATCTTCTTTTGATCACTTAATTTTGAAAAATATACTTTTGATCCTTTTTCGTTAACACCGTTAGTTTCATGTAACGGAAAGTGCTGACTCAACAAATTTAAAGGATGATTTTATAGTTATATACTAACAAAATATGTTTAAATTTTAATTATATAGTATAATAATTTTATATATTAAAATTTGGCCATTTTAATTAATATTTAATTATAAAATCATTATTTAGATTTGCTGAGTCAGCATTTTCAGTTAAATAAAACTAACGGTGTTAGTCAAAAGGATCAAAAGTATCCTTTTCAAAGTTAAGGGACTAAAAGGAGAGTTGATACAAAGATAAAGGACCAAAAGTATACTTTAACCTTTCAAAAACCAATAAGCAATTTAAGGGGGGGGGGAGAGAATGAGATGTTGAAGGTGTCCAGATTCCTAAACAAAAAATTAAAAAAACGGTAAATACTACTTTTGATCCTTAAACTTTGACTCTATTTTGGTTATGGTTTTTGAACTTTAAAATCAATGATTTTAATATTTGAATTTTTACTCAATTTTAGTTTTAATCCATCAACTTTATGTCGTTCATTACCATTAATCCCTAAACTTTAAAAAAAAAAGTTAAGAAAATCAATGGCTAATAGTCGTAAGCGGCACAAAATTGAGGGATTAAAACTACCAATTTAAAATTCAAAAATCAAAGCCAAAATTTAGCAAGAATTCAAGAAATAAAACCACCGATTTTAAAGTTTAGGTACATAAACCGAAATTGAATGAAAATTCAAGGACAAAAAGTGATATTAACCCTTTTAAAAAACTAGAGATGGAACAGGTGACATGTAAAGGATGACACATATGATAAAAAAAATACTTGAAATGTCATGCTCTCATTGGTCAGCACATAATTTAGGTGGTACACTTGGGCACACAAGAATTCTCTATAAAGTCCTAGATGTAAGTTTTCTCTTACTTTATAGTAGTTCATTAAAGAACAGCCAAATGATGTTATCATCGTAAATCTTGTGATAAGATTTTCAATAATTTCACGTCATTGGTCTAGTTTAAACATTTGTAACTAGTAGATCAAAATAGTGTTAATCTAAACTTTTATCACTTAAGCTTACTCTCATTTTAGTTTTGCCCCTTAAATTTTAAATTAAAGGTTTTGTTCTATCGAGTTTTATTCTGTTAAAAATACTAATCCCTATATTAAATTAAAACCTGAACTATTTCATTCCTCCTATACGGACCTAAACTTCTTATTCAAAATTTGAGAAACTAAAATGAAAATGAGAGTCAATTTGAGGTACCAAAGGCTATAGTTATCCATTTTAACAAGTTCTATAGTTATCCATTTTAACAAGTAAACTTGTCGTTTTACATTTGGTAGGCTTGACTCAAATGCTTGGTGTATAGAACTTGAACCTTTAGGTTGTACTCTCTTATGTCCTTAACATAAGATTAAGCAAACTTTTATTAGAGAGATTAAATAAACAAAATAAATAAGTCCATTATAAGAGATGTGATATATTATAAGATTATGAATTAGTTTATAACGTAAATAAACTAGTTTGGGAAAAAATTTAAATAAATCAATTTATAAAAGACTTATTTAACTTTCTTAGGATTTTTCAAAAAAGTCAACTAGATCTTAAAACCAGAGGAAATGCTAATTATTAACATACAAAGTGAAGAAAACTACCCATCGAACGCCCTCATTGAGATAAGGGACAACTCAACCTATATGAATAGCACTCCTACTCTTCGAATCCGGATTTATCGGATGCCAATAAGTGCCAAATTATTGGACGGTGTTTAATAAAAAAAAGTTAAGAAAACTAAGTAATCAAGAATCTTGATTCCCTATTACCATGCCATCAACAAGGTTTTACGCACTTTAACACAGTTGATTGATCACCCATTGCGGTGAGTAGCTCAAGAAAAAACGAGTATGGGTGCACAGTAGTGCGTGCTTGAGAGGTCCCTTGTGGGAGCTCTTAAGCCCCACATCGGATGGGAGTGTATGTGTGTGTGTTAACATATAAAGTAGGACATTCCGGCTGTTTTGGTATAAGCCACGTTAGTTGGTTTTCCTTTCAGTCTTTGGTCCGAAATTGATAGAAAAAACACAATTGATTGATCCAATCTATATGTATACATAATGATAGAGTTTCTACAAACACATTCCGTGCGTGTCAAATTCATTTTTGTAGGCCAACACACATACACATCAACACATTCATCTGACCATCAAAAACTCTCTTTTCAAGTCAGTGGATATGTCATAAGAAAAATGAATGTTCGGCATATTTTATAGAAATATCAAGGAAGAAAAATAAGATTTAAAATCAAGATTTATACAGCTACCACTTCCAATATATGGAGCATTTCCCATTTAAGTGATGAATGGAATAGATAAATTAGCAATGCGACTGCTATTGTCACTGTTTCGAGCGATTTCGTTCAAACTAGTCCAAGATTTCCTTCTTCTTTTGCTTGATGTGCTAATTGCTTTCTCTGCATCTCTCTTTGCAGACATGCTTACAGGTTCAGATGCTTTATTAGACCCCAACCTATTTCTCTTTCTTTTACTTCCTTCCAAAACTGCAGTAAGATTTGTAATTGGTGGCGTTGCTGGACTATGTGTTGTGGGGACGTTTGTAGCTGCAGCTTGAGAAGCAAACATATTTGTTTCATTGGCTGCATCTTTGATCATAATTCCCTTTTCTGATTTCCCAGATTCATGAGATGGGAATTGTCCATGTTTAGATTTCGATGATTTCTGTTTCGATGGGCATATATCCTTCATATGTCCCTTAAAGGTCCCGTTCTTCAGATTCTGATGCGAGCAGTAATGGCACTTGTACACCACATTGTTTTGAGTGACATTGGCAAACTTCTTACGCCTATGCTTGCCCTTTGTTCTTCTCTTATCAATTCGCACCGTGCAGTTAAAGCCTGGATGTAGAACAATTTCACATCTGTAAAGAAGTCAAGTAATGATCATAGTTACTACACAAACTTGGCTATTATTAAAGTCATGATTACCATTACAACTAGTGAGTGAACTTAAGATAGCTTAAGCGGTAAGTCCCAATTAGATAATCTAACTAAAGTAAAAATCATCCAAATAGATTGTTGTTTGATATAGCTAGCAGTGGCACCACAAATAATACCCACAAGATACTTTTAACCTGGTGTAACTTATAAAGTGTACAGACTTTATGATTATCTCAAGTTCTTTGGTTTGATGGGTATTAAATTATGTCATTAACCAAAAACAAAAACATTCCAGAATATGTCACAAGGAAGCTAAGCATCAATGTTGATAAAAAAAGACAAAAAAAAAAAAAAAAACACAACATAAGCCTAATCTCACTAAGTGGGCCAGTTACAAGGATTGCATGACACCATTGAGAACAAATCACGGCTAAAGTTCAAATGACAGCTTCTGCCTATACCATCATGTTAATTTTTATCAATTTTTATGCTGGCACACACAGTGACCGGAGAAATCCTAGTACAGTACCAACCCACGGCGTTACAAACTTATGCAATTAACTTGAAACTTCAGACATACAACATATAATATATGGATCACATGTTTTCATGTACTCATGCTACAACTTCCATTGACGTTTTCTGAAGTAAATAAAAGCATAGAAGAACGATCACTAAAAGGACTAGAGAGAAACAATTGTGCAAGCAAAAAGAATATGGGAAAAACAAATGGAAGAGCATACCTTTCACAAGTTATTAAAGAAGGATCAGGTGGTATGCCCATGGCCTCCTCAGCAGTAGCGAAACATTGCCCATAGAAGGCACCTAAAGATGGTATTGAAACTTCACTACTAGCCCATACTGCAAGGTTTTTCATGTGTTCAAGTTTCAACATTGACTTCACATTTGAGCCTGTTTTCTTATGCAACTTCCCAGTGGCTTGTTCCCTTAATGATAATGGATTGTGATGCCCCGAAGTTGAATTTGGTAGTCCTTTTGCTCCTCCTTTCTTTCCCATGTTCAGCTTAAGATAACACTTTATTCATATTAGGAATTTCACCAAAAGCTAGATTTCCCCTAAATTAAATATTTACCAAATAATTAATTATAAAGAATCGCACTTGTCTCTGTGTAATGTACCCATTAGGCAAGACACACTTAATGCCAAACTAATATAGACCAATTACTATTTGAAAACTCTTGCTGGGTAATAGCATCTATCTATGCTTCTTGCATATAAATATTACAGGCTAGTCATGGACCTCTCTCTGGCAATCAGTTCTGTCCCAGTTGTCTTAAATGCACCACTTAGTCATGTATCATATAATTCATTATGTGTATGTGTGGAGGGCTATTTAAATTTTCATATGATGATATCTGTTTGTCTCTGTATATCCCTCTAGATATTGAGTTGAACATAATTGTATATCACATGCATGCATGACAACTGATAAGTAAACACCTTGATGGAGTGAAGGTTGAAAATATAATATTATGTTGTGGGTAGGGGATGTTACATATCAATATCAAAAGCTTGATCAATCACTTCAATTTAACTATTGGGTGCATTTAATAAATTTTTAAGTGAAGGCTCCTCATTGCAGAATCTTCTATTGAAATACCAAAAAATCAAACGCTTATTTAACCTAAGTTGGTAGTACAACACAACAGCTACAAAAGCTAGATTGCAAGCCAAAGAAATTGAAAGTAGAAACTACATCTGAATCTGGCCTTCCAATGATATATTTCACCCTAACAAAAATAAAAATCATATGCAGGTGGCTATGTGCACAAATAATTAATAACCTCTAAAGAAAAAGAGTACCACACAGTTTTAGTCGCAACTCTCAGGGAACAAAAGGTACAACATGAAAGACATTATCTCCTTATTAAACTATCTGCTCCATTGTAACATATTACTAATAAAACTGGGGCACACGAACTCACGAACACAAAAGCACTCAGATTACTGAGGAATCACAAACACATTCAACAAAAAAACAGAAAGAGAATCTAAAACACAAGCACTCAATTTAAAAAAAAAAAAATCAACAAAAATAGAAAGCGAATTTAAAATTAAAGTCTAGAGAGCGGATGAACCTGGAATCAAAGCCCAAAGCATACAAAATCACGAGCTCAGGTACAGAGGTTAGGGCACAAGGCACCGAACTCAGGTTGAGATTTGAGATGCTGAACGGAGAATCTGGAGCCAGAAGACGAAAACGGCGGCAAGAACGATCATTTATGTAAATATACCATACACCATACATATAAATAATAAAACTCCAGGCTATCAAAAAGAAAAAATAAATACTAGTACTCCATAAGAATTAGTGAAAACTTTTATTTAAAAAAAAACTATATATCATAAAAATAATCGTTGTACTGTATTTTGTATAATTTAAGTTACTGTAGGCCTGTAGGGGCGTGAATGAGGGCAAGAAGCGGACGCCTAAGGCCCATTGAGCAAAAAAGGGGAAAAAAAACCCATCACCCTCCACTAAGAAAAATGGGCACCGGCATATTGGGAGATAGGGTCGGGCATCGGGTATGCTCAATTAGCCATTCCCAAAAGTATATTATGATACATTGTTCTTTTTTTGAACCTATAACATTTTATATCTATATAACCTATATTATCTATATTATGTGCAGTGACAGTGTCAACTCCATTGGATTCAATTAGTTTTCGTGTGTATTTGTTTTTCTGCCGTTTGTGTCTATTAGATGTTCTGTTATGTGTTTAGTTTATTTATTATTATTATTTTTTATGATCATGACTCTTCATTTTGTGTGCATGGGTTCCTGATTGCTCATCCTTATTTTCAATGCCATGTCTTTAATGTTCTGACTCATCAATGCTCTTTCTGATTCGCTACATATATTATGTTTCTTTTGAGTGTTTTTTTCTCCTTTTGTTGTACTATGAAAGAGATTTTTTTTAATCAATGGAACATATTGTTTATGTGCTATTTTTGTGGTGGTTTATCCGATGCCGTGTTTTTCCTCTTTCTATTCTGGTGTTGATGTGATTCGTGTGTATAACATCTGGAATTTTACTACTATACTATAATATTTTAATTGAATTATAACAACTTTTTAATGTCAGAAGCCCAAAAATACGGAAAATTTAAAACTTTCTTTTAAAACATTCAACCAACCTTCTGTCAGTTGGAATGGGCTTTTCGGAAAAATTGGAACAATATAAACCTTTTTATTAAATAAAGTGGTTAATAAAACAATTAATGGTACTCTAACCCTCTTAGGGTATCTTTTCTTAATTTATGGTATTTAAGAAATTTAAATTCCTTTTCAAAACTTATACCATTCTATTTTCTATGCTTTCTACTATTAATTCAATTTATTGAATTACATCATATACAGATAACCTTACTTTCTCTAAACATAAACTAAATTTCTTCTAGTCATCTTCCAGCACTCCTGCCTTATCTCAGCCATCTCACTATGTCTTAGCTTCTCTGAAAAACAGCAGTTCAACGCAGTTTATGTCATTAACTGTAAATTTTTATGCATTCATTGTCATGTATACATTTTATAAATCTGTACAAATAGTACACTTACACATACTTCCTGCGCTCTATAATCTACCAGCCACTATTAACAATATGTGTGTTAACTAGTGGGGGCCTTACCTGCAGGATTTCTCGTTATAACATTTAAAACTATAACTAAACTGATTTGGCAAAGGGGGAGCAACCCACCTAAGCCTGGAGTACTCCATAAACTCGGAAGTAAAACTTCCATGCAGGAATTAACAAGGTTTATCACCTTCATGCATAATGTAAATTTGAACCAGATATTACAAAATTATACATGCAATTTAGTGTAATGAGATAAACTGCTACCTGGCTTAATCCTTACTCCTGTACTGACTTCTTTACTTCTCTGTGTCTCAAGGGTCCAGTCCTACTATTTCTCCTATAATTACATATAGATAATAAATTAATATATATACTAATTTACAATAATTCTGCGGCTCTCACGCTCCTATTGTACTACCTATAACTCTACCCCTTCCCTTTTTGACATATGATTAAATCTTAGTTTATAACTTAATTGCTAATCACATAATCATCAATAGACATTTAGAACTATCAAATAATAAACACATACAACATAAGCATCATACAAATCTACACAAATACATATGCATGCAATTCATCCCTATAACTTATGTGAAATACACTTTAATAATTAACAAAACAACCAACAAGACAGAAGTGAATTAACTAAATTATCCCTTTCAGACGGAAGTAGGACATATAATTCTTTAAGACTTAAATAACGTTCGTCTACTTAATAGGTATTTAAAACAAACCTATATTATTTGTTTCGCATATCAACAACATACCATCAGCCTCTTGATTAGGCTATAAAAATTTCAGTAACCTAAATTAAAATACTTTTTCTCAGCACAACCTCACACATTTGATTCACTTATACTTCTTATATTTTAACACCAAGGCCAATCACAAATTTGATTAAGCTCACGCCTTAAGTTCTCTTATTCCCTCTTTATTTCAATAACAATCAGCCATAGTAGAAACAGAATAACAAACATTTAAAGCTTAAATTCCTATTATTCCACATAACTCAAACCTAAGCCATTGTTCTTTCTTTCTTAACCATAAAACCGATTCCTTTATCATCACATTTATACATCCCAATCAGAAAATTCTCTATGCCATAACCAAAAACTCAATTTAATTTCAAGTCTTAACAATTCAGTTCGTCAAAAGATCAATTCAATCATGAATCACAACATATTTCATATCTTCATGTAAAAAATGCCTAAGCTTTTCTTTCAATTCTATGCTGAACTCAACCAATATTTAATTCTTTTCTTGCCTAATTGGTGCTATTCACAACAAGCTAAAAGTTAAATTTCTAATTTTAGATACAGAATCAGTTAATCAATTCTCTATGAAATTAAACACTCACATGCTTAAAAATATAATTAAATGACAATTCCCTTATAAAATATTCTCTTTTTAGTTCTTAGCAGCAAACTTTTAATTCTAAGATCATAATAAATGACAATTACCTTATCAAATATCAATTTAAAAAAAATAAATTGAAATAAACATTTGAAATAGTCCCCACAACTCAATCAGTCCTTGTCAACTTTGTTCCTCCTAGAATAAACAAAAAAAGGTTGATTATTCCTGACATAACAAATTTTGGACCTTCTTTAAATTAGTATTTGATTAGTCAACATAAATAAATTCAAACCCAGATAAGAGTTGAAAATTCGACCAAATCACACAGCAGCACAGATCTAATCAAAGAGGCTCAAATTCATTTTGACTTCAATGTCTCACTACGTAAACCAAACAAATAATGCAATTCTTCAACATTGTAAATAAAATGAGAAGTATTTAACTTGACATTTTTAATACCTCCGCCATGTATTAAGCATTCGAAATCATATGTTAACACTCCTCTTTCCAAGTAATTAGATACTATCTCTCACACCAAATCAATAAACCAATTTGACAATCCCAAACAAGACAACCCACTCAACTTCACATTTACCTAACCTTGTTCCTACTAAACTAAGCACCATAAATTACTTCTTTTCCTGCCACTGCAGCAGTCGACCGGAGCCAGCAGAAGCGGCACAAAATTATTATAATTCCAATACGTAACAATTTTCACAGCTTACACACACAACACAAATTCAAACAAGATAAAGCAGGGCATTTATTTTCAAGTTAGCATTATAAAACTTGATCTTCCCTTCACTGATTTAAAGACAGGGCAGGTTAAAGCAGAGAAATCAAACACACCATCCCTCAAATTTATCATTCATTTTATTAAAGCACTTAACCATTCCATTTACCCCTTAATTCAGAACATCATGACCCACAACAGAACAAAAGAAATTCAGAACACTGTCACTAAAATCAGCAAGAAATCTCAAATGCAACTATCACAACCAAATGGACAGGACCCGACAGAACAAAAGACCGAATAGGGTAAGGAATTGAAGTGAACAGGGAGAGGCAGTGAGAGACAACAATTTCAAGCTCAATTATCAATTAATTTATAACCAAAGCCAAGCAACCGAACCTGAACAGAGAGAACAGAAATTCCAAAATCTCCCTGTCGAAATAGAGAAAATAGAGGGACAAAGGAAAAATGGAAATTCCATACTCAGGCAAGAAATCAGAAATTCAACATACAAATAATCCCTTATCTTTTATTTTAAATAACTAATTCCCTTTCTTGCCTTCTTCTTGGCCGAACAGGACAGGAGAAAAGAAGCAGAATTCGATCAAATAAAGCAAGCAATCTTACTTCATCTTAGGTTGAAATTAATCTTACACCATCAAGCATTAATTTCGTCTTCTCATCCATGCTTAATAACGAGAATCACAGGAAACCAATGAGCAAGACATCAGCGAAGCAGAGAGAAGAGGAACACAATCACCCACCAGAATTTTCAACCTACAAGACAATCTATGAACTTAAACTCATTCCAAATCATGTTTAATTGAGCTTTCCAACCAATTCCTACCCGAATTCATCAGAGAAAACGTCGGTGAACAGTAACAGTTTTAGGGCTTTTGAAGAAACTCAACGAAATTCGATTTTTCACTCGAAATTATTCCCTAAATCGTCATGATCACAGCCTAAGTTTAATTTTTATAGGTTTAAGAACTTCAAAACCCCTGAAATCCGAATCGATTCATCCCTCAAACTCGCCCAAATCAAACCGAGAAGGAAGGGAAAACGAAGAAGAAGGGCTTACCACGCGTTTTCGCTACTCCTCGCCGTCGATCACCGCTGGTTTTGGCCGGAGTTGTCACCGGAGCAAGGAACCCGAGGGAGAACAAATGAGAGCACGAGAGAGAGAGAGAGTGGGAGAGTGAGTGCAGAGAGAGAGAGTGAGGCGGTGATGAAGAGAGAAAGGGATTATATATTTGAAAAAGCAGAGGGTGATATTTTTACCAGTGTTTTACCATCTTGCCCTTCCTTTTATAATTAAAAATATTTTTAATTAAAGACAGATATTATCTTTTTCATTTCCTATTTTCTATTTTTCTCTTAAATCATAATTTTAGTTATCATTATTATTTAGAAATAGACCTAAATCTGTCCCCAAAATAATTTTTCTAGATATACTTTAATTTCTAAATTTATTTATAAGATTTTTTAATTAATAACCAATACCCCAAGATTCTAAATATTCATTTATTTAAATTTATCTCCTAACTACTTTTCCTTAACTAATAAAGAAAATAAACTTTAAAAATTATTAAAAAACTCACCTGACCTCGTAAGTTTATTTATAAGGCTTTTTAATTTTTAAATGACATCTCAAGACCTCAAATAAACCCTTATTATCTCTTTTCTCCAAATTAAGTTTTATCTTTTAATTATTTCTCTTTGTTTCTTAAAGAAAATAAGCCTCAAAATTTATTAAAAATGCCTAAACCCTCAAATTCATTTTCAATACTTTTTAATATTTTAGTTACATTCCTTAAAACCTTAAATAATTCCCCATTTTCTATTTTCTAAAATTTGGGGTGTTACAGTGTGGTTGTTTTTTTTCTCCTTTAGTTGTCATGTGGAAGAGTTTTTTTCGTAATGATGGATGGTATTGTTTTTGTGGAAGTTGTTTAGTGGTTTATTCAATGCCGTGTTTTTCCGCTTTCTGTTCTGTTGCTTGCTTTCGGAGTTTTATCATTTTTTTGTTTTTGTGTTTCTTTGATTTGTTTCGTGTTCTTTTCATTTGCTTTTTTTGGTTTAATTGGTCGTACTGTTGGTTTTCTTTTATTTGTTCTTTTTGGCAGTTGTTAGTTTCGGAGATGAAGATAGGTTGACGATGTTGTTGTTCATGTTGAGTTGTGAGCTTCCCTCTCCATTGACCTTATTCTTTGTTCTCTAACTGTTTTTAGGTTGTTTCTTATTTTGGATTTCCAGATGCACATATGATGTCCAAGTTCATATTGCTTTGTAAGTTTTGCTTTTGTTTGAGATTTTTCTTATTTTTGCAGGTGTTCATTCTGTGATTGTGTTGATTTCATTCTGAGTTTGTGTTGATTTTTTTGTTTTTGGTTGATTAATTCCTCTTTCCTTATATTTCTTTATGTGTTCCTTTTGTTTTTGTTTATTAACTCTTGCTGTTTTTTTTATTTTGGCAGGGGTTCATTCTGTTATTGTGCTGATTATTTTGTATTCGGTACCTTTATCCTTCTCTCAATATATTTCTCTGTTGTCTTTCTTTTCTTTTCCTTTTTTACATACTATTATATCCATATTTTTTGCTTCTTTAGATTTTATTAATTTGTTTTGTGGTTTTATTATTGGCTTTATTTTGTTCACTTTTTGTAATTTTGATTTTATTTCATTTGCTTTTCTTGGGTGTTTGCTTTTGGAGTTTTTTTCATTTTTTTTTGTTTATGTGTTTCTTTGATTTGTTTCGTGTTCTTTTCGTTTGCCTTTTTTTGTTTAATTGATCTTATTGTTGGTTCTCTTATATTTGTTCTTTTTGGTAGTTGTTATTTTCGGAGGTGAAGATAGGTTGACGATGCTGTTGTTCATGGTGAGTTGTGAGCTTCCCTTTCCTTTGACGTTATTCTTTGTTCTCTAATTGTTTTCAGGTTGTTTGTTATTTTGGATTTTCAGCATCCTTCAAAAGCACACAATACAAATAAAGAATAACATTCACTAACAGCACAACAACAAATCAAAATCATAGGAGAAAAGGGAAAAGGAAAAGAAATTACAACCAAAATATGACAAACAGAAGAAATTGAGTATTCTTCAAAAGCATGAGTAACAATAGTCGAAGTGTCCTTCGAATCATCAATATCAAAAACAAAACTATAAGAAGAAGAATCAACTTCAGAATATATGTCCACCATAATGACAATACAACGACAGCAAAACAAATAGAAACTATAATAACAGGGAGTTTGTTAAATTTTTTCTAGATTAAATATTAATCTTGCACTGTGGTAAATTTATTTACGTTGAAGTTTTTTAATTGGGAATTATTATATTTCTCAAATATGATGATAAAAATTTGTATGTTGTTAATATTTTATAAATTATTGTAGTGTCATTGGAGAGAATATATTTATGTTATCCATATTTCTTGCTTATTCGATTTTATTGATTTGTTTTGTGGTTTTTTATTATTGGCTTTATTTTGTTTACTTTTTGTAATTTTGATTTTCTTTCATTTGTTTTTCTTGGGTGTTTGCTTTCGAAGTTTTTTCATTTTTTTTTTGTTTCTGTGTTTCTTTGAGTTGTTTCGTATTCTTTTCGTTTGCTTTTTTTTTTAATTGATCGTATTGTTGGTTCTCTTTTATTTGTTCTTTTTGGCAATTGTTATTTTCGGAGGTGAAGATAGGTTGACGATGTTGTTGTTCATGGTGTTGATCAATTCCAAGGATTTAAAGGGTGTGGTAATATTTTGATTGTAGTGCCTTGTAAATTTTTTGGTTGTTTGGGATTATTTTCATTGCACTAATTATATTGGTGGGCCTTATTTGTATCTTCTCACTCACTAGAATATTCTCTTTTCCTTCCTTTTTTTAGGAGGATTCCGATTTTATTGGTGGTGATGGTGCTTATTATATTGTTATATGTTCGATTACCAGTTTTAATGACGAAGATTCACATTTTTGTTTTGGGTAGGGTGGGTTTTTATTTAGTTATAGTTTTGTTGGAGGTATTATCTATGTGTTATTTGTTTTGTCAGTCCCTTGGATAAATATTTTTTCAATCCTACTGTATTTATGAAATTAGGATTATTTATTGTGAGATTTTTTTAATATTTATTGGTTAGTCGTTTTCAATTTTCACGGTCCTTTTAATGAACATTTTCTTCGACTCTGTTGTATTTATGACATTAAAATTGTTTATTGTGAATTGTTTCATTTGTCTATATTCATTGATTGGATAAGAATCTTTCAAAATAATGACCCTGTAACGTATTACACTTAACAAAGTTTTAAAGAGGGATTTTATTTAGGTACGATAAATAGTTCATGCATGTAAACTTTTGCTTATGTAAAACTTTGTTATAATGTGTAACTGGGTCAAAGTTTCTTATGATTTTTTTTGTACAGGTCGTTGGATTTAATGTGTTGGGGTGTGATTGTGCTTGATTGTTACATATTTTTATCCATTAATTATGGGAAATTAACACTTGATATAGGTCATTACATGATAGTTTAGACACTTTGTACTTAGAGTCCCAAGGCATTGAGTTAATTGCATTTTGATCTTAAATTGAGCATGTTAGGGCTTAAACTCATGCATTTCTTAATATGAACTTTGGATATTACAATTATGCTTGATTTTCATTGTAGGTCAATTGCGAGAATTGAAGAAAGAGGTTGAAAATGTCAAAATAAGCCCAAAAAGTGCATCAGTCAAATTTGGAGAAAATTATGGAAAAGGGCCCAAAATTTTAGAAATGTGTAAAAGTACCCTTTTTGACCATGACACCCCATGGCGAGGACGCGATCTGAAAAAGTTTTTGGAAACTTCCTATTTTGATTGATTGTGTAATTTTGAGTGATTGGGTGCGGCCTAAACATTTCCTAATTGATATTTTTGACCTAACCATGTAATCCTAACCCAATTTGGATAGTTTTTAAGTTGTCTAATGTGCCTATTAAAGAGGAATTTGAATTTACAACATACACACACCAATTCTTTCTTCCATACCACAATTCACCACTAACCATCAAATTCTTTCACCCTCTGCCTCTTCATTTGAATTCCCTTTCTTCCATACACTTTTCTGCACGGAATTCACCCAATCTACTACACTCTCATGGCTTTCAACTCCAAAATCCAATCCATGTTGATCAAAAGTATGAGTGGCTAAGCACCTTTATGGGGATCTTGATGGAAGAAGGCAACTGGAGCTTCGTCGTCATAATTGGGGAGTTTATTAGTTTTCTTTTCCTTATCAAACTTCATCTATGTATTTCAATTCCAATTGTTTTGATATATGTATATATTTTTGGAACAAGCTTTTGAATTTTCATCGGTCATGCATGTAATCAAGCGATGCCTTTTATATGTATGAACCTAGTGTTGTTTTTATGATATCATATGATAGATGTACTTCAATTATATCTCCTTTGGATTGCTAAAATATGTTGAATGTATGTGCGATTGATGTGTGTTTAGCCACTAGATCTATCATTTGAAGGTTTGATCTACTTCCAATGAGGACTTCTTTGTGTGTTTATCGTGAATCTTCACTACCAAGTTGGGAATTAATAATTACCTATTTGATTAATTGAATGAGCGATGTGTCATGTTAATTAGTTAATTAGGTTAATTGAACTATGAGCAATTGCCTTAGGTTTTATATTAGAACTTGGATTAGGACTCCCATATCATTTAGAAGCTAGGAAGGTTACCCAATTCATAAGGAGACCCATATTCATCATATAGTTTTCACAAATCCATTTTAATTGCTTTCTCATAAATCTAAAATCCCAAAAATATTTAGTTTAGTTTTCCTAATCAAAATCATAAAACCCCAAATTTTTATAGCTTTTCATACATTTAGTTAGCTTAGGTAGTTAAATCGACTACACGTGATATGATCCGGGAGAGCACCACTTATGCAATCCTTGGTTTTGAATTTTTTTACATATGCACCCTAAGGCATTTAAGAAGGTGATAAATCAGGGTGTCTGACTATAATTCCACTTTGTTAGGGAAGGAGAGGATGTATGTGGCACGATGATATTATGATGAATAAAGTATCGTATTTAAAATTTTATGTTAGGTTTTTTATGCATTTTCTTCATTTTGAATGGCCTGGTCCTTCCCTCTTATTTTTTTTATGGTTTTTTATGGTGTAATTGTTTTGGAGGATCTCATTTTATTTTTCTTTGAGTTTATGTTTATTTTATTGATTTATTGTTCAATTAAAAGCTGCAGTTATTGATGTTTTACTTAAGGATTGGTTTTTTGTTTCTTTGTTTGTTATTTAAATATTTGAATAGTTTTTTTTTACTATTTTGGTGTTCTTATTATAATGTCAGAATTTCAATTGTAGTATATTTTGTATTTCTTTGTACGTTTCACTTGATATATTCGGGGATGTGGCCGAGGAAGTCTTATTTCTTGTTTAATTGTTTGGGGGGCTTTTAAGGGTAGTAATGTCATTTTGGTCTGCTTTTGAGTAATCATTGCTAAACAGTACTTCGTTTCCTGTAAGTCCTATCAAATTGGCTTGTCGATTTTCAAAAACGACGTTTTTGTTTCCCAATGTAATAATACTATTGACATTAAAATGTATCTTTATGCGAGTTGAGTGTTTTCTTTTTAAGATTTTAATACCCATGGTGTTGTGTCTTCTTCAAGAAATTGTTTCTCTGTTTCAAAGTTGAAAGATTCCTTTTTAGAATTTGTATCAAAGAAATTCAAATGGCCAATTTTTCATTTATGGAACTCCTCGATGATTTAGTCGTTTCAAACTTCCAGAAAGTTGCATCCCAAAGCTTGGAGTCATTTCGTTTTCTTCTTCAGATGTGCAAGACGTTTAATCAGGTTGGTCAATCGTCAAAGGTTTTATCCGTAGTTAATTTTCTCCCCTGAAACTTTACTTTTCTTGGAAAAGTTGTTATAGGGTGAGGTTTTTAGATGAGTGTAGGAGTGTCAACAACCTTGATCTTATGTATAGAGTCGAGATTTGGAGTTATTATGCATGCTATCCAATGGATGGATTGAATGTTCTTTTTTGGGGTTGCTAGTGGTGGTCATATTCATGCGCAGTATATTATTTGTCTTTTTTTGTTTAGTAAGTTCCATAGTTGTACTGAGAATGAGAGGTCAGTTGCATTTAACCATTGGAGATCTTTGCCCGAATCTAGAGTTGTTGTACTTTGTCAAGATAGATTTCGTGCATCCTGTTTCCAGTGTCATTCTGTTTTGCACAAGGTTCCACATGTTCCTCTTCCTTGGAAAAGTATTTGCAAGAGTTATCTTTGTACGAGAAAGGGTTCTGTTTTTCAGGATACGTCATTTGTATTAGATTTTTCCAAACAACCAGCCTGGATTAGATTATTGCGAGGAATTAAGGATTGGCCTTGAATTGGTCGAATTTCATAGTGTAAGTTGTAATGGTCCTTTTTTTATTGGCGCATTGATTTATTTTGTTTCCCTTTGCATTTCATAGTGTGTTTTTTGGTTTTGCTGTCGTCTATAGGTATGCTTATTATTTTGATCATTTTGAGTTTCATGTTACCTTATTTGAACTGTATTTTAATTAGCATTTGTTGTGGTGTTTGATTGTTTGAATTTTCCTTTGTGATTATTTATCTTTACTCTGTAAGACATATATTATGCGTAGTGGATTTGTCATGTTTCAATTTTATCTGTGATTATTTATTTGTTATAATTTTGATTAATATTAGGTTTTTTTGTTTAGATTTTATTTGTGATTATTATCTTTTATTTTATTGTTATCTTCGAAGTCTTATGTTATGTAACATCCCAAATTTTAGAAAATAGGAAATTATTTAAGGTTTTAGGAATTTAACTAAATATTAAAAATCATTGAAAATGAATTTATGATGTCTTATGCATTTTTAATAATTTTAAGGCTGATTTTCTTTAAGAAACAAAGAGAAATAATTAGGAGATAAAACTTAATTTGGAGAAAAGAGATAATAAGGATTTATTTAAAGTCTTGGGATGGCATTTAGAAATTAAAAATCCTTATAAATAAATTTATGAGGCTAGGTGTATTTTTAATAATTTTAAAGGTTTATTTTCTTTATTAATTGAGGAAAAATAGTTGGAAGATGAATTTAAATAAGGGAATATTTAGAACCTTGAGGTATTGTTTACTATTTAAAAAGTCTTATAAATAAATTTGGAATTTAAATTATGTCTAGAGAAAAATTATTCTGGGGACAAATTCAGATTAATTTGTAAAGGAAATGGTATTTAAAATTTTTAAAGAAGGGCAAAATGAAAAAGAGGAAATGAAAATGACCATATTTGTCATTGGTTAAAAAATATCTTAAGTAATAGTCTGAAGGATAAAATAATAAAATACCCATTAAAAATATCTACTCCTTCCTTTTATTTCATTCCTCCCACGTGTTCTTCATTTTCACTCCCTCCCTCCACCCGTCTCTCTCCCTCTCTGTTCCTCTCCCTCTCGTCCTCTGCTTCTTTGAGCTTCAACAATGGCGACGGCGTGATTGGCGGCAATAACGGCGACGAGAAGCGGTTGAGCACGGCGTGAAGCTTGGGTTAGCACTCGATGAGCCTCTTCCCTTCGATTTCCCCTCTTTTCTGGTTTGATTTGAGCGAGATTATGGAGAGAGCAAATTCGGGTTTGGGGATTTAGGGTCTGCTAAATTAGTAAAGATGAAGCTTGAGCATTGATTTTGAAGTTTTAGGAAAGATCTTGAGTGTTGGTTTGTTATTTGGTTGAGTCCCTTCAAAAGCCCCAAATTTGCTCATTGTTCATCGGTGTCGATGGTGGATGAATTCGGGTGAAATTCAGTTAGAAGTTTAATTAATGGTGATTAGGAGTAATTATTCATAGAGTATTGGTATGTTGAAATTTCTGGTTGGGTGATTTTGTAATTCCAATTTCTCTTCCCTTCTGTTCCGCCGACTTTCTTGCTTCTTGAGGATTTTGGTTTCTGTGATTGTGTTCCGATTATGATGAAGAAAAGATGGATTAATATGTTTTTGTAATCTCTGTTTTATCTTATTCCTCTATGTTTTTTCTTGTTTTTCTCTGTTCTTCTGCTTGGCCGAAGGATTGTTATGGCAAGGGAGTAGAAATTTGTGATGTTAGACTCTAAATAGGATTTCATTAGGTGTAATTGAGAGATATAAGGATGAAAACAAATGTATGGTGATGAAATGGTTTTTCTTTTCTCTCTTCTTTCCTGCCCTGTTTTCTGTCAACAATGAGGAAATATAGATGATGAATTGGAGCTGGTTTATTCGTTGATTTTGGGGTTGTTATGTAGAAGAATGATGCAGAGTTGAGCTGGAAATTTATGGATACTAATTAGGATGGTTTGAATATGAGATGGTTCTTAAATAAAATTGATTGGAAAGTAGTTCTTTATGGTCTAAAATGAATAAAAGAGATTGCAGGTCCTTGGGGGGATAATTTTCTCTGTTTTGTTGTTTTGTTTGGCGGATTCCAAGTCAAGGGACGGAAGTTTTGTTGATGCTAGACTTGAAATAGAGTGCACTATGTGTAATTGAAATTCTTTGATGATAATTGAAATTTCTAGCTCCTTTCTCTATGTTTATTTAGTTTCTTTTATTAGATGATTAAGTTGAAACGAGATGTAGATTTTGATTTTTAGTTGCTGCTTATTGTGTGAGATTTTGGAAGGGTAGTGCTTAAAGGATATTGGAGTTGAAATCAAGTAAGCTACTGTTTTTTTTAGAATTGGGTGTTGGAATTGAAATAAGGAAGAAAAGTTGGAAATTGATGATTTATGAGTTGAAGAGTGTAGGAAATTTATAAGAGTATGTATATGTAACCTTAAAGCAATGAGTTGTTGAAGATTGGGTAGTAGTTGCTATTAGGGTATTTAAGAGTTGGCATTACTCTAGTGCATGAAGCAAGTGATTCAAGGTGCAGGGGAATGCTTCCATAAGGTTAAGACTTGATCTGTTGTAGTTATTGCTTATACCTTTAGAAAAAACAAAAATAAAAATATAAGATTATGATCAAAATATGGTAGTTTGAATCTAAAAGATGGGTTAGTTATTATTACCTTGTAATGGATGATTCAAATGATTAAGGATGCACTTTGTTTTGTTGCTATATGAGGATTGGACGATCAAAGGATTCTAAAGGAGCAAGGTATTAGTTATTATGTTGTGTGATTATGGAAAATAAAGAGGAAGAAGATGTTATTAAAGGTTTAATTGAAATGTTTGAGGTTTAAAAGAGGACATCGTTGATAGAAATAATAGGTTTTAAGGAAGAAGTTAGGAAATTTAATCACCGATGGAGGAAAGATTGTTAAGGTTAAATTCGAATGTGGTTGACTTTGGAAATTGAAATGAATCATATTGAAGGTATTTGTTGATGGTTCTTGGACAAGGATAAGATGAAGGATTAACCGTTGTTTGATTGTATATGGCTTAGAATTTTGATTAAATGTGAATTAAGGTTGTTAAGGACATATTTGAATTGTAAATGAATTCTGGGTTAAAGAGGATGATGAACATGAATTGTTTCTTGTTTAAAGTCCTTAAATATTAGTAGGTAATCTAATGGTTTTAAAAGGTTTATGGATTATGGATTAAAATGGTTTGATTAATCTGATGAGGTATTAACTATTTCTTTGATATGTTATTTAATCGATGATTTGTAAGAAGGAAGGATTATTGTAAGGTTCACATTATTAGAACTTAACATGATAAAGCAAGTATTTATGTAGAATTGATTTTGAGTATTAATTTTTTAGAGGTTTCATAAATACTATTGAGGGGAGTATGCTTGGTGTCTGGTGGTTTGATAACATGGAGTTGTTGGTTTTGCTGTAAGTGAAATAGGAAGATGTATTTTAGTCAAAGTTTGAGTCTAGCTTCTATGATTAGTTCGAAAAGGGATAAATTAGTAGATCCTGATGATTCGTATTGGTGATGGGAATTAATAGCTTGAAATGTGAATTGTTAACTTGAGACTATGAGTTTTGTTAGTGTTTACGCTCTCTTGTGAGGGAATGATTACTTCCCTGATTTGGTTCAATTTAGATATGGGAGTGATTTTGGAAATAACTAAAGAAGGTAGAAGATGGGTTAGATAGGAGTAAAGGTTATTTCAGATCCTTGTGAAGAATAAGAATTAATTTATTGGTATATAGATTAGTTTAATGTATCAGGCATGAATTGATTGATAAAGATGGCTTGAGAATGCGGACATGTGAAGTATTAACTTTAAGTTCAAACGAGGAGAGTTGATTCTTGAAGTGGTGATTTAGTTTGTAGTAACCATCTTAGGGATGGTAGAGGTGAGCTAGGATGATTATATGTTGAACGTTATGACGATGGAAAGTTAAAGGATTTAATCGGCTTGATTAGGCGTAATATCATTTCTGGAACTAGAAATAGAGTTGTGATTTTAGGAGACTATTAGAGATAACAACTAAGGATTTAGTATTAATGATTATACCTTGATTGAGGATCTTAAAGTTTAGACATGGGTTGTTAAGTTGGAAGTTATAAATTCCTAGAAGTTTGAATTTATTTATGTGCCTGGTTCCATGTCTGATTGCTCTGTATTTTTTTAATGGTAAAAAGTAATGATAGAGTTAGAAATTAAATTTAACTATGATTTAGTTGTTTGGACTGGATTTAATAAATTAAAACCTCTATGCTATTTTCGTTCTCTTAAATAATATTTTCAATGACAACAGTGAATCAATAGTAAGCTACGATTCTGATAGTATTAAAGTTATATTATACAAGAATACGAAATTAATATATGGTAGAAGATGGTAATGTTTAATAAAATAATTATGATTAAGTCATTAGCATTTTTATATTTAATTTGGGAAAAGTGATAATGAGAATCAGAATTATTAATTGAAATAAATTATTTATAATTGACCTTTTAATTTTAAAAAGGGGTTAAAATAATTATAGCAAACTGTAATCTTTCACTAATACAAAGAATGGGGTAGTATTAATTAAATTAGGAGTCGAGAGAGACACATCGATTAATTTATAGTCCAACCCCTACTCCAAACTCATATATGTATATAGGCCCTGATTTCTTATATTAGCCGAAAGGATAGAAGGAAAGTTGATTCAGGAGTATGTTATGGAATCCAGGTAGCAGTTTATCTCATTACACTAAATTGCATATATAATTTTGTATATTTGTTGCATTTAAAATGGTATGTCATTTATTCCTCAGTTGGAGTACTCCAGGCTTAAGTGGTTCGCTACCCCTTTGCTAAACCAGTTAGTTATAGCTTTAAATGTTATAACGAGAAGTCTTGCAGGTAGAACATCCACTAGTTAACGAAAATATCGTTATAAGTGGTTGGTAGGTGCTTATGTCACCCAGAATAATAGTATAAATGCTATCATTAATTTGCAAAGGTTTATAAAATGTATACATGGCAATTCATGCATGAAATTTACAGTTAATGACATAAACTGCGTTAAACTGCTGTTTTACAAAGAAGTTGGTAGATGATAAGATGGTTGAGATAAGGCAGGAGTGCTGAAAGAAGATTAGATGAGGAAATTTAAAATTATAATTTGAAAAGTAAGGTTATTTGTATATGATGTAAATTTTAAATTATTAAATTAATAGTAGAAAGCATAGAAAATAGAATTGTATAAATTTATAAAGGGATTTAAATTTCCTAAGCATTATGAATTAAGAATAGATACCCTAATAGGGTTAGCGTACTTTTAATTGTTTTATTAACCACTTTATTTTATAAAGAGTTGTAAATTATTCCCGTTTGTCTGAAAAGCCCATTCCAACCAAGAGAAGGTTGGTCTAATGTTTAAAAAAAAAGTTTTAAATTTTCTGTATTTTTGTGCTTCTGACATTGAAAAGTGGTTATAATTCAATTAAAATTGCTATAATATAGTAGAAACTTTTATGTGTTACATGTTACCTAATGGTTTTTTTTAGACTTTGGCATTTAGCGATGCAGAGTATTACATTAGAAGATCTCCTCCTTTTCCTGCACTTTAGACTTGTTTTGGTTTTATTTTAGAGGATCTATTTAAGCTTTGACAAATTTAGGTTTTTAGTTTTAATATAATATTGTATTTTGTAATGGAACCTGCCTTTCAAGTATTTTTCGATGATTATTGAGGTTCATGTTATGGGGATTTTTATTTGTTCTATGTGGTGCATGGTATTTATCTTTCTAATTTTTTTAATTTTTATTGGATTATCGTTTTATTTTATCATTGTTAAACGATTAAGTGGGAACAACTGTAATCTAAGTGCATATATCAATCGACTGTCTTAAAATACCATACAAAATTTTTGACACCTAAAGCAGAAATAGGGAATTAAGAACGTCAAAATCCAATCGATATCGGTAAAGGGAAAAATTGTGATAACTCATTTAATGAACTTATTGGAGACGAAGTAAGAGATTATTCTCATTTCACTTATGTCTTTCAAATACTTTGTATAAGGCCCCTATTTATAGGCCTCCAAGCAATAAAGACTAACCTAAAGAGTTACAAGTACATAAAGAAGAGAATTAAGCTATATAATGGTACAATTGGATGTTATAGACACTACTGCAGAAGAGCTTTTCACGTCACTTATTTTGGGGTTTTCACGTCATATTTTCAGGTAACGTTAATACATATGACGTTAAAAAGAGGACTTTTAACATCCCCAAAATATGTGACGGGGAATGTCAGAGTTTCCACGTCACAAATTATACAAAAGAGTAACGTTAATAGTCTCACAAAGGCCCTCTCTTAAAGTCTGTCGTTGGACTTTTCACGTCACATATTAGATAATAAGTGATGTGAAAAGTCTCCAGCCTTTTCCTTTAGAGCAGTCGTTATGAGATATCCTCCATTAGAACTCCTTCCCCATTTCAGCAGATCATAGAGCCATAGATAGCATCCATATGCTCAATATTTCTTTCAATTTCCTCTACAATATGTTAAAACAAAACAAACTTTATCCTTTTAATTTAATATATTATATATGAGATGGCAAAAGAAATGAGAAGAGGTACAAACAAAGAAATAGGACAGAAAAACACACTTATGTGAATGTCAATGCTCACATAGATACATGGATGTGTATTTATGACATCATTTATGCCTAAGAAACCAAAATTTTCAGCATTTTATAAAGAAGCAATAACTATTCAGAGATGTTGATGTTGAGAGACAATAAATTATGATCTGAATCACATACTATATTATTTATGTAGGCATAGACAGAAGAGAGGTTGCGTATATTTCCAACAAAACAATGTTATAATAATTTTTGGACTGACAACAATGTTATAATAACAAGACCTGATTCCCCGTGCGTTGCACGGATTGTATTATTTATTGTAAATTTTTCTATCTTACTTCTTTGTTTGGTGTGTTTTATGGTTTAAATAAATCAATAATAAATTATTTTTATTTAGTCAAGATATTTTGAATCATAAAGAATATGTGTTGAATTTAACAATATTTTTATCCAACCAAAAAGAATTTAACTATAATTACATGTATTATTAAGTTGCATTTGAACTAAAAATAATCAAATGTTAGAGTAGTTTTTTTAAATCTCAAGATGAAGAGGTTTATTGCAACAATTATATATTCAGAATATATCTCATTTATTTGACATACTTTGAAAATTTATATCATATCTAAAAGATAATGAAAAATATGACTGCAATTTATGAATATATAGTATTAGTATATAAATCCTTTTGAAGTTACTTTACTATATATAAAGGAAATTTTGCTGGTTTATACAACTTTGTAACACCTAATTTTCGTTTTACCTTTTTGATAAAACCTTGCCTACTTGGTAGCCTTTCTTAACGTTTAGCCAATAATTAGTTAACTAGAACTGATAGAAAACCTTTTTAAGTAGCCCAAAATTGACCTGATTAAAACTTTTTATTGGAACCTTAATGTGTCAAATTAACTTATCATTTAATGCCTTATCAAATTTAAATTTTATTTGGTACTTGATCATTAAGCTTCACTATATATATATATATATATTAAAATTATCATTTACATATCGATCCGGACATCACACTATTGCCTACGATAAGGATACTGGTGTAATACATATATATATATTGAGGCTCACGTCCCTTTGTATATCTACTACAATCTTTACCCCAAATTCACTTACATATAACAACCTCTTCCCACCATAGTGTTTACAAAATACGCATATGCAGCAAGTATTCACCATAGCTTAATATTAACATACTCAAAAGTATATACAAATTGCCTAAGCAATCTTGTACAACATCTTCAGGCTACATATGCCTTCACTAAATCCAGCCTTACCAAAAGCAGTCCAGCCTATCTTTCCCTGCAACCAAAATTTTCTCAGGTTTACCTCATACACTCTAAATTCATACAGTCACACCATCACAATTTATTTAAGCTGTACAAATAATGATAAGTTATTCTCATATTTCGCGTCTCTGACGCCGGTCATCCGAGTAATGATATATTCATTCACTTGGAGACTAATTAATTATCTCAATGTGCATATAGCACCTGCCACCTATTAATAAGGATACATACCCTATTAGTAGTGACTATACCTGCAGGATTTTAATAATATAATACAGATATATCATGTGGATAGAAAATCTGACATAGGGGGAGCGACCCACCATATGCCTAGGAGTACTCCGAATTTAAAAATAATAAGAACATACGAGCAATAATCATTTATCAAGTATCTGTAACAGCAATCATGCTTAATTATCATACAATCCAATCATGCATTGTTCTAGGTGTGTATGAAGTAAACCCTCACCTGTGACAACCACGTACTACTTCACTGGAGCCTTTCCTTCTCGCTGCCTATCAGATTTATCACCACTTGGTCCTCCTATTATTACATCATGTAATAATAGAGGTCAATACTCATATTATATATATTAAATATCTCGCTCTCGGTCCTAGTATACTACCCACCCCTTAGTGATAGTTTTTACTAGATGAAATACATTCACATCTCTAATTAGAACAACAAGTCTCATTCTCCAACTCTAAAAGTTGGTATTTCTATTGAAGAAAGAAATTCCACAATCAATGTTTAATATAGCACTACTTATGGCTGGATTTAATTGCCAATTCAACAACAACAATTAAGTTCATCTATGTACAAGAAGCATCACACTTTAAACACTTGTTATAGCACAATTGTCCACAACTTTTGAACCTAATTTAATTAAAACCACTTAGAATAAGGCAGCAGCAACTTGTACTCAAAATTATAAAACATCTTGTAATGTAATACAAGGAAAGTATATGTCACATTATCTTTATTTGAATTACCATTGTGCAGCAGTAAAATTGGGCACATTATAATGCCATTCACATTGTTTTTAGTCAAAACAAGTCATCCCTTTTTAACTCCCTTAGTCCCATTTGTTCTAGGCCAAAACAGAGCCAATTTTCATCTACTATTAATTCAAGCACAATCTTATCAACTTAATCTAAATTGCTGTCAAAATTGCAGCAATATGCACAAACCATAACTTCATATTTCTTCACTACTTTGCAGCGACTTGAATCATCAATAAGGTAACTAAGTTATGCTAATCTTGTGTGAATTATAAAAGAAAATCTGCACACACACAAGTAAACTTAATGGCTGAACCGAATTGCCCTTCATAAAAAAAAAACACTACATTCTTTTAGACACATGAAGAATCACAAATTTTAATACCTATGACAGCACAAATGGACAGCAATTTTCAGCACAAACTTACATTCATTTGTAGCCAATTCTTTACAAGATACTTTCCCAATTTTAGTTGTAACTTTCATAGATAAAAGATGGAAATATTAGAGTCAATCATCTCCCTTTCATCGGTCAAGAAACTGTCCAGAATCACCCAAGAATTTCGGACAGATTTCATGGCTGATTCGGTTGAACAAAAACAGAGCATCAAGGTTAAATAAATACACATGCAGCCACCACTTTTCACTCACATAAACACCTTTAACAATTTCCCCTTTAGCTAAAACAAGTCAGGTTCGAACAGCCCCAATTTCCCCCCTCAAACCCGACATGCATCTCACATAAACCTCTCTTGATTGAAGAAAAATTGGCATAGATGGATAGAAGATCTTCACCTGAATTTGAATCTTGCTTTGCATGTGAATTCCACTTCAATCTTCCTCCAAATTCGTCCAAAGAAGCTGCTGGAGGTTGGGCAGAAGTTGCATCATTTTTAGAGAGCAAGAGAGAGAGAAAACGAGTTGGGAAGAAGAGAAAGAGTTAGTGAATGTGTGTGTTGGTGTTCGGCTAACATAAGGGGGCTGACTAATAATTAATTATTTAGTATTTAGATAAGGTAATTTAGTCATATCCTATTTTACTTAATTGGCTCTTTTGCCCTTACCTTTAATTTTTTTTTACAACAATATTACACAACAATATTACATATTGTTCCCTATTTGGAAAATTTATATTTCTTATTTTCCTAGAGGAATTTTAAGACAATTTTTTATGGCAATAATGATAACATATTCATTATTGAGAAACCCTAAGATATTAATTTTACCCTTTCATATTTTCTGAATGTGTCATATTTATTTAGAAAACCTATTTTATTCAAAATTCCTTTCACATTCCATTGAAAAATTAATTGATAATTAAATGTTTGAAAAGCTCAAAGGTATCAGCTATAACATTTCACATTCGTTTAAATAGGAGTTGATTTAAACCTTTTGCCTAATGCGCCTTGGGGGTTAAAATCAAGATTTAATCCAAGGATTGCAATATAGGTTGCAACCCCGGGTCGTTTCACTTGAGGAGTCTTTTAACCTATCTAAACTAGATAAATCAATTAAAACAATAATAGGTATGGGGGGTTTTGGTTTGAAAATTCATTTATTAAAACTATTGACGAATGCAATTACTTGTTTTTGGTATTTTAGATTAACGAGTGAAAGGAGTTTGGATTAAGGGTGATTTTATAAAATGGGCTTTGGTAATGTTTCAGTGGCTCTCACGCTTCATTAAAATTGATATTGGGAGTTAAAAGATGCACCAAGTATAATTGAAAAATCCCCAAGGAACTACTAGGGGTCCACTAGCCCTAATTAATGACTAATCAAGCAACCACTTTCTTATCCATTGCTTAGGGTTAGTGTTAAGCTCTACTTGGTGTGTGTTGAAACTTGAGTTTTGAAAACTGATTCCTCTCAAGAATGTGCAACCACAACATTCAATTGGACAAATTAAGCTACACAATCTAGCAACCACTAAAAATCATATAGCATCACAAATCCAATAGGAAATTTGAACATACATATCATTCAATTAACATAACTCAATGTCCAACACAAATATTCCAAATCATAGACCATGAAGAAGGAAAATCATGCATCCAATCCAAATATACAAGAGAAATGCAACCACAATACTCAATACATAAGGAAAAGAGCATGGACAACAAGTAACTCCCCTATTTTCACCCATTGAAGCTCGATCCACCTTCACACCACCAAATCACCAAGATTCTAGCCTTTCATATCTTCAAATTCATGCCCAAGAGGACCCATGATGATAGCCTCCATGAATGAAGAAGATAGAAGGAAATGTGGAGTGGAAATGGAAGATAGAAAGGGAAAGAACAAGAAAACTAGTGAAATTTGAGGTGAAAATGAGTGGGAATGAGAGGATTTGAGTGGAGAATGAAGAAGAATAAGGGAAACCCTAGGAGCACCTTGTATTTTCGTATTTGGAGGCTTGGAGAGGTGATTTTTGGGTGTTAGGAACTATTTATAACCCCCTAGGAACCCTAGAATTCGTAACAGCGCGTTGCTGATGCGTCCCGCTCGCCGTGGGCTCGCCGCAGCGAGCTGGCGGCGAGCTAACGTTGATTCTGGAGGTTTTGCTGGGAGCTGGCCATGAGCTGGCTGCAGCGAGGTCAAGGCGAGCTCACGGCGAGCTAACATTGATTCTGCCCTCTTGTTCTGTTTCTGTCCAGCATTCTTCTTTGCAACTTGGCCCTTCCATCTGGTGTGTTCCTTCCATGATCTACACATAAAATGGACCTAAGGTAGCATCAAAATGTTCTTGAAAATGGGTTAACCAATAAATCATGCTAATTATGCCCAAATTACCCTTGACTAGAACAAATTCCAACAAAGTGTGCAAAAGTCAGAAATTACCCTAATTAAGTGCAATTACCCCAAGAACATGCAACAATCCAATGATTTTATTAATGAAAAGTGTATAAAAATATGGTGAACTCATTTTCCCCACACTTAGACCTTTGTACTCTTGGACAAAGGGTACAATGCAAACAAGAATGGTTTTAACAAATTAATAATCTCAAGCTAGCGTGAATCAAAATCGAGAATATGCAAAGGGAGAATTGGCAAAGCAATTGGATAAAGCACTGGTGAAGAGGACTCTCAAGATAATAGTGTTTCCCTCTACTCACCTCATGTGGGATCTTTTTACACTCAACTTGCTCAAACAACAATTTGCCATAAGCTTGTAACTACTCTAACATCTCCACACATGCATACAATCATGAACGAATCAAAACGACTTGAGGGGTTGAAAAGATGGAAAAGGCAAGATGGAATGCATGTTATGGAAAGGAAAGGTTGAAATGCAATTCAATGTCACCATTGGAGTACACAGCACATAAGAGTATAATTTCAACAATAATGATGCCACATCAAGAAGTGCCTTATTTTTCAAACTTTCTTTCTCTTCTCTTTTTTTTTTTCTATTGTTCTCTTTTTCTTCTTCTTTTTCATGCACACTTTTCTATCTTTTTTCTTTCTAACATATACATGGCATTAACACTAAACAAAAGTGGCTCAAACTCAATGCTTCATCACAAAATTCACATTAATGCATTACAACCAACGAATGGCTCAAAGTGGGTGAACAATGGAAAATGTCATGTTGTAGGCTTGTGTTTGGGAAGATGGGGCGATGAAATGAATGCCTAAATCATCTTCATACATGAATGCAATTCTAGTTTTGACAGAGAGTAGAGACAAGTTTTAGAAATTGAATGATCAAGCAAGTATACACTCTTGAAATGAAAAATTGGCCCAAAAATCTCACAACAAGGTTAACCTCAATTGCCAATTTTAACATCCAATTGCAAGGCCAATTAACTCAATGCATATGCTTGAAAATAACTCATCATTAGCTCTTGAAAATTGAAAGGCTAAAATGCATAATTCTTTGAATTCTTCCCATTGCTCATGAAGCTCATTGATTAAAAGGGTAAGGTCCATTGTTGCTCTCCATGGTTCTAAAAAATAGTTGCCACACTAGGTTTTCACAAACAAGTTTTAAAAATGGGTAGAAAAATGCAACAAAGTCCTCCATTGCAATGAATGCGACCCTCCATCACAATGAAAGACTAAGGAGCAAAATTTACCTTGGTTTTGAAAAAATTTTGACAAAATTTTCCTCTAATGTGGCATAACATCGTAATACGATAAAATCAATAGATCAAGTAGTAATACTACCTAGTTCCCTCCTCCACACTTGAAATTTACATTGTCCTCAATGTTAAAAATCACTAAACTATCAATTGACTTATCCCTGTGAAGAGGAAAGTTGCGAAGTCCAATCGTAAGATTGGGGCACAACACGTCCCTACACATAAGGAGAGAGAGAAGAAGAGACATGTGCAATCAATAGTAGGCATATTCGAAAAACGCAAATCATAGGACAAATGCATATCACAAGTGAAGATGACAAAAAAGTTTCAATGGCCTAGGGTGTTTTATTGAATGTAAAAGTCCTAATTTTCTACTTCTATTACGATACTCCCTCCCCCACACTTGTTTAATGCAATGACAATAAAATATCAACCAGCCAGTCCAGAATGCATAAAAATAAACAAGAGAAGGAGAAGAAGCAACCTGGCCTCAAGGAGGCTTTGCAACTGGTCCATGGTAGAGTTTTAGGAGATGCCCATTTGACACAAATTCTTTCCCGGTCTCCTCTTCAATGAGCTCCACCATCCCATACTTGTTGACCTTTGTTACTTTGTACGGCCCGAACCAATGTGATGTGAGCTTCACATGACCATGGTGGAATCAGGCTTGGTACATAAGAACTTGGTCACCAACTTTGAAGCTGCGGTTGATGATCTTGCCATCATGGATCAACTTGGTCTTTTCCTTGTAGAGCCTTGAGCTCTCATATGCCTGAAGGCGCAGTTCATCAAGTTCTTGCAATTGAAGGCATCTTTCATTTCCGGCGGCATCTAACTCCATATTGCATAATTTGACGGCCCAATAGGACTTGTGCTCCAACTCAACCGGCAAATGACAAGCTTTACCAAAAACCAACCGGTATGGAGACATGCCTAAGGGCATCTTGAATGCGGTCCGATATGCCCATAATGCATCTTCAAGTCGATCACTCCAATCTTTTCTTGATGGCTTCACAATTTTCTCAAGAATGTGTTTTATATCCCTGTTGGACACCTCCGCTTGGCCATTTGTTTGGGGATGGTATGGGCTAGAAACTCTGTGGGACACCCCATACTTAGCAAGCAAGTTATCAAGAAGCTTGTTGCAAAAGTGGGTTCCTCGATCACTTATGAGACCTCTTGGTATTCCAAATCTACTAAAGATGTTAGACTTGAGAAACTTGGAGACCGTGGGTGCATCTTCCTTTCGGGTTGGGATAGCTTCTACCCACTTAGAGACATAATCTATGGCAAGTAGGATATAAGTGAAACCGGAAGAAGGTGGGAAAGGTCCCATAAAGTTTATCCCCCAAATGTCAAAAATCTCACAAACTAGGATAGGTCGATGGGGCATCTCATGTCTTTTTGTTACACTCCCCCCAAATTTTTGGCACTTATCACAGGATTTACAAAAGGAATGGCATCTTTAAAAAGTGTAGACCAATAGAAACTGGCATCTAAGACCCTCCTAGCGGTTTTCCTAGAGCTATAGTGGCCAGCATACACCATCGAGTGGCAAGCAGAAAGGATGTCTGGGGACTCGGATTCTGGCACACATCTCCGGATGACTTGATCATTGCAGAGTCTCCATAGGTGTGGTTCATCCCAAACATAGTGTTAGGCCTCTCTCTTTAGCTTTTGCACCTGAAAAGGAGACAAGTCTTCTGGGGTGAGGGCACAAACAAGATAATTAACCAAAGAAGCATACCAAGGCACCTCAACATTAATCACACATAAAGAGGAATCCAGAAAATTATCACAAACAAGGTCAGAAAGATCTACTCCCCTAGTGTTCTCTGGGAGTTTGCTCAAGTGGTCGGCTACCAAGTTGGCATTTTCGGCGCGGTCCTTGATATGTAAGTTGAATTCTTGAAGCAAAAGTATCCACCAAAGAAGTCTCAGCTTGGAGTGTGGCTTTGTGAACAGAAACTTGATAGCTGCATGGTTAGTATAAATGACAACCACAAAATGTAGCAAGTATTGCCTAAATTTATCCAATGCAAAGACTATGGCAAAAATTCCTTTTCAGTTGTGGTGTAATTTCTTTATGCACAATCCAAAGTATTAGATGCATATGCTATTACATGTGGTGCCTTGTTGCTCCTTTGACCTAGCATGGCGCCAACTGCATAGTTGGAAGCATCACATGCTAGTTCAGAGGGCAATGACTAATCGGGAGCAAGCAGAATAGGAGGCTCCAAGAGACTTTTCTTTAAAGTTTCAAAAGCCATTTTACACTCATTATCAAAAACAAATTTAACATCTTTTTACAACAAATGAGAAAGAGGCAATGCTATTTGGGAAAACCCTTAATGAAGCGTCGGTAAAAGCCTACATGTCCCAAGAAAGAGCGGAGCTCTTTAATACAAGTGGGATAAGGCAAGGACGCAATCACCTCGGTCTTTGCTTTATCGACCTCAATGTCTCGGCTAGAGACTAGGTGGCCTAGAACTATGCCATGTGTGACCATAAAATGACACTTTTCATAATTAAGGACTAAATTCTTTTCGACACACCTAGCTAGCACTCTCTCCAAACTATGCAAGCAAACATCAAAAGAATCACCAAAAACAGTGAAGTCATCCATGAAAACTTCCAAGCAATCATCAAGCATATCAGAGAAGATGCTCATCATGCAACGTTGGAAGGTGCCCGGCACATTGCATAAACCAAAGGGCATGCGCCTATAGGCAAAAGTATCAAATGGACAAGTAAAAGTGGTCTTTTCTTGGTCCTCGGGTGCTATAGGAATTTGAAAGTACTCTGAATAACCATCTAGAAAACAGTAGTGGCTCCTTCCCGCAAGCCTTTCCAACATTTGATCAATGAATGGAAGTGGGAAGTGGTCTTTTCGGGTGGCATCATTCAACTTCCTATAGTCAATACACACACGCCAACTATTTTGCACCCTTGTTGGAATAAGCTCATTATTTTCATTTTTCAAAACTTTGATTCCGAACTTCTTAGGCACCACTTGGACCGGCGAAACCCACTCACTATCTGAAATTGGATATATGATGCCGGCACTTAGGAGCTTTGTGACCTCCTTTTTGACCACATCCAAAATTAGGGCGTTAAGCCTCCTTTGAGGTTACCTAAGAGGCCTAGAATCATCTTTTAGTAAAATCTGATGGGTGCAAATAGTGGGGTTCATACCCAGAATATCAGCCAATGTCCAACCTAAAGCCTTACTATATTTCTTCAAAACATCAAGCAATTTAACTTCCTCAATTGCACTCAAGGTATTAGAGATAATAACCGGTAATTTGTCATTGGAAGCAAGAAAAGCATATTTAAAGATTGCTTGGTAAAGGCTTTAGTTCCAAAGTGGGTGGTTCCAAAATAGAGGGAACAAGAGTAGGAAGAGTTAAAGTGAAAGAAGGACTCCCCTTTGTAGACCCAATTGGAAGAGGTGGACTAGGTTCAATGGACCCTACCACTTGTGCATTGGTCTTCCCAAGAGCCGAATCAACACTTGGCTGATCTATTGCAGCGACTTGCCTTGGGGAAATGTCATCCACAACACCTACATCACAACTTGAAACAAGATCATTCAAATATCGAAGTGTGTATGAGGAAATCCTAGGTCTAGGATTAGAATCAATGGAAGAGGGTTTAGAAGGTGGCCCTTTTACCACATGGTGATCCGGTCCAAAGAAGGTCAAGTGAGAAGTGGCTTTGGTTGGGGTGAGGGCTATACCCTTTGAGCTCAGATCGGCCAACTCTTGGCTCCCAACCTAAAATTCACATTCTTCAACCAACTTATGACCTGCAACATTGAGAAAACTACCATCTTCCAAAGAAATGTCATCACTCATCAAAGAAAGGTTAGTGGAGCTTATATCCAGATTAGCATTATCATTATCAATCAAAGAAAAATCCAAAGGGACAGAAAGTAGACAATCAACTACATGTGAGTCAAGGTCATACATATCATCACCTAAGGAAGAAAAAGAATGAATAGAGGGTAGGGAAGAGAAATAAGAGTCATAAGTTTCAAGATCAGACATGTAATCATACGAATGCAAGCTTAACTCATGCTCCTCAATGGCATCTTCCATAGCAATGTCAATCACATTCAAATCTAGAAGAGAGTAGTCCTCATGGGGATGTCGCATTGCTTCATACATGTTAAAGCTAATCTTATGTTCTCCCACCTCTATTGTTATTAAACCATTTTTCATATCAATTACCGATCCGGCGGTCCGCATGAAAGGCATACCAAGAATGATAGTCGATTCACATGGCTCGCTAGCGGTGTCAAGAACATAGAAATCTGCGGGAAAAACTAAGTCTTTAACCTTAACAAGTATATCCTCAAGAATACCTTGTGGATATCGGAGTGTGTGATCGGCCAATTGTAAAATCACACTTGTCTTTTTCAAACCGTTAATGCCTAAAGAAGTGAAAATCGCACTAGGCATCACATTAATGGCCACTCCTAAATCCAACAATGCATTCGTCACAGTCAAGTTCCCTATGGTGCAAGGGATCATGAATGATTCGGGGTCTTTGCACTTGACTGGAAACTGAGGCTTGAACAAAGATGACACACTAGGATTCAATTGAATTCTTTCATTTGGTCTAAACTTTCTCTTATTGGTGCACAACTCTTTCAAGAATTTACAATAGCTAGGCATGGATTTAACAAGCTGAAAGAAAGGCACATTCACATGCAATTTGCTAAAGAGTTCAAGCATTTCACTTTCAACAACCTCATCATGTTTCTTTTTGCTTTTGAAGTAAGCTTGAGGAAAAGGGAGTTGAGAGATAGTTATATCCTTGGCCGGAGGTTTGGCCAAGGTATCTTGTATGCTGCACTCTCCTTTTTCATTGATACTAAATTGCTTGTTGTGCTTCTTCTTTTCTTGAGGTTGTGCCTTAGGATCCTCCACCACTTTCTCCTTTTTTGTCAATGCCCTCCTTTCTTGAAGTTCCTTTTCCTTAGCACTCTCAGATTGCGTAAACTTCATTGGGCTCAATGGTGGGCTCCAAGTAGGGCTTTCTACTTCAATCTCCTCATCCACTGGCTCATCATCATCCTTCTCTTCACTACTTGGAAAGTGAACCCTCTTCTTGAGTAGAATGGGATTTAGAGATTTCCCACTTCTTAAAGTAACCGCATTCAAAGACTTGGGGTTGATGACAGTATTGGATGGAGTTGGGCCACTTGCCTTGGCTTGAAGCTCATTGAAAGAGTTTGAAAGCTTCATGACATAATCTTCAAAGTTAGCACTTTTATTCTCCCATTGGCTCATACGGTTGTCTACCTTCTCAAACCTTAACTCCATACATTGCTTTGTTTCATTCGCCCTAGAGTCAATGAGACCTTCCACATGGCAAAATCCCATAGTGATGGACTTGTTTAATTCCTCAAAGTCATTTGTGGATCTGTCCCTTCTTACGGGAGCTAGTGCTTGGGAGAACTCCCCTTGGAATTGCCTTGGGGGATTGCCATCTTGGCGCTAACTAAATTTGGGGTTATGTCTCTACCCCTCATTGTATGTATTTGAATAAGGATCCCATCTCAGATTGTTTCCTTGCCTTGGTTGGAACATTGCATTACATTCTTCCGGATTAGAAGGGCAATCACTTGAGAGGTGCATAGAGGATGCACAATAATCACAAGATAGACCCACCAACTCATTACCAATTGGACCTTATGGGGAAGATGGACCGGAGATCTTGTCCAATCTAGAGTGGATTGCTTTGAATTCGGCCTCAAACCTATCCAATTGAGGAATGTGAAGAGAAGTATAATCAACCCTTTGAAGACTACGGGTCGATCTTCTTGAACCATGTTTTTCTTTGGCTAAAGCGAGCTTACGAACTAGAGGCCATGCCTCTTTAGGTGTGTAGTCAATGAATGAGCCTCCAGCGGCTGCATCCAACTTATCTTGGTCCCTTTCCCTCAACCCATCATAGAAAGTATGGGCTAATTGTTCATCGGGAATTTGGTGATGAGGGCATTTCTTCAAAAGGTCTTGGAATCTCGACCAATAATCAAAAAGAGATTCATCGGGCTCTTGAGTGATGGAATTGATCTCTTTCCTTCTTGCAGATGTTCTAGTGGTTGGGTAGAACTTTTCTAGAAAGGCTTGCTTCAAGTTGCCCCAAGAGGTGAGGGCATCCGGATTGAAAGTAGACAAACTCATGTACCATTGCTTAGCCTTGCCTTCTAGACTAAGGTGGAACACTCTCCACATGACATCCTCCACTTGTGCTCTCACTGGTTTCATGGTGTTGCAATGTATGAAGATCTCATCCAAGTGATCATGTGGCTCATCTTCCTGTAAACCATAAAACTTAGGTAAGGATTGTATCAATAAGCCTTTAATTTCATAATTAGTGTTCATAGTAGGGAATGCATTCATGAATGGGTTGTTGTTAATGTTGGTTGTGGTGGCTTCCCTAATAGTTCGTCTTCTAGGTTGCTCACCATCATTAAACACTTGTACCATCTAGATTAGGCTCTACTTGGACTTCAGGAATATGGTGATCTCCCTCCATGTCTCTAGTATCACTCTTAGTTTCTGGGTCACTCTCAATACTTGACTCATAAGAGGATGGGTGTTCAACTATCAAGGATGTAACTGAGGATCCCTCTCTTTGTGTCTTTCTCAACATAGTAAAGTGTCTCTCAATTTCTGGGTATTCAGGGTAAAGCTCTTGGTCTCTAGGGTTCCCTCGAGTCATACACAAGGCGCAGACAACAAGTGTAGACTAAGGCTCAACAAAGATGCACTTGCACAATTTCAAGGAAAAATGGATGAATGATGATGCAAGTGAGTATGGTGTGAATGTATGATGTAAAGTATGTGTGGTGTAATATATGTGTAAAGTGTGTATGGCAAAGTATAGTATGAGATGTGTATGCGATGTATATGAGTGTGGAAGTATGGCAAGTCAAGTATTCACAAGTAGGTGTGTAACACCCCAAATTTTAGAAAAGAGAAAATAAGGAATTAATTAAGATTTAGGAAATATTATTAAAATATTAAAAAGCATTAAAAATGAAATTATGATGTTTTAGACATTTTTAATAAATTTTAAGGGTTATTTTATTTACACAAAGGAAAAATAAATAAATAAATATAACAATAATTACAAGATAAACTTTAATCTAAGAAAATGTAATTGAGAAGGCATTTAGAAATTTGAAAGCCTTATAAATGAATTTAGGAGGCCAGGTGTATTTTTAATAATTTTAAGGATTATTTTCTTTAGAAAACAAAGAAAAATAATTAGAAGATAAATTTTTATCTAAGAACTTTAGGAGAATTTATTTAAAGGCTAAATGAAATTTATGACTAAGAAAAATCTCTACTATGATATAAGAATTTAATTCTAGAAATTATTTTTCAGAGAAGGGACTAAATTGAAAATATCAAAAGTTGATTCTAGGGATCAAAACGAAAAGAAGAAAGTTTTAGGGGTCAAAACTCTACTTTTCCCCTCACCCTTTATATAATACTTCCTCCGTCCCCTGTTCCTCACTCTCTCGATCTCTCTGCTCTCACTCTCTCCGTCCCCTCTGGTTCCTTCGTGCATCCAGCGGCGGAGGACGGCCAAAATGGCGATGATCGACGGCGGAAAGTGGAGGGAAAAGCTCCAGAAGCTGAGGTACATCTCTGGTGAGCTTCTTCCTCTTGTTTTCCTCTCCTTTTCTGTCCGATTTGTGCGAGTTAAAGGAGGGGATTAATTCGGTTTTAGGGGTTTTTAAGGTTGGTAAATCCATTGAAATGAAGCTTAGGGTTCGATTAACAAACCCCAAGAACGAATTTAAGCAATAGAGTCGGATTAATCAAGTTTCCCCAAATTTCTCCTTCGTTTCACTGTTCACCCGACTCTGTTCTTGTGATTTGGAGCAACGGTTGAACGAAATTCTTCATTAAACATGAATAGGAGTAGTATAAGTTCAAGGAATGTCTTGTATATGTGATTTCTGAGGTTTGATTCTTGTTCTTTCCCTCTTCCTCTCTGCTCCCTGTTCTTGTTGTTCGCCGAAGTTCTTGGGGGAAAAATGAACAACGATATTGATTGTTGCTTTGATGGAATGAAAATTTAATATTTTGACTGGTCTGTGATTGAAGTTGGGAATTAGGTTCCCCTGTTTCATTCGAATTCTGTTCCCTTTGCATCGCTGATTTCTAGTGCATTAAAGAAGCATGATTTGTGATTTTGCTGCCGAGGTTGAGAAAGGAAAAGTGAATTGTTATGGTTAAACTTTGTTTCCTTTTATTTCTCTGCTTCCTTGTTCTGTTCGGCCAGGTTCAGGGGGGAAATTCCAAGGGGCTGCTTGTGATTTGTTCCATTTGTGTTCAAATTTTAGTAATAGTGAAGTATTCCATCTGTTGGGTTCAATTCTGAATGTTGCATTGTTGTTTCGCTCCTGGTTCTGTTTCATTGTGGCTAAAAAGGATTAAAGAAGTAAGGAGAAGGATTGATAGGAAATAATGGATGAAGCTGAGGTTTGGTTGTTGTTTTGTAGGAGGGATTTTGAATATGATCTGGGTGTATTTTCGATGACTGAAATTTTAAGTGGATAAAATTATGAACTATTGAATGAGTAATGTTGATTGAGAAATTTATGCTAGGATTTTTTATAATCTGAGGTTTTATTAGATTGTTTAATAATTTAATGAGTCTTTGAAATTAGAGCAAGAGAGAACCAGTTCCAAAGTTTTAGAAATAAATGAATTTTGTTATTCGTTTTGTGAATGGATTGTGGTAAGTGGAAGGTTTCAGTTTTGTATCCAAAAGAATTATGGAGTTGATTATCACACATTTAGGGTAGAATTTGAAGTTTGATAAATATTCTAAGAGTATATGATGTTCTTCAAGTCTGAGAAATCCTTGTTTCGTTTCTGTTATGGCTGATCAATGTTGTAGCGTAAATTATATTTGATTAAGAGTGGGATATTTGTTTGGAATGTGATTTAGAAGTTGAAGGGTTGCTGCAATTAATTAAAGGTATGATTTTTGTTCATTTTTTAGAAGAAAGAACAATGGTCTGAGCTTGTGATTGATTAATGGTGGCGGGGATCATATATTGGTGGCTTAAATAAGTATATATGGATTAAAGCGGATTAAGGGTAGCAGGGACTTATGATTAAATAATGAAATAGATAGGATGTTAATTATGAAGTTGGATTCAACGATTACATTTCAGGATTTTATTAATTGGGGTATTAGTTGGAGATATAGTGGAGATTGATCGGCTGAGGAATAAGTAATATGATATTTTTAAGAAATTGGGAGGCTAAGGGTGCATTAAGATAAAGTTGGCAATTCTGGAAATATAATTTAGATGTAAATAGTATGAACCGAATCCAAGATATGTATTAATGAAAGTAAGGTTATTTCAAAGAATTATGGAGTTGATGTTGAGTATGGATTTGTGGGGGTTAAATTGATTCTGGAATACTTGGAGTTGAGGCTTTGGGAAATGAATTATTGGTAGAAATAGTATTAAGGTAAGTAAGGACTTAGAAGATAAAGAAATATAATTTTGGTTTAATTATGATTGATGATTTGGTTTATAATATTCTTTAATAAATTAAATTACTAGGGTTTGATTTGCATTATTAATTTATTTATTCTTGAAGATTTTATGATAAATAGGAAATATATATGTATCGGTGTATGCTTGTGTATGTGAATGACTATGATCTTCAAAGAAAGATTTTATAAAAACTATTAATCAAACATTGAGAATAAGAAAGATTAATTGGAATAGATTAATTAAGTGTCCTTCAGATCTTAAATGGTTAGGTTAATTATAATAAGTTAGGTTATAGGTAATAATTATTAATGTGAAGAAAAAGTATGATCATTAGATATTTATTAATCCCTTGAATCTAATTAATTAAAATAAGTTGTTTTATATATGTATATATAATTTAAAGTAATTAGGAAATTTCTATGCTTGTGTATGTATTACTTGCTGATTAAAGTTAGAAATATTGATTTAAGAAATATATTAAAAAGGGAAGGGTAGAAGTATATAATATCATAGGAACGTGAGAGACGCTTAGTAACTACATGAAAGTATAGATATTAATTTATTCTTTATTATATGTAAGTATAGGTTCTAATAGTGATATAGGCGTAATGAGGCAGCGAAATGGAAAAGGACCAGTTAAGGTTGGAAGCTTGCAGTACAGGTAGCAGTTTATTTCAGTAACAATTAAATTGCATGTATTATTTTGTAATAACTGTTGCATTTAGTTGGTAAGTTGTTATTCCTCATATGGAGTACTCCAGGCTTAGGTGATTAGCTACACCTTTGCGAGATTAGTTACGTTTTAGCCTTATGTGCTTTAACGAGAAACCCTGCAGGTAAAGCCTCCACTATAACGAATATATTGTTATTAGTGGTTGGCAGGTGCTTTTAGCACACAGATTAATAGGAGTAAGACTATCATCATTTGTACAGCTTTATGAAATATATACATGCCAAAGCTATTATGATCATATATGTTAATGAAAGAAACTGCTATTGGGATTTCCAATCTCACCCCCTTCCCCAACCATTTTCAGTACGCAGGATGGGAGAAGCTAGCTGGGAAAGAAGTAAGATAGTATAAGAAGAAGTAGGAATGCCTGCTAAGCTATGTACCACCCTAGTTAAATAATTTAGAATTTAATTATCTGTGAGAAGGAATATAAAGAATTAATCCTTAACCGTATGTAAATGTATGTATTACCCTAATGACGCTGCGTATTTTGGTAGAAGGGTTATCAACCGAGGTAACCCCAGCGTTTTAATATCGGAAAGGTAGAAACCCATAAATAAATACAGAGAACCCATGAATGGGTTTTCACTCCCCACACACTATCATCAAGGGGAGGAAATTATAAGGGAACTTAAGTAGTTTAATTGTGTTATGTACCACTTTGATTTATAAAAAGATTTAAATTCTAAGTCGTACGAAAAGCCCATTCCAACTGACAGAAGGTTGGGTAAATATTTTAAAAAGAAAAAGTTTTAAATTTTCCGTATTTTTGGGCTTCGAATTTTTATAAAAGTGGTTATAATTCAATTAAATTGCTATAATATAATAGTAAAAGTCTAGGTGTTACAAGGTGCAAGAAAGTCCAGCAATACACCTAAACAAGTATCTCAACTCAAGCAAAAACAAAGGGCAACCAATATTTTTGGTATTTTCTTGTCAAACTTGATGTTATGCAAAACAAGTAATTGTGAACTAACCTAAGGATGCAAATGACCTAAATCTAATCTTAAGGACTCCTACCCTTAGTCATTAGTTTCAATTGACACTTAGCTAACCTAGGGAGTAAAAAATGACTCCCCGGCAACGACGCCATTGATTTAAACCTTTTGCCTAATGCGCCTTGGGGGTTAAAATCAAGATTTAATCCAATGATTGCAATATAGGTTGCAACCCCGGGTCGTTTCACTTGAGGAGTCTTTTAACCTACCTAAACTAGCTAAATGCAATTAAAACAATAATAGGTATGGGGGGTTTTGGTTTGAAAATTCATTTACTAAAACTATTGACGAATGCAATTACTTGTTTTTGGTATTTTAAATTAATGAGTGAAAGGAGTTTGGATTAAAGGTGATTTTATAAAATGGGCTTTGGTAATGTTTCGGTGGCTCTCACGCTTATTAAAATTGATATTGGGAGTTCAAAGATGCACCAAGATAATTGATAAATCCCCAAGCAACTACTAGGGGTCCACTAGCCCTAATTAATGACTAATCAAGCAACCACTTTCTTAGCCATTGCTTAGGGTTAGTGTTAAGCTCCACTTGGTGTGTGTTGAAACTTGAGTTTTGAAAACCGATTCCTCTCAAGAATGTCCAACCACAACATTCAATTGGACAAATTAAGCTACACAATCTAGCAACCACTAAAAATCATATAGCATCACAAATCCAATAGGAAATTTGAACATACATATCATTCAATTAACATAACTCAATGTCCAACACAAATATTCCAAATCATAGACCATGAAGAAGGAAAATCATGCATCCAATCCAAATATACAAGAGAAATGCAACTAAAATACTCAATACATAAGGAAAAGAGCATGGAAAACAAGTAACTCCCCTATTTTCACCCATTGAAGCTCGAGCCACCTTCACACCACCAAAGCACCAAGATTCTAGCCTCTCATGTCTTCAAATTCATGCCCAAGAGGACCCATGATGATAGCCTACATGAATGAAGAAGATAGAAGGAAATGTGGAGTGAAAATGGAAGATAGAAAGGGAAAGAACAAGAAAACCAGTGAAATTTGAGGTGGAAATGAGTGGGAATGAGAGGATTTGAGTGGAGAATGAAGAAGAATAAGGGAAACCCTAGGAGCACGTTGTATTTTCGTGTTTGGAGGCTTGGAGAGGTGATTTTCGGGTGTTAGGAACTATTTATAACGTTGATTCTGGAGGTTTTGCTGGGAGCTGGCCATGAGCTGGCTGCGGCGAGGTCAAGGCGAGCTCGCGGCGAGCTAACGTTGATTATGCCCTCTTGTTCTGTTTCTGTCCAGCATTCTTCTCTGCAACTTGGCCCTTCCATCTGGTGTGTTCCTTCCATGATCTACACAAAAAATGGACCTAAGGTAGCATCAAAATGTTCTTGAAAATGGGTTAACCAATAAATCATGCTAATTATGCCCAAATTGCCCTTGACTAGAACAAATTCCAACAAAATGTGCAAAAGTCAGAAATTACCCTAATTAAGTGCAATTACCCTAAGAACATGCAACAATCCAATGATTTTATTAATGAAAAGTGTATAAAAATATGGTGCAATCAGGAGTGTATAACTTTAAAAAATTGAACCAAGCCTATTTATATGTATAGCATTTAAACTAAATTTATTTAATTTAATTAAACACCTTACACATTCCGATAGCAATCCATTCATAAACAATGATGAGAAATAAAATTTTCTAAAGATAATTATATAGTCCTTTGAATTGTTTTACAATGTAATTCATGAATTCTACATTTTTTAAGATAAATTGATATGGACAATAATGATAATATAGTTAATATTGAGAAGTTCAAAGGGATTGACTTTATCCTTTCACATTCACTTGAATAAGAGAGTATCATCTTTAAAAAACCAATTTATTCAGCAATTCCTTTTACATTACATTAAATAATTAATTAATAATTAAAGGTATGAGAAGCCCAATGTATTAATCGCAACATTTTATATTCAATTATATAAGAGAGCATTATCCTCAAGGAAATAGAACTAAACCTTTTCATATTCTGTATAGCATTTAAACCAAATTTATTATACTTATTTAACAATCCTTTACACATTCCAATACTATTTCATATAAGTTTGTGATTATTGGTTTGAAAAGCCCCAGTATTTCTACCATGTCCTTTTTATTCAACAATTTCTTTCACATTCTATTGAAGGATTAATTAATAAAAAATATGAGAGGCTAAATGTATTAGTCACAGCCTTTTATATTCAATTATATAAGAGAGCGTCATTGTCAAGAAAACAGAATTAAACCCTTTCATGTTCTGCATAGCATTTAAACCAAATTTATTTAACTTATTTAACAACCCTTTACACATTCCAATAACAACACATTTCATAAAAGTTCGCGATTATTGATTTAAAAAGCCCTACCCTCTGGGTGTTAAATATAAAAGGTAACATTGCTCCGACGATGATCTTCAAGGCGGGAAGGCGGGGAAGTTGAAGGGTGAGCTTCATGTTCGGCGGCAGCGATTAAACATATTCGGTGGAAAATCCGATTCATATTGACCCTTCCTTGTTGCTTTCAGATCCACTTCAATTTATTCCCTTGGTCTCTCTTTGCGTCTCAGGCAGTTCAAGCTAATTTATTGCCCTTTTTTGCCTAATTTACCTGGAATCTTTCCCTCTACCTCGAAGCTTCTTAGTTTTTCAACTTTTGGCTCGATATATTCCCCTCTTATTCTTTGGCTCGAAAATTTGGGGACAGAACATTGCTAGTTAGTTCCTATATATCTTTTGGGGTTTCCATCATTTTGAATCATTTAAAATTGGCTTCTTTAAGTATCTTTTTTTTTTTTTTTTTTTCTTTTCTCCTTTGGTTCTTCAAGTATCATTCCTTTTCTTTTTGGCTCCAAAATTTTCGTGGTTTCATGATTTCGAGTTACCTGCTTGTTCTTCCAATACAATAATCGAATCGGACTAATCGATTTCTTATGGTTCTAGCTTCATTTATAACGTCCAAGAGGATTAAAACAATTGAAGATGGTAGTTAGAAGATTAACTTCTTTAAGAAATGAGTCAGGCAGACTTATGCACTGGATTTGTATGGATCCTTTCTGCTTAAATATATTCTTATCGCTTCACTTTGTGTTATTGCAGACCTTTCTGGGTAGGAAATGGAGCCAAAGTGCGGAATCAAAAAAGATGCCACTGAAGTAATATTTATTCATCATTGCCCTCACATGTTTACTTTTTCTCATGTTTTTGATTTATAATCTTTTGTTTTTTTTCCTTCCTTTTGTAGTTAATAGGCAACACCCCCATGGTTTATCTGAATAATATTGTTGATGGGTGCGTGGCTCGCATTGCTGCTAAACTAGAGTCCATGCAGCCCTGCACTAGTATCAAAGATAGGTACTCATTTCCTTTCTTTGACAATATGTAGCTCTCCAGTCTGGTAGGATTTTTATTTAAAATTGTATAATGATAATCTTCTCCTTCATGTTCAGGACAGCTTTGAGCATGATCGAAGATGCTGAAGGTAAAGGGCTAATTACACCTGGGAAGGTTAGTCATGGAAAATTATGGTATACATAGATTCTTTGTGCTGCCTGAAGCTTGTAGTTATGCAACTGTGCCCTTTCTCACGTGATCTGTTATTCCTTTTTTTTTTTTTTCTACCAATAATAGTATTGAAACTCCAATTATGTTCCTCAATGCTGGCTGTGTTTCTTTCATTTCAGAAGCTTCCATGATGGAAATGTGCATGTTTCATTCAGATTTGCTAATATCGTTGCTGATATATGTTTCAAGGCATTCATTACATAATAATTTGGCCATCATATTCAGAATTGTTCATGAAAGTTTATGTCATGTTGTGTTGCATGGCACTAGTGTCCATATAGATCAATGCATACATCAAACAACTTTCAAGCTCACTGATATGTTTAATAATGGTGCTCAAAGACTGTCCTCGTGGAGCCAACCAGTGGCAACACAGGCATAGGATTAGCATTCATAGCAGCATTGAAGGGCTATAAGGTTTTTGTGGTCATGCCATCCTATGTAAGTCTTGAGAGAAAAATTATACTTCGAGCATTTGGAGCCGAGGTATATTTGACTGACCCTGCCAAAGGAGTTGATGAGGTTTTTGAGATAGCAAATGAGCTATTAAGGAAAACACCTAATAGTTTTATGCTTCAACAATTTGATAATCCTTCCAATCCACAGGTATCACCAACATCAACCTTAATTTTAGTGCCAGGTTAAGAAGACTCAAATGCCTGTTTTGAGATGATTTATACTCTGTTTCTGCTGTTTTTGTAGATCCATTACAAGACTACAGGCCCTGAGATTTGGAGAGATTCAGGAGGAAAAGTTGATGCCTTGGTTGCAGGGATTGGAACTGGGGGGACAATAACTGGTGCTGGAAAGTTCCTCAAGGAAAGAAACCCAGATATCAAGGTTTCTGTCCTTAAATTGCATGTTTTCCTGGTTGAACGAAATATTGAAAGATTTTTTGTTCTTGACATTTATGTTGACTTCCATGATTTCTGTTGTTTTCCCCAGTTGTATGGTGTAGAACCAGCTGAAAGCGCTGTTCTGAGTGGAGGAAAGCCAGGTGACGATCATTCTCTTTGTTTCCTAATTTATCATTTATTGGTAGTATAATTGTTTTTAGCCGGCCAGCATTAATCTTTGAATCTGTACTCTAGATGTTTGCTGACTACTTTTTTACTTGCATGTATTGAAGGGAAGCATTTTATCCAAGGCATTGGTGCTGGTTTTATTCCAAATGTACTGGACCTTAATCTGCTTGATGAAGTTATTCAGGTAGCTTTAAAAAATTAGTATATGAAACTCTATTTTGATCCCTTGAATATGTGCATTTGTTGAAAGGCGACACAGGTCAATGCCTGATTCTCTTGGGCTGTGCAGCACAAACTCTAGCCCAGCAAGGGCCCTCTATGGGTTTGGTGCTACTGCAGCTGTTATGTCTTTACTTCTTAAACAATTATTATTTCTGTTTTATTCTGTTATTTATAATATTTTTAGTATAGTTTTTATCTTATATTTATCTTATCTGAATTAATTGATAAGGTTTAACCTAGATTATGTAGTTAGAGGCTGCACGCTTGTTGCCTCCTGTTTATGTACGTTGTTGCTGTGAGAATGAAGCATTGCACTGAACAGAATTCCAATTCATGCATAATTCATCAGAATTAATTGACAGTGAAATACATTGGTCCATACTAGTTCTCTCCAAGAATGCCAATATTTGATGAAATTTTATAACTAGTTTGTGTCCCATGCTTGAATGTTTTCTAAAAAATAATAGAAAGTGCAGCTTATTAGACCTTAGAGTTTTTATATTATATAATTTTTATATATGTTCTCTGCTATCTGCTCTTGCAATCACACCTTGCCTATGATGATTGCTTAAATTGCAGATATCAAGTCAGGAAGCCATAGAAATTACTAAGTTGCTTGCTTTGAAAGAAGGTTTATTGGTATGGTACCCAATTACTACTTATTTTCTATATTTTAGTTTATTTTTCATGGAAATGCAGAATGATACGTACCCATACTCTTCATTCCTATTGGATATATAGGCTTTTCTTACTGCAGGGGTCCAAATTTTGATTTTTTTTTTCCTCTTGGTATTTTTTTTTAATTGATATGTAAATACTGCCTTGCAGATGGGAATATCATCTGGAGCTGCTGCTGCTGCTGCAATAAAGTTAGGGAAGAGACCAGAAAATGCAGGAAAACTCATTGTTGTAAGTCATCATGTTCTATTAAATAAATTGAACAGAAATTGTAAGATGGATATCTTTTAGAAATCCACACAAATTATGCTAATTATTTACCTATTAAATGGACATCGCTTCAGTTTGAGTACTTACTAAGCAACCATATTTCGTCACTGATTGGATAATTAGATGTCCGTTTGGGAGCCTGGTACTTGTTCTTTGCATATGTTTTTGATAGTGTAATCAGAATTCTGACAATTGGATGATCAATTTGAAATTGGTGTCTAATGCACAAGCCTATCCTTGCTTCTCAGGTGGTATTTCCCAGTTTTGGTGAGCGCTACCTCTCAACCCCATTATTTGAATCCATTAGACGTGAGGTTGAACAAATACGTTTGAGTAAGCTCTAAAATCCCTAATGCAGCATTTGTGGTACAGAGATGCAGTAGAGAGAGAGAGAGAAAAGGGTTAAGTCGTTATTCCACCCCCATAAATGGAAGAGACGCTATGTATTTATAGCAGATAGTTATTGCCAATCACCTGCTTAACTGGATTAGTTTCTATCTCAACTCGATGTGTAACTTAATTGTGAGACTCCACTTGTGTAATTAAAATGTCCAATATGGCCCACATATCAATTTGGAATTGCAACAATCCAAAAGGAATTTAGAACTATGCCTGGCAAGTAAGTGCACGTACGGGCTTGTTTATCATACTCATCGTATGCTACATTTAGGTTTCTTAATACTCCATTATTGGGTATATGAATAGGGTTAAGGGTTACAAATATACATGTGATTTTGTCTAAAGTTCATCCAGCATCAAGTGATTTTTTTTTTCTCTCAAAAGTGACAATGAGCTTCTAAATTAGACTTAAAAGTCAAAGTTTCTGTTAAATATATTAAAAGATACATGTGATTTATAACACCCTACCTTTAGTACTCATTTCCAAGCTAGGTTAGCAATGAGATACTTATTCAAGCTTGTATGGAATTTAAAACATCAAAACCACAACTTTTTCAAACTTTTCTTTATTTCTGGAAAATTCTGAAATGTGAAATTTTTTTTTTCAAAAACTTTGAAAAATCATAACTAATTGCATCAAAATGATTTTGACATTATTCAAATTCCAAATTAAATCTTGAAGAGTCATCTTTTTAGGAAAAATATCAAATAGAACATACATCAACCTATATGGTACAATTTAGGGCCTATTTGGTACACTAGAATTGATTTAGATGGAAATAGATATGGAGATGGAGATGGAAATGATGTGTAGATATGTGTTTGGTATGTCATGGAAATGAGATCTGATTTTTATATGAAAAGACCAAAATACCCACTATTTTTTTTTTAAAAACTTATAACCAATCAGATTTCTTTCCTCCTTCCTTCTTCCAGCTTCTGATCCCTTCCTCCTTCGAAACCATTACCGACGGTCAATGAGCCACTGTGGTTCTTCTCTCATAGTCCATAAACAAACCATAACAAATCACAAGATTTGATGTTTTCTATTGTTTGTTATTGAGGGAAGAGGGTCAGATCTGAAAAAGGAGGAGGGGGAGGGGGAGGAGGAGGAGGAGGACAAGCCTTTTCTGGAACTTGGCCATGGCGGAGAGATTCTACAGCACAGCTCACATCAATTCCCAGATAATCCAACCTCCCGCCACTAATTTCACCCAACAATCTAAACCTGGTGCCTCCCCTTTGCCCCTGCAAATTGCTTTGGAGTTTGGTTATCTGAGTCTCAAATATCTACCTGGGACAAATTGTGCTCTTACATGTTGTAAGGGGGAGTGGTTCTCAAGTGCCCAGATTAAACTTGAGGGAGAAAAGGCTTTACAAGTGGCCGGCTAAACTTGTGGGTTTGTAAAGGCTTCTCTTGTGCCCGATTTAAACAAGAAGGTAGTGGATTGGAAATCTTAGGTGGAGCTGGGGACTGGATGTAGGTCAAAGGAATCGACCGAACAAGGATAAATCTCTGATTGCATCTCCTCTTCCCTTAACTCATATTTTTCAGCATATCTCACATGCATATATCTTAATGCATTTCACAGTTTGAAACACTCTCAGTGATAAACAAAAAAGGATTTTAAATATTGATCATTGTTTTCATTGTGACTTTTCAAAGAGAATATAAGTTTTTATTCTATCACCTAATTCACCCCCCTCTTGGGTGACAGCCAGTATTTACAAATAATTGAGAGGCTTTTACAATAGTTGGATTCAAGGATGCAAATTCAAGCAACTCATGGTCTTTCTCAACCAAGGCCATGTCTTGTTTGCTCAAAGTCACCCATGCTTCAATTCCTTTCCCATCACTCATATCCATCAAATAAATAGAATTCTTTATCTTCATAGAAGGAATACTCACACACTTGGGCTTTCCCCACCCAAAATCTGCTTCATAAAACTCAAAACGACACCAGCTCGTGCACATATAGAAATCTATGTCCTCTTTGTATGCCAATTCTACGTCTTCCATCCCTCATTTAGTATTGAGAAAGCATTATTTTTATCTCCAAGTTTCTGAGCACGTTCTTCAGAAAATATTTCAAGTGCTTTCCTTAACTGAACCACCAACGTTTTTAAGTCGATGTTTATATGACCGTCATTGATATATTCTATTTCTTCTATGAAGTTACTGAAACAGTTTCCGAAAGAGGTCTCAGGCGAAGGTAGGTTTGTCCTTTTACGGATACTTATTGCTTGGCCTACCTTGGACGGTCTTTTAGTTGTTGCTAGATTTGTTCTTGATGCTGTTGTCGCACATTTCCATAACAGTGCCAATACTACCTCCACTCTTGTTGGTTGCTCAACCAGTTTGCTTGAAGCTTTGGCCTTCAGTTTTGTGATCTCTGAGTACTCAAACACGTACCTACATATTCACCCAATTCAATTTTGGTTTCTGAGTTGGCAATGTTTTTTTAAATTCATATCCAATTAAAATTTGTAAGTTTAGTGAGAAATAAGACTCTGGACTTGCACGTTGCGCGATGAGTTATAGTTAAGTTTTGGAAATTTTGAATTTTCTTATGATCGATGTAATTCGTCTTATTATTATAATTTATATTTTATTTGATATGAAAATAATATTTGACAGTTAATGTATATTTTGAAGAAATGAATTTACAAAATTTTATGTTTTACAAATATTTCCAAAATTAAGTTTTCAATCCTTTACTTCTTTGTTTGTGAGCAGATTTTATTATTAAATAACTAATTTCTTATGGATCCTATTTTAATGACTAATTCCTTTTATTTTTTAATTTTAAGATATTCATTTAATAACTAATTTCTTATGGATCCTATTTTAATGACTAATTCCTTTTATTTTTTAATTTTAAGATATTCATTTAAAATATTTTATTTTTTTATGAATAAAATATTTTAATCTTTATTTAATATTTTAAATTTTTATTATTTGATTGATTATTATTCTATTTTAAAACCTTCAATTTTAGAACCCGTCATCTTTTTCTAATTAATAGAAATAATTTTATTCATGCATATTTTGACTAATATTTTATGGATCACGAAAATTAGATGAAGATCCTTTCTTTAATTTCCTATTTAATTTGTATCCTAAAATCATGGATCCATTAAAGCATTTGAATTTAAATTTTAAACTTTGAAAGAGAAAGATTTTTTTATTCTTTTATTGATTATCATAGAAGAGTGATTTTTAATTAAATTTAAATTAAGCCATTAAGATTAAATTTTGATTTTTTTTATTCTTTTATTGATTATCATAGAAGATTGATTTTTAATTAAACATAAAGATTAAATTTCTTTTAATAATTGAATTTTTTTATGCTGACTTAAACCAATAATAGAGAGTTCATGAGATTTAAAAAAGTATATTGATATACAATGTTGTCAACATCATTGTTTTTATAGTCATCTCAACATGAAACTCATAACGGTACCGTTTTCGGAAGTCCTATATATGCTCTACATAAAGTAGAGAAAATCATAAAAAAATACATTTGAATTTCGAAATCATAAGTAGGAGATTTTTATTATTTGAGTAATGATTTTAACTTAGTTGAGCACTGTATTCACAACTACAAATAAGCTATTTGGGACTTTAGAATTCAAGTGGTATTTTTAAGAATTTTCCCAATAAAGGATGCATTTTCTCTTTGCATAACGTTTAAATTAGTTAGTTTCAACAAAAATCAAACAGACATTTTACTTTTTTTTACCTGGAAACAAAACTTTTTCTTGAGAAATACATTTGTGCACATTAAATTCCCTCCGATCTTAAATGTAAAAGCAAGATAACTAATTTACAAATTTTAAAAAAATTAGTTAAAATATTTATTTCATTTGAAAATTTTGTGAATTGATATTTCTAATATCTTATTTAGTTATTTGAAATAGAAACTACCCCCATATGGAAAGTATCATTAATATGTGGAATTGATACTAATAATTTTGAAAAAGATTATAAATTTGGGAAACAAAATATATTAAAATATTACATTTTATACCAAAACAAACCCTTAATTAGCTGGCAAGACAAAAGGAAGTATTAATACATATAATTGAATGTCTCAACTTATATTTCTTAGTCTCTTATATCAAGTTTCTTTTCTTTTTCTTTTTTTTTTTGGACTGAAGTTTCTTTTCCAATATAACAAAAAACAATCCATTGGCATGTCAAAAACACTAGAGAAAAGACTTTCTACTTTGATTAGAAAGACTTCTCATATCAGATAATTTTCTATGAAGAGGTCGGCTGCTCTGAACACAGAGGGAGAGAAACACTCTCTAGTTTTGTTAGCTTTAGCTTCACACATATCCAATCTTTGCATCATCTTCTTCAAAGTTTAGATTACAGGTTCTACAGTTTTTTTACTTCTTTTTTTGTTTCTTGTGTTATCTTCTCTTTAAAGATTTTCAAAATCATGAAGCATCCTCCATCGGAAAATTAGTTGCTTAAATATTGTCAAGATCATTATCTTTTTTTGAGAGTTCTATATCTGAAGGAATTATGCATGTTTTTAAGCTTCAGTCTTTGATTTCTAGTCATTGACACTTGTGGGGGAATATTACTGTCATTCAAAAGTATAGAAATCAATTAATTATCTTCTTCCAAAATAAGCTGGACAAGGAATCTATTATGCATCAAGAATCATTGGAGGCTCCAAAATCTTTTATGCATCTTTTGTCCATGGTTTCCAGAGATGCCAGTTCAATCATTAAGTATTAATCGAGCTTATGTATGGATATCAAGTCATGGTCTTCCAATAGATTATTACAATGAAAAAACAGCAAAAATCATTGGAATCTGGTTTGGTGATTATGTCTCATATGATCTCACAAGCAAGATGAAGAATATTGGTTTCAGAATCAAAGTCAGCATGCATCTTCACCGACCTACTTTCTTTATTCCCCCAGAGATTGCGCTGACAAATGGTCAACATGTTCAGTTATCCTTCTTTCTAGAACAAGTTTTGCTTTTTTGTCGCATGTGTGGTTCCTTGCTTCACACTTCAAATCATTGTACACGTGTTAATTACTATCACATGCAAAGCATACATTCTGAAATATATGGGCCTTCATCATCACATATTAATTTCTTTCAAGGTAAATATCTTATAAGGAGGAAATCTGGTATTTGTGTTTGGGCCCAAAATAAAAATCCTACCCAAGTTGAGAACAATCTAGTCATGACTGGACACAAATGACTTCAAGATTAAGAATCTAATCATCCCAAGCCTAAGTTGTAGAAGCTTACAAAACACAAAGTGGATTACTTTGAACCAACTGACAGGGATGGAAGCTGGACTCCATTTAAGCTTACTGCAACTAAAGAATTCTCTTATGTGTATAGGAAAGATCTCTGGCTGTAAACAATTTTGGAAATCCAGTCCCCACAAAAAGAAGTCGGATTGCTTATCTGTTGAATTCTTCTCATGTTTCGTTCTCTAATGTGAATTATGACCCCGTCGTTATATCTCAACAAGAATGGTTTCTCATCTTCTTAAAGCTGCCAATTTGGATCAAATTGGATAATCATGGCTGCTCAGTAAAATTACTGAGGTGTCACGTTTTTACCTAGGGCTTGTTGTTGATATTTGTTTTTTCTTGTATGGGATAATTGACAAACTATTGTTGAAACCATAGGTGTAATTTCGAACCAATGAATGACACTCTTAGTTGTGATGAATGGTGATTGTATGAATGAGTTGATTGTTGTTGTAGTTGAGGTGATGACGGTAGTATAATGCTAGTTTTAAATTATGGGTTTTTTTTAAATAACTATGTTAGGTTAAGCATTTTCTAACATAGTTAAGTTATAACTATATATCATGAATTTTTTTTTTATTTTTATGTTAGTGGAAAGCTTTTCTAACATAGATAAATATGTTTGTGTTAAGTATATTTTTATAACCATGTTAGATCATTCTTTTCTAACATTGTTATAACCTCTATTATTTTTAGTAAAGTTTTAATATTTATGATAGCCAATTATTTACAAAATATCTTTTTATTATGGATAGTATACTTTTTTTTTAAAGGAATGCCCTTTCTAACCATGATAGCGATTAGTTGAATTGATTTACGAAACTCCTTTCTATCATGTTTAGCATTGAATGGTGTTTTGTGGTAATGAAATGGGATTCTTTGTAGTGTTTCGGGGAGGACCTTACATGTTCGTTATGCTCAATGAATTTTGGCTTATATTTTTCTTGTTTTGAAAAGAGATATTTTGGATCACAATACTAATATTGAAACAAAAAAGACTGAATTTTCACAAAAAAAAATTCCTTTTACAAGTTATGATATTCCACAAATAGTTGAACTTTCATTTTCTTCTGAACAAAATTCAAATGAAGTTTTGATTGAAAATTTACGTAGAAGTAAAAGACAAAGGAAAGAAACCTCTTATGGAGATAATACTCACATGAGTTGACTTTATTAAGATCCTAGTATGCTTTTATGGAAGCATGAAGGATATGTGATGGCTCAATCTAAGTATGGACAGATTATTAGGAGTATATGTTGCATTTAATGAATTACACAATGCCTAACATAGCATAGCTTTTATGCAGATTGAGCAATTGTACTCATCTACTTAGCAAACATTAGCAGGCTTTAATTTAGAAAGAATACTTGGATATTTGAAAGGAACCATGAATCTTGGAATAATGTATAGTGAGTTTCCCATTGTATTAGAAGCATACAATGATGCTAACTAGATCTCATATTCAAATGATTCAAAATCCTATAGTGGTATGTTTTTATTCTTTTCGGTGGTGTTGTAACGGTGTTGTAACGTGGAAGTTAGTCAAAAAGTATTTTGTAACTAATCCTCAAGGGATCCTAAATTTATTGCTATGAAACTAGTTGGTTCTAACGTTGAGGTGTTGAAAGCATTCTTAGCAGAAATTTTACAAGGTGAAAAACCATTACTATCAATATTACTAGATTGCAATAACCAAGCTGCCAAAGCCACATATAAATATTAAAACACAAAGGATAAAAGTAGATATATTCAATTGAGACATAATATTATAAGGTAGCTATTGATGGATATAGTTATCTCAATCAACTATGTAACATCAGAAGTAAACCTTCCATATATAATGACAAAAATCCTGGGGAACATATTTATCATTGAAATCAATTGCGATGGCAACCCAAACTTTATTGTACTAGTGGAAACCTAATGATTCCCCCCCGCAAATGTAGTATATGTGGTTCGACACTTTTTATGTAAAATAGTTTTGTCCTTCAATAAATGTTTTTTATTATTTATTTCTTACAAGAAAAACTTATTTTTGGGGATTCAAAAGGTTGGAAACCCTTACAAGGAGAAATGTAGCCGTCACCAACCAAAGACCAAGTCCTCACTAGATTTTTCCATTGTATGTGGTCAGTTACGTAACCGTTCAGTCTCCATCCAGTACATTCATTTGGTCACAGGGACATATCTTGCAATGCCTATGCCTACTACCCGTGCATATAAAAGTGTGATGCCCTTTTCAGTAAATCTACGAACAATTTTTCTGCCCTCTCCTCTGCTTTCTTGCTGTTTTGATATTTCTTTCCGCGCCATTTCTTCCTTTCCTGCTTTGGCATAAGAGGGGTCCGTTTAATCCTAGAGAGCACTTCTTCCTATTCTTCCTGTGGTCACGAAAGCACTCTTAAGGACATTGTCCTTGGTCATGACTCAAATCATTTGCTTTGTTATTTTACAAATTCTCTGTTCTCTTGTGTACGATTTTGCAATATTATTTAAGGCCAAGCAGTTTTTCCTTACATTGATATTTTACACATGCTGCTTTGAGAAGTATATTAATTACATCGAACTTTTTGTCTCTTTCACGTTTCTCTATATACTTTGTCAACTTATTAGGATAAGGTTGAGAAAGTGTTGGCGATGTGGAATATTTTTCAGTCCTAATTAATTGACCATAAATGAATAAAATCATTATGATTACTTTATTGTGAAAGTAAGAAATCTTACACACCGTAACATAAAAATTCGAGCGTAACAATGATATATTCAACACAAAACAACAACATACAAGCATTCACCGATAAGTTTAGGAGATTATTATGTTTTTCCAAGGAGGAAATTTGATCCTCTAAAAGTCTCTATACTACCTATGAGTAGGCACCGACAAATTTGTGTAAGAAATCACTAATAGGTTTATGCTCCTTACTTATCAATGGAACTTATTGAAAATAAAATCCCTTTTCCGAGATCTCATAGTGATTCCGCCATCTTATTTTATATAATAGTTGGATTTAAGGAAGCATATTCAAGCAATTCTTTGTTACTCTCCATCAAGGCCATATCTTGTTCCCTTAGAGTCACCCATGCTTCCATTCCTTTTCCATCACTCGTATCCAGAAGAATAATAGAATTCTTAATCTTCAAAGAAGGAATACTTACCCATTTTGGTTTTCCCCACCCAAAATCTGCCTCATAAAACCCAAAACGACACCAACTTGTACAACAATAGAAATCTATATCCTCATTACTGTACATTTGTTGTAGCACGTACTTCACCCGCTCCCAATAAGTCATGAAAGCATTTCCTTCTTGTAGATTCTGGACATGAACCTTTGAGAAGTGTTCTAAACGTTCCCTTAGATTAAGTACCAATCCTTGTAAGTTCATTTCAATGTCATTAGACACTTCTGGTTTTGCTATAGAGTGACCAATAAGGTTGCCGACACATGTCTCAGGTAACGGTGGATTTGTCCTTTTTCGAATGTTTACAAGTTGTAATGCAATGGAAGGTCTTTTGATTATTCCGAGGTTTGTTCTTGAGGCTGTTGTGGCACATTTCCAAATAAGTGCTAAAACTACCTCTACTCGTGTTGGATTATCCACCATCTTGCTTGCGACTTTAGCCTTCAGTTTTGTTATCTTTGAGGAATCAAACACGAACCTGCATGAAATCAATTAATTTTATTTTCTTGAAGTTTTTTCAACACTTTTGAAGAATCGATTGTTTTATTTTTTCTAATTCATGTTTTGAACTTTTTCAACAAAACCTCAAGTTAAGAAAAGCTAAAGAAAAGTTTATTGTAGTGTACCTTCTTGTGGTACAATTTGTGGGTTTGATATCTAAATGAGATTGATCATTTGAAAACTCCATGGAAGGGAAATAAGATTCCAGAATGTACTTTGGAACCATGGACTCATTCATGCTCCCAACAGCTGTACAAGACCATGCCTTGATGAAAAAACCAATTGTTGAAGCATCAGCAATCTTGTGAGACAAGGACACACCAACAACGAAACCGCCACAATCAAAGAAATTCACTTGAACTTTTACTAAAAACCCTGTTCCTAAATGGGCATCATCAACGGGAACAAAATTATGTACTACATCAGCATCAGGGTGTTTAAGAATGTCGGAGAGGAAACCATGGACACGAGTCTCGCAAAATTCAGCACCTTCATCGTTGCATTCAATTATTTTGTTGTCTTTGACTCTACCTGCCATTGGATAGAAATAGGTTAGAGTCTCAGACAAGGACGTCTTTAACCTCTCAAACCTGTCCTGATTAGCTACCTCATCATTTTCAATATTGTGATAGAAAAGTAGAATTTGAGTGTGGCTTACAGGAGCAAGCTGGTCCATGAAAGACAGCTTAAAGATTCTGAGCTTTTGGGGTGTTGGAGATGATGGCTGTATGATTTGTTTGGACACAAACTCAACCTTCATCTTTTGTATGTCTCAAATATCAGAGGTATCTATAATGCCTCAACTTGTACAGTTATATATGTATATATGGTAGTGAGCCTGTGACTTGAATTGTTACACACACATGTATATCTCTTGAAATTTTTGGTTTGACAAGTAGTCATAAGAAGACAAGTGGCGAAAGTACGAGGGAACCCTTCAAAACGGTATATTATTCTGTTCCTTATTATAAATCCAACTACTACAAATTTTTTGTTCCACAATATAAGTTCAATTTGGGATCAATTAATACTACTATGAATACTTTACCCTTATGTTGGAAATAGGGAAAATGAAAGAGAATGTTTATAAGACATAAAATTTTATTTTAACACCTATTCTTAAAAAAGGGCAAAGTTAGAATTTTCTTTTAAAAATAGTGCATATGTAATGCTAAAACTTCAACTCCTTTGTATGTGAAAAGTAGTTAAGGGGGAAAGTAGAAGTTTTAGCATTACATATATGCACAATTTCAAAAAAAAAAAAAAACTTCCAAGTTTGCCCCTTTTTTAAGAATAAGTGTTAAAATAATATTTTATGTCTTATAAACCTTCTCTTTCATTTTCCCTATTTCCAACATAAGGGTAAAGTAGTTATAGTAGAATTAATTGATCCCATATTGGACTTATTGTGGAACAAAAAATTTGTTGTATTTAGACTTATAATAAGAAATAGAGTGGTAATTGTTTGACTATGGGATCAAGTATTGAAAAGGGAGCACCCAATTGCAAGAGGTGTTTGTTAACCGGTACGCAGTAGACATAATTACATAGTTCATTTTAATATCTCGTTGCCAACATAAGGGTAAAGTAGTTATAGTAGAATTAATTGATCCCATATTGGACTTATTGTGGAACAAAAAATTTGTTGTATTTGGACTTATAATAAGAAATAGAGTGGTAATTGTTTGACTATGGGATCAAGTATTGAAAAGGGAGCACCCAATTGCAAGAGGTGTTTGTTAACCGGTACGCAGTAGACATAATTACATAGTTCATTTTAATATCTCGTTGATTTATTACAAGTCATAATCTCAACTATGACGCACTGTCATGATAAGAAAATTACGGATAAATAAGAAAATTACGGAGACTGTTATAAATATTTGATTATGTGAATGTCCATAACCTCTACCAACTCTTGACCATTCTTATCCTCCATAACCTCTTTAATGAATAGTGTTCATTTACCCAACTTAGTTAGGCAGCCCCAAAAAAATTTAGTTAGGCAGCCCACAAGATGAGGTAGCAGCATCTATATGTTCGGGCTATGTCCGGGCTGTGGATTATTACGTTGACTCATGAATAATAAATTATTCAAATATGTTCTGCCCTCACCTTTTTCTATTTAAACTCTTCTAGACTTTCATTTTTTTTCCTTTAAAACAGAGCCAACATACACCATCCTACTCCTCATATTCCAAGCCAATAATTTCGTCACCTGTCTTCTTATGACTTGTCAAACCAATAATTTCAAGATATATATATATATATATGTGTGTGTGTAACAATTCAAGATATATATATATGTGTGTAACAATTCAACTCATGTAACTTGTTTAGATTTAGGGCGTGTGTGTAACATATCTCTATGTTACAATCCTTACACTACTACAGAAATACTCTATTGCAGCGCAACAATAGCAGTGCTTGCAAAACGCAAGTGATGGGATATGTATAATATGACCTAAACCACCGCTTTTTAAAAAAAAGTGTTGGTATAGGTATAAGCATATACCAGCGCTTAAACGTTGCTATAGGCCCCTGTGATTTAAATTTTCTTTAAAAAATTATCTAAAACCAATTTTAAATAAAATTTAAATCACAGGGGCCTATAACAACGCTTATTACGTAGTAAGGGATGCTATAGGCCTAAATAATTATTTTTAAATTTTTTCCCTTTTTTAAAATGAATTAGTATTTTTAAAATTGGTTTTAGATATTTTTTAAATAAAATTTAAATGACATGGGGCATATATAGGCCTAAATAGATATTTTTAAATTTTCTTTCATTTTTTAAAATAAATTAGTATTTTTAAAATTGGTTTTAGATATTTTTTAAATAAAATTTAAATGACAGGGGGCCTATAGCAGCGCTTAAGCGCTGTTATAGTCCTAAATATGTATTTTTAAATTTTCTTTCCTTTTTTAAAATGAATTAGTATTTTTAAAATTGGTTTTAGATATTTTTTAAATAAAATTTAAATGACATGGGGCATAGATAGGCCTAATAGGTATTTTTAAATTTTCTTTCCTTTTTTAAAATGAATTAGTATTTATAAAATTGGTTTTAGATATTTTTTAAATAAAATTTAAATGACAGGTCTAAATATGTATTTTTAAATTTTCTTTCCTTTTTTAAAATGAATTAGTATTTTTAAAATTGGTTTTAGATATTTTTTAAATAAAATTTAAATGGCATGGGGCCTAGATAGGCCTAAATAGGTATTTTTAAATTTTCTTTCCTTTTTTAAAATGAATTAGTATTTTTGAAATTGGTTTTAGATATTTTTTAAATAAAATTTAAATGACAGGGGCCTATAGCAGTGCTTAAGCGCTGCTATAGGCCTAAATATGTATTTTTAAATTTTCTTTCCTTTTTTAAAATAAATTAGTATTTTTAAAATTGGTTTTAGATATTTTTTAAATAAAATTTAAATGACAGGGGCCTATAAGCGCTGCTATAGTCCTAAATATGTATTTTTAAATTTTGTTTCCTTTTTCAAAATGAATTAGTATTTTTAAAATTGGTTTTAGATATTTTTTAAATAAAATTTAAATGACATGGGGCATAGATAGGCCTAAATAGGTATTTTTAAATTTTCTTTCCTTTTTTAAAATGAATTAGTATTTTTAAAATTGGTTTTAGATATTTTTTAAATAAAATTTAAATGACAGGGGGCCTATAGCAGCGCTTAAGCGCTGCTATAGTCCTAAATATATATTTTTAAATTTTGTTTCCTTTTTTAAAATGAATTAGTATTTTTAAAATTGGTTTTAGGTATTTTTTAAATAAAATTTAAATGACATGGGCCATAGATAGGCATAAATAGGTATTTTTAAATTTTCTTTCATTTTTTAAAATGAATTAGTATTTTTAAAATTGGTTTTAGATATTTTTTAAATAAAATTTAAATGACAGGGGGCCTAGATAGGCCTAAATAGGTATTTTTAAATCCCAGGGGGCCTATAGCAGCGCTTAAGCGCTTCTATTGACCCCCTGGGATTTAATTTTATTTTGAAAAATAAGTAAAACAATTTAATAAAATCATTGGAAAATTAAGAAATGACAAATATATTAAAAAAATACTTATTTAGCCCCCAGGAATTTAAAAATTAGATAAAAATAATTTGATACAATTTTAGAAATCTGAAACAATTAAAAAGAAACAAAAGCATTAATATTTAAATTGTTTTTATTAAATTTGGTTACATATAAAAATTAAATCGCAGGAAATTAAGGATTATGAATGATTTAAGAGTTGATTTTGAGATTAATTGAGGAGTCTGGGAGAGTTTTATAAATAAATTTAGGAAATTGTGGTATTTAAGGACAATTTTAAAGGCCTAGTTTGTCCCTTAAATTGGAAAAATTAGAGTTAAAAAAATTAATTGTAGACTTAGAAGGGATCATAATGGGAGAAAATATTAGTGAAAACTTGAGGTAAATTTTTAGAATGAAAGATGGGAGTTTTATCTTAAAGAAAAGTATCTTATGTTAATTAATTGAAAGCCTATTAGTAATTTCCTCCCTCCTATTTAAATTATTTTATTCCAATTTTATTTTTCTTTCTCTTTATTCCCTTATATCTCCTTTCCCCGTGACTTCTTCCTCCCTCTCCCGGTGAGCCAAAACCCTTCCTCCTCTCCTCTTCCTTGCTCCCTCCTTCTTCCTCGCTCGTGCCGCCTAGTCCGGAGGGCGGCATCGTCGCCGTTGGCGATGGTAGCCACTGTGGCTCCCTCGTTTTCTCCTTTCCTTCCTCCGTCCAAGTCCGTGCGAGTTCGAGGCAGATTGAAGGGGAAATCATGGTGGTTTTTGGCCGGCATTTTCGGCGACTCCGACGAGCTTCCGACGACCATGAACAATGGGTAAGCTCCCCAGCATCTCTTCCTTCCTATTGCTCATGGATTCTTGATTTTCCCAAATAGGAATTTCTAGGGATTGTTTGATTTTCGAATTTCTGGCTTGATTGGGGCAATTGCCTTGTGTTACATGTTTATTTAGACTACTTGATGATAGTAATGTGGTTAATTTGGTTTAATTTGGCTCTATGTGAGATTTTACTTGCTTAAAGATGAATTAAGCTAAGTTTACGACAAGAAATCCTTTGAATTTGGGCTTTTGAACTTGATTTATAAATTCTAGAGGGTTATTAGAGTCTAACGATAATGTTGGCTGGGGTTATTGAGTTGACTTAGAATTATGTTGAAAATTGGGATTTTTAGGTGTTTTAAAAAGGTAGAGTGTTGCAATTGGGAATACTGAACATGAAAGATGAGTTAGATGAATTAAATGAGGATGTTTGATTATGTTGAGTAGGGTTGATGAAGAATTTTGTGTAGAAAAATTATGGAAGAAATTGAGTAATTATAGGAAATTGTAAACTAAGAGAGAAAGGAAATTATATTTCTTGGAAGTTTATGTGGATTATGAATGAATTGGAGATCCTAATATGTTTATTTTTGTTAGTAAAAGATTATAGGTTGATGAAATTGGAATATATCATTCTCAAATGTTTGATGATCTGCCCTTCATTCTTGTGTAATTCATGATTTCTTTTTGTTCCTTGTTTCTTTTCTAGCTCTAAGTTGTGTTCAGCTCTTAAATCTGTTGATCACAAAAGAAGAAAGGTCATACATGTCTACTATCTTTTTTTACCTGAAACCGTATATATTGGTTCTCATTTACCTATAGTCAAGATTTCACCAGGAGATAAAGCATTAACTCATTATTTACTTGGAGGTGTGATCAGCAACATATTAATATAAACTCCAATTGTGATTTTTCTTTTTTAAATGCATATTCTAAATGCTTCTGGAGGCCATGTTGGTATGGTTAAAGAGGAAGATTTAAAATGCAAGAATTTCCCATTTTGTACATTTAGTAGCCAGAACATGGAAGGTGCTATGGATTTCAGGTATTTATTTGTGATCATAACAAAATCCCTGGATTTTATGTGCTTGGGAAAGCTGATATATGAGAAGCTTAATATGTTCTAGTTTGTTAGCTTACAGAGGTACATTTACCATAAAGCAATTAGTTATGCCATAATTTAATTTTTTTATTTGCCAGCAATTTGATGATTATAACAATGCTTAGCGTAGAAAACCTTCTAGAATGTGACTTATAATATAGTCAGGACTAGGGGAGTATTTTGTTAAATATTCAAGGCCTTTCAAGTAATTCCTACATTGCAAGTGTCACTAAAGGAGAAATCAGTGGTCGTAATATGAAAACTGAAATATTAATTATTTCAAATGTCAATTCCTAGTTTTTTTAGGGATACTTTTCTTTACTTGATACTTTTCTCTAAGTATATTACCTTATAATATATAGGAGTTAATTAATTAGAATGTTTGCTTTAATGTATTTGATCTCTAGATAAATGGTTTTTGATGTATATATGTTTTGGAAATGTCTGTAATTTCTAAATTGATGTAGGGATAAAAATTAATTTTTTTAAAAAAAATAATACCTATAGCAGCGCTTAATAAGCGCTGCTATAGGTATTATTTTTTTATCGCAGCGCTTAAGCACTGCTTTAGGTCACCTATCACAGCGCTTAACAAGCGCTGCGTTAGGCTTAATACCCTATAGTATCACTGGCTATTGCAGCGCTTATAAGCGTTGCTATAGGGCCAAAATAAGTGCTGCTATAGACATTTTCTGTAGTAGTGTTAATCTAATCAAGTTGACTTGGTTTGACTATGGGATTGATGGCAAAAAAAAAAAAGAAAGAAAAGACTATCGGATCAAATTATATGTACCACGCTATTCCTTATTATAAGTTCTACTTCTCACATGCTAAGGAGTGGAAGTTTTAAAATTAAATATGCACTATTTTTTTAAAAAAAAACCCAAATATGCCATTTTTTAAGAATAGGTGTTAAAATAATATTTTATATTTTATAAACCTTCTCTTTCATTTTTCCTATTTCCAACATAAGGGTAAAGTAGTTATAGTAGCATTAATTGATCCCATATTGGACTTATTGTGGAACAAAAAATTTGTTGCAGTTGGACTTATAATAAGGAATAGAGTGGTAATTAATTGTTTGACTATGGGATCAAGTATTGAAAAGGGAGCACCCAATTGCAAGAGGTGTTTGTTAACTAGTACGCAGTAGACATAATTACGCATTTCATTTTAATATAGCGTTGATTTATTACAAGTCATAATTTCAACTATGATGCCACTATCATGATAAGAAAATTACGAAGACTATTATAAATATTTGATCATATGGATGTTCATAATCTCTACCAACTATTAACCTTTCTTATCCTCCATAACCTCTCTAATGAATAGTCTTCATTTACCCAAATTAGTTAGGCAGCCCCAGGTACATGACGAGGTAGTAGCATCTAAGTCTGGGCAGTGTATTATTACTTGAACTTATGAATAATAAATTATTCAAATATGTTCTGCCCTCACTTTCTTCCAATTAAACTCTAACCAATTCACCTTGATTAGATTAAGGATTGTTACATAGAGATATGTTACACACACATCCTTAATCTAAACAAGTTATGTGAGTTGAATTTTTACACACACATATATATATATCTCACTACCACAGAAATAGCCTATAACGACGCTTTTTTAGGCCCTATAGCGGTGCTTATGAAGCGCCGCTATAGCCAGCGCCGCAATAGGTCAAATGGCCTATCCCGGCACTTTAAAAGCGCCCCTATAGGTCACCTATAGTGGCGCTTTTTAATAAATAAACGCTGCAATAGACTACCTATAGCGGTGCCTATTTATTGAAAAGCACCGCTATAGGCCTTCAATTTAATTTTTTTTAAATTTATCAGGCCTATAGCGGCGCTTTTTAAAAAAAAAAGCACTGCTATAGGTTTTATTTTTTTTAAAAAAATAAATATGTATTTTCGCCTAAAATATTCATCTATCAACAAAATATCCACATGCACAACCCTTTACTAATTATTTTTATCATCATTTGTTGTTTTTCTTTTTCCTTTTCTTTTCATCACAAACTAATTAGCAAAGCAGAGAATCGAATAGCAAAGAAGAGAGAAGCAGAAATTTATAAAAATTCCAAAACCTCAAAAACTTAACATGCAGTCAAAAATATTAGTACAATCCTACTCTTAATTGAATTTGTTATGTTTTTAGTTCAATTCTCACTTAAAACCACCATGAATGGCGTTGGTAAACAATCATGCAGATTGCATGAGAAGAGAGAACTCACATGAGGTTAGAAATTGAGGGTTGAAAAAATGGACCCTCAAATCGGATCCTCACTCAAAGTGGCTCAAGTTGAAGAAATGGAGGGTAGAAATGAGAAAAGAGAACTCACATGGGGTTGAATCACAGATTGCATGAAGATTTTGAGCTTCCCATTGCCAAAAAATCCACCAATTGCCATCGCCACTTGGAGAGAAAATGGAAGAAACAGAGAGAGCAAGAGAGAGAAAAGAAATTGAAGAGAGAGAGGGAAGTGAGGAAATGACAAGAAGAAGAGAGGATGAGTGTTAAATGAGAGAAGACGAAGTCACGTGGAGATTTGGTTTGGCCTATAGCGGCGCTTTTTAGAAAAATAATACCCTATAGCGGCGCTTATATTTGTAAGTGCCGCTATTTGGGCACCGCAATAGCCCATTTCTGTAGTAGTGTCTCTTGAATTGTTGCACACGGGTGCGGAACCTCTCAACTTAATTTTTCCTCCACTTACCTCCATTTAGTTAAAACTACGTTGTTTTATTAAAAAAACAATTATTCAATAATTTTTCAAAAATTGTGTTTTCTGTTTTAAAGGTAAAATGACGTAGTTTTAACTAAATGGAGGTAAGTGGAAGGGAAATTAAGTGGAGAGGTTCTGGACCTGTTGCACACATATATATATCTCTTGAAATTATTGGTTTGACAAGTCATAAGAAGACAGGTGGTGAAATTATTGGCTTGAAATATGAGGAGGAGGATGGTGTTGGCTCTATTTTTAAAGTTAAAAATGAAAGTCTACAAGAGTTTAATTAGAAAAAAGTGAGGGCTGAACACATTTGAATAATTTATTATTCATGAGTCAAAGTAATAATACACAGCCCAGACTTAGATGCTACTACCTCATTATGTGGTTGGGGCTTCCTAACTAATTTTTTTTGTTTTGGGGCTACCTAACAAATTTGGGTAAATGAAGACTATTTATTAGAGAGGTTATGGAGGATAAGAAATGTCAAGAGTTGGTAGAGTTTATGGACATCTACATAATCAAATATTTATAACAGTCTCCATAATTTTCTTATTTATCCGTAATTTTCTTATCATGATAATGCATCATAGTTGAAATTTTGACTTGTAATAAATCAACGCGATATTAAAATGAACTGCATAATTATGTCTACTGCGCACTGGTTAACAAACACCTCTTGCAAATGGGTGCTCCCTTTTCAATACTTGATCCTATAGTCAAACAATTATATTACAGTAATATTTGGTGCATTAAAAATAGTACAAAATAATTACATTTAACGCTTGCGACTCGCTATCGGAAATTTAAGGGACAATTGCAAATAGGTCCCAAGTAAGAGAATTAATTTCAGACAGGTCCATTAACAACTCCTTCACTTGTTAACCAAGGCTATTGCAGTTGTTAATAGCTGCCATTAACAACTCCTTGGGACCTTTCTGAAATTAATTCTCTTGCTTGGGACTTATATACAATTGTCCCGAAATTTAATGGGACAAAGATTCAACCATGGCCCAGCTATTTAATTTGTATAACAATCGTTTTTTTTTGTGGGCTAGGGTTTGAGATTTCTGGGATGATTTGACGCCTTAAAAGATTGAGAAAAACGGTTGCGACCGGATAATGTTTATTATGTTTGATGCATACAAAATGTGAATAATGAAGTGAAGGTGCCGTAATAATAAGTATTCCTTCCCGTCATAAATAAATGACATATTTATCTAATTTGATTAGATAAATGATGTTAGTTGAGTTAGTTGATATGACTTGTTTTTTCCAAAACACCCCAACATATAACTGAACTTCCCCTCCCCTTTCTTACTTGATTATTGTTGAGGGGACGTCAATGGGGGTAATTTTAAAAAAATAAATAAAAATATTAAAAATCGGTATTACATTTGGGACCAAAACTATCTCCTCTAATAGATCCTATATTGAGGATTGGAGGAAGTAGTAGAGTATAATGGTATACTTTAGAAATACACTTCGTACACATTATTTTATTTAAAATTTGATTCAACTTTCTAATCCACATAGTTTTTTTTTTCATAACTCATAAAAAAGTGGAGATAAAATATTCAATTAGATACACACACAAAATTTAACTTTTGTATGTTACGTTTTACAATTTCAATGTATCGTGGTGTTGGGTGCACTTCAGACCAAACTTCGTGGGTATTTTTGCACCTTTTATTTTATCTAGCTTTGAAAAACTTAATGCCGTTAGTATATATTGATGGTATGGGCACTTTTGTCCCATTTTAATAACCATGTGGGCACTTTTGTGCCTGAAAAAACTATACGGTATTGGTTGTACCTTGGCCCTAACTATATGGTCATTTTTGTACATTTGCCCTTAATAGAGAAAGATAGGGTTGTTCTGAAGTATAGCTTTAGCAATTGAATGTATTGTGTTCCCATATTAGTTTTGTTATTAATAAAAATGTTGATAAAAATCATACGAGCACAGTACTACTTGTTCTAACCTTTATTTACCCTTATCTCATTGAAGGAAAGATGGTTTCATTATTGCTGAGTTTCGATTTTAGTCACCCTTACAACTGCAAATCTGTGAGTGAACCACTTTATACATTGTGCATGTGAAGCTGTTTATAATACTGCCACGTGTCGCCGCCTTCGTCCACGCAGTTATTTTAGCAGTTTGATGCAATTATCTGTTGTTGTTTTATGCTATTTTGGGTTAATTTAAACTAGTAATCTGTGAATACTTGTGTCTTTATGGTCGGTTATTGTTGACAGTAACACCTTCCATGTTCTGGATACTAAATGTACAAAATGGGAAATTCTTGCATTTTAAATCTTCCTCTTTAACCATACCAAGATGGCCTCCAGAAGCATTCAGAATATGCATTTAAAAAAGAAAAATCACAAGAATGAATTACACAAGAATGAAGGGCAGATCATCAAACATTTGAGAATAATATATTCCAATTTCATCAACCTATAATCTTTTACTAACAAAAATAAACATATTAGAATCTCCAATTCATTCATAATCCACATAAACTTCCAAGAAATATAATTTCCTTTCTCTCTTAGCTTACAATTTCCTATAATTACTCAATTTCTTCCATAATTTTTCTACACAAAATTCTTCATCAACCCTACTCAACATAATCAAACATCCTCATTTAATTCATCTAACTCATCTTTCATGTTCAGTATTCCCAATTGCAACACTCTACCTTTTTAAAACACCTAAAAATCCCAATTTTCAACATAATTCTAAATCAACTCAATAACCCCAGCCAACATTATCGTTAGACTCTAATAACCCTCTAGAATTTATAAATCAAGTTCAAAAGCCCAAATTCAAAGGATTTCTTGTCGTAAACTTAGCTTAATTCATCTTTAAGCAAGTAAAATCTCACATAGAGCCAAATTAACCACATTACTATCATAAAAAACATACGAGGCAAAGCAAATTCTCCTCTCCACCAAATTAAGCTCACTGCTTTTCTCGCTCTGCGAGACATACTTCCAGAAGAACTCGTACTCCCTTCAAAAACATACGAGGCAAAGCAAATTCTCCTCTCCACCAGTATGAAATATGAGACAATACATGCATGTTCCATTAACTCTATTTTATTCTGAAACCAGTATACATCGTTGGAGAAGTGTCCTGAATGCAACACATCTTGATATAGAAAGGCAATAGTCATTTAAAAGTCTTGTGGTACTTTCTGATCATTCTAAGATTCAAGCACATGTTTAATAATGTGGATATTGCAAAACTTTTGACATGACACACATATGAAAGTATTAAAGACACCAAGTTTAGGTACCTTGCTGATGGTCCTCAATGGAAAAAAATTGATTACAAGTACCCTGAGTTAGGTGAAGAACCAAGAAACCTAAGGCTTGCATTAGCAACTAATGGAATCAATCTGCATGGAGTTCAAAGTAGTAGTACTCACAGCACATGGCCTATTATTATGATGATATACAACATCCCCCCAAATTTGATTATGAAACACAAATTTATGATGCTTTCCATGCTAATTGTCGAGCCTAGACAGCCCGAAAACAATAAGACGTGTACTTGGATCCTTTAATTGAAAACCTGAAGCATATGTGGACTATGGGTGAGATTGTTTTTTATGGCTGTAAGGAAGAAAGTATTAAATTGAGAGCCATGTTGGTTGTCACAATAAATGATTTTCCAACAGATGGTAATTTGTCTAGATACAACATTAAAGGATATGGTGTGTGCCCTATATGTGAAGATGAGACCCATTTGATGCGACTGGATCATTGTAAGAAAAATGTCTACATAGGACATCAGAGCTTCTTGTCGCTAAAACATCATCGGAGGAAGTAGAAAAATGCTTTTAACGGGAACTTAAAAGAAGGTAGGCCACCGAGGATTGTGACCAAGGTTAATGTTTTTGAAAAGGTCAAAGCGTTGGAGAATGATTTTGGCAAGACTTTTGCTAATAATGTGTTGACAAGTGGTGGGAAGAAGAGATCCATATTCTTCAAACTCCCATATTAGAAGTCCTTACACATTAGACACTTTCTTGATGTGATGCATATTGAAAAAAAATTTGTGATAACCTAATTGGCATGTTGCTGAATATGCAAGAAAAAAGTAAGGATAGTATCAATTCAAGATTAGATATGCTCAAGTTGGGAATAAGACATGAGTTAGCACCTATCGAGAGAGAATACCACACTTATTTACCTACAGCAGCTTACACTCTTTCGAGGAAAGAGAAAAGATTATTCTGTGAGTTTCTAAAAGCTCAGACTATTGGTATGTTCAAGGACGACTAACATTTTCACAATTGGAGCAAAAGATAGAACGTAAGTAATGATTTTTTTCTTCAAAATGATGAATACATATTTCTATAATTATTTTATACATTTTTCTAGTTTGAATTGACATATTGTGGAACAAAACCTACAAATTGGTCAAGTATCACAGCATAATTTGTGGATCACTGGTCACTCAAAAAAAGGACGGTACCATTGTTTATGAGGAGTTCAGAAGAGTTTAGGAACAATGTGTAAGTCATCCGGGTCATGTTCGGGGTATTGGTCAAGGGTTTGCATCTTCATCACTAGATTGAGGATTTCACCAATTGAGCCATTGTCATAGGTGGTTATTTACTAATTGGTTTAAACTAGTAGTCTTCGTATTGGAATAATTGTTTTGATATATTATTTACGTTTTATAGGCCACACTGTAACACCCCAAAATTAGGAAAAGGAGAAATTATGAGTTATTTAAAGTCTTGAGGTGTCATTTAAGAATAAAAAAGCCTTATAAATAAATTATGATGTTCAAGGTATTTTTAAAGATTTTTAAGGCTTATTTTATTCAGAAATTGAAGAAAATCAGTAAGAGGATAATTTTAAATCTGGAAATTATTTTAGGGAGATTATCTTGAGACTCAAGAAAATTTTGGTAGAAGGAAATTCCTAGTTCGATATAAAGATTAGTTTTAGGAAATGAAAGGACCATAGTACCCTTGCTTGGAAAATTATCTTCAACTAAATTGGAAAGGGCAGCTACGTCATTTTATCACTCTCCTTCAACACTATTTCACCCTCTCCTTCCCGCATACACTTCATTCACCCCCATCAATTCCTTCATCTTCATCTTTCATTGTGTGCAAGAGCGAGAGAGAGCTCAGAGTGATCGGGGGTTTCGGTGGTCATCGGCGCTGGAGGCAGGGGATTTCTATTGTTATCTAAGAGGTTTGGGTTATTGATTTATTTGGATGGGAAATGAATTGGTTAAATGAAGGTGGTTAGAAATTTAAGGAATTCATATTTGTAAGGCACAAAACTTAAAAGAGGGTTTGCTGTTTCTTAGTGAATCATTAGATGAGTGTTTGAAACCTTGAAACAGTGCAGTGATTTTTATAATCTTTGTAAGGATGTTTTTGAGCTTTTTTTGGTAACCAAAAGCGAGGTTGTAAAGGATAATTAGAGTAATTTATGATATTCAAATGGTATGGTTTAAAATTTAATTATATTGATAACAATGATGATTAAAGATGTTTCTTGTTCAAGGACTTTGTGGATTCATTGGGTGTAAATGGAATATATTTACATAGTTAAGCTACTGCTGTTGATAAGGTCAATACCCGATTCTATTTATTGTTGGAGGTCCTCAAGTGTTAACCAATGGTTCAAGGTATTAAATGATGGTATTTGTTGGTTCAATATGGATACAGATTTTAGAATGAGGAAATAAATGTTTGCTGGAACATAATGTTCAGATTTGAAGTAAAATTAACAGAGTTGCTGTTTGAGGTTCCTTGAAGGGCGATGTGATTATTGTTTTAATATCTAACCAATCTTGTGATGGTTAGAGTTATGATGTTGGATAATGTTTGAATTTTCAAGGGATTGTTTTGGAAGAAGGAAGTGTTTTGAACAATTATAATGTTTATAAGTCAAGGCATAAATATGTCAGCTACCACAAGAATTAAAGCTTATATTTCCCTTTCCATTTGTTCTGTTTTGAACAGTGTGAGATTATTAAAAACGATTAAATCTTGAATATTTGAAGCCCGATTCAAAGTGTATCAATTACACTTTTAGTTAACTTAGTCTCTTAGTTGAAGTTGTGTTAATAGAAGGTGGATATTTGGTTAGGTGATGATAATTTTAAGAATGATCCTTGTGAATGTTAAAGGATTGAAATCTGACTTTTATTTCTGTTTTGATGTTTTGATAAGTTTAGGCTTTACTTTGTATTCTGTTTTATGTCTCAAGATTGTGAAATAATTAGGTGATGATTGAAGAAGTTAAAATGATGGTTTATGTGGGTTAGTACTTTGTAGTGTAGTTAGAGGATTAAATTGATGATAGTATAAGAACTCACCCGTTCACTTGAATATGAGAGAGGGAGTTGTAAAATGTGAGATTTTGTTTTAAAGGTTTCTAATAAGATTTATTGTATTTGGTTGTTCAAATTGAGCTTGCTTGTTCATTGAGTTGAACTCTTGGATTTATTTGGGGATGGTGGTTTTAGAAATTAATGGGGGAATGTTGTTTTGGAATTCTGAACTGATTAAGGATTCAAAAATCTTTTCTAATAGGTTTCAAGAATGCTTTGAAAGGTAGATTACCATTTTGAAACTCCCCAAATATTAAACAAGTGTTTTTGGTGGCTTAAATGACAAAGTGAAACTAGAGCTAGCATTTTCAGAGCTTATCAAAGAACTTTGTAAATGATATTTGATGTGTGAAGTAATGTGCACATTTCCAAAGAAACATATGGTTTTCTTGCCCACAAATTGGGTCTAGACTTGTCTAATAGGTATTTAAACTTTTAATTATCCTAGATAGCTTTAGCAATGCAGAATGGGAAGATAACTGTTTTGATCTAAAAATATGTTCTTATGAAGGGTGTTTGCTGAATTCAATGAATTTATTGATCAGATATTTAGAGTTAGAAAGCCCAATTTGAGAAGATTATTAAAAAGTGATTTTTTGACCTAGAAGGATTGGGGTAGTTGGCAATTCATCGATTGTTAGACATAAATAATGGGGTAGTATGAAGTATTTAGGATTTGCGATAGACGTATAGATTAATATGTAATCTAGATACTAACCTATGCTTATAAACATTTAGTCGTATAAGTTCATCAAGTTAGTGGAAAGGGAAGGATCTAGTGCATGACTAAGTTATATTATCCAGGTAGTAGTTTATTTCATAATATAAAATGTACATATATATTTTTGTAATATCTTTTGCAATTAAATCGTAAGTCTTTATTTCTTTTATGGTTATTATTGCAGTACTCCAAGGCTTAAGTGGCTAACTACCCCTTTACCAGTTGAGCTTTTATAACATGATGGTTATAACTGGGAAATCCTGCAGGTATAGTGTCCACTTATTAGCAAATATATTGTTAATTCAGTGGTTGGTCCCATAATTTAGTATTTGCATCCTTTGATGCATGGTCAACCAGAAGACTGTGAAGATTTATTATTTATCTTCAATAAGTAAGTGATTGTCAATATTTGAACGCGTTATATTATTTATGATTTTATGACCCTAGTTAATAAAATTAATTTTAATTTGTTTCATTTTCAGCGCATTGACTGGTTTTTGGGGCTCTCAAGGGTTGAATTATTCCAAAGCATGTGTGGAAGAAAGTGAAGGTTTTATAAGTTATTCAAGTTTTTAAAACAAGCTAATTAAATCAGAATGTAAACATCATGATATTTTAGATATAATGTTTGGTGTTTTTGTTACAGTGCCCCTATCTACCAAATAACCATGATTGGGTACATCATACAGTTCATGAAGGATGTTGTAACACATGATTGAAATGACATTCCTTTGAACTCAAGTTTTATATTTTGTTTAAGTTCTAATTGAGTTTGTATTTGTTAGGTTTCAAGTTATTTTAACTGTAATGTAAAATCTTTTGTGTAGTATTACGTAGATGCACGTTGCGCCATGTAGTCCAAGTAAAAAATCGATGAGTTAATTGAAGAATGGTGCTACTATGTATACCCACATTTGTCTCAACTTGTAGATAGGTAGATATGTTAGCTAGCTTAGCTTGTTTGAAGGTTGAATTTAGCTAATTAATTAACACGTTTGTTAACTTGTAGTATATAGTAGTTAACTAATTAGAATGGTTGCTTTAAATGTATGGTGTTCTTTGGATGAGTTTTTGTGTATATATGTATTCGACTGCAATTTTTGAACTAATGCAGATGTGGGTCTGGATAAAAGATATGACATTTATTTTTAAAAAACGCCTATCGCGGCATGAAGATGGCAGGAAAATACACAAGAGGGGATGAATTGTGTATCTCAAATTTTCAAAATAAAAGAAGAATCAAGGACACAATTTATACTGGTTCGGTCTAACCCTTAACCTACGTCCAGTTCTGCAACCAAGTTGGGTTCCACTAGTGAATGAGGATTAAAACAGGTTCCTGAACACCTTTACACCACAGAATTTTTCCTCAGTAAGATCTCACTATCTCACTAAATTCTCTCCCTCTTACACATTATAAGATTACAACTATTTCATCTAAAATCCCACTATCCCAAGGAAATCACACAATAAAAGGATTACAGATTGACAAGCTTGCTCACTCACTTGAGCTGATAAAATTACAGTTTGAAGAACAAATGAGAGAACTCAGAAAATTTGGATTTAATGCTGATTGAATTGGTAGTTGGATAGCACTTAATTCTCTACCTTCCAAGTTTTGAGCTGCAAGGCTTTTATATTGTGTTGAAAAATTATGGCCGTTGAAGTTCAATATTGCTGTTGTGAAGCCGTTGTGAGAGATGAATAATCTGGAGTGCTGATGATGTTTTTTCAGTCGTACTTAATGCTCCAGAGATTTACATGTTGAGTTGCATTTTTCTCTTGCTGGATAAAGACTTAATTCAGAGTATTGTATGTAACGGCTCTGGGCTCTCTGAGTAGAGGTTGGTTTTTGAGTCTAACGTTAACTTCCTAAAATAGACCAACCAAAAACTCCAAAAATGTAAAGTAAGTGAAGCATGAGAATATAAATAAATTTTGAATCTTGGTTCATCAATTGATGTCTTGGACACCAATTGATTGCTGGCTCCACTTGCCAGGCGATTGCCTTCAGATTGTGTTAGAATAATGAATTTTGATGATAACTAAAAATAACTTAAGCATAAAGAAAGATTGGACTTAGAACCATAATGAACTGATAGAAATCCTAAGTCTTTGCCCAATCAATCAGAGAGAGATAATCAATTAAGAAACTAAAGTTATGATCCACCAGGACAAGGTTAGAATGAATATAAGTTAATTGATCAGGAAGCCCTGTGATCGATTAAAGAAGCTTGAACTTAATTGAAAAACAAACTTAGTATGATCGAATGAGAAAGCATGATCATTCAAGACACCCCTGTGATCGATCATTGTGATTCAAAGTATGATCTTAGCCTATTCGATCATAGTTGCCTAATCGATAAGAGAATGTGTGAATGATGTTGTAATTGATTATGATAATGTAGAATTAACTAAAATAACTTAAGTATAATCGATTAATGAAGCATGATCGATCAAGATGTCCTATGATTGATCAGGCGTGCATTCTATCTAATCTCATGTTCAAGTGATGCAGGTCCTAATCTAAGCCTGATCTATTTGTGATCAAACAGACGACAGAAGCAGTGATCGATTGGAGTTCTATGATCGATCTGGCGGTGAGTTTCCATCAAAATGCAAGTGCTCAGTCTTTTTAATACAGAGTGTGTTAGACCTATTTTGGGAAGTTATCATTACATAGACTTAAGAAATTAGTCGTTTGAAATAAGATTTACCTTCTGCAATTAATGAAGAGAGAAGAACTGAAGGTAAACAAGTAAAAGAGGCAGAAATGCACAAGAGGGGGGGGGGTGAATTGTGCTAATTAAAAATTTAGGATACTAAGACACAAGCTTACTCCAACCTCAGTTGGGTTTTACTAATAAGTTCAAGATTAAACTAGGCTCTTGAATGCTTTTACAAGTGACCTCTCAGTAAGAAGTCTCTCTTACAGATCACTCCCCTTACACTTTGTAAGATTACAACCTACTCTTAAGATCCCACTGTCTTAAGAGTAAACCTCACTTGAAATGTGATTACAGAAAACTTGTGCGAGAATGAAGTGATTGTGATACACACTGAAGTACAAAGGCAATGAATGAATATGTCTAAGAGTAGGTGAGTATTGAATGCAGTTAGTATAACTCAAAGGTATAATCAAATGTAAGCAATCAATATGTTCACCAACTTCTTCACCAATGCTTTTATAGGTGTTTCTGGTTTTGCCCGTTGGTGACCGTTTATAGCCGTTGCTTGATCTTTCGATAAAAGATGATTAATTTGATGTTGGAGTATGGAGATGAAGATGTTCTGTGATGTATTAACTCCTCTATACTTAGATATCTTCATATCTTCTCTCTTCATTAATTACTGGGGGCAAATCAAGCTTCAAACGGCTTAATTTCGAAGTCTATAAGTGTAACGTAAACATCCTAAAATAGGTCTGACACATTCTGTACATAAAAAGCTTCATCTTTGAATTGCATCGCTACATCGATCACTTGACCTTATTTGATCATTGATTCAGGTGTCTGATCGATCACATATCAATTAGGCTCAGATCAGGTTCTACATCACTTAACAGATAGATTAGAATTCAGGGTGCCTGATCGATCACAAGGGTCCCTAATAAATTAGGCTTATATAATGGATTAATCTTAGATTGCTTCATCCTCTTATAATCGATGACTCACTACTCTCTGATCGATTATTCATCTCTAATTGATTAGCCTAAGATTAGACTTGAATTACATCTTGGACTTCCTGATCGATCATAGGGGAGGTTTGATCGATCAGACTCAACAGTTTGATCACTATAAGTTATTCATAATTCTCTAATCAATCATTTTGAGATTACTTAGCTTAATTTTACTTTTTTGATCGATCACAGGGGTACTCTGATCGATTAGGTGCCTATGATTCACAATTTTCTAACTCTGAACTATCTCTGATCTAACTCTAATCTAACCCTGATCGATTATTACCTTAGATTTTCAACCAATTATTTGACCCTGATTGATTAGGCAATACTTATAGTTTCAACTAGATTGTTTCTAACTTTATTCCTGATCAATGTTCAATCTTTCTCTCTGCCTAAGTTATGTTTAGTTATCATCAAAAACTCATTATTCTAACAAAGAGTACAAGGGAGTTAATGCAACACAAGAACATCTACATCTCAACAGTCCATTAGATTAATCATCTCTCATAAAAAATCAAACACGGCTATAAACGATTACCAACAGGAAAAATCCATCGACTTGTATAAAAGCCATTGGTGAAGAAGTTGGTAAAGACATTGATTGCGTACATTGAATACACTTTTGAATTATACTTACTGCATTCCATACTCACTTACTCTTAGACATATTCATTCATTGTCATTGTACTTCAGTGTGTATCAAAATCAGTTCATTTGAGTGAACAAATCCTTGTAATCACATTTCAAGTGAGGATTACTCTTAAGATAGTGGGATCTTAAGAGTAGTTTGTAATCTTGCAAGTTGAACGGGGAGTGATCTATAAGAGAGTTCTTACTAAGTGATCACTTGTAAAGGCACTCAAGAGCCTGATTAAATCTTGAAGTTTTAGTTGAACCCAACTAAAGTTTGGGGAACTGGACATAGGCCAAGAGTTGGGCTGAAGCAATATAAATCTCATTCTTTTAACTTAAATTTTATGAGGACAATTCACCCCCTCTTGTGTATTCCTGCCATTTTCATTTGGTATCAGAGCCGATCTTCTCAGAGTTCATTAATCCAACGATCAAGAGAAGTAAAGATCCATCATGGCAGGATATGATAACATACTCCCTGAAGGGAGCTTAATCGACAAGCCTCTTGGCTTCAATGGAGAGCACTGTACTTTCTGGAAAATGAAGATGAGAATGTATATCAAAGCAAATGGTTACATGCTTTGGAAAATCATAGAAGACAGAGATATTATTCCTGTGAAGACAGAAAATGGAACACAGGTTGCTAAACATCCTACAGAATTCACAAATGACGATAAGGACAACATGGAGCTGAATAGCAAAGCAATCCTGGTCATTCAAAGCGCTATGAGTCAGAAAGAGTATTTCAAAGTATGCCATCTTGAAACAGCGAAAGAGATATGGGATGATTTGGAGGTTGCTCATGAAGGAACAATAGGAGTTAAAACCAGAGGAGCTGAGCAGCTAATCTCAGAGTTTCATCTCTTCAAGATGGAAGATGGAGAACCTATTAGGGAATTGAAGATCAGATTCACTCATCTCATCAACAATCTCATTGCTCTCAGAAGAAGGATTTCAGAAGCTGAATATGTTAGAATCTTAAGTTTTAATGAGGACTGGACCCCATAGATAACATAAGTAAAATGAACAGATAGCGTATAACTTAGTCTGGAATAAATTGAGATGAGAATCTAAGTAACTAAGTTAAAGAGTGTAGGTAATCTTAACATTGAATATGTAAGAACCCTATAGATAACAGAATCACTATTGCTAAGATATGTCTCTATCGCTAAGGTCTCATAAATAACATGGATATCACAAGGGAAAATGTTAGAACAGCTAGCAAAGATATTTAGCGATAATAGGATCAGCTATCGATAGTAGAACACTTGAGATAACTTCCAGATAGCTAATACATTGAGCTAATGAGTTGAACTAGCCATAACATAGTCACTAGCGATAAGGAGATCAGCTATCGATAGGAAATCACTTGTTGAAATAACTTAGACATTCTGATAGCTAATATATTGTCTGTATACACTGAGCTAATGAATTTCACAAGCGATAACACCTACTATGCTTCATATGAATACTTGTTTTAGCTAACAGCTTAAGTGTAGGACTCACACTAGTAAGCTAGCGATAGCCAAAGGATCTAGCGCTACTGATAAAGCTGCTATGCAAGTACAATGTTGCAGGTGATCGTTACTCACATACTCTGTTTCTCTTAGCTCACTCTCTGCAATAATTAAATGAAGCAAGAGAAGAAAGTTGACCTAGATGAAGAACATCATTTATTGCCAACGGCTAAGAGCTCTCAACGAACACATTCAAACGGCCTCTTGGAGCTGAAGGAAAAGACAAAGCTGTGAAGAGATATAAATACCGAGACTTGAGCATTTATGAAGTAGAGAACAAAAATTACGAACAGTCATTACTTTCACCTACTCTCTGCTCTCTAAAGCTTAAAGTTTTTATTACTCTTAGTGAGATTATTTTGTACTTCAGTGTTTATCAAAATCTGTTCATTAAGTGAACTCATTTATTGAAATCCTCTACTGTTTGAGGTTGTTCTAAAGTCTGGGACTTTAGAATAGGGTTGTATTCTTACAACTTCTAAGGGGGAGCGTTTAGAGGAAGTCTAAAGCTCTGTTTTGTAAAGGTTGGCGGGTGAACCCGTGTTGTAAAACCTGTGATATAGTGGAACCCAATGAGGAGTTGGAGAACTGGACGTAGGCAGTGTTTTGGCCAAACCAGTATAAAGGATTGTCTTTGAGTTTACAGTTTAATTTTGAAAAGCACAATTCACCCCCCCTCTTGTGCGTTTTGCCATTCACATTTGGTATCAGAGCATGTCTTCTCTTTTTGATTCCAACGAGTCTGAGAAGCAAAGATCAAAATGGCATCGTATGAGAATATCTTGCCTGAAGGAAGCTCCATTAACAAACCCCCTGGTTTTGATGGGAAGCATTACACTTTCTGGAAACTCAAAATGAAGATATACATCAAAGCAAATGGGTATAGGTTATGGAAAATTATAGAAGAAAGGGATATTGTGCCTACAAGTATCTTAGGCATTCCAAAGAGCGAAAATGAATATACTCATGAAGACATTGCTGATCTCTAGTTAAATAGCAAGGCTATCCTCATGATCCAAAGTGCTCTTAGCCAGACTGAGTTCTTCAGAATTAGCCACTTAAACACTGCTAAAGAAATGTGGGAAGCTCTGCAGATTGCTCATGAAGGAACTTCTGGAGTAAAAAACAAAAGAGTGGAAATGCTTGTTGAGGAATTCGACAAGTTTGAAATGATTGAAGGAGAAAAGATAAGAGATCTGGAGATCAGATTCACTCATCTCATCAATAACCTTGCTGCACTAGGAAGAAAAATTCCGGAGAAGGAACAAGTCAACAAGATTCTGAAAGTGTTGAAGGGTGATTGGCTTATGAAGGTCACCGCCATTCAAGAAATGCAAGGTGAATCAACCAAATCCATCACTGCCTTGTTTGGCAGTCTTGCTGAATATGAGCCAACTCTGATAGCTCAAAGGAAAGCTCAAGGAAATCCTAAAAAGAAGTCTCTTGCCCTTACTGTATCTGAAAGAGATGAAGCTGATAGTGATGATGAAGATCTCGATGATGAAGATATGGCTCTCATGGTAAGAAAATTTAAGAAATTCTTCAAGAGAAGAGGAGGTTTCCAGAGTGGTGGTTCTAGCTTCAGAAAAGATTCTCAGAAAGAGAAAGCTCATGTGTGTTTTGAATGCAAGAAGCCTAGTCACTTCAAAGCAGAGTGCCCAAGTCTCCAAAGATTCAAGGAAAAGTAGAAAAAGAAGGAGAAGTCCTTTGGAAGGAAGAAAGCATATGTATCATCCATCTGGGGTGATAGCTCAGATGAGGAAGCTAGCGATAATGAAGAAAGTGCAAATCTCTGCCTTGTTGCTCAAGAGGAACTAAGCGACACTGAGGTATATGATTCTGAACCTACTTACTCTTAACTTCAAAGCATGTATAATGAGATGCATACTGAATTAACTAAGCTTGCTAAAGAAGTTGTAGGTTTGAGAAAAGAGAACAAGTAACTTGAGAAAAATATTTCTTCTTCTGCATCAAAAGTTCCTTCTGCGCTATCGATAGAAGAGCAGCTAGCGCAAGCTCCCAGAATTGAGCTATCGGTTGCTAGTCCTCCATCGATAGCTAATCCTCCAACAAATTCTGAAAAGTGTTTTAACTGTGAAAACTTGTTGAAGGAAAAAGAAAAGCTTTCGAATGCCTTAGAAAAGTTTACAAAAGGCTCAGAAATGCTAAATATAATTTTAAAAGACCAAAAAGCCTTTAGAAACAAAATTGGCATTGGTTATGAGCCAAAACAAAAGATTTCGAAGAAATGGGTGGAACCCAAGGTGAAACCGTATTTAAAGTTCTTTAGAAAATCTTCTGAATACTCCTCACCATATAGCTTTTGCAATTATTGTAAAAAAAAGGGGCATACTCAATCTACCTGCAATCCAAGGAAATATGGAATTAGTGGGTCATAAAAGTGGGTTCCTAAAGGAACTTATGTGCCTAAAGTTTTTACAAACTCAGAGGCCAAGACTAATCCTAAAGGACCCAAGAAAGTTTGGGTACCTAAATCTGTCTAGTTTGTGCAGGTGTGCCTTAAAGCATCCAACAAAGGAAAGTGGTACATTGATAGTGGATGCTCAAGGCATATGACTGGTGACAAGGACAAGTTCAACAATCTAGTGATAAAGATGGTGCCAAATTCAGCTTTGGAGGAAATCAAAGTGGAAAGATCACTGGAGTTGGTGAAGTCGGTCCTGTCAAAGATGTATACCTAGTGGATGGTCTCTGCCATAACTTGCTAAGTGTCAGCCAAAGCACTGACCATGGTAACTGGGTAATTTTTTATTCTAATGAATGTCTTATTGTTGATAAAAAGGATTTAAATCTAAATAAAACTAATCTTAAGTGTAAGCTAAAAGCAAATAGAAATGGTAATTTATACACTTTAGATTTATGCCAACAACTTAAAGAAAAATGTTTTATTTCAAATGATGAAACTTGTTAGCTATGGCATAAGAGACTAGCTCATGTGAATTTTACTCAACTTGATAAGCTAGTTAAGAAGGAGCTAGTAATAGGGATTCCTAGTTTTAGAACTAAGCATGATTTAATTTATGAATCCTGCCAAAAGGGTAAACAAACAAATTCTTCGTTTAAAACCAAGACAGTTTTCACAAGTAGGCCATTGGAGCTAATCCACATGGATTTAGTTGGGCCTGCAAGAGTGAAAAGTCTAGGTGGAAGTCTATACACTCTTGTAGTTGTGGATGACTATTCAAGGTTTACTTGGACAATGTTTCTTTCCTCAAAACATGAAACTTTTGATGCCTTTTGTGTGCTTGCTAACAAACTGCAAAATGAAAAGGGCACCAAGATTGTTGCAATCAGGACTGATCATGGAGGAGAATTTGAGAACAAAGAGTTCATGGAGTTGTGTAATGAAAGTGGTATTGAACACAACTTTTCTGCCCCACATACTCCTCAACAAAATGGTGTTGTGGAGAGGAAGAATAGAGTGCTCACAGAAATGGCAAGGAGCATATTGAATGAGAAACAAGTGCCTCAGATATTTTGGGCAGATGCAATGAGCACAGCATGCTACATCTCAAATAGAGCATACATCAGAAAGGGGATGGAGAAGACTCCATATGAGCTCTACAAAGGAAGGAAGCCCAACATCAGTCACCTGAGAATCTTTAGATCCAAGTGCTACATTCACAACAATGGGAAGGTAAACTTAGGTAAATTCGATCCTAAATATGACATTGGCATATTTATAGGATATTCAAATAGGAGTAAAGCATATAGAGTATATAACAAGAGAACTCAAACTGTTGAAGAATCAATGCATGTAGTATTTGATGAAACTCCTCAAGAAAAACAACATTGTGTTGATGAGGATGAAGATTTTTCAAAGGTTTTAAAACATCCACTATCAATAGCCCCAGAGCCATCAATAGTAAATGCTGAAAATCAAGTTTCTTCAAACTTTTCAAAACCTCCCCTATCGATAGCACCAAAGCCTTCGATAGTGAGTTTTGAGGAAAACGCTGAAGATGATCAAGATGAAGCCAATAAGCCTCAATCTTCCATAAGACATCTTAAGCATCATCCTCCTAAACAAATAATTGGAGAAATGACAAAAGGTATTAGAACCAGAATGCAACTACAAAATGAAATATAATTTTATGCCTTTATTTCTGAAATTGAACCAACCTGTGTTGATGAAGCTCTTGTTGACTGTGACTAGATAGTTGCAATGCAGGAAGAACTAAATCAATTTAAAAGGAATCAAGTTTGGGATTTAGTACCTATACCTAGAAATCATCCTATTATTGGTACTAAATGGGTTTTCAAAAACAAACTTGATGAATCTGGTCCAATTGTCAAAAATAAAGCCAGATTAGTTGCCAAAGGGTATAACTAAGAAGAAGGCATTGATTATGAAGAAACTTTTGCTCCAGTTGCAAGAATTGAAGCAATAAGGATTCTTCTAGCTTTTGCATCCATAAAAAATATTAAACTTTATCAAATGGATGTTAAGAGTGCCTTTCTTAATGGCTATATCAAAGAAGAGGTATATGTTGAACAACCTCCTGGTTTTGAAGAAAACTCTAAGCCTGACCATGTTTACAAACTTAAAAAGGCTCTTTATGGTCTCAAACAAGCACCTAGAGCTTGGTATGAGAGGCTTAGCACATTTCTAATTGAAAATGGGTTTTCTAGAGGAAAATTAGATACTACCTTATTCATCATGCATAAAGATAAACACATGCTTATTGTTCAAATTTATGTTGATGATATTATTTTTGGAGCAACTAATGAAAAACCCTGTGAAGAGTTTGCTAAGATGATGCAGGGTGAATTTGAAATGTCAATGATGGGAGAATTAACATTCTTCCTAGGTCTACAAATAAAGCAAAAGAAAGATGGCATCTTCATCTCCCAAACCAAGTATTGTAAGGAGATTCTCAATAAGTTTGGGATGGAGAAATCTAAAGATGAGGACACTCCCATGAGTACCTCTGCCAGTTTACATGCAGATGTCAAAGGCAAAGTAGTTAGTCAATCTAATTATAGAGGAATTATATGATCTTTACTTTATCTAACTGCTAGTAGGCCTGATATTCAATTTAGTGTGGGAATGTGTGCTAGATATCAAGAAAATCCTAAAGAATCCTACTTAACCAATGTAAAAAGAATTTTGCGATATTTGCAAGAAACTCAAGAGCTTCGGCTGTGGTATCCCAAGGGAACTCAAGAGTACCTTCTTGCTTATTCTGACTCTGACCATGCAGGTTATAAGACAGATAGAAAAAGTACAAGTGGTCAATGTCAATTCATTGGTGGGTGTTTAGTCTCTTGGGCTAGCAAGAAGCAAAATTGTGTCTCTCTTTCATCTACAGAGGCTGAATATATTGCATCAACAAGTTGTTGTGCTTAAGTCCTGTGGCTTAAGCATCAACTAAGAGATCTGGGTTTGGAATTCCCAGAAGTGCCTATTCTCTGTGACAACACTAGCACAATAAGCTTGGCTAAAAATCCAGTTCATCATTCCAGAACCAAGCATATTGATGTGAGACATCACTTTCTGAGAGATCATGTTCAGAGAAAGATGTCAAGGTGGAATTCATCTCAACAAACTTGCAACTTGATGATATCTTTACTAAACCTCTTGGGACAGACCAATTTAGCTTCATCAGAAGAGAGTTAGGAATGGTAGATCCAAATGAGTTATAAATATTTTTGACTTATTCTTGATTTGATTTCATTTTACCCATATAAATCAATCACTAACTTAGGTATCAGAGTGCCAAATCTTAATTTTTGCAGGACTGACCTATCGATAGTAAAGTTCACTATCGCTAGCATATGCAGGGCAAAGCTAAGTTTGAGCAAAGATTGCCATCGCTAGTCAAAAACATTATCGATAGCAAAGTCAGCCATTGATAGCTGGAAGGAGTGAGTGATAAATCTAAGTTACTTGCTCAGCGTGGGATCATGCCTGCTAGCGATAGCAGCTCTTATTAGCGATAGTAAGTCACTTAACATGTTAGAATGCGAAACGTTAACGGATGTTCTTCATTGATGGTAAACCCTAAACCCTAAACCTATAAAGTTAGGTAATCTGCATTTGCATTCATTCACGAACACTCATTTTTCTCTTCTACTCCAAAATCTCTCCGAGCATTCAAGCATTCATTCTCAAAATCTCTCTGATCTCAAAAACCCTAGAATGGCAAGAACCAAAGTACCCAATGTTGGAGCAACCTCTAGCGCTAATCTATCTTCTCCATCCGCAAGCAAAAGGTCTCGTACTCAAAAGAACATCTCATTCTCTAAGGAAGTCGTTGAAAGAAATCCCAAACGACAGATAGAAACCTCTTCTAGTATTCCCTATGTGCAAGATCCTCTTGAAGCTCCTCGCCCTTTCTTTGCAGAAAAAGGAACCCTGGATCGTGCTGCAGTATGGGTAGATTTGGATTATTTCAAGTAGCAGGGTTTTGATCTAGATGCTTGGCTGCTTCCCTACAAAAACTGGCTGAGTGTGAAGAATGACTACAATGAAGAAGTGCTAAGGTCATTCTACTCTAGTCTAAAAGCCATTCCAGAGTACAAGAAAGGAAAACTGGTAAACATCTCTTTTGAAGCCACTGTAAGAGGAAGAGGCATCATTTTTGGTTGGTTGGCTATTAACAGGATTTTGGGAATCTTTGGGGAAGAATACAACAAATGGTACATGCCTGAGAAGTACTCTGACGATCAACTGGCAGAAATATATGAGACAAACACAAATAAGCCAGCAGATATGCTAGTCATCAACAGGATCCTTCACTACGTCTATACAAGGATCAAGACTCACAAATCTGGCAATTTTAGTAGCTTCCCAAAGATAGACAACCCGTGGCTGCCAAACCTCATTCAGAAGCTTCCCCTGAATCCTAGCCAGTTGGTGTGTATGGAGATACTCAGATTCCTATCAGACAAGTCTCTAAAAGCTCCTCTTCCCTACCCTTAGCTCATATCTCACATCCTGGAGTACTCAAAGATCAGATCATTAAGGAATAGTGAGAACAAGAAATGCAAGCAGCTGACAACCACCACTCTCAAGAAGATTGGGATTCCTGTGAATATCAATGGGGGTGGTTCTGCTTCTCAATCACAGGCCTCTCATGCTCTCTCTTCCGAAGCTCAGCCTGATACAATTGAAGAAGAGGCTCAATCAAGAAGAGCTCCTCATCCTCCTCCTCCTGCCTCAGTCAAAACCTCTATCTTCTCCAGTGATGCAATTGAAGAGATCGTCTTCAGAATCTCTGCTAAGTTCAACATGGCCTTAGAAGCTTAGAAAGCAGAGCTCATGAAGCCAATTATGGAACTCAAGGCTCAGGTCAGGAATTTGGAAGACTGCTTGTGTCTTGCTCCTGAAGATGTCCTGCACAAGGCAGCATCTCCTCACAAAGGTACATCATCATCACCAAACCTCTCTCCTTCTCACTACTCTCACTCTCCTATTCACCATTCTTCCTCACCTCTCCACTCCCCAAATCACTCCTCTACCCCCCCTCTCAACATAGCCAACCCCCTTCTCCAAAATCCACCTAAGTCCCAACACCTCCAGAAATCCCTATCGCTAATCCATCCCCTAGCGATAGCAACCACACTCAAATCCCAACCACTCAGGAGACCCCTATTGCTAACCCATCCCCTAGCACTAGCATCCACACCCAAATCCCTACCACTCATGACTCTCTTATCACTCACCCCTCTCCCAACGCTAGCCACCATTCACAAATCCTTCCCACTCAGCCAACTCCTATCGCTAATCCCTCTGTTAGCGATAGCTCACAGATCCCTACCACCAACACCAGCGCTACTTACCCTCCTTCCTCTTCCCCAACCCTTACTACACCAACCCCTCCAGCCTTTGATGATGCCAAAAAAGGGGAGAATGATCCAGCTCTTAAGGATCCAGCTTTTAAGGATGTTGCTCTTGAGGATGCGGATGCCGAAGAAATTGAGGAAGCGGTCAGAGACATAAACCACAGCTACATGGAATCTGCAGCTCCTCAGGCTTCAAAAGATGACCTCTTTGCTAAGATTGCGCAGAAGCATGGCATTCCTCCCAGCATCAATCCAACAAAGTCAGTTCTAGTATCAGTCATCCCTCCAGAAGAAAATGTTGAATTCTCAATTGGAGTCAAGCCTAGCACTGGAAATAAGGTTCAGGATGATATTCAGAAATTGCTAGTGATTGAGGCTGAGAAGAACAAGAGCAAAATTTCAGCTGAAGAGGTGAAAAGAGAAAGGAGCAAGAGGAAAGCTAGAGAAGAGGTCTCCTTCAAGGTTATCCCTAAGACTTCTCTTGAGGCCCCTAAGGGTCAAAGGATTAAGCGGGTGGCTCCTAGAAGGACAAGAGGAAAAGCAGTTGAAAAGTTAGCTCCCCTTCCCAAGCTATCAAAAGAAGAGAAGAAGGCTCTTGCTGAAATCTTGAGACAAAAGAAGGAGGCTTTTGCTAAGGCTATGAAGGATGCAGAGGAGGCAAAGAAAAAGGCAAAAAAAAAAGAGCTGCTGCTGAGGCAAAGAAAGAAGCTAAAAGGAAAAAGAAAGAAATTATCCAAGGAAAGAAAGTATGGACATACAAGAGGAGATTTCACAAGAAAAAGGCTTCAAAGAAAAAGGCTGCTTCCAAAGATATATCCATTGCTGAACCATCTCAGACCTCTGAGCAAGAGAAAATCGAGCATGACAGATTCTTCTACTCAGATTCTTCTATTTTTGACTATCCTGATGAAGAATACAGAGCCACACCTTCTGGAGCAAAATGTGACAGAGAAGAAGTCTTAGTCTTTAAAAATCATTCTGCATATGCATCATACATGGCTAAGATTGATGTACTTCCTTTTGCAAAGCTAATATAATATATGTGTTTGCCTTAATTTATGCTCTATACATGCCTTATTTTATAAATGCTTTTACTTATGTTTTGTCATAATCAAAAAGGGGCAGAATGTTAGAATCTTAAGTTTTGATAAGGACTGGACCCCATAGATAACATAAGTAAAATGAACATATAGCGTATAACTTAGTCTGGAATAAATTGAGATAAGAATCTAAGTAACTAAGTTAAAGAATGTAGGTTATCTTAACATTGAATATGTAAGAACCCTATAGATAACAGAATCACTATCGCTAAGATATGTCTCTATCGCTAAGGTCTCATAAACAACATGGATATCACAAGGGAAAATGTTAGAACAGCTAGCAAAGATAACTAGCGATAACAGGATCAGCTATCGATAGTAGAACACTTGAGATAACTTACATATTGCTAATACATTAAGCTAATGAATTGAACTAGTGATAACATAGTCATTAGCGATAAGGAAATAAGCTATCGATAGGAAATCACTTGTTGAAATAAGTTAGACATTCTGATAGCTAATATATTGTCTGTATACACTGAGCTAATGAATTTCACTAGTGATAACACCTACTGTGCTTCATATGAATACTTGTTTTAGCTAACAGCTTAAGTGCAGGACTCACACTAGTAAGCTAGCGATAACCAAAGGAGCTAGCACTACTGATAAAGCTGCTATGCAAGTACAATGTTGCAGGTGATCGTTACTCACAGACTCTGTTTCTCTTAGCTCACTCTCTGCAAGAATTAAATGAAGCAAGAGAAGAAAGTTGACCTAGATGAAGAACAACATTTATTGCCAACGGCTAAGAGCTCTCAACGAACACATTCAAACAGCCTCTTGGAGCTGAAGAAAAAGGCAAAGCTGTGAAGAGATATAAATACCGAGACTTGAGCATTTATGAAGTAGAGAACAAAAATTATGAACAGTCATTACTTACACCTACTCTCTGCTCTCTAAAGCTTAAAGTTTTTATTACTCTTAGTGAGATTATTTTGTACTTCAGTGTTTATCAAAATCTGTTCATTAAGTGAACTCATTTATTGAAATCCTCTACTGTTTGAGGTTGTTCTAAAGTCTGGGACTTTAGAATAGGGTTGTATTCTTACACCTTTTAAGGGGAAGCGTTTAGAGGAAGTCTAAAGCTCTGTTTTGTAAAGGTTGGCGGGTGAACCCGTGTTGTAAAACCTGTGATATAGTGGAACCCAATGAGGAGTTGGAGAACTAGACGTAGGTAGTGTTTTGGCCAAACCAGTATAAAGGATTGTCTTTGAGTTTACAGTTTAATTTTGAAAAGCACAATTTAGCCGCCTCTTGTGCGTTTTGCCATTCACAGAATAAATATCTAAAATTCTAAAAATTCTCACACCAAAATGGCAAATGAAGGCCACTACCATTCAGGAAATGAGAGGAGAATCAATGAGATCAATCACCTCATTATTTGGAAGCTTACCTGAATATGATTCAACAATTAGGACTCAAAGAGAGCTCTTCGGGGACAAGAAGAAGAATAATCTAGCTCTCTCAGCTCCTGTGAATGATGATGAGGATGAAGAAGATGAAGAAGAGTTTGATGATGATAAGATGGGCTTTATGGTCAGAAGATTCAAAAAATTCTTCAGAAATGGAAGAAGAATCTAGAGAGGTGGCTCCGGCAACACTAAGAGGGACTCTCAGAAAAATGCTCCTATATGCTATGAATGCAAGAAGCCTGGGCATGTCAAATTAGAATGTCCAAGCCTTCAGAGATTCAAAGAGAAGGAGAAAAAGAAGGAGAAGTTCCAAAGTAAAAAGAAAGCATATGTCTCTTCTATATGGGGAGATAGCTCAGATGAGGAGACAAATGATGCTGAGGAAACAACCAACCTCTACTTAGTAGCTCAAGAAGAATCTGACAGTAAGGTATACCCTTCTCAACCATCTTTTCATGAACTCCAAAGTGCATATACTAATATACATATAGAGTTTGTGAAATTGGCAAAGGAAGTGGTTATTTTGAGAAAGAAAAATAAAGAATTTGAAAAGAAAGCTAACGAACCTGATTGCATGAAATGTAAACAGTTTTCAATCAAAGAAGTTCCTTAGAAAGTTGAGAATTTTGAATGCAAAAGTTGTGAAAATCTTTTGAAAGAAAATGAAAAGATTTCTGTTGTTATGAAGAAATTCACTAAAGGCACTAAAGCCCTAGATATCATGCTAATGAATTAGAGAGCCTTTAGAGATAGAACTGGTTTAGAAAATGATTTAACTCCAAAGTTTTTGAAAGAGAGGAAACCAATATGTAAAGAAAAACCTTATTTAAAATTCTTCAAAAAAGCCTCTAATTATTCTTCACTATTCAGTTTTTGCAATTTCTACAATAGAAAAGGACACACTGAATCTACTTGTTATCCTAAGAAACATGGTGAGTCTGGATTATACAAATGGTTCCCAAAGGGACACAGCAGCCTAAAGTCCATTTGGACCAAAGGCATTAAACTAATCCCAAAGGACCTAAGAAAATTTGGGTACCTAAATCTTCTTAGTCTGTGCAGGTTTGTCTCAAAGCATCCAACAACAAGTGGTACATTAATAGTGGATGCTCAAGACACATACTGGAGATAAGGAGAAATTTGATCATCTTACCATGAAAGATGGAGCCAAAGTCAGTTTTGGTGGAAACCAGTCAAGAAGAATTTCCGGAGTTGGAGATATTGGGATAGTTAAAGACTCTATCTAGTTGGTGGTCTCTGCCACAATCTCCTAAGTGTCAGTGAGAGTACTGACAGACGTAACTGGGTAACTTTTTATTCAAATGAATGTCTTATAGTCGATAAAAAAGAGCTAGCCATAGACAAATCAAATCTTAAGTATCGGCTAAAAGCTAATAGAAATTGGAATTTATATACACTTGACTTAAATCAACAATTTTCTAAAAAGTGTTTTGTAAGTAAGTCTGATAGTTGCTGGCTATGGAATAGAAGATTAGCTCATGTGAATATGTCTCAATTAGATAAGCTAGTAAAAAAGGATCTTTTTATTGGCATACCTAACATGAAAGTACAAGTTGATTTAATATGTGAAGCATATCAAAAGGGGAAACAAACAAAATTCTTTTTCAAACCAAAGAAGGAAGTCTCCACAACCAGACCTCTAAAACTGGTTCATATGGATCTAGTTGGTCCAGCAAGAGTGAAAGGTCTTGGATGAAGTCTATACACTCTTGTAATTGTGGATGACTATTCAAGGTTTACTTAGACTATGTTTCTTTCCTCTAAGCATGATGCTTTTGATGCCTTTCACTTGTTTGATAAGAAAGTGCAAAATGAGAAAGAACAGAGAATCAGCTCAATAAGGACAGACCATGGAGGAGAATTTGAGAACCAAGACTTCTTGGAGCTGTGTGAAGAAAATGGGATACATCACAACTTTTCAGCTCCCAGAACACATCAACGAAGTGGAGTGGTTGACAGAAAGAATAGAGTACTCACTGAGATGGCCAAAACAATGCTCAATGAAAGAAAAGTGTCTCAAGTGTTCTAGGCAGATGCAATGAGTGCAGCCTGCTATATCTCCAATAGATCATACATCAGAAAAAGAATGGAGAAGTCTCCATATGAGCTTTACAAAGGAAGAAAGCCAAATGTAAGCCATCTCAAGGTCTTTGGTTCCAAATGTTTCATCCACAACAATGGAAAGGTAAACCTAGGTAAATTCGATCCTAAAGCTGATCTTGGTATTTTCATTGGCTACTCTAACAGAAGTAAGACATATAGAGTTTTCAACAAAAGAACTTCCACTGTTGAAGAGTCAGTCCATGTAGTGTTTGATGAAACTAATTTTGAACAGAAGCCTTTGAAAGAAGAGGAATCTACTTTTTCACATAAATCTAAGCCTTCTACATAATCAATAATATCACCAGTTGAATCAATTAAAGAAGGCCAAGAGGATGATTCTCATGATGTACTAGCTGAGCCCTCAGCCCAGAGATATCACAGGGATCATCCACCTGAGCAAATCATTGGTGATGTTGGTGGTGGTGTTAAGACTAGAGGTCAGATTCAAAAAGAAATGCATTTATCTACCTTCATTTCTGAAGTTGAACCTACTTGCATTGAGGAAGCTCTAGCAGATTGTGACTGGATAGTTGCAATGCAAGAAGAGCTCAATCAACTTAAAAGAAATCAAGTTTGGGACTTAGTTTCTAGACCTTCAAATTACCCTATTATTGGAACCAACTGGGTTTTTAAAAAAAAACTTGATGAATCTAGAACAGTGGTCAGAAACAAGGCAAGGCTTGTGGCTAAAGGATATAATCAAGAAGAAGGCATAGACTTTGAGGAAACTTTTACTCCAGTCGCAAGGCTTGAAGCAATAAGAATTCTCTTAACTTTTACATCCATAAAAAATTTCAAACTATACTAGATGGATGTAAAGAGTGCTTTTCGAAATGGATATATTATGGAAGAAGTGTATGTTGAACAACCTTCTGGCTTTGAAGTTCCTGCTAAACCTGATCATGTTTTCAAATTGAAAAAGACTTTATGTTGACTCAAACAAGCACCAAGAACTTGGTATGAAAGACTTAGGAATTTTCTCTTAGGGAAAGGTTTTACTAGAGGAAAGGTGGATACCACCTTCTTTATTTTACATAAAAATAAAAGCATGCTTATAGTACAAATTTATGTAGATGATATCATTTTTTGTGCTACTGATGAATTTCTCTGTGAAGAATTTTCTAAGATTATGCAGGGAGAATTTGACATGTCTATGATGGGAGAACTAAACTTCTTCCTAGGTCTTCAAATCAAACAGAAGAAAGATGGAATATTTATCTCCTAGACAAAGTATGTAAAAGAGATCTTGAAGAAGTTTGGAATAAACCTATCCAAAGAATAAGACACCCCCATGAGCTCTATTGCATTACTGGATGCTGATGTAAGTGGGAAGGATTTCAATCAATCCACATACAGAGGGATGATTGGATCACTCCTATATCTGACTGCTAGCAGATCAGACATCCAATTCAGTGTGAGAATGTGTGCCAGATAACAAGCCAAACCAGAAGAGTCTCACTACAAATGTGTTAAAAGAATTCTAAGATATCTGGTTGGAACTCAGGAGCTTGGATTGTGGTATCCAAAGGAAACTCAAGAATATCTCATGGCCTACTCAGATTCAGATCATGTTGGATACTGTAACAGGCAGGAATGCACAAGAGGGGGGTGAATTGTGCTTTTAAAATCTATCTGTGAGAAACAACACAGTTTATACTGGTTCAGCCCAAACTTGGCCTACGTCCAGTTCTCCAACCTGCAGTTGGGTTCCACTAATTCCTCAAGATTATATCAGGCTCTTGACAGCCTTTACAAGTGACAGCAAGAACTCCCCTCTTTACTGGTCACTCCCCCTTACACTTTGTAAGCTTACACCCTACTCTTAAGATCCCACTATCTTAAGAGTAATTCTCACTTTGATAATGAATACAGAGTAATTGTTCACTCAATTGAACAGATTGTGTTACACACTTAAGAATATGAGAACAGTAAGTGTTGAGAGTATTGAATGCAATAGATACAGATAATCAATGTGGCAATCAATCCCTCAACTAACTTCTATACTGAAGCATTTATAGTCTCTTCTAGAATTGTATCCGTTGACAATATGACCGTTTGAATATGTCCAGAGATTTGAGTGATCTGGTGGAGTATTGGAGATGTATTCTGCTATGCATTTACGCCATTGCACTTGACTTTGCTTTAGCTCATCTCTCTTCATCTATCGCTGGAAGGGTAGGTGAGTTTCAACGGCTCTTTTCATCAGATTGCGTGTTAACGTAAACTTCCATAATTAGGTCTGAGCAATTCTGTACTTGGAAAGCTTAAAGTAGTCTTAACCATTGATCTTGAATAAACGCTATCGCCACTCAGATTACATGCCTTTGATCGATCACAGGGTCTGACGTCTAATCGATTACACATAGATTATAGCCTGCATCACTGAAAATTAGATTAGAAATCATGCGCCTAATCGATTACAGGGGAAACCTGATCGATTAGGCAGGTTTAATTGATTACAAACAGATTACATTCAGATTACATGATTTCTCTAATCGATTACTAAATTTCCTATAATCGATTAATGCTCTTTAATCGATTAGGCTTAGAATATGTTCTGATCGATTAACGCTCTCTAATCGATTGGGCAATTTTCTCTAAATTGATTACTGGACTCTGATCGATTAGGCTAAGATATCTTAATCGATTAGACAACTCTAATCGATTACTCCAATCTCTCCTAATCGAATGGGCTAATTTTCTCCCATCGATTACAGGGGCCTCTAATCGATTGGGCGCTATCTGATCTGAACTTGATTCATCTCTAATCGATTAAGCTTAAGTTCTTTGACTTGTAATCTATCCCTGATCGATTGGGTAAGTCTTAGGATTTTCTATCAGATTATTCCTAAGATATTTCTGATCTTATCATAGCCCTTCCATATGCCTAAGTTATGTTTAGTTATCATCAAAACTTATTATTCTAACAGATACAAGACTGACAGAAAAGTACCAGTGGTCCATGTGAGTTCCTTGGAGGATCCTTGGTGTCTTGGTTCAGTAAGAAGAGAATACAATCTCTCTGTCATCAGCTGAAGCTGAATACATTGCGGTTGCAAGTTGCTTGCTTAAGTTCTTTGGCTAAAGCATCAACTGAAGGATCTGGGAATGGAATTTCCAAAAGTCACAATCCTCTGTGATAACACAAGTACCAAAAGCTTGGCCAAAAATCCTGTGCATCATTCAAGAACAAAGCACATTGATGTCAGAAATTACTTCATCAAATATCATGTACAAAAGAAGGATGTCAAAGTGGATTTCATCCCAACTCACTTGTAGCTTGCAGATATCTTCACCAAACCTTTGGCAGTAGAATAATTAATGTACATCAGAAGAAAATTGGGAATGGTATGTCCCAATGAATTGTAAATCAACATCAATCCCTTAACTCTTTTAGATTTATTATGCTATAGTTTGATGATAAGATACTAACTTAGGCATCGGAGTGCCAAATCAAAACTTTGCAGGTTCTGTGTCAAAAATACTTCCTAATGCACAATCGATCAGGAAACCATGATCAATCATAGAACATACTTTGTGATTGATTAGCCTTCGATCATGATCTATGTAAAGGAATGAGAAGAAGACAGACCAATCGATTAGGGAATGAATTAATTAAGCAAGGTTACTTGATCGATCACATGGAAGGGGTATTCAATCAGGCATCAAATACCCAGCGTGGGAGCCACAAAAATCCCTAATCGATTAGACGCTCCTATTCAAGTGTGAACCAGTCATCATGATCGATCACAGAACATTCATGATTGATCAGTGCAAACGGTAACTTTTACAACGGTCATTTTCACAATTACTTCTTCACATATATTTGTCACTTGTAATCGTTGCATCACTTTGCATTCATTCTCATTCGTTCCCTCCTATTCTTTCGCACCATAAACCCTAAATAGTAGCCAAGAATCATCATATCCCTTCATCAAACCTCTATGTAACTGTTCTTGAATTCAAATCTTCCCTCTGATATCGAATATAAACTCATCAATGGCACCCAAATCAAACACTCCCTTCAGAACCAAAGTTGCTAAAGATAAATTGCCTTCCCACTCCAAAGACCTTGCTCTCTCTCCTCAACCCTTATCTTTTAAACCTCTAACCATTCTAGAAACTCGAGCCCAAGCCTCCTAAATCAAAGGGTTCAAGTATTGTGAAAGTAAGAGAGATCATCTCTGGAGATATAGATGTTCCAATGGACCCTCAGTTTGCACAAGGCCCAATTGAACATGCTTCAGACTTCATGGGTTAGAAATCCATCATGTAGAGATGTGTGTATGTCGACCTCGATTACTTGGAGAAAAATAGCTATCATGTGTTGAGTGATTGGGCTCGTACAAGAAATGGATTCGTATCAATAAATACTACAATGTGAAGGTTTTCAAGGCATTCTACTCAAACAAGACCATCTTCACTACAGAATCAGAGTGCAAAATTATAGAAATCACTGTGTCCTCCAACGTTCGAGGGAAGAAGTTCTCTTTTGGATGGAAGGGTATGAATGTTTGGTTGGATATGAACAAATCTGAGTTGGCAGAATATAATGTTTGTTAAGAAAGAAAGAAGTTCTCACAAGAAGAGCTTATGAAAATCTACCAGCCTGAGGGGCAAATCAAGGGAACTCTTAGGCCTGCAAAAATGCCCATCACCAACAAAATCATTCACTATGCCTATTCAAGGTGTATGGTGAACAAGGTAGGAAATTTCACCCAAATTTTGGAAATAGACAACCTTGTATTGCCCATGCTCATAAAGAAACTTCCTATCAACCCAGGCCAACTCATTTGTGAAGAATTACTCAGATTCAAGAAGTCCACCTCTCCTAAGACTCATCTCCTATTCCCTTAGTTGGTGTCCTACGTTCTTGCCAGCAACTTGATCTGGTATCTAGAAGGAGACAAGAATGTTGAGACTCCAAGGTGTGACCTCAACACCTTCAAAAGATGAAGATTCCACAACCTGTGCCAGGGAGTGCTCAACCACAAGAACAAGAAGAAGTCCTTGATGAGGAAGAACAATCTTAAGAAGCACATGACGAGCCTCACTCCCCAGTATCTCCAGCCTCTCAACCATCCTTTTTTGCTTTTGCCACAACTGCCCTATTTGAAGATCTCATTGAAGTAGTTGTAAAAAGGGTGTCAGAAGAGTTGAAGACCTCATCAATACCTGACCTTATGAGCAATATTAAGGAGAGTTACATGCTGCAAAGGGATCACATGGTCAAATCCATCTCCGGGACCATTCATATTGAGATGATGCCTCATCTATAACAACATGTCAAAGCCCTCTACACTAGATATGATCAATCTATGAACAAGTTCATCCACAACAGGCTTGCTGGACTTTAGGCTATCTTTAGAGAAAAATTTGATATTACGCTTCCTGGATCCCCCTTGGACATCTTCCCTAGACATGAAGCCTACAAGGTATCCCCAATGCACTACCCTCACTACCAACACTCTTCTCCTCAAGAACCCATAGACCTGACCTCCCCTCACAAATCTCCAACTCCTCCCACTTCCAAACCATCATCACTAGAATATACCATCTCTCAAACAGAACCACAATCAAAACAAACACCTATCCATCCCTCTGCCCTCCAATACATACCTCGACCAAATCCTTCCCATACCTATGCCAGAAAGGGTAAAGCCAAGGTTACTGAAGCCTTTCCTATCCTCCATGCTACTCTTTTTTATGCTAACAAAAAGGGGGAGAGTAGTGTGGTCCAAGAAAAGGCAATTGAAGCTGCTGCCATCCTATCAACCATTGCTTTTGAGGTGATTCAGAAGCTTGTTACAGACATCTTTGTGGAAGATGTACAAGCCTTATCTGCCACCAAGCCTCAAGATCCTGAAGAGGCTTCTCCTGATGCCACCTTGAGTTAGCTTCTTCCAGCAATTCATGAGTTGGCAGAAGGAATTAAGTTAAGTATGGAGGAGCAAGTTGTGATAGAGGACCTATCCCATGAAGAGCTTGCATCCACCAACATTCCTCCTGCAGATGAAAATGTAGTGCTTGAACAACTAGAGGAGGATTTGAGCATGGCTATGATAGTGTACCAGGAGCCACAGCCAGTATCAGAAGATACTTGATCGTACCTTCATCATCAAGTAAGAGAGCTTACTAAAAGGATTCACAAGAGCCAACAAGCAGAAGAGGCCAAGATAAAAGCAGAGGCTGAGGCTAAGGCTAAGGCAAAAGAAGAACAGGCCACTCTGCCTAAGCCTATGATTCTAAGATGGGGTGTCCACAAGCATGTGATATACAAGAAAACCGCCTAGCCGAATGAGAAGGAACCTATTCAGACCACCTCCCAATTTCTGGAATTTGGTGGAGAAGAGAATCAAGATGATTGCTCCTAAACCTCCAGCAAAGATGACTACGAGAAAGGGTTCCAAGGTTGCCAAGGGAATAATAATTGAAGAACCCAAGCCTACATCTAAGAGGAAGGCTACTTCTAAGGAAAAATCATCCAAGCCTCCTTCAAAGAAGAAGCAAAAGCAGCAGACACACTTTGAAAGAATTCTTGCAAAAACCAAGCCTTCATCTCCTAAGAAGAAGAAACCTCCAGCGAGAAAGAAGAAGAAATAGCATCAACTGACTCTGGAGGATACAGATATGATTCTAGAGATTTTGATCTGAGGCCAAAGTATTGTAAGGGCTCGAGTGACTATGACTCATATTAAATTAGCCAAAATCTCCACACTTGCATTCATCATTCTACATTCTCATCATTCATAATTATATGTCTTCTTAAAATTTCTAATGATTTGCGACTTCTCTTATATTTATACTCCATACGTGCTTTTATTATGTTTGTAATATTTTCAAAGGAATGTATGCCCTATGATGTGTTCTTATGGTTATCAGATTATTACTTGCCAATCTGTGCTTTCTGTTAATCATATATTTTAACCTATGTTTTGTCATCATAAAAAAGGGGGAGAATGTTAGAATAATGAATTTTGATGATAACTAAATATAACTTAGGCATAAAGAAAAATTAGACTTAGAACTAGAATGAACTGATAGAAATCCTAAGTCTTTTCCCAATTGATCAGAGAGAGAGATAATCAATTAAGAAACTAAAAGTATGATCGATCAGGATAAGGTTAGAATGAATATAAGTAATAAGTATGGCTGCCTAATCAATCAGGAAGCCTTGTGATCGATTAAAGAAGCTTGAACTTAATTGAAAAACAAATTTAGCAAACTTGGTATGATCGAATGAGAAAGCATGATCGATCAAGACACCCCTGTAATCGATCATTATGATTCAAAGTTTGATCTTAGCCTATTCGATCATAGTTGCCTAATCGATAAGAGAATGTGTGAATGATGTTGTAATCGATTATGATAATGTAGAATTAATTTAAATAACCTAAGTATAATCGATTAATGAAGCATGACCGATCAAGATGTCCTGTGATGATTAGGAGTGCATTCTATCCAATCTCATGTTCAAGTGATCCAGGTCCTAATCGAAGCCTGGTCTATGTGTGATCGATCAGACGACAGAAGTAGTGATCGATTAGAGTTCTATGATTGATCTGGCAGTGAGTTTCCATCAGAATGCAAGTGCTTAGTCTTTTTAATACAGAGTGTGTCAGACCTATTTTGGGAAGTTATCATTACACACACACACTTAAGAAACTAGCCGTTTGTCTTCTACAATTAATGAAGAGAGAATAACTGAAGCTAAATAAGTACAAGGAAGTTGATGCAACACAAGAACATCTATATCTCAACACTCCATCAGATTAATCATCTCTCATCAAAGATCAAACTACGGCTATAAACGGTTACCAACAGGCAAAATCTAGAGACTTGTATAAAAGCCACTAGTGGAGAAGTTGGTAAAGACATTGATTGCGTACATTGAATACACTTTTGAATTATACTTACTGCATTCGATACTCACCTACTCTCAGACATATTCATTCATTGTCATTGTACTTCAGTGTGTATCAAAATCAGTTCATTTGAGTGAACAAGTCCTTGTAATCACATTTCAAGTGAGGATTACTCTTAAGATAGTGGGATCTTAAGAGTAGGTTGTAATCTTACAAGTTGTAAGGGGGAGTGATTTGTAAGAGAGAGTTCTTACTAAGTGATCACTTGTAAAGGCACTCAAGAGCCTGAATAAATCTTGAAGTTTTAGTTGAACCCAACTGAAGGTTGGAGAACTGGATGTAGGCCAAGAGTTGGGCTGAACCAGTATAAATCTTGTGTCTTTTAACTTTAATTTTATTAGCACAATTCACCCCTTCTTGTGCATTCCTGCAACACTCGATGAAAATGTTAGTTATCGAATAATTTCAGTGTATGTCAATTAATAGGCTAAGTTCCCTAATCGATTACTGGATGTCAATCGATTGCTCACCATCCCATCGATATATTCTACTTTTCTTTAAAATCAAGAAATAATATATTTCTCATCAATTGTTGATGATCAATTAATTGCCACATTGTGAATCGATTGGTCTTCTGCCTGTTCTCTTTTATAAAAAAATAAAGATAAAAAATCGATGGGTGTAGCAAATAATTGATTGAGCCATCTGTCATTCAATTGAAACTTGGCAGTCGATAGGCAATCGATATGCCATCGATTGCTGCGACAAAAGTTCAATCGATTGGATCTGGAGGCTATTGATTGCTTCTTAACTTAGGTTTCAAAAATTTGTTTCAAAACATTTTCTAAGTTAAGATGTCCATAATTTTTGTAGCCTAAGTCATGTTTGGTTATCATCAAAATTCTAAGGTTCAACACGGCATTTTGCTTAAAAAACGCCTCATTAGCCTGGTATATTACGCCATTTTCTTTAACAAAATGCCACGATAGGTATGCTTAAAGTGGCATTTCCTTGGTAAAATGCCACATTGGGCCTCCCCAAACGCAGCTTTCTCCAAATACTGCAAAGTTCAATCATGGCTCTGACTACCGTGGTGTTTTATAAACACCGCAATAATATAAAAAGGCCAGGATAACCTTTTTCTGTAGTAGTGCTTCATCAACCACTATGTCCTTGTCCTTATATGGGGCACTTTTAACATCTGTTATTGAGGACTTTTAACATCAATTTAGATAGGGATGTCTGAGTAAGTGATGTGAAAAGTCACAGGCTTGTGAGTGACATAGAAAGTTTGACTTTTCATGTTTGCTAAAAAAATATACGTGGAATTTTTTTAAATTTTGTACAAGTTTGTTATATTTTCCATATGCATGTAAAGATTTCACAGTTTTGACTTATATCCAATTTCACAAAATAGAATTGAAATATAACAATATACACTTATTCACATCACATCAACCTAACCACATCTAATTGAAAGTTAACTTTATCTAACTACACAAGTATGAACAAAGAGTCTAACAAGTCTAACTATACAATTAAATTTATCTCGTTTTCACTCCAGAACATGCTGAAGTACCCATTCTTCTAATTCATCGAGAAAACTGTCAATGTCAACAACTTGGTCATAAGAGTCATATATTTCAAAAATTTTCACCATGCATGGGGAAAAATATTAGTTTGATGCAAATACTTAAATAGAGCAAACAATTGAAGTAAACTATTCAATGATACAAATGATATATACCATTATCAAGATTTCATAATATCCACCCTCAATAATGTTATGCATATGTCGTATGATATAATATCTAACTATGTACCACTCAGTTGCCGAGGGCACTGTAAATTACAAAAAACAATATTAATCCACAAAGAAATATATATATCTTTATTGATTATCTTTTAAAGAAATTAAATCAAAAGTACTTATTTTAGGTATAACCTATTAGACATTGGTATCTATTTACCCTGTAGGACCCCTGAGATGGCATGTTCTTATGGCCCTTTAATTATATAAAAAATAGAACATATGCATTATAATAATTTATTTAGGCACCAAAGTAAAGACTTTATTATTTCTTACGTGATGAATATTTCTTTGTGTAAGTACTGACTGTCACCCAAGAGAGGGGTGAATTGGGTGATAGAATAAAAACTGAGAAATCTTTCATTTTCAAAATCATCACAGCTAAAGTAATAAGTAAAGCTCTTTAAGATCTTTTTAACTATTCAATGAAAACATCATGAAACATGAAATGCTTAATCAATTGTGTAAATCACTTATGTAGGAAATATGAGAGTTAAGGGAAGAGGAGATGCAAACAGAGATTTATCCTAGTTTGGTCTATTCCTTTGACCTACATCCAGTCCCCAGACTCCACCTAAGATTTCCAATCCACAACCTTCTTGTTTAAATTAGGCACAAGAGAAGCCTTTACAATCCTACAAGTTTAGCCGGGCACTTGTGAAGCCTTTACTCCCTCAAGTTTAAACTAGGCACTTGAGAATCACTCCCCCTTACACCTTGTAAGATTACACCCTCTCTTAAGATCCCCATATCTTAAGAGAAATCTCACTATATATGGAATAAAAAGTATTTTTTGTTCACTCAATGAACTGATAATGTTACACACTTTAGTATATAAGATCTGAGAGAAGGTAAAGCTTAGAATGCTAAGAATGACTATGTTCAAGTGTAGCCATTTCTGCCTCTTCCTTTGAACTTGGGCACCATATGCTTTTATAGTCTTCTCTTGGATTTCTACCCGTTGGAGATCATTTATAGCCGTTACTTGATCTTTGGTGAGAGATGATTAATCTGAGGAGTGTTGAGATGTAGATGTTCTATTGATGCATTTACTCCTTGTACTTGGTTAGCTTCTTCTCCTCTATCTTCATTAGATGCAGGAAGCAAATCTTTGCTTCAACAGCTCTAATCTCAGGTTTATGTGTCTAACGGTAACTTCCTAAAAGTAGGCCTAACACATTCTGATATAAAAAGGAAAGTTAGCAGCATAATGTAATTCTATCGCCAGTTCAATCAACTAGCTCTAATCGATCACTACTTTTGCTCTTTAATCGATCATGCTTAGATTACTTAGATTAGAACATGCATCTTTGCCTCGTTTGATCGATCACACATAGATTAGACTTAGATCAGGACCTGCATCACTTGAACATGAGATTAGATAAATGCCTCGCCTGATCGATCACACATAGATTAGACTTAGATCAGAACCTGCATCACTTGAACATGAGATTAGATAAATGCCACGTTTGATCGATCACAGGACATCCTGATCCATTATGCTTCACTGATTGAATAGGCTTAGGTTATGTTGGACTTGATTCAATTAATCCTAATCTTTCATAATTGATCACAGGACATCACTCAATACTCACTGATCGATTATACGACTATGATCGATTAGTCAACTATATTACTTGACTGATTGATTAGGCATTGTTCAGATCAAGGATAAACTTTAAAAAATCATAACTCTCTCAATTTAACTCCAAATTTAGAATATAATATATCCATGGAAATATAATACAATCTAGTTTTCAATGAAGAAAGAATCATTGCCAAACTCTTTGGGATTCAAAAGTTATAATTAAAATCATGACTATCAGACTCATGCATAATGACAATTCACTGGCAAAACTTTGAAAATTCATATCTCCCTCATTTTAAAAGTTTTTAAAGTAAACCATGTGTTCATATAACAGATGTTAAGTCTAGTTTTTATATGAAACAAGTTTCATCCAAATTGGATTTGTATTTTGAAAGATATGATTCAAAACATGACTGCCTGTTTGATGCATGACGTGGAAATATTGGGTAGATTGAAAAATTCATAGCTCCTTCGATATAAGTCATTTGAGGGTGACATTTGCGTCCATGAACCTTTTTGAGAGTCTAGTTTCATACAAAGGAAGTTTAATCTAAATCAAAGTTATATTCTATGAGATATGATAAAAATACTAGACATGGGTCAGACTGAACGAAACAACAGAGTATCTGTATGATTGATCACATGCATATTCTGATCGATCAACACCCTATGATTGATCACAATCAGCTTATGATTAATCAGAAGCACTCTTTTATGATTGATTTTTATGCTTTGATCGATTATGATGCTTTGATTGATCACAATCACTCTGTTATGATCGATTATGCATGGGAACTCATGGTTTGATGATTTGGACTTCGTTTGAGCTTCTTTTAACTTCTAATTGAGCATAGAAACTTATAATATCAAGTCTAATAACATGATTCATGATTTTCTCATTCAATCTCTAATCTTATTTGATCATATCATTCTCCACAAACAAGCATAATAGCTTCATTCTTTCTTTGACTACTTTATACAAGATATTCACATGAAATAATGGTTAGTCAAAGTTGGAGATGAATACTTCTTGCAAACTTTTTGCTCATTAGATTTAAATCTATATTTTTCATCATCAAAACTAATCATATCTAACATTTTGAACTAGCTATGCGGGTGCATCACAATGCAAGGGATCAAACTAGTAAACTCCAAAGATTTCTAAAACACATAGAGTCATTTAATCAAATTTAAAGATCACAATATTTTTAGGTAAAATAGTGGGCATTGTGAACCAAAAATCACATATCAGTGATTGGTGCAAAATAATAGCACAACGTGGTCGTTGACATTGCGTAGCTAATATGCCTGCATATTATCATGATGCTTCTTCTTATCTGTTTCTTTTTCAACTTTTTATTCCTTTAAATGGCTGAAGGACTCATGAATCCTTAGTTGTCTTTTACCAAATCGCTTTACCTCTTCTCGAAGTACCTACTATAGAGTTGAAAAGAGTAAAAGATTGGTGCATACATATTAAAAGACAAAAAAGGAACAAAAGATGAGTTACATGAAGCTTTTTCCAGCCATCTAATGTCAAGATCTTGCATGTTTAATGCCAACTTATCCATGTTAGTTAAAAACTCACCTAACATGGGATATTAATATACACCTAAAATAACATATATAAAACCCCTTTAAAATACTTTCAACATATACCATGATAGAAAAGAATACACCTATCATGGTAATTGAAAACACCATATACCGTAAATATAGTTTCTTATAATAGAAACATCCACCCTCACAATCATTTTAAGACATAAATAATCCTGCAAATAATAATGAGTCATAACACATAAACCAAATAGTTTGAAATCAACGATGGTCTCCATTGTAACCAGAGGCTTCAGGCTTATTTTTTCGGAATTGGATTAGTCCCAAAAGAATTATAAACTATACAGTTATCTCAACATAAAGTAATCATTGAACATATGATAAGAAATCTAGAAGAAAATAAAACTAGAAATGCATAGAAGATAAAAGGCAAATGCCTAACAATGTGGCAATATACAACTCCACTCCAAGAGTCCGGTAAGATTCACTGCTCCTAGTGAGTGGTCCCAGGATCCTTTCCCCGAGACCCTACGCCAGCGCTAGAACCTACAAGAGTAAGATAAACGGGGTAGGCCTTTGTAAAATGCTAACTACCTACCTACATGTGGTGCATATATAATTTCCAAAACATGATCAAATACTCAAATTAATGCACATCACAGTTCATAAATAGTTTTCTAGAAATCCATTGCTATACAAATTGTTGTTCATATATAAAATTAGTTTCAAATCAAATGTTCAAAAACTAACCATAATCACCCCAAGCAATTGTACATGACTCGCTGGGAAACACGTGGAACCAGTCGGGCTGTTCTCCCCACTCTGGAACCAAGGTATAGTACGGTTTTGGTGTTCTCCCTTACTGAAAATTGTGAGGGCCATTCTTCCCTCAGAGTGCGTTCTTCCTCTCATATCAAATAAGTCCCTGTGGGCCAACAAGGTATCTCATCGCGTGCTGGTAATATATCCAGATCCACCAGTGTCATACCATCACAACATTAGGCAACTATGCATCATACCTATTCATATGGCACCCAGTCAGTTCAGTCTTTCCAAATATGTACCATGCGACAGTTCAAATCTAGTATACATATTTCAATTCTAAATATGCTCATTCACAACTCATGCTAGTATATAAATAATATTCCACCAAACAGTTGCATAATGAAAATAATTATTCAAAATCCATTTACATATATCATCATAACTATCAAATAATATAAGTTCAAAGCTACTTACTAACACTACACATGCATATCAGGCCTATTAAATCACAAGCATCCTCAATATTCTACTTGATCTTAAAATCTGCACACTGACCTCCACATTTTGAAAACAGTATTAAGCAAAATCCCAGTTAGTTCTAACCCGCCAAACAACCTTAACTATATTCCGCTAATCATAAACTAATCCATCAACCCAATAGAGAGAACACACAAAGAATTTCTTCTCAATATTAATCTAAACTACAAACAATTTAATATCATTTACTTAAACACTTGTAAACCATAAAACCAGTTAGTATAGTCAAATTTCAATTTGCGATGAGAAACTTAAGACATTTGTGTAGGAATACACCTAATCCACCCTTGGTGGGTTAGGGCTCAAGCCCAATGAGAATTAAGGCTAATATGTAATGCCCAATGAGAATTGGGGCTAATATATAATTAAGGAGAGATACGGGAAAAATGAGTAATTTTTCCCTTAAAAATTTGAAATTCAAATGATATGACTTTCTGTATGGGATATGTTTTTCCGTACATTGTTTAAAAATTAAGGGTTTGTGGGAAAGATTATAACTTACCCAGAGAAACAAAATATCTTCCAAGTCTCTTCTCTTCCTCTCCTATGTGCATCTATTGTATATGTAATCGGGGTCCAAATCGGTGCTCTAATTTTGTGTGGGTATCGAGCAAGTCAACTGGATTCTAGGTACGCTCGAAATTCTTTAGTGGTATCAGAGCATAGTTAATCTTAAGGCTAGAATTTTATTTCTTTTTTTCCTGTTGGAATTGCCTCTCATTTCCACATGATGATATGTCTTGATCACATGCTTTGCTTCTTTCAATTTTTTTCGTATGCGTATGTTATATGTGCCCAATAGATGATGATTTGCTTCTCATATAAATCAAACAAATCCCATATATATTAGTTTACCATTCAAACAGTTTTTTTATGATTGATGATGTCGTTAGAATTATTTACTCCCAAGTGCTTTCTTTTTTTTCCTTTCTGTTCAATTTTTATATATATGCATTGTTCTATGAATGTTATAAAAAGGCATAAAATTCCATTCATTGACCCTAGAACAGAAGGAGAAAATGAGTATTACATGTATATTATATGAAACAAAAACCGATGCCATTCTTATAGAGTCTCTGAACAGCCGTAATTGTTCTTCAAATTGGGTCATTTGAGAGCGAAATATTTAGGCCACAAAATTAGTCCCATTCTGTTATGGATTTGTTTCTGAAAAAATTGAAATAAACCATATTTGTTATATGGTCATGGGCGTTTAGAAGAACATCTTGGATTTGAAATGAGAATTCAAACCCAGTGTTAATGCATTGAGAAAACACCACGGTCGTTGCCTAAATAAAAGACCCTAAGTATCATAGCATGAGTAAAATACAAAGATAAATATGTGAGATATGTTGTAGCACATGAGAAACATGATAGGTCCTTTGGCAAGCATAGGATATGAAGTAATGGATACTTCATTAAGGCTTTACATGTGTATGTGATAGTATACAATGTCTAGTATGTCGTACAGGTTGATGAGGCTGGCTCTCTCACACGAGCGACCGCCTTTGACACTTAAGAGTAGTGTGCAAAGATGAGACAATATGTTCACCAGTAAAGCAATAAAAGTATTGATATGGTAGAGAAGAAACACAAACTATATGATGCCTCAACTTAAAAGTACGGCAAGTTGAAATGAGATTCATGGTTACACACATATGGATCGAATTATAGATACCCACGTCCGTACCTGTAGCCAGACAACAAATTCTTCAAAATTGACGTCATACAATGTGAGAAGAGTTGAAGAATTTTGGGTTTCGATACCGTGTGCTTCAAGACTGAAGTCTATGCGGTGTTGATGATACAATTAAATTGATGCACACTCTTATAGAAAAAGAGTAACATTATAGCATGCGATTCATACCGCATGTGCTAAAACTATTGTAAACTGGAAGCAAATGAATGGATCCCTGTTTCATTGCTGTGTGAGTCTAAGAAAGGTTCCATACTTTCTTGATGTCCTTTGACTTTGACAAATTCATGGAAATATGTTTTAGTGTCTGCTACCTTAGCGTATATCCTATGGTAATGATAGATGCGATCTAAAGGTTTTACGCTAGGAAAGCGGCTGATTCATATTGAAGTGATATTTGGGCGAAAGGAAGATTACCTAAAATACACACACCTATGCTAGTGTCTGAGACTGGTCCATTATGATGTTAGTGTGTTAATTTCATAAGTGTGGACACTAGGCATATGAGAAAGGCAGTCTGAGCTTTATCTTCGCTCTAAAGGAATTAGATTGGCCTTAAAAAAAGTGTATATGCATAAATCTATGATATCTGAGGCACAATATCAAAATGATTGAGTTGCACTACAAGGTTGTTTTGTGTTGGTCTCTATAAAAGGGATTTCTAGTACAAGACACCTAAAAGGAGACGTTGTGCCCACACGGTTATGACAGAGCACTTAGTATGAAAGAAGGAAAGAAGAGAAAGAGACTTGACCCTTAACATTTAACCCACCAAGTGTGAGTGGGAGATGTAGAAATACATCTAATCCACCCTTGGTGGGTTAGGGACAAAGCCCATTGAGAATTAGGGCTAATATGTAATGCCCAATGAGAACTGGGGCTAATATGTAATTAAGGAGAGATATGGGAAAAATGAGTAATTTTTCCCTTAATAATTTGAAATTCAAATGATATGGCTTTCCATATGGGATATGTTTTTCCATACATTGTTTATAAATAAAGGGTTTGTGGGAAAGATTATAACTTACGTAGAGAAACAAAATATCTTCCAAGTCTCTTCTCTTCCTCTCCTATGTGCATCTATTGTATATGTAGTCGGGGTCCAAATCGGTGCTCCGATTTCGTGTGGGTACCGAGCGAGTCAACCGGATTCTAGGTACGCCCGAAATCCTTCAGAAACCTGCACAACACTTAATTTCTTCTTAAAGCCTTGCTTAAAATCCTACTAGCATTTAACAAAGTAGAAGTAATTTCCTACTCCAATTCGTCATTCTCAACTAAGCTTAATCTTATCAACTCCATACTCAATATCTTAAAGCCATAATTTATTTCCAACTTTAATACCCTTTAGGAGTCACATTCCCTTAAGTAAACATCAATCAACATACTTCAATCATTACATTGAAAATTTAACTAGATTGCTATGTTTTTAGATCCAAAAGTAGCAATTCCTACAAGCTTCTTTCATTTCTTTAAAACCTATAAAATTCAAGCATTCTCAAAGTTCATACCTTCATTGAAAACACACCGTCTATCCAATAAACCTTGCTTTTTATAGTAAAAACTTAATTTCTATTTACATCTCTAACTCGTTTTTCTTAAGACAAGCATTGAAAATTTGCACTCACCATTTAATATCATACTCATCAGAAACTTCCATTTCAATCAAACTGGACTTATTCTACCTTGATTTAAATATTACAACTTCCTCCACTTAATTAGTTTCTCCTTAACACTTTAAACTTCAAAATATGAGCATTAACAAATTCCTTTCATTTCAAATAATCCTTTGTACTATAACCTAAAAGCATCTATCTTTACCTCCTCTTGAGATTTTCCAAAATCATTTAACTTTCATTTTCACAATAGAGTTTAAAATCATCTATAGACCAAAGTTCTTTAATCCACGTACTACTCAATGTAGCACCATAATTTAAATATGCCTCTTTGTTCAATTTATCTTAAAAGAATCAACATTTAACCATCACAAAGGGACAAAGCAAGGGTAAAAAATCAACTAAGCAGAGCACCCAAATTGATTCAACATATTCTATAACATATGATTTCGAATTTAAAGCTTACATCACAAGAGAAACAAACAGGAATCCAACAGAGATAATTAGAAGTCTTTCTATCATTCTCCTACTCACACTTAAATACCATTTGGCATTTAGAATTGCAGAAAATAAAAGGATAATTCCATGAATAGAGGTAATTAGAAGAAAATCTCAAATTTTTGTTCAAACCCCTTGGCTCAACACACTTGAAATCAAAAAGGGGTTAAAGGTCATATTTACCCTTAAAGTGTGCAAGGTGTATCATATCTACCCCTAAAGTATTTTTGGGTCTAAATGTTCCCTCGAAGTATGAAAATGAATCAATTTTTCCATTTAACCGTTAAAATATTAACGGCTAACGTCCACTTTTTAACAGTCAACGTGAGTTTTTTAACAGTAAAGGCCGAAATTGATCCATTTTCATACTTCGAGAACACATTTGGACCCAAAAATACTTCAGGGGCATATATGGTACACCTTGTACACTTCAGGGGAAAATATGACCTTTAACACATCAAAAAATCAAAGGTAGGAGAAAGCAGAAGAATCTCAACCAAAAATTAAAAACCAAAGCCAGTAGTGGGCTCTCCCCTGCCCTTGCTGTTGTCGGAGCAGCAACCTTCGGCACTCTCTTTCTTCAACTCACATCTCATGTCTCTCAATTTTAAAATCCATATACTAGTACCTTAAAATATGACACTAGAGGCATAGAGACACACACATAAATTTTAAAATCCCAAATCTTTAATTGATGTACATATCCTAAATCTAAAACGACACTTAAATACCATTTAAATATAAAACATCACAAGAGAAACAAACAGGAATCCAACAGAGGTAATTAGAAGTCTTTCTATCATTATCCTACTCACATTTAAATACCATTCGGCATTTAGAATTGTAGAAAATAAAAGGATAATTCCATGAACAGAGCTAATTAGAAGAAAATCTTAAATTTGTGTTCAAACCCCTTAGCTCAACACACTCGAAATCAAAAAGGGGTTAAAGGACATATTTGCCCCTAAAGTTTGGGTCCAAATGTTCCCTCGAAGTATGAAAATGAATCAATTTTGCCATTTAACCGTTAAAATATTAGGGGCCAACGTCCACTTTTTAACAGTCAACGTGAGTTTTTTAACGGTAAAGGTCAAAATTGATCCATTTTCATACTTCGAGGGCAGATTTGGACCCAAAAGTACTTCATAGGTTGATATGGTACACCTTGTACACTTCAGGGGCAAATATGACATTTAACCCATCAAAAAATCAAAAGTAGGAGAAAGCAAAAGAATCTCACCCAAAAATTCAAAACCAAAGCCAGGAGTGGGCTATCCCCCTGCCCTTGCTGTCGTTGGAGCAGCAACCTTCCGCACTCTCTTTCTTCCTCTCACATCTCACGTCTCTCAATTTTCAATTCCTTAGACTAGTACCTTAGAATCTGACACTAGAGGCATAGAGACACACCCATCAATTTTAAAATCCCAAATCTTTAATCGATGTACATCTCCTAAATCTAAAACGACACTTAGGCTTTCTTAATTCAATCATCAAACTAATAGCAGTTCAATAATCCTTATTACACTTTGAATAATTGCATTGAGTAATTAGGATGAATATTACACATACAAAGGTGCCATATACTATCGGGTGCAACTTCCAGTCTCATTTGTCCAAACCTTAATGCTCCCCAGTCATACTTGTTAGAATCTTAAGTTTTGATGAGGACTGGACCCATAGATAGCATAAGTAAATAATGTGTAAGTTACCTTTGAATTAAACAAGTAAAATCTGATAGGTAACAGATCACTATCGCTAGAGCTAGAGCGTATCGCTAATAGACAAAGAGCCATAGCAAATGAAGACTTAGAAATAACAAAGTTAATATCTATCGCTAAGTCATTCACTATCGCTAGGAAATATTCCTATCGCTAGATGTTCATTGAGAACATGGATAAATGAAAGAGAACAACTAGCAGAAATATAAACTAAGTCCTTGAGCTAATGGAATCAGCTAGCGATAACAGGTTAAGCTATCGATAAAAGAATACTTCAGATAATAGACATTCAGATAGCTAGTACCTGAGAGCAAATAAGTTAACTAGCAATAACATAGTTGCTAGCACTAACACGTTTAGCTATCGATAACATGATATCTGAAATTACTTAGAATATTCATATAACTCAGTATCCTTAAGCTAATGATCAATCAAGTAACTAGCACCAATTGGATTAGCTATCAATAGAAGAATGCTTATTGAAGATGACATAGCTAGTACGCTGAACATTGAACTAAAAGAATATGCTAGCAATAATGTTCATAACTATCGATAGAGAAAGCTTGATGAAATTCCTTGGCTGATATATTATTTGTCCCTTGAGCTAATAGCAATAGCATGATTGACTATCAATAGAGAATACTTTGAAAATCCTTAACTGATATATTGTCTCTATCTCTTTGAGCTAATGAAAGGCACTATCGATAACATCCACTGCATGAATACTTGTTTTAACTGACAGCTCAAGTACAAGAATAATTTTATGCAGTTAGCGATAGCAAAGCATGCTAACGCTACTGAAAAAGCTGCTATGCAAGTACAGTTGTTGGAGATGTTCAGAACGCGCAGTCTATCTCTCTCCTCACTTACTCTATGCATGAACAGTTGAAACCAGAACAGAAGTTTGAATTAGATTTATTGCCAACGGCTATGGACCTCCAACGGATATATTCAAACGGCCACATGAAGCTGAAAGAAAAGGCAAAGCTGTGAAGATATAAATAGATCAAGACTTGCCTCTAGAATAATAACAATGAAACAGGGCTTTATGCAGAATTGTAAATGACATGATAGAAAGCAAATCATAGTGAGCCCAGAAATGATAAAAGAATGCTGAGTCAATCGAATTAGAAAAAGAGAGCTAGAGCATTTATCGTTAAATTTGTTAAGATCTAGAATTGTAGTTTCATCATATATTCCTCTGTACTTAAGTGATTATCACAATCTGTTCATTGAGTGAACCTATTATCTAAAATCCTCCATTGTTTGAGGTTGTTCTAAAGCTCGGTGCTTTAAGAACATGGTTGTAACCTTACTAGTTGGAAGGGGGAGTGTTTAGAGAGAGTCTAAGCCTCTGATAAGGTTAGCAGGTGATCCAGTGTTGTAAAACCTGTGGTAAAGGCTTCACAAGTGCCAGGCTAAACTTGTGGGTTGTAAAGGCTTCTCTTGTGCCCGGTTTAAATAAGAGGGTAGTGGAAATCTCAGGTGGAGCCTGAGGACTGGATGTAGGTCTGGATTGACCGAACCAAGATAAATTCTGTGTGCATCATCTCTCCCTTTAACTCTCTTAGCTCCCAGCAAATTTTACTTACATTCTCTTTAATGCATTTCATGGTTTGAAATATTCACAGTGATAAACCTAAAAAGATTTTAAAGATTGTCATCACTTGTGTTTTGAATAAAAGAATTTTAAGTTTTTATTCTATCACCCAATTCACCACCTCCCTCTTGGGTGACAGCCAGCACTAACAATACTCTCTTGGATCTAACTGTGATCCCTTTCTCGAAGATTTACAACCTAAGAATTCAGTTTTCAAATATGTTTACCTTCACTTCTTATTACTCTTCACTACTAAAAATAGCAGGTTTGTAAACATGCCTTGTCACAGTTGCTAAAATAGTGACTAAATCACCTGTGGCAAATCGTTTTGTAACAATTCAGAGAAACTGTTACACACAAAAACAAATTGTTACAAGTGAACAATAGTTTGTAACCATTTTTTGTGACGGGGAAGTGACATTTGTAATGATTTTGTTAAGAAAGCGTTACAAATGTACCACACTGGTAACGATTTTTTCCGACAAAACTGTGACAAATGTATCACATTTGTGACAAATTTTTTTCGACGAAATCATGACAAATATACCACATTTATCAAGGTTTTCTTAAAACAATTATAATGGTTTTTTCGGAAAAAAACCATTACAAACGTCATTAATGGGCCAAAAAATTAAATTTATTTGTTGTAATTTATTAATTTCGAACGAATTTAATTAATTAAAATATTAGTTATTAAAGGATTTTAAAGTATATAAAATCGAACAATTTTTTTCATGTTTGTAATATTAAAATTTTTAAAAATATATTTTTCGTTTAATTTATATTAAGTTGTAATTTCATATTTTTTTTATGTGGAAGAACAATTATCATTGCTCTAAATGCACCCTGTAAGGAAAAAAAATAAAAAAATAAATTAGAAATTACTTTATATAATATTATTTGATTATATATTATAAAGAAATAGCATAAAAGATTTAAAGAAAAATTACAACCTAAGACAGATGGGAAAGATGAGAGAAACATTTATGGAGAAGGAGATGAGAGGGTGAGGAGTAGGAGAGGAGAGTGTGAGGATTGTGCAAAATGAGAGGGGGAAGGGGGTTTATATAGGCGTTAGCATGAAGTTTATAATGGTTGTTTTAAAACCAAATTTTTTTGCCTTACTACGGAAAAAAATTTCAGAACATTTGTAACAGTTTTAGGAAAAAAACTGTTACAAAATGTACAACATTTGTCACGATTTTTTCTTGTAACCGTGACAAAAGTCTCAAATTTTTTGCCATATGCTTTATTTGTCACTGTTTTTGTGTCAAACTGAGACAAATGGCACACATTTGTCATAGTTTCAAGCCATCGTGACAAAAGAACTATTACAAAATCAGTGTTTTTTTGGTGTTTGACCAATCTTTCTCGCTACATTGGAACATAGTTTACCATTCTTGCCTTGCCTTAGCTATTTTTTTCTACCTCAAAGGAAACCAATTACCAATGCAATTAAGGGTATTCTTGGCCAAACACTATTACAAAAAATATCATCTACATCTCCATTTTACATCTCTTTTTCAAATGCTAGACTTAGAAAAAAGGCGATGGCAAACTTGTAAATATATAAAAAGTTTTAACGTCTCTTTTATAGTTATGAGACGTGGATTCTAGCAAAACAAAGGTGGAAAGCACGAAAAAAAAGAAAAAAAAAGGCGGGAAGTAGTTTCCACGTCTCATAAATTTTATGAGACGTAGGCAGAAAACACGAAAAAAAACGAAAAAAGGCGGGAAGTAGTTACCACGTCTCATAAATTTTGAGAATTGGAAAGTTTAGAATCCACTCTCATAAAATTTTTGAGATGTGGATTTACAAAAACAGAAAGAAAAAAGTACAGGTCTGATCTCTACTTTGCTTCTAGTCTCTCTCGGCATATCCATCACCCCTTAAACCTCTCCTTCCATTTCACCATGCCAGAAAATCGAACCACATGGCGGAAGCGCAAGAGAGAACCCCAAATCAGCTGCCAGCAATAGAAGTACGAGGAGGAGGATGACTACGAAGAAGACCCCAATGGTGAAGGTGACCAGCTCGAGCGACAAGATGATTCTGAGGACCAATACCAACACCCTAACCCTTAATCTGGTTCTAATTCACAAGCGCAACTTGCGATTTGCATCTAAGAAAGCCAGGTCGAGAGATCAGTGAAGTTAGGGTTCAAGCGAAGACTGGAATGAAAGTTTCGGTATGTAGTTGTTTGTTTGGTTTTTTGGAATAATATAGCACTCTGTTACCTGTTGAAGTTGTCAATTATTTCACGGATGTCAGTATGTTACTTCAAAGTAAACAACTTTTTAATCACTTATTTCATTTTGTCATTGATTTGACCTTTGTCGATATGGTGCGCCTCGGGGTCAAATGCAAGAAAATATGTAAAACCAAGGCTTGTGCAATAGCGGCACAACCTCGAGTCGTCTCTCAAAGGAGTCAATTTATTTTGATGCCTAGACTAAACTAAATGCAAAAGAAAGCTATGAAACCAAGGTTTTGTCATTGAAATGATGTTTTTGGTATTTTTGAGTTAAGAAATGTATATTGACTTGTTTTGGGGTTTTAAAATAAGGAAAGCAAAGTAGATTGTTTTTTAAAACTATTTAATGAAAAAGGGTTCTTAGTGAAAACTTTGCAATCATCATAGCTTCTCAAATGAATTGGGAGTTCAAAATCCAAGACCGAATGTTAAAAACCATAGGCAATCGCCTAAGTCCAATTGACCTAGTTACTAATGTACAATTAGTCAACTAGGAAATTGTTAGGAAATCGCTTGGTAGTGAAAATCCTTGACAATATACAATGAGTCTCCTCTTGAAGGTATAATTTGACCCTTCAAGAATGGACCTAGTGTCTAATGCTAAGTGCAAAAAGCAAATGCATTAATCCAATCTAGCAATCCAAAGTAGATAATCAATGCTACCACATCAAATTGCATTATGCCAAGTGATTAACACTAAGGTGTATGCACATAAAAGCAATCGCTTAATTACATATATAACCCAAAAGAAATCTACCCTTATGAATAGAAATCATAGCATATCTTGTTCCAAAATTACATATCAAGTAGAAATAATTAAGAATCTAAATCAATTACATAATCTAGAAACAAAAGAAGCTAGAGAACTCCCCTAATTAAACATTGAAGCTCCAATTACATTGTTGCCACCAAGAGCACCCAAACTTAGCCACTCATCTTGTCACCAACATACCTAGCAACCTCAATGAATATATGGGCCATGGAAAAGGGAAAATGGCATGAAATGTGTGATAATGGTGCTGGCCGAGGGATGAAAAGGGATTGGTTAAAGGTGTGCGTATTCAATGGAGAGGGAGGAGAGGAATGTGATTTTGAGATGAATGGGAAGAAGATGGATTATGGTGGTGATTTTGTGTGTGTGTCCGTGAAGGGAGTGAAGAAAGGAGGAGAAGGTTCTATCAATGCAAATGAAAATGAGGAAGTGTGTGGGCGTATGTGTGATTGTTGGATGGGAAGATGAATGCCCAATGTGTGTATATGGAGAAGAAGGTGTGAAATTGATAGTGAAGGAGATGGATGAGAATGCATTGTTCAAGAATGGCGTGATAAATGGTGCTGGTGCTGTGAGAGATGGAGGATAGATTAGACGTGAAGATGGACCTGTGTGTGGAGGCATGGAGGAGGTGGAATGGAATGGGTGTGAAGATGGTGGTGAATGTGAAGGTGGGTGATGGTGTGATGGTTGGAGATGGTGATGATTTGGAGCTTGGTGTGGCATCAATGGTGGCTGCCTCCTCTTCCTCTCGAGTTTCCAAGGATTTAGGGATAGAAGGGAGCTTAGGGCCTGTTTGGTTGAGGGAAATAAAGCCCAAGAGCCAAGGGTTTAGGTTAGATATCTAATTGAACTTCCAAACAAGGCCCTTACTTTTATAATCTATTTAAAAAAATAGGAAAATAAGCCCATCAATTTTTTATTCCATCTTTGCCCTCCTTTATTCTCCCAAATCACCCAACTTGTCCTTGCCCAGTTGAGATATGCAGTGTAATGGGACTTAGTTGTAATTTCTGAAATTCGAGCACTAAACTGTAATTTCTGGAATTCGGGCACATCTTCATCAAGACATCCTACAATGACCAATTTAAACACAAATTGTAATATCCCAAGTTTGTAAATAAGAAATACATGAGTTTAAACCTTAAAATGTTCAATTTAGCACTGAAATGCAATTAACTCAATGTATTCGAACTCTAAATGTAAAAGTGCCTTAAATGTCATGTATTAGCCTAAGACCAGGGCTAATTTCCCATGATTAGTGCGTAAAAAATATAAAATAATCAGGTGTAATTATTCCCCCACACTTAGACCTTTGTACTCCTGGACAAATTATAGATAAGCAATGACAATAGCTTCAACTAATCAACAATCTCAAGTTGGAATGAGAAATGCTCAAGACATGCAAAGGAAAAATTGACAATGTAATTAGAAGAAAATGGCAATATGTGAGAAACTCAAGGAATGTATTGTTTAACTCATCTCACCGTATGGGTTCTTTCGCTCAAATTGCCCAATATGCAACTTACCATAAGCTTGTAACAAATCTAAGATCTCCATTAATAAAGCATCTATGAAAAGAATTATGAGGACTTTGAGGTTCCAATTATGGGAGAAAGCTATATGGATAAAAAAATGAGATATGAAATGGAAACAGTTGAAATGCATGAGCAACATTCAAAAATGCATTGTAGCAACCGAATTACCACATTTGAACTCAAACTAGCCACACATTTTAGTATGCCATATTTTTTCAATCTTTTTGCTTTTTCTACCTTCCTTTCTTTTCTTTTTCTTTTTCTTCTTTTTTTTACCCTTTTCTTATATTCGCATGGCATCATACATATTTGCACAAGCTGATTTTACAATTCAACTCAACAAAAATGCTACATTCAACAACTTCATTCAATGCAGATCAACCAATGAATGGATCAAAGGGTGGACAATTGATGAATAATTATGGCTTGTGTAAGGGATAAAGAGGTGATAAAATGAATTCCTCAATCACTTTCAAAACACATATGCTAATGCAATTTTGACCAAGAGTTGGAACAAGTTCTAGAAGTTAACATATCAAGCAAAATACACTCATGAATGGAAATTAGGCTCAATTTACCTCACGGCGAGGCTAATCTCACATATCACCATTTAACAACCAATTACAAAGCAATTTTCACAATGCATGCCTCAAACAAGTCTCATATCCAACCGTCAAAAATTAAAGAGCAAAGGCTAAGGTCATTGCAAACTTTACCCAAAGTTTAAGATAACAAACAATAAAAGGAGGGGCTTCTTGCACAGGTTTTCAAAAAGTAGGGCAATCTAGGTTTTGACCAAAAACAAGTTGAAAAACACTTGAATTCACTCCTAACAAGTCTATCATGGCAAATGCAACCATTTGCACATAATAGTCAAGCCAAAAGTAAAAGTAAACCACATTTTGAAAAAAAAAATTCGAAAATAATCAAAGATTGCCTTACGTTATCACATATCAAAGAAAATCATGCAAAGACCCCAAAAATGCCAACAAGCTATGCAACTACTCCCCCCCCCCCCACACTTAAACAAAACATTGTCCTCAATGTTTAAAATGACCAAATATCAATTGACCAAACTCTAGGTGTAGTGGAAAGTATGAAGTCCAATTCTAGATTGGAGCATACACGTCGCCTACAAAAAGAGGGAGAAGAGTAGAGAATGGTACAATTGACATGAGGTGGTGTTTGAGGATCATAGAGGAACAATGGATGCAAGTATGGTGCAATCATCGCAACAATGCCTAGGGATTTTATTGAATTGTAAAATCTATCTTTTACCTACTAGGACGTCCCTTCCCCCACACTTGTTCAATACAATATATCAATTTAATCAAGGAACAAGGAAAGGAGAGAGACAACCTTATGATCATGGTAGCTTGTAACTAGAGAGGAGAATCAAGAGGAGGGTTGACTTCGTCCTCCTCAATAGTGGTCTAGGCTCCATTAGCAGGGGATCCAAAAATAAAGACATGTGACTGGCATAATGGAATACTCCCAAATGATAGGCCTGAAAAGAGTTAGCCAACACAAAAGCAGCAGTACCTACACCAAGTACACTACATGAATCGAAATACTTAAATCCATGGAAAGAATTAGTACAAATGAAGTGACAAAGTGGTGTATGTAATGTGAGAAGTCTAGAATCGGGCACATTCGATAACAAGTGCTTCTCACAACCAATGAAATCAACTAGAGTCATGCAGCTATCAAAGCTAGGTACTACAAAGTCAATGTGATTTGCAACAATGGTAGTGTCACATACAAGTACAATCCTATCATCAAATAAATCCATACAATTCATATCACAATCGAGTTCAGGTATATCAGGAGGCAAATCACATGATAAGATCTGAGAAAAGGAATGCTCATTCATAGTAGCAGTCTTAGTATCATGCAATATACACTCACGAAATTCAGCAAGTAAGAGGCACTTTTGGTCAATGCAATCCACACATATCATATGCTTATCACAAGTGCATGGAAAACAATAAATTTTTTTAGAATCTAACATTGCTAGCACTAGGGAGAGTAACATGATCATTACAAGAAAAATCAACATTACAATTGGTATGCTCAAGTGTAGTATTACTATTGATGGCATCATTATGAGCATGTTCAATTTTAGGTGTGTGAGGGGATTCAACAATGATTTCCTCATCTACCTCACTATCATTCTCACTAGCCAAAATAGGAGTAAGAGGAGGATAAACCTCTTCTAAAAGAGGAGGGATATTACTTATGTTTGAAAGTGCATCCTCTTGCACTTGAGGTATTGCTTGCTCAAGTTCTTCACTCTTAGGATCATATGGCCACGGGGTTCCCTCTTTTCCTTCTGTTCTTTTCCAAAGTACATGCATATAAAATGTATTGAGGTATGCCCCTAAATCTTCCAATTCTTCTTCCAATTTCTTGGAGAGTCCAAATGAGGTTTTCTTCCTATACAATTCTAAGGATCAGGCTTTATGTACCGCATACATCCTCTTGAGCTCTTTTGTGTTGTCATCCATGTTAGGGTAGTCAAAGAAAGCATCAAGCCCAGTTGGTTTAGGTGTATGGGTTCGAGTGGAGGTGAGGGTTCATGTGGGGGTGGTTGGTATGTAGTTTAGTATCAGTGATGAAGTGGTGGTAGGCAAATTTGGGATGGAGGGCGTGGTTCGAATCTAAGGGGTGGTGGCCATTGGAATTGAGGAGATGGTTCATAGTATGACATATATAGGGGGGCTTGATATGATGAAGGGCATGGTTGAAATTGTGGTAGGTATGGATGGTAATTTTGTGGGGTAGGATCTTTGAAGTATAGATGATGGTTTGGTGGAAATGAAGGTTGGTCCCTACATGGTGATTCACCAGATTTGGAGAGGGAATTGAGATAGGCCATTATATTATCGATCTCTTCTGAGAACTCATCTTTAAATGATGAAAGTGCTTTTTCCATGATTAGAGTCTATTGCTCTTGTCTAAGGGGAACAATCCTGCACAAGATGTCCAACAGAAATGCAATGTGCACAAGCTAGTTTCTTTGTTGCAAAATCTAAAGTTCAATTAGCAAACATCACACATCAACACTTAGCAAATGAGAGCAAGTCAATCAAAACACAAGGTGTATGGTCATCCCATAATCTAATAAGCAATCCTATCTAAAAGAAGCTCAAACAACCTACAAAACAAGGAAAAAAAATCAAAAAGAAAAATAAAAACTCAACAATCCTAAATTCTGGAAAAATAATAGAAAATAAAAAAAAATGGAAAAGTGCCTGAACCGAAGAAATTTGGTCAAAATCACCTACATCCAATAGCTTTGCTATTGATCTTGCTTAGAACGACCCAAAACATTAGGATACCGAAACTCAAAATTTTCTAGGCAAAAATTTCAAAACTGGACAGCAAGGTCAATGAGGATAGATCAATGAAGTCAAGCACCCAAAACATTAAGAACATTCCAGAGATTCAAATGGAAAAGAAAGCAGAAACTGCATGACAATAAAGTGTGTGTGAAGCCATCAAATTGTAGTCAAGAAGGCCAAGGGGCACGTGCAAAATTCAGAACTTGAGTTCAAAGAATGCATAATGCAATGAGTGATCAGAACTATCAAATCAGCATAACTTTGAGTCATAACAAGACACAATCAGGTATATTCAGTAATTAACAAATGATCCGCAACAATTATAGGTTCAAGAAACAATGGTGCAGAAAAATGGGTGAGACTATGCCACTTGATGTTACAATTTTCAATGCAAATCAGAACTTTTTTTCACATCAGTAACACAAAATCAACAACACCAACAATATAAATTTAAGCCAAAATCAGTATGGTAAGTGTGCAGCAACTTCACAGCAATATATCAGCAAAATCAGAGAAATAAGCAAGAAGAATGTCAGCACAACATATCAGTAAGCAAATCAGATTTCAATACACAGGACAGCGCACAACCCAGCAACTAAATGCAGTAAATTTGAGCACAATGCAGCAACAAATCTACTGTAATTATGCAGCAAAACATATAAGATTTGGTTGCACAAAATTAGCACCAAAGCACGCATACATCAGCAACTAAACGCACACAAATCAGCTGCAAATTTTTTTTTTTTTGCACAAGACATCAGCAAAAATGGCTACAAAGGAGCTACAAATTGTCTGCAATTTGTGCAGAAAATGAAGGCCAATTTGAGCAGAAAAAGGAGGTTAATTCGACACAAAATGTGCTGCAATTATGACAGCCAAAACAGCACAAAATTTAGCACAATTCAGCAGAGAATTAGCATAAAAAATGTAGTGAAACAGCTGTGAATTTCAGCAACAACACAGTGCAATTAAACCAACAACAAATATGCAGCAATATCAGCCCAAAAACTACACAATACCAGCTGTAAATTATGCAGCAAATCAGCTCCAAATACAGGACAAAACCAGCTACAATTCTGCAATGAAACCAGCAATGAAATGCAACAATTCTGAAGCACAAAACAGTGACAAACTCTGCTGCAAATTATGCAGCAAAACAGCAACTTGATAGTAGTAAAACAGCAAAAGTTTGCTGTATAAATATGCAATAAAACAAATGAAGTGTCAGCACAAAATTCGGCAGCCAAATCTGCACAATAATGCAGCAGAAATGCAGTAAAACAACTGCATAATTCTGCAACAATTTGAAGTGACCCATAGCACCAATACCAACAAGTAAACAACACAAATGCAGCAGCAAATCAACACTTAGCAGAACATAAAATTGTAACAAAGAAACAAGCAACAATGCAGTGAAATTAAGCACATTTGACTACAATCTTTCAAAAAGTCCACAATTAATTCTAAATTATTTAAAGCCTCCCCAATGGTTAAAACAAGTTAAAAGGAGTTATGGGGACTTGGGAAAAATGCCATGCCACTTCAAAAATGCTTAGAACCAAATATAACCATTTGGGCTGCAAAAATACACAAAGTAGTTCTGGAAAATGGGTCAAAGTTGCATAAGTGAGAATTTGGCTTTAAAAACTTGCAAACATACTTTGCTTCATTTGCTGTTTCCCATTGTCATTGTCATATCACTACATGGCTCTGAAATCTTGTATTACAAAACCCTTATTATCTATTTAGCTATACTAAACTTAACTTGAACAAGATTTTCCTATCTTTATACAAAGGGGTGAATGGAGAATTATATGTTGGAGTGAGGCATCATGCTCGTCAGCAGAGTAGCATGCTATCATCTGTAATTTCCAATTAGAGTATGCACCTAGGAGTTCTTGCAACTGCCTCTCATGCCGTTGCAACCCAAACTCTTTTTGTTGTATATTATAAACGAAGGTAAACTTTTTACATGCTTTACGAACTAGATTTAAGTACCAGGATGTTTGTTGACTTACAATTTTTGTTTGATAATCTTGTATTTATTAGGACAAGTCAATTTATCGTAAGCGTGAACAAGTATTTAGAGGCTATCAACAATAAGCTTACTGTTGGTATGAGGTTTAAGATGAGGTTTGAAGGGGATGAGTCTCCTGAAACTTACAAGAGGTACTAAACTTATTGTTGTAGTTGGTTACATGATCATTTATTACATGGGGATTCTAATACTTTGTTGCTCAGATTTTTGGGCACTATTATTGGAGGGGAAGATATTTCTCCTCACTAGGTAAATTCTAGCTGGCGATCCCTCAAGGTATTTTTTGCTGTCACTTTGAAGTTGTTTGTCTTAATATCTTAAGTGGCTGTATAGTAATCATATCTTCTTTTCTATTAATCATACAGGTTCAGTGGGATGAACCTGCAGCTGTTCCTAAACCATATAAGGTTTTTGGCTTAATTGTTAGGGAGTATGAAAATATTTTTTGTTAAGATTTATAATTGTTATATTCGGTTTTTTTGCTAACCATCCCATATTGTAGGATCAAAGTTGTATTCTAACATTTTTATAATATTAGTTTGGATATAAATAATTAAATTGTTGAATTCTAGAATTTTGATGATAACCAAACATGATTTAGGCTATAGGATCATGTCATCTTAACGTAGAAAAATATTTTGAAAACCAGTTTCTTAAAATCTAAGTTAAGCAATCGATTGCCATTTATCGATGGCTCAAAATGGCAATCGATTGAAGTTGAGCTTAGCAATCAATGGCATATCGATTGCTTATCGATTGGTGAGTCTCAATCGATAGAAAGAAAGATCAATCGATTGTTTGCCCTTGTTTTTGAGCAATCATTCTAATGGATAATCGATAGGTAAAAATGGCAATTGATTGGCTCTTAGATAATCGATTGACATGAAGCAATCGATTGGGAAACCTGGCAATCAATTGGTACCCTTATGTTTTATTCGATAACTGACATATCCATCAAGTGCTCTAGGTATATATCTGAACCAATCTGAAGGCAATCAATTGAGAACCAGAGGCAGCAATCAATTAGAATACCTGGCCATCGATTGGAACATGAAAATTTCAAATTCATTTCTCTTCTCATGTTTAACTGACTTTATTTTTGGAAGTTGTACTTATGGCTATTTTAGGAAGTTTACATTGGACACACAGAAACATAAATAGAGAGTCGTTACTCACTTTGTGGCTAACACTGCAACCACCGTACTTCGCTGAACAAACAAAGGAAGACAGAGAGAGAATGAAACTCAAAAGCTACTCAGGAGCATTAAATGCAACTCAGAATCATCATCAACACTTTAGAGCTTCATATCTCACAAAATCACACAACGGCTATAACAGAGAAACTCTGAACAACAATGAGCAAATTTTCTCAAGGACTATAATAGCGTTGAAGTTGAAATTGGTTGGTAGAGAGCATTAAGTGATATCCAACTACCAATTTCCTACTACAATCAATTCAAGTCTGAGTTCTCTCCATTGTTCTTCAAAATGTAAGTATATTAGCTCAAGTGTGTGAGCAAGCTTTGAAATTCTGTAAACTCTTTCATTGTGCGATTTCCTTGGGATATTGGGATCCTACAGGAAATGGTTGTAATCTTACAAAGAGTAAGGGGGAGAGAATTTGGTGAGATAGTGAGGTATTAATGACAAAATGCTTTGGTGAAAAGGTATTAAGGAACCTGTTGTAATCCTGATTCACTAGTGGAATCCAACCAAGGTTGGAGAACTAGATGTAGGTTAGAGTTAGGACCAAACCAGTATAAATTCCTTGTGTTTATTTTTAGTTTTTGAGATACACAATTCACCCTCTCTTGTGTATTTCCTGCATTTTCATTTGGTGTCAGAGCTTGGCTTCTCAATCAAGTGATCCAACGATCAGAGAAGAAAAAATCCATGGCAGGATTGAAAGAATGCATGATGCCTGAAGGAAGTTCTATCACCAAGCCCCTTGGCTTCAATGCAGAGCACTATGCCTACTGGAAGATGAAGATGAAAATCTTTATTAAGGAAAATGGCCATAGACTGCGGCAAGTGATAGAAAATGGAGACTATGTACCCATGAAGACAGAAAATGGGGTACTAGTAAGGAAGGAACCTAGAGAATACACCAACGCTGACATAGAGCACTTGGAGTTGAATAGTAAAGTCATCCTAATGATTCAAAGTGCCTTAAATCAAAAGGAATATTTCAAGATATCCAATCTAGAAACTGCAAAAGAAATATGGAATGCTCTTAAAGTAGCTCATGAAGGAACAGAAGGAGTAAAGAGCAGAAGAATTAACCAACTAAAGGATGAGTATCACTTATTCATAATGAAGGAAGGTGAAACCATCAGGGAGCTAGAAATAAGATTCACCCACCTCATCAACCATCTTGCAACTCTTGGGAAAATCCTTTATCAAGAAGAACAAGTCACCAAAATCCTCAACATCTTTACTGATGAATGGCAAGCCAAAGCTACAGCTGTTGAGGAAATTCGTGGAGAATCCATAAGTTCAGTCACCTCCTTGTTTGGAAGTCTAGTTGAGTATGAGAGCAAGATGAAGTACAGACAGGAGTTAGTTGGAGGAGATAAGAAGAAAAAGACTTTGGCTCTTGCTGCTTCAAAAGAAGAAGAGGATGATGACATTAAGGAGATCTGGATGATGAAGAAATGGTTCTAATGGTGAGAAGATTCAAAAGATTCTTCAAGGAGGTGGACGAAGATTTCAGAAAGGAGATTCCAGTTTTGTCAAAAAGGACAATCAGAAGGCTGGTGCTCTAGTATGCTATGAATGCAAGAAACCTGGGCACTTCAAATATGAATGTCCTAGTCTCCAAAGGCAAAAAAGAAAGAGAAATATGTTGGGAAGAAGAAAGCCTACGTGTCATCAGTATGGGGTGATAACTCAGATGAGGAAGAAAGTAAATCAGAGGAAACAACCAATCTATGTCTGATGGCTCAGGAAGAATTAGACACTGAGGTAACTATTTCTGAACCATCCTTTCATGAACTTCAAGATGCTTACAATGCCTTACATATTGAGTCTGTGAAAATTGCTAGAGAAGTAGTTCTCTTGAGAAAAAGAAACATAGAATGTGAGAAAAAGACTGAAACTTCTGCATGCAAGAACTGTGAAAAACTCACTGTTGAAAATGACAAGCTTTCAAAAACTCTACAAAAATTTACAAAATGCAGTGATGCTTTACAAGTAAAGCTAACTAATCAGAGAGCTTATAGAGATAAAGCTGGTCTTGGTTTTAATGCTGCTCCTAAATTTTCAAAAACCAAGAAAACAGTTAAAGAAAAACCATATCTCAAATTTTTTAGAAAATCAATTGAAAATGTTAGCCCTTTCAGCTTCTATAATTTTTGTAATAGAAAGAGACACTCTATATCAACATGTTATTCAAAAAAAATATGGTGTAAAAGGAACTTATAAATGGGTCCCTAAAGGGTCACAACCTTATACGGCAAAAACGGCCAGAGTACTCCATCAAACTCCAAAGGACCCAAACATATTTAGGTACCTAAATCTCAGTAAGCTATCTTGCAGGTTTGTCTCAAGGCATCGAGAAGCAACAAATAGTATATTGACAGTGGATGCTCGAGACACATGACTGGGGACAAAGAGAAATTCAAACACCCTGAATTCAAGGATGAAGCCAAAGTGAGTTTTGGAGGAAACCAGTCAGGAAAGATATCTAGAATTGGAGAAGTAAACCAGACAAATGGACAAACAGTCAAAGATGTCCACTTTGTAGTAGGTCTGTGTCACAACCTCCTGAGTGTAAGTCAAGCTGCTGACAAGGGTAACTAGATATTTTTGCTTCTAATGAATGCAAATTAAGAGCTAGCAGAGATGGAAATTACTATACTATTGATCTAAATCAATCAATTCAAGAAAAATGCTTCATTAGTAACACTGAAAATTGTTGGCTGTGGCATAGAAGGCTAGCTCATGTAAACATGACACAATTTAGTAAGCTAGTCAAGAATGATCTTGTGATAGGCATACCTGAGCTTAATGTTAAGACTGATATTATCTGTGAAGCATGCCAAAAAGGGAAACAAACAAAATCCTCCTTCAAACCTAAGAAGGTAGTTTACACAATAAGGCCATTGGAATTGGTACATATGGATCTGTTTGGTCCAGCGAGAGTCAAAAGTATAGGCGGAAACCTAAATACTCTTGTGATTGTGGATGACTATTCTAGATTTACTTGGACTTGTTTCTTTCTTCTAAACATGATGCCTTTGATGTTTTTCTATTGTTTTCTATGCAGAAGGAAAGAAGCTTTGAAATTGCATAAATCAGGACAGATCATGGTGGAGAATTTGAGAACAGTGACTTTACTGAATTCTGTGAAATAAATGGAATACATCACAACTTCTCAGCTCTAAGAACACCTCGGCAAAATGGGGTTATAGAAAGGAAGAATAGAGTTTTGACAGAGATGGCCAGAACCATGCTGAATGAGAAAGGGGTGTCACAAGGATTCTGGGCTAATGTAATGAGCATTGCATGCTACGTTTCAAACAGAGCTTGTATCATATTAGGCATGGACAAACACCATATGAGCTCTACAAAGGCAGAAAACCAAACTTTGCTCATTTGAAGGTGTTTGGGTCTAAGTGCTACATCCATAACAATGGGAGGTAAACTTAGGTAAATTTGATCCTAAATCTGATGTTGGAATTTTTATTGGTTATTCAAATAGAAGTAAAGCATATAGAGTCTTCAACAAAAGGACTCAAGTTGTTGAAGAGTCTATTCATGTTGATTTTGATGAAACTAATTAACATAAGAAAACTGAGGACGAGGATGAGATTCCTTCAAAAATAAAGTCTATTGAAAACCATCCTCAAGATCAATCAGTTGCACAACCAGTAAGTTCACCTGATGAATTAGACCATGAAGGTTTTGAGGATGATCCTACTGATGAACCAGCTGAACCACAAGCTTAGAGACATCATAAATATCATCCACCAGAACAAATCACAGGTGAAACTGGTGGTGGTGTAAGGACTAGAAGACAGCTCAGAGAAGAAATGCAGTTTTCTGCATTCATCTCAGAAATTGAACCTTCATGTGTCGAAGAAGCCCTTTCAGATAGTGATTGGGTAATAGCAATGCAAGAAGAACTCAATCAATTTGAAAGAAACCAAGTTTGGGACTTGGTTCCTAGACTCTGGACTACCCAGTAATAGGAACTAAGTAGGTTTTCAAAAACAAACTTGATGAATCTGGGATGATTGTGAAAAACAAAAGCTAGATTAGTGGCAAAAGGGTATAATCAAGAAGAAGGCATAGATTATGAAGAGACTTTTGCCCCAGTTGCAAGACTGGAAGCAATAAGATTACTCTTAGCTTTTGCATCCCTCAAAAATTTTAAACTTTATCAAATGGATGTAAAGAGTTCCTTTCTTAATGGATATATCATGGAAGAAGTATATTTTGAATAACGTTCTAGTTTTGAAGATTCTGCCAAACCTGACGATGTTTTCAAACTTTAAAAGGCATTATATGGACTCAAACAAGTACCAAGAGCTTGGCATGAAAGACTTAGTAATTTTCTCTTGTGAAAAGGATTTATTAGAGGAAAGGTAGATACTACACTATTTATATTGCACAAAAATAAAAATATGCTTGTAGTCCAAATTTATGTTGATGATATTATTTTTTGTGTTACTGATGAATCTCTCTGTGAAGAATTTTCTAAGATAATGCAAGGAGAATTTGAGATGTCTATGATGGGAGAACTAAACTTCTTTTTAGGTCTTCAGATCAAGCAAAAGAAAGATGGGATATTTATCTCTCAGACAAAATATGTAATCAAGAAGTTATTCAACGAGATCTTGAAGAAGTTCGGAATGGATCTATCCAAAGAAGAAGACACACCCATGAGCTCTACTATATTACTGGATGCTGATGAAAGTGGGAAAGACTTCAATCAATCCACATACATAGGAATGACAGGGTAACCTGTATATCTGACTGCTAACAGACTTGATATCCAGTCCAGTGTGGGAATGTGTGCTATATATCAAGCAAAGCCAAAAGAATCTCACCACAAATATGTTAAAAGAATTCTGGGATATCTGGTTGGAACTCAGGAGCTTCGATTGTGGTATCCAAAGGAACTCAAGAATATCTCATTGCCTATTCAGATTCAGACCATGCTGGGTATAAGACTGATAGAAAAAGTACCAGTGGTCAATGTGAATTCCTTAGAGGCTCTCTAGTGTCCCAGTTCAGCAAGAAGCAGAATACAATATCTCTGTCATCAATTGAAGCTGAATACATTACTGCTGCATGCTGTTGTTCTCAAGTGCAATGGCTCAAGCATCAATTAAAAGATCTAGGGATGGATTCTCCAGAAGTGCTAATCCTCTTGACAACACAAGTATTATAAGCTTGGCCAAGAACCCAATTCATCATGCAAGAACAAAGCACATTGATGTCAGAGATCATGTCAAAAAGAAAGATGTCAAGGTGGAATTCATTCCAACACACTTGCAGCTGGCAAATATATTCACTAAACCTCTTGCAGCTAAACAATTTATGTACATTAGTAGAGAATTAGGAATGGTAAATCCCAATAAGTTGTAATACAGTATCAAATCCTTAACTCTCTTAGATTTATTTGAATATTATTATATTTTGATGATATGGTACTGACTTAGGCATCGGAGTGGCTTGCAATTTCTTTGCAGGTCATGTTGCAGGAAAATACCAGGCCAATCGACGGCCAATATTGCCTATCGATTGACTCAAAGGTCCAGCAATTGACTGGATATCGAGTGGACATCGATTGTTGTTAAAAGATTAAAATGCTTCAAGTAAAAGGTAAAAAAGCCCAATCGATTATCAATACCCCAATCGATTGGACAGGCCCAATCAATTGCAACACAGACCCATCGATTGTAGACAATGTCAATCAGATGCTAAGGAAGGAACAATCGATAACCAATCGATTGTTTAGCGTGATACTCATTCGAGCGCAAGATAAATCCATCAATTGATAGGATAACAATTGATTGAGCACCTCTGCCATCGATAGAAAACTCCTGCACCCAATCGATTGCCACTCCAACGGTAACATTTCAACAGTAACATTTCTCTCTCCAAAATCTTATATAACTGCAATTTTTGACCGTTACTTCTTACTACATTCACTATTCATCATCTTCTAGCATCCATTCAAACCAAAATCCTACAACCCTACCTAAGATTCTATTACAAAAAACCCTTTCCATGTCACTAATTAACGTCAGTTAAATAAAAAACTGATATAGAAAAAAATGTTGTGGCATTTTTGTAATTAAGTTGAAAACGAAGGGAGAAACGACATCACATAATTTGGTAATATGTGTACTAAACGACGTCACACATTTTTAATGTGACGTCGTTTATCCTCACATACACCCCCTGGTTTTCAATTCGCGCCCTCAGCTCCCACCTCCCCTAGCCCTAAGCTCCCACTTCCCCTGCCCTCAGCTCCCCCAAACCCTACGCTCTCAACTCCCCAAACCACAGCCCTCAGTTCTGTCAAACCTAGGCCCTCAGCTCCCCCAAACCCCACCCTCAGCTTCGTCAAACCCCGGCCCTCAGCTCCCCCCAAAGTTGCGGTCTGCATAGTGATCGGTTTTGTAGCGATGGGATTTATGGGCTTCTTTGTGAAGCTCATCTTCATTCCAATCAACAACATTATTGTCAGATCTAGTTAGGTAAAGTTCATTTTTTTAACACATTATATCGTGTTCTTTCTTGATTTTTTATAACATTTTCGCTCTCATCATTGTGATTTCCATTATTCTCCTTCATATCATTTTTCATAGGCTGCTGCATGTAAAGGGGAATGGTTTGACTATATGACTGTGATTTAGCTTGATTGATTTGAATTTAGGGAACTAATCGTAGGAAGCAATTGAAAATTTGATGTTTTGTTTGTTTCATTTGGTTTTTTTATTATATGGATCTTATCACTAGTCATGTCATAGTAGATTGGTAGTCTAAGATTCACGCTCTATTACTAGGATCTAACTTTTATATGTATGCATTATGCAACATGCGGATTTAGACAAACCTTTTCTTTCACTGTTTTACTGTGTACTGTAGAATTCGTAGAGCTTCTTCTTACTTGAAATTGAGACCAGTGTTTTCCCTAATTCCTTTTGAAGTTTTTTACTGATGGTTATTCATGCTCCCTTTTTAGGAATTTCCAGTTATAATTGGGTGTAAATCTTGTATTTTCCTACTATTCTTTAAAGTTTTTGTTTTGGGATAGAATGAAGTTCTTTCTTATTTTTGTTTGTGCAACTATAAATCCTGTTGTGCTGTGTAATCTAAGAAATGCCAGAAATTTGGTCTTTTAGTTGATTGGATTATAATTTCTTCTCTTTTGTTCTTTTGGCCATTTGATTACAGTTCCTTTGGCTCGAACTATGAGAGTGAGAGAATTGGAAGCTCGTCGGAAATAGTGAGCCCAGCGTCTGATTCCATATCCCCCAAGCTCCGGTAAGCCCTTTCTTTTCATTCCTACTTCCATTCATTTCTGATTTGGGATGTTTCTGAGAAATGGGTGTGAATGAATTTGAGTTTCTGGGTGTTTCAGTGCTTTTAAACATTGTAAGAGTGGATTAATTGATGGTTTAAGTGTAAACATCCATTTTGAATGATGTATGGTGCAGATAGGTGCTGGTCATTGGGGAAATGATGTAAAGTGTCTACTTTGCTTATTTGTTTGAATTCCTCATCTATTGTTTCTTGATTTTTATGTGGTGAATAGGGACATGATCACAATCATAGAGAAGTTTCGTGATTTTTATGCTTCTTTTTCATGTATTCTAGTATAAATGGAACACCATTTAAATTCCTATCCAAAATTAAACTATATGCTCTATTGTAAATAGTTTATATTAATATCATTTTGTTCATTTAAAAAAATCCTCATCTATTGTGAGTAGTTAGTTTGGGAATAATCTATGTAATCCCTCATTGCTGTCATTGAATTAGTAATGGTATGCTTTTGTATTTACTGGACTGAAATTGGATTGTAAATGTAATTTTTGGATGTCACATTTACAAGGGGAAACTTTGCCAAATTTTTGAAAAATTTTGCATGAAGTGAAGTTAAGTGTATTGTATGTCCATTTCTTCGTAAGGTAGTGAAATAAACTTGACTAGTTTGTTCGAAATGGCATAGGTTTAATAGAATGGATCGTGGTTGGATGCATGCATTGAGAACCACTAAGGAGTATCAGATGGGTGTGGAAGAATTTATTGAATTTTCCAAAAGAAGCGTGCCTAGTAAGAATGGCATGTATCTTAGCCCATGTGTAAAGTGTGCAAATGCTTATCGTAAGAGCGTTGATGATATAAGGGATCACCTTCTTTGTGATAGGATCAATCTTCGTCATAAGAAGTGGCTTTAGCATGTGGAATTGGGAAGTACCGTACATGCGTGCCCGTCACAAAATGTAGACACAGCGGTGGATGATGTTTGTGATAGTGGAATGGACAACATGATCAATGACATTAGGGTGGAGTCATTTTTTGTGGTACATGAGTTTGACAAGTTGCGTAGCGATGTAGAGACACCGTTGTTCATGGGGTGTACTAAGTATACTCAGTTGACTGGCATCCTGAACTTGTTGAAAATAATGACAGAAAATTGGTGGGTGGACACGGGTTTCTCACGGATGCTTGAAGCTTTGAGTGATATGTTCCCGGTGGGCAATGTGCTTCCGAAGCATCTGTACAAGGCTAAAAAAGTTCTAAGCAAGATGGGCATGGAGTATAAGAAGATACACTCTTGCCCTAATGATTGCATGTTATACAAGAAAGAGTATGAAGACCTAAAAGAGTGTCCAAAATATAATACTCTGAGGTACAAGCCGAGGAAGGATGCCGTTGGTGATGATGATGGATCAAAGAAAGGGGTACCTTTGAAGGTAATGTGGTACCTTTCAATTGTGCCACAGTTTAAACGCTTGTTTGCAAATGAGGCAGAAGCAAAGAAACTGAGGTGGCATTGTGATGAGAAAATCTCCGATGGAAGATATCTCCGGCACCCTACTGATTCTCCTCAATGAAAGAAGATAGATTCCATGTTTCCTGAATTTGGTGGTGTGCCGAGTAACCTTCGTCTCGAACTGTGTATGGATGGTTTCAACCCTTCTGGGGAGTCTTAGTAGCACATATAGTGCTTGGCCATTTTTGCTGGTTATTTACAACTTGCCGCCTTGGTTGTGCACGAAGCACAAGTATGTGATGATGTCAATGATGATTTCGGGGTCGAAACAGCCTAGTAATGATATTGATGTCTACGTGTCACCTTTGATTAAAGACTTGAAGATGTTGTGGGAGGAAGGCGTAGATGTGTTTGATGCATACAAGCAGGAGACATTCAAGTTGCGAGCTATGTTGTTTACAACAATAAATGACTTCCCTGCATATGGCAATCTTTCTGGTTACCGTGTGAAGGGTTATATGGCATGTCCTATTCGTGTTTGAACTCTGGTGACTGGAAAATAAAGAAGATGAAGAAGAAAAGTAGAAGATCGAGCTTTCTGAATATTGAGAACATCAACCTCGACAGTGGAGTCCCACTACTAGGTGATGGAGCTTCTAACAATGAGAGGGCCTGTTCTGAGAGTTGAGAGGCATGGGTACATGGGAAGAGAAGATGAAAGTTTGGAGGTTTAAAGGAGAGAACGAGATATTTGATGAAAATTTTAGAGATTGAAGGGATGAGAGGTGAAAAGTGTGTTTATGAATATGTGCTTTATTCCTCGGGGAAGCCATGTTTGTCGGTCTATAGCTAGACTTGTTTATTATTCTCGTGGGCTTTGGAGAGAGAAAGCCAAAGGAAGATTAGAAAAAAAATAATAAAAAAATGAATTTAAGTGTGTTTTATTTGTTTGAATAAAAAAAGAAAAAGAAATGCATACTTTACCGCAAAAGAAGAAGAAGGATGTAGTACGAAAGTGAGAGACGAACAAAAGGAGTATAAAATGAGGGAAATATTTCAGAATTAAATAAAGAAAAAAATTAAAAAATAAATAATTTCATATATATAATTTGTACAGTAATGTGGGTAGTTAGATATCTATCAAGGATTAAATATCACTTTTTTCACAATCAAAATATATATGAATTTCAATTAAATTTATATTTTTTAATTACTAGGGTTAAGGGTCAAAAATACACATGTGATTTTTTCAAAAGTTCATCCAGCACCAAATGCTTTTTTTGGGACCAAAAATACACATGAACTTTCAAATTAGACAAAAAATACACATGTAATTTAAATTAGGGTAAAAAATACACATATGGTTTTGTAAAAAGGTTCATCCAACACCAAGCACTTTCTTTTGGAATATAACTGTAAATGTGACTTTTGATCCAATTTGAAAGCTCATGTGTATTTTTGGTCCAAAAAAAAGCATTTGGTGCTGGATGAACTTTTGACAAAATCACATGTGTATTTTTGACCCTTAACCCTAATTACTAACGGTCTAACTCCTAGTTGACCTCCAGTCTAGCCTACTGAACCTTGACCCAATAGCTTGGTAGATCAGTCACCGGTCTGAGTTTCAAAACATTGGTACATTTAACTTGGTTTAAAATAACAATGTTATGTAACCAAAAAAAATAACGATGTTAGCTATTGTTCTCTTAAGATAGTTATTGGGTTTTTAAAGTGACTTTTGAAATAACCATGTTAGTTGCTTTCTTTTTCTAACATGATTAGCATTTTCAAAGATTTCAAGAATCTTTTTCTATCCATGATAGGGTATTCCCAATGTTTCTAGAAGTTTCTTTTCTATCATAGATAGTTCCTAAATGATAAGTGAAACCATTTCCTAATTATGATAGTATCTCCTGTCTTGCTTGGTAAATTCTTTTCTATCATAGTTAGACAACTTTATTTTTGGATCAAAATGAACTTTTAGATTAAAACTCTTCTAACTATGATGGTGATTTTGAGTAGGGGTGTTCAAGTTTGTCCCATCCTGGTCGTCCTGTCCCGATCCCGAGCATTTATCCTGTCCCAAAAATTTTCAGGACAGGACAACTTGTGACGGGATAGGATTAATGTTTGGGACGGGGTCGTCCTGATCCCGTCTCGTCCCGAAGTATCTTATTTTTTTTATTTTAGAAATATTAATCCCTTAAATCATTCTCTCAGTCAAAAATCCCAATATCTATAAACACATTTTTTTATCTCATGCATATTTTTTCAAAGAAGTTACCATTGGACCCATATTTTTTTAATATGCTACCTGTTCATTCATGTTTGTAAAATATAACTTCTACTCAACTAATGTTATTCTTACTACGGTACCAGTTTAGTATAAACATCTTGTATTTAAGAGCAAAAAACAATCATCATTAAATTGTTTATTGTTCATTCTTCTTCAATGTAACATCTAGTCATCTAACAGTGTAGTCGTAGTAGTTGAAAAATCTTGTCTTTAAGAGTCAAAATCTAGCTTTTTTTATTATGCTACATGTACCCTATCTCTCAAATATACATATACTACTCCTTGGAAAAAAAATATACATATGTTGCTTGCTAGCAGCATGTTTTATTGTTTAATTTTTTATGTTTGCATAGATATTAGTTTAAAACATTGAAGAATAGAGGTTACCAAAAAATCTTATAGAAAAAAGAGTCAAAAAATATATAGATTTTTTTAAAAAAAAAAGCGGGACAATCCCGTCTCGTCCCGATTGGGACCTAGACAACCTAAGGACGGGACAGGACATGGGACAAGAATCCTGTCCCGACCCCATTTCTTCAAGACAGGATGAGACTGCGGTGTCTTAATCTCGTCCTGTCCCGTGAACACCCATATTTTGAGTAAGCAAACTTTTTTTCCTACCATAGTTATTTTAACTAAATGTGATTATTGAAAGTATAACAAACCCTTAATCTGAAAAATGCCACCACATGTTTTTATATATCTTGGGTCAAGCCACTACTTTTTATAAATTTTCATTCCATGTGACCCGTTTGGCGGAGCAGCTTTATGTTAAGTTACTTAAAATAATGAATTAAAAAAGGGAAAATTACAACTAGGTCCCAAATAAGGGAATTAATCACAACCGAATCCCAAAAAATCAAATTACATTGAAGTCCTAGGGACCTGTGTGATATTAAATGGCTTCTTATTAACAACTCATTGATTTGTCCATATAGCTTAATGGGTTGTCAATGACAACTAAAGAGTTTTCAATTGCAGCTCATTATTGACAACTTAAAGAGTTGTCATTGACAACTCAAGGAGCTGCATTGATAACTCATTGAGTTGTCAATAACAAGCCATTTAATATCACCCAGGTCTCTAGGGACTTCAATGTCCTTTGATTATTTTTTGAGGCCTCATTGTGATTAATTCCCTAATTTGGGACCAAATTGTAATTCTCCCTAAAAAATCCCATATGTGTATTTTGAGTCGCTAACTCTTCAAAATGTTTGACCGCGCGAGACATCTTTCAATCTTCATTTTTTACAGTTTCTCTACAGACATTATTTAGATTAATCTTAAAGCACCCTTTCTTGACTTAAATTTAAGATTAAAATATGTTGGCAATAAAAATGTTAACATTAAAATTAGGATTAAAGGTCATATTTGCCCCTGAAGTATGCAAGAAGTATCATATCTGCCCTTGAAGTATTTTTTGGATGAAATATGCCCTCGAAGTATGAAAATGGATCATATGTGCCCTCGAAGTATGAAAATAGATCATATTCGCCCTTCAGCCGTTAAAATATTAACGGTCAACGTCCACTATTTAACGGTCAACGTGAGCTTTTTAACGGCTGAAGGGCGAATATGATCCATTTTCATACTTCGAGGGCATATTTGAGCCAAAAAATACTTCAGGGGCAGATATGATACTTCTTGCATACTTCAGGGGCAAATATGACTTTTAACCCTTAAAATTAAGCAACCATGTGCATGCACTGTCTCATGTATTTGTGTGTGTGTGTGTGTGTATATATATATAGAGAGAGATGTATATATAGATAGATTTTCGGTCTAATGATGAATGGATAGATACATAAAAGTGTATAGAAGATATGTTAAGTAGAAAAATTATACTTTCCAAAACGTGTTGTGGACAAGTTAACTCTATATTTTTACTATCACGGAGAAAAGTAAAGTAGCACAGTAATTAATTGACAAACAAAGCAATATGTGTGTGTGTGGAATGGTAAAAGACATATAATGAATCAAGTTTATCGAAGTAATTATATATAGACCCTCAAATTCTTATTGATTATAAGGCATTTTCAACCGATATAACCAAATAGATTGTTCAACTCATCAAATTTGTTTGAAAACAAAAAAAAATGCACATATTTGAAACAATGAATTATATAGGAAGAATCAAAAAGGAAAACTGCATGGAATTTTAAATATGGCCAATTTGAAAATATGTGGACCTATTCATCCACCATGTGGACATTAAGATATTTTAAGATTACAATATTCATTACTACAGAAAACACTTTTTAATTCTCATTTTTTGAACTTTTCACGTCTCTTTTTTGTGGGACGTAGATAGAGGAGACGTAAAAAGTCTCACTTTTTTACGTCTCTTATTAGGGGACTTTCCATGTCTATTTTTCAAATAAGAGACGTGGAAAGTCGTTTTTTTTTAAAAAAAAAGGATATTTTTCTAATTATGATATTTCTTACAATTGAAAGTAACATAAATCCAAATACACTATACAATATAAGTATTCAACAATTCCATATATTCCACAACAGAGAGTTGACCTTGTATCATGAAAGCCAATCATGAGACAAGAACCAATAGATACGATCATATCAACTCTTGTTTTCTCCACAATTCAAGACAAGCATACATTGGAGGAGAGATATGAAGAAGTAAATATGAGATTTATATAAACTTTCCACAACTAACAAAGATGAGACCTCAAAGAAGATTGGGAATATATGTTGGTTATGAATCCCCTCCTATATTAAAGTATTTAGAACCATTAACTGGAGATTTATTCACTAGACATTTTGGTTATTGCCACTTTGATGAGGCAATTTTCCCTACATTAGGGGGAAATAATAAATAGCTTGAAAGAGAAATCACATGGACAACATTATCACTATCTTAGTGTGATTCTATATGGAAAATTGAGCACCTCACAAATGGAATTCTTCTCATCAATCAACTAATATCAAGAACATATTAGAGAGGTTCTATATGGATAAAGCAGATCCATTGACTACTTCAATGGTCATAATATCGCTTGATAAGAAGAAAGATCCCTTTTACCCTCTAAGTAAAAAGGAAAAACTTCTTGGTCCAGAAGTACCATATCGTAGTGCTCTCATTTGCTGTAAATTTATTAGCAAGATTTAGTTCTTGTCCAACAAGAAGGCATTGGAATAAAATCAAACATATATTACTGTTGAGATATAATTGTGTAAATGTTATAAGAATCCCATGATTTCAGGGATTATAGGCTAATTATTTTTGTCATTATTATTTCCTATTATAGGTTGATTATAATCCCTTATTAATGCTCATAGGTCTATCTATTATAATGATTTGTTCAAGAATATACAAGTTAATTCATACAGAATTATTCTTCCAACATGGTATCAGAGCCAGAGCCAAGAACATGAGAATTGGAACCATTCGCAATTATGATACTAGAAGGGTTGGCGTACGAATCATAAGTAGAAAAGAGATGGTGATTACCTGTCATATGATCATAGTGGCTCCTGAATTGATGATCCACTTTGAGAAAAAGGAGACAAGACAAGTGACATTATTACTTATAGCAGTGGATGCATGTGAAGCATCGGTCAATTATGACCCATGCTTGCTTGTGTAGTTAATATAAGATTAAGCAAGTAAACAAGATGGAAGCTTGTGTAGTTAATATATATATATATATATATAACTGTGTATGTATATATCCCTAAGGAATAGTACTATGGTATGTACAAGTCGATAACCCCACTATTTTGTGATTATAATGGAAGGGATGTATGCAGACAACCAATACATAATTTAGGGAATATATATTTAGTGTAAGGGGTTTTCACTCCCTAAGCACTACTAAAAAAAGGGGTACGTACATTAAGCATATTCGAGTTATTTTAATTGTTTTAATAACCACTCTATTTTATAAAAAAATTAAATTGTTCCAATTTGTCAATAAAGACCATTCCAACAAAAATGAAGTTGGATTGATGTTTGGAAAGATTAAAGTTTTAAATTTTTCTTACTTTTGGGATTATGGCATTGAAAAGTGGTTATAATTCAATTAAAATGTTATAGTATAGTAGAGAAAAATTAGGTGTTACAAATACAATAGGGCTGCAAGAGTATGTTAAATCTTGTGAAGCCTTTTTAAGTTAAGGATCTAGAGACATGTTCCTCTATGGTACCAGAATTTTGAAAAAAAAAAACTTGAAAAATCAGGGACCAATAGTTATAAATGGCACAAAATTCAAGGACCAAAACCACCAATATAAAGTTCAGGGACCAACTCCAAAATTGACTGAAAGTTCAATGACCAAACCCAACGATTTTAAAGTTCAAGGACCAAAATCAAAACTGAATGAAAGTCAAAAGACAAGAAGTTATATTAACCCTTAAGAATATTGGGTATGGTTTCTACTTTTAACATTTGTTTCTATATAATAAACGTAAAATGTAAGATCTTCTTAATATCATTCAAAACACCATACTTAACATTTGAAATGCTAACCATGATAGAAACAACTTTGGAAATCATTCGACTCAAATGCTATCATGGTTATAAATAGCTTTTTTCGCTTTAAAGAAACCATACCCATGATATAAAAGAGGCTTCTCTAAACATTGGGCTATCACGGATATTAGAAATTTGCTCATTATTTTCAAAAGCTAACCATGTTAGGAATAAAAACAACCTAACATGGTTAATAAAAACCACTAATAATTAAACACCTACCTATGTTAGAAAATTCACACCTAACATTGTTATTTAAAACATTCCAAAATCATTTAAGGCGCTAATCATGTTAGAAAAGAAAATGCCAAACATGGATATTAAAATAATCTTATAAAAAACTAGTTAACTATGATAGAAAAGCTAAAATAGTCATTAAAGATTTTCATAATTTAGTTTCATAACTTAACAATGTTAGAAAAAGTTTAACCTAATGTAACATTCCAATTTGTATGTAGCTAATTATATGCTAATTAGTGAAAATAGGATGAATTATTGGAAATTCTCACGCAAATCTAGGCATTATTTTAAGGTTGTCAGTGAGAACTTTAGGTTTGGAAATTTGTCTTAGCGTTGAAGTAACCTAAGAGTAGGATACATGGTAGTAGGGGTGAGTATCGGTTTTTCGGTTCGGTTTTGGAACCAAAAACCGAAAAAACTAAAAAACCAAAAATGGGGAAAAAACCAAAACCAAAAAACCGAATTATTTTCGGTTCAGTTTTTTTAGCTTTTTTTTTTACAGATTTGGCACGTACGAAAATTCAACAGAAAAATTAAAACAAAAAACAGATTTAATTTATCTAAATAGTTATACAAATTCTACATCTTGCCCAAACAACTGAACTATTAATTCAACATGTCCAAAAACAAAGAAATGCTTAAAATTATACATCTTGTCCAAAGCAACTAAACTATTAATTCAACATGTTCAAAATAAAGAAAAGTTTAAAACATTCTCACTCCTTTCCTGTAATTAAAACACTGATTCATGCAGAACATATAATAAAAGTCAACAAAACATATTAGAAAAAGGAAACTGTAGAGGACAAACGATTCTAAAGTCTATCAACAAGTAAAATTTTGATAAATTCCCAAATTACTAAGAAACTATAGCGACAAAAGCCATATTTAGTTGAAAGGAATTAAAGCCATTAATTGATCCAATATATATATAAATAGTTATACATATTCAATATCTTGTCTAAATCAACTAAACTATTAATTCAGTATGTCCAAAACAACAACAAAATTATGCTTAAAACATAACAATATTGAATTGGTTCTTTAACTTTCAAAGCACATTCTGTAATTAATAAACATTCTGTGCATTTTTTTCCTAATTTCACTTGTTTAAAAAGTGTTTATTTTTCTTAGAAAACATATTTTATTTGTTTGGATTTTGAGATATTTGTTTAGACTTACTTGTTATTCTATTTTTAAATAAAAATTCTAGACTTTTTTAAATAGAATTTTTTTTCGGTTTTTCGGTTTCAAACCGAAACCAAAAAAACCGAAAACCAAAAATGAAAAAAAATGAAACTAAAACCGAAAACAAAAAAATCAAAACCAAAATGCATTCGGTTCAGTTCGGTTTTTGCTCACCCCTACATGGTAGGATTGGGCCCCATGTTAAAGGCCCAAACGACATGATTGGTGAAATTTTTGGCTGTTCGCCAAACCAGGAAATGACATTTGTCGTGGGTTCCCACAGCGAACCCAAGGGGAACGCGCGAAATTTGGTTTTTTCAAAAGGCCAAATCAGCATTTTGGAATTAGGGTTCTTCCATTTTCTGCAAGATAGGTTAAGAGGAAAGGCTTACGGCTTTGCTAGGGTTTCATTTTGGGGAAGATTCAAGAAGTATTTGGGGTTCTAATCCGTAGGTAACCATTTCCTCTTCCTTTCTTCTTCTCTTTTTTGTATTTTTCAAGATGTTCATGTTGGAATTTTGGGGTTTCCAAGTGGTCCAAAATTTCTAACTTTAAATTGAGTTTTCTTGTTTTCTTACTCCATTTTGAACCTCTTTAAGATAATACTATGGATTGTTTTGGTAAAGAAGTGCTGAAATCTTGATTTGGAAGAGTTTTTGAGCTTTTCCTCCTAGGGTTCCTTTAGGACCCAAGATTTCAAGCAAGGTTTTGGGATTTTCTTCTTCCTTTGAGCTTGTATCTACTTAATTTTGATTTTAAATACAATGGGTCCTTGGGGTTTGTCATGGAATAGAAATTTGGTTGAACAAAGTTTCAAAATGCTTAGGGTTCGGAAGTGATTTCCAAAACCCCATGTTCATGTTTGGTTTTAATGCTTCCCATATGCTTATTGGGGATTTGAAATGGTTTCTAGAGGGTTGAATGGTTAGTAGTTGGCCTTATTTCAAATTTTGGTTAACAAAGTTTCAAGAACCATTATTCATCCATCTATTAACAAAGTTTCTAAAGGGTTGATGGTTTCTTTGATTTTCCTTCATTCTTAGTTTGTTTAAGCTAGTTTCACCCATTATTCATCCCTCCATTGCCAATTTGATCTTGTGGTGCATATTGGTTGGTTGCTTGATTCTTTGGGACTAAATCTTTGAACTCTAATGTCTTGGAATTATAGAAACTTTGGTTACAATCATGATCCATTTGAGTATTCTCATTTTTTTTGTAGGAAATAGCACTATGATGTAAGAGGAACATTCTTCGTCTATGGATGAGTTCTCTAGAGGAATAAACAAAATAAAGGCCATTCTCAATGACTTCCGCAAATCCTATAAATCACCATGTCGAGACCAACCTTATTCTCCATCAAACAATCATCCAAAATTCAAAGACCCCTATCGACCAAGTTATTCTCCATACCAAGAACGTTACTATACACTATGCCCTTCATCTAGAGCTACTGCTGCTGCAATAAAGTTAGGGAAAAGACTAGAAAATGCAAGAAAACTCATTGTTATAAGTGATCATGTTCTATTAAATAAATTGGATAGAAATTGTAAGATAGATATCTTTTAGAAATCCACACAAATTATGCGAATTATTTACCTATTAAATGGACATCACTTCAGTTTGAGTACTTACTAATCAACCATATTTCGTCACTGATTGGACAATAGATGTCCTTTTGGGAGCCTGGTACTTGTCCTTTGCATATGTTTTTGATAGTGTAACTAGAATTCTGACAATTGGATGATCAATTTGAAATTGGTGTCTAATGCACAAGCCTATCCTTGCTTCTTAGGTGGTATTTCCCAGTTTTGGTGAGTGCTACCTCTCAACCCCATTATTTGAATCCATTTGACGTGAGGTTGAATAGATACATTTGAGTAAGCTCTAAAATCCCTAATGCAGCATTTGAGGTACAGAGATGCAGTAGAGAGAGAGAGAGAGAGAGAAAAGGGTTAAACTGTTATTCCACCCCCATTAATGGAGTAGACACTATGTGTTTATAGCAGATAGTTATTGCCAATCCCCTACATAACTGGATTAGTTTCTATCTCAACTCGATGTGTAACTAATTATGAAACTCTACTTGTGTAATTAAAATGTAAAATATGGCCCACATATCAATTTGGAGTTGCAACAATCCAAAAGGAATTTAGAACTATGTCTGGCAAGTAAGTACACATACGAGCTTGTTTATCGTACTCATCATATGCTACATTTAGTTTCTTAATACTGTTAGAATCTGAATCTTAAGTTTTGATGAAGACTGACCCCATATATAACATAAGCGTAAGTTATCTTTGAATCTGTAACAAATCACTATCGCTAGAGCTGAAAACTATCACCATTGAAAGGATCAATTATAACAAATATAAACTTAGCATAATTCTAAGAATAAATATCTCTATCGCTAATTATATCCCTATAGCCAATAGACAGAGCCATAGCAAATGAAGACTTAGTAATAACAAAGTTAATATCTATCACTAAGTCATTCATTATCGCTAAAAGAATATCCTATCGCTAGAAGCTCATTAAGAACATGGATAAATGAAATGGAGAATAACTAGCTGAACAATGAACTAAGTCCTTGAGCTAGTGAGATCAATTAGCGATATCATAATCTGCTATCGATAGCAAAGTGCTTCAGATAATAGACATTCAGATAACTAGTGCCTGAGATCAAGGAAAGTTTAGCGATATCATAGTTACTAGCAATAACACATCTAGCTATCGATAAGAGAATGCTCATGGAAATAACTTAGACAATCTTAGCTGATATATATTGCCTCTATCTCATTGAGCTAATAGACAAAGCTTGTGATAGCATCTGCTGTGCACTATATAGTTACTTATTTAAGCTAACAGCTCAAGTGCAGGATTTACTCTATGCAGTTAGCGATAGCAACACATGCTAGCGCTACTGAAAAAGCTGTTGTGCAGGTACAGTTTGTATGGATACTCAGAACGCTAAGTCTATCTCTCTCTTAGCTCACCCTACACAAGAGTAGTTGAAGCTAGAGTAGAAAGTTAAGCCCGATGAAGAAACTGCATTTAATGCCAACGGCTATGAGCTCCTAACGACTAAATTCAAACGGCTTCTTGAAGTTGAACGCTAGGGCAAAATCTGAAAAGAGATATAAATACAGAACTCGAGCATTTATGGGAACAACGATGAAAAACAAGAATATTCACGAACTCATTCATTGCTCTCTGTTTTATGTTTTAGAAATTTTATCTGTACTTAAGTGTTTATCACAATCCGTTCATTAAGTGAACATACTTATTGAAATCCTCTACTGTTTGAGGTTGTTCTGAAAGCGTGGTGCTTTAGAACAGGGATATTACCTTACAGGTAGTAAGGGGGAGTGTTTAGAGGAATTCTAAAACTCTGTAAAGGTTGACAGGTGAACCTGTGATTGTAAAACCTGTGGTTAGTGGAACCCAACAAGGTGTTGGAGAACTGGACGTAGGCAGTGTTGGCCGAACCAGTATAAAGTTTTGTTCTAGCATTTATTTGTTATCATTTTAAATTGGTGGAAGCACAATTCACCCCCCCTCTTGTGCGATTGCCTCTTTCAAATACTCCATTCCTCGGTATATGAATAGGGTTAAGGGTTACAAATATACATATAATTTTGTCAAAAATTTATCCAGCACCAAGTGACCATGAGCTTCCAAATTAGACTTAAAAGTCAAAGTTTCTGTCAAATATATTAAAAAATACACATGATTTATAACACCCTACCTTTAGTACTCATTTCTAAGCTAGATTAGTAATGAGAAACTTATTCAAACTTGTATGGGATTTAAAACATCAAAACCACAACTTTTTCAAACTTTTCTTTATTTCTGGAAAATTCTAAAACATGGAAAACTTTTCCAATAACTTTGAAAAATCATAACTAATTGCATCAAAATGAGTTTGATATTGTTCAAATTCCAAATTAAATCTTGAAGAGTCATCTTTCTAGGAAAAATATCAAATAGAACATACATCAACCTATATGCTACAATTTAGGGCCCCATTTGGTACACTAGAATTAATTTAGATGGATATTCGGAAATGATGTGTAAATGTTTGTTTGGTATGCCATGGAAATGAGATCTGATTTTTATATGAAAAGACCAAAATACCCACTTTTTAAAGAAAACGTATAACCAATCAGATTTCTTTCCTCCTTCCTTCTTCCAGCTTCTGATCCCTTCCTCCTTTGAAACCATTATCGACAGTCAATGAGCCACTATGGTTTTTCTCTCATATTCCATAGACAAACCATAATAAATCACAAGATTTGATGTTTTATATTGTTTGTTATTGAGGGAAGAGGGTCAAACATGAAAAAGAAGGAGTAGGAGGAGGAGGCAACGAGATCGCAGTTTGAGAAGAGGGAAGTTTGACGATGGTGGAAGCGGCGATGATGGCATGGCCAAGGAGCTTGGAAATAAGAGGTAGAAAACATGCCTTTTCTGCAACTTGGCCATGGCAGAGAGATTCTATAGCACAGCTCACATCAATTCCCAGATAATCCAACCTCTCACCACCAATTTCACCCAACAATCTAAACATGGTGCCTCCTCTTTGCCCCCGTGAATTGTTTTGGAGTTTGGTTATCTGAGTCTCAAATATCTACCTGGGGCCAGAATATCAAAATCTATATGGTGGATTGAGGAAGAGGCAACAAGGTTGCCGTCACCATCACTATCACACTAGTGGGTGGTGGTCGATGGTGGTGAAAGGAAGAGGGAGATGGTGGTGAAAATTGGAAGTGAAGATGTACGGGCTAAAATGGGAAAGGAGACATGGAATTACCAAATCTGAGCTTTTTTTATGGAACCCAAATCATAGATTTTTATGGATATGGATTCCATGTAGAAGCCAAATCCAAGACCATTTCTTCATACCAAACATGCACTCAACATGGAATCTAATTCCAATTCCATTTCCATGCCTCCAATTCCATATACCAAATGAGCCTTATAGAATTCCCAATTATGCTTTCTCTCACACACCCAAAATTATCTGTCTGATTGTGTGATTTTTAATTGGAGACACACAACTCCGGTTCGTTCTATTTTTAAGTTTTCAGAAAACCCTATATGTCTAATATTTTACATAAATATTTCAAGGCAAAAGAAATTCATTTACTATTAAAATAAATTCATTTATGTAAAATATTATACATATAGGGATTTCTGAAAACCCAAAAACAGAATGAATTGAAGTTGTATGCCTTCAATTAAAAATCAGGAAATCAAACAGATAATTCTGGGCATGTGACAAAGGAAGATTTGAAAAAACAATAAACTGTACCATATGTGTTGGTTTATGTTCTATTCAATATTTTTCCCGAATAGAGGACTCTTCAAGCTTTAATTTGAGACTTGAACTATGTCAAAATCATTTTAGGTAAAGGCTCTTAAATACTTAGGAAGTTATACCCAAGGAGCTGCCAGCATTAGGATGCTTTTTTTGGATCTTAAATCCTCGTGAAGTATTATTTTCATAGCATTACTGCCCAAAGTTAACTGTGAGGAAAACAGAGCTTTGCAACGTCAGATTGAACGCCACGTTAGTGTCAACCCTTGTTGAATGGGTGATGATGTGGCTTAGGTTAAGGTTCTTAAATCCTCCGAAAGTTTTCTAGAATGAGCACCCAGCACCCAGAAGTTTTTGCTTTGGTTCTTAAATGCCCCGAAAGTTTTCTTTAAGGTGCTCCTTAAACCAGGCCAATGTCATCACCCATTTAACTTGGCGTGGTAAACATCTGTTTCCTCTTTATTAACTTTGGGCATTAATGCTACAAAATAGTGCTTCCTGGGCATTTAAGATCCAAAAAAACTTCCTAGTGTTGGAAGCTCCTTGGGTAAAAATTCCTGGGTATTTAAGGATCTTAACCTTGGGTATAATTGAAATATTCAAAAATTGGCATGGGCATATTAGGCAATATGTGATCAAAGTTTTCTTTGTTAGAATAATATGTTTTGATGATAACTAAACATAACTTAGGCATAAAGATAGGTTGGGTAAAGAACAGAAATGACTTAGAAATAATCTGAAAAGAAATCCTAAGTGTTGCCTAATCGATCAAAGATAGATTACAAGATAAGAACTTAAAGTCTAATTGATTAGAGTAAGATCAGGTCAGATTAGAAGTTAAGTTTGTAGCCGCCCAATCAATTAGAGGACCCTGTAATCGATCAAGGATTCTGTGTAATCGATTAAGAGGAATTAGTCTAATCAATCAGATAGTAGTAATCAATTAAGAGTAATTAGCCCAATCGATTAGATAGCATTAATCGATCAAAGCATAATCCAAGCATAATCGATCAGAGAACAATAATCGATTAGAGCATATCGAGTGATCGATCCAAGAGAACATGTAATATGAGTATAATCTCTTTGCAATCGATTAGACATGCCTAACCGATTAGGGTTCCCCTGTAATCGATTAGGCGAGTTTCTTTCGAACTTGAATATTCAGTGATGCAGGCTGTAATCTATGCGTAATCGATCAGAAACCATTCCCTGTGATTTAACCTTTTCCTTACGCCTTGGGGTTAAAATCAAGATTTAATCCAAGGATTGCAATATAGGTTGCAACCCCGGGTCGTTTCACTTGAGGAGTCTTTTAACCTACCTAAACTAGCTAAATGCAATTAAAACAATAAAAGGTATGAGGGTTTTGGTTTGAAGATTCATTTACTAAAACTATTGACAAAAGCAATTACTTATTTTTGGTGTTTTAGATTAATAAGTGAAAAGTGAAAAGAGTTTGGATTAGGGGTGATTTTATAAAATGGGCTTTGGTAGTGTTTCGGTGGCTCAAACGCTTCTTTCAAAATGATAAGTGGGAGTTTAATTTACCAAGTCTAATTGAAAGTAATGACTAATCTAGCAATCACTTTCATAGCCCTAATTAATGACTAATCTAGCAATCACTTTCATAGTCATTACTTAGGGTTAGTGTGAAGATCCACTTGGTTTGTGAAATGCCTTGAAACAAATGCAATTTAACACTCATGAAGTGCAACCACATCATCATGCATGGAAGAAATTGACTATAACCACTAGCAACCACTAAAATGGCTACAACCAAGAATACAACCACAAGTAGATAGGAAATTGTATCTCAATCACATTCAATTCAAAGCATACACAATATAGTTCACAAACATAGATAGCAACCACATATCCCAAGTCTTAAATCCAAATACTAGACCAATACAAAAGAGTAGAAGCCAAATACAAAGGAAATAATGAATTGTAAACTAGAAACTCCCCTATGTTGGTCTATGAAGCTAGAGCCACCTTCACACCACCAAAGCACCAAGAACTTAGCCTCTCATGTCTTCAAATTTGAGCCAAGGATAGCCCATAACAGCTGCCTCCATGAATGAAGAAGATTGAAGATGAAATGAAGTGGGAATGGAAGATGGAAAGGGAAGGAACAAGAAAACCAGCAAGAATGGAGGTGGAAATGAGTGGGGAAGATGAGGATTTGAGTGAGAATGAGAGAATGGGATGGAAACACTAGCAGAGGGGATGATTTTCGGGCAGAGGCAGCTTAGATTCTGAAGGTGGGGGAGTTTGGATCTATTTATACTGCTAAAAAACCCTAACAAATCGTGTCAGAATTTTGCTGATATTGGGGGCTCAACGCGGCGAAGCCACGGTGAGCAATAGAGCTTTCTGGAGCTTTGCCTATGAGCTCGCCGTGGCGAAGCCGCGGTGAGGGACAGAGCTTTCTGCTTGGATTTGGCTTCCTCGCCGCGAGATCGCCGCAGCAAGGCCGCGGCGAAGTACTAGTGATTCTGCCTCTTCCTTCATTTTCTTTTTCAGCTCCGTCCAGAATTCTTCGCTGCAACTTGGCTCCTTAATTTGGGTATTTTCTTCTATGACCTGCATATAAAATGAACCTAAGGTAGCATCAGAATGTTCTTGAAAATGGGTTAAACAATAAATCATACTAATGATGCCAAATTGCCCTTGACTAGAACAAACTCCGACAAAGTGTGCAAAAGTCAGAAATGAACCTAATTAAGTGCAATTACCCCAAGAACATGCAATAATCTAAGGATTTTATCAATGAAAAGTGTATAAAAATATGGTGCAATCACCCTGTAATCGATCAGAGGTTATAATCGAAGTGGTGATAGGATTTATTCAAAACCAATGGCTAAGTCTATTTTAAGCTTTCAAAGTGCAGATATGCACAGGCCTACTTAAGGAAGTTTACGTTAGCATGCAATATGTCTCAATAGAGCCGTTAGACTCAGCAACCACTTCCAGCGATAAATGAAGAGAGATGAACTGAAGCAAAACAAGTACAATGGAGTTAATGCTTCTTAGAACACAATCCTAACCTCCATATCAGACTAATCAAGTTCTAGTCATACAACCGCTAAAAACTCTCATTGGGCAGATTTTCAGAAGAGATTATAAAAGCCTCTCAGAAGAAAGTTAGTAGTATTCATTGATTGCAAAAATTAATTGTTGTAACTACTGCATTCAATACTCATCAATCTTTAGAAAGCTTATTCTTTTTATATTCTTCAGTGTATAACATAATCAGTTCAATAAAGTGAACAAGTCTGCTATATTTACAACCAAGGGAGGATCACTCTTACAAGTTATAAGGGGGAGTGATCAGTGAAAAGAGTGGTCTCTTTGTGTCACTTGTAAAGGCATTCAAGAGCCTGAGTTAATCTTGAAAAGTTAGTGGAACCCAACTGAAGGTTGGAGAACTGGACGTAGGCCAATATTGGGCTGAACCAGTATAAATCTTGAGTCATTCAGTTTTAAATTGAAAAAAGCACAATTCACCCCCCTCTTATACATTCCTGCCAAGTTATATTTGGTATCAGAGTCTGGTCTTCTCAGAACATACTAATCCCATGATCAGGAGAAGTAAAGATCCATAATGGTAGGATATGATAACATTCTTCCAGAAGGCAGCTCAATCAACAAACCTCCTGGATTCAATGGTGAGCACTACACCTTCTGGAAGATGAAAATGAAGGTTTTTATCAAATCAACCGGATATGATCTCTGGAGTCTGGAGGATAGTTGAGGAAGGGAATATCATTCCTATGAAGACAGAGAATGGAATTCAAGTGCCAAAGCTTCCTCAAGAACTCACTAATGATGACAAGGGAGATCTGGAACTAAACAGCAGGGCAGTCTTGATTCTTCAGAATGCTCTAAGTCAAAAAGAATACTTTAGAGTATGTCATCTGGAGACTGCCAAAGAGATGTGGGATGCTTTAGCCATTGCTCATGAGGGAACCAACGGAGTAAAAACAAGAAGAGTTGAGCAACTGGTCTCTGACTTCCATCTATTCAAAATGGAAGACAGGGAACCAATCAGGGAGCTGGAAATCAGATTCACCCATCTGATTAACAATCTTATAGCTCTTGGAAGAAGAATTTCTGAGACAGAACAAGTCTCCAAGATCTTGAAGATTTTAACTCCTAAATGGCAGATGAAGGCTACTACAATCCAAGAAATGAGCAGAGAATCCATGAGTTCCATCACATTATTATTTGGAATTCTGGCAGAGTATGAAACAACCATCAAAGTTCAAAAAGAACTCTATAGAGACAAGAAAAAGAATCTTGCCCTGTCAGCTTCAAACAAAAGATGATGAGGATGAGGAAGATGAAGAAGAACTAGATGACGATGAGATGGCCTTCATGGTCAGAAAGTTCAAAAAGTTCTTCAAAAATAGAGGAAGATTCCAAAGGAGTAGCTCAAGCAACAATAGAAGGGACTTCCAGAAAAATGCTCCTGTATGCTATGAGTGTAAGAAGCCTGGACACTTCAAGTTAGAATGTCCAAGTCTTCAAAGGTTTAAGGAGAAAGAGAAAAAGAAGGAAAAGTTCCAAGGCAAAAAGAAAGCCTATGTCTCCTCTATATGGGGAGATAGCTCAGATGAGGAAGCTAGTGATGCTAAAGAAGCAACCAACCTTTGTCTGGTAGCTCAAGAAGAATCGTCAGATAGTGAGGTATATCAAACTGACTCATCCTTTCAAGAACTTCAAGATGCATATAATGATATACATGTTGAATTTGTAAAATTGGCAAAAGAAGTATCTATATTGAGAAAGAAAAACAAAGAGCTTGAAAAGAAAATTGAGGAATCTGACTGCATTAAATGTAAACAATTTTTAGAAGAAGGTTTTCAAAAGAAAGAAAGTATTGAGTGCAGAAAATGTGAAAATCTTTTGAAAGAAAATGAGAAGATTTCAAGCATTTTGAAGAAATTCACTAAGAGCACTGAAATACTTGATATTATGCTAATGAATCAAAAGCCTTATAGGGATAAAATTGGGATAGGTTATGATCCAACTGCTAAACTCTTGAAAAAGAAAAGTTCTACACCTAAAGAGAAACCCTACTGGAAATTTTTCAGAAAAGCTTCAGAATATTCATCACCATTTAGTTTTTGCAATTTCTGTAACGAAAAGAGACATACTGAATCAACCTGCTATCCTAAAAAACATGGATTATCTGGATTATACAAATGGATTCCTAAAGGGACACATCAGCCTAAAGTCCATCAGGATAAAAAGAAACAAACTAATCCCAAAGGACCCAAGAAAATTTGGGTACCTAAATCTGTTTAGTCTGTGCAACAGGTTTGTCTCAAGGCATCCAACAATAACAAATGTATATAGATAGTGGATGCTCAAGACACATGACAGGAGATAAAGAGAAATTGGAAAATCTAATCATGAAGGATGGACCTAAAGTCAGTTTTAGTGGAAATCAATCTGAAAAAATTTCCAAAAGAGGAGACATTGGATCAATCAAAGACATCTACCTTGTGGAAGGTCTCTGCCACAATCTGTTAAGTGTCAGCCAAAGCACTGACAGAGGTAATTGGGTAATCTTTGACTCAAATGAATGTCTCATAGTAGATAAGAAAGAATTGGCTATAGATAAATCAAATCTTAAATTTAGATTGAAAGCTAACAGAAATGAAGATTTGTATATAGTAGATCTGAATAAGCAATTTCCTGAAAAATGCTTGATAAGCAATGCCGATAACTGTTGGCTATGGCATAAAAGATTAGCACATGTAAACATGGCTCAACTAGAAAAACTAATCAAAAAGGACCTTGTCATTGGCATACCTAATATGAAAGTAAAATATGATTTATTGTGTGAAGCATGTCAAAAAGGGAAACAAACAAAGTCCTCTTTTAAACCTAAGAAGGAAGTTTCCACTACTAGACCTCTAAACCTAATTCATATGGATTTGGTTGGTCCAGCAAGAGTGAAAAGTCTAGGAGGAAGTCTGTACACTCTTGTGATTGTGGATGACTATTTTAGGTTCACTTGGACTATGTTTCTTTCCTCTAAGCATGAAACTTTTGATGCCTTTTATCTATTTGCTAAGAAAGTGTAGAATGAAAAGGACAAGAAAATCAGATCAATTAGAACAGATCATGGAGGAGAATTTAAGAATCAAGACTTCTTGGAGCTGTGCGAAGAAAATGGCATAGATCACAACTTTTCAGCTCCCAGAACACCTCAACAAAATGGAGTGGTGGAAAGAAAGAATCGTGTACTCACAGAGATGGCCAGAACAATGCTTAATGAAAAGGAAGTATCTCAAGTTTTCTGGGCAAATGCTATAAGTACATCTTGCTACATCTCAAACAGAGCTTACGTACGGAAAGGAATGGATAAAACCCCTTATGAACTTTACAAAGGGAGAAAGCCAAATGTAAGCCACCTCAAAGTGTTTGGTTCCAAAATGCTTCATCCATAATAATGGAAAGGTAAATTTAGGTAAATTCGATCCTAAAGCTGATTCTAGAATTTTCATTGGTTATTCTAACAGAAGTAAGGCCTAAGAGTTTTCAACAAAAGAACTTCTACTGTCGAAGAATCAGTCCATGTAGTATTTGATGAAACTGACTATGTACAGAATGATGTAATAGAAGAGGAATCAGATTTTCCAAAAGGGTCTAAAAATCCAACACAATCATTACCATCACTAGATGAATCCCATGGGGAAGGCCAAGAGGATGATCCTCATGATGCATCAGCTGGACCCCCAGCATCGAGACATCACAGGGATCATCCACCTGAGCAAATCATTGGTGATGTTAGTGGCGTGTTAGAACCAGAAATCAGATCCATAATGAAATGAATTTCTCTCCTTTTATCTCTGAAATTGAACCTTCTTGCATTGAAGAAGCACTAATAGACTGTGACTGGATAGTTGCTATGCAAGAAGAGCTCAACCAATTTGAAAGAAGTCAAGCTTGGGACTTGGTTCCTAGACCTCAAATTACCCCATTATTGGAACCAAGTGGGTTTTCAAAAACAAACTTGATGAACCTGGATCTGTGGTCAAAAACAAAGCAAGACTTGTGGCCAAAGGAATAACCAAGAAGAAGGCATAGATTATGAGGAGACTTTTGCCCCAGTTGCAAGACTGGAAGCAATAAGACTTCTGTTGGCCTTTGCATCCCTCAAAAACTTTAAAATTTATCAAATGGATGTAAAGAGTGCTTTTCTTAATGGATATATCATGGAAGAAGTGTATGTTGAACAACCCTCTGGTTTTGAAGATTCCTCTAAACCAGATCATGTTTTTAAACTCAAAAAGGCATTATATGGACTTAAACAGGCACCAAGGGCTTGGTATGAAAGATTAAGTAACTTCTTATTAGAAAAGGGTTTTACAAGAGGAAAAGTAGATACCACTCTATTTATTCTGCATAAAAAGAAAAACATGCTTGTTGTACAAATTTATGTAGATGATATTATTTTTGGTGCTACTGATGAATCTCTTTGTGAGGAATTTTCTAAGACTATGCAGGGAGTGTTTGAAATGTCCATGATGGGAGAGCTGAACTTCTTCCTAGGTCTTCAAATTAAACAAAGAAAAGATGGGATATTCATCTCACAAACCAAGTATGTGAAGGAGATCTTGAAGAAGTTTGGGATGGATCTATCCAAGGAAGAAGAGACTCCTATGAGCTCCACAGCATTACTGGATGCTAATGTGAAGGGAAAGGATTTCAATCAGTCCACATATAGAGGCCTGATTGGTTCACTCCTATACTTAACTGCCAGCATACCAGACATCCAATTTAGTGTGGGAATTTGTGCCAGATATCAAGCTAAACCAAAGGAATCCCACCACACATGTATAAAGAGAATCCTGAGGTACTTGGTTAGAACTCAGAATTTGGGATTATGGTACCCCAAAGGAACTCAGGAGTACCTTATGCCCTACTCAGATTCAGATCATGCTGGGTACAAAACTGATAGGAAAAGTACCAGTGGTCAATGCGAATTTCTTGGAGGATCTCTAATCTCCTGGGCTAGCAAGAAGCATAAATGTGTTTCTTTCTCTTTTACAAAGCTGAATATATTGCTGCTGTAAGTTGCTGTGCTCAAGTCCTATGGCTCAAGCATCAATTGAAGGATTTGGGAATGGAATTCTTAGAAGTTCCCATCCTCTGTGACAACACTAGCACAATCAACCTGGCCAAAAATCCAGTTCATCACTCAAGGACTAAGCATATAGATGTCAGACATCACTTCATCAGAGACCATGTACAAAAGAAGGATGTCAAGCTGGAATTTATTACCACTCACTTGTAGCTAGCAGATATCTTCACCAAACCAATGGCAACTGAACAATTCATGTTCATTATAAGAGAATTACGAATGGTGAATCCCAATGAGTTGTAAAACTGTATCTAATCTTTAACTCCTCTGATTTCATTTAATTATGCAATGTTTTAATGATAAAATACTAACTTAGGCATCGGAGTGTCAAATAAAAATTTTGCAGGTCTTTGTGTTCAAAGTGAAAAATCCATCGCCTATTCAATTAGATAAGTCTGATCGATCACAGGACATGTTCTGTGATCGATTATGCTTCGATTAGAGAAGAATGGAGCATCGATTAGGGAAAAGGCTACAATCGATCACAAGGAAGGAGTAATCGATTGGAAATCGATTACTCAGCATGGACCTATCGATTATAACAATCCCTAATCGATTAGAGACATCCAATCGATTAGAGACTACACCCTGTGATCGATTACAGGGCACACGTAATCGTTCAAACGTCAATGGTAACATTGTAACGTACACTTTTTCTGACAGTTGCATGCCTTCTTGCACTTACTCTCTCACATATATATTTGACACATGTAACTGTAGCATCATTTCGCACCATTTGCATTTATTCTTGACTTCATCTTTCCTTCTCTCATAAAACCCTAACTATTCGAATCATCAAACCCTTTCGTAACAGTCGTAACTAAAACCATTACTCGAATCATCATTCAACATAACTCCCCAGACCTAGTTACATCCTTTCGAATCACCAGACATGACCCTTAGTCCTCTATATAAATCTCTCAGATGGCACCCAAGATGCGTATACCTAAAAACTACAAACCACAAGTTGTTCCAGATACAGTTCCCTTACCCCCAGGAGATCCTGCACTCACCTATAGACGCCCTTCACCACCTTCAAACCGTACACCCTCTACCTCTCAATCATCACCCTCAATGGCCAAAACCCGTGGAAGTGCATCCAAGTCCCAAGGCAAAATTCCTTCCATAGTCAGAGTCAGAGAACTCATATCAAGGGATACTGAAGTCCCCATTGATTCATCATTTGCCCAGGGTCCTATTGAAGATGCATCAGAAGATATCTAAAGGAGGTCTCTGCAACAAAGATGTGGGTTCATGGACATTGACTATTTGGAAAGGAATGGCTATCCTGTTAAGGAATGGTTAGGACCTTACAGAGAATGGATAAGGATCAAGAATCACTACCATGAGAAAGTCCACAAGGCCTTCTACTCCAACCTAAAGATCCAAGTTACTGAATCTGAGGGAAAAGTCATAAGGATCACTGTATCATCAAAGGTTAGAGGGAAGAGCTTATCTTTTGACTGGAAAAATTTGAACCAATGGCTTCATATGGATAGCCCTGGGATAGAAGACTACAATACTTGGCAAGTAAGGGAGAAATATTCTGATGATGAACTCAAAAAGATTTACCAGCCAGATAGTCCAATTGAGGGAAATTTGAAGCCTGCTCAACTGCCCCCGGCCTTCAGAGTCATTCATTATGCTTACTCCAGATGCATGGTTAACAAGGCAGGGAATTTCTCTCTAATCCTTGATATTGACAATCCTATCTTGCTTATGTTGATCAACAAGTCTCCAGTCAAGCCCGGACAGTTAATCTGTGAAGAGTTCCTGAGGTTTCAAAAGACCAAGACTGTCAAAACTCCTCTCCCTTTTGCTCAATTGATCTCCTTCATCTTATGCAACAAGATTTTCTGGCTTGAGAGTGATCAGAATAAGGAGCCCCCAGATGTGATCTGACCACACTAAAGAAAATGGGTTTGCATCCCTTTGGTAAGAGTCACATACCTTCTCTGCCTCAACCAGCAATTTATGTTGATGAGGGACACCCTCAGGATGCACCTGAACTAGGAGAAGTGCATTCCTCTAGGCATGAGGCACTAGAACCAATGGAGCAGGAAGAAGTAGCACATGTACCACCAGTTCATCCTAAACCTGCAGCACATATGCCAGAAGAAGGTGCTCCACTCCCTGCCAATATGGTGGATCAACTAGTTGAAAGAGTCTCAGCCAGATTAATGAAAGAGATGTCTCTGGAACATCAAGCAATGGAAGACCGATTATTGCAGAGATTGGTGGCTGCCCTGAATGACTCTGTGGTCAAGTCAGTCAAGGAGAGTACCTTGACCATCTTCAAGGGCTATGATACTGTAATGGACATGCACAAATTTCTTCACAATCGAATGGCTGGACTTGAAGAGATTCTGAGGCATCAATATCAAGTGAATCTTCCTGGACCTCCCTTGTTACCATTTGCTGGGCATGAGGCCCATCAGGTATCTCCCATTCACTATTCTCCTCACCCATCTCCCACACAATCCCATCCTACCTCTCCAACCACCAAAACACAAGCCTCTCATACACACTCCTCCTCCACCTCCCCTTCCAAGAAATCCTCTCCATCCAAGAAATCCACCTCCTCAACCTCATCAGATAACCAAGATCCTCCTCCATCTCCTATGACCCTCACTACTCCTACCTCTCTTGCTCAGCACAAATCACCTCAGACACAAGCCCTCTCTCCTCCCATTCACACCACTCCTCCACCACCTCAGCCTTCTCAAATCCATCCCTCTCCTCCGCAATATGCCCCTCGACCAGACCCTCAACAGACCTACTCCAGAAAAGGGAAAGCTGTAGTGGTTGATTCTACTCCCTCTGTCCCTTTTGATGATGCCAAAAAGGGGGAGAAGAGATTCAATGTAACAACTGCTAGAGAAAGCAGCCAAGTACAAGAAAAGGCTATGGAAGCTGCTGCCATTTTGTCCTCCATTACTGCTAAAGCCTCTCATATCCCTGAGGATATCACAATGAGTTAGACTCTAGGAGAAATTCATGAACTGGCAGAGGCAATAAAGTTAAGCATGGCAGAAGAAGAAGTTATGGTGGAAGAAGCATCATATTCAGAAGTCGTGGTCACCAATGTTCCCCCAACAGATGAAAATGTTGTGTTGGAGGAAGATATGAGCATGGCCATGGTGGTGTATGAAGGAGAGCCTAAACCTATTGCCATTGATCTATTACCCTACATTCATCACCAAGCAGAAGAGCTTCACTCTTAGGTTGAAGAACTGTCTGAGAGACTGACCAAGAGCCAGCAAGAAAGGGAAGCCAAGGACTTTGCAATGGAAGAAGTTGAGAAAGAGGTTTTGGTTGAAAAGACTGATCTTCCTCATCCTGTGTTTCCAAGTTGACTGCTCAAAAGAAAGTAGTGGATCCTATTCAGACTACCTCAAAGTTCCTGAAGTCTGATAAGGAAGAAGAAGGGCCAGAGGTACAGTCAGAAGTCAAGAAAAAGAGAGTAAAGATGACTGCTCCCAAGCCCCAACCTAAGGTAGTGGCTACAAGGAAAAGCTCCAGGGGATCTAAAGGGATAAAAAAGAAGAGCCTAAGCCTGCTTCCAAGCCAGCACCAAAGAGGAAGGCTGCTCTCAAAGGCAAATCCTCTAAGCCTCCTCCAAAGAAGCAAAAGCAACAGTCTCTCCTGGACAAAATGTTATCTTATTTTCCTCCTCCATCTCCTCCTAAGAAGAAAGCTCCAGCAAAGAAGAAGAAGAAGGCACCTGCTAAGAAGGAGAAAGAGGTTGAAATTGACTTTGAGGAATCTTCATATAGATCTGGGAGAATAAGCAGTGAATCTGGGGACTATGACTTGGACACATCAAACTGGAAGGATGACACAAATTCTGACTAAACCAAAAAGCCTCCACCTTTCCTTAACCCTTGTCATATGCATCATTCTCATTTCACATATTTTACTAGTTCATTTCTCTAATTTCAAATACTATGTTTTTTTTGTAATTTATGAACTATGTCTTTAGAATATCTATGTTTTCAGTATGCAACTTATACCTAATTTCCATACTGCTCTAGTGTCCTGTTAAATTGATTCTAATGTTTTGTCATCATCAAAAAGGGGGAGAATGTTAGAATAATATGTTTTGATGATAACTAAACATAACTTAGGCATAAAGATAGGTTGGTTAAAGAAGAGAAATGACTTAGAAATAATCTGATAAGAAATCCTAAGTGTTGCCTAATCGATCAGGGATAGATTACAAGATAAGAACTTAAAGTCTAATCGATTAGAGTAAGATCAGGTCAGATTAGAAGTTAAGTTTGTAGCCGCCCAATCGATTATAGGACCCTATAATCGATCAAGGATTCTGTGTAATCGATTAAGAGGAATTAGTTTAATCAATCAGATAGTAGTAATCAATTAAGAGTAATTAGCCCAATCGATTACAGAGCATTAATCGATCAAAGCATAATCCAAGCATAATCGATCAAAGAACAATAATCGATTAGAGCATATCGAGTGATCGATCAAAGAGAACATGTAATCTGAGTATAATCTGTTTGTAATCGATTAGACATGCCTAATCGATTAGGGTTCCCCTGTAATCGATTAGGCGAGTTTCTTTCTAGCTTGAATATTCAATGATGCAGGCTGTAATCTATGCGTAATCGATCAGAAACCATTCACTGTAATCGATCAGAGGTTATAATCGAAGTGGTGATAGGATTTATTCAAAACCAATGGCTAAGTCTATTTTAAGCTTTCAAAGTGCAGATATGAATAGGCCTACTTAAGGTAGTTTACGTTAGCACGCAATCTGTCTCAATAGAGCCGTTAGACTCACCAACCACTTCCAGCGATAAATGAAGAGAGATGAACTGAAGCAAAACAAGTAAAATGGAGTTAATGCTTCTCAGAACACAATCATAACACTCCATATCAGACTAATCAAGTTCTAGTCATAGAATCGCTAAAAACTCTCAACGGGCAGATTTCCAGAAGAGATTATAAAAGCCTCTCAGAAGAAAGTTGGTAGTATTCATTGATTGCAAAAATTAATTGTTGCAACTACTGCATTCAATACTCATCAATCTTTATAAAGCCTATTCTTTTTATATTCTTCAGTGTGTAACATAATCAGTTCAATAGAGTGAGCAAGTCTTCTATATTTACTACCAAGTGAGGATCAGTCTTAAGATAGTGGGATCTTAAGAGTGGAGGTGTGATCTTACAAGTTATAAGGGGGAGTGATCAGTGAAAAGAGTGGTCTCTTTCTGTCACTTGTAAAGGCATTCAAGAGCCTGAGTTAATCTTGAAAAGTTAGTGGAACCCAACTGAAGGTTGGAGAACTGGACGTAGGCCAAGATTGGGCTGAACCAGTATAAATCTTGAGTCATTCAGTTTAAATTGAAAAAGCAAAATTCACCCCCCCCCCTCTTGTGCATTCCTACCAAGTTACATTCGTATCCTCCCAAACCCCTCACTTTTGGAGAGGAGGGGACGGAGGAGAACACAAGAAAACAGAAATATTTCCCCCTCCTTCAAACAAAACACTCTTTTTGAACACACATAATTTCTTCACAATTACTCCCTTCGACCATTAATATAAGACCTATTCGTGGAGTTGATTTTAATCCTAAATAATAAATATTGAATGTATTTATATTTTTTGTTAATTTTTTTCCCAAATTATCCTCATTGATAGTCTATAAAAAAATAATAAAGTAAGAGCAATTGAGTGAATTAAGGAAGATGATTATGTTATTTTAGAAAAATCATGTCATATTAATTAATTTTACCAGTATTCTTAATTTAATAAAATTAAGTAAATAAGTCATATATTTATGCTACAAGGGAACATAAAAATATGTTACACCCTCTACTTTACGAAAGTATCACTATGCTTTCTAAGGTATTTTAGCTTTTATAATTTGACATTGTTAAAAGTATTTTAGCTTTTATAAAAAATCAAATTATAATTTTAGAATGTAGGGATACACCTAATCCACCCTTGGTGGGTTAGGGCCCAAGCTCAATAAGAATTAGGGCTAATATGTAATGCCTAATTAGAATTGGGGCTAATTTGTAATTATGGAAAGACTTGGGATAAAATGAGTGATTTTTCCCTTTATAATTTGAAATTGAAAAGATATGAATTTTCATATCTTTATATACGGGATTAGTTTTGTCTTTCTAGAGAAGCAATGAGAAAAACGTGAAAATAACTCCTGTCTTTTTTCTCTCTTAACTCTCTTCCTACCCTAATGGTGCATCTGTCGTATAACGTAATCGAGGTCCAAATCGGTGCTCCAATTTCGTGTGGGTACCAAGCGAGTCAACTGGATTCCAGGTACGCCCAAAATCTTACAATAGTATCATAGCATTTAATAATCTTAAGTCCAATCTATATCACACTTCTGCCAAAGGAACTACATAAGAAATATGGCTGTTGAATTTGGTTCTAATATGGTGATTGTTACATTTTTTTCGTAAATATTAATAATTCGCGGCGGCCCTATATATTGATATGCTTCTGTGGTGTATATATATATCGTATGTATGTGTGCGTCATATTAATGATAAATTCAATTATGAGACTATACATATTGATCTGCTTCTGTGGTGTGTATATATAGCGTATATATGTGTGCGTCTATATATGGTTTCTTGAAAGTAGATTTCTTTGATTTTTTTTTCTTCTGTTATGATTTTTTATATGTGTCTTATTATTCTAGGTAGAATTTAAAAGACACAATCTATATATATTTAATTCCCTATAATTAGAACAAAGAGAAAAAAAACCACTGAGTGAAAAAGATACTAAGCATCATTATTATTTTCGTGATTAGGTTTCTTGAAATCAAAGGATCTAGGCCACAGAATTAGTCCCATTGCGTAGATCTCGAAAAAACGATGAAAATCGACACCAAGAACGCGAAAAATGGACGTCGGACGAAGGAGATAGGAAAGAGAGAAGGTCGGTCCGTCGGACCCAACCCTTTTTCTCCATCCGGGTCTAGAGCGACCTGTCTGGAGGTTGAAGACAACCCCCCCAATCTCTGAAACGATGTCGTTTTGCGCTGACATTATTAAAAAAAAGAACAATGAAATTGTGTTTCATTAACACAAGGAGGTGGATTGGACATGGGTGTTTTGGGCTGGTACTAGGCCTTCCAATTTGGCCCATATACATTTAAAAACAAAATGGGCTCATTAGTCTGAGCCCAAAAAGCTAGAACTATTAAAAAAAATTCAAAATTCGTGTGGGCCTATTCTGTTTGGGCCCAAAGTTTTTTTGAAAAAAAAAACAGAATATATTTTTCCCCCTCCTTCTTGGAACACTTCAAGGGGTGTTTTAGCTCCGATTGAGGCAAGGTTTGTTTCTAAAAATCTCTAAATTCAAGACCTACATTTAAACATAGTATTTGTCTATTTTTGAGGCATTTTTTGGATCTGTATAAAGGCTTTTTTTGTGCTATTTTTGTGATTTTTATTAGTTTAAAAATCCTAAAATATTTATAATAATTCATAAAAAATTTAGTGGAGTCAAATATGAACCTAGAGAGTTCTAAATGCACAAAACCAAAAGAATTTCACTCTTTTGGATGACACTCAAAGTAGAGAAACTTAATCCTAAGTATGATTTACATAGTAGTAAATCAAAAAAGGAATAAGTTTTTGGTTATTGCCTTTAAATGTTGATCCAAACCTAAATTACTTAGAGAAATGTGAGCCTCTCAGTGATGTATGAAGTAGGTATTTTTGTATTAGAGTATAAGACTTTGAAATAAAACCTAGGAGAGGATCCTTAAGAGGATCAAGAGAGAGATAATTCAAAGTAAAGTTCATTTGAATTTGAATTTGAATTTGAAATGAAACAAGAGGTGTAATAGGAAAAATTAATGTTGATGATGCACTACAAGAGAAACCTGAATAACCAAAATCCTAAAGTTTAGGATTGAGATCTGGATAAACCTCAGGGAGGTTAAAATGACGATCAGATATTAAGAAAATAGTATCAGATCAATGTGAGAGGAAATTTGAAATGGATAAATTTCCACATTTTAACTCCATATCATGGTGAAATTCAGGAATAAAATACACCTCAAGTATGACTTGAAAGCCCACGTTAGGAAAAAGAGAATCATAAGCCCAGTCCAACCACCAACGATATCAATAAAAGACTTAAGAGTAAAGACTAAAGGTTTCTATGAAGAAACATAGATTAATTGCATAAGACATTTGAAATATTTCTTTTAGAAAATAGAGAATCTCTTAGAAATTACCAAAACAACATGAATTAACTTCTATCATGTCACTTAGGAATATGAGATTCCTAAAGCTTTGCTGAATAACGGTTACTGAGAACCTGTCAAATTTGGTTGTGGGAAGTAGATAGACTTCACCCTTCCATTTTTTTATGCTATATTCGGCTAAAATTTACTTCACAAAATCATAAGAACATAGTAGAAATCAAGAAAAATCTTAAGGCACTCAAATAAGAAGTTATTAAGACATTATGAAAATAATGAAGGAGAAACATGAAGAAGTAAATGTCAAATGCACTTTGTGAGTGGAAGCAAAATTTCAAATGCTCCGTCTGAGTGGGAACTCTTGGAATGTGTCTTCTAAGAGTGTTATATGTTCTATCTAAGTGTGAGCTCTTAGAAAATAAGTCTTCTTGGAGTTTCATATGCTTTATCTATGTGGGAGCCAATGTCAAATACTCTATCTGAGTGGGAGCTAATGACATTACTCTGTCTAAGTGGGAGCTTTCAGAAACTAAGCTTTCTGAGAGACATAATCGAGCAAATTCTAGAAAGTATTTGTATAAAATTCCTGATAGATAATGATATTATTACTGGAATCTGTGTGATGGGAGGTACAAGCGTATACTCCTGATCATGGACCCAATAGTGTTATGATTTTTCTAATCAAGAATAATGCAAGTGCATGACATTGTATACTTCAATGTGCTACAAATAAGTTCTTGGATCAAATCAGATTGTGAATAGCCAAATAAGCGGGATGATTTGAAGTAATAAAGCCAAGAAAGGCTGTCAAGAACAACAACACAACGATAAACTTAATGGGGACAAATGTGATATTTGATATCGAAAGGTCTCATACGATTAAATAGAAGATATTGTCATATCATTGACTAAGAGTCATGATGAAGTTAAAGTTGAGAGTCATCTCGACTAAGCTTAAAAGACAACATGAGACCTACATGGCTTAAAAAAAGGGAAATAATGTAGCATAAACTACTCTATAGAGTATCAATAGGATAGAAATCCAACAACAAAGAACCATGTAAATTTTGTAAAAGGAAAATTTAGGCAAAATTTCCATTACACAAGATGAAAAAGGTTGTCAATTAAGTTTGACACATATAGCTTGAGGCTTAACACCTTTTATGAGACAACATCTACATTAGATAACAAACAAGACAAGGAGATTGAAGGAAGTTGATTGTATATTGTCGAATGAACAATGAGTGCAAGTTGTTCATAAGGGCGCTCCTTTCCTGTTAGGAGCACATGAAAGTCAGGTTAAACCAAAGTGAAAACTTTGCTACTTTTTCAATGATGTATCAAAATACTTGGAGCTTGAATATGGATGTCAGGAAGTTTGCAAACCCTTTGGGCTAACATACCATAGAGGTAGTATGTTCTCAATACTCTAAATCCAAATGAGAAAAGGGTAAGAGGTTGTACAAAAGAGACAAGGCTCTTAAAGGAGACGAATGACCTAAGTTAGGTCAAATGCTTTTCCTAATAAAGGATAAACCATTTTGAGATAGATTTTCTTTTCTGACAATAGTGAGCAGGAAAAGACTCAACCTCCATAGACTAAAAGAATAAGGATCAAAGATCCTTTGTTAAATGTTGTCAGTTATCAAATTCAAGCATAAGGCTTTAAATTGGTAATGACGTGAGGATTGAGGTGAAAGGCATTAGAGCCTACAAGTTCATTGTTTCATGCTCTAGGCTCATGGGTTCTAAATGAACTATCTTGACTATCATGACAAAATTAGTTGTTTGTGATACAGTCTTCCTTGACATTTTTTTGTTTTTCCAACATTGTTGGTAATCTTTGTGTGCGTGACTGCTTTACCACCCTAATCCAAGTGTTTACTTGAATACATGTCATGGTGGACAAGGACACATAATTTGAATTGGCATTTTTCAAGAATGCTATGTTCATTACCCAATAGGGAAGTGTCGAATAAGTAAAGCAATAAAAAAAGTTTTTCAGTAAGGGAACTAAAATAGAGAAAATGTTGCATTTTTTCCACCTGATTATATATGGTTCGATGGATGTGAGGGCATGACACGGAGCTTAGATTCACTTTGTTGATGATTACTCACGTAATTATCATTACTTTATTTCACACAAGTTTAAAGCTCAAGCGCTTTAGATGATAAGTGAATAAAGTTGAAAATAAAGTGCATACAGAATTTAAGAATTCTACGCACTAATTAATAGAGGTTGTTCCTGACCAATTTCAATGAGCTCCGTGAAGAGGAAGGGACATTTATTCACTTAAATAATCCCTTGCACTCTGTCATTAGATGGAGTTGTTAAGATGCATAATAAATGCTATCAAACATGGTGATGTATATAATAGTTCAAGCTAACCCACCAAAAGTGAGTGGGAGAGTGTTATCAAGTCCACCTTTGGTGGATTAATACATATTTTTTATTGATCAAGTATGGTTTTCTCTTTAAGAGAGATACAAACTTTATACTTAACCATGTGCCCTCCTAAGTGATTTTTTTCCAAATCACATGAATTATGGTCATAGAGCAAATCAAGTTTTTTAAGTTTTCGTATGCCATAAAGGTCAATTATATGATCTCATAGTCGTTGTAAGTGGGAGCTTAGATGGATTTGTCTGAAAAGAATTGAAAAGAACCATATTTTTTATGAGTGAGTTTTTCCAAAAGATGGTGAAGCTCATCACATTGTGTTTCCCTATATCTCTTTATGAGACACAGTGACAAAACTCCTCAATTACCCATGTGAGTGGGAGCTTATAAAAGGTCATTAAAGAGACCTAAATATTATTGATAAGATAAGAAAGGTAAGGAGCTCAAGCAAGAATGAGTAACTTAGAACAAAGTTCATAGTTGCTCTAGAGGAGGATAATAGAAGTGTTCTGTATAAGAGACTTTATATACTTCTTAAAAGGAATGGAAGAAAGCAATATTAATAGACATAGATTCTTTCAGAAAGAATCAAGTCTTAGAGTTAGTTGATCCACCACAAGGATGATAGATCATTTGTATGCAAATGAATTCTCAATATTAAGAACAAGTTGGTTAAATCAATTAACAACACAAGACTCTTTCAGTTACAGAAGGGTATACATAGGTCTACATTGTGAGAATACCTTCTCATATATTATGTGCTTAAAATCATACTCATTTTGGAAATAGCTGACTGTTTGGTTTTAGGTTTACATTAAGTGGATGTGAAACTTTGCATTTTTGAGTTATGATTTGGATGAAGAAATCTATATGCTTTGGCTATTAGATTTCACTACAAAGGAGTGTTTGTGGTATACAAAGTGATAACCTCATATCACATTTTTTTCCATTAGTCATTTCATAGATTGAAGCAATCATCCAAACAATGGTATTTAAGGTTCCATATGAGTGGTAACCTAATATATTTTTATTTTATGGTTGAAGAAACCATAACAAGCAGTTTGTGATATTATCCTTTAAGTTGATGATATACTATTGACCAAAATAGATTGATTTTGATAGTGCCTATTAAAGAAAGGTACTAAGAACATGGGTAAATTATTGTATATTTTTTGGAGTTGAGATCCAAAGATATAACTCAAGCAGACTCCATTCTCTATCACAATAGAGTTATATTATGGAAATTCTTGAGCGGTTTGATGTGAATGAATGTATCCCATGAATACTTTAATTACTTCAAGAGTGAGGTTGAGTCTTGACATATATCCCTAAACTGAATCAACTTAAAATTAAAATGGAAAAGGGTTTCCATGTAAACATTGTTGGTAGTTTAATGTACACAGTGGTATATAAAATATCAAATATTCATTTTAGTGGTAGGACTTATAAGTCGGTACTAGTCCAATCATTGTGAGAGACACTCAGTGGCTTCACAAAAATGCTTAAAGATACTTGAAGGGCATGATAATTATGTGCATTTAAAAGTACTTAATGTAGTAGTACATATGGTTATATGGTCGATGATGTCTCGAAGAACATCTTAGATTTGAAATGAGAATTCAAACCTAGTGTTAATGCATTGTGAAAACACTACGACCGTTGCCTAAATAAAAGACCCTAAGTATCATAGCATGAGTAAAATACAAAGATAAATATGTGAGATATGTTGTGGCACATAAGATTGTTTCTAAACAAGTTCCTATGCAAAGTCCTCTAATTGAGCCTGTGGCCAAGGATATACATGTGAATCATGATAAGTCCTTTGAAAAGCATAGGATATGAAGTAATGGATAATTCATTAAGGCTTTACATGTGTATGTGATAGTATATAACGTTTAGTATGTCGTATAGGTTGATGAGGTCGGCTCTTTCACACGAGCGACCACTTTTGACACTCAGGAGTAATGTGCAAAGATGAGACAATGTGGTCACCAGCAAAGCAGTGAAAGTACTGATATGGTAGAGAAGAAACACAAAATATATGTCGCCTTGACTTAAAAGTGCAGCAAGTCGAGATGAGATCCATGGTTACACACATATGGATCTAATTATGGTACCCACGTCCGTAATACATGTAGCCAGACAACAAATTCTTCAAAATTGACGTCATACAATGCAAGAAGAGTTGAAGAATTTTGGGTTTAGATACTGTGTGTTTCTAGACCGAAGTCTGTATAGTGTTAATGATATAATTAAATTGACGTACGCTCTTATAGAAAAAGAGTAACACTGTAGCATGCGATTCATATCGCGTGTGCTAAAATTACCGCAAACTAGAAGCAAGTGAATGGATCCCTATTTCATTGCTGTGTGAGTCCAAGAAAGGTTCCATACTTTCTTTATGTCCTTTGACTTTGACAATTTCATGAAAATATGTTTTAGTGTCTGATACCTTTGCGTATATCCTATGGTCATGATAAATGCGATCTAAAGGTGTTACATTAGGAAAGCGGTTGATTCATATTGAAATAATATTTGGGCGAAAGGAAGATTACCTGAAATACACACACTTATGCTAGTGTCTGATACCGGTCCATTATGATGTTAGTATACTAATTTCATAAGTGTGGATACTATGCATATGAGAAAGGCTGTCTGAGCTTTATCTTGGCTCTAAAGGGATTAGATTGGCCTTAAGAAAAGTGTATATGCGTAAATCTAGGATATCTGAGGCACTATATCAAAATGATCGAGCTGCACTACAGGGTTGTTTTGTGCTGTTCTCTGTAAAAGGGGATTTCTAGTACAAGACACCTAAAAGGAGACGTCGTGCCCACTCGATTACGATAGAGCACTTAGTATGAAAGAAGGATGGAAGAGAAAGAGACATGATCCTTAACATTTAACCCACCAAGTGTGAGTGGGAGATGTGGGGATACACCTATTCCACCATTGGTGGGTTAGGGCCCAAGCTCAATAAGAATTATGGCTAATATGTAATGCCCAATGAGAATTGGGGCTAATATGTAATTATGGAAAAACTTGGGATAAAATGAGTAATTTTTCCCTTTATAATTTGATTTTGAAAAGATATGACTTTTCATATCTTTATATATGTGAGTAGTTTTTTCTTTCCAGAGAAACAATGAGAAAAACGTGAAAATAACTCATGTCTTTTTTCTCTCTTAACTCACTTCCTACCCTAATGGTGCATCTGTCGTATAACGTAATCAAAGTCCAAATCGGTGCTCCGATTTCATGTGGGTACCAAGCGAGTCAACCGAATTTTAGGTACGCCCGAAATCCTTCATAGAGAATATAAGTAATGTTTCTTCAAAAAAAAATTATATTGAGAAGATATTATTCAATTTTTTTTTGTGGAGAAAGACTAACTTTATTTAAGTTGTAGGCCTTTATGTGATTGGCACCCAAATTGTCTTTGTTTGCGGTCTAAATAAATACAAGAGTTGTGATTGGCACTCTTTAAAATGTGTTGCGTTGCATCCCAGTGAAAGGACATGCACTTATTTTCTGATTTGGCTACCCCTCTTCTACCTTCCTCTCCTCTACCCCTCTTCTACCTTAAAATTACATAGTTTTACGGTCAAATTTTTTATGTTTGATTTTATCATTAGATTCTACATAAAATTAGTGACATTTTGATATCTTATAAACTAAAAGTGGTAGTTTTCAATTTTATATGATTTTTTTAAAGATTTCATGCTTAAAATTCTGTATTTGTTGTCAAGTTAAAGCATTGAATTTTTAAAAAAATCATATATAATTGAAAACTAGATCATTTTTCATCTATAAGATATTAAAATGCTACTAATTTCTTATAGAATCTAATAATGAAATCAAACAAAAAAATTTGACCCTAAAATTATGTAATTTTAGGGTAACAGAAAGGAAGGGTAGAGGAGAGAACCCCTTCCCTTATTTTCCTAATGAGAAGATGAGATAGGATTCTGTGGAGATAAGGAGGCTACTGTTCACACATTCCCGATATACAACGAAACGAGACTATAAACAATATTTCTTCAAAATATGGACCTATTATCACATCCAAGAACTTTTTCGATTTAATCCCTGGGTTTCGGCTTTTGTGCGTTTCTTTACTTGTTTTCTTTGTTGCCTGATATATCGTTGGGTTACACAGCTACATTTTAGTCTTTTTAACTTGTATCATATAATCTATTAATAATAAAATTGTCGTTTCTCAGGAAAAAAAAAAAAAAAAAACAAGTACTCACCATATGCGATTGGGCTTTCAATGATTTCGCAATTAGTATTGAAGTCCTTGATTCAAAAAGTGGAGCCTTGGCAAACATGAAATATATATTTGTCAAATCTCAAATCCATTAAAGATGGACAAATTATGAAACCCAATAATAATATTCAATACCAAAAATTAAATCTTTTGGTAAATTTGTGATTTTATAAGTAACATTTTCATCAAAATATCCTTTATATGAGTGTACATTAATATTATATACACTTTTAATCAAATTCATATTTTGCATATGTTTAAATAACTATTTTTCTGTTTAAAAACGAAGTCACTTATTTCCTACACTATTTATATCTTTTTCAATTCGAAACTTAGTATCTGTGACTTAAATGGGGCCTACAATATATGTGAGACCTTAGGCTATGACTTTTATCCAAGGAATAAAAAATCGGACCGGATAGTGAACCGGTCGATGTGGAGGGTCAAAGGTCAGTGGGTCAGACCGAGGGTCAACCCGTAGATTAGACCAGGGTTAATAAAAATAATGGGTCTATGTAACTGATCCTATAATTGTGGATCATTTTTGTATGTGTGTTAGTGCTGAATAGTTGTAATCTATTATATGTGCAGTATCTTTATAGATAAATCAATACAATATGATGCAGATATCAAGCTATCATAATTAAAATTTCTAGATCCCATCATAATTACAATATGGTGAGTCTGTGATTGTGAGACACTATAAATGAAGTTCAAGACAGCAAAAAAGGAAGCAAAATAGCATCAGTTTCTAAGAAAAATAATTTTTTATAAGTGGCCTGGGTTGAGCCGGTTTGTGCCGGTTCACGTCGGGTTAGCCCAGTTCACTACGGTTTGGACACTATTAATACACTGCTTTTATCAAAAAAGAAAGTAGAATGAATCTTCACGCTTTGTATATTCCTTTGCACACCGTGTATATATATATAGATAGATATATATTTATATATATATATTTATATATATATATTCATATTCTCAAGTACCTATAAGTAGTCATCCTGACTATAGTTGCTCTAGGCAGCACGACTCTAATGATTGTCAATAACTTTAGTATGAAGTGATTTGAACATTTTTATGCATGGATTGATTTATATTGTTTCAAAGGTCTGCGCAAAATGGTGTAAACTTTATGATCAAGATTGAAGCAATATAATGTCGATTTTTTGCAAGAATAATATGATTGTAAATTGTAATTAGAAATTTGAAAAGAGAGATAGTTGAGTAGCGGGATTAGTTATGAACTTCAATACATAAAATAAAAGTATTAGCAAGGGATTATTATGGATAGACCGTTCCTAAATATCGGAACAATGAATTGTCTCCCATGACATAGGATGAAACACATTGTCTCACTAATTATTTAATGAAGAGAAAGTGAGGTTGCATATTCTCTAACATAGAGTGAAACACATTGTCTCATTAACTAGTTGTTGAATTGATCAATCTTTGAATTCAATTAGGAAGAGATTTAGTCCCTCACTAATTAACTAATTAACAAGGGAACAATCTTGGGCTAATTTGATATGAAATAAAACGATCTAGAGGTACTTCTCTCTCTAGGAGAGAGCGCTTTCCCGGCGTATTAAACGCTGCCTACATCTGATTTGTTCAGTCTCTTCATTTTTCTCAATCTCACCTGTCAAGTTGGTTCTATCTTTCCTTTCTGCTCCGTTGCCTACCTTCATCGTTATCATCTATTGCCTTGCCTTGTTCTTGTTTGTTTCAGTTCATCTTCTTTATCTTTCTCTGCCCTGTTTCCTCATCCTTCTCTGCTATACTTCCTCATCTCCTTTTTGTTGCTATTTTTTTTCCTTCAGCCTCTCTACCTTCTATATCTTTGCCTTATTCTTTCATCTTCTCCGTTCTATTTCTTGCTTCCACCGTTCCACCTGTTTATCCATCCCTTCCATCGCCTCTCCTCCCTCACTTTATTCTTTTCCTCTTTCTATCGCTTTCTATTACCCCTTCTTCCCACTTCCACCGCCTCACACCTCACCTTTTCCGATCCCTTGTCTTTTCCTCTCATACACCGCCTATATATCCATCCCCTTTTCTTTTCCTCTTTTCTCTTACCCCTTGTCCCCACTTGTCCGATCCTTTTGTTTCTGTCTTTCACTTCCCTCCTTTCTCTCTCTTTTGTGACTCCTTTTTCTTTTAACTTTTTTGTCCCTTCTTGATTTCTCTTCATAATCATCACAGTACTAGTGCTGTGATGATTTTTTTTTGGGAACGGGCTTCATGTAACTAATCTATCACTACACATATCAAGGAGTGAAAATTATAACATTAAATATGCTTTTATTTTAAAAAAAATTTTAACTTTATCTTTATTTAAGAATATGTGTTAATATAATATTTTATGCATTACAAACATTCTGTCTCATCATCCATATTTCCAATATAGAGGTAAAATAGTCATAATAACATTAATTGATCACAAGCTGAACTTATATTTGTGAACAAAAAATTTATGGTAATTAGACTTATAATAAAGAACATAGTAGTATATATTATATTTTCTGTTTGTGTTTGTTATTTTTCTGTATGCAAGTTTTTAGGGCTTTCAAAATTTTTGGAACTCTGGTTTATATGCTTACTCAGTAAAAGATAGTTTATTTTTACACCATAGATGCAGACGTCTTCAAGCTTCAACTAGTTTTTGTAAAATCATTTCCTTAAAACTATAATTTTACAATTTACATAACCAAATTTATCTTTTAATAACTCTACTGTGGTAGAAAAGAGAAAATATTATAATAAAGTCTACCCAGTAGAAAATCTTTTGTCAAATTTTTATACAATAACCATGATAGAAAAAGAGTTTAACTAAATAGTATAAAATGCTACCATGGTTATAAAAGAAACAACATTACAAAATCAAGGAAACCGTGATAGAAAAAGATAAAAGTTAAATTTAACAAACCTATTATGGTAAAAAAAATGACACTTATTTCTTACCATTTATCCATGATAGAAAATAGTGAAATTAGTAATTAAAAACGATCATGGATATTAAGCTTTTACTCATCAAAACATTTAACCATGTTAGAAAGAATAAAACCCTACTAACATGGTTATAAAACAAAAACTCATTTTCAAAATTTCAGTTCATAAATAAAAAAATAATAAATGTAACACGTAATGTTCAATTAAATCAGAGTAATGTGGATGGCCCTAATCTAGCAATACACAACATTTACACACAATGACTAAATATACGACGCCTTCCCCAAAGACCTTACTCTAGAGCTATCACTTAAAAGTCTTGGATTTTGGAGGGTGAAACAAAAGTCCCAGTAATTACAATCATATCACTACACATACAAATAAGTGTTCTTAAGGTGTCAAGTGAGACAGATAAAAATCAAAATCACATTACAGCAATAATCATAGAAATAAGCATTTAATCAATTTTTAAGATTATCATTAATCTCCCTTATAACACCCCAACCTTATATCTTTGACAGAACTAATGGGCTACCTACTATCCCACGTGAATGGTAGCTCAATTAACAAGCTCTTCAATCATATGTGATATGGACAGGCCAAAATTCAAAGACCACAAGATTGAACCATGGGTTTCCCCACTTATCAACCAAGTGGGGTGTCATTAGGGGTGTTCACGGGACGGGACCGGGACGACCCCGTCCCGTCCCGTCCCGAAGAAAAGTGTTCGGGACGGGGTTTCCGTCCCGTGTCCCGTCCCGTCCCGAACTTGTCCCGGTCTCGATCGGGACGGGACGGGACAGGCCTTGTCCCGAAACTTTTTCCCAATTAAAAAAATTGACCCAAAAATCTTTTTTTTTTGCAGAGCAACACACTTGGTGGGTGATTTTATAGCATAATTAAATCTCCTCCAGTGCCATGAACACTCCATATTAATACATAATAAACCAAAAACATAATAATTAGAGCAAAAAAAAGTAGCAACAACTACACATTTAAATAGAGTTTAAAAAAAACTTCAAATGTGATGTGTTACACATAGAGTATAGTGGCAGCGGACAAGAAATTTGAGATCAATGAATGGTTGGAACTTAGTTTAGAAGTTAGAGTTATATATTTTTTTAAAAAAAATTCATATATACTCACATATGAGACAGATGACACATGTATTTTTTTAAAAAAAATATGAACATACATATATATATTCGGGACGGGACGGGATCGGGACGACCCCGTCCCGAGTCCCATCCCGTCCCGAAGCGGTACTCTGTCCCGTCCTGGTCTGTCCCGTCAGAGTTGAACAGCCCCAGGTGTCATATCGCCCCTTTGACACGGAATATTAGACAAAAGCCAACAAGTGTACACGTCATGGCCCTCCACCTTATACATATTTATGATCATAATTTTTCACCCCTTATACCTCTTTAATTTTTTCTCATCAAATCAACATACACCACTCCCTCTATCTTATTTTTAAATAGATATCAAATAAATGATTATTATTAACATGTAATAGATACAACTCATTTTTAATATATATATATATACTCAATCCAATAAATAATCATTCAAATCATTTTTGTTTTCAAAAATTTAATCTCATAAGACATTTTAAAAAAATGACATATTATGAGTTTCATAATCACTCAAAAACAACATACAAGTATACACAATGAAAGGAAGGTAGTTACCTCTTGCCTTAGTAACAACAATTACCAACAACTTTTAAACATGTACTAAAATCCCCAATTTAATGGCCAATCTCTACAAATCTACGATTCTCGTTTGTTGAAAATATATACTTACTCTAAGCCCTAGTCTTCAAACTTATTTTACTCTCAACCGAATTTAAACCTCTAAGCTAAGGATATCTCATTGAGTGGAAAAATATTTAAGAAATAACTAGTATGATTTGATAATTTTATGGGTAAAGAAGAGAGTTCATAGACATCCAAACGGAGAAGTCAAACGCCTCGCTTGGCTGGAGTGGGTCGCTGCAGAGTGAAGAAAGAGAGCGAAGGGGTGTGATAGTTCGGTGGGTATATATAATGGTTCGTCGGTCCCCCTTTTTTATATCTATCTATTATCCTTTATTTGCTTTTCTTTTATTCTTTATTTTTTTTTATCTCTCATATCTTCTATTATATAATCTTCTTCTCCTTCTACACACACGATCATCTCTCCCCTCTTATCTCACATCCCCTTTTATCTATAATTTAGAAAAACTTAAATAATCTAATACCACCTAATTGATATTGAAAAATATCTAAAATTCTAAATCAGCCATGATTTTTCAAAAATCTAAACAATTAACATATTGTAACCTATTGTTTTGGGTGTTTATTGAATATATTTTAATAATATATAAATAATTCTAATATCCACCAGGAAATATATTTTCAAGGACTCCAATTAAATCCCACTTAATCTTAATAAATTATATTTATATTCATATATTGTATTTGATATATGCTATACCTCAAATTATTTAATAAATCATATCTTAATTATGTTTAAACAAAATAGGTAAAAACTTGGATGTTACAATTTTAAAGATCTTATACGGTGTTCCACTCTTATCTCTTCGATTTGGAGCAAAGAAATGGCAGCTAAATTGTATACTGCACTTCCAATCGTTTTGGTCAGTTCGTCCTTCATGCTCAATGAAAAAGATGATAGCCTTTGGGTCTTCATCATGTTGCTAGTTCAAAAACCCAATTTCAAAGAATATAAATATTTTAGTTTGTGAACTTTAGTTATATGAATGCCCACTTTGCCCATTAATGCACTTATCGTGTTTGTATTTTACAAATTTGAATGGGCCTTAGGTATGTAAAAGTTAAATGTTTGTATGTGTTTTTAACTTTTTATCTGCTATATATATAAATATTGAATTTCTATAAAATAAAAAACCTTGAGCTAATTTAGCATTGAAATATTTATCAATAAAATTATTGAGAGATAATGAACATTCATTGAGGAACTTGACCCTTTTAAAATTGATTCTTTCTAGAAGTGTTATGACCAAGTCCTTTTTAAGATTAGGTCCATTCATAACATACAATTCCTCTAGTACAAATTGGAATTTGAAAACCATTAAGTTTCATAGGAGGCCATAGATGCACTTCCTTGGTTGAACTCTTCAATCAGGGCTTTCAAGATACTCCATAAATTGATTGGTCAAAATGTTCAATAGTCAATATTTTGTTGATGAAATAGTGAAACGATATATTATCATTACTAAATAAAGAAAATCTACCAGAAACAGCTAAACTGCACACAAAGAACCCAATATTGGCCATCCAATCATTGGGGATCCAAAGAAATTTGTGATTCCCATTCAGACGTCAAAGCACAATCTAGAATGCCGGTGAAAAGTTGAACAAGTAATCCCTAAAATTTGAAAGTTTGAAATTTGTGGATGTTCTTTATACTCTTTGGAAAGTCTTTTGTAAGCTACTTACAACATGTTTTATTATAACAGAGAAAAACTTTTATTCTCATCAATTTTATCTTAAAATTTAATGATTTTTTAAATTTATCCCTATTTAATATACATTCCACCTATTCAAAGAGTAAAAAGTGTACATAATGAAATAATAAATTGTACATTTATATGAAAAAATTATTGATATGAGTTATATATAAGATAAAAAATTATTTTACCTTCCCTTGCTTTATATACCTAATTAGAGGAGTATGTAAATTCAGTAATGTCCTCTTTGCCCGTTAACAAGTGAATACTTTTGCCAACATCAATCATGCATATCAATGAAACATAAAAAGCTAAAATATATGAACCACTAGACTTTGGGGATCAGTGACATGTAGCTCCCTAATGTTTCAAAGTATAAATTTAACATCTCAACATTTTAGTTAGATATTAAGTCTAATGTTGTTGATTTGCTATTAAGTTATTAGCAAAATCTGTCATATCATATTAATGAGCATGCCATGACATGGTAGATGCCATATGTTTAAATTAATAATTAATACTCCCTTCGGTCTTAAATATAAGACCTATTTGTGGGGGAGTTTGGTCCTAAATATAAAACATCTTTCTAATTTTTCTCAATTTTTCTGGAAATTATTCGTATTAATGTTTTTCAATAATATCATATGATTTTAACTAATTTAACTAACATCCTTAATATAATCAAATTAAGTAAATGTATCTTATATTTATGACTGAAGAGAGTAATATAATAATAGTTTTATGTTTTTCCCAAAGATGATTCAAATGTAAGTTTCCAAGGTCAATGAGAAAGGACAACGGTTTTGTTGGTGTTTGAGTGTCATGTTGGTGTTAAAGCAAAAGTTGCTCCCACATAGTTACAAATGAGAGTAAGGAGGAGAGAGAAAGGACGAGGGCTTTTCTTTTTATTGGTAAAAATGATTTTTTTAATTTTTAATGTGAAAACTATATAATTATTGTAAAATTACTAATTATTAATTTGCAGAAATGGTATGTAAAATGTCTGGCCATCCACATTATTCTAACATAAAAGTTTTTGTCACTAATTTAATTGTAACAATTAAAATGATAAGAAAGTTAATTTGACTTTGAAATATCAGCCGTATGGTTGACATAATTAAGTGGATTGTTTTATATATATATATATATATATATATATTTTTTTTTTTTAAAAGAGAGGAAATTGATATCGTTGGACTTAAAAGATATGCCTTCACATTAGACAATTGTGGACAAATATATGGCAAGCTCAACTAACTTGATATTTAGCTTCTTCTTTTTTTTGTTTATTAAAGATCAAAGTATCCTACCCTATAGATGGGAGACTAATCATCCGCTGCTGCTGAACTTGACATTTAGCATTTGTATTAGCTAAAAGACAAAAATCCAAATAAAATAAAATAAAATAAGATAAATCACAAAAACAGGTTCTTATTAGCGGCGCTCTTTCTCACTGAGTTGGTCTCTCTCTCTTCGTCTCAGATTTTTCTCCCCTGCTTTGGCAAGCTTCTTGGTTTTACAACATCTGGCTTCATATATTTCTTTCGCGCAAAAATTGTGGACAGAGTATTGGTAGTTAGTTCCCATAACTTCTGGGTTTCCATCATTTGTTCGGTTATTTAAAATTTGGGTGTTCAAGCCTCCAAGTATCATTCCTTTTCTTTTGGCTCCGAAATTTTCGAGGATTTAGCATTTTAAGTTACCTGCTGGTTCTTCTAAGAAAATCATTAAATTGGGCTGATCGAGTTCGTTTATTTATGACTAAATTTACAATATTCAAGAGTTTCAAACAATTGAACCTTTGTTGTCTTATCATTGCGGTTGGATGATTAATAGAAGACTATCTTTCAAAATTAATCAGGTAGACTTATGCAATGGAGATGATTCAAATGTAAGTTTCTAAGGTTTATGAGAAAGGATGAAGGCTTTGTCAGTATTCGAGTGCCATGTTGGTGTCTAAGCAAATGTTATTCCCACATGGTCACGGGTTCCAATCGACATGAGAGTGAGGAAGTGAGAGAGAGGACGAGCGTTTTTCTTTTTATTGGTAAAATGATTTTTTTAATTTTCATGTGAAAACTATATAATTATCATAAAATTAATTACTAACTATTAATTTGCAGAAATGGTATGTAAGATGTTAGGTCATCATCATTAATCTAATACTAATTTAATGCAAAAATAAAAATATTAAGAAAATTAAATTTAAACTTTGAAATACTCAAGTGGTTGATTCATAATCAAGTGGATTGTTTATACTTTAGAAATAAAAAGAGGAAATTGATATCATTTGACTTGAAAGATATTCCTTCAAGGGTGAGGATTCTCTCTTCTACCCTAGAATTTTATAGTTTTGGGGTCAAATGTTTTTGGCTTGATTTCATCATTAGATTTTACATAAAATTAGTGATATTTTGATATTTTACGGATTAAAAATAGTTCAATTTTTAATTTTATATGATTTTTTAAAGATTCATGTAAAAACTATAAAATTATTGTAAAATTACTAACTATTAATTTGCAGAAATGGTATGTAAGATGTTACGTCATCCTCATTATTCTAATACTAATTTAATGCAAAAATTAAAATATTAAGAAAATTAAATTTAAACTTTGAAATACTAGCCCTATGGTTGATTCATAATCAAGTAGAGCTGGTAATCAGGGCCGGTTAGGAAAGCCCGGGTAGTACAAATATCCTTGGTTTTCGAAGCCCGGCCCTCAAATGGCAGTGCTAAGAGCCAGCTCAGCCTGATTAACGCCAATATACTTTTCTTTAATCTTTTTCCAAAGAAAAAATTAAAGCAATAAAATCCTTATCATCAACACAAATATCAATTTGAAGTTACAATACAAACACCAACAAGCAACAAACGCTAATAAATATTGTATGTAGTTTTAAATAAGTCACACAAAATAAACTAAGCAACCATATTAAATACTAAGCAGCAACAAAGGGACCACCACCACCAATAGTAATTAACATGATAATATAAAATGAATGACTACAAAAAATAAAACATGACAAAATTGATATGAAATTTCAAGAGCCACTACTGACAATTTATTTCTCAGTAATTCATATGTACCAATATAACATATTAATTGTAAGACCAAATTAGTCCGTGCATGGTAAGCAATAATGTTTAGAATAGTTTAGGTTAAATGTTTAATGAATACTTTCAGTGAAAAAGCAGTTGCGTGGGACAAATTTTGGGAAAAACAGAAGGAACAACGTTCAGTGAAAATGATTGAATCCTGTAACATCCTGAAAAATTTATTTCAATTTAGTGATTTTTATCTATTATTTTAATAATTAATTTGGGAAATTATGACTATCTTATTGGAATTGAGGTTTGTTAGGGATTTCTAGTGTTAGTATTTTCCTTATTTTAAGAAACATAATTAATTATTGAATTGAAGGATATAATTTAAATTTTTGAAATTTAATTTGCATTTGAGGATTTTATATGAGTTAGTTGGAGAGATTTAGGTGAAAGAGGAAATTTCTACTTGAATTAAGATTTATTAATAAGGATTTATTTCACAGTATAAGTATGATGAAGATAATTAGGAGCTTGTGTTAATAATTTAAATAAAATATAAAAATAGATAAGTTAGAAGACATCATTACCCTTATATATTTAGATAAGGACCAAAGCTTAATTAGCTAATTATTTAAATTTTAGGAAAGTTACTAAATTAATTATAATTGAGTGTTTTAGTATCTTAAATATATATGTGTATCTAAAGATATATATTAAATATATAGTAGGACTAGGTGGGATACTAAATTAATTGTAACTAAGTGATTTAATATTTTAAATGAATATATGTGTATGTTTATGTGTATATATATAATAAGTGTATATATATATATGGACCATGTGATCCGAAAAGGGAGGCTAATCCCCTGCATCCTTTAAAAATAATAATAATAATAATAATAATAATAATAAAATAATATACACACACACTAACGTATACACACACACATCATTTGGTGGTGGCCCATAACGTGAAGATACACCATCTTCCCTTATTTGTTATTATATATATATATATATATATATATATTAACATTATATCCATAATGATCCATTTATTTTTGTGTGTGGGTGTGTATATATACATGTTACAGTACTTCTCTCCTCATTCAGCGCCGAATTGCATTGTTTTTCTCAGACGTTGGTGGGAGAGTGAAAGAGATTGGGAGAGGCTTAGGTTAGGGTTTGAGGTTGTGGAAGTCTCAAGAGCTTATATTTGTTTTTTTTACTGGTAAGAGATCCTTTCTAAGCCATTATTTTTCCATATTTCCTTAGTTCCTTCTTATAATTTTCGTGGGGCGATTTGGAATTCGAATTTAATCTTGTAGGAGATGAGTGTTAGATGGTTTCTAATGGAATTAAAGTATACCCATAATCAATTAATCATGAATTAAGGGCTTGGGTTTGAATAATTATAGGATATGCTTGAAATTTTTGGGTGTAGGCTTGAAATCTGAAATTGGAGGATTAAATTGTAATTTTAGTGTATCGTTGGGATTATCTAAGTTGGATTAACGTAAATGAGTAATTAATTAAGAGTAATATAGTGGTTTGTTTGTCGTACCATGAGCGTATAGGCTTGAATATGATAGAGTTGATGTTGAGGGATGTATGTGAGCATTAGAAATAGGTAATTGGGCTTTAGTAGAAATTTATGCTTTCTACTTGGTAGATAGTAATTATGTGTAATGCTTGTAGAGTTTGATTCGTGCCAAGTAGCACGAGGGGGAAGCTGCGCTGTTGCGAAATCGGTGCAAGCTGCAGGTAACTACTTCTGCTTGTTTGCATGTGTGTGTGGGTTAGTGAGTATTTGAAACTTATAATTTTGTGGTTGGCTATAGTCTCGATGAACATGAATTTTGAAAGCTTATTTTATAACATAACCTGTTTAGTGGAGTATGTATTTTGAACTAGCATGAAGATGTGTATTGTCATGTTTGGAACGATATTATACATTAAAGGTTATTTCATGATTAGATTTTAAATAATTACTGGATGGGCCTTGTGCCTTATATTTGTTGGTGCTGCATACAATTGTGATCTGATTGTGGTGATTGTGCATGTAATACCGGTTAATTAAATAAAATGCCATCGCGCGATGAGGTTCCTTATTGGCCCACAAGGACTAATAAAAAAATAAAGACGATAATGGGGAGAACGCCCCCGATCTCAGGCGAGGGTTGTGAGTCCCTACTGGACCGTAATATGATACCGGTGGTTTTTGTGATACACTGTGATTTATGATTTTGGTATTATTTTATGTGAATGACATTTGAGAAATTGTTGCATACTGATTGATGATTGAGAAGGTTTGGAAAGAGATGTTGGATATTATTATGCACTTATCTGGTACTTGTCATACGTTTCAAAGTGATATATATATTAGCACTCCACTGAACGCCTTACTAGCACACACCGCACGTAGGCGAGTAGTAAGTGGTTACCTTGGGTCTACCCCACTTTTATCTCACTTTCACAGGTCCGAGTCACGGAGTAGCCGGTCAAGGGAAGGATCCGGGAGCTTCTCACTGATATAGTGAGTTCCTCTGGGCCGTTAGGACAGGGGTTATTGCCACACTTAGACTCATGCATTTTTTATGCTTCCGCTTTGATTTAGCATTATTGTCTCTTAGATTTGATTTGCAATTTCCTTTTATATCATTGTATAGGTGCACTTATCTGAATTAGTCCTACTGCGTTGTAATTAGGTTGTTTTAAATATCCATGTTAGGCAAATCCTTATCTAACATGGATTAACTATTTTATAAGTATTTGCGATTTTAAATATCCATGTTAGCTTCATAATTTTAGAAAGTTCTTTTTCTAACATGGATATATTTGATTTATAAGTGTTGTTTTATTATCCATGTTAGCTTATTCCAATTAGTTAAGTTATTTTCAACATGAGTTACTTTTATAATGTTAAATTCTTTTCTAACTGTGATAGGCTCATTTTATTATTTTGAAAGTTCCTTTTCTATCATAGTTAGACTGCGGAAATTGTTTTATTAAGAATATTTATGGAAATTCTTTTCTAACTATGATAGGCGCATTTTATTATTTTGGAAGTTCCTTTTCTATCATAGTTAGACCGTGAAAATTGTTTTATTAAAAATATTTATGAAAATTCTTTTCTAACTATGTTAGTCATTTAAAATAAGACGAATCCTTTTTTATAACATAGTTAGCTGCTAAAATGGTTTTGAGGTCAGTTAATGGCGACTTAAAATGTTTATAATAAAGCAATTGTTACAAATCCAACTATTAAATATAGAGTATTTGGTTTGGGTAATCATGATGAAGACAAAAGACTTAACAATGAGTTATTGTAGGGTAAATGGTGAGTAATTGTGATATATTACATAAATTAGGAGATATGAAAAAAGTTATAATTAAATTCCAATCATATATTTATATCTAGAACTCAGGGGAGAAGGGATATGAGTGATATTTATATTTTGGATTTTTTATTATTTTTTTTAAATATGAGAAGGGCCAAGGGGGGCCGGCCCTTTAAAGTCCTCGGCCTTATAAGGCCTGCTCGAAAAGCCTAATTCCCTTATGAAGCCTCAAAAATCAAAGGTCGGCCCTCAAAGGGCCAGGGTCTAAAAGGGCCTTCCCGACGGGCTCGGCCCGAATTACCAACTCTATAATCAAGTGGATTGTTTTATACTTTAGAAATAAAAAGAGGAAATTGATATCGTTTGACTTAAAAGATTTAAGGATTCTCTCATCTATCCTACCCCTTCTCTTCCCCTCTTCTTCCCCAAAATTTTATAGTTTTGGGGTCAAATGTTTTTGGCTTGATTTTATCTTTAGATTTTACAAAAAAGTAGTGACATTTTGATATCTTACGGACTAAAAATGGTTCAATTTTTAATTTTATATAATTTTTTAAAGATTCAATTCTTTAACTTAAAAAAATACAAAATTTTAAGCATTAAATCTTTGAAAAATCATATAAAATTGAAAATCGAACCACTTTTCGTCCATAAGATATCAAAATGATTTTAAGCATTAAATCTTTGAAAAATCATATAAAATTGAAAATCGAACCATTTTTCGTCCATAAGATATCAAAATGATTTTAAAAATGGTTCAATTTTCAATTTTATATGATTTTTTAAAGATTCAATTCTTTAACTTAAAAAATACAGAATTTTAAGCATTAAATCTTTGAAAAATCATATAAAATTGAAAATCGAATCACTTTTCGTTCATAAGATATCAAAATGTCGCTAATTTTATGTAAAATCTCATGATAAAATCAAACACAAAAGATTTAACTCCTAAACTATGTAATTTCATAATAAAAAATAAAAGTAAACTAGAGAAAAGAAGCCAAGTCGATCTTGACATTACATACTAATACTAATATATAGACAAATATATGGCAAGCTCAGCTGACTTGACATATGGCTTTTGGTATTAGCTAAAAGACAAAAAATTCAAATAAAATAAAATAAAATAAAATAAGATAAGATAAATCACAAAAACAGATTCTTCGCGGCACTCGTTCTCACTGACTTGGTCTCTCTCTCTCTCTCTGTTCGTCTCAGATTTTTCTCCCCTGCTTTGGAAAGCTTCTTGGTTTTACAACCTCTGGCTTCATATATTTCCTCCTTTTGTTCTTTGGCGCAAAAATTGTGGACAGAGTATTGGTAGTTAGTTCCCATAACTTTTGGGTTTCCATCATTTGTTCGGTTATTTAAAATTTGGGTGCTCAAGCCTCCAAGTATCATTCCTTTTCTTTTGGCTCTGAAATTTTCGAGGATTTAGCATTTTACGTGACCTGCTGGTTTTTCTAAGAAAATCATTAAATTGGGATGATCGAGTTCTTTTATTTATGACTAAATTTACAATATTCAAGAGTTTCAAACAATTGAACCTTTGTTTTCTTATCATTGTGGTTGGATGATTAATAGAAGACTATCTTTCAAAATTAATCAGGTAGACTTATGCAATGGAAATGTATGGATCAATTCTGCTCAATATATTCTTATCACTTCACTTCTCTTATTTTAGGCATTTCTGGGTAGGAAATGGAGCCAAAGTGCGCAATCAAGAAAGATGCCACTGAAGTAATGTTTATTCATCATTTCCTGACATGTTTGCTTTTTCTCGTGTCTTTAATTTATAATTTTTTTTTCCCCTTGCAGTTAATAGGCAACACCCCGATGGTTTATCTGAATAATATTGTTGATGGGTGCGTGGCTCGTATTGCTGCTAAACTAGAGTCCATGCAGCCCTGTTCAAGTGTCAAAGATAGGTACAAATTTCCTTTCTTTGACTATACTTATCTCTTCTGTCCACTAGAATTCTTAATTAAAATTGTATAATGATAACCTTCTCCATCATGTTCAGGATTGCTTTAAGCATGATCAAAGATGCTGAGGATAAAGGCCTAATAACACCTGGAAAGGTTGGTCATGGAAAGTTTTGCTGTGTATAGATTTCTTTTGCGGCTTAAAGCTTGTAGTTATGCAATTATGAACTTTCTCACGTGATCTATTTTTCCCTTTTTTCTTTTCTTGTTTTGTTTTGCCAAAAATACCATAGAAATCCCAGTTATGTTCGTCAATCCTGGTTCCATGATGACAAACGTGCATATTTCATTCAGATTTGTTAATATCGTTGCTGCTATATGTTTCAAGGAATTCATTACGCAATAATTTGGCCATCATTTCAGATTTGCTATGGAAAGTAAATGTTCTGTTGCATTGAACTAGTGTTCATATAGATCAATGCATTCTTCAGAAAACTTTCAAGCTCACTGATATGTTTGATAATGGTGGCCAAAGACTGTCCTTGTGGAGCCTACAAGTGGCAACACTGGCATAGGATTGGCATTTATTGCAGCATTGAAGGGCTACAAGGTTTCTGCGGTCATGCCATCCTATGTAAGTCTTGAGAGAAAAATTATACTTCGAGCATTTGGAGCTGAGGTATACTTGACAGACGCTGCCAAAGGAGTTGCTGGGGTTTTTGCGAAAACAGAAGAACTGTTAAGCAAGATACCTAATAGTTTTATGCTTCAACAATTTGATAATCCTTCAAATCTACAAGTATGACCTACATTAATCTTACTTTAATGACTGGTTGAGAGTTTTCAAATACTCGGTTGAGAAAACTTACTATCTGTTTCTGTTATTTTAATAGATCCATTATGAGACCACAGGCCCTGAGATTTGGAGAGATTCAGGAGAAAAAGTTGATGCCTTGGTTGCAGGGATAGGAACTGGAGGGACAATAGCTGGTGCTGGCAAATTCCTCAAAGAAAGAAACCCAGATATCAAGGTTTCTGTCATTAATTTGCTTGTTTTACTGGTTGAACAAGAGATTAAAGGAATTTTTATTCTTGAAATTTATCCTAGTCTCATGATTTCTGCTGATTTTGCCCAGTTGTATGCTGTAGAACCAGCTGAAAGTGCGGTCTTGAGTGGAGGAGAGCCTGGTGACTTCATTATTCTTTGTATATATGACTAAATCTTTGTGATTGTTTTTGTAGTGTATAAGAATTAAGTAGTTGAAATCCATAAAATTCATCCTGCATTAGAGTCTATATTCCTTCAAAAAGAATTTAGAACAAATCAAGGAGATCATCATGAATTTTGGATCGATATACATGTATTGGAAAAAGTGTGAGCCTTGAGCAACGGTAAAGTTGATGCTAGCTGATTTGGATGTCACAGACTAGAAATAACCTCTTTGCATGCACTCGTGGAGGGGGTAAGGTTGCGTACATGTATTCCTCCCTAGATTCCATTTGATGGGAGCCTTGTGCACTCTTTATATAGATACATATATATATTGAAAGCTTTAATCCAGACTGATAGCCATCTAAATTACAAACTTCATTTCCTAATTTATCACTTAATGGTAGCATAATTGTTTGTTTGGGTGGCATGCATAAATCTGTAAACATGTCTTCTTTCATCATGAGGAAAACATTATACAACAGCATAAGGAGGATTGCTGACTGCCTTTTTCACTTCCATGTGTTGAAGGAAAGCATTTAATCCAAGGAATTGGTGCTGGTATTATTCCAATTTTACTGGACGTTGATATGCTTGATGAAGTTATTCAGGTAGCTTTCAAAAATTAGTATACGAAACTCAATTATGATCCATTGAATGTGCATTGTGCATTAAGTGACAGTGAAATGCATTGGTCCATACTATGTATTACGCACAAATGTGCATACATACATTTGTATATATTCTCTACAAGCATGTCAATATTTCACAAAATTTTAAAACTAGTATGTGTCTCATGCCTTAAACAATGTCCAAAGAATAGGTCGCATTCATCATGACTTATAAGAAGTGCGGTTTGTTAGAGTTTGGAGTTTTTATATTATATTTATACACACACACACACACACAAAAATGTGTTCTCTGCTATTTTCTGATTCAATGGCTTCCTGCCTACCATGATTTTTAAATTGCAGATATCAAGTCAGGAAGCAATAGAAACTGCTAAGCTGCTCGCTTCGAAAGAAGGTTTATTGGTATGGTACCAAACTATAAATTATATGCATATCTGGTTTCATTTTCATGGATATGCAGAATGATTTGTTACCATAGTCTTATTCCTATTGAGTATGTAGGTTTTTCTTATTACAGAGTTAGTCTTATTCCTATTGAGTATATAGGTTTTTCTTATTAGAGAGTTCCAAATTCTGATTTTCTTTTCTTGGTTTGGTATTTTATTTTGGCTGATACGCAAATACTGCCTCTGCAGATGGGAATTTCATCTGGAGCAGCTGCTGCAGCTGCAATAAAGTTAGGAAAGAGACCAGAAAATGCAGGAAAACTCATTGTTGTAAGTGATGATATTTTTTAAATAAATTGGACAGAAATTGTAAGATGGCCATCTTCTAAAAATCTACACAAATTATGCGAATCCATTCATCTTATAAATGCACATCTTTTTATTTTGAGTACTTATTAATCAACCATATTTGGTCAAGTCCTTAACCACACTGATTGGAGAATAATGTCCATTGTGGAACGTGGTATTGTGTTTTTTTGCATTTGTTTTCAACAGTGTAATCAGAATGCTAAATATTGGATGGTTAATTTGAAATTGGAGTATAATGCAGAAGTCTGTCCTTGCTTCTCAGGTGATATTTCCCAGTTTTGGAGAGCGCTACCTCTCGACACCATTGTTTGAATCCATTAGACATGAGGTTGAACAAATGACGTTTGAGTAAAGCTCTAAAATCCCGAAAGCAGTATTTGGAATTGTAACAATCCAAAAAGAATTTATAATTATGTCTAGCAAGTAAGTGCAACTATGTATGGACTCTCCATTTAGGGCTCTTGATACCCCATTCCTGGTGTATAAGAATATTTTGATTGTTCATGTGTCTTAAATTTTTCTCTTTGTATGTGGCTTTGTATTCCAAATATTAAAAGAGGTGATAGAATGTAAAGATATTGGTTGTTAGGTTTGTTTTATATTTGTTAAATAGTTTATTTAATTTGGTTAGAAGGCACGTGTTATATAGTGATGTACAGACCCATGTGAAAGTAAGAAAGAGAGATTCATTTTCTTGACTTTTCCTCTACTCTGTCCCGTACCCATCTTCTCTGTCTCAAAACCTTTCTTCTTTCTTTCTTCATCACAGTCACCATCGTCACATGGTACCAGAGCTTCCATGGCTAATTCTTCATCAATTTCTGTAGATGGTAATGGCACTGCTGGTGCTGGTGTTAGTAATTCCTCAACTGTTGATCCTATTCAGAATTTTTCTAGCCCTTATTTTCTACATCCGAGTGAAAATCCAGCGATTGTCTTGGTAACTCCTGTTCTTAGTGGACCAAATTATCACACATGATCTAGGGCTATGAAGATGGCACTACAATCTAAGAACAAACTCCAATTTGTTGATGGTTCGATTTATGCTCCACTGAGTGTAGACTCGTTGTATTCTTCCTAGCTACGATGCAACACGATGGTTTGTTCTTGGATTACACGATATCTATCTCCAACCATCGCGCAAAGCATCTTGTGGTTAGATAAAACATATGATATTTGGTCAGATCTGAAGGATCGATTTGGTCAAAGCGACATCTTTCGTGTTGCCGAATTACAGGATGAAATATTTTCTCTAAAATAAGGAGACCTCTCGGTTAGTGAATTCTTTACTAAATTGAAGATTCTTTCGGATGAATTTGTGACTCTGCGACCTATAACACGTTGTAATTGTGAATTCACATGTTCTTGTGTTGTTTACCGTGAACAAGATTATGCTCTTAGATTCTTGAAAGGCCTAAATGATCGTTTTACATCTGTGAAATCTCAGATTATGTTACTTGATTCTCTGCCTTCTGTGAATAAGATTTTTTCTATGATTTTGCAACAAGAGTGTGAGATGCATTTAGGTATTGAGACGACTATTTTGTCCAATAAAGGACCATCATGTTCTTCTAGTTCTGGTTCTTCTAATTCTTTTTCTGGATCTGGTTCAAAGAATTTTGTGGCTAGTGGATCGTCTAACACCAAATTATGCACCTATTGTAATCGGCCTCGTCACACAGTGGATACATGTTATCGTAAACATGGTTTTCCACCAGGTTTTAAGTTCCGAAATCAACCTTCTGCATCAGCTTATAATTTCAATCTCAAGATCCCTTATTATCACCTGTCACAGAGTCAAAGAACAATTCTCCTGGCATCTTATCTACTCCATCCCCTCAATTTACTCCTAAACAATATCAAAAGCTTCTTGAACTTGTCAAGTCTAATGTTTCTTCTTCTTCATCATCTACTTTAGCACCATCTGTTCATAATATTCAGTCTCTTTCCTCCTCTCATCAAAATTCGGGTAAATTCTCTTTTCTTGCTTCTTTTTCTCATCATACTTCTTGGATTATTGACACCGGTGCTACAGATCATGTTTGTCACACTCTTTCTTCTTTTTGTGATTATAAGCATATACCTCCTATTTCTGTCAAGCTTCCAAATCGAAGCTACATCACAGCTACTATATCAGGGACCATACGTCTTTCTGATTCTCTCATTCTTCATAATGTCTTTTACATTCTAGATTTTGCCTTCAATATACTTCCTGTCACCAAACTCACTAGTTCCTTAAAATGTTGCTTTATTATTTTGTCTTACATTTGTTATATTCAGGGTCTTTTTCCCTGGAGGACGATTGGTTCAGCTGAAGTATTTGAAGGACTTTACTTTCTTAATCCTGCACAAATTAACCCAATTGTGGCCATTTCAGTTGTCCCATTTAATGTTCATCATTCTACATCTTGTGATGCACCTTTAAGTACTTCTTTTGATTTGTGGCACCATAGACTTGGTCATACTTCTTTTTCTGCTTTTGAAAGTTTTACATCAGCAATTTCTTTTTATACAATGTAATGTCAAGCCTGATCCTTGTGATGTATGCCATATGGCTAAATAGAAACGTTTGAGTTTTCCTATCAGCACTTCATCAAGTGATAAAATTTTTTCGTTGGTTCACACAGATATTTGGGGTCCCTTTCCTGTTCCTTCCATACGAGGATTCAAGTATTTTTTTTACTATTGTTGATGATTTTAGTCGTTTTACATGGATTTTTCTGATGAAATCAAAATCTGAGGTTCGTGTACATCTTCAAGCATTTGTTACTCATGTTGAAACTCAATTTGATGCTAAAATTCAAACTATCCGATCTGATAATGGGCTTGAATTTTCTATGGAATCATTTTATAAATCTAAAGGCATTATTCATCAAACCTCTTGCATTAAAACACCTCAACAGAATGGTACTATAGAGAGAAAATATCAACATATTTTGAATGTTGCTAGGGCTCTTTTGTTTCAAGCTAAGCTTCCAAAGTTGTATTGGTGTTTTGCTATCTCTTATGCTGTTTTTCTTATTAATAGACTCCCTTCTTCAATCATTCATTCTTCAACACCCTTCAACTTACTTTTTTCTCAATCACCATCTTATTCTGATTTGAGAGTTTTTGGTTGTTTATGTTATGCATCAACTTCTTCTCATAACAGGTCTAAATTTGATTCTCGGGCTTCTAAGTGTCTTTTCCTTGGTTTTCCTGAAACTACTAAAGGTTATATTCTTCTAAATCTTCATTCTAACAAGATTTTTGTTTCTCGGGATGTCATTTTTTATGAATTTGTGTGTCCTTACTTAGGTGCTACATCACTTGATCCTTCTTCTATTTCACTTCCTGCTGATATACCTTTCCTTGATTACTCAGTTCTTCCTTATTCTTCTTCTTCCTCTCCTTCTAGTTCTTCATCTCTAGTTTTTTATTCATCTTTAGTTTCATTTGACTCATCCTCTGTTATTCCTTGTCCCACCCATGTTTCTTCTAGGCCACATAAACCACCTACTTATTTGCAGGATTATTATGTTTCATCCTTCACTACTTCAACTGTGCCATTTTCTTCTAGTGATAGATATCCGATTTCTTCTGTCCTTTCATATCATTCTCTTTCCCCATCCTATAAACACTTTTGCTTATCTCTTTCTTCTGATGATATTCCCACTACCTATCGCCAAGCTTCTAAACACAAACCTTGGATAGATGCCATGGCTACTGCAATTAAGGCTCTTGAACAGAATAATACATGGATCTTAACTCCTTTACCCAATGGGAAGCATCCCATTGGTTGTAAATGGTTTTTACTAAGAAATATAAGTCTGATGGGACTCTTGATCAGTATAAAGCCCAGTTGGTTGCCAAAGGTTTTAGTCAAACGGAGGGTATTGATTATTTTGAGACTTTTTCTCCTGTTGCTAAGATGACTACTGTTCGATTAATTCTTGCTCTAGCTTTTGTCCATGATTGGCATGTTCAATAGTTAGATGGTAATAATGCTTTCTTACATGGTGATTTGGATGAGGAAGTTTATATGGTTTTACCTCCTGGTTTTAAATCTTCTAGTTCTAATCTTGTATGTAAGCTTCAAAAGTCACTTTATGGTCTTAAACAAGATAGTAGGCAGTGGTTTCAGAAGTTGTCATCGACACTTATTTCTTATGGTTATACTGAATCTAAAGCAGATTATTCTATCTTTATTAAAGCTTCTGGAACTAGTTTCACTGTTTTATTGGTGTTTGTTGATGATATTCTGCTTCCTGGCAATGATTTGTCTGAGATTGAGGCTATGAAACATAATCTGGATATGCTTTTTAAGATCAAGGATCTTGGTCCTGTTAAGTACTTTCTTGGCCTTGAGGTTGCTCGAAGCAAGGCTAGCATTTCAGTGTGTCAACGGAAATTTAGTATTGATCTTTTGACTGAAGCTGGTTATCTAGATTATAAACCTGCTTCTACTCCAATGGATAAGAATGTTAAATTGAGTTTGGATTCTAGAAAATCTTTGTTGGATCCCACATCTTATCGTCAACTTGTTAGTCGCTTATTGTATCTTACCACTACAAGACCAGGCATTTCTTTTGCAGCTCAACAACTTAGTCAATTTATGGCTAATCCTACGGATGTTCATCTTCAAGCTGCACATCGTGTTCTTCGCTATCTCAAGTCTACACCAGCAAAAGGACTTTTCTTTCCTTCTAAATCTGATTTTCAGGTGAAAGGTTTCAGTGATAGTGACTGGGCTACTTGTGTTGATTCTAGAAGGTCTATTACTAGATATTGTGTTTTTCTTGATAACTCTCTTATATCTTGGAAGTCTAAGAAACAAAGTGTTGTCTCTTGTTCTTCCTTTGAAGCTGAATATCAGGCATTAGCTATGACCACTCGTGAAATACAGTGGCTTTTGTATTTGCTGGATGATATTCATGTGCCTCGGTCTCGTGTTGCTTTATTATATTGTGATAATCAATCTGCTATACAGATTGCTTCTAATCCCACATTCCATGAGCGCACCAAACATATTGAGTTAGATTGTCATTTGGTCAGAGCTAAAGTACAGGAGGGTGTCATTCATCTTCTTTCGTTGTGTTCTCAATATCAATTAGCTAATATCTTCACTAAACCGCTTTCTTCAGCTCCATTTCATTTTCTTTTATCCAAGCTGGGCATGATTGATATACATGCTCCAGCTTGTAGGGGGGTGATAGAATTTAAAGATATTGGTTAACAATTCTGTTAGGTTTGTTTTATATTTGTTAAATAGTTTATTTAATTTGGTTAGAAGGCACGTGTATATATAGTGATGTACAGACCCATGTGAAAGTAAGAAAGAGAGATTCATTTTCTTGACTTTTCCTCTGCTCTGTCCTGTACCCATCTCCTCTATTTCAAAACCTTTCTTCTTTCTTTCTTCGTCACAGTCACCATTGTCACAAGAGGGAAGGGATTTATTGGGTATGCCTGTATGGCAGCAATTATGTATTCTAATAATCATTGAATGAGATGTTTGCCATCAGCTTAGAAAGAGGGAATGGGAATTAAGAATCTTATTATAAGAAGGATAATACAAAATTATGACCCCATGACAACTTTTTTTTATACAAAAATTATTTTAGGAAATGGGTTGGACTCACCCACAATTCAAGGGTAAGGCTCCTAACTCATGATCAAGTGGAGTCTATCCCTGTGTGCTATGGAGCATGTTAAGCAAGCCATTTTTTCTGTCCACTCAGGTAGGTTTAACCCAGCTTCACTAACTTGACTGTGAAACGCCTCTCCAAACGCCACGATTGGAGCCACAACTAAATAGTACTCCCTAGGAATCAAACAATCGTAAAATGGTCGAATGTCCAACTCTTTCACCAGATGAACCCACGGAAGACGAATATGACCCCATGACAACTTTAATTTGCATATGTAATATGTATTTTCTTATATTTCAACTCTAAAAATATTTAAATGAGTACCACCCTTGTCCTTAATATAAGACACATTTTAGAATATTTGTACGATTCTTAATAGAAGTCATTCATAAAAAGTTACTGGCATTAAATTATTCTTCTTTACAACTTCCCTTGTTAATTGTGTGGATTGTGTTTTAAAAGGGATAAAGGTGCACCCATCGCCCTTAAAATGTTTTTGAAGATATAGCTATGAAGTTATAGCCAGCACAATAGAATATTTAAGAGTGGATTATTGGGCTTAAGTTAGTAAAAATGAAGCAACCCCACCCGTAATGTAAAAGCTTCCTTAAGTCCGCATCTATGGGGCACTGTTCATCTTCTTCGTGAACTAGGGATGGAAGCGATAGAAGATGTTCATCAAATCATCTTACTTAACCCACCAGGCTACAACTCTCAATTTCCATTAACAAAATAACCCTCTTCTCTTTTCCTCAATACTTCAGGGTTAATCCCACGAAATAGTAACAATCGTGTGATTTCTATTGTAGGGTCAACACTTTTTTATCCCAGACAAGCTTTGATCAGCAAATTGAATACAAATGGAGCAGAACCACAATTTTCACAAGTCTTCGCAATATTTTTTAATACTTTGATTTTTAATAATATATCAGTTTGATTTATTTGGAGAAATTAAGGAAACAAAATAAATTATTTTAAATAATTTATATTTATAATAATTTCTCCATACTAACTTAGATGACATGTGTTATAAAATCTAATAGCGTATGTTAGGATATTAATTAAAGTAAGTCTGTTAGATATTAACCAGATTTGACACCATAGTATATCACGTGTCACATGCACCTCTATATATTGTACAAAATCAATCAAAGAGAAACAAATCATTTCATTCTCTCCTCATATCTAATCTCTCTCTCTCTCTCTCTCTCTCTCTCTCTCAGGGGTATCAAAGCTATAAGGTTTAGCGTCAATAGAGATTTCGACAAAACCTCTTGATCCGTCAATTCTGTCTCCTATCAATGGAAGGATGTTGTAACATTCTCTCATCTCATCTCCGTTAAACTCGAGGAGCACAATTATATTATCTCCAATGGAAGCAGCATATCACTACGGTAATTAGAGGACATGATCTACATCAATTTATTAGCAAGAAGTCCAAACTGCCAACGATGTATGTAGCAACTAATGATAATAATAAAGGATCAACATGAATCCTCCTTTTCTTGAGTGACAACATCAGGTAAATTACTAATGTCATGGATGTCCTGTTCAATGTTAGAAAGACTTATCACTAGGATTGTTGGATGCAAAACATCTCTCCAAATCTGGGAGAAACTTCAAACTTTGCATCTCAGATGAAAGCTTAAGTTCATCAACTCAAGACTTTTCTTAAGTCTATCAACAAACAAATCTTTCAACCAACTCTTATATGCTTCAATTAAAGAGCTATATTGATGCTCTGGTGGCAAATTGTCATCCAATTTTGGAAGCAGATTATATTGAGCATATTCTCGAAGGTCTGCTAGAAGAATGGTCATTGTAACATCTTAAGTTTTCGAACTATGATTGGATTGAAGAATAGAGGAGTAGTGTAGGGATCTATGACATGTTTGGAAATTATAAGGTTTATGTTGATGGATTTATTAGAGGAAATGGGGTTGTGAAACTAAGAGTATTTTAATCTAAGGGTTAAAGGGCATTTTTGCCTCGTAAGTTATCTGATTTGGGCATTAGGCACCATGAAGTTTTTGATGGGCCAAATGTGAGCCAGAAGTTTATAAAATGAGGGCAATTTGGATCATTTGTTAACTAACCCTAACAATCAACGTTGTTGACCAAAATTTGCAGAGGTGGCAAGACCATGTGGCATCCAGCTCACTTTTTTTCATTGTTAGAAAACTCAGATCAGACCGGCAGGTCCAACCGGAAACCTAGTGAATTGGCCATTTGTTCAATCTGGTCCACGCACTAAACAGGGGGAAGCTTCAGTCCGGTGGGATCTGGGTTGACTTGCCCGTTTCAACTTCAAACCCGGCGGGTGGGGCGGGCCAGAGAAGAACCAGAATCAGAGAAGAAACGTGGAACAACTTTAAGTCGAAAAAGAAGTAGAAAGTGTTTTCACTCAAAAATAAAACGGGAACCTGGGAATATGAGGAGAATGAAGAAAGTTGTTGGCTTTATTGCCACCAACCGAAGAATGAAGATCGCAGATACCAGATGCTGGCAAAGAGAGATGGTGCCGGTGGTGAAAGTTGAAACGTTGAAAGAGAAACGAAGAAGACACTGCGAAGTGAGAAGAAAGAGAAAACAAAGAAATCAAATGGATTTGAATATCATGTGCTTTAAATAAGGATTTGACATTTTGATTTCTCTGCTTTTATTTTCCCTATTTTTTAGGCACTGATATTGGCAAATCTCAACAACCAACCATACAAATTTTTTCCCAAGAATCACCCTTTCAATTAAATATATATCGTTCTCCTTTTTTTTTTAACCATATGGCTATGTTTGGTACATAGCAATGGATTTGAAGGAGTAGGAGTGTGGTTGAGAAAGAGACTTTAAAATCATGTTTGGTACATGACAATATTGGGAGGGAATGGATGCATTAAATTTATTTTATAACCATATACAAATCATAAAAGTACTATAATACCCCTCTTAAAAAATACCCAATGGAATTAAAACTACCACCTCATCCTAGTTGATGTAAACACACAAAAAACCCTCTATGAAAAAAATGCATCATATGGTTCAGCAGCTCAACCACGCTCTAGGAAATAAGGACAATAGAAAATGCTTGTGGTATAAATGAATCTGATTTTTTTTTCTTTTAAATAAGACAGATAGACACAAGTAGAACAAAACACATAAAATAATATGAGGCTAAAATTTGTCTTTTATGTAATAACACTGACTCCAGTGCAAAAACAAGAGACAAAGTCAAGGTATAAAACAAAGTTTTTCTGGACAAACTATAATAACAGTCCAATAACAAAGAAACCAAATATAGATGAATAAAAAAAATCGAACAGTGGAGAATTAGATTTAGTTTCTCATTCAATCAATAATAGTCTCTCACTATTCTCAAGAAATATTCGGTGGAGAAAAACTACATATGCCAGTGGAGAAGAATGACAGATGAGGGAGGAATAGTTTACTAGTGAAGAAGAAACGTGCGACAGCTCCTGATGGGAAAGGTGAGCAAGAGTGATGAGAGGCAATGAGAAGATTATCCTAACCTAATTAGGTCAAAATAAGAGGGGTAATGTTGTTTGAAATTATTATAACCAAGGATATTTTTGTCCTGAAAAATTTCAATCCCAGTATTGAAATTGTAATACCAGTGGGAGGTGGGTTTACCCATCCCCACATATGTGGGAATGTTCAATTCCAAAGTATTACTAATACCACCTACCAAAGAATAAAAAAACACATTCCCAATCCCTCATCCCCATTCCTACGTACCAAACATAGCCATATGTTATCGTTGCAGTGTTAATCTTTTTAACATATAAATATATAATATATTTGATCAATTTTTTAGCAAAGATTTGATTAAAAAATTTTCAAGACCGACACTTTAAGAAAATAAATTAACAGTTGAATAAATAGTTTTAAAATAATTTAAAAGAATTTAAAAGATTGGAATTGAGGTAACATTTAAAAAAATAATATTTTATAATCACATATCAACCACTAAGACATTTTGGCAAAAGAATCAACCAATGTAATATAATCTCAACTAATTTAACTTAATTTAATCAATCTCCTATATTTTAGTTATTGTTGATGTATTTTAGTACTATTACATGTAGATTATTGTTGTATTTTTTTTTTATATTTTGTCACTAGTGAAAATCAATGTTGATGTATTTTCTTGTTATCAATTAAATTATATTATTTTAATGTGGCAGGTTCGACTCTAAGTTGACCCCAGTTAGACCAATGACCCTTGACCCAATATATCGACCGATTTAATACTCGATCCGGTTTTTTTAACCTGGCTTTTTTGGGAAAATTACAACCAGGTCCCTCATAAGGGATTTAATGACAACCAAGTCTCAATCAATCATCAAATTACATTGAAGTCCCAAGGGACCTATGTGATATTAAATGGTTTGTCATTGTCTTGTCAATATCAGCTCTTTGAGTTGTCAATGCACAACTCAATAGTTGTTAAAGAAAGAGATGCATTGACAACTCAAAGAGCTGATATTGACAAGTTAATGACAAACCATTTAATATCACCCAGGTCCCTTGGGACTTCAATATAATTTGATGATTGTTTGTGACCTAGTTGTGATTAAATCCCTTATGAGGGACCTGATTGTGATTTTCCCAACAAAAAAAAAAAAGCCAGCTCCCTACTTTTTTTCATATCAGATTTTTTAATAATTTTTTTTTTTAAAAAAAACCTTCGTTTCTCTCTCTTCACTCTCCATCTCCCTTGCCGCCATTGAAGCTCAAGTTCTTCTCCTACTTTTCCCAGAAAATAGCGCGTGCCTTCAAATTTTCCATGTTTCTTCGCCATAAGCTCAAGAAATATCATCCAATCTCAAAATTTTCTTCCCCCACTAAAGCCCAATTCCTCACACTCTGTAGTACATTCTCTTTGCCATGAATAAAATCATTGATAAAGAAAAACTGAAAAACCACGCTGAATCCTTCCTCCATCACCATCGTCGTATTGCTTTCCATTCTTCCTTTCGAGATGCAGAAAGATTATGGGTTTGTGATTTTAGATGTAGCTTTTATTATGGTTCTGTGAATCTCTTGCCCAGAAAAATAAAAAATGTTAAAAAGTTATTTACAATCACAAAGGCAAAAACTTTTGTTGACACAAGGCAGATCCAGGGATTGTAAGTGAGTTTAGAGTCATCGCCGCCAATGATGGTGGACTATGACAACGAATTGCATCGCATCACCAAACTGTAAGTGGAATGCGGAGGGGGAGAGAGCACGAAGCCAACTATGTGTTATGTTCTGAGGGAGCACTGAGGATGTGACGCCGGCGGCGGCGGAAGAAATCAGTTTCAAAGTAATCGACGTAGGCAAAAAGGATTTACAGATTCATCTTCTTTGCACCCTTGACAGATTCGAGGTTGCTTTTATTTTTCGTTCTTCACCTGTCACTCATCTTTAATTGCTCCTATTCTAGATTTTTTTCTACTCCATCCTTATTTAAATCTTTTGCTACGGTTCTATTTATTCTGCAAGTCTTATCGACTTGGAGATTAAGACTTGGTCCTCTTCTTCTAGTCTTCTCACTCTCTTCACATTATTGACCAATCTTTTGGTGATAGAGAGATGTTCCTCCACCAGATAAGCCCTCTTTTATAAAACAATCACTGTGATGATGATCGGGTTGACAATAGCGAAGAAATATTTTGTTTAGATGGGTTCATTTTTCTCGAGACAAGTGATGCATATTACGCATGATGGTGTTGATGTTGGCGGTCTCTCAAGTATGACAATGATGACATGGCATAATTTGTTGGATGAGGAGGTTGATTGTATTGGTTGCCATGTGTACCTTTAGTCAAAATTAACAGTTTTTAACCTTTTTAATGGTAAAGTCAAAATTGCCGGTTTTTTTTAAACTTTTGGGGTATATTTGGCCCATCAAAACCTGGTGTCCAATGCCCAAATCGGATAACTTTCGGGGTAAAAATGCCCTTTAAACCTTTAATCTAATTAGGACTTCATATGTGCATGGTAGAAATTGTAAGAAAAATGGAAGAAATCAAAGTGAGAGGGGCTCTTCTGTATTGATCGCCGCAGAGAGCAAAGCAATTGAAGAAGTGCGCTACTGTGCCTCTCACTGCAACGAGCATCTTTGCTCAGCATTACGAGAAAAGCTCATGTGGCGAGCTTACTAGAGGGCTCAACACAACGAGATAAAACTCGCCACAGTTTTCAAGTAGCAAAGGTCATTATCTTTTGTAATTGCATAAATATGATGTTGCCTAAATCACATCAAATGGGTTTGATAATTTAGGAATATGATGTGCCTAAATCCATGGTTCAAAAACCCGGACCGGACCTGCTGGTTCGGACTGGAAACCGCCGAACCGATTATGAGTCCGGTCTGATGTAGTGCCTGAACCGGGGGGAGTGTCAGCCAGGATGAACCGCCCCTGAACCGTCATAACCCGGGTAAACCGTTGGGTTGATATGTGCAGAAAAACAGTAAGACACTGGTGCGAATGACTCAAGCAAAACGGCAATCTCCCTCTTCAATCTTTCAAATAATTGTGCATCAATACCATTGCTGTGGAAAGCTTTGATTTATCTAAGAGATCCAAGTTTGGAGGTTGAGTGTGGCCACTGGCTAGGTTCGCTAGGAAGAGAGAGTAAAGCGGCTAACTTTCACCTATCAGTGGAGGGAGCAATATGGAAGAGGGCTAGGGTTTTGTTTGACTGCCATTTATGGGCTTGGGCCCTCATTAAATTAAAATACATGATACTACTTTTAATTCATTTAACCCTTATTATTTTTCCTTGTTAATATTTAATTTAACTCTAAAAATAAGCTCAAAATAAATAAAATATTTGATGGCCTCACGTATAAAAAAATCAATGGAAACATAGATATCAAAAGATTTTACCATATCATTTTTATGGAATAGAAGATGGTTGATAAAATATAATATAATTGTTGTATTTTGAATTTTACCATATCAATTTTATTGGTATTTGTATTTTGGTTTGTAGAATAACCATTTTCTTTTATTCTCTCTATAGAAACATATCTATCTATATTTATATTATGATATTAGTGATAATTAATGTTATAGTATTTTATTATTATCAATAAAATTATATTATTTTAATATGACCGATTTGACCCCCGATCCGACCAGTAACCCTTAAACCAGTGCCTCGTCTGGTTCAATATCCGGTTTGATTTTTTGAACCTTGCCTAAATCAACTTTAAGAGGCAGTACCTTTTTTTTCCAGCCATACTAGAGTAGCTACTACTTCTTCTTAAATATATGATCTATTTTTTACGTAAATAAAAAGTTTAGGTGAGTTGGGTCCCGGGGGCTAACCAGGGCCAAGGCAGGCTTCCGGACTCAAAGAGAGCTTATAGAGGTACTTATGATTACCCACCAAAAAGCTCATCACATCGGTAGGATTCGAACCCATAACTTTATGGTTATAAGCCAAGTTCTTTATCAACTGGACCAACCTTAGTTGGTAATATATGATCTATTTGAGTATGTGGGCTTGTTCCTAAATATAAGACATCTTTCTATTTTTCTCACATTTTTTTTCTAAATTATGCCTATTAATAATCTTCAATTATAAACAAGCAAGAGAGGAAGAGTAAGAATAAAGGAATATGGTTTGAGTGTTTTGGCAATATCATGTGATTTTAATTAATTTAACGAAAATCCATAATCTAATTAAATTAGATAAATAAGTTTTATAATTCGGAAAGGAGGGAATACTATTTATTTATTTTTTTTGGCCTCCTTAATCTTTCTTGACATTTTGCAGAATGTGTTAATGCATTTTTTTAGTTGAGGTGATTCATAAACAAAATCTCCTTATAAAAAAACGCTTCATCAAGATAATTAAACGCCACAGAAGATGAATATATTTATGAAAAAAAACATATCAGGGCGCTTTTCTAACAAAGTGCTGCAAAATACCCCCAACCAAATTTGATGCTTTCATAGTGCTACATAAACTATTGTAGCACTTTTGTAGCAGTTCGAAAGTGCTACAAAATGCAAAAAATAAGTGCTACAAATCAATATTTTTATAGTAGTGTAGAAGAGAGAAAGGAGTGTAAGGAGTAGATGAAGGACCACCAATATATATATATATATATTTATATATATGTATATATAATTGACAATTAATTTTACTGTAAATGGAGAAAATAACAAACACAAACTATTTAATTGCTCAGTGTGTTGTCAGATTTGTTTGGGAAAATATGTTTATTTGAACTATATTCAGTGTGTTTATTTTGCATAAGGGCTTCCAACTGCTAATTTCATGGTCCCTAACTAAATTAAAAAGATTGAGGAATCTCTTTAAATTAGATTTGAAAACATCGTCAATTCAACCATTCTTTTTTTGGTTTCATCATGTTATATACATTACTTCAGTTGTCAAACTCATTATAAAAAAGTAAAGTTAGTGGGAATCTTCTTAATTTAGTTAGACATCATTAAATTCCTTCATGTCCCTATGTGTTTGTGTACTGGCATAAAAATGGTGTTTTCATCTTCTTTTTTTCACTTTACTTTTCTTTCAGTAGTTTTCTTTTTCTTTTTACTATAAACGAAAAACAAAACATAATGAGAAAAGGATGAAATAGATGTTTTATGTTACAAAATTGATTACAAATAGTAAGTATGGTTTACATTTCAAGTATAAGATTATTTTCACAACTGTTGTAGGCAGGCGGCTAGCAACACCTAATAAGAAGTAAGAATAATTCAATGTTGTCTTTGTGTGAAGTAATGTGTGGACACATAAATCTTGAGCGTAAAATTATTTATATTCTATCCAATTAGTAAGAATCAAATTATATTATTTAATTATTAGTTTCACTATTTTCATTTTCTAAAGTACTCATCTCAAAAGTAAAATCAGGCCTAAGATTTATGTTTGGATTGACATCACATCAAATAGTTTTTCACTAAAAAGCCAAAATTAGACCGAAGCCACATACCAATAGCTAATGTTAAGGTGATAAACACTTTCATCTCCATATGGAAGAGAACATAAGTACTTAGTTTAAACATAAATGCACTTGTTGAAGGAAATGAAAAACCTTTTGCACTCTAAGTAAAAAAAAAAAAAAGGAATTCCCACCACTACAAAAAAATGCCTTTCGTGACTTTTTTTTTTATATTATTGTGATGTTTTCAAAACGTCATGATAGCCAGTGCCGGAAAATGCCGAATTAGGGATAGCCTATATATCGCGGCCCTATCGTGGCGTTTTCCTGAATAAATGCTGCGATAGACTATCATAACGTAGCTTTTTCCTTAGAAAATGACATACAAGATGCACCTAAGACAACATTTTCTAAAAGAAACGTTGTGATAGAAGTATTTTTTTTTTTAAAAAAAAGATATTTTTAATACACATATTGGAAATGATGAAAACCTTTTGTACTCTAAGTAAAAGAAACAAAAAACAAGAATGCCGATCCTTTGATCAAATATAAAAAGAATCTGCCACATTTGGGAGTTTACGGGCTTATAAAAACTGAATAAGTATAAAACTGAATATTATTACAAAAGCATATTAAAATATAAATTACATTATACTAATTCACTTAAACCTTAGTTTTAGTTTGAAAAAAAATGTGGTCGGGATTAAAGTCATTTTTACACATGTAAATCCAAACCAATGGTTAGTTGTGGACTTTTTAATCGTCTAAGAGTGTGTTTGGATTGGCTTCTGAGAAGTAACTTTTTTTCAATATGACTTTTCTAGAAGTAAGATTGGATAAAAGTCAAATTGTATGAAGTAATTTATGTTTGGATTTGTGATGATATAAGTGACTTTTTTTCAATATGCCTTTTAGAAACATATTTGGATGATTATTTTGAAAAGTAAGTTTAGATGAAAAATTACTATGAAGGATATTATTGTTATTAAATAGTACAAATATAATATGCATATGTTCTTAAAGTTTAGAAAGAAAAAGTGAAATTTGGAGTTTTTTTGAGGATTTTAAAGGCTTAGTTTCTCCCTTATTTTAAGGGAAATAATTTGGGAAAATTATATTTTTACCTCAAATGAGGATAATGTGGGAGAAAATAGTTAGAGATTATTATTATGGTAAATTTTTGGAGATGAAAAGGAAATTTTATATTAAAAGAAAATATCTTATTTGAAAATTTTAGGGGTCTAATAGTCTAATTTTCCTACCTACTTTATTAAATAATACACAACAAATGCGTGAGACCCATCATTATTCCCCTTTCTCTCCTCTCATTAAATGCCAAAAGATGAAGTCAGAAGCTAAAAGCCACAAAAATTTGCTTCTGGCTTTTGAACCTTCAAAAGCCCTTTTGGGTCAAAAATACTTCGAAAAATAAATGAACCCAAACATAAAAAAAATGACAGATTTCACTTCTAGTGTTGGGATGAGCTTTTGGGCTTCCAAAAGCCATCCCAAACATAGGCCAACGCATTGAACCAATGGTGTACTCCATGGCTAATATCTTGAATGTAAGATCAATACGACTTTTTTGGAAATTAAGGAAAAAATTAAAAAAAATGACTGATAATTATCGTTTTTTTAAGAAACTAATTTATATGACTTATAAATTTATATGTATAATCTAATAACATATGATATATGATATCATTAAGTAGCATATTTAGTAATCTCAATGTCCCAAACAAAGTCGATTTTGTGTTATATAAAGGTGAGAAGGGAGTATAGCAGGGTTGTTAAACCCGAACCGGACAGGTTGACCCAGAACTCGTTGACTTGGTCACCTAGCCGGTCCAGTTTCACCCTGACTCAGGGTCCTACTAGCTCGACCTTGACTCGGTTGACTCGGGGTGACCTGGGGCTAACTCGGGTAACTCGCCGAGTAAGGCGAGTTAACCGAGTTGAATCTTTTCTTGCTTAGATCTACACATCTAGACAGGGAAGATGAAGAAGTGAAGAAGGAGAGATGAAAAAGATGAAGGAGAGATGAACAAAGAGGAAGGAGAGGAGAAACATGATGGTGATAATGGCAAAGAAACACAAAATTATTGAGATCAAAGATGTGTAAGTTGCTCGGATGTTGTTACAACTTTATCGCCGTCATAGCTTGCCAGAGAAGCCATGGCTGCTGGTGGAAGAAGCAAGAGAGGAAAGAGGGAAAATATCCATTGCCATCCATGTCTTTCCTATGAACTATGGAATAAAGAGAGGAAAGAGGGACTTATTGGCTTCAATCTTCGTGATGCGTGAGACTTTTGAATGTTGAGTGTTAATTGTTGAGAGAAAAGAGGCACTTCACGTGGGAGAGAGAAGAGAGAAGAGGAAAGAGTAAAAGAAGGACAAAATTTGAATATGTGAGTTTAAAGAAATTAAGTAAAACAAATTTTTTTAGGAGAAATGATAAATATAAACTATTTAAAGTGATTTATTTTGTAACTTTAATTTCTCTAAAAAAGTCAAATTGATCTTATAATTAAGACTTGAGGGAATAGTTCAATACTCAGAAAATAGGGATGTGCATTCAAAAATTATTTTTTATAATTAAAATATAAATATTATGATCCATTATAATCAAATTATATTATTTAAATTACTATCGGTCTGGCTCCCGAATCGATTCATAACTTACCCACTAACCATTGACCCACTATCTCGCTCGGTTTGGACATTGATCCGGGTTTAATTACCTTGAAGTATAGTGCAGTATGCATTTCTTTACACCGATGATTGGTTGACAAGTTACGTGATAGAATATTCCAAACATAATAGGATATAAAAAAAAAACAATTATTCCAAACATAATGGTGTATGTCAGTTGCGTTATATTATTGAACTTAAGGATGTCATTTATTCCTTCATAATTACTTTATAGGTTAAAACGCTCCTCAACTCGGTCAAAACTGAAGCTATAGTAACGTCACTTAGTCAAACAAACATTATAAAGATTTTAATTAAACAGTTAATAAACGATACTTGCTCAATAAAAAGTTTAGGAAAACTAGTAGTCATTGTAAAATAGTTCATGGGGAAAAATGCAGCTTGACCATACAAATGAATTATGAGAATATAAAGCGGGAAATTATTTCATTAGATGCAAAATCATTATCCAAAAGTTCTAAAAATTTATATATATAAATATATGTGTGTGTGTGTGTGCGCTTAAACAGAAAGATGAATGTCTTTTATCCAGAAGTTCTAAATAAAGATAGACCCAAGCTAGATCTTTATATATATGTACTGAAGCAGGAAATCAAACTGCAACATTAGAAAATTCTATATTTTTAACTCCTTTTTCAGCATCAGAATATACAAATCTTGTGCAAAGTAATTTGTATATCTCTCTTGTTGTAGCTCCAGTTTGTGCATAACAATGCTCCTTGGAGACCAATATTATGAACCACCCATACACAAGGAAGTATAATCCATCACTCTCTTTACATCAACTAGCTGTCCAAAAAGGAACTGGGAAATTTGGGCTCACATTGTACAATGTGCTCCATGAGAACCATCTTGGGGAAAAGGAAAGCAATATCTGGCTTTTTATCTTACTTTTATAACCATTTGATGGGTAGGAGGAGGGGATGGAGAAGATATATGTTTTTTTTTCCTTTACTTTTGTTTTTTATGGATGAAGATCTGGTTGATAACCAAAACTAATTTATGGACCTTTTACTTTCAAGCGAAGAACCCTCTTTAAGAGCCACATTAGCCTCATTCTCTTTGCCTGATGCAAGAAGTGCCATGGCTTGTAAGTAGAATGCAATGTACCAAGAAGGAGAAATTGTTATTGCTTGTAATGCATCCTTCAGTGCTTGTTCTGGCATTTTGTTCTTGAGATAAGACAGGCTGCGACGAGCATAAATTGTTGGAGAAGCCATGGTTCCAACATCAACGAACTGCATGCATCAACAAAGAGATCTAATGAATATGTTGCAAATGATACAAACCAAAAATTTTCAGATCATAACAAAGACCCTTGTACTACTGGGCTTGGTGCTCTCACCAACATTTCTCTAATGCTCTCTAATGCCCATTATACTAACCAAACTTTCCAAATGTTTTTTTTCATTTGCATCATAGATTATATATAAAATGAGTGTTTATACAATATATATATATAATGATTGACATTTAAATATTTGTTAGGTATAAAATGATGCAATTTTGAATATTTTACAAATTTTTATAAATAAAATTAATTGAATAATTTTAGACTATTTTTCGTTGAAAAATATTAAATTCAAAAGTGCACCATCTTATGCTCATAAAATAATATAAAATAATCAAAATTTCTCATTTTCTGTAGAATCTATTTATCAAAAGGAAAAGAATAAGGAAAAAAATTGAGAAGTTGACATTACAAATGGAATTATAGGGAGGCATTCTAGAAGCCCTAACCTCTTTTATGCCGATTGTCCAGCAGGTGAAAATACAGTTTGTGTAGAAGTGAAGTCTTAGACTTTTTACACAGGTTAATCAGTTTAGAAAAGGTTATACGTAACAATTTAGTGAATTGATGTTGAAAAATATATTTTCAACACCGATTAGCTTTCAGGCTCTACATTCCCGTCATAACTAACTTCTGTAACAATTTGAGTGGTATAAATACTCAACCACAATGGAATCATACGAAACCTCAATCACAAATGTTATATTTCATATAATAGGATATAAGTAACCTAGATGGTGAGCTTCTACACAGAATGTTACTATCATAAGATATAAACATCTTAAAAGCTATAAAAGAACATACAAACCTTTGTATAACAATCAATCGCAGTGGTAAAGTCCTTATAGCGAAAAGCTGCATCACCCTTCTCCTTTGAGTACATTGCTTTATCCGTTTGCTTGGTCTACATTTGTGATGAATTTCATGATTGAAGTAAACAAAGAAGATGAAGTGAATATATAATAAAATATGCATGCCGCCGACTTCTTAATTGAGATATGTTGCGTTCAATCAAGTACTCATGATTCAACCTATAAAAGGTACGTAACAATAAAAGTTCAAGTTAGATTTATGGTGGCTAAACACATTTACAGATTAGACAACCGTCATTAACATATGTAAATAAACCAAAAATGTTGCATTTAAATTATGTACTTCCTAAGTGTAGGAGATATCTTGAGATTGATTTTAGTGATAAATATAAACCTCAATCTACTTTATCTCCCATATTTATCATTTGGCTCCCTATCACCCCTATCAATACTTCCTCAACAATAGTTGAATTCAATAATAATTTTAATATATTCAATGTATTTTACAAAGTGAGTAATGCGCTGCTTACTACTGTGGAGAAATTCATTAAGACGTACCACTTTTGTTTTAAAAGCAAAAGTTACACAAAGAATTTTAGGAAAATCATTCCCACCCAAATTATGCATACATCACCATCCCAGCCAAATCAAAACGAAATTATTATGAATAAAGCTCCATATAAAATTAACAAAAGCAGTAAACAACCACACAAGTATCGATACACTCTTTTTTCCTCTGGAAAATGAAGAATCACACCGATAAGAAATATTTAAATGATTTATTATGACCATACAATCACAATATACAATTAATATATAACAATAAGAAACATACCTCATCAGTAGAATTACCCTCATCATCCTTATACCCAAGTTTTTCAAGGAACGCATGGACGGCAGTCAAATCCACTCTCTGACAAGTTTCACGAAGGGGTGAAATGATGGGTGAAGTAGCAGCAACAGGCGGCGGTATACCCATCCAAACATGAGAAGGAACCTGTATGACCATCTACAAAAGGTTTATTTCATGCTAGAATAATGCCTTTAACACTTAACAAAGACTGAGCCAATTGGTTTGGAAAATAAATTTCTAATGATGAAATATGAATAAAGAAATGTAAGTACTCCATCTTGTCCTTAATATTACATAGGTAATTGGCAGAGATTGAAATTAGTTTTGTTAGTTTTGTGTGTGTGTGAGAGAGTATTGATTTTTCCAAAGTAAGCCTTTTAATCATTTACATTTGATATTACTTTTTTTTATGAAAACCCATATAATATGTTCAATCAATAGAGATAATTTAATTAATAAAAAAAATATGAATTTGGGAGACAAAATGTCTTGAAATCTTATATTTAGGAATAACGTAAATCTCTTTATTAAATTTTATAATTCGAACAAGAGGGAGTATTTTTTTCCTTAAAAAATATATAATACAGTAAGAACCACCATAAGACAATTCACCTCAGAATCCTTCTGTAGAGGTATCAAAGCAGAAACCAAAGAATTTGGATGAGGACGCTCCTGTGGTTCTAATTGTAAGCATTGTGAAGCTAATTGCACAAATTCAGTCCCGTCATCACATGAAAATTGTCCTTCTAAACAGGAATCTGTCAACATCCGAAGGTTCGTCTCCTGAATCATGTCAAGTGCCTGAAAAGTTAATTATGAAATCAACTGTTAATTAAACACAGAATATATATATAGATATAATTGAAATCTGAACTCATCAATTAATGATTTGGTTGTGATTAAGGCTTGTTATATTAATTTCTAGAATATAATGTTCATAAACAGGTGAATCTGATGTTCTCAACAGAATCAGAATTAAGTCATCTTTGATTTTACGAAGGGGAACAAGAAATTCATACTCACTCCTGTTATAAATATAAGACCTATTTGGGGAGGCTAGGTAAGTTTGGCATTGATGCTCCTCAATAATTGATAACTCCTAAAAATTCATGTCATTTGAGTATATTTTCCTTGAGTTTTATTAACTAATTGATAAATTTTGGATACTCAAGATAGAAAATGTTCATTGGATTTTTGGTTACACATCATTGTATATTTATGTAGATTTTGATTATTTTTGTAGTTAATTTCTTATGTTGTTTTATGTAATTTTTGTAGGAATAATTTGATGCAATAACCAAGGGATCCGGATTAAGAAGAACACTTAAAAAGAGGAGAAATTGGGGTTAGAAGTTGAAATTTCAAGAAAAAAAGGGAAAATATGAGTTTCTGGACGAATTGTAAAAATTACAGAAAAGGACCTCGAAATTCCCAAATTACAGATAGGTCCCCGAATTTCCAAAATTACCGACAGATCCCAGTTCGCCATGAGCTCGCCGCGGTGAACTCACGGAGAGCCAAAACCCCCCAAAAAGAGGCAGGAACGATCATAGTTCGCCGTGGACTTCGCCGCGGCGAACTGCGTGCTCTCCTGCGCGTATTTTGACAGATTTAAGTGATATAAAAGCTAGGGTTTCGATCTAGCTCGACATTCTTCGACTTCTGGGCATATTTTGGGAGTGTTTTGCTCTGCTAGGGCTTGGAGCTTGGTGGGGATTTGGCTTGGGCTTGGAGCTTCAGAGAGATTTGGGCTTCCTCTCTTGGTTTATCTCTTCCTTCTTCATTCTCTTCTCTTGTTCTGTTGTAATGTTGTATATATATGCTCCATTAGAGTTGTAGAACATGAGTAGCTAAATACTTTGATTCTAGGATTATTTTGAACCCTTGTATGTATTGATTCTTGATTCCTCCTCTTGATTTGTGATTAATGATATCTATGTGCTTATTTTACCCCATTCCTAATGCTTCTAAGTGCTTGATCACCATTTAGATGTTGGGTTCACTTGATTTATGACTCGAGAGAGCTAGGTTGAGTGCAGAACTTGGGTAAAGTAGTGCAAGAACCGGAAGTTTGCAAGACGAATGGATGGTTTTGCTGGTAAGATAGAGATATATTTGCTAGCCTTGCATAGTCACATTAGGGTTGGGGCATTAAAATTGAGTTTTATTAACTTGTAGCAAGAGATTGTGCAACTTAAATAAAACTAAACACTTGTTCTTGACGCAAGAGCGCTTTTACGAGTACCCAATGAACCCTAGATTAGCACATGGTGTTGTTGAGAGCTTCTTTGAGGGGAGGTTAATTGAGTTTTGAGAAGTACAAGGGGGAGAGATAATCTTAGGACCCTTTAGCCTTGAGGTTGGAGAATCACTTGTTTATAATTTTATCTTCATTTTATTTTCTTATTTCATTTTCAAACTCTACATTTGTATCACTCAAATTGGGCGAGAGTGTGATAATCATTGTTTGACCGGGTTTTGGACAAATCCTCGTGGGAACGATACTCTACTCACTACTTTATTACTTGGCGCAACCCGTGCACTTGCGGCGCAGGGCGAACAAGTTTTTGGCGCCGTTGCCGGGGATTTGTTTCCCAAAACCGTCCTTGGTCAACCTTGGTTAGAGCACTAGTAGCTTAAGCTTGAGTTTGTATATATTTGTTCGTGTGTTTGTTTTTCTATTGTAGTTTCTTTTCTTGTGTTCGCATGTGTATATTTGTTTTCTTTGTTTGTCTTTTTGTTTGTTAGTTATTTTCTTTTAATTTTTTGTTATGGATTATCCTTGGTGGACTACTGGGGCAAGTGATGAATTTGAACAGGATAATGATTATCTACCTTCTTGCTATGAGCCTAATGCTTTTGAAACTCAATATGAGTACCTTTGTTGCAATTTTTGTGGAGATAATCATTATATTGATCAATGCCCCCATGTCTCAACCTTGGATTATGTAGGGGATGATTCTGCTAGGGTACAAACTGATTGGCATGATAAATCTTTTAACCCTAGTTGGAATCATGAACATGAATTGCCTTGGGATCCAAATGTTTCTTTTCCTTCATATGCATCATGTTATCAATCCTCACCCAATCATTTAGATGAAATCACTCCCATTCATGAGAAAAAGCCCACTGTATAGGAGATGCTTCAACGTATTTTGGATAATCAAAATGAAATAAGAGCTTGGACAAAAGAGAAATTGAATGAACATGAATTAGCTCTTGAAAGTTTGGCATCTAGGGCAAATGAAATGGCATCAACCATTGAGTCTTTAAAGCAAAATGGTGTTTTCATTGATAGTTCAAATGACTATGATGTGGAAGAGGCCATTTCAAGTGAGGAATTGTCTGTGGGTAGTGATAATGTGCTGTCAATGTCTTGTACTACTTTTGTGGGTGATTGTGTGCTAGAAATTGAAGAGGGAGAGAACAACATTGAAATCCCTGCAATTTATGTTCAAAGTCCTCCTATTGAAAGCTTGGCTCTTACTGATGAGAGTCAAGTAGATTTTATTGGGATTTCAAAGTATTTGGGGGCTAATGAGGATAATTTTGAAACAATTGAATTGAAGCCTCCCATGTGCCATATTGAATCATGTTTCTTGAAATCACTCTTGATTGAGGGGTCATGTAATTCCTGTATAAATGAATACCCAATATTTTTGAAACCTTGTCTTTTGAAAAGAAATGCAGACAAGGTGATTTTTGTTTTTGATACATATGATTAGCAATTGGGAAAGTCTGGCTGAAGACTATAAACTTAGCGCTTCTTGGGAGGCAACCCAAGTTTTAAAAGTTTAATAGTTTTCTTTGTGTTTTTCTTTAGTAGGTGTGACCTCTTTTGAGCATTTTCAAGGTTTGTCATCAAATTGAACATGAGGCAAAGGAAAGCAAGCATGGAGCACAAAGAGCATTTACAGGGAAGGATCTTGCATTTCCAATTTTGCTTAGAACTGACTGAATTGATGATAAACTGTGGTTAACATTGACATGAATTTCAATTTTGGAAACTTGAACTATTACTTGTCATTTAAAGCGAGATTTAGATTGATTTAGTATCCACTGAACTAAAATGTGGGATCCAATGATAGAATGGTTGCTTAGATTATATGTTTAAGAGGAAGTTGTGGTTAATATTTTTGGATGCTGGATTTGCATTATTGAGACTGGCTTTCTGACCATTTTGAAAAAAATAAAATGAAATAGAATTTTTGGTACACTTGAGTTAGAAATGATTTGACAGCCTTTGTTTGGAGATGTTGTAGCATTTCAGTTTATATTTTCTTTCTCAGCTGATAACTCTAGAACCTATCTTGGAATCTCTTGAAGCTTTGTAATGATTTTACATGAGTTTGGAAAATGATATGGGCATTCTTTTCAATGAGTTTGAGCCTTTCAAGCCAACCCATGATATACTCCCTTTTGCACCCTCTTTGAGCCGTATAATGAAAAACCATATGAATTTTCTTTTTGGAGCCCACACTAGACCTTAACTGTTGTAACCCGAAAAACCATGAATTACCCTGATTTTGAGATGATTGATAATTTGATGATTACTATTGGTGGTAAGAATTGGTATAGTGGTTATGAGATGAATGTTATTGTAAGTGGGTATGGGGAATGTAAATAATACATGATGTTCAAAGCTTGTACTCCAAAGTCATTTCAAGTTTATGGAAGAATAAAAGAAGAAAAGAAAAAGAAAAAGAAAAAGAAAAAGAGTTTAGTTCCAATAAGACTTGGAGTGCAAAGACATCAAAAGGAGATAAGTTTGGGGGAGCGGTTTGAATTTTTGAAGGGAATTTTGGATAGAAAAGAAAGATGAGCTATGTATTGTCATTTATCTCAAGATATTTGAATCCTCTTTATACCTTTCTTTCTATGAGCTTAACCCTTGGCCTCATTACAAGCCTATAAAGTCCCATTGATTTTGAATTTGTGTAAGAAAAATTCTTTTGGTGGAGAGAGAGGAAGAGAGTAGGCATATGAAGTTTTGAGTGTTGAGAGAGCTAAATATATATTGAAATGTTGCAATTTTCTTTGTGACATTTGCGGAAGAATTGTTCTCTGACTTTGCACACACACACTTAATAATTGTTGGGAAGTTTGTTCTTAATGTGTGAGTTTTGCATTCTTCCATATTCCATTGCTTTCCCATTGAATATATCTTCTTGAGCAACCCATGAGGAAAGCTCTCTGCATGCATAGTTAGTGGATAGTTCATCAATCTTTCAATCTCATCTTTTGTTTTACTCGAGGAAGAGTAAAAGTTTAAGTTTGGGGGTGTGATAACTCCTAAAAATTCATGTCATTTGAGTATATTTTCCTTGAGTTTTATTAACTAATTGATAAATTTTGGATACTCAAGATAGAAAATGTTCATTGGATTTTTGGTTACACATCATTGTATATTTATGTAGATTTTGATTATTTTTGTAGTTAATTTCTTATGTTGTTTTATGTAATTTTTGTAGGAATAATTTGATGCAATAACCAAGGGATCCGGATTAAGAAGAACACTTAAAAAGAGGAGTTGGGGCTAGAAGTTGAAATTTCAAGAAAAAAAGGGAAAATATGAGTTTCTGGACGATAGGTCCCCGAATTTCCAAAATTACCGAAAGGTCCCAGTTTGCCGTAGCTAGCCAAAACCCCCAAAAAGAGGCAGAAACGATCATAGTTCGCCGTGGACTTCGCCGCAGCGAACCCACGGCGAACTGCGTGCTCTGCTGCGCGTTTTTTGACAGATTTAAGTGATATAAAAGCTAGGGTTTCGATCTAGCTCGACATTCTTCGACTTCTGGGCATATTTTGGGAGTGTTTTGCTCTGCTAGGGCTTGGAGCTTGGTGGGGATTTGGCTTGGGCTTGGAGCTTCAGAGAGATTTGGGCTTTCTCTCTTGGTTTATCTCTTCCTTCTTCATTCTCTTCTCTTGTTCTGTTGTAATGTTGTATATATATGCTCCATTGGAGTTGTAGAACATGAGTAGCTAAATACTTTGATTCTAGGATTATTTTGAACCCTTGTATGTATTGATTCTTGATTCCTCCTCTTGATTTGTGATTAATGATATCTATGTGCTTATTTTACCCCATTCCTAATGCTTCTAAGTGCTTGATCACCATTTAGATGTTGGGTTCACTTGATTTATGACTCGAGAGAGCTAGGTTGAGTGTAGAACTTGGGTAAAGTAGTGCAAGAACCGGAAGTTTGCATGACAAATGGATGGTTTTGCTGGTAAGATAGAGATATACTTGCTAGCCTTGCATAATCACATTAGGGTTGGGGCATTAAAATTGAGTTTTATTAACTTGTAGCAAGAGATTGTGCAACTTAAATAAAACTAAACACTTGTTCTTGACGCGAGAGCGCTTTTACGAGTACCCAATGAACCCTAGATTAGCACATGGTGTTGTTGAGAGCTTCTTTGAGGGGAGGTTAATTGAGTTTTGAGAAGTACAAGGGGGAGAGATAATCTTAGGACCCTTTAGCCTTGAGGTTGGAGAATCACTTGTTTATAATTTTATCTTCATTTTATTTTCTTATTTCATTTTCAAACTCTACATTTGTATCACTCAAATTGGGCGAGAGTGTGATAATCATTATTTGACCAGGTTTTGGACAAATCCTCGTGGAAACGATACTCTACTCACTACTTTATTACTTGGCGCGACCCGTGCACTTGCGGCGCAGCTCAAGTGGTGATAAGCGAGGCATCTAGAATGCCTATAAAGTGCTTGGTTGGGAGATTGAACCCGTGGGTGCGCCAATGACACGGCCTCCTCCCACAAATGCTGCAGCATTGGGTCGGGTCTGCGAGAGCGGCCCCCAACCGAGCTACAATACCTGAGTTGGGCTTGCCAATACCGGGGTGTCCCAGAGATGGGCCCCTGGGGTGTCCAACATGGTGGGTTCAGTAGCTGCCAATGCTGGACTCAACAATAATAAATAAAAAAGAGAATGGCGTGGGAATTAAAGTATATAGTTATGGTACTTTGGTAATATCATGTGATTTTAACTAACTTAACAAACAACCTTAATCTAATTAAATTAGATAATTATGACTTATATTCAGGATTGGAGGAAGTAATTTAAATAGTTTGGATAGAGTCCGAAGATAGGTAGAAGAGATGTTTATGTTTCAAACTAAAAGGAAGTAACTCTAGGTTATCCTTTGCTAGCTTATTAATATATATCAGGTACATTATCAATGTATTCTTGAAGCCTTGTAGAAATACTCTGCAAACTATAGCTACTATATATTAGCAAGACTCTCATACACAATGCCTGGTGTCACAGAATCTTCCATCAAGAAACAAAACTTACAAGGCCTGGAGGAATGTGTTTTCCAGTGAGAAGGTCCAACAAAATGGTTCCGAAACTATATACCACACTTGCAGGAGAAATTCTACCTGCATGTCCTCCAGAAGACAATAAACGTAACACTTGACTTGCCTTGATATATATTTAAGAAGCAAAGGACAACACTTAGCTGAAGTTTCATATGTGAATTTATAAATACACATACACATTTTAACAACAAACAATAATAAAATCATTACAAGTATTCACATGAAAATTTACAAATTCTAATATTGATAACTAAGAATAGGAAAATAACAAGAGTATATAGATGAATTTACTAATGTGCATATACTTTATAACAGCTAACAATAGCATAATAACATGCGCCATTGGAGAACTTGATTTAATGGATATAAATAACTTCACCTAAGTTTTGTCAAGATAAACAAAATATGCAAAATAGTAATCAATCATCGTAGCCGTCAGAACTTGACGTTCCTTCACTGATTTTCCAATAGGACGAACAATCATAGAAATAAGAGTCAATGTGCAAATTTGCATCGGAAGTTTTCTCTCAAGAGCGATTTTTCCCTAGAAATATTTTTAGGTTCAAAATTGCTCCGGAAGTTTCAAGACGTAGTAGTTTTACCATTTTTCGTAACCAATAATATTTTAACTAAAAATGGCAAAATTGTTACTTTTTGAAATTTCTGAGGCAATTTTGAACCCAAAAATACTTCCAGGGAAAAATTGCTCTTGAGAGAAAGCTTTCGATGCAAATTTGCACCTTAACTCTTATTTCTATGATTGTTCGTCCTATTGAAAAATCAGTGAAGGAACGTCAAGTTCTGACAGCTACAATGATTGATTACTATTTTGCATATTTTGTTCCTTGATAAAACTTAGGTGAAGTTATTTATATCCATTAAGTCCAAATAAACAATTAGAACCACAGGATGGAGAACATTAGAGCATTAAAGTGATTAAACAACAAAGTTTGACTACCTGATCTTAGAATAAGAATCTTGGTGAGATAACTCCAAATAACAAAGTGTTGATCAAATAATATAAATTGATAACGTGGCAAGCTAAAGGGATTACCTAACTTTAGATATTCAGGTGGAGCAAATGCCAGATTTGAACTATAACTTTTACCATCTCGGCTGTTCTTCATCAAACCAAAGCATGAGAGTCTAGGATTTCCTTCCTGAAATACATGAACAAGTATGAAAATATAGTCAACATTTATTATTAATTAAGGGCTCAAAAATGAAGGCCTAGGAACTGTCACCTATGATGGTATATTTTTTTAACTTTTACTTGTTTCTTAATCTGGTATTTTGTCACTTACTTTCTTCCCAAATAATGCTTACCAACTCTTTATTTTAGATTTCATATTTATTGAAATAATTTTTTAAGAAAAAAATTAAGACAAAAAACTAGATTAGGACCGTTCAGATCTGATGAGGTTTGGGTGCTCATCATTTTATGAGCATCTAAAATGGTTCCCATTTTCACTGTTATAGGTTAAAATATCTTTCATGACTGCGTAATTACGAATGGATATTTAGAATATGTATTTTAAGATTGTTTAAATTAAATGTAGTTGAACTTAAGTCATAAATCATGGATTTCTATAGCAGCACACTTGAAAAACTAATAAGAGAATAAACTAAGGAATAAACTTACAGCGTCAAAAAGTACTCTATAAGCATTTAGATCATGATATAATGTGCGCCCTTTGCTTGCACAATATTCTAGCGCTTGGGCAATGTATAAAGCAACTCTCAGCCGCATAGTCCATTTCATGGCCAGAGTATTCCCTGGATGATCACGTAATTAAGTGTTTAGTTAGATAAATTAACAATAATTAACAAGATATAGTACCAAACTAAAGAATAAAAAGAACACAGTTTGCAGATATGAAGATAGAAAGAATTCAAGACCAATCGATGGGATATAAGATTGATGCAATCAACATGTAGTTGGCTACGAGTAACTGTTCCTATAAACTTTGGCTCAATGAAACTATATTCTTACGGGTTATTATACAAATGAATAAAAGTTTGTTGGTTCAAGTATAGAAAAGATTATCAAAGTTATATGTGACCCGAAAGTACCTAATAAGCTTGAATGAAAGTTTTCTCCTACTTTTATATGACTAACAATATTATATGGTAGTTAATATTGGGTTTCAAAGGAACAAACTAAAAAAAACTGAATTTGCCACAGCATTTAGTGACGGAATTCCATCTGTAAAGACAAAATTCCTTGGCTAAATTAGAAATTCTGTGGCTAATTTTTTTAGCAATGACATATTTTAGGACGGATTCTATGGATTATATATATATCAACTGGCAATCAGTGCCTTTTTTGGATCCTATTATCAGGTATCTGAGCAACTGACTAGTCAAGTGTCGGGGTTTGTGGCTTTCTCTGACTCGAATTCAAGACCCCAAAAACCAACTATGTGTTGGTGGCTAACTCCGTGACTAATTCACTATTTTTTTTTGTAGTGACATAGAGCTCGAGTAACATAGCTAGGGTATTGAGAACTATGTGTGGTGTGATGCTATGAGAAAGATAAGTTATATAATAAACATAGATGGGGAAGCATTTGTGTGACATTTGTCAAAGAAAAATGGAAGAAGATCATTTTGGCGTAGTTTTAATATCTACAAAATAGACCATATGGATTACTCTAAAATAGAGTGAAGAATACCGAAGAGAATACTCGATAAAATTAGCGAGATATATTTAGATTGATATTGTAACTAAAAATTTTGTAGTTAATAGAGTATAGTAACATTGTGGGATCCATATGCCCTACACACCAAATGGGATAAAGTTACGGCTCAATTTTAGCAACGAATTTTTTCGCTGAGCATTTAGCTCAATTAAGTTTTGATGGTGCATAAATAGCAATAATATTTTAGCACAAAGCAATTTTAGCAATGCAGTTGAATCAGCCCATGTCCATCTTTTTATTTTATGTGAAACACACTTGTTTTCCCTCTCTACCCCTCCCGCCCTCCCTCAGTCTGTGTGTGTGAGGGGCATTTGGACCAATTTAACAGAACTCCTATCTTTTACACCCATCAAAACTTAATTTGTGCTTGACACTCTTGACAAATAACTTCGTTGCTACAGTTGCACATTAGCCCTTAAGTTTTTTCTCATGAAAAAAAAAATAATTTGTAGCTAGTTGTGCACTTACAATGGAACAAGTGTGTTGCCAAAGTATCATTGGGCATATATTCTGCAACAAGTAACCTCTTATCACCATCACTGCAACATCCAAGTAGACTTACCAATCTTTCGTTCCTTAGCTGACTAATCACCCTGGCTTCTGCCTGAAAGCAAGCAACCCCAAAAGCAATACATTGCTAAAAGAACAAATAATGAAGATTCATGCATGCTTCATTAGAAAATCAAATTGCTTATAAAGTGGAAAATAAAAATCCAAAATGGTGAAAAAGTAATTCAAGAGACAATGTGTAAAATGTAAATCCTAAAAGCCATAAATCAAGTCAACTGCTATGATGCTCTCTAATTTAAGAACCAGTATATATATAAGCTCTTTAAAATATAGGCTAACACTTATTTTTTAAATGGAAAAGAAATATATGTGTGTGTATATTATATAAATCAAATTTCCCTAAAGTCATTTAGGTTACACACTGTATATAATATAGCTGAATAAAGCAAAATATAACAATAACAAAGAGGATGATTCTGATGAAGATGTTCCATGAAGCTCAAAGAGAAACCTGCATAAAGATTTTATGCTTATTCTTCTTCATCTATAAATGCAGGAATTCATGTTATATGAATCAATCACGTCATGGTCAACAAAAATCAATATTGGGATATCTATAACATTCATATTGTTTTGCTCCATCATCAATTCTGGTATGAATAATCTAGTTCAAAGATAAACACTAGAAACATTTTTCAAGTTTACTTCAGTCTTTCATAGCCTAGATGCATGTTAATTATATAAAAGGTGATTTTGGTAAACATACAATCTTATAGTCCCATGAGGAGAAGAATTGAATCTAATTAACGTCTTAATCAGGAAATAAGTGGAGCGTAATCGACATAAAGGGCAAGTTAATTTCATGCAACCACGCACATTTAAATTTGATTTGATAAGAGTTTATACTTACCACTTTTAGATAAAGAAACTTAAATGCATAAAAATAACAACCTGGATATTTTACTAAATGCAAATAGACAAAAAGTTGGCACTTTAGAGTATCTCTAATATGTGCGCGCGCGCTTACTGTGAATTGTCGTACATCAGGCCAGGCCTGTTTATTGAACCGTTTGACAGCAATTAGTGTTTGATTTTCCAATTTTCCTTTATAGACCATATTTCGAGCGTTTTCTCCTTGTTCAGAAACTATATTTTCAGCAGCAAATCCAGAAGTAGCCTTGCTGAGCTGATGAATTGTGTACTCTTGAAATAGTGGGACATGAGTGGTCTCACTTTCTTTTCATTTTCTGAAAAAAAAAGTGATTGAAACAATCTCATGGCTAGTAGCAAGAATGATGTACAAACTGATGATCAAACTGCCGTATATAAAAAAAGCCTTTTTATACTAGTATCGTGGAAACTTACCGTCAACATTGGCCTCGGGCATTGAACTCCTTTGCTCTAAGCCAGAGCAGCATAATGAGAGCTTGGAAATATCACAACCCATAATAAACCTAGAACACACCTATAACTAAATTTAGACCCTTCAAATATTTAGCCAAAACTAGTAAAAATGTGTGTGTGTTTTCATTTACATGTTTCTCTAGTGTATATGAAAATGATTTTTTTCATTCTCAACATTTTCAAGTTAATATCTTGAAACATGAGGAGTACTTGTAGAAAATGTCACCAATTGCCCGGCACTAAATCGATTACTGTGCTAATGTAATTTTAATACAATATGTGTGAAATCCGTTCCAACTACATATATTTATAGATATTTATCAACCTTTTCTCCTTCTGACCCCTCCTAAATTTGTTAAAAAAGTATTTCGATTCAAATTTTTATTCAAATATATAATATATAGAAAGTGTTAAAAATATTTACATATATGTATATCTAGATATTTCAATATTCACAGAACCTAATCATTGCTTTCATGAGCCATTCTATCTTAAGTCCTTCCCTATTCATGATTCAAGGGAAGTTATTAATTACAAGAACAATTACTTAAAGTATTTAATATATCAAGATTCATTGACTTAACAAAATTTATATCATAATACCCATTAGATGCAATGTAATTCATTCATTAGCATTTAATTACTAGAGGACTGTATAAATAGAGGTTCACTTAATGTCTTGTAGATAGAACTAACGAGGTTAGGTTTTGTGTATTAGTGTCTCACAACAATACCAACCAAAGTTTTGTTCGAAATATTGTGTGAGGGTGTCAAAGAAAAAGTCTCTCCAATATTATTTGAATATTTTTCTTAATAGAATATAGGATATCCCTAGATCATTTTGGACTGGAGACTAATCCCTTTTGATGCTTAGAGCACAAAGGGATTTTACCTCTCCCAACAAATGCACCTCATGAAATTTGAACTTGCGTCCTTCTCCTTAGGTTGAGTTTGCTTACAAGCTCAACCAACATTTGGTTCTTATAATGTTGTAATATTTTATTAATAAAGAGATATGCTTTTAGAAATCATGTCCTTTTAAAGTAAAGAATTTATAAGGTTCATGTATATAACATGGTTATATAATCTCTTATAGTGGTCCAAGATACACGTTTGAAGGCACTAATTAATTGCATATCAATACCCTCACAATCACTCCATTAGAGAGGGGAGAGAATTGAGCAAGAAGCCTCAATTATCTCTTACTCAATTATTTTATCTTTTGTGAGTTCTGTCACTTTCCATCCTCATAAGAAGGTTTGTTTAATCTAGGGGAGTTTCGTTTTCAAATCAATTGAGGGAGTTGCAGAATATCACTCAAAGACAATGTCATTAGACTCACCTCAAACCAAAAATTTTGTCGATTTATGCAGGTTTCACAAACAATCTTGAGAGACATTGCCTACAAAATAAGTTTGTTCACCTTGCATGGTGTTGGCTACCGATTTTGGCTTTATTCAAAAAAACTACAAGGAGGCAAGTCGACTCCATTTGCAATTAAGGTGGTTGTGGTCTCTTTATTCTCCTTAAGTCCTCGTCTCCACTTTGGATTGTTTCACTTCTATTGGATTTGTGCTATGTCGCCATCTTTTGTAGTGGCAAGAGCTCAAGATGATAGATCCATGCATCGAAGAAATTTTGAATACTTGCCAAGTTTCATGTTTTGATTTCCCATAAACTCTTACAATGAATAGGAAAAATTGTTGAGCAGGTTATATTTGCAAGTCATTATTTCACAATTTAATGTTGCTTTCAATCTTTTTCAATCTAGAATTTTGGTTTCTAATATCATGAAACATGTGTTGAAGGAAGCACCAAATATTGAAAAAGACTTAAATTTCAACCTTTTGTTTATGTGAAGAAATACCCGTTCAATTCAACTAAATAGTGCTACCTTGAATTACTCGTAATTATAAAGCTATCTTTAGGAATGAAGATCAAAGCCTGTTAGAGTAAAATGTGTTATGCCAATATTAAAATAACACAAGAATTAAGCATACCTCTTTGAAAGCAATCAATTGATGAACTTGTTCTTGAGAATTCAGAAACCTCAAGTAACAGGCATGGAACACTACACATTTACATTAAAGCAAGATGCAATTTAAAGAAAAACGGGAGGAAATTGACCTAAGCATCAAAACAAACTGACGGTTCAACACCAGCTGAATTCAGTCCACGAAGAAGGAAATTTTTTGTTTTCTTCTTATGACTTGAGTGACTGTTATATGGATATGTCAAACATAGTCATAATTAAAGTTAGTTTTGGTGAGTAAATTGAGCCTGAATTATTCCTGGTTGTCATCTTTAAATATGTTTGCATTCTTGATAAGAATTTTCAATATTTGAGAAAACTGAAATTTTCAAAATTACACATGAATATAGAAAAAATTTGTTATTTCCCTAGTTTTTTGTGTGATACCACAGGGGTCTGAATGGTGATGCCAGGTAGGGAGGTAGTGTGAGATGGCCAGGGTGGTCTTTCTCGAGGTCGGATAAATTGTGGGCCTGTGAAGGGAGTATCAGTAACTGTTTGATATCCTGTGGACTGAACAGGATTTCTTTTGGTCGATTTTTTAGGTGGGTTTAGTTTTCTGGCTAGTTGGTATGAGGAAGGATATAGGTTATCATAGGTGACTGAAGTAAGAGGAGGGGAATAAACAGGATAAGAGGATGGGAACGGGCTTAAGGGGTTTGTTGGTGGTTTGACCATATCTGTCTCAATCTGTTTTAGGTCTTTTTGGATTTTTGGGAGTTCTTGCTCCTTCCTTTGGAATTCTGGACCAAAATATTTGTGATCAACATAACTACGAAGTTCTGTGTCAAGCCTGATGGCTTCAAAGGTTAATCTATCATGAAGTTTTTTGACTTCGTCTGTAAGTGTATCCATCTGTCCAGTAAGTGTCTCCGTTAAATGGTCAAGTTTTGAATCAATGTGATGAAGAAACCTATTTTGGCTGACTGCATTATCAGTATGCCAATTAAGGACTTCTTCCGCCGGAGAGGCTTCTTTGACACCATGTGGAGAGACCTGAGTAGGAACAACATAAGGTCGTCGTGTGACCTTTGTTGTTTCTTGAGTATGGACTTCAAGAGGAGGAAACTGTTCGTCATAGGTTTCAGATCTCATCATGGCTATACAAGGAACAGTAGGAGCAGTGTAAAGTGATGGTGGTGTTATGATAGGAGGAGCTGGAGAGGGTTTACTTTTTTCTGTAATGGGGAAAACATCAGCAGCAAGGTCATCATGACCTGGTTCTTTGAGTAGATACCAAAGAGTGAGATCCGAGGAAGATTCTTTTGGAGCAGGAGGGGTGATCCACCGAGAACTTGATCCATCTTGATCCAGTTTTCTGTGATGGGAGTGAATATTGGAACATCTGGTCCTGGACTTGGTGGTTTTCTTGGTATTACCAAATTTGACCAGATCTTCGTCATCAGAATGATCCCAAAACCCGGAATATTGGCAGTCACAGTCAGGTTCACACATCCTATAATCAATATCCCAGATGAAATGGCCATTAACATGAGAGACAAAAACCGGCTTTCCATTGGCATGAAAATGACTAACTGGGGGTTTTTCTTTGCTCCTGTAGACTGGACGGACTGGAGATATCACCTTTGGCATCTGAAGAGGAGGGGCCAAAGAGCATATCCTCAGTAAAGGAGTTCCTTCAGTTCCGGGTTTCTGGAAAAGAGTTCTGACAGTACCATCAAGCATCTGAGAGATCTGTGGAAGAGCAGTTATATGAACATCTCTGGGAATAGGGCCAAATTCCCTTTCATAATTAGTAATCCAATCAAGAGGGACTATTTCAGATAATTCCTGATTGGTAATTTGTCTAGGTATATTGACAATAGCCGAACCATGATTTCTATCAGTAAACATCAGTAACGCATCACCATTAGATTGTGGATGCTGAAGATCCAGAGCATGATTCTGGACTCTATAAATCAGTTGGTGGTGAAGAGTGGCCATGGTGGCTTGAGGATTCTGTTCTGCTCCAACAATCTGAACCTGGATTTTTAGTCTGGTGGAGAGGGTTTCATCAGTGAGTTTCATGGTGAAGTCAGGAGCAATGGTCAGAACTAGGCTTCCATTACTAAGGGTAGTAACAAGAGCGCCAAACAGAGCATGTTGGTATTGTTTAAAAGAGGTGTCAAGGAGAGCAACCTTGGCTGAGATAGGTAGGCCTTTTCTGGTATGTGGAGTGAGTACTAGGCGAACAGCACCTAGATGAAGATGAGTATATCCCTGTTGAATATAGGAGTTAATGAGGGGTTGAGGAATCTCAAGAGTGACATACTGTTCTTGAGAGGTGGCAGGAAGACCACACTGGTCTAACTTGGAACTTTGAACTATTTCTTTTACTGGTGAAGTATTCCTGGAAATCAAACTACGGAGGTGGCGGAAAGTAGAACGTTCACGACGGTATAAAGAGTATGGGCTTAACAGAGGCATTTCTGTAGGGTGTACACGAGCATTATCTGGGATATGAGTAAATTCCACTAGATGGTCTATTTTACTGGACAAGGTGCGTTTGATTGAAGAAGGAAGGTTGGAAATAGAGAGAGTGGAGGAGAGACGAGTAGTTTCATCAGTAGAAGAAGAAGTTTGATCCATTTTAGAGAGATTCTTTCTTACTTGCTGCACTAACAATATCTATCAAACTTCTTCTACTGATGAAACTACTCGTCTCTCCTCCACTCTCTCTATTTCCAACCTTCCTTCTTCAATCAAATGCACCTTGTCCAGTAAAATAGACCATCTAGTGGAATTTACTCATATCCCAAATGAAATGGCCATTAACATGAGAGACAAAAACCGGCTTTCCATTACTAAGGGTAGTAACAAGAGCGCCAAACAAAGCATGTTGGTATTGTTTCAAAAAGGTGTCAAGGAGAGCAACCTTGGCTGAGATAGGTAGACCTTTTCTGGTATGTGGAGTGAGTACTAGGCGAACAACACCTAGATGAAGATGAGTATATCCCTGTTGAATATAGGAGTTAATGAGGGGTTGAGGAATCTCAAGAGTGACATACTGTTCTTGAGAGGTGGCAGGAGACCACACTGGTCTAACTTGGAACTTTGAACTATTTCTTTTACTGGTGGAGTATTCCTGAAAATCAAAGTACGGAGGTGGCGGAAAGTAGAACGTTCACGATGGTATCAGAGCCAAGTTACCATCATAATATATAGACGGGTCAAGTGGATTGGAATTTATATTGTTTTCCTTTCCCTTCCAAAACATTAAAAAATGTCATTTTGGTTTAGTTAATAGCAATTTTAATTATGTGCTGAATTTATGATGAATTTGTTGTAAGATTGTAACTTCGATATATATATATATATATATAATACTTTAATGATATATTTTTTGAGTAATCTTAGGACTAAAGTTGTGGTTTGAGTTAATATCGTACAAGCACAGAAACCTTTTGTATGATTTTTGGATGAATATATCATTTTCTTGGTGAGAAATGCATTAGTGTTTTTTAAAATAATATTTCTATTTATAGTTACATATAAGTATTTTGTGTATTTTTTAATTAGATAACATTATTTTAATCATAACCAGTTTGACCATAATTTGATTTCTTGTACCATTAATAACCCTTAAACTAATGTCTTGATTGGTTCAATGACTGGTCAAATTACCTATGCTTTCCACCGACATAGATCCTTTTATTCTTCGTTTTTTACATATCAAGGCCTATTTGGCATTTCAAAATCTACAAACATCTCAAAAGTGAGAAACTAAATGTATAATTTTTTTTTCTAAAATCGTAGGTCCGTTGAGTCTCTTGCTTCACGATTTAATGAACACTTATCGAGATATTATTAAGTTATTACGTACTTCAATAAAAGTCTCACACCAATAGTGCAGTTTGAGTAGCTCATTAATTCACCTGTGATATATGAGTTACATTCTTATTAATTGGTATGGTCAAATTTAGTTGTTTGCGATTAATTTAATGCACAAATATTAATGTTAACATTTTATGGTAAAAGTTTATTAGAATTAATAACAAGAGTTACAATATATAATAAACATCTGTTCGTGGTTTTTCATTAATTAAGAAATGGATGAATTGAATTTCAAGATTCCATCTTTTCTTTCCCAACATTTTCCCTTTTTAATCTTACAACTTGAAGAGTACTTAGAAAACTTCACTAGTTGCCCATCAATAAATTGGTTATTAGGCTAATGTGATTTTAATATAATATGAATAAAATCCATACTATTTACATAAATATTTATAAACATTTATCAACTTTTTCTCTTTATCACTCCTCAATTTGTTAATAAAATATTTTGATTCAAATTGTTATTCACACACACATGTTATGTAACAGGTGTTATAAATACTAAACATATATTGTATAATTTTTTTTTTCCGATATTCAAAGAACCTATTCATTGCATTCATGGGGCATTCTATCTTATTATTCAAGTAAAGTTATTAAATACATAAGCATATACAAATGTATTAATTATATTATAATTCATTGACGACCTGATACAAATGTAGATCATAATGTTGCATAGATGCAATGTAATTCACTCATTGGCATTAAATAACTACAAGCCTATATAAATATAGGTTCACCTGAAAATCTTGTACAAACAGGGTTAGGTTTAGCAGATTAGTCTCTCACAAACCAGAGTTTTGTTATAAATATTAAGTGTAGGTGTTTCAAAGAATAAGTCTCTCTGATATTGTTGGAATACTTTTTTTGTTAGAATTAAGGGTATCTCTAAGTCACTTTGAAGTAAAGACTAACATCTTTTGAGGCTTAGAGCACAATGGGCTTTTGTATCTCCTAATAAGGGTGCTTCCTAGGATTTAATGCTTTGTCATCCTCCTTAGGAGGGCGAGTTCGCTTATCGCCTCAAACAACAACTTGTTGTTATATTGTTGGAATATTTTATGAATGAAGAGATGTGTTTTGAGAAATCATGTCCTTATAAAGTAATGAATTTATAAGGTCCATGAATGTTGCATATTTTTATATCATTTTAATTGAAAGGGTATAATGTTTCAAGAGGCACCACTTGAAGGCATCAATTAATTAATTATCTATAAATACCCTCACGATCACTCCATTAAAGAGGGTAGAGAATTGAACAAGAAGCCTCAATTATCCCTTGCTCAGTTATTTTATCTTCTGCGAGTTCTATCACCCTAAATTTTCACAGGAATGGTTTTTTTAATCTTGGGGAGTGTCACTTCCTATTCAACTGAAATAGTTGCAGAATATCTTTCAAGAACAGTATCCCAGACTCGACTCAAACAATATTTTTGTAATTCCAGCTTGAGAGAAATTTCCTGTAAAATAAGTTTTTTCACCCTGCACTAGTTCGCTTCAAATTTTGGCTTTATTTAAAAGATCTACAAGGGGTAATTCAATGTGACTCCATTTACTAATAAGGTAGTTGTGGTCTCTTTATTCTCCTCCAGTCCTAGCTCTGCTCTTTATTGCTTCATTGCTACTGGGTTCGCTCCTTTATCACCATCTTTGGCAGTGGTCAGAGCTCAAGAGGAGAGATTCATGCATCAAAGAGACTTTGATTACTGTCGAAGTTTCACGTTTTGATTTCCCATAAATTTTTGTATCAAGTAGAAAAATAAATTGGCAGGTATGTTAGGAGATTCACAAATCAAGATTTCACAATTGATTGTCTCTTTGAATCTTTTCAGCCCCAATTCAGGTTCTTGAAGCAATGAAACTTGTATTGAAGGAAGCACCAAATATCAGAGCAAATTAAAACCCAACCTTTTGTTTATGCGAAGCAAGACTCATTCAATTCAAATAAACTGTTCTACCTTGAATTACTCAAAAGCATAAAGTTATCGATAGGATTGAATATCAAATCCTGCTAGAGTAAAATGTATTATTTCCAATATTAAAATAACAAAAAAACTAAGCATACCTCTTTGAAAGCAACCGATCGATGAACTTGTTCTAGAGCACTCAGAGACTTCAAGTAACAAGCATGGAGTATTACACATTTGCAATGAAGCAAGATGTGATTTAAAGAAAAAAGGGAGGAAATTCACCAGAGAGTCAAAACAAACTGACGGTTTTGCACCAAATGGATTCAGTCCATAAAGCAAGAAAACTTTTGTTTTCTTGTGAATTGAGCGACTGTTATATGAATTTGTCAAACATATTCATAATTAAAGTTAGTTTTAGCGAGTAAATTGGGCCTGAATTTCTGGTTGTCATCTTCTAATATGTTTACATGCTTGATAAGAATTTTCAATATTTGAGCAAACTGAAAATTTCAAAGTTACACACAAAACTGTAAGTAAAAAAAAAATCTTATTATCCTTGTTTTGTTTGACATGCAAATATCAATATGCATTATGGTGTTATCTACCAACATATCTATTTTTCACACAGCATTGACACTTGCAGCAGGTTAATGATTGACAAATCCTTAGATTTGTATACTTTTATATGCCCAATTTGAGGCAATTAACATGATTAAGATGCGATACTAATCCAATAATGCTTAATGTAGAATTTAGACCCTTAAGTGAAATTAGTGTAAGGTTGGGATTAATTAGCCCTAATTGTGGATTAATTTGTAGTAATTAATTTATAAGGCGATTTGATCCTTGTTTTGCCTTATTTCTACCCGCAGGGTCGCTCAGAACCAAAAGAATCGGATTTCGAATGGAAAAAAGAGCTAATTAAAGGGGCAGAAATATTTGTCATTCATCGTGGCCTCGCCACAGCGAACCAGTCCCAAGGAACCATAAGCAAACCTTGCTCGAGCCCACAGCGAGCAGGCCCCAAGAGACCAGAATGCATGCTTGCTCGCAGTGGCTTTACCACAGCAAGGGAGCGCGTGCAGCATTTCAGAAGCTGATTTTTAGGCCAAAACGACTCCAATTTACTTACCCACTTCTTGACTCGACATGGGGGTATTAGACACGAAATTGTAACCCCATTAGGTTGGATTTGGAGCCACCACAAACCCTAATCCTCTCATTTTCTCTCAGCTTCATCTTTTCATCTTCCATCTTCTCTCTTCCAATCTCCATGGCCCCCATTCCTTCCACCTTGGTTGTTGTTCCTTCCATGAAGAGCATCAACTAAGCTCTCTTATTCTTGATGATGGAGCTCAAGGAGGAGCTTGAAGCTTGAAAGGGGAGTGTTGTTCTCCACTCTTTCTTCCTCTTGTATATTTCAATTTATCTAGGGTTATAGGAATTGTTATATGTATTTGGTTGTGATTTCATTCTATATCTTTGTATGAGAGTAGTAGAAACAACCTATCTTGTTTATTTTCTTTGCATGGATGCTTGACATTACACTTATTGACTTGAACATATTTTATTTGTATGGATTCATCATTTAATATATGTTTTCTTGTTAAAATCTTGTGCTAAGTGAGGGTTATTGCTTCGTGGATTATGGTGTCTAGTATTTGTGTTTAGAAAATTAGCAAATAAATCTACTAATTGCTTGAGTGGCATTGGACTTCAATCTATTGGGTTCAATTGATTGGTTGGGGTCCCACCAATGAGTTGGAATTGATGGATTAATTTTGTTGCAATTGAAGATGTAACTCATGAGGAATCGGGTCCTTCAAATGTTCCTCCCTCAAATGCTAATCTGGTTTTGGAAAAGGAAGGATTTGTTGAAGAAAAAGATCTGAGTCTGTCAATCGTACCATATCAGGTGCCTCAACCAGTAACAGTAGACATTCTCCCTCATCTTCACCATCAGGCTGATGAACTTCAACAAGTGAAGGAGTTAGCTGAGAAATTGTCTCAAGAACATGAAGCGAGGGATATGACAAGAGCTGAGGCTGTAATACCCAGCTGGGGTAGCAGGAGGCAAGCTTCATACAGAGGCAAGCCTACTGTAACGGACCAAATTCAGACCACTTCTCAGTTCATAGAGTCTGCAGAAGAAGAAGAGGGCCAGGAGGTTCAGTCTGCACCTAAGGCCAAAAGAATTAAGAAGACTGCTGCTAATCCACCTCCAAGGGCCTCAACCAAAAAGGGGACCAGAGCTTCAAAGGGCATAGTGATTGAAGAGCCCAAACCTGCTCCAAAGAGGAAGGCTGCTCCTAAGGCGAAAGAAAAATCTGTCAAGCCTCCTCCAGAGAAGAAGCAAAAGCCAGCTCCTCCTCCTAAGTTGACAAAAGAAGAAAAGAAGGCTGTTGCAGAGGCCTTGAGAAAAGAGAAGGAGGATGCTACTAAGGCTAAGAAGGCTGCTGCTGAGGAAAAGAAAAAGTCAAAGAAAGAGGTTGCAGAAAGAAGAAAGAAATTGAAAAAGGAAATTGCTTAAGGGAAGAAAGTATGGGTATATAAAAGGAGGTTTCACACGTCCAAGGCTGCCTCAAAGTCTAAGGCTGCCTCAAAAGATGTATATCTTGCCGAACCCTCTAAGACCTCTAAGCAAGACAAATCTCAGAAAGTCAAATCTGAGCAAGACAAATTCTTCTACACTGATTCTTCTATTTCTGATGGACCTGATGAAGAATACATCACCTCAGCCTCTGGTGCCAAATTCAACAATGAAAGACCCTTAGTCTTTAGGAACCACTCTGCATACATTTCATATTTAGTTAATTCTTGATAATTTTTTATCCTGAAAAATGTGAATATTTTGCAAGTCAATACAATTCATATTTTGTCTTAATTTATGCTCTGTACATGTTCTAATTTATATATATTGTTTACTTATGCTCTGAACATGCTTTATCTTATATATGTTGTTACTTATGTTTTGTCATCATCAAAAAGGGGGAGAATGTTGGAACTCTGCATTTTGATGATAACCAAACATGTCTTAGGCAATAGGATCATAGGAACTTAACTTAGAAAAATACTTTGAAAAACCGTTTTTCTTTGAAATCTAAGTTAAGCAATCAATTGGGAGAACAGGCAATCGATTGAAGAATTTATACCTCAATCGATGGCACTAATTAATCGATGTAAAACTAAGCAATCGATTGATGTGTGGAATTGCGCTAAGTAATCAGACTTCATTCTATCGATTGAATAGAATGGCAATCGATTGATATAGCAATCGGTGAGCAATCGAATGGCAATCGATTGAAGCTTACTTTGAAACAACGAAATATGCAATCGATTGAAGCTTACTTTGAAACAACGAAATATGCAATCGATTGGAGCTTGGTCAATTGATTAGGAAGAGGCCATCGATTGAGAATTCATGCAATCGATAGACATACTCAGCTTTTATTCGATAGCTAACACTTCAATCGAGTGATGCAGGTGAAAATCTGAAGCAATCTGAAGGCAATCGGTTGACGACCAGAAACAGCAATCGATTGATACATCTTGCAATCGATTGACAATCAGGAAAATTCAAATATGTTTCTTTTCTCATGACTAACTACCTTTATATTGCAAAATGTACTTGTTATCATTTTGGGCAGTTAACGTTAAACACAAAGAAACTTAATCAACTAGCCGTTACAGCAACAACACACAATCTGGTACAATGCGCTGAAGAAAAAGAAAGAGGAAACATGTAGAAGTTCTGGAGCATTAATTACAACTCAGAAACCTTCATCAATCTCCAGATCTTTATCTCTCTCTTGAAGCCTGCTACACAGAAAGCCGAGAAAATATTCAACGGGCAGAAATTCTAAAGAGACTATAAAAGGAGTTAAAGTTGACATTGGTTGGTAGAGAACTTTAAGTAATATCCAACTAAAATCTCCTACTGCAATCAATATTATCTGAGTTTTCTCATTTGTTCTTCAATTGTAATACTATCAGCTCAAGTGTGTGAGCAATCCTTGTATTATCTAATATCCTTCTTTATTGAGTGATTACCCTAGGATAGTGGGATCCTAGTGAAAAGGTTGTACTCTTACAAGTTGTAAGGGGGAGTGATCAGTAAGGGGGAGTTCTTACTGTGAAATCACTTGTAAAGGCACTCAGAGCCTGTTCTTAATCTTGAGGATTAGTAGAACCCAACAGAGAGTTGGAGAACTGGACGTAGGCCAAGAGTTTGGGCTGAACCAGTATAAACCTTGATTTGTTCTGTCAAATTTTTAAAAGCACAATTCACCCCCTCTTGTGCATTCCTGTCATTTACAATATTCCTTGGCCATTGCATAGATTTTATTTTCCCTCTTCGCTTCCCTTCGCTTGTCTCTCTCTGAGGTTCATCCAATTTCTATTTAATTTCTCACGGAATGGTTTCTACCACACTGCGATGGAGTGTGTAATTGAAATGTTTTGACTAAGTAACGAGTTTATTTTTTTAAATACCGCTCGGTAATCCGGCACCTATTGACGACTGACTAATCCGGACTCTGGGTAGGAGTGCTGCTCATATAGATAGGTTGTCCTCTCTTCCAACGAGAGCGCTTCCTGGGATTCGAACCGTCCTTATGGGGGTGAGCCCACTTACCACTACTTGTTGGTTATTAAGTAACGAGTTTAGTTACATGCTATATTTGTGCGTTTTTTCTATTGAGACAATTGGCCTAGATTCCTATGCCTATATGCCACATGGTGTTGATTTAATTTAGTTATTAGTAATTGTTGCGTATATTTGCATGTGCTTTTGTTCAAAAATTTAGTTTTCGAGCGTGTTGTCTGACAAAGTGCAAAGTTGCAGGTCACCGGCAGATCAGTTGATCACATGGAATGCTTAGGTGATGCTAAAGGTCATCTTCAAGAATCTGGTAAAGATCCATGTGAAGTAGAACTTTCTGGAATATATTGTACAATTTAATACGAGTATTATGTTATAATTTTTGGGGATTCTTTAGTTCGAGTATTGTTTTTGCATTATAGATTTCTAAGTTCCATAGAGGCTGTGTGAAATATAAAACATTCATGGCATATTATGTGATAGAGGTCCCTTGTGTGAAAAATTACAAAATCACAGATAGTTTCTTGTTTCCAATGTTGGCAGACTGCATAAACTTATATTTTGAAAAATTTTGGATAGGAGAATGCCTAATTTTTTTTCTCTGATTCTTAGTTGACTATAGATTTTTGCTATTCCCACACATCTTTCTAAGCACCCATTTATCTTCATGGTTTGCAGTGCTTGAATCGACAACCAAGGGAAACCAGTATGTTAATTCATGTCTCAGGTATTTTCTTGACATATTGATTGTCTCCCGATTTAATGGATATTCTAACAAAAAATTGAGTGGTTCTCAAGATGGTTGGTTGATGTTGGTGATGGTGTTGATATAGAAATTCCTAACGAAATATTAATAACATATTCAGATGATCTAATAAATGTAATTGTACATGAAATTTATGAGATCCTTTTGAGTAATTTAACATTGAATGAATACTTCAATGATAGGGCAATCCTTGCGCCTACCGTGAAAATAGTTAGTCAAATCAATGATCATATGTGCTTTATTCTGTTAGGGGAGGTTCATGGATTCCTTAGTTGTGACTTAATGTATAAGTCAACTGAAGATAGTGATAGTTTTGACAACCTATACACATCATTGTTTCTAAACACAATTAGTTGCTCAAATTTACATTCTAAAATATGTGTCCCTAGAGTTTGTATACCCATCATGTTGTTGAGAAGCATCGAATAAGCATAAGGTTTATGCAATGAAATGAGGTAGTGTGTATCCTTAATTAGGAAGAAACTTATTGAAGCATTAACGCTTAACGGATGAAGACATAGTGAGAAGGTATTCATCCATAAAATGGACACAAACCCTTCTAAGTATAGGTGTCCATTTTGCATGCAAAAGGTGATAATTTCTAATTGTATTCATCTTTTTTTTTTTTTGCCAGTCTAATTGTATTCATCTTAAGATAGTGTTTTTTGTTATTGTTGTCAAACCTACATTGAAGGAAATAAGGTAAGTAATGAATACATCTTTTTGTTAATGTTTTTCTTTTGCAATAATTAATACCAAATAGACCGGTATTATATCGTGAGGTGTTACATTGTTTTTTTTGGCCGGAAAGGATGTTTGCATTTAACTAAACGACAAAGTATCAGGAACATAGTCCAAGAATTAAAAACGTCATAAGCCAGGTGTCAAAGGCATACAAATTGAACAAGCAAAAGGGACTTTAGCCAATTCCTTCTCGATCTTCCACCGTCACGGGTCCTTGATAGTCAGCAAGGTCAGCTTGAGAATCCTTAACATGAATGGGGTAGAGAGAAGGTGGAGGGTTGTGAATCCAACCAAGAGAGTCCATCCCCTTTAAGGCTATGACAGCAAACCAGTCTGCAGCAGCATTACCTGAGCGTTTAGTGAAAGAGAGAGATACATTCTTGAGGGACTTCAAGATTGACAAGAGCTCATCAACAAGGCCATGTTAAAGCCAGTTGCAATGGGTAAGAGTCTTGCGGGAAATAGAGTTGAAGAGTTCAAGGCAGTCAAGTTCAATAATAACAGAGTAATCTTTCAATTCAGAGGCCAAAAAAAGAGCTTTCCTGCATGCTAAGATTTTCACCATTAAGCTGGAGGAAGCACATACTTTTTCACTACATCCTTTAATGAAAGTACATTTGTAGTCTCGACATATAACTCCAATGCCAGCATCACCCAAGCTTGGGAGGAAGGAGCCATCGCAGTTGATTTTTAAGCATCCTCGTGGTGGCGAGGTCCAATGCTGGGAGAAGGACACTTGTGTATTCTCATCTAAATTTTCTGCACAATTTGTAGCCCAAAATTCTCTAATAGCTGCAAAGGTGGATTGAATAACAAAGAAGGGATTTATTTCAGCTGCATTAAAGATGAAAGCTGATCTTATTTTCCAAATATTCCAGCATAGCATAACAATGTAAGCCTTTTCAAACTCATCAAAGGGGCTATCATCAAGGAAAATACTCTCACACCATCTTTCTAAAGAAGTTATAGATGCATGTTGAAACCTAAGAGAGAGTGGACAAGCATACCATACTCTTTGAACCCAATTGCAAAGGAGAACCAAGTGCTCTACAGTTTCTGGTGCTTCTTCACAGATTGGGCATATAGGAGTTGTAGAGCATTTCCTTCTGAAGAGAGCTTGCTTAGTTGCTAGGGACTAAGTAAGAGATCTCCATATAAAGTTCTTGACTTTAGGTGGGACTTTTAGGTTCCAAATACTGCTCCAGAGAGCTTTTGGCACAACATAAGAAGAGCTTGGGCCTGTATCACATGCTGGCTTGGAGCTTGATACTATTTTCTGATAGCCAAGCTTAGTTGAGTAACATCCATTATTTGCTGCTGCCCAAATTAACTTGTCCCTCTGCATAAACGAAGGGACGGGAATTTTCATAATACATGAGGCAGTGTCAGCAGAAATACAATTAGAGATGAGAGAGATCCCATGAGCCATTAAGAATTAAGTTTGAGACTCGTAACTCATGATTGACTGAAGCACCTTCCACTTTCTCAGCTTTAAAATTTTTAAGCCATGGGATCCAAGGATCAGTCCACACATTAACATCAGATTCTAAGCCCACCCTCTAACAGATATATTTCTCAAGAAAGTCTCGACCTATAAGAAGACTACTCCAAGCCCAAGAGGCGTGAGGGCCTTTAGCAGCCTGCATAAAGGAGCAATCAGGGAAGTAAACACATTTTAGCACTTTAACCCATAAGCCATCCGGATTGTTGAGAGCACACCAAGCAGATTTGGCGAGTAATGCATCATTGAAATTCATAAAATCTTTAAATCCAAGGCCCCCTTGGTTTTTTGCAAAACACAGTTTACTCCATGATTTCCAGTGAATATTATTACTTCCCTCTTCCTGTTGTCCCCAATAAAAATTAGCTATCATACTATTTAGCTGCATGCATGTTCTTTTAGGGAATTTAAAGCAAAACATGGGATAAGTGGGGATAGCATTGACTACAGATTTAATCATAACCTCTCTTCCAGCAAATGAAAGCATCTTACTTTTCCAACTTCTGATTTTTTTACCAACCTTATCTCTAACATAAGCAAGAGCAGCTGATTTGGACCTTCCCCCAAATGATAGGGAGGCCAAGATACATATCAGGGTCATCCACAGCATTGACATGAAAGAAATTGAAAACATCATCTTTAACTCTTTGAGGAGTATTAGCAGAGAAAAAGAGAGAGGATTTATCCATGTTAATCTTTTGGCCAGAGGCATTGCAATAAGATAGCAAGATCTCCTTTACAGCTGCACAATTACTCCTATTAGCATTAAGAAAGAGGATTGTATCATCCGCAAACAGGCAATTTGTGAGTGAAGGGCAGTCATCAGTTAGCTTGATGCCTTGTATGTCACCATTAGCAGCATGATGGTTAAGCATTAAAGAGAGCACATCAGAAGCTATAATGAAGAGGTAAGGGGATAGAGGATCAGTTTGATTTTCTACGAGTAATGAGATTCCGTTTGCTATATCTCCCCGTGCAACACACGACAACACATGCTTGTTGCCTCAAATATGAGAATAAGTGTGATTATTTAAAAAAATAAATTGAATGCTAAATAGATAAGTTTTTAAAGATATGGACAATTTGATATTTTGATCTTCATTTTGAATGTTCACAAGTGTTTTTGCGCATCCAAAAATGTTAGCTTTTGTTGTACTTTTAGTAAAGGGTAAAAGGTCAAAAATGACCATGTACTCATGTCAAAGGTGCATCTGGCACCTTGTACTTTTTTTGGCTCAAAATTGTTCATCAACTTTCAAATTCAGGTCAATAATGACTTTTCCGTCAAACTTCCAAACGGACGTTTCAAATTTGGGCCAATAATGACTCCTCTGTTAAACTGGCCCAACGGACGTTTCAAATTCGGGCAAATAATGACTCTTCCATCAAACTGGCCCAATTTCCGTTACTTTTGTATGGGTATGTCCCACACTAGGATTTCACAGGAATCTAATTTTTGTTGGGTTAGTTTGACGGAGGAGTCATTATTGATCTGAATTTGAAACATTTGTTAGGCCAGTTTGACGAATGAGTCATTATTGGCTCGAATTTGAAACGTCCATTGGCCAGTTTGACGGAAGAGTCATTATTGACCCGAATTTTGAAAGTTGATGGACAATTTTGAGCCAAAAAAAAAGAGTAAAAGGTGCCAGATGCACCTTAGACATAAGTACATGGTCATATTTTACCCTTCACCCTTTAGTAAAAGTTTGCAAGTACTTTTACACTTTATCATTTTTTTGTTGGAGGTATTACGATAATTTCAGAAAAGTGACACCACTACAAAAAATAGTAGATGTTGGCCGATTTTAACTGACATGTCTTTTTTTTATGATTTTTAAATTTTTAGCTACTTTTGCATCCAAAAAATAATTTATAGTGTTTGACGTAAATTTAGTACCCCTTTTGGAGGTAGGAATTCGGGCTGGCCCTACAAGGGCTCAGGTCCTGACTTCAAAAAACACCCTAAATTATGAAGCGTAGCCTTTAATCTCGTGGGCTAGGGCTACCCATGGGCTTTGAGCCTGTTTAACTAAAAACAGTTATTTTTTTTCTATCTTTTTAAAGAAATGAAGTTATAATAATAAACTCCTAATTCAATATATAAATATTATCCAAATTAAATTAAAATAAAACAAATTTAAAACAATAAAATGATAATTTCAACGTTTCAAAACTTTACCTACACTCACGTAAAAAATTATTTCTAAGAGCCACAAGATAGTAGATTTATTTTTTTCATGAAAAAACAATCCTTATGCTTATATACATCTAAGAATTTATCTGACATTATGAACGAAACTATAAGACAATACTTTAGCAAAACTTAACTATATTTTAGGGGGAAATCAATATGTATGGTATATATTTTAAAACAACAAACTATATAAAAGTCCTAAATAATAAAAGAATAAATCTCATAAATAATATAAACTACTACCTCTGGTCCTAATTATAAGAGTCAGTTAACTTTTTTTTGGTGAGATTAAGGAAGCAAGTTAGACCCTTAAATCTTAATATATGTGAAATGTAATTAAATTATATATGATAGTTTATAAGTAAAATAACTTAGTTTTGAGGGGGGAAAAAGACAAATATAAACAATTTATAATGGTGTATTTTGCATCCTTAATTTTTCCAAAAAAATCAACTGGCTCTTATAATTAGGATGGGAGGGAGTACTTAAGGAAGCATTTGTTAATTCTAGAGTAATAATATTTGAAAAATCATTAATAGGGTAAATGGTCAAAAATAGCCATGTACTTATATCTAATGAGCATATGGCACCTCCTACTTTTTTTTGCTCAAAATTATCCATTAACTTTTAAAATCAGACTAATAATAATAAGGCTAAAGTATACTTTTGCTCCTTTATCTTTGCATCAAGTCCTTTTTTGGTCCATTAACTTTGAAAAGTGCACTTTTGATCATTTTTCGTTAATGCCGTTAGTTTCATTTAAAGGAAATAATTCTCATATTTTAAAATTTGACCATTTTTATTAATATTTAATTATAAAATTACTTTTTAAATTTGCTGAATCAGCATTTTCCGTTAAATGAAACTAACGGCGTTAGTGAAAAAGGACCAAAAATGCATTTTTCAAAGTTAAAAGACCAAAAGATGACTTGATATAAAGATAAAAGACCAAAAATATAATTGAACCTAATAATAATGACTCCTCCATTAAACCCATCAACATTTAAAAACTTGAAAGAAATTTCTTTCCCTTATTTGTTTTTTATTTTTTTTATTTCCCGGTTATTGTTCTCTTGCCCTAGCCTTTAATCGCCTCCTTCATCATCTCCGGTCTCCACTGTTATTCATCTCTATTCTATTCCAGTAAGTATTCTCTTTCCTTCATTCACTTTGGCCCATTCTCAAATTCATTCATTCTCATTCTTCTCTTTCGCTTATAGTAATAAATAATACCTAGAAACGTGAACTCAGGACGGAAATGGAAGGCGAAGGAAGGCAAGATCATGGAGGAAGAGGAGGAGGAGGGTGTTCGAATAATAATTCCGAAAACCCAATTTTAGAATCACCCATCGATCCTGAACTCTCATCCAATTCTTCTTCTGCTGGCTCTTTCAACCAGAGTGAAATTTTCAGAGCTGTTCAAGCTGTCGAGAGAGATTCCTTGGCCATTGCCCACAGTTTCCTTTCCCTCTTCGCTTCCCTTCGCTTCTCTCTCTCTCAGGTTCGTTTAATTTCTCATCGAATGGTTTCAATCAAGGAAGAGCCAATATATGCGAACTTTACCTTTCGTATCCCTACATTCCTATGCCTATATGCCACATGCATATGGTGGTGATTTCATTTATTAGTTATTAGTAATGACTAATTGATTTCCAAGCATGTTATGTTTGTCTGACAAATTGCGATATTGTAATTACAGGTCACTGGCAGCTCAGTTGATCACATGGAATGTTTATGTGATGCTACAGGTCGTCTGCAGGAATCTGGTAAAGATCCATGTGATGTGAAGTAGAACTTTCTGAAATATATCATGTTTTAATTTGGGGATTCTTTTGTTCCAGTACTGTTTCTGCATTATAGATTTCTCGTTCCATAGAGGCTATGTGAATTATAAAATGCTCACGGCATATTATGTGATAGAGATTCCTTCTTCCTTGTGTGAAAAATTACATAATCACAGATAATTTCTTGTATCCAGTGTTGGCAGACTGCATAAACTCATATTTTGAGAAATTTTGGACAGGGGAATGCCTTTTTTTTTTTTCCTCCTCTGATTGTTAGTTGACTAGAGATTTTTGCTATTCCCAACAAATCTTTTTAAGCACCCATTTGTCTTCATGGTTTGCAGTGCTTGAAGCGACAACCAAGGGGAACCGGTATATTAATTCATGTCTTAGGTATTTTCTTGACATCTTGATTGTCTCCCGATTTAATGGATATTCTAACCTTTAAGTGACCAAGAGCAAGCAGACTTTTTGAATTCGATAAATGTCATGCCTACTGTGTGATGGAGAGCTGATATGAAAAGAGGGAGAAAATGGGGAGAATGAGTCAGAAGCACAAAGGAATCTGAGGAGAAAGGGAAGTATAACGATCTTCAGTAGGTAGTAGGAAGAAAGAGAGATAATGAGGGGGCAGAGAATTGAGGGAACAAGAGTTTATAGAGAAAATAACACTGATCAATATTCTTCAAATCTAAGGTCTCCTTCAATAGGATTGGCAAGGGCTAAGGGCTCAATAACTCTTACTTGAAATAAAAACATAGATTAATTGAAGCTATTCAATACATTATTTTATAATTCTAATCCTAAGTAGAATATTATTTCCTATATGCATAATTCCTACTTTACAATTACTCTATATATGCACTGATCTCTTCTTACTCTCCAATACTATGTTTCTTAAAGTCTTTGTTTAGTTCATTGTTTCTGATTCTTAGACCTGCTTCTAGTTTGCTATTGGTTTGTTTGGGTGATATGAAAACGTCAAATAGGATTATGCCTGTGTTATTTTCTTTTTTGAGATAGATAATGAACAATGTATTAGGAAAGACCCAAAAAATGAAGCCTCCTATTGCACAAGGAAGCCAGCTCCTAACCTTAATTTCTTGGTTGCAGATTGAACGAGGAGATGAAAAGCATCAATGGTCTTGCCTCTCAACTGTATCCAATAGTTTTACTTATTATTTACAAATTTATTTGCCCCTTCTCTTTACGCATCTTGGCAAAATAAAGACTCATGCCTCTATTTTTAATGATATGGTGAATCTTGTTATTCTTGGTAGAATACAAGCTGCTATAGTCATGGCAGGAAATTTCCATGAAGTGTCAGATATCTCATTTGATGACTTTCGTCCCCCCCAAAAAAAAAACAAAAGTTTTTTCATTTTGAATACTTGACACTTTGGTAGAAAAACTCTACGGAGGAATGTGGATGCTCTGGACTCAGCTGTTAACAAGCTTCTTCATCCTCCATAAATTATAGAATTCAATCTACTCCATGTTTGCTATCCGTTGTATCATTCTTTTTTTTTTTTTGGGGGGGGGGGGGGGGGGGGGGGGGGTTAGGCATAACATCCACTGAGTTAACATGTAAGTTCTTTGTGCAATATGCTGTCAATCTGTGTAAAACTTCACCAGAAAATATGTAAAATTTCTGTCTTCTGTGTTTGTTGTTTGGATTCAGATCCCCTCCCCAAGCCGTTTGCTGAATTGCTTAGGAAGTCCAATAATATCCACTGCAATACTCATCTAACATGAGGAGATTGTTATCCAAAATGCAAACATTTTCCTTCATCTGATTGATCTAACGGTGTGAAGAGAGAAGCTGGAAAAATAAACAAAAATAAGGGATTTGGAGATGTGTCGCAAAAGTGGCCATAAGCTTTGATGTAGGCTCAGATCGTTTCAAAGTTAGATCATTTCTCGGCAAGCTTTGAAACGAAGGCTTATTCTTGGTGGGAATGAAAGCATCTCATCACCCATTTCGTTTCCTTTTTCATGCCACATTCTTCCAGGTTCAAATCGTAGCCTACGCCACACCTTTCTCTCCTTTATGGTCAACTCATGGAAGCATGACTTCAGCTTGCATGGACTTTTTGGCTTATGTGAAGAAGGTGGAGACTTTCCCTCATATTGAAATGAATTTTGGGGTTTATGGATTCCAGAGAGATTGAAGATGAGTATCAGTTGAGAAAGCTAGCGAAATGATGTAAAACTGTACTAGTTTTCACTTGCGCCGAAGGGAATTTGAAGTTTTACTTATCATTGGTTGTAATAGTGAGGCAGACTCACTAATTTTTTTGGTACGTCTAGTCCTAAATATATGACATTTTTTTATTATAGTAATAAGACCTTGTTTTTAACCTGATATTTATTATTTTTTTTCAAATCAATTTGTCTAACTTATAAAATGTCTACACAAAATTATTTCAAAAAATCATGTCATATATGCTATAATTAAGTAATTTATTTAATTTCATTAATCTCTCTAAATTAGATAAGGTCTTATATTTAGGATTGGAGGTAGTATTATATTTTTTATTTTAATTTGATGAATATCATTTCCCTCTTGGGAAATTGTGTGATTGTTTTTTATTCATGTGAAACTGTGTTGGTCGCTGTCAAGGATTCACTTTTTCAGCTGCAGTCAAACTGTATTTGGTTGCTAAGTTATGGAACTATCTTCAGAAATAGAACGTCCTTATAAACCTTCAAAAGCTGCTGAGGACTGAATTGGATGTTAAATGTGGTATCTGCTAATTGAGGGAAAGTGAAAGACAGAACAGGTTCAGAGAAGAAAATTGTCAAAATGGCTCCACAAATTCATTGTCTACTCTTATATCCCAGCCATCAGATGAATTTTGCGGTGAGTATCATTAGCATTTTCTAGCAGTCGAGCAATCATCATTGGATCAAGGGGCCAGTTTATATGCAGTTGGCCCCAAAAAAAAAAAAGAACGGGCGAGTTTATGGATTGGTTCAATCTATTGTTATCAACATTGTTTATGGTTAAGTACTCCGAGAAAAGATAGTCAGAAAGTAAGAACAAAAAGGGAACCGGTAATTTATCATTGAATCATTTGAATGTTGTAGAAAATGATGAGCCTGAAAATGTTGAACCAGTTGTCCGAAGGAGAAGATTGAAGAAGGTTTTGGGGAGAGTTTTTGATACGTTCCGCAACAACAAGATGAATTAATTATTTTGTTTATTAATGTAATTTAGTTAATTATTTAAATTAGTTTAATTTAATTATTTGACTTATTCAAATTATTTGATTTAGTCAAATAAAGATATTTTAGGATATTTTATTATTTTATTTAGGATCGTTTGTTAGGATATTTTCTAATTTTAATTTGAATATTCGGATAGAGATATATTTGTATCTTTAGGAAGATACAATATGTTCCTATCTTTAGGTGATATTTTCCTATTAGCTCTACGACTCTTCCTATTGTAACTTCTCTATATATACTAGTCCTATCAGACTAGTATTGGCATCCAGTAAAATTACTATTTAATTTATTGGACACTTTCCATTGGCTTCTAATTCCCTTTTCTAGTGAGATTCTTGCTAGAGAATAAATTATGAGAGATTGTTATTTGGCTTTTGATTTGTCTTCCTAGTGAGATTCTTGCTGGGAAAATAAATTAGAAGAGAACACGCTTATTCTAAATCAAGAACACAACATCATATTTATCAGTTTTTTGAATTTTTGATTTAGTTGGGCATTTTGGTCTTTTTATATGAAAATTAAGTTTCATTTTAATCCCATACCAAGCATACATTTAAATTCCATATCTATCTCCTTATTCATGTCCATTTCTATATACATCAAAATCAGTTTTGCACACTAAGCGGGCCCTTTATTATTTTGTTTAGTACTAAGATATTTCTTTTATTGGGAAAATGACAAAAAAATATCCTCCAATAAGAGAAAGGACAAATCACTCCCCCAAGAATTCAAAATCCCAAGGGTAAAGGGTCAATTCTTCCCCGGAAGTTTCACCCAAGGGTCACTAGGTGCTCGGAAGTTTTTTATGGATCAATTGTACCCTGGAAGTATGAAAAAGGGGTCAATGTTGCCCCTGTCAAACGGTACTCCCAGTTAGTATTAGATACGTAGGATTCATGTCCACCTAAGCTGCCACCTAGCAGACACGGTGGCATCTTCTTTTACACCTGAAAAACTAATAATTTAAAATATAATTGTTATTAAATGAGGAAAAAAACACAGTTCATCTCATTTCTGAAAGGTCCAAAATCGCGAGCCCTACCCTAAATCCTCTCCATCTTCGACGGCTTGTAAGATTCGTGAGCACTGAAGATCCATGGATTGTTCAACCTGAAGATGACTTTAACGCCGGCTGAATCTTCATGAGTGCTGAAGATTCGTGAGCGCTGAAGGACAATCCCAAAATCGCGAGCCCTACCTTAAATCCTCTAGATATTGAACACGTTTTGCGTGACGCCGATGGGGGAATCCTCTGCATCTTCTTCGACGACGGCGTCGAGGGGAATAAGGAGGAGGTTGGTGTCTCTAAGACGTGATGGGGAGCTTGAATATGATGGCCCCGTGAGGACTTGTCATTGTGGGTTGATTGCTCCACTTTGCACTTCATGGACTGATGTGAACCCAGGAAGGAGATTCTTTGGTTGTCAAAATTATCAACAAGTATGATTTTTTTTCCATTGATGTGAAATAACAATTTTTCTGTGCTTGTTTTTCTTTCTTTGATTTGAGCGAATCTGAACATTTCCAGGGAAGAAGCTGTGGTTTTTTTCGGTGGCATGATGAGGAAATGGGTGAGAGGTGCACTGTGGTGATCAATGAGTTGCTTAGGCATGTGGATAGCTTGCACGAAGAGAATGTGAAGCTTAGGAGAGGGTTAGGTGGAGGTGTCAAAGTTGAGCTTTCTGGATTACATGCAGATATGAAGAAGTGCAGAAGGAGATTGAAGATTGCATTATGCTTATTGGCCCTTACGTGGCTGGTTGTGTTTGTTTTTTGCTGTATGAAATGATGCTTGAGGTGTAACTTTGTCAGGGAAAACAATAGTGACTGGAATCTATTTGTAAATGTAGTTGTGTATTCCCTCTGGATGACACTATTCTAAAGCCTCTTGTGCCCTTAACTTTTGAATATGTCTGTTTAGTTTGCTGGGACCTAAGGGATGCTTGTTTTGAAATTTGTAGAATGGCGTATCAAGTTTTATTGTAACAATGTTTTAAGATAATATTTTGAAGCTATATGTGTCTGTTCAGGTTAGCACCAACATATTGCGCAAGTACAGTGGACCTATCTGTCTTTTGGATAAATGTGTATGCCTGGATAGATGTTTGACAATTGTGCTTAGATAGCCTTGAGATATATTGTCCAATATGAAGGGTGTTGTTTGTGTTTCACTTGGCTTGTTCAATAAATGTGCAAGTTTAAACACGCTAAAATGTTTAGGTACAATATGCTTCTAGATTTTTGAACTCATCAATGTAGCTCCCTTCCATCTCCTTTACGATTAATCTTTTAGCTCTTTTGCACTTAATGAAGCTAACACTAAGCTTCAACTCATCTTCTAAATCCTTCTTCATGTCTGCAATTTTATATTGAGGCCTCTCTTGAACCTTCCTCCTGAAATAAGCCGCCACCCACTTCACTGATGCCCTAGGGTTCTTAAAAACCCTACTGCAATTATGCTCTAATAATAATGTCTTCACAACCAATCCAGGATTTGAACCATCTTTCGATGCATACAATACAAATGGGCATCCCTTCTGACATTTGGCTTGAAGTCTAAATGGCTCACTCTTGGTCAATCTTAACTTCACCCCCATAAATATTGCATAGTTATTTATTGCATGCTTCAGCTCCTCTTTATTTGCATATGAACCACCCGTCATGAAAAACTCCCTACCATCAGACCCATTAGCAGCTTCTTGGACTCTAAGCTCTGTTGGAGGCCCATTACTATCAACAAGTGCATATAAATTATCACATTCCTCCTCTTCATGTTCACTACCGTCATCACCACTATCCACAACCACTAATTCACCTTCATGCCTGAAAACATCATCTTCACTATCATCTTCCTCACCGTGTTCACAATCACTCTCATCACCAATAATCTCATTTTCAAATACTTCTGTCTCCCCTTCGTTTGAACTTAACCCGTCATTCTCTCCATTATCATGTGATATTTCAGTGATGTAATCCTCACCAACCAAGTTACTTACAGTACTTAAAGTCTCTACAAAGTTTACTTCATCATAACTGCTACTGTCTGGACCTATCTTCTGTCTACACTTGGGACCACTGCTTTCACCGATTGCCATTACAACTTCACCCTCAATAAATTAGTTCCTAACAAGCAAAACAACAAAGCAATTACACTATAGATATTTACACCACAGATATGGACAGAGGGACAGAATGGTAACTCCATGTGCGCACACACATACATATATAGACAACATATTAGTGGCAGACACAAACCATTATTACCCTCAATATTATTCTATACCAGTCATGAGGAATCTATCAGAAGCAATATTTTATTCAAGCAAAAACACACGAGGAATCTATCAGACGCAATCAGATGGGGGAAAACAAGTCTTCGTCGTTAAATCGTATAACAAGAATAATTACCTTCGTCTATGTCGTTCCCAGCAACTCCAACTCTGATTTCTCAGTAACCTCAAACTCAAATCTCTCAGTTCGTCCTCGCTCATGTGTATGCCATCGATCTCGCGTCGTTCTCAGCAACTAGGACTTGGATTTCTTAACTCGTTCTCGCGTCGTTCATTTAAGGTTCCTCACATCATGGATTCCTCAGCTCAATCTCCCGTCTCTTACCAGGCGATTTAGGGTTTCCAATTCGTGTTTGTCTGTATGGGCATTGCAATCAGATGGCAATTTGTGTCTCTGAAGGTTTCTCGGGTTTTAATTTCTGAAGGTTTTTCAAAGTGTTTTTTTTAGGCATTCCATTTAAATATCTGATTTTCCCATTAATCCATGTCAGCCCTGGTATGTCTATGTGTCATCCACATATAGGGACACCTGTTTTTTTTCAAGTATATTGTGTATAGTTAACGGATTCCGTTAGGTTACCGTTTGACAGGGGCAACATTGACCACTTTTTCATACTTCCGGGTACAATTGATCCATAAAAAACTTCTGGGCACCCAGTGACCCTTGGGTGAAACTTCCGGGTAGAGCTGGTAATTCGGGCCAAGCCCATCGGGCCGGCCCTTTTAGGCCCTGGCCCTTGAAGGGCCGGGCTTTGATTTTGGAGGCTTCAAAAAGGAATCGGGCTTCACGGGCTGGCCCTGTAGGGCCGAGGGCTTCAAAGGGCCGACCCTGCAGGGCCGAGGGCCAGCCCTTTAAGCCTGTCATATATATATATATGTATATTAAAAAAATTAACAACTACAAAATAAAACAATTAATTAAAGGTAAAAAAAATCATAATACCTAATTCCCAATATTTATCATTGTTTGATAATTTCTTAGTGAGTGACTTATTTATAAATATGGACAATATTTATTAAAATAATTAATTAAAAATAAACATATTTTGTTACTTGTATAAAAATATGGACAAGATTTATCATTGCTTGATAATTTCTTAGTGTTTGTTGCTTATTGGTGTTTGTATTGTAAATTAAAATTGATATTTATGTTGACGATAATGATTTTTTTGCTTTAATTTTTTCTATAAAAAAGATTAAAAAATAGTGTATAAGCGTTAATCGGGCCGGGCCGGCCCTGAGCCCTGCCACTCAAGGGCCGGGCTTTGAAAAATAGGGATATTTACACTACCCGGGCTTTTTGGGCCGGCCCTTTTAAGGCCCTGGCCCTTGAAGGGCCAACCCTGTAGGGCCGGGCCAGCCCTGATACACAGCTCTACTTCCGGGGCAGAATTGACCCTTTACCCAAATCCCAAATCAAACCCTAGGTATGATTTTGGGATTTTGAAAATGTTTTTGAAGGACTATTTTGCCCCTGAGTGAGGCAAGTAGGGGAATGGGAATTGAAAATCGCAAATACAGTGTACATCATGCGCTTGCTCTTCGCTGTGCTTCCATCGCCGTCAACCCTTTCTCTGTTCTTCTCAGTCCATTCGTGAATAGTGACGCCAGGAGGTTATTTAGGTCTGCTTTATCAACAAAGCAACGCCAGGAATTGAGCGTTTTGCAAAGTTGATTTCCATCTTCATCCTTCCATCTTCGAAGTTAAGCGTTGTTCCATTTTCGTTCTATCATTCTCGGCGATCTCTTCGTTTCTGCAATGAGCATCTCGCAAGGTTAGTCCTAAATCCTTTTCTAATCTCTTCGATTTTTTGGGGGCAAGTTGATTTCTGCTATTGGCCTAAATTTTAGGTCTGCTACTATGCTCTCTTGTGATTTTATCTAACAAATATCCTCCTTGCTCAGCTTGGTTCATGGCCAACTGAATAAGAGAATAAAAGATTATATGGTAGAAGATGATCTCTCTACCTTTTGAGTTTCCCCAAGCTCGATCCTTCTAAGGTTTCATTCTACCACCTATACCAGCTTCATTGTGATTTCTGGTCTTGTAGGCTTTAGATTAATTTGAGGTAGGAGAAGTGTGAAGTCAAATTATTTAAATCTATCGATTGATTTTTGTGGGTTGATGCTAAATTAATTGATGGGTTTTTTTATAGGAGATCTGAATTGAATGAGCGAGTTGGGTAAACATTATTCAGTTGAAAATCGATTGAATTTTGATAACTTTTTCATTTCTGAGATTAGATGTGATAAGGGAATAATGCAGTTCAAGTAAATAGTGTAAATGGAGGTAAATGTTTGACTGCATTTTGTTAAGGTTTGGTGAAATGTTTCGACTGCGGTATGTTGATAGATATCTTGGTTCATATGCTGCACTTCTTAGTCTGACATTCCTCTGAAGGTTAGCCTTAAACTCAATGTGCTTATCTCTCTACGATACTTTAATGTATATAGATGAATCCATTCATAAAAAAATTTGGCATGAAGAATGTTTTGTTTTTTGTACTATTTTTGGGTTACGTTTGACATCCCTTTGTAATATTTGGGAACTCTTGCTTACTCATACTTGTGTGACTGGAGAAAACCATAATTTCTGATAGCACTGGACTACTGCATCGATTGTATGTCTTTTGGTCTATGTTAGAACATTTGAACTTTGCTGCCTTTGGAGTCTTTAATTGGAGACCTTGTGTTGTCATACCACGTCATTCTCAATTGAAGCAAAATAAGCTCGACACACTTTTTGCGATAATTGAAACCTTTTAAGCTCTTCTCATCTTTGTTTGGATATTCCCTAACATTTTGTTGAAAGGAAAAAAATCTATATCACAGATTCTCGTTTGTGTCTTTTGAATGATTTTTCCTTCTTTAATACAGCCCTCCTGTGCCGATGCTTTCCTTTATTTTCCCCATTATTTTGCTGTTTTCATACTCTGAAGGGATGTCTAATATTTCAATTCAAAAGTTCTCTCTATTTCATAGGCATTTCTTTCTTTTGGTAATAAATGACTTGTGTGCAATATGAACAACTTAGTTGTAACTTTGTGGACAGGAATAACTTTTTAAAATAACTACTGTTTCCCATACATCCTGAGTTTAGAAAATATAATCATATGTCTTGTTCTTTTCCAATACAAAGTAGTTCACTTATAGTGCTCTGGGAGGTCTCTCAATCCCTTTTTATTTTTTGTATCTCTGCCGTGAATATGTATTTTAGCTTATTTGTATGTTATGCCTTTTTATTCATATGGGAAAACACTTTTAGTGATAATGGTGTTCTATTTCTTTAGAAGATGTGAAAAGAATGATGTATGTTGACATGTAAAATCTTTATTCACAAAAAAAAAAAAAATTAAGGCTGTTGTGAGTTGTGTGAGATTATTTTTGTCTAAAACAGTTGTATATGATTAATAAATTGTGGTGATTGTTGTGAAAATCGATGGTTTAGTACTTGGAATGGATGAAATGGTCGAAACAGTTCAATCACCAGCTGCTTTAATAGTATAAACAGTCTGGTGTCATGCTCTAATAGTACAATGAATAAGAGAATTGGTTTTATGGATTCATGTTGAACTCATTTGTTGTGATTTGATATTTTCATTCCAGGATTTACCATTGTTGATTAGTTGAAGTATGGGTTCCAAAAAAGGGGATTGTTCAAAGAAAGTGGAGGTTGAAGGAGAAAACAGTACTTCTTCCAATGAAGATATCAGTCCAGATCCTCGCTTGTCTGGGACAAAGTTCCACTTTTTGTATGTTTCATGGAGAATAGGGCTTATAGTTATTGTAAATTTTTCCCAATTTACAAATTAAACATGTTTTAAGACAATTTTGACAAGTTGTAAGTGTTGCACTTTTTGTATGTTTCATGGAGAATGGACCAAAGTTTCACTTTTTGTATGTTTCATAGAATGGGACAAAGTTCCCTTTTCGTATGTTATATGAAAGATTATATTTGTATTGAATGGAGTATGGGAGAGAGATCTCTTTTTTCTATGTTTCTTGTTGGAAAATTGTGAATGAGATGCACGAGTCGTCCTCGTGACTCACTTGATCGCATCCTTCGAGCATACGATCTACCAATGTAGATGCACTGCCATCAATGTTACTCTAGGACTTGTGTTAATGTAAAGTTAACATGTTTTAGGCAAATTGACAAGTTGTAATTGTTCTACTTTTTGTATGTTTCATGGAGTATGGGACAAAACTCCCTTTTGATATGTTGTATGAAACATTAAATGTGTATGTTTCCTAAAATATGGGACAAAGTTCCCGTTTCTCTATGTTTCTTGGTGGCCTATTCACAGGTCTATTTGCAATGTCAATGAGATTTTTGCTCCAGGCATTAACAACTTCCTCTTCAGCATTAATAACTTCATCTTAAGAATTAACAACGTATGAATAGCGATTAACAACTTAGACCTTTGTTGCTTGCAATGTTAAGAGATTTTTGCCCCAGGCATTAACAACTTCCTCTTCAGCATTAACAACTTCATCATAGGAATTAACAACGTCTGAATAGTGATTAACAACTTAGACCTCTGTTGCTTGCAATGTCAATGACATTTTTGCCCCAAGCATTAACAACTTCATCATAGGAATTAACAATATATGAATAGCGATTAACAACTTAGACCTTTATTGCTTGCAATGTTGAGATTTTTACCCCAAGCATTAACAACTTCCTCTTCAGCATTAACAACTTCATCATAGGAATTAATAACGTCTGAATAGCGATTAACAACTTACAACTTTGTTGCTAGTAATGTCAATGAGATTAACACTCCAAGAGTTAGGAACGTCCTCCCAAGTATTAGCAAGTTCATCGTAGGCATTAACAACGTTATCATACATATTAACAAGTTCTGTGTAGCGGTTAACAACTGTCATGTTTGTAGTTGCCAACGTCCAACTGAAACTAAACTTCATTCTTGATAAGACACTAAAGTAGCAACAGTAAACCAAATTCTTCATTAATATAGAGTTTTTTCACAAATTCAATGACAAGTTAACATTAACATCATCATGCCACTTAATGTTCCCTTGTCACTAAACCAAAAACATCATTTACAATTCGCACACTTACTATCAGCGTTAACAACTTCTTTGTAGGAATTAACAATTTTATCATACATATTAACAAGTTCTGTGTGGCGATTAACAACTGTCATGTTTGCAGTTGCCAATGTCCAACTGAAACTAAACTTCATTCTTCATAACACACTAAAGTAGCAACATTAAACCACATCTTCATTGACATAGATTTTTTTACATATTCAAGGACAAGTTAACATTAAGATTATCATGCCATTTAATGTTCCCTTGTCATTAAACCAAAAACGTCATTTACAATTTGCTGCCATAAAGATTATCAGGCTTTTACCTTTAACTTTCCATCTGATATTGAATGACATTATACCATATAACTCTTAAATTGAAGGGTTTCTAGTACTCCCTCTGGTTCTGAATATAAGATAAAGTCGACTTTTTTTAAGAGATTAATGATGTTAAATAAATCACTTTAAAATATTTATAATTATCATTTTTTCCTCAAATATAATTTATTTTACTTATGAATTGACATATGATCTAATTATATGTAACATTTATTATAATTAAATGATCTATATAGTTTCCTTATTCTCCATAAAAAGTCAAACTTGATATTACGTTTAGATCTGATGTATTCTTTTACTATAACATCTTGCTGCACAAATAAGTTGATTATTGGCTCTCGTGCTTATGTACTTTTAACCTTGTTAGTCTTCTTCTTTTTTTCCTTTTTTTTTTCTTTTCTTTTTTTTTTTTGTTGCCAGTGTTAACCTTGTTAGTCTTCAATACCACTTGTATAAGTTGTATTTGCCTTTTTTCCATATGACAATTTATTTGATTCTTCTCATTTTAGGGATTCATATTTAATAGTGAGAAAAGGTCTGAAAATTTCATGTAATATCTCCTATCATATATCAGGAGGAGGTTGATGTAATATAGATGACTATTTTGTTGGAAATCCTTCATAATGATCCTTTTGAGGTAACGACATCAAGGTTATATTAAAAAAAAAAATCTGAAAACGATACATATTGCATAATACTTTCCATACACCTAATTCATGATCTTTGCCAGAGTCAATGAATCTTATCTATTCGTTTGGACATTGATTACCGATTTTGTACTTATATTTGGGATCCATTTTTTATTATTACAAAGTCAATGACGTACAATAATCATATTGAAAAAACTAAAGTTATTAAGCCCGAACCGGACGCAGGTCCGGTCTAGTTTGGCACATAAACCAGGCTTCTGCCAACCTGGCATGAACCGTCCTGACTCTCGGCGTGGACCGGCCGTGACCCGGATAACCCGTTGGTTTAGGCTGTTCACAGGGTTATTTTTTCAAAAAAAAAAAGATCTGGAGCCATGTTTTCGACCATTGACCAGAAGGAAACATAGACTGCTTTACAGAGTTAAGCCGTCCTTAACTCGGATTTAACCACCCAGAACTGCCCTTTAGGCAGGATCCGTCTCAAACACACACTAAAGATCATCATAGAAAAAGAAAGAAGAAGGAGGGACAAGAGGAATACACAGATCTTTAAGCTGCCATGAAAGATGAAAGAGAGCTTTAACATTTTATTGAAGAAAAGGAAAAAAAGAAGTGAAGATCGAGAAGAGAGGAGCAAAAGGAAAAATGTAGAGGTTATTATGAATACGGTAGAGGATCCTCTCCTCTACCCTTTCCCATCATCTTCCTTCCTCTACCTCAAATTTTTTTAATTTTGGGGTCAAAATTTTTTTATTTGTTTTCAGCATTAGATTCTACATAAAATTAGTGACATTTTGATATCTCATGGACAAAAAATGGTTCATTTTTCAATTTTATATGATTTTTTAAATATTTAATAATTAAAAATCTGTATTTTTTAAGTTAAAGTATTAAATCTTTAAAAAATCATATAAAATTGAAAACTGAACCATTTTTTGTCCATGAGATATCAAAATGTCACTAATTTTATGTAGAATTTAATGATGAAAACAAATAAAAAAATTGACCCCAAAATTAAAAAAACTTAGGATAAAAAAAAGAAGAGGATGGGAATGAGTAGAGGAGGGAGACACTCCTTATTAATACAGTCATACTACATCTAAGCCTATATCCAAGTCTTCTCCTTCCATGATGATGTGATGTGAATGATTGAAAGTTGAAATAAAATAGGAAATGATGGTAGTGGTCACGTGAGCGGGAGAGTTCAATAGAGTAAATGAAAGAAAATACAAATAAGATAAAAAAAAATATTGGTATATTTTAAAAAAAGAAGATAATAGAAAATTTCTAATTGAAATTATCAAATTTAAAATAGTAGGTTGATATTTTTTATAATGAAAATGATTAAAAACATCAAACTATTGTAAGGAATGTTTGATACTTGAGAACCATTTTTTTTATTATTTTAAAGTGATGAAATAAAATTTATTGTATGGATTTCGAAGGTGAAATGAGAATTTAAATATTTTTTAATTTTTTATTCCTCAGCGGTCTGGCTCCCGGACTGATTACGGTCTGACCCACTACCCCGACCAGTCTAATGACTGGTTTAGGTTTAATTACCTTGGAAAAAACACAATTATTTCTATTTACAGATTATGTTGGTGTCAGTTTTTTATTTTTATTTTTCAAACAATTATTCCACCAATACTGCCTAATTCGATCCCAATAATCCCCCCTTTTTTTTTGGCCTGACCAATAATGCCGATCAGGGACCAGCTTTTCCATCAGTTTTTAGACGACTTCAAATAATATCCCATTGAATTGTTGTCTTAACTCTTAACTTGTCACCGCGTCTATTTAGGTGCTGCTAATTTTTTCCTTAGGAAGAAAATTTAGAAAATTAATGGTGAAAACTTTTAGTTCAAAAATTGTAAATTTATAAGTATTTTGGTTAAGGGTTAAAAATGCAAATGTAATTTTGTCAATAAATCATCCAGCATCAAGTGCTTTTTTTGGACTATAAGTAATTCTAAACTTTCAAATTAGGATTAAAAGTCACACTTACCGTTAAATTAGGATAAGAAATACGCATATGATATTTTCAAAAATTTCGTCTAGCACCAAGTGCTTTATTTTTTACCATAAATGTAACTGTGACTTTTGATCATAATTTGGAAGTTCAGAGTTATTTTTGGTCCTAAAAAAATGCACTTGATGCTGAATGAACTTTTGACAAAATCACATGCGTATTTTTAACCCTTAACCCTAAGTATTTCATAATCTCATTATATAAAATTGGGTTAAAGCTAAAAAATATACACAAGTTTTTATTAAAAGTGCGTCCAATATCATATACTTTTTTTAGGTACAGAAGTGACTATGAACCTACAAAATGAGGTCAAAAATATCATCACCGTCAAGTTTGACCGTTGGTTTGACTAAAACGTTAACATGAACGATGAACAAGATTATTCTAACGGAGCTAATAGTGGAGGGAGAAATAATTTATTACTCCCTCATGTCTTAATTATAAAATCAAGTTGACTTTTTTTTGTGGAGATTAAGGAAACAAAATAAACCACTAAATTTTAACATATACTACATGTAATAGATTATATGTTAGTTTATAAGTAAAATAAATTAACTTTGAGGAAAAAAATAAACAATTTAAAATGATTTATTCTTTATTTTTAATTTAAAAAAATCAACTTAATCTTATAATTAAGACAGAAGAGCATATAAATTATTAAACCCATGTGAGGCCTCATGTAAGAAACGCGGTCAGATGGCTGCCATTGTGATGCGATCCAGCAAGATGACTCTTTCACTTCACATGATGCTTTGCAAATTCCAAGTGGACCAATCACAAGAGCAAGAGCCAAGAGAATTAAGGAGGCATTGATTGGGCTAGTGCAAGAGACATGGACAAAGCAAATGGCAATTGGTTCAACAAATGTGAACAAAAGAGCTGAAAACGCAGCAAATGTCATTTGGGCTGAAAATGAAGAGGTTGATCATATTTTGGGCTTGAAAACATCAAATTGAAGGGCTTAGACCATGAGCTACACATGGGAGGAGTCATTTGGGCATAAATGATCACATTTTAGGCTTAAAATTCTGATTCAAATTGTCAACTTTTCTTTGTGCGAAAATCAAATTAGTTAGGTGCAGATTTGACTTTTGGGTTTTGTTGATTGTTGAAATAAGTTGGCATCTTTGACTTTTGTGTTCTTGATTGATGAATTAGGTTGGCATATTTGAATTCTAGGGTCTTGATTGTTGAAATTAAGTTGCCAAATTTGAATTTTTGTGTTTGTTGTTTGTTGAATTAGGTTTAGTGTTTGAATTCTCAAGAATGCATTGAATGCAATTTAGGCATGATTTATGGATGTAGCCTATAAATACATTGTAAGCCTCATTTTGAAGAGACACCTGAACATTTGAGTGAAATGAAAGTTGCTTCTATGTACTTTGTATTTTGAGAGTGGATTCTCTCTAGGGTTCTTCTTAGAACTAACAGACTTATCAAGGCTTGATCAACCTTGTGGCGTCTTCCAGCACTTCGGATCCTTGTCCTTCCGTGTTCAAGGGTTCAAGTGGATCGTTCCAGTCCTTTGTTTAGCTTTCTTGGGGTGAGTGTATCTCAGATTGGTTGTGGGTTCTTGGGGTCTAACCCTAGTGGGTTCGCACCATCTTGGTATCAGAGCTTCGGATCTAAACTCAGGTCATATCTTTCGGTTCTTTGTTTTTCATTTTCGTTCATCATTTTGTGTTTTTCTTTGTGTCTGTTCATCTTCTTTGTTTCTGTCCGAGTCTAAAATCTCTGTCCTTGTTCGACTAGTTTCGATTTGAGTATTTCAACGTGTAGTATGTCAATCTTATAGTTCAGAGTCTGTTCTTTCATTTCGTTTTGAAATCGTTCGAATTTGAGTTTTCTGTTGTGAGTTATAGCTGTTTCAAAGTGTCATGTTTTCTGGAAATTTCTGGGTTCTGTTTGCTTATTTTGTTCTGTTTGTGGTAGATTTCATATTTTCCTTAACTTGCATAGAAAAAGAAAAAGAAAAGAAAAGGAAAAGAAAACATCAGAAAAGAAGAAAAAGGTGAAAAAAAGGGATTGAAAAAAAAAAGAAAGAAAAATAGAAGTTGCATTTGTTGACTTGTTCTTTGAAAAGTCTTCATCTCATACCCAGAATCTTTCTTCAATCTTGTCAATCTGTGTTGGTTGAAAGTCTTCATTTTTCCTTGATACCTTATGTTCAATACTCATATCTAAAGTTTCTAAGTGTTGTGTTAACTCTGCAAAGTTGTGAAAGTTTTGATTAAATTGCTTAGTTCTTTAAAGAGCCTCAAGAGGAATTTTAAGAGTGGAAAAAGGCAAGAGTGACATATCAATTTAAAAGCCAGATTGTGTGAAACACGAGTGAAACAAATCTGTTGAGCGAAACACGTGAGTAGAGTGGTGAGGTCCCTTTTGCTCTTGTTCTAAATTTTCAGGTTTCAAGATGTATGGAGTAAAAGTTCATAATGATCTCCAATCCTTACTCAGAAGATTTGAAAAGTTCCATGCTGAAACAGAGCAATGGTTGTCTAGTGACAATTTCAAGAAGAAAAGAGAGTTATCCAAAAAGTTGCAGGAGTTCAAACAAGGCTCCATGAGTGTTAAGGATTATTTCCAAGAGATGGAGTTGGCTATGATTAGAGCCGGGGTGAAGGAAACTCCAAAAGCCACTAAAGATCGTTTTATAAGTGGGCTTAATCCTGAATTATCTTGTTTTGCAAAATAGTGGAGCTTTATGGATATTGACATTCTTGTTCCATTTGTTGCTAAGCATGAGAAAGGAATTAAGAAAAAGAGAGTTTCAGAAAGTAAATCAAATTCAATGAAGATTGAGTCCCCAATTATTGTTGTCAATGAGGTAGAGGTAGATCTAACGAAGGAAGAGGAAGAACTCAATGATCAAAATCATGCTGAGCAAAGTGTTGAAGAAGACCTCCTCACCAATCCTGTGGTTGAAGTTGATTATCTCAATCATGAAAAGAAAAGTGAAAATATGAAGGAGAGTGACTTTCATGAAACTTTTCAAGAGAGAAAAATTGAGTTTGAAAGTGAAAAAGAGATTGAGAGTGAAGAGTGTTTTCAAATTGATGAGAGTGAAAAAGAGAGTGTTGAGTTGAGAGAAAAGCAAGATGAAAAGAGCTGTGAGAAGAGTAAGGTTGAGAATGAGTGCAGGGATATTTGTTTGATTACTAATAATCTTTACCATTTTTCTCCTTGTGATTTAGATGTGTTGCAGGTAATCTTGGATTTTTTTCCTAAGAAACCACCTGATGGGTTCTTATGCTCAAGAAGCATTGAAGCTTTGTCTCCTTCAAGTGGCATTAAAAAAATATTCTAGAGGCCTAAACTTTGATATTCATTTTGACATGAATTTTGTTATTCCTTGGTGTTTTAAAATGAATGTTGTGGATTGTTTTGATGGTACTTTATCCTACCGCAAGAATCTTGATGATAATTTGAATGACTTACATTGTGTGCTTGATGTTGTGAGGAAGGAAAATTTGTTTTCAAATCTGGAAAAATGTGATTTTTTCTTAGATAAAATCATTCTTGGATTTATGCATTTGCTTGGACAAGGTATATTAAGCAAAAGACATGCAATGTGGCTGAAATTTATTGACACATTCCCCTTTCTCATCATATACAAGAAAGGTAAAGAGGATGTTATTCATGATGCATTGTCAAGAAGGTATGATCCTCTTCTTTTATCTCTGGATACTAGAATGATTGGCTTTGAATACATCAATGATTTGTTTGCATATGAAGCTGATATTTCTAAATTATTTCTTGTTTGTGAAAAGAAGGCATATGACAAGTTTTATATAGTGGATGAAAACTTGTTTGAGGAAAACAAAGTGTTTGTGCCTCCAAATTCAATAAGTGAATGGTTTGTGAGAGAAACACTTAAGAGAGGAGATAGTCAATTTCAGTTTCTTGAAACAATCCATGTTAATACTTACAAGATTGTCTTTCTTGAAGAGAATAATGTTAGTGATACAGTGTACGCTCCAAATCTATTCCCTTTTGATCCAGGTAAAGATTCGAGGACGAATCCTTTTGAGGAGAGAGGGAATGATGCGATCCAGCAAGATGACTCTTTCACTTCACATGATGCTTTGCAAATTCCAAGTGGACCAATCACAAGAGCAAGAGCCAAGAGAATTAAGGAGGCATTGATTGGGCTAGTGCAAGAGACATGGACAAAGCAAATGGCAATTGGTTCAACAAATGTGAACAAAAGAGCTGAAAACGCAGCAAATGTCATTTGGGCTGAAAATGAAGAGGTTGATCATATTTTGGGCTTGAAAACATCAAATTGAAGGGCTTAGACCATGAGCTACACATGGGAGGAGTCATTTGGGCATAAATGATCACATTTTAGGCTTAAAATTCTGATTCAAATTGTCAACTTTTCTTTGTGCGAAAATCAAATTAGTTAGGTGCAGATTTGACTTTTGGGTTTTGTTGATTGTTGAAATAAGTTGGCATCTTTGACTTTTGTGTTCTTGATTGATGAATTAGGTTGGCATATTTGAATTCTAGGGTCTTGATTGTTGAAATTAAGTTGCCAAATTTGAATTTTTGTGTTTGTTGTTTGTTGAATTAGGTTTAGTGTTTGAATTCTCAAGAATGCATTGAGTGCAATTTAGGCATGATTTATGGATGTAGCCTATAAATACATTGTAAGCCTCATTTGGAAGAGAGACCTGAACATTTGAGTGAAATGAAAGTTGCTTCTATGCACTTTGTATTTTGAGAGTGGATTCTCTCTAGGGTTCTTCTTAGAACTAACAGACTTATCAAGGCTTGATCAACCTTGTGGCGTCTTCCAGCACTTCGGGTCCTTGTCCTTCTGTGTTCAAGGGTTCAAGTGGATCGTTCCAGTCCTTTGTTTAGCTTTCTTGGGGTAAGTGTATCTCAGAATTGGTTGTGGGTTCTTGGAGTCTAACCCTAGTGGGTTCGCACCATCTTGGGTTAGACCCCAAGAACCCACAACCAATTCTGAGATACACTCACCCCAAGAAAGCTAAACAAAGGACTGGAACGATCCACTTGAACCCTTGAACACGGAAGGACAAGGACCCGAAGTGCTGGAAGACGCCACAAGGTTGATCAAGCCTTGATAAGTCTGTTAGTTCTAAGAAGAACCCTAGAGAGAATCCACTCTCAAAATACAAAGTGCATAGAAGCAACTTTCATTTCACTCAAATGTTCAGGTGTCTCTTCCAAATGAGGCTTACAATGTATTTATAGGCTACATCCATAAATCATGCCTAAATTGCACTCAATGCATTCTTGAGAATTCAAACACTAAACCTAATTCAACAAACAACAAACACAAAAATTCAAATTTGGCAACTTAATTTCAACAATCAAGACCCTAGAATTCAAATATGCCAACCTAATTCATCAATCAAGAACACAAAAGTCAAAGATGCCAACTTATTTCAACAATCAACAAAACCCAAAAGTCAAATCTGCACCTAACTAATTTGATTTTCGCACAAAGAAAAGTTGACAATTTGAATCAGAATTTTAAGCCTAAAATGTGATCATTATGCCCAAATGACTCCTCCCATGTGTAGCTCATGGTCCAAGCCCTTCAATTTGATGTTTTCAAGCCCAAAATATGATCAACCTCTTCATTTTCAGCCCAAATGACATTTGCTGCATTTTCAGCTCTTTTGTTCACATTTGTTGAACCAATTGCCATGTGCTTTGTCCATGTCTCTTGCACTAGCCGAATCAATGCCTCCTTAATTCTCTTGGCTCTTGCTCTTGTGATTGGTCCACTTGGAATTTGCAAAGCATCATGTGAAGTGAAAGAGTCATCTTGCTGGATCGCATCACATTGGGGGAAAACAAGTTGGGGGGGACGGAGAGAATACGGGAAAGAGTGAGAGATGTTTGAAAGTGAGAATTGACAAGATTGCTGTGATCGATTGAGTCATGGGGGAGAGGTGAAATTCTGGCAGAAACAGTAGTGGTGGAGTTGGAGCTCCTATGGAACATAAGACATCGCCTTCCTTCCTTGCAAGCAGGCACTCTCCGTTTATACCCCACCCCACACAATCACTTAAATAACTTACTTATAAATCAATTTACTTGAATTTTTTCTCTAAACTAGTTTATTTGATTTATAAGGTATCATATAATTTAATAATACATAAAATACGTTTTGATTAATGATTAAGTGACTCGTTTCACTTCCTTAATCTCTCCAAAAAAAAATTAACTAGGTATTATATTTAGGAATGAATGAAGTATTAATTTGGATGCGTTGCTGCTTAATTTCTCCTTCTTATTTCTCAAAACATGAATACCAAGAGATGGTTAATGTTGGCTACTTGTTCATGCTTGTTTGCCTTTTCTGATGGAAGGGGCGAGCGTGGAGCTTTTACGCGAACATTCTTGCAATATATACTCTATATCTATATCTTTCTGCTCTGCTCCCTGTTTCTTAATTTTCAATTGTTTGGATTATCAAGCCTTTTTCCGTCTTTCAGCCATTGGGGTTTACGAAGGAGAATTTTGCTTAGTGGTCAGGTAATTTGGAGAATCAACTTAGAGCTTATACTCCCCCCGTGCTATATATAATATTACTTTGAATTTTTTTGTGGAGATTAAGGAAGCCAAATAAGCCACTTAATTTTAACATATTTTACATGTAATTGTATTATACGATAATTTATAAGTAAGGTAAATTAATTTTGAGGAAAAAAAAGAAAACTATAGACATTTTCAAGTGATCAATTTTGCATCCTTAAATTCCCAAAAAAGTCAAAGTGATCTTATAATTAGGATCGGAGGGAGAAGTTCGGGTAACTATACTTCTGGTTTTATATTCAGGATAGCTAGGTAGGTGTTGTTAGATTAGACTAACTTCACATCATATTACATTTATTTCCAGTATAAGCGCCTGTTTGGTTCACAGATTCTCAGCGAAAAATCCAGATTTTCCATCCTCCTCACACATTTGGTTAGCGGATCGTCCATCATTTTCTTTTCCGGCGACAATGGATTTTCCTTTAAATACATGAAAATGTGTTCCCACAAAAAAATGGTGTGAACTTGTTTTCCGTCATCCATAGGAAGATATGGGAAGCTCCAGAAGACCATTTTGCCCTCACCTTGTTCTTCCTCTTCTCCTTGTTCAACGTTGTACAACTGACTATGGTGGATGAAGGTGAGGCCTAGGGTTCAAACATTTATGGCTGACTACGGTGGATGGCAAGCTCAACAATTATGGAATGGTGAACCAAAAATGAATTTGGACTCCTCCTACACGAACAGAGAAAAATGAAGAAGAGGAAGAAGAAGACGATGAATAAATTGCTTTTACTATCTACTGTTTTTCTCTTCTTTTTTCCTTTATCTTTTGTGCTTTTTTTACGTTTACCTTTTTCCCAGAAATTTCGATGCAGGTAAATTCGAATTTGATGTACTCATTGATTATGAAAAAAAGTTTAAAATCTATTTTAAAACTTTAAAATGGATTTTCGAAAGCAAAAAAATCGAATTTGGCTGTGTGCATATAAATCTGATGTGAATATGATTTTTTTTGAAATTTTATTTTATGTTCATATTTAATATTTATATTTATTTATTACAATTATTAAAAATATATGAAAAGTAGTTGAGATTTGAAAGGTGAGTGTAAACATTTGGATGAGAGAGTATACACATGAAAATAAGGGAGATTTTTTTTTTGTTTAAATTGAAGTCGTTGAAGTTTTAAGAGGATATGGGTGAAAATTTTTTGGGATACACCCAGTAATTAAAACCACAAATTTCTCACCATCTAAATTTTGGGATACATCCAATAAATGATTCTTGTATTTACCAAAAAAGTTTTAAGTTTTATTTATTTATGTAAATTAAAATTTTTTTTATTAAAATTTAATTTTTTTTGACATTATAATTGGTAAAAATAATTTTTTCATTTATTTTTATGATAATATAATTTTAAAATATTTTAAAATTTAATATTAGTGAGTTTAATTAATAAATATTCATTAAGGGAAAAATGCTCATTTGAATAAAATTCTGATTTTCCTTACCCCATTTTCAACCAACCAAACATAAATTTTCAATTCCATTCATTTTCTTTCCTGTGCGTACCAAACGCGTCGATTTTCCATTCCTTTCCTTTCTGTCCGAATATTTTCTGTGAACCAAACGGGGTTTAATGGTTCCCTTTCTTTGGGATTCTAAATGGACGGGCAATGAAATAATCCAATAAACACATAAGACTGAAATTTTACATTTTTACGATCATGGATTTTGTTTCTAAGCCGTCGGATTCATCCGAGGTCCATGCCTTTCGGGCATATCTAGAGCTTGTCCATGGACTCAGATTTCTTCAATGGCCTTGGATTGGCCGGTGGTGTTGATGGGGACAATATTGCCGAGAAAGTTTGGGAGAGGAGAAGGGTCGGTCATCAAAGGTGTAGCAATTCCTAAATATAATACCTATTTGGGGATGTGAGTTTATTTATTCCTAAATATACATCTTTGTAATTTTTCTCAACTTTTCGCCAAAATATCCCAATTGACACTACTCAATGATAAAGAAGCAAAGAGGGGTGGTAGAAATAAATGTAGATGGTTAGGGTATTTTGGTAATATCTTATGATTTTAACTAACTTAACTAAGTTTCTTAATTTAATCAAATTAAGTAATTATGCCTTATATTTAGGAACGGTGGGAGTATATATTAAAGCATTGCCACTTGGAATTTTACATTTCTTTTATTTCTGCCTCAACTGCAGGCTGTATTACAATAATCTTGTTTATTGTATATGTTAGTGTTTTAGTCAAACTAATGGTCACACTTCACGGTGCTGGTATTTTTTTTTTTACCTTATTTTATAAGTTTATAGTCACTTTTGTAACTAAAAAAACATATGGTGACGCACTTTTTGATAAAAACTCATGTTTTTTCACCCTTAACCTCATAAAATTTTAAGGATACATACTTAACTACCATTAACTAATTAATTATAATTGAATTAATAAATTATAAATTATTATATGGCAATCATATTCCACACACACAACATGCAAGCATCTATTTGTTTAGATTCAACTTCATGTGGAGAAATTTGGAGTGGGGAATCGAATGTGTACTTGTATGTAAATATCTCATACCTATTTATATTAAAAAGAAAGCTGGCATACCGCATACCTTCTAATTGGTACGAGGGGATGTAATTATTTGCTTCATTATATTTCAATGGAATCCAAAGCAATCTTTTTTTTTTTGAGTTTTCGATCTGACATTCCAAGTCTACCCAATGTCATGGGGACTCAACGGGTCTAGACTAATCAAGATCTGCAGGCTTGTAAGTACACCTCAAAGGGCGGGATTGCTGGCCAAGAGCAAAGCTCCATTCCCACGTCTCGAACTTGGGACCCGTGGTTAAGATTAGATGAGCCACAGCCACTCAACCAAACACTCTTAGTTAATCCAAAGCAATCTTTTAACATGTAAGAGCTATTATGGTTGAAGATAAAGGAGGGGAAATAAGGGGGAGTGTGGTGGCAATACAAAAATGGCAGATATTTGTAGCGGATCAAATTGGAAATTAGTAGCGGTTTGAATAGCCACAAGTAAGTTAGTAGCGGTTTATCCATAAGCTACTTAAAACACTGCGGCAAATTATTTGTAGCGGTTTAACGCAATTGTTACTACATTGGTCAAATACGCTTTTAAATCAATAGAGTTAATAATAAACCGCCTCAAAATGTTAAGGGCCAAATTTTTAGATCAAGTGCCAATTTGTGATGGTTTCAAATCTCTACTAAAAATCCGGGGAGTGAAAATTTGAATTCATGAGTATTAGTAGCAGTGTCATAACCACTACTAATTTTAGAAATTAATTATTAGCGGTTGACAACTGCTACTATTAAGAATTTAGAAAATGAGCATTTCTAATTTAGAAAATAATTAGAGGCGGTTGGTGACCGCGACATCAACCCCTAGTAATTGTAAAAATCAATGAAATTTTATGAACTGCTACTAATTGTTTAAAAATTAAAAAAACGCAGTATTATTCTTTTTAATTTTTTTTTTTGAAAATTTTGGGAAAATGATAATTAAATTATTTACTAATATGTATTGTACATTTTGAATAGTAATGTTAATATGTAATTGTTAAATTGTTTCATAAATTAAAATAATGATTTGTATTTTATGTAGAATAACATTTTGTTAAAGAAAGAATTAAATAATTATTTAAGTATAATGTTAATTATAAAAGTTATGAAGATAAACCTGAAAAGAAATAAAATGTTAGTAAAATGAAAGAAATAAATAAGGTGGATATAGAATAAGTTAACACAAATAATAAAATATATAAGAATATAAAAATTAAGACAATATGTGTAGAGAGAGAAAGGCAAGTGATTGTTGAGAGAGAGAGAGGACGGAGATAAGAGGAGGAAGTTGTGAAGAAGAATGAATTTCTGGGAGAGGGAGGGGGTGTTTATAAGGTTAGAGCCAGAAATTAGAAGTGGTTTGACTAGCAGTTAACAAACTACAGAAACGTGCCCAAAACTTCCATACATTGAAAAAAATGCCTAAATTTCGTAAAGCAGCTTCCCCAAGGGTTTTTTTATCATATTTTTCGGCCACAGAACAGGGAAGCAGCAACGAACTTTAGTTCCACACTCACCCATAATCTTTTTTCATCAATAATCATCGTTTTTCATCATCCACCACCAATCTTCACCCGTTTCACCACTTTTCAACCATCATCCATCATATTCATCTTTGTTCAACATATTTGCATCTCACCTTTCACAACCAACCTTCTAATCATCCATCCATAACTGCTTAGTGTAGCAGACACGTTGTAGCGGTGCTTTGCTCCATGAGTGGCTAATTTTCTTGTGCTTCTTGAAGGGGAGGATCTAGCTTGTGTTATAGAGCTTCAAATAGGGGACTTGTTTATTTTTCAATCATTTTCCTGATTGTATTTTAAATTCTTATGTAGGGTTTTGTTATATGATTGTAGAACTGAGATTTGTCGTTCAAATTCTATGCTTGGATTGATTAAAATTGCGATAGTGATTAGGATTTGTAGCTTAATACTTGGATTTCTATTTACTATTTTGAGTTCAATGAAATTATATTATCTATTACCATTTGATTGAATGTATGATTTAGTTAAGCTTTGCTTTTGTTTCTATGAGCATTTGCATTTAGAGGAATAAGTTACTTTGACCAATTTCAATTACACACTAAATAGTTTATAAAAAATAGTTTAATTGGTGATCATAGCCTTGCGTTTTTGAGTAATTATTTATTGAACTCATTTGACCCAAACCATGTTTGGGGTTCACAATTTGACTTAGTAAAAAAGTTACTCCCATATTTTTTTTAAGCAATGAGAGATAGTATTACATCTTCGAAGAGCATTCCATCATTAATTTTCTTGAAATCTAATTTCATTAAATCATTTCCCAATTATTGAAAAGACCAAAAAGAGTAGTTTGTGATTTATCTTCGTTACATTCACAAGTAGTTTAATAAATAAATACAATGTCAAAAACCCCTGTTAATGTTGCTTTTAATACTTAGTTTAGCCTATAATTCCAAATAATGAGGCTTTTCATGAGAATTGACCCGAGTTGTGCTATATTGCATAATTTGGTATCTTGAATTTAACCCAAGGCAATTAAAGATGTTAAATCTCCTTGTAAAATGATAATTACAAAAACAAGGTAGTTAGTTGTTATTTAATATGCTCAACTTGCAAATAATTATATTAAAGTCATAAATCTCTACGTCAAAGTCATAAAACCCAAATAATGCATTTAGAGACAAAAAATGTCTTTTAATAACATTTAGAAATCTAGATTCCTCCTTTGATCTAATCTAGGATTTATGAGATTCGAGTGATTGAAATGGTTTTTTTAAGATATTATTTTGTCTTTTTTTCCTATTTTTTTATTACGTTAAATAATCTAGAGCTATACTTTTTTTAATCAAAGCCTATATCTATAGGGTGTGTTTGGATTGACTTCTAGAAAAGTGACTTATATATAAGTTAAATTGAAAATAAGTCAGATTGTGTAATGAGATTTATATTTGGATTAGCTGTGAAAAAAATGACTTATAAGTGACTTATTTTCCATAAGTCAGATTCTGTATGTTTGGGTTAGTTGTGATTAGATGTGAAAAATAAGTCAGAATTTGTGGGTCTCACCTTATAAGTGACTTATAAATTAGAAATAAGCTGTTTTAAACAGCTTATAACTTATTTTAACTTATAATCTACTCCCTCTGGTCCCTATTATAAGAGGTAGTCAACCTTTTTACACATAGCAATAAAAACATGTTGGAATCATTTATTATGGGTAGATTTTACATTTTTATCCTTACTCATTTATTATAGACACTTTCTCTTCCTTCCTTACATTTATTAATATATAAGAGTATAAATGGAAATAATGCATTTATTACTTTGAGTTTTGCATATTACCTTTTATATTTTGGACCAAAAAATTTGTAATGTTACCTTTTATAATAAGAGGGAGTATAAGTTACTTATAAGTCAAATTAACAATAAACTAAAACAAACATACAAAATAAGCTACCAACAAAATAAATTACTTTTACCCAAATATAACTAGGTAAGTCAATCCATGCTCAATTACTCGTGGCATTTTCTTCATTACTTTTTTTTATTCTTATCAACTCTTTCCATTTAAAATCTCCATCTTCCTTTGGTCACAGTCGTAGCGTCGTTTACTGCCACCATTGCTGAAAAAAACATTTATTGGCTTTTTCATTGGAATCAAACGCGTGCGGATATTCTCAGCGGCGTTTTTCTCCTAATCCCTCAGCGTCTTTAATATGGGCCATCCGATTCATCTAAGAGAGCTCAGGAAAAGACACATCAGTGAGCTCTGAAAAAGCCCTCATCTCTTACAATTGCACTTGTTTTCACAGCCCTTTCCAGTTCTCCATTTTTCAATAGCTGAACACAATGGGAAGAAATCCGAACCAGTGCTTCTCAAGGCTTACCCGGCCATTATCATCACCTGAAACTTCTTCTTCTTCCTCTACCACCATTACTCATCAAGAAAACAAAACCCTGTCTTATTCTCCACCCCCTCTTCCTCTGTATTCATGAAAAACTTCACTCACTCTATGATCCAATAGCTAGAAGAGATCAATAGTGTTGTCCTGTGTCAAAGATAAGACATTCAATCTTGGAAATTAGTGAGGTGAAGTTATTTTCCTATTCATGTCGATGATGAAGTATGGATACAGCCTCATTAGCTTTCATGTAAACAAACTGATGAATGATCTAATTCATTGGCCTCGCTCTTGTGCACTGAATAGTTTACAGGTGTTTCACTGATCGAATTGTTATCTAAGACTAATTGAAACTTGTAATAGATATCCACTTGGTAACAATCCATGTCTGGTTCTAAGAAGTTTTTTATATGACAATCATTCTTTATATATACCATACTGATGATCTGAAACTTGTTCTCTCCTCCATACATTCTTCAAATAATTGTGATGTAATGATTATGGAACAGAGCAACATTTCTTTTCATCTATTTGAAACAAGAGCAAGCCGAATGAAATATTGAACAAGAGTAAAAGTGGTCTTAGCTTGAAACTTGGGAGAGAAACATAGCAGCGTAGCAATGGTCGCTTTCCATGGAGGAGTGACCCATACAGTGACAATAATGAGAAGACTCAATCGATGGGGAGAAGATAAAAAACTATTGAAAAGAAACCAACGAAAGGGAAGATCGTTGGACAAGAGAAAAGGGAAAAGAATGGAGTCCAGTGATGGAGAGATGGGATCGTTACAGGGGCGAGGAATTTTTCAGAGCTCAGTGACGTGTCATTTTTTGAACTCTTAGATGAATCGGACGGTTAATAGTAGGGACGCTGAGGGATGTTGAGAGAAACCCCCACTAGTGCAAAATGTGCTTTCCACTACTTGTTTTAGTGTCTGTTAACAAAGGACCAGTAGCGGTAAGTGTTATGGTGACTGTTCTAACAAAGAACAGTCACCAAATGTATAGTATTTGTGACTGTTCAACATCTACCAGTCACCATAGGTTTTAACCCTAACTTGTAGTGTCAACCTTAAGATTTAACCACCATAAGTATTTCCCTGTTTTTTTTAATTGTTTCTATGTTATTAAATTCTATATTACTATTATTTCATTTGGTTTATTTAATTTTTTTTTTGAGCAAAGATTCATTCGGTTTATTTATAGTTGAATTTGTCTTATTATGAGACTATGAGATAATAATTATATATTTTGATGTTTTTAATTTAGTTTATTATATTTGAAAATATTATGTTCAATTTTAAATAATACATTTATAAAAAATTAGTTAGATTTTTTATTTTTTAAAAAAATATTGGCACTCTATAGGGTCTGTTCTTTAAGAGATTAGTCACCAAAGATATAGAGTCTATTCTTTAAGAGATCAGTCACCATAGATATGATGTCTGTTCTGGAGACCCCGTTACCATATATGTTATGGCCTCTGGTCTCTGGTTGACCAGTCACCGTAAGTATTTGGTTTATTTTTATTTACTATGGCGCCATATATGGTGTTTTGAAAAATTTTATTTTATTTTCATTCCCTCCTAATTTATTTGCCTGGCTTTCGCGGTTTCTTGCCTTCACTAGACTTCTCGTCTTCTCTCCTCTTGCTGTCGCCACTTTGATTCTTCTCCCCCATCTCGTTGTGGCGTCTCGCTGTGGGTCGCTTCGAACGCCGTGTCATCGTGCCGTCTTCTTTCAAAGGAATAACCAATTTCTTCTTTGGGGTAATTTCTTCTACTTTCTTTACTCATTCTCTTTACCTTTCTGTGGCTGCTCTCGACATAGGAATAACCAATTTCTGTAGGTACGTTCTTTGTGTCTGCTCGTGTCGCAACCTGTGCTGGGTTCTTTTTTTTTTTTTTTAATTAATTTGCGTCTGATGACGCTTTTGTTCTATATTTCACAACCTATTCTGGGTCAGAGTTCTTTTGTTTTTTAATTAATTTCGCAACATGTTCTTTGTTCTTTATACATTTCACACTTTAAAAGGTTGGCTTGTGGGCCTCTTCTGATGACGTTTTGAGGTATTTGCTTCTTGTTTCATTAATTATATATTTGGTCAAACAAATATATAACGTTTCTTCTCAGTAATGGGATTGTCCTCTGCAATGTTATTAGTAAGGTTGAACCTGGAGCTGTACCCAAGGTAAGTGTGGACCTAGTTTGATTTACTCTGAATCCATTTTTCTTTTAAGATTTACTAATGTTTGCTGTGTGATACTTGTGAAGGTCATGGAAAGTCCTATTGATTCTACACTTCTCACAGATGGTGCACCATTATCGGCATATCAGTATTTTGCATTTTTTTGTGTAAAGATTTGGCTTATGGCGAATTTAATTGTTAACAACTCCCTATAATTAGGTGACTTCAACTTAAATGGAAATCTTTACTTATATTATGAGCGTCCTGCTATTTTTTGTTCCACCTCTATCTTTTTATCTATAGATATTTGGTCAAGCAAGCTTTTAATTACCTCTTCCACGGTGGCAAAACCTTTGATTTCTCTTATTGCTGATTTCCATGGTTATTACTTATTCTTGTGGGCCATAGATCTTGGGATCTAATGCACTTTTCAATGGCCACTCCTACAATAGCCAGGATGTTTTAACAATATTATGCCAGCATCACTTAAGTGTGTTATTAGGATATTTAACATGTTGCATTGTTTCTCTTGCTTCTTTTGTAAATGTGCTCTGTACAAAATGGCTCAAGTGTGGATCATTTCAGTTGCTGATTTGTGACTGCACATTTTGCTGACTATCAAGTTTATTGCAGCAAAAAATGGTTACTACGGTAGTTTGGTACCCATGGAGAGAGATGCTTTTCTCTCATGTGAGTTGGTTTCAATTGACTGCCAAGGCCTTGAGAGGAGTGATTACAAGAAAATGGCTACAAACTTCGAGTAAAGATAAGTTACTTTTACAGTTCTATTTTAGGTAGGTATTCTAAGGAGATATATGTTTCTCTTTTTTATATTTCTTATCTTGGGTGAGTTTGTCAATAGCATAGATTACCAAATTGCAGTAAGCCAAAAATAGACTTGCCACCATAGTGTGGATGATGTCATGGCTTCCATGTTAAGATTGAATTAAAGAACTGAGAAAACAGTCTCACTAAGAAAAATTTCAATCAAATATGTCATCACTTCAACTACATATACACACACACTCGTCAGAAAAAGTACTTGTAGGGAAGCAAGATGTTTTCATTTTATCAAACTTCTTCAATGTTTTATTTTCTGGCTGCTTTCTATAAACTGATAAATTTGGATATTTGATGGGTTTATGAGTTTTTAACCACTAAAAGCATGTTGAAGAGGCTAGCCTCTACTCACTATGGTTGTTCTTCTGAGCCCTCTAGCATGGGATTTATTCATCTTCAGTTTTTACTTTATTTTCTGTAGGGTGAAGTCATTCTTTCACCTGCCTTTCAAACTGTTTGCATAGAAGATTTAATTTCTGGCTTTCTAATTTGTTGTCTTAAGCTCTGGGCCTAGTAGTTGAGTATCTTATTTTGTAAATGTAGGACCTGGTGACTTGTATTCTGGTGAAATTTGACAAAGAACAGATTGTGGTTTGGAGGGGAGTCGATTATTACAAACATCTTAAGGATGGATACTCATTTTGGAGAATGATCTAGTTCAAGCACATGAAGATGCCATTGGAGGATGGGAGAGAGTAGGGGTGGGCTGATGGGCTGAAGATTAAATGAATATGGTTTGCCCTTGTTTTTTTGTTTTGCATTATGTTTATAGTTGTAAGTCTTGTCTTTGTTGTGTTTTATTTGTTTATTGTATCATTGTGTATTTGTTCCTTTCATAGTTTGTGATTGTAGAAGCTTTTTTTGTTTTTTATTTTTTGCTTTGGCTATTAGTGAGTGTACAAATTTTTTATATCAATAAAATGTAATAGGGTATTTAATTTTGGGTTTAATTTTTTTTAAAAGACCCTAAGATGACTGTTAAAAATGACATTTCGCTACTGCAGTAGTAAAATCCAGGGTAGCGGTAAGTAGATGTCTACGGTGACAGTTCCATTATAATAGTCACCGTAGATAGGCGCCAATGGTGACTGTTCTATGTGAACAGTCATTGTATCTACGGTGACTGTTATAATTGAACAGTCATCGTATGCTCCTACTTACCGCTACTGTCTATTCTACTACTGCTTACATGCAGTAGCGAAAGGCCATTTTTACCAGTCACCAAATGGGGTATTTTGCACTAGTGCCCGTTGAGAAGATCCGGACCCCAATCAAACAAGAAAAGTCCAACTTGTCACTTTATTATAGTCGGAAATGTTTGCCCTGTTTGGTAAATGAAGAAATTGATCTTCGACGACTAATGATTGAAGATCAAGTCTCTGAAGAAAAGCACAATGATCCTCCATGGCGATGAGTGAGAGAGAAACAGGCGAAGGATATGAGGTCAACAGGAGGATCAGAACGATCTTTGGTGCGTAAAGGACTGATCCTGCATAGAAATTAAAGGCCTCTTTTTGAAAGTAAAAGCCATAATTTCCAGGTAGGTTCTTTATTTGTATCCCAATTTGTAGAAGTTTGCAAAATTGTTTTCTTTAAGAATTTTTCAATGATTCTAGTTAAAGCGGGCGATTAATTTTACCAGGGGTAATGAGGAGCGAGCCAGTGAAATTCTTAAACATAATTGAAAAATTGTTGGGATGAAAATGGCAAAAAAGCATGCATGGGAGAAGGCCAAATGAAGCATATAATTCCTTTTTTTTTTTTTTAACGAGATAGAAAAGTGCCTGTGAATTAATTTGTTCAGCAATTTCCATTGCAATTCTTTTACTTTCGGACATTTTTTTTTTTGAATCTGATTTGATTATGCAAAAACTTATAACTAATTAGCTCATAATGCGGGGTGGATGTAGTAAAAAGTTCTTGGTTCAAATCATTCTTTTTTTCGTTCTTATAGAAGATAATAACAAGAAAAAAAAAAGTTAAGACTGTAAAAAATCCACAAAAATTGATGAACTGATATTATTTTGTATATAATTTTTTTTTTCATTTTGTATTTTTCAACATAATTTTTTTACAAATTTATGTACTACCATTTTGAGTTGTCTTAGCACGTTAGGTACGTTAAGGGATTGTTTGAAATAACGTTGGCGAAAGTAATTCCTATGTTAAATGACTTATGTAAACTGGGATTATAATTTTACTATTTAGCGCAAATTTAAAGGAAAAGGAGGTGGTTTTGGTAGTTGGCAAATAAAAGGTGGTTTTGGTAGTTGTGTTGGAGGTCCCAGGTGTCTGTGTCTTATGTGATGGGAAAACTCAAAACCCAGATTCCGTGTTTTCACATCGTTTTCTTCTCAATTCTGAGAGCAGGATGTGGACACTTGAGTATATTAGCGACGATTTGGCCAGAGTGATATATTCAGTGTTCACATCTTCTCGTATGAGATTCTTACTTTATTTGTGTTCCTTCTCAGATGTATTAGTTACAAGTCAATTTCTAATAATTACATCTGTTAAGATTGAAAATCTTGAAAACCACAAGTCCCTGACCTTTCCTGCATATTGAAGTCATTGTTGTGCTTTTGTTTGAAATAAGTGTAAAGCATAAGATTAAGCAATCCATTATAGCCGTTCGTTTATAATAAAGAAATCGTCATCTCTTTGTTTTCCTGGGTTGTGCTTTAGTCAACATATGCTTTCCTTTCTGGACTGTGCTTATGAGCTGTAATACTATCAATGGTTCTTGAACTAGAGGAGATATTGAACATGATCACCAGAAGAAGATATATGATTATATGTTGATCTTGAGATTCAATCGACTTGGACAACTCGCAGACCGATCTATAACTGCAAAAACTGAAGATGGTGCCAGAGAACATGAAGAAACAACTTGCCTTGGCTGTGAGGAGCATCCAATGGAGCTATGCGATATTCTGGTCTGCTTCTAGTAGCCAACCCAGGTACTTCCCACCATTTTCTTTCATATATAATTAGCTATATAACAGTTTTATGGGAGAGATCTTGGGTTTGATGATAACTACCCGTCATGTCCTTAACCTACTTAACTATGATTAGATTAAGAAATATAGCTAAGTTAATTAATATTACATGTTTTTTTTTAAAACACGTTAATCATATTCCTTAATTTCCTCCTCCCTCTCTTTCCTTATTATTGTTGATTATCAATAAGGGTAATTTGGCGGAAAATTGATATATATGTGAAATCGGTATTAAATTTAAGACCAAAATCAACTCTTAGGTTCTACATCAAGGAACAGAAGAATAATCAATTTTCCCCAAAGCTGTATTGCTCAAGATTATCTGATTACATACGCTGATACACATTGTTATTTGTTTGAAGATATTGCTGAGATATCTATATATGAAAAATAATTTTATGTCCTGTGAACTTTATAGGGTTTTGAAATGGGTTGAGGGATATTACAATGGCGATATTAAGACTAAGAAAACAAGTCAGGCAGTACAACGTAGTTCTGACCAAATAGGTTTGCAGAGGAGTGAGATGTTGAGAGAGCTATTTAAGTCCCTTTCAACTGCAGAATCCACCCCACAACTTAAAAGGCCCTCAAATTCGTTAAGCCCTGAAGACCTCACAAATGCTGAGTGGTATTACTTGGTTTGCATGTCCTTTGTATTCAATATTGGGCAGGGGTAAAATTTCTCTCACTTTCCTATGCTTTTTCTTCTTCCCCTAAGTTTCTTATTGTTTTGCGAAGTATGAATGGGGATATAGTCTACTCTAAGTATCTTAATTTCTGCTATTGTTAACTTCTAGATTACCTGGAAGAACTCTGGCAAATGGACAGCCTATTTGGGTTTACAATGCCCCACGTGCTGATACTACGCTTTTTAACCGCACTCTGCTCTCAAAGGTAGGATTTCATTTCTTTGCTTCTTTTTCTTTACACGATTTTGACAAAAATGCCAGTTATTGTGTATACATGCCTGAAACATGTATGTATTCTAAAAATGTTTTCTTTTCCTGGGTTTTGATCTTTCTTCCCTGCTGAAACTTATGACAATTGTCTCCTCTCACATGTCAGAGTGCATCCATTCAGGTACGACACGGGTTTTTATTTTCCTTAGTTTTCAACCAGCTTGATTTATGTTCACCTAGTTAGTGATAGTTATAGCTTAGTGCTATATAGAAGTATGGAAAGAAATACGATGAAACAATTCTTGTATTTAATTTATCATTATATATTATGGTTCAAGCAATGGGATAAGAATATGCATACTGATGGAGATTTGGTAGTATGGGATACCAAGTCCTACATTGAGTAGAGTAGGATCCTCAATAGGATATTTATTTAAATGGGTTGGTTCTCCCACCTTAATATTGGGATGGGGTTCCACATTCCACATATGTACCCATCACATACTGATTAAGCGAACTAGAACAAAATACTAGGAATATTTACCAAAAGATGAACCAATTTTCATACATAATACCTATAAATATAAGGTTTTTTTGTTACAAATCCAATTAATACACTGACTTTCATGCTCTCTTCAACTCAACTTTCAGACAGTGGTATGCTTCCCTTTTCTGGAAGGTGTTGTTGAGCTTGGGACAAGTGATCTGGTAAGTTTCCTTCTTTATGTTAATATCATTCATTGAGTCATATTCTTCCTTGGATGCTTTTTCAATGCCAATAATTTTGTTGCCCACGTTAGTTTCTGATAGTTTTTTCTTGTGAAGATTTCAGAAGACCTCAGCCTCATTCAACGTATCAAAACTTCTTTCCTGGATATTCTGAATGCCAATGCTCCTGGATCTACATTTGAAACTGGAAACAATAAAGATATTGCTTCTGTAGCATTTGTCCACAGTGCTTATGATGCCAAATTATCGGAAGTGGGATCTGCTGTAAATAATAAAACTTTTGCCGATAGTTCAAATGCCTTTGAAGTAAACTGCTTGGCACATGAGACATATATGGTTGAAAAAATAAATGGTGGTGCTTCTCAGGTCCAAAGCTGGCAAGTTATGGATGATGAATTGAGTAATGATGCCCATAACTCGATGACTTCTAGTGACGGAAGTTCTCAAATTCTTGCTGATCCTGAAAAGACTGCCTCTGTTCCTAAGGATCGAAACCCAACTGACCATTCTGCGCAAGACCTCCAAGAGTGCAATAAAACAAGAATGACCTTAAAGAATTGTCAAAATGATGACTGGCATTATCGAAAAGTTCTTTCTGCAGTTCTAAAAGATTCAGACCAGTTAGCTATTAGAGCACAATTTCAAAGTAAGGAATCCAGCTTTGCTAGTTGTGAGAAAAGAGGATCAATGAGTTGTGAAACGCTAAGAGGAGGAGCCCCACAGAAGTTGTTGAAGAAGGTATTGTTTGAAGTTCCTCGGATGCATATGGATGGGCTTCTTGAGTTCCAAGAAGAAAATGATGACAAAGAGAGAATGAGACCGGAGGTTGATGAAATTGGCATGAACCATGTATTGTCAGAAAGAAGGAGAAGAGCAAAACTAAACGAAAGGCTTTTAACCCTTAGATCAATGGTCCCTTCAGTTAGTAAGGTAATTTAAATTTCACTCCAAAGTGTTTTTCACTTGCATGTATAGCTTCTCAAATTATTTGGTCATGCCATTCTTACAGGATGACAAAGTTTCAATACTAGATGATGCAATCGAATACCTTAGAAAGCTTGAGAAGAAGGTTAGAGAACTGGAAGCATGTAGGGAGCTAATAGATTTAGAAACCAAAGCTAAAAGAACACCTCAAGATTTGGTAGAGAGGACTTCTGATAATTATTTTAACAAAACTGATAATGGCATGAAGTCAATGAATAGCAAGAGAAAGGCATGTGACATTGAAGAACAGACATGGCTAGAGAATGATTTATTTGCTCTAAGTGATAGCTCTACTAGTAGTGTCACTATCAGTTTGAGCAACACCGATGTACTGATTGAAGTGAAATGTCCATGGAGAGGAGGCGTAGTGATGAAAATTATGGAGGAACTTAGGAGTTTCAACTTGGATTTACGATCAATTCAGTCATCAGAAGCTGATGGGATTCTTCTTCTAACCATTAGATCTCAGGTAAGCGAATGATTCACCATGAAAACATCTTGTTCTCCAAAGAACGTGACTAACTAATGATTTTTGTGGTCTACATATGTCCATGCATGATTAATTGGGTCTGAGTGTATATGAAGTTACATGTATATCCTGATTCTTATAACATGATCGAATATGAAGTGTGGTTCCATTAAAGTCTTCATATTCCATAGAACTTCTTATCTTGTTTCAAGTGCGATTTTATGTGCAGTTGATGGGACCAACCATTGCATCAGTGAAAAAGATAAAACAAGCGCTGCAAAAAGTGGCTTGGAACTGTTGAATCTTGTAGACCTTCGAAAAAGCATAGACATTTCATTCAGTTCATGCCACTGCTGTACCTGTGCGTGTAGACATAAAGAATATGGAGTCAGAAGTGCAAATTTTTGGAATTTTTGTAAAAAGAATTTGAATAAAAGGTAAATATTGTTGCGGGGCATGCCATTACTTCTTGAATAACATAATATAGGCATCTCTTTAAGCAGTTGAAAAGGGGGTTTATGGGTTTCATTTTCTAAATTTCATGTAATATTTACTTGTATGATATAGTAGCTTGACCTATAAATGTATATTTGTAGCAAAAAGTGTTGTCTAATCATAGAAATAGGAGTGGCTGAAAGAATGTTCGGAATTTTTGTAAAAAGAATTTGAATAAAAGGTAAATATTGTTGCGGGGCATGCCATTACTTCTTGAATAGCATAATATAGGCATCTCTTTAAGCAGTTGAAAAAGGGGTTTATGGGTTTCATTTTCTAAATTTCATCTAATATTTACTTGTATGATATAGTAGCTTGACCTATAAATGTGTATTTGTAGCAAAAAGTGTTGTCTTATCATGGCAATAGGAGTGGCTGAAAGAATGATAAGATACAGCTACCCCGAGAAGGGATAAAATTGAGGTTCTTTTTTGCACATGTAATTTTGATAATGAAGCATCACATGTAATTTTGATAGTGAAGCATCGAAGATTATTATTTGTAGAAGCAGCATAGCTATTGGAGAAGGTGACAATGAAAATGTTAGATTGTTGACTTGATTTGTGAAAGTGGAGTGGAGGAAAGATAGAATTGGATGGTTCAAGCTTCTTGTCATCCCAAAAGTGTTTAATCATCAGTTTCAAAATGATATAAACCTTTCAAGCTTGATGATAGCTGAACTATTAAAGATCATTTTTTTAAGGACAAAATGATATAAATTACTTTCCCATTCTATGTCAAATTGATCTTATAATTTGATTAGATTAAGAATATTACTTAAGTAAGTTAAAATCTCATGATATTACTAAAATATCTTAACCATCTAGCTTCATTTCTAATATCCCTCTCATACTTGTTTTTTTATTGAGAAGTATCAATATGGATAATTTAAAGAAGAATTGATACAAATTAGAAGAATACCTTATATTTAAGATCAAATTCATTACCCCTAAATGGGTCATATATTTAGGACCGTATGGAGTATTATAATGATATAAAATTATCCCAAGAAATTACCCCCTGCTAATTTTTTAAAATCTTAAGTTTACTTCCAATTTCCGCAGGAAAACACTCCAATATCCGGAGCACTTAATGAATGAAATTTGTTCCTTAAGTGTAAGATGTCAAGCAAAGCTACGTTATTTAGACTTTTTGAGGGTGTATTTAACTAATTGATCAACAGTTTCGCTATTAAGCATGCCTATAGTTTGCTTATTGAGACTCTTGGGATCAACTTGATGAAGGAAAATTGAATAGAAAATGAGCATGCTTTCAGGTTGGAAAATAATGGCATTGGATGATACAGAGCAAAACAGAGGAAAAAAGATTGTTGTGACTGGAACAGAACTTTGATATATGGTGCATCAAAGGTCAACATAAATATTAGGCAAGTAAGTAATCAACAGATGCGATTAATTAGATATATTTGAATATTTAAACCTCAATGATTTTATAATATTATATAACCATTTGTTATATTATAGCCATTAAGTTATACAAACCAAGTTCGATTTCTTTCTCTGGGAAAAAATAGCTCATTCATTTAGAGTACATGCGCGGGCAAATAATATCAAATATACTGTTGTAACAACGAATTTAATTACGTAGTCAACGCTTTGTATTGCTAAATGATTGACAATTGCTTGAAGATTTAGTACTCTAAATTTAAAATTGCACATTACCATATTTTGGAAATTTTCATTTAAGGATTTTTCCAGAGAAATATCAAATGCAAAGGACAGTAAAATCATAATTCTTTTGAAGGGTTAAAAAAATATAGTCAATTGACCACAACGCATCTGTAATTTTTTTTTTCTATTTTCTTCCTATTTTATTTTTATTTTCTTCTCCCACAAATGCTAATTGACTGTTAGTTGCTGCCCAAAAAAGGAAAAAAACAAGTCAAATGTCTGTTGACTTCATTCTATTTGCATTTATAAACTAAAGTTATATGCAGGCTGATGCCCTCCAACCAGAATACTCAAACAAGGTGACCGATGTCACCTTACTTGTTTGTGGTTGTGATGAATAAACTTGCTCATTTTATTCAAAGTACAGTTGATGCTGAGAATTGGCTCCTGTTCAGGTTAAAGAAAAATGGTACAGCTGTATCTCAAAAATTTCTTTTTACTGACAACCTCATTCTGTTTGCAAAAGCTAATCTCAAAGGCTCAAACACGCTGGTGTGCCAAAACCCCGTCTTAATGATTTTTGTGGGTCTTCATGAGAAAAGGTTAATAGGCACCAAGTCTTGTATTTTTTTTTTTTTCCAGGAACGTGAATCTTATTCGGAGGAATGAAATTAGTGAATTCTTAGGATTCACTCCTACAACAAACCTGTTTGGAACTACCTTGTAGTGCCTTTGAATCATAAAAGGGTCTCTATGAGTACCTATAAGTTTATTCTTCATAAGATGGATGGATAATTATCAAATTGGAAGGCAACATCCTTGTATCATGCGGCTCACCAAACTTTAGTCTGATCAGTTATTATTTAAAATATGTGTAAACAATGCAGTTTACACCACAACATACATGTAGCAACATCTTCGGACGTTTCTTCTGAGGCCTGAAACATTTCAGGCAGGAAGTTGGAGGGAGTTGGAAAATCTATAATATAGAAGCGAATTCTATAATTAAATACAAAAATAAAATATGGTGGGAGTTGGAAAGTAAGAGAGAATAATGAGAGAGGAAAGGTATGATAACGAAAAATATCATCGGTAGATGAGTACAACATTTCTAAATAGTTTTTCTGTCACTAAGCTCCTCAAAAGGGGAAAAGTTCAGACAATAAGCAAGTTTGAAGCAACGAGCCAGATTAAGAATTTCTAATGAGGATCGAGAAAATAACTGATTAGGAATACTGATAAGATTAGTACAATTTCTCAAATTTAAGAATTGGAGCCTTGAAAGATTAGTAATAGATGAACCAAGCTGTGATAATTTAGTGCATCCTTCAAGGTCTAGTCTCTCTAGACATATAAATACTATGAAATTTGGCATCTTAGTTAAATCTTTGGACCCCCTAAGATTCAAGTTTCTCAAGCAAGGGAATGACTGTTGATAAAGACAATAAGCTACGTTCTCTTCTTCATCCGAGCAGGGAGATGCCTGAAAATGATGCAAGAAAATTCAAATTCAAAAACTCTAAACACATACATGCACGAATAAATATTTTGATTATTGCTTATAAACCAGAGGTTTCTATTTACTTGAGATGTGATTATCATGTACCTTTTCTACATCCCATAAAGTTGTGATGTTGCTATCAGGTAAAATCAATTCCTTGAGACAATATGGGACAAAACTTGATGGAAGAGAAGTGAATGGATATTGGTGCCATGAGAGATATCGGAGATGGCTTGAAAGATGCTTTAGAGCTCCAAAAAATTTCACATTATGAAATATGAGTAGTCTAAGACTGCTCATGCATGATAAACCTTCGACTCTCAGCATACTCTTTTGTGAATCTTCTAGCTCCAAGACTATTGCTTCAACTTTAAGAGGAGCCTGATAATAGACACATGTATATAAGAATGATGCAATGTGGGATTACTTCAATTTAATACATTTTATATTAATGTTTCAGCCAAACAAAAAATATGTCACAGAACTTACCGTGTCATTTTGCATAACACAACGAATATCATTAAAGTCCCATAATCTAGTCCACTCGTCTGGCTTAGAAGGGAATTCATGCCGAACAATTTCCCTTCCCATTTCTTGTAGTAAACCATGCATTTGTACTTTTTGATTTATAATGGTCATGAGTGATTTTTCGACCAAGAGTTGCATATGGTACTTCACTGGATGGTTCATAACAGAAGATAATGTATGAGTACTATTCAAAACTCCTTCCACAAATTTAATCTCCTTCCCTGTAAAAAAGCAAGCCACGTCTAAAAAAATTTCCTTGCAATTGAGGTCCAACTCATCAAAACTCTTTTTGAGGACATTCATTATCATAGAATTAGCAATCTTTTTGGACTCAACCAAAGTACTGCTCCATTCAGAAGCTCGTCTATTATAAAAGAATTGGCTCAATACTACAATTGCTAATGGAAGGCCACTAGCATATTGGAGTACACTATCTATTTGCTCCTCATAACCTCTCATTGGACAATCACATTTGAATGCTTTCCTACAAAATAATTGAAGAGCTTCCTCCTTGGTCAATAGTTTAACCCTGTAAATGTCGTACTTCTCAAACATTTTAAGCACTCCTTCATCTCTAGTTGTTATGATGATTCTACTCCCTCCACCTAACCAATTAGATTTTACAATCCGGATCATTGGCTTTAAAACTAGGCGATGATCAATTCCATCAACAACCACAAGAATATTCTTGACATTTCCCATGACTTTGATCTTATAAATTTCATATATACTGAGTAGGAAATGAGAAGCTTCAAAATGGTGAGAGATCCGATCATATAGAACTCTGGCAATAGTTGTCTTCCCTATTCCGCCCATGCCACAAATGCCCACAACTCGAACCCCACCATTGGAACCCAAATCAAGAAGTTTTTCTACTTCGTTCACTCTAGATTTCATCCCTACTAGATCTACATCAATATAAACTAATTCACGCATTTTCTTCTTGACCTTTATTATGATATCATCAATAACTTGAGGCCCTGACCTGGACATAGGGAAAAGAAAAGCACCAGTTGAATAATCAATGAATGAGCAACAGTTACTTGAAGATCGCTACAATTTTCCTATTGATACTTGAAAGTTTTGATCAAGAAAAAAACTAATTACTTACTCATGTGTTACATGCCAACCAGAGAGATCGGCCACTCGTTTCAATGCTAACTTCCAGCTCTGCACTTTGCGTGAATTTGCTGTGACCTTTCGTTCGTGTGAAGCAAAATCTTTTTGGAAAGAATTACCAAGATTTTGTACCTCTAATTGATCTACATCATAGAAAATTGGGAAAACACTATATCGCAGCTCATGAATGCGGGCAAAGATCTCTGAGAGTTCTTCAAGGCACCATATGGAAGAAGCATAACTTTTGGAGAAGACAACAATGGAAATGTTGGATTGTTGAATTGCTTTGAGAAAGTGGCGTGGAAGAAAGATGGAATCACGTGATGACTCAAGCTTCTTGTCATCCCAAAAGGTGTTTAAATCGTCAGTTTCAAGTGCAGCCCAAAGCATATCTGTGAATCTGCAAGTTTCATCATCTCCTCTGAAACTTAGATAAACATGGATCGGCCTTGATGATGATGATGGTGAGGATCCATTAATGAAAATCTCCTCTGTCAACTTCATGATGGCTGTCTTTCTCAATGGGTTAGCTGGACAGAGTGGAGTCACAATTACTCAATTAGCTCTTGAAATTGTTTTAATGGCTCAGCGAATGGAAAAGAGCAATAAAATTCCTGAAATGAAATGACAAAGCAAAGGTTATTAAGGTGGAAATTTCATGGATTTTGCCTTGAAAGAGATAAGGTTTCTAAATTCTAGTCTATGCAAGTGTAAATGCGTTGGCCGAAGCTTTGATATGCTTCCTCCCTTCCTAGATACTCAAGTTGACTATTTTTTCTTAGCTAGAGACAACTAAATTATAATATAGACTATATGTAACTAGATTATAGGTTAAGTTCATAAGTAAAATAAATAAGTTTTGAGGAAAAATAATAAATATAAACAATTTAAAGTGATTTATTTTGCATTCTTATTCTCTTCAAAAAATTCAACTTGATCTTATAATTAGAAACGAATTGAGTATATAGATCCAGTTCACTTTTTTTTAGTGATTAAGGAAGCAAAATAAACTATTTAATCATAAAATATTTTCTGTATTAACGAACTAGTCTAGAGAAAAATTCAAGCAAAACAATTTATAAGCAACTTATTTAATTTTCTTAGGATTTTACAAAAAAGTTAAATAGGACATATATTTTGGGGACAAATGGAGTAAGAATTAAAAATATACTCCCTCTAGCTATTATTGATTGATAAAATAATGCTTTAAATATAAGACATATTTATAATTTGATTAAATGTTATTCCAAATTATCCCTATATATACTTACTCAATAATAATTAAATAAAAGAAGGGGTGGGAATGAATGAAGATGACCAAGAGGCTTTACAAAAACATATCATTTTAACCAATTTAAAAAAATATCTTTAAACTAATTAGTACTAATAATTTTTTTTTACCTTTTTTCCTTTGAGTATTGGGTTAAAAAGCAATTTTACCAACAGACTATTGTCCAAGTTGCAGATAGTACAATTGACAATTGAAAGGGTCGGAAATGCCAATTGACATTTTATCCAATGGTAGATTGGCCAACGCCATTAAAAATAACAAACGGCCGTTACGTTTAATATAAAAAATTGTGGCCCACAATTTTTTATGGGGTTAAAGAGCAATTTTACCAATAGACTATTATCCATGTTGCAAATAGCACAATTAACAATAAAAAAGGTCATTATCACCAGCAGACTTTTTAATTAGGGGCAGTTGGCCAATACAGTTGTACTTATGGATGTTGACTGTTAATTTTAATTTGGATATGTAACGGACAACAAGTTGCCATGTGGAACATTTTAGACTGTGATATGGGTTAATAATAGGAAAATACCAAAATACCCCAAAGCAATTAAATAATCCCTCCCACTGTGACAAGTTGCCATGTGGCACATTTTACATTGTCGAGGATGGGTAAGGATAAGGGTGTTTGCCGTCCGTTGCTGTCCGCCATGCTCGAATGTTATTTCATTCATGGTTATGGCGAGGGCTCTGTCATTGAGGGTGAAGGTATGTGAGGGCAGGTGAGGGTGACGGTGAGGGTGAGGGAGGGTGAGGTGAAATCAGGTCTGCCATTTGGAATTCACCAAGCTACCAGGTGGATATCATTGCGCCAATTGTCCCACAAATAATGGCGGGTTGCATAAATAAAGTAGTATTAGCCTATCCGCCCCTAGTTAAAAGGTCCATGGGTGATACCAACCTTTTTATTGTTAATTGTGCCATCTGTAACTTGGATAACAGTCTGTTGGTAAAATTAATCTTTAACCCTTGAGTATTCGCTACTTTATCAAATTTATTAGAATGGTGAAGTAGGTAAGAAGTTGACAAACACAAGACTCGGTTGTCATGCCCTTTTATCAGAATTAACTCTTGACAACCTTCTTTTTTTTTTTTGATAAAAAGCCAAATGAGATTAATAATAAAAGTTAAAGTACATTATAAAGGTACGGTAAAAGGCAACAATGAAGATGGAAAAGAACAAATATAAGGAAGATCAACTACTGCTATATCTAAACTAGTAAAGAGAGATAAAAAGACATAATATCCTCGAAGACGATATTTCCACATTATTTCCTCTGGCAATCAATTTGAGAAATTTGCTTGATTGAAGTCAAAATCTGAAGTGATGAGACTCCAGAAGAGAATAAAGAGAATTTTATAATCCAAGAAAGAGATGATCGAAGACATTTGTAATTAAAAAGATGATCCATTAGCTGTCTTCGGATCCATTTAAAGTGTTGTAATGATTGACCTTGGAAGCATATTGAAGAGTGACACAAAGTAACCTGTTTACTCTTTACTCTATGAAGAACAATGGTTCAACTATTACTGTTCACAGCTTGATTAAGAGGCCGCACAGAATTTCTTGAAACCATAGGAATATTAACTTGATTTTGAGAGTAGACTAATTCAGCACAAGATATGATACTCTTAATTTCTTGTACAACAATGAGAGGGGAAGATGTTTTCCCCTCATGCAAGGCAATGTTTCTTTTCCTCCAAATAACATTGATGAGAATTATAATACCCTTCAAAAGAGACAGAAGATTATCTTGATATAAGATAATAAGGGTATCCTTGAACCACTGATGAATTTGATGAATGTTAACATTGTCAAATTTTATGAGAAAGCATTCAAACCAAACTGCTTTGGAAAAAGGGCATAGGTAGAATAGATGCTCAAGAGTTTCCTCTTGATGGCAACCAAATAAAGATAGCCCAGAAACATTAAGATGATGATTTTTCAATATATCACATGAAGGAATGGCCTTATGCAACAATTACCAAATAAACAGAATGTATTTAGGAGGGAGAGAAATAGACCACAAGTACTTCCAAAAAGAATCATGTGACCCAGAGTAGCACTGTTGAAGGCTTAATGAGAAACCATCCTTGACAGTATAAATTCCAAACTTATTGCCAGCCCAAAATAATTGATCAGGAATATTAGAGAAAGAGAGTGGAATATTTGTAATCATACAAGCCACATGTTGGGGATAAAGAGACTGTATCAAAGAACGATTCCATTGTATAGGATTCCATCCAAACGAATTATGCAGTAAGAGATCAACCACTACTTGAGTTTGCTCAGAAGAGGCTGATCCTGATTGCATTTGCCACCATAAAGGGTGGTTAAGAGGAATGGAAGAACCAGATCCCACTTTCCATTGAAGCTTGTTGACAATAATATCAGCATGATTTGCTATTCCTGTCCAAATCCATGATGCATTATAGGCCTTTAAGATAATTGATGGTTTATTAGTATCAATGTATTTCACCTTTAGAGTAGATGCAAGAAGAGATGAAGAAGAGGATGTGCGGATTCTCCATACTTGTTTTACTAAAAGGGCTTTGTTGACAACATGAGAAGGACAAATTCCCAAACCTCCTTCATTTATTGGCAAAAATAGTTTGTCATTTCTAAGAAGATGAATTTTCTTTTTGTCTCCAAAGCCTCCCTAAAAGAAATCCAAACAACGAGAATCAATACGATCACAAATATACTTTGGTAAGGACACACAAGACATAATATGGATATCCACTGATGAAAGAACACTTTTGATCAATTGCAATCGAGATGCTTGAGACAACAGATGAGCTTTCCATGCAGCTGTGCACTGCTCAACCATCTCTAGAACATGATTGTAAATATGAGGTTTATCTCGATCTGAATCAATCCAGGTCCCTAGATACTTACCTAACCTTGCAGAAAAACCAATTTGCAGAAACTGGAATAATTGAATTTTGACAGCATGAGGAACATTTTGACTATAAATTATTAAGGATTTAGTCAAATTTAATTCATGACCAGACCAGCCACAATATAAATTCAAAGAATGTTTAACTGATTCACAACATTGCTAAGTGGCTTCAAAGAAGAGAATAGAGTCATCCGCATATAGTAAATGGGATATAGCTTGAGCATTGGAGCATATTTTGATTCCCTTCCAACGGCCTAAAGATTCTTGATGGTTGATCACACATGACAAAACATTTGCAGAAATGATATAAAGAAATGGTGAAAGAGGATCTCCCTGTCGAGTACCTCTAGACGGAAAAATGGTCTGAGAGATATTACCATTGAAAAGAACATGGTATTGCACTGTGGAGAGACACTGCAGAATAAGATTTATCCACTTCAATAGAAAACCCATTCTGTGCATGATTTCTTTGATGAACTCCTAAGACAATTGTCAAAAGCTTTTGAGAAATCAATTTTTAAAGCAACTAATTTCTTCCTACCTTGTCGAGCAGAGTGGAGACAACTTTTTTTTGTTCACTAGTTTATGTTTTTATAGGGTACTTGTTCAGTTTTGTAAATGGAATAACACACGACAACAAAAAATAATCTTCTTTCCAAAAAAAATAAGATTTTAATTCTTCATAAAAAAACCTCATGTGTATAAACATATGTATATATATCCGAATCAAATTCAATTTCTTCAATTTTACACATTTTACTTTTTTGGGGTGCTAATTTCACAATGAACTTTAAAAACTTTTCCCGGGCTGAACAACTAACTAGTATCTCCTGAAAGGATCATAAATTTTTTACTGTTCATATCAACAAGCTGGAACTCCCGTGAATTGCACGGGAGCTTAAATTCAAGAAGATGAAGTTTCTAAGTAAGTCCACTACTTTGTTGTATATACAATTGATTTATAATCATGAATAAAATAGTTATCCAGAGTGGCCAAGAATGAAGATATCTTCTACATGACTGTAAGCAAAGATGAATCATAAAACGAAGAGATGAGCTACTGTGGGACAAATTAATAATTGTATAGCAATAATCAATGATAAAATGAAGAAGTGACGTACTGTGGGACTAGTTAATAATTGTAAAAAATAATCAATCATAAATTGAAGAAAGGAGCTACTATAAGACAAGTTAATAATTGTACAGCAATAAGCAATCATAAAATGAAGAAAGGAACTACTGTGGGACAAGTTAATAATTTTTACAACAATAATCAATCATAACATGAAGAAAGGAGCTACTTGTAGGAGAATGAAAAATATAAGACAAGTATGCAATGAAGGTATATGCAATCTACAATGGATCAGTCCAACAATTATATGCAGCTAAATTAACTTGTCAGTGTTCATGGATTTTGAGAATCTTTAAACTTTACTTGCATGTAAAATATTAAAGCTAACATGAAAGCAAACAAAAAGACATGTATAGCATTGTGTTCTTGAAGAGGCTATATTATAAAATGAAGAAAGGAACTACTGTGGGACAAGTTAATAATTGAACAACAATAATCAATCATAGAATGAAGAAAGGAGCTACTACAGGATAATGTAAAATATAACACAAGTATGCAGTGAAGGTATACGCCATCTGCAATGGATCAGCCAAAAAATTACATGCAGCTAAATTAACTTGTCAGTGTTCATGAATCTTGACAACGTATAAATTTAACTTGCATCTAAAATATTAAAGCTAAGATGAAAGCAAACAAAAAGACACACATAGCACTGTGTTCTTGAAGAGGCTATGTTCTAAACATTGGTGAATACTTCTTTGTAAACAACATTCTTTGTTGTGTTGCCTGGTTCTTCATCATTTGACCTTAAAACTATCTTCAAGCCTTCAATGCTTCTGACTCTTGAAAGTGCAACATAAAGTTGTCCATGAGTAAATACAGGTTGCTCGAGGTAAAGTCCAACTTTCTTTAGAGATTGACCTTGGCTTTTGTTAATAATCATTGTGAAAGAGAGGGTTACTGGGAACTGCCTTCTTTGCATCTTGAACGGCCATCTAGATTATGAAGGATTCATATTTATTCTATGAATTAGAACTTTCTCATTCTGCATTGAGCCATTCAATATAATTGCTTCAATAATCATCTTCCCAACCTTAGAAACTCGTAACCTAGTGCCATTGCAAAGTCCATCTTGTTGATCAGTTTTTCTAAGTAACATTATAGGAGCACCAACTTTAAGTACCAGCTTGTGTGGTGCAAGTCCTGAAGAAGAAATTGTATTCAGAAATTCAGTTGTATATAAGTTGTCAATAGTGTCACAATCAGCTGAAGATTTACAAACAGTGTCACAACTAAGAAACTCATATGCATCACTAGGTAAAAGGCCAAACATGTACTCATTAATTTGATTAACCATTGCAATTGTTGGTGTAAGGATTGCACGATCATTGAAGTAAGAATTGTCTTCTAAACTTTCCAAAAGATTGTCATAAGTTGATTCAACAATTGCAATCATTGGACTTTCTGAACCATTGACCAATAATTCCTTTGGAATTTCAACATCACTCACACTGTCTGTGCTAGTACCCAACTTCCAATCCCTGACATCTAACAACCACTACGAGAAGGCATTAATTTTTTCATTCACAACAGGATCATTAGATGATCCTAACCTCATGTTCTGTGATAGCTTAAAAATCTTGCAATAATTCCAGAGGTAAGATGAGCTAATGCATGCATTAACAATCGATGCACGGGTACCCTTTGGTATTATTGGTAGGATTTGTCTGAAATCACCACCCATGACAACACATTTACCCCCAAATATCATGCTTGAATGCATGACATCCTGTAAGCTGCGATTGAAAGCCTCAATGCACTAACGTTGCACCATTGGCGCTTCATCCCAAATGATAAGTGATGTGCTCTTTAAAAGATTTGCAAGAGGAAAGTTTTGTCAAATGGAGCAAACAGAGAATTCATTAATTTGTATAGGAATTGCAAATCTAGAATGTCCCGTTCGACCACCTGGTAATAGATTTGCTGCAATACCACTAGAAGCAACTGTAAGAACAATCTCACCTTTGGAACGAAGCGTCGACGCAAAAACATTCCATAAAAATGTCTTCCCGGTGCCTCCATATCCATATACAAAGAAGTAACCACCAGTTCTCTTTAAAACTGAATCCATTATAACAGAGTAAGCATCTAGCTGGCCTACATTAAGTGATTGAAGTAGGTTGGCTGACTGCAACTTAAGTGCTTCTTTGTCATAATTCATCTATTGTAGTATTATATTATTTGTACAATCCATGTGAACTATGTCATATGGGATTGGTAGACAGTTGTAGTCATGCAATGTCCTACCATTCAAGCGTAGTAAGTCATCTATTTCATGCTGTGATGCCTGCTCCTTGTCATGTGTAGTGACCTTGACACCTATTTCAAACATAATTGCATAAAAATAGATAAAATTGTAGTAATCTCATGATGCATAACAAATTTAGTGGTCACATTGAGTTCTAGAAATTTTGAACCTGAGCTTGCTGGATTCGAACGTGGAATGCAAAACATGTCTTCTGATAGTAGTTTTGCTGATCCCCACCACACAACATCTGGTTGTTTTATTGATCCACATAAAAGCATTGTGACAAATAATTTTTGTAAGTTTTTCCTGAAGCCTAAGAAGATGCTTCTTCTATTGCAGAGATGTACTCATGATCATCATCTAATAGACCAAGCGCAAAACATGCATCTTTAAATGTTTTATGAATCACACCATCAACTTCTTTGATGTCATCAAATGAGGTAGGCCCTCAAACTTTTGTCAAAAGAATGCGTAAATAATATAATTCCCATGCTGATGGTGATACATGAGGCATTCTACCTACAGAAAATCCCTTCTTTCGAAGTTTCCATTCACGAGAATCCTTGTCATAGACAAATCGGTTTGGGAATTCTGAGTAAGTTAATGTTTTGGCATAATAATCTTTAGCATTTAATTGTATCCAAGCACGAAACTGAGACTCACAAACCCGAGGATTGTTAATTAACTCAGACACATCTTCTGTGCTTGTATAAACGACGTATTGCTTGTTTGGAAGGTGAAAGCTCAATCTTTCAACAGAAGGATACCTGTGATGAATAGGGAAGCCAAATGCATGCCAAGATGCTTCACATGCTGATATGTATTTGCAATTCAGATATTATTGGATCTCATCGAAAACACTATGTCCATCTACTGTGTTACTGTCTTCAAACAAATCAACAACAACTCTATCATTTCCTTTGCTGATATACTTAAATAAGTATTTAATAGCATTTGATTGATTGCATTTTTCAATGTTGATATGTGCCTGGAACATCTTCAAAAGCATGGGGTTGTATGGCACAACGAACCTATTATCTAGATGGACACCTTTAATTTCAACAGTCTTGCCATCATTCCTTCTCATGTAAGTTGGGTAGCAATCATCATCAACAGTAGTTATGTCATTGAACTTTTTGGGAAAGTATTTTGTGCATTGATTGTCTTTCATACACCTTGCCTTGGATTTATTTTTTCCACAAGGCCCATGAATCATAAATTCTTTCACAAGTTCATGAAGTTCAAGATCTAATTCCTTGTCTAGAATTTCAGCATAAATGATTTCATCAATTGATGGAGCATCAGAAGGTTTGGCATTTTCATCTAGGAATAATAGTATATGAGCATGTGGGAGTCCTCTCTTTTGAAATTCAATGGTATAAATCTCTATTACGTCAATAACAAAACAAAAGCAATATTTCAAAAACAATATTAAAGTAAACTTTATCAAATCCATATGTAAAATGTTTATTGACCATGATTTAATTAACATATAAAAAATAAAAGCAACAATTTATAATGAACACATGATTTAGCATTGAATGTATTGTGAGAGAAGCCTGATTCATCATACCTGCTCGAACTTTGCCAAATATCTTGTCATCCTTGAGTGTCTTTATCAAGCTTTTAAGCTTCATGTGAAAAATTCTTAATAAAAATTGCAGGAAATCAGATGCATGTATACCCAATTCATCACAATATCTTGTCACCTCTGGCCATGTAGGGTTACATGTGAAGGTGATAAAAAGGTCAGGGTAGCCAATTGTTCGACATATTGCCATTGCATCTTGATAATTACCCATCATGTATCTAGCTCCACCTGTGAATGATGATGGAAGTACAATACGTTTACCAATGGAAGAAGCATTTGTTTCACCATTTATAACGCCATATGATAATCCCTGATAAAGGTCTACCTACAACTCTTTTTGATGAGTACGATACCACAGTAACCTCTGTGCTTCAAGCATGGTATACACATCTACTATAAATTGTTGTAATAACTTAGAAGCATGTATTAAAGTAGACATCTGGTGATGACGAAGCATTATCTTGTAAGCAAGAAATTCACGAATGCTTACTTTTTTTTTTTTTGTTGCAGCCAACATTTCTTCCCGATGCTTGATATCATCTCTATAACCATCCTCTCTAAAAGGGAACAATAGAGGATATTGAAGTGGCAAATAGGATGCATGCAATTCATTAATTTGTTGTAAAGATCTATTTTTTGTCTCAACAACTATATCACGAACATGAAAATCCATGTCAATATAACCCACGATCAAAGCAGCAACTTCAGAAGCACTTGGTAAATTATAATTCTGTCCATCATGTTTTCTGTTTCCCATCAACACCATTTTTAATGCAGGCTTTACTTGTCTTGAAAGGATGTCTGAGGCAACACGAAATTGATGTACGAAAGGATTTATCTCATCAAGCTGTGTTTTGATTTTGTGAACAATTTATGGATCCAAAGTGCTATCATTTTGATGGTTGCTGCAGCAAGAAATGATTGAATTTAGTAATGTAAATAGACCTCATTATGGTTTAATGTGTGACACAAGTAATGTTGGATGGAAACACAAACCTTATTGCAGAAATCCTATTAGTTATTTCATTTTCAGTGTCATGTATGTAGAGTTGTGAGGACACTAGGCAAGCTCCCTCAGGAGGGATTAGATTGCCAATGGTATGACAGTTCATTCCTGATAAGACAAATGTGTATGGTTCTCCTCCTAAGTTGATTGAATGGTTTATTTTTCCTCCCATACTTGTAAAAGAGAACATGTTGTTGTATTGCCTTATATTTGCATATAAGTTCTTAGACTCAACCGTGTGCTTTTGAAAGAATAAATGTTGAAACAACGGTGGAGGAACTTTAAATGGGGGAAGAACCACTTTTCCTTGCAAGCAGCACATGGAGAAAACATTAACCACTCTTTTTTTGTCATCTTTTCTAACCCTCTCATTATACCACATGTTGGCACCACAAAACTTACATTCATATACAGGGTCTCCTTCATCTACAACAATAATGTATGATTACATGAATTTAAAAACACACGAAAATTATAGTTTTTATATTTATTCAATGAAAGAAGAGCATTAACACATTACCCTTATAAGTTATTGCAAAGTGCTTTGCTTTGACCCTAACAAAAGTACTGTTTTCTTTGCCTATGTCTTCAGTAACATCAACTTCATCTGGAAATTATAAAAAAATACAAGAGTAACCATATGATGTTTGGGGAAGCTTCATTCCAACTTTCATTTATAACATTAATAAGTATGACAAGTGAAAAGCGTTATTTTTACCTTGATCATCTGCATCTTCTTCACTTTCATCATAGTGGTTAGCCAAGTCATCATTTTCCAAGTTAAAAGTAATATGCTTGTAATGTTCTGCTTGTGGTACCAGTTGGTCTGAGTAACTTGTAACATGGATCTATGTTAATATAATATAGTCATGTGCAAGCCTCATCAATGAATCTTTTCAATATGTATTATGATCATGTACATTTGAAAAAAATACATTACATAAAAAGATAGTTTGCTTGAACGAAAGTCATTAACACACATATATAATCCTACATACTTTGCATATAAGTTTCCATTGAAGATGGGTTACTTGTTTTGTCAATCACTTGGGTTATTGTCTCATCTTTCCTCATCCTTCTACTTCTTCTTCCTTGTATGTTACTCTCGAAATTGTCCAATTGACGCCAACATGCACTAATTCTTTTGCAAGAAGGCGTGTAATTTTGGTCTGAGACTGCAGCTTTTTAGTTGCAAGATATTTCATACTAGTGGAAAGGTCAACTATATAAACCTGTACAAAGAAATGACCGATACAATATATGTTTATAAACCTTGTTTGCTTACCGCTAAATCTAGATGTCAAGTTTTGTTGAACATTAGTAATGTCTCTGAGACAAGTTCTCCTTCTCTGCTTATTTTGTTTTGATGATGATGCAGTACTTTCTTGGGTACATATTTGAGAAGATTTTTATAGTTCTCACTTGTTTGTGGTTGATGACATAAATTTCTGCTTTGCAAACGATCAATTCCAGGTTCTTGTCCAACTTTTGCAGAGATTAAAAAGGAAAATATACTTAAACTACATTACATTATTTTTCTAGAAAATCCATGTAAAAAATATATGGGGAAAGCTATTTGTTTAAATTGCATTACTTTATTTTTCCAGAACACTTGCGTAAAAAATATATGAGGAAAGGTATTTGTTTGCTTACTATCCAAAATACATGTAAAGTTGTTGTCAGCATTATTAAAGTTTTGCAAGTCAGCATTCTTTGTCAGTTTCAAACGTTTCTCTGCCTTATTGGTTCCATCTTCGGCGCTTCTATCGTCCATGTTCAGATCTATGTTGACATCGCTGAGTGGCAGAGCAACACTGATACCCTCTTCAGTTCCATGTTAATTGATTGTTTTATTGAGGCATTGTTATCAAAATTAGAAGTTTCACTTATATGTGTAGATTAGATTTGATTGATTGTAGGTACTTTATGTGGTTGTGGTCTCAAGATTAGTATGAAGGACATTGCTTTGGTTTTAATATATTATAAACGTATCTTGTACCATGTACCAGAAAGTGCATTTTAGTTGATATGATCTTGCCTTGTAGGAAAATTTTAATAAAGTTCTGATTTTTTATTTCTCAAGTTGTAATAGGTTCAGGAGGTTAAAAATTCTGTACATTGGATGAAAGTTGTAAGAACCACTACAAATTTCTTTTAATTTATCTTTTGCATCATGCTGGAAAGGTTACAATGCTTTATTATGTAATAAGGAAAAGATAAAATGTAGTGTATATATGACACGTCGATCATTGCCACTATCTTTTTTCTTTTTACATATTTTGTAGTGTAATAAATGTTCTCTGCAAAGGCACACCATTTTCATTATGTTGCCTAGTCAATTATATGCATGGGCCTTTAAATGACACCATAGCATTGAGTTGTATTAGAAAGGTGCGTCTCTGTCATGCATCCGCTTGTACAAATGTCAAAAAACATGGGAGCTAAATATAATGATGTCTCGATCATATAAAAGTGTTAATAAAACTAACAGAGAAGCAACCCAAAACATACATAATGTATGTGCCATGCAAAGTTCCAGTATTACTTTGTCAGCAGAAAGGCATAGTGAAATAAGAAAGTCGGAAATAGTCTAGCAAATATAACTATTCTCATGTAAGGTACAATAATTCCTAATGAATCGCATCACTTCTCCTGCTTGATCATCTTCACCATTCTTTCTTCTGACTTTGCAAAAGTTCCAGACTGGGAAGAGTGTGATGAAGCTAGTTTTCGTGTTGAAACTGTGCTAAGATTCCTTCGTTTGCCTTTTGAATTACTATGGTTCAACTGGTCAGATAAATTCACAACTGGTCTATCTTCATTGGACAAATCAACAATGTCCTGTGGATCGGTATTATTTTCTGAACCACCTGGCATGACAGATGGTAGAATAGAATCTACGGTAAAAGAAGAAAAACCGACACCCTGTGCAAAAGAAGAAAAACCGACACCCTGTGCAATGAAGTTGTTGTTCAGAGTTAATACAAGTTACAATAAAGTAAAATGAGAGAAGAAGTATGATATAAAAAAGAGGTAAGCTAATTAGTAATACCCTCAGCATTTTGAAATATCATAGGAATCCACATTTGTTTCATTTATCAATGGCAGGTGTGCATATAGCAATCAACATTTGTTTCATGTATCAATGGCAGGTGTGCATATAGGAATCCACATTTGTTTCATCTATCAGTAACAAGTGTCCATATAGGAATCAACATTTGTTTCATCTATCAGTAGCAGGTGTGCATGCAGCTTATAACACTAACACACAATAATTGATGAGTAAATAATGTTAAGCAAGCATGCTACAATTGCCATATGATATTAATATATCACCTGAGATGATACATCCTCAAATTGAGGTAAAAGGTCCTCACAGATAGTGAACTCACATACACTAATGCTTGAGCCTGGGTTCTCTTTATTGTATTGATTTAGTTTAAGCTTAAGTAGTAACCTCTTACTTGCATGTTCTTGTAGTTGCTTAGGAAATCCATCTTTCCTTTTCCTCTTGAGCCAACATGAACAAATAACCAAATAACGGTTCAATTTACATGAACTTGACATAACATAGGAGATGAGACTAAGTATTATTCATGATGAAATAATTACCTCGGGCAACTTCAGCCTCAATTGTAAAGCTGACTTGTTCATCAATTGGTGTGCTAAGTTGTCTCAGAATGTCACTAAGGCCGTTCCACTTTCATCCTTAACATTGTATGTTAATTTCATTCTAATAAAACACATGCATCTATAAGGCATTGTAACAATGTTTATCCTATGAGCTACGACTAATGTATGCAATAGTAACCATGTAAATAAATATATTAACAAACTAATGTATGCAATAGTAAGTATGTAAATAAATATATGAACAAACCATACTTTGGTTCAACTTTGTTAGGTTTCCTCTTACACAATGGGCAATATAGTTCACTGTTAGGATTGTTTGTATCTGAAAGACGGACCATTGATGAACACTTTGCACAACCCTCATACTTCCATCCAAACTTTGTTTCCAGCTTCCCAAGCTCACATTGTACCACAAATGCATCACCCTAATAATCAACAATTGTAGAGAAAGTAATAAACGATAACTATATAGTACAATTAGAACGTAAGTTAGAATGTAGTTGACTCACCACAGTTTGATTCATTATCTGATCGAGCAAAACTATATTTTGGTTATACAACGATTCCCCTCCAGAAATTCGGCTTCTCTGTGTGGGCATTGATTGAGTAAACTGCGTTGCCATAGGTGTCCCACGATCTATCATACTACAGACGAATAATATATATCTATACATTAACATCTAAGAAACTACAACAATAGCAAAGATACTACATATTGTATATGGTAATTAGGTTGGACCCAAAGAGTATGTTACCTATCTATTAATGTTTTCACCTCTGGTATGGATGGATTAAAAGAGACTCTTGTTGCACAAAATGATGACACAATTTGATGATGCTCTGAATGAAAAAAATTGTCAGAAACTAATAAGTTTTTAGCATTTCACTCACTTCATATTGGACAATTTACATACGTTAGATGAGATGCAGTAACATTAATATTAAACATAAACTGTAATTAAGGTTTACCAAAAAGCATGACAATATATAACGTAAAAGTTTACTGTCTTCAGTCCATGTAACTCTGCCTAGGTTGATTAATGCAACTATAAGAGTGTCTTCATTCTCCATTTGTGCTAAACATGCATCCGATGCACATTGGTCAAATAGGATGCATTCAATCTTGTTATCACTGCAATATTATTGAATTTCAGTATTGAATAAAACTCAGTTGAATCATGCAGGCATTAATTTAAAAATAAGTGAAGGCACATATGGAGGATCGAAAAAGGTATGTACTCTACATCTGCGAGGACCATTCTTAGTGTTTCCTTAGGTCCACCTTCTTTGTCGAGTGCATCTAATGATCCCATGCACTTAAGAAAACCAAGAACATCTATGAAAAAAAAGGTATTAACGAATGCAAGAAATATTTTGAATGACTAAATGAAAGGCTCAAAGTTTAATTGATGTTAAACTAAACAATCAAGTGGTCAATAGTTTCATCTTCAGGCAGACTAATTATTTCAGAAATCGGCATGGAAGTATAGAAGTGAAGTGGAATTGAAGCAGTTTCCTCACTAAAATATGTATGAGGTGTGAAGGTGATCTTGTACGGATGAGTGGTTGGATGATATTTATATGAATTAGGAGACACAACAAAATTCTCAAATTCATAGATCCTCTGCTCTAATATTCCACGATTATATTTTTCATGCTCTGCTTTTTGATAATACTTGCTTGGATCTTGTCTCCCTAGGATGTAAAAACTACATATTAAATTAAGAACATGCAGCATCTCTCTGGGAAAATAAAAACAATACACGATACCTCTGCATCTAATAAGTAAATAAACACGTGATAATACTTGCTGTGCTTTGTCTCCCAAGGATGTAAAAACTACATATTAAATTAAGAACATGCAGCATCTCTCTGGGAAAATAAAAACAACACACGATACCTCTGCATCTAATAAGTAAATAAAAACTTGCTAATACTTGATGTGCTTTGTCTCCCTAGGATGTAAAAACTACATATTAAATTAAGAACATGCAGCATCTCTGTGGGAAAATAAAAACAACACATGATACCTCTGCATCTAATAAGTAAATAAAAACTTGCCAATACTTGATGTGCTTTGTTTTATTTGGGAAAATAAAAACCACACAGAATACATTTGAAAATATTGTTTGAAACTAATAAGTTAACGCTAAAGTAAAACAACATATATAATATCAAAAGAAACCTTTGCATCTATCAGAAGCATAGAGATACAGAAGAGTTGGTGGGGTGCGGCTTTTTGGTAAACATTTCATTGCCTCATTACTCTAATAGTGATACTCCTCATGTCTGATCCATCATGAATTTCCCTGAGCAACGAAGAGGACAACATGCTGAAGGTAAGGGAAACTGTGTGGATGGTTTGAAGGAATTTGAGAGAAGAGGTTCAAGAGGAAGTAGTGTGTAACAGTCGAAGCAACTCAAACAATAAATGTAATAGACTTTTGACCATAAATAAATAAATGTAATTGTCTGAAGCAGTCACATCGAACAACACCAGGTAGAGGAAAGAACAGTAATATGGTACAAAAATATGCATTCATAATTCAGATACATTTGCAAAATAAATAAATAAATGTAATAGTCTGAAGCAGTCACATTGAACAACACCAGGCAGAGGAAAGAACAGTAATATGGTACAAAAATATGCATTCATAATTTAGATACATTTGCAAAAGCAATTTAGCAAAAAATTAGGGAAATCTAAAGAACAACTAAAAGGATATTGGAATCGGTGGGATTTAACCACTCATGTACAAAAAGGATTAACTCTATGCTATACAGTTGTACTGTAAAGCTCAGTAGCCCCTTACCACCATCTTATCATGAACAAAAAAGATAGTACAAATTAAGGATACTCTGAACTTTAACCACTAATCACCATTGGTTCATTTAGTTGGAAACCAACGAAATACCTACAACTAAATGGGACAAATAAGTATTCATGCTTATAAAGTTCCACTACTTTTCTAAAATAACCACTCGCCTTATACACTTTAATAGTTTCTAAAATGACCACTATACAAACAACATAACTCCACATATAAACAAAAATTCCTTGTACACTTCAATAGTTTCTATTGGATAGACAATGGAGCATTTAATGAATGCCCATTTTTGGTTACCACGAAGGGTGACCCTAATGAATACCCTTCAGAATTGCCACAGGAGTAAAATTACTTGTCAATACAATTCAAAACTAAGTTATTATGAATCTGCCATTAAATTATTAAATTACTTTCTAATACAGTTGAAAATTAACCTCATGCACTCCAACACATCACTTTTTACAACAACATTCATAATGGAAAAGCACAAAAATTAACTCAATTATAATATAGATTAACTGAATTATAATAGATAAGTCTAATATCATTACATTAGATAAGCATAAGATGCTAGCCATACAATACAAGTTAAAAAAATTACAATAAAGAGCCTAATTTCCCATCAACTTCTGTTTAAGCAGCTGAACTTGATATTCTGGCAGATCAATATCGAAAACTGACGCATCACAGAATGAAGAAACAGAGGGAATTCCTGGATGGCATAAAATATGGTTCAACAAAATGAATTAACATCTCAGAAAATGTTTTAGAATAAAATCACCTTCTTTAACCTTACCTGAAATAGAGGGATTATCCAGCATTACGTAACGGAGTAGGGCAAATACAAGTTACCCCTGCCTCATTTGCTCACTCAGCAATTTTTTCACGTTTTTAACCCACGAATCACGGAGGTTACACGTAACTTCATCATTAGGCCTATAATGAAACAAGATTACTATTAATCTATGAAGTGGAATCCCTGGAAATAAATCTTATATTTGACGTTCCATCCATCCATACCATCTTTTATGCTTGCTTAAAGATTGAAGAATGATCACAAATTCTTTCTCAAGGAGCCCACTATTAGTTGTGGTTGTCACAGGGGAACAACGGCCGACAAATCCTTCGATATCTGTTGAAATCTGTCTATGAGACGCATACAATAGCATATAAATCCATGATAATCTATTAATGATAGACATTACTCACCAAAGAATCTGCCGTCATTGAAATGACGCCAAGCTACATCATACACTGACACAAGCTTATAAGACAGTGGAGGAAACCAGCTGTGCAATCCCTCATTGTTAGAATAATATGTTTTGATGATAACTAAATATAACTTAGGCATAAAGATAGGTAAACTAAGGATCAGAAATAACTTAGAGAAAATATGATAAGAAATCTTAAGTGTTGCCTAATCGATCAAGGATAGGTTACAAGATAAGAACTTAAAGCCTAATCGATTAGAGTCAGATCAGGTTCAGATTAGAAATTAAAGATTGAAGCCACCTAATCGATTAGAGGCCCCTGTAATCGATCAAGGATTAATGTAATCGATTAAGAGGAATTAGTCTAATCGATTAGATAGTAGCAATTGATTAAGAGGAATTAGCCCAATCGATTAGAGAGCATTAATCGATTAAGACATAGTCCAAGTATAATCAATCAGAGAACAATAATCGATTAGAGCATATTGAGTGATCGATTAGAGAAAACATGTAATCTGAGTATAATCTGCTTACAATCGATTAGACATGACTAATCGATCAGGCTCCCCTGTAATCAATTAGACATATATCTTTCTAACTTGAATAATCAGTGATGCAGGCTGTAATCTATGCGTAATCGATCAGAGGTTATAATCGAAGTGGCGATAGGATTTATTCAAAACCAATGGCTTAGTCTATTTTAAGCTTTCAAAGTACAGATATGCACAGGCCTACTTAAGGAAGTTTACGTTAGCACGCAATCTGTCACAATAGAGCCGTTAGACTCACCAACCACTTCCAGCGATAAATGAAGAGAGATGAACTGAAGCAAAACAAGTACAATGGAGTTAATGCTTCTCAAAACACAATCCTAATACTCTATATCAGATTGATTAAGTTCTGGTCATACAACGGCTATAAACTCTTAAGGGATAGATTTCTAGAAGAGAATATAAAAGCCTCTCAGAAGAAAGTTGGTGGTATTCATTGATTGCACAAATTAATTATTGTAACTACTGCATTCAATACTCACCTATCTTTAGAAAGTTTATTCTTTTGATATTCTTCAGTGTGTAACATAATCAGTTCAATAGAGTGAACAAGTCTTCTGTATTTACTACCAAGTGAGGATCACTCTTAAGATAGTGGGATCTTAAGAGTGAGGGTGTTATCTTACAAGTTGTAAAGGGGAGTGATCAGTGAAAAGAGTGGTCTCTTACTGTCACTTGTAAAGGCATTCAAAAGCCTGAGTTAATCTTGAATAGTTAGTGGAATCCAACTGAAGGTTGGAGAACTGGACGTAGGCCAAGATTGAGCTAAACCAATATAAATCTTGAGTCATTCAGTTTTAAATTGAAAAAGCACAATTCACCCCCCTCTTGTGCATTCCTGCCAAGTTACACTCATGACTATATTTCCGTGGAATTGTAGATGAAACCTTTCATGGACACATTCTCCACCCATCTCAATAGAAATACCAGTTATCTCGTTAAGTGCTCTAATATTAATCCTCAACATGAAACGATCTCTTACTGCATCATCTACCATCTTTCCAATCATGCAATTTCCCTTGTAATGCATATAAAAATCATACCAATATTTGGAGCTCAACTAACATATCAAATAAAATGTCTCACATGGATTAAAAAATTGAAGAACAGAGAAACGACAGAGTTGACAGGATAAACCTCTCTATCGTAGAAAACCACATCAAACGAAACAACCTCCTTCATTGGACAACCCGAACGCCTATGTAGTTGATGACCTCATGAGAGAATGATCTATCAACCTTCAATGTTGATGTAAATCTAGGCCAAGCAGGGTGAACATCAGACAAGTATGCGTCGTTAACATACTCCATCTTCCCCTGAAATATTGGCAACATTATGAACAAATAGACCATTGAACCTAAAGAAAAAAAAACAGAGCGCACTTACAAGGGATCATACAGTAAGGAATTGGACATATAAATTACAAATTACAGATTACATAGAAAGGGACAAAAGAAACATAGCACAGTTTTCGGTTTCAAGAAAATGCAGGTACCTCAACAAAATAAGAGAAATATATTGATGATATAGCAAGGAATTGGACATATAAATTACAGATTACAGAGTAAAAGAAAAAAAACAGGGTGAACATCTTGATTTTAAGAAAATGCAGGTACCTCAGCGAAAATAAGAGAATTGGGCGGGAAGACGAAATTTTAAAAATCACATTCAAATTCAAATTGAGTTCAAGAGGCAGGAATAAGACCGGCTCACACGAATTCCAAGATGTGGTCAAACGGCTTGTGAATAGGGATTTAAGTCAGGAGCCGAGCACTAAGCCATGCCGTTAATTGGAAGAGAATACAGCAAGGAATGGCGGGAATGGATAATCAGTGGAAGACTTTTATATGATATATTGATGGGCCACTATTTCGCAGCTATATGCGTACAAAGTGGCGGTGTCCATGTCAAAAAAAATTTTCAACTCTATAATGTCTTGTGTGGAGGGAAAATAAATTTCTAATTTGCTATTTTTTGTAAGTATGATGTTGAGAAAAATAATTTTAATAAAAATATCCTCCACACAAATTTTAAAAAGTCAAAACCTTGTTAAAGTGTATTGGCCTTTTTCTTACAGAAAAAGACATGAAAATACTATGGAAATATGTAAAAGATAGAAATGCGGAACAAAATTGCATAATCCTTATGGGTGTGTTTGGTTCGAGGGGAGGGGAGGGAAAATTTTAAAAAGTTGAATTTAGAAAAATTAGAGAAGTAGGGTGAAATGTTTTCAATTTTTTTCTTACTCTTTTATCTTACATCTAATATTTGTTTAATAATTATAACCCCATTTTTTCAATTTTTTAAAAATTCAATTTACAAAAATTCCCCCTTCCCCGAACCAAAAACACCCTAAGAGGTGATGTGGATTCAAATGTCCTTGTTGATGTTTAAAGGTAATTACCTAAATGCCTTTCAATGAAATCATGAATTTTTTTAAATAACCATCCCTCACTAGCTACTAGCTGCCACTGGGTTATTATTTTTTTGTCACAAAATTAATTAAAGGTTAATGTCACTTGGTTTGCCGAAAGGGTTGGTGGTCAATGGGCCACAAGGCCTTTCCATGCAATATATGTATATATATATATAAAAGTTGACTACTTAGCTTTGTACCCAAGCTATTCCCAAGTTCATGTGAGAAATTACCAAATTCCAATGTCATATTACCAAGTTGAGATATAAAATTATCAAGTGATATGAAATTACCAAGTTCTAATGTGATATTAATCTTAAAATTTTGAGGAAGGATACTTCTAAACAACAACTTTTGCAGCAAGTGAAAACTTAGATTATAAACTTCAAATGTTCATATTCTTCAACCTGATATTCCAGTACAACACATTAGTTCATTAAAAGATGGTTGTTTACAATAACGACAAACAAAACAACAAAAGCATAAATCCTATGGAAAATTCTAAATAAAGACTCTCAAAATATGCAAAGGATGGTTGGATATATCGAATTACAAAAAGTAGCATAACATGTCATTGACCTAAGTGTCATTTGCAATTATGGACCTAATGACTAAAAACACATACAAGCATACATGCATCCAACACATGCTAGAAATCCAAAGTAAATGAGCAATTCTACCACACATGATATAATAATGTCAAGAAACAAACACTATGTTCATACCAATAAAGGAAATCTCTTGATTATATGCATGACTTATAAGAATTCTATCATAAAGTATGAAATTCAAAGTAACTCTTGTTCCAACAACATATATGTAAACTAAAACATAGAGAATAAATTACATAGATGAATTAAACAAGGAAAAAAACTAATCAACTCCCCTAAATTAATCCATTGAAGCTCTGATTGCTTTCTTCCATCAAGATCCCCACAATAACGCCTAGCCACTCATGCTCTCAATCAACATAGATGCATTTTGTATTGATTGCTCCATAATAGTGCAGTGGAATAGGTGAATTTTGGCCAGAGAAGGTGTAGGAGATGAGAGAATTTGGACTTGAGAGAGAATGTGTGTTATTGTTGAAGGTGGTGATCAAAATTAATAAAAAAGAAAGATTAAAAGACCAATGAGGACTAGGGGTACCTAAATTGTGTCTAAAACAACATTTAGAAAAGATTTTAGATAGACTCGATCAACCCAATCACTCAAATCCAGATTAAAATATGAGTTTCCTAATCTAGTTCTAATTTGCGCCTGCTCCATAGTGAACCCATGGAGAACCTGGTTTTGTTGTTCGCTGTGCCTTGCGCCGTGACATGTTACAGTGAGCCACCTTTCACTTTTAGGCGTCACCTTGCCATAGCAAACCTTGAATTCCTCAAATTTTGTGCACTTTGTTCTTGCTTTAATCCGCATACTTTGCCCATACAATGGAACATTTAATCATATGTGAGTATTTCAAGTCCAAAAATGTCTAATACATGAGTTAAAAGCCTAAAATGCCTAAATTAAGATTTATATGCAATTAAATCAATATTATTAGACCCTAAGTGTAAAAATGCCTAAACTACCATGTATTGGCCTTAAACAATTGATAATTTCCCATAGTTAGTAGGCAAAGATATGTAATAATCAGATATAATTATTCACCAAACCTTTCATTATATTATATGAAAAAAATAGGAAAAAATATGCAGTTTTACCAATTAAGTGTTATTGTATGGGCATCTGGTGCAAGTATGTTTCATGCCTTTCCTATAGAAAGAATACTACAAGCAAAGCAGTATTTAATTCTAGATGGGAAAATAATTTATCTAAATAAGCATTGTAACCAATGAAGCAAAGCATAATCCCATAAGTAGGAGTAAGCCAAGCAAGTATATTTTTCAAACTCTTCTCGTTCTTGAAAAATGGAAGATGTTGAATCCAACTTAATGTTGGGGCATATCACATCACATTTGAAATCACAAGAGGTGGAAGGTGAGAGATTGGAAAAGAAGGAATGTTTGTAAGATCATTACTATCCAATACCTCTAAATCAGGTGGTAAGTCATAGGAAAAAAATGAGATGGCAGAATTCATTTTCATTTACAGTCTTATGTTCCAAAACGTATGAGTCCTTCCTTATTAAACTATCATTCAATTCAATGGGATCAATGGAAATATCATTCATTAATCAATGGCTATTTATGCATATCTCCTCAACATTATCATTCAAGCACACCATAACATCTTCAACTATTTCATGCTTATCAATTTCATCTTTCATAACATGAGATGCATCAAGTTCAAGATTAGAGTCATTCATCATTGCAAAGGCATACTTTTGAAATTCAACAGGAAAATGATGCTTCATATCATATAAATACATACAAATGATATATTCTCCACATGAACAAGATAAAGATTCATTTATACCAATACCATCATCTTTAGAAGCACTAGGAAGTGAAGCAGGTTCATCACACATAGAAATATCAACATAGCAAAAAGTATTCTCAACTACACTACTACTATAAACAAGATAAATATGATCTTTTTTTAATATGTAAGGGATTCAACAACGATTTACTCATCCTCCTCACCATTACTCACATCATCTATAGTAGTAAAAGATGGTGAATGTAGCATCCTAAAAATTTAATTAAGGACTAGTGATAATTTAAGATTTGATTTGGGCTTATTTAAGGAATGTGGAGAGTTTTATAAATAAATTCATGAAAATGGAAGTATTTTGGGAAATTTCAAAGGCCTAGTATCTCCCTTAATTTGAGAAAATTAGAGTTAGAAAAATCACTTTTGGACTCAAAAGAGATCATGGTGGAAGTAAAGTTTAATGGATATTAAAAATAAATTTTTGAAAATAAAAGGGGGATTTATTCTTAGATAAATATATCTTATTTTAAAATTTAAGGGTCTATTAATAAATTCCCTACCATGCCTATCAAATTTCTTTCCCTTTATTTCTTTTCATTTTCTTTCTTTTCCCTCATATTCTTCCCTCCCCCGCATCGGCTTGATCAACAGCACCACCATCCCATTCCCTTTTCCTCTTCGACCACGTGAGAGGCACGACGAGAAGATGGAGAGGAGTGAAGCTGTCGCTCTGGCAAGGGAAGCCGCCGTTGTTCATCTCCATTCCATTCCCTGTTTTCACGAGCATCGCTATGAGAGGGGGGAGAGGGAGAGAAATCGACAGAATTTGGGGAATGTTGGGGCGAGTGCACTGTGATTTCCCTAAATTGTTCCCTTGATAAGTGAATTATTTTATGATAATTGTAATGTATTATATATTTGTGATGCTATGATTGACGAATATTGGAGACAGAATTTCTAAAAGGTGGGTAGAATTATAACATCATAGATTTTGATGTAAGGATGCATTATGATTCTATAGTCAATTTAATTGAGATTCAGGCTGCGTTGCCAATTGGGTATGATATAATAACAATGAAAAGATGACTTGATTGGTTAAGGAATAAAGGTAAAATTAACCATGTTAGGAAATTGGAGGATTAGATATAATAAAACGTATGATTGGAGGTAAAGTTATGGGATTTTATAGCCCAATGTTGAGAAATAAAGAGTGTTAAGGCAAATGATATTATTTTTGAGTTATATGTTCTTGTTGAATTAGAAAGATAACATTCCAAGCTTTCCGAAAAATTGTAGTTTATGAATTTCAAAAGCTTATAAAGTGAGTTACACGATTTTGGAATTGGACCTTTCATTACAATGTGGAGTTTTGGACAGCCTTAGAACTTTGTTGTTGTCAAGGGTCAAATGATAATGTTTAAGATTCATTCCTTTTTCATTAAAAAGTAGACATCTCAATATTTCCATAGAGTCCTAATTGTAGTTTTTGGATGTTTGTAGAATTAATTATGAATTTCAGAAGTTGAGCAAACATGCTCACCACGGTGAGCCCACCAGAAAAGGCTCAATGCTTATGTGAAGCTTGCTGCAGTGAGCAAACATGCTCGCCACGGAGAGCACGCAACATTTAAGCAGAAATGACTCTCAATCATAGGTAATGAGTAATTAGACATAAAATATCCGAAGTTCAATTTCTTAAAATGCATGGATTATTATCTAATATATCAAAATTAAACACAAAATGAGCTTAATCCTATGCCATAACTCTTAATCACAGGTAATGCGTAATTAGACACAAAATGGCTTTGAATCTGCAATGATCCTCTCAAATTGGCTATTACGATCAAACCTACAACCTCTCATTTACTGGGGACATGCCGCACGATTAATCTATAAGGCTTTTACTTAGCAAAAATAATTTTAAGTGTTGGATGCACAAAAGAAATTGAAAAGAATATTTTATATATTGAATACATATTACAAAATATTTTAGAATGTTGAGTACGCATAAACTGTATGATATATGACTATAAATATTTTGTATTATTTTCTTAAATTTAATTATTAGATGTGAAAGACATTTTAATACAAAATTTACTCAGTTTTTGTTATTGTAAAAATAAAATACACTTGACTATGGTGAAAATGATGTGTTAGGGTCAATAACTGTGTATTTCCAAGTCAAAAGGGAAAGTGAAAAGTATATAAAATCGGCGATTAGGTGTAGCTTTGCTGAAAGTAAAAGAATGGAAAAAAAAAAAGAGAGAAATGGTACATCATATTACTTGACATTTTTTATAGAAAAATTGTGTCAAACATGAAACTCACTCAAGTGAAGATTGACTTCGTCGCAAATAAGAAATCATCCTTTTGACGAATGGGTTAACGGAACATTTGGGAAAATATTTTTACCTTAAAGTATTTTGGTAGTTTTTAATATTGTTTTTAGTATTTTAATAAAAATGCCGAATATTATTTATTGTAGAAGAATCTCATCATCATCTATGTAATAAAATAGCATTCATAAGTTTAAGATAGAAATACTTGGGAAGTAATATTCAAGGTTTTGTTCTAATTAAATAATAAGAATTTAGATTAAAAATATAAAATAACTTAAATTATAAATTTACAATTAGCTTTTAAAATAGGGTTTTTGTGCAATTTTGTAATAGTGATACGTCAGGACCGTCTAGCACAAAAATGTTTTAGAAGGTACTTAAATAAACATAAGCTTTTAAAATTGGTGCATATTTAATAACGATGTTAACAAAGTTAGATGGCTAATACTTATTTGCTTGTGGGCCTCCATCATTAATTTTAAAGGGTTAATATAACTTTTAGTCCCTGAACTTTCACTCAATTTTGGTTTTGGTCCCGAAACTTTAAAATTTTTGGTTTTGGTCCCTGAACTTTGAAATTTTTGGTTTTGGTCCCTGAACTTTGGGTCAATTTTGGTCTTGGTCCCTGAACTTTCAGTAATTTTGGTTTTGGTCCCTCAACTTTAATTTTTTTTTTTGAAGTTTTTTTTTAAATTGAGGGACCAAAACCAAAATTACTAAAGTTCAGGGACCAAGACCAAAATTACTGAAAGTTCAGGGACCAAGACCAAAATTGACCCAAAGTTCAAGGACCAAAACCAAAAATTTCAAAGTTCAGGGACCAAAACCAAAATTGACCAAAAGTTCAGGGACCAAAACCAAAAATTTTAAAATTCAGGGACCAAAACCAAAATTGAGTGAAAGTTCAGGGACCAAAAGTTATATTAACCCAATTTTAAATGATTAATGTTAAATATTAATATGCAATTTTAACAAAGAAGTTTTGCATTAGAAGCATTTGACACAGTTAAAAAATATATCTCTCTTCCCCCACCCTCCCTCTTCCTTATCCTTCCCTCTCTCCTATTTCTTGTCATCTCTCTCTCTCTCTCTCTCTCTCTCAATTCCAGTGAAGCCGATAAAAGAGTTTCTCTTGCGACTATCATCTAACATTGTTAAAAGTAATTTTAACTCCAAAGGCAACCTGCAACAATCACCTTTACCAGTCCATGCTGTTAACTCAGCCAAAAGTCCTCAGATTCGCTCTCCCATCCATCGCCACCTTCCATATCTTGCCGCCATCATTGATCAAGCCAAAATCCATAGACAGCACATTGATCTTAATAAGTTTAGTCTTGAAAACACCAAAGCTTCTCTGTTATTTACACTTTTCTCTAATCGCATTGTACACTCTAGTGCTGATTCAACTGGAGGAGAAGATAGGACAGAGAAGCACGACAGAGATATACAGAGTAACTTGGTGAGGATATGATGTGGCGGTGAAGTAATTATCTAGGGAGCTTTACAAAATAAACCCAAATAGCATTGTATTTTTTGCTCAAGAGGCGGATACTTTGTCGAGTTAGAGACTTAGGTTTTTGCTTTGGTTAATGGCGATTAAGTGTTTAATTGCATTTTTGCATCACCTAAAATTTTAATTGTGTTAGATGCTTATGGCTCAAAACTTTGTTATTAAAATTACATCTTTTAAAAAAATCATTTAAAAACAAATGACGTGAGGCTCACAGACAAAAAAGTGACAATTGTCAAAATATGTTAACGTCATCGTTAAATATACATTATTTTTAAAAGTTTGTGTATTTAAGTATCATTTAAAATTTTTTGTATTAGATGCCATTGACGCAATACTTTATTGGTAAACCTTTCAAAATAAGATTTTCCTCATTCACAACTATCAATTGTTTTCTTTTCAAAGCAATTTTTTCCCTTTTTCTTTTCTAAAAACTCACATATAAGTATGATACGGCAAGTCTGTAACGTGTAACAAAGTCCCACAATAATTATTGACGTTTCATTTATTTAGATTTAGATTAGATTTTTCCATATTAAAATTGGGATTCAGATCTTCTTCCTCATAAATTTGCGCTATTAATGCTTAGCCAAATATGTTTAAAAAAAAAGTATGCATTCATTGAATTTTTTTCCATTCTAACCCCTAATACTGTGGGTGGGGACGCCGTCTGGAGGTCTCAGTCTAAAACTCAAGTCATGGATCACTGCTCTTCATTATTTTTTGTCTCTTTTTTATTATTTTTTTATTCCCATGCCATTGATCTATTATTGGAGCATTATAATAATATTATATTATATTAGTGAAGTCAGATTTTTCTTTTAATTTTATTATTTTAATATTTTAATCTGTGACTGCTATTTCCAATTTTAAGGTAAAAAAAAAAAAATGCTATTTCCAATTGATAATTGATAAATCATGAAAATTTGATCTGCCCAGACACAGACTCAAACTCAAACGTTTCGTTCTCTTGAGCTCAGATACACAAAAGCTTCTCTTTTTCTTCTCTTGTTTGATTATGGATTTATGATCCTAGTTTGATTTTGCAAGAACAAATGGCTCTGGGGAAGATTTCATGGGTTGTTTTAGCTTCAGTTTTAATCCTTCTGGTTCTTCTTGCTTCACCGGTGATAGCTGGGGATATAGTTCATGACGATGATTCAACTCCGAAGAAGCCTGGATGCGAGAATCAGTTCGTTTTGGTATATTCAAATCAACATATTCTTTATGTAACTGTTTCTGATTTGATAAAAAATTAATGTTGGTGCTGCTTAATTTACCGGTTCTTTTAATGGGTTTCGTCGATTAATGTTACTGATGAATTGAAAACTATGCAAAAATTGCGATCTTCATTTTTCAAAACAAATATTTGGTCGGTGAGATTCGCTATCACTGGTTGTGCTTTTTTTGTTTTCTATGTTGAACATTAGTGTTTTAATCGTTTTTTGAAATGCCTGTATATATATATATATTTTGCAATTGGATATTTGAGACCAAGCAGTTATTGATTATGTTTAAAGCTTAAGTAGTTATTATGTGAAATACATTCTCTACTTGCAATAGGTAAAAGTGCAAACATGGGTCAATGGTATTGAGGATGCTGAATTTGTTGGTGTGGGAGCCAGATTTGGCAAAGCCATTGTTTCAAAAGAGAAAAATGCTCTGCACACTCCCCTTATTCTTTCAGACCCTCGAGATTGTTGCAGTCCGCCGAAGAACAAGGTTTTTTCTCTATATATTTAATACGGCCATTTGTACATTGGTCACAAATGTTGCTTAGTACTAAGTGCTATGAATTTTACTCTTTGCTTAATCTGTTAGCTCGCGGGAGATGTCATCATGGTGGATAGAGGCAACTGCAGATTCACAAGGAAAGCAAATAATGCAGAAAATGCTAATGCTTCGGCTATCCTCATTATAAACAACCAAAAAGGTACTGTATTTTTTTTTTTTCCTTTTCCTTTCTTTTCAAATATCCAAGGGGCTTTCATTGATCAGTTGTGCAGAAGTTTAGACAACATGCTTCATGGGCAATTGAGTGAATAATATTTGTTATGGATTTCTTAACCAAAATGGGCTGATAAAAGCTGGTTTGGATTACAAAATATTAAAGGTAATTTAGGCAAGGTTTCTGCCACCATTGATCACCCTATGAGAATTCATTATCTTACTAAAAATGTCGTTGTATATTGGCAGCTACACACTTCCTTTCTTCCAAACATGCAGAGAAAAGAACTTGCACCCCAATTGCTCCAAGCAAACCATTGTCCTAAATGGAGTCAAAACAATTTCTCAAAAGCATTTAAAATATTAAACTTCTGTTCTATTGAAAATGCATAGGGTGAAAGTTTCTTTTCATCATTTATATTATCGAATGTTTTTCTGTTGTTTGCAGAACTTTACAAGATGGTATGTGAACCGGATGAAACTGATGTAGATATACACATACATGCTGTAATGCTCCCACAAGATGCAGGTACAAGGTTGGAGAACATGCTGATGAGTACTTCATCGGGTGAGGTTCCCCCTAGTTTTCATTTGTGATGGCGATGATATGTTTTTATCATCTTCACATGCATAGTCTTTGTATCCATTGGAATTTCTGTTTCCTCTTCGGAAGATGGATTCCCAATATCTTGTATAGAAAAGCTTTCTAAATTTCCCCCCTTTTCTACAGTGTCTGTGCAGCTATACTCCCCACGTCGACCGGCTGTTGACATAGCAGAAGTATTTCTTTGGTTGATGGCTGTTGGTACCATACTATGTGCATCTTATTGGTCAGCATGGAGGGCCAGAGAAGCAGTTATTGAACAAGAAAAGCTACTAAAGGTAAGTTTTGTCCACTCCTTTTCATATAAGTTCCATCTTTCTCTTTTTCATTAACTGTTGTTGATCTAACTATTTGATGACATTTTTATTTCAAGGATGCTGTAGATGAAATCCCACGCACTGAAGGTCGAGGTGTCAGTGGAGTTGTATATATAAATACCAAAACCGCAGTTCTTTTTGTAGTGATTGCCTCATGTTTCCTGTTTATGCTTTACAAACTTATGTCATCATGGTTCATTGAAGTCTTGGTTGTTCTCTTCTGTATTGGTGGGATAGAGGTATATAACATTCCTGCTTTCAAAGTCAACTTAATGTTCTAAAAGCATGCTTCTATCTAAAAAGATATTCCTTATTTGCATGTTATATCCATGCAATTCATGAGTGCACTTTAGTTTCCTACCATTTTCTTAGTATATGCCTCCTAGTCATCTCTAACCTTGCAGTTTCGTGTACCTGCAGGGCTTGCAAACCTGCTTGGCTGCTTTATTGTCAAGGTACAAAGTTTTTTTCATCTAGCTTATAGCTTTCTGAAGTCTGATTATTTTCTTGTTTAACCATAATATCTAGAAAGTAATTTACCATGTATTAATTTTTGGAAACAATTCCTGTGACTTTTATCTGGAAAGCTGAGCATTGGTTATAAAGAAATTAATGTCCTTTTTGCAGACACAATTATATTTGTTAATTTAAGCTGGGAGAACGTGTAGATGGTGTTGCCCACTCTTTTGCCCTTCTCATTTTGACCTTGTTTTCCCCATGTCATAAGGACTTTGTGCATTTCTTCATTTTATACAACAAGATGATTTTCCTAGGAAAAACATATTTGATCCATAAATGGAGAAGCATTACCTGTTAGTGCGCTGAATATTTCATTTGATTAAGAATTAGAGAAGCATATTTCTGATTTTTTGATGACATCAGATAGAATGGACTTTTATATTTTTGGCTGAAGGCAGTTCCTATAAACGATCAAATTTCTGAATTGCGGGGAAATGGTTTTCTGTATGACTTGCTTTCTTGCTGTTCAATTCTTTACTTAAATAAGTGGAATTAATATTTAATGTGAAGATATGTAGGGAGTGGTTAGTCTTCTTACTTTTCTGATACCTTATTCTAGATTGTGACAATCACCAATACCATATATGCTGAATGACATCAAAAGTGGATGATCCTACTGCATTTTGACCTTAAGAAGTATCATATCAGTGTTTGAAAATTCAGATGGCTTAAGGAGCAATATATTGATAAGAACTGGTTTTTCCGTTCAAGATGATATCTGTGGTTGCGCAGTCCCTGGTTTATTTATGACTCTGTCTGTGTGTGTGTGTGTGTGAGAGAGAGAGAGAGAGAGAGAGAGAGAGAGAGAGAGATTGTGAATAGAAAAGCTGATAATGCTTTGCTCCAGAATCTTTGAAGCATTATTTTGTGAAAGCTTTTTTTCGTTGAAAATTACAAGTTCTTCTCATTTTAATCTCTACTTTAGTAGGTTCTATTTTTTTTCTTCCAAATTTTACTTCTTTTTGTTTCTCCATGCAGGTGGTTCAAACATGCTAACGAGTCATATATCAAAGTACCTTTCTTTGGAGCTATCTCATACCTGACATTGGCTATTTCTCCATTCTGCATAGCATTTGCCATTCTCTGGGCAGTTTATCGCAGTTTCTCTTTTGCCTGGATCGGTCAAGATATACTTGTAAGGATTATTTTCCTCTAGCTATTTTTCCCCACCCTGTTCCCCTCATTTGTCGTCTTGCATGTATGAACAACAAGATGTTTAACCTTACTCACCTTTTCAGTTTTTTTCCCTTTTTTTTTTCAAACAGGGAATTACACTAATAATTGCTGTTCTCCAGATTGTTCATATACCTAATCTCAAGGTAGTGATTGAACTCAAATTTATCATCAGACATGACCATTCCGGAACTTAATGCTTTTATGAAATAGCCCTTGGATATGCATTTTGATATGAAATAGATTTTTAGATACATTTATTGTAAGCAATAGTTAAACTAGCCATTTATTTCATTTTCTCTATATATCTGATGTTCTGTTGCTTCTATTTCTCAAGACTTATTGTATGGTCAATCAAGACAGTTAAATATGCAAAGTAGAGTTGCCATAAAACATGCAAGGATGTAATATTGTTAGTTTGTTATCTCCCTCTCTATCTATCCATTGATCTAAAATAACTGCAAAGACATAAACAAAGGTTTCACTCATTTATTTTTCTTTTGATTTCATTAACATGTCTTATCATCCACCAGTCTGACTTGTAATTAATTAAACATTGTGCTCATTGGCATACATGGGGATAACTTGATGAGATAACCAAATGTTGTTGGAGTAATAAATAACTAGGTTCGATTCTTGGCCATCCATATTCATATTATTACAAGCTAGACTAGGTCTGGTATGAAGAAGCAATACAGGACCAATATGCGAAGATGGATGTTTTCTTTCTAATTTTCAGTCAATATTAATATATCTTACTGGTCCTGTTGTGTTGATTTACTTAAGGTATATAAAAAGCACCTTGGTAGAAATACAAAGTATTATCTTAACACTTGATTGTTTTATGACCTAGGTTGGTGCAGTTCTTCTTGGTTGTGCCTTTCTGTATGATCTCTTTTGGGTGTTTGTCTCGACAAAGTTGTTCAGTGAAAGTGTGATGATTGTGGTTAGTCTTCTGACTTTTCTGTTACCTTATTCTAAATTGTGACAATCACCAATACCATATTTGCATAGTAATTTGAATTGTTTACATTACTTCGAGTAGGTAGCTCGAGGAGGTAAAAGTGGAGAAGATGGTATTCCAATGCTCCTGAAGTTCCCACGCATTTTTGATCCATGGGGTGGTTACAGCATAATAGGATTTGGAGACATCCTTTTACCAGGAATGCTCGTAGCATTCTCACTCAGGTTATAGCTCCCCCTCATTCTCCCTCCCTCTTCCCAGTTTCTGTTACAAATTTCAATCATATATCAATATCAATATCCATCTCAGATGGCTAATAACATATTAATAATAAGAACTGCAGTATCTTAAAAACTCATTTTATTCTTGAAACTAATTGATTATAACACACACAACAATGCCGTGGCCAAAACAAAAACATGTTTGCGCACAACAATGGCCAGATATTATGAATTGAAAACTGACTTGTCTTCAGTGCATTTTCAGAAATTTTACTTTGAGAGTAGACTTACCTCAAAAGGTAGGAAATGGGTTGCTGTTTACTTTGGATTTTGACAACATTTTCCACTGGAAAAGAAAGTCCATCTAACCAATCCTGCCTAGTGTACAAGGCTTTCTGTTATCGTTGGAAGGGCAAGACCCTTTTCTGCATTATAACTACTGAAAAAACAATAACAATAAGATTCATTTGCCTTCTTATGCTTCTATCATTTTTATATTTTATCAATTGCATGGATTATTCAATTGAGTTGGTACGGAAATGGGATAAGCAATAGAAGGAATCAAGAGATTTATATGTGATAATAAGTAAATGAGTTTCTACTTGAGCCTTAAAAAATAAGAGCACATGAACAGCCATATAATCCCCACCAAAGTATGCAATAAATCTTTTAAGAACTATTGGATGTGAACAAATAGCACACTCTGCCAGTAAAACGGGTTGGAATGTCTGTATGTCCAATCCATGTAGAGTAGGTGCCCTATGCAGCAATACATTTTTTAGGCTAGCTTTCAGTTTAAGATGGCAAAAAAAATCACTGAGCATATGGACGATTCTTGCAGGTATGATTGGCTGGCGAACAAGAGCCTTCAAGGTGGATATTTCTTGTGGGCAATGTTTGCATACGGCTTTGGTGAGAATCACTGGACCGAACTCCCTTGACTATTGTTGACTTCAATATCCGATTTTCAAATATTTTAGACAAATTATAGTTTGCTTAGAAGATGAAAAATTCACATGGCAAATTGGCAGGTCTTCTGATTACGTATGTGGCACTGAACTTGATGGACGGGCATGGCCAACCAGCTCTTCTCTATATCGTTCCATTCACACTTGGTATTTCTTAAGTCGTTTGTATTTAAATTCATTTGTGAAATTGCAGAACAGCTTTGGCAGTAATAATTACCAGTTCTATGCTCATAGTAGTTCCACACATGAATGCAGGGACCTTTTTGACACTGGGGAGGAAGAGAGGAGATCTGAGAAATTTGTGGACCAGAGGGGTACCCGAAATACCTTGTCCACATGTCAGACTCCAACAGAGTGACGAAGTGAGCAATGAATGATGTAGTAACATTGAATTGTATGTAATACATTCACTCTACGTAATGCACCTTGCTAACCATCACATTGGGACCAGGACTAGCCAGTTAAGAATTTAGCATCAGAGTTGTTTGAAATCGCCCCTTTAAAAATGAAGCCTGGGCTCGCACAGTCTCACATAAATATATTAACAATCTGCTTGTATTTATAAATGGACTGATTCAGGCTTGTTTAGAGCGCAGTGTGTCTGTCATTGCCACTTCTTTCTTTTATTAATTAGAATGGCTGTTTGATGCTCTAGTTAGGAGAGTTGATCGAGCAAAATTGTGGAGTTCTCCAAAATGGGTAGAGGAAGATTGAAGAAGACACTTGGTCAAGTAATTGAGCAAAATCTATTAATTAATATTTTATCTAAAGATTTGGTTGTTAATATGTGGTCAGTTAGCTGACCGTACTTAATAGGGTAAGACTTTGTTGTTTAAATTAAAGTGGCAAGTACCAACTTCTTGAACTTGTTACAAGTGTGATTAAACCTACTACCTTTCACTTGGTGTATACGTTACTAGGCCATTTGCAACATTGATAATCAAAATTGTAGCGCGGTCATTTCCTGAGTTGTGCTTCATATACTGTAAATGATACCGAATGGGTTTGCCCCCTTCATTTCTTGTTAGTGTCTGGTATGGCATGAAGACCCTGTGTGGAGAAAAATATAGTGGCAGTGATTGATGTTGGGTCACTTGCACAGGCTGGTAATTCCGTCCTTTTTTTTTCAGAGTATTAATACATATAGAGTCTCTTCAACTGAACATTGCTAGCACAATATAATGAATGGTCGGTCAGGTAAATCTAGAATGTGAAGGAAAGCCGATGAATGCTTAGAGGTTTTCACTTGCAATTCCTCCTTCGTTACCCCCAGATTTCTATGCTTATTGGATCATTTTCCTTGTCAAGTTTAAAAAGCAAAGAATATCTTATTGTTTAGACTAAATATCTTGGCGACATCAGATTATCCAAACCTTTTTATGGTAGAAAAAGTGGAGATTATCGTCGGGCTTTACCTTGAGATGTCTTAGAGCTTTATTAATATGGATCTCATCAAGTAATTTGATTAGGGAGCTCAGCTCACTCATTCGTTCCAACTGTGGTCTCATTTACTTGTTCAAAAATGCTGAGGAGTTTCATGGAGAAGTGCTTCACACGGATATCAGAAAGTTGTTGCATTCCTTCACAGTAGTTTCTTTCTCCATGGACAAGAATTTGCATTCCTTTATTTCTCAGAATTTTACATGTCAGTCGTTTGGTTGTAATTTATTATCTATTTAGGACTTTTAGTTGTATTATCCTTTTTTTTAATGATAATTGCCTTTTATTCAAAAAAAGAAAAAAGAAAAAAGAAAAAAGAAAAAAGAAAAAAGAAAAGGAAATGCAATGAATAAAGGCTAGCTTCCGATGGAAGACTTTGAATGGAGACTTTTCCTTCAGGTCACATGTTAAATGAATGAAAAATACTATAAACATCGTTCTTGTGCGTGTATTTGTAGACATTGAATCTGAAAATTATTATATGTTAAATGGAGCCCATGATGTTAACCTTCGGCATACATTTATTGTCTCTCTCCCAGAAAAACTCCAACCAGAATTACATAGAGCCATCACTTCTTTAAGGAGAGATATGTCTCAAATAACTATTGGAGAAATTTATCAATTGGCCTTAACCACTCTTGATAAGCTATGTGAACAGCAGAAATTTATTAAGACAGCTTTCCAAGAAGAACCAAAGCTTCTGTTAGCCTACAAGAAATCCTATCTGCAGATAAAATGCAAAGATCTAAGAAGCTGCTCTTGCTCTACCAAAAAGAAATCCCATTATCATAAATTTCAAAAGAAACATTTTCCTCCCAAGAGGAGACATAGAAAGCCTTTCAAAAAGCCTTCTCTCAGGTTCTTTAAGAAAAGAAGGCCTCAATCAAGAAATCATACTGCTGTTATATTTGTAAGAAGAAAGGCCACTTTGCAAAATCTTGTCCTAACAAGACACCCAAGGATATGAAGATGCTTCAGCATTTACAATCCATCCTTCTCATTCGAGATGATGAAGATATTAAATCCATTATTGAAGAACAGTTTGATAAAGATGAAGAAACTCAGTATATACTTTCCTATACTGATGATGAATCCTTCTTTAATGAATCCTTTTCTGATCCTTCATATGATGATAATCTTGATTCAATATACTCAATTAATCAACCCCAAATCTGTCTATTAGATCTTGCTCCAAGGGTTCCATGTTGCAGGCACACACATAATCATCTTTGTTCCCTCAAATCAATGAAAAAACCCATGCTCCCAAACCAAACATCAATGTTCACATTCTTCCAGGAAAATATGACAAACCTTTCCCTGCTATTGGATTTCTTGACATTGGACCCTATCGAACTATCATGAAGCCTCATATCTTCCCTCCTAAAGCATGGATTCCTTTTAATCAGTATTTTATTACTGCTGATGGCAACTTATTCCAGATTAAATGGATCACAAGAAGAAAAATTGGTATTGAATTCTTCCCTAATATATCTTATGGATTAAAGTTTTGGGCAGTAATCTCCCAGGGAAGGATATTCTCATTGGCTTTGATGCTTATCACCAGACTCAAAATCTTTAGATTTTACCTAAAGGAATCAGATTAAAAATTTTCTATAGTGCATATACGAAGATTCCAAGCCTGTTAGAAATCCAACAAGCTCCTCTTGATTATGAGCATGAGAAAAATTAGCTTCTACATACTGTGCCGATATTCACGATCAGTTTAATCATCCTTCTCCCCTCTGGAAAAATCAAGAGTTTTTGTTTGACTTTCATTCAAAAAGAATAAAGACAACAATCCTACCACATCTAGGAATGAATCCTGATGATTTAAGCTAGCCCATGAAGAATATGTCGCATTTCTTAAACAGTGTCTTATTAAACCTACAAAGTCTAATTGGGCCTGTCAAGCCTTTTATGTTGAAAAAATATCTGAAATCGAAAGAGGAAAGAAAATACTGGTCATTGATTACAAACATCTTTCTTCAAGATGATAAATTTCCTCTTCCAAAGCCCAACACCCTTTTAGTCCATTTAAAAACAGCCTAAATCTTTTTAAAATTTTATTTAAAGATATGTTTTTGGCAAATTGGTATTCATCCTGAAAATCGATCTAAAACAGCCTTTTGTATTCCTAATGCTTAGTATCAATGGACCGTAATGCCCTTTGGTCTTAAAGTTACCCCTTCCATTTTCAAAAGAGCCATGACGAGAATATTTGAACCCATCCTCAATAGTGCTCTTGTCTACATTGATGATATTCTATTATTTTCAGAAGACCAGGAATCTCATAAAGCTCTTTTGTCCCGATTCATCAATATTGTCCAAAAATATGGGATTATGCTGTCGGCAAAGAAAGCAGACTTAGGAGCTGCCCAAATTGAATTCATGAGCATGACATTTGAAAATGGTCAATATCAACTTGGTCCACATATTGCAGAAGAATTACAATATTTCCTAGATGATAATTTATCTACCAAAGAAATTCAACAATTCCTGGGAATCATCAATTACCTTTGAGACTTCATCCCTAATGTGCCCAAACATACTAGCCAGCTGTCCAAGCTTCTAAAAAAGAATCCATCTGCATGGGAACAACTCAGGCTAGGGCAGTACAGGTACTCAAGAACCTAGCTCAAAAGCCCCTGCCTTTGAAGATTCCTGACAAAGGTCAAAGAATAACCCAAACTGATGCAAGTGAGGAACATTGGGGTGATATACTCTTTGAAGAAGTAAATGGGAAAAGATACTACTGTGGACATGCTAGTGGGCAGTTCAAAGAATATGAAAAGCATTACCATGCTACCTATAACGAAGTTCTTGCAGTCAAAAAGGGGATTGAAGAGTTTAGTTTTCATCTCAGTCCTTATCACTTTGTGGTAGAGATGGAAATTAAATCTTTTCCGAAGATGTTGAGCAAAAGGGAAAATCTTTGCCTGATAGCTAGCTACTTCGTTGGAAAGAGTGGTTTTCTCACTATAAATTCATAGTTCGTCAACTCAAAGGACACCAAAATACCATTGCTGATTTCTTCTCTAGACCTCAAAAAATTCCACAACCTTTACCACATTCTAAGCCTATTTACATTATCTCCATCTCTGAATTAATGCCATCATCATCCATGATCCAACACCTTAGAGCTACCATTTTACCACTAGGACATAACTCTTCCAATTCCACTGAAGCTTATAATCATGCCCGACAAACCTTGTTCTGTTGGCTTCATCTCTTGTCAAAACCCAAATTCATCCTTACCCTCTCAACTTTGACCTGGACACCCTATTTCTAACCATTCCTATCATTAGAGGTCGTATTCCTGAAGAGCTCTTGTGGTATCTCTGGTTTCTTTCCGCTTTTCACACATGTGCCATTCTCTTTCCACCTCTTCCCATTTACCATTACCTATGTGACTCCAGGCATCAGGATTCTCCTCTTACTACTCTCTTCAAAATGTTTTCCCCTTTTACCTACTAGAGAGGAACCCTCTACAGGATTCTCAATGAGAATAACATATGGGAAACCATACGCAAAAAACAACAGAAGTTCTATTATTGGTTTACCTTGTTTCAAGATTATAAAGAGGAGAATAACACTATAATCACCAGAAATGAGATTGAGCTCTAGAATACTTCACCCCTGTGGCCCAAATATGAAAAGAAATTCCTCTAAGAATTAGGCCACCATTTGATACTCAATAATGAACCTTTTCCTGATGACAGATATGAAAACAGCCTAGGCACTACTTTTGGACCCTTTCCACTTGAAGAATTCCATGCTTCTTTCTCCTTTGATCAAGTCCCACTTGGATTGTAGGAATTCCAGAGTGCGTTTGTCACTCAGGGAATAAGATTCTCACCTTTCACAAAAGATACTCAATCTATTGCTAGCTCTTCCTAGACAACATTTCCTGGTAATCCGACCCAACCTAAACCTAAGTCTAACCCATGGGGCAGCACTCTTGCGCAAGACCCATGGGGTGGTCCCTTTTCACAAGACCCATTGGGTGATTCTGCTACACAAAATCTAAATGCACCTGACTCTCCAAAATATGAGCCTGGATCCCCTGGTTATGACAGTGAATACTGCTATCTTGGGCCCGATCATGAGCCCATCTGCAAGAGTAATTGGTGATCTATTGCCACCTGCCACCTTTTTGTCTAGTCTACTATGTAATAATAATAACATTTAGGTCTTTCATGATGACCTATATTTGGCTTGTTGTGTTTTACTTTTCTAAAAGAGTCATGAAGAGATTCCATGTCATACTTTCTTGTAGGACATGATGAGATTCCATGAGTACTTTACCATAATCCCATGACTTTTTCCAAAAGATCATCCAAAAGGTCATAATGATTCTTTGTCATGTAATGAGCCTCTCCCCTATATAAGGAGGACTTCGGTTGTTGTAACTCAAGTTAAGTTGGTGTTTGTCATATCCCTTTGTATAATAGTAGTGTGCTAAGAGTTCTCAGTAGTTTCTTCTCTTCTGAAAGCTTGCTTATATAATATCTCTTTTCTGTCTCTATAGATTTAAGTATGCTCTGCACTTGCCTCTTTTCATCAGAAAGAATTTGACCATGATCCTTGAGGTGCTGAATCAAAGAATTTTCTACCATGGTCTCAAGATTAGTGTCCTAACGTGGCCCAAATACCCTGAAAATGAAGAGGCCTTACCTGGACAGATCTTAGACTATGCTAGAAGATATCTAAGACCTCAAATAATGTCATGGTATCAGAGCCAACCCTCCGACAGACGTGAGATATTATTATATGAGGAAGTAAGTAAGAAGGTTACTCTTCAAAGATGAGTTCATCCTTTGAGTCCCTTGAACCAGCTCGACTTTCTTCTTCTCTCACCCCCAAGATATTCTCCCCTCTGTTCGAAGAACCCTCTCTCACAAAATTGAAAATCTTGTTGAAGTTAGCCATCATCTAGCCGATGCTCGAATCCAAGATACTGATTTACCCCTCCTTAGTCCTTATAGCTTATACCATCGGTCCAACCGTGTGATTGCACTTGATTATTACATGTTTTTATCCACTAATTATAGGAAATTAGCATTTGTTCTAGGCTATTAAATGGGGATTTAGGCACTTTTATACTTAGGATCCAATATTAGAGAGTTAATTGAATTTTCATTATAATTTGAGCATATTAGGCATTTAACTCATGCATTTATTGTTTTTGGACTTGAAATACTTCACATGTGCTTAAAATTTCCATTATAGGTGCAAAGAATAAAGATCAACGCAAGAACAAATCAAAATAGGAAACTTCTACAAAAAAAGGAAATTTTGCACAATAGGAAAATACTTATTTGGAAATTGGATTGATTTATTGAGCCTAATGGATTAGCCTCTAAACTTTCCTAATTGGTAAAATCAAGAAGAATAGGAAATCTCCTATGGGATTGGTTGATTGGGATTTGCCTAAAATATTCCTTTTTGTTTGTCCTAGTAAGAATAGGCAACCCTAGGATTGATTGATGTTAAGAAGTTTTCTAATTGATTATTCTAATCAAAACTTCCTATTTTGGCTAGATGTCTTGAGAGAAAGTGCTTAGATCTTCCCCAAATTTTTCCTATATGGTATGGGTGGCGAAATTAGGCAACCGGAGGCCTTTTTGGATAGTTTTTGAGTGGTTTCTTGTGCCATACGAGGAATCCGAATTTCCATATTTATTCACCCATTCTCTCTTTCATCCCATAATTCTTTCCCCAAACCTTTCCTATTTGTTAATCCTAGTAAGAATAGGACATCCTAGGCCAATTTGAAAGGTTTTGAGTTGCCTCTTATGCTATATATATATATGCCACAAACGAAAGTTTATATATCATCTCTCAAATTTTCGTCCTCCTCTCTTCTTCTCTCATCCTTGCACGAAATTTATCCATTCCACTACACTCTCATGGCTTCCAATTCCAAAATTCAGTCCATGTTGATTGAGAGCATGAGTGGCTAGGCACCTTTGTGGGGGATCTTGATGGAGGAAGGCAACCGGAGCTTCAACGTCTTTAATGGAGAGTTATTAGTTTCTTTTCTTGTCCAATCTCATCTATGTATTTCAATTCCATGTGTTATGGTATATGTATATGTTTTTGGAACAAGTTGTCTTTGAATTTCTATTGGTCATGCATGTAATCAAGCGATGTTCTTTTATGTGTATGAACCTAGTGTTGTTTTTATGATATCATGCAATAGATATGCTTAATTTATATCTCCTTTGGATTTCTATAATATGTTAAATGCATGTGTGATTGTATGTGCGTTTAGACACTAGGTCCAACGTTAGATGGTTTGATTTACTTCTAATGAGAGTCTCTTTGCATGTTTATCATGATTCTTCACTACCGAGTTGGGAATTAATGGTTGTTTGATTAATTAATTGAATGAGCGATGTGCCACGTTAATTAGTTAATTAGGTAACTGGACTAAGAGCGATTGCCTTAGGTTTTGCATTAGAACTTGGTTTAAAACTCCCATATCATCCTTCAGTTAGGAAGATTGCCTAATTCATCAAGAGACCCATGTTCATCCATAAGTTTTCTTAAATCCTTTTTAATTACTTTCTCATAAATTAAAAGTACCAAAAAGAATTTAGTTTAGTTTTCTTAATCAAAATCACAAAACCCCCGAACTTTTATAGCTTTTCATGCATTTAGTTAGCTTAGGTTAGTTCATTAGGCTCCTTGAGAGATGATCTGGGAAAGCACCATTAGTGAAATCCTTGGTTAGATTTAATTTTGCATTTGCACCCCAAGGCATTTAGGAATGTTTCAAATCACCGTGTTATCCAAAATATCCGCACCTTGCTTTCTACACGAAGGCCTCATGCCAAAGAGATTGTCCAGACTACTAAACTTGATCAGTGTGGTCTCCAAGCCACCACTGCTGAACAATATGTTACTTCAGAAATTCCTCAGATCTTGATTGACGAATGGAAAAGAGAAGGTTATAATCACCTCCATGTTGGTGTTGTTCGTCTTGTTCTTACCCTCCTTGGTCAAAAGGGTTAGCCACTGCCCAAGTTGCTTTGCTTGATACCTCTTACACCTCCTATGGCAATGCTTTGATTGGATCTATTCTTACCACTCTTAGTAATGGAAGTTTTATCCTTCCTATTGCACCATATTTCAACATCAAACTTTCAGATCCTACTTTATCCGAAAGATTGAAAGTTCAAATTCAAATTGTAGGAGCAGAACAAGATCCTCGAGCTATCATGGCTACTTTGCGTCACCAGATGATTTATTGGCTCCATTTAACATATAATACTTTTCAGACATTCGTTGATAGTGCTTTTGCAAATCTTTCCTATCCAAAGAGCAGCACTTCATCTCAAAATATTCTTATTTGTTTCTTTTCTCGATTATCTGAAAATCACGCATGAATTCTTTTGTGGATAGCTCTTAAAAGGTGGCCAACATCTGGGCTTCTAATAGCTGCAACTCACTGATATTCCCCTAGGCTTTGAAACCATTCTCTCAATTTTCCAGTGAGTCTGAGAGAAATTCATAAAAAACTTCTGGAAGAGTAGCTCCTTCTTTTATGAGTTGTCAATCAATCCATGCACCAAATTCATGCAACCGATTACACTATTTGTAAGGAGGTAGATCATCAAAAGTAAACCAAGGTCCTGAAGAGGGTCTGGAGTCAACTCTCCTAGACTCCTGCCTTGTGAATTCATGAGAATTATCAAGATCAGATTCAACATCTGCAACATCTTCATCTTGGTGAGGTTGAACCATGGTAATGATAGATATGTCAGCTTGACATTGTTCTAAATCTAGGCTAGAATCAGACAAATAATCTTTGATAGTAGTCTCAGATTATGAAAACTTGTGACAAGTAAGGGATAGCTGTATAGTTGCAATGGTGTGATAAAAAAATTCTTTTATGTTTTCCTCCATCATCTCTGGGTCTAGATCTGGGAGGGGAAGATGGCGGAGTAGAAATATAAATTCCCTTAAAAGAACCAGATGTAAAAGGTTTGGTATAAGATGGGGAAGCTTGAGATGTAGGAGAAGGTGGAGGAGGCAGCAATTGTGTAAAGGAAAAAGGTTAAGTTGGAGGAGGAAAGATTGGCGAGGGGGCAAAGGATAATTTGAAGGAGGCAAGAATTGTGTAGGGGTGATGAAGGCTTTGACTGCTTTGCTTGTCTAAACAAGGAATAGGATGATTTGAAAACACTTCCATAATCTAATTCTTTCGGATAAAGTAATGAAGAAGGTGTATATTTAGGGAAAGTAGTGGGGAAGGATGAGTAAGGGTCATAAGTAGTTTAGGATTGTTCTCGAGCAAGGTCAGTTTCAATTCTATTTAGGTCCCTCTTTATTTTTGTTAGTTCTTGCTCCTTCTGAAGAATATTGGGACTAAGATAGCCCTTTTCAGCAAGACTTCTTAATTCTACATCTAGTTGAGAAGCTTGAGAGGATAAGGTCAGATTTAACTGTCTAACCTGATCAAAAATTTGAGAAACTTGACCAGTTAGATGATCTGTGTTAGAGGTCAGATGATATAATTAGAATCAATGCTAGACAAAGCTCGATTCTGGCAGATAGAATTTTCAGTTTGTTAATTAAGAACTTCTTCAACCTTGGAAACTGGCTTAACCTCTCAAGAAGGAATGATCTCAGAAGGTACAAAGAATGGTCGTACAAAAACCTTAGTATCTTTGTTGGTTCATCTTTTCAGAGGCGAAAACTATTGATCATAAGGATCCATCATACCAGTGCATGGAATAGGCTGAGTTGGTATAGTGACAGGAAGTACTGGAGCTGGATCTTTAGGCTAAAAAAGATCTGCATGACCTATTTCTATCAGGATATCAGCCGATCATAAATCTCTAGATGGAATAAAGGTCTTATGAGTCTTCCAACTTCTGGTAGTATGTTTAGAACCATGGTCTTTATCATCATCATAATGAGGGGGAAATAGCTGTTGGAACAAGAGGAACATGAGGTCTTCAGTTTTCTTTTTGCTTCATATTTGATTGGAAAATCCCAACCAAGAGGATCTTCATCATCGGATGCTTCCCACCAATAGGGTGTGTTGCATTCACAGTCAAGATTACACATTTCTAGGGTAACATCCCATAGAAAATGACCATTAGTATGGGAAATGTAACATTGCCTTGCACGATGGTTAACCCAAGCAATAGGAGGATCTTTTTTATGTGGTACATTGGCTGGAGCTAAGGTGAGGATAGAACTAGAAAAGGAACAGATGGACCTTCTTAGCCTGAACTAGTAAAAGCATATTTGACTGTACCATCAGGTAGACGGTATAACTTTAGAGGAGCTGAAGTATGGACATCTTTTTGGACTCCATGAAATTATTTTTCATAATTATTTATCCACTCAAATGGCATCAACTGGGCAAGTTCATCTTTGGGTATCTGTCTAGGAATCTGAATGATAGAAGTATCATAAGCCCTATCAGAGACAACATAAAGAGCATCCCTGGTGGAGTTAGGAAAGTGGAGGTCAATAGAATGATTTTGGAGTCCAACATCAAAAGTATTTACATTATGTCTATCAACAAGGCCCTCAAATGGGTTTTTGTTAGCTATCTCCTTATCAAATGAACTAATCTCTCTTGGCAACTTGTTTAATGTTTTTGAAAGCTAATGAAATGCATCCAAATTTATGGCCAGAATAAGAACAGAGAACAGAGGGCACATCCCATTGGAACATAACCACTTTCCAACTGCACATCCCAATCAAAATAAACAAAAAACCTCAATCGAACTTGAGGAAGAATTAATGAAGAGGGCTAAAATCTTGTGACAAAATTATTTCAAGCATTAATGTAATGTGACAAAACTTAGCTTTAAGACCGTAGAAACTTGAGAACTATAGGAAAGAAGCAGTGATAGAAGTGAGAGCACTTCGGTTTGAATAAGATGAACTTGGTTCCCCACTAATACTTGATTGTTTTTACTCACTATGTCAACCTTTATGTTATTAGGAACATGTCTCTTAGATTTCCTTGGCACTAATCAAAATCAAGTAAATGCTAGAGGCTCATTGTTATTTGTAAGTTTCATTCTTGTCAAATGTTAATGCATTTTTCTTAAACTCCAATTCTTAATTTCAGTTTATTGTACTATGTATGTGGCTGATCCAAATGTATTTGCTATTCCATTTAATATTGGAATCTCCTTATGTTATTAGGATTGGATTACATTTCAATTGAAGCAGTCACCCATTCATATCTTCTTGGATTTTTTTCCAATAATTTTTCTCAAGCACAAATATCCTCATATTAAAGATAAGGGTAAACATGCAGATTTCATAATGAACAATTGTTCCATGTGCACACAACAAAAACATCAATTTTGAATGGCGAACCGGGTCATGAAAAGTCAAATTCATAGCAAATTTGGCATCCCCGTTCACTAGCCATACATTGACCGTTTTATAGATCAATGTAGGATTAAGTTTGACCACAGAAGCTGATGTGGCATAATTTGAAAGGTGACATGGGAGAAGTAAAAAATGGTGTGGGAAAAAATTGGTGCTGACTTTGTAACACATTTTCTAATTAAAAGTATTGAAAGGAAGAAATGAAGCAAACTTAAAGCAAGTTGAACAAAAAAAAACTTGAAGCAATTAAAATCGTTTGTTCCAACATCGAAAGAAGACAAGTGAAAAAATTAGGGCTTGTGGTGATGCAAGATGCAATATGTGAGTGTTAGGGTTTCAGAGAGTGAGATCGGTGTTGTGATAAAGTGAGTGGAGAGAATCGCAAAAATTGTTGATGGTGAAGATGTAAACCGACAAAGGGAGAATCGACAGAAGGGGACCACAAAGCACTTGTGAAGAGAGAATCTTTGTATGAATGAAGTGAGTGGAGAATCTTCACAAGTAAGCATCAATGGCACTCAAAAATGGTTGTTTAAGCTTGAACATTGAAATGCCATTGAAGCCTTTAGTGATTTGTGTATTTACTTGTTTCAGGCTTAATGGTGATAGATGACAATAGTCGTAACAACAAGATGATGGGCACTTTTGAGGAGACATTCGAAGCAAAGTATCGCGAGGCTACTGAACAAAGTTAGTGAAGTTTCTGATAGTGTGATAAGAAACATGGCATTAATGAAAGGAAATAATGAAAAATATGGTAGTAGTATATTTAAGTGAAGTATAGGAGAAATTGGGGAAGTTCCAATGTTAGACGACCATTGGAAATTGAGTAAAAGAATTATTTAGGGGGCCATGAAGAAGACATTAATGTTGTTAAAGAAGGGAATAATAAGATTGGTTGTGTTCAAGGAATAGTGGAATTGGTCGATAATGGTGTGGGTCCTAAGGATATTAGTGGAAGTGAGTTTGAAGAAGCTGGAAATATAGGGGAAGGTGATTTTGAGAGGATAGATGAGGACTTTAGAGATGTAGACCTATTAGATAATGGAGATTTGAGTTATAACGAGGACGAAGAAGACTCAAACAGTGAAGATGAAGACTATGTAGCAGAGGGTGGAAGCTCATATACTAGTGAGAGTATAGACGATGAGTTTGATGCATATGAGTGAAATACACATAGCTAACATGGTTATTAAGAATAAATTAGCTACTCAAATCATCATAACAACTCTTGGGCCTTGGATACACTGAAGCCCATAATACATATTCCAACAAGATCCCAATTCCTTTTTGAAATTACCTTTTTCATTATAATATTCCAAAATCCATCCATGTCTTGTGAATCATATGCATATATAATAATTTACAAAATATCATCTCCATCAATAGGCCTCAGGACTTTTCCATGATAATAATCGGTGCAACAAGTTAACCATTATTCAAACAATCACAAAATAACAGCTGAAACAAAAAATGAGCTTAATACTCTTAATAGAATCAATCAATCATTAAACATCAAACTCAAACTTGATTCCATCAATTCTCAGCTTGTAAAATTCTTGTACTAATTACCAAATTACACCGTAATTAACTCCAATTTATCGTTTGAAAACAATATCATACTGATTAGTTTATGAAATCATAACCATGATAGCTAAGGTCTATGACAGTTATTCAAATTTTAACCCATTTTAACGTGAGATAACTACGATAGAAAAGAAACTATCAAATATAAAGAGATTTATCGTAGTTATAAAAACAATTAGTTACATTAAAAATTGTAACTATAATAGAAAAAGGACTATCATAGTTATTAAAGAATTTGACTATATAAATATTGGTTTAGCTACAATAGATAAGAAATTACCCAATCAAAAGAGTCTATCATAGTTAAACAAAAGAATGTAGTTACAAAACCATAACTATGATAGAAAATAGCCTATCATAATTATTTAAGAACATCCTATGAATTTAGAATGGAGTTACCCATTTATATATATATAAAAAAAGAATGGAATTACCCATGATAGAAAAGAAAGCGAGTTATGATTTCAAATGTGGTCTATCAAGGATAAGAGAAGTTTTGTAAATATTCCTGAAATAAATCCTACTAAAGAACAAGTCTAACAAAAATACCAAAGAGACAATCATTATCTTAAAATAACAGAGTATCTATGTTAGAAAGAATTCACCTACTGACATGATTAATCAACACATTATCCATAACGGATCAGATTACCATGTTAGGAAAATGGTCTATCTAACATGGTAATTTGAAATAACTATAACTATAACCCTTCTTATCATAAATTACTCAACATAGTTCTATCCCAATAATAATAATATGATATCTGCATAATTGTCATCACAGTACGACCATCCATAATCATCTAAATGTAATATTTCACCCTAGATAAGCGGCATGTCATGAAAGTCAACTTTCCAAATTTTAAAACCGATCCAAGCATGCATAAAGCAACTTAATCCAAACTAGGATAATCAAACCAAAATAAAGCACAGTCATCGGAACCACAGCTATCAGCATGCATCAGCAAGATAACACAATCATAAGGTATCAACCATAGTTTCCGAAACTAGAATTGGTCTCATAATTTAAGAGCAGATAAAGTAATCCAAAACAATAATCATGTACGGAAGCTACATGCATAAATGCCTAGTGTAGAGCATGTAGCAATATACATGATACTCAAAATAACAAGGCGATAACCTCAAGTCAATGGAGACGGGCTTGCTCCTTGCCTTCACCTCTCCCCTCGGAGTTAGGACCTGTAGCTGCAAGGTAATCAAATGAGACAAAAGTCCTAATAACACGTATTCTTACTAAGTTGTCTACAAATGAAAGCATACAATAATGCAATCATAAGACAACCAACAATAGACATATACACACACACACATAGAGATAACATCTTTCATATCCAATATAAGTGAAAGCATTTATGCACCATCATACAACCAAGTCCAATATGGAATCATAACTAGTATCACAAATGAGGTGAAACACTTTATACATAATGATACACCTAGAATTTGCATGGATTAAAAACCAAAATACCACAACAATGTCCTTCAAAGAGGGTAATATCAATCCAGTGACCGACGGAATCCACCAAAAGCAGACTTCCCTGTTGTTGTCCAAGCAAAATCATACTCATCCAACCATGAGCAACAAAAACCAGATTTCACTGTTGGTAAGTCCCCACAGGACATAAATCCAAAAGGTAACCTGATGTCCGTTGGGCACCTCATCACGTGATGGGGATGAAATTAAGCTCTTTCCAGGCGCTAGTACCAACCAACGTAATATGAGTATAACCACAGCAAGAAAATCATGCATTCATATGTTGGTATTCAAACAACTTACTATGCTTCACAATTAATCATGCATATTCAAGTACAACAACATATACAATTGCAATAATCATTTTTCAACAACACAATATCATGATACCAGAGTCCAATGCATGTTAATCTCAACCAATGGAGTAAACTTTCACTGTTATCCATAACTATTGGCATATCAGCCCACGTTCCATAATCGAACTTACCGATTCATCACATACAATTTAAGACAAGGAAGTGGTTACCTTCACGTGCCATTAAATGTTACCACAATTGCTATCCTGGTGCTCTACGTACCCAGATTAAGATCTACAACTATTATTTGTGCAACTAAGCCGAGTCAATCACTCGATAATGCAAAGTGTCACGTAATGAACAACTAATGCAAAAATCTAGAAATTAAATCATATTGCGTCAACTCTTTTGACTTTTGAAAGATCTATAAATGGTTCCCTTTTCGATCTCCATAATCAAGTATGAATACATGACATGTGAAAGTGAAACATTACTTAGCTTACTTGCTGTAAAATAGTACTGGAAGCTAGACAAGCAACATGAGCCAGAAATAGGAGATTGAGAAGTAATTTTATTTAAGTGTTAAAGGAGGCATTATATAGATTCTCTCAATGAATGATCAATGCCAATGATGTAATAGTGTTATGTGTAAGCAGACAATCATCAGTTGAGAAATAAAATTGCAATGCTAGACCCAAAGTGTAATGGCATGGAAGTTGTTTAAAAAAATCATCAGACTGTCTATATTATTCAAGGTTATGAAACTTGGACAAGCCTTTTAACCAGTTAAAGTAGTGAGTAAGGGTCAATGGGTCAATTCAAAGTCAACACAGGGGCCAGACAAGAAGAGAATGAAAAATTTTAAAATAATTTATACCATGAGTCACTAATAAGATAATCATATATCTACCAAAAATTCTTTACAATTTCTTTCATATATTGACATTATAGTATTAATCCACTATCCAATGACACCAAAATCAGGCACAATACTACTTATAGTAAAATATCGAAATAGATAAATGATAATAGAATATTCACAATTATAGTCATTTAATCCCAAAACTAATAGTCATTAACACCAAAATTATATTTAAATTTGACCAATATTGCTTTCTATAGTTCATGCCCCATGAAAAAACAAAATAAAAATGTCTTAAAAAAGAAACATGGTCTACCTGGTAACTCACCGAATTGCCCGATTTGAGCTCTAGTTGTACCAGGTTACCCAACACCGGGTTGCTGGCATGCTAATTTAACCTTTTCCTTACGCCTTGGGGTTAAAATCACAATAATTACCAAGGATTGTGTAAAGTGGCACAATCCCGGATCGTTTCACTTAAGGAGTCCTTCTAAACTACCTGAGCTAACTAAATGTAATTGAAACAATAAAAGGTATGGGGGTTTGATTTTGAAAATTCATTTAATAAAACTATTGACAATTGCAATTACTTGTTTTTGTAATTTTCTTTTGATTAAAAGGGAGAAAAGGGTTCAGATTAAGGGAATTTATAAAATGGGCTTTGGTAGTGCTACGGTGGATCTCACGCTTCATTAAATTGATATTGGGAGTTAAAAGATGCACCAAGTGTAATTGAAAAATCCCCAAGCAATCACTAGGGGTCCACTAGCCCTAATTAATGACTAATCAAGCAACCACTTTCTTAGCCATTACTTAGGGTTAGTGTTAAGCTCCACTTGGTGTGTGTTGGAACATGAGTTTTGAAAACCGATTCCTCTCGAGAATGTGCAACCACAACATTCAATTGGATAAATTAAGCTACACAATCTAGCAACCACTAAAAATCATATAGCATCACAAATCCAATAGGAAACTCAAACATAGACATCATTCAATTAAAATAACTCAATATCCAACACAAATATTCCAATTCAAAGACAATGAAAGAGGAAAAACATGTCTCCAATCCAAATATACAAGAGAAATGCAACCACAAAACTCAATACATAAGGAAAAGAGCATGAGGAAACAAATAACTCCCCTATTTCGCCCATTGAAGCTCAAGCCACCTTCACACCACCAAAGCACCAAGATTCTAGCCTCTCATGTCTTCAAACTCGAGCCCAAGAGGACCCATGATGATAGCCTCCATGAGTGAGGAAGATAGAGGGAAAATTGGAGTGGAAATGGAAGTTAGAAAGATGAAGAACAAGAAAATCAGTGGAATTTGAGGTGGAGATGAGTAGGGATGAGAGTATTTGAGTGGAGAATGAGGATAGATGATGGAACCCTAGGAGAAGTGAGGTATTTTTGCGTTTTGAGGCTTGGAGAGAGAAGATAGGGTTGTTCGGATCCATTTATACTCTCTCAGAAACCCTAAAACCGCGTCAGATTTCTGCAGAATTTCGTGACTGCGCCGTGGGCTCGCCGCGGTGAGAGCCACGGCGAGCTCATGTTGGCTCTGGAATTCTGGGTTTGCTCGCCGTGATCTTGCCACGGCGAGAGCCACGGCAAGCTCATGTTGGTTCTGCCTCTTCTTGTCTTTCTCGCCGTCAGTTCGCCGCGGCTAAGGAGACATTGATTCTGTTTCTCTCTTCACTTTCTTCTTCTGCTCCGTCTAGAAATCTTCACTGCAACTTGGCTCCTTAGTTTGGGCATGCTTCTTCTATGACCTGCATATAAAATGGACCTAAGGTAGCATCAAAATGTTCTTGAAAAATGGGTTGAAAAATAAATCATGCTAATTATGCCCAAATTGCCCTCGATTAGATCAAATTCCAACAAAGTGTGCAAAAGTCAGAAATTAACCTAATTAGGTGCAATTACCCCAAGAACATGCAATAATCCAATGATTTTATCAATGAAAAGTGTATAAAAATATGGTGCAATCACATGCCGAGTCAAAGCCCTGTTCCAACTGATTTCATGACCATGTCACTAGGTTGTGGGTTGACCTAACCAAGTCAGTCCCATTTAATTACTATGATACTCCCTCCATTCCTAATTATAAGATCAAATTGACTTGTTTTGTGGAGATTAAGGAAGCAAAATGGACTACTTAATTTTAATATATGTTATATATAATTAGATTATATGTTAGTTTATAGGTAAGGTGACTTAGTTTTGAGAAAAAATAATAAATATAGGCATTTTAAAGTGATTAATTTTGCATCCTTAATTTCTCCAAAAAAGTTAACTTGATCATATAATTAGGACCAGAGGGAGTATCATTTTCTTGATGGAGTAGATAATAAAATTTCTATCAAAGTACTCAAATGGGGAAAATCTACTAGTAGTCGGACCAGTTGAATAATTAACTATAGTGAATCATTTTGCAAAGTCAGAGAAAACATATCTGTGGTGAGCCTGTTCCATTATATGCACCCGTAAATTAAAGGGTGAATGTGCAATTTTGACAATAAAGTTTTCTGAGAAGAACATATGGCACCATTAAGTTTGTAACTTGCAAAAATAGCAATAAATTTGATAAAACTGAACAATTTCAACAATGACGTTAATTTGTCTAAACATTCGTTAATTTGTAAACTACTGGGCCCTAAATTCCTCAAATAAGATATTTCTTTTGTACTAAAAATTTTCTTTTTACTTTCAAAAATTTACCTATAATATTCTCCAATTATATTTTCCCACAATAACCTCTTGTGAGCCTAAAAATAATTTCCCCCCAGATTATTGTCCTTAAAATAAGGGAGAAACTAAGCCTTTAAAGTTCTTAAATTATACCTCTAATTCCTCAATTATCCCCATTATTATCATTTTCCATTAATTAATTCCTAATTACACCCTCCAATCCTCAATAAATTTCTAGGATGTTACAAGAGGAACACGTCAAATGTAGTAGATAAATTCTCTGACACATTCCTCTTGTAACATCATAGAAATTTATTGAGGATTAGAGGGTCTAATTCGGAATTAATTAATGGAAAATGATGAATTATAGGGATAGTTGAGGAATTGGAGGTATATTTTGATAACTTTAAAGGCTTAGTTTGTAATATCCCAAAAATCTCAAGAGTTTTAAAGTAGCTAGCTAATAAATATTAATTATAGAGTCATTTTGAGATTTTAGAAGGGGAATCATTACTAAAATTAAGGACTCAAAATAGTTATATAAGCTTGTGATTTAAGTAAATTATATGTTCCAAATCCCTAATTTCTCATGCATTGCCACCTTACTTTAGTAAGACATGTTAAATCTGGTATTTGTGTGGCAAGAATTTTGGTGCATAATTTGCTTAAGAAGTCAGGAGAAAATTAATTTAGAAGGAGGGTTCAATTTAAAAAGAAAGAAAGAAATAATGAGGAGAAGAAATTATAGGTGGCAACCAATGGTTATTTTGTAGGGTTCTTCTTCAAGAGCCTTTTTGCATGGTCTTACACGTGCTTCTAGCCTTCATATGAGTCACCTAAATGGATCTTAAAATGCCTACACATGTCTAGAAAGTTTCTACTATTTTCTTCCATAAGATGCCAAGACAAATTGCTCACTAAGTTCCACAAGTTTATATGTAGCATGATTCTTTTGGAAGTTTATCATTGGGTTCATAGAGGAGCATAATTTGCATGTCTAGGACATGTCAAATAGTCCCAAAATGATCAGTCACCTTGCTACAAAAAAAGGCAATTTTATTTAGCAAGCTTCCAACCAATCTTCATCTATAAGGGTATCTTGGACACATGGTTTTTTCTTGCTAAAAGATATAGTCTTGGGCTTCAAGAAGAAGCCATCTGACCTAATAAGCTTCCCTTAGACGTGGCCCTTTCATGGTTCATGATGCCACTCATCATATAGCTTTGACACATGGCATTGCATGCAAATCAATGCTTCCCCTCCAAGTTGGCGTGTTGCTTGGTTACCAAGCACACCAAGAGCTTATAAATAGAATTGTAAGCAAGGAAAGGAGGTGAGGGAGCTGAGTGGTCGTGTGGGAAGAGAGGAGAAAAGAGAGAAACATAAAAGGAAAGAGAAGAGAGAGAGGAAGAGGAAGAAAAAAAAATAGAGAGGAAAGGAGGCCTAGTTAGAAGGAGTTATAGTAGAAAGTTGTCTTTAAACTCTTGGTAAGTATATTCTTATCTCCCTACTTTCAAGTTTATACAATTCTATAGTTAGATTAATAGTTGAATTGTATAGAAGTAATTCTAAATGGGAGAAGAAAGTGTTCATATGCTTACCAAGAATAAAGGCCTCAAGTTATAACATGTAATAGATAGAAGAAGTTTTGATTTGTGGCTAAAAATTTAGAAATGGAATTTTAATGGGTATGGCCGAAATTTTTAAGTGGTAATGTAGGAAAAAGTTGGTCATATGCACCAAAAATTAATCTCCTTGCTTGTACCTATTAATTTTAGGAATTAATCTGCAATCAGTTTTATCGGATGGAAACCAGAGAGGAAGTGCTGTTGAAAGAGACTTAGCTAGAGGTAGCTTTAATCTGTAATTTTGTATATTTTGTTTGGTTGCATGTATGTTTATGCCATTTATGCTATAGTTAGGCATGAGAATATGTAATATCCTTGCTCACTTATTTTGCCATGATCATATGTGAAATAGTTACAGTTTACAATTTATAGTTAATCAGTTTTGTAAGGTATTATTCTCATTGGCTTGTTTTGCATGCACAATTTTTACCATGCATTATATACTAATTGTGATTATTAGTACTGAGATTTTCCCAAATCTCACACCCCTCTTTCCATGTCCCACCCATAGGACCGAGCACTTCTAGAGGAAAGAGAAGTAGGCGGATCATTAGCTAAGGCAAAGAGGACCGGGATATTTTGGGAGATATAGTTTAATTATTATATTTTGGTCTATATGTATAAACTCCATAAGGAGCTTCATTAGCTTAAAGACCTACAAGGGAACCAAAAACTTAAACTCTACTGCAAGCAAAAAGCTATATCTACACATTAGACAATTATGAGTGCATGTAAAATATTTATTTGTGGTGGATATTTAGTCAGGTTATAATTCGAGTTAGACCGTGACATTTTCCAGACTTATAGTACACATCCTAACCTTTAAATCAAGTACTCATATATAATTTTTGGACGTGTAGATTAGAATAGATGAATTTTACAAGTTAGGTTTAAAAACAAAAATTTCCTACGAAATTCTATTGAGTCTGAAAAATATAAAAAGATTTTTCAGTAATAATGGGACCAAGTTGAGGTCAGATTATATCAATATTATAAAGGATTTTTAAGAAGCTAAACTTTGAGTTTTGAACCAATATTTTTGATGTTACATGGAAATAGATATGAATTTTTAAAGTTAGAAGCCCAAGACATTTGAGAAAAAGTTTTTAGTTTTTTACATTCTTGGGTCTTCTAATAGCATTAGTGGTTCAAACTTAATCAAAGGGGTCTAAAGGATGCCCCTAGAGTAAGGTGTTACATAGTTTCTCCCTTATTTTAAGGATAATAACCAAGGGGAAATTACTTTTAGGCTCAAAAGATGTTATTGTCGGCTTTATCAAGTTTATTGCATTTTTATACTTTTACAAACTAAATGGTGTCATATGCACTTCTCAGAAAACTTCATTGTCAAAATTGCACCTTCACCCTAAAGTTAAAATTTCATTAAAGCCCTATAAGAAGGAATTTATTTCAGTCAACCCTCAAAGAATCTGAAAACTCACTGCACCCCAAGGGACTAAAGTGATATTAAATGTTTCAACTAAAAGATCAAAATGTCCTTATTGAAAGAAGCACAAACGTCTTGGAAATTCCCTATATGTGTCTTGAAAATTCTCCTTATGGTTCTTAGAAATATAGTTGTGAAATTTAAGACGCTTTAATGTTGGATTCCATCATTTTTTTAGACTTAGAGGTACTCACATTGATGTTGGAAATAAGCACAAATGTCTTGGGAATTTAGTTGTGAAATTTGGATTTTTTAGTGTTGGATTACATTATTTTTGAAACTTAGAAATACTCACCTTGATATTGGAAATAAGCACCAATGTCATGGAAATTCTACATATGTGTTTTGGAACTCCAGTTGTGAAATGTTGGACGTTTTAATGTTGTATTCCATAATTTTTTAGACTTGAAATACTTACATTGATGTTGGAGAAAAACACAAACGTATTGGAAATTCTCAATGTGTCTTGGATTCTGGTTACAAAATTCAAGAAGGATATTTTAATCTTTTAGCTGAAACATTTAATGTCACTTTGACCTTTAGGTTGCAATGAGTTTTCAGATTCGTTTAGGGGTTGACCGAAGGAAATGCATGCAAATCTTTCCATAATGTCAGGTGACTGCATTGAAGCTAGCATGCAGAAGCCCTTTAATAACTTGGAAATTAAATAATCAACTTAAAAGGCGACTAAACTGACTTATACTATAGCAAAAATACCTTAATGTCCCAGATCACAACGTCCATTAATATTACCTGCTTCATAATGCTTGAGGGGCTACCATTAGAAAGAAAACGATCTCTTATGATCACACGATCAACCCTCACGGTGACATAGGCCAGTGACAAACCATGATTAAGACGATCAAGCCTTAAAGAGGATGTTGACTCCATGGATGGGTAAATGGTCAAAAAACATCTGACAGTGAGTGAAGAAAAGCGCCAATGGAGGTAATGTATCACTCTAATGTGTGGATGGAAACAGAGGCCAGAAACGGAGCCCCATGCTCTGTTTATTCCCCCGAGACAAGCCAGATTCCTGTTGTGAACAATGATCTGTCTTAAGCCGTGAGGAGGCCAAGAATGTTAAATCGGTTTTTTTGTTATACACTATCCGGGAATCCAGTGCCTGTTAGCAACTAACTAATTCGGACACGAAAAGTATGAGTGCTGCTCATATAAGTAAGGTTGTCCCCTCTCTCAATGAGAGCGCTTCCCAATATTCAAACGTATGTTCTCATCCTTACAGGAGGCAAGCCCACTTACCAACTCGACTAACTGTTAGTTGGTAATGTTAAATCCGTTTAGTGGAGAAGGTTTTAACATATAATTAAGTTGATTTCAATGTCAGCATCTTTTGTTAATGGTGTTATGATTAAAAAATAGTAAAAAACATTTATAAAATCAAATGATTAAAACAAACTTTATATAAAGTTAAAGCATTAAATCTCCAAAAAAAATTTCTACTTTGTTTGCATTTCATATACGCTACGCATTAAAGATATGGTGCAAGTATTTTCCTTTTTCTTTGCATATTAGTGAATATAAACACACATATAAAGGGATTAAATTCAACGGTGTTCCGGATCTGGATTGAGGATTTATAATATACTAAGAATGTTAGCGAAGTTTTACTGGTTCGAATAAAATGACCCCAGAAACAATGAATAAAATTATCCCAAAAATCTTGTGGTTTTAGGGTCTGTTTGAGATTAGTTTTTAAAAAATAGCTTCTGAGAAAAAAAAAAACTGAAAAAGTCATTTTAGATAATAGATTTTGGAGAATAGCTTTTGAGATTGTAAAAAAAATAGCTTATGGTAGAACCTAGGTTTTCTGCCTCAAACCTAGGTTTGCAGACTGAAAAGCTATTCTGAAAAAGTTGTAAGTGTTTGTCTGGCTTAATCAAAACCTAAGTTTTGACAGTTAAAAACTATTCTGAAAAAGCTGAAGGTGTTTGATTGGCTTATTTCAAAACTATGGTTTAGGTTTTAAAAATGCTTTTTTTTGAGTCATCCAAACATGCACTTATATTTATTACTCTCATTTTGTTTTGAGAAAATTCTCAATAGAAAGTTTAAAAAAAGAAAAAAAACACGCACGGGCCAAAGACACTAGTTGGAATATGATTGTTGGAGAGGATATTTCATTTAATTAGAATTTAAATTTCTTTTAAGCCTGAGCATCATGTGCTAAATCAAATTTTTAATAATATTTTTATTGTTATTCAGACGAACCTAGTTTGGATGCTCATCTCTATGGTGAAATCTATACCACACATATCTCAATATCAATAGTATAGATGTACAACATTCCGATGATAATTTATATATTGAAAATATAATTTTTTTTGAAAAAATGACAAATTATTTTTATTTTAAATTTTGCATGTATTAAAATATTATAGAACAAAACTAGAAACAATTAAAATATACACCCTCTAGATTTAATACCCTGAAGATGGCAAAAGCTGAAAAAGAAACATGTATATCCATTACAGAGAAAATGGGATAAAGAACAAAAGGAAACTCAGAAAAATTACACTCTGAGCCCACGTCCATCAGATAATAGTAATACAGTGCATGTTCATATATCCAAATCATCATCTGGGTCTTCATCAGAATCTGGCATCTCATCATCTGAGTCACGATAATATATAATCTCACCCATGCCAGAATCCCCACGTTTACCACCAGAAGTGTGCTTTGCCTCAATGTTATAATCTTCAAGCGATCTTCTCCCATCATATATTTGTATTGGTCTACCATTTCCTAAGAATACAATGATCAAGTTTTAAGGCATATCCATCATTTGAAAACTCCAAGGAAAAACAATATCTTCTTGGAATGAAAAATCTTAGACCATATCCAAATCACATACCTTGGTGTTCAAAAGGTAGCACAACCTTGGCCTTATCAGTTCGCTCCTTCTCAGACAGTTCAAGATTGAATTGCACCTGCTCAAGAAAGAACTTAAAATCATTCGTTACGAGTCAACAGCAATAAGTTCATATTAATTTTCTTTTGGAAGGTTATGTAGTTTTCCCCTTCTTTACATATTTTAAAACCCACTCCATTTAGGAAACTATACAACTGACCTTTGGCAGTAGGCCTGAAATGGATGATGTACCATCCACTGATGAAACAGATGTAAAGCTAATTCCTTCAGTGTCAACTTTAAATTCTTCATTCTGAATACAAGCGCAGAGATATTATATTAGTCCACCAAATAAGATTGATAATTCCCAACAAAGCTAATAGAGGAAGAAAGATATCACCATCACTCTAACTCGCCCATTTCTGCGTTTGAACCTGACATTGAACTTCCCCCTGGTTAAACTTCGTTCAGACAAGGAATTCTCTGAATTATCTCTATGATCATTTAAAGAATGATGAAATGGTTCAACATTGGCCACCATAGAGGACATGTAATCAAGAACAGCCGCAACCCTATCATCATGAAGATCAGAATGCAATAACCCAAATATACACGAAATTTGATCTGCAGCCATCATAAACCAATGAAAATAAGACACAAAGTGGTTAACCCATCAAGACGACTTTAGCCATAATTCATAAATATAGAAGAACAAAACTAAGCACACATTTTCTTACTTTGGTAATAATGAAAAGGAATTCACCAAACTAAATCACACCCAGACAATAATATATGACAAAAATAAAGAATCTATATTCAGTGCGAGAATGAATACCATGGCTCCTCAGATTGCTTAGAAATCCTGACACGGACTGTGAAGATGTAAGTCTCAACAGTTCACTTAGCTAGAAACATGCAAAAGAAATCCATCAGGATTCAAGAGATACAAATACAGAATTACAAAGAAGAATTTATATGGTTTTTTATTGTAATTATGTATAATTTTCATGCAAAATGTAATATGGAAAAAGTTCTCCTTGCTCTACTCAATTTATTTTCTAACTGAACTCTAAAAGCTGAACTCTAGAAGAAAAAAAATAACTAAATACTATGAGAATCTATTTAGAATAGATTGATATTCACAATACAAAACCATATAAATTTTAATTGTAACTTGATAAATACAAAACATTAACCTGATCAGCTTCTCACCAAATTCCTAAAAAACATATCAAGTGACCATTTTCTGAATTAAATGCAAACTTTGCTACCTAAAATCCGATTTTCAAGTCACTGTACCTACATCTAAAAACAAGAGAAAACCTAGTTAGCATGGGCTCTTCCTATATATATGTGTGTGTAAAATGCAAGGAGAGACATCTCCAGAAATATAGTAGAGATTTGTCACGAGCCCTGACGAATACAAATCTAAACAAACCAAGAGTTGGTGCTCCTAAATGTGATGCAAACAGAAACATTATGGCAGTTTTAAAGCCCTCTCCACCACATTTTTTTGTAAATCATAGATTAACAAAGACTTTAACCATTTAGCCTACAGATTCCATGCAAACCAGAATTCTAGCAAATCCAACACTATCTTGGGGTGAGAATTAGACTTATAATTAAGTTGATTTGCACGAACTATCACTCTCAGATTGAGGTGGGCACCTTAATAGGTAACTGTTTCAAGTTAGGATCAGAAACAAATACATGTCTTCAAAAGTTCATTTGAAGTTATGGCAATGGACCATGCATTCTCAATTTTTATCATAAATAAACAATCGAAGCAAGAGAAAGTACCGAGTCAATGGCAACACAAAAGTGGGCTTTCTTTTCTCCAACCAGTCCTGCATTAGACAAAATAATGCATTTCAAGTTAGAAAACTTAATCTAACAAATTACACAAGTGGTGCTTTTTGATCAAATCTGGCAAAATGTCAGTTTTAGGACAGTTTGGTAGAAGTAAAGTTTTACCTCCACCCAGTTCAGTGATTACAGAAAACAATTTATTCAAATCCTTCATAGCTTTGTAAGAGCTAGAAATAAGTGAACTTTGGTGAGGAACATCTTGAACATTTCTAGATTTCCGTATGTTATCCTTCCAACCAAGAGGATCTGTATAGCAATCCAAAATATAAATCCTGCAAATATCATGAGATTATATGTATTTTAGAGTGTTGAGTGGAAGAAATATCAACTTTCTTTAATATATAAGACATAGAAACAAAGGATGCTCATGAAGGCCTAAAACATGATTTGACATATTAAAATTATAATGTTTTATAAACTTTAACTTTTATCTTTAAAGTGTATCTTCTTTGCATTGGTGACAAACAAAATTATTAAATACGACATTTAAGGATCTTATTTCTTTAAAACGGCATTACATGTTATTGAATCTCTCATGTTATCAATAAGGGGCAAATGGATAGATCCATATGTAAGTCGACAATACTTACCATTTCTGAGAAGATTCAATGTCCACTCCTTTTGTCTTTAAAAATGAAATATAAGAGGATGGACTTCGAGAAACTGCAACAATAACTATACCTCTATATCAAGAAGAATTACTTAAGAATCAGTTTTAGATGAAAATAAGAACTAGAAGAAAAGGATTTATCACCATACAGAGAATCTGACTACTGAAAAAGTGAACTGACCGGGACTGAGATTTTCCTCTTAAAACCTGAGATGAGAGTTGAACTAGAATGTAAGAGAACACATCAAAGGCAAAAGGTGAATCTAGAGAATCCTTAATTGTTAAAGCGGGTGCATGTTCTCCCTCTAATGAACCATCCCGTAGTGCTCTGCATATTGCTTCTGCCATCTTTGATGCAAGGTGGGGGATAAGAATTGAGGCAATGCCAAAGGGAAGCTGCAACCTCTATTCTATGCTGTAAAGTGAAAGAAGACAGGAACAACAAATTAATGTCCATTTAGCAACTATCACATATTTGAGTACAGATGTGGTTTAGAGTGTAATATAACCATAACAATATGCTTCTGATGGAATCACTTCTCAAAATTGATGCTTCCAAAATTTGATAGGCATACAAGTGCGTGTGCTGTAAAATATTAAATTGGCAAATCAAGGTCAATCTCACAAACACTCAAGATAATTGGTGTTTAGACATTAAAAATCCCATTTTCATCTATGTTGAGCGAATCAAAATAAGAATGATCAAAAAGCAATTTAAAGAAAAGCAAAAATAATAAATAGTGTAATAAAGATTTCAACTGACAAAACAACCTAGAGTAGCCAATCCCCCTTTTCAATTCATGGAGCAAGTAAGTACTCAATTAAATGTGCTTAAAATTAGGTTGTTAATCTAGAGCATTCATGGATAAGTGTCTCCCCATCACTTACAACCCTCCCTCAAGCTAGAATTGTTATTCCTAACAAAGCTACTCAAAAGGCTGTAGATACCCAAATTCGCTCTAATATGATTATAGACCCTGTAATAGATTATACTGGTTCAAGTGTTATATTCATATCCTATCAACAAATTAGAATATTTCAATCCCATGTTACTTAATCATATGGGTCCAATTAAAATTCCCTTTCCAAAGCCAATTTTAATTCCCCTAATTCATACATAATGTTGATCAGGCACTAAGCGGAGAAGACAAAGTAAGACTGTAAATAAAGAAAATACTCGTATTAAGCACAATTAAATGGTTGCTCTGGTCCAAGGTTTTTCACTGCTCTATGTAAAGAGAATCAGCCACACATGGCTTTAATCCAAACCATCACATTAATAATAATGTCAGAATCAATAGCATAATGAAAACAAAATTAGCACAGAGATACCAAACAGATTCCCTCTCCATTGTGCAACTCGCGGTTCTCACCTTCAATCAACTGAAAGAGAAACCACACAGCAAAATTACGTTGCTTCCTCTGGCCCAATTCTGATCGAGTTTCAGTTCCCACTCGTCGCCGGCTATATCCGATTCTCGCTAAACCAAGAAGATGGAGCGAGCTCGTTTACTGGTTCAGTAACCAATGAAAGAAGAAAAGTAGGAACAGTGAAGAACAGTGGATGGTGGCCGCTAGGTTTCTCGGGATTACATTCAAGCCCCAAACGGCATCGTTTTTCGAAGAACATCAAATGAAACACAAAATAGGGACAATTGCAGCTAAGTTCCAAATAAGGGAATTAATTTCATAGGGGTCCCAAGAAGTTGTTAATGTCAACTATTAATAACTGCAATAATGGTTAACAAGTGAAGAATTTGTTAATGGACATGTCTGAAGTTAATTCTCTTGCTTGGGACCTATGTGTGATTCTCCCATCCATATATATATATGAGCACAAAATTTGAATGGTTTTGTCCTTCTTTGACTAGTTAAAATTGTCAAAGCATTTAATGAGTTTTTTCCCACCTTACCCATCACTATTCTCTCTATTCACACTCTCTTTCATACTCATTTATAACTCTTTTATCACATTTCTCTCTCTTATATACTCAATCATAAATAAGGGCAAACTTAAGAAAACAAAATTATTTCAGACATATTTATCTCTCTCAACCACTTCCTTAATTTGTGTGATTTTACCTTTTTGGCTCTTATAATAAGGAACGGAAGGAGTAAAAGAGTTAATACAATATTTAGTCGCTATAGTTTGTATCTATATTGGTTTTGATTCCGTAATTTCAAAGGGGAGGTTTTGATCCTTCAAGTTTCTTTCCGTCCATAAGGTTAGTCCCTATAGTTTTATAAGGACCTTAACAGATTTAAATATGATGATGTGGTGTTAACACTGTCAATTATGATTATGTGGCTTGATTATTTGGCATGCTAACTGGGATTCTTAAAGCTGACATGGCTAAGAGATAAAATTAAGAAGAAGAAGAAGAAGAAGAAGAAGAGCAAGGAGGAGGAGGAGACATTTTACTCCTCTCATCCCCTTCCATCAATGGCTACTTCGTCCCTTGAACCAGAGCCGACGATGAAAGTAGCCACCACACTGCTTCTTATGAAATAGCGAATCTACAAGGAGATTGTCCTCCTTTGCTGCGCAATGTCCCAAGCCAGTGGCCAGGTCTCATAAGTTTGATTGATTTGTCTTCCATTTTCAAAATCTCCTGTATTTATCTCTTTCTTAATTTTGATCTTTTTGTTTTCAATTTTTTTTGTGCAATGTTGTTCATTGCTCTTTACCCTGTCACTGTAAATCGGCTTCCTACAAAATTTTTGTGTTAATGTTCGTGTTAAAGTTTGATTATTGTTGATGATTCGTTTTGGGTGTCTCCTTCCCCCATTTTCCATCATCCTTGTTAATCTCCTTTCCATGTGCATTCATGAAAAACCTAGTTGTGCCATTGTTGAGCAGAGTACAAGTAAGCTGTGCCATTGTGGTAATTTATATTCAGTTGCAAAGGTAACTGCTCATACTTGTTTTATATGTGTGTGCATAGTTAGTAAGAGTTTGTGAACTCTCTTTCAATTATTACTTTTGAAATGATATGAAAGGTAGTGGATTCGAATTGAGTATTTGAATATAAAACTATCTTTTGGGATTTCTATTATAAACCACATAAGTTGTAATTGAGCATGTTTTGAAACTATCTTTGTCTGTGGCATGTTTTGTCAAATTGATAGGAAAAGGGATAATTTCATGATGTACGCTATTTTTAAAGTACCATGATAGGTTTTCCCCTTTTCTATCATGGTATGTTGGAAGTTGTTATGATTTGTTTTATTTAACTATGTTAGTAGGGGAATCTTGTTCTAACATAGTTAATGTTTTAAATTTTTGTTAAATTTTCAATATCCATGCCAGGTAATTCCTTTTTAAACATGGATTAACTTGATTTGACAACTAGGTTTTTAATATCCATGTTAATCTTATGATTTAGTGAAACCTTTTTTCTAACATGGATACCTTTATACTTAAGGTAAATTTTTTCTAACTATAATAGATCTTTTAATATTTTAGTAGTTTTCTTTCTATCATAGTTAGGCATCTTGGTCTTGGATTTGAAGGAAACTACTATGTTAAAGTTTTTCTAACTATGTTAGCACTCTTTGTTAAGTAAACTCTTTTTTCCAATATAGATTGTTTTTAATTAAGCATGATCTGAGGTGGAATTAGTCGTTAATTGAAGGGTTAGAACACGAATATTACAGATTCTCTCATGCAACCTTAATTAAACATGAATACAATCATTGTCGCAATTCTAATTTTCAATATATATAAATACTGTTCCACCACCCTTACTCTCGAACTGTGTGCCCAAGACTCATTTCATTGTAGCTAATCCATTTCTGCTTCCAAAACTTGTCCAACGCTTACAAAAAAAAATTGTACATGTATTCATATGTCCCATCTTTTTTTAACTTCCTTTCCTAGCCTTTTAGTTTTTTGAATTACAGACAAAAATAAGTAAGAACATGTTTTTCCTATATAAACATGTTCGTCACCGGCCGCAAGTGCACGGGTCGTGCCAAGTAATAAAGTGATAAGTAAAGTATCGTTCCCACGAGGATTTGGTCCAAAACCCGGTCAAACAATGATTGTCACACTCTCGCCCAATTTGAGTGATACAAATGTTGAGATTGAAAATCAACTAAGAAAATAACGTATGCCAAATGAAAATAAAATTATAAACAAGTGATTCTCCAACTTCAAGGATAAAATGGGTCCTAAGATTATCTATCCCCCTTGTACTTCTTAAAACTCAATTAACCTCCCCTCAAAGAAGCTCTCAACGAAACCACGTGCTAATCTAGGGTTCATAGAGTACTTGTAAACGCTCTCTCAAGTCAAGAACAAGTGTTTAGTCTTATTAATTGCACAATCTCTTGCCACAAGTTAATAAAACCCAATTATCACGCTCCAACCCTAATGTGACTATGCAAGGCTAGCAAGTATATCTCTATCTTACCAACAAAACCATCCATCCATGCAAACTTCAGGTTCTTGCACTATTTTACCCAAGTTCTACACTCAATCTAACCCTCTCAAGCATCAATCAAGTGAACCCAACATCTAAATGGTGATCAAGCACTTAGAAGCATTAAGAGAAGAGTAAAATAAGCACATAGATATCATTAATCACAACATAAGAGGAGGAATCAAGAATCAGTACATACAATGGTTCAAAATAATCCTAGAATCAAAGTATTTAGCTACTCATGTTCTACAACTCCATGGGAGCATATATACAACATTACAAAACAGAACAAGAGAAGAGAATGAAGATGGAAGAGATAAACCAAGAGAGGAAGCCCAAATCTCTTCAAAGCTCCAAGCCCAAGCTCAATCCCCTCCAAACTCCATGCCCTAGCAAAGCAAAACACCCCCAAGAATGCCCAGAAGTCGAAGAATGTCAAGCTCCCTCGAAACCCTAGCTTTTATATCACTTAAATCTGTCAAAAACGCGCAGCAGAGCAGTCCGTTCGACGTGAGTTCACCGTGGTGAAGTCCACGGCGAACTATGATCATTTCTGCCTCTTTTTGGGGGTTTTACCTCGCCGTGAGTTCGCCGCGGCGAGCTCATGGCGAGCTGGGACCTGTCTGTAATTTTGGAAATTCGGGGACCTGTCTGTAATTTGGGAATTTCGAGGTCCTTTTCTGTAATTTTTACAATTCGTCCAGAAACTTGTATTTTCCCTTTTTTCTTGAAATTTCAGCTTCTAGCCCCAATTTCTCCCATTTTCAAGTGTTCTTCTTAATCCGGGATCCCTTGGTTATTGTATCAAAATATTCCTACAATATTTACATAAAACAACATAAGAAATTCACTAGAAATGTGATCAAAATCTACACTAATAAACAATTATGTGCAACCAAAAATCAAATGAGCATTTTCCTGTCTAGAGTATCCAAAAATTATAAATGATTGAATAAAACCTCAAGGAAAATGTGCTGAAAATACATGAATTCCAAGAGTTATCAAAATACCTTCTGTGTTCCTTTACATTCTACCTCCTGACATTTCTTCCCCCTGTTCCTCCCAACTAGAAACAGAGCATAGGTAATGGCGGATTCCAATAAGGTCGTTTGTCTTCCAAACCCCACCAAAGGTCTTTACATTGACAATATAGTGGTGAAAGTGGAGAGGATCATATTTAAAGAGGTTGTTTGTTTTCCCTGTGTTTTCCCTCATCCAGTTAAAGAACTATAGAAGAATTTCATTTTCATATTCGATGAATCGGTGATTTCTTCACACTTATCTAAGAGAAATAAGTTATTTGCTGTTTTTGAGTTAATTATTTATCATAATCCATACTAACCTGATTTTTTTGATGTCAAATCATAGATGAAACACATGTTAATCGTCATGGAGGATGACCCAATAATTGATAACTTTGGCCCCACTTTTTGTGAGGATAAAACGCTGTGCATGTCTAATTTCATGGTATATCGGTCTGAGGTAGGTAAACGGGTCATTCACCACATCAAGTTAGTGTCGAACAACCAAGTTGAAATTGCCCTATCTAGCCTCCCTCGAGACTGTTTTGATCTAGCCATGGTCCCCCACATCACGTCTGGTTTATGCAATGGGGCTGGATTGGTTGGTATGTTTCTTGGAAAAATAATATTTCTAACATTTGAATGTGTTCAGGATTATTTGATCTTATTGCATTATCGCATTATTTCCCTCAGATGTCTGCGGTTTCCCAGTTGGGATGTACGAGACAGGAATAGGTAAGTTAAATAGTGTTCAATATAGGGAGTTAGTAATATTGTTGGAGGATAATATTGTTATGTTTGTTGGGTAAGTGCATCCGTTTGTACTTCTTTTTGTTCAACTACAGATACGTTAAATGAAGTATTAAAGATGATGAAGTGCAGGGGTGACAAAATATTGACTTGTACGTTAAATGACTCATTTTAGTTTTGACTGTCGCTTCTAGCAGCATTGCAGCAACCCTTCTCCCTTTAGGTAGAACAACTCACTCATGCTTTGCCATCCTAATACAAATAAATGAGTCATCAATGTGTGCTATCAAGCAGAAATCAGAACTTGCAAAGCTTATCATTAGTACTAAGCATATAATATGGGATGAAGCACCAATGGTTCAAAGGTTTTGCATTGAAGCATTCGATTGCACTTTCAAAGACATAGTGCATTCGAATCAAATATTTGGAGATAAGTGCATTATAATGGGAAGTTACTTTCGACAGATACTTCCTGTTATTCCCAAAGGATCAAGAGCATGAGTGTTAACCTTTAGAAACTTCACATATTTCGCACATTTTTCACATGTTTTAAGCTCATATATGCTTGCTAATATGCTTGTAAGGAAGAACATCATGTGAAAATGTGTGAACTCTTATCACCTTAAAATTATGAAGAATTGATGATTTCCCTCTCTACTTTGTAGGAAAAAGAAGAAGAAATTAAGAGTGAAGAAAAAGGGAAGCAAGGATAACAAAGCAAAGTTAAGGGAGGCATGACTGAGCTTCTGGTTGCAGCGAGAACCTTTTCTAGCTGCAGCGAACCATAGGGAAATTTGGGGCCTCCTCTCTGCTTGACTGGCTGCAGCGAGAACATCTTCTAGCTGCAGCAAAAAGTCCCTTCCAAGGAGCCTTCCTCTCTGTTTGCCTGGCCACAGCGAGAACACTTTCTGGCTGCAGTGAAAACGCATCAGTTCTGCTATGCGTTTTGGGTCTGAAACACAAAAAAAGAATGAGATAAAAGCTACGGTTGGCCGATTTTCGAAGGGAGAACACCAGGGCACGGGTTTGGAGGCTGAAAAACACTGCAAGAGAGCAAGAGAGAGCTTGGAGAAGGATTTAGGAGCTTGGGAGAAGTGGAATCTTTAAGCCTGAAGAAGAAATTTCTTGTGGTTGCTTCTCTTCTCCTCTCTTCTCTTCTTCCTTTCTCTTGTTTATTTCTGAACATTGTGATGTTGTTGAAGATGTTTGTTGAGATTTCTTTCTTCATGTGTAGCTAAACTCCTAATTCTAGGTTTATTTAGAAGCTTTGTATGGATTGATACTTGAATCCTTGTCTCTTTTGATGATTAATGAGTATGATGTTGTGAATTTAACTTGTGCATAATTTCCTTCCTAAGTGGTGGCCAACACTTAGCTTGTTAGCATGATTAGTGGCTTGAGAGAGCATTAATTAAGTATATAACTAGGTTGAATTCAAACTTGTCTTGAAAATTCCAAGTTGGGATTGAGAGTTTGTTAATGAGATAGAGATATTCATTAACCAAGTTTTGTAAAATTGAAGTGGGATGTTTAGAGAGACTAATTAACATAATGTGTAGTAAGAAATTATGCATATTAGTGTTAATTAAGGTTTGGATAATCTTGAGAGAGTTATTCAAATGCTTAAGACTTCAAACATCAACTTAATGCTCATTAATCATCATTAGAGGAGGGTTATTCAAGTATCATGAAATACAAAGTGAATAAATAACCCTAGGCTTTTCCCATTGTGTTAATTTGAATTAAATACCATCTCTTGTTATTTTTATTTCCCTTTGTGTTAACAACATTTGAACCAATCATTTGCTTATTGCCCATTGCTAATTTTGAAAATAATGAACTTAATGAACTTGCTTTTAACACGGTCCTAGTGAAACGACAACCTTTTCTTGAACTATACTACTAAAGCTTGACCCGTGCACTTGCGGTAGCAATTTATGGCGAACAATGAGCATCTATTATCAATATATGTATCAATTCCTCAATGTTGTGGGATCATTGCACAATTTTTCATTTAACAAAAACCATGTGTCTAACTGCTAGTCATTCAGAGGATGACATGAAGAAACTACAATGGTTCAGTAAGTGGCTACTTGACATTGAGGATGGTAAATTAGGTGACGGTGAAGATGGTGTTCATGATATTGAAATTTCACGCGAACTTTTAGTGCCTGAGTTACATAATCCAATTGAAGCTATTGTTTGTGCAACATATTGTGACTTGCAATCTTATTGGGAGAACAATCAATACTTCAATGACAGGGCCATCCTTGTACCGACCATTGACATGGTTAGTAAAATTAATGAATACATGTGCTCATTGCTCCTCGGGCAGTCTTATGATTTCCTTAGTTGTGATTCTGTTTGCATGTCTATTGATGACAATGCCACTTACAAGAATCTTCACACTACACCACTAAGTTCTTAAATATGATAAACAGCTCTGGGTTGCCACCCCATGAACTTTCATCGAAGGTTGGGGCATGATAAACTGCTACATTTCATTCATTCCATCACATTTTTCCTCACTCTTGTAAATAATTTTGGGAATAAAAGGTTAAAAGAAACTAAAAGTCAATAGGAAGAAATAAAGAAAAGAGGAATTCTATATGTGAATGAAATGTGGAGCTTAATGAATATAAACTTGAGTTTAATTGTGGAACTTATCAACCCTCTTTCTCTCTCTTGTGTAGGAAGAGGTGGACAAGTGGAAAAGCTGAGAAGAAACCTGAAGAACAGAGGAACAGAGGCAAAGAAACCAGAAAAGACAGGAGCTTGCCTTGACCTCGCCGCGGCAAGCTCGTAGCCAAGACCAGACCATTCTGCCATTTTACGTGATTCCTCGCCTTGGCCTCGCCGCGGCGAGGTGGAGGCGAGCGGAACCTTTCTACTGCGCGTTTTACTTAAAAATGAGCTAATATAAGTAGATAAAACCGAGGGTTTCGGGGAGAAAAGTGGGTACACACTTGGGGCATTGTTTTGGAGAGTCTTGGGAGTGAAAAGAGAGAGGAGCAAGTGCTAGGAATCTTGGGAGGAGCTTGAAGAAGATTCAAGAGCAACAATTCTTGGTTTCCTTTCTCCTTCCTTCTTCTCTTCTTATTTGTACCATGAACTCTTGTTCTTGTTTTGCTTTTGTTTTAGATACATTTATGTGTAGCTAAATCCCTTTTCTAGGGTTACTTTGAACCATTTCATGGATTGAACTTTGTATTTCCTTTCTTTGATGCAATGAATGAATGTATATGTGTGTATTTTCATCTTGTTTTTATTCCTCAAGTGCTTGATCACCACTTGCTTTGTTAAATGAAGTATTTCTTGAGAAAGAGTATTTTGTTTTAAAACTTGGATGAAAATATGTTGGGCTTGAAGTTTATGGTTTTAAATGGATTGTTAGTTGGTAATGTAGAGATATAATTACTAACCTAACATTGTCTATAGGAGGTTGGTTGGCATTTATGACTTGTATTAATTGTGACAAGAGATTGTGCAATTAATACAAGTAGAAATTTGATTTTGACTTGAGAAAGCTTCTTCAAATGAAATTGAACCTTGGGCACACACATTGATTCATTTAGCTTGCTAAAAAGGAAGGAATTTATTAGTTCATGAAGTGAAATGGGGATAAGTATCCCTAGGCTTTTATTTATCTTGACAAGTGTGTTTTCAACCATCTCACTATTTTACACATTTTGCAATTAATCTTTAGTTTTAAAATCAACCTCAATTCATTTCTTACTCACTTCTAATTAATCACGCAAATAGTACTAATTAACTTGCTCAAATCTCAATCCTTGTGGAACGACACTTTTTCCTATACTACATTTTTAATTTGACGACCCGTACGCTTACGGAAATGACCGCAAACGACTGATAAGTCAATGGCGTTACCGCCAGGGATTGTGATTTGAGTCACTTTTCTAGTTGATTAGTCTAATTGTGTTTAATTGCATTTGAGTACAAATTTCTTTTGGTGATTTTAGGTGTGTTGTTTCTAATTTCTTTGAGTGTTAGAGATAGCATTACCTAAGTTGCTTTATTTGTTTCTTTTAATAAGATTGATACTTGTTGGGTTGTCTTGAATTTGTAGGTCTTGGTGCCTACTGCATGCAAGGAGATCTGCAAGAATTTCTTGACTGGGAGCTCGGACAACCAATCCCTCAAGTACAACCCAGCCCACATAACAACATGGCAGACCACAATGATGAAGAAGATATCTCAATGGAGGAATTTCTTGAGCGAGAGGAGTTCACTTACTCTTCTAGTATCCAGTACCTAGCTATCACTGCTAGAAGTTTTGAAGTGAAACCGGTGATGCTCCAAATGCTTCAGATGAATGGTACATTCAAAGGTCCAAAGGGAGAAGATCCGGTCGATCACCTCACTAAGTTTGTGCAATTGTGTAATAACTTCATGACTCCTGGAGTATCTGATGATGCGCTGAGATTACGCCTATTCCCTATGTCTTTGGGGGGAAGGCGCTAGCTTGGCTCAATGCTCAACCGGTTAATTCCATCACTACTTGGGATATTTAGCCATTAAGTTCAAAACAAGGTTTCTTCCTCTGGGTCTGAGGGCTATTCAAAGAGAAGAGTTGCTAAATTTCAAGCAAGAGCCCGGTGAAACGTTCTATGAGGCATGGGAAAGATTTAAGGATATGTGGAGAAATTGTCCCAGCCATGGTCAATAAAAACTGATTCTGCTAGACACTTTTTAGAAAGGGTTAAGTGAGGCCAACCAAGTGATGTTGAATACTGCGTCCCAAGGAGGAGTAGGTAAGATGAAGTGTTCTGAACTACAACAGTTGTTTGAGGATATTGCCACTAACACTATGCAATTCAGAGGATCATCCAGTGGATATAGTGACTTTGGTGCTCAACTTGAGGCAATAAACAAGAGGTTTGACAAGTTTGAAATGAAGTTTGACAATCATTTACCTAGGGGTTTTCATGCATTGCAAGCTCCCTTGCTCACTTGTAGTAGTTGTGGAGAAGATCATCGAGCAGAGGATTGCCCCTACACTCTTGAGACTATTAACTACATGGGCAACTAAAATCGCATCCTTCAAGGGAACCCGTATGGCAATACTTACAATCAAGGGTGGAGAAACCATCCTAAATTTTCATGGAAGAATGGGCCAAGTCTTAATCCATCTCATGGCGCCTCCTCAAGTAGACCTAATGCCCCACCTGGTTTTGTGCAGCAACAACAACCACAACAATTAAAGCCCATTGATGAATCGAAAATTGAGAAGATGTTTGGTCAATTATTAGCTAATCAAGAAGCCGCTAATGCCAAGTCCGCCGTTCATGACACAGCTATCAAGAATCTTGAGGTTCAATTGGGTCAACTTGTAACCCAAATGAACATCCTTGCTAGACAAACATTACCTAGTGACACCGTTCCAAATCCCAAAAGAAAAGGGAAGGAAGAGCTCAAGGTGATCACTTTAAGGAGTGGTAAAAAGACTGATGATACTCCTAGCTCTAGCAAGACCCCTCCAAAAGCAAGAGAGGCACCGCTTGATGTGGAAGATATTGAGGAGGTTGGCAACGAAACAGTTGTTGACGAAGAAGAGGAGAGCAAGAAAAGAAAGCAAGCTGATAAAATTTGTAGATGATGTGGTGATTGGGCAAGATGCATCTCATGAAGGTCTTGATGACAAGAAGAGAAAGACCCATGTCTCACTACCCAAGTATGCACCTCCACCGCCATTTCCTCAAAGGCTTAAGAAGAATGTGGAAGACAAGAAATTCCGGCAGTTCATTGACATGTTCAAGCAATTACACGTGAATATTCCTTTTGCTGAAGCTCTGGAACAGATGCCAAAATATGCTAAGTTTATGAAGGATGTGTTGACAAAAAAGAGGCGGTTCAATGAATTCGAAACTGTGGCGGTAACTAAGAGCTTTACTGATGTGATTAAGCAGATCCCTCCTAAATTGAAGGACCCCTGAAGCTTTTCTATCCCTTGCCACATTGGGGATAAGTTTTTGGGCAAGGGATTATGTGATTTGGGCGCTAGTGTCAACCTTATGCCTCTCTCTATCTTCAACACTATGGGATTGGGAGAAGCTTGGCCTACAACCGTCACCCTTCAACTAGCTGACAGGAGCATTTTGGTACCCAAGGGGTATCATTGAGGACGTCTTGGTTAAAGTGGACAAATTCATCTTTCCAGCTGACTTCATTGTCTTGGATTTTGAGGCAGACAAGGATATGCCTATGCTCTTGGGTCGACCTTTCTTAGCAACTGCAAGAACTGTAATTGATGTAGAAAAGGGTGAATTGATTTTGAGAGTCTCTGATGAAGAAGTCACTTTCAACATGAATCAATTGATGCGTACTTCAATAGTACATGATGATTGTTGCTCCATAGATGTGATAAACCATGTGGTTCAAGAAGAATTTGATGTTTCTTGTATAAAAGATCCAATTGAAGCTGCTTTAGTCGAGGTGAATTTAGAACAAGAGAGTGTTGAGGAGTGTATGGCTATAATGAATGCATCATTCTCGTTTCCCAAGTCTTGACCATCATTTGAGACTCTAGATCTTACATCCATTGAAAGACCGAAGTTGCAACTTTCTGTGGAAGCACCACCATCTCTTGAGTTGAAACCTTTACCATCTCATCTGCAATATGTCTATTTGGGGCCCAAAGAAACTCTTCCTGTCATCATTGCCTCTGATTTAACATCTCAACAGGAGGAGCAACTTGTAGAAGTGTTAAGGGATCACAAAAGGCCATTGGGTGGACTATTGCTGATATTAAGGGTATTAGCCCTTCCATGTGTATGCACAAGATCTTTCTTGAAGACAATCACAAGACTTCTGTTGAGCATCAGAGACAGCTAAATCCCAACATGAAGGAGGTAGTGAAGAAAGAGATTCTTAAATGGCTAGATGCGGGTATCATTTATCCTATTTCTGATAGCTCATGGGTGAGCCCAGTCCAATGTGTGCCGAAAAAGGGTGGCATAACTGTAGTGGCTAACACCCAAAATGAGCTTATTCCCACTCGAACTGTTACTGGGTGGAGAGTATGCATGGATTACCGCAAGCTCAATTCTGCAATTAGAAAGGATCATTTCCCTCTGCCATTCATTGACCAGATGCTTGATAAGCTGGCCGGTAGGGAATTCTTCTGCTTTTTGGATGGTTATTCGGGGTATAATCAAATTACCATTGCCCCAGAAGATCAGGAGAAGACTACCTTCACATGTCCTTACGGTACCTTCACTTTCAAACGCATGCCATTTGGACTTTGCAATGCACCGGCAACATTTTAGAGGTGTATGATGGCCATTTTTGCCGATATGATTGAACATACCATGGAAATCTTTATGGATGATTTCACGGTGTTTGGAGACTCGTATGATGAGTGTTTGGCTAACTTGGCACAAATCTTGCAAAGATGTGAAGAAACCCACCTTGTGCTCAATTGGGAAAAGTGCCATTTCATGGTGAAGGAAGGTATTGTGTTGGGCCATCGAGTTTCTAAAGATGGTTTAGAGGTAGACAAAGCCAAGATTTCGGTGATTGAACAGCTTCCTCCACCTATCAATGTTAAGGGTGTGAGGAGTTTCTTGGGACATGCGGGATTCTACCGCCGGTTTATCAAGGATTTTTCCAAAATCACAAAGCCTGTATGTGCTCTACTTGAGAAGGATGCTATTTTTGATTTCAATGAGGCTTGTCTAAAGGCATTTGAAGAGCTAAAGAAGAAATTAGTTGAAGCTCCTATCATTGTAGCACCAGATTGGGGTTTACCCTTTATTCTCATGTGTGATGCAAGCGACTATGCAGTGGGTGCAGTATTGGGTCAGAAAAAGGAGAAACTCTTCCACCCCATTTATTATGCAAGCAAAATGCTTGACAGTGCTCAAGAGAACTACACCACCACCGAGAAGGAATTGCTAGCAGTGGTGTATGCATTTAGCAAGTTTAGGCCATACTTGATCGGTTCTAAAGTCGTAGTTCACACGGATCACTCTGCATTGCACTATTTGTTCAGTAAGAAAGATGCAAAGGCAAGATTGATACGATGGGTGTTGCTTCTCCAGGAATTCAATTTGGAGATTGTTGAAGAAAGGGTTGTGAAAACCAAGTGGCCGACCACCTCTCGAGATTGAGCACTAATGCTCAAGTGGATGAGAATTATGTGATCCACGAGGTATTCCTAGATGAGCAGTTATTCATGGTGATAGCTTCTGAAGCCCCTTGGTATGCTGACATCGTCAATTTTCTAGTGTGTGAGATTGTCCCTGAAGAGATGAACCATCATCAAAAGAAGAAATTCCTACATGATGTCAAGTATTACCATTGGGAGGAACCCTTCTTGTTCCATTATTGTGCTGACCAAATGATACGCCGTTGTGTACTGGAATGTGAGCAGTTGGACATCCTTACTTGGTGCCATGCTTCTGATTATGGAGGCCATTTTGGCGGAAACAAGACTGCAGCTAAAGTCTTGCAATCTGGATTCTTCTGGTCATCTTTGTTTAAGGATGCACAAGCCTTTGCCATGACCTGTGACCGATGCCAACGACTTGGGAACATCTCCATGTGGGATGAAATGCCACTCAATAACATGTTAGACGTTGAGATTTTTGATGTTTGGGGGATTGACTTCATGGGACCATTTCCCAATTCCTTCAACAACCAGTACATCCTTGTAGCTGTTGACTATGTGTCAAAATGGGTTGAAGCAATTGCTACTCCAGCTAGCGATGCCAAGGTGGTAGTGAAGTTCATTAAGAAGAACATATTCAACCGTTTTGGGGCACCAAGGGCCATTATAAGTGATGGTGGAACTCATTTTTACAATCAGCGATTTCGCTTACTCTTAAAGAAGTATGGGGTTAGTCATAAGGTAGCTCTAGCCTACCATCCACAGACCAATGGACAAGCCGAAGTTTCTAATCGGGAAATCAAGAAGATTCTAGAGAAGACGATTTGTACTACCCGGAAAGATTGGGCATTAAAGTTAGATGATGCCTTGTGGGCTTATCGCATTGCTTACAAGACTCCGATTGGTATGTCACCCTATCGGTTAGTCTTTGGTAAAGCCTGCCATCTTCCGGTGGAAATTTAGCATGGTGCAATGTGGGCTATCAAAAAGCTCAACTTTGATGACAATTCAGCTGGGGAAAAACGTCTATTGCAAGTGAATGAACTTGAGGAGTTCCGCTATCATGCCTATGAAAATGCCATGATCTACAAGGAGAGAACCAAGAAATGGCATGATAAGTATATTAAGGCAAAGACTTTTGAACCGGGCCAGCAAGTCCTTCTATACAACTCCAAGTTGAAGCTTTTCCCGGGCAAGCTCAAGTCCAAGTGGTCGGGACCATTCACCGTTGTTCAATCTTTTGACAAGGGCCAAGTTGAGCTGGAGGCTAAAGATGGGGAGAAGTTCAAAGTAAATGGATAAAGGATCAAGCATTATTCGAGTGGTGAGGTTGATCGTCAAACCGCCTCAATTTCACTAGTAGAGTCCACATGAAGCTGCGAAGAGTCAAGCTAAAGACTATAAATTAAGCACTTCTTGGGAGGCAACCCATGTTCTTTAACCAATTCTCTTTGTTTTGATTTTTAAGTCATTTATTTTAGCTTTAGTAGATTTATCCTTTATTTTCCTTTTTGTAGGAAGAAAGGTGTCCCTCATTTTTTGGATTGATCGTGGGAGATGGGAAGAGCACACCATTGGACTTGGACGACAAGAAGTGGGCTACAAAGGGAAGTGCAAGTCCAATTTCATCTTGAACTATATTTAAGTAGCACAAAAGTGATATGGTGTTGAATGAGAATTTGAAGTGTGCAACTGTGGTGTGAAATTTGATATTCAACGAGTAATGTTTTTTTGTGGTGAAGTTGTTTTTGGATATTGTGCAATGCTTAATGTGATGAATCAATGCTTGTTCTTGCATATGGAATTAAATTGTGTGGATTTTGGGTGTGAATGATGTTTTGTGTAGATCTGTGAGGTTTTAGATCATTTTGGATAATTTATGTGGCATGAGGAATGTTTGGTGTGAATCTAATAGCTTTCAGGGAATTTTTGCATTTATTAATGCATTCTGGATCTACTTCCTCGCAGTGACCTCACCAAGGCCAGGCAACGGCGAGGAACTTACTTCTCTGCCACATTTTGGGCTTGCTTGCTGTGAGCTCGCCACGGTGAACACACGGCGAGATCACACCTATTCTACCAGTTTGGGGGGGGGGCTTGCTCGCCGTGGGCTCGCCCCGACAAGCCCACGACGAGGTAAGTTCCCCTCTGCCCCCTTATATATTAAAAAAAATTTAATGATAATAACAATAAATGCCAGTGTAAAGACGTGCCTGCCCTCATTTCCACTTACATATTTCAATCACAACCCTTTGAACCTAACCCCATTTCCATCCACATTCATTCCCTCTTCAAATTTACCACACACCCTTTTGTCTTTTTAATTTTTAACTCTCACCCACTTAACTTTTACTGAGCCTTGATTCACCAATCCTTCCCCATTCGATTTCCACTTCCATCTCGCAGTCCTCTTCGCCTTCCTCCCCCATCTACGAAAAACCCTTCAATCACCTCGCCATTCTCCCTCTTTTTCGTTTGAAATTCCATCCCTCACTCTCGCCCTCAATCACGGTGGTTCTTCCTCTCTTTTTCCTCGTCTTCTTCTGCCAGTTCAGACCCCAACATCACCCACCCCTGGTTTTCTTTCTCATTCGTGCCCTAGGCACGTTGCTCTTGGGCAACCACCTCACCCTCCTTCGAATCCGTCCCCGTTTCCACTAATATTGGTAAAGTTCTTTTTTTTTGTTTTCTTGTTCAATTTTAATCAATTAGCTTAGATAGTTTAGATTAGTGCGATTTTTGGGGCAATTTGGGGGTTGAAGTATCCTAAGTTTGCACAGGGGGCTTTTGATGGTGAGGTTCTTATTGTGAGACATTGTTGTCATTGATTTTGTTTCTCCTTTTGTTGGGTTCGTTGGGATTAATTCAAGGCAAATTTGGCAATTTTTGGGAAACTAGGTTGATGATTTGGTTGTAAACTGACTTAGTTTCAATAGAGCAAACATGGTTTTGAAATGTTAAATGTGAGAAATTTATGTTGCATTGTGATTAAACAATTGATGCAAATTAGAGTGAGGCAAATGCATGAGGGGTGCTCTTGAACAATAAGCAATGGCAGTGAGGACTAAGACTAGGTTTGGAATTATTGGAGAATGATTTGAAGGTGCAGCTTAGTGTAAGTTTGGGGGGGTAGACATCTTTCTTATAGGAGCTATTTAAGTAGGACTTTCTTTTCTAAGATTTTTTCTTTTTCTCTTAGGCTTAACTAGATTAAATTGTTGCTATATTTCTGTGCTCAGTGTCTTTGCTTGTTTTTGTGTTTGTCTATTTTTGTGTGTCATTCCGCAGATCATGCCTCGCACCAAGGTATTGGCTGGCCGAAACAAAAGGCCTCAGCAACACAAGCCAGCTCCTCCACCAAACAAAAAGGGCAAACCGCCCATGGACAAAAAGAAGGCAAGGCCGCTTCTTCAAGAGAGGGAGTTCCCTCAAACCGACTTGATCCCATTTTACAACCAGGCTACTAACCACTACCACTTTCAGGGATTACTTGGCCCAAGGTGAACAGGCAACGAAGCGTTGGTACGCTATTATTATGACCAAGTGTCCAATGGGTTGGTTGAGAGCATCTCACGCTGTGATACCGGCCAATTGCTCTAAAATTTATGACTTCCCAGGTTATTCGGCAATATTACAATTTTCCTGAAGTCCCGGAGTGTGCATATCAATGTATCAAAGGTTGTGACAATGCTTACCCTCTTAGGCCCATAGAGCGTGCACTGATTAGGCCCGGTCAACCTGGATGGTTCCAAAAGCAAGGTCCACAGCTATACCTGCGAAGGTCTGCTCTCAATCCTGATGCTAATGCGTGGTGGCATTTCATCACTTATAATATCCAACCTTCATAGCATCGCAGTGACTTTAATAAGGAAATGGGACTCCTTATCTACCTCTTCATTACGGGACAGCCTGTTAGGGTAGAAAGCATTATCCTCAGCAATATCATCAGCAGTGCCAAACCGACAAGGGAAGAGACTGTACTTGTTTTTCCACACTTGATTTCTGACCTGTTCCTCCAACGGGGTGTGCCTGACTCTCGAACTGATCCACATTTTCCCGCGAGAACCATTTTTGACTATAAGTTGCTTAAGGGGATTCAACCACCACCCATGCCAGAGCATGACGATGAGATACCACCAAATCCTCCCATTGATCTCTAAACTTTTTATGACGAATTTCAAGATTATGTTAGGGAGTGAAGAGAATTTGAGGCTGAGCAGAACCGGAGGTGGTGCAAGCTGGATTGGTTTCAAGGTTATATAGTCAACAAGGTAAGAAAATGGTCCAAGAAACTTGGCATTCAAGATGAAAGCGATGAAGTTAAGAAGAAAGACTCTGAGGAGGTGCGGCAAAGAATAGAGCGCAACAAGGCGCCCATGACTGCGGTGGATGATGACGAGGAGGAGTCGGATGAAGAAGAGGAGGGCTTTTCAGAGGGGGATGACGAGCCATGATCTGTGTTTTGTTGTTTGTTTACTTCAGTTAGTTTGTTTTGTGTGTTTGTTATGTGTTTTTATTTGCAGATCCTGTTCTTGAGAGCTACTGATAGCTCAACAATCTCTTTTGGGATGTCTAACAGTTCTCTCTTTTGGATACCTGTTGTTTAGGCTAGTGCCTACAATTGTTGACTGCATTGTTGACTGTGATTTGAACTGATTTCATTGTTACTTGCCTTTCTGTGTGCAACTAGCTTTGATAGAACTGTGGCACCTTGTGAACTGTTATTCTAGTTAGCTCCTTTTGCACATGATTTAGCTAACTTTCACATTGTTGCCTTTGGATATGCTTGGTACATAATACATTTCATACAGGTATTTTTGAGCCTTTCATGCTCCAATTTTGCATGAAAGAAGGCCCTTATTTTTCCCTGTTGACAAGTGAGGACACTGTCAATTTTAAGTTTGGGGGTGAGGGTAGTATACTTTTGACACTTTTGAGTTTTGAGGACATACTTTTGAAAATTTTAGTGTTTTCATACATTTTTGAAAAATTTAATATTTTCTGGTTGAAGGTTTAATTAGGTTGATTAATTATTCCATATGATAAATGCATGATCCAATGATAGAAGAGTTGCTTTGGTGGTATGTTTGAGAGGAAATTGTGGTCAATAATGTGGGTGATTGAATTGCATTTTAAAACTTAATTCCTAGCAATTTTTGGAAACAAAATCTATGCACAAGAGATCATGGAATGATTTGAATGTTTTTGTTAGGGGATCTTGTAGCAAATTGGCATGTATTTCCTTTCTCAACTTAAAAGCTTTAGAACTCATTTTTGAATTTCTCGAAACGAATTGGAGTTTCCATACATTTTTGAAAAATGATTTGGGCATTCATTTCAATGAGATTGAGCCTTTCAAGCCAACCCGTGACATAAATCCATTTGCACCCTTTTTTAGCCTTATAATGAAAAACCATATAAGTTGTTATTTTTGGAACCACAATATGCCTTAACCCGAGCAACCTGAAAAACCATGAACTACCCAAATCTTGAGATAATGGGCAATGCAAGGATTGGATGATTGTTAAGTGTCATTATGATACAAAAGTGGTGATGGAACATAAATGGTGTATGTGGTTCTCAAACAGTTGTACTCTAAAGTCAAAAAAAAAAAGAGAGAAAAAAGGAAAGAAAAGAAGAAAAGAATAAGGTATTCTAAAAACCTCAATAAGACTTAGAGTACAAAGACCTTGATTTGAAAGACGTTTGGGGGAATAGTTGTCTCATGTGATAAGATTGCAAAATGAAAGGAAATGAGGGAGATGCAAGAAGTCACTTATCTCAAGATATTTGAATCCCTATTTTGACCCATCTTTCATTTAACCTAACCCCAAGGCCCCATTACAAGCTTATAAAGTCCCATTGATTTTGAAAGTGTGGGGAATCATTATGCTGTGTAGAGAAAGGAGATTCTGAGCTTATTAAGTTTTGAGATTGAGACTGCTTTATACAAGTTGAAATGTTGCAATTAATCTTGACAATTGCAGGATAATTGTTTTATGACTCTTCACACACACACTCTTTAAAATTTATAGGAACTTTGTTTTAATCTGTGAATCTAGCATTTACATCTATTCCAGTTCTTTCCTGCAGAATATAAGATCTTGAGCAACCAATGAGGAAATAATCATGCATGGATTCTAAGTGGATAATTAGTGAATCTAATTCTTATACTGCTTGCTTTGCTTGAGGACAAGCAAAAACTTAAGTTTGGGGGAGTGATAAACTGCTACATTTCATTCATTCCATCACATTTTTCCTCACTCTTGTAAATAATTTTGTGAATAAAAGGTTAAAAGAAACTAAAAGTCAATAGGAAGAAAGAAAGAAAAGAGGAATTCTATATGTGAATGAAATGTGGAGCTTAATGAATATAAACTTGAGTTTAATTGTGGAACTTATCAACCCTCTTTCTCTCTCTTGTGTAGGAAGAGGTGGATAAGTGGAAAAGCTAAGAACAAACCTGAAGAACAGAGGAACAGAGGCAAAGAAACCAGAAAAGATAGGAGCTCGCCTTGACCTCGCCGTGGCGAGCTCGCAGCCAAGACCAAACCATTCTGCCATTTTACGTGATTCCTTGCCTTGGCCTCGCCGCGGTGATTGCACCATATTTTTATACACTTTTCATTGATAAAATCATTATATTATTGCATGTTCTTGGGGTAATTGCACCTAATTAGGGTAATTTCTAACTTGTGCTCACTTTGTTGGAATTTGTTCTAGACAAGGGAAATTTGTGAATGATTAGTATGATTTATTGTTTAACCCATTTTCAAGAACATTTTGATGCTACCTTAGGTCTGTTAGAATCTTAAGTTTTGATGAAGACTGACCTCATATATAACATAAGTAAATAAGCGCAAGTTACCTTTGGATTAAACAAGTAAAATCTGATAGGTACCAGATTTCTATCGCTAGAGCTAAAGACTATCTCTATTGAAAGAATCAACTATAACAGATGGAAACTTAGCAGAACACTAAGAATAAATACCTCTATCGCTAAAGTGTATCTCTATAACTAATAGACAGAGCCATAGCAAATGAAGACTTAGTAATAACAAAGTTAATATCTATCGCTAAGTCATTCACTATCGCTAAGAAAGACCCTATCGCTAAAAGCTCACTAAGAACATGGATAAATAAAAGAAAGAATAACTAGCTAAACAATGAACCATGTCCTTGAGCAAATAGAATCAGCTAGCGATAACAGGTTAAGCTATCGATAACAGAGTACTTCAGATAATAGAAATTCAGATAGCTAGTGCCTGAGAACAAATGAATTTGGTGATAACATAGTTGCTAGTGATAACACGTTCATCTATCGATAATAGGATACCTTAAAATACTTTTGAATAATCATCTCAGTATCCTTAAAGCTAATAAGCAATCAAGTAACTAGCGATAATGGGATTAGCTATCGGTAGAAAAATGTTTGCTGATATGATATAGCTAGTACGCTGAACAATTGAACCAAGAGAATATGCTAGCCTTAATATCTATCATTAAGAGTATGCTCTGATAACTTAGACAATCTTAGCTGATATATATTGTCATTATCTCATTGAGCTAATAGACTAAGCTTGCGATAGCATCTTCTATGCATTAAATGATTATTTGTTCAGCTAACAAGCTTAAGTGCAGAACTTACACTATGAACTTAGCGATAGCAGATCATGCTAGCGCTACTGAAAAAACTGCCATAAAAGTACAGTTCGTACAGATGCTCAGAACGCCAAGTCTACCTCTCTCTTAGCTCACCCTACGCAAAAGCAGTTGAAGCTAGAGCAGAAAGTTAAGCCCGATGAAGAAACTGCATTTAATGCCAACGGCTATGAGCTCTCAACGACTAAATTCAAACGGCTTCTTGAAGATAAATGCTAGGGCAAAATCTGAGAAGATATATAAATACAGAACTCGAGCATTTATGAAAAAGACGACGAAAAACGAGAATATTCACGAACTCATTCATTACTCTCTGTTTTCTGTATTTATTATTTTAGAGATTTTATCTGTACTTAAGTGTTTATCACAATCAGTTCATTAAGTGAACATACTTATTGAAATCCTCTACTGTTTGAGGTTGTTCTGAAAGCTTGGTGCTTTAGAACAGGGATATTTCCTTACAGGTAGTAAGGGGGAGTGTTTAGAGGGATTCTAAAACTTTGTAAAGGTTGACAGGTGAACCTGTGTTGTAAAACCTGTGGTTAGTTGAACCCAACAAGGTGTTGGAGAACTGGACGTAGGCAGTGTTGACCGAACCAGTATAAAGATTCTGTGTTGCATTTATTTGTTATCATTTTAATTTTCAGAAGCACAATTCACCCCCCTCTTGTGCGATTGCCACTTTCAAGGTCCATTTTATTTGTAGGTCATAGAAGAAACATGCCCAGATTAAGGAGCCAAGTTGCAGCGAAGAATTCTAGACAGAGTAGAAGAAGAAAGTGAAAAGAGAAACAGAATCAATGTCTCCTCGCCGTGGCCTCGCCGCGGCAAAGCTCACGGCGAGAAAGACAAGAAGAAACAGAAAGCTCTGTCCCTCGCCACGGTGAGATGAGGACGAACTCAAAGCCAAAGTTCCAGAATGGGTGCTTCCTCGCCGTCACTTCGCCGCGGCAAGCCCACGGCGAAGTGACGAAAATCTGCAAAATTCTGACGCGATTTTTAGGGTTTTTAAGCAGTATAAATAGATCCAAACACCCCCACCTTCAGAATCCAAGCCTCCTCAGCTTGAAATACACCTGCTATGCTAGGGTTTCACTCATCTCCTTCATTCCTCACTCAAATCTTCACCATCCTCACTCAATTTCATCCCCTCTCTTGTTGATTTTCTGGTTTTTCCTCTCCCACCTTCCATCTCTTCACCATTTCTTTCCCATATCCTTCCATTTTCGTCCAGCCATGATGTCTACACTTGGGAGGGTGCTTGAGCTCGAAATTTCATCAATGAGAGGCTAGAACTTTGGTGCTTTGGTGGTGTGAAGGTGGCTTGAGCTTCAATGGGCAAAATAGGGGAGTTATTTGTTTCCTCATGCTCTTTTCCTTATGTATTGAGTTTTGTGGTTGCATTTCTCTTGTATATTTGGATTGGAGACATGTTTTTCTCTTTCATTGTCTTTAAATTGGAATATTTATGTTGGATATTAAGTTATGTTAATTGAATGATATCTATGTTTGAATTTCCTATTGGGTTTGTGATGCTATATGATTTTTAGTGGTTGCTAGATTGTGTAGCTTAATTTATCCAATTGAATGTTGTGGTTGCACATTCTTGAGAGGAATCGGTTTTCAAAACTCATGTTCCAACACACACCAAGTGGAGCTTAACACTAACCCTAAGTAATGGCTAAGAAAGTGGTTGCTTGATTAGTCATTAATTAGGGCTAGTGGACCCCTAGTGGTTGCTTGGGGATTTTTCAATTATACTTGGTGTATCTTTTAACTCCCAATATCAATTTTAATGAAGCGTGAGAGCCACCGAAACACTACCAAAGCCCATTTTATCAATTTCCCTTAATCCAAATCCTTTTTACTCATCAATCGAAAATTACCAAAAAGAAGTCTTTAAATTCTCACTACTTTTATCAAATGACCTTTTCAAACAAAAACCCCATATCTTTTATTGTTTTAATTGCATTTAGTTAAGTTAGGTAGTTTAGAAAGACTCCTCAAGTGAGACGATCCGGGATCGCACCACTATAGTGCAATCTTTGGTTAACAAATAATTTTGCATTTAACCCCCAAGGCAATTAGGAAAAGGTTAAATCACGCGGCGAGGTGGAGGCGAGCGGAACCCTTCTACTGCGTGTTTTACTTAAAAATGAGCTAATAGAAGTAGATAAAACTGAGGCTTTCGGGGAGAAAAGTGGGTACACACTTGGGGCATTATTTTGGAGAGTCTTGGGGGTGAAAAGAGAGAGGAGGAAGTGCTAGGAACCTTGGGAGGAGCTTGGAGAAGATTCAAGAGCAACAATTCTTGGTTTCCTTTCTCCTTCCTTCTTTACTTCTTATTTGTACCATGAACTCTTGTTCTTGTTTTGCTTTTGTTTTAGATACATTTATGTGTAGCAAAATCCCTTTTCTAGGGTTACTTTGAACCATTTCATGGATTGAACCTTGTATTTCCTTTCTTTGATGCAATGAATGAATGTATATGTGTGTATTTTCATCTTGTTTTTATTCCTCAAGTGCTTGATCACCACTTGCTTTGTTAAATGAAGTATTTCTTGAGAAAGAGTATTTTGTTTTAGAACTTGGATGAAAATATGTTGGGCTTGAAGTTTATGGTTTTAAATGGATGGTTAGTTGGTAATGTAGAGATATAATTACTAACCTAACATTGTCTATAGGAGGTTGGTTGGCATTTATGACTTGTATTAATTGTGACAAGAGATTGTGCAATTAATACAAGTAGAAATTTGATTTTGACTTGAGAAAGCTTCTTCAAATGAAATTGAACCTTGGGCACACACATTGATTCATTTAGCTTGCTAAAAAGGAAGGAATTTATTAGTTCATGAAGTGAAATGGGGATAAGTATCCCTAGGCTTTTATTTATAAGACAAGTGTGTTTTCAACCATCTCACTATTTTACACATTTTGCAATTAATCTTTAGCTTTAAAATCAACCTCAATTCATTTCTTACTCACTTCTAATTAATCACGCAAATAGTACTAATTAACTTGCTCAAATCTCAATCCTTGTGGAACGACACTTTTTCCTATACTACATTTTTAATTTGACGACCCGTACGCTTACGGAAATGACAGCAAACGGCTGATAAGTCAAGGCACTAATTATGCTACTAAGGAATAGTGATCAATATTCTGGCTTATGCAATGGGACTTGAATTTGAATCTCTAAATTGGGGAAGAATGTTATTGAAGCAATAACATTAAATGGCTCTCACCCTAATTAGTGGGTATTAATATATAGGATGGACATGAATCCCTCATAAAGTAGGCTGCCTTATCACATGAGAAGGAGGCAATTTCATATAACCCTTAGTTTTGCGATGACTATCAATAAAAGTCAAGGGCAATCACTAAGGCATGTATGTGTATACCTTTCAAAACCAGTATTCACACATGGCCAATTGTATGTTGCTCTCACTACTACAGAAAGGAGTTTCCATGTCTGTTATTTAGGGGTTTTCATGTCACTTTTTTATGTGACATAAAAAGTAGTGACTTAGAAAATATGGAGATTTTACGTCACTTAAAATTGGGGACGTGGAAAGTCATATTTTCCACGTCACAACTTATGAAATAAGCGACGTAGATAAGTCCCTGAATAATTTTTTTTTTTATTAAATGGCTAAGATTTCACGTCACATGTCCAGGAAAAATGTGACGTGGAATGTGGCGTGGAGAAACCACGTCACTTATTAGCCAAATAAGTGACGTGGTTTCTCATAAACCACGTCACATTTTTAGTTATATGTGACGTGGTTTTGGAGAAACCACGTCACTTATTTGGCTAATAAGTGACGTGGTTTCTTGCCAGAACATTTCACGTCACATGTTTATAAACATGTGACGTGGATTATTTTTTTTTTAAATTAAATTTTAATATTTTCATGTGATCCCATTTTCTTTTTCTTGTTTTTGCTGTCTCAGAAAACAGATTCACCACAATAGCAATCAACCAAGCTAACATAAGTAATCAATCATACTAACCATATATAACTTGTGTTTACTACTACTTCACAAATTAACCATTAGTGTTACACAATTTAGTATTTTATACAATGATCAATCATCTCTACTAACCAAGACTAACCAATTCCGAAAGCAAATATTCAGCAACATTCTCACGAATTGAATCAAGATCTTCATCTGTAAATGCGTTGATATCATAAAACTGCAACAATAAAGATGTGATTATCAATGCAAAGAAATTATATAAAACATTATATATTTATGTATTAACTGTATCAATCATACAAGAATTTAACTTGTACCTGTGAGAATGATCCGGTTCGTTCACTAATAATAATGTCAAAAATATATTTCATGACGTAATATCCGCACTCCTTATTAGTCGGTTGCCTAGGGCACTTCAATCACAAGAAACGGTATAAATTAATAGCAATCAATTTAATAAATCTCAATTGACTAACATTGAAAGAATTTAAATCAAAAGTACTTACTCTAGGTCTTTGTAGCACGACATCTTGATGTTCTTGACCAGTTTTTTCCATTGAATGCCACTGAGATATACCCCTAAAATGGAACCAAAATGAGTACATATATATATGTGACTAATTTATTTGGGACACTAGTATATAATAAAGATATTAACACTACTCACATCGATAGGAGAGTTCTATGATAGGGGGTTATATTGCGCCTCAACGAGTCAAACCAAACCAGACAATGATCCCTAGGGCAAACGACAGCTAGTGCCCAGTGCTTACTGAAAGACATTAAAAATAATCATAACATTTACAAATGTGTATAATGATGAAAAGTTGGCAAAAGGAAACAATCAAACTTACTCTTCAAGAATAGGTGCAAAATAGATAGTTCCCCGGTTCACCGACATTTGATGGTTGACGTATGCCTGCATGTTGTCATCATAATTCCTCTGCTCCGCCGGGGTATTGAAATTATCCCTCATCACCAATGCCATTGGACTGAAGAATCTGTATTGTCCCCTGCCTAATCTGTTACACAAGCTGTGGAAGTACCTATATATCATAGACAAGTTGAAATCAAAAAGGGATTTAATAAGAAATACAACTGAGACATAAAAAGTAACGGTCATTTATTACATAGTCGCTAACTCAAGCCATCCAAGGTCAATTTCCTGCAGCAGCAAAAACTCCCTGATATCTTGGGAACCTTGAAGCAAAAATTGGTATGTACGGTCAGGACTGACTACTCCTGGAGGCATCGTAAAGGGCACAGACTCCAAATTTGGCTGCATCTCCCGTAGGAGCTGGAGAGAAGGATATTCGTCTGAAAAGGTCTGCAGGGAGATGGAAAAAATCATTGTTATGTTATGCCTAAACCAGAAAAATATCAAACAAGCAGTCTCAAGACTTAAGTGTACATACCACATCAACCGGCGGGTCCGGCCCCTTTTATGGTGATATGGGTTAGAAGAATCGATTTCTGATTTGGACCAGTTACCTGTATATATTGGAAAAGGTTAAAAATAAAATCTCCAACAAGATTCAACAGAAGAGCTAAATGGTTTTGATACTCCTCTCTACATACACTTCACTTGACACAACCAATAATCAACAAACCAAAGAATTAGACTTCAAAATAATACATTTAAAACCATACATGCAAAACCACGGAATCAATTAATGTTTAAGAAGAATAAGGTAGTGAACACTTAGAAATATTAAATCAATTACTTCCATATTTCAGACAACTAATTAATAGTTAGAAACACAACCTCCTTTCTTTACAAAACCATTGATCAAGACTAAATTTCCAAGCATAATTCACAAAACACAAATCAAACACTAAATTTCCAATAATCAAAATGTACATCATTTCTCAAACTTAAGCCTATTACTTTTTAATTCAATTTTAGTTACCAATAACAATGTCTTTTGAATTAATCTCTTAGCACATTAACCTCCATATTTGTTTTAGCTCAATAAAACGTTGATCACCCAAAGTTCTAGACAAAATCAAATTAGCCATTCTTTTAATTCCCTTTTCAGCCTAATTAAGAACATAAGCCATACCATTCTCTTACTAGTCCTTAATTATTTAATCAATGATTTACACTTCACTAATTAACATTTAAACATCATCACCTCTTATCAATATATTGCAGCATAATCACCCAAATAATGTATATAGAAACATATCAATCAAAAAGCATTTCTAAACACCATTATACACTTGTACTATTTGTTTTCCCCCTTATTAGATTAAACCCAGAAAATCACAACTAGCAATTCAAAGAATTGCAAGAAAATCAAGAAATGAAAACTAAACAAATTAGAGACGAACTGGGCACTAATGAAAACAAATTAAACAAATTAACAAATTAATTAGACGAACTGGGCAGCATTCCAAAATCAACAAGAAATCAGAGACAACTGGGCACTAATCAACTAAACAAATTAATCAAAACAGAGCAATCAAACTTAGAAATAAACACAACAAAATGAAAACGAAAATGCAGGGGAAAATGAGTTCACAGAAATTTCAACATAATGCAAGGAAACCAACACCCACCAGAACCCAGAAAACGAAAATGCAAGGGAAAAGAAAACCAAGAACACAGAAACGAAAATGCAAGGGAAAAGAAACCAAGAACACAGGATTTGGACGAAAATGGGGAAGATTTTGCACCTGATTGCAGAGAGCTGAGGGAGAGAGCTGAGAGCTTCTTCTTCAACCGAAGCTGAGGGAGAGAGCTGAGGGGTGAGGGGTGAGGGAGAGAGGAGAGAGCTTAGGGATTTGGAGGGAGCTGAAGGTTTCTGGGCGCGGGCAAAATGAAATTTGGGCGATGAAGACGATGAGGCTTAAATCAGGTTTTGTATTTTCTTTTTAAATTTAAAGAAACCACGTCACATATAGAAAATATGTGACGTGGTTTCTCCAAAACGACGTCACATATATCTAATATGTGACGTCGTTTAGGAGAAACCACGTCACATATTTTCTATATGTGACGTGGTTTCTTAAAAACTAAAAAAAAAATGAAACCACGTCACATATTTTATATATGTGACGTGGTTTCTAAAAAGAAAAAAAGAAAAGAAAACCACAAACCACGTCACATATATTTTATATATGTGACGTGGTTTCTTAAAAATTAAAAAAAATTCCCTGATTATCTATGAAACCACGTCACATATTTTATATATATGACGTGGTTTATTAAAAATTAAAAAAAATTCGAAAACCTGATTATTTACTACAAACCACGTCACATATTTTCTTTATGTGACGTGGTTTATTGTAAAAAAAATTAAAAAATTGAGGAAAACCACGTCACATAATTATAATATGTGACGTGGTTACTCATACCCATTATCCACGTCACATTTCTGCCATTATTGTGACGTGGTTTCTTCTTCAGCATGATATTTAATTACAAAAATGCCACCAAGCTCTTTTCAATGTCCGTTTTATAATTAAGTGACGTGAATTAGGGACAAGAAATGGGCTTTTTGTAGTAGTGTCTTTCAAGGGTCAAGAGCATAGATGGATTGAAAATTTATGTTCCCAAAAGCAATGACGGTGATTTCTGCAAAACCAAAAATGTTATGTATAAGGAGGATTTTAGGCACATTATGTAGTAGTTCTTTATTACATGGATATCTTAGTGGACATTATGTAACTATTCGAATACTGATTGACATAGTCATTTTTGTTGTTTAATCTTTGTTTGTTAGATTTGTTCTCGTTGATATGCATTTTGATGTTGTAGAACAAGTTGCTTCCCGCGCATCGCAAGGGGAAGAATGTACTAGTTTGATCAATTCCTCAACATATATTCTGTGATTGCTAATTACTTCATACATCTGTACACCAACCTCAATTCTTCATTCTAGTTATAGCCTAAAACTTAGGATGCTACACTTTGAAAGCCTAACGGTGCTTGTTTTGTCACAGTAGATGGCGACTTCCTTGAAGTTGATCTAATATCTTGCAATTGTTGTTTCATCTATAATACTTTGGCACAAGAACAAGCAGCTACAATATATTCAGCTTTAGTTGAGGTTAGGATACTATACTGTACTTCTTGCTTAACAAAGTAGTAATCTTACAAGGAACTGGAATTGGTCACTTGTACTTTTCCTTTCTTTCTTATACCCAACATGACCCAAATCTGAATAGGCAATGAGATACCATTAGGGCTGCTCATAAGTGTCCCGTCCCGGTCCGTCCCAGTCCATTTGGGACGGGACAGTCCCATCCCAAAAGTTTTCGAGAAGGGACAAATCGGGACGGGACCAAAAAAAATTCGGGACGGGACGGGGTCGTCCCGTCCCGAATATAGGTATTATATAATATATATTTTAAACAAAAACATGACATGTGTCATGTTCTGGTTTGTGCCTTTTTATTTTTTTAAAAAAAAACCCTTACTCACTCTAATTCTCACACACACGAGTAGACGCAGACGAATCCCCCCTCACAGCATTCAATTCAGATTCGCCAGCCCTAGTCCTCCCTTCACCAAAAACCCTCAACTCGCCGGTCGCCGCCGCAGACGCATCCTCCCCCCCGCAGAGTCGTTGTCGCCACTCGCCACAACAAGCCTCAGTTTTGGGAGGAGGAGGCTTCACACACGGCATTGGCATCACACACGACATACCCGTATCCGCCATCCCCAAAATCCCCAAATCACACACTCCTTCATCGATTTCTCTCACTCTTTCTCTCAATCTTGTTCTCTGTTTCCTCCTTCGTCACTGAGGTAAATCCTTCTCCATCGCCATCACTTTTAATCTTTTATCCCATTGTTCTATTCTATAACAGTTGAGACCTCCAAGTATTTGCATTCAAATGCAATAATCACACTATCTATTTATGCTTGAAAATCCTTGTCTACGTACGAATTTGGTGATTATATGACGTTTGCAGATCTCCTTCCACTTTTCTTTTCATTCTGTTCTATCGAATTCCATGGTTCTGTGTAAATTCTGGAGAAGACACCACATTAGCGACGAGAACTGTGGAAATTAATCTTTGCTTAGCTGATATTGCTGAATGGTTTACTCTTGGGATAAAAAATAACATTTTTATTAATTCTTGGTTCTGAAATATGAAAGTTAGAGACTGTGGTTTGGTCTTAGTTTATGAATATGAGCTATTGATTCTGATATATGATTCTATTGATTTAGTATTAGTTGCTTTGATTACATCTTCCACATCGACTTTGATGTCCTTAGGTGTTTAAGGTTGTTTAATCCCTTGTTTTAATCCCTTATCTGAGGCTGAGATGTTTAAGGTTGTTTAATTGATGGCTTTGAATTAATGTTTTTGTCATTTTCATTTCTCCAATGAAGGCTTATGTGAAGGCTCAAAACTCAAAGGCCTACTTTAAGAGATATCAAGTCGGGTTTAAGAGAAGAAGAGGTACAATTGTTGTTTATCTTGGTCTTATTTTTGCATTTTTTATGTGGCTGTTTTTTATGTATACTTGTTGGGAGATTTTTTTATTCTCACCATTTCAGAACTTGTTGTATGTGTAACAAGTCAACAACTAGAATTGCTATATCACAGATGGTTTCTTTTGTATGTGACCTTAAGTTGGGATGTTTCTTTTGCTTTTACATTGAATGTTAACATTTATTTTGTGGGAATAAAGATGGTGGTTGAAGGTCGAAATGAAATAATCGAAGAAGAACTAGAAAGTCATGGAGAAAGTAAAGCTCCAAGTCAGACAACAGTGCAAAATACATGTAATGAAGTGGGAGAAGAAAAAGAAAACACGGTGCAAAGTACAAGTGAGGGAAAGAGAGAAGAAAAAGAAGAGACGGGGCAAAATACAAGCCAGGGAAAGAGAGATGAAAAAGAAGAAATTAGTACTACTTCAAAGAGACAAAAATGTGGAGCTTGGCAACATTTTGACTTGCTACCTCGGGAATCACAAGTAGATGGTGAACTACGAGCTAAGTGCAAGTATTGCGGGGTAAAAATTAAATGTGATCCAGTGGGTCAGGGGACAAATGGATTGAATAAACATGTGAAGCGGTGTATGCGGAATCCAAACAAGGCTAAAAAGACTATACAAAGTTTGCTGGCATCTACTCTACAAGGATCCAACAAAACTTTGAGTCACCACCTATTTAATCAAGAGAATTGTAGAAAATCTGTTGCAAAGTGGATTATATTGGATGAAATGCCATTTCGAGTCGTGGAAGGTCACGGGTTTAAACAAATGATGAATGAGATTTTGAACCCCGTTTTCACATCCCTTCAAGAGCAACAGTTACTAGGGATTGCCTAAGGTTGCATATGGAAGAATCAATCAAATTGAAAAGGTATTTTAAAAGAACAAAAATTCGTGTTTCCCTCACAACGGATTGTTGGACTTCTTGTCAAAATGCCAATTACTTGTGCTTGACTGCTCACTGGATTGATGAAGATTGGACATACCAAAAGCGAATTATGAATTTTTGTGTAGTTGAAAATCATAACGGTGAAACAATTGCACATACAATTGAAACTTGCTTGGGATCTTGGAACATTGAAAAGGTGTTCACTATCACAGTTGATAATGCTTCTTCGAATGATTCTGCAGTAGCGAAATTGAAAGAAATATTAAGGCAATGGAATGGTCTAGTTTGTGATGGAGACTACTTGCACTTGCGGTGTTGTGCTCACATTTTGAATTTGATTGTTTCAGATGGTTTGAAGGATTTGCATGACAGTATTGAAGGCATTGCGAATGCCGTTAAATATGTGAGATCTTCTCCCTCCCGGCTTCGTAAGTTTGTAAAGCTTGTCGACAAAATGAAAATTAAGTCAAAAGCACTACTGAGCATGGATTGTCCAACAAGATGGAATTCAGTTTACATCATGTCGGAAAGTGCTATTAAATTCGCTCGTGTTTTTGAAAGGATGAGCATTGATGATTCAGATTACATAGCTTACTTCAGGGATAAAAGGTTAGTTGGTCTTCCTTCCAAATTGGATTTTGACAATGCTGAACAGCTTGTCGTGTTTTTGAAATTCTTCTATGAGGTCACTTTGGAGATGTCAAGATCAATTCGTCTTACCTCAAATCTCTCCTTCCAAAACATAGCTGATGTTTTTATTACCTTAAATGAAAGTGCAGTTGATCCAAATAGTCTCGTATCTAAGATGGCTCAGAGTATGCAGATTAAGTATGACAAGTATTGGGGAAATTTTGAAAATCTTAATCCTTTGTTGGTGATTGTAGCGATACTTGATCCTAGGTCTAAACTAAAGTTTTTAAAGGTGGCTTTTAAGGCAGTACTGTTGGATGACGCAAAATGTGAGAATATGTTGCAAAAAATGTTAAATGTTTTGTATCGTTTGTATGATCATTACACAAGTGTTCTTAGCACTTCTCAGTCCGAAAGCCAGATACAGACACAAGCAAGTGCGAGTACTACTACTACTACTGCTACTACTTCTATTAGTAGTGCTAGTAGTTCTATTCGATCTCATCATCAGTTGAGGCCTAAGCCTTCATTGAGCCGATATTTAAACTAATCTGACGTTGACTATCAGCAAGATAAATATGGAGAAATCCAGAAGTATGTTGACGGTGAGGTACTTGATTGGGGGGAAGACGATTTTGATATTTTGACATGGTGGAAGAAAAATGGTTGTAAGTTCAAAGTCCTTTCATTGATTGCACATGATGTGTTAGCTATACCGGTCTCTACTGTGTCCTCTGAATCTGCATTTAGTACGGGTGGCCGTGTCATTAATGAATACAGAAGTTCCCTATCACCAAAGACAGTTGAGGCACTAATTTGTACACAAAATTGGTTATCTCCATCTAGTTTATGTGAACAACTTGAAGGACTTCACATTGACAACTTCAATGACACTTGTGATGCAGAAGAAGGTAATACATATCCTTTTGTTTTATTTAGTTCATTTGTTTTGCAATGAAGTTGGATTCCATCTAATAAATTGGTTTTTTTCCTCATGTTTTTCTTTGTATGTAGCTGAATCATCAACTACAAATAGAGAGAAATCATCAGACGAATAATCATATGGTTCCTTTATTGTTACCCGCTTGTTTTTAAGGTATTTATTAATTTTAACTCATCATATTAAGTCCTTATTGCTTGTATAATTTATGGCTGACAGAAACTGTAACTTTTAGTCCTAATGTAAAGTCTGGTTGATTTTTCCATGATTGTTACTACTCCCTTGTGTAAAATCGGGTTATGTGTTTTTTGATCCATAATTGAGCGCAAGCAATGTATAGTATTAAAGTACGATTGGCATTTAGTGGCAATATGTATATGTTATGCTTGACTGATTAGCTTTCTCTTGTATTTCTTCCAGAGATTTTTTTGTGGTGGCAGACTTCTCTTTGGCCCTGATGTAGCTTCCATGTTTCTCACAACACTAGAAATTAAAGAAACGCCAAGAAGACATGTTTTTCAGTTATTTTTTTTTGTGGTGGCAGACTTCTTTAATTATTATGTTTTGGTTTATTATGTATTAACATGGAGTGCTCATGATTTAATTATGTAACAAAGTCACCCGCTAAATCAGGATAAGATGCACAATTTTTCTTGTCTATGCAAAAAAAAAAAAGATTTTTGGGTCATAATTTTTTTTAATTGAAAAAAAATTTCGGGACAAGGCCGTCGTCCTGTCCCGTCCCGATCGGGACTGGGACAAGTTCGGGACGGGACGGGAACCCCGTCCTGAACACTTTTCTTCGGGACGGGACGGGGTCATCTCGGTCCCGTCCCGTCCCGTGAACAGCCCTAGATACCATAATCCCAAAGTTTGACTATCAGCTAGATATCTCAAAATTCTATTCACAATCTTGACATGAGCTTCTTTAAGAGATGATTGAAAATGTATGAAATTTGTAGCGCATTCATTTTAAATGTAAAAGTTAGCACAAGGATTTGCTTTAACTCTAAATGTAAGACCTTAGTTTGCTTGTCTTCCAAATATATAACTTCTTTCCTAAATTTTTTTCTTTAATTGCATATCTTAATTGAGTCTGCCAACAAGGGAGCAATATTCAATGGGAAATTATTAAAATCAGTGTTTTAAAAAAACTAATCCACATTTTGTATATTTAACTAATTAAATTAATTTTTAAAATTTCTGCAACTGTTAATCTAATTCATAGATTTAAGAGCTGAGTGTGTATGTAAGTAGCAATCATCGTTTATGTTGAGATCAATTACATGTTATTTTTATTTTTAATAAATAGATTTGTGCCTATAAAGATATAATTCCTGCTCTGAAAGGAATAATTTAAAAGGGCGGTATCGTCGGGACCTTTGTTTTATTTGATTGATGGGTCACTCTTTGGGACACCCTACCCTAATGCATTTGCTTTCAAGTCAACTCAAACTCCCCTTCGTGTGAAACCTCTTATTTTATTATTTCTAAATTAATAATAATAACAATGAGGCCAAAATTTGTCGGAAGTTTAGAAACATTTTTCTTGGCTATCACAATCTGAAACATTCATAATAATATTGGATACTTTTGTAACAAAAATTACAAACTCACTCACATGACGTAGAATTAATTTAGAAAAAAATAAATTTGGAGGAATGATAAATGTGGCATCAGCCATTTTCATGATAAAACCTCAGTTAAATTATCTATAAATTTAAAAAGATAAATACATGATGGCATTTTATTTGCTAATATAAAAATTGAATAATTTAAATTATGACATGTTTTATTTCCATAAGAATATATTGAAACAACATAAAAATAAAGGCAAAAGCATGGCAGGAAGTCCCTTTTTTTTTTTTTTTGTTGGCCGAGGCAGGAAGTCCTAAGTCCTAACAAATTTAGTTTCATTAAAAGAAAGATATCAACATTGAAATTTTAGATATTGAAAAAATATTTCAGAAAACAAACATATTGTGTTTAATTTCTACAAATAATAATTTTTCGCACGACAATATCATTCAAGACTAATCATGTTAGGATTTTAAGACTAAACCTATACTTTATGAATAAAAGAAAATAAATCTTTTTTGTTGGAATTTAAGAGTACAAACTTAAATCTTTTATAGAATTATAAAACTAAAAGTATTGTTTACTAAAGATAATAAAAATTTCATTCTGTTATATCTATATAAAATAGGAATATAATTTATATTAGAATATTCCTTAATCCCTAAATTTAAGACCTAGTTCACTTTTTTTTTGGAACAATTAAGAAAGCTAATCGAGCCTCTTAATTATAACGTATTTTGTATATTATTAGATTATAAGTTAACTAAACTAGTTTAAAAAAATTCAAATAAATCAATTTAAAAAAAACTTATTTAATATTCTCCAATAAAAAAAATCTATTATATCCTGTCTATATTTAAGAGAGGAATATTAATAAAAACTACCGTACTGCATTGTTGATGAAGCCATAAATAAAGTACTTTACTAGATTAAATCACGGAAGCAAGGCGACAAAAAGAGAGTGAAAGAACAAGCAAGTAATAATTAAGCGGGGCTGCTCTGTCCAGGATTAGAAGCTAAAAAAATGTCAGTCACATGTATTATTGATTGTTTTTGGACTGTGATAGATACACACACATTTATTTTTATTTTTTTATTTTTTTAAAAAAAAGCAGCGCACAGATAAAGAAACAGCTAGCAATTTCAATTTTTTTTCAACTTCCATTGCCATCTTCCAATCCCAATCCCAAATCAAAATCATACTTCTGCACTCTGAATTGAATTGATTCCTGCATATATATTTATAATTATAACAGTGTTATAAATGGGCGTGCATTGTTGTGGAGCCTACTTCTTCTCCCACCACACCGTACCCTATTCACCACCTTCACTAATAGCCTTCCATTAATTTCTCACTATTTTCTCCTCACACAGCTTACAAGTTACAATCTCTCATTCTACATTTTCCCAGCAAGTTGTTTCCACAAAATTGGGCGGCACCAGTGATGAAAAAAGGCTTGAACAGAGAAAGAAAGAGAGAAGTGCATGCTTTCTCAAGAACAGTACACTTGCCACTTGAGAAGAATCTGATAGGTGGGGGATTTTGTAGTCATTTTCAATCCATTTCTTCGTTGATATTTTTTTTTTATTTTTCTTTTTTTTTTTGGGGGAAATGTTACTTTCCCTGATCGATGGAGATAAGAATTTCTTGAATATCTCAAAAAAGCCCAGACTTTCGGCCATTTTGGTATTTGCCTGATTAGTAAGGATATGATTGATTCCACCTCTGGATGATGATGATGTTTTTGAATGTGTTTAGAAATAATATATTTTATAGGTTTTTTTTTTCTTTTATTTTACCTTTATTCTTTTCTTTCTTCTCACTGGAATGGTACTTCTGAATTTGAGTAGCTCCTACTTTTGATGCTTGAACGTTTTTGCATTTCTCATGTTGGTGGGAGAAATCTGAGATTTAGTTAGCTGGAGGTAAAGTTGTAAATCTACGAAGCCATGTTTTAGCTTCTAAGCTTCGTCGGTGTTTAGATCTGAACCATTGTCCTGTTTTAGCAATACTATTTTTTAATTCGATTAATATTGTTCTTTTGTACTTTTCTGCTTTGGTTCTAGATGGAAAGTATTTCAAGTTTGGTCGGTAAATTCATTAACTGCAAATTCTATATCTTGAGCTTGGCTATGTATGTTCCTAATCCTAGCAACGGCAAATATCCCAAATAGAATATCCGCACTGTTCCTAACTGTTGTCTTCTATCTCTCTGATATATTAGGAAAGATTTTTTTCACTGACAAAGACTGTATTTTGTTCACTTCTCCAGACCTCTAGTTTGTGCGTGCATGGGCTTTGATATGTTCCATTGTCGTGAAACATACAAATATGGGTATGGATATTCAAGAAGGAAACTCCACATTTGGGTCCCTCAGAGCCATAACTTCTAGGAATACGTCGTCGTCATCTTCTGTATTTTATTCAGCAAATCAGTCACCTTTCTTCTCTCCTAGAACATCAACCAGCCAATTATCAGAATCTATAAGGCTTGAAGCTTCAAGTGACAGCATTCGTTTAGATGCTGCTTCCCCAAGCACTAGTGTAGTTGTTCCTGAACCATTGCACCTTGGAAATGTTAAATGTACCTTATCAGATGTGCCTGCATCTCCAGTTGGCGGTAACTCTGGTGATCTGGAGAAGCAGGATTGTGTATCTTCTTCAGTTGGCATATCTGGAACTAGTGCATCTAGTTACTGCCAAACCAACGATGATGGATATTCTGGGAAGAAAGAAAAGAGGAGAAAGAAAGGAAGGAGCCAGAGAACCTCATCGACTCCAGGTTCCATTTCTTTATCTTCTTATGGACTGAGGAGTTACGATGTCTTTATAGGTTTACATGGCAGGAAAGCAAGCTTACTTCGATTTGCCAATTGGCTTCGTGCTGAGTTAGAAATTCAAGGCATCAGTTGCTTCATGTCTGACAGGGCTCGATGTAGGAACTCTCGCAAGCATGGAATTGTTGAGAGGGCTATGGATATTGCTTCATTTGGGATTGTAATTATTACAAGGAAGTCTTTTAAAAACCCGTACACCATTGAAGAGCTGCAATATTTTTCTTGCAAGAAGAATTTGGTACCTGTTTTCTTTGATTTGAGTCCAGCGGATTGTCTTGTGAAGGATATGATAGAAAAGAGGGGTGAGCTGTGGGAAAAGCATGGAGGAGAACTCTGGCTTTTGTATGGAGGATTGGAACAAGAGTGGAAAGATGCTGTTCATGGCCTTTCTCGGGTGGACGAATGGAGATTGGAAGCTCATGATGGCAAATGGAGAGATTGCATATTGAAGGCTGTCTCATCATTAGCCACTAGGCTAGGCAAGAGAAGTGTAGCAGAATGCTTGACAAAATGGAGAGATACAGTAGAAAAGGAAGAATTTCCTTTTACTCGAAATGAAAATTTTATTGGAAGAAAGAAAGAACTTTCCCACCTGGAATTTATGCTTTTTGGTGATATTCTTGGAGACTCAGAGCAAGACTATATCGAGCTTAAGGCTAGAACTAAGCGAAAGAACTCAATTATTGGTTGGGGCAAGGGCAATGTGTTAGATGAAAGATGGAGGGAAAGGCATATGGGGAATCGCAGGAGGAAAGAAAAAGAACCAGTTGTCTGGAAAGAGTCAGAAAAAGAGATTGAAATGCATGGAACTGAATTTGCTCAGAGGTACTACCAGTCAAGGCTCAAATGCCATGGAAAGTATACCAGGCGAAAAATAGCAATGAACACTTTGCATGGGAAAGGAATTGTTTGTGTGTCAGGGGATTCCGGAATTGGCAAAACAGAGCTTATCCTTGAATTTGCTTATAGACATCATCAGAAATACAAGATGGTTCTTTGGATAGGAGGGGAGAGCAGGTATATCAGGCAAAACTTTCTCAACCTTCGGTCATTCCTAGAAATTAATGTTGGAGTTGAGAATGGCTCAGAAAAAACAAGAATGAGAGGCTTTGCAGAGCAAGAACAGGCAGCTATTTATAGAGTTCGCAAAGAGCTTATGAAAAATATTCCATATTTGGTGGTCATTGATAACTTGGAAAGTGAAAAGGATTGGTGGGATCACAGACTCATAATGGATCTTCTTCCTCGTTTTGGTGGGGAGACCCATGTAATTATATCAACACGCCTTCCTTTCATTATGAACTTGGAGCCTTTGAAACTCTCATACTTATCTGGTGTTGAAGCAATGTCTTTAATGCTTGGAAGTGGCAAGGATTACCCTGTTGCAGAGGTTGATGCACTAAGAACAATTGAAGAGAAACTTGGGAGGTTAACTTTGGGCCTCGCCATTGTCAGTGCAATCTTGTCAGAGTTACCTATAACTCCTACCAGGCTTTTGGATACCATAAATAGAATGCCTCTGCAAGACATGTCATATAATGGTAAAGAAGGACAGTCATTGAGGCAAAACACTTTCCTCCTGCAACTTCTCGAGGTTTGCTTCTCGATATTTGATCATGCTGATGGGCCAAGGAGCTTGGCATCTAGAATGGTCCTGGTGGGTGGATGGTTTGCCCCATGTGCAATTCCAGTTTCCTTACTGTCGGTTGCTGCTGACAATGTTTTAGAAAAGCATCATAGGGCTTTCTTCTGCACAAAATTACTGCAAATTCTGGCATGTGGATTTACATCCTCATTCACCAAAAAATCAGAATTGGAAGCATCTTCTCTGCTGCTAAGATTTAATATTGCAAGAAGTAGTACCAAGCAAGGCCATATCCAATTCCATGAACTCATCAAACTTCATGCTAGGAGAAGAGAAGTAACTGGATCTGCACAGGCAATGGTTCAAGCTGTTATCAATGATGGGTCAATATCTCAAAATCAAGAGCATCTGTGGGCAGCATGCTTTTTACTATTTGGATTCGGCAATGATCCCGTGGTAGTAGAGCTTAAGGTGTCTGAACTTTTATATCTTGTCAAAAGTGTGGTTCTTCCTCTTGCAATTCACACATACATTACATCCTCTCGATGCACAGTCGCGCTTGAGCTTCTACGCCTGTGCACCAATGCATTGGAAATTGCAGATGAGGCATTCGTTACTCCAGTTGATAGGTGGTTCGATCAATCTGTTTGTTGGAGGTCCATGCAGATTAAGACAAAGGCTCAGTTAAATCCTTGCCTCTGGGAAGACTTGGCATTATGTAGAGCCACTGTGCTTGAGACTAGGGCCAAGTTAATGTTAAGAGGTGCACAATTTGATGAAGGGGTTGATCTAATTAGGAAGGCTGTTTATATCAGGACTTCAATTTGTGGGGAGCATCATCCAGATACCATATCAGCTCGTGAAACATTAGCCAAACTCACCAGGGTTATTGCCAATGTCTAGATACATTCTTCTTAGGTTCTCTCTATCTTGTAAGAAATTTCCTAATTTACTTATACAAAATGGTCTTTAATAATTAACCAAACTTCTATATACTATTCTATAGATATTTTTCTGCAGCATTTTGATGAGATGCCTTCCATTTCAGAATGGTGTACATAATTTAGTTTGTTATTGGCCCTTTATAATGCCTTCATTCTATGCTTCAATCCTTCTAATGTAAGATCCTTTTGGTAGCTCGGTACTAATTTTTCGTGGTTCAGGTTGAAGTTTCTTTTTTTTAATAATCTCATTATATGCGAACTTGCTGATGATGGGCTCTCAGAACTGGAAAATGGTTTCATTTACTCACAACATTAGATGTATGAAAGGTTTCATTTATTTCTCTTGCATCTCAAGGACCTGCCTAAGATGATTATGTAGTTGTGCCTTTAAAGCAACAAACAAGATTGGTAGCACCATGGCGTGAGAAATTCTCTTAAGTGCAACCTTATAAATTGTAATCCCAAATTATTCATATTGATTTAAATCCAACCAAGGAAAAAGTACAAGGAACATTAAATAATGAAAAAAAGGACAAAAATAGTTCTGACAAAATATAAAGCAATTTCTTCAAGCGCACCTCTCAGCTTCTGTTTGGCGAAGACAAATTTTTTTTTTTTTTCCACTGAGAGATGAGTGTTATAACCGAAAATTCAAGAAATGACAATGAAACAAATACAAGCTCAAATGCAGAATTAAAATAGGGGTTAATACAACTTGTGCACCTTAATCTTTTACTCAATTTTGGTTTTGGTCCTTAAACTTCAAAATCGGTGGTTTTGATCTTTGAACTTTCAGTCAATTTTAGTTTTGGTCCCTGAACTTTAGATTGATAATTTTAGTCCTACAATTTTGTGTCATTTATAACCATTATTGGTCCTTGATTTTTAATTTTTTTTTTTTTAAATTTCAAAGACCAAAACCATCGATTTTAAAGTTCGTAGATCAAGACCAAATTAACCGAAAGTTGAAGGACTAGAACCACTAATTTTAAAATTTAGAAACAAAAACCAAATTTGAATCAAAGTTTAAGTACTAGAATTTGTATTAACCCATTAACATAAACGGCCTCATGAAGCAGAGCAAGCACCGTTACTCATGGAGAACCGGAGATTGTGTAGAAAAGTAGAAAACAGACCGAAGATAGAACGAAAATCCAAAAAAAAAAAAAAAACAATGAGACAAACAAAGTGCAATCATGGCAATACTTATTCTGTGGCTGTTACAACCCCAATGCATCTTGCCTTGTGGGATGACAGGGGTGTGAGTTTGGGTTATGGTGTGAGCCAGGTGCATGGTGGAGAGAGATTTTTGCATATTTTTTTTCAAGTCTGACTCTAATGAGATAAAATGAATATATGTGTTTTTGTAGAAAGAGTTCATTTTATTATGAGATATTGAAAATAAAATTGGTTCAGACAGTGAATCAAGAACCAGTGATTTAAATCCAATTATATTGGTCATAATCAACCTTGAAAAAATATACATATTTGTTCATTAAAAAAATAATGAAAGAGAGTGAATTAGTACACACTGTTTCCATTAGATAGAGTTTGATAATGGATAGATATACACAACCTTACCTTACAAGTAGGGGTGTTCAAGCATCGGGACAAAATCGGGACACCCCTATCCCAAATCCGAGTACCAGAAGAAGGCAGGGGAGCAATTTGTGTCCTGGTCTTGGTACCACCGGAATGGGATCGGGACCAGGATCAAGGAGTCCTAGTTTTCTCAAATATAACCCCATTATACTAACCAATAAACATTAAAAATGAAGTGCATGTGCGTATTTATGTCTTGTTTATTAACAATATATATATATAGTATAAATAATTTTTCTTATATATACTTTCGTGTAAACAAAAGATTAATAGTTCAATAACCATTTTGTCCAATAAATCATCTATATCTATTTCCGAAATCCTGAAAATATTGACAATTAAATAGGACAACAACCAAAATAAAAATTAATTTAAAAAGGTAAACGAAGAAATGAATATTTTGATTAGGGAAAATCAACTGATCCTGGTATTAGATCTTGTTGGTGCCAAAAATTCCGGTTCTAGCTAGCAGGTCCGGGACAAAGCCAAGATGGTTGAAACTATGACACTTTGAACAGCCCTACCTACAAGAGGAAAAGCTATTGCAAATATTTGAAACCATGACCTCTAGGTCACACTAAGAACCTTACATTTTAGGGCTCTACTATGAAAGATAATATTTATATAGAGATGTATTAAATGAAAGGGTAGGGATGTAGTCAATGCAAGATGATGATTCGTGCTTACTAAAAATTCCCGTTGTCTTATCTCAAGTAAATAGAACAATTATCTATATCATCAGAAGACCGCTCAAGACTTCCCCCTTTTTTTCGGGTAAGAACCGCTCAAGACTTCTAATGTTTTATAGATGCATGTCTTGCACAAATATTTACAAAAATATTAATAAAACACAACATTGAAAGTATACATTCGTACAATTCTCCAATATAATTAACAATCTTTGACGCCAAAATCATCGTTAACTTCATTTACATTTGTAGCTTGCAAGACAATAGGTGCTGAACAAAGTAAACCATAACCATTAGTACGTAGCATCATCATTCTTATCTCCATTACCTATTTATGACGATAATTAATATTAAAGTGTATAAAAACAATCATATACTTTTATAAGAATAGAATCTTAACAAGAGATAGAAACCTTCATTATTCCACACAAAAGTTTATGGACCTGTCTTCATTATTAGTGACACTTTCAAAATTTGCCACATCAACAACATCAAAATTAGGAGTTGGATCTTCTTCAACGATCCAAATGTCTACTTCGTCAATGATTTAAAAATATATAGGTTCATAGCTTGTGCTTCAACAATTCAACTTACTTAATTTATAACAAATAAAATCAAAGTGGTCAAATATAAATTCTATGAAGTCTATCATCAATGAAATTAATCTTCAATAAAAACTTTTACAATATCTAAGATTACCTATGCTTTAATAATAGATTATAGTTTGTAAAAACCAAATCATTTAGCCTTTGATGTTCCAACCCTTCTTTTGGTATGAATATGCTCAAATAAACTCCAATTTCTCTCACAATTAGAAGACAAAGTTTGGCTAAGAAAATGTATGGCAACACAAAAAATGGGTAATGTGGCGCCATTTTGTGGCCTTTCCCATAGAAAATGTAACATATTATGGAATGGAGTTCTAATGCTATGTTTCCTCTGAGAAAGTAAAAAATCAGAAACAATGAAAATTGGTGCCTAATGTTGCATCACATGTTCTCCCCTTTTTAATTTTTTTTTTCAAATAGGGATAATGTGGCCATTAGCCCCTATTTTGATTTTAACTATATACCATTTGTATTCATTAATTAATTCAAATTTTTGATGATATTGTTGCAGTGAATTATGTACCTAATAATAATAACAATGATTATGATTACTACGTTATGAGAATAATAAAAGGTGTTGTATCTCATAATGCAATGAGATTTCTGAAGATGTAAGCCTTTTTATTTTAGTTGACTTTATATATGTTTTTACTCAAATACACTCTGTAATAGTTAAAATTTAAGTGATTTTGATATGTTAAGTAAATATTGTGTAGTACTATGAAGATGATAGTAGCACCAAGGTCACAAACTTTCAAATAAATCAACTACTCGAAGAATGGTGCCACTATTTGTATTGACTTTTCAATCAATAGCTAGCTAGCTTGTTGACAATTGGAGATTTGATTTTTATATTAGTTATATAATGTAAATTCATATGTACTAGATCAAGTAAATATATAGTAGTGATATAAGTTCATCAATTCAGTGTTAAGTATCTTAATTATCTTTGTATTAGTGTCGTGTATATCTATGATACATGCATGAATTAGTCTAAAGGGTAATTTCTCTTGATTTTGTAAAGACCTTAATTGGTCCCGGATCTGTATATATTTTTGTAGAATTTTGAATGCAGGATGTATAGGATTTTCAAAACTATAATTTTTTTAAAAGAATTAAAGTTTTACATAGCATTTTTTTCAAGCAAACTCTTTGTAATATGTAAAATAAAAAAAGTTTCAAATGTTGCGTTTTTTATCGAAAATATGCTACATTACACCTGGCCTAATGTAGAATTCTTTCAAGAAAGAACCACATTAGTGCCACCTAATGTAGTGTTTATTAAAGCTACATTAGCCTTTTGTAGTGGTGGCTTTTAAATCGTTTGGAAAACGCTATATTATCTTAATAAAACGTTTGTTTCCCCATTTCTGTTATAGTGTATGATCTTCCAAAATTGGAAATGGGAATTCACATTCATCAGACTAATAGTAACAATTCGGTTCATAAAGATCACACCACAATGCATTCAGCAATAATTCTTTCTGCATTGAAAAGTAGATCCAAAGAGCTTCTTGTTGATATGTGAATTATCAAATTTAGAGTTGAATGGAGAGATTTATGACTACTCAAAGTTGACCTTTGAACCAAGCTTGCTTGAAATCTGCAACCTAGAACAAAGTTTGAAGCTGACCCAAGTTTCTTGGAAGCTTTGTCATAATTCTCTTTGGTTTCTATTCGTGCTTCAAGCCATTGATAAATTCCAAACAAGAAAAGAAGCATTAAAACGAAAATTGCAAGTTTTTGGAAAGAAAAGAACTTTATGCTTGATGAATGCACAATATTTTTATAAACTTTTCATGGTTAAATCTTTGGATTATTGCATTTCTTGGGGTAATTGTACCTAATTAGGATAAATTCCGAATTTTGTACACTTTGTTGGAGTTAATACTGATCAAGGGCAGTTTGAGCATAATTATCATGATCTGTTCTTTAACCAATCTTCAAGAACATCTTGGTGCTGCCTTAAGTCCAATTCTGTTACAAATCATGGAAGAAACAAGCCCAAATTGAAGAACCAAGTTTTGAAGAAAAGCTAGACAGAGCAAAAAGAAGAGACTACCCTCTTTGCATGGTGTGTCGTGGCACACAAACTTGTTTACCACGGCGAAGCAACTAGAGAGGCCAAGAAGGCCTTTCTGCCTCATGTAGCATGGCATGCGAGCTGATACTAGTTAGGGCATAATTGGAGGTGATATTATTAGGTGTAAGCTCAAAATCTTCAGCTCCCAAGCCCCTCTTGCTCGAAAATAATACCTCTCCCAGGGATTCTCTCCATTTCCTTCCATTCCCTCTCCAAATCTTCATTTCACCACTCACTTCCAACCGCAATAATCTTTCTGATTTTCTTGTTCTACTGCCATCCAGTTTCCATTCCCACCACATTTCTTCTCCATCCTTCTTCAGTCATGGAGGTAACTGTTATGGACACTCTTGGGCACGAAAATTCAAGGATCAGAGGCTAGATTCTTTGAGCTTTGGAGGTGTGAAGGTGGCTCTAGCTTCATGGACCAACATAGGGGGTTCCTAGTCCACAATTGCTTTTTTCCGTTGTATTTGACTTCTACTTTTTTCTGTTGGTCATGTATTTTGTTTTAATACACTAGATATGTGGTTGCTATCTAAGTTTGTGAACCATTATGTGTATGCTTTTATTTTAATGTGATTTAAATACAATGGCCTATCTACTTGTGGTTGTATTCTTGGTTATAGCTATTTTAGTGGTTGCTAGTGGTTATAATCAATTTCCTTCACCCATGAATGTTGTAATTGCACTTTATAAGAGCTACAATTGCATTTGTTTCAAAGCTTTTCATATGCCAAGTGGATTTTAACAATTTCCCTTGTTGAGAATTATGAATGTGATTTTTTGATTAATTCTTGATTAGAGTAGTTGAACCCTAGTGATTGCTAAGGGTTTTTAACTAGACTTAGTTAATTAAACTCCCACTTATTATTTTAAAGAAGCATTTGAGCCACCATAGCACCCAGGGTTGCAACATATATTGCAATCATTGGATTTAAGTTTGATTTTAACTCCCAAGGTTCATTAGGCAAAGGTTAAAACACTCGAGCACTGGGTTTTATGCTTGATAATCTTAATGTGAAAATGCTTGCAAGTTTCATTTCATGGCTGAGCATCATGGAATTGTATATAAATATGACGAAATGCTCGAACACTAGTGTTCATGCTCTAGCATCACACATTAAGAATGCTTGAGTAATTGTTTTTATGCTCAAGCATTGCGTTTTTGAAAATTTCTAAAACCTCGATGATTGTAAGTTACTCGAAAAGTAGGAGATGTTCATAATGCCTGTGCATCATAATGCTCGAGCATTGTGTGTCAAAGAAAAATTGTTTTGGAGAAATGGCGCTTGCAAGGTACTTGGAAGCATGGACTAAGTAGTTTTCTCAATCATAGTATTTGTTCTTGATTTAACCTTTCCTTAGCTCCTTGGGGGTTAAATGCAAAACTATTTATTAACCAAGGATTGTACTATAGTGGTGTGATCCCGAATCGTCTCATAAGGAACCTAATGACTAACCTAGGAAACTAAATGCCATACACATGAAGTATAAAAAGGGGTTTTATTGGATTTTAGTGTGAAACAAGCAAAATGAGCCTAAATACATTATTTTTTTATCTTTTTCTTAATGAGGTGGAATGGTTGGGTGGGTGAAATGAAGTTAATGCAATGAAATGGATCTCTTTAGTCTAGGTGAGGTGGCAAACATTGGTTCAAATCATTTGGGGTTCAATTCATCCAGTCTAATGATGTAATCCCTAAGCAATCACTTGGGGTCCAATTACTCTAATTTACAACTAATCTGGTGTATCGTATTCATAGCTATCAATTGAGGTAATTGTTAAGGTCCACTTGATGTGTAGAATACTTTGAGTCAAAATACTTGTGGCTCTCATAAAAGTGCAATCATAAAAATTATGAATGAAATCAATCAATTAATCCCACTAGCAATCACTTAAATGAGATTAATTTCAAACAACCAAAATGTAAATAGGAATTAATAACTCAAGTGCTCAAAGCCCAAAATAGACACAAACTAGTTCATACATGATGTGATTAGCTAACTTAGATTTGATTAATGTTTCTTTCCTTTACCAAGCTCAATCTAGTGGAATAATTTCCAACAAAAGAGAACTCATACAATTACACACATATCCTAAATAAATCAACTTGATAGAATCATCAACACATGGCCAAACAACTCAATATCAAGAAGAATTAATCAAACATACATATATAATCTATAAAGTACTTAATACATAATCCAAATCCAAATTAACAAAATCAAACATCAACCATACATATCTAAAATCTCAATCTAATACATAAATCCAAACATCTCCAAGAGAAGTTCAAACAAACATAGAAGAAATCCTAAATATATATGTAGAACAAAGACAAACTCCCCTAATGAAGAACCCATGCTTAAGCCACCATCAACCCTTCCTCAAGAGAGGAAGAACTCCTCAATCAAACATAGAAACTCAAGAGTAGCTCCAAGAAGAAGCCTCATCCTAAAATCCATGGAGAAAAGAGGGTGGAAGATGAAGGAGATAGAGGTGGAAGAAGGATAAGAGAGTTGAGAGGATTTTAGGGTTTGGGAGTGAATGGATGTGGAAAAGATGAAGGAAATGAGGCACGAGGTCGAAATTTAAGTGAGGAAATTGGGTCTAGGTCATTTTGAGTCAGATTATACCAATGAGTACCCTAAAAACAAAAACAAAATATAGGAAAATCACACACCATAATCGCGTATTCACCGCGGCGGACTACACAAATTAGACACTGACTAGTTTGCTATTGTCCACCACGGTGAACAAGACAGTGAGGCTCACTGTCTTGTTGCCTCCGATCTTTCTGTTGCTCGATTGCTCTTCTGATTTCAGCCTATTCTTCATGTGATCTATAAGATAAAACAAAGCCAAGCTAGAATCAATTGTCCTTCAGAAATTCTAACCAAAATAAATAACTAATTATGCCTATTTTACCCCTAATTATTAGAAATCCCAACCAAGTGTCCAAGAATAAGAATTTACTCTAATTTGGTGCAAAACTCCTTAGAATATGCAATAATACAATGATTTTAACTATGAAAAGTGTATAAAAATATGGTGCAATCAGTGCTCAAGCATCATCTCTGAAAATTTCAAACATCATGTCGGAAATTCCGATCCTCAATTTTGAATGCTCTTAATCATGATTTATTTGTCTAACACTTATATATACTTGTTAGAACTTTGTGTGGTCCGCTACATGAATCTCATGTCGTCATTGTGCCATATCAAAAACTATATTTTTGGATAAATTATTACTCAGAAGTTCCTGCTAAATAACTTCCATAATTGTTCTCTTTGGCCATTGTGCAATTAGTTGATGAATTATGATATGTAGGATTAGCCTCGTTGTGAGGTTACTTGAGCCTAATTCACATTCATTAATGCATGCTTGCTGCATATTTCAACTTCTAAAACTTGTTCTAATTCTTGATCAAAATCTCAATAGGATTTATGCATGAAAATGATTAACGCGTTCATCCCATCACCTCCCTTGTCCACACACAAACCCACATCAATTTTCCATTGCCTACCCCTTTGAACCATTCATTGGTTGATTTGCATTGAGTTTAATTGAAAATGTAGCATTTTCTATTGAGTTCAATTGTGATAGCCATTTGTGCAAATATGTATGATGCCATATTAATAATCGAAAAGGAAGTATGAAAAAAAGAAGAATTTGAAGATAAAGAAAAAAAGAAAAAATATAATCAAAAGGAATTTATTTGTATTGCTAACTTGAGTTTAGGATGTTGATTGCTACAATATGTTCATGAGATTATGCATGAATTTCAACCATTTCATTTCATTTCATGTATCATATTCCATATTACCTTTCTCCATCGTTACAACCTAAAAATCCTTATAATTCATGTTTGCTATATTGGTGGGGATTTTATATTTGCTACAATCTTATGGTAAGTTGTATATTAAGCAAGTTGAGTGAAAGAACCTACATGGTAAGTTTAGTTAAACACCTAAAACCTTGAGAGTTCTCACAAATTGTTATTTGCCTTCTAATTACATTATCAATTTTCCCATTGCATGAGTTGAATATTTCACATTTCATTATGCTTTGTCCAAGAGTTCAAAGGTCTCATACCAAGATTAAACATGAGGGAGTAAAGGCTTCACAAATTCCCCTCTACATCTTTTTAACAGACTCCTTACTACTTGATCAATCCTTCTTACTGGTGTATCAAATGGCCTTCTTTGAACGTGTCTAAACCACCTCAAATGATTATCCACTATTTTCTCTTCAATAGATGCTACACCAACTCTTTCTTGTATAAGATCGTTATGAATCTTATCTTTTCTTGAATGACCATACATTTGTCTCAACATCCTTATCTTTGCTACCCCTGATTTATACTCATGTTGTTCCTCTAAAAGCCAACATTCACTACCATGTAGCATTGCAGGTCTTATAGTTGTATGATAAAACTTCTCTTTTACCTTATCTGGAACTTTTCAATCACAAATAACACAATTTGTACTCAATATTTACATATTTTTAATAGCAAATTTGGGAGGATTATTGCATATTCTAGGATATTATATGTTAAATTAGGCATTAATTGTGAATAAGAGTCATAATATTGAGTTAACCTCATTTTGAGTTTAATTTGATTATATTAGATTTTAATCCATTCATTTTAGGAAACTTAACTCTAGGTATTACAATTGTGCATGAATTTTCATTATAGGAACAATCAAAGACGTGTTGAGAAACAATTGATGAAAGTTGTCAAGAAATAAAGCTTACTCGACGTGGCCTCACTAATGCGAGAGCCATGGCAAACCATCGATCTCATACCAAAATTTTGGTTTACTCGTAGGGGCTTTTTTGGTGTGAGAGCCACAAGAAGTCCATGATGCCTAAGATTTTTTAGGTCTTTGAGCCTCAATCCAATTTGCAATGACCTAAACCCATCTTGGAACACTCAGACCCAACTTCCTAAAGTTAAATTTGAACCAAATCTCTCATTTTAGATTCCATTGCTTTACATTCCATCTCTAAACCTAAAGTATCTCATTTCTTTCATCATCCCTATTCTATTTCCATCTTCTTCCACCCTCTTTCTCTATAACTATTTGAGTTGAGATTCCCTTAGAGTTTGCTTTAGAGCATCTATGAGAGGCTGAGGTTCTTGCATATCTTGAGGATGGGTTGAAGTGGCTTGGAGCAGTGGTTCCTAACTAGGGGAGTTTATTTAGTTCTATATGTATTTAGGATTTACTTTATGTGTATTTGAATTTATTATGTTTATTTGTATGTATGAACTTAACTTATCTAATTTGAGTTTGGATTATGTACTGAGTACTTCATTAATTATAAATATGTATTTTGATTAAGCCATCTTGATATTGAGTGGTTAGGTCACTTGTTTGATGATTCTATCTAGTTGAATTAGTTGACATCTAATAGACTCCATTTCGCTTACTTCCACTTTTACAAGCCTACAAGTCCTTTTGATTCATTGCATGGTTGCTTCCACTAGTGGAGATTTTAGGGTTGTTACAAGCATATGGTAACATCCTTAACATCTCCACTATGATTAAGCAAGTTGAGTGGAATGATCTCTATGAGGTAAGAAGGGCAATATGCTTTTATCTTGAGTAATCTATCTTGTTATATCTAATCCAATTGTTTAACCATTTCTCCCTTTACATTTGCTTGATTATAGCTCTTATTAGCTTAAGAAAATTGATTGGTCTAAACCATCAACTCCTTGAGTTATACCTTTGGTCCAAGAGTACAAAGGTGTAAGTGTAGGGGAATTGATTGTACCATACTATTATATGTTTTTCATAGCTAAATTGAGGGAGTTATCGCATAATATAGGATTTTTTGTGAATAAAAGAGCTAATTCTAACACTTTCATACTTGGCTGAGAATTGATGCAATTGGTAGCATAATTGTCATAATTGGTTATTAGTTTTGAATTACTTACTCTCCAGGGCAATTGATATTACCTTACCTTGGTTTGCATTGCAGATCAGATGAAGAAAGAAGATAGAAGTAGATAAGACTCTAGGACACATTGGAATTGGAAGAGAAATATGGGGAAGGCCCTTCTCTGCATTGCTCGCCATGGTGAGCCAACAAGAAAAGCATTTTCCCTATGACCTTGTGAGCCGAGGGAACCTATGATTCTAGCGCAAAATTGATTTGATTTATATGTTTTAAGGGATTCACTTGTTATGATCCAATCAAGAAACCTTATGACCTAACTTCTCCCTTAAGATTTTGACTAAATGAACTTAAAAGGGAGGAAAAACACATTCATTAACTCATTCACTCATCATCCAACAAGAACAAAGTTATCTTCCTCTAATTTCCTATTTTTCTACACAATCCTCCATTTCTTCAGCTCCTCTTCATCTTTAGACAACGGAGGTCAACTTGGAGTAGCTTCTTGGTGGATACAAGCTCTACATGTGTGAATAGGTCTCCATCAAGCTCTCTTTGTGATGGGTTGAAGTGAATTAAGCTAGGGTTCCACAATCAAGGAGTTTATCTTATTCAATTTGAGTAGTTTGATTTCCATTACATGTATTCTTGTTGTTTCTTTGTTGAATAGCTATATTATGTATATGATTGAGATCGAAATTATGTAATTGTTATTTATATACTTGTGTTGATGGATTTGATATTGTGTTAAGAACCTTATCTTGTTAGAATTAATCTCATTTGTAGTCCTAATGGTGTTGTCTAGCTGATAATGTTGGATGGTTTGATCCATTGGCTTGTATTGAGATTGATATCTATTAGAATTTCTATGGTTGAGTTTGTTTATGTTGATTTGCCAAGTTTACTAGTACCTAGGTAACTCTATTAATTGAACTCACCTAAAGGAATTGAAAGTGGTTGGAAATACACAAGAAATGGTGAATTGGGTATTTCAGAAATTTTCTTTTCACACACACTCACTCTTTCTGGATTTCTCAAAGTGATAAGGAAAAGAACTTAGGATTTATGCTAGTTCAGCCATAACTCATACCTATATCCAGTTCTTCAATCTTAGTTTGGTTCCACTAGTGAAAATCAGGATTAAACCAGGTTCCTAAATACCTTTACAATAAGAGAGTATTTTTCTCAGTAATATCACTATATCTCACCAAATTCCTCTCCCCCTTACACTTTTCAAGATAACACCTTTCCCTAGGTTCCAATATTCTACAGTGTTGAACAGAGAAAAATTACATAAAGCTTAATCACACAATAAGCTAATAGAAAATCACTTAAGCTCACACATAGAGAAAATAAGTTGAAGACTTAGAGATTTTTGAACTGTTTATCACATATGGCTTCAAGTGTCTCAGTTTACAGCTTCAGTCTTTAAGTCCTTATATAGCCAATTGAGTTTTTCCTGTTGTACACTTAGCCGTTGCTTGATCATCATTGCAAATCTGGAGCATTTGAATGTGATGAAAGATTCAGATGAAGCCACTCAACCAATCTATGTAAATTTAACTTTGTCAATTGGTTACAAACTGCATCACAAGCTCTAATCTGCCAAAGTTCCTTAACATCAGCTATTAGTAGCTGGATTACTGTAGCTGATATCATACTTTTGCTTTTCTATCTCTTTGCGTCTTAACATTCATTTTCTTGAAATAGATCAAACAAACGTTACAAAAATTCCAAGTTAAATATTAGGAACTTGTAAATGAGGATTCAAAGTAGAATTCAAATATTCCGAGAGAATGCTCGATGGAAGATATGGTCATCAATTGAACTTTGAGTGGTTCCATCGATTGCTTTATTTAGTGCTCGATCATTTTCCTTTACTCAATAAAATGCTCAATGCTATGAAGAATTGCAATACTCGATCAAACTATTAAACATCGATCGAAAAAAATAATGCTTGATAATTGATTCATTCATCAATTATCTCAATTGCTCGATGAAGACATTTATAATCAATGGTCAGTTGGGCTTTCTAAGTAAAAATATGACAATCGATGATCATGTCATTTGATTGTATTTGATTATTACATATTTTTAGCCACTAATTGTAGGAAAATTAGCATTTGTTATAGGCAAGTACCTTGGGAAATAGGCACTTTTGCACTTAGGGTCCAATATAATTAAGTTAGTTGCATATTGATCTTAATTTGGATATTTTAGGCCCTCTACCATGCATTTTACATTTCTAGACTTGATATGCTCTAATTTTTCATTATAGTGCAAAGAAGGAGAATCAAATTGGAAGAAATTGAAAAATAAAAAATATCAAGGTTTATCATGGGCACCCACGACAAGGTCCACGATGAAAGAGTAAAATGGTTCATTGTGGGATTGCACAGTTAGGAGGAAAACTTTCTTCACTGTGTAGCAAGGCCACAGTGAAGTCGAAATCTGGAGCAGTTTTTGGAAACTTCCTATTTTGATCTGATTTGCAATTTTGAGTGATCACATCGTCCCCAAATCTTTCCTATTTGTTGTTGGCAGTCAAAAATAGGCAACTCTAAGCCAATTTGGATGGTTTTTAAGTTGATTTTTGTGCCATATTGAGCTTGAGTGGTGTTATCATTAACATGTTCCTTCAATTAAGGTTAATTGTGTTTACTTGCATGAACTTGGCCCAATTAACCTCTTAATTTCCCAAGAGTGTGAAAAATATGCTTGCCACATGTCTGACCTAACCAAGAGAGCATCCCATTAGTTATCCACTTTCATTCTAAAAATATCAAAAGCAAGTCTTTACATTTTATGAAAAATACCAAAAATATCTACTCTCAACCCTTAGTTTTATTGCTTCAATTGAATTTAATTTTCCCTAGGTTAATTCATTAGACCCCTTGAGAGACAATCCAAAAAAGCACCACTAGTGCAATCCTTGGTGAAATGAATAAACTTGCATTTGAACCCCAAGGCGTGTTAGGTAAAGCTCAAATCATCAATCATCAGATATTAATTACTACTCGATGGCCAATGAAATTCTCGATTGTTCTTCTTCAAGAATTCTTGGGTATTTTGATCATTGGTTTTGAAAAGTAGATTGACAATCGATCAAACACTTAACAATTGATTATTTTCTCTATGAAAATTAATGCTTGATATATGCGCTGTATGCCATCAATGATTGAACCCTGCAATGCTTGATTGCTTACCAAGTCATCAATCATTTTTAACTTAAATTTCAAAACTTATTTTAAAATTATTTTCTAAGTTAAGAAGCCTATAATTTTGTAAGCCTAAGTCATGTTTTGTAATAATCAAAACTCTGAGGTTCAACAAGAATTATGTCAATTATCCAATCTAACCAAGAGTTATTGGATATGCTCTTTAATTAGTTATAATTTATTCCAACAAATTTTACTTTTTTGAAACTTGTTCGAATTAATGCAAGTTAATGTTAATTTTTGTTGTCAAAAAGTTAATGGTAATTAGTCATTGGACTTATTGATGTTGAGTAAGTTGGAGTTGCCCATGCTTGCTTTGATTATAATGGATTCAATGAACTTGCTTTTTACCTAGTTCTTGTGGAATGACAACTTTTTCAGCTATTCTACTAAACTTGACCAGTACACTTATGGTAGTGAAATGACAAACATCATGTTTTGTTCGCTCCCGCATAACAATTTTTGAAAATCTATTTTGGATGATTGTTTAATTATACTACATAGTATCCTGTGTCAATGTGTTTTCAGGCAGAGGCCTAAGCCTTGTATGTGATTTGGTATTTAATTGCTTAATTCACATGCATATGACTCCCTACAGCGGGAGACTTTGGTTATGAGTTGGATTATCTTTTTAAATGATGTTTTCTAAGGTATTTGAAATGGATTTGATTGATTTTAAAGATGAATGATGACATATGTTACTGGTTTTGAAATGAGAGGAAAAGTTTTACATACTAGGTTTTTTTCATTTACCATGTTAGCTTAGCCTTTTCTAACATGGTAAGCTCTTAAGTTTTATGGAAAGCTTTTACTAACTATATTAGTAGGTGAATTCCTTATATAGTTAGCCTATTGGATTACCATTTGATTTCAATAACTATGCAAGATGAATTCTTTTTTAACATAGATGATTTTGTATAAGATAAATACATTAACCAATTCAGACAACGCTTTTCTAACATGGTTAGAAAATAATTTACCTTATGTAAAATAGTCCCCTTCCTACAATTGGCCTAACTACTATAGCAGAAGAGAATTATGTATTCAAATGTCAAAGGCTACCATAGTTAGGAAAATTTTCCTTCTTAAGTTTCCAATTACTATCCATGATAGAAAGGAACATTTCTAAATCTCTAAAAATACCCTATCATGGATATAAAAAGATTGTGCTATGTTTTAAAATGTTAACTATATTAGAAAAGAGAAATCGCTAACATGGTTATTAAAAATACTCTTTATAAAATTGCTAGCATGGTGTCAATGTGGGAGAGTATACAATATAAATATGCTTTAAAACATGTACAAACAACACATATGATCACATCATGTTCAATACCATAATCTATTTGAAAATTCATGTAAAAATATACAATTTTTTTCTCAAAACAATTCAAATACATACTTCACACATATTTAGAATTTCTACTCTATGAATTGTTTAGGTTTGTCCCATACCACTAGGCAGACAAAGTGGAACTCGACAGGGTCCTAACCTATACACAAAACCACGAAAGGGTGGAACACAATGGGGTTCTATCTCATACCTAGAATCATAAATGGGTGGAACTTCGATGAGGTTTTATACCATACCTAGAACCACACTCTAGTATTTTTAGTCCTTGTCAGCCTACATGGTACCTCATAACATGATTGTAAAAGTAACCAATACATTGATACTAATTACCAACAACATATGCATCACAACCATAATGCGATTTTCACAAAAACTAGGCACTTGACCTTTTCAATGTTTCCAAAAACCCATGAATTGTGATATCCAAAACCTTATCTGTGTGTGTATATCATTTTTCCAAAAATCATGATACAACACATATCATGCCATTTTTGTAATAAGAATCCCACATGATAGTGTATATCAAAATAGCAAGTTTAAAATCACACGATTCATATACCCCACAATAATCCATAAGTTGTAAGAGTTTTAGAATACCAACAACGCACACACAAGTAATAGGCGTTTACCTCTTCAAGCCAAATTCAAAATTTACCGAAGTGAAGTTCCCCCGTACTTGACTCAAGACTGGACTCTACAAGAGAATTAACAACATATACACATGATTAAGTCACTTAATCAAGTGTCAACACAAATTGGAATTTAAATTACCTTCCAAGTTCCTCAGGAAAACTTAGGCAAACAATAGCATTTAAATACTTTCCCAATCATTAACCATTCCCAATTAATCCCAAAATTCCCAAATCTCAATTCATCCTCTAACCCATTCACTTTCCCAATTGTCACCACTTAGGCCGAATTTCACCTACACCTCAAAACTTACAATTTAAGCATAACTATTAGTTAATTAAATCATTAATCACAAAATCAAATTTACCCCAAACCTTTCCAATTTCATCATTCCATCAGCATTTTCTAACCTCATATAACTTTTTAGAACCTCCAATTTACTCACAATCAACATAAAGCCTAACAATCCCACTCAACCCTAACCGTCACAAACTTTAAAAAATCCAAAATTTGATTCAAGAGTTTCCCTAACAAATCAAAGGTTTTAAACTCATCCATTGGCAATTATAAACCATTTGGAAACACCAAAAATTAGAAAAGCCAAAGGATTTTTGAAATTATCCCCAAACCCTAGCTTTTTCAAAATTTGAAAACCCATCTAACTTACTAAATCACCTTTTTTAACATAATAATCCAAGAGAGTAGTTTAGAAAAGTTTAAAATGAAGTTTGCAGCTTAGGAAAACAAAGGTTTATGGTAGAAATTTTGAGCACATGAAGAACCCCAAACTACTCACAAGAAATCCAGGCGAAAACAAAGGGAAATAGAGAAGGAGAGGCTTAGAAACCATTACCTACGAATTATAGGCTTCAAAATGCTCTTGGGATCCTCAAAATATGGAACATTAATAGAGCACCTCACCTCTCACTCTCATACCCATGAGCTCCCTCACTTCTCCCTCAAATTACTGTTTCCCAAAACACGAGCTCAAAATCTGTGTTGCTCGCTACGATGAGGAGCCCAGGTTGGACCTCCTTTGGTTTAGCCCTAAAATCTCTTTGGATTTCTCCTACATTCTCTCTTTGCACATACGATCAATTACCTAATTGACATTTCTACACCTCAAATAACAATTTCTCCTCCATTCTAACTATTTAATTTAAATCCATTTGCACAAATTCTATTTATCAAATAATTCAACCTATTCATTAATCCTCGAAGATTATTAAAATTACATTCATCACATAAATCATACCCCCTATTAAACCTAATAGTCACGTCAATTTACCAATAATCAATGATAAGTACCCTTAATTCCTATGATTAGAATTCAGGATGTTACATCGAGCTCATGCCGAGTATAATAGATTGATTCCAATCACAATGTACCTTACCCAATAGTTGAAATAATTTTAAAAATGTTACGAGTGCTTGATGAAAACTCAATATGGGTCCAAAGTGTCTTGGAATAAAAATGGTGTCTCTGGTGTTGAAATCTGCAAAAACGCTTTCACAAATATACTTGAAACAACTAATTTTTTCAGTTACGTTCAAAAAACTTTTTTAAATGGTTTGAATAAGTCCAAAATGGTGAAAATGACTTGGTTGAGTGGTTTACCTTGAAAAGTTTAGTGAGATGCAAAGTATGAGTATGCAACACACAAGCTCAGAAATATAACTTATAAAGCAAATACCACTTGGATGCAACCAATTCACACATTTAACAAGTAAGGGTGCAAGAACAACCAGTAATACACCACTATTAATGAAACAAAACGCTATTAGAAACAAGCACAACTAATATTTTTGGATTTTTCCAAGTTAATGAATGATATGCAATATAAAACTAACCTATAAACTAAAAATGTAAAATATGACCTAAAGCTAATCTAGAACTTCTAAACCCCTTTGTCAATGTTCAATTGAAACTTAATTTATCTAGGCAATAAAAATGACTCCCTAGCAATAACATCATGGGAGAATTGCAAATAGGTCCCAAGTAAGAGAATTAATTTTAGACAGGTCCATTAACAACTCCTTCACTTGTTAACCAAGGCTATTGCAGTTGTTGATAGCTATCATTAACAACTCCTTAGGACCTCTCTGAAATTAATTCTCTTACTTGGGACTTATGTGCAATTGTCCCTAACATCTTGATTAGACCGAGTTTTAATTTACTTTGGGGTCAAATGCAAATATTTCTAACCAATAGTTGCACAAAGTGGTGCAACCATGAGTCATCTCACTGAGGAGTCAATTGACCACCATAAGTAGCTAAATGCATGAAATTGAAAGGTATAAATTGAGTTTTTCATAAGAGAAGTCCTTTTGGTAATTTTAAATATCTAAAGTGCAAGTAAAATTATTTTTGGATTTTTGTTATGAAAAGGAAATTAAAGATAGTTTTAAACTCAATTGATGAAAAGGACTTTGGGTGATAACTTTGCAATCTTCATAGCTTCTTGAAAAGATGTAGGAAGTTAATATCTAATTGCCAATTGTTCCATTGAATTGCTTTCATAATGTCAATTAGCTTAGTTATTGAAGTTCCACTTGGTTTTGTATGATTGGGAAAATAAACACATTAAGGCTATACTTGAGTGTATAATTGGGCCACTTAAGTATGTATCTAGTGTTTAATTAAATTAGCAATTAATAAATGCAACTAACATGCTAGCAATCCACAATTTAGACACAAGATTTCATACATGTACTAGCAATCACAAAAATGTACAGATATGGCTCACAAAATTTACATAAAAATATAAAAAGCATAACATTCATGTTATATAATTACATATATGAACAGAAACTAGATGTAATATGAATAATAGACATAATCTAGACATATGAAAACTATGTAACTTCACTATATGGTCATTGAAGCTCAGATTGCTTCATCACCACCAAAAACCGTAAGAATCCCAAACACTCATGCTTTCGAATCATCCAAACTCGATCAGAAACTCAAGCTCCATAGAAGTGTAGTGGTTCCAAGATGAATTCAATTGGAGAATGAAGTGAGGTGGCAGAAAATCAAAGTGGAAATGAATGAGATGCCTAAAATCGGTTAAAACCCTATTTTTCTATGCTAAACCCTATTTTTAGGGTTCACCATGGCTCTTGCACTTGCGAGGCCACATCAAGCAATGCTGAATATATGATTGTTTTTCTTGGCCAATTTGCTTCCTCCACCTTTGCACCTACAATAAAACTTAAAGCAAATTTGTAATAATATCCATAGTGCATGAGATGAAAATGCATGAGTTCTTACTTCAATTAACCAAACTAACATCAAAATGCAATTAACTATTTGCAATGACTCATAATCACAAATTACGCCTAATTAGCCTTGAATTAGCCTAAAACATGCAATAATTCTCTAAACTTATTGGCTAAAAATATATAAATCTTAGGTGACTTCGAATCAGACGAGGCACTGGTTTAAGGGGTCAATGGTCGGATCTGGTAGAGTTGGGGTTGGATTGGTTATATTAAAATAATAAATATTAACATTAATAATCACTAATATCAAAATATAAATGTAGATAAGTATGCATGATTCATCAAACATGAATATTTTAATGTTTCTATAGAGGGAAAAATATAAAATATTAGTTGATTACATGTGAAAGTAAATATTATTCTACAATCTATAGACTAAAATACAAATACTAAGAGCAATAACAATTAAATATTAAACATATGCAAGTGTAATATCATTTAAAATATTATAGTTTCCTAATTTATAAAATGAAGTGAAGTGAAAATTGGTAATTAGGTGAATTGTAAGAAAATAAAAAAATCACATTTTTCTAAAAAGAAAAAGCAAAAGAGAGAACCGATACAACCTCCCGGCTTGGGGTAGGTTGAACCGGTTCTATGCCGGTTTAGCTACATCACCAGGCCAATGCCTCACGTGGACCTCTTTTAGGGTCCAGTTTTTCTTTTACTAGGTGTAACCAATGAGCCTTGGCTATGTACTTTCCTAAAGACTCACTGATGAATTATAATCTCATGTGTGTGGAGACTGGAGGGTATGATATAGATATTTATTGTTTATATCTTTAATATTCCAATAGATTCACAAAATCTTCTCCTAGAAAGAAATACTCCATTTGTTCATTAATGTAAGAGCTGATGGGCTTGTTCTTATTCGGTCCTAGAAATAAAATTTTCAATCTTCAACAAATGAAGTCTTAAAGGTTTTTTGACTTAATAAGAAGCAATTTTCACAAAACAAATGGAGCAACCAAAGATTCCTCAAATATCATTCACCAAGACATTAAGGTCTTGTTTGGATTTTTTCTCATAGTGTGGTTCTTGACTCCATAGGTCATATACTTATATTTTGATTCATGTTGTTCATGTTTTTGTCAGTCTGATGTATTAACTGATGCATATACTAATCTTTTTAAAGCATTTTGTCATTTTTTTTAAAAAAATTCAATTCATCTCGTTTCTCAAGTTTATAATTTTTTCCCCAAACTAACACATAGTAAAAGGATTTTTATTAGGGGATAGTTTCCAATGCAAATTTATAAAGGAATTATTATAGGGAAATCAACATCTTTACAACTTATTAACTTCAATTTTTTTTTAGTCTCAAGAAATTATTTACTTATTATTTTTTTATATTTAGGATGAGACTGAGTATTACGTTGGAGTGAGGGCTAAAAAATATATGTTCTTAGTCTTGGATTTGAATTAATCTTTTAGGTAACTATTTGCTATAAAAAAATCTCAATATTTTTTGTTTGAACTGAAAAAAATCTCAAAATTTAATGAGAACATAATCATGTATCGGGCTTGCGGAATGAATATTGCTAGGCCTTGGTGACAAGAAAAGAATCTATCAGCTTAAAATTTTTGATCGAAGCGCAATGATAGGGTGTTGAAGCAAATATTTAAAGAAAATAATTGTTGCTTTTATATGTAACATGGTCGAAAGTGGCCAGGTTTGGGAATAATTTTGGGTGTGTTTAAGATAAAGTTTTATAATAATTTCTTTTCTTTACTGTTATTGTCATTGATTGCTTTGTCTCCCTCTATCTTGTATTATATTCCATATTAATCTTATCATATATAGCAGGGCGACCAGTTTCTTTAGTTTATGATTACTAGTAGTAATGGCAAATTTTTTTGGACCACCATATCCCATAGAGGAAATATTCGGTCTTAATTTGCTTCTTTTTAATTATTTAATTTTAATAAACTCATTTGGATCCGGAAATGTTTTAAAACTTATAATCACTGTGAATTTCTTGTAAACATAGTATAAAATTATGCAAGTGCCCTTAATTTGGAAAAATGAAAAAAAAAAAAGGAAAGTTTAATAACTAATAACATAGAAAATGATAATAACAATAAAGGAAATGACAAATAATTTTATTAAGCGCAATTAGATTGTTTTGTCAAAAAAATAAAAATGGAGGAACCTTAGTGGGTTAGTTTACATCTACACTCGCACATACACACAAGCACTCACTCACATGAGTCTTCCTCTCATGCCCTGACACTGAGAAAACTTACGACCCTTACGTTGACAAGGGATATTTGGAAGCAAACGTATAAACTTTATAATGAGGAGGAATCTCTTTTCACTGACAATTATTGCTTACAATAAATAAATGAAATGAACGAATAAGTACTTTCCGTTTTATGTAAAATCATAATCTGTAAAAACCTATCTCCTTTTTCTCAGCCATATTAGCATCAGTCTGTTCTTTTATTAATTTCGATGTAAAGTTTTTAGATATATTTTTCTTTTCATTATTACTCACTATATATATATATATATAATATAATGGGTCTCTTTAATTTAAGCATTGCTTAAAAAACACACGGTTTCCTTGCTTCATGCCACACTTCAGGTGTGCAATGAGAAAAACAGTTTTAATTATTTTAATGTGCAAACATATTTAATTTGATATAATGTCATTAATGGGCTTAAAACCAAACCGCTTTCATTTTCGATAGATCATATTCAATTATTGAGGTTTCATTATAGACCAACAACCTGGGAAAGTTGTGCGAAAATGTTTTATTCGCTCTATTGAAACTAATCATATCTTGTCCACCTCTTATAGTCTAAAATATTGAATTATCATTTAAAAGTTGTCAAAATGAAAATGTCTTATAATCATAATAGGAACGACGAAAGCAATTGTCTAGTGGGATAATAAAGTGGCCCTTGGAGGCGATTATTCCGGCGGCAAAACAAATTATTTACACATTTATCTTTTACTCTATAAGAACTAGGAAGTGATATTTGATTTTGGTTTGAAACAAAAGTAGATTAAGATGCATGCATCTATTCTAAAGTTTTTTACACTAATTCATCCAGCATCATGAAATATATTTTAGGGGGTTTAACTGACACCCTAAGGGCCCGTTTGGTTCAATCGCATTGCATATCTGCAATGGTAATTGTGATTGCATTACCAAGATAAAACTGTTTGGTTGCTCTTTAATTTGGTAATAGGGATTACCGTGGTAATGATGATTACCAAAAAATTGGCAATCCTCATTCATACCTCCACCCCTATGAATGTCCATTACCATGTCATTACATATATAAAAAAGTCTTATTTACCCTTTAATCTATTTTTCTTTTCTTTTTTTCATTATTTCCTTCCTCCTTACTCCTTGCCCAATGTCATGCCCTTCCTCTCTATCCATCGTCACACCGAGCTCCATCGCCGTCACCAAGCCGAGGAAGGAAAGATTCGATGAGAAGGAATTAATTCAATAGAAGCAAGGGACTGATTGACCTAAGGCCGAGGAAGGAAAGGATGATGCCCACTTCTGTTTTTGTTTTGCAAAATAAGGGCTGGTGCTATAATATTCCAGATGTTGGTGAAAGGAAGGGAATGAAAGAAGGCATGAAGACAATAAACTGCCACTACCATGAAAAATTTTTCACTTCAATTTTTTTAAAATCTTCTTTTTAGAAATGTGTCACCATTTTTTCTAGATCTTGCTTTTCAACCCATATGCTTGATCTGCTTTTTTGAATCCCGAATCCACTTCTGTCTATCCTAAACTCTATTATCTCCATAGATCTCAATCAACCTTCAATATATGTTGGAGTTTTTGGTTTCCACTCAACAAAATATATCAACATATGTCCTTTAATAAATTAAAATAATTATCTGCAAATGCTACGAATGAAAATCCATCCTATAATCATTAAATCAGTTTAGGTGCAATTTGAATGTTGGAACATAAGTTTTGAATAGAATTGGGTCTACATCATGAGGAATAGTTGTGGAAAAGGGATGAAAGCAGTAAGAACGTTGAAAGAATTGGGGATGGATAGAGATAGGTGAAGAAGAACGTGCCTTCATGGTGAGATAGGCGGGGATAAAATGGTCTTTGTATTATATATCAATTTTAATTATTTTTTTAAAAACGACTAATTGCACCTGCTTTAAGAAACAATACCAAACACTATTTCATGTAATTAATATTGCATTGCATTCCTGTCACATTACATTACATTGCACTGCAGATTAGGATGGAAATGAACCAAACAGGCCCTAAATTATTTTTGTGGTTTAACTAGCACTGGGAAGTCTTTTTCCAGGTGTCTCAACCATCCTAAATTGTCAAGGGCAAAATTTCAAGGCAAAATACTTTAGGGTGTTCAATGCACATGAAAAATAATTTAGGATTTTCTAGTAACTATATGAATACTTTAGGGTGTTCAGTGCACATGAAAAATAATTGTGTGTGTTAAGATCATAAATGAATAGTGAAAAAAGATATGTTTAAGTTTGATTTTGAGAACCATCGTGTGAATATTCCTTATGATGCTAACATGCTATTTAAAGTGGTTTTGTGGCTCAATATAGGTGTACACAAATTGTTGAGAATTTGTTGCATGAATGGATATTAGTCCTTGTGATATAATTTATGCTATAGGGTGAATGATCATGTACAAATATGTCATTCTATGAAAAACAAATATTTGAGAGGTACCATAAAGGTTGGTATGTACAATCGATTTCTGATGCATTAAGATGCATGGATGCTGACTGAAATTTAGTTTGTGTGAGGAAATTAACTAGTGTTTATACACCTTGTGTTGAAATGGTTATGTTGAAAGGACTTGATTACTCTTGAATAGGATGAAATTGGAGGCTAAGTTGTCAAAAAAATCTTAATAAATATTTTTTTGAAAACCGATACTTTGTGTCGATGAACTGTGATTGATAAGTGGTAATAAACCTTTGTAGATAGTATAATGGTGCAAGTGAAAATCATTTGAGATATGATACGATATGAATAAGTTGGCTTCATAATTGTAAAGTCATCTCATGATTTTATGAAGTAAAAAATTGATTTATTCGATCCATTAACAAAACCCCTAGGAAGAAAAATATTAGTTGGAGGGAAGGGGCTGAAGCCAACTTGAAATTGGCAGTGAGGGCAACCCAAACTTTGTGACCAGTGATCCCGTGAAGAAAGTTCAATGGGTAAGAACTAGTTGTTAGCTAGATTTGCTAACGCTAAAATAAATTACTAGTCCCTCACTATGGCATGAGAAAGTACTGAAACACATTTTTGTGAGGCAGAGTGAAGCTTTTTATGATTTCATAATCCTACGGGATGATATTCTAATTGCAGGTACATTAACATGAAATCACCCCTACAAATGTGGAGGGGCCGCTCCTATGATATGAAGGCAAAATGTCTAGAACATTTGTTATGCATCAGGCTCACACATGGCCGTTTAACCTATAAAACCATTTTTTTGAATGGCATAAATGTAGGGTAATCTGACTCTTAATGCCTTTAGTATACACCAAAGAGTTGTTGGTTCATGGAAGCGTGCTTCATTAGCATCTCTATGTGTTAAGTGTTATTAGTCTCAGTCTGGTCATAATTCTAAAGATCACTAGATACAATGGTTATATCATATATGTAACTAGGTTAATAGTGTTTTTTTGACATGTGGGGGATTGTTGTAAATATTGTGTGTGGGTGTGTCAAAGAAAGAGTCTCTCTAATATTATTGAAATGTCTTTTAAATGGAGATATATGTTTGAGAAGTCGTGTCCTTATAAATTGAGAAATTTATGTTTATTCATGAATTAAATTTGAGGTTCATGAAGCAAACATAAGTGACTTTTTGATTGAACACTACAAAAAAGCGGGGTTTATTGGTAGTTAAATTAGTAGCGGTTGACAAAAACTGCCAGTAAATGATAGTTAGTGGCAGTTTTCCTCATAAATTGCTGCTAAATCTGACAATTTGACTAAAAACACGATAGTGGCGAATTGACTATAAAAACCGCCACTAATGTAAAACCATTTGGCATGAAATTTAGTGACATGCAATTAGTAGCAGTTTGGTGAAACAAACCGCTAGAAAATGAAGGATGATGATATTAGTGGCAGTTGGTATGATAACCGCCACTATTGGAAGTGTGAATTAATGATTCTTTGTGAAATGCGCGTTTTAGTAGCGGTTTAACCAGCAGTTAGCCTCATAACAACTAATAATTAGTGGCGATTTAGGCTGAACCGGCTCTAATCTATCATGTTCATATGCCTCGTGCCTTTTCATTTGAAAAGGCACGAGTTTTTTTTAGAGAAAATGACGTGTGATTCTGCGTATGTAGTTCATAAATGCACGAGTTTCCTTTTTGGTCTTTCTTTTAGTCATCTTGTTTTCAGTCAAACCTGTATTTCTTAGTCAAAATCATGGATAGAAATAAAGATTACTGTAAATAAAAGAGGCCAATGAGTGATAAACAATTGGAAGAAGCGGAACAGCTCCACAGGCAAGAGATTGAGGAGATCGAACTTCGTCGGATAGAGGATGAGTGTCTTTGAATATAAGACGAGGAGATTCCAGACCATATTCTCCATGAATTCATAAATGAGAACATGCCAAACATGCCCAACATGCCATAGCTCAATGACATACAGAATTTTTTGGACGAAGATGAAGATATTAATGCGGGGCGCCCTAAACGATCCTCTGGTAGATCCACTAGATTCGAAGTACAAGTTAAGGGTAAGGAAATTCATTTTGTTACCAATTTTATCAGAAAACGTTAATCACCCTTATAAAGTATTTTGTTTCAATATATATTGTGTAAATTCATATAGATCTGTAGGGTAGCACAAGCCAGAGAAGGATGATGGTTTCAGATGTACAGAACCTGGACAGTGGGTATAAGGTGAAGGTTGACTGATCCTAGTTGACCAAAAGCTGAAAGGTAAGGGGGCTCAACTATAGAACATGCTTCTGAATAGTGTTGACAGGAATTACATGAGATTCCCAATTGACGAGATTGATTGGAGAAAGATGGGGAAGGAGAGGAAGACCTTGCATGGAATGGCATTGTGAAGGTGGTATAAATTAACTTTAAAATAAAGTTAGAGGTTTATTTATTATTAAAGGAATGTTATTTTAATTTTAGTTAATTATTTATTTTACAGAAAAAAGTTTGATGTGAGGGATACATACAAAAATTGGTCCTAGTCAAAGATGGGTGACGGTTGTAAGAACTAGAGGTTGGAGCTGTATTACGATCAGAATGGGAGTGGGATCACATCACAAGCAGAATTAATCATAATGGTCCCTAGTAGAATTTCGGCGAATTAGTGGGAAAGATATCTGCCATATAGGAGGTCACTCGAAGGACTGGTATAATTGATAATATAATTGTATTAGTATTTAAGTCATTATTAAAATATTTTCTTAAATAATGATGTTTCAATTGTATTTTATGTTAACAGAGAAAGTTAGAGAAAGGTAATCTCAACCGGTCATAATAGAAGGTTCATCATACGGTCGGGATGAAGTTATTTTCTATTACGAACAGAGAGATTGTATGAAATAATGAATTTTTGTTATTAAACTTAAAAATGATTTTCCTTTATATGTTAATAGTAAATATTATTATAATTTTCAAGAGGACAAAGCTTTCAAAAAAGGCTAGAAGGTTACATACTGTCTTTCATACAAGATTACTCACAGGAACACTAACGGGAGTGCAACATCTAGGGAGTCGGCTTTATACCGCCGGCCCAATTGGGAGCAAGTCTAATTTGGCATCTATGAGGGAGCATATCAGGGAGGAGGTTACCTGGTGAGTTTGGAAGGAGGTGACTGAGCGAGTTCAGGATTAGGTCTACGAGGGTCTATGATGCTAGGTGGAGACCGTAAACAATGCACAAGGAGAGATGATGCAAAGGGTCAACACAGATGCACCTCCTCTTCACGTCCCGCCACTACTTCCATGACCACCTAAACAGCCTCATACTCCATGATAGAAGCTGAACCAGCAACCTCCTTATTAAACGTAGGTATGGAACAATTATTTTAATTTCCTGAATGTTGTTAAAATTACCGTAATTTTTTATGATAATATTAGTGGAATTAATTTACTTTTTTTATTACACAAGCTGCAAATTTTGTTGTTAGGTTCTTATTTGTCTTTGAAATATTAATTAATTTTAGGAAATATATGGCAATCATTAAAGAAACTCTTGGAGTGACATTAGAAGTGGTTAGCTGCTAATTGTCACTAATATATAAATCTTTTTCAAAAAAAATATAATACTTATTAATAGTGGTTGCAACCACTACTAATGTCCATAAATTTATAAATAAGGCAACGAGCTGGGTTGATTGTAATAGACACAATGTTAGTGGTGGTTTAGGTAGTGGTTAGAAACTGCTACTAACATCCAATGGTTCAAAAAATAGGCTTGTGGCGTTTTTAGTAACTGTTTGTAGCTGCTACTAATGTTTTGACTTTTAGGAATTTCAAAGACAAGCCCTTCCACTCTTTAATTTCATTTACGTCATTCATTGAAACTTCCTCCATTCTCTGATAATTTCTTCACCTTTTGATGGTAGATCTTGATAGCATACAGAGAGATGTTCAATATAGGGGTCACAAAGCCTAACAAGCAATCCAAAGTGTTCAACAAATTTAGTGCTTGGGAACGATCACATGGAGGATGACATGGATTATTGCTTGGATAACTACATGGATGACTACATGTGTGGAGTTAAATATGACACATGACAGGCCACCACAAAGCCACTATGGCGTGGAGGAGTCCAATGGCGTATCAATACTGATAGAAGCTTCATGAATGATGGGATGTTCAAGACTCCAGAGACAACATTTGGGCTTCAATTTGCTACATCAAATGTCCATTATGTTAGTATAAATGCTGAGGATGTGAATGGGGCTTCAACTATGACTTTTAATTCCCATATGCATGCTTTTACAACCCATAAGAGTTTGAGCATGTGGCAAAACATGAAGATCCATGAAATCGGTGTCACGTAGAGAAACAAGCCCAACAAGATGATGTACAAGGCCCATATGCAGTCCATGTTGAATAATTCACAAGCATGTGCCTTGAAGGAGGAGAAGGGATGATGTCCAAGACTCATAAAGAAGCATCAAGAAGGAGTCATTATGCATTTAGTTTGATTGATTTTTGTTTTTAGGAAGTTTCCTTTTTATTTCCATTGAATAAGTCCTTCTTTGGTCATTGCTTATTCTAGAAGACTATTTTAGTTTCCTATTTTTGAAGTAACATATTTTTGTTTCCTATATTTAGGTATATGACTTTTACTTCAATTTTAAGTAATTTCCTATTTCCTTTAGGGTTGAATGGTGTCAATTAGTTCAATCAATCATCATTAAGGCATCAATCACTGTAATTAAGTCTTAGGTTTATGATTCTAGAGTGTTCTGTTGTTGCCTATTTATAGGTTCATTTGTAATTGAATTTGGAAACTAGAATGAAGATGATTTGAGATAAGAACTATGTTCTTAGAGAGATTTTTAATCTCTTGTGTGAGCTATGCTTGCATGATGTATTCTTGTTAGAATACTTGACTGTATCAAGGACTGATCATCCTTGTGGTGTCTGTGGCTAGGGTTGTAAGAGATAAGTACTCTTCCTCCCATTAATCTTTTGTCTCTTATATCAAGTATTCTACTTGTTTTTTAGCCGATCCCCCCTCATTATATCAAATCTTGGATTAATTTGCCCTATACATCCCCCTGCTATATGGCCGGTTTGAACTATTCTTAGATTTTACTTTCAACTTCTCAAGTGTTAATAATCAAATAGTTTGTCCATGTTCGAAATGCAAATTTAACAAGTGGAACCCAAGAAATGTTGTGTTAGAGCATCTTATAATAAAACAATTTCCATCCAATTACACTTTTTTTGGGGGAGGGTGTATGGCGAGGATGATGATGTTGGTGAAAATGTTGCTACAATGTCACGATCATGTAGATCCCATAAATGATGTTGTGTGTGATGCTTTTAGGATGCAACGTGACAACATCGGTATTGAAGAATGCATTGACTGGACCAGACCCAGCACTTTTCTGAAACGAAGCCACTAAGAATTTTTCTGACCTTATGACGAAAGTAGATAAGCCATTGTATCCAAAATCCATCAAAAACTATGAACTTTCATTTTTAGTCACTTGAATACTTCATTTTATACTAAAATATTTGTAATTTGGTAGGAATGCACAAGAGGGGGGTGAATTGTGCTTAATAAAATTTAAACTGAATGAATTAGGATTTATACTGGTTCAGCCCAAGCTCTTGGCCTATGTCCAGTTCTCCAACTTTCAGTTGGGTTCCACTAATCTTTTCAAGATTAAATAAGCTCTTGAATGCCTTTACAAGTGATCACTCAGTAAGAACTCTTTCTCACATATCACTCCCCCTTACACCTTGTAAGAGTACAACCCTTTCCTCTAGGATCCCACTATCCCAAGGAAATCACTCAACAGATAAGAATTTTAGAAAATACAAAGCTTGCTCACACACTTGAGCTGATAAGATTACAAATTGAAGAACAATTGAGAGAACTTGGATTGAATTGATTGCAGTAGGAAATAGGTTATTGGATTTCACTTAATGCTCTCTACCAACCAATTTTAACTTCAATGCTTTTATAGTCCTTGAAAATTTCTGCCTATTAAACCGAAGTCTGAGTCTGTGATAAGTCTGATGTGAGACCCAAGAGAGAGATGGGATTCTGGAGTTTGATGATGATTTTGAGTTTCATTTAATGCTCCAGACTTGTTTCGATTTGCGTTCTCTCTTTCTTTCTCCTCTGTGTTCAGTGTACTGTGCCAGAAAACTGGGTTGCTATGAGTAACATCTCTTTACTTATGTTTCTTTGTGTCCAACGTAAACTGCCCAAAATAGCAACAAGTACAACTTGCAACATAAAGTTAGTTAATCATGAGAAAAGAAACAAATTAGAAAAATCATCACAAGTCAATCGATTGCAGAGTCCTCCAATCGATTGCTATCTCTGGCCTTCAATCGATTGCCTTCAGATTGGTTTAGATTGCTACCTACAACACTTGATTGATATGTTAGCTATTGGATAAAAACAAAGAGTGTCAATCGATTGCTTGATTTCCCAATCGATTGTCCCGTGTCAAGAGATCCATTTCATTGCATTAACTTCACTTCATCCATCCAACCATTCGACTCATTAAGGAAAAGATCAAAAATATTGTAGTTAGGCTTATCTTGCATGTTTCATACTAAAAACCAACAAAACCCCCTTTTATACCTTATTTGCATGGAATTTAGTTTCCTAGGTTAGTCATTAGACTCTTTGTGATACGATCCGGGATCGCACCACTATAGTGCAATCCTTGGTTAATAAATAATTTTGCATTTAACCCCCAAGGCGATTAGGAAAAGGTTAAATCAATGATACACATTGAAAAAAATGAGCGTGATAATGCTTTGTACATGTTGCTAAATAAGTTCACAAAGTCTAAGGACCATCTCCAAGCAAGGAAGGATCTGATGGCGATTGGAATATGTGAAGACGCCTACCAGATGAGAATGATAAGTTTGCTCCAGCCTCGTTCATACTGACCAGAGGCAGCAAGGACATATTCCTCTCCATACCTAAGGATATTAAAATTCCTTATGGTTATTCAAGCAACATTTCAAGATGTGTCGACATGCATGCTAAGAAGGTTGTTAGGTTGAAAAGTCATGTCTCCCGCGTTTTGATGCAGCAATGCCAACCTTTGGCAATTAAAAATTTACTGTCGTCCGAGTCTCATCTATTTTGGTTCAACTCAGTTCTTTTTATTGACAATTGTATGCAAAGGTTTTGGACAAAACACAGTTGGATCAATTGCAAAAAAATTCATTCTAACACTCGTTCAAAATAAAGATGATATTTCCTCCATCTTTTTTCACTGTCATGGTTCATCTCACTATCCACCTTGTTCATATTGCAAAGATGGATGGCTTGGCTCAATATCACTAGATGTATCCCATAGAAAGGTGAGTTAATTAATTATTCTACTCATTTCATTTTTTGGTTCATAATATGATTTTAATTGTAATTAAAGATACTTGGGGAAATTGAAGTCATACATGAGGAACAAAGCTTGTCCAGAGGGTTCTATAGCAGAGGGTTATTTTGGTGATGAGGTGCTAACATATTGTTCAACGTATTTTGATGACATGGAAACTTTGTTCAACCGCCCTCCTCATGTTGATAATAGTCCTACCTATGTTCAATCACCTTCTAACACATCAATCCTACCTGTCAGAAAGTCGATTAAAGGAAGTCACTAGCAAAATCTCACTCCTACTGAGAGGTTGAAAGCACACATACATGTCTTAATAAATTGTCCTCAAGTAGAGCACTATATTCAGTAAGAAGTCTAACGTTATACAAGTGTCATATTATTTTATTTACACAACACAAAATCTTCTGGTTTGTTATTTTGAATTTTAGGGAGTTCCGCTGTTATGTTAAATGTCAATTATGAAACCACACAAGGTTACCTGCTAAGGTGGATAATAAGGTCCATCACGATTTTCCAAATTGGTTTGCACGCATGATACTCAATGACCACAATCCCCATTTGCCTGATTTGACAAATTTAGAAATTGGTCCATTCAACCATGTCAGGAGATATACAGCATACAATGTCAATGGATTCAAGTTCAGCACCATTACACACGATGATGGTTCTCTCACCTAAAATTTCGGAATCTTTGGCACATTTTGTACTAGGAGTTATGCTAGCTCAAGTGATACTAACATGCAAATTGGAGGTGTCTCATATTATGGTAAGTTCGTTGACATCATCAAGCTAAATTGTTAAGGTCATTTCACTGTGCCTCTCTTCAATTGTTTGTGGGCAACTACCAAAACTTCTCGAGGCATTACTATAGACAACTTGGGCATCACATCTGTCAATTTCTCCAGGCTCATTCACATAGGGGAGGTAGAAGATGATGAGCCGTATATTTTTGCCTCAGAGCGTAGCAGATTTATTATGTACAAGATCCCAAACAAAAAGATTCGCACATGTTGGTTCATATGAAGCCTCAAAACCTTTACTAAATGGGTGATGAAGATGATCTCGCATTAAACAGTCAGCATTTTGAACCGGATAATTTCTAGAGCTTATTTCTAGAAGAAGACGGACATCTACCACTAGTTAGGTGAGTTTTTTCACTACAAATAAATTATACAAATTTTAAAAATATTGTTTTTATTAAAAATTGATATATTTGTATATTTTCTTTTCTAGGTAGGGGCAAGAAGATTATTGAAGCCACAAGTTTTTTCATTATGCTACATTCATAGTAGCAGTATATTGATAAATATTCAAATGTCAATAAATATTCATATATTGTAAGCTACATTTAATTTTTTTTAACATCAAAACCTTAGTAGCGGTTCCAAAACTGCTACTAATTTGACAGAGTCGGATTTAGTAGAGGTTAATAACCGTTAGTCAAACTGCTACTAATTCCCGCCTCTATCATCTATAAATACCCACCTCCTCCCTTTACAAATTCATTCTTGACTCACAACTCTTACTATTACATTCTATCTCTCTACTCTGAAAGAGGCAATCGCACAAGAGGGGGGGTGCTTCTAAAAATGATAACAAATAAAAGCAACTCTAAAACTTTATACTGGTTCAGCCAACAATGCCTACTTCCAGTTCTCCAACACCTTGTTGGGTTCCACTAACCACAGGTTTTAAGAGCACAGGTTCACCTGTCAACCTTTACAAAGTTTTAGAATCTCTCTAAACACTCCCCCTTACTACCTGTAAGGCAATATCCCTGTTCTAAAGAACCAAGCTTTCAGAACAACCTCAAACAGTAGAGGATTTCAATAAATACGTTCACTTAATGAATTGATTTTGATAAACACTTAAGTACAGATAAAATCTCTAAACAATAAATACAGAAAAACAGAGAGCAATGAATGAGTATGTGAATATTCTCGTATTTCATCTCTGCTTCAATAAATGCTCAAGTTCTGTATTTATATCTCTTCTCAGATTTTGCCCTAGCATTCAATCTTCAAGAAGCCGTTTGAATTTAGTCGTTGGGAGCTCATAGCCGTTGGCATTTAATGCAGCTTCTTCATCGGGCTTAACTTTCTGTTTTAGCTTCAACTACTTCTTGCGTAGGGTGAGCTAGGAGAGAGACAGACTCAGCGTTCTGAGCATCCATACAAGATGTACTTTCTAGCAGCTTTTTCATTAGTGCTAGCTTGATCTGCTATCGCTAACTTACTAGTGAGAGTTCTGCACTTAAGCTGTTAGCTGAACAAATAATCATTTAATGCATAGAGAATGCTATCGCAAATTTAGTCTATTTGCTCAAATGAGATAAAGACAATATAAGGTATTTCAGAGCTTTTTATATTGATAGGAAAGTGTATTATCGATAGCGTATTCTTTTAGCTCAATGTTCAGAGAACTAGCTGTATCAGCATACATTCTTCTATCGATTGCTAATACCTTATCACTAGATACTTGATTGCTTATTAGCTTTAAGGATACTGAGATGATTACTAAAGGGTGTTTCAGGGTATCCTATTATCGATAGCTGAATTTGTTAGCGCTAGCAACCATGTTAGCTCATTTGACTTATTTGATCTCAGGCACGAGCTATCTGAATGATTATTTTCTGAAGCACTTTTGTTATCGATAACTTAACCTGTTATCGCTAGCTGATTTCATTATATTAGAAACTTAGTTCATTTATCTGCTGGTTTCATTTACTCATACGTTCAATGAACTTCTAGCGATAGTGAATGACTTAGCGATACATATATTAACTTTGTTATTTCTAAGTCTTCACTTGCTATGGCTCTGACTACTAGCTGTAGTGATATACTTAGCGATAGAGATATTCATTCTTATTGTTCTGCTAAGTTACCATCTGCTATTTTTGAATCTTTCATCTAGCAATATCTCTTTTACTCTTGCAATGGTGATCTGTTACCTATCAGATTTCACTTGTTTAATTTAGAGGTAACTTACTTATGTTTTCTATGAGTCAGTCTTCATCAAAACTTAAGATTCTAACATACTCTTCCTCTAAAATCTTCTCTTTTCCCTCACTACAAGTGTTTCATCTTATTTCTATATAATTCTCTTTTATATTCAGCTTAATTTTTATTAATATAATTTTTTTCCTTTTTTAAGGTTTAGCATTTTAAATCATTCTTATAAGCATTTTAATACATTATTAATTATTTTACCAAAATGTTTGAATATAAATAATATTAAAAATGTTTTGTAATTGAAAAATAATATATCAACTTTCATACACAAAATATGAAAATATTAAAGAGCATTTGATATATAATTTAATCCTCATTTTCTAAACATTTTCAAAATAAATTAAATAAAAGTTTTTTTATTTTGAAAAAAAACTCTATTTAATTAATTACTTTTTAAAATATTTAAGAACTAGTAGCAGTTTCTCAACTGGCACTAATATCTAAAAAATTACTCGCAGTTTAGGTGGTGGTTACCAACCTCCCCTAATTATTTTCTGAAGCAAACTTTTTGTTCGTATGCAATATTCTCGTTAGTAGCGGTTTCTAACAACCACTAATATTTAGAAGTTACTATCGGTTTCATAAGCGCTACTAATAATCAAAAAATTATTTTTTTCACTTCCTGGGATTTTACTAATGGTTTGAAACCATCACTAATTTGCACTTCAATTAAAAAACTAGGTGATGCCACTTGTTGGTGGCTTTACTATGACACTATGAATCAGTGGCGTCATTGACCAATTTACTAGCAGTTCATAGTAACCGCTACAAAATTTCACCATGACGTTTTTAGTGGCAGATGGGAAAACCACTAGATACTTGTTAGTGGTAGTTATAACTGCTACTAATCACCTGTTTTAACCGCCACTAAACGCCACCTTTTTTGTAATGGAAGAGGTATAGTGGTTCAAGAGACACCACTTCAATGCATCTCTCTTCATGGTTTACCAATATCCCTCATAATGAGGCTATTAAAATAACTTAAGAAAATTGAAGAGAAGAGAGAATTAGGACCAACAGTTGTCTCTCACTAAGTTATTTATCTTTTGCTAGTTTTAGAACCCTGTATCAGTACACGATGGGTTCTCTTGCTCCTCCTTCCTTTTCTTTTTTCTGCAAACTTTCTTCTTGCGAGAATTTGAGTTTTCGACAAGTAGAAAGTTACCCAGGGAAACCATTCAACCCAGTGGGTCATCCAGGTTACTCCTGAGTTTTGTCGGTTTACTACGGGTTATCCCTGGTCCTAGTGGCATCGAGCTGTGCCGTTGACCGAATCGGACCAGTAGCCAGGTCACCATTTTTTGTTTTAACCCGGCTGGTCTAGTTCGGGTTTAACAATCATGTGAATATCTATTTGATGTATGGAATGAGCTCTATGATGAGAAATACTTAAATAGCTAATTGTTTAAAGCCATCCATCACTATATAGTGTTGTTGGAAGGTATAATGAAAGGCTATTAAATATGATCATTTATCTAATGGCTTAGGCTAACCCACCAAATGTGAATGGGAGTGTATTATCAAGTCATATTTCATGGATTAGTTGGTTAAAATAAGTGTGGACATCTCTATGACATTTTTATAGGCTTATGTTGAACCATTTTCACTGTAAAGTGGTCACTTTCACACCTTATTGCTTATGGTTAAATCACAATTCAAATTGAGCTATCAAATACCATAATAAAAATACAAATTAGGTTTAAGCTTTCATATACCATAAGCATCATTTGCACATATTTTTTTTCTAAGTGGGAGCTCATTAGGATTACGTTTTCATGAGTGAAAACAAAGATGAAAATGGGACTCTAGAATGTAACGGTACAATATTTATTATGAATGAGTTTCCACCCAAGAGTGAAACTGATTACATGGTATGTCTTTATGATTCACAATAACAAGACATAATAGAATATTCTAATAGTGTTTGATTATCTCTATGAGTGGGACCTTTGAAAGATCAATATAGAAACCAAAATAGCATGAAGAAGAGAAGCAGAGAGCCTCACTAAGGAGTATAATAAAAAAACATTTATGATTACTCTAGAGGATGATGATTAATGATTCAATTGTTCCTAACGTCTTAGGGGGTCAAATACAAAATTATATATAAAACCAAGGATTGTACTAAGTGGTGTTATCCATGATCATCTCTCAAGGAGTCTTAAACTATCCTAGGGAAATTAAATGCAATGAATCCGATATACTGGGATTTTCATATAGAAAGTATTTTTGGTATTTTTCATAAAGTAAATATAAAAGACTTGCTTTTTAATTTTTAAGTATAAAAAAGGATAGTTTGTGGAATGCAATGGAGTGGAAACTCTCTTGTTTAGGAATTTCAAGTGAGAAGCATAGGTTCAAAATTTTAAGGAATTAGGGAGATAATTGGATTTAGTTCATATAAGTAGGAGTATAAAGTCCTAATCAAATGAATAGGTCAACAATTATGTGACACCACTCTACTCTAATAGACCTAGGGTTTATCTACAACCTCATGTCAATTGGAAATTAGGTCCATTAATAAAATTACTTTGCGTCCCTTCCAAGCCACTCAATATCATTAGGCCCAATAATGAATTTACATTAGATTTAATTAAACAATCCTTCTTATAGAACTTATTCCAATTACACTCATGTTTAAATTGGATTAGTTGCTGACTTATCGGCCATTTACGGTCTTTACCGGTAAGCAAACGGGTCATCAAAATGTAGTATAGTAGAAAAAGTGTTGTTACACAAGGATTATGATTTAAGCTAGTCACTTATAACTAATTAAGCTCTTAATTGGAAATGAGTAAAACAAATTTTAGATATTGTGTTGAAACAAAAATTAAGTTGCAAATGTTGATAAAATTGAAAAATGACTGTAAACACACTTGGTCAATTATAAGAAAGGCCTAGGGCTACTTATCCCCATTTTACTTCACGAACTAGTTAAATTCCCTCTTTATTAGCATCCTAATGAAACTGTGTGTGTGTGTGTGTCCAAAGTTCATTTGCATATGAAAAAGTTTTCTCAAGTCAAATTCAAATTTATACTTGCATAAATTGCACAACCTCTTGCCACAATTAATGCAAGTTATCATTCCTAACCAACCTCAATTTGACAATGTTAGGTTAGTAACTATATCTCTGTTACCAACTAACAATCCATTAAAAACCATAAATTTCAAGCCAAACATGATTTCATCCAAGTTCTAAAACAAAATTCACTTTCTCAAGTCATATTTCATTTAACAAAGCAAGTGGTGATCAAGCACTTGAAGAAGAAAGAGTAAGATGAAAATTCACACATAAATTTCATTCATAGCATCAAAAGAGGGAACTACATAGTTCAATGCATAAAATGGTTTAAAGTAACCATCGAGAAGGGTTTTAGTTACACAAATGAAACTACAGCAAAATCAACAGCTAAACAAGAGTTCATTGCAGAAAAAGGATTAAGAATGAAAACCAAGAAGGAGGACGCTTAAAAATCTTCAATCTTCTCCCAATCCAATCTTCAATATCCCAAGCACCTCTAAGCTCTCTCCAATGGCATACAACCTTAGAAAACTGCCTTCAAGTGAGTTCTGGTCATTTTGGCTTGAAACCCTAGATATATCTCTTCGAAAAGTGCTTAAATGAATCAAAATGCGCAGCAGCATGGGTCACTCGCTTACCACGGTGAACAACAAAACTGGCCACAGTGAGTTCCCTTTTTAAACTCCTCTTGGTTCTTTTATTTGCTTGTCTACAAATCCTTTTCTTCCCCTTTGTTGCTCTGGGTCTTTCTTAACTCTTTCCACTTGTCCACCTCTTCCTATACAAGAGAGAGAGAGGGTTGATGAGTTCTAAAAGTCACTCACATGTATATTCATTAAGCTCCAAACTTCACAAACATGTAAATTTTTCTTTGTTAATCTTTTCTATGAGTATTTGTATTCTTTTCAAAACTATACTCTCAAAATCATGTACCAATATGGGAAAAATGTGATGAAATGTATGAAATTATGGAGCTGATCAGTTGCATAGTTCTTTTGGTTAAGTTCAATTAATGGAATTACCTAAGCTCTTAGAGAAATGGAAACTCAACATCATTAAAATCAAACCATGTAAATCAGCCCAATAACATCATCACAACAAGCAAAGTAGACTAAGTCATCCCCTATATACATGCTAGATGGTGAAATCACAATCAACATAAACATGTCATTTGGCAAGAAAAATAGCCCAATACAAAACCCAATTCATACATATAAATTAAATTAAAAAATGATAATGTCTAGAACTTCAAACACTCATACAATCTGAACATAAGATAGTCTATTATCAAAATACACGTGTAGAAATTCATAACTACACAAATGGAACTTAAAAAATTCCCCTTAAGTGGAACCACAACGTGCTTCACTTAATCCCATGACATAAGATAGCATCTGGCCTATTCAAGCACTCATGGAGGAGGAGGAGGAATTGCCACAGAGCATCTGTAACTTGAACCCCGATGAAGAACAAATAGAGAATGGATAGAAAAGATGAAAAATGACCTAAATTAAGAAATGTAAATGAGAAAGTCAGAAGAGGGAATAAGTGAAGATGATTTCAGCCTCTCTTTCAAAATAAGGTTGAGATTACAATACATGGCAATTTCGTACCGGGTCAATCATTACAAGTCAGGTTGAAGCTTCAATCCCTAAAAAACTATCGAGTATTGCGCCTTTGTCATGGTGTCACACCATCAAAGCTACCACAAAGAAGCTTAAAAAATGAGCATGAATCCATGGCCTCATTGTGGCTTTGCATTTGTGAGGCCATTGTAACATCCTCGTTTCTTGAGCAATTTAGAGTGTTGAAAGTGGCTATCAAATTCAGGATTTACTAGGTGCAAAGCAAAGATTCGAATAATTTGTAAGTGTAAATTAGAGTTATAGGAAGAATATTGAAGTATTAATATGGGGTAAGGTGAAATTTTGAATCAAATATACGAAAAAGGATAAGGATACCTTACTAAGCTCCTCACCGTGGAGTGCACATGTGCTTGCTGTTGAGAAAAGGTCCAAAAAGAGGAGTAATCTTTATGTGCTCCTTGCCGCAACTATAAAAATATGCACGCCACTATAAGAAGAGGATAATGTGGCGTAACTAAGAAGACAACTCATTGCGGTGAGAATGTCATTTTTTTAAATATTGCAGGTCTCAATCAGCTGCCATTTTTAGGTTAAAAGTAAGGTCTAGAAAGAGAAATTTCCAAATTTGGCATATTCAAGTTCCTAATAAAGGTTTTGAGTTCTAATTACCTAACAAGTGGTTTATATCATGATTTCTCTTCCCTTTGCTTTAGATTTCTGGTTTAAATCTATGGATTTTGGAGGTGTTCTTCATAAATTTTCAAAATTGTGAGTTCAGTTGATTTCTTCTATGGGTTTTTTCTAAGGACTTAGATTGAGCTTTTCAATGGTTTGTATTATTGAAATTTGACTTTAAACATAGAGATTAATGGTAGAGAACAATTAGGGTTCTTGAGGTGATTTTTGGAAATTGATTATTACTTTGTATTTGATAGTTTTAAATACTTCTTCAGAGTTAGATGAGAGTTTCTATCGGTTTAGATTTGTGATATTGAAATTGTATTACTTAGATCAAGGAATTTTGACCCTTGAGTAATTTGGGCTAGATCTTGAATGGGTGATGATGTGATTCTAGAACTAAGGTTTGATTTACCTTATTGGAAGCATGATAAATGTTTTTTTGAATAAAAGAAAAATTTCCATTAATAACATAAAAAGTTCTTACAACACTAAATAACTAAGAAATTTAAATGCGATGAATGAATAGATAAAGCTAGTTCAGTTAGATTTGAACTTGGTTGATCTTGAGAAAAGATAGCAGGATCAAAGTTTTGAAGAAGTAATTTGATATCATTCTCTACTACCATATCAATTGACAAATGCAGATCTTTTAGATTGTTACACCATTGACATTGAACCATGAGAGGAGTAGGCCTTCTAAAAAATGTAAATGATAAATGATTTTGATGGTCTACATCATTAGTGAAGTTGATTTTTAAAGAATGGCCTAATTGGGTGAATTAGCTAAGTTATGGGGAATTAAGAATTCGATAAGACATGGGATTAAAGTTGGGTTGTGGATTCATAATAATTATAAAGGGTTAAATAACATAATTGAACTTAGATAAACTTGTAGAATGACCTAGAGGACCAAGTGGTCTCTAAAGGCATTGGATATGTTAATTGTTTTAATTAGTATTATTGACTAATACATTGTCACTATTATGTAAAAAATCCTTGTAGAGTTGGTGTGAAGCTTGTTAAGGAGCCTACTCTTAGTGGTAGTGTGTTGGGATACAAGAGGTAACAACTTTCCAGTTTATGTACATGTTTGGGTCTTGTCAAGGGATGTTTATGAAACCTACTTTGTATACTTTGGTCAATTCCAAGACCATTTATAAAATGTTAATTTGCTATAGAAGTTTTCTTGTGAGTAGTATAATTTTGAAAGGTTTTTGAATGATGTATGATGATTTGGGAAATGATATTTTTATTGAAGGTATAGTAATATGATGTATTTGATTGTAAATGGCACATGGTCATTGGAAATATGTTATGAAAGGTTTTGAAAAGGTAAATGATTTGTTAGTTTTCCTATGCACGTTTGCATGTATTGAAAGAGGGAAATGACAAGATTGTCATACTTTGAATAATTGTACATGATGTTGCATGGTGATGTGAAATAAATGCCACACTCTGCTTGGTATAATTGGTGTACATAGTGTATGTGACATCATGCATAATAGTTCCAAACGTTATGCAATCACATGATGCGCGCCCCTTAATTGGCCAATGAGAGGGAATGAGACATAAAGGGTCTACCTCTAACCCAATGATGGTTCCTTAGGGATAGAATCAGGTTAGCATGGTGTGGATATTTGTCTCCGAGGGAAGGGAAACTAAATTTTCCCCAAGGGAAGGGAAACTACTTGCCTTGAAAGGCTTCCAAATGCATGTGAGTTTAATTACATGTAATATGAGATTTTTTTCTTATAATGATATATAGAACGTGAAGGAAAGTATGGAATGTGCTACAATAGTGTTGATGATTATATGTCGTTGTAAGAAAATTTATTAACATTAATATTATGAAAATTATTATTTATTAACTTCTACTTGATACTCTATTGGTACACACTTATATGTGCATAGAGTAGGTGAGTGATTATAGAGACATTTATGTCTCACTCTCTTGGTTTGATAGATTTTGTTATAGGTGGTGGATCGATTGTTTATGATGCAAGGAAAGGGCTAGCTGTCTAGATTATCTATATTTAGTAGTTTGTATATTTTTCATGTAGGACATGTTTATGTTTTCACAAAATCTATTTTATTTTGTTTTCTTTGGATGATCGTTGTTTAAGTACTACTATACTGTGTGCTGAAGTTGACGTGCATTCCATTAGATTAAACTAGTGTTGTATGTAACACCTAGTTTTCGTTTTACCTTTTTTGATAAAACTTTGCCTACTTGGTAGCCTTTCTTAACGTTTAGCCAATACTTAGTTAACTAGAACTTATAGAAAACCTCTTTAAGTAGCCCAAAAATGGACTTGATTAAAACTTTTTATCAGAAACTTGATATGTCAAATTAACTTATCATTTTTTTTTAATTTTTATTTGGTACTTGATCATTAAGCTTCACTAACATATATATTAAACTATCATTTACATATTGATCCAGACATCACACCCTTGCCTACGATAGGTACTTCAGAGTAATATATATATCAAGGTTCATACCCCTGTTGATATTTACTACAAACTTTACCCCATATTTACTTACATGTGCCAACTTCTTCCCACCATAGTGTTTACAAAATATACATATGCAGCAAGTATTCACCATAGCTTAATAATAACATACTCAAAAATATATACAAATTGCCTAAGCAATCTTATACAGCATCCTCAGGCTACATATACTTTCACTAAATCCAGCCTTACCAAAAGCAGTCCAGCCTATCTTTCCCTGCAACCAAAATTTTCTCAGGTTTACCTCATACACTCTAAATTCATACAGTCATACCATCACAGTTTATTTAAGCTGTACAAATAATGATAATATTATCCTCATATTTCACGTCTCTGACGCCGGTCACCCAAGTAATGATATATTCACTCACTTGGAGATTAACTATTTATCTCAATGTGCATATAGCACCTGCCACTGATTAATAAGGATACATTCCCTATTAGCAGTGACTATACCTGCAGGGTTTTAATAATGACATACAGATATATATCATGTAGATAGAAAATCTGACATAGGGGGAGCGACCCACCGTATGCCTGGGAGTACTCCGAATTAAAAAAAATAATAAGAACATACGAGCAATAATCATTCATCAAGTATCTGTAACAGCAATCATGCTTAATTATCATACAATCCAGTCATGCATTATTCTAGGTGTGTATGAAGTAAACCCTCACCTGTGACAACCACGTACTACTTCGCTGGAGCCTTTCCTTCTCGCTGCCTCTCAGATTTATCACCACTTGGTCCTCCTATTATTACATCATGTAATAATAGAGGTCAATACTCATATTATACATATTAAATATCTCGCTCTCGGTCCTAGTATACTACCCACCCCTTAGTGATAGTTCTTACTAGGTGAAACACATTCACATCTCTAATTAGAACAACAAGTCTCATTCTCCAACTCTAAAAGTTGGTATTTTTATTGAAGAAAGAAATTCCACAATCAATGTTTAATATAGCACTACTTATGGCTGGATTTAATTGCCAATTCAACAACAACAATTTAGTTCATTTATGTACAAGAAGCATCACACTTTAAACACTTGTTATAGCACAATTATCCACAACTTTTGAACCTAATTTAATTAAAACCACTTACAATAAGGCAGCAGCAACTTGTACTCAAAATTATCAAACATCTTGTAATGTAATACAAGAAAAGTATGTCACATTATCTTTATTTGAATTACAATTGTGCAGCAGTAAAATTGGTCACATTATAATGCCATTCACATTGTTTTTAGTCAAAACAAGTCATCCCTTATTAACTCCATTAGTTCCATTTGTTCTAGGCCAAAACAGAACAAATTTTCATCTACTATTAATTCAAGCACAATCTTATCAACTTAATCTAAATTGCTGTCATAAATTGCAGCAATATGCACAAACCATAACTTCATATTTCTTCACTACTTTGCAGCGACTTGAATCATCAATAAGGTAACTAAGTTATGCTAAACTTGTGTGAATTATAAAAGGAAATTTGCTGCACACAATGCACAACTAAGCTCTATGGCTGAACCGAATTGCCACAGAACAATTTGACAGCAACTTTCAGCATGGACTTGCCTCCAATTACAGCCAATTATTTACATAATACTTCTCCAATTTTTTTGTTGTAACTTTCATAGATAAAAGATGGGAATATTAGAGTCAATCATCTCCCTTTCATCGGTCAAGAAACTGTCCAGAATCACCCAAGAATTTCGGACAGATTTCATGGCTGATTTGGTTTAACAAAAACAGAGCATCAAGGTTAAATAAACACACATGCAGCCACCACTTTTCACTCACATAAACACCTTTAACAATTTCCCCTTTAGCTAAAACAAGTCAGGTTCGAATAGCCCCAATTTCCCCCCTCAAACCCGACATGCATCTCCCTTAAATCCTCTCTTGATTGAAGAAAATTTGGCATAGATTGGTAGAGAATCTTCACCTAAGTTTGAATCTTGTTTTGCATGTGGATTCCACCTCAATCTTCCTCCAAATTCGTCCAAGGAAGCTGCTGGAATTTGGGCAGAAGTTTGAGCATTTTTAGAGAGCAAGAGAGAGAGAAAACGAATTGGGAAGAAGAGAAAGAGTTAGTGAATGTGTGTGTGGTGTTCGGCTGACATAAGGGGCTGAATAACAATTAATTATTTATTATTTAGGTAAGGTAATTTAGTCATCTCCTATTTTACTTAATTGCTCTTTTGCCCTTACCTTTAATTAAATTTTTTTTTACAACAATATTACATATTGTTCCCTATTTGGCAAATTTATATTTCTTATTTTCCTAGAGGAATTTTATTTACTAATTGGGTTTTTGGGATGTTACATTGTATGTGTTTGATTTAGATATGAGTTTTATGGTATTCTTGAATACTAGATATATATGTTGAATGTAATGAATATGGAATGCTATGTTAAGCATAGTGTATGTACAATTAAAAATGGTGTTGTGAACCACACCGTGTGAAATGTCTATGTGAGCCATGTGTGGTTGGTAAGTGGAATAGATTGGTAAGTAAGGTTGGTTGGTGGTCAACCATCTCCTTGTAGTGTGTGATAATTTTATGGGTGATGAATGCTTATATTAATTGTGTTTGATTAATATTGGATGAGCTTTATATAACTATGTTACATTCTGCCTTTCTTTAACATGGTTAGATTAAAAAAAAAAAGATTTACCAGAGTTTTATTCATTATATTAGTAGAAACATTTTTCTAACATAGTTAGCTAATTTATACAAGATTATTTTATTAACCATGTCAGCTCATTTCTTTTTCTAACATTGCTAAGTTGTTGGAAAGTTATATGAAACATTTTAATATCTATGATAGACCAATAAATTTTAGAAAGATTCTTTTCTATCATAGATAGAGTTATCAAATAAGGTAAACACTTTTATAACCACAATTGTGTACACAATGTTTCACAACTCTAATTCTATCAATCATGGTTAGTATTCTACATTGGAGTTAAAGGATTGAAAAACAATGACAAAGGGTTTTGAAAAGGATAGATGAAGAGGATTTTACAACAACGAAGAGTGGAAAATGAATTTTATTTGTTATTCATTCCTTAAGCCAAGTTGTCTTTAATTGTTCCTAAAATGAGCTTAACCCCATGCTATGACTCTTAATACACAATTGTAATATACAGAGTTCAATTTCCTAAAATGCATGGATTATCATATATTACATCCAAATTAAACACAAAATGAGCTTAATCCCATACTAAGACTCTTTATAACAATTAATACCTAATTAGACATAAAATGGCATATAATATGCAAAGATTCTCCCTAATTGGCTATTAAAATCATTGATTTCACTTCAATACCACTAGTTATAGGAAATTAGCATTTGTTCTAGGCTATAAAATGGGGATTTAGGCACTTTTATTCTTAGAGTCTAAGATTAGAGAGTTAATTGTACTTTCATTATAATTTGAGCATATTAGGCATTTAACTCATGCATTCATTATTTCTGGACTTGAAATACTTCACATGTACTTAAAATTTCCATTGTAGGTGCAAAGAATAAAGGTCAAAGCAAGATAGGAAACTTCTACAAGAAAGGAAAATTTTGCAAAATAGGAAATTTCATATTGGATCGGTTGATTGGGTTTGCCTAAAATATTTCCTTTTTGTTATTTCTACAAGAATAGGCAACCCTAGGATTGATTGAGGATAAGAAGTTTCCTAATTGATTATTATAATCACAACTTCCTATTTTGACTAGAATTCTTGAGAGAAAGTGCTTGGATCTTCCCCCCAAATCTTTCCTATATGTTATGGGCGGACAATTAGGCAATTGGAGGCCGTTTTGGATAGTTTTTGAGTAGTTTTTTGTGCCATAGAGGGGGGAATCCGAATTTCCTATTTCATTCATCCATTCTCTCTTTCATCCCATAATTCTTTCCCCAAACCTTTCCTACTTGTTAATCCTAGTAAGAATAGGACATCCTAGGCCAATTTGGAAGGTTTTGGGTTGCCTCTTATGCTATATATATGAGACTAACAAATTTCACAAGGGGGAGGCCGAATTTCACACTCTCTTGCATCCATTCTCTCCTCCACTCCACAATTCTCCACTGATTCTTCATGGAGCTCGAGTTGCAAGTTGTTCTTGGGCGATTCGTTCTTCTCTTTGATGAAATAAATCGGCTCAATGCTCTCTTGAATGACAGGATGACTTGAAGTAATCATTAAATCCACTTTAGGAGAGTTTTGTTAGTTCCAATTATGTAGTCATGAATTTCCATTTGTTTCCTTGAATATTTAATCTTCTTATGTTCAGACTTCATTTGTTTTAGAGATCTGAGACCATGTAATTGTTGAATTCTATTTGCATGTATTGATATTGTTTTGTTCTAGTTTCGTTTATCTTCCCAAATTACCATGTTATGCTTAGTCTTTTTTTATTTTATTGCCTAGCATGTTTGTTGGGTAATTTAGTCCATTGTGCTTCATATAATTGTGTTGCTTGGGAATGATTTATGGGTTTGAGTTTGTTGATTTCGAGTTTTCATAGTGTTAGGTAATTCCATTAATCAAACTTGCCTAAATAAACTAGATCATTAACCAAGCCTATGTGCATAAGTATGATTAGGTAGAGTTTCATAAGTTGGATGGCTTGATTATAGTCTAACATTAATTGGTTGTTGGATCCTAAGGATATTGAGTGACTTGGACAGGACCCATGTTATTCTATCTATTGGAATCTACTTCTAGTCGATGTAGGATTATAGTTAAGGTAATTGGTCTATTGAGGTTGAGTGGTGTCTTAATTGACCTATTCCTTCGACTAAGGCTAATTATATCCACATGTGTTAAACTTAGCCAAGAGAGCATTCCGTCAAGTCATTATCACCTATCCATATTAATCCAAAAAATACAAAAAACAAGTCTTTATATTTCTTTTATGAAAAATACCAAAAATACCTTCTCTTAACCCCCGATTTTTATAGCTTTAATCGCATTTAGTTTTTCTACACCTATTGAGAGACGATCCGAGATCGCACCACTATAGTGCAATCCTTAGTAAATAAATATTTTGCATTTGAATCCCAAGGCATATTAGGAAATGCTCAAATCAATCATATAACAATAAGCCATTATTACCTAACAATTAAACCTTTTGTACACCTAGAGAAAGCATATAACTCACAATAGCAGTGGTATAAGCCAATCTACATCCTCAAGTTGGAATGACAAATACTCAAGATATATAAAGGGAAATTGACAATGTAATTAGAAGGCATATAGCAACATGTGAGAACTCTTAAGGGTTAAAGTGTTTAACTCAACTCACATATATGTGGGTTTTTTTCACTCAACTTGCTTAATATACAACTTACCATAATCTTGTAAAAAATCTAAGATTTCCCACCAATATAGCAATCATACAATGAATCATGAGGGCTTTTGGCTTTGTAGTGATGGAGACATGCAATATGGAATATCATGTCTGTAAAAAAATATAACAGTTCAAATGCATGCACAATGTAACGTTTTTTTCAAATTTACTCATAACTTAATGATTTTGAAATTATTTTCAAGAATTGCCTTTTAGAAAAGCAACTATAGTAATTTAAAAACAAATAATTATCATAAATAATAATTAAAAAATAAACAACAATAATGCCCGAAAGATCCTAATTGCGGAAGTATGTTGAAAACAATAAATTGAAAGTATTACGCTTCGTTGGTGTAATATCAATCCTCCAGAGCCTTCCCCAACTTCGCTTCTCTATATCTTCCACCTAAAAGAATGGTAAAGTAACAGTATGAGACCATTGTCTCAGTAACCAGCTATCCTACCCACCGTACACACCAACACATACTTGCGAGGTGTCAGGTGGGATAGTTACAAAGCATGTATATATGTATCATAGACATAAATATTTATCAATAAGCATCAAACATAACCAAAGTAACATTTATAGAACACAACTAATTTAAGATCATAAAACTTAGGAGCATAGAGATTATATTACCTAATGTTATCATACTCATAGTACCAATAACCTCCCAACTGTTAATCTCCCTTATATCCTCCTTATTCCAGCCTACCAAACCTATGGGCTAAGTTATCTCACCATGTTACTGGTTACTCCAAGAGCTCACCAATTATGTGGAGTGGATGGCCAAATCCACCGGTCACACAACCGGACCATGGGTTCCCCCTCGTAGAACAAGTGGAGTGTCGCAGCCCCTCATAGAACAAGTGGGACATTATACCCTCGTAAAACATGTGGGCACAACTAGGCCAGCCAAAGAGCTCCGAATTGCGGCCTTATTACGTGGTAAAATATTCATCTCCCTCAACTACATCCTTATTATCTCTAATGTTGTCATAGAACGCATATTTCACAACTATGACTCATTAATTTAAGGGAAATATTCGTGACCATAGTCATTTAAGCTCAAACCTTTAACTATCATATAACATAGTCATAACAATTCTATAACCTTCAACGATTCATAACAATCAATTAACATGCTAAAACAATATCATAATAATCATTATATAAAACATTAAAACATATTTCTTTCCATAAGTATTGTCCCGCAAGACATTTTCATAAAAGCAATTCATAAAATAATTTATAATACCAAAAAGATAGCAATTTCATATAACAATATAATTTACAAAAACTCACAAACACATACTGATATGCACGACAGATAAGAAAACCAGTTACTTGTCACCAGGTTTTGAAGCCAATAGGAATCAAATCACCCATCCAACCATTGCAACTCACATTCTAAACATTTTAAGTCAACTGTCCAAAACTCATCCCTATTCGGCCCAGGGTTTCATCTTCGTTATGCATTCAGTTGGGACTTAATAACTCAAACTATATAATACTTATCAATGATCTAACCATTGAAAACGACGTGATTGATGTCTCAAATAGGGTGACCAAATTTTTCTTCGATCCAACGGTTAACTAATGCACAACCGCTATTTTAACAAGACTGCCTCACAATTGAGCGAAAATATCTTAATATATTTAATTTCAACCTATCACCTCCTATATATAAGCTCCGAAAGTTTGCTCCTCCTCTCATTTAATCGATGTGAGACTTCTTACTATTCTTATTTTATTAAATATTTATTTTTATATATATCGGATATATCTTGAATAATCTAATTTAATATCTACAACTTGATTTATCCTTATCTTTCTCTTTTAAAAAATCAAGGGTTAAGGGTCAAAAATACACATGTGATATTGTTAGAAGTTTATCCAGTACCAAATGTTTTTTTTGGACCAAAAATACACATGACCTTTCAAATTGGATCAAAAATACATATATACAGTTAAATTAGGGTAAAAAATACACATGTGATTTTATAAAAAGGTTCATCCAGCACCAAGCGCTCTTTTTAGGAATATAACTATAAATGTGACTTTTGATCCAATTTGAAAACTCATGTGTATTTTTGGTCAAAAAAACATTTGGTGCTGGATGAACATTTGACAAAATTATATGTGTATTTTTTACCCTTAACCCGAAAATCAATATAAATAAATATTTAAGAATGTTATTTCTTAATAGGGTTAAGGGTCAAAAATACACATGTGTTTTTATCCAAAGTTCATCCAGCACCAAATGTTATTTTTTGGACCAAAAATACACATGAGTTTTCAAATTGGATCAAAAATACACATGTACAGTTAAATTAGGGTCAAAAATACACATATGATTTTGTAAAAAGGTTCATCCAGCACCAAGCGTTTTTTTTCGGAATATAACTATAAATGTGATTTTTGATCCAATTTGAAAACTCATGTGTATTTTTGGTCCAAAAAATAACATTTGGTGCTGGATAAACTTTTGATAAAATCATATGTGTATTTTTGACCCTTAACCCTTTTTTTAATATCCTTAAGATTTGATATCTTTATCCTTTTTGAATATTATCACTTGATATTACAACTCTCTCCTTGATATATTATTTTAGATATATCTTTCCTGCTTAAATATTATTTCCTAAATTTCGTTTTGGGTAAGATATTATTTCATAAATATCACTTTAAGTCTTATGAACAAAAATTGGGATGTTACACACAATTTCACCATTACATTATATCAACCAAGATCATACATTTGAAAACATCTTAGCCATACCACATAAATGCCGAATTATTCATATTTTTTCCTTTTCTTTTCTATTTGTTTTCTTTTCTTTTTCACACTTCTTTTCCATTAATCACTTGGCATTATATATATTTGCACAAATGACTATTACAATCAGTTCAATCTCAAATGATACATTTAACAATTCAACTCAATGCAAATCAACTAATGAATGACTCAAAGGGGTGGACAATGGAATAATGTATGGTTTTGTATTTGGATTGAGAGGGTGATAGAATGAATGCCTCAATCATGTTCATACATAAATGCTAATGAAATTTTGACTAAGGTTTGAAACAAGTTCTAGAAGTTGAAATATCAAGTATGCACTCATGAATAAAAATAGGCTCAAGTAACCTCACGGCATGACTAATCTCACATATTACTATTATCAACTAATGACAAAGCAATTATATCACTAACTGCACCTTATTATTTTATATTTTGACCCACTAATTATAGTGAATTAGCAATTGTCCTAGGCTAATATATGGCAATTTAAACACTTTTACACTTAGAGTTCCAATACATTGAGTTGTTTGCATTTTAGTGCTTAATTGAGAATTTTAAGGTTTAAACTCATGTATTTCTGATTTATGGACTTGAGATATTACATTTGTGCTTGAATCTGTCATTGTAGGAAGTTTTTGAAGAGAAGTGGCCTGAATTTCAGAAATCATAGTTTAGTGCCTGAATCTTAAGAATTACAGTTTGGTACTATGGCATTGCATATCTCAGTTGGGCAAGGACAAGTTGAGTATTTTGGGAGCTTAAAGGAGGGCAAAGATGGAATTAAAATTTCTGGGTTCATTTTTATATTTTTCTAAATAGAGATTAAATGAGTAAGGGCCCCGTTTCGAAGCTTATTTGGGAATTTAGCCTAGACCTTTGGATATAGGGCTTGAATTTCATAAACCAAACATGCCCTAACCTCTTTAATTCCTAAAGCACTACCCATACCTGAAATGCTTGACACGAGAGAGCCACCAGAGACATCATTACTATCCTTCTTCAATCACGCCACCATTCATCACATTCAGCCTTCATTTCATCACCCACTTCACGCCCTTCATTCACTCAACCACCATCACCATTTGTCCTCCACTCCCTCTTCAACACTTCACGCCATTCACTTTTCCCTTCAGCCATTTTAAACAGCAATATATACCACAATCACGCCATTTCTTGAACCAGCATGCTCACACAATTTCCATCATCTTCATCTTCCTTCCAAGAAACACTCTCTCGGCCAAGAACGCGTAAACCACCTTTCTCTCCATTTCCCACAGCCTCACACATTCCATCATGGAGGATTTTGTTCAATTAATTGATTGTGGACTCAAGAGCATGAGTGGCTAAAGCTTCTTGGGGATTCTTGATGGATAGAGCAACCAGAGCTTCAATGGTTTTCTAGGGGAGTGTTTAGTGTTTTCCTATGTTTATTTACACATTTATGTTCAAATTCCTTTGATTTGTAAGAAGGTGTGTTGATTGGAACATGGTACACTATGGATTTCTATTACTTGTGGTAGTTTTCCTTTTGGATTATGTATGTAATTAAGCGATTGATTTTATATATATAAATCTTAGTGTTTGTATCTTGGTATTATTCAATTGATGTGATAGAATTGCTTATCTCCTTTGGATTGCTAGCTTGGATTAGTGTTTTTGTTCATTGCATTTAGTACTAGACACTAGATCCAATCTTGAAGGGTAAAATTATGCCTTCAAGAAGAGACTCATTGTTTCTTTGTCAAGGATTCTCACTACTAAGCAATTTTTAACAATCACCTAATTAATTAATTGTGCAAGCGATGCGCCAAATCGATTAGTAATTAGGATAATTGGACTTAGGCGATTGCCTTTGGTTAAATACATTTGGTCTTGGATTTTTACTCCCAATTTAATTAAGAAGCTAGGAAGGTTGCTAAGTTCCATCAAGAGGCCCTAATTCGATCAAAAAGGTTTTCAAAAACAATCTACTTTGCTTTCCTAAATCCAAAAAGCCAAAAAAGAGTCCCTTTACATTTATATAATTGAAAAATACCAAAAAGACTTTTCAATGACTAAATCCCAAGTTTATTTGCTTTTCAATGCATTTAGTTTAGTCTATACATCAAAATAAATTGACTCCTTTGAGAGACGACCCGAATTTGAGCCACTTTGCTCAAGCCTTGGTTTCACATATTTTCTTGCATTTGACCCTGAGGCACACCATTCCGACAAAGGTCAAATTAATCACAATGTATGACTTGAATAAATCTCGTAACTCAACTAATAGAAATTGAAGTACTTAGACCATCACTTTGTAAATCATATCCCAAGTCCAATGACAGCTAATAGTCAAGTATAGGTTCTTTTTCGCTCTCAGTTTTCAAAACTTGATTACACTAATTTTTCAAAAATGATTTCAAGAACAAAATTTCACAAACAAATGAGCATTAATTTTCAAAAAGATTTTGCAAAATTTTCACAAATGCATAATGTAACCCATAGTTAATCAAAAAGTGAGGATCAAGCTAGAACTTTTCCAAACAACCCAAATCATGCAAAATCCCTTCCCCTATACTTAAACCTTGCATTGTCCCCAATGCAAAACTCAAGTGTAAGGCGTAGTAAGCAATAGTCCATAATGGAAGATTTATTGCCTCAACTACAATACTAAACAACTTTTACTATTGAATATGGTTTCTCCCCTACATATATCAAAACATGCATCAGAAGACATCACTATATAATCACAGCATGTATAACAGAGGGACAAGAGAGGAATAGAACAACCTAAACAAGTTATGGAGGCTTATATTCGAAGGGTAAAGTTGGAGGTAGTCAAGCTTGAAACAGATGCTATGTCCCACAAAAAATTGGAGTGAAACTTGATTTATGCAATCATCAATTGATTTGATCTACAACAATCCTACCCAACATGCACTCTCACCAAAATAATGTCATAAGCCATAATGTCAACTAACCATTGATTAAGTTTTGATGAGTATTACCTTCTCTATGGTAGAAGTAGAAAGGTGTGTTTATATTATACAAAAGGGTCAAAGAGCAATTTTACCAACAGACTTTTGTCCAAGTTGTAGATGACACAATTGACAATTGAAAGGGTCAGAAATACTAATGGACCTTTAAACATGGGGCAGATTGGCCAACACCGTTAATAATACCAAACGTCCATCATGATTTTAAATGGGACCCACAATTAATAGGGTTAAAGAGCAGTTTTACCAGTAGACTATTGTTCAAGTTGTAGATGGCACAATTAACAATTAAAAGGGTCAGTATCACCAATGGAACTTTTAACCAGGGACAGATTGGCCAATACTGTTTTATTTATGCAACCCGCCATTAGTTGTGTGACACATGACGTAATGATGTCCACCTGGTAGCTTGGTGAATTCCACATGGCAGACCTAATTTCACCCTCACCCACCCTCACATACCTTCACCCTCGACAGAAGAGCCCTCACCATAACCATGGACGAAAGAACACCCAAGGACAGCGGACGGCAGCGGACGGCGGACACCCTCACGCTCACCCACACTCACATACCTTTACCCTCGACATAACCCTCGCTATAGCCACGGATGAAGAACACCCGAGGATGTTAAATGAACACTGGCCATGATGTTTTCGGTGGGCGGGACAAACTAATCGAACATCCTGGCCAGTGTTCATTGAACATCCTTGGTTATTCCTCATCCGTGGCTATGGCGAGGGTTATGTCGAGGGTGAAGGTATGTGAGGGTGGGTGTAAAGGCATGTGAGAGTGGGTGATTATGAGGGTGTCTACAGTCCATCAGTTTTTCTCTCTCGTGTTTGTTAGCTAAACAAAAACATTATTTTAGCTTTTAGCTATTCTATTTGTACAATATTCAAAAGGATCTATTTTAATTAGTGAATTTATTGTATTCTTTTTTAAAAACGTAAAGATACGCATGAGATGCTTTTGCTTTCCCTTTTCTATATAATTAAAACACAAAAGATGAAAAATTGATATATGAATTCAATAAAGATGCTTTATTCCCGCGTAAAAATGCAGGTATATTATTTTAATATTATACACATATAGATAAACATGAATTTTAATACCCTCTCTGTGTTTCAGTCCAAAAAAAACCCCTATGTTCCTAAATATATGACCTATTTGAAGAGATACGTTTGTTCTTAAATATAATATCTCTTTCTATTCTTTTCTCAGTTGTTCCTTAAATTATATCTATTAATACTCCTCAATAATAAACAACCAATAAAGGGGAGGGTGGGAATAAAGGTAGTTGCTTAGGGTATTTTGGTAATATCATATGATTTTAACTAAGTTAGCCAACATCTTTAATATAATCAAATTTGATAAATAGGTCTTACATTTAAGAACGAATGGAATATTAAATAAGAACACCTGATGCAACCAACAATAGAAGGTAAAAGTTCTTTTTTTCCCTCTTTTTAATTTGTCTGATCAATAGTATCTCAAACCACTTTGAATTTGATATTAATGCCTTTCAACGAATTAAAACTTATGTTCTTCTCTTTATAAATGTGAGACCCCTTAATTATACTCCCTCCATCCCTATATACAAAAGCTTAACTCATCAAATCACACAAATTAAGAAAGTGGTTAAACATGGTAAATATGTTCGGAATAATTTTGTTTTCTCAAATTTGCCCTTATTTATGATAAAGTATATAAGAGAGAGAAATATGATAATAATGATATAAATAAGTATGAAAAATAATGTAAATAGAGAGAATAATAATGGTCGAAGTGGGAGATAACTCATTAAATGTTTTGACAAATTTAGCCAAACTCTTATAAAAAAGGACAAACCTCGTTAAATTTTGGGCTCTTATATATAGGGACGGAGGGAGTTTCATCTTAGCTAGCAACTTATATAAATGTGAGACCCCTTATTTATATCATCTTATCCAACAACTTTGCGGATATTTTTAGTCTTTTACCTTTACACAGTTTTAGTTTTATTTTGGTGCTTCAATTTCAAAAAGTGCCTTTTAAATTTTTTGATCATAAGGATAATACCACTAGTTTCTTTATAAAAAAAATTGATATTGAAATTTAAAATTTTGACAAAAAAGTCACAAATACTGATATTGAGTATAATTTTAAAAAAACAACAATAATTAACCCAAAAATACGACTTAAAAGAAATAATATTAGAATTAGTACACTAAAACTATCATTTATAAAATTAAAAAAAAATAGAAACTTTTTTTAAAAGTTAGATGACTAATAATTGCATTTTTTTCCACAATCCATACCACATCGGAGAGATAAATTCGTATTCAAAAAAGTTAAAGCTTCAAATTACAAAAATCTGTATATCTATAAAATATAAGGTGAACTGCAATTGTGACATAATCCTTCAAGCTTACCATGCACAAAACTTGAAATATAGCAATCATTTGGGAAAATTCCATAAAAAACCTTTTGAAAATGGAGAAGGAAAAATTAATCACTTAAATTTATAAAATTTCAATTCAGAACTCCAAGGAGTGGAATATGAGATTTCTATATCTTACAAAAAGATAAAAATGTTTTTATAATTTTCAAATGCTCATCTGATCCTATTTATAGGGCATTTTCAACATGTTTCACATAGGCTAAGGAAAATTTTAAACCTCATTAAATCTATGTTAAAATATTCAACTTTCCAACTTTGCCCTTATTTAATATCCACTTCATTACATGAGTATAAAGTCAACACATAATAAATAAAGGGTAAAATTGTACATTCATGTGAAAAATTCAATAATGTGGCTTATGAATAAGAACAAATAAAACCTTCTCTCTCTCTCTCTCTCTCTCTTCCCTTTAAATAGGACTTGATGAGTACATCATAAATCCTCACAAGTTCAATATAGGAGCTTTCATCTTAACCAGAACGATTTTGTAGTTCATTCAAACAATTCACAACTTCAAATTTCTCCATTAAGAATTGACCAGGCATAGTATAAATGGTTCACAACTTCAACATAGGAATTTTCAATATAATCATAACAATTTTCAAGTTCACATTAACAATTCACATCTCTAACTTTTTCTATTAGAAATTGACAAGTCATAAGTTGAGAAATCATTTACAAGTTCAACATAATAATTTCAACCTAATCATAATAATTTTCAAGTTCATGTTAATAATTCACATTTTCAACTATTGTGGACATTTGTGTCTTTTTGTAATTATGAAAAATCCCATATTCATTCGCAGAGTTTAATTTGGGATTTCTCAAATTTAAGGGATTGACTTGTCTTTTTCCTTTTCCAATGGGATTTTTGTGGGATTTTCCCTTAAGATTTTATTTCTCGAAGAGAGTGAACTATTCATTCATGAGGAATAAAATAAATTAAATTGGTCACTATATTCAATCCGTACAACTCCTTAAATTTTTTTGTATAAAGCCAAAATATTATAAGAAAAAATGAGTTACAAGCGTATATTATATGGGTCCATCATATCAAATAAAATATATCATGGTTTACATTACGATGCAATAAGTGGGCCCATGAGAACATAAACCATTACATCTTAAATAAGTTAAAACATAATATTTGATGTAAACAAAGTGAGAAGAAAATCCAAGTGATGAGTCATGTTCTAGCCAATATGAACACGATAGACCGTAGCCTATCTTCAATAGCATCTTGATGCACTAAAAAAAGCAAGATTTACTGGCGGTTCAGTTAGTAGTGTATTCCAATAACCGCCAGAAATGTGACATTAGTGGCAATTATATCCAAAAACCACCAGTAAATATGACCTTTTGACCCAAGGCTTAGTTAGTGGCGAATTTAGTAGTGGTTTGTATATGAAAGACTGCCACTAAATTAGGGCCCTTTGGCGGGAAACTTAGTGGCAGAACATTAGAGACGGTTTGGGTTGCCATAACCACGAGTAACAGAAAGGCCATTCAATTAGCGACGATTTAATTTTCTTATGGAGGTTTTCTGTAGAACCACCACTAACTGCACAAATTAATCTTAGTTAGCATAAATTACAGGTGTGTTTTAGTGGCAGTTTGACCAGTGGCTATGTTGAAAACTACCACTATTACTGGCAGTTCCAGAGGAACTGCAAGTAAATGCACAAGTTTAAAGGCCTCGTGCCTTTTCATTTGTAAAGCCACGAGGCTTTTCAGAGAAAGTGACATGAGGAGATTTGATCCAAGGCTACAAAAGGACATTTTGTTTTTTCTTCGGTCATATTTCTTTCATTCCAGAGGCTATTAGTCAGTCAAAATCATGGCCAGAAAGAATGATCGCAGTTAAGAGAAGAGGCCCATGACTAGTGAACAAGAGAACAAAGAGGAACGTTACTGTAGGCAACTAAATGAGGAGGCCCAGAGGGAACAGATAGAAGAAGAGCATCTCCGTATACAGAACAAGCCGATTCTGGAGAATGTTATCAATGAATTCTTCAACCAAGACGAAAACTTGGACGGGCTAACATATCGAATTTGGAAAATATACAATGAGGTTGGACAAGGAGGAAGATGAAGACACGGGGCACCCTAGACGATCCACTAGAAGGTCCACCGGATTCGAAGTACAAGTTCAGGGTAAGAAAATTCTATTTTTTACCGTGATGATTGAATTATTTTTATTGCTCATAAAATTGTGTGAAATTTACAGACCCTTTTGGTAGCATAAGCAAGAGGAGGTTGACGGTGCAAGATACGTAGAACCTCCCAAGCGGGCACAGGGTCAAGGTTGACTGGAACCTGATCACCAAATAACCGAGAGGCAAGAAGGGTCAACTGTTATGCAAGTTTTTCGGGAGTGTTGGCTAGAATTACTAGCGATTCCCAAATGACGCTTTGGACTGGAGAAAGGTTGATAAGGAGGCTAAGAAGTTTGCGTGGAATGAAATCGTGAAGGTAGGTTGAATTAACTTAAAGTTTATTTATTTTTTATTATATTACAATCTGATTTAAATTAGTATTGTAGGAATTCTATTTATCATTTATTTTTTATTATTTATTATTATTATAATATGATTTTAATTAATACTATAGGAATTCTATTTATTACTTATAGTTTATTATTTATTATTATTGAAATATGATTTTAATTATTATTATCATAATACTATTTAATCATAGTTAAATTTTATATTTTGTAGAGAAAGTTTAATGTGAGGGACACATACAAAACTTTGGCAGAATCAAATATGAGTGACAGTTGGAAGAACCAGAGGTTGGAACTATATAACAGAAGGAATCAGGGTGGGAGCAGGCCGCTTCAGGAGTTAATTAAATATGTCCCTGGTGGAGTCCCTCTAAATGCGTGGGAGAGATATGTATTTTAGAGGAGGGGAGACATAGGGAATGTATATTTAATAATATTATAGTATTAATATTTAAATAATGAAGAAATATTTTTGTAATAATGATGATAATTGGATTTTATTTTACATTAACATAAGAGGTCGCAACAAGGTGTTTACAATCGGTTATATCAGAAGGTTCATCATACGGTTGGGATGAAGTCATTTTCGGTTGGGTACGGAGAGATGGTATGAAGTAATGAACCTTTGTTGCTTAATTTAAAAATAATTTAATTTTATAATTAATATTAAGTTGTATTATAATTTTCAAGAGGATTAAGTGGCGAAGAAAGTGTAGAAGGCTACGTACGGACTTTTCTACCGTATATATCACAGGCACGCCGATGGGAGTGCTACATTCAGGGAGGCTGAGGAGCAAATTGTAAAATTTTAGTTATTTCATTTTTTATTATTTTATTTTTAATAACAATTATATTATATTAAAAGTTTAAATATGTTGTCTATGCAGGCTAGGATTGAACAAGCAGAGAGAGAGATCAACGAGTCGCAGGGGGTAATGTAGACCCCACTGCCTTTCTCAGGGCTGCCCTAGGGCCTTGTGAGCACCCTGGCTGGTACGCAATATGGGATTTGAAGCACGGCCTTTGGTAGTCTTTGGCAGGATAGGCGACCCATGCAGCACCTTGTTTACAGCTTCGAGCCGACCGTCTACCAGTGGCCTAATTAGGAGCGACGCTGAGTATGAGCCTTATATGAGGGAGAGGCTGACTCAGGACATCATCCAGAACCTGACAGAGAGGATTAAGGAACAGGTGATGGATCAGGTATTAAACAGATTAGAATCCTAGGTGGAAACAGCCAACAGTGCGCTCAACCGGATACAATAAAGGGTCGACCCAGATGGACCTCCTATGCGAGTACTACTACCTCCACGTCCACCGAAGCAGCCTCGCAACCATTCTCTGGGGTCGCATCAAGACGATGAACAGCCTCCTTCGTAGCTGTAGGGTTCTATTTTTTATTTGAATGTTTGTTAATTTCAGGACTGTCACTTGAATGTTTATATTTGAATGTTTGTTAATTTGAATATTTGTTGTTTGAAAGTTTGTTGATTTCAGGATTGCAAAATTTCATTAGTGGATTAGTCTACATTCTATTACAATTCTATAATTTCCTAAATTTTTTGCTATGATCTTATTTAATTTTTACTCAAAACTTTAATTAAAGTTAGGATAGAGTTATAAATTTTTAAAAGAAAACATTTCTTTTTTGTTAGTAAGTGTTTGATCAAATAAAAACAATTCTTACGTCATTTGTTTAAAAAGAGTATGCCATTGTGTTTGATTATATAAAAACAATTCTAACGTTATTTAATTAAAAAATGCCATTAGTCTGGTTGGATTTAGAAAAAAATATTCTGACATTAGTGGCAATTTTAAACCGCCACTAATGTCAAGAACAAATTAAACGCCTGTGTTCCTATCCTAACGGTCATAGGTCATTAGTGGCAGTTTATGTAGTGGTTAAAAATCGCTACTAATTAGTAACTTATATTTTTCAAGTCCACGCTCTCCCAATGGTCAAAATAATATGTTTATTACGTATTTAGTAGTGGTTTTTAACCGCCACTAATCGCAAAATTTCCATTTATAAGCCTTTCCGCCTTTTCATTTCATTTTCACATTTCATTCAACTTGAACTCTTCCCTTCTTTGATAATATCTCTACTCATATGATGGATAGATCTTGGATTAATTTGCCACATACGTCCCCCCGCTATATGGTTGGTTTGAACCATTTCTTAGATTTTGCTTTCAATTGCTCAAGTGTTAACAATAAGATATTGTGTCCTTGTTCGAAATGTAAGTTTAAAAAGTGATATCCCAGAAATGTTGTGCATGATATTACAATTCCCATCCAATTACACCTTCTAGGGGGTTCATGGCAAGGAAGATGATGGTGGTGGTGAGGACTTTGTTACAACGTCTTAGGTTGGAATGCAAATCGACGATAACGACGATCATGTAGATCCATTTAACAATGTTGTGTGTGATGCTTTTGGGGTGCAAGTTGACAACATGGGTAGTCAGGAAGGCATTGAAGGACCACTCCCAAAGTTTTTTTGAAATGGAGCTACTAAGAATTTTTTCGACCTTATGATAGAAACAGATAAGCATTGTTTCCAGGTTTTACGAAAAACTATGTTTGTCACATAAATCGTTTGTTTTAGACTGAAATATATATTGTTTATTCAGGGTGCAGTAAATACTCTAAACTATCATTTCTTGACAAACTCTATCATATCAAGTGCTTGTGTGGCTTCAGCAATAAGGGAATGTTAATGATGTTATAATTATTGGGAGATGCATTCTCTCAAGAAGAAATCTCACCTTTATTCTACGAAGCGAAGAAGACTATTAACAAGCTGGGATTGAACTATACTACAATCCATGCCTGCCCGAATGATTGTATGTTGTATTGGGGAGACGACGCAGAGTTGAAGAAATGTAAGCAGTATAACGCATCTTGGTACAAACAGGCAAAGAGGGTTTGAAGGGCAACCAAGAAGCCTACCAAAATTCTTAGATATTTCCCCTGACTCCACGACTTCAGAGGTTGTATATGTCGTCCAAAACAGTTGAGCACATGCTATGGCATTCATCAGAACCCAACATAGATAGGAAGTTTAGACATCCTAGGGATGCTGAGGTTTGCAAAGCGTTTGATGCTAAATTCCCAAAATTTGCCAGTGACCCCAGAAATGTTCGCCTTGCTCTAATATCTGATGGGTTCAATCTGTTCAGGAATTTTAGCACTACTTACAGTATATGGCCTGTTGTATTGATACCAATAAACTTTTCCCTTTGGATGTGTATGAAACAAAGCTCATTCATTCTTTCTATGATTATTCTAGGGAAGAGAGCTCCTAGAAATGATATTGATGTCTACCTTCAATCGTTGACACAAGAGTTGAAGGAACTCTGGAGCAACGGAGTTAAGACGTTTGACGCTTACGGTAAGATGCTCTTCACACTCCGTGCATCATTGATGTGGACAATTAGCGATTTCCCCGTACTTGGCACATTGTCTGGTTGGAACGTGCATACGAGGAGAGCTTGTCCTAATTGTAACTTTGACCAAGACTCCATTCACCTTCCTCACAGTCGCAAGTGGTGCTTCATAGGTCATCGACAGTTCCTTCTTGGAGGTCATAGGTTCCGGTTGTAAAAGATTAGATTTAATGGATCACATGAAATGCGAGATCCTCATGTGTTATTGTTTGGCACATATGTTCTTCAACAGCTTGAAGATGTTAACGTAAAATTCGAGAAGAAATATGACATTCAACCTGGTGGTAGAAGGGCTCGCGGCCAGTCCCAGGGGGATAATGTGCAGTAATGGCTAAAGAAGAGCATTTTTTTAGCTCCCTTACTAGAAATGTAATATGCTTGAGCATTGTCTTGATGCCATGCACATCGAAAAAAATGTGTGTGACAATGTTTTCTACACGTTGCTGAACGAGTCCGAAAAGTCCAAGGACCATCTCTAGGCAAGGAAAGATCTTATGGCAATGGAGATACATGAAGACGCCTGGCCGGATGAGAATGACAAGTTTTCCCCAGCCTCATTCACACTGACAAGAGCCAACAACAAAGTTTTCCTCTCCACACTTAAGGACATTAAGGTTGCTTATTGTTATTCAAGCAATATCTCAAGATGTGTCGACATTCACTCTAAGAAGATTGCCGGGTTGAAAAGTCATGATTGCCATGGTTTGCTCGAACAATTCCTACCTCTAGCAATTAAAAGCACACTACCACAGGAGGTGTCTACTATTTTGGTTCAACTCTTTTCTTTCTACTGATGGTTTTGTGAAAAGGTTTTGGACAAAGCAGAGCTGGATCAATTGCAGAAAAAAATTCGTTCTAATGCTATGTCATATGGAGATGATATTTCCTCTATCTTTTTTCATTGTCATGGTCCATCTCACTGTCCACCTCGTTCAAGGCTCAAAGATGGGTGGCCAAGTTCAATACCATTGGATGTATCCCATAGAGGTCCGTTGATTCATTATTCCAGTGGTTTAATAAATTTGTTTCAATAATCTGATTGTAATTGTAATTACACATACTTGGGGAAATTGAAGTCGTACATGAGGAACAAAGCATCTCCAGAGGGTTCTATAGCAGAGGGTTACTATTTTTTGAGCTATTTTGATGATGACATCGAGACTTTGTTTAACCGCCCTCCTTGTGTCGATGATAGCCCCACCAATGTCCAGTCACCTTCCAACACATTATACCGCCCGTCGGAAAGCCAAGTTGATGAGGAAGTGAGTATTACAAGCTCACTCCCACTAAGAGGTTCCAAACGCACATACATGTCTTGTCAAGTTTCCCTCAAGTAGAGCCCCACATTCAGTAAGAATTCTAACACCATACACGCTTCATATTATTTTATTTCCACACCACAAAAGCCTCTAATTTGTTGTTTTGAATTTAAGGGATTTACGCCGTTTTGTTAAACGCGAACAATGAAGCCACACAAGGTTGTCCTCTGAGGTGGATAAAAAGGTTCATTGACAATTTCCATATTGGTTTGCACGCAGGATACTCAACAACAACAATCCTCATCCACCTTATATGATAAATCTAGCAACTGGACCACTTGAGCATGTCAGGACATATACGATATACAATGTCAAGGGTTTCAACTTCAGCATTGTTACCAATATGAAGGTTCTCTCGCCCAAAATTTCGGAGTGTTTGGCACATTTGGTACAAGGAGTTATGCCAACTTACGGGATACTGATATGCAATTTGGAGGCATACCATATTATGGGAAGCTCATTGACATCATCGAGCTAAACTATCAAGGGCATTTCACCGTGCCTCTCTTCAATTGCATGTGGGCAGACACCAAAACTTCTCGAGGCATTACCATCAACAGCTTGGGCATCACATCTGTCAATTTCTCGAGGCTCATTCACACAAGGGAAGTATCAAATGATGAGCTGTATATTCTTGCCTCACAAGCGCAACATGTTTACTATGTGCAAGATCATAAACACAAAGATTGGCACATGGTGATTCATATGAAGCCTCGTGACCTCTACGAAATGGGTGACAAAGAAGATCTAGAACTAGAGAGCCAGCATTTTGAACCTGAAAACTTTGAAAACCTCATTCCGAAAGAAGACGTACATTTACCAGTAGTTAGGTGAGTCTTTTCACTACAAATGAATTAAACAAATTTCAACACTATTATGAATAAATATTGATCTATTTGTTTATTTTCTTTTTAGGTGGGAGCAAGAAGATGATTGAAGCCACAATTCTATTTCATTTTGTAGCATTTACCATAATGGTGTGTATCAAACATTCATATATTTTTTTTAAGAAAATTCATACATTCCGTTTCTGTACCATTAATTTTAAAAAAAACAACATAGTAGCAGTTTGAGAACCGCTATTAAACTAACGTGAGGAGCATTAGTAGCGGTTTTACACTGCTACACAAACTGCTACTAATGCCTGCCTACACCACTATAAATACCCACCCATTCCCCTCATTTTATTCAACATCACAAACCATTCTTTCATTCCCTTCTCCCATTTCACCATTTTTGCTCCAGGGTTCCATTTTTTTTTTCTTCTCTTCTTCTCTTCTCTTAATTTTATCTATTATATATTTGTTCATTCTAATTCTAATTTTTTAATTCAATTTTCTATCTTATTTAATTACTAACTTTTTTTCTCTTTTCTTTTCAAGTCTAAATATTGATTATTATCTAATATTACTGTTAAATTAAATTATTATTTATAATCAATATTAAAAATATTATTTAATTATTTATTTTACATAAAATTTCCGATAGGGAAAATCCCAAAAAAAGACTCTCAAATTATCAAAAGGACACTTTGCTACATCGAATTTCAAAAAAGGACAGTTCAGTACAATGACTGAATTGTCCAACCCCAAATTAAAAGGAAATGTCTAAAATGCCCTTTGTTCAAATTATTTTTTTTACCAAAACGTGTTGGTAATCCCCTATCCGGTTTTGGTAATCCCCTATACAACTCTGGGAACGAACAAAGGAAGTTGATAATGATGTTGTTGGTAATCCCCATATCTGGTTTTGGTAATCCCCTATACAATTCTGGGAACGAACAAAGAAAGTTGGTAATGATGTTGCTATTGGCTAGACACGTGTTGGTAATCCCCTATCTCAAGTTGTAGTCCCCATATCCGGTTTCGATAATCCCCTATACAATTCTAGAAACGAACAAAGGAAGTTGATAATGATGTTGTAATTGGATAGAAAAATGTTGGTAATCCCCTATCCCAAGTTGGTAATCCCCATATCCGGTTTTTGTAATCCTCTATACAATTTTGGGATTAAACAAAGGAAGTTGGTAATGATAATTTGAACCAAGGGCATTTTAGACATTTCACTTAAATTTGGTTTGGACAATTCAGTCAATTGTACTGAACTATCATTTCTTAAATTCATTGTAGCAAAGTGTCCTTTTGGTACTTTGAGGGTCTTTTCTTGGAATTTTCCCTTTCCGATATATTCATTGTCAAAATATGATAAAAATTCTTTTTTTATGATAAAAATTCTATATAATTGTTTTAATTATAAATATTTTCAAATTTTTTTAATAAAATAAAAAATGTTTATGAATATTTAAATCGAATCTAGAAAAGTTTTTTTTTTTTTAATAACTTGAATCTAGTGGCGATTCTATAACCGCCTCTAGCCTTTAGAGAATTATTGGTGGTTTGACTGGCGGTTTAAACCACCACTAATTGGAACACGCGGGGAAATTTAAATTTCAATGTAGTAGCAGTTCTAATAACCACCACTAATTTTCAAAATTCAAATTTTCTATTCCCGGGCTATTACTAGCGGTTATAGAACCGCCACTAAGATACAACCAAATGTGAAATTTGTCTGACTTCATTTACTGGCAGTCCTTGTTTTTAGCCACTAAATTACTGGCGTCGTTGACCGTATTAGCAGCGCTTTTGATAACTGCTACTAAATGTTAGCCACATGTGTTTTAGTAATGTCTTCGTAATGTTTTGAAGAACTGCTAGTAATGTCTTAGTTAACCGCCACTAATCACCCCTTTTAACCACTGGTAAATGCCGCTTTTTTTGTAGTGATGCTTGTACCTGTCAATATATGCAACATGGAGGAACTTTTTCACAGACAAATTACTAGTGCCAATTTGGATACTCATATGTTGAGATCTGTAAAGTCATACAACTATGAAACTCCTACATCATTAGAAGCTTCACAATGTGAACAACGTTGGTGATTAAAAAGCCTTGTTTATGAGAAACAATGTTTGATTGGGTGCAGCCAAAGCCGAAAATAAATTTCCTGTATATAAAATAAAAACACACCAAACAAACATAACTAATATACTGATTATATTATAGTTCAGCCTTAGGCAAGCATATGTAGACATAACACTGCCTATTTTATGTATGTATGTGTTCCATGATCTCATAAAACTGAATGGCAAATCTTTTTGAATATTCTCAAAAACCAACAATTGTGGACTCTATTGGCGCTTTCCAAGGAAATACAACTCCTTAACTATATATGCGTGTGTTTTGATATAAAGGCATTCAAGTCTGATATCATTTTGAATATGAACACGTCTCAACCATAGTGGGAGACATTGGATTGCAAGGAAGGAGAAGGAGAATATATATTAATATCAAGAATACTATAAACAAATAGAGCTACATATGCATCTCGAATGGGCCGGAAAGAAAAAACAACAACCCATTTTCACATTATAGGAAATTTTAAGCCAACTTTTCGTTGAAAATTGAAGGATTAAAGTGAAGTTCTACTTCCAAACTATTTGACGAGGCACTAGTATTACTTTCAATTATCTATAAGTATTCTTCAATATTTATTTAACTGACTAAACATTTAAATTGTTAATCTGGTGATGTAAAATCCATGCGCTATCTACCCCAAAGTTTTCCCCATATGTGATCTGAAAAATGGAAATGATGTAGATGTCATATGGGTGTGCGACAAAATATAAAAGAGCCTCAAACTTATAAGTATGTTAAATTTGGACAAAGTTGCTTTATTTTTAAAAACGCTTAGAACATTTGATAAAAAAAAACACTGAAGCAACCATTGAGCCATTAAATACTTATGGATATTAAACTCACTATTTCCTTATAAAAGGATTAAAAAAGTAGTTAGAGAAAACTAGAGAAGCCGAATACGTTGCCTGTCCTGAGAAAATTTGAAAATCTTAAAAATATATTTTGTTTAAAGATCAATGTTACTTTTAAATTTTATAAGTTCAAATCCTCTTTTAAAAAAGTTAATCATACTAGTTCTGCATATATTATTTTAAATAATCACTTAATGATTTTGATACCCACACAAAATCGGAGCACCGATTTGGATTCCGAATAAGTATACAACAGAAGCACCATAGAGGAAGAGAAGAGAATAGATCAAGTAAGTTTTTATCGGGAATTTATTTTCCTTGTTCTGGTTGCTTCTCTGGAAAGACAAAACTACTCCCGTATATAAAGATATGAAAAGTCATATCTTTTCAATTCAAATTATTAAGGGAAAATTACTCCTTTAAACCCATATCTTTTACATATTTATACAACAGCCCCAGTTCACATTGGGCATCATATATTAGCCACAATTCTTATTGGGCTTGGGCCCTAACCCACCAAGGGTGGATTAGGTATTTCCCTACATCTCCCACTCACACTTGGTGGGTTAGATGTTAAGGGTCAAATCTCTTTCTCTTCTTTCATTCTTTCATACTAAGTGCTCTGTCGTAACCGCTTGGGCACAACGTCTCCTTTTAGGTGTCTTGTACTAGAAATCCCCTTTTACAGAGACCAGCACAAAACAACCTTGCAGTGCAGCTCGATCATTTTGATATAGTGCCTCAGATATCCTAGATTTACACAAATACACTTCTTTCATGGCCAATCTAATCACTTTAGAGTCAAGATAAAACTCAGATTGCCTTTCTCATATGCAGTGTTCACACTTATGAAATTAGCACACTAATATCATAATGGGCTGGTCTCAGACACTAGCATAAGTGTGTGTATTTCAAGTAATCTTCCTTTCACCCAAATATCACTTCTATATGAATCAACCGCTTTCCTAACGTAACACCTTTAGATTGCATTTGTCATGATCATAGGATATACGCTAAGGTAGCAGACATTAAAACATATTTCCATGACATTGTCAAAGTCAAAGGACATCAAGACAGTATGGAACCTTTCTTGGACTCACATAGCAGTGAAACAAGGATCCATTCACTTGCTTCCAATTTGCGGTAATCTTAGCACATGCTGTATGAATCGCATGCTATGGTGTTACTCTTTTTCTATAAGAACGTACATCGATTTGATTATATCATTAACACCGTACAAACTTCAGTATAGAAACACAAAGTATCTAAACCCAAAATTCTTCAACTCTTCTCGCATTGTATGATGTCAATTTTGAAGAATTTTGTTGTCTGGCTACAGGTATTACGGATGTGGGTATCCATAATTCGATCCATATGTGTGTAATCACGGATCTCATCTCGACTTGATGCACTTTTGAGTCGAGACGACATATAGTTTGTGTTTCTTCTCTACCATATCAGTATTTTAACTACTTTGCTGGTGAATACATTGTCTCATCTTTGCACACTACTCCTGAGTGTCAAAGGCGGTCGCTCGTGTGAGAGAGCCGACCTCATCAACCTATGCGACATACTAGATATTGTATACTATCACATACACATGTAAAGCCTTAATGAAGTATCCATTACTTCATATCCTATGCTTGCCAAATGACTTATCATGTTTCACATGTATATCCTTGGCCACAGGCTAAATTAGGGGACTTTGCATAGGAACTTGTTTATTAAAAACCTTATGTGCTACAACACATCTCACATATTTATCTTTGCATTTTACTCATGCTATGATACTTAGGGTCTTTTATTTAGGCAACGGTCATAGTGTTTTCACAATGCATTAACACTAAGTTTGAATTCTCATTTCAATTCCAAGATGTTCTTCTAGACATCATCAACCATATAGCCATATATACTACCACAATAAGTACTTTTAAATGCGCATAACTATCTTGCCCTTTAAAGTATCTATAAGCATTTTTGTGGAGCCATCAAATGCCTCTCACAATGGTTGGACTAGTACAGACTTACAAAGTCCTATCACAATGGATATCTGATATTTTACACACCACTGTGTACATTAAACTACCAACAACGTTTACATGGAAACCCTTTTCCATTTTGAGTTTAAAGTTGATTCAGTTTAGGGATATCTATAATCAAGAACCAAACTCACTCTAGAAGTCACTAGGGTATCTATGGGATCACAATCGTTTACCGTGGACCGCTCAAAAATTTCCATAATATAACTCTCTTGTGACAGAGAATGGAGTCTGCTTGAGCTATATCTTTGGATCTCAACTCCAAAAATACACAATGATTTACCCATGTTCTTAGTTAGTACATTTTCCTTAATAGGAACTATCAAAATCAAATTATTTTGGTCAATAGTATATCATCCGCTTAAAGGATAATATCACAACTGCTTGGTTATGGTTTCTTCAACCATAAAAATAAAATTATAATAGGTTAACACTCATACAGAACCTTAAATACCATTGTTTGGATGATTGCTTCAGTCCATGAATTGACTAATACAAAAATATGTGATATGAGGTTATCACTTTGTATAACTCAAACACTCCTTTGTAGTGAAATCTAATAGCCAACGCATATAGATTTCTTCATCCAAATCACAACTCAAAAATGCAAAGTTTCACATCCACTTGATGTAAACCTAAAACCAAACAGTCACCTATTTCCAAAATGAGTATCATTTTAAGCACATAATATTTGAGTAGGTATTCTCACAATGTATACCTATGTATACCCTTTTGTAACCGAAAGAGTCTTGCGTTGTTAATTGATCTAACCAACTTGTTCTTAATCTTGAGAATTCATTTGCTTACAAATGATCTCTCGTCCTTGTGGTGGATCAACTAACTCTCAGACTTGATTCTTTCTCAAAGAATCTACGTCCTTTAATATTGCTATTCTTCCATATGATTTTATATGGTTCAATGAATGTGAGGGCATGACACCGAGGTTATATTACCTTAGTTGATGATTACTCACGTAATTATCATTACTTTATTTCACACAAGTTTGAAGATCAAGCGCTTTAGACGATAAGTGAACAAAGTTGAAAATAAAGTGCATAAAGAATTTAAGAATTCTACGCACTAATAGAGGTTGTTCCTGACCAGTTTCAGTGAGCTTCATACCTGGAATCAGGTTGACTCGCTTGGTACCCACACAAAATCGGAGCACCAATTTGGACTTCGAATACATATACAACAGAAGCACCATAGAGGAAGAGAAGAGAAGAGATCAAGGAAGTTTTTATCGGGAGTTTATTTTTCTTGTTCTCGTTGCTTCTTTGGAAAGACGAAACTACTCCAGTATATAAAGATATGAAAAGTCATATCTTTTCAATTCAAATTATTAAGGAAAAATTACTCCTTTAAACCCATATCTTTTACATATTTATACAACAGCCCCAATTCACATTGGGCATCATATATTAACCCTAATTCTTACTGGGCTTGGGTCCTAACCCACCAAGAGTGGATTAGGTATTTCCCTACAGATTTTAATAACTATGTATGAAATTTAATATCAATTTCATTTTTTAAAAATAACTACAATTTCTTTTAGAGAACAAAAAGTTTTAACATACATGGTCTTTAAATGTAATCTCCTTTCGTCGTCGCCTCCATAAAAGAGTTTCTTGTTTCTCAAAGCCCGTAGTACTGAAACTCTGAGTAAGCTCCAAAGCAGTTTATAGCCCTCACTGTTTCATCCTCCGGCTCTTCATTCAATCCTTCAATCTGCATTAGAATCTCTCCCAAACATCACCATTTTGCCATTTTAACTAATATTGTGCTCCTAAATATAAAATTAAGTTGACTTTTTTTTAAGAGATTCAACATGTAAAATTCATCACTTTAAAATATTTATATTTATTATCATTTTTTCTATAATAATTTGCCTTATTTATAAATTATCATATAATTTAATTACATGTAATACTTGTTATAATTAAGTGATATATTTTACTTCCTTAACAAAAAAAAAGGTCAATTTGATCTTATATTTTGGATCGAATGGAGTAATAAATAAAGGGATATATAATTTGATGATACATATATTTTTTCATAAATATAATCTAACATATGCTATATTTATTATAATTAAATATTTTATCTAGTTTCTTTAATCATCTCTAATTATTGAACTAGGCTTTATATTTTTTTAGTGTTAATTACTGCCTGTGGTATTATTCACACACTTACCAAGAAAACATCTTCGTCTTCATCTCTGGTTGAAAATGGGGCTATCGCATTTGCAATCTCAATGGTTTCGTCGTTTCTCGCAAATCTTCCACGTATGCGAGGTCTATTATCAGCCAGCGTCTTTCTACAAGTATACTGCCACCATGGAAGTAACAGAACACTATAAGTATCAATTCACTTTTGTTTTAGTCTCTTCTTAATCATTCATATGACACAACAACCCAAAACAAATTCATCATAATTCATATATGAAGTTTGAAAAGGTAAGGAATTGTATTTGATGTACCTTAATGGTTTTGTTGAAGTTCCTCTGGCTTCTCTTGGCTCTATATTTAGAGATTTTTTCCTTCCTTTCCTGCGCACTGTAACGTCCAACTTTTAAACTTGTTTCTTCAGCATTTGAGGGTTTAGTTTCTTGGATGTTCTGAGAGAGAAATATAAGAAAAAAAAGAAACTTGAAGCAAAGTAAAACCGAGAAGAACAGGGTATTAGTGAGAGAGAGAGAGATAAACAGACTAAAAAAAAAATAAGGTTACCTGCAAATCTCCTGTACTGCAAATTCTTCTCATTTGGTTTTTTAAAAAGGTGTGATCTGGTGAGCCCAAGGTATGGGTTTGAGTGAATGAAGTTTCATATGGATGAGTTTGTAACAGAAAACTGGCTTTCCCATCAAAGGATTTACTGCTGAATCTCTTTTGCATGATAAGTTCGGCCCCATTTTCAGAATCTCTGTTTCTGTACCACTGAGAAACTAATTTATGATTATGACTATAATCCGAACTAGGAAAACTGTTGAATTCTCCATTATTGTCGTCGAGAATATCTGGGTTTGGACGATCAGGGAGGATGGTCTTGGAATGGTGGTGGAGGCTGAGATTTTGAAGGAAGCTACTTGGAGGTGAGAAGGAAAAGAAAGGAGGAGAAAAAGGATCGAGTGAATGAGATTCTTCTTGTTCATTTTCGTGAAGTGGGAAATGGCGAGGAGAAGAGGAAAGAAAGATAAGGTCTTGGCCTCCATTGGAGAGGAATTCTGAGGTTGAAGAAGTGCAGAAAGGAGTTTCATAAGCATGAAGATCAGAAGACATGGAAGATTAATTCTGAATCCGAAATCCTTGTTTCAATTGGAGAGATGATTCTCTCGTAGGACTAGGACTCTATGCTTATGCAGTCACGCCTCTATCTCTCTTTTTCTCTCTATATATTAAATACACCACTTTCGAGAAAGGAAGTCTAAAGAAGCTATGATATACTCATCTGATCCCATTTAAACGACAGTATATTTCAAACAAACTAATGAAAACCTTAAATTTCATTAACATTTCATTAAAATCTAACAATTTTTTTAATTTTACCCATATTTAATATCAATTACATCATATAAAAACAAAATCAACACACAATAAATGAAGGGTAAAAATGTGCATTATAGTAAAAGTATAAAGAGCTAAAAATGTAATATCTCTTCATAATTGCCCTTCTACTTTCTATATTCCCCAAATTGCCACTACACTATTGTCTCTTTTATTAAAAAAAAAGGCAACATGAAATTAAAGCAATCATAACTCACAAAATTGATATTGATGCGTTCAAGTTTCAGTTGTGCATAAAGACAAAAGTTGGTGTCTCTCTCTCTCTCTAAATTAGAGAGAGACAGCGTTGTCTCACTAATTGTCACCCTTGTTCGGAGCTTTTTCTGCCTCCCTTTTCGTCTTCGGCCTCCATCGTCTTTTGCTGTTCATTTCTTTCCTCTCCATCACCTCAACTTAGATATACAGCAGTAACAAAAAAGAAAAGAGAAAGGAGAAGTCTTTTTAATGTTTTGTTGAATGGTTGTGACGTCAAATTCAAATCTTATATTTATAAAGCATTTCACTAAAGGAAACATCTTTTTTCATTTAATTTAAATTTAAATAAAATGAGAATATTACGTAGGAAAAATTGTAGTAAGGTCCCAAGTAAGGCAAATTATTACTCCAAGGTTCCTTGAAATCTCAAAATTATTACCAAGTCCCTAGGGATTTGAATGCAATAAAATGAAATTATTCACCAAATTCAGTTGTTAACGAAAACTTATTCAATTGTTAACGAAGGCAATACAGTTGTAAACAAAGTCTTGCTGAGTTGTTAATGGGGTTTATCATATTTCCCATCAGACCCCATTAACAACTGAATAAGCCTTCGTTAATAACTGAATACGGTCAGTAATATTAACATATATCTTACATAAAAATATTAGTTTATTACTGACCATATTCAATTATTAACGAAGGTTTATTCAGTTGAGAGCGAAATCTTGTTGAGTTGTTAATAAGGTTTGATGCGAAATGTCATAAACGCCAATAATAACTCAATAAGCCTTCGTTGACAATTGAATAGGCCTTCGTTGACAACTGCATAAGCCTTCGTTAACAACTGAATTTGGTGAGTAATTCCATTTTATTGCATTCAAATCCCTAAGAACTTGATAATAATTTTGAGATTTCAAAGAAACTTAGAGTAATAATTTGCCTTACTTAAAATCAGCGTGCAATTTTCCCTTATGTAACAGCCCAATACTTCTCACCCCAAAATTCATTGTATCTAATGGACATGTACCAGCTCATTTTCCTACAATTTCCATAGTTGTTTGTTCTTGTTGCGAAATGTTTAGGAAGTTGCTGCTCTGTTCGGCGGGAGAGAAAGTCTCTCTTTTCGGCGCCTCTTTTGGTGCTTTCCTCGTGTGTTCTTTGGTGTCTTTTCAATGGCTTTTTTTGCTTTCTCCAACCTTTCATTATCCATTTTCTCTGTCTTGCATCTTTCACTAATCTTTGGTTCTTCTTCTCCCCACCACTTTTGTTTCTTTGCTTCACCGACTCACCCTCCATCTCAATCTCTTGTTGTCTCTGCTTTTCTTATCTCTAGTTTTCTTTGCTTCACCCACTCACCCACAACCTCATCTCTGAAATTTCAACCTCTGTTCCTCCCCTCTTCAATCTCATCATCATCTTTGCAACTCAATGATTTTCTTCCTCATCTCTATCCACCCACTTCGATCTTTTTCCTTTCCACAATTTTTCTTAGTCTTGCTGCAAACCTTTGGTTTAGCAGCTCTTGTTTTTTTTCCCTATTAGGCCTTCCTTTCTTGTAGAGGGAGTTGGGTTCTTGCTGCAAACCTTTGGTTTAGCAGCTCTTGTTTTTTTTTTTTTTTTTTCCCTATTAGGCCTTCCTTGTAGAGGGAGTTGGGTTGGGACTAGGAAGTCAAGTCTAGGTTTCCTAGCATTCCTGAACCCTTTCTTTCTTTTATTTGATAACTTCTTTATCTTGTAATTGTTGTTATTGATGTTTTTTGTGACTATAATAGAGGTAGTTATATATATATACTCCCTCCGGTTCTAATTATAAGACCACTTTGACTTTTTCAAAAAAAATTTAGGATGCAAAATTAATCACTTTAAATAGTCTATAGTTATTTTTTTTCTTCAAAACTACTCTATTCTACTTATAAACTAACATATAATCTAATTACATATGACATATGTTATAATTTAGTGGTCTAATTTGCTTCCTTAACTTCCACACAAAAAAGTCAAAGTGGTCTTATATTTAGGACCGGAGGGAGTATATATATATATATTAATGTGAGCTGGAAAATGAATTGGATTTTGAATGTCTTGTAGTTTAGGGCCTTGCTCAGCCCAAGGACCATAGTTATTATGAGGATTTGATCAGGTGGAAGTTATATTTAATGACTATGTGGGTAAATCTCTTTTACAAATATGGTTAGTTTATTCCTTGCGATGAAAATTTTATTTGTTAGTGCAAATTATTAGGAAATCCCTTCTCTAATATAGATATTTTGGTTTGTTAGGATGATTCTTTCTTAACCATGATAACGATTTATTTTAGTATGCTAAGCTTTTTTTATCGTGGTTAAACAATATAGTTGTGAGCGAATGATATTTATATAATGATAATCATGAAATTAGGGGAAGCACTTTACATGTTTTACACTAACACCTTGAAATAGTTGGAATTCTTATCCTTAACAATCACAAGTTCAATAAGCACCCATCATCGTCCATATAAATAACACTCACACATACAACTTTTACTCCATTTGATAAACGAAAGTTAGTACTCCCTCAGGTTAAAAATAAAGGACATATTTACCTAATTTGATTTTATTACATATGCTAGTGAAGTTAATTAAAATCACTAATGATATTACCAATACATCCTAACCAACTATTTTTATCTCACCCTCCCTCTATTGCTTATTTATTATTGAGGAATATTAATAGGGATAATTTGGGGAGAAAGTGGAAACAATCAAAAAGAGATCTTATATTTTAGACCAAGCTCATCTCCCAAAATAGGTCATATATTTAAGCCCAGAGGAAATAATACTTAATGAAATGTTGAGAATGCCTTAATAAAACTTGTTAATGACATGAAAGTGTGATTTGGTTACTTGTTAAACGAAAGTTAGTAATACCTAATGAATTGTGGAGAATATCTTAACAAAAAGCATGAATAATCTGAGAGTCTAATTTTTTTAAAAGGCATTTCAATTGTTTTTCCTCTTATTTGGTCTTGTTCCTCCAATTTCAAAGTCTCATTTTGGCATATGGTTCCTTATTCGTCATTATGAATATTTGGTGCATCTTTTTGTCTTTTAGTATTTTCCTGGTTCTTTATTTGAGATTTTCCCTTTAAATTATTTAGGCCACTTTTTGGGAACTAAACAGCGGCCTAAAGAAATTGAGGAAGCATTATAAAATGTTATTTTGTTACATCCCATTGCACTGATCGGGGCGTTTGTAGTGATTGAGGGGATCAAAGAACAAAAAGTGAGTTATTTATCAGTGAACCATTCTTTTTTTTTTAATTTTATTAAAAGACAAAATGATATTAATAATAGTAAATGATTACAAAAGTTTTATAACATCCAAAAAAGGAAAACTAGAAACAAAAGCATTATATTGGGCAATCGGTAATAATCTTATAGTGATTAAACGGAAAGCCTTGAGAAGTTCAACAATATCTTTGGTTATGATGTGATGCATGGTTGGAGCCCATCCTGAGAAATCAATCAGTTGCTTATGAACATTGCATATTGTAAGGTGCTCCATGGGGTATCATGAACCATGAATTCAGTTTAGAGCCAACCTGAAACAAGTAAAATTGAATAGAGAACTTATTATAAAATGGTGCTTCCAAGTGAAACTCTAAAGTGGACTCCCATGAAAACATATCAAGATGCGGCAGTATGATGAATGATTAAGTTTCCATTTCTTGATAAGCAAATTCCATTGATTAGAATGCATCGAAATAAGCCTTTTGGTCAATAATTCATTCTTGAGGCATTTAAAATTTAAATAATATCACTAAACCTCAAATATACTATGGAAAACTTTTCTACTTTTATTTTTATTTAATTTTTGGGCATTTTCCCATATTTATCTATAAGAGATAAAGACTTATCGGCCACTGATGTTTTTTGTTTCAAGCTATTCATGGAAAAACGAATTGAGGAAAAACCTACGAATGTCCTAATTAGAAGAAAAGACCTCATGATACTAGTTCTCGCACGAAAGAGCAAAAGAAGGCCACCGTATTAAATATGTGGGAACATTCCTTTCGACCTGTTCATCAACCAAAAAGTACAATGTCAAGTGAAGAAACAAGAGATGTAAACTTCTATCTACATACATCATTCTTTCTTTCTTTATCTAGTGACTTGATTGTTGAAACAGTTTCTCCCTACAAAAAGCATGTTTTTACTACTGTACAAAGAAAATATTTTGTAGCAAATAATTAATATATTAAGGAATTGTCTAAACTTTTGCCCAAAGATTAGTTTTTGGTTTAAGATGCACTCGATATCTTGAAGTATTTTCTCAGATGCATCCAGAATCTTAAACTAATTTTTGGTACAATTTTACCCCTAAATTCCTAACAGATCTTTTACTTCGTCAACAAGTATTAGCATATGGACATTTTGATCCTCGTCTGCCCCAATCAAATGGTTGAAGTTGAATAACCTGCACCATCCCCCATTTCCTCCTCTTAATGTTTTGTTTTTAGAAAATTCTCCATATGCGATTTGCGAAGAGTAGCAAGTCTGTAAGTTGAACACGGCAGACCAAATTCTCTGGTGTGCGTGTATACCTTGTCGTGATTGCAGAGACCGAGGATTGATTGAGGTAAGAATCAATTTATGAGATTATGAGGGTTAGGACTTAGGAGGGAGGTGATTACAAAAGTAAGGCTCGTAGCTGTGTTAATTGAGAAACATATTATATTTATATATATATGTATGTATGTATATAGATATAAAAGTGTGTGTGTGTGTGTGTGTGTGTGTGTGTGTGATTTTTTAAAGCAACAAAAGAAAAGAAAATGGAAACATACAAAGATTTGTGTCAAGCTTAAAGGAGAGGTTGAAGAAGAGGCATGGCTTTTTGTATCTGGCGACGCTGAATCATAAACAGAAAACGAAAATTTTCGACATTGATTTCTCAAAATAAGAAAAATGACAGCACAAATCTTTAACGCAATAATTTAACATATGCCGATTCCTCATTTGCTGCCGAACTTTTTTTTGCATTCGAACATGATAGGGGTAGACAAAGCTTGGACGAACCAAGGTTTTATTGTGGTAAGATTCAAAGGAATAAAATGTTCTATTGTCAATACTTGTTAACAAAGTTAATAATCCGTTAGGAACTGGATGAAATTTCTCCATTTTATTAACTTTAGAGATGAAAGTACACCACAAATTACTTAAGAACATTGGGTGCATCTGAAAATAATACTTCGGACACTAGGTACACATTTACCCTTATTTTATTCTATTTTTCATAAATCTTGCCCGAATTCTCATATTTTTCAACTGATGGGCTAATTTAACTTATTTAGCTAGTACTCAAAATTCGGGATATTACTTATTCGACATCGTGTAGGAACAATATGGTTAAAATGGGAGCGTCACTGAACTTGAGTCATGTTGGTCATGCTAGATTACTCTCACTTGTTAGGCCCAAGTTCAAAATCGGTGAAGCACACTAAAGTTCAAAATCGGTGAAGCAGACTAACCACGAAAACGGGATTGGCAGTTGGCATGGGTTACTTCAAACAAGCAGGAGACAAATTAATTTGATTTAAAATAAAGGTATACCATAACTTATCTTAACGAAAAGTCATCTAAATATGAATTACTGGGGCAAAAAATTGGCAGAAGGGGCGTTACCAAGAAAAAAAAGAAAAAAAAAAATTGGTAGAGGGTGGTAACAGATCCACCTCAAGTTTCATGGAATGAAATACTATAGAAAACTTAAAAACTACCATATCATCAAAGATACTTGTGTAATATTTTACATATCATCCTATCATTAATATTTTTCCGGCCAAAACTTTTTTACATTGACAAACACAAGCGTGTACCAATGGCTGTGAATACAACAATTCACTACCATGCTTTTATCCCACAACACTAGCAAGACATGCCTGCGAAATCCACAGGTTTGCTTTGCTTCTTCTAATCCACACCTAAGTTTTGGGCATGAATCTCATGACAGGTCCAGTTTGAGTCCACATTGATTTGTTCCAAGCATACTAACACTAGTCACAATCATCCCTCTCTAGATTATATCAAATCAATCAAATTATCAAGCTCGTTCATCCAAAGCATACTATTACTAACACTAATGCCAGCAATCTCGCTCAAACTACGTTTCAAATTGTTCCAAACCCAAGAATGAGTATCTCGGGAACTGACAGTTGGGATGACAAAAGGTGGTTTGTTTTGTGGGGAGTACCTTATATCCGGATTCGTCTGTAGAAATTTCAAGACCAGAGGCATTGCAGAGGGACTCCAAATCAGATTCCTGCCATATTTAACCAGACATCAGTGATAACTACATAAAGATCAAGGATCTTTTCTATCGAATACTAGTAGTATACAAGGATTTCAATCTCTATCATTAGCTACTTTTAAGGGGGATAGGGTGAAAATTTATTAGCAAAAGTGAAGGATCTGGAGTTAATGATTCTCATTCTAAGGACTTGATTAAGGAATCATAGATGTCCAATTTATATAGAATCGGCAATTGAACTAAATACTCAAAACTTACAATAACATCTTCATATTTATAATTTATATGGGTGAACAAAATATTCTGGTCAGTTATATATAAAGCTGAAAATATGTTCTGCATCAAAGTTATTGATTGTCATGTCCGTGCATGAGCATGCAAATTGTCTGCAATTGTAAGAACCTCAGTCTATCGCCATCAGCAAAATCCATACCTTCATTCTCAAGAGTATTGAAAGGTCAAGCAGAGGATATGGATGAAGTTTGTAACCACCAAAGTTTATACATGCCAATGCCAGCGCACGAACCTTTTGCAATAATATATATATGCACACAAAAAAACACTTATCATAATCACAATATAGTTTAATAACAATGATAAATCACAAGCACTGTAAGAAACGTTAGCAAAGAAAAGTCCAGTGATCTACTAGCTAAGATGATTGGAAAAATAATTCTTTGGAAAACAGATATAATACTTATGATTAGCAGACATAAATTATTTCAGTGCATAGACAATATATTCAGGGTGAACCTTCCAAAGGATTTAGCAGCAATGTAAAAGTACATTCGAGAAAGATCATTGGTACAAAAAAGTTTCTACAAGAACAGCCTTTCCCCTAGGGCCAATTCATATGATCTGTATTTGCAGAAAGAACATATAAGTTAAAGATGATCTGTAATTCAATGGATGTAGAACTTTTGCCTACAGATAGACAATTTCGAAGTAAATTATACAACTGTCAGGAGATGCGCCAAGTTTGAACAAGTTGAGATGATTGCATGTGCAATAGGTGAGACTTTACTTAGCCCTCAAATTAAATCACTATGCTTGTCTTCTTAACTTCATTAATTCAGTTGAGCTAGCATATTTAGCTGCTGCTAAAGAATTGCTTTTCAGGGGATGAGACTGGCGAATATGACCATAGAAATAGCTACATTCCAAGGGCAAGGGCACTAAAACTTAATATTTACCACTCTATTCCTTATTATAAGTCCAACTACCACAAATTTTTTGTTCCAAAATATAAGTCCACATTGGGATCAATTAATACTACTGTGACTATTTTACCGCTATGTTGAAAATAGGAAAGATGAGAAAGAAAGCTTATAATGTATAAAATATTATTTTAATACCTATTTTTAAATAAGGGCATAGTTGGAAAATTTTTTGAAAATAGGCCATATTTAATGCTATAACTTCCACTCCTTAGTATGTGAGAAGTAGTTATGGTGGACTTATAATAAGGAACAGAGTGGTATTTGCCAAGAAATATGAAAAGCAAAAAACATGAAGGCTAGGAAACAGTCTAACACAGTTATGATGGGATTCTAAGGAAGTAATAATAGTCTAGGTGTAGGAATTACTTCATTAATATAAGGCTCCACAATGCAGTACTGCAGATATGACACTTGAGCTTCAGTGGTACACAGGAAATGCTTATAGTTTCCAATAGAAAAAGATCTGTCAATGAGAAAATATTACCTTAAATTTACAGGCATGCAGTTCTTGTTAAATATGAGGAAGGAAAAAGAAAAACTAGAAAAGACATTTAAATAGCATTGTTTAAAATAAATGAATGGAATGGAGAAAATGATACCGCAAGATACTCCTAGCAAAGCACATTTCTTTTGACTTCAATACTGAAGAAGAAAGATGGCTGAACCACAGAGAAAGTGAATCTTCCTATGGATCACAAAAAGCAAAATTTTACAACTTAGTATACAATAGAAGGCTTCAATTAAGAACATAAGAAAAACAATTTATCACCAATGATATAGAGATTAACCGTAGGTCTGCTGTAAGAACCAAGATGAAGAAGCACATATAATGAACGGAACTCAGCTTCATTTTCAGATAAATTACTTGAACCTTGATTTGTATCATACAAACTGAATAGAGATGTCAATGTCTTTGTGAGCTGTTCCATGTTGAGATGATGCATTGATGCAATAATTGGATTGCTCATACAAGAACGAAGTTTGTAATGTGATATGACGTGAAACTTCACCTGCACATTTACATATTTCATTCAACAAATGATCTGTTGGCTTTAAAAAGGCTTTAAAACACATCTTACATTTCCGAATTACATACACCACTCCAAGTTTTGACAAGAATAATACCTCAAATTAAATTACAATGCTAAAATATAGTCTGATGCTACTCAGAAAAGCAAAATGTATTGTGAAAAATAGATAGCCATTTCAAATAGATTAACTCAAATGTCCACTGGGAAGGTTACCTAATAAACATTCACTATCCTCACTCACCTTCACCTTTTTTCCTATTTTAGTTTCCATCTATTTTGTTCCCTATTCAACTCCCAAATAAATAATAAATGGAGATGCAATTGGGAAAATTTCTTCAAATTATGACAATACTAGCTAAACCTGAAGTTGATAAAATTTTGAACAAAAAATGACCAATGGCTGCTACTCAAGTCAAACAATAAAGGGAAAACTGGTATTTTAGTAATATGAAAGTAGTATCAGAAATAATGAAAAGACATGTAATTTGAGGTAAAGATATTGTAAAGAAAAACCATACCATTTTCTCATACATGCTGATAACTCTCTCATTTACAATATTTTGCATAGTAAGGTCTTGTCTTATCGACCTCGTCCTATCAAACACAAAGTCGTGAACCACTTCAAACGGATGATCATTAGAATCCAGCATGCTCAAAAGGTAATTTAAAGTATCTTCTAATACAGAAAGTGGCCGTACATCAGATGGTTGCATATTTTTCGTGGATATGGTTCTGCAAAACTAAAAGTTGAAATGGATGATAGAGTGTAGGAAAACAGACGGACAATAATTAACAGAGAAAGGAACAACAATAACACTTATGTAGAGAGGACACTTTATATGAAAGAAATTTACAATATAATGAATCAAACTAAAAATATTTCCAAAAAACAATTATATGATAATGTAGCTAGGTTGTGACTATAAGGCATCAACCATGTAAGTAACATAGAAAATAAATTTCAGAAGTAAACTATATTCACATGATATGCATAGATTTCAATCGGTAGGGGATGAAAAACAGGATTTCCACAATTCCACCAGTCACCTTTGTGTACTACAAATGGAAATAAACATTATACGTCAAATTCACTGCATTTACTTTCAGTCTTCAATTCAGGATTATTTGCCTTAGCAATAGCTTTAAGTATCTAGGAATGTCATTTGACATTTTCTCAGCATGCCTTGTGGATCACTAACAAAATTGGCTGGGATTCATCCGTTTGTTTTATGACAAGGAGTTGTTCTCAAAAGCAAGACAGTCACTTTTCCATTCTTCTCCGACTTGCACTTCAATTGGTTCAAAACAAATAAACATTAGTAGTAATGGTTGATTTATAGCAATTCCTCTAAAACAAGTTCTAAGTGAATGGAAAGCTTGCTTGATATTTTTAGAGAAAATCTATCTAGCTTCCTTGTTTATTAATCAGAACATTTTTAAAGTACATTTCATTCTCAACCTTTGACTAGTACTCTCTCAGTCACTTTCTCTTGTCTTTTTTTTTCATCTATTATTAGACATTGCTGTTAAATAGTAAAATACAGCATACTAATATTATATACAAGTTTCTCACAAAATAAAATTAGAGACAAAAATAGATTAAAATTAAAAAGTTAAAATACAGATCACTAAGTTTTAGCAACACATTGAACTTTGAGGGCATAGCTCCAACAATGTCAGCGTCAGACACTAAAATCTAATAATTCAACAAAGCCTACTAGTATATTATGGATTTAACAAAATAAGCAACATCAATTTACTCCATCTCTCGTATTTCAGTATTACAGTAACCTGAAAATACAGTGTGATTGAAAAAAATATATATATATTCAAAACATTATTCAACATGATGCTATTAGGGTATACCACTTAAAATTACTATAGGCATAATCAAGGCGGTAAAATCAAATAAGAGTAGGATATTTGGATTCTATAGTCTGGTCTTACCTTTTTTACTGCAAGGTCAGGAGAAGACTTTCCATGATTACCATAGAGCCTCTCAAAGATAGCCAAATCTCGTAGTTGCTCCCGCTGGATCCTCTCTTTTTCTGTTAAGGTCAAAACAATGGCATATAAAGATTTCAGAATAAACAAAGCTTTGGGTAAAGAAAAAACTCTAAACCATTTGCCTTGCTATACATAAACTGATCAGCTTGTTCCCAAGGACCATCTGTTTTAAGGCACATTTACTATCCTCAAAGGTAAAGGATGAGTTCCAGCTAGCTAACTAGAATACAACACAACCTAGTGCATAGCAACAGTTAGTGCATTTTGGGAAGTTAAAAATATGTTGTAGTTCTACGATATAGAAATAAGGACTTAATGAGCACACAAAAGAACTCAGAACCCCTTAAGTTCAGACAACATAAGCCATCACCACGTTTATTTAAATCCAATGTCACCATAATTTGAATTCCATGCTAAAGTTTAACTTATGATTATCACTCTTACCAAAGAAAATTCCCTAACAACCCAAATGATGTCCCACTAACTCCCAACCCCACCCCACCCCCCCCCCCCACCCAAAAAAAAAAATCCAGGGGATTTTGAGGTGGGGTTTATGATGGGTAGGAATAAAGAAAGTCGATGAGAAGAGAATAATTAGTACATAAGAAGATAGAGCAAACTAGGAAGAACTGGAGAGAGGATTAAAGAAAAGAGAGAAGAATAGGGGGCATAAAGGAGAAACCGGAATTCAACTGAATAACTCAAGAGTTCGAAAACGTAAGAAACTAATAATAAAAACTAGCTTTATTTATAAGACTTGGGAAATCCCAATCCTAATATCTCATAATATCTAATCCTGATAAAATCAATACTTGATCGAAACCCTAATAAGATGAATAGTTAACCAAAATCTTAATAAGATAAATACATGAATCAAATCCTAACAACCTAATTTTTATTATGATTACATAACAATTTACCTTTCTTATAGAAGCATTTTGCAGCACCATCTTGTAATTAATTTGAATAAAAATGGAATGAGCATGTGACAAATTTCAGCAATACTAGCTACTAAAAATTAAATTTTAAGAGCAGCCCAGACAAGAATCTCAATTTTGTAGACCTAGATTTTACCTGGGCACATATAAGGACAAGTTCCAACCAGAGATCCAGAATAGGACAGCACTTGAACATCCACATCCTCATCTCGAGAAAGCTTTCTGGAATTCAAATCACGTTCAACAACCAAATTTGGGGCAGAACCTGCAGATGGAGTTCTCCTTTCAGAGAAGTTCCTATATTTTGGGTTTTGGGTGGCATTGGATGGAAAGTTCTGGCCATGAGGACGCCGCGATCTGGAGGAAGATGTAGAATTAGAAGGAAAAGAAGGAGTGTTTCTATTCCAGGGTCGGCGATTCTCCATGATCTCTGGCTCACTTTGTTTGATGATTTGGTTTTGTGACTAGTTGACTGTCCTGGTTGAAAATTTTAAAATTTATGATTTAAAGTTTTATAACGATGATAACAACAACAACAACAATAATAAGGGTTAATATAATCACCGGTCCCCAAAATTTGCTCTCATTTTGGCTTTGGTACCTCAAGTTTCAAACAAGAGCTTTTGGTCGGCAAAATGCTACATGCTTTTATTAACATATAGGGACCAATATTTAAGCAAATGAAACTTGAAGGACCAGAACCTCTTATTTGAAACTTAATGGGGAAAAACCAACAAGGAGGCAAACTTCAGGACCAAAGATTATAACCCTTTGGCTAAAAAGGGATTATATTAACCTTAATTATAATTTCATGCTTGTATCCTAAAATATCCATGTTTTTTCAAACTAATATTAGGGATTAGAGAACAATTAGTCTTAAAGTGATACAGAAAATAGATATTACATGAAATATCATTCAAAATATTAAAGCTGGGCCATTATAATTCTAAACTAGTAGTTAAGGAAATTATATAAGATATGGAAATTTTCTATCATGTAAAACCATATCAGTAGTTGAGAAAAAGAGAAGTAGTTGCAGAATTTGTGGATCTATGTGCCATGGGGCAGACACCTATGAAGTAATAAGCACCAAAACAGAGCTTCGAAACTTGAAAGAACATTAGTAGTTCTAACAAACTAAGAAATATTTATTCATGATGTCATGTTACAAGCTATAATGAGTAAGACCAAAAAGGGCAAAACCATACCCTTATTATAGCGTGCCATTGATATGTATTTTGCACAACCTCATGGCAATCAATCTAAACCAAATCATACACACAGACAGAGACTAAACCCACACATATTTTCCTCCTTTTCTTTTTTTTTTTCTTTTTCCTATACACCTGCCCTTCCAGAGCATTCAAAAAAAAAAAAAAAACCAGAAATGCAAAAACCCATTGTCTATTGAAGAATTCTAGTTCGGAAATATCAACAAATCAGCTGCATCACAAGATGATCGAAAGAAGTGAATAGTGAGAGGATAAAAGAACAAACATGATAGGATCTTAGAGCGAGACTGATGAGGAGGGAGGCCTGCAATTGATGAATCATAGAGCAAATAAATCAATACACAAAATATATATATATACACATCAAAGGTGGGATCTAAGTTCGGAGAAGATGCAAACCTTTAGACCACTGAAATCGAAGCCAATTAGAGTTTCATGCAGATTGCAGCAAGGGACGGTGTCTGCGTCAGAAATCGGGGTACGATGGGCCTAGCGGAGGTACAAAGTGAGATGGAAATCATGGGGAGGAGGCGAACTTAGGAAAGGGAAAGATAAAAGACGAAGAAGAGAATTCCGTGAGTCCTGGAACTGGAAGGCAGAGAAGAGTAAACAATGGAAATGGATGAATATCGACTGATTCAGAGTGCACAATGGACTTGAGAGCTCGGGGACGGAAGCTCAGGGAGCGACTGATCTGAAGCCATGGAATGATTAAAAAATTAGCGATTTAGAACAAGTGATAAAAAATTATAGAGAAAATTCAAGGAAAAAAAAATCCGAAAATTTGGGACATTTATTAGGAAGAATTCTTGGGTCAACCTGGCGTACTACATCATTTGTGGTTATAAGGTTTGATGTGGAATTTTTAATCGGACTTGACATCCTAAAAAACTTAACTAACACAAAAAAAATTTAAATATCATGTTTTCATCGCTTTTTTATTTTATAGGTTGAAAAAATATTTTTATCACTTAGTTGATTTTTTTTAGGGTGTCATGTCAGATCAAAATTACATGTCAGATCTATATGTGTTTATTTGTGATTGGTCAGACCACAAATGACGTGGTGCACTGGATTTACGCAAGAATTTCTCCAGTTACTAGAGGCCTTGTAGCCAGGGGTATGACCTATTGACATCTTACTAATATGTGGGAGGTTGCAGGTTCAATCCTGCTTGTAACTTCAAGCCGTTAATACTTGCCCCTTTGATTCAAAAAAAAAACTTTGCGGTACATTTAATTTCACTAAGGACTGATAATGATCTAATTGTCCTATGACATACTAAATGAAAAGGCCTAAATTACACACTTAGAGAAAAGACACTAAAAGACCCATTTGGACAGAAAAGTGGTAGAAGCTTCTCTAATAAATGTTCCACAGAAAAAACATGAGCTTGTTATTTTTCTGGAAATGCATTAAGACATGTTGTCATTTCGTAATGGCGAGTTGGTATTGTGAGAAAGTGTATATATATAACTCAGTCCATTCCCTAAAATGACGTATTGTTTGTTATTTAAATGCTAAAAGTAGGTCCTTTAGGTTTTGATAACCTAAAATGAAGAAGTTCATAGATATAAAAGCAATAGGTAATACATAATGGACTTGAGAGCTCGAGGATGGAACAGAAGAGAACGGCTAATCTGAAGCCAAGGAATGATTAAGAAATTTTACTAAAACATAGTGATCTAAACAATGTAAAGTCTACAGGAGATATTTGTCGGGAATCGCAGGTAAAACCAAAACTTGAGAATTTGGTTGTTTGGATACTTATTAATAGGATATAGAACAAGTACTAATTGTCAGTTAATATATATATAATGAAAAAAAGAAATGATTAAGAAATTTTTTTTATCAATAATGTTAAGAAATTAGGGATTTAGAATTTGGGATGAAAAATTATATAGCTAAAGTAAACATTTGGTAACTTAACTTCACATAATGCCTCATTTAGTTTTGAACCATGAACTCTTAAAAAAATATCTTTGTCCAAAAAAAAAACCTCTTAAAAAATATTTTTGTCCATTTAATTTTAATACATTTTTAAAATTTTGGGAAAATTAGTTACATTTAACTTTCAACTAAGTCATGACTCAGTCATTCTAATTTAGCTCATTGTGACTTGGTCCCTAAAGTTTGGTTTGAGTAATAATTTTATCCTTATTGTAAATTAATCAAATTGGACCACGCTGATGTATATGACCATAGTTAAATCTTGTCTACATGGTATCCTTATCACCAAAGAGGTGGGAGTATGAGTGAGAATAAGGGAATGATTTTTTAAGAAAAAAAAAAGATACCTAGTTGTAAAAGATGAACTCCATCGGAAAATGCATCTACATCATCTTCGTCCTTCTCTTCTCTTGTCAATCTCTACCCATCAGTTATTTTCTTAGCAATTTCTATTTCTATCCTCTCATATATTCATCATTTACAATTCATGAAGCCCTCCTATGATTGTCCCTCATCTTCCCCCTCCTCGTGGCTGCTCAACCTCCCTCCAATTCCAACAACAACTAAGCCCAACAATTCAACAACCTCACTCCTTCCATGGCCATCATCGTCATCTTGATCGTCGTACTTTTCCTCATGGGCTTCTTCTCCATCTACATCCTCATGGCCCTAACCCTCTCTCATCTATCATTCCTCGCGAGCTCCAAAAACACATATTAGAGATAATATGGTGGTGATGGGAGTCTACGGATTGGAGATGATGAGTGAAGTTTGTAAATGATGAATATGTGAAATTAGGAGGGTAGAAAGAGAAATTGCAAAGAAAATAATTTATGGGCAGAGATTGACAAGAGAAGAGAACAAAGAGGGAGGGAAATGATGTAACATCACAAGTTTTAACCTAGGGATTTATGGTAATTAATGATGATTATAGAGAATTAAAATGTTTTTGAGGTATAATAAGGGATATTAGTTATGTGATGAGTAAAGACTTGGGAATTTGTTGAGGATTGAGGATTGGTTGAAATGATTGATAATAATTGTAGGACTTGTTGAGGTAACCCTAAATGTAAAATTGAGGGTTTTGGGTCAATTGGATATATAGGATTAGTGCAAATGGAGTTAAGTTAAATGGTTATGATGTAAGGAAAATTGTGATTGGAGGTATAGAGTTGGCAATTAGGTAATTGATCATATGTGTAATGAGAAAATATAAGAGAATAAGGAGGATTTTGTGCTAAATCTGTGGAAGACTTCTATGTGCTTTGCTGCTGTGAACAAGTTTGCTTGCCGTGGCAAGCAAAGGAATTTTGGGTCGCCTCAGTTCAACACATAAAAGTGCTCATCACGGCAAGAAATGGGATTTTGGGCCCAATGGTTCGAAATACCTTGTTCTGGCACACAAAAGTGCTCGTCGCAGTGAACGCGAAAATTTTTAAACAGATCATGTACGATCTGTTTCAAAAACTAGAGGGAGAAGAGGAAGAATTCAAGAGAGCTGCGAGAAACCTCTCTTAGGGTTTCATATTTGGCATCCTAAGAGCATTTCCAGTCCTCCACCTTGTAGGTAATCCCTTCGTAGCTTGTTCATCTTCCTTTCTCTCTTATTTTTCAAAGTTTTCTTGGGTGATATTTAGGGGTTTCATGTAATCTGAACCCTAAACCTTTTGGGTCAAATTTTTTTGTTTCAAAACCATCTTGAGGTGTTTTCTAACTAGTCTATGTGTTTGGATTACTTAGTTTTGGGTTAGAATGAAGATTTGACAAGTTAAACTATTGCTAAGCTAGGGTTCGGTAATAATTTCAAAAATCCATTGAGTTTTTTGAGTTTTGAAGTTTCCATATTGTTTGACTTGTTGGGGAAACTCTTGAATCAAATTTTGGATATTTAAAGTTTGAAAATGTTAGGGTTTGATTGGGAATTTTGGGTTTTATGCCTTTTATAGTTAAATTGGTGATTATAATATGTTAAATAATGTTAGTAGATTATTATGGAATACTGAAATTGGGAAAGAGATGAGTAATTTGGGTTTTGGTGATTTTGGGTTGATTTTATAGATTATTTTAGGCGTAAACTAGATTCGTTTGATTACGTTATGGATATTAATGGTGTGGGATGAATTTTAATGATGAGGGATTTATAGGTGATTGAGTTATCTAATGGTTAGGCATAAATTGCAAGGTTTTGCGGTGTTGGTGAATTTTGGCCCATGTTGTGATAAAGGGAAAAGTGAATGGATTAGAAGAGAAATTGGTGTTTATGAATTGTGGGATTATTGGGAGTGGTTAATGATTAAGAAAATGTTTAACTTTTTATTGTTTGCATAGGTTTTCCTAAAAGAACTTGGAAGGGAATTTAATTTCCTATTTATGTTGACACTTGATTAAGTTACTTAATCATATATACATATTGTTAATTCTCTTGTAGAGTCTTGATTGTACCTAAGTATTATATTTCCCCCACAAATTATGCACTTATTCTAGGCTATTACATAGAGATTTAGGCACTTTTGCAATTAGGGTCCAATAACATTGAGTTGGTTGTATAATTTTCTTAATTGGAGCATTTTAGAGCATTAACTCAGTGACATTTCTAGAATTGAATTACTTCACATGTGCTTAAAGTTTCCATTGTAGAAGCAAAGAATGATGATCAAAGCAAGAAAAAGGCAAAAAATTTCGAACCGATCATGAAGGCACGATATATTAGGAAATGGGATTGATTGATTAGGCCTAATGGGTTGGCCTCTAAACTTTTTTAATGGGATAAGAAACTTAAATTACTTTAGACATGACACATTATGAAACTTCTTATTTTGGCCAAATCTCTTGATATTGAGTGATTGTGTCTTCCCCAACTCTTTCCTAATTGTTGTTAGTGGTCAGAATAAGAAACCCTAGGTCGTTTAGGATGTTTTTAAGTTGCTTATTGTGCCATATATGAGGGACCTACAAATTTCACTCTCTCTTCTCTCCACATCCAATTTTCACACCACAAGCACTCTTTCTCCTTCCACATTCATTTCCTTCTACCCTCTTTCTCCATGACTTATCAAGTAAAAATTCCTTTTGGGATTTCCTTTATAGAAGCAATGAGAAGCTAAGATTCATTTATCTCTTAAGGATGGGTTGAAGAGGCTTCAAGCAATGGTTTTTTAATTGGGGAGTTTTCCTAGTTCTTTATATGTGTATTTGGGTTTTTCTTTATACATAGTTGAACTTCTTGTTTTGTTATTCCTTCTTAGACATTCGATTGAGAACTTAAATATGTATGTATGAGCTTTAATGGCTGACTTGGACTGGATTATGTCTTGAGTATTTCATCTATTATATATGTGTGTTGATTATCTTAATTTGGTATTGAGTTGTTTGACTAATTGTTTGATAATTCTACCAAGTAATTTAGTTGACATATATGTTTAATTCTGTTAAGTTCTCTTTGTAGAGATTCTTGCATATGATAATGAGGATTTCCATTGATTGAGCTTGACAAAGAATGAGACATTAAACAATCTAAATCGGCTAAGTATAATTGGATCCAAGATTGATTAACTAATTGCTCTACTTTAGCTCTTGCATTTGTCTAAGTCTATTCTCCTAGATTAGAACAATTGTATGTCCCTCAAGTGATCCCACTTGAATAGCATGACTTTAATGTGTACATGAGTTAATGTAAGTGGCTGAGCTTGCATTAGTGTGGTGACGATCCATTAATTGAATTCTCTTAAGTTATTGTTAGTTAATTAGGGCCAATTGTATCCCTAACTCCTCAATGAATTGAACCAATGCTTGCCACTTCATCTAGACTCAAGAGATCCATCCATTGCAATAATTCCATTTCATCCATATATCAATTCCATCTTATTAAGGAAAAAGATAAAAAAAATATTAATTAGGCTCATTTTCATATTTTCCACTTGTATCTCACTCAAAACACACGTTTTACCACTTTAGTTGCATTTAGTTTCCCTAGGTTAGTTCATTATACTCTTTCAGAGATGATCCAAGAAAGCACCACTAGTGTAATCCTTGGTTTTATAAATTCTTTGCATTTAAACCCCAAGGCGATTAAGGAAAGGCTTAAATCAAGTCTAGTTTTGACTTGACCAAAGGGGAGATTAACAAATTTAGTAACTTTTGATTTTTACTTCAAAGGTAACCGCCTACTACTTGTCCTATGTGTGTGCATTACTGGTAAGAGTATTCTGAAACTCTTTCAACTTCTGAATTATTGTGGTACATATGAATTAATTGATTTAAACTGATTATTTTGTTATTCACCATCACTTGTTGAAAGTACCATATTATGTGTTTGTATCATGGTTTTGAAAATGATATATCTATGGCTTTGGATATAATATACTACATGAATTTTCGGAACAATGGAAAGGCCAATGCATAGTTTTGGTGAGAGTTACATTGTGTTTTATATGTATATGTTGTTTAGTAGTTGGCACACCATTGTATTGATTATATTTACCATCATGAGATGAGGTACTTTGTTGGCCCACAAGGACTTATGATACTGTAAAAGGGAATGTAACCCTTTCGTAGTTTTGAGGCGAGAATTTGACCCCGTCCGATTGCACCCCTTGTAATTCTAAGGCATGAATGTGACCCAGTCTGCTTCCATTGTATTGGGTGCTTGTGTGAGAGTTAGAATATTGAAATCTATTATGCTGAATATGGATTGATGATTTAAAGGAGTTATGTGAAGGTATTGTGCTTATCTGTGTATCTAAAGTAATTGATTCATGGAGATGTTGTTTGGTTTGAAGTTTTGGTGTTCAAAGAAAAGGAAATTGTATGGTAGGCTTAGGAAATTGGTTTGGATAATGATTTGGTAATGATGTGATGGTTGTTTATTGATATTGAAGAGGTATAATTGATGATTAAATTCTTGAATAATTGGGAAAGGATGATTGTGATGTTGAGTTATTTTGTCCTAAGTTTGAATCTGTGATGTTGTGTTGTGTGAGTGTAATGGGTGGTGGTTAATGGTTGGGAATATTGAATTGATGATATGAAAGTATAATTAAGTTGTAAAGGGTTGTAATTAGTATTTGAGAATGCTTCTCTAGGCCTGAATTGTGAAGCTAAGGGGTACAGTGAAAAAGAGAATGATATGATCATGAAATAGTATGGTTGAATTGCAAAGGATGGTTATTACTGATTGAGGATGTTCTCTTTAGGCATGAGTTTGGAATTTGGTGAAAATTTGGATTATTGGTTCAAGTATAAGAAATTGGGACTAATGAGATGGTTATGAGATTATAATCATTCAACTTGTTTAAGTTAATTGTGTATGTTTGATTGTACTTTCCTCTTTATAAGTCTTGTGGGTGAGGTCCCAAATCTTAAGGTCCAAGTCACTTGTAATGTGTCTTGACCAAGTGTTTTGTGTTTAGGTGATTGTAGACACCTACGAGTCGAATGGAGCTCGAGGACGGCATTAGTATGGTATTTTTCTTGCTGCTGGCCAAGTTTACGTAACTACTTCCTTATCTTGATTGTATGTGATGCATTGAAAAACTCAATTGCTGGATGAGGTTGTGCAACATGGTTAATATGCCTATTTTTATGGATAACAGTTAACATTCACTCTATTGTTTGAGAAAAAGCATGTACTAGATTCTGGCAAATATGGAAACTTGTTGTTTGATAATGTTTGTTAATGTATGTATACATGTGATCGTACTTGAGTATGCTTGATAAAATGTGGAAGACAACATGTTTTGATAACGAACCTGTGAAAATATGTTCTTTTTGTTTGTGATTTCATTTATATTGTTGGTTGGTAGTGGCACCTAGTATGAGATTTGTTTAACTCCTATCACGTGGTGAGGTTCCCTAAAGGCTATCAGATGAACCTTTTAGGCTATCTCCAACGTTTGGAACCGATTCTTGATGGTTCTATCGGTTGATTGGTGATCTGTCCCTTTAGGACGTTTGGATCCCCTACAATCTATCTCTTGGACACATTTAGATCAAATTGTAACCGGTCTGCCTCTTTGGGGGTGTTTGGACCGTATCTCTAGATTAAACTAATGTAAATTTAAATGCATTAACACTTGTAATCATATGATGACATTATTATTTTTGTCATTATTTGTTTATATGTGACTATTACTGCGACTAGCCCACATAACTGTATATTTACACATGCGTACAAGAGTAGGACAGCATAGGGAGTATCAGTGTTATTGAGACATATTTGTCTCATCCTTTTATTGGTTACATTTTTTGCAGGTGATCATGCATCATAGATAATGTTGGGGAAGGGGCCGCCAAACCGTATTGTCCTTGTGAGTCGGCGGTGGTAATGTATTTAGATTTTTTATCTTGCCAGACTTAGGTTGCATAATATTCGCTTCCACATTTCCATATTTTTTATTATTTTTAGTTGGATGACTATAGTAGAATATCTTCTATTTCTGAATATCTAGGTGTTATGGTTGTACGTTCTATTGCTGATGACTTTCCGGCTTATGGTTGTTGTCTGATAGATTATCTAGTTATTTCCATGCATGAGATTGTTTACAAGAAATTAATATATACTGAACGTTTGTGCTAACTAGGTTAATATGTGAAACGGAATACGTTTGTCATGTTCTGGGTTTGTAGACCCAAGCCCAATATGTATGTGTATCTATGATTAGCAGGTTCTGTTTATTAACCATGTTAAACCAGTTCTTTCTAACATGGTTATGTTTACTTAATGGTGAATGGAAGAATTATGTTTATATGTTAATTTCTGTTTAATAACCATATTAGATCTGTCCTTTCTAATATGGTTATATTGAATAGTTGATTGACGAAATGCTAATTGTTATATGTTGATTTTTAATAACCATGTTAGGCGGTCCTTTTTAACATGGTTATCTTCTGGTAAATCAGGCTGCTGTTGTTAACCATGTTAGGAAAGTCATTTTCTAACATGGTTTATTGTGAAAATTTTACATGAACTTTTTCCTGTCCATGATAGCTCCTATTAATCTATGGTTATTGTTTTTTTTCTATCATTGTTTTTTTTTTGGATCAAATTATTTTTTATCATTGTTGAACCACAAAATTTTGATGATAACTAAACATGACGATTATAGGCTATGAAAACATGACTTAGTGGAATCCACAAAATTAGCGGCTTTTATAAATAGATTCAAGTAATAGGAGTGGTGTTTCACTTCAAAAACACACCAAAACAATGTAAGTAGTATTAGCTTTGAACATCTCCATTGAGGTTATGGTCTATTTCCCTCAATTTAGACAAAACTACTTCATTTTATTAAAAAAATCTGATCCAATAATGATAGCATGAAAAAATGTTGATAATGCGCATACAAGGATAGCCAGCATTTTCGTTGTTGATAAAACTTATCAATAACGACACATTTTAATACGAACATGTTAATTAAAAATGTTTGACAAAAAAATTAAAAACATGTCTTTAAATCTAATATATCAATTTATATATATATATATATACACAACAATTTTGAAACACATGCATAGTCATGACATCAATGTTTATTCAAAACTAGTAGATGGATATAGTAGTATATATTAATTCATGACTGTGGCACATGTCCTTTTAGTCATTATCTCAACTAGTAAGCATTCAACAGATAATTGGTAAATGTAATTGCATTTTTACTATAGTTTGAGCATATTAAGGCATTAACTCATTCATTTAGTGTTTATGGATTTGATATATTTCACATGTTCCTTAAATAATTTATTGTAGGAGCAAGGAATAAGGAAAAAAAAGCAAGGAAAGACAAATCAACAACAGAAAAAGAGAAGAAAATGCCTATTAGCCCTTTTTATAAATTAAAAATCTAATTCATTGAGCTAATTGGGTTAATGGGCTAATTGAGCCTATTGGATTGACTAAACTTTAGCCCATTTTCTCTTTAAAAATATCCTACTCCCTCATATCTTTTTCTCTCTCTTCCTATCCCTAAATTTTAGGGACCACACTCTCTCTCCACATCTCACATATCTCTCTCTCTCTCCCTCCCCTTAATTTTAGGGACCACACACTCTTTTCTCATATCTCACTCATATCTTTCTTTTCTCTCTCCTTCTCCCACTCATAATTCACATTACCCTCACCTTCTCCCATCCAAAAATTCACCCACTTACCTTCTTTCTCTCTAAAATAAATAATAATAAATAAATCTCACTCATATCTTGTTCCTTAGATACATATATCCAATCACTTGCCACTCCCTTTCATTTAATTGGTCATGCCACCTCATCCTTCCCTCTCTTGAAAAAATACACGTCTTTCCCTCTCCATATATCCTATCCATACCCCACTTTTCATATCTCTCTCTTATATCTCATTATTCACATGCAAAAAGCCATCCTTTCTCACAATTAACATTCGGCCACCACTCATCAACGCTCACCACCTCTCCATCCGATTCATTCACTCTCTCACGTACACACAAACCCATCTTCCCACACAATTCATATCCACCCAAAAACCCTCTTTGACTCATCAATTTTCAACCTCTCTATCCTCTCCATTCACTTCTCTTTCACAGCACCTACCCTTCCTCTCCATCATATCTTCCCATCCAATTCCATATAGCCACACTAAAACCTTAACCTTCTCATCTATTCCATTCAAATCCCTCTCTTATTTCTTCCATCTACCAATTCGAAAATTCAAGCCCTAAATCCTATGGAATCTCAAATTCAAGATGCATCTATGACTATCGGGACGATGAGTGGCTAATTCTGTGTGGGGATCTTGATCGTGAGAAGGCAACTGGAGCTTCAATATCATAATTAGGGGAGTTTTTAGTTTCCTTATTGTTTGATTTTCATATATGTATTCTATTCTTCTATGTTTATAATATCAAGATTTGGTTTGATTTCATTATCTTTTGCTCTAGGTCTTACTTGTAGTTAATAGATTTCTTCTATTTGTATGAACCCTGTGTTTTATTTATGGTATTATGCATTAGATGTGATTGTTTTCTTATCTACTATTTGGACCGCTAGTAAATGTTAGGTACATGTATGATCATGCTTGTATTTAGCCACTAGATCCAATCTAGGAAGGTCAAATTAAACTTCCAAGAAGAGACTCTTAGCGTATTTACCATAATTAATCACCACCAAGCTGAGATTAACGATTTCCTATTTAATTGTTATGAACGCGATTGCGGAATTAATTAGTTAATTAGGATAATTGGACTAGAGCGATTGTTCTAGGGTTTAAACATTAGTAGAACTTAGATTAAATAACTCCCTCATCATTTTAGAAGCTAGGAAGGTTGCCGGATCCGATTAAGGAACCCATGTTCATAATTAGTAGTTTTTAAAATTAATTTAATTGCTTGTATTTTAGTTTTCCTTAATTAAAAAATCCCCTATTTATTATTTTATTGAATTTAGTTAGTCTAGGTAGTCACGACTCCTTGAGAGACGATCTGGGAGAGCGCCACTTGTGCAATCCTTGGTTAGATTAGATTTTGCATTTACACCCCAAGGCGTTTAGAAAATGTGTTAAATCACACACCCATGCATTGTTGTTTCTAATCTATATCTGATTATATATAAATATATATATATATGTTGTATAGAAATAGCCTCAAGTGTAGGTAGGTTGATGGACAATGGCTCTCTACATTTGAAGGTTGTTGAACTGGTCACACCTAAGCCTCACCTCTCCCCTCTTCCCAGTCTTCACTTGGTGAGTGGAAAGCTTGTGCATGGCAGCAGCGAAATCCTGGAAGAAGGTCGTCTGATTAGCAGCATACACCTCCATAATGGGCCTCGTCCTCAGGTCAACGCTCATCAAGTAGTCAATAGTGAGCAGGCCCAGTCCATTTAGAATATTTTGGTAATAGGCGTTTGTTAGAATCTTAAGTTTTGATGAGGACTGGACTCTATAGATAACATAAGTAAAAATGAACAGATAAGAATATAACTTAGTCAGAAAAGAATCAAGATAAGAATCAAGGTAAATGACTAAGGAAGAGTATAAGCTATCTAAACATTGATCAAGTCCTATAGATAACAGATATACTATCGCTAGACTAAGAACCTATTGCTAATAGGTGAAGAGATAAGAATAATAAAAGCTAATGAAGTCTTGGAAATAAACTATCCTATCGCTAAGAACCTCACTATCGCAAATGGAATAGTTTGAGTTAGTCTAAAGAAAAGAACAAAAGATCACTATCTCTAAAACTTGTCTTTATCGCTAAGGTCTCATAACAGACAAGACATAGCCACTAGCGATAGCATGAATAGCTAGCGATAGCACAACACTTAGACATTCAGATAAGTTACTATGTAGAGCTAATGATAACCTATCGATAACATAGCTACTAACGATAATGAGTTTAGCTATCGATAATGAAATCACTTGCTGAAATAACTTGACATTCTGATAGCTAATATACTATCTGTATACACTGAGATAATGAATTCTACTAGCGATATCACCTACTGTGCTTTACATGAATACTTGTTTAGCAAATGACTAAGTGCAGGACTCATTCTATGAGGCTAGCGATAGCATGAAATGCTAGCGCTACTGAAAAAGCTGCTACACAAGTACAATGTTGCAGGTAGTTGGTAATCACAATCTATCTCTCATAGCTCATCTTCTGCAAGAATTAAATGAAGTAAGAGAAGAAAGATGACTAAGATGAAGACCAGCATTAAATGCCAACGGCTAGGAGCTTCCAACGAACATTTTCAAACGGTCTTATGAAGCTGAAAGGAAAAGGCAAATGAGAAGAGATATAAAAACCAAGTCTTGAGCATTTATGAAGAAGAGAACAAACTGACGGACAAGCATTCATTATTTCTCATCTACTCACTGGTCAAAGCTGTATTATTCTTAGTGAGAATATTCTGTACTTCAGTGATTAACAAAATCTGTTCATTCAGTGAACTCATTTATTGAAATCCTCTACTGTTTGAGGTTGTTCTTAAGTCTGGGACTTTAGAACAGGGTTGTAGTCTTACAACTTGTAAGGGGGAGTGTTTAGAGGAAGTCTAAAACTCTGTCTTGTAAAGGTTGGCAGGTGAACCTGGTTTGTAAAACCTGTGTTTTAGTGGAACCCAACGAGGAGTTGGAGAACTGGACGTAGGCAGTGTTTGGCCGAACCAGTATAAAGGACTATCTCTGTGTTTAAAGTTTTAATTTAGAAACACACAATTCACCCCCCTCTTGTGCGTTTTGCCACTTTCAGCGTTGTCAAACATGCTAGGCGACCTCACGTCATTGAAGGCGACAATACCAGCATCAGATGTGTAGTTCTGGCACAACTTCTTGAGGCCAACAACAAGCTTAGGATTCATTGTAGGGTTGGCATCATAGGTCATGCTAAAGTTGTTGAGGGCACCTTTGATTTTGTATGACTTGTCCTTAAGTTTTTTGTTTTATTTTAAGGTTTTGTAAAAAGTTTTAAATTTTTTTAATTTTGTAGACATAAATTTCTTAGAAAACTTAAAAAATGGTTTTAAATTTCTTAGAAATCTAAAAAAAGGGGTTTCATTTTTTTGGAATTTTGGATTTTTCTTGTAAACATTGTCAGAGTTGATTTAATTTGAACTTGAAAGAATTGTTTGATTAAACATTGTCAAAGTTGATTTAATTTGAACTTGAAAGAATTGACTTGTCTGAGGTTTAGCATATCCGCAAGCGCACGGGTAGTCAAAAATAGTATAGAAAAGGTTGTCGTTCCAACAAGGACTAAGGCAAAAATGGATTAATTATCGCAATTATATTATCAATTAGGTTGAGTGAGAATTTTTGTATTTTGAAATTTAAAAGTTACCAAATTGAAAATAAGTTCACAAAAACAAATTAAAACTTTAATTCAAGACAAGAGCAGTTTAGGCTTATTTATCCACTTTGTATTTCATGATGCTTGATTGACCTTCCTCTAATGACAATTAATGAACACTAAGTTGATGTTTGAAGTCATATCCATTTGAATAACTCTCTCAAACTTACCCAAACCTTAATTAACTCTAATATGCATAATCTCTTACTACATATTATGTTAATTAGTCTCGATAAACATCCCACTTCAATTTTACAAAGCTTGGTTAATGAATATCTCTATCTCATTAACAAACTCTCAATCCCAATTTGAAATTTTAAGACAAGCTTGAATTCAACCTAGTTCTTTGCTACTTAATGCCCTCTCAAGCCATTAATTAGGCAAACAAGCTAAGTGTTGGCCACCACTTAGGAAAAAATAAAGCTCAAGTTAAATCCACAACCTAATAATCATCAATCATCAAGAGAGAAAGAGTTTAAGCATCAATTCATACAAAGCTTCAAAATAAACCTAGAACAAATTAACTAGCTACTCATAACAAACAATAAAATCCCAAAATCATCTCAGCATCAACAACCACAATATTACAGTTTAAAGCAAAGAGAAAAGAGACAAATCACTTAATTTCATTCTCCCTTCCTTCCCTGTTTCAACCGAGTTGTTTCAGATGCAGGGGAAAGATGAAATTGTTGCAGTTCGGTGGCACCTCAGGTCCTCAATCCCCGTCACCTCCACGATCCTCTCGTCCTCCCGTGGAGATGATTAGCTGAGCCCAGTCCTCTTTCTCCTTCTCGTCCCCTCTCGCTCTCACGCTCTCGAAGTTGAAGACGACGATGTGGGTGAAGAAGCTCTGTGAAGATGAATGGTAAACAGTGAAAGTGCCGCCCCTCACCACGCGTTTTTTCAATCATGTAGCTTTAGGTCTCCAAATCCTTTGCCACCAAAACGTTGCATTTTGCATTTGCTATGTTTCCAAATTCAAGTTGCCTCCTCTACCTCACGTGATCATTGATCTGTGCAAGTCAAGAAAGGGAGTTATATTATATTATATTATAATAATCTTTTCTTTTCTTTTTATAAAAAAAGACTTAAAGCTACTATTTATTCATTATTTTACCTCTACTGAAATATTTCTCCTTTAATTTAAAACTAAGATATTTATTCTCAAATCCCCAAATCATACACCAATTTGCTATTCTTATAAAATCCTAATAAAATCCCTTTAATTTTGTTTCAATAACTCCCCAAATTTACCCAAAATATATATGAAATTTAATCAAAAATGGGGAGTCATCAGTTGTAAATCCTGCAGCTGAACTCCTTGCAGTGGGTGAAGCCGATGGTGTGGGCCCCAGTGAGGGCAACCATCTCCCTGATTGTGAATCCTTTTGATGTGAACTGGAACATGACCTAGTCTATGGACATGTTGGTGTCGGGAAGGGTCTGATTGGGCTTAGAGATGATGGATTCAAGGCTGTCCTTTCGAACCAATAGGACCTCATAGTAAGGGCCACCCACCATTTTTACAAGGTCACGTGTGGTTTGGGCCATGATATCTGCTCAGGATACCACACCAGGGCAGGTTAGTTCCAAGGAGTTTTTTATTTGAGTGATTATGTCGAAGGCGTCCCCGGAGAGGGAGAGGTTTGGGACAGCATCATGCTTACCCTGGGCATAACTGTTGGAGCTGATGAGGAGGGAGGTGTCACAACCATCGGTGAAGCAGTCATGGAAGAAGAGGCAGAGGACGCCGGCAGCGGTGGCCGGGACGGCGCTTTGCTTGGTGAAGACGTTGTCCATGACGATAGATTGGAAGGAAGGGCATGAGTGGGCGTAGTAGTTAGGGGCAAGGTTATTAAACTCGGACCGGCCCAGCCGGTTTGGACCAGAACCCGCCGGTCCTGGTTAGCTGTTAGCCTGGGTACGGACTGACTCGGTCGCGACTCTGCCAAACCCGGGCATGACCCGTGCGACTCACCAAGTTGGGCGAGTCGCTGGGTTCAATTTTTTTCAAGACACTGAACCATGTGGAGGCGGAGAGGCAGTGACTGGAGAAGATCGATGCCTTGAATTGCAGATCCAGAAAGAAGCTATGAACAACAACAACAACAATAATAATAACAGGTGGGTGAAGACAGAGATACATGGCGGATACACTAGGGCTAAGAAGACAAGAATGAGAGATGAAGGAGATAAGAAGAGTGGATCATGGCTGTTGAGATGGCGGATCTGAGATGTGTGGATTGGTTGAACACTTCGGTCACCGGAGAAGGCAACGTGTTAAGATCTTCTTTCTTTGATCGATAGAAGGAAGAAGCTTGCGCCACCTGATGATGCCGTGTTGAAGCCTGTGATGCGATGATGCGTGTTGAAGCTTGATAAAGATAGACTGGTAAACTGAGAAAAGAAAGTGTCTTGGACTTAGAGGAAAGAGTATAAAAAAGCATTTGATTTATTGCCTTCATTCAAGTTATGTGTATGAGGTCTGTGAGTCTGTGACCATTGAGTGAATGAGTGTGATGGGTGGAGTGTTTGAGTGGAAAAAGCAGGTAGCACCACATGGGAGAGAGAATAAATGAGAAATCTATCAACCTATTTTTTTTCTTTTGCCAATGAATCCACCAACTAAAAAGAATAATTAAAAAGAAAAAAAGAGAGAAAGAAATAAGATAAAAATATGAAAGATTTCATATGTATAAATAATTGAATACTTACAAAATATATGAACATGTATTTAACAATTTTTTTATAATTCAAATGTTAATATTATGATCCATTATAATAAAAAATTTTATTTTAATTACTACCGGTCTAGTTCCCGAGTCAATTCATGACTGACCCACTAACCCTTGACTCATTGACTTGCCCGATCTGGACTCCGGTCCAGGTTTAATTACCTTGGTTAGGGTTGAGATGGTGACCGGTGGAGGAGACAAGAGGAATGGAAAGAAGGAAGAAGAGGAAGGAGGTTGGGAGAGCCATGAGGAGGAAAGAAGGGTGAGAATTAATTAGCCAGAGAAATCTATCCTTTGTTAACTTCCTTGTGGGGTTGGGTGTGAGAGAGGGCCATTGAGGATGGAAAGGGAAGTGGAGGAGTTGTTTTTCCATCCAAAATTTGGAAACCCAAGTTGTGGAGGAGATGTTTTTGCTCATTTTTAGCTCTCCATTCCGTTTCCAACACCTTCCCACCTTTTGCTATTTTTTGCATGGTTGACTCATCCACTTTTTTTATTGTATGTATATTATGTCTAGTATAAATATACAATAACGATCCAGTGGAGCTCCTTGGATAACCTATTAGCGGCACTTGTTATTGTTTTCCCTAGCAGATCCATCACCGTTGATACATAATATTATTTGTTAGATATTTTATATGTTATTTATATATTATTTATTATATGTATTTTATTATATTATTATATTAAGATATTCTGAAAATCATTAAATCCTATATGGTTATTCTGAATATAGTGGATATTCTAAATATTAAAAAATTTCCCTATGTGTGGCACGCACATTAGGCGCATTCGGATTAGTTTAGGGTAATTATATGGCCAAAGATTATTATTAGCCTTGATGGAAGGTTTTTAATAATACGGTCACTTTTAAACGGTACAAACATATCTAATTAGATGTAGAGATATATTCATTCACACACTCATTTATATAAAGAGGTTCCCCAACTGGAAACGGTAATTCCAATAGAATATCATTGTGCGTATCTACCAGGCAAAAAAATTCCTTTGTTTGTTGAACTTTATGATTTATGAATTTTGTCTTCAAATCAATTATTGGTAGAAATTCTATATGTATGTATGCTTTTATTATAGGATTTATCCAACATGTGGCAAGAGAGCCATGTTTTTGAGATCCAATCTGCCTACAATGATGCATTATGGATAAAGCCCTACTAACAGAGGAATTCTTTTGACTGGTAGATAGGCACAATGATATTGCCTATGAGTTTTCGATTAATTGATGGGAGGAGAATTATTTTTTTCTCCATAAAGTGCCCCCAGTCTGGAACGCCTATTGTTTTCATTTTTATTTTAATTTAATTTTTGATCATCTATTATCTATTATCTATTAATCTTTTAACAAGAGGGACACTACTAGAACCGCTCCATGACACATGTCCTTTCTAACTCATTTTTTTCATTCTCTTTTACTCTCCCCTCACGCGAATACGTTACATTCTAATTTTCTCTCTTGCTTGCCAACTATGCTTTTTGACTCATTTTCAATTTTCTTTTTAACTTCTTGATCTTTTGTTCTCTCTCTCTCTCTCTCTCTCTCTCTTCACCTACGTTTCGGCTCTGAAGTTTTTTTCCTGAATGTTTGCAAGTTGCAACTACAAGAAAGACATGGTTTCCTATTTCCATGTGAATTCATATATATATTTTTTTATTTATTATTCTTTAGTCAGTCCTTTAGAATATTTATCTATAATCAATCTCCTAAAATAATATAATCCTCCCTATTCAATTTATTTATTTAAGCCTTTATGCTATAGTTTATTTATATTTAACTTAATTTTTAATCTCCTACAATTTTGAATCATAAGTAAAAAATTTTATAATTACTTTATTTATATAATCTTAATTTTTTGCAGTGTGGGATAACCACCCCATTTTTCTGTCGTTTGTAGAAAATTATCTTTGTAATTTCAGACATAAGAAATTTAAAAAATTTAAAAGAAAAATTTAGATGCGTACGTATCATTTGTGAATACTAAAATAAGAGAAGAAAGGGTAATACGTACTATGTGGATCAAGAATTCTCTTCTGAACTTGTGGAAATAATCATTTTAAAAAAAAATTATTTTATTGAAAAATAAGATATTTTTTTGAAATTGATGTAAACACCACGTTATTTTATGTTAAGAACTTAATTTCTTGTTGGATTTCTATTTTTTAGTACCTCATCTTTTTTATATCGATCAAATAATTATGTTAAATAAATCATATGTTTCTATCTACAAATTTTAGAGTTAATTAATTATAAAATATAGAAACACCCTCAATTCGTCTATAAAAAATTTTAATTGAATTTAAAATATTTGAAAATATTACGGAAAAAAAAAGGTGAAAAACGTTGGTGTGTGTTAGGCCTACAAACTAATCTCTGAAAAGTTGGGCTGGAATTTTTCCAACCCGCTAGGAGGCAGACTAGTTTTAGCCCATCCCTGACAACACCAATGACTTGCAGGTTGACCATTATTACCACGCAAACGAGACAAATCCATTCAATGGAACTGCATATCTCCCGAGTATATTTCTTTTTATTATTATTTTTGAGCAAATCTTAACAGGTGATTGCAATAAATAAGCTTTTAACTTTTATGAAAGTAGATCTCCTTAAAATTATGTGAAAATGTAATTTAAAAAAGTTATATGAGATAACTTTTTTCTTACCATTCAGATTGATTAGACGGACAAGATGAATGCTTCTAAAGAATACTAAAAGGTAGGGGTATCAAATATTTTCCCGTTCCGATCCGTCCCATCCCGTCCCAATCGTTTTGGGACAGGACAGTCTCATCCCAAAAATTTTCAGGATGGGACAAACCGGGACGGGACAAAATACATCTTCGGGATGGGATGTGACTAAGGACAGGATTATCCTGATCCCGTCCTATCCCGAATATATATATGTGTCTATCTATTTTTTTTTCAAAATAATAGATGTGCCATATGTCTCATGTGTGAGCTATATGGCATTATTATTATTTTTTTAAAAAAATACTACCCTAAGTTCTAACGATGCATTGATATCAAATTTCCTGTCCACTGCTAGCATGCTCTACATGTAGCACGTCACATTTGAAGACATGTTTTTAATTTAAAGTTTATGTATTAATATGAAAGTTTCTTTTAAACCCAATTTAGATGTGTTATCATTATTTTTAGGCTTATCCTATATTTCTTAAATCAAGGCCTGGAAGCCGGCTCCAAAATGGCTTATTTGTTGGCTCCTCACTCAGATTCCTGTTCATCTTATTTAATCTCATTTTTTTATTCGTTTGTTGGGCTCCGTGTCAAGCTGAAGCCCCATGTGCATGCCTTGTGCTTATTTCATTTCTTGGAGCCCAAGAACATTTTCTCCCTCCTGAAGTGTAAATCACGTGCCTCCACCCTTCTGAAGCAGAAGAGACATTAATTTATATGTCCCACAGCATGTGTCCATCTCTTTCTTTCTTTTATTTTATTACTTTTTTTTACCAAACTTTATTATATTTATTCATTTCACCTGACTTTCACCCTAATTTTCCACATACATACACACTTCTTCTCTTCATTTGCCGCCGTCTCACCACTTCTCATCATAGTCACCACCCACTCAACAAACCCCAACATCTCTCATCTCTTTCAACGTCGTTCTCCCCTCTTCCCCTTTGATCTCGATGTCTGACTCTGTGCTTCAGCCAGTGCTGATTCCTGATGTGGCAGAGGGAAGATGCACAAGTATTCTGGGTTTCTCTTCCTTTGCTCAGGTTTCTTTGATATGAAATAAGTAAGCTTTCTAATCTATGGAAGATGTCTTTTCTTATTTTCAAGATAGTTTTCGTTGATATTTTCTTGCCATTCTTCTTCTTCTTCAAGGATTATATCTCCTCTTGTAGTGAGAGTAGCTATGGATATGCAAGCAAAAGCCGAAAGTAAAAGGAGGGCTTTTGTTTGTTTTTGATCTGCTATGGTTTGTATGAAGACGTGAGCAGAAGCAGAAAAAAAAAGTGTGGAGCATGCAAAACGTCCCCCCATCTCTTGCTTGCTTAAAGACTGTATTTGTTCATGTGAAGTAGTTTTCACCCCTTTACTTAGTGGACTGTGTGGGATGGCTATCCCTTGATGACTAATTGAAATATTTTGTTTTGTTCTTATTTTCTTTCAGAGTAGGCAGTTCAAAATGGCTGAAGTGGAAGAGTACCGAGGTTTCATTGCTGGCCTTTTTTTGGCAAACATCTGATAGGAAGTTAAGAGATTCATTTGAGAAGTTTGAAAAGCTTCTTGAAGGCAGGGCAACGTGATCTGTTTTTTTTTCAACATTATTATTGTTTTAGTTGTAGTGTTACTGCGTTATTATTTCTAATGCTCTGAAATTTGTGTGGCTTATGATGTTATTTGGCTTGGTTTCCAACTTTTCTTCTTTCCTTTTCTGACATAGGAGGATAAATATAAAATTTACTAAATTGTGGATTCCCATCAAAGTTTACTAAATTGGAAGAAAAGATTTTGACACCTTATAATTGAGAGTTTGTTATGTTTGTATTCTTTATTTAGTAGCTGTTGACAATATCTCAAGTGGTTTTGGATTTGTAAAATTTGATGATCATAAAGATATGGAAAATGCCATTGAGGCTATGAATGGGATGGGATTTAGATGGTCGGTCTATCACTGCTGATAAAGCAGAGCCTCAACAAGGATAAATGTTTTTTTTAACTGTTTTGGCTATATTCTCATTGTATTGAGGAGTTATCGTTATCACTTTTATTCAAAAAAGAAGAAGAGGGGAAGATGGAAAGGGGGAAGAAAATCTGATTACTGTGAACTGTGAAGCTTATAATTGGTAATTACCGCTGGATAAAAAACGATACTGAACTAAAAGAAATCCATTGGACAAAAGGGTGTGTGGTATGTGTGTCAGTTTTTTCTGCTTCCTAGGCTAGGCCTAAGAAAACTAAAAGCATCATGTGAATGATTTTTTTTTTTTTTTGAAATCAAAGAAATAAACAAAACATTTTCCATTTTCAGATTACAATGAACAAAATGAATGAGACATAGGCATGTTAATTGACACACTGTTTATACACACACAGAGAGGTTTGTTTAATTATTGATTTATTTAACTTCTGTGTCAAATAATCAATTTTCCTAACATATGATAAAAATAAAATGAAATGAAGACATCAAATAATTTTTAACAATATTATCGTTCATATTTTATAAGTTAATAACTATTTCCACAAAGTTTTTTCAAGAAAAAAAAATCATTAAGATTAAAATGTGATGAAATATTTATACATATATCTTATTTTATTATACATGAAATTCCACTGGAAATTTTTTAGTGGGCCTAGATACAAAGCTTACTTTATTCCGAAATTATTAATTATTTTGGTATATTAAAGAAGAGAGTTTTGCTATGTGTATAAAGATATCATTGTTTACTGATGGAGACACACAATTTTATTAAAATATTAAAATAATAATTTTTAATAGAATCAGTATTCTCATAAGTTTCACGGTGAAAAAGTAGTCTCACAGGTTCATTTTTTTGAAATGTATATATATATACTTTTATTGTTTAAAAAATGTATTTCGTGAACCTCAAGACTTATTTTCTTTCACGTGCGCCTCCAAGTTAGATATCAACTTATTTTGAAATACTGTGTAAGTCTGAGTTTAGTTCCAACTCTAATTTTGAAATACTTACTAACTTATTTATAATAAAACTTAAGTAAGAAATTGGGTTAGAGAACACACAAAATATATAAAATAAAATATATAGCCTCTGCAACAAACTTCACGTGTGCCGAAGAAGAATTTCTTTGAGGTTCTTTTAAAACAAATGCTAACACACAAAGTATTTAAAAAGAGCCAACAGCAATAGGTATTTGGGGGGTACTCATAAGTCCTAAGTTTTGTTTCTCTTTCTTCAACTTCTACCTCAACTTATCTCAAATATAGGAAACACTTTGTGTGTTACTAGCTTTCTACTAATAGCATGCAATGTATTTTAGAAAGAAGATCAAAGGTTATAGCTACTTACTTCTGAAAAATATACGACTAGGCAAAGTATTTTATAAAAAAATACCTAATAGATTTCTAAGGAACTTTTGGTTGTCAAGATTTGCGAGATACAATTAGTGATTTAGTGTGAGTACACTTGGATGGATTATTATGGGTGGATGATAATATGAACAATCTGAGATGTGTCTGGATTTTGATTTCAACTTTTTTGGGCTTTTAATTGAATCTGATGATGAGGAAACAAAGAGGAAGAGAGGTGGATGATTAAGAGAGGGAGGGGGAGAAATTTTGATTTAAGTGTGAAAAGGTGAGGGAGATGGGAAGAGTTAATTGTAGACAGGATAAGCTATACATCAATTAAAAATCTACGTATGATGAGATTTCATTTGGTTGTGTTGAGGTTAGACTAAAACGAGGGCATCTCATCATTCAAAAATTGTATAAAGTTTTATGTAAACTTTTTTTTATTAGAGGACGAGATTGTATCTATTTTCTTTTGTTTTAAAACATTCATTGAATAAAAATTTGGGTTAATAAAATATTTAATATCTTAATTTATTGGACTAAACTCACTCTCCTTCTTTAACACAAAATTGACTATAAGTTAAAAAGTTCTAATTTATTACAATTTCACTTATAAAAAGTACTGTTCTCTTTACCAAGTTGCCATCATTTAAAACATCTTGCCTCTGATTCCTTTTCTATCTCTAAAAATATTTGTTAATTAGGGAAGTAATTGCATGCATACTTAATTATGCCCTCATATTTCTTTAATTTACGTAAATAACATGGTTTTTAAAGTCAATGCACCCATAAATTCAAGGATAGCACAAACTTATTTAACTTTATTAAAAAAAGAAGTATGTTTCAAATGAGGCAAATCAAAAAATATATCTTCAACTTTTCTATGAAATGCAAGAGTAACCCTATATTTTAACTCAGAAAGAAATAAAGATATGTTCTAAACATTGCAAATTAAAGCCTTCATTTCAAAGGTTTGGTGAGGAATTATTTTTTGTTTTGTGACCTTCTCTCTGTTACAAGGTTTCAGTTTTTTCATTAAAGTTTCTCTGATAGAAAGTAATTATCTCTTTAATTAGTTAAGTAATTGCATGCATTTTTAATCGTGACTTATATTGCTTTATTTTGAGTCGATAACATGTTTTTTAATCCTAACTTTATATTTCTTTATTTTACGTAAATATCATGTTTTTCAAAGTCAACGTATCCATAAAATCAGAGATAGTACAAGCTCAGTTATCTTTATAAAAAAAAAGATATATGCCTCAAATGACTCAAATTAAAATGAGGCTTCAACTTTTTTGTGAAATGTAAGGGTAAGCTTATATTTTAGGTAAAAAATAAACAAAGACATGTTCTAAACTTGCAACTTAAAATAAACCTTCATTTCAAACATTTTTTGATGAATTGAAATTTTTTTTTTCAAGCTTCTCTCCCCTACAAGGTTTGAGTTGTTTTATTAAAATTTCATTTATAGAAAGTAATAATTCCGTTAAATGAATGCTCCTGTGCGTTGCACACGTAGCACATTCTTGATGAATTTGTGAAATGTGGGTTTGTCTCCAATTTTCTTATATAATTTGCCAAATGACATCTTTTTTAAATATTTATTACTTTTCACCGTTTTAAATTCAAATAGGAATGTATTTGAAATTGTACAAGTAAAACTCCCAATTGTAACATTAGGAAATAGGTATGAATATCAATAAAGAAAAAGCTAATAATTAGAATTATGTGAAAATTGGTGTGAGAATATTAACTCAAAGATTGAACTGAGAAAGAGAAATTCAAATTTTTGGCCAAATGCAAGAGTAAGCCTATATTTCGATTCATCACAAAGAAATAAAAACATGTTCTAAACATTACAAATTAAAGTAAGTCTCCATTTCAAAGATTTTTATATAAATGATATTTTATTTTATGAGCTTCTTTCCACTACAAGAATTGAGTTCTTTTTATTAAAATTTCTCTGATAGAAAGTAATGATCTCTTTATCAAATTGTTATCATTTAACACATGTTGCCTCTTATTCCATTTTTATCTCTAGAATTGTTTGTTAATTAATTAAGTAATTGATTGCATACTTAATCTTGGCTTATATTGCTTTATTTAGAATAAATAACATGTTTTTTAATGGCCTTAAAGTCAATGCTCCCGTGCAGCGCAAGGGTAGTACAAGCTCAACAAAACATTTTTAATAAAATATAATGTGTTTAAGATTTTGACATCTAATTCATAGTCTGGTTTTCTTTTAAGGGAAGTGATTCTTAGAAATATAAGGTCAGATGTCTAACTCTGCAGCAATTAAAGGAAGTGAATTTGTCATAATTTATGGTGACCAAATTTTTCGGAGTCCAACTCAAGATATCAACTTATTAAGCAAATTGTTTTGTTCTTGAGAAGGTTTGCAGTATTTATATAAAAAGTTTATGTTAAAATGCACACTTTTAAATGTAGTGTTTATGGGGCATTCATTTAGGTTTGGTGAGAAGTGATTCTTAATTAAGAGAATAGTTGATTTGATTGTTATTTTTTATGTTAATTAAATGTAGTGTTGACAAGGAATATGTTGCTAAATAATATCGACCAAGCATCTGGTCTCTGTAATGGGACGCTTCTACGCATAACACATCTTGGAAAGAGTGTGGTTGGTGCTATTACATTGAATGGCTCCATCCTAATGAAAAGGAACTTATTCCTAGAATGGATATGAACCCTTTAGAAGGCCGTTGGCCTTTTAGAATCCACCGTCACCAATTCCCTATTTCTCTTTCATTTGCAATGTCTATTAACAAAAGTCAAGGACAATCTCTTAGGCAAGTTGGGCTGTTTCTCCCTAAGCCTGTCTTCACTCATGACCAATTATACGTTGCTTTCTCTAGAGTCAAAAGCATGGACGGTCTGAGGATTGTTATCTTGGATGATGAGAATGGCATTGTCAACAAAACAACAAATGTCGTTTGTTTATCGAGAAGTTTTTAGGAATGTGAACACATAGGTGCAATGAGCCAAGAACTAATTTGCCTTTTTTGGGGTTTTATTCTCATGTTGCATCTAATGATGCGCCGACTATTATTCGCTTTTGTTTTAATATTCTGTATAATGACTTTGTTCATTCAAATTATTCTAAAGACACTATGTTGGCAATTTTATGCCTTTTTCGTGTTATAATTCATGCATGTAATCACAAGCCCCTGTGCCACGCACGGGGGAGCACATGCTCGTTATCTTTATAAGATAGATTTTTTTTTGGAGTAAATTGAGCATTTCTTCGTTTGCTAAAAGAAACCAAACTAGTGTAAAATGTACAACATTAGTTAATGATGTTCGTTTCAGATAAAAAAAAAAGTTAATAACGTTAGTTTTAATGCACCTTTATATTTTATCAAATATTTTAACATATTTAACATATATATATATATATATATATATAACAAATTTTAATTTTATATATGATACGTGTGTATATGTAACGTATTACATATCTAGATTTTTTATATTTTAAGATGAGAAAAAGACTCTCAATACATATAATAAAGGACATTTAGTTGCACTAAATTCCTGAAATGATAGATCTATGACATGGACTTATTTGTCATTTTTGAATTTTAAAGAAAAGACCAAAAATGTTCTTAAATAAAATATCAATTTTTTATAATACAAACCCCCACCAACCGTTGGAGCTCCAGCCGCTGTGTCAGCCACCAGAGAGGGACTTTGGCAGCTACCGGTGAAGGATCCATCAGTGCTAGAGCTCTGCTGCTAGTGGAGTTTTTTTTGTATTGGGGCAAAATGATCAACAAAGTGAAGGGGATGGGTTCACCCTTTGCTTTTTGCAGAGGCTTGGTGAGTTGTTACAACTTGGGCTACCAAGCCTGAAAATACGTAATACGCAAAAAAAAAAAAAAAAAAAAAAACAAATGGGCGAATGACACCCAGATCGGACAGAAAAAATTATTAAAAAGTTGCACTATAATTTTCATTTATTTTAAGGTCCCAAAAGATGGACCTGATAAAAATTCAAAATGTTCAAAGATTAAATTTCCCTTTACCCAATGATATATGTTATAGCTATTGATAAATGCTATTGTGGTCATTGATAAGTCTTGATGGGACCATTGACAACTTTGACAGTGTTCATTAATTAGTCTTGCTTTATTAATTAATAATCATTTATATAATGTTCATTTCGAATTTTTAAGAAAGACTAATTGATAACTATAAGTTTACCCAATAAAAAGGTGTTATTGTTGCCAATGACAAGTCTAAAGGTGTTATTGTTGCCAATGACATGTCTAATTGTATCTATTGACAACTATTATTGTGATCATTGACAACTCTTGAATGTAGTTATATTATGTTTAATTGGAATTTTTAACAAAGACTAGTGATAGGTACAAAATTTATAACCTAAGACTCCGCAAGTACATAGGCCATATTAAGTAATAACGAGTGAGTAAATTATCGTTCCATTGAGGACTCAATACCAACAACTAGATTGTGCATTAATTTAACACTTCGTTTAATTTGAGCAAGTCACAAAGGAAGCAATTATTAAAAAAGATTAAATCCTAACTAGGAAAAGAAACAAATCTAAACTATGGTTAATGAACATATGTGATGACTTGGATTATTATAGCTTTGATTACTTCTTAGTATCTAATATCTCCTTTTAATTGCAATTAACATTATATTTACTAGTCTAGAACTCTTAATTACTTAAGAGTGTCCGGGGACCATTAAAAGGCATTCTAATTAAATCAATCGCTAACGTCTTAGGCGATAGCTTAATTAGACTAAATTAAGTGCAAGAATAATGTGAATATGAAGGGCCGATAAGTATATGTCTATCCTACAAGCAAATTAAGTACAAAAACTCAATCATACAAGATTTAATTGAATGTTTACTATAAAATCCCTAAATCTAGGCTTCTTTAGAGCATTAAATGTAATCACAATCAGATCAGATGTCTCTTGTTTTAGGATAATGAAACATACAATTAAATCAGTAAATATAACATTAACGCAAATAAAGATTGAAATTGTCATCCACACATTGATAATCAAACTATAATATTCCAAGACAAAAGTTTTGCTATGCAACCTTTAATTAAATACATCAAAGCACAACGGATTCCCTCTCGTCCTTATTCCGTCAATGGTAAAGAAATCGAAGGCTTGATGCTCTATCTCCCAAAATAATTGTGGCCTCCTCAGCACCTTATTTCCTGCGTGAAGCGTCCTCTTTTCGATTTCACGATGAAGAATCCAAAAATAGAGAGTGGCCCCTGTATATTGTATGCTGAAGGTGATGATGAATCAATCCATGATTTTCTGTCCTAATGCTAAAGTGCGTGAGTGGCTGCCCATAAAAGACAAAAGAGGAAATCAAATAATAATAATAAAAAAAAAAAACAACAACAACAACAGTATTAATAAAATCAGCTGAAACTTTTTTCTTTTTTCAAATATTCTTATTTTATTAACTTTCCTATTTTAATTTAAGATAAGATATTTTAAAAGAAATCCCAAAATAATATATCAAATTGATATCTTATCAAATCGCAATAATATATCTTAATTTTTGAAGTGATGACTTCCCAAATACAATAAAATATTTCTACAAATCTATTAAATATGGGGAGTCATCAACTAACTAGTTGACAACAATAAGTTTATTAAATATAAGTATTGCCACTATTGACAAGTCTTTCTATGGTCATTGACAAGTATTGCTGCGTTCATCGGCAACTCTTGTTGTGTTAAATAAAATTCATTTAGGGTAAAAAGGTAATTGTATATTGGGTTGATATCACTTTTAGTTCTTGAACTTTGGCTCAATTTCGGTTTTAGTCCCTCAATGCTAAAATCAGAGGTTTAGTCCTTAAACTCTTACTCAATTTTGGTTTGGTCTTGAACTTTAAAATCGGTGTTTCTGATCCTTGAACTTTTACTTAATTTTGATTTTAGTTATTGAATTTTGAAATATGTGGTTTTGGTCATTCAAAGTTTAGGAACCAAAAGTTATACATAGCACAAAGTTCAACAACAAAAACCAAAATCAACAAAACCACATATTTAAAGTTTTAGGACCAAAACCAAAATTTAGGAAAAGTTCAAAGGCCAAGACTACTAATTATAAAATTTATGGACCAAAACCAAAATTAAGACAAAATTCAAGGACCAAAAGTTATATTAACTCTTGTATGTTTTGAATTTCTATCAGGTAGTTCCCTTGTGACCTATTAATTTATTGAAACTCCTCATTGAACCTTTTAATAATTTTTTCTCCCCACTGGGACCTTAGTATCATTCTCCAAAAAAAATTATATAAATACATTATTTCAATTTGTCTCAAGTTCCTATATGCAATTACTAAATTCCTATTTTCAATTACCAAGTTCCTATATAATATTACCAAGTTGACATTTAAAATTATTAAGATCTTCTATATGAAAAGTTCAAACATTAAATTCCAAATTGATATATGAAATTATCAAATTCCAATATAACATTACCAAGATGAGATACAAAATTATCAACTTATCCGCAAGTTTTGATTAGTTAGGCTACATAAATAATTCTTCATAACCGCTTAAGCATATTTTTACTGACATTTAAAATTAACTTGGATTCATATATTTATATTTTTATACTATTATATTTATTAATTTTGATCATATCATAATATTGATTAATTTTAGAATTATAAATTTTATTTTGCAACAAATTAAAATGTTCAAAACCGTTTTCTTAGTAAATTTAATTTATGATATAATTTGTATATTTTAAATACATATATTTTGAAACTGTGTTCAAATTATATATATTTTAATTTAAATATTAAGTTTTACAGAATAATTCAATTTCATTTATATTATATTAAAATGTATGTTTTATAATTTATAATTCTTAAGTAATTTTTATTAAACCAATGTTTATAAAAGATTACTGTTTTATTAACTGAAATTCTGGTTAAATTAAACAACATCAACAAAGCCTTATCTTAGTAGGTGGAGTCGGTTACATAGATCATACAATATCATTGTGCTCTTTCACTAATAAAAAATATTCAATAAATAAGTAGTAATTATCAAAAGAAATTATTGAAAGATAACTGAGGCATTTAATACTATAAGGGTAAGTCAGTAAAGAAGAATCATTGTAATGAAAAAAAAGTAAAGAAGAATCAATATTATATAATTTTGAATTAAAAATATATATATATTACCAAAAAAGAAATATATATCTAGTGTTATGATAATTAAAAAATATAAGAATTGAGATGAGAAAAGTGAAAAAAGATAAGAGAGAAAATTAGAGTGATAGAGGGAGGAATTCTTATTCACTTGGATGCAAAATGTGCAGTACATTGTCTTCTATTTATAGGCTACCAACTCAATGAAGAGTTACAAAAAATAAATACCAAGTTCAATCCTCATGAGTGTACACATTGTAACCTTTGAATTATGAAAATAACAATTCTTAAAGACTATTCATAAAAGAAGTTATAGATGATAAAAAAGGTCAAGAGTTGGTAGAGGTTATAAATATCCACATAATCAAATATTAATAACACCACATTGGATGTCCATAAACATGTATTGTGTCTTACTAAAACCTTATTAGGAAAAAACCAATAGGACAAAACCCAATGAAGTAAAAAAGTACATATACTTATCAAAGCTACCTCGTTAACAACTTTACCAGGAAAACCCAGTAAATCTTGGTTGAGGGAAAAAGAATACAGCATGACATTTTCTCCCCATGAATGCAAAATCACTTTTACTTTCCTCATAATGACAACATCACTTTTACTCCCTCTGTTGACTAGCATATTCTTTCCAAAGCTATTTGAGCATCTCTTCATTTTAGTCAATTTATGCTTGAAAAATTATCATTTAATGTTAAGCTAAAATATATTCCTCTAATATATCTGCAAGATATGCTGCATCCACATACTTATTCAAATTCATATTATCCATTGTACACCTACAAAAACTTAATTTTTCCACAAAATTTTAGCATGTAATATCAAAATTAGCAAATATTTATATGTGATCTCTATCATGATTTTGAAATCATTGAGGAATTTAATAACTTGGTCTATTGGTCAAGTAAAATGTAAATTTGTATATTTTCTAAGAGATTATTTGTTGAATGATATTCTTATACATGCTTCTTGCATTTTATATCCTTTAAGGATTTTCATCTAAACTTCACAATATTTAATTATTGATGTATATTTTCTTTTCTTATACTGACAGACTTATAACTTATGCAAAATAATTGTATCCACCACAAAACAATACGCCTTACCATAATCTCTATTACCTTTGTCAAAATCTATATTTTAATAAATATTTATATCCCATAATATCTTTATACTTCAGGTGTTTGGACTGCATGTCCATAATTTCCACATAATGAAAACATAACCAGATTTTTTTGTGCTTTCTCTTTTGTTTTCCTTTCGGCCAATCATCTTTATGTCTACTTCTCATGACATATCTCTGTATAAGATCCCCATTTAATCACGTGATATTATTTAACATGTATTATTTATTGAAAAAATAATATAATATTGTAACGGAATTAAAAAAAATATACATGTAAGATTTATTATATTATACAAACATAGAATAAATAATTCAAATAGATCACATAAGGGAATTGAATTAAATAATATAATAGCATTACGGAATTAGAACAAGAGAATTGAAATAACGTATAATAAAAGAATAAAAAACATGAACTTAAACAATAAACGTAAAATGTATATCATATATAGAGCCGGGAATTCGGGCCGGGGTTTTGATTTTGGAACCTCTAAAAGGAAACGGGCCTAAACAAGCTAACCCATTGGGACACGGGCTTAAACAGGCCGCGGGCTGGCCCGTTGAAGCCCACCTATTTTTTCTCCCTCTTTTCTTGTATAGTTATGTTGTTACTCTACTCATAATGAATCATAATCAAATATCCTTGATGTTGATGATAGTGATGATGGAAAAGAAAATGACAAAGACGCTAATTCTTTTATATATCCTTGTATGGACAATGGACTACTCGACCTATTATTTAACTATTTATGATTTGGTGTATGTCTAATTATCCTTGTATGTATGTTAAATATTGAATTGTTGAGTTAATAATACTTGGTATTTAAACATAATTCGGATCATATTTATGTTTTTTTATTAAATGTTTCATTGTTTTAGTAAGCAACAAAAGTTTTAAAGTGGAAAAATTATATAGGAAAAGTGAGGCCTGCCGGCTAGCCCGTTTAGGCCCGCTTCCCAAAAACATGGAGTGAGGCCCGCGGGTCAGCCCAAGGCCGGTCCCCTCAAGGGCCAAACTTTATGAAATGGCATGTTTTTGGGAAGCGGGCCTAAACTGGCTTCAATTCCTTGCTCTGATAATATATTTATATGTATATATATATTATATCTAGCATATGTAGATAATATGTAAGATAAATATCATAAAATTGTAAGAAAACAAAAAGTCAATAATTGTTACAGTAGTAATCAACTCACCATATCATAAATAAAAACAACAAAATGTGGCATCTACTAATTAGGTAAGAAACACTGCAAATGTAAAGCATGTGGCTTATGAATGTTAATCAAATAATCATATGAAAAGGGAAAATGCGACAAAACGTACGGATAATCAAAACTAAAATTTTTGGAGTGAAATCATGCTGATAACGTGTTATAAAAATAAAAAAAAAATAATTGAGTTGAGAAAGATGAAGAAAGACGAGATGAAATTGGAGAGAGGGGAATAAATTCTTATTCACTTGGATGCACAATATGTAGTACAATATCTTCTATATATAGGCCACTAACATCCATCAACTAAGATTTACAAAAAGTAAATATCAAATTCAATTTTCATGAGTGTACATATTATAATATTTGATTTACGATAATAACAACTCTTAAAGTTTATTTATTAGAGAGGTTATGGAGAATTAAAAAGGTCAATAGTTGGTAGAGGTTATGAACATCCACATAATCAATCAAATATTTATAACATCTAGAAACTTTTTAGAATATTTTTTAACGTTGTTATTTTTTGGACTATATTATATGTTTTCAAGGCATTTTACTCTTTAATTAATTATCTAATTATTTAATTATACATACACATATGGGAGAATCCCATGTAAATCCATCTAAAATGCCTAATCCAAATTTGCCCATGTAATTTCAACAAATCCCTAGTTCGGCTAACAAGCCTTATTATGAACTTTTGAATTTGTTAATTTTAGTTAAGCTCATTTTTGTTATTTACTACAATTAATCTTCTCTTTTGTATAATTATTTTTTCAAAAAAAAAAATAAAAACATTATTTATCTGATAAATTTTTTTATTATTTTGAGAAGCTACTTTGGGCAAGTTCTAAAAGATAATCAGGTATGATAAATGTAAATGTTATAAATATACATAGATAGACAATTCAAAATATCATAGAATATGTAAATAATTAAATAAAAAATGTTTTTAAGAAGGTGAATATTCAAAGACATATCATAATATCAAAACATTGTTAAAATAAAATCATTAAATTTAGAGACTACAATTAAACCATAAATAAGTAAAACCAACGAATATAGAAAACCTTAATAAGAACGCTTCACCTAATTAAGGATTTGTTGAAATTATAGAACTAAATTTATATTTGAGTATCTCGTATGCATTTAAAAAAACTGTCACTATATAGAAAGTGCTGGAGATGTAGAGCTGGTAATTCGGCCCGAGTTTGCCTTGGCCTCGGCTGGGTTTTGATTTTGGAGGCTTCAAAAGGGAATCGAGCTTAATGGACTGGCCCTGTAGGGCCGAAGGCCTCAAATGACTGGCCCTTTAAGCCTGTCACATATATTTTTTAAATAATAATAATAACTACAAAATAAAATAATTAATTTAAGGTAAAAAATCGTAATACCTAATTCTCAATATTTATCATTGCTCGATAATTTCTTAGTGAGTAACTTATTTATTAATATGGACAATGTTTATTAAAATAATTAATTAAAGGTAAACATATATTTTGTGTGACTTATTTAAAAATATGGACAATATTTATCATTGCTTGATAATTTCTTAATGTTTGTTGCTTATTGGTGTTTGTATTGTAACTTAAAATTGATATTTGTGTTGATGATAAGGATTTTATTGCTTTAATTTTTTCCTATGGAAAAATATTAAAAGATAATGTATAAGGCTATAAGCTAATCGGGCCAGCTCGGCCCTGAGCCCGACCATTCAAAGGACGGGCTTTGAAAGATATGGATATTTACATTACCCAGGCTTTTAGGGCCGAGCCTTTAACGCCCTGGCCCATGAAGGGCATAGCTCTATGATGGACCGATGGGACATTGTGGAAGCCTAGAGGGTATTCTGCAGCAATTTATCCACAAAATATTTCGCGATATAGACGATATCTACAATAAAATTTACAAAGACTTTTCAAATTTCTTTTTCTTTTTAATTTGATCCAAACATTAACTCATGGTAAAATACAATGATATCATATGATATACGCAACCAACCCCTCTAAGAGTGTGTGTGGATTGACTTCTGAAAAGTAACTTTTTTTTAATCTGACTTTTTCAGAAGTAAGATTGAAAAAAAGTCAGATTGTGTAAAGTTATTTATGTTTGGATTTGTGATAATAGAATTGACTTTTTTTCAATCTAACTTTTAGAAACATGTTTGGATGATTATTTTAAAAAGCAAGTTTAGATAAAAAATTACTAAAAAGAACATTGATGTTATTAAATAATATATAAATAATATGCACATATTCTTAAAGTTTAGAAAAAAAAAGTGAAATTTGGGTTTTAAAGATTTTAAAGGCTTAGTTTCTCCATTCTTTTAAGAAAAATAATTTGAAAAAAAAAATATTTTTAACTCAAAAGAAGATATTGTGGGAGAAAATAGTTAGAGATTATTATGGTAAAATTTTGGAGATAAAAAAGAAATTTTAAATTAAAAGAAAATATCTCATTTAAGAATTTTAAGAATCTAATAGTCTAATTTTTCTAGACACTTTATTAAATTATACACAACATAGACTAGAGACCCGTTTCAATAACCAGAAGTCAAAATTCATAAGCCCCAAAATATTGCTTCTAACTTTTAGGTCTCCAAAAGCCCATTTCACCCAAAAGCGCTTCAAAAATTAAAGCAACCCAAACATTATTTATTTATTTTTTTTACAAAAGCCGAAAGCTGGCTTTTGGAGGTGGCAACGCAATTCTTCTGGGCCGTCCCAAACACACACTAATACGATTTGTTATTGTTGGATTAAGCACCCACAGGCAATAGGTAATTATATACGCTTCAGGCCCTAGTTGCAATGTACTTTGTACTAGTAATGCTACATCTAGGACCCGGAGGCGATATAGAATATCAAAATTCTAACAAGTCGCTAGTGACGAACTAGGGGATATATAAAACAGGATGCATAAACAAAAATGATACTCCTATAGACAAAGCCAATGATGATTATAACGGCACACTAACTAAAGTTTCAAGTATGGTCATAGTTTGACATCAAACACGCAGATCGTAGGTTATATAAGATCATATAATAAGCATATTTTCAAATGTCTCTGTTCTTCGCTTCCTTTTTATTCCACAAGCCTCATTTTGGTAAATCAGAGCAAATCAGTCACCACCCACTTGCTTCTTCCAAGAGTCTTCCACAATCAGTTCATCCACTCCCCAATCTTCATAGCTGACAGTTTCACAAACAAACAAAAAACATGAGATTGGCATATAGGGAAAAGCTTTAACCTCTTTCTTCCTTCTCTCACACTAGAGAAAGCCCTAACTTCCATATCACACAGTACCTACCTTCCATCGGGCAAGTAACGGCGGATGGTAAATGGAATCTTCCGCTCTCGAAGCTCCTTCATTGCAATCTAAACAAATTGGAGAAAATACCAGACATTTGATCTTTAGAAGATTTTGAAACGAAAAATAAGCTATTGCACAACAAAAAACATAAAAATATATTAAAACTAGAAGAATTATAGGAACATTAACAAAACAACCAATCTACCCCAAATAAAATGCACTCCCTCTAGTTCTATATGTAATAGTTAAGGGGTTTACTTTTGGTCCTAAATATAAAATTGCAATCTACTTTGATTCCCAAATTTAAACTACCCCTATTGAGTGCACATTGTAAGAAAGTTTTATCAAGGATAGTTCCAATGCAAAATGATGATTAAAGACGACATTTTAGGAAACTCAATACACATTTTTTACAAATAGCTAACTTAACTAATTTCCTAAATCGATATAAATTAGTGATCAGCTCTTTTATTAAGAATGGAGGGAGTATATCAGAATTGAAGAAATATCATTATTGATATACCAGAGTCAATCCTTAAAACTGAAGGGTGTACCAGACAAGGTTCGCATGAACTTTTTACCATAAAAAACTGACATAGAACCATACAAAGCATGTTGTTCAGTCAAAATAAATAACCAGAAATCAAACAATAATATAGCTTTGATGGTTGCAAGCTATTAAACTTCACAGCCAATCCATATAGAGGAGCATACTAAACCAAGTTCTCGTAAATTTTTGTACAATTCAAAAACTGGTATAATACATTTCATAGTGCGAAGAATGGAGTGTAAAGTACATTATTCAATCAAATTAAAGAAATTTGAACATTCAGTTAGAAAAACAAGATTTCACATTAATATGTTACACTGCTCATCAAAGAGACTGATTCATTATTCAAGGTTTGACTACATAATACCATCATAAATAGAAAATCAGAATCATGCAACATCATGTAATTTAAATCTGAAATAGCAAGTAACAGAAATCATCAAAGTGAATAGCAAACTATTTCAGAATTTGAACACAACATTCAACAACAGAAGACCTGAACCTATTCTTTATAAAGCAAATGGGAGGTGAGCAGTGGTCATGAAGCTTTTGACAATCAGTAAAAAATCAACAGTACATCAAGGATCACTGTTAACCAAAACAGAATGGATGAGGAAAAACCGACCTTCCCACATTATTTTTTCTAATATTCAAAAAAAGGTAAAGCAACTAAAGACGAAAACGATCCCATGCTTTAAACATATGTTTATTCAATTTATTTCAAATTATAAAACCAGTAAATGCGCACTTGTGTGTGAGCGCACGCGCGTGCGTGTGAACAACAAAAATATTCCCCCACATTGAAAGTACATATGTTAAATAACTCGGCTCAACTATGGCGAACATGATATCTAATCTACTTGGATATCAAGAACTAAATGAATAAAAATTGATGGGAGAATGCTATCATTGGATGTTTGAGGCATGCTGACATGCATTAACATTGAAAGAAATGAGTGCATACACTTCCTCTATCCTCAAATAGGAGCTCGATAACTAATTTCTAGAGAATGAGGAAATCAGTTTAGTGTGTTTTGGTTTTCCTAAAGCACCCTTTTTAATCATTAACATTAAAAACCACTCTTTAGATAGAAAACCCTCTTAATATGTGTATTCAACAAGGAGAGTTTAACATAAAATGTAAATTAGAGAAACAAAAAGGATTGAAGTCTTAAATATAGGAGCAAAACAAATACCTCAACTAGCTCTTACATTTAGAATTAAAGAAAGTATAAAAAAGAATAAACGAAAGTACTAATTTCTTAAGAGATAGCGGTATAGTATTACCTCCAAAGGATCAGTTTCCCCCTCCAACTCCACCATGACAGGTGCATTCATACTGGCAAAGCAAGCGGATAACATGATAAATATATATATATATACACACATATATATATACATATATATATGTACTTACATAATTACAGACAATCACAAAAATATTAACAACAGAATTTTAATTCAATAAAGTTATTACAATAAAAGAAAGAAGAAAGATAATGAACCTGATTTGCAGAGCACGGGTACCCAATATCCGGGCACGCTCATATTTTGTCATATATTTGGATGTCTTCCTAGGCTTTTCAGCAGCTTCTTGTTCTTCCTTATCCTCAGTTTCAAGTGGTTCTCCAGCTAAGTCATCATTGTTATTGTTTTCCAAATCCTCCTCCACACCTTCCTGTTTACCATCCAACATACAAGTGAGTTCAATACATGATCATTCAATAATATATCCCATAAAAATCATGGGATAAATTCAGGCGAAAGAAACAGAGTTCTCTACTTCAATCTCAGGCTCTGGAGGCTCATCTTCATATCTGCAACAGCATTCACTTTCAATGAGACACTTTCAATAATGAAAGAATACAAAACATAGCATATAAACTTGTACAACTGTAACCATAATGTGAATTTACATAACCATGGGGTGTATATATATAGTTATTCCAGAACACATGTAAACCCCATCAGAGGAGAGTCATAAAAAGTTTCAATCTCAGCGAAACCGAAAGACTAAGATATCAAGGATAGCAAAAGATGCTATTAATATGAACTAGAATAATCAATTGTGAGTTGCTTAATTTCTAGAAAAGCTTTTCGCTACCGTAAAATTGAATGTTAAACAGAAAAACCCTAGTTTATTTATATGTATGTGTGAAGTAGAAGGTGAAAAGAGAGAGAACCCCATATCCATGTCATTGTAGTCGTCGTCCGCCATTGTTCACCTTTGCCTCCGACGCGTCCCCTAAACCCTCACAGGAAGCTTGTTTCGCAGTATCACCTAGACCGCAAATAGCGTGTCTGTGTGTCTATATATATATATATATATATATATTAACATTTAACATTTATTTATACGGGATATAATGGTTTGGGCTCTAAACAAAGATTGATCCAGGTGTAAAAAAAACAAGCCCAAAGATTGATCGCTTCTTTAATATGCTAATCCACAAAAGTGTTTTTTTTCGCTTTTTTAAAAAAGCTGGAAAAAGCCGAAAAAAATGTTTTTGATAAAGTGGAAGTGTTTTTATTATTGTTTATGAGAATGACTTTTTCTATGAATAAATTACGAAAAATGATATAAGTTTAATGTGTTGGGAAAGAGAGGGGATAAGGGCATTTTCAGTTGATCAATATGACATATGTAATGATAGCATTTCTACCACCAAACAAGCTCGTAGTTTGTTAAGTCTTGAGTAGAGTTGATAATTCGTAGGCACTGACCCTTGGAGGGTCGGACTTTGGTTTTTGAGGTTTCAAAAGGGAATTGGGCTTAACGAGCCAACACGTATTTTTTAAAAAAAAAATAATAACTACAAAATAAAATAATTAATTAAAGATAAAAAAAACCATAATACCTAATTCTCAATATTATTCATTGTAAGAGATGTTGGGCTTTGAAGGGTCAGCATGAACATAAGATGGGGGTAGCTGAAATGAGGATGTTGAGATGGATGTGTGGTCACACAAGAAAGGATAAGATTCGGAATGATCATATACGCGAACGAGTTGGAGTGGCACCTATCAGTGAGAAAATGGTAGAAAATCGTTTGAGGTGGTTTGGACATGTACAAAGGAGGCCATTAGATGCGCCAGTGAGGAGGGTAGATCAAATAGTCTGGAGTCCGATTAAGAGAGGAAGAGGGAGACCGAGGCTTACACTTAATGAAGTTGTAGAGCGCGATCTTTTAATAAATAATATATCTAAAGATTTGGTTACCGATAGAGCACAATGGCGTCGTGCGATCCATGTAGCCGACCCCACTTAGTGGGATAAGGCTTTGTTGTTGTTGTTGTTAGATAATCTCTTAGTGAGTGACTTATTCAAAAATATGGACAATATTTATTAAAATAATTAATTAAAGGTAAACATATATTTTGTGTGACTTATTCAAAAATATGGATAATATTTATTATTGCTTGATAATTTTTAGTGTTTGTTACTTGTTGGACTTTGTATTGTAACTTAAAATTGCAATTTGTGTTAATAATAAAGATTTTATTGCTTTAATTTTTTTTCCATGAAAAAATATTAAAAAGTAGTATATAGGTATTAATTGGGCCGAGCCAACCCTGAGCCCGACCGTTCGAGAGTCGGGTTATGAAAAATAGGGATATTTGCACTACTCAATTTTTTGGGATGGCCCTTGATTTCCAGCTCTAGTATTGAGTTCAAATCTTTAATAATCAATTATGAAATTATTATTCTTAGGTTAAAACATTCTTTAAAAACATTGTTGGTAAAAAAATAAACATTTTTATTCATAAAAAAAAACATTTTAGAAAGCATAAATATAAGATAAATTAATGACATTTAACATCTAACATATTGGTTGGGGTTAAGAAAAGAAAAGAAAAGCTCATATTTAAATCCATCTAAAATATCAAAATTAAAATTCAGGTGTGCACTTTTAACAAATTTCTAATTAATTCTTGAGAACTTATTTTTGAATTTGTTGATTTTACGTACATGCCCTTATCATTAAATATGTTTGATTGTGTTGTCTGAGTTTAATGATTTTATTTAATTTTTGATATTATAATATGTTTGAGTATCCACATTCATAAAAACAATTCATAATTTACTTATTTACAAATTTTTTTGACATTTTTGAAATTTTCTAATATCTATGTATTTTTATGACATTTACATTTATCACATTCGATTATTTTCATAAAAGGACTAAAGCAACTTCTCAAAATAATAAGAAATATGTTTTTAATATAATAAATATTTTACTTTTAATTTTCATTTTCTTAAAAAAGAAAAAGAGAATACTGATAGAGGAAAAAAGGATATAAATGTGAAATTAACTAATTCAGAATTCTCTAATAAGGCCTCCTAGTTTGATCAGAAATTTGTTGAAAGCATAGGTCAAAATTTAGATTTGAACATTTCATATAGATTAAAATGGGATTTACAAAGGCATTTAACTTTTTGCCCCTTTATGAGGAAAAACACAATTTATTTAAACATTAGCGAAAAGAAAATATATAGGGATCACGGGTTTGGCATGGAATAAAGAACAATTTGGATGAAGTCAGGTCTGGTATTCAGTGGAAATTAGGAAATGATCTTGCAGTCCATTCTTGGAAGGATAGATGGTTACCAGATGGGAATGTCCTGGAGGATATGGTTATTCAAATGATCCCTAATGAGCAAATAGAGATGAGAGTAGTTGACTTCATAGATGGATGTGGGACATGGAATACTTCTTTTTTTGCTAATTTCTTAAGGCAAGACACAGTGAGCTTATTATATCTCAAGTGTGTAATCCTCATGAAGAGGATAGGCTGATATGGAGAGACATAACCCATAGGTCTAGTTTTCAACTAGGTCTGATCATACCAGTCAACGGCCGCCGACTCAAAGTTTAGACAAATGGAGATGGAAACAGTTATGGAGGCTTCACGTTCCCCAACGGTGTAAGATGTGCCTATGGATAGCTTGTAAAGAAAGTTTATTAACAAAGTAGGTTTGACAACGCAGAAGCCTTTCAACGACTTTGGAGTGCTCGTTTTGTGCTGGGTCTACGGAGGATATTCTCCATGTGATGCAATACTATAGCAAAGAGGTGGGGGTTTGGATGCAGATTCTTCCAGTTCATTTTTGCCCATTATTTTTCAACATTCGGGAGGTGAAGAGGTGGGTTGAGTGGAGTTTGAAAGCTTTCTTCAAGGTAGAAGGATTCTCATGGCAGTGTTGGTTTGCAATCACATCATCAATTGTGGATTGCTAAAAATAACTGCATTTTTAGTAATGTGGAAAAAAGCTCTTCACCATCATTACAAAGGTAAGAGCTTGGCTAAGTTGGGGAAGTGACAAGATAAGTGAATAATTAAATCCTACATCTACAGGAATGTGACGGCCTCCTGATAGGGATTCATGAAAATGAATGTAGATGGGTCATGCAGTGTGGATGGACAACAAGGTGTGTGCGGTGGTATTTTGAGGGAGTGTGAAGGGAGGTTTCATGCTTAACATTGGAGAAGGAAATAGCTACCACTTTATTCCTTATTATAAGTCCAATTACCCCAAATTTTTTGTTTCAAAATATAAGTCCAGTTTGGGATCAATTAATGCTATTGTAACTATTTTACCTCTATGTTGGAAATAGAGAAGATGAGAGAGAAGGTTTATAATGCATAAAATATTATTTTAACACCTATTCATAAATAAGGGCAAAGTCGAAATTTTTTTTAAAAATATGACATATTTAATGCTATAACTTTCACTCTTTGGTATGTAAGAAGTGGTTAGGATAGACTTATAATAAGAAACAGAGTGGTATTTGGTAAAGCAGTGGGGAATGATGGTGGGACTAAAGTAGAGTTGGGATTTAAGGGTTGAAAATATAGTTTTGGAAACAAATTGTTTGCGATTGGATGAGGATGTCAACACACACATGGAGGTAGATGGCGAGGATTCTACACTGATGATAGAGATATATAACGTCTTAAACCGTGACTGGGAGTAACACATATTGTGGTGTCGCAAGGAAGAAAATATGGTGGCAGATCGCTTGGCAAAACATGCTTTCAATTTGGGTTAAGGTTTGGTGAATTTCACGGAACCTCCTGCTTTGATCAAGGTCTTGGTGAAGCAGGAGATGATACCTTGTAATTCTTGAGCATCTTTCTGTTCTTATTCTTATAGAAAAGGACTACATGTATATTTTAATTTATACAAAAAAAAATTATATCATAATTAGATTACATTATTGTAATGAAAAATTAAGCTAAAATTCCATTTAGATCTACTTGAAATATACAAATCCTAATTTGGGCATGCACTTTCAACAAATCCTTAATTAGACCAAAAGGTCTTATTACAAATTTATAAATTTATTAGTTTTACCTATTTGCTCTTTTATTATATAGTTCGATTGTATTTTCTAAATTTAATGATGTTATGCAATGATTTTTATGTATTATGACGTCTTGAAGTATCCTTGTTAATTAAAAATCTAATTATTATTTGATTAATTTACAATTTATTATACTTTCACATATCTTAGTACTATTATGACATTGACATTTACCACATATGAGAAAGTCGATTAAAGTATTGAGAACATTTTCTATTGTTATTGTTATTATTAATGAACCTAATTTAATTATTCATATATACACACACACATAGAAAACTAAAAAGCCTTCTTCGAAAGTAACAAAAATGATTTTGCACAGCCAAATAGGACATACTTTGCAAATCCATATTTTTCATGACGAATAAGCCTTTTGTCCTCTTCAACTCCAATTAGTACTTTTCATGTTTTGTCATGGTAAGGATGAGGCTAGACCCACCAAATAACAAAAGAGAATTTTCATTTAATTTTCCCATAGATAGGAAACATGTTCTCACCAACACTAAAGATCTAAGCCTAATGACAAAACTAATAGAGGACGAAGGCAAGACACATTGCTTTGTTCCATTCAAAATAGCATACCTTTTGAAACAATTATTGCCTTGAGGACCAATCTCCACTCTTGCCTCCAGCCTTATGCTCAAGTCTCACATCTGTGATAACTATATCTTTTGAAGCAGCCTTACACATATCATACACTGTTAAGCTAGCAATAGTAATTGTTGTCATGGCTTCCATCGCAACACCAGTTTTCCCGATTGACGCGGCTTCCCCTTCTATCATTACACTGTGGTCTTTATGATTCAAATTCAAATCCACTCGTACATGACTAAGGCTTATGTTATGGCACAATGGAATAAGACTACTGGTTTGCTTCGCGCCACTTATGCCATCGATTTTCGCCACACTAAGCACGTCTCCTTTGGCCATTTGATTCGCTAAAACCAAATCAAACACATGCTTTCCAAGAATTAACTTGCAACTGGCAATGGCATCTCTTTTAGTATCCTCTTTCAGGGACACATCCACCATTTATGCCTCCCCAATTTTGCTGGTATGACTCAAACCAAAAGTACTTTCAAATGTGGTTCGGTTTTTTGCAGGGCCATTACTCAAAGTGTTGTCAAATCTACTAGGAGGAGGTTGACCAAACACTGACTCCATTTCCTGAAATGGTACAAGAAGATTCAACATGGACAACTACATTATCTGATAACAATTTCTTGTAAATTAGTGTGTGGAGCACAAGTTTCAACACACCTATTGAATGGAATGGAAACTAAAAGGCATATTGATATTTATCTAATCACTCTACCATAGAGCCACCTAAACATTCAAACCAGGATCTATCCATATGTTTTACTACGATCGTACTTGTGGTAAAAACCATAAAGACATTGTCGAAAATCTCAACACAAAATGAACTAAAGATGGATTATACCTTATTGAGTTCTTGAATAGTACTTGTAAGTCATGGTTGCTGTAAGTGCAAAACATCCTCCTCTTCAAGGGAGGACATGTATTGACAATTCGTTTAAGAAACATTATAAGTAGGTCCTAATTCTCTTGGTTCTTAGCATATAGATATCTGCGACACAATGGGAATTCTAGTCAAATTTGATAAGTGTAAAGCCAAAAGAATTGAAACACAATAATATAGAATCTGTTATGCATTACTTACAGCAGAATGAAAATCAGAAACAAGTGCGTAAACGAAATTGTAGCATTAATGTCACATGATATTATTGCATACGGCAGCAAGAAGAGAAGAGAGGTTTTGAATATAAGGAAAGAGAAGAGGTCGATTGGGACAGAGGGGAGAAGGGTTTATGACAACTGAAAAGGAAAGGTCCTGGGGAAGGGAAAGAAGAAGGGAGTCATTAATGACCATTGTGGTAGGATGTTGGAATTCAAGTGAAGCATCTACAAAATGAGGACATGGAAGCTTGCTCACAAATGAAATGCATTAATTACAAGCTTAATGGCTTGCACAATGCCACACGCAGCATTTATCCAATCAAGGCAAGCCAGATTACCGTTGTGAACAATATTATGAGTTTTGAGCCATGTATGAGCCATGAAATGGAGGACGGTTCGGTGGACTAGATTTATACGAATAAGTAAATTCAATGATTCATTTTGATTGCTTAACTTTTAAAAGCATTTTTAGTGCTTTAACACTAGTCTCAAACGATAGTATGATGATTTTATTGTATGAATCATTGGTATTTTGAAAATTAAAATAAATATGTCACAAATTTATTTATTTTTTGTCAGTCATATTTAAAATTTCAATATCAGCTTTTTTTGTTAACAATATTATGGTAAAACTTAAAAGACTAACAAGACTTTTTTTAAGGTTAAAACACCAAAATGAAATCTTATGTAAAGTTAAAGAACCAAATGTATATTTTAAACTATATAAAGTTTTTGGTTTATCGTAATAAAATTATGGGTTAAATACCAATTTTGCCCAACAAGTATTGGATAAGTAGCAATTTCACTCCGGAAGTTCTTTTACTACTACAGAATTAGCCTATAACGACGCTTTTTTAGGCCCTATAACGACGCTTATGAAATGTCGTTATAGCCAGCGCCGTAATAGGTCAAGTGGCCTATCCTGGCGACCTATAACGTCGCTTTTTAATAAATAAGTGTTGCTATAGGCTAAAAAGCGCCGCTTTAGGCCTTCGATTTAATTTTTTTTAAAAAAAATGTAGAAGGCCTATAGCGACACTTTCATTAAAAAGAGCTGCTATAGGTTTTATTTTTTAAAAAAATAAATATATATTTTTTAGAAGGCCTATAGGTATTATGAAAAAAAAGCCAACAAAATAACAATATAAAACAAAACTTATTTAATAGAACAATAAGAACTAATAATCAGAGTATATATACCCATCAAAATATTAACAATCAAAGCATACAATGCTAGAGATTTGTTTGTTTAACTTTGAAAAAAAATTGCTGGCATAAAATAAATAATAAAAATTGAATTCCAAATCAGAATACACAGGTGTCCAAAATGGTATATGAAAATTACCCTTTACTTGACATAACAAGCAATATCATTTTTGAAGTGTTAAGCCACTCATTTTACGGACAGTGCAATTAGCCATCTTAACTACTGAATGAAGTGAACCCAGATAAACAATAAATGAGAGAAATATAAAGAAAAATGGAGCAAGAACTTTAGCTGTTGAGCAAGAACTCAAGAAGAGCAAACATGCACGACTGAAACTAAATGGAGCTAATCACTTAGATTAGAGATAGTACTAGAAAATCACGACTCACAAGCCCTAGGCGGGTAATAAAGCAAAATCAAGATTAAGATGTAAATAATAACAACCCATTAATTTTGAGGGACAGAGAGAATGAAACTGACAAATCTGCGACTTCGTGTTAGTAGTGACAGACAGAATGAGATAGTTAGGGATTGAGACGGGAGGAAATGGTGAACATTTATCTTGTGAGGCGTCAAGTCAGAGGAACTGCAGGAAGACAGAAATGCTTGCCGGAATCAGCCGTCGAATACTGCGTAGACCTAGAACCAAAGAGAGAGAGAGATGAGAAGAAAAGAGTGGTGTTTTTTCTATCAGCGGAAGAGAGTTGTGTTAAGAGATAAGAGAGAAGAGGGAGGCATGTGTCTCCATTTATTTCGCCTATATTGGCGCTTTTGACAAAAAGCACCGGGATAGGTGTGTTGCAGGAAAAAAATGGAGGGAAAGTTTCCCTCCATTTTTTCACCTATACCGATGCATTTTAAAAAAAGCGCCGAGATAGGCGGGAGTCACGTGCTGGTAACCTATACTGGTGCTTATGTACACAAGCGCCGGTATAGGTAACCAAATTAAAAAAAATAAAAAATAGACCGATCTCGGCTCTTTTTTTATAAGCGCTGGGATTGTCAAAGAATTTTTTATTATTAACGTATTAAAGAACTATACAGGCGCTTAATTGCTAGGCGCTAGTATAGGTTAACAAATTTTATTTTTTAAAAAAGAAAACAGATAACCTATCCTGGCGATTACAAACACAAGTGCCGGGATAGGTTTTAGATGTCCAAAAAAAATAAAATAAAAAATTAAAATATAAACTCTATAGTGGCGCTTAGTTGTATAAGCGCTGAGATAGTGCAGATATAGGTTTTTTTCCACTATAGCGCCGCTTATACATATAAGCGCCGCTATTACTGCGCCACAATAGAACCATTCTGTAGTAGTGTTTTAGGAGCAATGTTGCCTTGGAATTCTTAAAATCAAAGCAATGTCACCTAAAACTTGACATTGCAAACAGTCAACTCTTAGTTGACCCACTGTGACACTTGTAAATTTGAAAAAAAGAAACAAGAAAAGAAAAAAATCTCATTCTATCCAACCGCACCCAGACTATAGTTGAACGGTGGCAACCTGATCTTGAAAGAACACGAAGCTGTACAGGGACGACTCTAAAACAAAAACTCTGAATCTTAGACATCAAAGTTACATTTAGATAAGAACTTGTAGCAAACTCCAGCAAATATGGTGCACCATAAAGCTGAAAGCCAGCAAGATTTCGGTTTCCATTAAGGAGGAAAAAAAGTTATCCCAACTTCCTTTTAAGATTGAGATTCAACAGGCTCAATGGAGAATAGATCTCAAATTCATCATTAGCAAAAGACAGAGTGGGGCTAGACATTCAAATTCAGTACAAAATCACCACCCAATAGCCATGCAGTCAAACAACCCCAAATGAAAACACATATTATACGAAAATCTCACTTGAAGGAGTAGTATAACAGCTGAATGGGTATGAAATAAAGAGCTCACCTCCCCGATTTATAAGAAGAATGACAAGAAAACCTCCAGGTTTTGACTAAAATAAAGTATCATCATCATCATCGAACCTCTTGAATTCGTGTTGGGGAACGTAACTCGACACCATTCAGAGACAAAAACAAAAAAGGGAAATGATTTGAGCACTCATTCAGGAAAAAAAAGATTCTGGAAATCAGAGGAGGAGGAAGATATTAATACACTCCCCACAACCCAAACAAACTAACCAGTGACGAAGAAGGAAATTTACAAGACAAAGGAAGAAGATTTGAAAACCCTAAAGTAAAGGAACCTCTAATTAGTGAAAAGCAGAGCGAGAAACTAACCAGGGTGCTAGTGGCGAGAAACCTTAACCCATGGCACCGATCACATATGAGGGAGTGGCTTTCCTCCTCTTCCCCTTCCTATTCTCTTCCCTCCTCTGCCTCAAAATTATAGTGTTGGGGTCAAATTTTTTTTATTTGATTTCATCATTAGATTCTACATAAAATTAGTGACATTTTGATATATTATGGACTAAAAATGGTTTAGTTTTCGATTTTATATGGTTTTTTAAGGATTTGATGCTTTAACTTGAAAAAATACAGAATTTTAAACATTAAATCTTTGAAAATCATATAAAATTGAAAGCTAAACCATTTTTTGTCCATAAGATATCAAAATGTCACTAATTTTATGTAGAATCTAATGATGAACTCAAACAAAAAAATTTGACCCCAACACTATATAATTTTAGGGTAGAGGAGGGAAGTGGATGTGAATGGTAGAGAAGGGAAGCCAAGTCCCACATCTGATCCGCTGTCGTAGACCAATTACTGATGGAATGGAATAGAAAAATCAAACGGCTGGGAGAGATGTTGATGGGATTGCTGAGTTAAGGGCAGGGATTGAAGAAGGAGAGGACGTTCAACTAGGGGTGGAAATAGGTTAGGCTTTTGTAGACTTCAAATAAATAGGTCTGGGCCTGATTTAAAATATAAAACTTAAGCCTGGGCCTAAGCCTGTATGTAAGCTTAATTTTAGGCTTGAGTCTGAGCCTTCAAAAGGCCTGACGAGGCCTAAAAGCCTATTTAAAAGCCTTTTAAAAATGTAGACTCTTAAATAGGCTTAAAAGTTTATACATATAATTTCATATAGTATCCTTTAAACGAATTAAACCGCATATAAATGTCTAAAAAAGATTTTATGGTTATAAAATTAGATAAGTTGGTAATGTTATAATTAATTTATATAATTTATTTTATGCTATATATCATAATAGAACTTACAAAACAATTAAATAGGCCAAGCCTATAGGCTTGTAGGCTAGGCCTTACGAAAATAAGGCCTGGCTTGTTTACCTAAATAGGCCTCATTATGAGCCTGACCTATTTACTAAATAGGCGAGGCTAGGCTTATTGTAGGCTAGGCCATAGGTTCCTGATAAGGGCCTGACCTATTCCCATCCCTACGTTCAACTAAGGGAGAGGTTGAAGAGCTTGATCTGAAAAGATGAAGTCTAGATCTGGGTGATGCGGTGGGAGAGGAAGAGTAATGGGCTCTCTCTCTCTCTCTCAATAAAAATTTTCCATTATGTACATTAATGGAGATCATTATATTCTAAGTTGAACATTAATGAATCGTAGGACGTAAAATTGCTATCGATCAATAAGGGTTAATATAACTTTTGGTCCCTGAACTTTCACTCAATTTTTGTTTTGGTCCCTGAACTTTCGGTCAATTTTGGTTTTGGTCCCTGAACTTTGAAATTTTTGGTTTTGGTCCCTGAACTTTCGATCAGTTTTGGTCTTGGTCCCTGAATTTTCCGTAATTTTGGTATTGGTCCCTCAACTTTAATTTTTTTTGAAGTTTTTTTTAAATTGAGGGACCAATACCAAAATTACTGAAAGTTCAGGGACCAAGACCAAAATTGACCGAAAGTTCAGGGACCAAAACCAAAAATTTTAAAGTTCAGGGACCAAAATCAAAATTGAGCGAAAGTTTAGGACCAAAAGTTATATTAACCCATTTTCTTTTAGTAATAATTAATTGGCAAGAATTTGAACCAGACAACATGGTTATTTTGACACCTTCTCTTCCTGTCATATACCACATATAGTTTTTTTTTTATATAAAGGGAAAACAGTAACATCTACACTATATTACAAGAAATAAACAAACGAAAATCACATAGAGAAACTAATAAATGAAAACCAGGAGGATATACCACATATAGTTCACCATTCTTTAACGTGAGAGCTAAATATTTAATTATATAAATATAAATATATATTATAAAAATTAGTTAAATTAATGATTTTTTTATATCACAATTTTAGGAGAGTAGTTGAGCTCACCAACAATCCAAGGGTAAGGCTCCTAACTCATAATTCACTAGGGCTTGTTCCTGTGGACTCTAGAGCATGAGAAACAAGCCCTTTTTCTATCCATACATGTAGGTTTCGCCTAACTTCACTTAGCTGTGGAGATGCCTTTCCAAGCGTCGAGACTGAAACCACAACTAACTATTTGGGTTACAAAAAATATTTTAACGGAAAGGAATGGAAAGTAAGGTTGACACGTTTAGTACACAAATGAATGGAAAAGAATGAAATGCAAAATGTTATGTTTGGTTGCTTGAAAATGTGATAAAGAAATCAAGAAATATGTATAAATGACCATATTGCCCTTAATGATGATTTATTACCAAAGTTCACATTTAAATTCAAAAAACTCAAAAATTAGTACAATATAATAATTAAAAAATATAGTAAAAGTATATAAATTTTCAATGAAAATAAAAAATTATCATAAAATTTAAAAAATCATCGTAAATTTTAAATTATTAAAAAATAAAAAATGGTAAATAAATGATAAAATACATAATAAAATGAAGATAGTGGTTTGTTAGGATATGTAATTAAATCTATTTTATTTTATTATATCCTTTAACCATCGCCTCTGAGGTTCGATCCTTGGGGCGATGGAGTCGCCCTTGACGATACTTAAGAGATTAGTCAATGGGCTCGCTCCGATGGATACCCTGGTGTCTCACAAAAAAAAATCTACTTTATTTTAAAACTCATATCCTGCATAACAACAATGATAAAAAACGAAATAAACAAGAAAATTAAATAGTACCTAATCTAGGTAGATATTAAGTAAATATTTGATAGTTCCAATAGTTATTGTAAAATACATTACATGGGGAGTCAGAGAAATATCGTGAAATATGAAAGGCACCGAATCTGAATCTGAATTCTGCAACAACAAATTCATATTTTCATCAAATCTGAATTTGTTGCAAAAGATATCAAATTTGAATTTTTGGCTAATAAATTGGAATTTGATGCAAATTTAAATTTATGTTCTCCTCAAAATTCAAACTTAAGTTCTCAAATTCGAATTTACAAGAGAAATCAAATTTGAATTTGAATTTACGACTGTAAATTCAAACATAAAATATTTTTTACATATTAATGTGAAATTATGTTTACCCCTGTTCATTACGTACTAAAATAGGGTAATTAAAACAACACCCACAATCATGCAAACAATGAAAGAGCACTTGGAGAAGGTTTAAGGATTTATGAACGGTAAAGAAAGTAGGACCATTATATCTTTACCCCTCTATCTTGACAGCTTTTTCCCAATCATGATGAGGTAAGGAAGCAAGGATAGAACCCATGTTGCAAAAATACCACATGGGTCACTTTTTGCCGGAAACTCACCTCCATCCCAAGCTGAAACCTTTTTATATTTTCCACAATATCTTCAGAATAATAAATCGACACCTCAGTGACTCGGCCAAAAGCCGTGGATAAGCCATTCTCAGGTAAGTTTGGTGCACAAGTTTGAGGATCTCTCCCGAAGGCCAAGCCACATCAAAAAATGAGTCAAAGCATCCAGTCTTACACCTCCTCGACTCAGTTTGAACATTGCTTCACTCCAGCTCAAATCTTCTAGCTCGCAAAACATCGACATCCAGGTAAAGACAAGCATGTCGACCTCCAATTTTATTAGCTAATAAGGGGCTCTTTTGCCTTGTTCCAATTCCATCAAGCACTAGAATTGGGTTCCCACCATTTTTGGGTTTTGGTGGGACCAATTTCAGTCTCCTAAAGGAATTTGGGTGGATGAGGGAAAATGATTTCAGATGTATTTAACGTACTAAACACGTTTTTGGTGAGGGAATCTCCCTCTTTCTAGTTTCCATTCTTCACTTTTGTCCAATCAAATGGCGGTTAAGTGGTACTTATCAGGAATTGAACACTTGGTAATATGGGCAAATGTCCAACCCTTTTATCAGTTGAATAATTGACGGACGATGGATAATTTAGTGCTTTTTAAAAATATGTTTTAGTTATCTAAAATAACCCTTCCAAATCACTTGTAATAAAACTATTCTCATATGAAACTAACATCATCAACGGAATGCCTTTTTATATATATAATTGATGATTGATGATGATTGATTGAAGCCCATTTTTGATATTATAGTTTAAAAAAATTTATAAATTTAGGAGACTATAGGACTAGGACAAAAACACTTTCCTGGACTTAGTCCTATATATCATGGTATGAAAAACCGGACCGGACCGGCCGGGTTGGACCGGAAATCGTCCACCCGTATGCCTGTCCGGTCCGGGTGAGGAAGAAAGACAGTGCTGGCCGTGAACCGGGTGACCCGGTCTGGACCGGAGCAACCCGGGATGACTCGTTGCAACCCGGTTAGTCTGCGATTTGCACCGAGTCGCGTCAATGATCCACCAGAACGACATCGACTGGGTGATGAGAAATCAGAAGGCTGGAAGAGGAGATTGAGAGCAGTGAGATGGAGAAGGGAAGATAAAGGAAAGACCGACCTGAAGCCTTGAAGATGAAGAAAGGGAGGAGAGCCTTTGGTGACGATGGTGTGGTTGCCGCTGGACGTTCATCAGAAACGGAGGATAGAAAGAAGAGAAAGGTTTGGTCTGTTTGAGTCTTTACAAATGAGGAAGACATGCCATTGCACATTCTCCCACGATTCCAGCCAGCTGTATCCATCAACTAGATAATAATATAAATAAATATGTATGGTACGATTTACGAAGCGGAGGGGCAAGGGAAAGATCAATTGGGTCATGGCTTGGTCATTGTCAGTTTTAAGTTTTTTTTTTTAAACTAGTAAAACTTAGTGTACGTTTTGCTTTATTGTCTTTTTTTTATTTGTTATTTCTTTATTGTCTAATTTCCCATTCATTTTAAAAGATTAAAAGACGATGGAGTCCAATTGGCTTACACACATATGCTGTGTCATAAAACTATTGTAAAAATTATTTTCATTAAAATATTTTTTACAATTAAATATGAATATACTCTACATTTTATTAAATTATAATTTTTAATTACCACCGGTCTGACACTGAGTTGACCCCCGGTCTGACCCACTGACCCTTAACCCAGTGCTTTTACCGGTTCAATCACCGGTCCAAGTTTTAATACCTTGCTATATATACTGCTGGGGGTATTATAAATAATTGTACTCTTCTTGTTTGAATAGGTGTACTTGCTGCATTGAGTTGAGGGTAAACAGTTGAAAACAACGTCATTTTATGGATCAATGACACCTGTAAACTCTATTTTATCGTAAGCACACGTTTTATTTGTTTTGTAATTAGATGAAATGAAATGAACGCCAATCCAAATCAAGTATTATTTGCCCACATGAAGACAAATTTGATTTCCGTCCCGCGCACGATAAATCTCTAAGAATTCTCTCCATTTATTTATTTCAATGCTTGACCGTAAAATCATTTCCAAACAAGAAATATTTTTCATTTTATTATTTCTTTTTCCAAGACAACAAGTATCTTACGACTTTATATAAGGTTATTAGAGTTTAATCCATTAATCTTATTAAAATGTATTATCACAGTATGAATTGTTAATGGTCATAGCTAGACTTAACAGTAGCCACAACAACAATTGTCAATAGCCATAGCAACGTTTGTTATTGGGTAAGGGTAGTTTACTCTTTACACATTTAAGTATACATTAGACAGGTCTCTTGGGATCTTATAATTAGTGAATCATGTAGTAGGTCTTCTTAATAATTTTTTCTACCCATTGAGACCCTAGTGTCACTATTCTAAGCTGTTCTGGAAAGATTAAGAAAGATAAATAACTTGCTTATAAATTGGTTTGCATGAAAAATTAATTTGCTTGAATTTTTTTTCAAATAAGTTTTTCTAAAAATAACATAAAATATAATGACTAAAGCATACATATATTCGTTTATATTTTCATCAAGTTTCATTTTTGTCCTTAGAATTTGAAAAGTGCATTTTTAATCCTTTTTGTTAACATTGTCTATTTCATTTAATAGAAAAAATTGACTAAACAAATTTAAAATATGAATATGTAGTTACATGCCAACAAAATATGTTTAACTTTTAATTATTTAGTATAATCATTTCTATATTTTAAAATTTATCCGTTTTTATGAACGTTGAATTACAAAATCACCTTTTATATTTGTTAAGTTACAATTTTCTATTAAATGAAACTAACAGTATCAACAAAAGATTATTAAAAGTGCACTTTCAAAATTTAAGGTCTACACTAAGATTTAATGCAAACATAAACATACATTACAATGACCAATGGGATAGCAAGGACTTGAAGGTAATATAAGAAAGGAAATTTTTTGAATTGTTCTCTAAAATATCACTACTACAGAAATGCCCTATTGCAGCACAACAATAGCAGCGCTTAATAACTAAAAGCGCTGTTATAGATACTTGAAACCCTATCCTAGCGCTTTATAAAACTAAGCGCTGGTATAGGTGAACCCTATCCCAACATTTAGATCTTGTATATTATAAAGCGCCGGGATGAACTCAAATTTGATCTACTAAAATTTGTTTTATATAAGGCTTGATTTTGGGTTGACTTTATTTTTTCTTCTACCTTTTCTTTGACATTTTGAATTATTAAACATTTTCTCGTAATTTTCTAATTTTTCAAACTAATTCAGATATCTTTTTTATTTTTAAAACAAGAACAATTAAAAATTAAAATTAAAAAAATCATTTTTCATGGCCTATCCCAGCGCTTTTTATGCATAAAGCGTTGGGATAGGCCTCATAAAACAATTTTTTAATTTAAATTTTTATTTGTTGTCTTTTTACTTATCTGATTATTTTAGAATATGTTTTTCAATTTTTTTTATTTTTCATGGCCTATCCCAGCGCTTTTTACCCATAAAGCGCTGGGATAAGCCTCATAAAACAATTTTTTAATTTAAATTTTTATTTGTTGTCTTTTTACTTATCTGATTATTTTAGAATTTTTTTTTCAATTTTTTTATTTTTCATGGCCTATCCCAGCGCTTTTTACGAATAAAGCGTTGGGATAGGCCCTATGGAGCAATTTTTTAATTATAATTTTTTTTTTATTTTTTTTTTGGTTATTTGATTATTCAGAATTTCTTTTTTCAATATTTTTTTATAGAATGCTTGATTTTGGGTTGAATTTAGTTTTACTTTTAACCTTTCTTTCATATTTTGAATTATTTAACCTTTTCCCGTAATTTTCTAATTTTTCAAACCAATTAAGATATCTTTTTTTATTTTTAAATGGAGAACATTTAAAAAATGGGATTAAAAAAATGTATTATAATGCCTATCCTGACACTTTTTACGTAGAAAGCGCCGGGATAGGCCCTATGGAGCAATTTTTTAATTATAATTTTTATTTGTTTTTTTTACTATCTGATTATTCAGAATTTATTTTTTCAATATTTTTATTTTTATGTATCCTATCCCGGTGCTTTTTACATAAAACATGCCGGGATAGGCCTTATGAAACAATTTTTTAATTTTTAATTTTTATTTTTTTTGTTATCTGATTTTTTTTAATTTTGGGCCTAACCCAGTGCTTTTTACGTAAAAAGCGCTGGGATAGACTGGCAGGAACCCAATTTAGTTTCCCTCCAGCCCCAATTTTCCTCAGCTTGTCTCTTTCCCTCCAGTCTCAATTTCCCTCACCTCTCTCTTTCCCCAAGGTCCCATCTCGCCACCCACTCATTTTTTCCCTCAGCTCTTGATCCGAACCCCACCCACTCTCATTTTTCCCTCATTTCCTCGGCCACCATCTTCTTCTTCTCTTCTTTGTTCAAGCTTTGCATCTTCCCCAGCCACCGTCTTCCGTTCAAGCTCACGTCGTTCTGTTCAATGTTGAAATTGGTCTTCTTTGTTTTCCCTTCCATTCACTTTCTTCGTCTCATTTAGGTAATTTTATTTTCTCTTTGCTGATTAGCTTTCTTTTCACTTTCTCTTTTCTATTGTTCACTTTCTTCGTTTTTATGCGTTTCTTCAAGTTTTAGGATTAGCTTATTTAGGTTGATTTTAGTCGAAAATTTGGAAACTTTTGTGAAATAAGTTGTTTTGGTGAACAATGTATGCTACTGAGGTTGAGATTTTTGTTTAGAATACTTGAAATTAGGTGTCCCTTTCCATATATTCGGAAGTCTCTACTCTGATTCTGTCTGTGCATTCTGGAATGTTTTGGATTTTTTTTAATTGCTGTGGTATTTGAGCTCTAGCTTCAATGAGTTAAAGCTAAATAGTTGTTGGAAGTAGTTACTTACTAAGGCTGTATGAAATTTCAGGATTTACCCCTTCTTGCACTAATTTGGGGTTGTAAATGCATTTGAGATTGTTCTTTTTGGATGACCGGAAGGTTAAGCAAGTGGGTTACAATTTTAATGTATCTTTACTAATTTTGAGTATGGATATAATGATGTCTTGGATATTTGTGATAAATACAACTTGAAGATCATTCTTAGGAAGTAAATGAAGTGAAAGTTGTTGCTCTAACTCGGTTCTTGTTTGAGGCCATGAGAAGCTTCTATTTTTTAGGATAAGAACTTTAAATGAAACTTTAAAAGTCTGTAACTTAGACTAGAAGTGAGAGTAAATGGATAAATTGATACAATGATTTGAATTAGATGCTGTGAGAATTTATTTACAAGATAAATGTGTTTGGGAAATAATGCTTCTGCTTTAGAATTAAATTGTTAGGATAAAAGGAAAAGTCAAATGTTTCTCTAAGCTAACAGTGCTTTTTTATTAATAAGCGCTGCTATAGGTATTATTTTTTAATTTTTTAAAAAATAATTCCTATAGTGATGACCTAAAGCTGCGCTTTTGAGATTATAAGCGCCGCTTTAGATTACATATAGCGGCGCTTTTAACACAAAATAAGCGCTGCAATAAGTCATATGACCTATTGCAGCATTGACTATAGCAGCGCTGCTATAGCATATTTATGTAGTAGTGTGTATATATATATTACAATGAGCGGAGGGATTACAAGGACTAAAAGGTAATACAAGAAAGGAAATTTTTTTAACGGCTTTACTAAGTACATGATTTTTTACATTCTTCCTTTTTAAAAAAATCAATGCTAATAAATATAAAGGAGACCTCATCCCGAATTTTGAAATTAGAGCCCAATGCTAATAAATAAAAACTAACCAATGTTCCTCCATCTATTGCTGAGATTATTGTAGTAATACAAGGTCTCCGAATATGTTGGACTAAGAATATCAGGAAAGTGGAGGTTACCACGGATTGAGGTGATTTCTCTGTTGTCAAGAGGGAGCGTGGCATCCATCCATTTCGAAACATTGTAGAGGTCGCAAGGCTATAGGTAGCAAAAGACGCAAAAGACTGGGAAATTTCTAGAGAGAGTAACACCACGGCGGATCACTTAGCCAAGATGGCCCATGCTACTGTGAGCAATTTCTGCTTCTTTGACACTCCCCCACCAGAGCTCCATGTAGTAGGTGTGGGTGCTTCTAGTTTTTCTGATTCATACTGATTTGTAATCCTCATTTGAGCTTCGTTTTCGAGGTTGTTTTTTTTTACAAAAAAATTAGAGCCCCACATGGACTTCTTGAAGCCATTAACCTCAATCCTTGGAGTTGCGAAGAAACACTTTCATTTAAAGAAGTAATTGATGATGCTAGATTATGGATGTACAGGGATTGGCATGTGTTGTTAATTTCATAGCTATGGGGAGAATCTATATATTATGCTGATTATTTATCCAGGGGTAAATGTCCAATTTTACCCTGGAAGTAACTCAGTAGGAGCTGATTTGCCCCGGAAGTAACAAATGGAGCTTATTTACCCCAGAAGTAACAAAAGCGGCGCGAAATTGGACTTTTGCCCAATAATAAAGGGAGCATTCAGTGTCCTCTGGGGGCTAATACGCACCGTTTTTACCTTCCAGAGTAAATATGCTCCATTTGTTACTTCCGGGGCAAATCAGCTCCTATTGGGTTACTTTCAGGGCAAAATTGAACCTTTGCCCATTTATCCCGAATCACACATAATATGGTTTTGTATTTTTATCAACTCCCACTAAGCTTATGTTAGGTGGGGTTGTTGATGGACGTTAAAACTGTCAGTACTCTTGATGTTTGGCTAGTAGTACAGTGACAAAAGGTATTTATTCAAAACAAAGAAATTTAGAGAAAATCACAAACAGGTCTCTTATAAGGGAATTAATCACAACCAGGTCTCAAACAATCATCAAATTATATTGAAATCCCAAGGGCCCTGGGTTACATTAAATGGCTTGTAATTGACAATTCAATAGTTGTCAAAAGCAACTCCTTGAGTTGACAATTAAAGGAGTTGCTATGCATTGACAACTCAACGAGTTGCTGTTGACAATTATTGAGTGATCAATGACAAGTGATTTAATATAACCCAGGTCTCTAGGGACTTAAATGTAATTTGATAATTGTTTGAGACCTGGTTATGATTAATTCCTTTATGAGGGTCTTGGTTATGATTTTCCCAAAGATTTATAGCCCCCAACTTTACTCAAACTAGTCGGTACTGCATTACTTTGCTTCTCTTTATATATACACAAACATACATCTTCGTTTGATCAAAGACCAATCTTCCAAAGAACCATCAAAACATAATGATCAAAACGAAAACTCAAGCACTGATATATAAGGAAGAAGAAAAATTATATAATCATAATACTAGTTCTGAATCAGATTCTGGGTAGAATTCAGGTATACCAGAAGCAGCCCACAAAGACTCATTAAAAGATTCCATCAAATGGTAAGGAATAAACGGTGATCGACACAATGGACAAGTCTTCCGATCATATCCCAACCAACGGTCCAAACATTCCTTATGGAACACGTGGCGGCAGTTTGTGAGCCGTCGGATCTCATCGCAGCCGTCGAATCCATACAAGCACACGGTGCAGCTACTTTGTGGCTCCACCACATGTTTTAGCTCAGAGAACTTCACCACAGGCAGCATCTCTTGTATCAAAACCGAGCTAGCAGACTCGAATTGGTCATTGTGGTAATATGTGTTATCGTCGGAATCTAAAAAGTGATGAATTTCAGGTTCGAGAAAATCGGGGAGGCCGAAGGAATGAAGGAAGAATGATGTGATTCCTTTGAGGACTCCAAGTATGGCGAGGATTTGGAGGAGGAATTTTGGGAAGACGAGCTCGGTGCAACCTATAGGAAATCCCATATGGGAGAAAATATATATACATAGATGCTTAATTTGTAAGTGGGGAAGAAGGATATATATATATATATATATAGAGAGAGAGAGAGAGAGAGAGAAAGAAGGTTGGTGCGTGGAGTGGAAATGGAGACAATTCAGTTAAAAAAGCATAAAAAAGAATGGAGACAATTGGACAAATTAATTTTCAATTTTCCAATTGTTTGAAGTTAGCTTTATCCGGTCCGAATCTGTTACTTAAGTGTGGGCCACATGACAATATCTGGGCTTTTCTACCCATGTACCGTAAACAACAGTAAAACAAAATACTCCCTCCTCCTCTCTCTCATCTTAATTATAAGATCATTTTAATTTTTTTAAAAAACATAATTAAGTATGCAAAATTAATCACTTTAAAATATTTATAGTTATCTTTTTCTTCAAAATTAATTTATCTTACATATAAACTATATTATAATACAATTATATATAAGATATATTAAATTAAGTGGTTTATTTGGCTTTTCTAATTTCCACAAAAAAGTCAAAGTGATATTATATTCAGGACCCAAGGGAATATCAAAATACTAACGGAGAATAAGTATTTACCAAGATACTACACCTAAAATCGTGATGTAGGTAAATTTTTTTAAAACAAATCTCAATCACAATCATGTGTCTACGCCACATAGGCAAATATTTGACAAAGTTTGTAACACATCAGCACGAGCAACTTTGACTCGTCAACCACGAGAACAAAATCATTAGATGACCAAACTCCGGAAATTAAGTAGTGACGGGACAAACTATAGAGACTGAGATACAAACTCAATGAATCTAGAAGAACTGAATAATTCATTTTCCTTTTAATCTTGTTACATATGATATAGATCATTGATAAAATGGTTTGATACATGTATATATAACATATGGTGTAATTACTGGAATGCTTTGATGAAGTTAATAAGATACACCAATGTTAATTAAGTCCAGTGGAAAGGGTTATTCCACCATAAAACCAAGGTTTGAATTTTCACTTGAATAGGTGCCTACATTTTGTGTTCGACTAATGCTTCAAATAAGATTAATTCCAATAGGAGGAGGATAAAGAAAGTTAAGAAGCTTGTGTGTGATATTATAGATGTGTATATATATGCATTCAATGCATAATAATGAAGAATATAAAAATTTGAATTTAAAACAAGTATTTGAAAGGGATACTATAGAATATTAACTTAAAGAAACAACATAATCCAGCTTTTCCTACAATTTTGACTTGGTTTTGGAACATTTCATAAAAAATATAATGAAACACATTTTACATATGGGTATCACAAGTTTATATTGGGACTCAGACTTGTAATGTTTTTATATGTCAATGACGACATAGTTTTGGGGGCCCTATATACCTAATTAATTAGACATTGATTTTAGACGTGAGATTCACATTGCAAATACATTTTATTGGACTTTCACGGAAAATAATCCGCGTCGTCCTACCCCAACATTGCGAAAGTAAACTAGGTTTTAGGTCATATTAATTTATTAATATATTTCTTAAAATATAATAAACGATAAAGAATTGGTCTTTGTCATGTCTCCTACATTTTACTGACCTTTTTGTCCACGTATCTACATGACTCACACTTTAACTTTCAACAATCAAGCAAATAAGCTTGGCTTAATTTGACTAGTTCATCAGTTGCTTTTGTTTTTGTTTTTAATTTTGTATCACCTAATTTTCAACACATTTAAATGGAGGAAAAAGTGGGAGGGAAATTAGAGGAAGAGAATGCTGTACAATTTATAGAAATGGAACTTTTCCCTTGTTACATAATTTCTTCTCTAATTTTATTCTCATCAAAACATAGATTTGATGGGGTATGTTTGGCTCGAAGGAAGATAGGAAAAGGATTGGAAGGGGAGAGGATTTAATATTACGAAGTTTGAATTGATGAGAGGGGAGGGGAGAAAAAATAGTTTTACATGGACAACTTTATCCTTATCTATTTTTTTTTTGGATCAAAAATACCCATGAACATTTCCCAAATGTGTGTCTCTCACCATAAACTTTTTTGTGTGCGAAAAAACCCATAAACTTTTCTAAATGAGGTGAAAATGTCATCGCTTTCAACTGATTTAAACTTCTAACTTCTAGTTTTTAAATTAGGGTTAAAAGTCAAACACACCCATGAGCTTTTCTTCAAATCTATGGTGTTAGAATCTTAAGTTTATAAGCTTATCTAAAAGGTGTTAGAATCTTAAGTTTTGATGAGGACTGACCCTAAGAAAACATAAGTAAAAAGTTACCTCTGAATTAATCTTATAATATCTGCCAGGTAACAAATCATCATTGCAAGAACAAAGATTTATCTCTAATAAGAAATGGCATCTTAGCAGATCAATATTGAATGAGTATCTCTATCGCTAAAATATATCTGTATAGCTAATTGAAAGAAAGGAATAGCGAGTGAAGACTTAGAAATATCAAAGTCATTATCTATCGCTAAGTCTCCCTCTATCGCTAAGCGAAGGTTCCATCGCTAGAAGTTCATTGAGTTTATAAGTAGATGAAACCAGCAGATAAATGAACTAAGTTCCTAAATCAGCTTGCGATAATAGGATAAGCTATCGATAACCATAAGTGCTTTAGATAATGATCTTTCAGATAGCTGGTGCCTAAGAGCTAATGAATCAAGAGCTGATATGTTTGCTTGCGCTAAAATATTTATCTATCGATAATGGGATACCTTGAAGTTCTGAATTATTTGATAAATGTATCCTTAAAGCTAATAAGCAAATCTAGTATCTAGCGATAGTAGTTTGAGCAATCGATAGAAGGATATATGCTGATATGGTGCTTTTTAATCAAAGAGAATATGCTATCGATAGAAAGCTCTGTTATTCCTTATCTTCATCTCATTGAGCAAATAGATTAAGCTTGCGATAGTAACCTCTGTGCATTATATGACTATTTGGTTAGCTAACAGTTTAAGTGCAGATTACTATAAGATTAGCGATAACAGATCAAGCTAGCGCTAATAGAAAGCTGCCAGAAAGTACTGTTTGTACGGATGTTCAGAGCGCTGAGTCTGTCTCTCTCTTAGCTCACCCTATGCAAGAAGTAGTTGAAGCTAAAGTAGAGAGTTAAGCCCGATAAAGAAGCTGCATTTAATGCCAACGGCTATGAGCTCCCAACGACTAAATTCAAACGGCTTCTTGAATGCTGAATCAAAAGGGCAAAATCTGAAGAAGATATAAATACAGAACTCAAGCATTTATTGAGTAGAGACGAACAACGAGAATATTCACAAAGCTCATTCATTACTCTGTATTTATTGTCTTAGAGATTTCATCTGTACTTAAGTGTTTATCAAAATCAGTTCATTAAGTGAACGTATTTATTGAAATCCTCTACTGTTTGAGGTTGTTCTGAAAGCTTGGTGCTTTAGAACAGGGATATTTCCTTACAGGTAGTAAGGGGGAGTGTTTAGAGATTCTAAAACTCTGTAAAGGTTGACAGGTGAACCTGGGCTCGTAAAACCTGTGGATAGTGAAACCCAACAGAGTGTTGGAGAACTGGACGTAGGCAGTGTTGGCCGAACCAGTATAAATTTCGTGTTGAGTTAACCTCTTCTAAATTTTTAAATAGCACAATTCACCCCCCCTCTTGTGCGATTGCCACTTTCAAAAGGGGCACAAAAAAAACCACCACCATTAATTAATGTAAACTTAATTCCATCAACTTTTAGTTTTGTAAGTGCCACATTATTATTTTTAAATAATTGTTTAAAAAAGCCCCATACCCTCTCCCCTTCCCCCCACCACTCCCCATAGACCAGCTCTCCCTCTCCCTAAGATTTATCCACAAATTAACTTCACAAGGGATGATCCTCTTTGTCATTTCCATGAAATACTTTCAAACTTTCTATTTTAAAGACCTATTTAAATATATAGATTCCAATTGTTAGAGGTGATGGAAGCGACGAGGTTGAGGTAGCGGTGGTTGACAAAGAGACAAAGAGTATGATGAGAAGAGGTAGGGAAGGGAGAGAGAGAGTGTAACGGGGAGGGGGTGTCGAGTTTTTTAAAATTAATTTAGAAACAACGTGTAACCGGCAAAATTAAAAGTTAATGGAAGTTTATATCAGTTAAGAGTAGTGGTGTTTTGCCCCATTTAGATAAGTTTATGGGTATTTTTGTAAAGAAAAGGTTCATGGTGCCAGACCCACATTCATAAGAAATTCATAGGTATTTTTTATCCTTAACCCTAATTTAAAAACAAATATTGTGGGTCCTCATAAGAGTAAAAGTTAAAGGAAATTACATTAGTTAGTAACTATGGCATTGTTGCCTATTTAGAGAAGTTAATGGGTATTTTTACTATTAAAAAAAGTTTATGGTGCAAGACGCACATTTAGAAAAAGTTCATGGGTATTTTAGATCCTTAACTCTTTTTTTGTAAAATTTGTAAAATATTTAATAAAGGGTCAATGTACAAAAATACCCACCAAGTTATACCAAAAGTGCACCCAAAATTGTTAACTATTTTTGGGTGCAAAAGTACATACAAACTTTAAAAAGAGTACAAAAGTAACAATAAAGTTTACAAATGTGTGCAAAAGAGACACTCCCTTAAAATCAACTAAATTTTGTTAATATGCTTAAATGTTTTAAAACTAAAGGTGCAAAAACAACCATGAAGTTATACCCAAAGTGCATTAAACACTATAAACATTTTTATTTACTCTAATACCCTCTCCTCATCCCTTGAAACTCTTTCTCTTCTCAATCCTAACCATTTTATCTATATCTCATACTCTCCCTTCATTTCAGATCCTAGTGATGATGGTGTCTATCACTAATGACAACAAAAGATCATACACTTATTTCTCTCTTATTTTTCTCACTTTCACTCTCACTACAAAAAAAACGTGTATTAGTAGCGGTTATAAATGCCGATTAGTAGCTGTTTTAACCGTCACTAAAATGTTACTAGCGGTTTACGTTTCCGCCACTAAATCACCCCGTGACAAACATTTACTGGCGGTTATTGAAACCGCGTGTAACAAAGTCAAAGACGCCACTAATTAGTAGCGGTTACCCAAACCGCTACTAAATAAGAAAACCGCCACTAATGTAAAAATTAGAATAATGTAGGAAAAATTCAATTTGTCCATTTAGTGGCGGTTTGAACAGCGGTTCGAACCGCCACTAATTAAAAAACAAAAAAATTAAAAAAAAAATTTGGCCAATTTATTAGTGGCAGTTTGAACAGCGGTTTTCAAACCGCCACTAATTAAAAAGAAAAAGAAAAAAAAAAGAATTGGTCCATTTTATTAGTGGCGGTTCAAAACCGCTACTAAAGTTTAAGGATGTTAAAAAAAAGGTCCAGATTAGATATTCAAAAATCAATATCCTTTGATCAAATGTAATAAAAAAATACTGATAATAAATTAGACCATTTCAAAATTTTTTATTGTTAAAATAAAAAACTTTTCTCAACTATATTAATAATCACCATATGTATAAAAAAACAATATATCAAACAATAAAAAAAGAAATAGTTAAAAATAAACAACTAATTATGTTTGTTGTAAGAATATTATGAATAATAAATTAAACATTTTTATCACTAAAAATGGGAAATAATTCGATATTGTAACCTGAAAAAAAAATATATTAGCAAACAAATACATTCAGAATAGAAAATCAAACACACAAAATAAAAAGAAATATAAGATAAATTGTTTTCAAAACAAAAAGTAAAGACATTGGCGGTCAGATTGAGGATAAATTGAATGGAGAGTGAGAAGGAATTGAATGAATGTGTGAAGAAAAATGAGGGGAGGGAATGGATATTTATAGTGCTTTGTGTGGGATGTAGTAGCAGTTTGGGCAGCGGTTCTGGAACCGCTACTAATATTTGTCCGCAGAATTAGTGGCGGTTCTGGAACCGCTACTAGTGGTTATTAATTAAAAAAAAAGCTCAACCTACATGAAAAAAATATGATATATGAACATTTGATACACATTTTTATGAAAATTTTATAAAATAAAAAATAATTATGGTTGGCTGCTTCAATCATCTTCTTCTTGCTCCTGCCTAAAAAGAAAATAAACAAATATATAAATTTCTATTGCTAAAGGTGTTGAAATTTGTTTAAATTATTTGTAGTGAAAATCCTCACCTAACTACTGGTAAATGACCGTCTTCTTCAGAAATGAGGTTGTCGAAGTTTTCAGGTTCAAAATGCTGGCTGCCTAGTTCCAGATCATCTTCGTCACCCATGTCGTAGAGGTCACTCAGCTTCATATGAATCACCATGTGCCAATCTTTGTGTGTCCGATCTTCCACATAGTATACTTGTTGCGCCTGTGAGGCAAGAATATACGGCTCATCATTTGCTATTTCCCCTGTCTGAATGAGCCTCGAGAAATTTACGGACGTGATGCCCAAGCTGTCCACTGTAATGCCTCAAGAAGTTCTGGTGTCTGCCCACATGCAGTTGAAGAGAGGCACGGTGAAATGACCTTGATAGTTAAGCTCGATGATGTCCACGAGCTTTCCATAGTATGATACGCCTCCAAATCGCATGTCTGTATCCCGTGAGCTGGCATAACTCCTTGTCCCGAATGTGCCAAAGACTCCGGAATTCTGGGTGAGAGAACCTTCATCCCTTGCAATGGTGCAGAACTTGAAACCGTTGACGTTGTATGCCGTATATCTCCTGACATGGTCGAGTGGACCGGTTGCTAGATTTATTATATCAGGCGCATGGGGATTGTTGTCATTGAGTATCCTCTGTGCAAACTAATCCGAAAACTCTCGATGGACCTTTTTATCCACCTCAGCAGATGACCTTGTGCGGCTTCGTAGTTGACGTTTAACATAGCGGCGGAAATCCCTAAATTCCAATGGAACATATCAGAGGGTTATGTGGTTTGGAAATAAAAAAAATAACATGATACATGTATATAGGGTTAGAATTCTTACTGAATGTAGGGCTCCACTTGAGGGCAATTTGTCAAGACATGTCTGTGTGCTTGCAACCTCTCAGTGGGAGTGAGCTTGTAATACTGACTTGACTGGCTTTCCAACTGGTGGGAATAATGTGTTGGAAGGTGATTGGACATTGGTGGGGCTGTCATCGACATGAGGAGGGCGGTTGAATGAAGTCTCGATGTCATCATCAAAATAGCGCGAACAATATGTTAACACCTCATCACCAGAATAACCCTCTGCTATAGAACCCTCTGGAGATGCTTTGTTCCTCACATACGACTTCAATTTCCCCAAGTATCTGTAATTACAAGTACAATCAGGTAACTGAAACAAAATAATGAAACCACTGGAAAAATGAATCAACGGACCTCTCTATGGGATACATCTAGCGGTATTGAACCGGGCTGCCCATCTTTGCGTCTTGAACGAGGTGTACACTGAGATGGACCATGACCGTGAAGAAAGACGGGGGAAATATCATCTCCATATGACAGAGCGTTAGAACAATTTTTTCCTGCAATTGATCCAGCTCTGCTTTGTCCAAAACCTTTGCACACAACCGTCGGTAGAAAGAACTGAGTTGAACCAAAACATTAGACACCTCCGGAGGCAATGTGCTTTTAATTGTCAGAGGTAGGAATTGCTGGAGCAAAACGTGGCAGTCATGGCTTTTCAACCCGGCAATCTTCTTAGAGTACATGTCAAAACGTCTTGAGATGTTGCTTGAATAACCATCAGGGACCTTAATGTCCTTAAGTGTCGAGAGGAAGACTTCCTTGTTGGCTCTTGTCAGTGTGAATGAGGCTGGGGCAAACTTGTCATTCTCATCTAGCCATGCGTCTTCACGTATTGCCATCAGATCTTTCCTTGTTTGAAGATGGTCCTTGGACTTTCCAAACTCGTTCAGTAAAGTGTACAAAATATTGTCACACATTTTTTTTGATGTGCATGACATCAAGACAGTGGCGAAGTAGATTAGATTTCCAGTAGGGGAGCTCGAAGAAAATGCTCTTCTTTCGCCATTGCTGCACGTTTTCCCCCTGGGACTGGCCGCGTCCCCTTCTTCCCCCAGGCTGAACGCAGTCTGTCTTCCCAAACTCTACGTGAACATCTTCAAGCTGTTGAAGAATATCTGCGCCAGACAAAAACGTAGGAGGATCCCTCATTTCCTGCGATCCGTTAAATCTAATCTTCTGCGGCCGAAACCTATAACCTCCTGGAAGGAACCGCCGATGACCCATGAAGCACCACTTGCGACTGTGAGGAAGGCGGACCGAGTCTTGGTCAAAGTTGCAGTTGGGGCAAGCTCTGCCTGTATGCATGTTCCAACCAGACAATGTGCCAAGTCCTGGAAAATCGCTCACTGTCCACATCAACGACGCACGGAGTGTGAAGAGCGTCTTACTGTAAGCGTCATACGTCTCAACTCCGTTGCTCCAAAGTTCCTTCAACTCCTGTATCAACGGTTGAAGGTAGACATCTATATCGTTTCCAGGAGCTTTCTTCCCCGGAATAATCATCGAAAGAATGAATGAGCTCTGTTTCATACACATCCAAGGGGGTAAGTTGTACGGTATCAATACCACAGGCCATATACTGTACGTAGTGCTAAGATTTCCAAACGGATTGAACCCATCTGATGCGAGAGCGAGGCAGACATTTCTCGGGTCACTGGCAAATTCTGGGAATCGAGCATCAAACGCTTTCTAAGCCTCAGCATCCCTAGGATGTCTCAACTTCCCATCGACGTTGGGCTCTGATGAATGCCACCGCATGTGCTCAGACGTTTTGGATGACATATACAGCCTCTGAAGTCGTGGAGTCAGGGGGAAATATCTTAGAATCTTTGCAGGCTTCTTGGTTGCTATTCGACCCCTCTTTGCCTGTTTGTACCGAGACGCATTACACCGCTTACATCTGTCCAACTCGGCGTCGTCTCCCCAGTACAACATACAATCATTCGGGCAGGCATGGATTTTAGTGTAGTTCAATCCCAACTTGTTAATAGTCTTCTTTGCTTCGTATAATGATGGTGCTATTTCTGCCTGAGAGAATGCATCTCCCAACAATTCTAACACCATCGACATCCCCTTATCGCTGAAGCCACACAAGCACTTGATATGATAGAGCTTGACAAGAAATGATAGTTTTGAATATTTACTGCACCCTGAATAAACATTATATATTCTTATTCTAAAATGAACGTTTATGTGACAAAACTAGAAACGAAATGAAGCGGTTTTTAGTAGAACCTGGAAACAATGGCTTATCTGAATCCGTCATAAGGTCGAAAAAATTCTTTGCAGCTTCATTTCGAAAAAACTCCGGGAGTGGTCCTTCAACCCCTTCCTGACTCCCGATGCCGTCACCTTGCACCCCGAAAGCATCACGCACAACATCGTTAAATGGATCCACATGATTGTCGTCATCATCGTCATCGTCGATCTGCATTCCAACCTGAGATGTTTGAGCAACTACTTCACCACCATCATCATCGTTCTCGCCATGAATACCCCAGAATGTGTAATTGGATGGGAATTGTTTCAGTATAAGATGCTCACGCACAACATTTTTGGGATGCCACTTCTTAAATTTACATTTCGGACAAGGACACAATATCTGATTGTTAACACCGGTGAGGTTGAAAGCAAAATCTAAGAAGTAGTCAACACCAACCAAATAGCGGGGGGACGTCCGTGGCAAATTTATCCAAGATTTATCCATCATATGACTGAAGATATTATCAAAGAAGGAAAGAGCTTAATAGTTTGAATGAAATGTAAAAATGAATTGGAAAGCATCAAGGGCTTATAAAATGAAATTTAGAGTTTAGTGGCGGTTACATAACCGCTACTAAAACCGCAACTAACACAATCTGACCGTTAGAAATGGAATAGGTGGCAGCTGTCTGATTATTACATTTAGTAGCGGTTTGAAACCGCTACTAGTTTTAAAATATTTTTATATTTAGTAATTTAGTGGCGGTTTGAAACCGCTACTACGGTTAAATTTTTTAATATTTATTCACTTAGTGGCGGTTTTAAAACCGCTACTACATGTGCTATTTTGTATTTTTAATGTTATTTATTTCTTTTTTTTTCAAATACTATATAAGAAAATAAACAAATAACAACGGTCTATTTATTAGTCACGAAGAAACCTTTTTTGTTTAACTGTTAAAAAAAATTATCGCCATTTGTGAAGTAAAAATTAAATCAGATAATAACGACTAACAAAATTATGCAATATTAAAGATATGAAATGTTTGAACAACTAATATTCAAATTAACAAACATTTATATAAAAATGTTCAACTGAAATCCTATAATTAACAAACATTTAAATATAAAAATGTTCAACTGAAATCCTGAAATTAAAAACATTCTAATAAAAAAAAGACCCTAGAGCTACGCAGCAGGAGGTTGATCTTCGTCTTGATGCTTCGGAGAACGGTTGCATGGTTGCTTCGGTGGACGTGGAGGTAGTGGTACTCACAAAGGAGATCCATCCGGGTTGAACCTCCGCTGTATCCGTTCCAGTGTGCTATTGGCGTTTTGCACCCAGGAGTCCAGTTGGTCGTACACCTGATCAGTCACCCGTTCCGTAATCTCATGAGTGAGTCTCTCCCTCATTTGAGCCTCATACTTTGCGTCTCTCCTAATCGGGCCACTTGTTGAAGGTTGGCTCGAACTTATAGACTGGGCGTTGCCTGGGTCGCCTGACCTGCCGTACACCACCGTAGGTCGAGCTCCGAATCCCATCCCGCGAACCCGGCTAGGGTGCTCTTGAGGCCCTAGGGCAGCCCTTAGCGAGGCAGTGGGGTCTACATTGTCCCCCTGTGACTCGGCGATCTCTCTCTCCTCTTATTCAATCTTAGCCTGCACACACAAACATATTAACAATTTTATTTTGATATCGTTGTTATTAAAAATATAATAATATAAAAATAAATAAATAAAAATTTTACAATTTGCTCCTCAGCCTCCCTGGATGTTGGGCTCCCGTCGGCGTGTCTGTGTTTTATTTGGTAGAAACGACCGTAGGTAGCCTTCTTCGCAGCTTCTTCCGCCTGAAATTATTTTTAAATTAAACAACGAAACTTCATTCTTTCATACCATCTCTTTGTAACCAACCGAAAACGGCTTCGTCCCAACCGTATGATGAACCTTCTGATGCGACTTCGCGGCAAGACCTTGTTGCGACCTCTTCTGTTAACGTAAAATAAAATTAAATAATCATCAGTAATTCAAAAATATTTCTTCAATATGATATTTCAATATCAATTCAATAATATTATTCATTATATCTTCCCAATGTCTCCCCTCCTCCAACCCACATATCTCTCCCACGCATCCGCAGGGACGCCACCGGGGACATTATCAACCAACTCCTGAAACGGCCTACTCCCCATCCGATCTCTTTCTTTGAACAGATCCAACCGCTTGTTCTTCCAACTGTCCCCCATCTTTGATCCTGTCCAATTCTTGCGGCTGTCCCTCACATCAAACTTCCTCTGTAAAATATTAAATTTAACTATATTTAATTAGAAAATAATAAATAATAACAAATTCCAATAATAACATAAAACAAATAAGAAATAATAAATACATTTCCTATAATATTTATTAAAATCAAATTCAAATAATAACAGAAAAGAAATAATAAATAATAAATAATAAACAATACATAATAACAAGAATATTTCTTATAGTATTAATTAAAATCACATTCTAATAATAATAAATAATAAACAATAAATAAGATCAATCAGGAATCACTGGTAATTCTGGCCTACACCCCTGACGAACCTCGAGTACAGTTGCCCCCCTTGTCCTATCGGTAATTTGGTCAAGTCGTCCCACTCAACTTTAACTCTGTGCCCGCTCGGAAGGTTCATCGCATCCTGCACCGTCAACCTCTTCTCACTTATGCCACCAGAAGGGTCTGTAAAATTTAGGGAACAATTTCAATTTAATGAGCGATACAAAATTATAATTATCTGATAAAAACAATAAAAATAGAATTTCCTTACCCTGAACTTGTACTTCGTAACCGGTGGACCTTTCGGCGGATCGTTTAGGGTGCCCCGCCTCGTCATTTTCCTCAGAGTCTAACCAACGTGCCATATCCTCAAAATCCGCTCCTCCTCCAGTCTCGTCGAAGTTTTCTCCCCGACTCCAGAATGGGTTGATTACATCTTCTGGAATCGGCTGGTTCTGTATACGGATGCGCTCTTGTTCTATACGATCCCTCTCGGCCTGCTCAGCTAGTTCCTTACGAAGCCGCTCCTCAGCCTCCTCTTGTTCAGCAGTCATAGGCCTCTTATTGCGATCGCCCTTTTTCACCATGATTTTGACCTCTTCTTTCTCGTCAAAGTCACGTCACCGTCACTTTCTTTCTGAAAAGCTCGTGCCTTTTTAGAGAAAAGGCACGAGCCTTTTTAAACTGTTCAATTTAGTAGCGGTTCTTGGAAAACCGCTACTAGTAGTCGCGGTTTTAGCAAAAAAACGCGGCTCAAACCGCTACTAATTCAACCTCTATTAAATGCATTTGCATTTATTTCGCTTAATTAGTCGCGGTTTTGGCTTTAACCTCTACTAATGTCTGAAAACCGCCACTAATTCAGCTGCTATTCATTTTCTCGCAGTTTTTTCTTCCAGAACCGCGACTAAAGTTACGCCACTACTCATCCCGCCAAAGCGCGCCAAATTTGTTGCGGTTCTTTCTCCCAAACCGCTACTAATGTCCGCAACTAACTACTTTTGTGGTCAAACCGTCGTATTTACTTGCGGTTTGTGCTTATAACCGCTACTAAATCATAATTACTGGCGGTTGTAGCCTTCCGCGACTAATGTAACCTCTACTAAAACCCCCTTTTTTGTAGTGTCTCTCTTCTCAACCGCTACTAAATCATAATTACTGGTGAATACTGTAAGATTGATAATCTTCCCTTATGTCGCCTTCTTTGATCATGTCGTTGATCTTGGAGTGATACGTTGACACCATGTCATGGATCTTATCATCTCCAGTGGAGAAGACAATGTCAGTTGATGATTATCAATGTTGCTTTCTCTAACAAAAAAGACTATGTCAGTAGAGGATTATTGTAAGATTTCATGTCCAAATCCCTTTTTAAATGCCATAATCATTCTTTCTAAAACATAAAAGATGCACTAACTATGATAGGAAAGACATTTACTTGATAAACTACTATCATAGTTAGAAAATTTTTGTCTAGAGTAATCACTTTGCTTATCCAAGATAGAAAAGATTGTGGCAAACCGCTATCATGAATATTAAAACTTTTCTTTCGTAAGTATTTTCAAGATGAAAACCATGTTAGAAAAGAAACCATGGTAACATGGTTATTTAAACTTAGCTTACTGTAAAATTAGAACTATGTTAGAAAAATAAGCTGCCTAACAAAGTTATTAAGAATTCATCTAGTAAACTTTTTAAACTAACTATGTTAAGATAAAGAGCCTTACTACTAACTTAATAACTTACTACAAATGTGTTTTTTATAAAATCTTTAAAAACTTACCATGTTAGAAAAAGGCATAGCCTAACATGACAATTTAAAATAAACCCATTCAATCAATCATGCCATTCATTTCAAAACCTTGGTACAAACATCATTCATCCATGAACCTATCATTCCAAAAGTTCATTAAAAACTCAATGGCATCCTCAATATTACCAAAGGAGTATCCGGGACTCGGGGTTACATGCATGTGATAACCTACTAATAATTCAATAATAATCATCTCAAGAGTTCTCAGGCAAATGCAAGAAAGAACACCGGACTCAAACAATATGTCACAACCAAAAAGGTCAGATAACAGTCATTTAGATACAATTCATATAAATGGTTGTCCCAAATAGTTTTCAGTGAAAGATATGCAAAAAGTAAAGAAAATGCCTAAGTTTGGCAATATACAAAACATCCATCAATCACCAAAATGACCCTCACTTGATCTAGTGAGTATATGTCATCGCCTTCCGTGAAGTTCCCACTCCAGTACTATCTCCTGAAAAATGTTGAGTAAACAAAGTGAGACAATGTCTAAGTAATATACTACCCTAATTGCCATATATATATGTGTATGTGATAGCAAGGTGTCAATGTGCATGAGACCTAGACTACTATGGTATGTTTGCAAATATGCATACCACAACTTCACATATATCACAATATAAATATTATTCTCTTTTCAAAATCGTGTATATATATATATATGCATAAATCACAACATATTGAGCACTTAATCATAAGCACTCTCCTCTTAAAGAGGGTAACAAACAACAAAGCCCAAAGGCATATTCCTTACACTTAGGGAATTAACTCTAAGCTTTTGTAGGCTTATCCTTTCACAAGGACGAAAAACCGTTACTAGTGTATCCCATGGGGATGGATATCTTTGCCATTCAATGGTCATTGAGGGCCATATCACGTGATAGGATTTTTCTCCATGCATATGCAACAATCGACATATCAAAACATCACAACTCAACAATCTATCTCAACAATACTCAATACTAGCATTTTAGCCATCTCGTAGTATAACTATGGCATGCTCAACTTTTTGAAACTTATTATTTTCCAAATCATGCTTGAATCACCACAATGCATAATTCAATAATAAAGTTTCACATGACAATTTCATATCAACATACTCAACCTCTAAATCATTCATATATCTATATAATCATATTCAAGATCATTTACATAAAGCACATTCCAATTTCCATACCTAGGTAATTATCACATTTAAATAATCATCAACTTAGAACCAATATAAATAATCTCAATTCTCAAAACAACCATCAATTCATCATTCAACAATATTTAGTCAAAATCCACCCTAGGTCCAACATAAGACCATAATTGCAACTAGGCCAATTCTCCATCAATGAACCTAAAGGAATCAATATATTATCAATAATCACAATCAAATTTGGATTCCCCACTAAACCTTATGTTTCCAAACTTTAAACCATAAAATACACAAACTAACTCATATTTCAACAAACTAAATCGTTTAAATTCTTATATTAGGTCCTAAATGTGATTAAAAATAAAAAAAACTAAAAAACTTGGCCCCCATTCTTGGACACCCAAATACCCTAACATCTATCATGTAAATCTTCAAGAAAACAAGAAGAAAATGGAAAGGAAACAGTTAGGAGATGATTACCTAGATGGGGAAGCTCCAAAATGGCCTTAGGAACTCCAAATACAGAGCTTGGTAGAGCACCAATTGCCCACCTCCATCTCTCTCTAGGCCTCTCACAATTTCTATGTCAAAAATATGACTTAACCTATTATAGTTGTCTGAAAATCGATGGGTTCAGAGTGAGTTTGCTCCAACAAAGCCATGATGAATGTCTTTATTTTCCTTGTTTGACACGACTTCACCATGGATTTGCTCTAGTGAAGCCATGGTGAACTACCTTCCAGAGCTCTCTGTTCGATTGGTTCGCCGCATGTTCATACTTTCATATTTTCCACTTTAACTCTCCTGTCTTCCAATATTACCTCAAACAACACCACCCAAATCATAATTCATAACTTATCCACTTTGATCATACATACAATTAAACCTCAAGAAAACCAAAATACCATCATCAATTAGATAATTTACATTAATCAAATCCTAATCCTTTATGTAACAGCTTGATATTTATTATTTCTATTTTAATATAATTAGGATATGATTTGTTAAAGAATTTGAGGTTTAGACCATATCAAATATATTATTTAAGTGTAAAGATATTTTCTTAAGATTTATTAGGATTTAATATGAGAATTTGAAAATATATACTATTAAAATTATATTTGAGTGAACATGCAGGGAGAATCATGATAGATTTAGATATTCACTATCAATAGGTAGATTTGGATAATTAAAATTATTATTTATATATATATATATGAAAGAGCGAATAAAGAAAATAAAAGATATAAAAATATTAGCATAAATAAATACATAAGAATAATAAGATAATAGAATAATATTAAAAATGTGTGGGACCCATATCCCATATATATATATATGTCACCAACTCCTTCCCTAACGTCATTTTCCCATCTCTCTTCCATGTTACTGCTACTTCCTTCACGCCAATAGAGATTTTGTTCCTAGGTTAATGGAGGTTTGAGATATTTTTGAGTCATCTTCTTTACCCATAAAATTACCGAACTACTCTAGATATTTTCTAAACATTTTTTTACACAATGAGAACTCTTTAGAGGTGAAAATTTGGTTGAGAGCAAAACAAGTTTCTAGGTTAGGGTTTGGAACAAGTGTGTATTTTCAACAAACAAAAACCGTAGATTTGTAGAGATGGGCTATTACATTGGAGATTTGAGCACGTGGTTGAAAGCTATTGGTAATTGTTGCTATGACGAGAGGTAATTACCTTCTTTTCATTAGTATGCTTGCATGTTGTTTTTGAGTGATTTTGAAACTCATAATATGTCATATTTTAAAATGCCATGTGAGATTAAATTTTTGAATACAAAAATGATTTGCATGATTATTTGTTGGATTAAGCATGTGTATGTTGAAAAATGAGTTGTATCTATTAAATGTTGATAATAATTATTTGTTTGATTTCTTTAAAAACAAAATAAGATAGAGGGAGTGGCAGATGTTGATTTTGATGGGATAAATTTAAAGAGGTATAAGGGGGTGAAAATTTATGATCATAAAGAGGTGTAAGGTGGAGGGCTATGAGATGTTCACTTGTTGAAACTTGCCCAAGATTCCATATGGAATGAGCAATGACACCCCACTTGGTTGATAAGTGGGGGGATCCCATGGTTCAATTTTGTACTCTGTGGATTTTGGCCAATCCATATCACATGATTGAAGAGCTTGTTAACCTGAGCTACCATTCACATGGGGTAGTAAGTAGCCCATGGTTCAGTCAGAGGTATAAAGTTGAGGTGTTATAAGGGAGAGTGAGGATATTTTTAAAAATTGATTAAATGCTTATTTCTATTATTATTGTCGAAATGTTATTTTGATTTTTAACTGTCTCACTTGACACCTCAAGAGCACTTATTTTTATGCATAGTGATAGGATTGTAGTTATTGGGACTTTTGTCTCACCCCCTAAATCCAACACTTTCAGGTAATAGCTCTAGAGCAAGTTCGTTGGGGAAGGCGCCGGAGATTTAGCCCTTGTGTGATCATTTGTTTCTTTGAGTTTCTCCAACGACTGGTATTGGTCAGTGGATTTGAGCTAAGAAGCTCACCCGTGGTTCATGGGTCCTTTTGATATTATCAAGAGGGTTGGCTTAGTTGCTTATTGGGTTGCATTATTCCTGCAATTGTCTAACCTGCATGATGTGTTCCATGTGTCCCAGTTGAAGAAGTATCATCCAATCCTTCTAATGTGATTGAGCCTGAGGAGGTCAAATTGAGTGAAAACTTGACCTATCGGACAAAGCCTCAGTGAATCTTAATGTAAAAGATAAGCAATTGAGGAACAATACCATTCGTTTGTTCAAGGTGTTCTAGAGGGGTATGACCTCGGGAGAGGCGACGTAGTAGACTGAGGAGCAGCGCGATTTCCTCTATTGCTTCCTTGGTGAGTGGCTTTAGGTAGATGTTATAGTGATATCGACTCCATTATGTTGGATTTTAATCATTATTGATTTTGGTTCTATTGCGTTAGATCTTGGATCATTGTGGATTTTGGTTTCATTTTGTTAGATTTTGCTTATTATAGGTATTGGTTGCATCGTGTTGAATTATGAATCACTGTTGATTTAGGTCCAATGTGTTGGTTTTGGCCATTATATGTATTGGTTTCATTATGCCAGGTACTGAGTCGTTGGTTTGATACCATCACGTAGGGTTTTGATCATTTGTGTGTGGTCTCATGGGATTGGATGTTGAGTGAGGTTAGACATTGGTTTCCTTTTGTTGAATGTTGGGTCTTTATTGTTATTGGTTCTGTTTGATGGCCTTGAGTGTTATTAAAATCTTCTATGTGGTGACTAATTTTGAGGGTAACATTCTTAAAAGATAAGGAGAGTTGTAACATCCTGCTTTGTAAGTAGCTAATTAACTGCTAATCAATGAAAATGAGTAGCATTTTTGGAAATTCTTAGGTAAATTTGGACAGGACTTTGAGGCTACCAGTGAGAATTTTAGGTTTGAAAATTTTTCTATAGGTCATATTAATCTAAATTTTGGGTTCATCATAGGATTAGGCCCATGTTAGCAAAATGCACGAGAGGTGAGATGAACCATGAAAGGCCGTTTATCGGGTTCTCACGGAGAAGCCCACGGCGAATTCAAGGAATTTGTTTTTTTAAAGGGCCAAATTAGCTCATTTAGGTTAGGGTTTTTTATTTGGTTTGAAGAGAGGTCGAGAGAGGAAGCTTTAAGGCTCTATTAGGGTTCCATTTCGGAGGGGATTAAAGCAAGATTTGGGTTTCTAACCCTTAAGTAACTATTCCTCCTCCCTGCCTTCTTCTCTTTCTTTTATTTTCCATGATGCTCATGTTGAAATATTGGGGTTTTCCATGGGTCCGAAATTCTGACCTTCAAGTGAATCTTCTTGTTGTTTTACTTCATTTTGAACCTCTTTAAGATGATACCATGGATTGTTTTGTTAAAGAAGTGCTGAAATCTTGTTTTGGAAGAACTTTTGAACTCTTTCTCCTTGGGTTCCTATAAGGCCCGAAAATATAAGTAATGATTTGGGAGTTTTCTTGTTTCCTTAAGCTTATATCTACTTAAATTTGATTCAAAATACAATAGGTCTTTGGGTTTGTCATGGAATAGAAATTTAGATGAACAAAGTTTTAAAATGCTTAGGGCTTGGAAGTGATTTACAAAATCCCATGTTCATGTTTGGTTTTAATGCTTCTAATATGCTTATTGGAGATTGGTGATGATTTCCAAAATGTTGAATGGTTGGTAGTTGGCCTCAATTCAAATTTTGTTTATCAAAGTTTCCAGGACATGAAGAATTTTTGAGTTAAGTTTGGAGTTAATTATTTTTAAGGGATTTTGTGGTCTTATATATGTTATTGGTACTGGAAAATGGCCCCTAAAAGCTTTATGTCATTGAAATTTGAAATATGGTAAAACTTGGTATCACAAAGTCTTAAAAGATTTGGGAATTTAAGAGAGCCTTTAAATTTTATATTCTCAAATGGTTGTAGTATGGTTGTGTAAGTGATGTTGGTGAGGTTTGGGTTCTTGATTTAGTAATGTGATGATTTGGGTAGAACTTGGTAACTTAGCCCCTAGAGTTGGATGTCTACCTATGTGGGTGGTTGTAGCATAGGTGACTTATCAGCTATTTGCTATCATTACCGTAAGTGTACGGGTCGTCAAATAAAAGAAAGTAGTATAGGCAAAAGTGTCGTTCCATAAGGATTATGATTTGAGCAAGTTAACTAGAATTAATTGAGTAATTAATTAGAAATGAGTAAGAAATGATTGGAAATTGAATTAGACGTAAAAGTCACTTGCAAGAAGTTATAATATGTGTGTGTGTGTGTGTGTGTGAGATATTAAACACACTTGTTCAAGATAATGAAAACCTAGGGTTACTTATCCCCATTTTACTTCATAAACTAATTAAACCCCTTCCTTTTTAGTATCCTAATGAATTAATGTATGAGCCCAAGGTTTAAATGCATTTGAAAAAGCTTTCTCAAGTCAAAATCAAATTTATGCTTGCATTAATTGCACAATCTCTTGCCACAATTAATGCAAGATGCAATGCTCAACCAACCTCATAATGATAATGTTAGGTTAGTAACTATATCTCTATGTTACCAACTAACCATCCATTTAAAACCATAAATTTCAAGCCCAACATGATTTCATCCAAGTTCTAAAACAAAATACACTTTCTCAAGACATATTTCATTTAACCAAAGCATGTGGTGATCAAGCACTTGTATAATGAAGAGCAAGATGTAAATCTATACATATAAATTCATTCATAGCATCAAAGGAAGGGAAATACAAATTTCAATCCATAAAACCCTAGATGAGGTTTTAGTTACACATAAATGTATCTAAACTAAAAACCAAAACTGGACAAGAGTTCATGGTACACAAGAAGAGAAGAAGGAAGAAGAAGGGAAACCAAGATGTATGAATCTTCAATCTTTAAGCTCCTCCAAGTTTCCAAGCACTTCCAAGCTCTCTCTTGCTACTCCCCAACTTCCAAAACTCGTGCCCAAGTGTCTTTATCTCTGTTTCTTTAAAGCCCTAGCTTATATCCACTTCTGTCAGCCTGTTTTTAATCAAAAAGCACAGTAGAAGGCTCCACTCGCTGTGGCGAGGCCACGATGAGTAACCAAGGGAAACAAGGGCTGAATCATCATCACCTCGCCGTGGGCTAACCGTGATTCTGGTTCTGGTTCCTTTTGCTTTTGTTATTTTGTTTTCTCTGGTTTCCTCTCAGTTTTTCCACTTATCCACCTTTTCCTACACAAAAGAGAGAAAGAGTGTTGATGAGTTCTACAAATAACTCAAGTTTATATCCATTAAGCTCCACATTTCATTCACATATACATCCATCTTCGGTCTCTTTCTTTCTGTTAGCTTTTGTTTTCTTTTCAACTCTTTATTCACAAAATTATTTACAAGAGTGAGGAAAAATGTGATGAAATGTATGAAATATAGGAGCTTATCACGTGATGGTATTGTGTTGGTTAACAATTATATGACTATTTATGTTGTCAAGTAATCAACTCGGTTTGGTTGCACAATTGGTTGTATATTTTATCCAGGTTTGTATAGCATAGGGCTAGCTTTTGGTGGTACCACCTTAACTACTCCATAAGGTAACTACTTCCTTGTCTTCAATTTTTGTATGATGAGTTGATAACTCAACCGCTGGTTGTGATATTGGACTCGGGCTAATAGATCGTGTCGTAAGAGTAATCAGGAAGGTTTATTCTATTACCTTATTATATGAGAAACATTATATGTTAGGAATCTAGTTATTTGGTAATTGTATAGGTGATGAGAATTGTCATATAAGCATGTTATATTTCTGGATGCAAGCTAATTTTGAAAGGAACATGTTACATTAGATTACCAACAAGTTAAAGCATGATAATTATACATGAATAGTAATAGCTACTGTGTGTTGGAATTATTGTGACTGAGCTCTTGTGTTGGTTGTGAATTTGCTGTAGATTGCTGATGATATTCACTGTATTTACCGTGGCAAGAGTGAAATTGTGTAGAATCAAAATTTTACTTTGCCATTAGTTGCTGAATCCTTGAAAATATGCTGGTATTTGTGTAAAAATTTGAAGGTTGTTGTCATAGTTTTAGAAGATACATTGCTGTTAATTGTGGGAATTAATTGCTTTGTACTTGATTTTTATGAGCTAATCATGACTTAAATTGTTGGGAATCTAATCTAAGCCCTTTACTATGATTGTTGCAATTGTGTGCATCAAGTCACTTACTGAATTGCACTTGTTATTGGCTGAATAGTATGATGTTCTCTTGAATTGCTAAATTCCCTTTCTTATTACTACTGCATTTATTTTCAAATTAGCATTACCTTTCTCTGGATGAAATATCCTTGGTGTGCATAGCTCTGCATCTTAACTTTGTGTGATGAGTAAGAAGAGGAAAACCTTGATCTGAAATGACTTATGCTACTGTGATCACTTGATGCATTCCCCACTGTTCCTAACGTCCTTATTCTTATTTTTGGTCACAATTACTTTGAAACATGTTGAATTCTACCACTTGAAATAAATTGTTCTTACTTGCTGGAAATTAATGACTTTTTTCTTGATTTTAGTGGAACTGCTTGAGCAATACTAGCATTTCTTGAGAAATGATAATCCTTAATTGTCAAATGAATCATGTAATTGTGAAAATTTTTGTTGTAAGTTCTCAGAGCAAACTGCTTTCTGATGCACTTTCAATGATTTCTAGCTAAATCATTTTGTTTATTGACGGGACTTTGTGTGGAAACTGTTCATGTTTAAATATTTGGTACTGAGTTGACTTGTTGAGCACTTGAGTTGATTAGTTACTTGATAACTGTGAATGAAATTGATTTTTCAGATCATGTGTCATTCAAATAAAAAAATATTTATGTACTTGAATGCTTTCTGCTTAGTTTGCTGAAAGTTGGGCGATACTAACGGATATTGAGATTGAACTATAGTTATCCCCGCTAAATGTTGCTATCATAAGATAATTGGTTGTCACTCTTTTTGGTGTTATGATGGGTATTCTATATCGATCCTTTGATAGGTCGAGTTAGTTGAAATATTAAGCATATGATATGATTGTGGCGTTGAGCATGAATTGCTGCGTGTAGTGGTTCTTGATATGGTTGTTGTTGTTGTATACTTGACTCCACTTAGTTATGTAGTGCGAGCATATTGGTTTTTGTTTTGATTTTGAGTCCTTTGAATTCATGTCTTGACGTTTAAAACTAGTTCTTGATGGTTCTGTTGAATACTTGATTTGATCTACCTATCTCTTTAGAGACGTTTGGATCACCCTCTTTATGATCTGTTTCTTTAGAGGCGTTTGGATCATATTGTGGAAAATAAATGGTTATAAACTATTATTGCGTTGGACACTTTTTGATTAAAGACCTTTGTGTTTTGTTGTGTCTTTGGATATTATGACTTGTGGGTCTTTGGACCTTCATGCTTGGTTGAGTCTTGGGATATTGGCTTACTAATTGAGTCGTTGGACAATGTTGATTGTTGAGTTTTAGTACATCGCTTGTCTTGTCGAGCCTTTAGGCATTTATTGAGTCTGCGGACATCTAGTAGATCTTTGCACCTTTGAATAGCCTTTGGGCATCTTTGATTTAGCCTATTTTGGTTAATTTTGGAGACAAAATTCCTAAAGGTGGGGAAAGTTGTAACATCACATAATTAAGGATTAATGGTAATTTAGAATTTTTTTTGGATTAATTAAGGAATTTTGGGGCCATTATAAATAAATTCATGAAAGTATAAGTATTTTGGATATTTTTAAAGGCCTAAATTCTCCCTTAAATTGAGAAAGTCAGAGTTAGAGAAATTATTTTCAAACTCAAAGAGATTATAGAGGAAGAAAAATCTTAGGGGACAGTTAAATAATTTTTTGAAATTTAAAAAGGGGGCTTTATCTTAAAGAAATATATCTTATTTTGAGGATGTAAGGGTCTAATAGTAATTTTCTTATATTATTAATTTCACTTACTTTATGTTTTATTATTAATTCCCTTTCATTCCTTCCTTCTCCTTCTCTCTCACAAACATGATACCACCACCACACACCATCCATTCCTCTTCTTTGTTTGTGGCCGGCGGTAGAGAGGGCGACGTAGCGGTGAAGCTTGCTACCGTTGTCGACGCCGGTACTAGCCAGGGAAGTCGTCAGGCTTCCTCTACCTTTCTCGTGCTTCTCTGTGTGTGTATGTGTGTGTGTTGTGCACGGTGAAGAGAAGAGAAATGGAGAGTAGGAGGTGGTTTGGGTCAGCGTTTCCGGCAGTGTTGAGGATGGCTTGCTGTGATTTTCGGGGATCTTGAGGATAAGGTAAACCTCCTATTCTTCCCTTCCATACCTTGTTCTTGATTTCATAATTTTTCAAGGATAAGATTGGTTTTGATTGATTTTCAAATTTCTGGTTGATCGGGGCAAATTGATTGTTCCCAAATGTTTATTGAGGTTATATGGTGATGATGATGTAGTTAATTTAGTTTGATTTGGTGCTATATGAGATTTTACTACTTAAAGCTAAAATAAGATAAGTTCAGATCAAGAAATCCTTTAAATATGATTTTTTGAATTTGATTTATGAATTCTAGAGGGTTGTTGGTGTTCAATGATAATGTTGGTTGAATTTATTTGGTTCTATTTAGAGTTGGATGAGAAATTGGAATTTTAGGTGTTTTAGAGGAGGAGAATGTTGCAATTGGGTATATTGAAGTTGAATGATAAGTTAGATGAGTTAAATGAGGATATTGGCCTTTAATAGGAGTTAAATGGACTCAATAAAGACAATTTGATATAATTTCAGCCTGTTATGGAGTTTATTGTTTGAAGCTTGGTTATTGTAAGATTTAAGATTGGATCCAAAAATTCTGGCTAATTGTGGTGGTTTGATAGTATTAATATGCTTAGTGATGTTTAATTGTAAAGTTGAATGATTAGGTTGTGATGAAATGTGTTGCTATTGGATTTTGGGGTATTTAAAGTTTATGAATGTTTGAAATAAACCTGGGCGATTGAGTGAATGATGATTTGGGATGAGGTGATGATCGTCTTGAGATTTATTGAGGTATTAATTGAATTCTAAGGGCATGTTTGGATCTCACTTCTGGAGGCCAGAAGTGGATCCCAAAATCAAAAGTCATTCTGAGAAAAAAAATTATGTTTGGCCTCACTTATTTTAAAAATGACTTTTGGTCCAAAATGACTTCTGCAACGTGAAAAGTCAGAAGCAAAAAAAAGTGACTTTTGGCTTCTGACTTCTGACTTCTAGTGGGTCCTACGCCTTTTGTTATGTATTATTTAATAAAGTGGGTAGGAAAATTAGACTGTTAGACCCCTAAAATTCTCAAATAAGATAATTTCTTTTAATTTAAAATTTTCTTTTTATCTCCAAAAATTTACCATAACAATTTCTAACTATTTTTTCCCACGATATACTCCTTTGAGCTAAAAATATTATTTTTTAAAATTATTTTCCTGAAAATAAGGGAGAAACTAAGCCTTTAATAAGAATATATGCATATTAGATATGTATTATTTAATGATAATGATGCCTTTTTTAGTAATTTTTCATCTAAACGTGCTTTTCAATATAATCATCCAAACATGTTTCTAAAAATCAGATTGAAAAAAAGTCACTTCTATCATCACAAATCCAAAAAATCACTTCACACAAATGACTTTTATCCAAAAGTCACTTCTGAAAAAATCATTCTACAAAAAAGTCACTTCTCCAACGGCAATCCAAACACACCCTAAGATATTGGATCATTGAGATTGGGTGAAATATTGATGATGAGCTATTTTGGCCTAGAGGCAAAATTTTGGTTATAATATATGTAGTGAAGAATGAATGGTGGTTTGAGAAGTTTGATAGAGTATTCTGGATTTAAAGAGTTGTGGCTAATCATTTGGGGTGTTTTTCTATGTATGATTGTGAGTTGAAGTTGAATTGAACAAAAGTGGCTATGTTAGCATAAATTGGGAATTTTGGTTCAATAAAGGTAATTAAGGATATGTAGTTGTTTTAAGCTTGATATGAGTTTAATTTAACTTAATCAAGCTAAATAGATGTGAATTGCGTATTGACCTTGTGTTATTGTATTCTCTGGTGAGTGTAGACATCGACGGACCAAGATGAGATCGGGATTCCCATTATCTAGTATATCTTTTGGTTGTTGGCCAATAAAGGTAACCACTTCCTTATCTTTTGTATGTGATGCATTGATAAACTCGATTGCTGGATGGGGTTGTGCAACGTGGTTAATTCACCTGTTTACATGGGTAACAGTAAACATTCACTCTTTCACTCTATTGTTTAAGAAAAAGCATAGGTTGGAAACTTGTTGGATATGTTTATTGATGTATTTATATATGTAATCATACTTGAGTATGCTTGATAAAATAGGGAAGAGAACATGTTGTTTTGATAACCAACCTGTGAAAACATGTTCAATCTGTTTGTGGTTTCATTTATATTGTGGTTGGTTAGTAGTGGCACCTAGTATGAGATTGGTTTCATCCCCATCACATGATGAGGTTCCCTGAAGGCCATCGGGTGAACCTTTTAGGCTATCTCCGATGTTTGGAACCGGTTCTTGGTGGTTCTGTCGGTTGATTGGTCATTTGTCCCTCCAGGATGTTTGGATCCCATGCGATCTGTCTCTCGGAGACATTTGGATCTCTGTGATATGTCTCTCGGAGATGTTTGGATCAAATGGTAAACGGTCTGTCTCTTTGGAGGCGCTTGGACGGTATCTCTGAAATAAAATAATAGAAATCTAAATGCATTGGCATCTCTTTTGTCTTATGACGCTGGTAGTTATATGATGGCATAATTATTCCTGTTATTTTCGATTATCTATGGATTGTTATTGTGACGGTCTCACATAACTGCACATTTACACATGTGTATACGAGTTGGATAGTATAAGAAGCATAAGTGTTACTAAGACAATTTATATCATCCTTTTATTGGTTACATATTTGCAAGTGATCATGTATCACAGAGAATGTTAGGGAAGGGGTCGCCGAACAGTACTGTCCTTGTGAGTCGACGGTGGTAATGTATTTAAATCTTGTATATTGCCAGACTTAGGATGTGTAGTATTCGCTTCCGCATTTCCATATTTTTTATTATCTTTAATTTGACGACTGTATTAGAATATATGGTATTTCTGAATATCTGGATGTTATGGTTGTACATTCTATTGCCGATGATTTTCCGACTTTTGGTTGTTGTCTGATGGTTATTTGGTTAATTCCATGCATGAACTGTTTACTGGAATTAATATAATATGTTGAATGGTTGTGCTAGTTGCTAGGTTAGTCTGTTGAAAAGGGATATGGTTGTAATGTTTAGGGTTTGTAGACTCAAGGCCCAATATGTACGTGTATCTATGATTAGAAGGTTCTGTTTATTAAACATGTTAGACCAGTTCTTTCTAACATGGTTGTGTTTACCTAATGGTGAATAGAAGAATTATAGTTATATGTTGTTTCCTGTTTGATAACCATGTTAGATTCGTCCTTTCTAACATAGTTATATTGAATAGTTGATTGATGAAATGCTAATTGTTATGGATTTTTAATAACCATGTTAGGTGGTCCTTTTTCTAACATGGTTATCTTCTGATAAATCATGTTGGTTTTGTTAACCATGTTAGGAAAGTCATTTTCTAACATGGTTTATTGTAAAAATTTTATGTGAACTTTTTCCTATCCATGATAGCGTCTATATCATGGATAGTTCCTTTAAATGTAAGTTTGATTTTTAATAACTATGATAGTTTCTTGACTATCATTGTTATGCTTTTGAAAGTATCAATCACTTTTTCTAACCACAATAACCATGTTGGATTTATCAATTCTTTTTTATCGTAGTTAGGGTTTTGCGATGATTTGATGGTGTTTTTGGTCATAAACTTTGTTTCAAATTGGATTATTTGGAAGGATTTTACACTAGCTCCGACAGTAAGCACAAAAGGAAAAAGCCAGCTAATCCTTGTTAATTGTGAGGTGGTTGCTTTTCATTTTGGTATCATGTATATTGCCACCTACACTATAGATTAGATGTGTATGCATGTTAGCTTCCATATTTTAGTCATTATTTTAGATTATTGTATCTGTTAGTAATTTTCTAAGATCAATCCCTTTTCCGGCAACTGTGTCCAAAGGCCTTATGGTGGTATCATATTTTAATGATGCATGCTAATAGCCCGCATAGCAGGTTACTTCAATTTCAATTGATGTGGTTATCATGGATGATGATTTGTGGTTCCATTAAGCATGCATGAATTTGGTTTCACATGATGTTGACATATGGTTTCATGAGTATGCTTGGATTTGGTTACAATGTTTAGAAAATTAACTTTTTATCTTGTAAGGGCATTTGTATTATGGATCTTAAATTATAATGGATTATTAGATGTTCCCAGAAATTGGGGTTATGATTTCATTAAATATGTTGTTATTGGTAGTTGGTTGAGTAAATGGTTAGTTGGTTTCAAAGAAAGGTAATGTTTTGGTTCCAACATGGTAGACTTGTCTTATTAGGTAAAATCTTTTACAACTATGTTAGTAGGAGCTTTTTCTACCATAGTTATGAAATTCAAGTAATATTCTAATAACTACGTTAAGTGATTCCTTTCTAACATGGTTGTTGTGATAATAAATAATAAAGATAACAATATGGAATAATATAATGATGAAGAGATAAATATAACATAAAATTAAATGGCATAATAATAAATAATAAAGATGACAATATGGAATGATAAAATGATGAAGAGATAAATATAACATAAAAAACTGAAATAGAAACATAAATTCATAAATTAAATGGCATGATAGTAACTTAAAATTAATATGATATGTAATAATAGAAAGGAAAATAAGATAATATAACAAAATAGAAAACTAAAATAATATAAATTGCAACATAAATAACAAAATTAAAGGTTTAATATAAGATAATAAATAAAATTAAATAAACAAAATAAAAGGCATAATATAAATAACATAATAAAAGGCACAATATAAGATAATAAAATGAAATTAAAATGACAAAATAAAAGGGATAAAATAATGTAGAAGAGCTTCTGAAAAAAAAATATAACATGTATGTGTGTAAAAAAAATAATTAGGGCCTGTTTGGTTGGATTGCATCGCACACTTGCGATGGTAATCTTTATTGCGTTGCCATAATGGACATGTTTGGTTGGGCTTATTGATAGTAATGCAGATTGCAATTGTAAAAAAGATTACACTTTTTTCGATAATGAGTATTCATACGGAGACCCTTATGAATACTCATTGCATACATGCAATGTTTCGTGAAATCTTAATTCTAACCTTAACAGCATAATAAAAAGACATATTTGCCCTCAATAAGAAAATCTTGAATAAATGTTTTTTTTCTTCAAAAGCCCTAACTTAGGACCACATACACCAGATGAGAACGACAAAAGAAGTTGAAGGCTTGATGAGACAAGTATTCAAGATTGGAAAATGACAAGGAAAATAGAACCAGTCCCATTTACTTCCCTGTAAAAGGAATTGACAACAAATCAGATTTTATGAAAAGCACAACAACAAAAATGAGAGACATAAGGTAGAAGGGATGAAACTCAAGTGTATAGCAAAAACTATATTCCTCATCCTTCGATGTGCTCGTCCTTAACCATCATGATAGAAATGGCTGATGTTGATAGGTTTGAGGAAGATTGTTGAATACATAGGGATCTTATTAAGGAGGAGGTCGCGACATAATTGGGGGAGAATGGTGAAGAGGTAAGGATCTTTCCTATATGATGGGTACATTTTAGACTTTTTCTAATTATAATTAATCATAAAAATATTTCTTCCTATCAAGTTTATAACCAACCGAACATGCTAATGGTATTAAGAATTGCATTGCACCCCATTACAAAAACAGCCTGCAATCCAACCAAACGGGCCCTAAGTAATATGTAGTGTAGTATGTTATAAATATAACATGCATACTAAATAAATATGCAACATAGTATGTGCATAAATAAACAAATATATAACATGCATATGTGAGCATATGTATTATAATATGTGGCATGATATGTTATAAATATAAATAAGCAAGATAGATAATCAGTCTAAAAACTATGTAAGCAATAAAATAAAACTGTAAAATAAAAAAGTAAAATACTAAAGGATTTGAACATATAAAAAATGATAGATAAAGAACTTAGGAATAAAAAATATGTAAACAACACACATTAATATATAAGGAGTATACCTCAAAATTTTAGAACGAATTCATGCGATAGCATATTATAAAAATAAAGAAAGGAAGCAATATCACTTTCACTTATGAGTTAAGGGTGTCAAAGTATCTTGTACATGTTCATTGTTTATAGGCCTTAAAGCATTAAAGACTACACATGTAGTTATAAGATTATAATGGTGAATCTCATCGCATTTACCATCTTAAGAGCAATTCTAGGAGGAAGGAGTTATGAACATCCATCTACTAATATATAACTTCATAACATAGTTAAATTTAATTTTGAATCAGCATTCAATTGTGAAAGTATCATAATACCCTTACCCTAACTCTTCTAACTTAACTGTACATCGACCGTCCTCGTTGTCTCGCAAATCCCCTCCATCGTTGTCGCTGCTCTCTTCTATCTCCTCCAAACCCAGAATCCATCATGCTCGGCGTTCTCTGTTCTCTTCGCCGAAAGGTTTTACCTGTTTGAACATTTGGTAAGTTTTATGCTTTAAGCCGCTCACTGTCTCTGAAGCAAGTATATCCATTAAGTCGAAATAATCTTCCACTTTCTCGTCTCTAAGCTACGAACTGCTACTTCAGTTTTAGATTCTAGGGTTGTATTGGATTTGGTTAATGTTTTGGGCCATATTTGAGGATGTGAAGGTCAGTGTTAGACAAACATTTCATAACTTAAATGCTACCTGAAGCCAAATCCTTAGGGTGGCAGCTGCTCTCTTTAACTTAGCTCAATCTTCATATCGATTCTTTTCCCAGCATTCCGCTGAACACTCTCATTTTGAATCGGAAATAATCGATTCTAACAAGATGGGGTTCATTCATGAGGTTGCAATGCCTTCTTCTGAGGGTATTGATGAGCATGATGGTGCTCAATTGGGCAATGATGCCCCTTTTGATAATGGGGTTAGTGAGGAATCTCTTGAAGAAAAAAATGGGGGGTGCAGATGGATATGCCTGTTTCTGATTTTGATCAGTAGAGGGAAGAAGGGAAGGAAGAGGTTTATGAGATTGATTCAGAGAAGTTGGAGAGTGTGTTGTCTCTTCTCCAAAGCAGCCCTGATAGGTCTCTGGAGTTGTGTCTGGAGTAATCACTTTGCTTATCTAAGATAGAAAAGAATGCAGCAAACCGCTGTCAGGGATATTAAAATTTCCTTTCCTAAGTATTTTCAAGATGAAAACCATGTTAGAAAAGAAACCATGGTATGATGGTTATTTAAACTTAGCTTAGCTATAAAATCAAAACTATGTCAGAAAAAGAAGCTACCTAACATAGTTATTAAGAATTCATCTAGTAAACTTTTGTAAGCTATGTTAAGATAAAGAGCCTTACTACTAACTTAATAACTTACTAGAAATGTGTTTTTCATAAAATCTTTAAAAACTTACCATGTTAGAAAAAGGCATAGCCTAAAAACTTATCACGTTAGAAAAAGGCATTGCCTAACATGATAACTTAAAATAAACCCATTCAATCAATCATGCCATTCATTCAAAACCTTGGTACAAACATAATTCATCCATGATCCTTATTTTTTAAAGAAAAAGGGTTTTCCAAAATTATCCTTATTTTTAAAATTTTGGTGGCGACTCCATGTTTTTTCTCCCTCCTCGGGAGAGCAGATTTTCGGGCACTATACTTAGGGAATGAACTCTAAGCTTTTGTAGGCTTATCTTATCACATGGACGAAAAGCCATTACTAGCCTATCTCATATGGACGAATATCTTTGCCACTCAATGGTCATTGAGGGACTTATCATGTGATAAAAGTTTTCTCCATGCATATACAAAAACCGACGTATCAAAATCATCATAACTCAGTAATCTATCTCAACAATACTTAATATTGGCATTTTAGCCATCGCATAGTATAACTATAGTACGCTCAACTTTTTAAAACTCATATCATTTTCTAAATCATGCTTGAATCACCACAATGCATAGTTCAATAATAAAGTTTCACATGACAATTTCATATCAACATACTCAACTTCTAAACACTACTACAGAAAACACTTTTCACGTCTCCTTTTTGGGACTTTTCACATATATTTTGGTGGGACGTGGATAGGGGAGATGTAGAAAGTCGGAACTTTTCACATCTCACATTTAAATGTGAGAAGTGGAAAGTCCTTATTGGATAAGAGACGTGGAAAGTCCAAAGTGCCCACTTTTTACATCACACATTTAAATGTGAGAAAATGTGAGACGTGGAAAGTCCCTTTACTGGAAATTGTGGCAGAAGGCCTTATGGTATCATATTTTGTTGATGCAAGTTAATAACCCGCATAGTGGGTTACTTTAGTTTCATTTGGTGTGATTATCATGTATGATAATTTGTGATTCCATTAAGCATGCATGAATTTGGTTTCACATGATGTTGACATACAGTTTCATGAATATGCTTGGATTTGGCTACAATGTTTAGAAGATTGACTTTTCGTCTTGTAAGGGCATTTGTATTATGGATCTTAAATTGTAATGGATTATTAGATGTTCCAAGAAATTGATGTTATGGTTTCATTAAATATGTTCTTGTTGGCAATTGATTGAGTAAATGGTTGGTTTGTTTCAAAGAATGGCAATGTTTTGGTTCTAATATGGTAGACTTGTTTTATTAGGTAAAATCCTTTATAATTATGTTAGTTGGAGCTTTTTCTACCATAGTTATGATATTCAAGTAATCTTCTAATAACCATGTTATGTGATTCCTTTTTGACATGGTTGCTGTGAACTTTAATTCATTGAAATTCTAGAAAAGCTCCTTTAACCATGTTAACCTTGTTCTTTTCTATCATGGTTTATTTTACAAAGTACTCTCAAAAGTCCTTTTTTCATGATAGGCTTTACTTATTTCATAACTTGTGTCTTTTTTGTTATGGATTACTTGAGGTTTTGATTTGTAAGTTTGTTATAACTTGTGTCTTTTCTATCATGGATTACTTGAGGTTTTGACTTGTAAGTTTGTTCTTTTGTAACTGTAATAGACCCCTTTGCTATTATAGTTACGGTTCTAAAGCAACTAAATGCTTTTATAATTACGATAGGCTTTTTATTAGTATTCAATTGTTTCTTTTCTATCGTAGTTATCTCTTATTAAGAAGGATTAATGCTTTAATAAATATGATAGACCTTAGTTATCATAGTTATGATTTCAAAGACTAGTAAGTAATATATTGTTTTAAAATGGTTGTTTGAGGTTAATTATGATTTCAATTAGGAAATTAGTACGATGATTTTACAATAAACAACAAAAGTAGGATCAAAATAAAAATAATAATAATAATAATAATAATAATAATAATAAATGGTAATAAAAATAACAATGGAATATTTAATAAAAAAAATAACAATAGAAAAGTAGTATATATATATGTATATATAGGAATGTGAGCATGATAATAAATAATAAATATAACAATATGGAATAATATAATGATGAAGAGATAAATATATCATAAAAAACTGAAATAGAAACATAAATTCACAAATTAAATGGCATGATAATAACTTAAAATTAATATGAAATAATAGAAATTAGAAAGGCAAATAAGATAATATAACAAGCAAATTACTAAAATAATAGGCTAAAGTATACTTTTGGTCATTTATCTTTGCATCAAGTCCTCTTTTGGTCCTTTAACTTTGAAAAGTGCACTTTTGGTCCTTTTTCGCTAACGCCGTTAGTTTCATTTAATAGAAAATGCTGACTCAGCAAATCTAAAAAGTAATTTTATAATTAAATATTAATAAAAATGGTCAAATTTTAAAATACAATAATTATTTCCTTAAAATGAAACTAACGGTGTTAGCGAAAAAGGACCAAAAATACACTTTTCAAAGTTAAGGGATAAAAAAGAACTTGATACAAAAATAAATGAGTAAAAGTATACTTTAGCCAAAATAATATAAATTACAGCATAAAATAATATAACAAGCAAATTACTGAGCGGCCTCAGTCCATTCACGCCCACTGGTTCACGCTTCTCCTCCCTCACGCTAGTCTCGAACTCGAAGAACAAGCCAGACTGAACCCTAGATCCAATCGGCTTCTTCAGTTCGAACAAGCCAGAATCCACCTTTGCTCGGCTTTCTCTGTTCTCTTCTTACAACCCTGACTCTAACAAAATTATCGTTCTAGCCGAAAGGATTTACCTTTTTGAACATTTGGTAAGTTTAATGCTTCAAGCGGCTCACTGTCTTTGAATCCAGTATACCCATTCATTCAGTTGAAATAATCTTCCAATTTCTCGTCTCTAAGCTGCGAACTTCTACTTCAGTTTCAGATTTTAGGGTTGTATCGGATTTGGTTTCTGTTTCGGGCCATATTTGAGGATGTGGAGGTCAGTGTTTGTTAGACAAGCATTTCATAACTTTAATGCTTCCCGAAGCCAAATCCCTAGGGTGGCGGCTTCTCTCTCTAAGTCAGCTCAATCTTCATATCGATTCTTTTCCCAGCATTCCGATGAACACTCTGGTTTTGAATCGGAAATAACAGATTCTAATAAAATGGGGTTCATTCATGAGGTTTCAATGCGTTCTTCTGAGGGTATTGATGAGCATGATGGTGCTCAGTTGGACAATGATGCCCCTTTGGATAATGGGGTTAGTGAGGAATCTCTTGAAGAAAAAAATGGGCGTGTGCTGACGGATATGTCTGTTTCTGATTTTGATCAGCAGGGGGAAGAAGAGGGGAAGGAAGAGGTTTATGAGATTGATTCAGAGAAGTTGGAGAGTGTGTTGTCTCTTCTCCAAAGTAGCCCTGATGGGTCCTTCGAGTCGTGTCTAAATGATATGGATTTAATTCTACATGAAGAATTTGTGATCAGAGTGCTTCAAACCCCTCTGATTGCTGGTGATAATCTTATCAGATTTTTCAGGTGGGCTTGGAAAGAAAAATCGTTTAAGGTCACCACTGCTGTTATGGAATCTCTTGTTTTGGCTGTATGCAGTCTTCTCAAGAAGAAAGAGATATATTCGCTGTGGGATTTAATTAAGGATATCGAGGAGAAAGAGAATGGGGTGCTGAATGTGGAGATTGTAAATCAATTGATAGCTTCCTTCTCAAAATTGGGTAAGGGAAAAGCTGCATTTGATGCCTTCAATTATTTTGAGGAACATGGGGGTGTGCCAAATGCGGACACCTATTACTTTACTGTAGAAGCTCTGTGCAGGCGATCATTCTTTGATTGGGCTTGGTCTGTGTGTCAAAAGATGCTTGATGCTGAAAGCCTGCCCTCTGCTGAGAAAGTTGGTAAGGTTATTTCTTGGTTTTGCAAGGGAAAAAATGCTAAAGCTGCCCACGCCGTTTATGCTGTAGCAAGAGATAAAAAGCAGCATGTACCAACATCTTCTATTAATTTTCTGATCGGTCAACTTAGCCATGAAAATGAAACTGTACCGTTAGCTTTGGAGACGTTAGAGGATATTATTAGAGAAGATAAGAAACATGCAATAAAGCCATATTCAGCTGTTGTTCAGGCCTTGTGCAGAATCAAAGATGTTGATGGGGCCAAGCAACTGGTCTTGAGAATGATTGCAGAAGGTCCACCCCCTGGGAACGCTGTTTTCAATTACGTTATTACAGGATATTCCAAAATCGGCGAAATGGATCAAGCATTGGAGATGATGAAACTAATGGAAACTAGAGGCTTAAGACCAGATGTTTATACTTATACTGTTCTTATAAGTGCCTATGCAAATGGTGGTGAGATGGAAAAAGCTCAGAAAGTCTTCACTGAAGCCAAAAAGAAGTATTCTGAGCTGAGCCCTGTAACTTACCATACTCTAATACGGGGATATTGCAAGCTAGACCAGTTTGATAAGGCTTTGGAACTATTGGCAGAGATGAAGAACTTTGGTGTCCGACCTACTGTTGATGAATATGAGAAGTTGATTCAGTCTCTTTGCTTGAAGGCTTTGGATTGGCAAATGGCAGAGAAGCTCCTTGAGGAAATGAAAGAGAATGGCTTATATCTCAAGGGTATCACTAGGGCCCTTATTACAGCAGTCAAAGAAATGGAGAAAGAGGTTGTGGAGACCAAAAAAGTTAGTTTAGTGGCTTAGCATGCCTGCTGGCTCCAGGAGGTGACATGAACTTAATCTAAAAGGCCTTAGACATGTATTTCTTTTCCAATTTTTGCTGCATTATAAGGCCTAGTTACCATTTTAATTTTGTTTCGATCTAAAGGCAAAATTATTGGTAGGAAGTCAACTTAAGCTTTGTTGGTTGTCTTTAATATTTTAATAATGCAGCTCTGCTTGGCTATGTCTCAGGGTTTTCCCCTATTGTCATTCGCATCTGGGTTACAGCTTTAGTATGAAATTTGGGATGCCATGTTACACTTCCTTTTCTTCGTTTATCTTGGACTTAGGAAATGTCAATCATCTTATTTTTTTTCATGAGTTCCTAACACACCAAGAAATGAAACAGATGAAACAGTAATGTGACAAGAAACTGTATAAATGTTTTTTAAAAAAGTGATCATATGGATGCTATACAATACTTTTGTTTCATATTTAGGCTTTCTGTTCAGTCATGATTGGTGAATCTCCAATATGCAATAATTGGAGCTCAAGGTGGATGTGTTTTGGGGAATAAAGACTGTAATTATAAATCTTGATGTGAAATCTGAAATGATAAGGGAAGAGAAGGGCTATGATTCTGAAGTCATTGATTGGCATGTTAGCCTCATAGAAATCTAGAGTTCCATGATTTTATCGTCAATGGGATACATTACTATCCACAATGGCGTGAGATAAGGAACAATTCCCCCTTTGGTCATTCTGGCTATTTTATCTGTTCCTCTCATTTTTCTTGGTACCAATTGGGATGGCTTGAGAGCATCATAATCAGCCTTCCTACATCTACTCAATATTGGATTGCTCATGACAAGAATCATTGCCGTGATATTACGTCCGATTCATTTCATGGCCTTGTAATGTTATTTATTTTTCGAAATAAAACTGACTAGTATGTATATGCTTATAGTTGATTGTTTGTCTTTTAAACTCTCATTGAACTTCCCTCTCATTGGTACTTAATTTGTCAGCATGACGTACTGTCTCTACGGAAGATGCTTTTTTGCACTCGTTTTCCTTGCATTCAAGAGGATTCAATTGTAAATTAAGCAAGAAGAATACATGTTTCTATTTTCTTTCTGTGTTGCCTATAGGAAATATGTTGTTCATCTATGCTGCGTGCCATAACATGTCATTATTCATCATTGGGAAATGGATCACTTCTGTTCATGACCAGGAAAACATTCTGGAAATATGCAGGCCGGAATAAGTGCTAGTGGTTGTTTGCCCTTGCATGTTGATAGAATTTTTGAGGTTTGATTCTTACCATGTATAATTTGGTGTAGCGCATTCTTTCATGCATCTTTTTATGCTTTTACTTGATAATATGCAGGCATAACAATATGTTATGGATCATTTTTTATATCCTGTACATACATTGTACTCCTATTTTGAAAATATATTTAGAAGTTTTTAAACAGAGACTTCACTTGTCTGGCTTTTCATACACTCACAGTGGAGGTGTTTGTCTTTATCCATTGAGAAGTAAATTTATTAAATTATTTCAGGCTATCTTATAATTGGTGAAGGAGAAGTTCCTATTAAATCTGGAAAGGGAAACATTTGGGAAAAACTAGAAAAAATAGGTGAATTCATTTTCAGTTACATTTCCACATCCATGAGCAACTTTGTTTCCTTCTTTTAGTCTCTGATGATAGAAACTGCAATACAGCATAAATGAAGACTTCCATTAGAATAAGTCTACGATCCAGCCTTGTAAAGCTATGAAAGTTTGCATTTCTATTTTGCCATCCTTAAATTTTTTAATGGAAAATCTGCTGAGGTTATCAATAATCTAACCTTGTTTCTGGAGAGAAATGATTGTTCATCATAAAGATTGACTTCTTAATCCTCCTCATTACTCATTAGCATTTATCCCTTAAAAATGAATTAACAACTGTAGAATTGCAGATGCATATTCCAACATAAGATTGTCTAAGTGTTATAGCTGTCTGTTATGAGTCTTTATGTTTGGTCTTGTAAATATTACCACTTATTACACTGTTGATAGCATAAAGTCATTTTCCATGACTCGCTTTAGAAATCAGAAATTTAATTGAATTATTTTGATTAGGACGTATTTTTTCTAATAATTACTCCTGCAATGTGTGGTTCATGTATCTGGAAATGCTACAGATGTAATCTAGTGAAGGTTATTGGATCTGTTGGGCATCCTATTCAACATACAAAATTCAAAGTTGTAGATTCTGAAACTTCTTCCACCTTGTTCAATGGGCATATAAAAAGTCAGGGTGCCACAAGTGATGAAAGGATACTATAGGGTAATTTACTTTGCCTAAATGTCAATGATTTTGGTCTAAATATGTATATTTGTTGTTTATATGTTTGTCATGAGTTTATATATTTAAATGTCCTTTGACCTTGGAAAAGTCTTGCTTTACTTAATGATTTGACCTTCGAGGATTCTCTGCTCTACCATATTGGCAGTTTTGCTGTTTCATGGTGTATTTCTTGTGTTCCTGTTGGAAGATGTCCTATCTATCGAAGGCATGTAGAATGTACTGTACCATAAAAAATAAAGAGTCTTCTTTTCCAGGGTTTGAACATTGTTTTGCCAAGAGACTGGATAGTTTTGCTGTTTCATGGTGTACTTTCTTTTGTCTTCTGTCTTTTTGAAGATGTCCTATCATTCTCTCTTGTATCGAAGGCATGTCGAATGTTTTGGAAATAGATCATTCATTTAGGATCAAGACTAACTCCTCAAATAACATTAAAGACCCGAGAAGATATGATATTTCAGAAATCTCCTTAGACTTGTTTGTGCCTGCCTTGCATGAAAAGAAAAATTAAAAATGGACATCTCTGCTCTTGTATATTGGCCGTTTTAATGTGTAATCTATCTTGCTTGCATATCTTATTCATGATACTGAATTTTCTCCCAAAATTGAAGTTTAGAGCGTTAGCTTAAAAAGGCTCCCCAACATGCGATCTGAATTTTTTTTCCTTGGTTGCAGCACATTTAACATAATATTAAAGCAACCTTTTCAGTGGATCAAGTTGTGACAGTTACATGTCTTGTGTTAGAATCCTTCAGCTAAAGGTCAAGCCATTTCATCTGTACCTTGTAAAAATCAACTTTTCCAGCTCAAGCCATTTGTATCAACTGCCTATCTTAGAGTTTTATGTTGCATTGGGTATAATAATTTTACATATATAATTGGTATCGGTGACAAAATATATCCTTGCAAGGTTGAACATGTGAAAACATAAAGCAACTTGTCAATTATAGATTTCAATAAGGAAAATGTGCCAAAGACCCACTTGGTGGCACCAAGTTTACTAGTTTAGGATTTGATTCTCACTACTCTTTGAACACTGTGCCGGAAGTTCGAAACTTAATAAACCAAAAAAAAAAAAAAAAAATGAAAAGGTAATCAGCTTATATGGTGGTTACTATTATCTTCTTTCCCTCAGGTTTGCCCTCATTTTCGTAGATTTCGCTAGTTTCAGATTATAAGTTTTGTTTTTTCAAGTATCATTCATTTTATAATGTAGGTTTCTATAATTTAATAAAAATGTGGATTATTTTTCCTTAAGAAGGATCAAAACCAATGTGAGGACAGATTTGAGAGACCAAATATTATATCAACAATATACACACACACATACATATAACTGAAGACTTGGGAAGACACATATGAGGCAGATAAATTTATCTTTATGGTATTTATTGTTTCGCTGATTAGCTTTACTTGCACCATGAGAGTGGAAGAAACTGAATTAATTGAATATAAGAGTGTCACTCAATATAACTAAACCTATCAGTGAGCATGATGTTTGTAATATCGTACACAGTAATAAATAAGTTCAAAGTTAACAATTGCCTAAAGCATTTAATTTATGACATTGCTGTTGCCGGCTAAAAAAATTATGGGATTATTGGATTTATATGCCATTCAGATATAAATTTGATCTTTATATTGAAAAATTACATTTTGGCCGTTAATTATAAAAATCTTTGCGAAAAGGTATTACGAAAATTAAATATAACCTGTTCATCACAACTACCGTTTCAAATTGTATAAGTAGTTTGAATTCCATCAACAAGAAGCTCTTGTATTTGTCAATTGGACAACTCTTAGCACAACTTTATTATAACAAATTCGCAATTATCCTTTTGAAATTTCCTTGTGAATTGTAATAGGTTTGAAAACTATGGATACTACATTTTTTTTTTTACCTTAAGAATTGTTTAAGTTTTGGTTGGCCTAATGGTAATTTAGGCTTTTTTGGCAAACCCTAGGTATTCATTGGACCTATTTGTTGGGTCTTGAATTTATGGGCTACATATTTCAGTTAGTTTTATGGCCTATTAATATCTTTAAAATTGTCATTTAGTAATGAGTCCTGCCCATTTCGTATTCTAAGCATTGCCCTTAGCTGCAATTTACTTGCTGGGTTAGGCTTAATATGTTAATGTCATTTAAATCCCATAAGAGGGGATTTGTAACAAAACAATCTTCAAAAAAATTGAAAGATAAATTACAAATGTCAATGCAGTCAGTTGCAAATAACAATAATACTTAAAATTGAGAATTTATATTTAAAACTTAAATGTCTTATTTATAATTGAGGCTTTTGAATTTGCAATCATTTAAATCTTTATTTCCAATACAGAACTAAATGTTATTCTTTCAAGACTTAGATATGTAAAAATTTTGTACATAATACCCCCTCCAATCTTAAAGGTAGAAGTAGACAACTAATTCACATAATTTATGTTAATTAACTTATATATTTGTAAGAAAATGTCCGAACTTTCCTCAAATACTCCTAATTTTAGGCATTGAAAACTTCTCCTACTAGTTGCACACGTTAAAGTGTGCAATTAATGAAGACAGTTTAGAGAAAAATAATATAATATAAACTAATTATACCTTTATATTACTTAACAGCAGTTGTCTTGTTTTAATTCTTAAATTTTGATCTTCTTTTATTTTTCTCTTTTCAACTTCATCATGTATAACAAATGACATAATACTCCCTCTAATACTAATTATAAAATCAAGTTGACTTTTTAAAAAAATTAAGGATGCAAAATAAATTACTTTAAATTAATTATATTTATCTTTTTTTCTCAAAAATAATTTATTTTACTTATAAACTAACGTATAATCAAATTAGATGTAGAATATGATAAAATCTTGAAGTCTATTTTGCTTCTTTAGTCTTCCTAAAAAAGTCAACTTTATCTTATAATTAGGACCAGAGAGGAAGGGAGTACTTTCAAAATTAAATGATAAATTATTAGTGCCCAATGCAACAAGGCAACTTAATCAAGTGTTGTGACTGTCACAACCCTTCCAAACAATCAATGACACAGTGGACACCGCAAAGAGGAAAGGCAAACGGTTTTTTTGTTTTACTTCCTAATCTTATTGTCTCCTCTTTATTTCTCTCAAACATAAATTTCATATAGAAATCAGATTGCGTTATCAGTCATCCATCATCACTGGCTATACAGAAATTTTTTTAAAAGAAAAATTCATTTAATTCAATTTAATTAAGTTTCCATGTTGTAATTCAATAGCAATTTAATCAATAAAATATGCAAAACAGGCATACCCAACGAAACACGCAGCTTTCATTAGATTTGTCTCCTTCAGAAACCATTTCTCATAACTTCCAGTCTTACCTCTATTTATGTTTAAGAATAATAACAAAAACAGATATTATCTTATTAAGCAGGGTTGGCTGAATGTTTCGCCAACTATCATTATGTTATATCAATGATCTAACTCTCAGAATAAATTGTTGATGAAAAATAGTTTTGTTCAGTAACTAAATTCAATGTTCTTTTAAGCCATGTAAAATATAATCGGTTGAATGAGTATATAGAAGATTTGATATATGTGTGAACAAATTCATGGCTTCAAGATTTTGTGTATGAAAAAAAAATAATGTTCATCTCTACTTTCATATGTACTCGACAAGGTAATAGCAAATATTATATACTCTTTCCGGTTCTAAATATAGGACCACTTTGACTTTTTTATTGTTGTGGAAATTAAAGATGCAAATTAGACCACTAAATTATAACAAATGTGATATGTAATTAGATTATAGGTTTGTTTATAAGTAGAATAAATTAGTTTTGAGGAAAAAAGATAACTATAGACAATTTAAAGTAATTAATTTTGTATCCTTAATTTTTTCAAAAAAAGTCAAAATAATCTTATAATTAGAAGGGGGAGTATTAATTAAAGAATAAAACGGAAAAGGATACGTGCAAGTTGAATCAACTTTAATATTATGTAAAAAGTTGCCCAAAACACATACGTTTCCCATGTGGATTTACGACAACACATCATTGGATTACAGATTTGTGATTTATCATTTATGTTGACTTCTCTTCTGTCTGCGAGTTCCAATTCTGGGGATACACACATATATGCATCATTCGTATTGAATCTGCATAATCGTCCTGTATTATACAGGTGTCTTTTAAAATTAAAAAATTAATTCCGTTTATCTTGTATGATTTTAACTAATTGAATTAGTTTATTAATTTCGTGGCAGATATCATTGAGTTAACCAGAATTTTAAAAGTAGAATTTTGGTCAAAATGTGAGGGCGTGTCGTTCACTGGGGTGCTAGCTTGCAAGTTAAAAGACATCAATATATGTAGAATCCAAACCCAATGTTCACATATATTTTGAAATTTTTGACTTTATTGTTTATAGTTAAGGCATCTTTTTTAAAAAGAAAGTGATAGAAGAATATTTTCATTTTATGTTTTATTTTTATAATAACAAAAAATTACGATTATGAAAATCAAACTTATAAAAAATCAAGACTATCTAATTCGATGTGAGATATTCACACATATACACACATACATCGCTGTCAACTGTTGCAACGAGAAAATGGATGTCCATTATTATCACTCCACAATTGTGCTACAATAGATTTGCAAACTTTTAATCTAAAAAATACTAGCAAAAAAGTTATGATTATTAATTAATATTTAAAAATTTCAACGTAAATTGATTGTTTTTTAAACGTTCACGCCTATTATATATGAGTATGACAAAAAATCAGTGATCAAATCAAAGTTGAATAATCAAATAATCAAGGTGAATTCAGATTAAAATAATATAATTATAATTAAAATATATAAAAATGCTCATATATATAATATGTAACTGAGAAAAGAAATATTTTAATAAAAGACATCATATTTTAATTAAATAAACATTTACGTATTAACCAACACATAATTAATCCAAGAAAACTAGTTTTTCCAACTCAAATTGACATTGTTTTAGGCTCAATAATGGGCAAAAAATTAAAAATCTAATTCAATTAACTCATCCGAAACTCCTTATTAGGTTGATCAAGAGACTAGCTCATATGTTCTTTAGTATAATCGGTCCACCAAAGCTTTAGTTTTCAATATCATGGTTTTCATCTATGTTTTTTAACCGTTTGTACCACCAACTCATATCAGTCTTGTCATTAAGAGAAGCTGAAGATTCAAAGTCACGAATATGTCCAAAATTCAAGACATAAATATGGATAACAAATAAGTGTCTTATATTACTTCGTTACTAATCTAACTTATGAAGCAATATCTGATGGTTACATGTCAAGATCAACCGAGGAAAATTCAATCCTCATTTCTAGATATTTCTTCTCTCATTTGGAATAAAAAAATTAAATAATTATTCATTAAGATGAATTATTATTCGTAGATAAGAACTATAGGTAGTTAATAATTGTTATTACATACATTGACGAAGTCAATAAAAGCCAAGAGCAATTTTGTTATTAACTGATCCATAAGTGTTTGAGTGTATTATTATTTATCAAAATCAGAAAATCTTAGTTGACTTGGAAAATAATCGGTCTTTGCCGTTTGTTTCCATTTTCCAAATGAAATGAAATGAAATGACATTTTCATTTCTTTTGTCTGCTCCCTCTTTTTTATGGTGCGTCTGACTATCATCTAAAATTTGATTTTACGCGTCAAAGTAAAACATGCACTAGGATTATAAATCGAGTTAAATGAACTCAATTTTATTTAATGAAATCTCAATTCGATCTTTATGGCTAAAAAAAATTATGTTAAAATAAGTATCTTTATCTAGCTATGGTTAAGCTTAACAATTTTCAAATCCAAAGTCCCTCATAATACAAACAATATTGGAATTCAAAGAAATCAATGTTTATATAACTGAATCTTGTACATTTTGCTGACATATTGTGCATCATACGAATTATAATCATCTGCACAATTTTCCCCTAATCTGGGCCTTGTTAATATATTTAAAGATACATAAAGACCTAATTAAATTTAAAATTTTAGTCCTCTATAAGGTTGGTTTATAATAAAGTTTTAATAATAGGACTTAGCTTTATAAATACTTTTTCAAACTAATTTACCTAACATATAAACTAATATATAACTAATGACATATAACATATGTTATAATTGAATAGAGCAATCTATTTAGCTTTATTAATATCTAAAGAATTCATCAACTTAATCTTATATTAAAGGTAGTCACAATCATATCAACGTCTCCCGTAGTATGAGATCGCATGCATGAGAATTTATCAATAAAAATCAAATTAGATAGAAGGTCTCACGACTCTACCAGAAAATACGTTAACATAGATAATATAGAGTACATTTAAACAATAATCCAAAAGAAAGTTTAAACATGTGGAAGCAAATGAAAAATGCCTAGAGTATGACAATATACAATACAACGCATATAAACGACAAAAAAAACCTCATTGTAACTTAGTAACTCTCGACCAATACCTAACCCGACATTGCTGCACTGGAACAACTGCCTGAAAAATATTGAGCAACAAAGTAAAATGAATGTCTTACCAACTCACTATCCTACTTGCCATACATATGTGTATGCTAGCAAGATATCAAGTGGGACATATACATACATATATATTTTCAATATGCAACAAAATAGCTACATAATCACTATCTATATCAAATCATAAATATTTAAAACCTTATAAATATTTTCAAAATCTTTCACAAAACCATGCATGATATCTCCTCACAATGAGGGTTAGATAATGCAAGTCATGATGACATATTCCCTACATTTAGGGAATAATAGAGAGCCTAAAAAAGGCATATTCCCTGCAAAGGATGAATTTGTTAAACCACTTGAGGAACATTGAGGGTCTTATCATGTGATAGAAACACAACTGAATGAATGCATCAAAAATCCACAATATTCAATCATAACCACAATATTATTCAAAAAAATGGTAGTTCGTTCATAAGAATCCCACAAAACATTTCCTATAAAATAAGCATTTTTTTAAGCAATTTCACATTCCTAGAATCAAATACCATAAAAGTTCACAAACTTCTTACTAACCCAACACATACATATAAGACAAGTGGAAAGTGGTTACCTCTTGATGTCAAGGGGAAATTACCACTTGTGAATTCCTCCATACTCAAACTTGAAAATTGACCCTCTACATAAATATAACACACAACACATGACTGATTGCTTAATAAAGTGACGAAACTCGATTAGGGACTTAATCCCCTCTAAAGTCCTATTTAGGTTCTTTAGGCAACGAAAATTCAATTTCAATGCCCCATTACACTAAACCACGCCCATTACATTCAAAAGTATCTATAAACCTCAATTAGCCAATTTCCAACCAAATTCTCAATCTTTACATTTAGGGAACTCTCCCCTAAATTTTACCGAATTTCCAAATTCCAAGCCTTGATGACAATTCCGATCAACTAACCATTAATTCATAATGAACATAACTTATTCAAATCCCCAACACCACCATCAATTCCTCAATCAACCATACTTTGTCAAAATTGACCCGTAAACTCAACCAAAATACCATAATTTCATACAACCCAAATCTAATCAATCCAAAACGAATAAAATCATCTAATAGCATCATTAAATTGTAGAAAATCACCTCAAATTTTGAAATCCCACTTAAACGCTAGATTTTAAAGACTTTAACTGGCCAAAATTCATTTCAAGACAAGATCCAATAAATTAAACCGATTAAAACCTTAGATTATGTCATGGAGTGATTAGAAACAAGAAAAACCAAGGAAATCAAGCAGCACTTCAAAATCCATAAGAAATCCTAATTGTCCTCCATGAAAATTTGAAAAAAAACCAAGGGGAAAGATAAGAAACCAATGGCAAGAGATTACCTAAGGCAGAATAGATCGAAAGTGCCCTTGAGGCCTCATAAAATTGTGCCCTAGCAGTTCGTTCCTTCCTTCTTTGTTACCCTCTTCATTTCTCTCTCACTAGTTCTGTTTAACTTTTGCCCGATTTTATCTTTAGTGACAGTGCCCACCGCGGCGGCGAGGTCATAAACTCAAGAAAAATCTCTTCGCTCACCGCAGCTAGGGTCATAGAATGTGGGCCTTCTTCTACCTTGCTCGCCACGACAAAGACACTAGAAATGGTCTCCTCACCCCGGAACATCCCATAATCTTATTTCATTCCTTAATTTACCTAATGATCCACTAGTTAACATGGTAATCCTCAATTGACCTAACTATATCCATAAACCATTCAACCCTCTTCAACCCAATTCTCTTAGTTCCATTTGAATTTCCCTAATCATATTCTTTCAATTCCACATGGTCAAGCAATGCTTAATCTAAATTCCACTTTCACAACACTTACAAATCATTATTTTATCTAAGTCATCAATCACCTTAATGAACATGAGATTTTCACTTAACTATTGCTAAAATATAATAATTCCTTAGCTTAAAACCTAGGATGTTACATTAGTTGTTTGATGTCTCTCAATAGAGAGATTAGATTTTTACTAGTTTGTGTTGTTCATTTGATTCCTTACTTTTCATACATGGCATTCATTGTATAACTAGACTAATCGACAGCTATTTTAACTATGTTGTAAAATATCTTTATATTTGTAACTGAGGCCTTGGTTACTTTCATCTCTTGAATCGATTCAAATTAGTATAGGATAGCACTTATCCGGTTATGAAATTAGAGGAACTAGTATTCGATTAGTTAAGGATACTAATTATTCTAACCCTTGCGTGCTTAAGAGGTCTCTTGAGCAACTTTTATGAACATGAAGCTACTCCTTATATTTATTAAAACCGATGATAGCAAATTCCATTAATTTAAGGAACTTCTTTTATAAATCCACTCATATATTTACAAATTTCATTCCTTTTGCATATAGATTACTATGAAATTATTTGCAAATTGATTCCTTGAGAGAACAAATTCAGGATAGTACTTGCTACATCCCTTAGATTAAGAGTAAATTTTGAAGAGTGAGATCTGAGGTAATAAAACTTAAATTTAAGTTACTTCAAAAACTACTTGATTGACTAAGATTAAATGAACGAGCTCTTCACTTTCACACACAAACAATAGAATAAATAAAAGTAATATCCCCTGCTTGCATATAAATGAAAGTAATACATATATATATATCAATCTCTATACACTTTGTGTTCATACCTACTGTCAACATATCATTCATGTAAGATCCTCTTTTGAATACCCTTTTCAAACCATTTGTAACACAATGACATGCTAACCATGATAGAAAGAGTTTAGGTTGCAAAGTTGATTAAGAAGACTATCATGCTTAGAAAGAGTTTTCCTTACTTTTTAAATCCTATCCATGATAGAAAAGAGACTTTCTAAACTATCATGGATATTAAAACTTTTCTCATCATTTTCAAAAGCTAACGATGTTCGAAAGAAGCGACCTAACATGGTTATTGAAACCTTTCGAAATCATTTCATTTGCTAACCATGTTAGAAATGAAACAACTAATATGGTTATAAGAATTATGTTTTACAAATACATAACTATTTTAGAAAAGACTCCTACTAACATAGTTGATAAAAATCCTTGTAAATCCTTATCATAATATAACCATGTTAGAAATGGCTTAACCTAACATGGTTATGTAAATCAACTAAATAATGAAGTCGCCTTCTACCACAACCACAACTAGCACAATTATCCTCATCACAAAATCACAATATCAAATATTACTTGGGACTGGTTATCCACCATTCTACTTCACTCACCCTTAGTCATTCACTTACCACAACCACTTTGTCCTCAAGACCATTCCACCATAAGTGATTCACATCATTACAATGGTATCCTATATTTCATAACATACCCATGACATGCTACATCTTATCATAATAACAAAGTAACCCTCATTAAACACATCAACATTGTACTTAATTGCACTTGAATATCACATGTTTTTATCCACTAAATTATGGGAAATTAGCACTTGTTCTAGGGTATTACATAGGGATTTAGGCACTTTCATAATTAGGGTCCAATAATATTGAGTTAGTGGCATATTTGTCTTAATTGGATCATTTTAGGGCATTAACTCATGCATTTGACATTTTATGGACTTGAAATACTTTACATGTGCTTAAATTTCCATTGTAGGCTCAAAGAATGAGGATCAAAGCAAGAATAAAGTAAAAATTAGAAACTTCTGCACAATAGGAAATTACTGATTAGGAAATTGGATTAAATGATTGAGCCTAATAGATTGGCCTCTAAACTTTCATAATTAGTAAAATCAACCAGAATAGGAAACTGCCTATTTTGATCAGATTGGTTGAATGGGATTAATTGGGTTTGTCTAAAATATTTTCTATTTGTATTTTGGACAAGAATAGGCAACTCTAGCCTAATTAGGGTTAAAAAGTTTCCTCATTGATTATTTTAATTACCACTTCCTATTTTGGCAATATTTCTTGAGATTGAGTGATATGGTTTTCTACAAATCTTTCCTATTTGTTAATCCTAGTCAAAATAGGAAATCGGAGGCCAATTTGGAAGGTTTTAAAGGTGCTTCTTGGGCCGTATAGTGAGGAATCCAAATTTCACTCTCCCATTATAGTGAGGAATTCGTTATGTGTTCTTCTAGAATTCATTGGTCATACCATACAAATGTGTGTGTGTGTGTGTGTGTGTGTGTGTGACGCCTCAAAGAAGGTTAAATAGGAATAAAATTATACAAATTGTTTTAAAGAGATATTTAATAGATCACTAGTTTCTCTAGTTCTACATTTAGAAAGCACATAATGAATTTACCATCATTAAAAAATTTGATAACTTATTTATAAACAGTGTGTTAATTTTTGTAAAATATTTTTTCTAATTATTTGCAAAGGAAATTATCTCATGGATAAAACTCCCTTTACATGTGACGCAAGGAAATCGGTTTCTCTACTATGCACAAAACATAATAGTGAGAGCTAATCAGATTTAAACCCTTCAGAATTGAAGATCTTGATTGCCCAATTATGATTGATTTTAAAATGATGACTTTTTAATTATATTATTTAAAATAATAGTTAAGAGATTACCCTTGGCCTAGATTTTGCATCCATTAAAATCATTTTTGTTTAATATAGACTTTTTAAAAAATGAAATTTGAACCATCTAGATCAATTCTAGAGGTTCCATATATGATTAGCTCTCCCTACTAAGCTTTGAAGATGCATCCAATATGGATAGTTTGAAAAGAATTATAACTTTGGGAGATATAGTAAATTGAGATATTGCATTTTGATCAAAACAACTTCTCAATGACCATTTTTTATACAAGAAAAGTCTAGTTGGTTTAGGTCTTGGGATCCGTCATGGCCATGGAATGCATACATGATCAAAGAGTGTTATAGAGGTACTCATTACATATCACCCACCAACAAAATCTTAACATAAAAATGAGATTTAATCTCATAACCTTTGATAAAACCTAGTCATATAGACCTCAAAAGTCTAGAATAAACTCCTATAGTATAGTGGAGCTAAATATAGGTCAATTTTCTTTGGCCTCTGGCAATTAATGGAGATTAATTTACAAATCCTGTCACAAATTAATACAAAATTGTGATTTAGAACTAATAAAACCTAATAGACTTTTTTATGCCTTTTCAATTTAAAGATGATAATGAACATATTTGAAAGTGATGAAATGGATTAGGTTGGGAAAATAAAAAATGTCAATTTTGTAGTGATTCTCCTTGAGTTTAGACTAGATTCCTTCCTATCCTGTTATGGATTAGAGTCTCACCTTGATTCAAACCATACTCACTTGACTAATTAAGTTGCTAACTAAGGATGTTTATTAAGCAAGGTATAATATTAATCAAAGACAAATTCACATTCACATATTTGAAGTCTAGCAATCCAAACATGTGGCATCTCAATTAGAAACATCTTAAAATCATTCATCTAACTCATGAATTTCAAACAACTAGATGAAGGTTCCATAAATTGAATTACAATTATCAAAATTCAGAAACAACTATGTTAGAAATCAAAGAATGAAAATTTATCCTCACATACACACAATCAAGAACCGAACAAGAACTACTTGCTTGAAATCTCTCAAATTAATGGTACAACTAAATCACAAATATGAAAGAAACAGTAGAAGGATTAAAAGGCTCCCTTGAAGATTAGAAATTAGGCTCAAGAATCTTGCTTCACTCATGGAAAATCAAAAGCTCTCAGCCAAGTATGGATGGATTGATGAATCTACAAATTGATTTGAAACAACCATTGCTATACCGTCTTGATGCTACAAAAATTTTAAATAAGCTTTGTAAGTGTACATGCCACAGAAATAGTAATTCAGTTAATCAAGGTCTTCCACAAAGACTCAAAATAATTCATAATTAGTAATTAAATCTCCTATTTCTGTTTAAGTTAAGTAAGATAGAATTGCTTTCAAACAAGTGATGAAAAATTAACTAAGATCTAACCAAGAACTTTTGTGAGGATTAAATTCAAGTGTTAAACGAAAACCCTAGAGTCACTATTCCCTTGTTTGCTTCATAGATTTTATTCCCCCTAAATTAATTATGCATTAACTTAATCAGTTAATCTAGACTTTTAGTGTCTACAAGTGCATGTCTATCCATTTATATCTTTCCCTATATTAATTATTAATGTCTTACAAATTAGTTAGATACAAATTATATTAGAAACACTCTAATTTAACTATGCAGGACTTCTAGTTATATGTTTGTACTAGATGCAAATTAGATTAAAATCTAATTTCACATTACTTAATCTCATTGTCTATTTAAAATTTCCTTTATCAAGTTCAATCATAAATTCTCTAAACATGTTGAATGGTGGCCATTTACTTAACAGTTATCACTAATAGCAATAGAAAACTAGCCACACATGTTGTCCATCAAAATCATCTCACCATAGTAAATTCAATGCCAAAATCATAAAGGAAAATGGAAATAAGAACCCATGAAATGCTTTTCTTTCTGCCATTTGTTCAATTTCTTTGCAGCAACAATGAAGAAGCTTATGGAGAGGCAGTGCGCAACAATTAGATGACTTCCTCCTCCGATAAGAATTGGACACATTGGCATCTCTCCCTTTGAGAAAAACTCTCCTGAATAAGGATTTGATAAAATTGAAGGCCTAGATTTGGATATAGATATTTTAATTGGATTTAATTGGGATTCTCCTTGATTTAAAACCCTTTTTCCTTTATTTCTTTTTTTTTACTTTCCTATTTTAATTTAAAATAAAATATTTCAAAAGAATCCACAAATAATATCTCAAATCGATATCATTTCAAATCTCAACAAAATATTTTAATTTGTTAATTAAAGACACTCCAAATACAATAAAATATATCTAAAAATCTAATAAATATGGGGAGCCATCATGTCCAAATAGCTACGGCGAAAATAAATGATGATGGACTGATTTGACCTTTGTCTAGAATGCTCCTTGGGATCAGCTAAAAACTATATGAAACCAAGGATTATGCATAGTGGCACTAAGAATGGCAATCGCACAAGAGGGGGGGTGAATTGTGCTTCCAAAAATTAAAACTAATTAATGCAACACAATCTTTATACTGGTTCGGCCAACGCTGCCTACGTCCAGTTCTCCAACTCCTCGTTGGGTTCCACTAACCACAGGTTTTACAACACAGGTTCACCTGTCAACCTTTACAGAGTTTTAGAATCTCTCTAAACACCCCCCTTACTACCTGTAAGGTTACTACCCTGTTTTCAAAGCACCAAGCTTTAGAACAACCTCAAACAGTAGAGGATTTCAATAATAAAGTTCACTTAATGAACATATTATGATAATCACTTAAGTACAAGCAAAATTACTAAGAACAATAAATACAAAGATCAGAGAGCAATGAATGTGTTCGTGAATATTCTTTGTTTTTCGTCAGTTCTTCATAAATGCTCAAGCATTGTATTTATATCTGTTCTCAGATTTGCCATTGCGTTCATCTTTATAAGGCCGTTTGAATATGGTTGTTGAGAGCTCATAGCCGTTGGCAATTAATGCAGTTACTTCATCGAGGTTAACTTTCTGCTCTAGCTTCAACTGCTCTTGCGTAGGGTGAGCTAAGAGAGATGTAGACTGAGCGTTCTGAGCATCTGTACGAACTGTACTTTCATAGCAGCTTTTTCAGTAGCGCTAGTATGCTTTGCTATCGCTAACTTCATAATGTAATTCCTGCACTTAAGCTGTTAGCTAAACAAATAATCATGTAATGCACAGCAGATGCTATCGCAAACTTAGTCTATTAGCTCAATGTATCAGCTTATCAGTTTGTTATCACAATGAGTATTCTCCTATCGATAGCTAGGTGCGTTATCGCTAGTGACCTTTGTTATCGCAAGTTTGTATAGCTATCTGAGTTATGTTATTTCCTCAAGTATTTAGATATCGATAGCTAATCCTGTTATCGATAGCAGCTTATGATATCGCTAACTGATTCCACTAGCTCAAGGACTTGTTTTATTTTTTTCTGCTAGTTGTTCTTCCTTTCATTTATCCATGTTCTCAATGAACTTCTAGCGATAGGATATTTCTTAGCGATAGAGAAGGACTTAGCGATAGATATAAACTTTGTTATTTCTAAGTCTTCATTTGCTATGGCTCTTTGTCTATTAGTGATAGAGATACACTTAGAGATAGAGATATTTATTCTAGTGTTCTGCTAAGTTTCCATCTGTTTATAGTTGAACCTTTCATTAGCGATATTTCTTTACTCTATCGATAGTAATCTGTTACCTATCAGATTTTACTTGTTTAATTCAAAGGTAACTTACACTTTATTTACTTATATTATCTATGGGGTCAGTCCTCATCAAAACTTAAGATTCTAACAGGCACAACCTCATGTCGTCTTACTTGAGGAGTCGATTATTTAAGGCCCATACTAACTTAAATGCATGAGAAAGCAAGTAAACCGGGGTTGTTCAATTAGGTAACTGATTTAACATTTGCCTAATGAGCCTTGGGGGTTAAGATCAAATTTTAATCCAAGGACTGCAATATAGGTTGCAACCCTTGGTTGTCTCACTTGAGGAGTCTTTTATTGTACCTAAACCAGCTTAATGCAATTAAAACAGTAAAAAGTATGGGGTTTTGGTTTTGAAAAGTCATTTAATGAAACTATAAAGAAAATGCAAATACTTGTTTTTGGTATTTTGGATTAAAGGGTGAAAGAATGTTTGGATTAAGAGTACTTTTATAAAATGGGTTTTGGTAATGTTATGGTGACTAAAGTGCTTCTTTAAAATGATAAGTGGGAGTTTAGTTTACCAAGTCTAATTGAAAAAATCCCCAAGCAATTACTAAGGGTCCAGTAGCACTAATTAATGACTAATCTAGCAACCACACTTTCATAGCCATTACTTAGGGTTAGTGTTAAGGTCCACTTGGATTGTGAAATGCCTTGAAAAAAATGCAATTTAACTCTCATGAAGTGCAACCACAACATTCATGCATGGAAAAAATTGACTATAACCACTAGCAACCACTAAAATGGCTATAACCGAGAATACAACCACAAGTAGATAGGAAATTGTATCTCAATCACATTTAATTCAAAGCATACACATAATAGTTCACAAATATAGATAGCAACCACATATCACATGTCTCAAATCCAAATACAAGACTAATACAAAAGAGTAAAAGTCAAATACAAAGGAAATAAGAAATTGTGAACTAAAAGCTCCCCTATGTTGGTCCATGAAGCTAGAGCCACCTTCATACCACTGAAGAACCTTGAACTTAGCCTCTCATGTCTTCAAATTTTAGCCAAAGATAGCCCATCATAGCAGTCTCCATGAGTGAGGAAGAATGGAGAAGAAGTGGAGTGAAAATGGAAGGTGAAAGATGGAAGAACAAAAAAATAAGCAAGAATAGAGATGAAATTGAGTTGGAAAATCAAGATTTGAGTGAGGAATGAAGAGAAATGATGAAACCCTGGCAGAGGCTGGAGATCATGTGTAGAGGGCTTAGAAAAATGAAGAGAGGGGTTTGGGGTCTATTTATACCCCCTGAAACCATAAAAATGAGTCTGCAGAATTTCTGGTTTCGGGCCCTCACCGTGGCAAGGTCCAGAGAGCATGCCAATTTTGGGACCCTCACCATGGCCTTGCCACGGCGAGACCCACGGCCAAGAGGGGCATTTTTGCACCTTTTCAGAAATTTTGGGCCTTTTTCGTAATTGTCTCCAAATTTGACATATTACTTTTTGGGCTTATTTTTGACATTTCAACCTCTTTCTTCAATTCTCCCAATTGACCTACAATGAAAATCAAGCATAAATGTAATATCCAAAGTCCATATTAAGAAATGCATGAGTTTATGCCTTAAAAAGCACAATTTAAGATCAAAATGTAATTAGCTCAATGCCTTGGAACTCTAAGTATACAAGTGCCTAAACTATCATGTAATCGCCTATATCAAGTGTTAATTCCCCATAATTAGTAGGTAAAAATATGTAATAATCAAGCACAATCAGAAACTTTTTTTTATTAGGGAAAGGTGCCAGTTTTTGGTATTTTTATGGTGGGAATGGATGATGCATGGGGGATGTAATGATGGATGCTCTCTTGGATTGGGGATAACATGTGGCAAGCATACTCTTGATTGAAGGACATACAAGTGAGAACAATTTGTCTTAATTGAAGGAATGGGCTAATCATAGTATCACTCAACTCCAATAGACTAATGAAGTTGCATACAACCCAACATTAACTAGAAATTGATTCCAATGGGGAGATTAGCTTGGGTCCCATCCAAGTTACTCAATACCCTTGAATCAAACAACTAGTCCTCATTATATCATAAGCAAAACCTCTAACTTGTGGAACTCTACCTAATTATACTCATATGATTAGATTAAATCATTATCATGTTTCCTTTAGGTGAGATTAATTGACAGAATTACTTAAGCACTTGAGGACTCAACATCATAAATCTCAAACCAATTAAATCCAGCCAAACAGCATCATCAAGACAAGGTATATGGGCTAAATTACCACACAAGATTTCTAGGTAATAGAATCAACAATTACTCATAAAGAAGTTGTCAAATTGAAGGATAAATGAACCATACAAGATCAAATACATAATGAAAGACATAATTCAGCAACTACATAGCCTCTAGTCTCAAACGTAAGTAGAATTTTGAACATAAGATGAACAAATATCCAAATACACAAATGGAAATCCATGGCTACATAGTTACAACTAAGAAAAACTCCTCTATAATGGAAGAAACACTTGCTTCATGTTATCCTTCACACTAAGAGAGCATCTGGCCAAATCAAGCACTCATAGAGGAAGAGGAGATGCTAAAGAAGCTCTGCAACTCGAAATCCATGAGGTCCAGATGAAGAATTGAATGTTGGAGATGAAATTTGACTTAGAAATGAAGTAGGTGGGGGGAACTGAAAATGGCATGGAAGATTATGGGATTCAACCTATGGTTCCAAAATTAGGTTAGGATGTCTTATAGGGTATATTCAGACCAGGTCAAAACATCTACAAGGTGGGTTGGGCTTGATACTCATAATATCAGAATTTGTCACACCTTCATCGTAGCCCTTGCCGTGCAGTACCCAGCAAGAATGCAATTTTTCTGCGCTGTTGTCTTTGCTGTGGAATTTCACAGTAAGGCATGATTTTTGACCTTCACTGTGGTGCTTGCCGTAGGGGGTCCACAGTAAACTAGGTTAGATTTGGTATTTTTTTAGCTTGTTCTTGGCGTGATGCTTCCAATCTTTGATCCTACAATGATAAATTCAAGCATATGTGAAGCATCTCAAGTTCAAAAATAATTAATGCATGAGTTTAAGGCCTATAATGTTAGAATTAACGTCATTATGCAATAAACTCTATACTCTTGAACCTTGAATGCCAAAGTGCCTAAACAACCATGTATTAGCCTAGAATATGCATTAATTCACCATAATTAGTGGTCCAAAACATGTAATTGTCAAGTGCAATCATGGACTAAATTGATGACATAATGATTGAAGGCAAGAAAAATGGAATGTTAATTGTGAATATTAAATGATGGATGGACTACTTCGGTTCCTCTTCAAACTTTCTCTTGCCAGCAATTTCTCTCCAATTTCTTCCTCAACAAACCCATGTGGTCTAGCTTAGCATCAATGACCTCTCAACCTTGCTCACCCTCAGGTTCCTTCTCTCTCGATTGCTCATTCAAATTTGCTTTCAGCAATCACTCTGCTTTGCTTGATGGAAATCCTTTTCCGTTGGTGATTGAATTATGTTTCATCACTAATGGGACTATCGTTCCTCTGGAATTTCCCTTCAGCACTTCATCAATCTGCAATTTCTAATTTTACCCCTACAAGACAAATGTAAAACAAGTAATGCACAAGGGTAAATCTTGAATTTCCAAAATATATCAATAAAATTCACACTTTATCATCAATTTCATCATTTAAGTGCACATCCAAATTAATTGATCCATAATGCAAATATGCTATAATTAATTTACTAATTTATTCCAAAATGCACACTTTGATATAACAAATTTATGAATTATCAACCTTGTGGGTTATAGACAAACTTCTTCTTAGTTATACCAACCTTTGATGGTACATTGAGTGCCATTGATTTATTTCCTTTCATCTGTTCATAACTTTATGTCATTGTAGATGTTGGCTTAGTATGCAAATATGGTTTTATAAAAGTAATTGTTGTAGAATGTATAGAACCTTATGCTACGTATGGTACGTTGGAAGTGATACAAGAGAAGTGGAAGTGGAATTAGGTCCCTCATTTTGCTTGTTTGACATATGTTAAATGGCTTCCACATGGAATCGGGTTTCCACAAAAATTGATGGAATTGGGTTCCACCACCCCCTTAAAGAATTGGGTTCCTCCCCTCCATGGTAGTCCACAATCTTCCTTTCTTCAATGGTTGATATCAACATCATTTAAAACAATGGTGAAGGAAGACTACGTAAGTGAAGGATGGCAGTGAATGTGGATGACTGCGACAAAAGACTTGTCTCTTAAAATGATTACTAACTTCTTGAACTCACTTCTCCTTTGATGATCCCTCCTTTATTAATCTTAGACAATGTTAAGCAAGCACAACAGGAAAATTTCTCTTCTAAAAAGCAACAGTGCTTGACCGGTGACCTTTCCCCTCTCATGCAACGGTGCTTGACCAACACCCCCCTTTCATCTTTGTCCATGATTAGAAAGCACAAACCCCTATCGAGAAACCTTCCCCACTCTTGTCTTCATTCACAATCCAACAACCCTCCACCTATTGTCTTACATTTTTTCTTCTCTCATTTCCCATCTCCTCATCTTCGATTTATAGGCAGGAGTTTATACAATTGTTAAAAATCTTTTGTTTTGGGGTTGATCATTAGTGAGATTTATTTTGTATGGGATAAAATTGCAGTATATTTCATTGTATTTCCTAATTTCACAACGAATGTTTCCTTTTTCGATGGTTTCCATTGCTTTAGACAATGTTTTTAATATATGGGGTAGGGCTACTATACTTTTTTTGGATGAGGGTGTATTAGTCTTGTAATATTATAAATAAATATATTAAATTAAAATTATTCTCAACTTGCATTGTTAAACCTTACGGACTTTAAGAGCCAGCTCCTCTTCCAATTGCATTTTCACTTCCATCGAAAACTCTTCCATTGTACCAATTAGGGCTTAGTAACTAGTTATACATGTTATATATATATACACACATAAACACACGCTCTTATTATTTAAGCAAATTCCCAATAACTCTTTTTATGGTAGGCTTACACGTTACAAATTCACTTTCTTCACATTCAGTTTAAAGAAAGGAAAGGTTAAATTATTAGAGTATATAATGCAATGCTCTCATTGGTAAATTATTTCACTTCAAAAGCATTAAACTTGTTTGATATTAGATTTTTGGCTAAAGCATGCATTTCACCAAATATGTGCTTTCACCTAGATTTTTTATACAATATATTATACTCAAAATGATCAAGGTCAAATTAAATATTGTTAGTTAATCTTAATTGAGATTAATGCTATTACTTGAAATGGTTTTATTAATTAAAGAAAATTAAGTTTCTTAATATTAACACCACCACCCTTTTTTGGCATGTTTGGCTTCTAAGCAAGCTTTAATTAAGAGCAGTGAAAAAAAATCTATAGATTTGCAAATGTTAATATTGTTATTCAATTGGTTAATACCTTTACTCACCTAGTTAAAATCTTCTCTTTGGAATTTTGAGATTCAGATGGTATTTTTCCCTTATTCCCCTATTGTGTTCCTCGTTAAGATGAATAAATTGACCTTATAATTCTTTTTAAAAAAATAAAAAGTGTGTTTATTGTCATATTTAAAATGAAACTGAAATGATTATATAATAAGACATAAAATAAAAATCTTTGTTGTTTCCTAGTCATAACCAATGTTATACTACTCCTCTTATATCCTATTTATTTATTATGAGGCAGAGAAAATGCTTATTTTGATTCTATTATATTAATTATGTCATTTGATTTTTTTATATGACTGTTATTTCATTCTTTATTAATCGACTAATCATCATGTTGACTTTGTTTTTATGGAACATATTGTATATTAAATATGGATAAAGTTTGAAAATCTGTTCATTTCTAAGCCCGAAATAATGAGATTTTAAGTTTTTGTTATTGTGTGAAACATTTATTTTTTGTTTGGAAGTGACTTATTAAAATAAGACCATAAGAGTAAAATTCATTGTTACCTGTTTTTTTCCTGAGGGTGATAAAGAGAGGAATCGTAAAATACACTTTTAACTTTAGAATTGTAGAACAAATAGAAAAAAACCAAATTTGTTGATTGAAAGTAAATTAGATATTTTTATGCCAACACTAGTGGCTACAAATAGTTAAGGAAGCAGAGGAGAGCTTTTGCCACAAATGTGGGCGTGAATAGAAGTTTACCGCCACAATACTCCAACGTCTCATTTTGCATTCCTTAAACTATGGGGCAAATTACCTAGAAGGACTGTGACGGAAGAAACATGGCACCATGAGGTTACATATTTATAAAGTTTTAGAAAAGAACAAAGTTAAAAAAAATTAAATAAACAAAAAGCCTTTCTGTATGAAGCGCAAATCTCAGTTATAAATCTTGAAAATCTATTTGTAGATCCAAAAAAGCTCAATTGTAAAAATAATAAAATGAGTAGTTACAGATCAAGCATATTGTAAAATATGACAAAATTTGCAAATTCCATAAGCTCAGTTATATATTATTGGGATAAGGGCCTAAAATGCCCCGGAAGTTTCCACCAAGGGGCACTGACTATCTGGAAGTATTTTTTTTAGGGTCAAATCTACCCCGGAAGTCGTAAAAATGGGGCAATTTAGCCCCTCCGTTAAAACCTCTTAATGGTCAACGCCTTTGACCGTTATATGTAGATGTGGCATGCCTACGTGGCATCCACATCATCCTCATATTTCCATGTCAGATTTTTTAAATAAAAAATAAAAAATATTTGCCAACTAAATTTATCTTCTTATTTTTTTAGTATGTTTAAAAAAATCTAATTTTTTATATTTTTTAATTAATATATGACATAGAAAAATGAGGATGACATGGCATGCCACGTATGCATATAACAGTCAAAGGCATTGACCGTTATGAGGTGTTAACGGAGGGGCGGTTTTGCCCCCTTTTTATAACTTCCAGGGCAATTTTGCCCTCTAAAAAACTTCCAGACACCCAGTGCCCCTTGGTGGAAACTTCCGGGGCATTTGAGGCCCTTATCTCATTAACATTTAATTGCAAACATTGAAAAATCAATTGGTTAACTTGTAAGTGCTTAAATGGCGTCATTAATCATTCCCAAAAAAAAAATTCACAATTTAAAACTATATTTTCCAATATTTCCAAATTAAGTTTTTTTAACATTTACAAACTCCTACAATCTATAACTTATTAATTTATACATCTTATGAATCTTAAAACTTAATCTTCAAGTTTATAAAGTTGAACCAATTCACAACTGGCTTTGTAGCTAGTACTTTTATTTTTATTATAGAGTCTTTGGGATTTATAATTGAGGTTTCAAAATTTACAATTGAGTTATTCATTGTAATGAAGGTCATCTTTATCTATTTGTTTTTCTGGGTTATTCCTTTTGCTGTGATTTCATAAACTAGAGTTTCTTTATGAAAATTCTATAATCCTTATGTGTCAATCATTCTCTGTGAACTTCTGCATTATGTACTTTAAATCTTTCCATTAATTCATGAAATCGAGTTTTTACAAGCATCATCATTTGTTAGTGGGGCTGAGTATTTAATGGAACCAGAATCTGAAAATTTCGTCATCAATCGCTGAGCTATCGATTATGGGAATCAAATTTGGTCGAATTAGGCTTTGCCAAGAACAAGAAGAGGTGGATTCTTGAGGGTTTGAGGGGTCCTCACTTCAGTGCGCTGCCTCTCTGGTTGGGGAGAGAGATAAAAAAAGTAATGGATATATTGAATGGTGCTGGTGTGAAATTCGTTTCCTAAACACTCTTAATTAACAACAAACCTTCTTTAATACCGCCTTTATTGAACTATGATAGGGAAAGAGTTTCACTTACGGCTATATAAGTTAGAAGAAGATTAAACTCAAAATCTTCTCTTCAAATCCAATTTAGATAACCTAACTATGATATAAACAGAATCTCCCAATGAAATCAAGAAAAGCTATCACGGTTAGAAAACATTCCTTCTAATCATAAGTTAGTTTATCTATGTAATTGCACTTGACTATTACATGTTTTTGTCCACTAATTATGGGAAATTAGCATTGGTTATAGGCAAATACATTGGGAATTAGGCATTTTTACACTTAGAGTCCAATATTATTGAGTTAGTTACATATATATCTTAATTGGGTATTTTAGGCTCTCAACTCATGCATTATATATACATTTATGGACTTGATATACTTCACATGTGCTCTAATTTTCCATTATAGGTGCAAGGAATTGGAGAAATGACAAAATAGTTGAAAAAATAGTAGGTTCGCCATGGACTCCCACAGTGAAGCCTAAAGCGAAGAGAGAAAACTGGATTGTCACAAGTCTGACAGCAAAGGCCACAGCGAGGGAAGAAATTGGTTGTTCACCATGGACCCCCACATCGAAGTCCCAATTTCTAGCCAGATTAGGAAGTTCATTATTTTGACTGTTTGGATGATTAGGAGTGATTGGATTCCGTCTAAACATTCCCTAAATGATGTTTTTGACCTAAACAAGTAATCTTAGGCCAATTTGGAAAGTTTTCAAGTTGTCTAATGTGTTGAATATATAATCCTCTGAATTCCCAATTAGAAGACCATTTATTCATTCTCATCCACCCAAGTCCGAATTCTCTCATCTCCTGCACGCTCTCTGCATGAAATTCACTCTTCCACTTCCATGGATTCTACCTATCAAATTCAGCCTATATTGATTGGATAAATGAGTGGCTAGGTACCTTTGTGGGGATCTTGATAGAGAAAGGCAACTAGAGCTTCAGTATCTTAATTAAGGAGTTATTTATATTTCTTTTCTTGTCTACTTTTGTTAAAGTATTCTAATTCCTTTAGTTTTGGCATATGTATTTATTGTTAGAACAAGCTTGGCTTTGAATTTCAATATTTTGCTTATCAGTCATGCATGTAATCAAGAGATTTCTTTTATGTGTAAGAACCTAGTGATTATTTCATGGCATTATACAATAGGTGTGTTTGAATTTCTATCTATTTTGAATTGCTAGTATATGTTGGATGCATATGCGATTGTATGAGTGTTTAGCCATTAGGTCCAATATTAGAAGGTTTGATTTACTTTCAATAAAAGCCTCTTTGCATATATATATCATGATTAATCACTACCAAGTTGTGTTTAATGATTGCCTATTTAATGATTGAATGAGCGATACACCAAATTAATTAGTTAATTACGATAATTAGGCTAGAGCAATGGCTTTAAGTTTTTACCTTAGAACTTGGATCTAGGACTCCCATATCATTCTAGAAGCTAGGAAGACTGCCCAATTCATCAAGAGACCCATATTTATCTCATAAGCTTCACGTCCAATTTACTTGCTTTCTTATAAATAAAAAATCCCAAAAAAATTAGTTTAGTTTTCTCTAATCAAAATCACAAAGCCCCAGTTTTATAGCTTTTCATGCATTTAGTTAGTCTAGGTGGTTAGTTAATCGACTCCACGTGAGCTGATTTGAGAGAGCCCATCTTGTGCAATCTTTGGTTAATTTAATTTTGCATTTGCACCCTAAAGCGAATTAGGAAAGGTACAAATCATTATGATAAGAAAAGAGCTTTACTAAACATATTTAAAAACCCTATCATAGATATTAAAACGATTCTAATTCTTTTGAAATATTAACCATCTTAAAAAAGGGGAAATGCTATCATTATTATTAAAAATTCAGCTTTGAAATTTAACTCATAACTATATTAGAAAAGAAACCACCTAACATAGTTATTAAACATTTTCCTTACAAAATAGTTTACCTGACTATGTTAGAAAAAGAACTTAACCACTGACATAGTTAAAAAAGAGACTTCACAAATACTTAAGAGATTAACATGTTAGAAAAAAGCTAACCTAACATGGTAATTAAAACAAAATTTTCAACAAGTATGCCTTTCCTTTCCAAAACTTTACACAAAATAACAATTCACCAAACACCTTTACTTTCAAAAACCTTGACAAATCTTAACATCCAAACATAATTCAATTTCACCACAACAAAAAGGCCTCAAGCCACTGCAGGAAAGACAATTGACTCAGAATTAACCACATCAAGAAGGGCCTCCGGCCTATTAAAAATAATCATCTCAAATATGTATACACAACCAATCGAATGCTGGAAGGGTGGCTGGTCTCAGACAACAATTGATAACTAAAGGCACTGGCATATGACTAGTAGTTAACACAATCATTTTAAAACATTTATTCAAATACTGAATTCAATTTGAAACATGTGAAAGCTAAAGAAATACCCTAAATTTGGAAATATACAAAAACATGCATTATATCACCGGAGCAAGCCTCACTTAGCCTGGTAAGTGTCAACCGGTGCATGTACTATTTCTTGAAAAATGTTGAGCGACTGGAGTGAGACAATGTCTTAGTAACGCATTACCTTACTTGTTATACATGTGCATGTGTGCTAGCAATGTGTCAATGTGAGACCTGTACCAATATGGTACATTCGCAAATATGCACAATCATCAAATCACATATACAATTATTTCCTTTTCAAAATTGTGTACATATTAAAATAACTTAAGCACTTAATCACACATGCTCTCCTCATTTAAAGGGAAATCTTCAATGGCTGTTAATGGCTTTATCACGGACCTGATCACATGATAGTGGTAATCTTTATGCATATGTAACAACCAATAACTCATCTCAACACAACATCAACACCTATCTCAACAATATATCACAATGACATATTAGTCATCTCATAGTTAAACTATGGTATGCTCAACTTTTCAAAACACATATCTTTTCCAAATCATGCTCAAGACCATATCAACCCATGGTTCAATAATAAAGTCTCACATGACTATTTCATATTAACATATTCATGTCCAAATTCATTCACAAATATATGTACTCATATTTCAAAATCATTCAATAAACACTTTCTAACCCAACACAGACACACACACAACAAGTGGAAAGTGGTTACTTCTTTGGTGTCCAAAGGAAAATTACCACAATTCTGCCTGTTCCATGTTTAACTCAACAAGTCAAGATCTACACAAAATTCAACACATCACACATGATCTGCATGTAATTAAGAGATTTTTTTTTATGTGTGAGAACCCCAGTGATTATTTCTTGGTATGATACAACAGACATGGTTGAATTGCTTAACTACTTTGGATATTCTAGTATATGTTGGTGCATGTATATTTGTTTGTGTGTGTAGCCACTATCCAATCTTGGAAGGTCAATTATACTTCCAATAAGAGACACTTTGCATATTTATCGTGAATTTTCACTGCCAAGTTGGAATTTAACAATTGCTTTTTTAATGATTGTGCAAGCGATGCTCCGAATCAATCAGTAATTAGGTTAATTAGACTTAAGAAATTGCTTTTGGTTTATACATTTGAACTTGGAATCTAAGACTCTCAAATAATTTAAGAAGCTAGGAAGGTTCCCAATTTCATCAAGAGACCCATTCTTCAAATAGTTTTCAAAAATTATTTTATTTGCATTCCCTAAATCTAAAATCACAAAACAAGTCTTTTACCTTTCTTGAAAATCAAAAACATCAAACCTCAATTTTTATTGTTTTTCATGCATTTAGTTGTTCTAGGCATTCAATAAATTGACTCCTCAAGTGAGACGACCCAAGGTTGTACCACTTTGTAAATACCTTGGTTTATTTAGTTTTTCATTTGAGACCCCAAGGTGTATTAAGAAATGCTCAAATCAATGGCGCCGTTGTCGAGGAGTCATTTTTTTACTCCTTAGGCTAACTAAGTGTCATTAATAATTTACAAGATGTGTTTAGCATATTAGGTTAGTTTTAGCTCATATAGTTGTATTTAGGTTTTTAGGTAGTTGTAAGTTGCATTTGCATTGTATATCTTGAGAAAATGTTATGAGTGTAAATAGATGTGGGAATATAATCACTATTTCTTGAGTTTCTAAGTTATGTTATGAGTGTAATTGATGCATAAGGTTTTTAGAAGTGCTTCAACTATAGCATTGAAGTGAAATTGTATTTTGAATAAAATGTTTATTTAAGATGGATTGTAGAATGATTTAAATAAGTATACAAAAGAATTTAAAGAAATGGACCTTTTACCTTAAAATAAACATTAGAAATCTCATACAAAAAGTTAGGTTCAATAGTGATATTAAGATGCTAAAGCTTGAAGCATCTTCTTTGGAAGTTATTTAAAGATTTCGGGTATGAGAAATTCATTGTGTAAAGATTTAAAGGTAAGGATTTATGAAGAACTACCATTATTTGTGGTGGTTGGTGTGAATAAGATATACGATGTATTCTTTAAAAATTTTATTTTTGTGTTTGAGGAATTGAGTTGCAAGCTGTAATTTAAATGCAAGAAAATTGTTTTGAGCTTAGTATTAAATAGTTGGATCATACAAGGGTGTTTCGGAATAAGGGTGAGAATTTGAGAGTTCTGATTTTGGAACTAAATGTAAGGTAATTGATGAGCTTGATATGGGTTATGTTAACTTAATCAAGTCTAGGAGTTGTAATTTTGTACCTAAAGCACCAATTAGGCTTTAGTGGGGAATTGAGTCCAAAAGTGGAGATTAATTGGCATTTGATTTGTTATTAATCATGTATACGTGTGTGTTATAATACTATTTGTAGACTCTGGTTCTTGGCATTGTGCATGAGGGTGCATTATTGTGCATGAGGGTGCATTTACGGTAATATTTGGTTTGACTCCAAAGAGGTAACAGTAATTACTTGTTTTATGTGTGTTGTTGATAAGAGATTTTGAACTCTCTTACAATCTTGGGTTTATTGAAATGATTATATGAATGAATGAATTTAAACTGATTATTTTAGTATGTGTAACATCATATTTGGAAAAGTTATATGTATTGATTTGAAAATAGTGCATGTCAAACTTTTTTGGCAAATGGACAGGCCACATGCCTATTTTTGGTTAATGTTGCATCATTGTGATTATGCATGAATTGGTTGGTAGTTGGCACACTAATGTATTGATTCAGTTTACCATCACGTGATGAGGTACTCTGTTGGCCTAGGGGGACTTATGATACTACAAGAAAAAAGTTGACCCCTTATGATTCCAGGATAGGAAGTAGACCTTGACTGTTTCCACCCAGTCTCGTAATCATAGAGGACAAGCCTTAATAATATGCAAAACGATCGTGTTAATCTTTATGGTTGTTCCTCCTTAGGGAGGTGTTGTGAGACATGTATTTTTAAACCTATTTGAGAATGATTATATATGCATAATGTTTTCAATTGATTTCTGGAATTGATTATAATGTTGCTAATTTTTTATCTGTACATGTTTGAAAATTTATATTGTGTAGGTCCCAATTAACACCTTACCAGCACACAAGCACATGTAAGGTAAGTTGGAAGCACGTTACTAAGACATTGTCTCACCCTATTTGCTCCATATTTTTTAGGTGCTAAGTTCTAGTGTGGATCCAAAAGGAAAGAAGTTAGTTGCGACTCGCTAGTGTACAATGAGGTCCTTTTTAGCGTTTGCAATTGATATGTATATTGCCATATAGACTTAGGCATCATTATTTTGCTTCCACTTGCTTCTTCTAAATGTATGACTAAATGTCTGTTTATTTATACTTTTCTAAGACCGGTCCATTTTTGGCATGAAGGCCGGTGATTGAACCCAAATAATACATGTTTTCATCCACTAATTTTGGGGTATTAGCACTTGCTCTAGGCTAATACAGAGTAATTTAGCTACTTTTACACTTATGATCCTATTGCATAGAGTTAACGTCATTTTGATATTAAATTGGGCATTCTAGGTTAAACTCATGCACTTGTTAATTTTGGAATTGGGATATTACAGTAGTGCTTAAATTTTCTATTGAAGCTGCAAGGATTGGAAGATTGGCAAAGCAAACACAACCACTTTTGGACTAAATCTTTTGTTCCTTTCTTTATCTCTTTGAATTAAGCAAAAAGGGTGTGTGAGTCACAAAATAAAAGTTTGAAATACCCAATTCACCCGTTCTCTTCTGCATTTATTGCCACTTTCATTCACCATGGCAAACCCTCGAAAAGTTGCCCAAAAATTCAATCAAAGCCATGGCAAAGCGACAATGAACCCTCGATTTTTCCATATTCCTAGGGTTTTGGCCGGATAAGGACCTAACCCCAAATTACCATAATTAGTATTCTCAGGCCAAATTCGTACCCTATGTTGATTTTCATGTTCATCTACTTTCTCTTTCGAGCTCTCTTTTCTCCTCTCTGATTTCTCATCATTTCTCTACCAAATTCCACCTGAATCTGAGTTTCCTTGATATTTTCGTCATCCTCCATCAATTTTCGGCCAGACCACTACAATTGCATGGAGATTCAGAGCCAAATTGCTGTTAGTTCATGTGGAATCATGAATGGCTAAGCTTCTTTAGGATTCTTGATGGGATAATGCAACTGGAGCTTCAATGGACAACTAGGGGAGTTTATTAGTGTCTTCTCATGTCTAATTCCATATATGCTTTCATATTCTTCGTGTTTTCATATATGTGTATGGTTTTGAAAAAAGATGCATTATGATTTCTATGCTAATTGGTAGAATTCTCTCTGTCTTACTTGTAATTAAGCATTTGCTTTTGCAATGTATGAACCTTGGTGGTTGTTTACTTGATATAATGCTATAGACGTGGTAGAATTGCTTATCTACTTTGGTTTTGTAGTATAGGGTTAAGGGTAAAAAATGCACATATGATTTTTGTCAAAAGTTCATCCAGCACCAAATGTTTTATTTTGGACCAAAAATACACATGAGTTTTCAAATTGGATCAAAAGTCATATTTACAGTTATATTCCAAAAAAAAACGCTTGATGTTGGATGAACCTTTTTACAAAATCACATGTGTATTTTTTACCCTAATTTTACTGTAGATGTGTATTTTTGATCCAATTTGAAAAGCCATGTGTATTTTTGGTCTAAAAAATAATATTTGGTGCTGGATGAACTTTTGACAAAATCACATGTGTATTTTTAACCATTAACCCTATAGTGTATGTTAGTCCATGTGTGTTTGCATGTGTGTCTAAACACTAGAACCATACTTAGATGGTCAAATTATACATCTAAGAAGAGACTCATTGTGTTTTTTTCAAGAACTTACACTACCAAGTTGGTTTCTAACAATTATTCAAATTAACAATTGTGGAAGCAATACGCCAGATTAATTGGTAATTAGAATAATTAGACTTAAGCATGTTAGCTTAAGGTTTAGTACTTATGAACTTGGATTTCAACTCCCGTATCATTTTGTGAAGCTAGGAAGGTTGCTAATTTCATCAAAAGGTCCATTTCATTAAAAGAGTTTTCAAATCACTTTTACTTGATTTCCCTAAATCCAACAAAACACAAAAACAAGTATTTTGTCATTCTTTAATAAAAAATTACCACAAAGAGTTTCTAATGACAAAACCCCAATTTTTACCTCTTGTCTTGCACTTAGTTTAGCTAGTCATTCAATAAATCGAGTCCTCAAGTGATATGACCCAAGGTTGTGCCACTACGCGCAATCCTTGGTTAGATTAGTTTGCATTTGACTCCAAGGCGCATGTAGAACTAGGTCAAATCAACCGAAGGCCTTCTGAGATATTATGTTGATTTGTATGATTTCTTATGGCTCCGTTTTGAAGGGTGACTTTTTTTTCTTTCGGAGTTGATTACCATGAGTTTGGTTGGTATTGTTGAGGTTAGTATGAACCATATAAAAGTCAACTTTCCAATGATGTGAGAATTTTCTAAGAGCATATATGAGATTTATTATCATTGATATTATTATTGATGTGTTTATGAGTGTATCTAAGGAATTTTCAAAGAAAGGCATAATTGTAATTTGTAACTTATTTTTTTAATCACCATGTTAGATGAGCCTTTTCTAACATAGTAAACTTGGAAAAATTTTAAGGAAATTATTTTATAACTATGTTAGTTCAAGAGTTCTAACATAGTTATCTTATTTACACTCGATAAGAGTTTTAGGAAAATCTTTTATAACTATGGTAGCTAGAATAATTCCTTCTAACATAGTTGTCTTACTTGTATATTTCATTTGGTTTCAAATAACTATGCCAGCCAACATTTTCTAACATAGTAATTACGTTTTCAAAATGTAACTTTTGAATAACCATGTTAGTTGCTCCTTCATCTAATGTGGTTATGCATAGCAGACTTTGAAAGATGCGTTGTAAAAGAAAGCTTTGAGATATGGTAGAATTTTTATAACCATGTAAGGTGATGCTTTTCTAACATGGTTGTGATTTTCAAGAAATTACAAGAATCTTTTTCTATCCATGATAGAGTATTTCCAATATTTCTAGAAAGTTCCTTTTCTATCATAGATAGTCCTTGAATGATTAGCAGAAGACTTTCCTAACTATGATAGTATCTCTTGTCTTACTTGGTAAATTGTTTTCTATCATAGTTAGGCAACTTTACTTGAATTCAAAGGAACTATTAGTTGAAACTTTTCTAACTATGATAGTGGATTTTATTAAGTAACGTTATTTTCCTATCATAGTTAGTTTGACTAAACGTGATTATGTGAGAATTAGTGGTTAATAAAGGGATTTAGAAAACAAATATTACAATTGAAACAAGAAAAGTCAAAGAACCTAAGCCCTTGCTTGGATTCCCCATGAAACCTCAAAAATCCACCATTGATCGAAAACTTTGAAAAAGTGAAGGAAAAGGAAGAGAAATGGAAGGAGATGTGATTACCTAAGAGACTGGGGCTTGAAATTGACTTGGAAACTCCGAAATTCTGTGTACTTACAGAGCACTCTTCACTCTCTCGCCTCTTCTCATAAACCCTAATTTCTTTCCTTCAAAAACTTGGTACGACCTATTTATAGGTGTTAGATTTTCGGGACTTCACCTTGGGTTCGCCACGACAAACTCTTCATGATCCTTCTCTGGATCGTGACTTCGCCTTGGGTTTACTACGGCGAAGCTACGGTGAACCTCCCACACGAGCCTTTGGCCTGAAATTTCCATTTAGTTCATCATGGGTTCGCCATGGCAAACTCGCCCAAAATACTATTTTCCATTCAAACTCTCAAATAATCCAATATTAACTCAAATCACCTAAATCAACCTCAAATTATAAATCATCACCTTTTCATTATCATCATACACTCAATGAAGTCCACAAAAATAACCCAAATATCATTACGTATTGTTAATCCACATTAATTAAATCTAAATCATTCCACTAAACATCAAATAGAAATTTAGGATGTTACACTTAGTAGGTGTCAAAGTTTATTGTGTATATTAGGACCCCACCTGCCATATCTTTATAGCTAAAGGAGAATTAAAACACAAATGGCCATTACAGGAAAAAGAAACTTTAATCATCTTATTTTTTACAGTAAGTGACATTTACACTTATTTTGAAAGTTCATAATTACTCTTGCTCAACAAAAAGAGTACTTGATGTTGGGCACATTTTTAAAAATATCACATGCATGTATACTTTTACACTTTAACCTTTAAATATATTATATATTATTTTTAAAATGGGATTTTAGTATGTGATCCTGATAGACCACTGAAAAAAGATTAGTTTAATTACTAAATATATATTAAAATGGCATCTGTTGGGACAGTGATACCCTCATCAATGGTCTTTTCAACTCCCGCTATGTGGGGAAAGAATTCTTTTGATGTTACATATATCGACTTCTCCCTCCCTCCCTATATATGTTTATATTGCATAAAACTTAAACAAAATCAAAGTGTCCATAATAGAACTATATTATGACTTGTTATAAATTATATATCTTATATTAATTAATTAATTTTCAAATAGTGCATAAAGGCAAAGTAAATTATTTTTTAATTTTATAATAAAAAATTATTTATTATCTTCACACACACATATGGCCTTTCAATCATGTATTTAATACCACACATATATCGTACAAGTAATTATTATTTTGAGTGTTTTTTTTAATGGTAAAGTGAATAATTGATGTATAAAATTATAGAAAATTAAAGTGACTGAAAATCAAGTGAGTAATTAGGGAATATCATTTCTTATTTGCATGAAGAGGGAAAGCATTGAAGATCTGCGTAAGTTAAATAAATGAATGAGTGAATGGTCGTGTCATTGTGGGGAAATAGAGTTAAACAACTTTTATTATTGAAAGAAACTAAAACAATGATTAACAGAATCATTATAAATTAACTATATAAATGCTAATGTTTCAGAATATATGCATAAATTATTAATAACGAACGGAGATATATAGCCATACAAATATATGTGTTTCGGAAATAGTATATAAATAAATAACTATGAAAAGGATATAGATGTGGACATTACCGACCCACCATCCGAAAACAAAGATACTATTCAATGCCGTTAACGTTATCATATAAATTCATGTTAAGTTGAATCGAACATCCAACTACAAAATTATGTTACTTTTTTTAACATATACAAAATAAATTACTTCATCCGGTCAATAATATAAAAGCTAACGTAAAATTTTTTTTTTTTGTCCACATTATAAAAAAGAGCATGTAAAAATCAAGACAATAAATATTTGATTTCTATTTTCGTCCTTCATATTAAAGGTAAAGAGGGGGTGTATGATAAATAATATAAGGGTAAAATTGAAAAACTACAATAATTTTACCTATAATAAATTACTCTAATATATTTCTTTAGTTAATACAAAATGATTGACTACCTTTTATAATGTGAACCAAAAAGAGTATATGTTACTTTTAATCATGATATTAAAAACTAATTAACCCGAATGAGTTAATTCGATTAACGAATCAGTTAACCAATTCTCTAGCCAATTTTTTTTTTTTGTCATATTTTCTAACCAATCTAGTTAAGAGTTTAGATAAGTTAACCAGATTGGATTTACATTTTTAAAATAAGGTTGTCATGAGTTAATAATTTCACTAGATTTATGCTTTAGTAATTCTGTTTTGTTGAATTATATGTGATTTATACATGATGAATATCTATTTTTTTTTTTTTTGGTAAACTGATAAATATTTAATTTATATGAGGAATAATGTATTTTATTTTATTTTTTAAAATAATACTCTTTTCAGTATGAAAATACAAATATTTTTATATCTTAATTAAATTATCTTATTATTTTTTTGTTAGAATTAAGGGTGTTTTCAAGTCATTTTTGACTCTAGACTACAATTTGTTCAGGCCTAAAGCTCAAAAGCCTTTCACCTCACAATAAGTACGCTTCGCATAATTCGAATCTGCATTATCCTCCAGTTAACTATAGCTTCACCTTAATTCACAGACAATTTGGCAATAGAGTCGTGAACGTCGGCTGATAGGTTTTATGACAGATTTGGTATATTGTTGGCAAAAAAAAAAAAAAATATGACAGATTTGGTATTATTTAGTACACCCTCCTGTCCTAATTATAAGATCACTTTAACTTTTTTTGGAGAAATTAAGGATATAAAATTAATCACTTTAAATTGTCTATAGTTATCTTTTTTCCTCAAAACTAATTTATTCTACTTATAAACTAACATATAATATAATTACATATGACATATTATAATTTAGTAATCTAATTTGCTTTCTTAACTTCTACAAAAAAAAAAAAAAAAGTCAAAGTGATCTTATGTTTATGACCAGAAAGTACATTTCTTGTTATATGTACACATACTCTAAATTATACTCCTCATATGTCCTAAGGAAAACTGGGGAATCCATCAACAGAAATTTTATGAGTGCCAAAAAAAGAAAATCAATATAATAGAAATATTATTAGTCACGGTGAAAATGACTTGATAAATTTTTATACAAAAGTAATAATGGTACTGTGCAAAATTTGTCCACACAAAGTATCATTATTTTAATTCAAGTTCTTCCCACCAATAAAATTTTTAATGGGATATTTTCCCTAATTTTCCTACTATAATATATATTTTGAAGTTTTTCATAATTCTTAATATACACCAAATTACATATATGAAGCATTTGTATGTGACTTTTTGGACATCGAAAAATAAAAAACAAATTGACAAAAATCCCTTTAAAAATGGAAAATGATATATCAGTCCCTTTAATTTAAGAAAGCTCAAAGAGACAAATATGATATTTTTATATATTACCCAAATACACAAATGCCTTTATCAGAAAAAAGAAAGTGTTGAGGTTCATAACATGTGACTTAAATCATTATGATAATGATGAAAAATCCTTTTTTGAACTTATGAAGAATATTTCTTAACATGTGTCTTGTCAACTCATAATGGAAAAGTTGTAGTTATAAATTATTAATATAAACTTGAAAATCGTTTTAATCAGATAGAAAAATCATATTTGAATTTGTGAATTGTTAACATGAATTTGAAAATCTTTATAGTCAAGTTAAAATTTTAAATGTTAAACTTGTTAATACATATGATGTATTTGACAATTATAGGGGTATTTGTATATTTTTGTAACATGTAGAAATCTTATATTCCTTCCTGAGAATTGTTGTAAGATTTTTCAAATTGAAGAGATTGATTTGTCATTTTCCATTTCCAAACATATTCTTGTAGGATTTTCTCATAAATCAACATTATTAATTACTTTAAAGCTATACAACACACACATATTGTTTTTCAATATATTTGTTGCTACCTTCCTTCCACGACCCTTTCAATCTAAACATACGTTATTTTCTTTGCCATACAATTACTATACTTGGTCCCATAATAAATATTTAATAAAAGACAAGTTTTAATTGTGGTTGAAATTGTATTTATTTAAAGCAAGGCAACTTGACCTATCATGCACAACTTGATGATACGTGGACCTTAATTAAAGAAAATTCCACACAATATGTAGAAAAATTTTGGGGAGGGACTTTATCAAGATAGTCTAGCTAACTGGATTTTTATAAGTATTAAATTAATTAACTGGTCAATGCAATTAATAAATTTGTAACGAATTGAAAATTAATTATATATTGATCCCTTAACTATAAATTTGTAAATGTAAAATCTATGTCTCTGAATACGACGTGATTTTTATATGCTTATGTATAGCGAAATTTTTGTCATTTTTCAAAAAAGTAGAAATCCATTAATGGATGCATGTAGAATATTCAATTTTGAAAGGGTTAATATTTTAGTCCTTAATTTTCACTCAATTTTAGCTTTAGTTCCTAAACTTTTAAAGGTTTGGTTTTTGAACTTTTAATCAATTTTGATCTTGGTCCCCCTAAACTTTAAATTGGTAGTTGTAGTCCCTGAACCTTGTGCCATTTATAGCTATTTATCCTTGATTTTTCAAGTTTTTTTTTTTAAGTTCAGGGATCAAAACCAAAATTTACTAAAAGTTCAAAAATCAAAACTACTGATTTTAAAGTTCAGGGATTAAAACCAAAATTGACCGAAAGTTTAAGGATCAAATCTACTAACTTTAAAGTTCAGGGATTAAAGCTAAAATTAACTAAAAATTTAAAGACAAAAAGTTGTATTAACCCATTCCAAAAATTAAGTAGAGAGAAGAAAGAAGGTTTGTTATGGCCGGTGTATAATAGTAGGTAATAACTAAAAGAACCTTGTTGCTGATTTTGACCGAGAAAAAGATATAATTGTCTTATATGTGACTGATGAAAAGGTAGGAAATGTTTCTATTTATACGCATACACGCATTAAATATCATATACTCTTTTTTTTTTTTGATAAATTAAATATCATATACTCTATTTCATCATAAACATACGATTTTCTTGATAATTTTTTTAATATGCACAATCAGTTCGGACAATTTAGGGGGAAACTAAAATTTTGGTAAAGAAATTAAATTAATGTCTAATATTTTAAGCCAAAATAACCCTTGTACTAACTTTTATATACTCCCCCTTATCCTAAATTTAAGCTCAAGTATGACTTTTTTGTTTAGAGATTAAGAATGTTAAGTGAATCACTTTAAAATATTTTTATTTGTTATTTTTCTCAAAACTAAATTATCTTATTTATATACTAACGTGTAATTTAATTATATGTAACATATATATCATATTTAAGTGTTCTATTTAACTTCCTAAGTCTCCACGAAAAAATTAATTTAATCTTATATTTATAATTGGAATGAAAATATATATATATAGAAAATTGGACGGATCCGAATATTAATTCTCTTCCGTAGGTTTACTTGTCTGAATTGTTAAGTGGACAAACCGTAGCTAGGGGCATCTCCACTCTAAGGACGTGTATGAAAATGTGATTAAAGAGCTACGAGGAGGGGTAGTGATGATCACCACACTAATTAGTTAATTTAGGCTTAAAATTGATAATATATTAAAAAAAACTAAATATATACTTCTAATTGTTACTTTTTATAGGGTTAAGGATAAAAAATACACATGTGATTTTGTCAAAAGTTCATCCAGCACCAAATGTTTTTTTTGGACAAAAAATACACATAAACTTTCAAATTGGATCAAAAGTCACATTTACAGTTATATTCCATAATGGAGCGCTTGGTGCTGAATGAACCTTTTTACGTAATCACATATGTATTTTTCACCTTAATTTAACTGTAAATATATATTTTTTATCCAATTTAAAAGTTCATATATATTTTTTGTCAAAAAAAAAAACATTTAGTGTTGGATGAACTTTTAACGAAATTGCATGTATATTTTTGACCCTTAACCCTTTTTATAATGGCTTATTTAAAAAAAGTTGCACTGTGAATCTGTGATACATGACTTATAATCGGATAGTGTGACTTAATTCTATTTTCAATATGGTTATAAACTTATAATGTAATGAAGATGAATTTAATTATTTAATTTCTTGAATTTCACCATAATGAGAACTCAATTTAGTCTCTCTAATTTTAGTTGTCGTCTAGTATGTCAGTCTCTACACTTTAAGAAGATTATGATACTTTCGGGATTTAACTGTACCCAAATAAAAACTATAGAGAGAAAATTATTAATTTGTTATAATGTAATTTAAAAATATAAAAAAATAAAACAAAATAACTATTTTTAATGTAGTTAAAAATATTAAAAAATCATAATAAAAATTAAAAACAGAGACTAAATATTTACTATATCGGTGTTGAGGTTTACTCTTTTCTCTGGAGGAAATGATTTATGTTGTTGACCGGATAAAACAAAAAATGAAGAGACCAAAACTACTAGTTTCTAAAATATACAAAGACTGAATCATTAAATTAATTATATTGTAAATTAAAAATAAATTGTAGTCTTTACATACAATAAAAAAAAATGTAAAATTGTTTATTACGAAAAGTGGGATTCAAATCAATTAATGGCAAGAAGGGGGGAGCGGTGAGTGGGAGTGAGGCGTGAAGCTGGAGACACACACATACTCTTTTGAATATAAAAAATATTTGTGTATAACAGTGAAGCTAGGAGACTATAGAACAGGTTGCCAATAAGGTATACATATATAACGAGGAAGCCTTAGGGATTAGGATGGTCCAAGTTAAGAGTCCAAAGCAAAGTACAGCAAAACAGAAGCTTTCGAATGTGTTTTCGTGAGTATCGTATATGAAGCATTTTGAAAACAGAAAGGAGGGAAGGACCACACTATAGCTAGTAGCCTATTGGGTTATAGGGAGGTAGAGAGAGATTATGAATAGTTACAAGTTTCAAACTTTGCTCTCTGTCTCTCTTCTGTGTTCCTCTTCTTAATGATGCCTTGCGGTCTCACAAACCCCCGCAATTTGTGCTATGCTCCCGCCCTTTTTCCCATTCTCTCATATTTTAAATATAATTTAAAGTATAATTATGTTATGTTTTAGCCCCTTTTTTTTAGTTTGAAAGGTACACTTTTAATCTTTTGAGTTAATGTTGTTAATTTCATTTAATAAAAAATGAGGTCCCAATATATCTAAGTGATTATTTTAAATAATTAAAATTTAAGTGTATTTTTCAGCTCTTAACCACATAATCAATGTTTAACTTTTTTGAGTTAGAATATTCCATTAATTAAAGTTGACAGTGTTAATAAAAAATGATTGAAAGTGTATAGGGACAAAAACTCAACTTAATGTAAATATAAATTACCAAATGTACATGTACTTTACTCTTAAATATTTATCATTAATGAATGAGCATGTTTTCCATTAAAAAAGTCTTTAACAGTGTAAATCATTAAAAGTGGGTATTTTTTAAAAAATATTTTTATTATTAACTAATTTAATTAATTTACTTAATATCGATAAATTAGTTATCTGGCAGTTTTATGATTAGTACTAGGAAGAATATTTAATTTATATCCTTATTTATTCACATACATTTACACCAAAAAAAAAACCACCATATAAACCCTATGAAGTATATAAAATCGTTGACGTCATCACTTCAAAAATAAAGATTCCAATATGATTGTGGTTGTCATATGTGTGTACATGTTTTATCGCTATATATTCTAAATGTTAATAAAATTTTAGTAAGTCATAGTAGATTTAAAGTATAAATAGTAACTGTTATTTTTTTAAAACTACGTAAAATGCCTGCATACTTTCAGTAGATTTAGGCTTTTTATCTACTTCGTTTTATCTTTATAATAAATTTATCCCTTAATAAGAAATATATAATACAGGTGACCAATTTATTGTTAATGTGCATTATTGAAAAAAATAAATAATAAAGTTACACTCTTAAAATACGTCACAACTTACTATTTATTCAGTTATCTTCCCATTCATAAAGAGTTGTGTAAATGAGATTAATCAATGAACTTGTAGCTTGATATATATAAGCACTCGTGTATGTATATACACATACACACTCTCTCTCAACTCATTATTTTTTTTATCAAGGGATCCAATTATATTATATATAGAAAGGTAAGTACATGACAATAACCATACAATAAACATGAACACCTACCTTACATAGACTCAAAATAGAGCTAACATCATAAGACATAAAACCTACAATATAAAAGCCAACAAAAATAACAACCAAATGAAATCATTAGTGACGCTGGGAAATAAAAGGATATCAATAGTGATTTCCAATTGAATACCTGAGAGCATGGAAATGAAGCAAGGTGAGGAGATATGCTGTAGATGCCAACTCCAAGGAGGGCAAAGGCCAACATGGCGAAGACCAACACAGCAAAGACTAGCATATTCTAAATCGCAAATTCAGTTTGATTGAATATGAGCTCTGCAGTTAACTGCATACCATGCCAAAAACCACAAGCAACATCCCATTCTTTCCCAATCCAGGTCCTTCAGGATACCACCTTGGTTGTTTTGATGGAATACATACAATAAATTTTGGTAGGATTCTTAAATCTAAGGGAGAGTTATCATGCAGATTAGCCTTTTGAAGCTCCATAAAACATACAAATCATTAACACCTAAGTGAATTTCCAACAACAAAGACCAACCATATAATGGTTTGAATTAAGATGATGCAGCCAAGTATTGATTATAACATAATAAGGCATAATCATGATTGAATAATCAAACCCCTTAAATCCATAGAAAACCTCTTTATTTAACACCATTCTAGGCATTTTCAGTCCACTTTTAACAACGAACACTGAGATCATCTCACATACAACATAATTAAAAAGGATCCCCATCAAATTTAACAAACATAGATTCCTCCAATCTCCAAAACTATCAAATAATAAAAGCAGGGTATTGAGATTGGCTAAAAAACCCAAATTGGGTTTCCTAGCCATCTTGCAATTCTTACATGCCACCAAACCAAAGCAATACAAATCATGGATAATTCTAAAATTCATAGGAACCCTCAGATCCTCAAACAGTTTGAGTACTTGACCACAAGAAATGAATTCATCGCTTAACGTACCCCACCAGGAAAAAAACACATAATCAAATTTCATATTATACCCAAAATAAATATCTCTAAGTCTTGTTACCTCTGGAATTCCTGAAAATATCGATTGATTTTCACAGCCTACCTTCATTGTGCCCAAACTCTTGAGTCTTTTCAAAACAACTCCTTCACTTACCTCATTGGACACTTTTCACTTCAAAATAGAGGAATTAGGCAGCAGATCGATATCCATATCTAATAGATCAGAGATTGTAGATCCATACCTGAATATTCTTTGCAATTTCATGGGTGTTCCTTGAGATCTATGTTGAATGTTTTCCTTCAGCTTCTTCTCAATCTTAAAATCACCTTCAACCCCGTCATTTGAGCTCAGCCGCGGTCTTTTATGGAAACTTCGACGAAGCAATTAAAGCTTCCTCTTCCCTGATGCATCTCCATCCCCTTCAGTTGATCTCTTCTTGGAACTCCATTAAGGCCTTCTTCACCATCGTCTCTGCCCTATCCACAATTTTGACCTTTTCTCATCTTTTAATCTTTCTACCAGGTTGCACTCCTTAGGTCTTCTTCGCTTTTTATTATTAGGTGAGGAAGTAGGGCCTTTCCCTTCCACCAAAAACCTCTGGGTTTTCAATGATGCGAACACCTCGTCGTCCACCATCAACCAATACCGGATCAAAATTTGCAGAAACTGGACCTACATAGGCCGATTGAACAACCTTGTGGAATTTCTTGACACTCTGCTTCCATTCCTGGTGAATCACATTCGACAAACCTCATTCCTTCACAGAACCCAGTGAGCAACACCTCGATAGGGTTTTCCCAAACCCTAGATGAAAAGCGACGACCCTCGCGTTTCACCCCATTAAACTTCCCTCTAACTTCGGCATGGATCTCCAGCAATCCACCACCGCCACAGTCTCACCCGAGATGATTTCACGAGAGAGTTCTAGAGAGAAGTCAGAGCTTCTCTCTCTAGAGACTTCCATCCTCCCTCTCTCTACTCATTATTATAAAGCATTGACTATAAAGGTTTTAGTCTCATATATAAGGCACTAACCGTCGCATTGAAAGTTATTTTTGCCATTTTACTTTTATCGTCATTAATGGAGGGTGACAGCTGAAAAGGTTAAGTCATATCATTTGACGAAGGTGAAGTTGGAAAAAATGATCAATTTAACTTAAATTAAATGACCTAAATACCATTAATTAATTTGTGATAATTGATAGTTGGTGCCTTATAATAAGGACCATATGAAGTATATATTTTCTGGTTATATACCACATTGTTCCTTATTATAAGTCCACTTTAATTAATTTTCACATACTAATAATTGTTAGAGCGAGCATTAAAGATTTTTTAAATTGATAAAATTTTTCAAGACTATTCTTTTTCAGGACTACTCTTTCTACATTTATAAATTATTCCCACATCTCTCTTCTCATTCACTCTTTCCAACAAGAATTGAATAATGTTAAAGTTGGAAAACAACCATTAACAACCTTTAAGTAGTTTTATATTGAGGAACAAAATTTTCTTTGAAGTTAGTCTTATAATAAGAAACAGAGTATGGTATAATTGCTATTCCTACTAGAAAAAGTTCAAATATTGTTCTTCTTAATTGGGAGTGCATCTTTTGAACATGCTAATTAGCACTATTAATTACTCCAACAGAAGCTAAATGGAGGATTTGATTTTGAAATAAATTATGGTTATAAATGTAAGACGTTTTTTTATCTCTTATATTTATAACTTTTCTCTAAGTTGATGTTTCTGACTTTTAAATTGTCCATAATCTAATGCTAGGCAGCAAAAGTATTTTACAAAGACCATATCACATAAGTTAAAATTAATTTACCACGTAAGTGTGACTTAGTGATTCTTCACTTAGTCACTTAATTAAGTGATGAGAGTTTGAATCTCACCGTTGGACATGGAGAGCATTTTGTAGCCAGACGTTTATTCTTGAGTGGAGGACCCACAGCGAGAGGATTAGTGTCCATACACACGCACATATATAATCTGTCTTTAGAAACTTTTTAATAACAAACATAGATGTTTTTAGGTGTATGATTGATGTTTTCAAATTAATTGCACTTCCCTCTTTAAATTTGTGAATATTTTCATTAATAATAATAACGGAAAACCTATTTGTTAACATCTATGCTTTTATTCATTTTTTATTTTGGTATCTGTGGGTTTTTTCTCCTAATTAAATATTTAATTTTGCCCAATCATAGCTATTATCTCCTCTAACTTTATGCTATTAGTTTGGTTAAACTTTGTATGAGAGCTAATAGTGTTTAAAGAATAAAATTAAAGCATTTAATTAGGATAAAAATATGTATAAATATCAAACTCAAAATTAAATAAAAATATAGGTACCAACAAATATGTTTTTCATATTAATAATATTTAGATGATTTTTATTGGTGAGCGATAAATAAAATCAAATAATAATAATAATAATAATAATAATAATAATAATAATAATATCGATTTGTCTTCATAATCTCTTGTAGACCAGTGGCATAGGTGGTGGAGGAACGTGATTGCCCTGTGAGAAGACTTAAATCCAAAGATGCGCACAGTGCGTAATACGCACCCCCATTTTCACACTTTCCTGACACTCCCCTCCAAACCTGTCTAAAAGGATCCTGACGTCATCCTCCGCCTATGGCCCAATGAAATTTGGCAAGCGGCGGAGAAACAGGACCACCTTTTTTCCCAGAAAAATATATAATAAAAAAATTATTATTCCCTTCCCTCTTCCCCTCCACCACGCTACTTCTTCATGCGTGACCTTCACTCTCTATCCCTTTGGAGCTTTTATAATGCTTCATGCATTAAACTCGTAATAATAAATGATGTTCATTCATGATATTTATGCCACAGAAAATGATCCACTAAACGTGCAGAATCACTTTGAAATGTGTGCTATGTTCGTGGGATGTTCTGATGAAAACTCGATTATGACTCGTAAATGGACTGCTTACACATGGGATTTAACTGTTTTTGTCCATGAAATAGAAACAAGGGAGATCAGGAAATGCCTATTTATTTCAACTTACATGACAGCAAAATGAAAACACACACCAAAATGGCGAAATATGTTTTCATTTTCATGACAGTAATAGGTCGGATCTCAGGAACAATGAACGTACCTACGAAGAATCAAATTATTAAATGTGTAAATAGGACTCCGTAGTTTAGGAGAAAAATGTGTCAAAAAATAGTTGTTAGCCGCGTCGAAATTAAACTAAATGCATGAGGTTTTTTTTTTTTCTTTCTTTTGTTTTTTTGTTTTTTGCTTTACACTTCTAATTCTTTTACAGTTTTCCAAGTCATAAGTAGATCTAAATCGATATCACATTCCTTCGGGCACATATTTTCATGATTTAGCACAACAAATGAATATAAATTTAAGTATATCTGGAAGTTGCATGGTTCACAAATTTGCAAATATATAGTAAGGCTTGTAATTTCAGACTCCATGCAATTTATGAGCAAGAGTATATAGGGATCATTATTATATTAATCTGTTATATGTGAGTGTAGCTACATGAAAGATAAAGAAAATTACAAACAAATCCTTCAATATTCTTTACGTTGTATGGCATCCATATGGAGATATTAGTTTAAGAAAAGTGTTACAAGAAGAAAAATGGACATACATATGAGAGGTAGGGCTTTATGTGTCTATTTCTTTTCTTGCAATACTATGAAGGTGCAATATTGCAAAACGCAAGCTCGTGATTTTTTCGGGGTAAAGTATATATTTTTCCCTGAAATTTTTGTAGAGAATTAATTATATCCTGAAATTTATTCATCAATCTGGATTTGGACTAATATATAATTTAAATTGGAGAGTAAAGCTTTGTTATTAGATTAATATAGTCTTGGTCATTTGCAGAACTCATCAAGCATAACTACATTAACCTTAGCTAAGAAGCATCAAATTCCTTTCTATTGGATCAAAATTAGCTAGTGATGAAAGTTTTATATATAAATTAAAGACAATATCATTGGTTGAGTATTAGGGTTAAAAATAGGCATGTGTGAGATGAGAAGAAAACAAAATTTAAAAGGTGAAAGCGCGTGGGTTGATGTGAAAAGGAATTGAAGAGAAAAGAGAGATGGGTGGAGTACTTTAATACACCAATAAATATTGAATTAGATGGGCAAACATTGGACCACTTCATCATCATCTCTCTCTCATCCTTACCTATAGCTATAGCTCCCCTTATTTTAGCAACATTTCTTATCTCTCTTCTTCTCTCTCTATTCCCATAATTACTCACACTGCGAGTCCCCAGACTTTTCAGCTTCAGAGAAGGAAGAAGAAGGGGCTTTAAGCAGCTTGTTGGGTAGTAGCTAGCAAACCTAGGCATTAACAGGTCCCACCATAACCAGACGATCCCAGACACTGAAACCCATCTGAAAAAGCCTGGAAATGACTCCTACTTAGGAATTTTCCCTCGGGATTCGTTCCCATCCTAATATTCCCTCTTCACCCTTCTCTCTCTCTCTATTGAATTAAACCCCTCATGTCCCTCTGAAATCAATACCAGATATTTATACACACACACACATATGGGATGAAGCTAGCTTGGATGATGAATACTATGGAGTTTGTGAATTAGATTCCAAGGCTGTGGCTGTGAGCGAGTCTACACATATATTATCATGTGGCGGCTCATACTGGTGTTTGTTTCTGAGTTGCAGGCAAAGGACGATATATGATTTTCTTTTTCTGTTGTTGTCCCTGGTCGTTCCTAAATCCTATATAAGTACTCAATTTTCATAGAGAAGGTCAGTCTTTTTTTTTTTCTTTGATGATATTGTATATATCTGACAATTATTGTATTCCATTAAAATTGTCATTCTCTTTCTCTTTGTTTGTTTATTTATTTATTATTTTTTTAATAGTGGGGTGAGAAATAATTGAGGGAATTTCCATTATTATTCTTATTGTTTTTTAATTGGCCGTTGTACGAAGTCTAATTTGTTTGTATTTATATGCTGTTGCATTGACCCACACTAGTTCTCCCACACAGAGAGAGAGAGAGAGAGAGAGAGAGAGAGATAAATGATGATCATAGCTTTAGGGTCATCATCATCACCCATCTGATCTCTTCTACTTGTGAACAGATATTACTCTATCTTTTTCGTCCAAGCTATGTTGATTTCTCATGGAACTCTCCTTGTTTTCTTCTTGACAGAACCCCTCTGAGAGCAAAAAATATCTCCACCACGCTCTTCGTTCACCGGTAAGATCTTATTCTCTCTCACATAATATTATTCACAATAATTTCCTCCACCTTTCTAATCTGTGCCTCACACATACATATATATATACACACACAGACACACATACATACATATATAAATCGATCTCCGTTGTTCTTGAAGGTACTATATATCTTCTGAAAGAGTAGACAATAGTAGTAATGAAATCTGGGCTTGAGAAACAACATCGCATGCACTTGTTATTTCAAATAGTAAAGGAATTATTATTATTATTATTTGATTGATTTGATTGATTGGTTTGTTTGATGGCTGGTGAGGTGTGTGAAGAAAAATCAAGGGAGATGGTATCATCATCAGCTGGTGGATTCTGTTACTCCGAGGTATCAACGGGGAATAACCCGGCTGCGGCGGCGATCCAAACACATCATCATCAGATCCAAGGGTTTGAATCCGACCAGGATATGTTCAATCTCACAACAAGCATGGACATGATTGGCTTCTCCAAGAATCTTCACCACCACCAACAACAACAACAAAGTAGTGAAAGTAACAACAGCCTTGTTTGGAAAAGCTTTCTGGGTAGTAAACCCACCACCCATCACCAAAATCCTGGTCCTTCTTCTACTACTTCCAAAACAACCACCACCATAGATAATAATAATAATAATAATAACGAGTCTGGTTCCACCAATTTCTATCATCACTACACTAAATCAGATTTCACTTCTCCCAACCATGATAATAATCTGATTGTAGGAGAAGCCCATCATCATCATCATCATGATTCTTCGTCTGCCACCTGGCAAGATAACAGGTTACTTGTGGATGATTCTTCTTTTAGGTGTGTGTTCCCTTGTGAAGGGAACGAAAGGCCAAGCCAAGGCCTTTCGCTTTCTCTGAGTTCAAATAATCCCTTAAGTATTGGGTTACAATCTTTTGAACTAAGACACACCAACCACCACCCAGATTTTGTTCCTTCACCTAGTACAGTAGGTGGAGACAAGATATTGTTGGGGAAGTCAATGAATCCTCATCAAGAGCAAGAAGAAGCAGCTGGGAATCTGTATCAAGGCCACTTTCTGCTTAAGAACTCTAAATATTTGCTCCCTGCACAGGAACTTCTCAATGAATTTTGCAGCCTGGGAACCAAGCAAAGTGACTTAGTGAAGCAAAAATCATCAAATCAGAAGCACAAACAGTGGGAAGATGATAACGGAATCGGTCCCTTTAAGAAACACCCCGTTGGATCTCTAGAATTTATCGAATTACAGAAGAGAAAGACCAAACTCCTCACCATGCTTGAAGAGGTAAAAAAAAAAAAAAAAACACACACACACACACACACACCATTAATTATGTTACAATTTTCCTTACTTTGTTATGTTATTTTTATTTTAAATTTTAATACATATGTGTGTGTGTTTGTTGGGAAGGTTGAGAGGAGATACAGGCACTACTGCAATCAAATGAAGGCGGTGGTGTCGTCGTTTGAGGCGGTGGCTGGGGCGGGGGCGGCGAGGGTTTACTCAGCTTTGGCGTTGAAGGCGATGTCAAGGCATTTCAGGTGTTTGAAAGATGGGATATTGAGTCAAATAGAAGTGGCAAGAAGAGGGATGGGAGAGAAAGATCCAGTAGCACCTGGGACTACAAGAGGTGAAACACCAAGACTCAGAATCATTGACCAAACTCTTAGACAACAAAGAGCTTTCCAACAAATGAGCATGATGGAAAGTCATCCATGGCGTCCCCAAAGAGGCCTACCTGAACGATCTGTTTCAGTTCTTCGAGCTTGGCTCTTCGAACATTTTCTTCATCCGTATATACATATCTCTCTATCTCTTAATTAATTATCTTTATATATAATGTTTGATCTTATTGATCTATTGTGATGTGTTTGATTAATGGGGGTGATGTGGTAATAGTACCAATTGAAGTAAGCTACAAGTTACATTTTGTGAAAGAATCAATGTTTTTCTCCAAAGCTAAAAAGAAAACAAACAAGTGGCAGTTCATTGTGTGGGGGATACCCCTTTTTTCTCTCTATTATATGTGATTTAATCGTGTAGAATCTTGTTCATTTTTTTCTTTGCAAAAAACATACTCCGTTTTTTGTACTTTCTGTGCATCACCATTCATATTCCATCTTTTGGTTTCTTTTGTCTCTTTAATCATTTTATGTTTTTTTTTCCCCATTAGTAGGACCCATTAATTTCTATCTTTTTTATGATTTTACCTCTTCCTCCTATTAAAAGGTCAGACCTTTTGCAGGTACCCAAGTGATATGGATAAACATATATTGGCTCGCCAAACTGGTCTCTCAAGAAGCCAGGTATGTTCATTATATTATCTTCCTTTATTGATTTAATTTAACTTTCCATTCAAAGTACTTATACGTAAATTCAAACTATTGAAGAATTTAATACTACCCAAAGTCTTTAAGACCAGTTCTGCTTATTTTGCTTTTATATTGTAATGAGATTAGATGCGTACGTCATTGGAAACCCTTGTTTGGTGTGACATGTATATTTAATTCCAAAAAGCAGGTATCAAACTGGTTTATTAATGCAAGAGTGAGGCTATGGAAGCCAATGGTGGAGGAAATGTACTTGGAGGAAATGAAGGAACATGAAAACAACATGGCTTCTTCTGAGGGGATCACCGATCCGGCCATCGACGACGACAACAGCATCTTGGCCGGCACCGGCCGGAGCCTTGATAATCCGGCACCGCCACCTCCTCCGGCCACCCGCCTTGCAGACCAAAAGCCGCTCCAAAACCACCGGTTGCTTAGAATAGACTCTGAGTGTGTGTCTTCTATCATAAACAATCAGGTGGACCACAAAGTCGAATCCACAAAGAACAATCATAATAATAATAATCCCCATCAAGATGGTACATTTGGATCCGTGGAGCTTGATTTTTCATCTTACAACACTCACAACTCAGCTGGAATGGTTTCTGCTTATAGTAATGAGAATGGGAACAATAGTAATCATCATCATCAGGGCTATAACAATGGAGGTGTTTCATTGACTCTAGGGTTACAGCAACATGGCGGAAGTGGTGGGGTGAGTTTGGCTTTCCCACCGCCATCTCAGGCGTCACTGTTCTATCCAAGAGATCAAATGGAAGATTGCCAACCTGTTCAGTACTCACTTTTGGATGGTGAGGCACAAAATCTTCCTTACAGAAATTTAATGGGCGCACAGTTGCTCCATGATTTGGCAGGATAGATATGCTTCTTCTTCTTCAGTACTTTTAATTAGATAGGTATTAATATATTATATACACACACAGTTGTTAAGCATTATTTATGTTATGCCTCCATCTATATATAGTTTGATCTTATGAACCATGTGTACTCTCTCAGGGATTTGGAATTTGAATCGGAATCGGAATTTCAAGCGATTATAGACATATTTTCTTGATGCTTTTGTTCATACACGAGTGATGATATTTTTTCCCCCAAGGGACGATGATGTTACGTTTAGATAATTGGAACTTATTATATATGATAGTATGCGGGTGTGAGTTTGTGTGTGTGTGTGTGTTTTATTTGTGGTTGGAAGTAGAGAAATCGAGAATAATTGAGGCAGTTTTGGAGTGTGTGGTCCATATAAAATTCTCAACACTAGAACTGAGGAAGACGATATATTTTGGTGCCAATAAGAAAGGGTTGCTTTATGGGACGTCAACTTGAGAGGATTGATTTTTAATTGTGCATGCATCTTCTATTTCAGCCAGAAATGAAAAGATACCTTTTCAATTTCAGTGTGTTGGAGGCATTTGGATTTTGAGATGATAGAGCCTTTATGTATTATGCCAATTTGAAAGATCCACCAAGTCATTCTATCTCATCCATTCTCCCATCAAACATCTTGTGCATTTATTCGATATACTTCCTCGGGGTCCTAAATAGGAATTCTAACTAATTTAATTAAATTAAGAATATTAATTATATTAGATAGTATATTTTGTTTTTTTTAAATACCCCAATTAATTTCCTTTATCCCCTCTCCGTCTATTACTTGATTATATTTATGACAAAGACTAACTCCAAAACTAGATCCTATATTTAGGATCAGAGGGAGTATATGTAAGACCTAAATTCAATTTATAATCATCTCCCAATTGTGTAATTGTTTTCCAAACTATCATATTAATTACAACCTTTAGGGGTTGTTTGGTGGAGTGATCATTTGGAGAGGAAAAAGTGTGGGGAGCAAGGTTCAAAAAACCGGACCAGACGTAGAACCGGATAAGGTACTGGTTTAAGGGTTAATGGTCGGATCGGGGTCGGACCGGTTATATTAAAATAATAAAATTTTATTGATGTTAATATTAATAATCACTAATATCAAAATGTAAACATAGATAAGTATGCATGATTCATCAAACATGAATATTTTGATGTTTCTATAGAAGGAAAAATATAAAATATTAGTTGAGTACATGTGAAAACAAAAATTATTCTACAATCCACATACTAAAATACAAATACTAAGAACAATAACAATTAAATACTAAACATATGCAAGTATAATAGCATTTAAAATATGATAATTTCCTTATTTCTAAAATTAAGTGAACTGAAAGTTGGTAATTAGATGAATTATAATAAAATAAAAAAATCAAATTTAAAAAAAAGAAAAATAAAAGAAAAGGAGAGAACCGATTCAACCCCCGGTTCTGGCAGGGTTGCTCGGTTTTGGGCGGGTTGAACCAGTTCTCCACCGGTTCAACTTCTCTTCCGGGCTAAAAGCTCCCCCGGACCGGACTTGTGGCCGGTTCGCGGTTAAACCGGTTCGGGTCTTTGAACCCTGGTGGGGAGGAAAAAATTTTATTAGTTGGATTTAAAAAAATTGGAGAAATGAGATTATAAAATTGTAATAAAGAGAATCTAAAACTTGTAACCTACTTCTCTAGTTTAAATCCAATTATAAAAACTTTCCTCTCCTCTCCAAATTCTTCATACCAATTACTGTCGTCCTTGTGGTTTCAATCATGGAGGTAGGTTTAAATGCAAATAACTAAATAAGATATTTTGGGGAAACCAATAAGCATATTTTACAAATAACTAGTTAAACTGATTCTTTTGAACTCTGCAAATTATTCATCTAACTTTAATATTCAGGATTGATGGAGTTAATACTATACATTTTGTATGTACTGAAAAGTTATAGGTCTTCAAAAATTGTTAAGGTTTGTACATGCCTTCCACTTGTGAAGTTTGTAGAGAAGTATTTAGATTCTCACATACACCAATAACAGTGCGGGACTTGAATTTCATAGGGTTATTATAGGCAATGCAAAGTCATATATGATGAAATTTATCAGGGTGAAAATGGCAATTGAGTAAAAGACAACTCGTTTGGATTACCCTATAATCACTTTTTTTAATCACTCATACGTTGTATGTGACAAAACTTATTTACTCACGTAGCGCAAAATAAATTCTCTAGCCGTTCCCAAAAAAAAAAAAAAAAATTCAATCCTCTACAACTAATCCGAACACTATTTCAAAAAAAAAAAAAAAAACTTATAACACTCTCACAAACTTAGCAACTTTTGGATGGCAGAGATTGCCAGGATAAAAATTAATCTAAGGTTAGTATTTATTTGTTGTAATTTGGCTTAAGTATTTAATTAGACAGTTGTACATAACAAACGTTTCCTAAATTAATATGAGATTGGATAGTCACATTGGATCATTAAGTTTTCAGAGTGCTAATAAACATGCAGTCTTTCTCATTAAGCGTATCACGAGGACAAGAATATTAGTGTTACGTTCTCAGTGATTTACTTTTAGGGTGTAGGAATATTTTGCTTATAAAGCTGTCTTAATTCTGTTTTTTTCATGGTTTCTTTTCATATGATGGTTTTTTTTGGAAGAATAAAGAAAAAGTCATATGATCCGTGTTTTCTACTGTGAAGTTATAACAGGATTTTACCTTATAAATTAGAAAAAAATATATAAAAATATTCGCTTATAAAAACTTCTTATATATAACCAACAATCCCACGCAATGGGATTTGATTTACCAAGGCTTCTTCATTTAGTATCTCTACTATTGGATTTGTTTTCAATAGTCAAGATCTATTACAATTAGAAAAATATTATACAATTAATAATAAATATAAAATAATATTTTTCATTTGTAGTAGATTTCGGTCATTTAAAGCAAACCTAGTGGTGCAGATACTAAGTAAAAAGAAAGTGGAGAGACAATGTAATGAAGAAATCCCTTACCGGAATTTACCCATGTGAATTCTATAGCCAAAGGGGACCAACTTGGGTGAATAATTATTACAACTTATTAAATGTCCTTCGTGTTTTTAAAAATAAAATCAGCATTATATCTATATGGAGATTTTAATATTCATAATTGATATTTTTCATGTTTGTATACATAAAACTGAATCATCGAACCAAGTTGAAAGTGGAATTATTCTAATTTTTTGGAATATTTAAGGAGGAAATAATTTGAAAGACTTAGCTTAGTATGTAGCTCAAGTAGTTGTAAGAATATGAGATAAGGTATTAAATTATTACTAATAATTGCTGTTAAAAAAATATTATTACTAAGCCTTCCTATACAGGGAGGAATTTCATTAAAGAAATATTAAGGGAAAAAATAAAAAAAAGGAATTCGGGTTTGTGCAACCATGATAAAATGAAATTAAGTGGAATTTGATATGTTTATCTGGCTCCAAAGCAAACCGTAACTGCTCACCGACAACCCATTATGATTATTTGTTCGCATCAACTTGATTGATTTGACGATGCTAATGAAAAGAAGACTGAGTTTTGTCGATGGATGCGGTTGATAATTGTTAAAGTGTGAATTAACGACGACAAATAAGAGTCAGGAAACAGACAAAGTAAGTAAAACCAATTTAAATAGAAATATGTGTAATAGTAATATACAAGGGAAATAACAAAGTAGTTCTGATCTACTGGAAAAAACAAAATATTCCTATGGTTGTATTTTTATTCCGAGAGAAGATTTATTCTTAGTTTACATTAAATGTTTTATTTGAATAAATAATTATACTGTTAATTTATTTGTAAAATATATTATATATTAAAGAAGTGGTAAATTTGAAAAATAGTTAAATTTCAATGTAGAATAAATGATGTTTAATGCTTTAATTTCTTGATATATGTAAAATATACTGAAAGTGTGATTTATAAATAAAAATAAAGGAATACAAACTAAATATAAGATATAAAGTAGAAATATATGAACCTAAATTCTCTATGATGGGACGATGGAACCGAATAAACATAATGATACCAACAAACGCTGATCATAGTAAAAGGTACTATAATTGTTGAACTATAATATTTCAAATTTGAGTCCATATCAACGTAAAAATGTCGTTGAAGAGACAATTACAATTACAGCATATTTCATAATTCCTTAAAACTATCAAATATCTTATAAAAAGAAATATGGATATACTTTCTAAAATGGGCCATATAATAAAGAACATAGCATCTTACAAACTTTATAAGTTGTTTTCATAAATCATGAGATTTGTTTTCATTTGAAAAAAAATATATTTTTATACTTTATTAGTTTAAAACACTGTTTTATTTTGGGGTTCCTAAATTTATAAAGTAGCTTTTTAAGTCTAAGAATATTAACAACGTTAACAATAGATGTTAACATTGAAATCTAAATATTAACAAGGTAATATTATGACTTGTTTGGATTAACATTTGTATGTACTTTTACAATCCAAATTTAAGGAAAATACCAATTCTTGTGAAATATTTAGGTAATATTATGACTTGTTTGGACTAACATTTGTAAAATTGAGTTTTATGTACTATTAGTCTATTACAAACCAAAGTTAGGAAAAATACCAGTTCTTGTGATAAGTTTTTTCATAAAAAACTATTTTGATAGAAAGTTATTTAGATGATATATTAAAAAAAATCAGTTTTCAAATGTTCAATAAATAAAAACTAAATGGGCGAAAATTCACTATACTAGAAGGTTAATACAAAATACATTTTTAGCTCCAATGGTCATTTTAGCTTTGCTAACTTGCTTTTCAGCTGTTTAACACAATGCCAAATATTCCCTGTTAATAAATTAAGGTTAATTTTCAACAACAATAACAATTAGTACAAAAAAACCATCATGATATTAGAATGGAATGAATGGACTAAAAAGAGTGGTGAATTTAGGTGAGAATGTGTGATTAGGAATGAGCATTAATTGTTTGGGTTTGATTTGAAACTCAATAGCGAATCCAAAATTTTGAAAAACTCAACTTCCCCTGCCCACTTCCGTATCAGAAACAAACTACAAATGTTTTATTTAAAACCTAGGAATACATTAGTGAGCATTGGTGGTTGGGTTTAATATAAGGCGCATTGTTGTTTGGAATCATAACATGTTTATATGAATGAGATAAAACTATTATCATATACTTATCGTATACATAATAAATCACGATTAAAAGGTTTCTTTTGAATTCTCCCGTCGCTATTTTAAAGAAATAATACTTTTATAAAAGTGCATGTGTAATTAATTATCTTTAGTTTTTAAGATTTTGCCCCCTACCTGTATCTATTAACTCGCTTCAAATGGATTCAACTTTGAGAATCTTTTTCTTTTCAAAGAAATTTTTTTTTTTAAAAAATCTTTTGGATGGGTATTGCTCTTAGCAATTGCAGCGTTTTCTTTTTCTTTTCTGTTTTTTTTTTTTCTCAGCTTGCTACATGCATTAGTTATGTAAGCGTATGATGAAATGTGGGCCTGAGGTTATGAATACGTATGTTTTTTGGTAAGCTTTATCCAAGACTAACTTTAAGATATGGACTAAATAAATGGCTGACTTTAGACTGGGCCTATTGGGCTATATTCACAAGTATTTAAGCTAATATGTTTCCTCGTTGGGCTTCTACATGTGATTGGCTAAAAAAAATAGTTGTACAGTGCAGTCCACTATTTATCATTAATTATGTACTCCGTTCCAATATATAAGATCTATTTTTTTTTTGAAATGGTTTGTCCCATTTTATAAGGTCCTATTTGACTTTGTTTGAGAATTAAATACCCTTTTAACCTTTTTTTTTTGGTGTGTAAGGAGGGTGAGGTGGAATTTTTTGATCTTATGTGTCAATACACTTTCCTTTTCTGATTTCTCTGTGCTGTGGTTTTATTGTTTTTCTCTCTTGGGTATAGGGTGCAGCAAAATGAGCAAATATTATTTTGTTCGCAAGAAATATTCTCCTCATTTAAATCATTCCTTTTATTCCTTTAAACACAAATTTTTACTCACATTTCTTTGAATATTGTAGTTGAATATATAATTCAAAATTATAAGGATATTCATCCCACTCTCAACATAGACGTATGTTATATGTGTGTATTCTTGATATCAAATCAAACCTCAAAACATGACTCTACAAATTTTGCTAATTGAAATTCCTAATGAAACATTACTACAGAAAAATTCTTTCGTGGCGTTTATTTTTAATATTTCTATAGCATTTCCAAAACGCCACATTAACCAACACCATAATTGTTCCTATAGTATTTTAAGGATTGTTTTTTTAAAAAATACTTCCTGGAACAAGTAACTCTAATGTGGCGTATTCCTTAGAAAAAAAGCCATGTTAGGGTACTTTTTTTTATTAAAATTATATATATAATTTTAATACTACAACATGGCGTGTTCGCAAGAAAACGCCATGTTGGGCTATTTTTTAAATATATTTTTAATTTAAATTATTAACTCATGTCTGCATTAATTCAAGGGAAAATTAATTAAAGGTCCCATAAAAGATACATAATTAAGTTAAGGTCCCACAAAATCTACTAATTAAAGCGAAGTCCCTTGGGACCTTACTTTAATTATGTTTGAAACCAAATGACCATTTTGCCTATTTAGGTTCTCTCTATTTTCCATCTGCCCCATCACCCCCACTCTCCTCCTTCTCCACTTCTGATCCCACAGCCACACACGCCCTTTCTTCCTACCCCCACACCCGTCACCTGAAACATCCTTTCTTCTCATGGCGAAAATAAAAACAAAAGGAAACATTCTTCTTCTTCCTCCTTGTCACACTTCCTTTCTTCTCTTTCTTTTCCGTCGAAACCCATATTGTACTCTCTTTTCCCCTCCATCTCTCTGTAAAACCCCCAAAATCGCAGAAAGCCATGGCTGCAATGGCTGCAATTCCCAAGCAGCCATTTTGTTTAGACTTCACTAAGAAAAAACCCCCAAAGATGCTCTTTATTCAGACTTCAATTTAATATATATATATATATATATATAATAAACCAGACACAAACCATTTGCAACTTTTCCAACCCAACAAGCATCCAAGGCAAAACAAAATGCAAATTGGCGGCGAGGATGAGAAAGAGGAAAGGAACATGCAAGTATCATCCTTGGATGCTTGTATTTTTTTAATGACAACAAATATTTTCCTTTGGTCCTTGGATGTTTCAGGTGACTGTGGGATCGGAAGTGGAGAGGGAGGGGATCGGAAGTGGAGAGGGAGGGGAGTGGGGGTGAGGGGCAGATGGAAAATAGAGAGAACTTAAATGGGCAAAATGGTCATTTGGTTTCAAATATAATTAAAGTAGGATTTCACTTTAATTAGTAGATTTTATGGGACCTTACCTTAATTATGTCCCTTCCACGGGGACCTCTAATTAATTTTCCCTTAATTCAAAAATTACAGTCATACAATTTCAATACATATACACCAAAAAGTTGTATATCCAAAGATCAAATACAATTAAAACAAGCATTCTAATTAATTAACTACCATATACTACAGGTTAACAAGCATGTTGATTAGCTAAATCAAATCTTTCAATAAGTTAAGCTAGCTAACATGTTTACCTATCTACTGGAGAAATGTGGGTATACATAGTGGCACCATTCTTCAATGAATTCATTGATTTTTTGCTTGGACAACCTGCCGCAATGCACATCTTCATAATACTACACAAAACTTTTACTCTGTTCGTTCGTTCAGGTTCACATGGTTCTTCGAGTTCTTCTCCGTTCTCTGTTCTTCGAGTTCTCAAGTGTTCGAGTCTTCTCTGTTCATGGCAAGATCTGAGTGAAGCTCAATGTGTGACGATAAAGGGGATGGGATTTCTTTGATTTGAAACATAAATTGAAGATAATCAATGATAATGAGCAAGCTCATGGTGTTCAAGAGTAATAGAATCAGTGTTCTTGGAGTTCGAGTAAGAAAATTAGAGTTCGAATTGAGTTTTTCTTCAATTTGGGTATGGGAGTTCTTCGATTTGTTCTCCGTTCTTCGATTTGGGTGGGAGAGAATTTTGAGTTTCAATATGTTAGGGCGTGTGAGAGAGTATATGAAAAGGCGAAATTTTAATTTATTGGGATCATAACGTGACGTTTTGGGAGGAAAACGCCACGTTAAGTTATTAATTTTGTTTTTTTTTAAAAATTTTAATAACCTAACTTAGCATTTTCCTTCCAAAATGCCACGTTAGGTTAATTGTTCTTTTTAAAATAATTAAGATAACGTGGCATTTTGTGAGGAAAACACCACGTTAGGTTATTATAATTTTCTTACATATTACCTAATGTGGCGTTTTCTCCACACAAAAAAAAAAAAAAAAAAAAAATTAAGCTAACGCGGCGTTTTGAGAGGAAAACGTCATGTTAGGTTAACTGATTTTTTTAAAAAAATAAAATTTAAAAAATTACTTCTTGTCCCATTTTTTTTTAAAAAAAGCACCACATAAAAAAGATTTTTTTTAAAAAAAATTTGCATATGATATGGCATTTTCTCTACAAAATGCCACATATTTGGCACCACAATAGCCATTTTCTGTGGTCGTGAAAACAGTATACAGATTATTTTAGGATATAGGTGCGATTTATTATAGTGAGTTGAAATTATTATTTACTTAATTGTAGCAAGATTTTCATTATTTTTATAATTTTTGAATGCCAAATGGAATCTCATCGAAAAGGCCAGCTGATGTAACTTGAGAAGGAATTTGTGGAATGGTCTTTCTTCTTTTACGAATAGGACTATAGGGCCTTAGCTTCTAAGTGGAGATCTCAATTCCTACTTGAACATGTATGATAAAAAAGGAGGCTCCACTCCGAATACTCACTTAATGAGAGAATTTGCTAATTGCAACAACAAGAATAAATCTTCTAGAAGTTGTGGGTAACTTGGTGAGGGTGAAGATTGGTGATGAATATTGAAGAATGAGAGAAGAGAAGGGGAAAAAAGAGGGGTTGGGTAAGGTGGAGGCGGCTAACAAGTATAATGGGAGAAGGGGAGTTAGGGTATGTTTGGATTATCTTTTTGAGATTAGCTCCCAAGCAAAATGTTGTAAAAGTGTTGTTAGAGAATAAATTTTGAGAAAAAATGGCTTTTAATAAAATGAGAGTATTTAGATGTTTATTATCAAAATCACTTTGTGTGTGTGTGTAAATTACTGAAAAGGACATAAGTTAGTATTATAATTATATGAAAGAAAAGTTTATAATGAATAATATATATTTTTGTTTAAAGTAATAAATAATATATATACACGACCAAGATTATTTATATAAATACTTTATAAAAAATGTAACATCTCAAGTTTTAGCCAAAGATTTAAATACGATTGAGGATAAATTAAAGGGATTATATTGTATTGAAGATTTGGACTTGAGGTGGGAAAAATTGTGATTAGGCAAATGATCTCATGTATCATAGGAAAATATAAGAGAATCAGGAGGAATTTGGGCCATTCCCGTGGCGAGGAGGTATGAAGGAACTTGGGGGTTCTCTGTATCCTTTACTGCAGCACACAAGTGTGTGTGCCGTGGCAAATGAAGCCCAATGGGGTAGGGCTTCACAGACCAGAATCGCCTACCGCGGCACACAAAGTCATGTGCTGCGGCACAGGCGTTGCGGATTTTAAAAATAGGCCTTTTTAGGGTTTGTTTCAAATGATTAGAGGGAGAGCTGGGTGAGGCCGAAAGAGGACTTACCCTCTACTAGGGCACAAAATTTGTGTGAGAAATCAAGGGTTTCCAAGCTCTAATCAATAGGTAAATTTTTCTTCTTCTCTTTTACTTCCTTTGCCTCCTTTCCTTTCAAGTTTTAATGCAAAATTTTTGTGGTTCTCTAATGGTCCAAAAATCTGCTATGGTTGGGGTTCTCCTTGGTTTCAAACTTGTTTTTAAACCTTCCTAAGCTTCTATTGTGGTTTCTATTATTTGGATTTGTTCATGATTTGGGTGATTCAAAGTTATTGTTCTTGGGGGTTTTGTGGGAGGTCCGAAAATTTCATATTCTTTGTGGAGTTTTGTTGCTTCATTAAACCTACTCCTACTTGGTTATGGTTTCTAATGCTATGGGTCTTCGTATTTTGGTTTGAAACAATGATTTCACACTTCAAAAGTTTAGAAAACCTTTGGGTTTGGCTTGATTTTCGAAAAATGCATGTTGTAATAGATGTTTGATGTTTTCAAGAGGCTTATTGATGATTTTTAAAGATTTCTAAACTTTGATTTCTTTGGGTCTTGGCCTAATTAAATTTTTGGCCCAACAAATTGAAGTTTCAAAAGCTTTGGTGTTTTGGGTTGTATTTTAAAGATATGTGTTGTTAAAGGATTTGAATATGCTTATTGATGTTGGAAAATGATTTCTAGTGTTTTGAACTCAGGGAAGTGTTTGAGGATTAGATAAGAGTGTTGAAGGTGGTTAAGGATTTTATTGGTTGTTGTAGAGTGTATTGGTGATGATTTGAGGATGAAATGGTTCAATTGGTGTGTTGGAGTGAATATGGAAATTGGGTTCTATTTTGGATATTGGGCTTGTGGTTTGAAGTTGGGTTCTAGATGACTTGGGATGTTGTTTTGGGCTCGGGTTATTTTAAATAATCTTGTCTATAGTAACTCTTTGGTTATTGTAGAGTTGTGATTGTGGTTCATTGAGCATCGATGCTAACTCTTTGTGGTAAATCTCATAGGCCTCAAAATATAACCACTTTTCCTTATCCTATGTGTGGGTGTGTGGTTGGTAAGCTTTTTCAAATGAATGCTTTGGAACTTGGGCTAATATGCCACACTATGTGATGAAACTTTACATTGGTTGGTTGAGCATCTTTTTGAGAGAATATGTATATGATGTTTATATATAGCACTCATTTTGGATTTTGAATTGTAAAATCCTACTTACTAATCAATACTTAAATGTAATAACCCATCTCAACCATACTTATTCACACTAACTATGATAGAAAAAGGTTTGTACATACCATCAAAACAATTCTATCATAGTTAGAAAAAGATTCTTTTCAAGATTTAACAAATTATTCATGATAGGAAAATGAATCCCTTTACCCAAAATAGTCACTATCATGGATAACAAAATAGCTAACCATGTTAGAAAATGTTTTCCCTAACATGATTAATAAAATTCGTCTGACAACCAAAAATTTAACCATGTTAGATAAAGATCAACCTAACATGGTTATTAAAAATTCACTTATATCTATGTGTATTTATCAATCAATCCATTTAATATAACCATGTTAGAAAGAATCGGTCTAACATGTTATTAATCAAACCTACTCAATTAATCAATAAAAATACCATTCCAGGCCTCGAGTCTACAATCACGAAATAAAACAATATAGCCAACCACACAGAATAGCACATCTACATGTACATATATATATGACATAATTTATTTCAAATCATGACCATGTGCCATAATACCATCAGTAACGTACCATTCCAACCAATAGTAGGAAGACAATAAGAAATCAAACCAAACAAATACCAATACAGTCATCCAAAATTCATAATCAATTATAAACGTAAAGATGCGGAAGCGCATGCAACCTAAGGAATGGCAATATACGATATTCCAAATTAAATATACCATTTCCGATCCACCGATCAATGTGGTTCAGCTAGTTTCCCTTCCCTTTAGCCCTATACAGTGTATGATCACTTGTAAAAATGTCAACAATAATAGAGTGAGACAAATTGTCTCAGTAACCACAACTCAACTCATTATAAGAGTGAGAGTGGATTAGCAGAGAGAGCCTAAAGGGTACCACATTTAAAATATTTAATCAATACGGAGTGGATTTATATTTATATATATAACTGTATTATTGTCTGCATATCAATCTGCAAAAAGATCGTAACACTAAAGAGATAAACAGTTCTCAAATGTATAAGACAAAAGTAAATGTAATGTGACATTGTGCCCCTATCTACAATCAGGATGGCAATTTCCCTCTGTCTACACTTAGAATAAGGATTCCCCTTTGTCTACAATCAGACTAGGGAGTGGTCCCTGTCTACAATCAAGATGACCGGGTACAAATAACCACTCGGTTGGCCTACCGAGGGTTACATTGCGTGATGGTACATTTCAGTGTCATGCAACAAGACTCATCAACCACAATAAATCATGATCCTCACCACCAAAACTAGCTAAGATATTACGTGTAATATATCAAACTTCTTTATATGAAAATAATCGCAGTTCAAAGGCACCCAGTAGACTATTAGATATGAAAATAACTTTGAACATTGTAACATGGGTACATACATAGGTAAGAAGGGATTTAGAAAAATCCCAACTAACATCACCCACAATAATATAGCAAGGTGAGAGTGATTACCTGGACTGGTCCAAACAATAAATATACTTACTAAGGTAGTCATTGAGCTCTGCTCAATTCACCGATGTCTACATTCATACAAATAAACAATAATTGGTCAAGACACGTTTTATGTGGCATTGACCTACACTTTGGGACTTAGCCAAAAGAAGTCCCAATTGCTTAAAGAAATTCAATCACATTTATTTGACTTGGTTAAGTTAAATTAAACCCATACCAAGCTTAAAACAACATTTATCCCCAATAATCTACTCTTAAATTAAGAACTTCTCTCTCTTTAATCAAAGCTACTTAGCTCTAACTAACCTCAATTCACAATTCAGGATAAACACCCCAATTCATCAACCATAACTCTTTAACTTATCATATCCTATTAAACCTCTAAAACCATTCTTACACATTTATCATACCAATTTCACTATTCCCCCTCTCACATAATCATCTATTCAATTAAAACCCCTCAATTCATATGGCAGCTTAATTCAATCCTATTTATCCAACCAGCAGCCTTAATTTAATATCCATAAATTCATAGAATTCACCAATTCACCTTACTCTCCATATTTCAAGAATTCCTTCTCAATCACTAATATATTCCAAACTTTATCAGTCCGAAAATTCCACCAAATGAAATTTCACCAATTCAGCCAGATTGACATCATCACATAAATCTTAAATAAAATCTTATAACCATCAACTAATCTCAGATAAGCCAAATCACATAATCTCTAAATTTTCCCTCACTACAAAAAAAGTGGGATTTACTAGCGGTTAATTTAGTAGCGGAAAACAAAAACCGCTACTAAATGCACATTAGTAGCGGTTACTGACGAAAACCGCGACTAAATAGGTCAGTTTGACCAAATTGAATATAGTGGCGTGCATTAGTAGCGGTTACTTTCAAAATAACCGCTACAAAATTCGCGCCCTTTGGCGGGAACATTAGTGGCGTTAATTTAGTAGCGGTTTGGAGACCAAAACCACTGGTAAATAGAAGGTCATGATTTAGTGTCGGTTTTTTTAAATTAGTTGCGGTTATATCAAAACCGCCACTAACTGAACGGACGCATTAATTGAAGTGTGATATTAGCGGTGGTTTGTTTATGTTAGTGGCGGTTTTAACCGCCACTAACGCAACGGTCACATTTATTGCTGGAGCGTATTAGTGGCGGTTTTTCCCTTATAGTAGCGGTTTAGTTAAACAACTACTAAATGCAAGTACTATTTAACTTCCCCTGTTCTATTCGTAAATGTACGAGGAATTTGGTGAAAAAGATGTACGCACGTGCATTATTCGGTTTTTTCAAAAATTAGAAGGAAATTTAGATTTTCAGACACCAGTTTAGGCACCAATCATGGCAGAGAAGAACGACCGCGGTAAAGGAAAGGGGCATATGACTGCTGAGGAGGAGGAGCAAGAGCGACAACGCCAAAATCAACTGAGAGAGGAGGGGCGTATACAATCGGAGCGAGAATGTATACAGCGAGAGGCAATTCCTGAGCATATAATCAACGAGTTCTACAATGAGAACTCTCCTCAAATTTCGAATTTGGACGACTTGGAACAATGGTTGAATAGTGAGGACACTGAGGAAGCCGACAGGGGTGCTAGCAAACGGAGCGAGAATGTATACAGCGAGAGGCAATTCTTGAGCATATAATCAACGAGTTCTACAATGAGAACTCTCCTCAGATTCCGAATTTGGACGACTTGGAACAATGGTTGAATAGTGAGGACACTGAGGAAGCCGGCAGGGGTGCTAGCAGACGGTCTAGTGGAAGGACAACTGGATACAATGTACAAGTGCAGGGTAAGGGAATTAAATTTTTTGTCGTTTTTATGAGATAATTCAAATTTTTACTTGGGTTTAACAGTATTTTTAAATTGTACAGACCCTTCTGGTAGTACCATGAGGAGGACGCTGAGTGTGCAAGATGCGCACAACCTCCTGATTTGCCACAGGGTGAAGGTTGACTGGAACCTGTTCACCTTTCAACCTAAAGGGAAGGGGGGTCAACTGTTTGGCAGGTTCTGCGGGAATGTTGGCCAGAATTACCAGCGCTTCCTGATTGACGCTTTAACTGGAGGAAGGTTAATGCAGAGACGAAGGATTTTGCGTGGAGGGAAATCGTGAAGGTCAATTTAATTGAGTTATAGTTTATCTATTATTTATTATTTTAGGAATATGATTTTCTTAAATGATATGAATTCTATTTATTATTTATTATTATTGAAATATTATTGTAATTGTAAGTACATTATTTGTTCAATGATCTTTTTCATATTTTGCAGAAGAAGTTTGATGTGCGAGACATGTTCAAACGTTGGGGAGAAGGGAAGATGGGTGACGGTTGGAAGAACAAGAGGTTGGATTTGTTCAACAAAAGGGATACCGGTGGGAGCAGGCCAATTCAGGAGTTGATAGATGATGTCCCTGGTGGAGTCCCTCCGGATGCCTGGGATTGATATGTCCGTTGGAGGAGGGAAGACTTAGGAAATGTATATTTAATAATTTAATTATTAAGGTATTCATCATTATTAATAAATATTTTTTATTTATAATCATGATTAAATTTTATTTTATGTTAATAGAAGAGATCGCAGCAAGGCGTTTACATCCGATCGCAGCAGAAGGTTCATCATACGGCTGGCACGAAGCCATTTTCGGTCGGGTACGGAGAGATGGTATGAAACAATAAACCTTTCTTGTTTAATTGATATTTATTTTTAATTTATATTTATTTAACTGTATATAATAATAAATTATTCAATAATTTCAGGAGGACGAAGCTTTGCAGCAAGGGAAGAAGGCTACGTACGGCCTTTTCTATCGTCAGAAACACAGGCACCATGACGGGAGTGCAACATCCACAGAGGCTGAGGAGCAGATTGTAAGAATTTTATTACTTTTATTTGGATTTATCATATTTTTTATAACAATTATATTTGTAGAAAAGTCTAATATATGTTCTGTGTTCAGGCTAGAATTGAAGAAGTAAAGAGAGAGCTTCAGGATTCGCAGGGGGATAATATAGACCCCACTGCCTCACTCAGGGCCGCCCTTGGGACCTGTGAGCACCCTGGCCATGTGCGCGGGATGGGTTATGGAGCCCTACCGTCAGTGGTGTATGGCCGGACTGGGTCGGCAAGCACCGCCTAGTCTGCAGCAGCCGGCCAGCGTCTTCCAGTGGCTCTATGATGCACGATCTGAAGTATGAGGCTCGGATGAGGGAACGGTTGACTCAGGAGATTATAGATCAGGTGTACGATCGATTGGAGTCCTGGGTCGAAAGTACCAACAGTGCACTCGATTGGATCATTCAGAGGGTGGACCCAGGCGGACCTCTTATATGTGTACTAGGACTACCACACGTCCACCGAGACCAATACGCAACCGTTCTTCAGGATCCCAGCCAGAGGTCAATCAGCCAGATGGTGGTAAGCCAGATGGTGGTCAGCCGGATGACACTCAGCCAGATGCGTAGTTATAGGGTTTTTTTATTAGTTGAACGTTTGTAATTTCAGGACTGTTGCATCATTTTTTTAGTTGTGAAACTTGTGTTTTATTTTGCCAACGATTGCAAAAATTTCTAAATTGTTTGTTGATCATTTATTTATATTTGAAGTTATTTTATATGTAAATGCGATTTTTATAAAAAAATATATAAAAAATGCGACTAAGCGGGACCGCTACTCTCGTATATTTTATAAATGCGATATTTATTAAAAAAAGAATATACTTATTTAGTAGTGGTTTTAAACTGCTACTAACCCGTATTGATTCCGCCATTAATTGTCAGTGCTTTTAGTGGTGATTTACAACCGCTACTAATCCGTATTGATTTTAGTAGCGGTTACAATCCGCCACTAATTGTCAGTGCTTTTAGTGGCGGTTATTAATCGCTACTAAATTTAGTTTCGGTTCAGAACCGCCACTAAAAGCAATTGACTCAATTAGCAGCGGTTCTGAACCGCCACTAAAGGCATTGCACTCAATTAGCTTATATACACTCCAGCTTATTCATTTCATTTCACATTTCCATCAAACTTCAATCCTTTCAATCTTTGATATCTTCTCTCATATAATGGATAGATCTTGGATCAATTTGCCACGTACGTCCTCCCGCTATTTGGTCGGTTTGAACCATTTTTTAGATTTTGCTTTCGACCGCTCAAGTATCAACAATAATATTCTTTGTCCTTGTCCAAAATGTAAATTCAAGAAGTGGCATCCAAGAGATGTTGTGTTTGAGCATCTTATAGTGAAACAGTTTCCATCCAATTACACTTTCTGGGGGATTCATGGGGAGAACGATGATGATGATGACGGTGAACGAGCTGCTGCAACATCTCAGGTTGGATTAATGCAGATTGATGATCACGAAGATTATGTAGATCCAATCGATGATTTCGTGCGTGATGCTTTCGGTGCGCAACGTGACAATATGGTTACTGAAGAAGGCGTTGATGGACTACTGCCAGATTTTTTCCAAAATGATGCCGCTAGGAACTTTTTCGACCTTATGACGGAAGTTGATAAGCCATTGTTTCCAGGTTCTACTAAAAACTTCAAACTTTCATTTATAGTTAGTTAAATCATCTTTTTCACACTAAAATATTTTTTATCCAGGGTGCAATAAATACTCTAAGCTTTCATTTCTAGTTAAACTCTATCACATCAAGTGCTTGTGTGGCTTTAGTGATAAGGGAATGTCAATGGTGTTAGAATTATTGGGAGATGCATTTTCTCAGGCAGAAATCCCACCTTCATTTTACGAAGCGAAGAAGACAATCAATAAGTTGGGATTGAACTACACCAAAATTCATGCATGTCCGAATGATTGTATGCTGTATTGGGGAGACGACGCCCACTTGGACAAATGTAAGCAGTGTAACGCGTCTCGGTACAAACAGGTGAAGAGGGGTCGATGGGCAACCAAGAAGCCTGCGAAGATTCTTAGATATTTTCCATTGACTCCAAGACTTCAGAGGTTGTATACTTTGTCTAAAACTGCTGAGCACATGCAGTGGCATTCATCAGAGGCCAACATGGATGGGAATTTGAGACATCCTAGGGATGCTGAGGCTTGGAAAGCATTTGATGCTGAATTCCCGGAATTTGCTGCGGACCCAAGAAATGTCCGCCTAGCTCTCGCATTAGATGATTTCAATCCGTTCGGGAATCTTAGCACTACGTACAGTATATGGCCTGTTGTATTGATACCGTACAACTTGCACCCTTGGATGTGTATGAAACAAAGCTCATTCATTCTTTCGATGATTATTCTGGGGAAGAGAGCTCCTGGAAATGATATAGATGTCTACCTTCAACTGTTGATATAAGAGTTGAAGGAACTGTGGAGCGACGGAGTTGGGACGTTTGATGCTCACAGTAAGACGCTATTCACACTCCGTGCGTCTTTGATGTGGACAGTTAGCGATTTCCCTGGACTTGGCACATTGTCTGGTTGGAACGTGCATACAAGGTTAGCTTGTCCTAACTGTAACTTTGATCAAGACTCTGTTCGCCTTCCCCACAGTCGCAAGTGGTGTTTTATGGGTCACCGACTGTTCCTTCCTCGAGGTCACAGGTTCAGGTTGCAGAAAATTAGATTCAACGGATCACAGGAAATGAGAGATCCACCTGTGTTGTTGTCTGGCTTAGATGTTCTTCAACAGCTTGAAGATGTCGACGTACAATTTGGGAAGCAAGTTGACATTCAGCCCGGTGGTAGAAGGCCTCATGGCCAGTCCCATGGGGATAATGTGCAGCAGTGGAGAAAGAGGAGCATTTTCTTTCAGCTCCCTTATTGGAAATCTAATAAGCTTCGTCATTGTCTGGATGTCATGCACATCGAGAAAAATGTGTGTGACAATGTTTTGTACACGTTGCAGAACGAGTCCGGAAAGTCCAAGGACTATTTGCAAGCAAGGAAAGATCTCATGGCGATGGGAATATGTCATGACACCTGGCCAGATGAGAATGATAAGTTTGCCCCAGCCTCATTCACACTCACAAGAGGCAACAAAGAAGTCTTCCTCTCCACACTTAAGGACATTAAGGTTCCTGATGGTTATTCAAGCAACATCTCAAGATGTGTCGACATGCACGCCAAGAAGATTGCCGGGTTGAAAAGCCATGACTGCCATGTTTTGCTCCAGCAATTCCTACCTCTGGCAATTAAAAGCACACTGCCCCCGGAGGTGTCAAATGTTTTGGTTCAACTTAGTTCTTTCTACCGACGATTGTGTGCAAAGGTTTTGGATGCAACAGAGTTGGATCAATTGCAAGAGATGATATTTCCCCCGTCTTTTTTCACTGTGATGGTCCATCTCACTATCCACCTCGTTCAAGACGCAAAGATGGGTGGCCCTGTTCAATATCATTGTATGTATCCCATAGAGAGGTAAGTTGATTAATTACTCCGTACAGAAATTTCATGATTTTTGTTTCAGTAATCTGATTGTAAATGCAATTACAGATACCTAGGGAAATTGAAGTCGTACGTCAAGAATAAAGCATCTCCAGAGGGTTCAATAGCAGAGGGTTACATTGGTGAAGAGGTGTTAACATATTGTTCACGGTATTTTAATGACATGGAGACCTCGTTTAACCGCCTTTCTCGCGTCGATAACAGCCCCACCAATGTCCACTCACCTTCTAACACATTATTCCCACCCGTCGGAAAGCCAGTTCGAGGAAGTCAGTATTACAAGCTCACTCCTACTGAGAGGTTGCAAGCACAAAGACATGTCTTGACAAATTGCCCTCAAGTAGAAACCTACATTCAGTAAGAATCATAACACTATGCACACGCATCGTATTATTTTATATACAAACCACGAAATCTTCTGATATGTTGTTTTAAATTTAAGGGATTTCAGGCGTTATGTTAAACGCCATCTTCGTAGCCGCACAAGGTCGTCTGCTGAAGTGGATAAAAAGGTCCATCATGAGTTTCCAGATTGGTTTGCACGCAGAATACTCAACGACAACAATCCCCATCCGTCTGATATGATAAATCTAGCAACTGGTCCGCTCGACCATGTCAGGAGATATACGGCATACAACGTCAACGATTTTAAGTTCTGCACCGTTGCATGGGATGAAGGTTCCCTCACACAAAATTCTGGAGTGTTCGGCACATTTAGTACAAGGAGTTATGCCAGCTCACGTGATACTGACATGCAATTTGGAGGCGTATCATATTATGGGAAGCTCGTTGATATCATCGAGCTAAACTATCAAGGCCATTTCACCGTGCCTCTCTTCAACTGCATGTGGGTGGACACCATAACTTCTCGAGGCATTACGGTAGATAGCTTGGGCATCACATCTGTCAATTTCTCAAGACTCATTCACACAGGGGATGTAAAATCTCTACTAATTTAATTGATTTTTTTTAAAAAAACGTGCATTTTTAATAACTTAATTAATATATATACATATTTATATTTAATTATAAAACTTTCAGATTCTACATGTGGTTTATGTGCATGTATAATTTATTCAAAACTCCTAATATTTAGGAGTTAATTTATTCAAATAATAAATACTTAAAGAATAAATTTTAACAAATTAAATATTATCCTAAACAGTAGGAGAATCTAGCACATAAATTATTATTTATTCCTTTATATATATTTTGTCTATTCACTTACATATTTATGATATATATATACACACTCACTTATCCATTTCTGTTTATATTTATTTGTATGTAAATATGCACTTTTCTTTAAGATATATATATATCATATCACTTTTATTTAAGTATTTATTTACTTTTATACTTTACATGGAAAAGATGCACATCGTAAACTTAAAATTTCTTGTTTAACTGAACACACTATATCATAAAGTTTCTTTCATTATTATTTTACATACTCTATCTCTTAATATACAGTTTGGGTGTGTAATTGTTTGAATAACAAATGCCTAGGGAATAGATCTTAACATATTTAACATATTAAATAATCAATTAAATATTACGCTAAATAATAGGATAGTCCAACACACCAAAAAGGATACTTATGATTATATATATTTATTTAAATCTAAATATGTATTTATAATAACTTGTTTCTATCTATATTCATTCAACATATGATAAGTAGACTGACCATTAGAAGAGATACAAATAAACAACGCTTTTATTTATATTGATATTTTACATAAAGGAAACACACCATAATATGCATATATAAAACCTATATATATATATATATATTTTTTTTTTCACATAACACTCTTTATCATACTTTATTTCATATATATATATATATGTTTATATCACACCCCAAGATAAAAACTTATAATATATTCCGGTTCCTAATTTGGTGCTAGTGGTTCATTATGAGGTTCAACTGTCTCAAGTGGAATAGTTGCTAATGGAACAATAGCTAAGGCTGAGGTCATAGGATCATCCTCAGTAGTGACACATGCATTTTCATCTGGATTAAAATACTCAGGAAAAGTAAAGGGGCTCAGAGGTGGGTTGTATGCAGGTAGATCTATAGGATTTGTGGTAATGATGTGGAGATTTTGGATAACTTGGTGTTTTCCTATTTGAGCCCATTCTATCAGAATTTCGACCTTGGTGATCGGCATCTGAAGCATTACGAAATCATGAGTGATAAAAAAAAATAAGAATTTTCAACAAATAATGCTCAGCTACTTGTTAAGCAGAAAAATATTTATATCCTGTACAAACAAAAATATGAGAAGAAATTGCTCAGATAATATCATAAATTTGCAAACACCCACGGTCACATAGACAAATCTAGGGCGTCCCCTAGGTGGATCCACAATCAATAAGAAATTCAACAGAATTTCTTGGGTGTTCATAAGCACACAACATATAAATATATATCTGGCAATTTCCTCAAGAATAGTCAATAGAGATAAAAGAAAGGACGATGGCAATTTCTCAAGAATAGTCAAAAGAGAAAGAATCAAAGAAAGGAAGAATAAAAGAAACTCCAATAATGGAAAGAGAAGTTCACTGTGCAGAGTTTTATCACTCAATAAGTCAAGAGACTTACCTTTTTCTTCTTCTTTTTTTATCAATGTAGAGTACACTGTGTGCGTATTTTCTTTTGAGAAAATTTGTTTTTCCCGTGCTTTCCTTTTCTGCCTCTTCATGCCCTATAAATATATTTTTTTTTTCTAGAATTCTCTTTGCATTAAATAGTGTCTTATCTTTTATCCCAGTCATTGCTTGGTCATTATTTTATCTGTAAATCTAAAGCTTCTAGATTCACTGACTTCACTGTACATAATAATTTCCCTATTTATTTATTTTCTATTATTATTTTATTTTATTTCATCAAACAACTAATGCCATACTTTTAGCATAAAACACACGTTCATATAAACACATTTGCATACACTATAGTTCTAATTAATATATAGTAATAATATATATATTAAATATAAATATAATAATAATGATATATATATATATATATATTTATCTGGATGTTACATTTCTCCCCCTCTTAAATAGAATTTCGTCCTTGAAATTTAAAATTTACCTTGTAAAAATAATTCAGGATACTTTTGTCGCATGTCATCTTCCAACTCCCAAGTAGCTTCCTCTGGTATAAGACCTTCCCATATTACTTTAACAAGAGGGATAATCTTTTGACGTATTTGTTTTTTATCTTTGTCCACAATCATAACAGGTTTTGGATGATACTTTAAATTCTTTGTTACTGGTAGGGACTCTTCTGTGATTATATGAGAAGAATCATGGACATACTTCCGTAGTTGAGAGATGTGAAATACAGGATGGATGTTAGACAACCTAGGAGGTAGGGCAACATGATATGCCACGGGCCCTATTCTTTTGATGATTTGGTAAGGTCCAATATATCTTGGGCTTAATTTCTTAACCTTAAGAGATCTTCCTATACTTGTAGTAGGAGTTACTTTAAGAAATACTTGGGATCCTTCTTCAGATTCTATTGGTCTCCTTCTTTGATATGAATAACTTTTCTGTCTGCTTTGGGCTACCAACATCTTTTCCCTAATTAATTTCAATTGATTTGATGTATCTTGGACTAAATCCGGACCTATTAAGTTTCTTTCACCTATCTCAAACCAACACAAAGGTGACCTACACTTTCTTCCATAAAGAGCTTCATATGGTGCCATCCCAATACTTGAATGATAACTATTATTATATGCAAACTCAACTAATGATATGTATTTTTCCCAATCTTCTCCTTGCTCAAAACTACAAGCTCTAAGCATATCTTCTAAGGTTTGAATGGTGCGATCTGATTGACCATCTGTTTGGGGATGGTATGCAGTACCAAAAGCTTCTTGCAAAACTCCCCAAAATCTAGATGTAAATCTAGGGTCTCTATCAGAAATGATACTTAAAGGTGCTCCATGTAGTCTTACTATTTCTTTCACAAACAATTGGGCAAGTTGATCAAGAGAATAATTTATTTTAATGGGTATAAAATGTACTGATTTGGTTAGTCGGTCGACAACAACCCAAATGGAATCTTTCTCGGTTCTTGTTTTGGGAAGACCGACTACAAAATCCATAGTAATATGGTCCCACTTCCATTTTGGGATTGATAATGGTTGAAGTAATCCATAAGGTTTTTGATGTTCTATTTTAACCTTTTGACATACTAAACACTTTGACACAAATTCTGCAATTTCCTTTTTCATTCCTGGCCACCTATACATTTTCTTTATATCATGATACATTTTGGTTGTTCCAGGGTGGATGGTATATTTGCTTTTGTGTCCTTCCTCTAAAATTTTCTTTCTTATTTCTCCTATTTTGGGTACACATATTCTTTCTCTAAACAATATGGTTCCATCAAAGGCTCGAGTAAATACTTCATGCCCTATTCGACTCTGAAAAAATTCATCCTTTTGTTGGGATTCTTTTATTTGAGTTCTTAAGTCACTTTTTATCCTTAGCTCACTTAATTGCAGACTATGGGGTAGGATGGTCATAGGGAGCCTTAAATCCCTAAAATATTCTATCATTTGATTTTCCTTCATCATCAAAAATGCTACTTGCAAAGTTTTTCTACTTAAGGCATCTGCAACCACGTTTACTTTTCCTGGGTGATAACGAAGTTTAAAATCATAGTCCTTTAGTAATTCCATCCATCTTCTTTGTCGCATGTTAAGTTCCTTTTGATCAAAAAGATATTTGAGACTTTTATGGTCACTAAAAACCTCAAAACTTGCTCCAAACAAATATTGTCTCCAAATTTTTAAAGCAAATACTATGGCAGCTAATTCTAAATCATGGGTGGGGTAGTTCTCTTCATGTGTTCTAAGTTGTCTAGAAGCATATGCAACAACTTTATTTTGTTGCATTAAAACGCAACCCAAACCTTTCTTAAAAGTATCTGTATATACTTCAAAATTTTCATGAGGATTGGGTAAAACTAACACTGGGGAAGTAGTTAATTTTTCTTTTAAAATTTTAAAGCTCACTTCACACTCGGAAGTCCATGTGAATGGAACTCCCTTTCGGGTTAGTTTTGTTAAAGGTAAAGCTATTTGTGAAAATCCTTGGATAGATCTTCTATAATAGCCTGCCAATCCTAAAAAGCTTCTTATCTCAGTAATAGTTTGAGGCTGCTTCCATTCAAGTACGGCTTTTACTTTATCAGGATCTATCGTTACACCTTCACCTATGATGACATGACCTAAGAATTTCACTTTACTAAGCCAAAAATCACATTTTTCAAATTTAGCATACAACTCTTTTTCTCTCAAGATATGGAGGACTATTTGAAGGTGCTTATTATGCTCCTTTACTGATTTAGAATAAATGAGAATATCATCAATGAATACCACAACAAATTGGTCTAAGTAAGGCCTAAAAATTCGGTTCATGTAGTCCATAAATACTGCTGGAGCATTTGTTAATCCAAAAGGCATGACTAAAAATTCATAGTGTCCATAACGAGTTCTAAAGGCAGTCTTAGGTATATCATCTGTCTTAATTCTTATTTGGAGATATCCTGATCTAAGGTCAATTTTTGAAAAAATGGAGGCTCCTTTTAACTGATCCAAAAGGTCATCAATTCTCGGAAGTGGATATTTATTTTTTACAATTACCTTGTTTAATTGCCTATAGTCTATACATAATCGGAAACTTCCATCTTTCTTTTTGACGAATAAGACAGGGGCTCCCCAAGGTGAAACACTAGGTTGGATAAATTTCTTTTCTAATAAATCTTCTATTTTGGTTTTTAGCTCTTTAAGTTCTAAAGGAGACATTCTATATGGTGCAATAGATTTTGGTCCTTGGAATTAAATCTATTGAAAACTCTACTTCTCTTTTAGGAGGGATGGTGGTTATATCAGAAGGAAATACATCTAAGAATTCTTTGACTATGGGTATTTCTTCAATTTCTAATTTTCCCTTCACTCTTTCTTCATCAATGTTCATGTCTTCAGGATAATTAGTAAGATGATTTAAGGTAGATTTATGGGTAGAAGGAAAAATTACCAATTTTTGAGCACAATTTATTATAACTTTATTTTGAGTTAGCCAATCCATACCAAAAATAACATCTATACTCTTTAAAGGTAAACAAACAAGATGTGCAATGTAGCAATGATTATCAATTTGAATAGGACAATTAAGACAAACTGAGCTACTATCGATTTCCTTTCCTATGGCCATAGAGATATGGAGTTGAAATGGCAATTCTGATATAGGTAGATTTAATTTTTCAACACAAGTAATACCTATGAAAGAATGGGTAGCTCCTGAATCATATAGGGCAAGTAATGGAACATCTTGTATGTAACACATACCTTGTACCAGGTTTGAAGACTCATTGACTTTTTCCCCATTTATCGTGTAGACTCGCCCCTTTGCTATTGGTTTCTGAGCTAGCTTAGGATCCTCTAGAGTTTTCCTTTGGTTTAGATGACAACTTCCTGCAAAGTGGTCAGGCTTTTTGCAAATATAACATACTTTTTTGCCCATAATGGCATGGTTGGTTTCCATGAAATCTACCACACTTATTACAAGAAAAATGAAATCCATTTCCTTTTTCTTTGCCTAGGGGTGGTTTAAAATTTTTCCTTTGTATTCCCATATTTTTATTCTTTTCCCAATTATTTCTATTCTTATGAGTCTCCCTATCCTTTTCCTTAAGATATTTTTCAACTACCTGGCACTTATTTACTAAGGATGAAAAATTTCGAATTTCTAAGCCAATAACTGCTTGACAGACATCCCATCGTAACCCTGCTTCAAATTTTCTAGCTTTCCAAGTTTTGTCAGGGTTATTAAGTAAACATGATGAATATTTGGAGAGTGACTCAAACTTAGCTACATATTGGTCTATTGTCATCATGCCTTGGGAAAGTTGTAAAAACTCAATTTCTTTCTCATTCTTAACATTTTCTGGAAAGTATTTGTCTAGAAAAATATTTTTAAACTCCTCCCAGGTTATTTGATATGATTCCCTTGCCCTCTTAACTTCTTTCCACCAATTATGAGCATCTCCTATAAACATATAAGTTGCGAAGGAAACCTTTTGATTATCCCTACACCCTAAAACCTCAAAGATCTTTTCTATTTGTTCCAACCATTCATCAGCTATTGTCGGGTTGTATTCTCCTCGAAAAGATGGTGGGTTGGTTTTTCTAAATTCACTATAGGATTTTATATTTAGCGTTTGGTTTGGGATGACTTTGTTTCTGTCAACAGGAATTTCCTCATCTGGTTCTATATCTTCACTCTCTCCAGGATTTAGATGTTCATTTTCAGGTTCTTGAAGTAATTGAGCTAGATGAGCCGTGACTGTAGCTTGTTCCCTTATTGCATTGGCAGTTGCTTCTGATTGTTCACGTATGGTAGCAGCCATTTGCTCAATAGCACTTAATATATTATTGCCCATATGGCCTTCAATATTATTAGATTGATTCCTTCCTTCTGGTATCATATTCTGCACAACAAAGTATTTTATAAATATGTATTATTATTATTATTAGGCACAAAATGTGTTTACACATTTATCTATATCACATTGTTTACTCTCATACTCTCTATGAGGGTAGGTCCACATTAATCTTTCCCGTACATACATAGAAGGGTTCAAATTACATCAAATAAGATCCTAACCATAATTCAAGAACATATGTTACTAATGAGATAAGGTCAATGTTTACTGGAAGGGAAAGGAAGGGAAATATATATTGGATTATACATAATTAATATTTTGATTTGAAAACAAATGAAATATAGCATGTGGGTTTATCCCTTTCTTCTATTTATTTATTTAATATATACACACATATATATTTCTTAAGAAAGGTCAACTTATATTAAATTTAAACATTTTTCATTGCTCCTAATCATAATCATGAAGATCAGAATGAAACACATACGCAGGAATATCATCACATATATATATTGTATATATAAATTTCAAGTGTATGTAACCTATTTCAGATATATATATATATATGTGGGAGAAAACTTCAATCATGCTTTCTTTAGGATCATTTTGCTCTGATACCAAATTTAAAATCCCTACTAATTTAATTGATTTTTTAAAAAAAAAAACGTGCATTTTTAATAACTTCTTAATATATATATACATATTTATATTTAATTATAAAACTTTCAGATTCTGCATGCGGTTTATGTGCATGTATATTTTATTCAAAACTCCTAATATTTAGGAGTTAATTTATTCAAATAATAAATACTTAAAAATAAATTTTAACAAATTAAATATTATCCTAAACAGTAGGAGAATCTAGCGCATAAATTATTATTTATTCTTATATATATATATATATTGTCTATTCACTTACATATTTATGATATATATATACACACACTCACTTATCCATTTCTGTTTATATTTATTTGTATGTAAATATGCACTTTTATTTAAGATATATATATATATCATATCACTTTTATTTAAGTATTTATTTATTTTTATAATTTACATGGAAAAGATGCACATCGAAAACTTAAAATTTCTTGTTTCATTGAACACACTATATCATAAAGTTTCTTTCATTATTATTTTACATACTCTATCTCTTAATATACAGGTTGGGTGCGTAATTGTTTGAATAACAAATGCCTAGGGAATAGATCTTAACATATTTAACATATTAAATAATCAATTAAATATTACCCTAAATAATAGGATAGTCCAACACACCAAAAAGGATACTTATGATTATATATATTTATTTAATTCTAAATATGTATTTATAATAACTTGTTTCTATCTATATTCATTCAACGTATGATAAGTAGACTGATCATGAGAAGAGATAAAAATAAACAACGCTCTTATTTATATTGATATTTTACATAAAGGAAACACACCATAATATGCATATATAAAACCTATATATATATATTTTTCACATAACACTCTTTATCATACTTTATTTCATATATATATATATGTTTATATCACACCCCAAGATAAAAACTTATAATATATTTCGGTTCCTAATTTGGTGCTGGTGGTTCAATCTGAGGTTCAACTGTCTCAAGTGGAATAGTTGCTAATGGAACAATAGCTAAGGATGAGGTTATAGGATCATCCTCAGTAGTGACACATGCATTTTCATCTGGATTAAAATACTCAGGAAAAGTAAAGGGGCTTAGAGGTGGGTTGTATGCAGGTGGATCTATAGGATTTGTGGTAATGATGTGGAGATTTTGGATAACTTGGTGTTCACCTATTCGAGCCCATTCTATCAGAATTTAGACCTTGGTAATAGGCATTTGAAGCATTACGAAATCATGAGTGATAAAAAAAAATAAGAATTTTCAACAAATAATGCTCAGCTGCTTGTTAAGCAGAAAAATATTTATATCCTGCACAAACGAAAATATGAGAAGAAATTGCTCAGATAATATCATAAATTTGCAAACACCCATGGTCACATAGACAAATCTAGGGCGTCCCCTAGGTGGATCCACAATCAATCAGAAATTCAACAGAATTTCTTGGGTGTTCATAAGCACACAGCATATAAATATATATCTGGCAATTTCCTCAAGAATAGTCAATAGAGATAAAAGAAAGGACGATGGCAATTTCTCAAGAATAGTCAAAAGAGAAAGAATCAAAGAAAGGAAGAATAAAAGAAACTCCAATAATGGAAAGAAAAGTTCACTGTGCAGAGTTTTATCACTCAATAAGTCAAGAGACTTACCTTCTTCTTCTTCTTTTTTTTCAACGTAGAGTACACTGTGTGTGTATTTTCTTTTGAGAAAATTTGTTTTTCCCGTGCTTTCCTTTTCTACCTCTTCATGCCCTATAAATATATTTTTTTTTCTAGAATTCTCTTTGCATTAAATAGTGTCTTATCTTTTATCCCAGTCATTGCTTGATCATTATTTTTTCCGTAAATCTAAAGCTTCTAAATTTCCCTAACTTCACTGTACATAATAATTTCCCTATTTATTTATTTTCTATTATTATTTTATTTTATTTCATCAAACAACTAATGCCATACTTTTAGCATAAAACACACGTTCATATAAACACATTTGCATACACTATAGTTCTAATTAATATATAGTAATAATATATATATTAAATATAAATATAATAATAATGATATATATATCTGGATGTTATAGGGGAAGTACCAGATGACGAGCCGTATATTTTTGCATCACAAGCTCAGCAAGTTTACTATGTGCAAGATCAGAAACACAAAGATTGGCACATGGTGATTCATATGAAGCCCCGAGACCTCTACAAAATGGGTGACGAAGATGATGTGGAACTAGACAGCCAGCATTTTGAACCTGAAAACTTCGATAACCTCATTCCAGAAGAAGATGGGGCATTTACCAGTAGTTAGGTGAGTTTGCTCACTACAAAGTTATTATACAATTTTCCACATATTTTATTATCAGAAATTGATATAGGTGTTTATTTCCTTCTCAGGCGGGAGCAAGAAGATGATTGAAGAGACAATTTTATTTAATTTGTAGCATTTTACATAACTGTGTGTATCAAACATTAATATATGTCTTTTTTTAAATGAATATTCATATATTTCTTTTATCAATTTTTTTCAATATCGAATATTTAGTAGCGGTTTATACCGCTACTAAATGTACGCTACATTTTGTAGCGCTTTAAAGCGCTACTAAATTACGCTATCGTTTGTAGCGGTTTTTAATCACCACTAAGACACATAAACCGCTACTAATCTGCTCCTCCAGCATCTATAAATACCCACCACTCTCCCATTGTTTCTTTCACCCTCTACTCATTTCCTTCCTAACTTTCTTCTTTCTTTCCATCCGATCCGTCTTCCTTCATCTCCTTCTCCCTAATAAATTTGTTATAATTTTTTATTTTGTAGATATAATTATTTTATGTAATATTTAATTGTTGTATATGCTAATATGTCTTTTAATTTTTGGTTCAGGTTTACACTATTATATCAGATTTTTTTTGTTTATAATTAAATCGGTTTTTTTATTGTAGTAAATTGTTTTTGTGGTGCTAATTATTAATCCGATAAATTCTTTTATATGTTCTTGAGCTAAAAAACCTTCTTAATTATACATTGTAAATTGTTGCTTAAAATTAAAGCAGTTTGGTTGATAAAAATAGTTTGCAATTTGAATTTGCCGTGTTGATTATGTTTTTTTATTTTTTTAAACTTAGTAGCGGTTACACAACCGCTACTAAAGATTGATAACTTTAGCGGCAGTTTAAAACCGCTACTAAACTTATGTCAAATCAGTAGCGGTTATAACCGTCACTAAATCCATCGTATCCTTAGTGGCGGTTTTTTATCGTCACTAAACGTCCGTGGATTTAGTTGCGGTTATAAACCGCCGCTAATAAATAAAATTACGTTTTCCTGTTTTTCTTGACATTAGTAGCGGTTTGTTTAACCGCCGCTAATTAAAAACAAAAAGCAAAATTTTCATTTGTTGTTTACTAGCGGTTTTTGTACCGCTACTGAATTAGTAGCGGTGTTGACAGATGTAGCAGCGGTTTTGTATAACCGCTACTAAATGTTTGTCATGGGCGATTTAGTAGCGAAAATAAAAACCGCTAGTAAAGTGTTACTTGCAGTTAAAACCGCTACTAATCATCCTATATAACGCTACTAATACACGCTTTTTTTGTAGTGCCTAAGCTTAAAAATTCAAAAATTCCAAATAAATTAGAAAACTTCAATTAACTCAAAAATCTCTTTAGGGGATTTCTAAAGCACATTTTTAACTTCAATATAATTAGCTTATAACTCCTAAAAACCCCAACTTAGACAAGACCAAATTTTCAAACAGAGCTAATCGAAGAAACTAATGACATGGGTAGGAAGAGGAGACTTTTGGGAGTCCGAAAATAAGCATATTTGGCCGGAAAACTTCGTATTCCGACGCCGGCGAGCTCCTAAAGTTCCGACAAAAACGCTCATCGATCTCCATCTTTAGGTGACGAGAATGGAGGAGGAAGGAGATGAAAGCTGGGGAAGAAGAATGCCGGTGGTGATGGGTGTTTCCAGCGAGTTTCGCCGGAAAACTTCCTCCTCCACGGAAGTTGACGGTGCCACTTGAAATGGAGGAAGAAGAGAGAGAACAGCGTGATGAAGGAAGAAGGAAGGAAGGGAAGAGGAAGAAGATAGCAGGTGGTCGACGACTGGCAGTGATGGGTGGCCGGACGATGAGAGAAAAGAGAGAGAAGAGAGCACGAGGGAGAGAGCGAGACGAGGGGAGGGAGTGACGGGGAATGAGGAAGAAAGGGAAGAGGAAGAGAGGAAAAAGAAAGAGAGAGAAAATGAGAAAAGAAAAGGAAAATAAAATGGAAAGGAAAATTATACTACAAGGCCTTAAAATCATCAAATAAGATTATTTTTTTGAACTAAAAATTTTCTTTTTACTCTTTAAAAATTATATCTCATATCCTTTAATTATTTTCTCCTATAATAACCTCTTTTGGATCAAAAATAATTTCTACCAAATTTTTGTCTTTAAAATAAGGGAGAAACTAAATCTTTAAAGTCCTCCAAAAATACATCAAATCTCTTAAATATCCTCATAATTCATCATTTTTCATTTGTTAATTCTTAATGACATCCACTAATCCTCAAATAAATTTCTAGGATGTTACATGAATAATATGTTATAGTTAATGACCAACCTTTCACAAGCATGAACTATGTGCATATTGGTTGGTTGTGGTGCACTAGTGATATTGGTTCTGCCCCGTCACATGATGAGGCCTCCCAACGGCTATTAAGTGGTCTTTTGGGATTGTTGTTGTTGTTTTTGTGTCCTATGGGGATGTGCCGGTAGTGAAATTGGGTAATTGTTGGTTTCATGTCGAGCCGTGAAGTCAGATTCTGTTGTATTCATGGTGAGAGGAAATTGTTGGATGTGATGGTAGTGAAGCCTGGTTCCATAAGCTTCTTGCCTGGCACAATGTGCGGTTTGTTCTCCTCGGACTTTTTTATTAGCAAGTTTTCAAATGGTTTGAAAAATATGCTAAGAGGAGGTGTTTGTTGACATGTTTTCAAATGGTTTTAAGAATATACTACCCCGGTTCAACTGAAATTATCATTTTCAATACACATTCTTATGTTATGATATATGTTGCATTTTGTCATCTATATATGTTATAGGTCCCACATAACACTTTCCAGCACACACATGCACACGTAGGGCAATTAAGAGTGACTGGGACATTTATCTCACCTGGTTTCTCATTTGTTTCAGGATCTAGCTCCGGTGCTTGGTGCAAATTGAAGGAGCCAGCGGATACTTGCTAGCTAGTGAGGTTCTTTGTTTGGTTATCTTGTGATATGTATATTTCCATACACTATATACTAGGCATGCTTGCATATTGCTTCCGCATATTTCTTTTGATATACTAGATAACTGTAATTGTAGTATTTTACTAAGACCGGTCCCTTGTAGCAATTATGGTCGAAGGGCTTTGGATTTGTATTTTATGTTGCTTACTGGTAGCCCTGCTTGGTGGAAGACTTTGGTTTCACTGGTTGGTTGTTGATGGTTTCATGAGCATGAACCAAATTTGGTTTCAATATCTTGAAAGTCAACTTTTGCAACATTAATATGTTATCTTAAACCCTTGTGAATTCTAGGACGTTTGGAAGTAATTGTGGCTGTGGTTTTATAAGTGGTGTTATTTTTGGTATTGTTTGGATTTGAAATTTGTGGGTTTGCAAAGAAAGACAAATTTTGTTTTATAATATGATTTTTTATCACCATGTTAGTTGAGCTTTTACTAACATTGTAAACCAGAATTGCTAAGTGTGGTCTTTTATAACTATGTTAATAGGGTAATCCTTTCTAACATAGTTATCCTACTTAATTTTTTTTAAAGAAAGATTTAGATGAATCTTTTAAAACTATTTTAGTAAGGGAAATCCTTTTCTAACATAGTCACCTAGTTGTTTTGAAAAGCCCTGGTTTTGAAAACTGTTAGTCGAAGCTTTTTCTAACATAATTACTACAATTAGGAAAATTTTAATTACCATGTTAGGTGTTTCTTTTTTAACGTGGTTTATTAGGAAACTTTGGAGTTCTTTAAATTTCAAGTAAATATCTTTTAACCATGTTAGCCATATTCTTTTTCAAGTATTCACATTGTTTCTTTTATCCAATGTTTTAAAAGCCGGACCGAAACTCGAGCTGAAAATAGCAATGGGTCATGGTTCGAATGGTCGATTCAGTCGGGCTGGTGATATAATATTTAATTATAAAAAATAATATTATATACACATAAAAGTATAAATATAATTAGTCTAATTTAATGAAAAGTTAATAAAATCCCAACATATTTTCTAGGTTCAATTTGACTTTTTTAGTACATTGGCCAATTTTATTTTGTTATAAAAAACAATATTGTAAAAATTTATGATTAATTTTTTCCAATTGAATTTTAATATCATAATACATAAATATGAGGTCGGGAAAAGTTGCACATTTACTCTCATTCATTTGTATTACAAATAAAATGTTAGGAGACAATCACACTAAATGAGGACCTTAACTAGTCATGTACTTGGAAATAAGAAAATCAGAGGTGACATAGAACCTCTTTTATCCAATGAATGTTGTACTAATATAAGCCCAATGCATCTTTATATCCATTGGTTGTTGACTTACTAGATACTTAAAAGCTTCAACATATCATAATATCTTCCTTCTTCTACTTTCGCTTCTTGTTCAAATTTCAGATCTCAACATCCGTCTCATTCGTTCGAAAAAGCAAAATCCAGCCACCCTCATTATATCTCTCTTTTGTGGAGTTTATGTTCGATCATATGTTCTTCTTTAATGCGGGTTGCTGCTTTTGTTCTTCTCTTGTAGTTTTTCCTGCTCATCATATCGTCTCTTCTTTCTTCTATTCTCCTCAGAGGCTCTTTTCTGTCTACTAAATATAGATAACCTTGAAAATTTTTTAGACTGTTTGGTTATTGAAAATCCGGAACGGGGTGCCAGCCTAAAAGTGGATTCCAGCTGAAAGACGGCTCATCCTGGTCCAACTTACAAAAAGGATTTCACCTGAAAACCAATCCGTTATCATGTTCGGGTGACGGTTCGACCGGCTAGACTATCCGGTCCAGCTTGGTTCTAAAAGCACTGCTTTTATCCATGATAGACTTTAATTATTTTTATAATTTGTGTGTTTTCTATCATGGGTAACTCATTCCTTGAATTATAAGTTAATTCTTTAATAACTATGATATGTCATTTAATATAATAGTTAGGATCCTAAATTAACTAAATTCTTATAACTACGATAGGCTTTTGGTATTTAGTGGTTTCTTTTCTATAATAATTATCTCTTATTGAATTGATTAAAGCTCTAATAACTATGATAGCTTCTTTGCTATCATATTTAGGTTTTCAAAAGTTTAGTTAAACCTTTAACTACAATAGACCTCTTGATTGGTTGAAGTTGTATTTGTGTATTGCATAACCAAATTTTGCATTAAACTCAATTTATCAAGTTAGACCACTCAACAAAATCATTTTCTAGTGTTGGACTTGTTGAGGCCATTTGCACAAGTTTTTTTAACCCAAATTCTCACTTTGGTAAATTTAGGCCATCTGAAAGAGCAATTTCTTGCAATTTGGCAACTCAAGTGGTAAAATTTGATTCTAGGCAACTTTCGATTGTTTTGCAGCTTCCCACATGTCCCCCTAGCTTATTTAAATTTGTTTCAATCATTAGGGTGGATTGAAAATGCTTGAAATCATTTTTGAACCTCTTCCCTCGTTGTCAAAAACCAGCTTTTGACCCTTTCTGATCTAATGCATTCACCTTGCCCTTGCCAAGGCTAACACATGGTGAACGCTAGATTGTTGCTCTTGGGTTGGAAATTTTTACTCATTCTCTGGCCATTCGCCATGGTGAACGAGACGGTAAAGGTGCTTAGATTTGTTGCATTTTTCTGGGTTTTGGGCATTTTTCACACAGTTTTCCCAATTCAATTCCAACTCCCTTCAACTTTTGCAAACTCATTCTAGACACATTTTGTGACTTGTTTGAACTGTTTGCACTCATTTCTCATCTTCGCATCTTCCATTTGCATTTGTGGTTCATTTTGCTCACTTGTTTGCTATTTGTTTGCATTTCTTATGTGCACTTGCTGTCTTTTCCTTATGTATACCTCGAAACAATCCCAGAGAGGCTAAGCCATTTCTAGAATACCCTGAACTTGAGTGGTATCTTACCTAATTAAGGAAAGCCCAAAGAACCAGAACCTCTAGCAACTCTCTAGTTGTAGAACACCCTTCCAAACGTGAGTCGAGCATAGCTAGTGACCAAGACATAGAGTGTGACCCCCTCCTCTAGCCATGCACCAACATAACCAAGTCAATCAAGCTGTACCTTTACCTAACATACCCATTGTACAAAACATTCCAAATCCGAGTGTAAAGCCTATTAGAGGAGCCAATGGGGGATGGTAACGGAGTCCACGATCAAGTCTTATATGAACGTGAGATTCCAAATCTAGTTAGGAGAACCATTAGGGATGCTACTTCCACAAAAATTGATTATAAAAAGCCCATTTCTTGTCCCTAATTAATGTCAGTCATATAAAACTGACATCGAAAATAAATCTGTGGCATTTTTGTAATTAATTTTGGGACCCAAGGAGAAACGATGTCCCTAAATTGGAGGATATGTGATGTGAAAAACAAACAATGTCACATATCAAAAAACATGTGACATTGTTTCTTGAAACAATGTCACAGGTTTTTTGATATGTGACGTGGAAAGAAGAAATAAGGGACAATTACATATAAGTCCCAAGCAAGAGAATTAATTTCAAAGAGGTCCCAAGGAGTTGTTAATGACAGCTATTAACAACTGCAATAGCCTTGGTTAACAAGTGAAGGAGTTGTTAATGGACCTGTCTGAAATTAATTCTCTTGCTTGGGACTTATTTGCAATTCTCCCAAGAAATAATGTCACAGGTTTTTTGATATGTGACATGGTTTCTTTCCACGTCACATATTAAGCATACAAGTGACATTGTTTCTTAATTTTTTTTAAAAAAAGGGCCCATTTTTTTCCCTCAGCTCCCCATTTCCCTCTCTTAACTAATAAGAAACAATGTCACAGGCTTTTTGATATGTGACGTGGAAAGAAGAAACAATGTCATAGGTTTTTTTGATATGTGACATGGTTTCTTTCCATGTCACATTTTAAGCATACAAGTGACATTGTTTCTTAATTTTTTTTTAAAAAAAAAGCGCGCCTTTTTTTTCCTTAAGCTCCCCATTTCCCTCTCTTGGCTAAAAGAAACAATGTCACATGTTTTTTGATATGTGACGTGGAAAGAAGAAACAGTGTCACAGGTTTTTTGATATGTGACATGGTTTCTTTCCATGTCACATATTAAGCATACAAGTGACATTGTTTCTTAATATTTTTTTAAAAAAGGGCGCCTTTTTTCCCCTCAGCTCCCCATTTCCCTCTCTTGGCTAATAACTTCTCTGACCCAATCGAAACATTAGCTCCCTCACTTCCTCTTCTTCCTCCCAAACCCTCAGCTTCCTCACTTCATCTTCTTCCTCCCAAACCCTCAGCTCTCTACTTCCTCAACTCTCTTAGCTCTCTGGGCCCAACGCTCCCCATTGCTGGAGCCTTACTTCCTCCTCAGCTCCATTGTCGGCCCAGCTCTCGAAACCGCTGCCTCTCTTCCTCTTCTTTCGTTCTGTTACTTCTTTAGGTTTAGCTCCCCTCTCTTTCCTTTTGGGTTTTTGCTTTCTATGTACTACATTTTTTTATCTTTGCATTTTTCTCTATCTTCTTATTTTTGAGTTCTAAGCTCTTTTGTCGAGCATTCTTAGTTATTGAAATGTGTACACCTTTAATTAGCTTCCAGATGTATTCAAGCATTCTTAGTTTATTGATTTCCCTTTTCTTTCTTCCCTCTTGGTCTGCCGCTCTTTCAATGGCAGGTATGCATCTCTGTTTCTTCAATGTCATTTTCCTTACCGATTTCATGGAAATAATCATGCAACATCCACTTCTAAATATTCCAGGATGAGAGGTGTTGTGTTACATTTGTTACATTAAGTGATTTTCTTTTTTCAATTAGAAGAACATGATTTTCAGGTTGTTCTTGAAATTGTTCTTGCTTGTTTCCTAATTTGATTCTTGATTTCTTGCATTCCCAAGTTAATTTTTCTTTTGAATTTGGTTAGTAGAAATCAGTGAGCATTGTACAAAATATTAAGTTGTGTAACAATGGAATTTTTTGCTTGTGTAGTAGTAGCAAAAGTCACATGTATATATGTTTAGTTTGATTAAATTAGTTATATCTCTGGTTGATGGTTTACATCTGTTAATATTGTAATAATCTGTTTTCATCAGCAATGCAATGCATGAAAATATGGGGAAAAACAAAAAAGAAACTAATTTTTTTAAAAAAATGGAATTCACGTCACATACTAGAGTAATGAGTGACGTGGTTTTTCCTGCCATGAGAAACCATGTCACTCATTATATAACTTTTGACATGGTTTCTTATAGACCTAACAGACAAAACTCAACATTTTGCGACTTATCCATGTCCCTTTTTTTTTATAACATGTGACGTGGAAATTCTAACTTTCCATATCTGTTATTTATTGTGACGTGAAAAGTCAATTTTTCCATGTCACTTGCTTTCATGTCCCATACAAAAGTGACATGAAAATCCCAAAATAACGGACATAGAAACCCTTTTCTGTAGTAGTGTATTCTATTCACTAATCCTTTCCCTCACATACATGCTGATTATGAGATTAAAGGTTGTTGATTCAGTCCTTACCCAAATATTATGGTTTTCATGCTGATAAACCTCACACTCACTTGGATGAGTCTTCATTCATTGCAATACAAAGGTGATGTCATGTGGAGAGTGTTCCACCTTACTCTATAAAGCAAGACAAAGGAGTGGTACATGAGCTTACCAAGAGTCACACCAGAAGCCATTAGTTCTTGGGCCAACTTGAAAAAGGCATTTCTCGAGAAGTTTTATGAGGCTATTTACGACTTCCACAAGGCGAAAGGAAATCAATTCTATCTTGCAAGAAGCGGATGAGTCCTTGTATGATTATTGGACAATATTTCAAGACTTGATCAAACATTGCCCACATCATCAATTACTGGAAGAGTAATTGGTTCAAACCTTTTCTAATGGGTTTTGTAAGAAAGACCAAAATCTATGAAGTGGAACTTCAAACAATCTGTCTCTTTATATATCACGATATCATCCTAAATCCTGAAGCATTGACCATCAAATTTTAACGTTTATGTAGCAATGAAGGCTTCCTTTTACATTGTAATGACATTTGATTGTTCTTATAAAAATGAACATTATTAGCTTAGTGGGTTCACACTTTTGTTAGATTAATGATGGCATAATTTCAAATTTTCATTCTATGTACGTAATAATTTTTTTAAAAAAATTAAATGGTACTTGTTTAGTTATTAAAACATGCCACTAATCTTTGCCTTGAAACTTTCTAACTTTAATTAGTTTTAGCTTGAGACTTAAATTTTTCAGAAATTTGAGCCATAAACAAAAAATTCATTAAATAGTTAAAACTTAAAGGCTAAAGTATACTTATAATCCTTTATATTTGTGTCAAGTTTTATTTTAATCATTTTGAAAAGTACCCATTTAGTCATTTTTGGCTAATACCGTTAGTTTCATTTAACGGAAAATGTTGATTCATCAAATCTAAAAGGTGATTCTATAATTAAATGTGGACAAACATTTTCCATTAAATGAAATCAACTATGTTAGCAAAAAAGGACTAAAACTGTACTTTTCAAACATAGATGACTAAAATAAAACCTGATTGAAACATAAATGAGTAAAAGCATACTTTAGCCAAACTTAAAAATAAACACAGTTAAACTTTTAAATTTGTGTATATAACTTCTAACCATAAAATATGTATGCCTTAACTTTTTTTAGTGTACATATAACCCTCTATATATATATATACATACACAACTCCCTTAAACCTTTTTTTTTTACTTTCAACCCCCTAAACTTTAAGCTATGGGTATTTAAAACATTTACAGAATTAATAATATAATCTATATAAATGTAAGAGTTTATTGTAAAGTTTTTAAGAAGAGGGACATTATCTATACATGACACGGAGTTCGGAGAAGTTGGGTATAACATAGCGTTTTTTAAGATGCTACCTAATTCCTTCAGTTAAAAAGAAATACTACCTAATTATTCCTTAATATAAAATCTATACAACTAATTTAAGGATATTAAGGAAATTAGTTAAGTTAGTTGCTTATAATTAATGAGTGTTAGTTGGTTTGACTGACATGTATACCATATTTAATCATGTGCATTTGAAATATTTCTTCATGAGAAATCCTTTAATATGTGAAATTAATAAAGGTACTCTAAAACAAAAATTATAAATTTGTGAGACAAACTTAATTGATTTTTAATATTTAAGACCAATAAATTTCATCCATATCCAACTCTCATATATTAGCCATTGAAGGGAGTACTTAAAAAATTCAGACGTCATACAATAAGCATTTGACTAGATACACATTGGAACTAAGAATCCATCAATGTCAAGTAGTTAGATATGCCTGCATTTGCTTATACATAAGAAATTGTGGATGGGGAAGGCTTGAAGGAAGATACCATCATGAGCAGTCGACTGGTCAGCTCACTTATCCATTTAAGCAAGTGTCGGGGGTTCGACTCCCGTCTTATGTATATAGCAACCCATTGGCCAACGGCTGACCCTTAAATGGAGCTTAGATCTGTGGCGGATTAGTCCTTAGTCTACCGGGTTGGTTGGGGGATACCATGAGCAATAAAAAAAATATATAAAATAAACTAATTCAAGATCAACTTTGTATTTAATAGGAATGGCTAATGGCTTATCAATGGAAATAGCATTTGCGTGACTCAATCACACCGATTTGATCCAAAATTAACCAATGGAAAAGCGTTGGCAACGTCCGGAAATGGTACTATTTTCCATCTTCTGTGTTTGATTCTGGCCAGAAAATTAGCTACTTTAATTTGAAGTCTCTCTTTCTTGTGCAATTTTTCCACCAGTTCGCTCTCCCTCCAGCTTTATTTATATATTTCATCGTTAATTTAAAGAAGCTAGTGAATTATAAATATATGTTTGGTTCTGTAAATTTACACTAAATTTTAGTATAGTCCTTTAAGTTTTATGGCATATTTATTAACCCTCTAATGTTAATATTATTATTTTATTCTCATTAATGGAAAAGTCCGAGTCACTGAATTTAAATGGTGACTTTTCAACTAAATGTTGACTTGTTAATGTTTGATTATAAAGTAGGACATTTGGGCTGTTTGAGTACCAACCGCGTTAGTTGGTTTTCCCTTAAGCCTTTGGTCCAAAATTGATAAAAAAAAAATGTTTGATTTCAAACTTTTAAATTAAGCAATATCTATCACAACACTTAATAAAGATGTTGTCTAATTTAAAATTTCCACATCAATAACTCATCTTTAAAATATAAAATCTATTACATTATATAATTAAATTTTAATTACTCTGTTAGCATTTAATTCCAAATTAAAAGTCATCTTAAATTTCTTAAGTGAGCATTTTCGATCTATATTAAACTCAAGGTATTAATATTAATGAGATAGTAAATACACTTTACTTAATGAATTAGGTTGAATCTCGATGTAAACTTAGACGGTCAAACATATACTTTAGCGGTTTCGCCTATTGTTACATATGTGAGGCACATGTTTGTATATATATTTGTATGTAAATAAAAATATATATGATAAAAGTAGACTTATAGTTCTTTAACCTTAACCAAAATTTCATTTGGGTTCCTAAATTTTATAATGTCTTTTAGTTCTGTAACCTTTAGTTTCATTCGCAAAAACGCCGACATTAAAATTTTAAATATTGACAAAATATCCACAAATGCTGGTTGTGTTTAATTTTTTTAAAATAACATTAATTGACGTGAAACATTATCATATATGACCAATGATATTAATGTTAAAAGACTTTAAGATATTTTTTGAAATTAAGGCATGAAACTGAAACCTACATAAAAGAAATAAATTAAAGTGCACATTTGCCTGAAAAGAAAGCCAAAGTGTAAAAGAAACATAAGCTTTTTGGAAATAATTACAGCTAATTAAGATGGTGATGATGTCCCATATCTATGGGATTTTCCTTCCTCCGACATTTTATGTTACCAAAACCACAACTATAATGCCAAGTTTTGATAATATTAACATCTTTGAGAAGCCGTATCATCTTTGCTACATGAATTCGTATTAATAATAGCTAGAGTTTTACCCGTGCTTTGCATGGTAATATTATTTTACGTTTACAATTGAATTGTAGCATTTTTACTTATGAATACAATGATTTCAATTTTTATTTTGCAAAATTAATTTAAATACAAATGTTTTATGATTAATTATTATGTTTAATACTACAAATTATAGACCAAGATAGATGAACTAATGGTAAATCTTTGAATTCCCAAGCAATAGTTAGTAAAATTGTAAATAAGATAAATTGTTGGGTTTTCCTTCCTCCCCCCTCTCTCCCTCTCTCTCTCTAACACATATAATTTTTCCACTCTATTAATCCCTCTTAATGTCCTCGGCCATCAATAAAGGTCTTTTTAGGAAAATATATCAATATAGACAATAATAACAAAATGGTTAGTAGACATTAGTCATACCTCTTTCACATTCTCTAAAATAAGAAAGTGTCATATTTTAGAAACTGATTTCATTTAACAATTATTTTCACAATACTTTGAATGATTAACTAATAATTAAATTTTATGAGAAGTGCAAATGTATTAGCCACAATTTTTCACATTTCTTTGAATATGAGAGTGTCATCTTCAAAAAAATTGAACTAAGTCTTTTGATATACTATATAGTGTTTAAACAAAATTTATTTAACATCTTCTTACACATTGTTAGGCATTCTTCACACTCTTTTCAAATACCCATTGAATTGAAAAGTGCCATAATAAACCAATTTTGTAACAATATATCCCTTTCATATATATTCCATTGAATGATTAATTAAAAGTTAAAAGTTTGAGAAGCCCAAAGGCATATTAGTCACAAATTTTACATTTTTTTAATAGAAGAATTTCATATTCAAATTTTTTTTAAACCAAGCTTTTCATATTCTTTGTAGCATTTAAACCAAATTTATTTAACAATGCCTTTCGTATTCTTGTTAAGCATTAGTCATATCACTTCTGTGATATTCACCTTCTAATTCCCAATTTAATTACAAAATCTCTTTCTACATCATTATTAACCCTAAATATGATAGAAAAGGGTTTCACTTAACAAATGGGTCTATCATAGTTAGAAAAAGAGTTTGCTTAGAAAAGAAAAATATTAACTACCCAAAACCCTATCATGGATAATTAAGGATTTCCCAAATAGTTTTGCACAATATACATAAATACAAATATCACAGTCTCACATTTATAACGTCAAGGCTCTCCTCAATATGAGGGTCATAATCAGTCAAGCCATAAGGCATATTCTTTACAATTATAGAATGATAATGAGCGAATAAGGCATATCCTTTAGCAAAGACGAAAGCCATTACCTGCATATCCATAGGACCATCTCTTAGCCACTCAACGGGAAGTTGAGAGCCTTATCACATGATAGTGGTAACCTTATCCATGAAATCATCAATCAATCATACATACAATAATCACATCATTAAACAAAAATGGCTTTCTAGCCATATCATAGTAAAACAATGGCATGCACTTCTTTTCAAAACCATATACTTTTCAAATCATGCTCAATTCACATCAATGGATAATTTGACAATAAGAGTCCCACAAGACATTTATATATCAACATACTTGATTTCATAAACAATTTATATTCATGCTTACTTATATCAAAACAGTTTTACAAACCTTATATGAACCCAACACACACATATATGACAAGTGGAAAGTGCTTACCTCTTCATGACAATGGGAGATTATCACAATCGATCGGCCCCACACTCAAACTCAACAATGGATCCTCTACACAAATTAATACACACAACACATGATTAATTGCTTAATCAAGTGATAAAATACAATTAGGGACTTAATCATCTTTAAAGTCCTATCTAGGTACTTTAGGCAATCAAATACAATTTCAATGGCCCATTACACTAAACATGTCCCATTACATCCCAAAACCTATGTAAACCTCAATTAGTCTATTCTCATACTTAATCTCCATCTTTACAATAATCATCAATCCATAATCAACTTAACCTATTCAAATCCTAATCACCATAATCAAATCCTCTAGCAACCCTTATCCAAAATTGATCCTTAGGCTTAAGTAAACTTCATAATTGCATACCACCTAATTATCACCAATATAAATTGATTAAAATCATCTATTAGCATCATTGAACCTATGGGAATCCTTAAAACACAGAAAATCATCATTAAATTTGAAATCCCACTTAAACACTAACTTTTCAATACTTTAAGTAGGCACATTTCACTCTAGATAAAAGCCCAACAAATTAATACGATTAAATAGTTAAGATAGGTCTTAGAAGGGATTTGAAACAAAGAAAACAAAATAACTTGGACCATAGTTCAGATTCTCCATGAAACCCTAAAGTTCCACCATGAAACTTTCAATTAAACAAGAGGAAATGAAGGAGAAAAAGTCTAGGAAGGGTTACCAATAATGTGAAAGTCTCAATTAGATCTTCAAATCTTCAAAAATCAAGCACTATGATGAGTCTCCTCCTTTTGTTGCCTTTCTCTCGAACTCTATTTTCTAACTCAAATTCTGTCTAAACCAGTGAAGCCATAGTGAACTCTTTATTTATCAGATTTGTCACAATTTTCTTCGTGGGTTCAGTCCAACGAACTCATGGTAAACTTTCCAAGTTTTGCCATTTTAAGTTCCTTCGATGGCTCTGCTCCAGCGAACCCATGACGAAGAGCACCCATGAGGTCTCAGCCTGAAATCACACACTCACTCACCATGGCTTTGTACCGGCAAACCCAAGGTGAGCCACCCAAGATTTCCTTGTCTTACTTAGGCTCTCCACTCTTCTAATCTTGCCTCAATCCAAACCAATTCGTCAATCATGGCCTAACTATTCTTATTCTTCCCAATGATCATCAATTCCATGAAAGGTACATCTAGAAATTTGGAGATTTACACTGATGCTAGCCATACAAGAGACCCAGAGGACAAAAGGTCAACAACAAGTTATTGCACTTATTTATTGGAAAACTCAGTTACATGGAGGAGCAAGAAACAAACTATTGTATCAATAAGCAGTGCTAAGTTAAATTGAGAGCCATGGTACTTAGTGTATGCGAAAGAATCTGGATCATCAGATTATTGAATGAGTTGAGAATCCAATTTGAGGGATCATTGAGCTATGGTGTGACCACAAGGCTAGCATTGAGATGACTAAGAACCCGGTATATCACAATCGAACCAAACATGTTAATATCGATAAATACTTCATTAAGCATAAGGTAGATGCTGGCATCATGAAATTGTCATACCTCCGATGAGCTGAACAGATTACGAGTATGATGATAAAGCCACTTGCTAGAGTCAAGTTTGAAGGGCTTTGAAGCAAGCTAGGACTGATCGACATCTATTCTCTAGCTTGAGTGGGAGTGTTAGAATCATATCTAAAGCATATCACATGATTTGGGTGAATTAAGTCTATAAAACATGTGAGGCAGAGAGAGAGAGAGAGAGAGAGAGAGAGTGAAATATATCACAATATTTCGTTTTGGGTTAAGGGTAAAAAATACACATGTGATTTTTTCAAAAGTTCGTCTAGCACCAAGTGCCTTTTTTGGACCAAAAGTAAATCTAAGCTTCCAAATTAGTATCAAAAGTCACACTTATCGTTAAATTATGGTAAAAAATATACCTATGATCTTGTCAAAAAGTTCATCTAGCACCAAGTGCTTTCTTTTGGACCATAACTGTAAGTGTGACTTTTGATCATAATTTGGAAGTTCAGAGTTACTTTTGGTCCAAAAAAAGCACTTGATACTGGATGAACTTTTGACAAAATCACATGTGTATTTTTTATCCTCAACCCTTTCCTTTTCTATAAAAAAATATATAAAAAATTAAGTTTATTAGAAATGGGATAATTGAAACAAGAATGAAGAAAAATATGGGAATAAAAATAAATAAAGAGAGGGAACTCTATAAGAGCCTATTGGAGCATCTTGCCTATCAATTACTAACTCATATCTACAAAAAAGGGTAGGGAAATACAAAATGTGTGTGCATTTTTGCTCAATTGTGTCAATTTCTAGGACTTGTCTCAATTTTTGGTTCAAACTGTATTAGTCATGTGTTTTGAATTGATAGAGGCTTTCTTTCATCACCCTTTGTCCCAAACACAAAACCTTCCATATTTTCCATTAATCGCTCCTTTGAGCCTATCAATTGGATGCTTTGCATTACTTGAATTTATTATGTGTAGCATTTGCCACTTTCTACATGTGAAAATCCATTTCTGCAAGAAAGTTAGATGGATGTATGATGAACAAGGAAAAAAATGAAATAAAAAATAAAAAAAGGGAATAGTGAGAGATATGTCTAGTCTGTGCTTAAATCCATGGTCATCATTGGTACAAAGTATATTGTAACTTGCATGTGCATCCCAACTATCCTTCTTTCATATATTATACATTTTATTCCATTTTTGGCCTTTCCAACATTACAAGCTTTAAAGTCCTCTTGATTCTTTGCATGCCTACTAAATTAGTGGCGATTTTGAGATTTGTTACAAGCATATGGTAAATTGCATGTTGAGCAAGTAGAGGGTAAATAACCCATGTTATGGGATTGCGTGAAACGCTTTATATCCCTGAGGCTATTCACATGTTGCTGTTTGTCTTCTAATTACACTGTTGATTTTCCCTTAACATATCTTGAGCACGTCTTGTTCCAATCTGAGAATTTTGATTAGCTTAGTTCTTTATGATTGTGAATATATACTTTGTCAAGAAGTACAAAGGTCTAAGTGTGGAGGAATGATTACACTTGATTAGTACATATTTTTATCTACTAAATTATGGGGAATTAGCACTTGTTCAAGACTAATATATATATGGGGATTAGGATACTTAGGGTCCCAGATTAGGGAGTTAATTGTATTTTCATCATAACTTGAGCATTAATTATAGGGCATTAACTCATGCATTTGATGTTTTTGGACTTGAAATACTTCATATGCGCTTAAAATTTCCATTGTAGGTGCAAATAATGAGGATCAAAGTAAGAAATTATGCAAAATAGGAAATTTCTAATTAGGAAACTAGATTGATTGATTGGACCTAGTGAATTGACCTTTAAACTTTCCTAATTGGTAAAACCACGTATAATAGGAAACTGCTTATTTCGATTGGATTAGTCGATTGAGGTTGATTGGGTTTGCCTAAAATATTTTCTATTTTTTATTTTTGACTAGAATATGCAACCCTAGGCCTAATTGAGGTTAAGAAGCTTCCTAATTGATTATTCTAACCAATACTTCCTATTTTGGCTAGATTTCTTGAGATTGAGTGATTGTGTCTTCCTCAAATTTTTCCTATTTGTTAATCCTAGTTAGAATAGGCAACTGGAGGCCAATTTGAAAGGTTTTAAAGTTGCTTTTTGTGTCATAAAGGGGGACCAAACGAATTTTTACTCCACACACTCTAAAATTTCGGTTCTATCCTCTCTACCAATCTCTCTTTCATCTCTTCTATTCCTCTCTTCCACATCCATCTCCTTCCACCCTCTTTCTCCATGGCCATTCAAGTAGAGATTCCTTTTGGAATTTCCTTAGGAGCAGCAACGAGAGGCTGAGGTTCCTACATCTCTTGAGGATGGGTTGAAGAGGCTTCAAGCAATGGTTCTTGAATTGGGGAGTTTTCTAGTTCTTCATATGTGTATTTAGGTTTTCCCATTTGTCTAGTTGAATTTCATATGTTTGATTTACCTATGTAGACATTTGGTTGAGAACTTGAATATGTATACTTGAGCTTTACATGGTTCACTTGTATTTGGATTATCTTTTGAGTATTTCATCAATTATATATGTGTATTGAATATGTTATTTGGTATAGAGTTGTTGTGCTAATTGTTTGATCATTCTACCAAGTGATTTAGTTTACATGAATGTTTAATTGCATTGAGTTATCTTTGTTGAGATTCTTGTATGTGACAATGAGGATTTCCATTTGATTGAGCTTGAAAAAGAAAGAAATCTTAACCAATCAAGTTGGCTAAGTATAATTTGATCCAAGATTAATTAACTAATTGCCCTAATTTAGCTCTTGTATGTGTC